>JASAUF010000662.1:2672500-7472500 GCA_030180095.1 Magnolia changhungtana
CACAACGGACACATTTTATGTGTACTTCGAGATTTAGTGATATTCCTCCGTGAGATTTATAATCTCCCACGAGTTGGTCTTTTGTGATTGCATCTTAAGCAAATTGGTGAACAACAAGGGGTCTTCGAACCCACACAACTCCTTTGTCATTGCGACGGATGTTTCGCAAGCCGGAATGCTGCTAGAATCACCATTTGAACTGATTTCTTTTCTTTCATAGTAGCTATTAAGTAGACTTTGTTTGGAATCAAAGAAAACATGAGGATGTAATTAGAACTCAAAATTAATAAAAATGAATGATGACGATCGTTCTTCTATCTTTCCTTTGTTATTATTAAATGTGGATGTTTCAATCACGATACTTGTTTCTTTTGTTGAAACATATAGAAAACCCTAGCTTTCTCCCTCAAAACCCTTTTACTCGTCTCTACATTACTCTAATCTCAAGATTACAAACATATTTATACATCACGTACTTGATTAGAAACTAATCCAACACTTACACATTAAGTCCGGTCAGACCGGATAGACTTTTGGTCAGACTAGATGGAACTGAAGTGCAAATTTTCGGTCTAACCGAAATCAACCAAAACATCACTACGAGAAACAGGTCGAAAGCGAAATTTTCATTCAAACCGAGGCAATTTTCCATCGAACTAAAAATTCCTTCGCTACAGATTTAAGGCACTTGGTCAATAATATGTATGTCTTGTATCCTACAAATACAACATTCTAATATCCTTGATCAAGGAACCCATGCATCTTGAATGGCGAACATTGATTTTGTTCTGCTAAGTGTGCCCTACTTGGTAAGCAAATAGATTGGGAGCATTCTGTTTTACCTTTTTTTTTTTTTTTTTGTTCTTGAAATAGTTAATTAGAAACATACATGTGTTATTGCATGGGAAAGAAATAGCATGTAGAAGAACTTCAAAGATATTTGGAGCTCTTTAAATGGAAGTACAGCTGGCACTGAGCTGGATAGTATACGTCATTTGATGATGAGGCATGACCGAGAAGCTCAAGAGATGGAAGGTGATCGAGCGGAAAAGAATGGTTAGAGGGACACAAAGTGAAAACGATCTTAAAGATTGACGTGACAATGGTTCAGCTGTCATAACCATTGAAATAAAGAAGAGAAATACCTGAAGAGAAGCTGCAATAGAGATATATATAAATAATAAGAAGTTCAATAAAAAAAATCATCTCATACCAATCCAAAAAACTAATCAAATTTATCTTTCCTTATCACAGTTAAGCTCTATCATAGGAGTTGCGATAATCTTTAGTGGTAATGTTTAGCCGTAATCCAAGTCTATGCTTTTGTACTAGACAATTCTTGGTATCAATATAATCACTTCATCTTTCAAAAAGACATCATATTGTTGTTCCTTGCGATCGATCATAAGTGTTTCCTTTTTATTTAACTGTTTTCACTTATAAAAGTCATTACGTACGGAAGGCAAGGTGCGACCCATCTTCGAAGGAAGAACCCCACCCTTTGACAATCGTCCGATTTTCTTAATAACTATTTTGCAAGCGGTTGAATAGGTGATCGATCTTCGCAAGTCTCGGTCATATACGATCACGCTTGACATATTTGCCTGTCCTAGTACTTAGGGTCGAGTTGTTAGGTTTGAATCGAGCCGCACAATCGGTTTTGACATGTCCGCACACACTACACGTGACCAAAAACAAACTGAGAGCCAACTGATTCAAGTCGAAAATAAAGACTATATCAATTTTTAGGTCAGGTAGGGTTAGGTTTGGTCAGTCTCAGGATTGAGCTTCAGTTTGCTCTGTTAGGCCCATGTTGAGCTTGGCCCGGCTTAGCATGGTACGTAAGTGTGGGACCTGCCAAAACCCAACCCATTGACACCCCTACTTGCAAACCAATGCACATGCCATATCTACTGATACAATGTACAAACCTTACATAATCGAAGGCATGTTTGGATCACAACAATATTGCAATAAGCATCCACAATCTCTATTTTTATGGTTACTATTCATAAAGCTTAGGCGATAAGCGTGGGGCCACGAGTACTTCAACAGAGGTGGATTTGGTTTCACTTAGGCTCAAACTCTTCATCACATCAATGGGCCCATCTGAGGCGACCGCTAGATCAAAGCCATGCAGCACACGAGCAAGCGCTAAGTGCATGACTTGGAGAGCGAAAGATATCCCAGGGCATGATCGCCTGCCCGACCCAAAAGGGATGTACTCAAAATGCTGGCCCCTAACATCTAAGTCGGCCTGGCTAGTAAGGAATCTCTCCGGTCGGAATTCAGAAGGGTCCGACCACACGCGTGGGTCCTGTTGTATCTTCCATATGTTCACCAACACACGTGTGCCAGCTGGGACATGGCAGCCGGCTATTTGGCAGTCTTTCATGACCTCACGTGGCACGGAAATCGGAGAGGCCGGACACATGCGCAATGTTTCTTTGATGATGGCTTGGAGGTATACCAGGTTTTTTATATCTGATTCATCCACGTTCCTGTCCTTGCCAACGTGCATGTCCAGCTCATCTTGGGCCTTTTTTAAGATGTGGCGATTGCTTGCCACGTAGGAGAGGGCGCCGGCTAGGGAGACTGATGTGGTGTCAGTGCCACCTAGGATGAGCGCCTACATTTGAAATTCAATATTATGAAATTAATAGGGATGATGATAAGAGCCACATTCTCTCTAAGTTCACTATTACGATAGCATGGAGTTCGTACATGTGAGATCCATGGTTCCGTGATCCATATCATTGAGTTGATAGTTGTTGGTTTTAATTACAGAGATATAGTAAAAGATAATTTTTTAAAAAAAAATTCAAAGACAGATTTAAAGGAAAATTTAAAGGTACATTGTTGGATTTGTTTGAAGGAAGAATGAGGTAACTGCATATAAAATTTTCCTCTAATGCAAGTCTTTGTGAAGGAATACATTTTTTATATTAGATATAATTGTCTCAAGGAATAATCCTCGAAGCACCAGGCTGGATTTCAATAGCTCTACTCGAATTAATGACATCATGCTAGAGCGAGTGGGAAGTTGCTCTTAAGGCATTTTTAGTTTTTAATACAAATTGTTAGAAGATGAATTTAATATAAAGATTTTCTCATCTCACTTTATGTCTAACGTGGGATTAAATACACTATTATAAGATAAAACATAATAAACATAACTATAGGAAACAAAAAAAGACAAATCAAGATAAAACTTGATTTTTTTTTTTTTTAATGTTTTAAATCCATTTTTTTCAACAATAACCCCGGATTTACCATGACTCAAATACTTCTAGATATAATAACCCTAAGAGTTGAGACTTTTTCCCTTGACATTTTTGGTACCAGCTCTGGATTCCAATTGGTCATGGTTTTTTGGGCTAATGGGGCCCTTTGATTGAACAGTCTAGGTACGTGTGCTTTAGGCACGTGTATTTGAAACAAGTTCCAGCCCCTGTTCTCGAAATAGTTTTTTGTAAAATTACTTTTAAATAAGCACTTAAACACCTAACCAAATACAAATAGGTTAAACAATAGCACTTTTGGGAATCTAAATCACCTGAAAAAACACAAAAAATTCAATTCCAAACAAGTTCTAACTTTTCTAAGCTCAAAGTAATAATCATTCATTGTTGAATATGAACTATATCTAAATCACCTGAAAAAACACAAAAAAATCCAATTCCAAACAAGTTCTAACTTTTCTAAGCTCTGAGTAATAATCATTTATTGTTGAATATGGACTATCAACCAATTTCATTTGGCCATCCATTAAATATCTATCTATCACATATTTACAAATTCAAATCAATATATATTTGATTACAATTCATTTGAAACTATTCTATAATTTTCATAGTTTTATTTCAGTTTATTTATCATGTGCATAATTTTTTAATGTTTATGTATCAACTATCTTGCTTTACAGTTGTATAATAGGTTCTCTTCTCATAAGAAGAGGAGAGTGCAATGTTAAAGAGATGGTTGATCTTTTTTATACTTCTAAATGAGCTTACCATGCATGTTGCCTTGATGATTGTATCAGGATCATAGCTTGAGAACTGGGCACCTTCCATGATAGACAATATCACATCCATGAAGTCCTGATTGTCGTTGTTATCGCCGGAGAATCTCCTCCGTCGATGCTCCTCTAACCAACTTACTAGCATGGAGTCAAGTTCCTTGGCCGTCCTCCTCATAGTCCGCTTGTGTCCATGCAAATCCAGCCACTCAACGAAAGGTAGCACGTCCGATACAACCGACACCCCAAGTAAATAAAAAAACCGCGTAATCGCTTCTCGGAACCTCCTTCCCTCACTTTCACCCTCATCATGGCCATCAAAATTGCCAAAATTGTCAAAGCAATATCGCTTCCCGACGACCATCTTGAGCACTACATTGAGTGTCATGTCCCCACACCATTTCTTCAAATCAACTTTAGCTGAAGATCCATCATTCTTCACCCAAAGCCGGTGCAACTCCTTTATGCGCACATCAATCTCCGTGGCGCGCACTTGCTTGAGCAACTCAAGCTGGCTGTTAGAGAGGAGTTGGAGAGTGGCGATCTTCCGGATCTCGCGCCAATAAGGGCCATAAGGTGCAAAACCAAACATGGCATAGTTGTAGCCCATGTACCTTGCGGCCGACCTAGTGGGCCGCGACGAGAGGGCCTTGTCATTGATAGTGAAACACTCCTTTGCTACCTCCCAACTGTTCACAACAAGCATGCGGCGCATGCCGAGTTGGAGCATGAAGGCGGGCCCGTACTTATCGGCCATGGCGCCGAGTTTCTGGTGGAGCGGCTCAGGCCCACTTAACAGATAGAGGTGACCCAAAATAGGCCAGCGGCCCGTGGGCTCCATTGGCCACTTGCTATTGTGGGCCCATGTCACCCATAGATGGTAGAAAACGGCTAAGGTAAAAAGCCCAACAATGGCTTGCAATTGTAGAAGAAAATCCATGTTGTCTATGGCTGCCTCTTCTGCCCATTGTCCCGTTTTATATACGGAGGAAATGTAGACATGTAGCACTCGAGGATATACTCGATTGGGTCTTTAGTTTGTACAAGTGGGGTCACGGTTCTTTGATCCTTGCCGTTGGTCTGGAGCGACCTGGGAATAATAGAGTACTTCCAAATATTAAAGATTGGATTATGCTAGAAGCAAATTTGGATCGTTGATGTGTTTCTTCTTTATAACCATCTATTTGTGGGCCACAAATTGAAAGGTGGAGATGTTCCTTTCGATGATATTCTTTTGGAATGGCCTTTCTGATTTCTGATGTGGGGTTAAGGTAAAATGGATCATTGACCTTGTCCCTGAATCGTAGCCGCACCCTTACAACAACGTCCATATCATTTGGTCAAGGATCATGTAATCCATCCAACCACCCTTGGCAGTTTTGGTAGTTTGTTTTATCTATGGCCTTTTGTGATTGGCTTCTTCGTTTTGTTGTCTTACACTCCAATGATATTGATATAAAAAGATGAATGGTCATTCACAGAAACTTTGGTTAGAAAAATTCAAATGTACATGTAGTTTTTAGATCTGTCAATATCATTTTGAGCAGTAGATCTCGTGTCTCTGCCAGAGAGATACGGACAGAATAGGCTTTTTCTTTTTCTTTGTTTTAAAGGCCTCAGAAAGTTAGTTAGTGTGAGTACATGGGACAAAACCGTCTGGCCTTTAGACTTTCTTTCACACACGTGTAATGACATGCGTGTCATTTCATAACCTTTCCTAAGAATGATGAAAATTAGGGTATAACATTGCCCAAATATCACTCAACTTGAGGTAAAAAGTTGAAAGCTGCGTTTGTCCATTGTTCAATACAATAAATGCGAGCAATATTTCTTTTCACCTGTCAACTCCCTATTAACTCTGTTTAACCGGACAAAAATCTGAATGGTCTAGCTTTATTCACGATTTTCATTGTGACACATAACAATTCTCTTGAACGATCAAATCATAAAAGTCATAATTATTGTTTCATGACTATTATTGTGACGCAACAATTCTCTTTGAACAGCCGAATTATACAAGTCCTAATTATCATCTCATTAATGTACACATTCTTAATTGATATATACATATTTTCGAATCAATTTTGATTTTCTACACCTTTGTTCTCTCTAATCTCATTTTTCTTCTTCTTCTAAAATTTCCACCACTATCATGGTTGCTTCTTCATCTTCTACTCTTCTGACCCTCCATCAAGAATATTTCCTTAGAGAACTAGACAGTCTTTCTTACATGATTATAAATGATATCATCTTCAACACCTCTGTCGATCAGAACAAAACATTCTGTTCACTTGGACCAGCCCTTCATCCCGAAATTACTCACCAAAAAATCTCAATTGCGGATCAGTTCTTCCTAGGCTGTCAGGTGAAAAACTATTACTTCAATCCAGCCTTCTAGATCATGTGAATGCCTTTAAAGCTTCAAGGTCCTAACTGAGACCAATGAGATGATGTGCAGAATAGTACAATTATGTGAAAGTGCCCTTTTTTTGTTAATTAACGTGAAAGTTGAGTCTTAGAGTCTGGTGAACTCTATATGAAGAATACAAGACCAAAGACTAACAAAGTTGAAGAGGTTCAAGTGCGCAACATAGGTATATTAAGCCTCACATCCATAACCAAACCCCATCAGGTATTAACCCCATTAGAGATGGTCTAAACTTGCCCAAAATAATATTTGCAAAACCCTTGTTAAGTATGGTTATAGAGTTAACTTGAAGTTTGTGGAGATTGAATTGAATTGGAAAATTTCATGTTTTGTCTATGTCATCGGAGTGCAATCGAGACATCTTCGACATCATCGAAGACCTGTCCGATGGCATCGAAACAGTGGCCAAATAGTCCAGCAACAGACTTGTAAAAAATCTGAAAATTGTCGATGGCATCGAAGGGAGTTCGATGACATTGAAACTTAAGTTTTGATGGCATTGAACCTACTTTTATGACATCAAACTTAGGTCATATCTCTCCAACAAGCTTTGAAGGAACTTCGATGTTCTCGATGCAATCGAAGCACCTTCGATGACAATAAAGATAAGTCATCGATAACATCAAAGGATGTTCGATGACATCAAAACCAGGACCAGTTTGTCCAGAGAGCTTTCAAGGAAAATCTGATATTTCTCGATGGCATCAAATCACTTTCGATGACATCGAAATTCAAATTTCAATGACATCGAAAGGTTGTTTGATGATATCAGAATATGGACAAAGTAGTCTAGAGAGTTTTCAAAGGAAAATCAATTTATTTTCGATGACATTGAAGCATGGTCGATGACATTGATATTGTGCTCAAACTATTCAACAACCTCAGTGCAATTTTCTAGGAAAATCTCGATGGCATTGAATCATCTTTCGATGACATCGAATGTCCCCTTTGATTGCATCGAAGGATGATCAATGACATCGGACAAAATCTATCCAACACTTATTTAAAAACCTTGGTGCAGAGTTCGATGACATCGAAAAATGTTTGATGACATCGAAGGGAACTTCGATGGCATCGATGACCCTTTGATAACAATGATAATGACAGATTTAGACGTTATCACACCCCCCAACTAACATTTTGCTAATCCTAATCAAAATGTATGTAAGATTTTGAATCCAAAAAATAAATTCCAAAACAATCATCCTTGTAATCTTAATTAATTTCAAATCAATTCAATCCAAAGAGAATTAATCTACTACCATCAAGTATATTTTTCACCCAAGTTCTAATACTTTATGAAGTGTCTTAATCAAGTTCAAAGTCATAATATAGTTAACAAATCCCAACATTAAGTCTCATGAATACACAATGTAATCTAAAATTAGCACCACCACATAATTAATTTTCTTCTACTTTCATGCTCACAATGACAATTAAATGAATGATCAAATCAACCAAGCTCAAACCAAAATATGTCTTACAATTTCAACTATTCACTCTTCTTCTAGCTATTTATTTTTCCATCGACAACTTTCAATATATTTCTTATTTTAAAAAAAAAAATGTCCATCGTTGCTCTTTTTCATATTAAATAGTATTTTCATGGACAATTCAATTGGTAGCCCTTTTCGATAATTATTTTTTTAGCTAGGTACGTTTCTCTCTTTTTCACTTTTTATGAGGGACAATTTCGCAAGCTTCTTTCCTGATATTCATAACAATCATCAAGTCAACAATTCAATGTCCAACCAAAACTCTAGTGTGTAAAGTAGATGTGACATTTTACATTCATGATTCAATATTCAATATTCGAAACTTTTCAACTAAAACTTTTTTAATCGAACTCAATCTTAAAATTCATATAGTTACTAGAATCTAAGTTTCAAAAGTACTTGATATTCAAATCGTTAGCTCTCCTATTTTTCTTCTGAAACTACCTAAAATTACAGATTTTCTCTTAATTTCAAAATTTTAGCTCAAATACAAGAAGAATTTTTTTTTTCTCAGGAAAACTCACCTACCAACTTAAATTCCAAATTGACCTCAATATATGAAATATATGTAATACAGATAACATGAGAGCAACAAAATAAAAGGAGTAGGTGGAAGCAAGTACCTCAAGTGTGACATTTCTAGTATTGATCTTCAAATTAGTGCGTCAGCAATAGAAAACAGAAAACAAAATTTCTACTTTATAAAAGAAATCTAAATCATAATAAAGCAAAGGAAAGGGTATCCATCAGACTATGAGATCAATCCTAGTACATATGATCTTCCTAGGATATGAATGTTTCCTCTGTATCAAATTTCTCTACAAATGGTTTTAATCTTTGTCCATTCACTTTTAAAACATTTTCTTTTTGGGATTTACCACTTCTACAGCTCCATAAGGATAAATATTCTTTACTATGAATGAGCCAGTCCATCAGAATCACAATTTTTCAAGAAAGAGATGAAGACGAGAGTTATATAGTAAAACTTTTTAATTTTTCGTAAATATTTTTCTAAAAATGTCTTATCATGAAACACTTTCATCTTAATCTCCCTATTGGAAACTTCGGCTTGTCCATTTGTCTGCGGATGATAGGGTGGGTGTCACCACTTTACGTGTAACGTCATATTTCTTCATTAAGTTCTTGAATGGCCTATTATAAAAGTTTAAACCACCATCACTTATTATGGATCTAAGCATTCTAAATCACGACAAAATGTTTTCTTTTAAGAATCACATAACTATTTTACGATCGTTAGTTCAACAAGGAATCGCTTCGACCCATTTGGAAACATAATCCATAGATGTAAAGATGTCTAAAAGATTAGGGAAAGGATCCCGTGAAATCAATACCCTAACAATCAAATATTTTCACAATTAAAATTGGAGTTTCAGGTATCATGTTCCTTCGGGACATTTTTTTTTTTCATTTTCTGACATTGCTCATATGCTTTACAAACTCATGGGAATCTTTAAACATCATCGGCCAATATAAACCATATTGAAGAATCTTGGCAGTGGTTTTTTTTTTTTTTTTTGGTCGAAAAATTACCTCCACAAGCTTGTGAGTGACAAAGGGAGACGATACTAGAATGTTCATTATTCAGAACACATCTCCTAATGATTTCATTTGAGTAATATTTAAGAACACATCTCCTAATGATTTCATTTGGGCAATATTTAAACAATAAGGATTGTCCCGAAAAAAGGTATGTACCTAGGCTAAAAATATTTTCTTATCTTATGATGTCCAATGGATTGACAATTTACCTGCCACAAAATAATTTGTAATTGGAAGGTAGCAAATAATTGGTCATCCGGAAAAGTGTCTTTAATTGGCAAACTCCCAATGAAATATGAAAGAACCAGTCAAGACAAGTGGTCAACTATTACATTTTCTACTCATTTCTTATCATGCATCTCTAAGTCAAACTCTTGGAGTAAGAGGATTCATCTCAAAGGATAGGGCTTAGAATCCTTCTTTTAGAGAAGATACTTTAGCATCGCATGGTTAGTAAAAATTATAAATTTCGATCCAATCAAGTAAGATCGAAATTTGTCTAATATAAAGAATACAGCAAGGAGTTCCTTTTCTATGGTGGAGTAATTTATCTGGGCACCATTCAGTGTTCTACTTGCGTAGTAGATGACACATGGTTTCTTGTCCCTCCTTTGGTTTAACACAGCCCCAATAGCAGTCACTAGCATCACACATAATTTCGAAAGGAATGCTCCAATCAGGTGGCTGCATGAATGGTGCAGTTGTCAGTATATCTTTTATCTTTGTAAAAGCCTCTCAACATGAGTCAATCAACTCAAATGGGACATCCTTTTGAAGGAAATTACTCAATAATCTAGATATTTGGCTAAAGTCCTTAATGAACCTCCTATAAAATCTTACGTGACTTAGAAAAGAGCGAATGTCACGTATGCTTTTGGAATGAAAAGAATGGCGTCAGATGCACATCGGAAGCTCGTTAGAGTGGGTCCCGAGAAAGTGAAAGCAATGGTCCTAACTACCTTTTAAGTTGATGGTGGTGGGTTTTTTGACCTGTCGTCGACCGGTCGTGAGCTCTGCTCGATCGGTCGAAGGCTATACACGACCAATCGTGGAAGACGAGCCCTGACACGACTCGAACTCGAGCGACTTTAAGTTATTTGTTTCCAGGGTGCTCGACCGGTTGAAGGATGTACTCGATTGGTCGTGGGTGGTGCTCGACCGGTCATAGGTTAGTCACAACCAGTTGTAGTTACGCAAATTCGTTCCGTGATTTTACGAGGATTTCGTGTCGCAAGTCCTTTCTCAACTGGGATGCGGAAAGAAGTTTCCTAAAACTTTAAATAGGAGTTCCTAGGACTTTCTAGGCATGACAAGAGAGTTTCCTAAAGCTTTACAAAGGATTTGCTAAAGGTTAAGGCTATCAAAGGTGAGAGAGAGAGAGGAAGCTTATAGATGGGAGATTATGCTCGTGGAGGTTATCTACTATGCAATCTATATCTCAGCATTTCTATATCCTTGTAATCGGTGAGATCTCTCCGTCTTCTTTATTTTTCTCATTGTTTATCCACTCCTGCGTGAGGGAAGAAGGTTGTAACGTTCTACTTCATAGTGGATTGTTGATCTAGACGAGGTCCCATGGTTTTTACTTCTTTGAGGGTTTTCCACGTAAAAATTTCTTGTGTTGTGTGTGGTTTATGCTTTGATTTATTTCATTGCTTTATTATCCATAATTCTGATTTATTTCGAGAGGCTAGATCCTAAGGTTTTATGCAAGGCCCCCAACAGATGGACCCTGTCTCCAAAATAAATGGCTCCAAAAGGAGGTTTTTGGAGTCCAAATAGCTTTTTGTTCCATTTTTGAGGGACCCACTGTGAATCTCCATTAAAATCAACTCTTACCATTAGTCAAGGAAAATAATTTCAAGGCATGACCCCAAGAATGAGAGAAAAAGACATCAGTGATAGACCACATCAGAAGAAATAGCTCCGAGAGAAAGGCCACATTATTTCTATTAGGGCCCACGAAAGTCTTGGATGAAGATGAAATCAACGCCCTCCAATGTCCCATCATGCTCCGAAACAAATGAATGGATTAGATCAGTCAAGGAGCTAACCCATTCATGACTTAGTGGGATCCATAATCCCTTCTTCGAATAGTCATTCTTAACTCATGAAAGAAGCTACCGCTGTATGAATGAGCAGTTACACAAGGATTTTTATCCTAAAAAAATAAAAAGTGGCCTAAGGGCTAAAAAATTAAGACTCATAGATGAGAGGCCAAAACCTTGCTTTTACAAAGCATAAGAACATTATCACCCAAGTAACAACATCGTGAGTGTTACCCTTATTGTAGGGCCCACCTCCTTGGGGTTTTTTTGCCATCCGTACCGTTTGTAATGTCATTACCACTGAGATGAACTGAAAACACAAATATTCGCCCGATTCAAAGCTTCCGAGTCACAGGAATATTTCAACTGTGTGTGTTCAATCCTTATATTTTCAATCCACTTGAGTATTGTATCATTCTCATTCTCAAAAACATCACAGTGAGTCTCACTTAGGTTTCCAGCGCAGGAACTTCTTGCGAAAGGCTTTCGCAAAAAATTCGCGTCCGATGACTTCGGAAACGGATTAGTTACGAATAGGTTGAGTAGCCAGACTCGCTATTGAAGTGACGTCACTAAGTTCTGTGGGCCCCACTATGGTGCATATTTTGTATCTAAACCGTCCATCCATTTGGAGAAATCATTTTAGGTCATGACCCAAAGAATGAGCCACATACAAAGTTTTAGTGGACCCACCACAAAAAACAGTGGGGAGAGTGACACCCACCGTTAAAAACTCTAAGGGCCACAAAAGTTTTCAATCAAGCTGATATTTATGTTTTCCCTTCTTTCATGTCTGCATTAACTTATGAATAGTTTGGATCTCAAATAAACATAATGGTGATCCTTAGGAAGTTTCCAATGGTGGGCATCACTCTCCCCATTGTTTTATGTGGTGGGGTCCACTACAACTTTGGATCTGCCTTATTCTTTGCTTTATGCCCTAAAATAATCTCTCCAAATGGATGGACGGTGTGGATGTAACACATACATCATGATGGATCCCACAGAACTTGATGACTTCAGTATCCAATCACGCTACTCAACTTGTCAGTAGCGCTAATCCGCGTCTAGTAACTTCTTGCGAAATCTGCGTGGATCGCATCCTACCGTCGCCCGTCTCCAGCTATGAATGGGCAGGAGCTTTAAGTAGTCACGTGATGTATGGGTTTTATCCACACCGTCCATCTATTTTTCCTTATCATTTCAGGGCATTATCCCAAACTAAGGCAGATCCAAATCTCAAGTAGACCACACCACAAGAAGCAACGATGATAATTATTCTCACCTTAAAAGTTTATTAGGGCCCACCGTGATGTTTATTTGACATCCAACTTGTAAATCAAGTCATACAGACCTGGATGATGGCAAAAAACAAATATTAGCTTGATCCAAAATTTTGGTAGCCCTAGGAAGTTTTTAATGGTGAGAGTTCAATTAATACTATGTGGCCCACTCGAGATTTTGATCTACCTCAGTTTTGGGTTCATACCATAAAATTATTTTTAAAAATGTATGGACGGCGTGGATTTATCACTAACAACTTGGTGGGACCCACCTAGCATCCCAACGGAAGAACTTCATGCGAAAGACTTCCACCGCATTCTTCGAAGAGTTAGAGAATAGGGTGAAGAGGCTTGCCTGAGAAGGAAACTCGCTCTTTCAAACTCGCGCATAAGAACGCCTTCATCCAGACCATCTGCATTATCTGACGGTTGATAGCAAGGTTCACACGTAATGATGCGGAACCAGTGCATAGCTTAGGTCTCTCTCTCTCTCTCTCTCTCTCTCTCTCTCTCTCTCTCTCTCTCTCTCTCTCTCTCTCTCTCTCTCTCTCTCTCTCTCTATATATATATATATATATATATATATATATAGACACACACACACGACGGATTGGAAGATCATCTCTTCCGGCTGGATGTAAAGGTTTGCCGTTGTTTTTTTTTTTACTCATCCATTTGTTGGGACATCTAGTGAAGGGTTATAATTTTTCCACCCGGGAGATTTTTGGCAAATGGACCATCCACAGTCTGTCCCATCATATCAATGGATCCGATCTTTGAGCAATGGCCCCAGTTGCACAAACCGAAAGCCCAAGCAGTAATTGACAAACATTCGGCTTGAGCATTATATAATTCATCTTTAACTAATTTAACGGTCACTATCAGAGCTATTCAACCAGAATTGGTAATGAAACTTCATGGCCCACTCAGTTTATCTTGTCCGTTGCTGACTTTTCTCTTTTAGTGTTCATTTGCATACCACCAACTAAAGGGCTAGGATCTTTTGGGAAGGTCATGGTATGTGATGGCCCACTCAACAAGGGAACTACCAAATGAACGGTTCGTTTTTGTACCTGTACGCGATGCGTGAAGAACTGTCATGGAGACAGGAAAATGCCTCCAGATTGTGTACTATGTACGTAGATGATCTGAACCGTGCATCCTACTGGTTCCGACTTGGATTGGCCCTAGGCCAAAATTGTTTGGATTTTACTACATAAAAGTCTAAATAAATGAATAATTTCTTAGGGATCTTTGCTGATTTTTATGTTTTGGTGGTCCTTTGTATGCCCCTATTAACAGAGGGTTAGGATCGTCCCATTTGGGATTTTCGGACTATGGCCCACTCACTATTGAAATACTGAATTAGTAGTAGTTGTATCAGATTGCAATTTTGAAGCCCAATTTATATCATCTGTTCCTGACATACCCCCACCCATCAAATTGATATGTGCAACCACATTTTCTGTACCCTGTTGCTGCAGGCACCAAAAATCAGTAGTATCTAGCCTGTGAGATATGACCCATACTCACCCTACTAGTACGGATGTCGCCTACTGGTCAATGCTCGATGACCCCACCATGATGTATGTGTTTTATTCACACCCTCCGTCCATTTTGCAGGACGGATCCAAACCTCAGGTGGACCACACCACACTAAAACAGTGATGATTGAATGTCCACCATTAAAAACTTCTTAGGGCTTACTGTAATGCTTATTTTCCATCAACCTGCTGATTGGGTCATAGGACCTGGATAAAGGGGTAACACAAATATCAGCTTGATCCAAGACCTCTCTGGCCCTCAGGAAGTTAGTTGTTTCTTGAGGTGTGGTCTCTTTGAGATTTGCATCTGACTCGGTTTTGGTCTGATGCCCTAAAATGCCCTAAAAGGAGTTGGCAAAATGGATGGACATCACCGATGAAACACATCATGGCAGGCCTACAAAGCACCAACCACTAGCGACTGAGTACTGGCAGGGTCAGTAGGCAATCCATGTTTCACATTGCATGGTGACCAGCACCACAGTAGCTAGGCATGTTGA
This sequence comes from Magnolia changhungtana, assembly GCA_030180095.1. NCBI lineage: Eukaryota > Viridiplantae > Streptophyta > Magnoliopsida > Magnoliales > Magnoliaceae > Magnolia > Magnolia changhungtana. The sequence goes on from JASAUF010000662.1 coordinate 2,687,378, forward strand.
GATGTGTGGGATTTGATTGGGCACGCTGCTGCTATTAACAGAGGTGGGTACAATCGACTAGCAACTTTCATATGGACGTTGATTGCATGGTGACCCAAACACCATGCATCTCAGCGGTTTTAGGATGTGGCAAGATTTGATTGGAATGTGTATTGTTGTCAAAGATGGGGCACGCTAAGCATATTTGAAAGTTGTTAGGTCAAGTCCCAATCAAACCTCCGCTACATTACAATGCTTTGCATAAATGTCATTTTTGACTGCGGCAAGTGGCTCAATCAAATCTCACCACATCCCAACACCACTGAGCTGCATGGTGTTGTGGTCACGATTCAATCTGTATGATTTCAAACGGAGTTGGATTTGGTGAGGCTGGAGTAACACCAGGTACAATGATGCATTTCATTCATGTGACGTTTGGATGCATTTGTAGCACATAGCCCAATCAAATATCATGTCAGGGCCTCAATGAACTCAGTGTTTCCCTGACCTCCCGGAATCAGATTTCATTCATGTGATGCATTTTGTAAACCCCCCGTTTTACCATCTGCTCAACAAAAGAGGCACTGAAAATGCCGACTGGATGAAATCCAATCTGATTGCTTTTGGTTTAGTCTACCAAAAAGGCATGCTTGTAACCCCTTTTTGGAAGAGCATCCAACCCCAACTTGAAATGTTAGGATAATAACCGCAAACAACCCAAATCTCTCTCTCTCTCTCTCTCTCTCATGTGTACCAGCAAGGTGGGGCCCACCATGTGCACTTACATGCCACTGTTGTGCACAAGCCATAAAACAAAACTACATCTTAAAATGGCATCTGATGGACTGTGTTTATAGTAATTATTGAACTTAAATTCCATAATAGCAAATTGATTACCATGAACTCAAAAATTATTCTAGATTAACATACAATGTTTACCAAACAGTTAAATTTTATACAGAACCAAAAGTTTACTGGAATTAACTGCTAGAGTGACAGGCTCCAGCCTTTCCAACATGGCTATTACTCAACATCAAAACCCTTCTCTTGGAGCTCTGATATGACTTCATTCCGCATCCGTATCCACAGCTTCAGAGCTTCTTGGTCGAATTTCTTCGACTGTAATTTCTTCTGGAAATTATCAGAATCTTTTTCAGATTCTATAAATCCTTTTGGACCAATGGTAGTGCCAAGCGTGCCTCCACTCGCAATGAACTCCTCCACTGCCTCCGTGTCACCCGGATACGGAAATCTCCGCCGCTCATACAGGTGGGCCATCTCTTTCTCTTCCTAAATCCAACAGTGAGAGAATTTCAAACGACTTCAAGTTAACAGCCATTCTCTTTCAAAAGTCAAAACCAACAAGTTTGATGCAACTAACAAGAGACAGTTATAGCTCATTACTGTAATAAAATGCTCAAAATGAGAACAAAACAAGAAGGGCCCAATGGCTCGTTATGGGCACACTTTTAATTGTTCTTGATTCCCAGTGTGGATGGGATGCATCATGCACTACGGTCATATTGTGGTTGACAACGACGCATCAACTCAAAGCTTTGGGGACCTTTGCTAACGTCCCTCCGACACGGACGGCAATAATGAAATGACTAGATCACTAGTTAATTTTGAAATGTTGCATCGTTATCATCAACATCAGAGCCCTTCTTCCATCAATATAGAGTTGGCCATTAAATGGCACATGAATGAAAGTTTTACAATCAGCGCCCCACCAGACACCAACCTTCCTCTTTTACACCAGCTCTTGGAACCTAAGGTAAAAGAGACTTGTGTCGACACCACTCACGTGCCGTAGTGGTCCCAATCGGTATTGACCCAACCTAACGATTACATGAAGGCCCCAGAGGGCGATCAAGCAAATTTGGCTCATGGAGGGGCAGTTGCTAGGCAAACTGCTAAGCATGAAGATTGTTATACTTTGATAGGAGACATTTTATTGGAACAGTTAAAAATAAAAACATGGAGTTAGAGGCAGAGTGTCATAATATATGACTACCATGCCACTCCTAACTTCAGCGTCTTGAAGGATTGAAACCATATTTTCTTCCTCCTCCTCTTTGGCAGGGGAGATGGGCTTGATACTTCATCAAGGATCAAAAAAAGATCTTCAACTTGACCATTGAGGGAATTATTAAAAGTTTACAACATCTTAACTTGGTTTACATCATCTAAACTGCATAGCTTATATTAACTGCTACTCTACCCATCCATGATCTCTTCTCTTTTCCCCCCTTAGTTTCAAGCAATGTAACTTTATTAGTAAAGGTGAAAAAAGTGAGAGAAAAAAATTGCTCAAATGAGTGGAAGCTACTAACCCCTTTTGGAATGATAATTTAAATCTCATTTGAGAAAGACAACTAGCTATAAACAAAGGGAGAGAAAAACTTAAGACGGGAAGGAAGAGCCAACAAATAGACCCTCTCATCACTCCCTCTTTCATGAGGGTATCAGCTATTCCATTCACCACCCTCAAAGTGATGGAAAAAACAGATTGACCCAGATAACTAATTTTCTAATCTCAGCAAGGTCATATGCAAGCTTCCAAGGTCCCATCTCCGACAATGAGATCCACTTGATAAAAATGCTAGAAACAGACAGCCCCAGTAAAAGAGTCAGCTAGAATCCTCAAACTCTAGGAAGGACAAGAGCCATGCTCAAATGTATCCAACCACACCATATGGCCTGTAAAATGATGTCATAAGGATGCCTTTATCATCTCCTACAACCCCACACAAGCCATGCTCAAGGAAGCTTTTCCTAATACCGACACCAGTCACACCACTAATACCAAAAGGCCCATCCATCCAAACGCAAATCAACTACCCCATTGGCTTCTCTAAATACTTGAGAAGACGAAAGGTATATTTCCACCTACAACACTCAAAAAGTTCAAAACACTATAGTACAGAGATGGATACTACAACACTTGGATGTGGGTGAGGATAATGAATTTCCATTTGTTGGATGTGAAATCCAGATTTCCTACAATTGTGAACTCTATGGTTGTTGATTATTTAAATTATAGTGAATTCTGCCAATTTCAATAAATTGAACTGGTGATTTAATAGGCAACTATGTTGCATGATGACAATGATGATTATCATCATCATCATAGCCTCACCCCAGCCAATTGGGATCAGCTACATGAATCCTTTTATGCCATTCCACTCTATCAAGGGCCACAACTTCAGTTAGACCATAGGTCATCATGTCTTTTCTTACTACCTCCACCTATGTCCTTTTGGGCCTCCTTCAACTTGTACCAACTCACTCACTACTAATTGGTGCAGTTCCTGGTCTCCGTTGCACATGGCCAAACTATCTAAGTCTACTTTCCCTCATCTTATTACCTACTGGTGCTACTCCCAAATCCCTTGAATGCGTTCATTTCTAATATATCATTCCTTTCTTGCCATTCATCCATCTCAACATCCTCATTTCAGCTACACATCCTATGAAAATGTCTGTCCCTTTAACTGCCCAACATTATGTCCCATAACATGTTAGATGATCATCCTTTAGAAGAAAAAGAAAAGGGTAATCAACCCGCAGTGTATCTGTATCCTGAGAATTTGGACTTTGCAGATTAGCGGCACCCAATCCTTGTCGTACTGGTTTCCATACACATTGTAACATAGATTTTTCAGCCACTAGATCTGGTATTCATCCACCATAAATGCTGACATTGAATCCATTTTTTTAGATGGTTCCATTTTATGCTAACAATTAAATGCCCCATGGTTAAGAGGCCCAATAAAGATGGCAAGTGTCTTCACTACCGCTTCATTTGCATCCTTCAATCACACATGGCTGGAGAGAACCAAGTCTCTCCTCTTGGATCTGCTACTAGTCTGCATATTCCTGACATTTTTGGATTACCAATAGAGCTTCCAACAATAATATCTCTCTCCTAGTGGAGCCTTTATCAACCTATGGTTTTTCTTTTTCTACCTTCTTCCGCCACAGCTTTCCAAACTATTAATGTTAGGGCTGTCAATCGGCCAGGCTAGCCCATTGGACTTCCACGCCTACCTTATCATGGGCTGTAATTGGGATTCAATTTTCAGCCCACATGCTGGCTTGTTTTGAAGGCCTGACACATAAAAGGGATGGAGTTGGGTGCAAGATAAGAGCAACAATCACCAAATTTGGAAAAGAATCTTTGTCATGAGATGTTGATTGCTAATTGCTGCAAGGTTTTCACCAGTCCTTAAATCTAGGATTTCTTGTTGTATTTTCAAGTTTTCTAAAACCATTTTCAAAGACCAAATCCCAAAGGCTTTGTCTAACACCCTTAATTGGCAGTAAGGATTTCATGTTGTATTTTCAGTGATGTCACTTTCCAGAAGCTCGTTCTTCTTTGCCTGTAGAAAATTTAATACACTGGCTTCCTGATTTGATTTAAGAAAAACAACCAAGAATAAACATCACGACATCAAGATTGCATGCAGGTCATCACTTGCCAACAGTCAAGAGTAACAAATGTACATCAGATCCTGTAAAAGTGAAAGACATGCTTGCATGAAAATCGTTTAAGATCACACCATCAACTGATTTCAGAAATAATCAAGAAACCATCATTAGTGTTTGCAACATCATCATCGCATTTGTAACCTTGCCAAGGTATATGGATAAAATACTGATTAAAATACATATCTGCGGAATACCTTATATGAGTAATTGAAAAACCTTCTTTCAAAGCTACAAGTTGTCACATGTTTCTTGTTGCAAAATGAAGGAACTATACTAAGCATAATTGAAAAGAAGATAAAACATTCTTACAACCAATGTTTTAAATATCGACGACATCGGCCGATATATCCCACGATATATCTTGTATCCCACTTATGCGATACGAAACACACAAGTAGTGCCAATATATCCCACATGTTTGATTCGGTAAGCATTTTCAATTTCTGATCCTCATTTTTTTTTTTTTTTGAATTTATGTTAAATCAGTGTCAAATGGTTACAAATCCATTGGTTCATCATGTTTTGCATGAAAAATCATGGAGTTGGAGCTTTGATTTTGATATCCATTAGTTCTCCATGTTCTCCACGATCCCCATGTTTTCTTCAAAATTTTCCTTCAGTCAACTGTCAATTGAGACTAATTTCAAATTTTGAGTGTAAGTGGTCCGATTTGGGGAAAATTCAAAATTTCCCCAATTTCTCTCAAATTGCTTGTAATATTGCACTCCAAACATGAAATCAAGCATGTATGAGGGTTGATATACTGATTTGTTAAGTCCTTGTCAATTTTCAGAAAATAAAAATTATTTTTAATTAAAAATTAATAAAACATTAGTTTTTTCGAAATTTCCCTTCAATCATTTGTCAATTGAGACTAATTTCGAAGTATTTAAGAGTGTTTGATGAAATGATCATCACATAAACTCTAAATGTTATGCATCCAATTTGAATATATTTGCATTAGTTCGGTCAGACAGCGCATAGCTTAGGACCCTATACATAGGAAACATATTATGTGCACTTCTTTTTCGAGATGTTATGATTTAAAAGTGTGTTAAGGGCTTTTTTAACAATTGCTGAAGTTTCATTGAAAAATTCAACCATTTTCCCAATGTTTCCCCATGTTTCCCAATAAGTGTGATAAATTACCCGATACAAACGATACATCCCATGTGATAACTGATACGTATTTGTATCCCAAGGATGCGATACGTAACACGATGCCAATATTTCGAACATTGCTTACAACAAAGGAAATATAAGCTTCACCTTGGGCCGCGGCTTAAGTGTCCACCAACCAAGAGGAGAGGTTTCATCCCACAACCATACAACACCAAAGAGTGAATATGTGCAGAGAAGAGCCTTTCCTATTTGCTTCCAGAAATAGTAATCCTCCTTGCCCAAACCTATTTTCCTGAATCATAAAACAAATAAATACAGTATTCACCATTAACCTACATTTTTTTTTTAATCTTTATAATTTTCCATAGATTTGCATTGAAGAGCAATTGAATAAGAGTGGCAAAGCCTTAGAAAAGGAAAGCAAGCATTAATTTGAAACTACACATGGATGCATGCAAACATGCGTGCTCACGCGACCCACTCAAAGCTACATGCATGTTACATTGGTAGAATGACATAAATCACATAAGAAGTGTATAATGTCTATTCTGCAAGAACTTGGAAAAGACAGAAAAATAAATAAATGAATATACCAAAGAGATGCTTTCTTCTTATCCGCACCAAAATTATTTGAATATCTATCATTCCTTTTCATGAATTATCACTTTCAAGTTAAATCCTTCTTTTAAGATAAGAATGCATGTATTTAGCAACTAATGATTTTTCCCCTGAATATTCAATCAACCCACAAAGAATTTGATTTTCTATCCTGAAAATGGATTACCCACTCTGATTTTCAATTCTCATGTGTATATGAGCAGAATGTAATAGAGCATTTGATTGAGTGCTTTAAGAAACACGTTTGAACGTAAAATATTTTCCCCTTAATTCATGTTTGTTACTAAAGATTGAGAACTGATGGCCTGCAGGCAAGGTACCCAACTTGTAGTATAGCACCATCTTTCCCACCAACATACCACTTGCATAGAACATCCGTACCATGAAAAAGGTAGTCCCCACCATGAAGATTGCCTGGCATAAAAATGAGGCCAGTCCCATCATCAGATGGGCTTCACCATCGGAATCAACAGACAACCGATGGTCTGATTTAACAAAGAGGTATGGTCCAGCTATTGAGTGGATCTGCCAAAAATTTTAGGGTGACTTTTACGGTGGGACTGTCATTTTCATGGTACTATGCTGTACATAAGTCACATGTTGGCAGGAAAGATGGCACAATACCACAACTTGTGGGGCCAATGCCTGTAAGTGATCAGTTCTCCTAAAGATTATACATCTTTCCCACATGATGTAGAAAGATCATATGTTAAATGTCTTTTTTTTTTTCTTCTTTTTTTATGAATACATCTCAATTTGGTGCGACCTAGTTATCGAGTCAATGAAATCTCAACACTCAGATTGCAAACATGGACAAGAGTACGCCCACAAGAATATTTGTGAAGATAAGGAGAAATAACTTTATTAATATCAGACTTCTTCCTACAATACATATGAAAACTCACACTTAGAAATCACTTTAATTGATTTTAGATCTCTCTAATTGATTCAAAACAATCTAATCTACCTAACGTAACAACAATTCTAACAATGATATGAGCAAATCTAGAAAACAACCCTCAAAATCTTCAATCATATCTTTAAATCAACCCCATATCATCATCCATCACATCCTCCCATATCTCTCACAAATAATCAATTGTCACTTTTGATATTTAGGCCTACAATTTATAAATAAACAGTCCAAAATCAGCACATGTTGGGCTCTACAGCTGCTATGGGCCCCCATCATTCCTTTCGAGTTGGAAAGAACTCGACTCCTACGAGTTGGACGCTTCGCACAAGTGGTAGAGGTTTGGATCCAACCTTTTCAATTCGTCAGCCGTGATCCATGTGTATTTAGAATAGGGCTTATTCTTCCATTTCACCAAGTATTGCTTGTATTGGCCCCATCAAGTGTCAGTAGTCTTCATCCGCAACACTTGTTCAACTTTGTCCTTTTTTTCTTCAGGAGTTGTTTATCCATGTTGATAATGACTTCATGTTGCATGTCAGACACCTCGTCATGGTACTCCAACAAATCCGCCACATTGAAAGTAGACGAGATCTCTAAATCATTTGGCAACCCAATCTCATAGGCGTTATTACCCAACTTCCTCTTAACTCAGCATGAACCAAATTTCTTAGACTTGAGCTTGTTGCAAGTTTCCCTAGGGAACTTTTCTTTGCGGAGATAAACCACAACTAGTTACCTTCTTTATATATATCTTCTCCCGTCGATGTTCATTTGTAGAGTCCTTGGTACCCAGTGTTGCTCTCTTTGATCTTCTTATTTATCTAAGCTCGTGAGTCTTGGATGAGCTTGGTAAAAGCACTGGCACCTTCGCTCACTTGATCTAGTATCAGTAATGGTACTAAATCAAGTACATGATGTCATATTCTCCCATTTACAATCCTAAATGGGAATTTTTTGGTGGTACAATTTAGGAAGTTGTTGTAGGCAAACTCGGCATGTGGTGGAGCCAAGTCCCACTAAGATACATTGCCACCAACAACATTCCTCAAGAGGTTACCAAGGCTCTTGTTGACTACCTTGTTTGGCCATTTGTTTAAGGATGATATGCGCTAGAAATTGAAGCTTGGTCCCCAACCGCTTCCATGAAGTACGCCAAAAACGTCTCACAAACATTGAATCGCGGTCCAAAGTTATTGCTTTTGGTACCCCATGAAGTCTTATAATTTCTATGAAGAATATGTTGGCAAAATGTGTAGCATCCATTGTCCTTTTACATGGAATGAAGTGTGGCCATATTTAAAAAATGGTCCACCACAACGAAAATCGGATTTGCTCCCCTTTGAGTCTTACAAAGACCCCCAAAAAAATCCACGAAAATATCCACCCATGGTGCGACTATACAGGAAGTGGTGCCTAAAGGTCGGTATTCTACACGTGGCCTTTGGAGAGTTGGCATTGGCAACATTGTGCTACAAACCATTTAACGCCATGACGCATACAAGGCCAATAGTATTTTTTTTCTCCATCATGACACATACGAAGTCTAATAGGATCTTCTTTCGAAACAATCTTTCGAGAATGCATTAGTGAGAGCCATTGAATAAATATCTATCATGTGAGATGAATTCACACTTTGGATCTCGATCATCCACACATCTATCGAGCACTTTGGATCTTTCGGTTGATCGCACGACTGTCCACACACATCCTCCAAAGTCCATCTTTCTTAGGGGTTAATAATGTAGGAACCACTGTTGTCATGTGCGATCGCATATGCGCATATTTGTGCAGAGATCGCATATGCGACCCTGCACATATGCGATCGCATATTCCATATGCGATAGCATATGCGATCGCGTATGCGATGTATGCGATCGCATACTGCATATGCGATCGCATATCTGCCAACGGTCAGAAATCTGACCGTTTTTTGACCCTTTTTTTTTTTAATCTTGATTTTTTCTCTATAAAAATGCATTCTAAGCATTCCTCTCTCTATTCTCTATCTCTTATTCTTACAATCTTACATACATTCTAATTTCTAAGAGTCTTACAACTTACAAGTTACATCCACTCCTCTCCATCCAATTCCATTTCCAAGTTTCCATATTTCTTTTCTTTTCTTTCAACAAACAACATTCAAGAATCAAGGAAGGGTTACAACTTACAACTTACAAGAATCAAGAATCAAGAATCCACCAATCCATATTCATTGTTCAAGAATCAAGATTCAAGACAAGAATCAAGAGACTCCTCACTCTAATCTCCAATCTCCATCCACATTCCACAAGTTCTTCACTTCTTCTAAGTTCTAACTTCTAACTTCTATTCTAATTTCTAAGTTTCTAAATTCTAATTCTAATTTCTAAGTTTCTAACAACTTCTTTGATTTCTATCATTTTTTTTAAAAAATTATTTTGTTTGTTAAATGTTAATTGATTCATTTTACTTTGTTAGTTGTTAGCAAATAGCAACTTAAAAGTTTGACTTTGAACTTTGAAGTTTGAAGTTACAAGTTAGTAAGTTACAACTTACAACTTACAAGTACAAGTTACAAGTGACAAGTCACAACAAGAATTCAAGAATCAAGAACAAATACAATACTCAAGTGAAGAGGCAAAGGTGAAGAGATTCAAGAGAAGACAAGTAGACAACTTAAACAAGAATTTGGAATTTTGGAAGTTGAAAGTTGTTATTTTAATTTTATTTGTGTAAATCTCTCTCTCTCTCTCTCTCTCTCTCTCTCTCTCTCTTTCTCTCCCTCCTCTTTCTACAAGTGTAAGTAAGTGTGTAAACAACTCTCTTCTTCTCCCTTTCTTCAAGTGTAAGTGTGTAACTCAAACTCTTTCTCTCTCTCTCTCTTCCTCTTCTTCTCCCTTTCTAGTTTCCACAAGTGTAAGCGTGTAAGTGTGTAAGTGTGTGTGTGTGTAAGTGTAACTCTCTCTCTCTCTCTCTCTCTCTCTCTCTCTCTCTCTCTCTTCTTCTCCTTTCTAGTTTCTACAAGTGTAAGTGTGTGTGTGTAAGTGTAACTCTCTCTCTCTCTCTCTCTCTCTCTCTCTCTCTCTCCCTAACCCTAAGTCCCAACTCCAAGTTCTAGTTTTCTTTTTATTTGTAGACTTGTAGTTTACTTTATAGTTTCTAGTTAATACTTAATAGCTAGCTACTAGCTAGTTACTTTTTAATGCTAATATAATACACACACCACCATCCACCACCAATCCACCATCATAAATTCATAGTCTTCTTCCCAATCTTCCTCTTTGAGGCCCAAGTCGAATGACCCGGGTTGGAAGTATGGACACTACCGTAGTGCTACCGAAAAGACTCACATAGTATGTGATTTATGTGGATTTGTGAGTTCCGGTGGCATTGCAAGGCACAAGCAACACCTTGCACATTTACCCAGGTCAAATGCAAAAGCATGTGACAAGATTACTTCAGAAATCCGAAGGGAGATCGTGGAGTATATGGAAAAACAATCAAGAAAGAAATACGATAGTGCCCTACGTCAAGAGGAATATATGGAACAAGATGCATATGAAGATATAAATATAGTAAATGTCGATGAAGCTCAAGCTAGTCCCACTCTCCCTTCTTCGACAGGCCGGTCTAAACCACAAGTACAACCATCGAAAAGAGCCCGAGGGCATGGACCCTTAGATAGATGGTGTAGACCACACCCCGAGGATGTGGTCAACCAAAGGGGTAGAGGGAAAGGGCCGGCTCAAACAACTTTAGAGAATCGGTATAAACAAAAAGATAGGAAAACCACAATTCAATATATTGCTAAGTGGTTTTACCAAACCGGCGTTGCTTTCAACGCCGTTAAATCGAAAAGCTTCAAAGTAATGACTGAGGCTATAGGTCAATTTGGACCTGGGCTTAAACCTCCTTCATATCATGAAATGAGGGAGACATGCCTTAAAACTGAAGTTGAATATACACAATCCTTCATAGCTAAATATAGGGAATCATGGAAAATATATGGTTGTACACTAATGGCCAATGGATGGACCGATAGATCCGGTCGATCTCTCATTAACTTCTTGGTAAATTGTCCAGCTGGGACGATGTTCTTGAAGTCAGTGGATGCGTCGGGTCATTCACACACAGGAGAATATTTGTTTAACTTACTAGATAGTGTAGTTGAAGAAATAGGTGAGGACTACGTTGTACAAGTAATTACAGATAACACAGCCTCGTATGTAATGGCCGGTCGTCTTCTTATGGAGAAAAGGCGACGTTTATTTTGGACCCCTTGTACGGCCCATTGTATTGATCTCGTGTTAGAAGATATAGGTAGATTATTTATAAATGTGATTGCAAGGGCTAGAAGAATCACAGTTTTTATGTACAAACATGCTCTTCTTCTCGGTCGAATGAGAAAACACATTGGGGTAACTTGTTACGTCCAAGCGGTCACCGTTCGCTTCTGACCTTTTTAACACTACAAAGGCTACATGCAAAGAAATCGAACTTAGAAGCTTTGTAGTGTCGGCCAATTTTACAAGTGGGCCTTGGTCAAGGAAGGGTCGATGGGAAACGGGTTCAACAAACAATTCTTTCTCAAAGTTTTGGACTCAAGTGGTAAAGGCGTTAAAATCATCCGAGCCCTTAGTCAATGTGTTGCGATTGGTGGACGGGGATGAGAAGCCATGATAATGGGCTACATATATGATGCGATGGAGAGAGCGAAAAATAAGATCATGGACCATTTTAACTATAAAGACCGTGATTACAGGCCAATTTTAGAAATTATAGATAGAAGATGGGGCAGCCAAATGTCATCCCCAATGTATTCAGCTGCTTACATCCTTAACCCAGCTTGTTTATTCGCTTCTGCTGATCCAGCATAAACACTAATTGTGCATATGGTTGGATTTATTAATGTCTTGGAAAGAATGATTCCAGATAGAGGAGAACAGGACAAGATCTCAAGTTTGCTGGACTTCTACACAAAAAGTGAAGGGATATTCTCAAGGGATATCGTAATAAGACATCGGACAATGAAATTAACCAGTAAGTACTTATATGAATGAATGTTAGTGTATGTGGTATGTCAACTGTCTCTAAAAGACTAAGACTCTAACCTATACTTAAACCTGTTTTTCCGGTGGATTGGTGGGGCTATGGAGTGGACCGAACAGAAGGATCCACATTTCTAAAGAAGTCAAGGCTATGAAGATTCTTGGACTCACGTATTCTGCCAGTGGTTGCGAGCGCAATTGGAGCACGTTCGAGGCCATAAGTTTAGAGTCTTTAGACTGTTTAGTGTTTACTAATTGTTTTTTTTTTTGTAAGCTAAATTCATTACCTAAATAGCTAATGCCAAATGCGTTTTCTTTCTTACAGATTCATTCCAAGAAAAGGAATCGCCTTGAGCAAAAAAAGCTCAACGACTTGGTTTTCGTTCAATACAACCAAAAATTGCGAGAACGATTCCAAAGTAGGAAAGAAAAGCCCGGTTTCTTTGACCCTATCTGCTTAGATGAGTTGAATACAGATAACGAGTGGCTCGTAGAAACGGAGGACCTGGTATTTGTTGGAGAGGACCTGACATGGGCACAAGTTGAAGATGCCGCATATGGATCGATGCCTGGTGAAGGTAGTAGTACCACTCGAAGGCGAAGGACGGGGGGAAGCCGGGGGGCGAGTAGTAGCCGTCAACCTGTTGATGAGATTGAGGAGATTGAAGAAGGAGAAGGTGATAATGATGATCAAGCTGAAGAAGATCATCCACCATTGGATGTTGATGAAGTATTAAAGCACGCATGATGATGAAGAAACGGAAGAAGAAGAAGTGTATGTGGAAGAAGGAGATGACTCGACTGATGATGATGGTGGTGGTGGTGGTGGCAGACCTGGTGATGATGTGCCACAATGGATGATAGATCAATGTATATGATTAATGAATAATGATTATTGATTAGATAAATAAAATAATAAATACATACATAACTTCTTAATTTTGTTTAATGCTTGTCTCATAAGTCATAACTCATAAGTCTAAGTGTTGAACTGATGATGACTTGATGTTGATGTTGTTGATTGTTGATATTGATACTTGATACTTGATAACTTGATATCAAGTTATCAACAAAATGTTAGTTAAATTTAAATGTAAAATGTTTAATTGTTATTTGTTAAGATTTAAGAAGTTATCAAGTTAACTATATAATAATTTGTAAATTTATCAAATTATCATTGTTCATAAGTCATAACTTCATATGTATGTAATCGGTTGGTTTTATTTTTTATTTTTTACTTAAATTAAATGCATCTCATGTCCCAATGACATATAATAATTTATTATGATTTTTCTAATTTTTTTCGAAATTTTTCTGATTTTTTTGAATTTTTTTGAAAAAGTGCATAAAAAAAAATAAATAAATAAAAATATGCGACCGCATATGCGATTGTGCGATCGCATATGCGCACACGCATATGCAACCGCACGGGATCGCATATGCGATTTGACAACATTGGTAGGAACAATAGATGGTGACACGCTTTCCTAATTTAGACCCTTCTGCATCAAGTTAGTAACCTCTCAGTGGAGCTCAGTATATTCAACTCAACTCATTCGGTAGCGCACAAGATTTGATAACTCAAAACCGACACTATATCAATGCAGTGTTGAATGTTCCTCATAAGAGGAAGTCCAATTAGGAGTTCCTCGTGCACCCAGTATTCATATTCATGACGGAACTTTTATACAGGAGGTGGAACATCTGAATGTTTTGTGTCTTCTTTGGCAACCCTCACATAAATGATGCCAGTCTCCTTACTTTCCTCTTTAAACTTTTATGTACTAAGTGACTTCTAACCCTTATCTTTATCAAATTTGGGTGCCTGAAGATTTTCATTAGGTGCAATGTGACATTAACACCATCCTCAACAAAAGAATAAGTGTTAGCAAAGGTCAAATGCACCATATCTCGTCCCACAACCACGGTCTCCCTAACAAAATGTGGCATGCATCCATGAGGATCTACATCACTTCATACATCATCCCTGTACTTAGATTCAATAAAAAAGGAAAATAAGCACATGGAGTTACCAATTTCTCTCCCCCTTTCTTAAACCAACGAATCTGTTATAGGCAGTGTTCGTAATATCGGTATCGCGCAATGTATCGCACCCTTGGGATACAGATATGTATCGGTTATCGACGGGATATTTCGTTTGTATCGCATAATTTATCGCACTTTTTGGGAAACATGGGGAAACATTGGGGAAATGGTTGAATTTTTCAATGAAACTTCAGAGATGATTAAAAAAGACTTTAATACACACTTTTAAATCATAACATCTCAAAAAAAAAAAAAAAAAAAAAGTGCACACAATAGGTTTCCTTTGTATAGGGTCATAAGCCATTCGCTGTTTGATTGAACCTAGTCAATTATATTCAAATATAATGTATAACATTTATAAATGTATCAAAACATGTATGAAAACACAACTAAGTAGACCCCACCACAAAAAACATTAGGGACAATGACACCCACCGTTGAAACCTTCCTAGGGCCCACCATGATGTTTGTTTGAGATCCAACTTGTTCATAAGGTTACTCTAACTACTGGATAATGCTCTGTGAGCCTCACCATGATATATGTTTTATCTGTATGGTCCATCTATTTTTTTAGGTCATTTTAGGGCATGTGGCCAAAATTGAAACAGGTCCGAATCTCAAGTGGACCACACAATAAGAAAATAGTGGTGATTAAACATTCACCATTAAAAACTTCGTAGGGCCCACTGTAATGTTTATTTTGCATCAAACCTATTGATTAGGTCACACGATCCTAGATGAAAGGAAAACACAAATATCAGCTTCATCCAAAACTTTTGTGGCCCTTGTGAAGTTTTTAATGGTGAGCCTTCAATCACCACTGTTTCCTTCAGTGTGGTCCACATGAGATTTTGATCTATCTCATTTTTGGGCTAATGCCCTAAGATGATTTGAAAAAATGGATGGATGGCACAGATAAAACACATACACCACCAGTAGCTACTTATTGGTACAGTGTTGGCAATCATGTTGGACTCGATTTCATGCGAAGGCCTTTAATGGGAAGTTCGTGTGCCGAGATGCTAGGTGGGGCCATCATGATGTTTCTGAAAAATCCACGCCATCCATCCCATTTTCCTTATCATTTTAGGACAAGAGACCAAAAATAAGGTGGATACAAAACTCAAGTGGGCCGCACAAGAGGAAAGAGTGGAGATTCAATGACCACCGTTTTCACGCCCGGCCATGCCACCGAACCAACATGTGCGTGGGACCTGACTATGGCCCTTGTCATTACGTATGTGTTGTATCCACACCGTCCATTCATTTGGATAGATCATTTTAGGAGCTGAGCCAAAGAATTAGGCTAATCAGAAGCTCAAGTGTACCCTACCAAAGATAACAATGGGGGGCAATGACACCCATCGTTGAAACATGAAACCATTTCTATGGCATCCACCATCATGTTTATTTGAGATCCAACCTATTTATAAGTTCATACAAATATGGGCCAAAGTAAAACACAAATATCGGCTTGATCGAAAACTTTTGTGGCCCTCACAAAGTTTTTAACGGTAAGAGTTCAATCGCCGTTGTTTTGTGTGGTGGGGTCCACTTGAGCTTTGGATTTGACCCATTATTTGTATTATGACCTAAAATAATCTCTCTAAATGAATGGACAGAATTGATATACAATACATACATCTATGTGGGCCCCACCATAAGGGCCCCACCATTTTGTGCAGCCAAGTCGCACCGAATCCACTTTCCGAGCGTGGATTAGGTGTTACGTGGGTAACTGCATAGCCCGTGTTAACCTAACTGTAGGGCCCACCTTTGATGATATGTTGTATATCCCCTCCGTCCATTCGTTTTTACAGATAATTTTAATATGTTTTCCCAAACATTTAAGTACATAAAAATCTCAGGTGGACCACACCACATGAAACAGTGATTATTGAATGTTCACCATTAAAAACATATCAAGGCCTACTTTAAGTAGATCCTTAATATTTATTTGTCATCCAACCTGTTCATAAGGTCAATCAGAACTGTATGAAGGGAATATACAA
Organism: Magnolia changhungtana; assembly: GCA_030180095.1. NCBI lineage: Eukaryota > Viridiplantae > Streptophyta > Magnoliopsida > Magnoliales > Magnoliaceae > Magnolia > Magnolia changhungtana. The sequence goes on from JASAUF010000662.1 coordinate 2,703,589, forward strand.
ATATTAGCTTAAACCAAAATTTTTGTGGCCTATAAAATACTTTTAATGGTCATTCACCACTTTTTCTGGTGTGATCCACTTGAGATCTGGATCTTCTTAATTTTTTGTATAACGTCCTTAAATGATATTAAAAAATGGATGGACGTCCTGGATAAAACATATACATCAATATGGACCCCACAAATCCCGTGACATACCATGTGTGATACATCTCATATGAATCTACCACATCCCTTAAAAAAGGTAAGCTAATTGCGTCCTACCACCACCTGTCTCTAGCTGGGAACGAGCAGTAGCTTTGATTGGCCACCGTGATGTATGGGTCTTATCCACACCATCCATCCAGTTTTTCGTATCATTTTAGGATATAAACCCAAAATTGAGGAAGATCCAAAGCCCAAGTGGACCACACCACATGAATCAATGGTGATAATGATTCTCACGGTTGAAACTTTTCTAGGGCCCACCGTGATGTTTATTTTCCATCCAACCTATTCATAAAGTTACGTAGACATGGATGAAGAGACAACACAAATATCAGCTCCATCCAAAACTTCTGTGGCCCCCAAGAAGCTTTCAACGGTAAGAGTTTAATCCCCATTTTGTAGTCCACTTGAGCCTTGGATCTATCTCATATTTGGGTCTTTACCCTAAAATGATATGAAAAAAATGGATGGACGGTGTGGATAAGACCCATACATCACGTGGCCACTCAAAGCTGCTGCTTGTTCCCAGATGGAGACGGCGTGGGTAGGATGCAATCCGCGTCCTCAAAAAAAGGCTTCTGAAGCCAATCTCGCAGCAAAGATAGGGTTCCGATCATTCCGAAACCCTAAAATCCTAAAATTTCTCTGAAAAATCCCCCAAATCCCTGCGATTTTTGATAGACCGCTAGCTCTCGATCGAGCGGCCCACCAAATTCAGCTTCCGATCGCAATCTTCTTCCACAGGTACCGAAATCCCCTTCTATGAAAGATTTTCCCTCTTTTTTTTTCTTGATTTTCCGGTAAATCTGCATATACAACACGATAATATCGCTAATATCAGCGATATATCGCACAATAAAAAGAATTTTGGTTTTTTTTTATTTCCAAAGGAATTGGATGGGTTTCGTCTCGTTGGGCAGCGATAACGATAATATCGGCTGATAGTATCGATATTAGGAACACTGGTTATAGGCATGGATGCTTATGTTCTTTGAGTTTTAATTTATCCACCATTTCTTATGAGATAATATTCTCATTGCTCTCCCATCTACCAAAACTATGCATATATTCCCACCAGAAGTGCAAGTGGTGTGAAAGATATTGTGTCACAATCATCACCCATCATCAATCACCTGAGGTGTCGATAGCATAGTCCTTTGAATAACCAACAAATCGCCTTTATCACCATACACATTGCCGCATCTCCCCAACATGCACCCCATCCTCATATGCATGTTCTTCATATTATGTGTCATCTTCAACTTTCGTTTGTATGTAATCGGGGGCGTCTTCAACATATTCTCCTTCCTCAGCCAAATTTACTTTAATTATGGACTGATGTTCAAGACAATGAAAAGAATAATGCCCTGGTTGCCCACACTTGAAGCACGTGAAAGGAGAATTGTTCTGCCCCGTCATGGGTGTACTAGCCCCCCATCCATAACCACTTCCCCCTGGGTCAAGATTTGGCTTCACTGTTGGACAATGGCCCATCATCCCTCGACCTATGGGAGGTCCTAGGGTTGCCTTTTGTGGAAAGTTAGTATGCTTCTCCATCGTTGATGACATCCTCGTGAGGCGCCGCATCATCTCCTAAGTCCCTAATTAATTATCTTTTCAGCTTTTAATGCAAGTCTATGCATCAGACATCTTAAATACATCTTTGAAAGCCAATTATTTATGAAGTCTAGGTTAAGACCATTAAGATATCTTAAAATCTTTTGGTCTTCATATGTATGGAACTCCTCAGTGTATTCATTTTCAGATTTGTTCCCTTAACATAAATGTGACATCTTTGATAGACGTCACAGGCATAAATTGCGAGTAGGAACCTCCCTTTTAATTTCTTTTTCATCTTCTCCCAAGAATTTATTCTCCTTACCTTGACGGATTCATTCGGCTTAGAGATCATCCCACCGTGCTAACGCATGACCAGAAAACTTCATAGCTATTATTTTAACCTTCTAATTGTCCGCAATTTCCTTATACTTGAATACCTTTACCACATTGCTTAACCAATCGATGAAGTCATCAACATGTGATCAACCACCGAATTCTAGAATTTCTACCTTAATTTCAAGCTCTTTGTCGTGTTCTAACAATCAAAGTATTTGACCATTGGTGCCTTCACAAACCAAGGCCACCCGTTATTGGTTAAGACTAGAGGTGGGCACGGGACGACTCAATCCAGCTAACTCGACTTGTGTGACTCGTTCAGATCCGACTCGACCCGAACCAAATGGGTGAGTCAGTCCGAACCGAGTAGGCTTCGCCCAATCTGAACTCAAACCGACCCGACTCGACTCGGGTTTAGGTGTGTGTGTGTGTGTGTAACCTAATTTTTATCATCTCTAACCCTACCCGCCGCACCTTACCCCGACCCGATCCCAAAATCTCTCGCTCCCTCCCTCATCCTCCTCATCTTCCAAGCCCAGCAACCACCCACCACCATCACCCTACTCCTCCTCCTCCTCTCTCTCCTCTCCACTCTCTCGGTCTCTCCCTCCCTCATCTCTCAATTCGACTCGGTGCCAACTCGACCCGACTCGGTACTTCTGACCAGATCGGACTTGGTCCGAATCAGTCCAGCCCAGACCGGACTCGGATCGAGTCAGGCATGTTGGACTCAGTATCGAATCAGATCGAGTTCGAGTCAGGCCTATTTCAAAACCGGATTGAGTTGAGTCAGCCCTAACTCGCTCCGACTCGACTCGATGCCCAGCTCTAGTTAGGATATTGGTAGGGACTTCCCCCTACGTGTCTATGTGCTCCAACTTCAGTCTCCAGATTCCCTCCATGATGGAGCTCTCCCACATGATTAGTGAGATTGCCTGTTGTATGTCTGAGTCGATATACTCACTCTGTGAGTGGGCAAATAAATCAGGTTACTTGTGCAAACTTTTCCTATGCTATCCCCTTTAAAGCCATTAGGAGATGATGTAGAGTCGAAAATCTCTAAAGATGACCCACTCCGATACCAAAATAGTGCATCTTGGTTATCGAGTCAATGAGATCTTGAAACTCAGGTCACAAAGAAATGGACAAGAATACACCCGCAAGAATATTTGAGAAGAGAGGGAAATTTAACTTTATTGATATCAGACTTCTTCTTACAATACTTAAGAAAACTCACACTTAGAAAATTTGGAATAACTACCTCCTACACCACTCCTTTTACAAACCTTAAATGAATCTTTACTATGAGATTGATTTCTTAATTTGAAATCAATCTAATTGATTTCAAATGTGTCTAATTGATTCAAATCTATCTAATCTACTTAAGACCAAGGTGTGCCAAAACGGTTACGATCGGCCGACACGTGAATGACCCGCTTAAGACGACGCATTTCGGGGTCGTATTGGCGTTACGATTTTTTGTGTCAGTGTCGGCCGTACGGGCGTGAACGCCCGCCTGTAAGTGGGTCTCGAAAAAACGGTAACATTTTTTTTTCATTTTAAGCTCGTTTTTTGCTGTTTTTTTTCAAATTTCTTGCTTCCAAACTATTTATCACTTCTTCTACTACCAATTTTGACCAACCTTGGCTGGGTATTTGAGATAAAAACACATTATATTACGGATTTTGTTGAATCGAAGCTCGATGGGCCATTTTTCAGAAATTCCGAATTCACCAAAAATAGGTATTTATACTTTTTTTATTATGTTTTGCTGTTTTAATCATGTCATATGATGTGTTAATCATAGTAAAACATGTTAATGTGCATTTTTCAGATTTGGGGTGCCATTTAATATTTTTTTAATATTTTTTTCTATTTACGCATGTATTTTGACCCTTTTTTTTAATTCGAAAAATCAATTTTTAATGGTTGTTTTGTTGTTTTAATCATTCCATATGATGTGTTAATCATAGTAGAACATATTAATGTGCATTTTACAGATTTGAGGTGCCATTTAATATTTTTTAAATATTTTTTTCTATTTACGCATGAATTTTGACCCTTTTTTTCAAAATTCAAAAAATCAATTTTTAATGGTTGTTTTGCTGTTTTAATCATGTCATATGATGTGTTAATCATAGTAGAATATATTAATGTGCATTTTACAGATTTGGGGTGCCATTTTATATTTTTTTTCTATTTATGCATGAATTTTGACCCTTTTTTTTTTAATTCGAGAAATCAATTTTTAATGGCTGTTTTGTTGTTTTAATCATGCCATTTGATGTGTTAATCACAGTAGAACATATTAATGTGCATTTTACAGATTTGGGGTGCCATTTAATATTTTTTAAATACTTTTTTTCTATTTACGCATGAATTTTGACCCTTTTTTTCAAAATTCAAAAAATCAATTTTTAATGATTATTTTGTTGTTTTAATCATGCCATATGATGTGTTAATCATAGTAGAACATATTAATGTGCATTTTACAGATCTAGGGCACCATTTTATATTTTTTTAATATTTTTTTCTATTTACGCATGAATTTTGACCCTTTTTTTTTAAACTCGAAAAATCAATTTTTAATGGTTGTTTTGCTGTTTTAATAATTGCAAACACCTAATGTAAGATATTTTCATATTACATTCATTCTAATATATCTATCATTGATAGTAGATAGTTAGAAAATTAAATATATGAATTTTGTAGTCAAATTCAGGTTATCTGGTTCATAAATTCATCAGACAGTCCAATACAACTTCTCACCAAAGAGTGGACCGTTACACCACCATAAACACGTTCCAATTTATAAATGAATACATATTTGGAATGCTTAGAATATTCCGGATTTAATCCATATTTTTTTGGCAAAAAAAAAAAAATTTTGCGCCGTTACACCCCCGTATCGCCATTACGCCTCCGTATCCGTATCGGTTTTGGAGATCACCGTTACGCCAACCCATACCGATACGGCACACCTTGCTTAAGACGACAACAATCCCAATAATGGCAAAAGTAAATTTAAAAAATAGCCTTCAACATCTTCAATCAGATCTTTAAATCAACCCCATATCATCTATCACATACTTCCATATTTCCCATAAATAGTAAATTGTAGCTTTTGATATTTAGGCCCCAAATCTATAAATAAATGGTCCAAAATCAACACATGATGAGTCCTACGATGGGCCTTAGACCTACATCACAATACATTTTGCCATAACATTAATCTCAATTCTATGATGCATATAGGCCTCTTTATAAACTTCACCAAAAGGATGTGCACTGAATCCAATCAACACACGTCTCTAGACCATGTTTAATGGGTTTGAATAGAAAGGCAAAAATACAGTTTTACACTCTTGATCAATAATAGTCTTGTACTATTATTTCCATTATTTAAAAATGTCTTCAAAATTGTGTTTCCAATGCCAACAAAGCCAAGATCGACATATAAGTAATAATAATGAGAGTGGACAAGGTACTTACAATCAACGCTTTCAATAGCGTATACCATAGCATTCACCCCTATATAGCATGTAACGTAAGTTATGTTTCATGTAGCATAACTACATGATGCTTATATCTTTTAATTAAAATAACAGGGGAAAATATGGTAACTAGTAGAAATGAATATAAAGATTACCAAAAATAAAATAAGTCCTTGAAAGAATATGCTTCATTTTTCAAGTAAAAGCATGTTCAAAACAAATTATCAAAAGTCAACCTAATCATATTCAATCCAAAACAAATTAAAAGGTAACAAATAACATAAACAAATATACAAAATTCTTTTTTGCGGCTTTAGTGGGAAAAAATGACAAGTAGCTAAGTAGCCAAGTATCACTAAATGACTTTTATAGAAGTCGTGTAAGTTGTAACCAACTATGGGACTGGATGAATTGGATTCCAAACCACAAAATAGAAAACAATGCGAAGCCACCATAGAGACCAACAAAATAAAAAAGTTAGGCCTATCCAAACATCACATGGGCCATAAGATAGAAAACAATGCACAATCACTCAAAAGCCACCATTGTAGTGTGGTGGCCCACATGATGGCTAGACAGGTTGGATGGCATGCCATGCACACCATGGTAGGCCCCACACATCAAATGGTTGCAAAACATGCTTATTCTACAACATTCCATATAATCTTGTCTCCTAAAAAGAAGAAAAATGAAAAAAGCCCTAAATCTACGTCTAAAACAAAATAAAATTCATTACTGAAGATTAAAGAGAAGAACTTACCTCTTTTTAGCTTTACATCAATTTAAAAATAAATAATAATAATAATAATAATAATAAATAAATAAATAAAAACTTGAGGTCCACAAACTTTTTTTTAGAACTCCAGAACTATACGAATGTTAAATAAGGGAAAATCGAGCTTGTCCCTTGTTTGGGCTCCAATGTTCCTCAAATTTTAGCTAAGATATATTCTTGTGGGGCCAATTAAGTCTTTGAATTTGTCTTCAATCATTGTGTGGATTGAAAGAATAAAAAAGGGGGTTTTGAAAGAGGTAATAGGGCTTTCGATGAGAGAGGGAATAGTTCCTTAGAAGGAAATTGAAAAAATCTTTGCTTTTATGTGCAACTCTTCAACCATACACTTTACGGAGTTGTTATAATTTCTAATACATATGATTTTAGAGATATGTTACATCCCCAATAGCCCCAATTTAGATTGTTCGGATAGCCATACATTGATGCCGCATGTGAGGAGAATGAGTCACCACCATTTTTCAAAATGTGCCTAACATAAAAGTATTACAACATAAAACTTTTAAGTTTTTAAGCTTTAAAATGCACTTCCATGGTAGCGTATGCTACCTCCCAATACCCTACGCAATGTTCAAAATATCGGTATCATGTTATGTATTGCATCCTTGGGATACAAATACGTATCGGTTATCACACGGGATATATTGTTAGTATCGAGTAATTTTTGCACTTTTTGGGAAACATGGGGATGGGAAAATGGTTGAGTTTTTTAATGAAACTTCAGAGATTGTTAAAAAAGACCTTGATACATACTTTTAAATCATAACATCTCAAAAAAAGAAGTGCATGATATGTCTCTTGTATAGGGTCCTAAGCCATGCGTTGTCTTACTAAACTAATGCAACTATATTCAAATTGAATGCATAACATCTAGAGTATATGTGATGATCATTTTATCACACTCCTAAATATTCTGAAATTAGTCTCAATTGATAGCTAGTTGAAGGGAATTTTCAAAAAAGAAATAGTTTATTAATTTTTAATTAAAAACGTTTTTATTTTGCAAAAATTGACAAGGACTTAACAAATCAATAGATCAGCCCTCATACATGCTTGATTTCATGTTTGGAGTGCAACATTGCAAGCAATTTAAGAGAAATTGGAGAAATTTTGAATTTTCCCCAAATAGGACCACCCATACTTAATTTTTGAAATTAGAGTGTGTGATCATCATTTCATCAAATTCTCCTAAATACTTTGAAATTGGTCTCAATTAACTACTGGTTGAAGGAAATTTTTGAAAAAAAATGGAGAACATGAAGAACCAATGAATTTATAACCATTTGACATTGATTTAATATAATGTCAACAAAAAAAAGGAGGATTGGAAATTGAAAATGCTCACCGGATCGAACATGTGGGATGTATCAGCACGACTTATGCATTTCGTATCACACAGGTGTGACACATGATATATCGTATAATATATCGGCCGATATCATCGATATTTAAAACATTGACCCTACGTAGCGTATAGCATACGCTATACCCAAAATAGCCTACGCTAAATGGGAGTTGCGTAGTGTTGTTGCTATGCTACACTATGGGGCTATTTAAAACATTGCTTATAATTAACAAGGGAGCAATCTAGCGTGTGCAAAGACACATCCCATATCCAAGACTTTGGGCATCTCAAAGATTTCCATCCATCGAACACGCGTTTACATGCTCCTGATGGGGACATCACGCGCACACGCGCACAAACACCGCCCCCCCTACGCACGTACGCAAGGAGAAGGAGGGCCCCACCGTCGATCTGGCTTGATGATGACATCCAAGGAGGGCCCCACCGTCGATCTGGCTTGATGATGACATCCAAGGAGGGCCTCCTAGTTAGAAGGCTGAGTTTTGGTTCGTTAGAGTGGGCCTAATAGTCAAGTAAAATCTATCATGGATTTTCATGATCGTGGCCCACTAGTCTGATTAATCTCATATTTTAGATTTTGCTTGTTAATGTTATTTAGAATATCATGGACGGTTTAGATTTCTTTGATTAGTTTTTATTTTTGTTTACTTCATCGCCAAGTAATAGGTTGCGTACATGGCGCGAGTTTTGGAGTATAGTGTTTTCTTATAAATAGGCACCCCTTGTAGCTTTTTGAGGCATTGAAGATTAATAAAAAAAATCCTGCGTTTTTCTACTCCTCTGAGTTCCTGAGTTGTGGAAATCCAATTGGGTGCGAAGCCCTCCCTTCATCGAAAGGCTACCTACCGTGGTGCGAAGCCACATCTATCCCGATCTGCCCCTACCCTCTATCATCCATACTTCTCACCTTCTATACCCATCCTAGCCTCAAATCCATCAGCTTTTACAGCAATTCTTCTCCCTACAGCCGATATGCAGAATCTAGCCCTGCGAGAGTGCTGAAACTTAGGTGGAGCACCACGCACAGACTGCGCATCTAATCGACACGAAACTCAGGAGTGTTAAAGCCCTCCCCTGACCGACCAGAGCCAAGGAGGCGTTTTCCGCATTCAGCGCCCCCTCGCACGTGCGACGGGCCTAGCCCGCTGTCCGCGTGCGGAGACTTTTCCCAGGTTCAGATATCATGCCTATTTTACTCCTCTCATACCTATTTTCCCTAACCCTAACCCTAGATTGCATTACTTTCAATTTATTTGCCCCTTTTCTAATCCAAGGGTTCTCTGAACTGAAACTGGTGAATCCCTTGGATTAGGGACTGATTGTTGTACATGTGTAGATGAGTTTTACTTCCCTTTGAGTATCATTTGGCTCATAATTTTTATTGATCCAGCCCTAACATGTGTAGTCCTGGACCCATACAGATTCCTCTTGCTTGAATGTTTGAAATTTGGTGTGGGATGTGGAAATTTTATGTGAATGTTTCTGAATTAGTTTGATCTAAAGCCTGAAATCTTGCATATCATAGTTAATTTTCATGTCCTGTATCAGCTCCACTATAAGTCTATTTCAATAAAATGGCCTCATTTCTTTTTATCAATCTCAAACTTTTTCTAGAAGAGAGGGAACAATTACAAAAGGGTCAGAAACAACCCAGATTGTAGACAAGTCTTCTATCACACTATCTGCAATCTATTCATGGTGTGTCGTAACGGCTATTACACGGCCGTAAAGGCCGTTACGTAAAGGTAACGATGGCAATCGTTACATGTTGCGGGGTCGTAACAGCCATTATGGAAAAAATGACATGTAACCGTCGTTACGGGCAAGGTGTGCCGTATCGGTATCGGTTGGTGTAACGGTGATCTCCAAAACCGATACGGATACGGGGTGTAACGCGACGATATTGAGGGCGTAATGCTGAATGTAACGGCTAATTTTTTTTTTTTTTTGCTAAAAAAATATGGATTAAATACAGAATATTCTAAGCATTCCAAATGTGCATTCATTTATAAATTGGAACATGTTTATGGTGGTGTAACGGTCCATTCTTTGGTGAGAAGTTGTATCGGACTGTCTGATGAATTTATGAACCAGGTAATTTGAATTTGACTTAAATATTTAATTTATATACTTAATAACTTGATATCATTTCTCTCAATAGTTCTTTGTAGATGGCATTGTCAATTTGGGGCTGACTTGGAGGACCAATCTATACACCAAATCAGCCTCAAATTCATGCAATTTATTGTCATTATCCCACTTATGAATTAGTGGACATTTATTGGATAGTGAATCATGAAAAAAAATCCGAAGTCCCTATTTTAAAAAATAAAAGTCTACAAATTAACAATTAAAACTATTCAAACAATTTGATTTTGGCATCGTGAGTTAGCAATTGCAGTCCATAATTTAATTGCTAAATTTAAAGTTAATATATGTCTCGTGTACAATTTTTTAATGCTCGAATTAGGAAGGACTCGTATTGTGAAGTGTAACACACGTGTCAAAGTTTTTTGGGCCCCACCCGTGTTGAATGTGTTATATCCACACCGTCCATCCATTTTGTCAAATAATTTTAGGGCATGAGCCCAAAAACTGAGGCACATCCAAAGCTTGGGTGGACTGCACAATTAAATGTTCACCATTAAAAATTTATTGGGGGCTACAAATGTTTTAGATTAAGCTGACATGTGTGTTTTCTCTTCATCCACGTCAGTGTGACCCAATTAATAGGTTAGATTGAAACTAAACATTACAGTGGACCTTAATAAAATTTTAATGGTGAGCATTCTATAACCACTGTTGCCTATGGTGTGGTCCACCTGAGATTTGGATATTATTAATTTTTCAGATCCTGACCTGAAATGACGTGGCAAAATGGATGGACGACATGGATAAAATATATACATCATGGTGGGGCCCACTCTGGTCTGATCAGATCAGATTGGATGGAAAATAAGCGTTACCGTAGGCCCTGCAAATTGTTTAACGGTGAAAATATTATCTCCACTGTTATTTTTGGTGTGGTCCAGATGATCTTTGGATATAAATCATTTTTTGGGTAGTGCTTTAAAATGATCTCTGAAAATAGATGAACGGTGTAGATGTGATAAATACATCACTGTGGAGCCCATATAACTTTGATCTCTTTGAACCGTTCGTACAACGCGGAGCTCGAGGAGTGTTCGTCTGCCTTCGTCTGTTCACATCGACACGTGCCATGCGTGTAATGCAGAAAAAAAAAAAAAAAAAAAGAAAAAGAAAGCGAGAGAGGGAAACCGAAAAGAAAAAGAGGGAAAGAAGAAAAGAAAAAAAGAGGGAAAGAGGGAAAGGAGGAGAGAGAGAGAGAGAGAGAGAGAGAGAGAGAGAGAGAGAGAGAGAGAAGAAGAAGAAGAAGAAGAAGGAGGAGGTCGCCATCGCCAGCAGCGCAGAGGTCAGTAACAAGTAGCCCCGAGAAGAGGAAGAAGAAGAAGAAGAAGAAGAGGAAGAAGAAGAGGAAGAAGAAGAAAGAGAAGAAGAAGAAAAACCGAAAACAGGTACGTTTTTCTTTCTTCTTTTTTATTTTTTTATTTTTTTATTTATTTTTTTTTTTTTTTGCAGAATGTCAAGTTACGGGTCGAATGGTCGTTAATACGCTGAACGGACCAGATCGGCCGATACGTGTACAAAAATGGAAACGGCCGATACGACCCGTATCGCGTATCGGCTACCATTATGCAGATCGTACGTACGGCCGATACTACGGCTAAACGTAACCGTTTTGGCACACCCTGGTTACGGGGTTACGCCCCCCGTAACAATCATGGAATGGTTTGTTGCGAGATAGATACAGGTTTTTGGGTTTTTTGAATAAAAAAAGAGACTGTAAGGGCCATCCACCATTACCATTACTGAATAGCTTGAATCTATAACCTTGTCAGAAATATTAAAGAAGAAGAAGAAGAAACGGAAGAAGAACACCATCAACAACCTATTTAGCCATGTGGGGAATGTTAAAGAGGAAGAAGAAAACCAGCCTCTAGACAATGATCTTCTTCTCTTGGAGTTAAGAACTTTTAAATATCTTGTTGTCTCTTTTCTTGCAAATCTCCCAACATTCCACTCTTGGGAGCAATCCCCAAAGAATCATGCCCCCTCTTTGGACAGACCCCTCCCCCTATAAACAATTACATTTCAGAGTGGATCTTGACAAATCCAACTCGCTTTGAAAGATTTAGGAAATAGCCATAAATCTTTCCAACAACTCAACAATGGATGAAAAGATGGGGAACAAATCAAAGTATTCTGTGTCAATAACAGTGGGCGTAATTGTCACCACCGTTACTGATACGAGTATCAATCAAAACGGCCAATGCAAGGGTGTAATGACCGTTACAACCCCCGTAACGGTTGGGAAAAAACGTTGAGCGAAAAATTATGAAAAAATATCTATAAAATATAAAATAATGTAAATATTCCAAATCTGTATTCATGTTTTATTTTGAACATGTTTATGGTAGCATAACAGTTCACTCTTTGGTGAGAGTGTTGTATTAGGTTGCCTGGTGAATTTATGAACGTGGTTATGTGTCTCTAATGTTTACACATCACAATCAAGCATTAGAATTAGCAATTGGAATCTAATGTTTACACATCACAATCAAGCATTAGAATTAGTAATTGGAAAAAAAAAATGAGTATATACCACTTTTTTCAATTTTTTAAAAAAATGGCCATCGAAGCTTCTATTTGCCCAAATCACTTTAATCTACTATTTAAATCCTAAAAACTATAGTACAAGTGGTCAAAATCTGTTGTAGAATAATCTAGGAAAGTTTTTGGAACGATAAAAGTGAAAAATGAGAAAAAATGAATTTACATTGAAAGAAAAAGTGGTCATTTTTCATTGTTATGGGGGTAACGGTCCTTATGCCCCGCAATGGCCATCACAACCCCTGTAATGGCCGATACGGTCCAAAAAAATTAACTGTCACGTTTCACCCCTGTATCGCATAACGGTCACGGTTGTTACCTATACATATCGGCATTTACCTCTATATCATAAAGATACGAAACACCTTGGAACAAATTATTCATGGTTCCTCTACACATGATGCACCCATTCAGAATGGTAAGCCCTCCATGAGTAAGGTGATCCATGGTGAGAGTTTTTGCTGCCACATTGTCCAACTGAATGCTTAGACTCGATGAGTGCAAGGGACGACCAAGAACAAGAGGAAACTATGCTTGAGTAGTCACTACTTGGATAAGATCATGCAGAGAATAGGCTAGAAGGAGCCCATAACAAACTCAAACATCCTTATCCTAACAAGAATTGAACATCATTCAGGGACTCCATTAAGTGGACAAACTCCTCCGGTTCTTCTTCTTTGAGGTTCCTTTTAAAAGTAATATTTCATTTGATCTTGCCCGCAAGAACTACAAAGCAATCTAGCCACTCCCTTCTCTTATGATGATCAAACATAAGTATCAAGGACACCATCTCACCGAAAACACCACTACTCCCTCTCCTCCTCCTCCTGTGTCCTTTCTATTTTGTGGAGTTTCAAGGCCACCATCTCACCGAAAACAGATCTCGATTCCATGTCATAGCAAGAGAGTAGGTAGACTAAACAATGGAAACTGTTTAATTTGGATACTCCCAATAAAAGGGGGATGATTCTAGATTACTCAGTTAATTTGGATACTCCCAATGAAAGGAGGATGATTCTTGATTACACAAGACTTCATCAAATCAGTCTAATCATCACTAGAATTTCCTATATCCTCTCTCCTCCTCTTCTTCCGAAGGGCAATTGGATTTCATATAGCCTGAAAGTCTCCATGATAATTCTGATTTTTTTACGAAGTGTAGAAGAAATAGATTCGTCATCCCATTCCAATATGATAAAGAATCAGAAAAAGAACTAATTCCCTATCCTCGTATCTTTAATGAAATACCCATAAATGGCATTTTATGTAGAAATAATATTCTTGCTTATTCCAGCACTCCCGATACAGAAAAAGTGCAAGAATTACTAACGAGCTGGGTATGAAAAAAAAAAAAAAAAATGCAATGTTTGATCCAGCATTTGCTAATCCCAGCAGATTGTATGTGTAGCACCACCGTTTGAAAAATCGCCCGACATGACTCAGTATCATTCAGGTTGTATCAGTTTCTGTCTGATATAAACAAGTCCCCACAACGATACAGGACCTGGTCAGACAAAGTTGGGGCGAGTTGTACAGTTTCAGTCCCCAGCTAGTCGCACTCCAGAACTGCAACTTCAATCCATGCGCGGGGACCCATCTTTTGGTACCCAACCTAGGTTGTCCATATGACGGGCTTCAAGGTAGATAAAGTGCCCGAAGAACTGCTCCATCAGAAATGATTGGACCCCACTAAATGGGGACCATTAGTTGCAATTCTCCATTTTCTTTCGAGGGCTATTCCAAAAGGGGAAATTGGAGCATGAAACACCACTTGAAGGGGCCCACTGGTTTAACATCTTAAACTGTTGGAAGATAGGCGGTACCCATATCATTGCTTATCCCAACAAAAAGAAGAAGAAGAATAGGGTGGCCAACTAATCAGGTTCGGTTGTGTACTGGTGTACACATCTCAGCATAGTGACATATCTCGTTCTCGGCATTTCTCAGCTAGGGAATTTATCAGCAGATTTTCAAATTTGGACATTCTTTCTCACCATATTATCAGGAAAATCTCGATGAAAAAAAATATATTAAACATATATTATAAATTAATAAATAATTTTAAAATTCTAATTATATAGATGTAAAACAAAGTATATTTAGTGTTAAATTTGCCACAATTTCACAATACAGTCGCGAAAAACTAAAAACTGACCAGATTTTGGAAATATTGTGATATTATCACAACAACGTAGTTTGATCATTTTTAAGAGGAAATATTGAGAGATTTCAAAATCTCAGAGATATTTGTAACAATGGTTCCCCCAGACTTGCCTGAGGGGGTCCAGTTTAGGTTTCGTACGGTAAAGGTATGAGCAGCGCATTTGAGGTATGAATCTCGACCCAAATCCAATCAGGGTTGGGACTCTCTTGGGAACCATTAGCTCTTAGGATATATTTCCACGTAACTCTCCCACTCTGCACAAGCCTACAATAGCAGAATTCCATCGAACACCAATAGGCATGTTTTCAACTTCACCATTTTTCACCTATATACTTAACATAGCATTGCAATCCTCCACGGACATTGGCAGAAGGTCTCTAGCCTCTCCCAAATCCCCGATTTTCGCATATCTGTCAATCAATTGCATTTCATGCTGCAAGTTCCTTCAACAGCATTTCATCAAACAGCCATTGGGCATTCTATCTAACATATGCCCAAATGGGTGTAGTAACAGACAACGCACAACATGTTTCACAGGCATTTTATCAAACACCTGCCGGGCGAGGATTCGTATACCCGATACCCAGTTAAAACTCAAGCAAACCTGTCATGGCGAAAGCATCATTCTCAACACGGATCTTCAACAGTTGCCCATGAATCCATAGGTTAATTAATATACCCAACGGGTACCCTAATTTTAAACGGGTATGAGGTGGTGTACCGAACCATCCTCTTGAAATGTTAACAACAGCTACAGCAACAGCAGCAACAATGACAACAACAACAACATAGCAAAGAAGTAGAAAGGATTTTGGCTTACGTCAGGAATTTCTGTGTGCTTGTGAGTTTGGCCATTTAAACCCTGCAACGGTCGCACCGACTCTCTCTCTCTCGTTGAAGAATTATCTCCATGCATAAATAGAACAGATCTCGATTTACTGCGAATGCTTCCGGGGCTGGAACCCAGCTGGGGCCCACTGTGATGTTTACGAGAAATCCACCCCGTCCATTTGTTTGACCCAAACTCAAGTGGCCCGAAAACGTGAGAATTGTACGTCCACAGTTGAAATATTCGTGGGGCCACAAAAGTTTTGAATCATGCTTACATTTTTGTTTACCTTATGGAGGTTTCAACGGTAAGAATTTCCTTAACAACTTTTTTCCTATAGTACGGCCCACTTAAGACATGGATCTGCTCACTTTTGGTGTCGCATCCGAAAATGAGCTCAAAAAATGGATGGACGGAGTGGATTTCTCACAAACATCACGGTGGGCCCCACCTCTACCAGCGCAGTAACTTCACGCGGAAAGTCCGCATCGAACCCACTTTCCGGGGAAAGGATGGCTACTGCCCCTCCCAGCCAATGGCTGGTCGGTGCTCTGTGGGCCCCACCATGATGTATTTTTTTTCATCCATGCTGTCCGCCCATTCTTCCATATCATTTCATGGTATAGCCCAAAAATGAGGTTTATCCAAATCTCAAGTGGACCTATTAATTGAACGCAGACCATTAAAAACTTCTTTGTGGCCACAAAAGTTTAGAAGTCAAATAAGCCCAGGAGGTTTTTAATAGTAGACATTCAATCACTACTGTTTTTTCATAGTGTGGTCCACCTAAGATTTATATCTACCTCATTTTTGGGATCTAAATCATGGATAAAACACATGCATCTTAATAGGGTCCATGTAGAACTGACCACTAGCCACCTGGCTAATGGTACCGTCACTGGCCAAACCGCGTCATACATGAGTCTACCTGGTCCATTAGTTTCTCTAGCTCATGGTAAGATCATCAGTTAGAGAAGCTGTCAGACCTGTAACCTCGTGAGACCTTTCGTACACTTCTACTTAAACAACGACATGTTCCTGGCGGACCAGATCAACGAGTTTTGATCGTTACCCTACTTTTGTACCGCAATACCCCGAAACTTGTACCTTAGTGACTGCGCAGGCGCTACGATTCCAACACCACACGGCACGTCCCATTTCGACCCTTAGATTAGAAGTTACAATTTTGGCACAATCCGAGGTGTGCCACACAATGCATGCGGGCCCCACTTGCATAAATCTCCATGTTGTCAAATCAATCAATCCATCAATCCATCGACCCATCCATCAATCAAGTCATCCATCAGTCATGTCACTCTCTCCCCATTAGTCAAACATACCCATGTCATTCTCATGCAACCCATACCCCTACCTATGCTAGCCATGATTTCTTTCTTCTTTTTCTCCCCACTTTACCCCTTCATTTTTCCATTATTCCCTCTCTATCCTAAAATCTCTACCACGAAAACAGTCTAACTGTAACACCCCGTACTTTTCAGTACTCGGGTGTTACCGTATAACCTAACTTAGTCGTCCTCAACTTACTAAAACAATCGCCCTCAATCTATCCATCTTAACCATTTGACTTTGACTATGACAACCGAACCATTTGACTTTGACTATGACAACCGAACCATTTGACTTTGACTTTGACTATGACAACCGAACCATTTGACTTTGACTATGACAACCGAACCGTACTTTTCAGTACTTGGGTGTTCAATCTACCCTGGATCCCTAATGACCTTTCAACCATCTGATTTTGGCCTATGACTACTCACTACACAATCGTAGGACTTGAGATCGTTCTGTCCATTTAACCACCTCAACATGATTAAATTGACCCTGTACTTAAATAAATAAATAAATAAATAAAGATCCTACTTTAAAATCTGGATCATGATGATATATCAAAATACTCCTATTTAGTAAAATTAAATCACATAAAGTAAATTGGGGATCAAAGTCACAACATCCACCATTCATCAGGTTACAACATCTTATTGGATTGTCCGTCCTTGGGTTGGATCATTAGGATGTTGAGAGTCGATAAGTAGACGTTCACTTGGTGTGGCTCACCTAACTGTTAAGATTAGTCGAAGGATGGGGTACATAACTTGAGGTGGTCTACTCACCTGGAGGAATACTTCTAACTGGAGGAAGGCTCTGCAATTTTAATTTAAAATAATAATAATAATAATAATAATAATAATAATAATAATAATAAATGTTGAAATTTATTCTAATAATAACATTTAATGATCTAAATTTATAGAACAGGTGGTCCTAGTCATCTAAATGAATTCTTAGGTCCTTTTAACCATTGACAATCGATTTCGGGATGACCTGATCGTCAGATCGACGTGAGTCCACAAATAGGACCTAAACCAAGTTGTGGGGCCCACCTAAACTTTAGATATGCCTGATCTTCGATCAAAGGCCCCGATTAAGGCCTCCAAGGAGAATGGATGGAGTAGATTTCATCCAAACACAATCGTGGACCCCACCCTAGTTGTGCATGTGCACAGTTCAAGCACACCCATGGTGCACCAGACCACCAAGTCAAACAGGGTTTGACCCAAGATTTCCCACAAGAGGGAGTTCTCTCTTTTTGCCTTTTCTATCCAGGAGATGGACGACCATCCGTCTGTCTGATTAGTGGCCCACCTACACTAGCCATTTGGAGGATCTAAACTGTCCATCGAATTCGGAGCGTGGCTCTGACCAAAACCAAGGGAGTTTCGCACGGCTCAACACGTGTGCATGCACACAATCCTTGCTGCAAATGGGTCCTATAAACACAAGTTTTCGAAAATGAAAACTGTTCTTACTGCAAACAGGGCGATCCGCGTGAGGAGAAATCCTCCAATCCTAGCCCTCCGCCCCAGGCCTATCTCAGCCGTCCATTCTAACAGTGGTTTAGGGTTTTCTTCCAAACAAAACCATGTCCGGTTTCGGTTCCTACCAACTGGATTTGGAAACGGTTTCAGCCAGAGCAAATCCAGACCGCTTATTACCAATATAATGGCTATAGGATGTTAGGGCGAGCGAATAAAAGTGGGAGGATTGAGCAGCAATGGGATCCAAATCCATTCCTTGTAGCCGCACTAAAAAATGGTCATTTCCTTCTTCGTCCGAACCCACTGGCCTAACCTCCTCCAAGCTTCAATGAAGCTTGTTTACAAGCTTCTTAGGGTCCATATGGACCGTCTGCAAGAGGCAGATTGGAAGAGGAAGCCTCCGTTTGAGATTCGCCATTAATGGCCATCACCATCTTCATCAAGAAGAAACGGTTACTAAGGTTACGACCGGCCCCTCTTGGGCATTGAAGTAGGAAGAAGAAAGAAAATGGAATGAGAAAGAATAGAAGGAGAGAAAGGAGGAAAGAGAGAAGGAGAGATGTTGCGTGTTGCACCAATCTCGGCCCACCGAAGCCGTCGGACCAGCAAGGACCACTATTGCGTCATTTTAGCTGAGCCAGAATCATCTGGTTCGGGCCATGCTGAGTTCCCGGCAAAAGGAGGAAGAGAGAAAGAAAGGAAGAAGGGGGAAACAGGAAAGAACAGAAGAAGAAAGAGGGAGTCAAGCGCAGGTTGCTCGTTGCTGGTCCGACTCACGGACGAGTCCGACTCGCTAACGAGTCTGAGTTCAGTTTAAGGTTGGTCCTGTTGTTGCTAAACTTCCAGCAGGAGAGAGAGAAAGAAGTAGAGATGTGTGTGGGACGTCTCCCTTATGTGTAGCTACCGAGTCGACTCGATTCACATGAATTGAGTCAAGGTGTGGTCCGAGTTGGGCCTGTTGTTCAAGTGTTGTTGTTGGATTCCCAGCATGTGGAAAACAAGTAGAAGAAGAAGAGAGAGGGAGGAAGAAAGAGAAAGGTGGGCGGTTAAGTGGAGCCGAGTCAACTCGGGTGCCGAACTGAGTTGATTCAACTCAAATCAACTAGGTGCGTCTTTCTCTCAACTTTGCATTGAAATTCTAGTTAATAGTTTGGTTGGTTAACAGATTTTCTAATCTCAACTAAGATGTAGCCTAATATCACATTTTTGTTTTATTTTGTTCAAATTGGGAGAAACTCAAGCTTATGGGTCGAACCAAATCAACTATTGTAAGTCAGCTTTCTCTCCCAAAATAAATCGTTGATTTATTATTATAATTGGTGTTACTATAGTTATTGTGGTTATTAATTATGTTTAGCCATTAGCGGGTTATGTATGCTAGTATCAGTTATTATAAACAAATTACAACCATTAGATGTTAGGTATTAGTATTTATTTATCATTCCTAGATATTATCATTTATGATAGATCACACTGTTCATTACCATCATAATGATTATTTTGGCTACATTAGCTAATATTAATTATAACACTAATATTAATAAATACTTTATAATTATTAAATTAACATTAAAATAAATTGCACACCAAACCCTAAAAATCTAGCTTAGACCTAAACTCTAGGATGAAATCCTAGACCTAAGTAGTCTAAACTCTAAGTCAATACCCTAAAACATAGATAGTGTGTTAGGTTTTGCTCTAATTGTAGAATTTCATAATTCATGGTAGATCATAGTATCTATTATCATGACTAAATTCATTATTGATATTTTTTTTTTTACACACGCACACACACCACCACACACTCACGCCGTAGTGGGATTTCAACGCCCATGGATACTTGAACCCTTGACCGGGTGTTGAAACTCCTGAGAGTCTACCACCCGAGCAAGAGCAAGGATCATATTGATTATTAGTGTTAATCCTTATTATATTCATGACTATTATCATTAGAAAATATTATCATTTTCCTTATGGGGCTAGTATAATTCTTGTTAATATGATTATTAGTGTTAGTCCTTATTATATTATTGTTAGTAAAAATTTTATTATTATTACTTGCATTATTTAAAATATTATTAGTCATTATAAAAATAATAGATAATATCGGTATATTCAAATATGAACTTGTGAACCATCATTATTAATATGTAAGCTAATATAAATCATAACACTAACGCTAATAATTATCTTGTAATTATTAAGATTAAATTATAACTAATACACTAACTAGAGTTCAAATCCTAGAATCTAAGTTTATGACTAAACCCTATGATGAAAATCCTAATTCTACATTAAAATCCTAAAGATAATTAATTCAAACCCTAGGCTATGATCTTAAACCCTAGGTACTGTATAGAACCTGGATATAATTGTATAAGATTCATGATTTGTGGTAGCGTTCGACCCTAAGGGCGTACGCACCTCCTAGTGATAACGTAGGTGGTTCAAAACATAAGGTGATGATTTTTTTTCCTTGAGCTTTCCATTTTTCCATTAGCTTAAGTGATAGTTTTTATTTTAATTTCAATTAATAATTGCTATCTTCATTTTATAATCACATGTGTTAACTATTGGAATTGAATTACTAGATTACATGCTTAATATTTACCCTGCATATTTTATTATGCTTATGGATTGCTTATGGATTACTTATGGATTGCTTATGGAACTTAAACTGGTACATCAGTGAGAAACCCCTACTTATAAATGTACACCTATACTTGAGATGTAACTCAATTGATTGTGATTGTAATGGACCTTCGACTTAGTGGTTATTGAATGGTGGTTAAAATTGATTATTGATATGGGCCTGCCATCCAGGGGTTGCCATGTCTAAGTGGTTTTTTTTTTTAATGGTCTTTTATCGCATAGTTCTTGATGTTTGCCCCATGTGGCTTCGTTTTAATATTCGCCATATGTGGCTTTATTTTAGTATTTTCCCTATATGGGTTCGATATTTTATTTTGTGCAACTATGCGATGGCAAGCCCCATATACTAAATATAATTGGCCATCAGTCGATGGGTTCCATTAAACATCCTAAGGTGGTAGCCTCATAAGCTAGGGATGGTGGAATGAGACACTATACCTGAGCTGTCGGCCTACGCTGGGTGATGAATCCCCCGTATTGACTTTTAAGTTTACTTAAATTGATTGGTTGTAATTGGAATAATACTGGTTTGGCTAATCATGCATTATAGCATATTGGCGATAACGGGTGGCTAATTATAGATGCTATATCACGTGCCCTTAGGCTTAGTGAGGTATCATTTCGCTAGCTCCCAGACCATCAACTATTAACCTATTATTGGCGATGATGGGTGGCTAATTCTGGATGTTGTAGCACATGCCCTTAGGCTTGGTGAGGTATCGTTTCACTAGCTCCCAGACCATCGACTATCGACTTATTTTAATGATTTGGCACCATGCTATTCGAGACATGCTACGCTGGTAACTAGCTTTATGCATGGGTGACGAGCCCAAGTCTAACTGGATGATCATCCCCGGATCGATGTGCATTCACGCATCCATGCATTTAAAAAGACTGCATCATGTATTGTTTTGATTGCCTTGTTATTTTTAACTATGCTTAGCTAATGTGGCAGTGGTAATTTTGAAGGGAATTCACACTGAGCTGGTCACTCATTCATCAAATATATAACCGTACAGGTAGTACAGGTAGCTCAATTGATATTCATGTTCATATTGATGAGGAGCAGGCTGAAATCGTCAAGGATGCATGATTGTATTGCTAAGAGTTGCTACGCGATTTTACAGCTCAAGATTTATTATAATGTATTTGGCTTCACATGCGATGTTATTTCATTTTGTAATTGTAAGTATTGAGACATTAGTTTGTATAAGTCATTTGGGCAACTGCACGTATAATTTGAATATTTATACAATTTCCTTTATATTTAGTTTAATCCTATCCCGCTAAACTGCTCACTCTGAAAAAGAATATATGTGTGTGTGTGTGTGTGTGTGTGGAATTTGGCCGTCCTCAAAGATTAACACTCTGGTTTTTTGAGAATGGGTCATATACTCGGGTTTCGAAAACACGAGGCGTTACACTAACTCTCTCTCATTTTTACATTTCATAGCAAGAGTAGAGATGGATTAAGAGAGAGAGAAAAATATATTAGAAAGGTTAGGGAGAAATTAAGAGAGAAAGACAGAAAAGAAAGAAAGATTAGGGAGACATTAAGAGAAAAGAAAGAGAGCTTATGAAAGTATTAGGATAGATCAAGAGAGTAAGATTAAGAGAATAGAGAAAAGTGATATTAAAGAAGATTAGGGGTACGAAGAGGAGCTTGGTGGGCCATCTGATCGCCGATCTGAGACGATCCGACCGTCCGTCCTTCTAAGTGAGTGCATGAGAGGGTCAAAACCCTCTCATTCTTTGTGATTTCTTTATTTTGGTAAGCCCATAAGGGTGGGACCCACCTTAATCATGTATTGAGTATATGGTGGACCTCGTAGTGACGGGGGGCTACCCCGATGGCCGGATTTATTTCCCTTCCTTTCCTTTCCTTTTCTTTTCTTATTCTCATGGTGTTGTGGGACCCACAAGTGGGTCATGCTATTGGAGAGCGTGTCCCGCATGCTATCATAGCGTGGACTGCCTTGTGTGGCCCACTGTGATATTTATTTTCTTTTTAAATCAATTGATTGTGTAAGCACACTTCATGATGGTGAAAATATACCAAAAAAATTGATGTGATCCAAAGCTTCTTGGCCCCACCATGAGTTGGACATTCAAATGGATGGAATGAATTTCCTAAGTGGGCCTTACTTCACCCTTAAAACACAAAATAGGGAGAGGGGTAGTGGCACCGTGTGCCTGGACACAAAAATGTATGTCTCCAGGCACAATTACATTCCAAAGCCCGCATGTGGACTTCACTCATGGGCCCATCATGATGTATATATATGTCATCCACACCGTCCATCCGATCTCCCTTCTCATTTTAGGCGTTGAGCTTAAAAATGAAGCTAATCCGAATCCCAGGTGGGCCATAGTACAAATGTTAAGGCCTTGGGTTACCAACTTCATTTCTTACTTTTTGCCTGGGAGGTTTGGAGTGAGTTTTCACTTGTGGGACCCATATTGATGTATTTCTTAGATTCACACCATCCATCCATTTTTTGACTCATTTTATCCATGGATCCCAAAAATCTAGCAGATCCAAACATCCGTTGGACCACACCACAACCGATGGTAGTAGTGGGAGCACCCCCTCACCGTGTGGGTGGGGTGGGGGCATCCCAACCATGGACCCCACCTTAATGTATTTGTTTAATCCATTCCGTCCACCACCTTCCTCATGTCTTTTTAGGCTATAAGTTGAAAAATGAGACAAATCTGAGTTCCTAGTGGACCGCACCGAGGGAAACAAAGTCCCACTGTTGGAATTTTCTAAGGCCTACTGTTGTGTGTATAAGTGGCGGACCTACCCATCATTGGACTCCTTCAACATATAGAGAGTTGGCTGATATAATGGTTGGAATGGATTATCGACTAGTGAACCCTAAACAGTAGAATAAAACAAAAGAAAAAAAAAAAAAAGAGGAAAAAAAAAGAGGCATGCACCTAGACTGATGTTGCCAGTTACGGTGAGGGTGGAAAGCTCGTTGGGCTGCCCCAAATGTGGACCCCACCATGATGTATTTGTTTAATCCACGCCATTCACCATCCTCTCCGTATAAGTTTAGGCCATGTGCTAAATTTTCAGACAAATCCGAGTCTCGAGTGGGCCGTACTAAGGGTATTAATGTCCATTTGTTGAAACACTCTAGGGCCCTCTTTAGAGTCTGTGATCATCCAAACCAGTCTTAGTCAAAGTCTATTTGACCTAATTTGAGGTGGCCAAGACGGTAAACGGATTAGATCATCCACTTAGGGCCCACGTTCATAGTTAATAGTGTATGCAAAATATACTAATAAGATAAAAAATACATGTGGAAGGTAACCCATTCTCCGCTAATTTTGGGTTTCATAAGTGGGGCCCTGTTATAACGTTTATATTGAATCCACACCATTCATCGTCTTTTCAAGATCATTTTAGGCATTGATCCAAAAGATGGCCGTAATGAGGGAAACGAACCATTGCTATTGAAATCTTCCAAGGCCGACGGTGGAGTCCTTGTTTGTCCAAATCAACCCAAATCAGAGCCCATTAGATCCGCTCGAGATGGACTACGTGATGAACGGAGTAGAAAATACATGTGGGGCCCACATTGATGGTGCATAAATAAAAAAGAGAAACCAAGGAAAATGGAAGGTGTCAATGGGAAGCTTCTTTGGGCTGCCCCACACAGATAGGACCCTAAATGATGTATATATTATATCCACTCCGTTCATCCGCCTTATCATATCATGTCAGGCCATAGGCCCAAAACTCAGGTTGATCCAAATCTCAAGTGGGCTGCACCATAGGGTAACATGGGGCTAGAAACCTCTTGGACTTTGGAATTTCTTGGTTTTGGGATTCATTAGACTCGGGAATCCCTAGTTTTGGGATCCTTTAGACTTAAGAATCTCTAGAATCGAGATCCCTTAGGTTTTTGGTTATATTTAGCAACTTTAATTCATATCCTTAAGGGCCCGTTTGGCCACCTGCATTAGGTGGGATTAAGCTGGATGGAATTGAAAAAGTAGCATTAAATGCATGTGTAAGGTATTGCATTTGGATTGGGTGTATCCCATGCTTTTTAATGGCATGTTTGGAAGATATGGAACTAACTTCTATCTCGTGGGATTGGAGCCATATCCTGTTTGGGAAAGAGAGGATTGCAAAAATCCGGTCGGGTCAATCTGTCGCGGTGACAAAGCCAAAGAGGGAGAGAGGGAATAGAGATACTCTGAGAGATTATGAATATCTGTACGCATGCACACCGTGATGAATCACCTTCTGTCGTAGATGTTCCCTCAATCCAAAATGTCCGAACCTTGTCTACGGCAGGGATGATGGCTCAGACGGAATTTTGAGAATTTGGATTTTGAATTTGGACTGTTCAACTTTTCATTTTTAACCGTTCGTTTGATGGGTGCGATTGGATAGTATTGGAGACTTGTTCTCTGTCATTTTTTGAATTATGCCCCCATTCGACTTGACAGCATGGCCCACCCAATTGGACAGTTTAGGTTGGGGTTAATGCATAGTAGTTCCAAGAGTGTAATGGCTTGTGCATGGTTACGAGAGCCATGGTGGGCCAGGTTATACAAATCAGTCCTTTGAGAATAAATAAATACAAACGTCGATCGAGTGCATTACATCTCGGGTGCGTATATTGAGACACTTGGAGGGTCAGATCATCAACGTGGGTCGTCCATCCAGTCCATTCTGTACTGGCCTCCATTCCAAAATCACACTACTGTGATGGTCATGATCTTCACTATCTCATCAATGGATCGCAAAATAGATGGTCAGAATCAGTTAGAACATAGATGTCCTGCCTTGTCAAATAGCAGAACCTCCATGCTCCCGAAAGTTGCACCGATTGCACAATCCTTGCTATCCAACCATCGAGTTGGACCATTCACCCCGTCCAGATCACTCTTTATGGGCCACCTTACAACATATGGTGCAGATCAAGGTCGTTGAATCATCTGATCAATGATCTGAAAATCAGGCGCTCCATACAAACGTCGATTCAGTGCATTACCGTTTGCTGGGAGAGATACTGTGGCGAAAGGAAGAAAACAGGTAGTTGCTCCTCAAGACATACAACACATACCTCATCACGTACTGGGCCGAAAATGCACGTTTGCCTCCATGCCCAAGCCCCTTTTATATACTTCTACCTCCTTCCTTACTTCACTGCAAAGGAAGAAGTGAGTTGTAACATCAACCTCAACGGTCAATCGACGGTATGACTGTAATGGTTGTACATCGTCTGGAGCCATGTGTCCTATAGGTAGTCTGGAAGCCGAAGGTAGACCTGCTCCTATCTGACTGTGAGAAGGAGAAATAGTTCATTCCAGCCATCAAACGGAATCCATCTGAATCTCCTGGATATGGATGAGTGGACGTGGATTGCGTCCTACCCCCGCCCGGACGGTAATCTGTTCAGGCAAGGCTCTATGGAGCCCACCGTGATGTAACTGTTTTATCCTACCATCCAACGATTTTTTCGAAAAATTTTAATATGTAAACCAAAAAATGAGGCAAGTCCAAGGCTTGAGTGAACCACAAAGTGGGGACTGAACGTCCACCATTAAAAGCTTCTTGGGAGCCAGAGAAGATTTAGATCAATCTGATATTTGTGTTTCACTTCATCCACGTCTACATGACCTTATGAATAGGTTTTATGGTAAAAAAAAACATCATGTGAGCCCCTAGAAAGGTTTCAACGGTGAGTGTCATATCAGTGCAGGTTCCTTTGGTGTGGTCCACTCAAGCCTTGGACCTGCCTCATTTTTTGGTTCACATATTAAAATTTTTTGAAAAAATCGTTGGACGGCAGGATAAAACAGTTACATCACGGTGGGCTCCACAGAGCCCTGCCCGGATGGATTACCATCCAGCGGGGGTAGGACGCAATCTGCGTCCATGGATGAGCATTTCCTCTGAACCACTTATGCAGGAGCTTCATGCAATGTGAAGTTCAGTGGGACCCACCGTGATGAATATAGGAAATCCACCACGCCCAACAGGTTTACAATATCAATTTAGGTGACGGGCCCGAAAATGATCAAAATCCAAAACTCATGTGGGCCATACATAAGAGAAACGTGTGTAGGTAAATTCCTACCGTTGAAACCTTCCTGGGTCCACCGTGTGTTTTTATACCATTTATACCATTCACAAAGTAAATTCTATACACATGTGTTAAAAAAGTTATAAGTTATCATGTTTCAAATGTTGTGTGGCCCCATGTTTGTGTCAATGGTGGACATTCAATCATCAGTCGTTCACCCCATATGTGAAAAAGATTTTAGTTATTTCTGGTTCAATGTCATAACATATTATTTAAAATCTGATGAACGTGGTGGATTTCCCATAAACATCACTGTGGGACCCAGCTAGCTATCCTTTGCACGTGGATCCGTCTGTCACGCATTCACAGGAACAAAAATGTTAAATCGAATTGGTACCCACTTTATATCGTCTTGACTCAGTACGTCCTTTTCGTACTGAGTACACTTAGTTGGGCCCAACATCAGTGTATTGTCTTATCCACTCCGTCCATCATTTTTTTCAGATCATTTTAACGGTTGAGACAAAAAATGAGGTATGTATAAATCTCAAGTGGACCATACCATAGGGAATAATGATTTCCACTGTTGAAACCTTTCTATGGCCTACATGTACGTTTTTTTTATCATCAAACCTGTTGATAATATTACAAAGACATTGATTAAGTGAAAACACAAATATTAAATTGATACAAAACTTCTGTGGTCCCCAAGAAATTATCAACGGTAGATGTTCAATTCACATTATTTCCGATGGTGTGGTCGATTTGAGCTTTGGAAAATTTTCAGTTTTATGGG
Organism: Magnolia changhungtana; assembly: GCA_030180095.1. Taxonomy (NCBI): domain Eukaryota; kingdom Viridiplantae; phylum Streptophyta; class Magnoliopsida; order Magnoliales; family Magnoliaceae; genus Magnolia; species Magnolia changhungtana. The sequence continues at coordinate 2,731,370 of JASAUF010000662.1, forward strand.
TAATGATCTAAACTTATCTTCTAAAATATATGGACGGAGTAGATGTAATCACATACAGCACTAGGGGCCCACGTTCATGCGTCGTACCCAAATGCTCACCTTCACGTGGACGTCACTCTTTATGCACGACAGCATAAGCGGTTTAGCCTATGGTGAATATGAAGCGTAGCCCACGGGATTGCAAAACCTTTCCTGTTGACACAAGGTATTGGCGGGAGACCCGATGTTCAATATCCCGGGATGAAATATGGTTTCCAAACAGGAACGTACGGTGGATATGGCACGCGACGGAGTGCAATCCCACTGAATCCCACCTAATCTAGGTGGCCAAACGGGCCCTAAATTAGTTGACGTGTGAATGTTGAAACTATGTTTTTATTAAATCCATTTAGGCATATACTTTGCCTGAACTAATGAAGTCCCAAGACTCAGATGGGCCGTGAACATATGATCACATCCTAGTGACTAATCATTGATTTGTAACCATCGATTTACATTAGTAATGATTAGACGGTGCAGATCATTCTACTAAAGTAATTATAGTGATGTCATTGATAATTTGATTATTTTGGGATATCGTTAGTGGGCCATGTGCCCAAAAGGATTGGTAGCACAGTGACACATGTGTTGTACATGTGGGTGTCCATCCAGATCAATCCTAGTGGACCCCGCCTTGTTTTATATAATATATATATATATATATATATATATATATATATATATATATATATATAATTCATGCCTTGCATGCTATATGAGGAGCTAATGTTAGTCTAACGTGGGCCACACCACATACACTTCTATATTTCTAGTGGGGCATGTCGTTCAGTTCCCACTTTCTATATACGATGTGCTAATTAAGTCTGATTATTATCTGATATGTCTGATAACATGCTAGTATACTTAGCCTGGTAGGACACACTAAGAGCATGCTTAGTATAATGACATCATGCCTAGACATATGCCCATACGCATCATTCGTATGCATGTTGTGGGCGGTGATTGATCATATCATATGCCATTGGGTGAGATCATAGGAGACCCCATCTCTCTCTCTCTCTCTCTCTCTCTCTCTCTCTCTCTCTCTCTCTCTCTATATATATATATATATATATATATATATATATATATATATATATATATATGGAAAAGGTACTATGCGCCGAGCTGATGGGAACGTTCCATGAGGTTGAGCTATGTGGGCCCCACCATGATGCGTTTCGAACATTTACCCCATCAGTCAGATGCACCATTCCATCGTGGGCCTAGGTCTCAAAAATCAAGTCAATCCGTGCCACACCACATATAGAAGTTGAGAGGGGCCGTGCACCATTAAAACATTCATAATCATTTTTTGGGCCCATCGAGATGTGGTTTGCAAATCCAGCCCATCCATTATGTGTGTCCCACTTGGATGAGGGTTTGGACCAAGTTTCAGACGGATGCAAATTTCAGGTGGGCCCCACTCAGTGCTTTTATATGTTTTTGGCATGTCTTCACATGATTTTAGATGGTATGGCCCGCCTGAGTTCCATATATGGCTGATTTTTGGGATATCTCATAATTTAAAGGGGACCCATCAAATGCACGGTGTTGATGGTCGACACGCATCACGGTGGGGCCCACACAGCTCGACCTCATGGGAGCTTATCGTGAGGTCGAGCGCATAGTACCTTTTCCCATACACACACACACACACACACACACACACACACACACTTCTGCATAATTTACACAAGTATATATTTTTCAATATTGTTATAGATTTGTACCATCATGTCAACATGACAGGTTATTTAGGATCTGTTTTTGATGGCTTAGGGATGCACCCAATGCCAACACATGTTAGAAAGCTACTTGTTTAGATAAAAGACAAACATCACAAACTGTTGTGCTTGTCAAGCCCCCAACTATTCAAGAAACACAATGTCACGCCCCAAACTCGGTAACCGGACTCACAAGGAACCCAATGGCCGGTTCTGGTCGCAACAGCCTCCATAGTACCCAATTCTCGGTTCCTGAGGCAGGTTCCAATCCTGGGATCTTACAAGGAGGATTTTCATAACAGTATAGTCATTCCAATACGAGCATACCCAAGATCACAGTAAGTAAATCTTAGAATAACAAAGGCACACATCACAAAATCCACTATGAATTTGAACTTTTACAAGTATCCATAAGGTCCAAAAGGACATACATAAGATAATAGAAGGAAGAAAGGAAGTCTGCAACACTGGGTCCTTTCAGCTTTAATCAAAACTCTGACACTGTGACGCCTACCTAAGATCTCCTGCACGCATCAATCGTGCATAAGCTTATAGAAAGCTTAGAGGGTGATGAAAGTGTGTGACAATGGTGCTCAGAAGAAAATAGAGAATGTAGAAGAGAGTCATGATCAATACCAATACCACTAGCCTTACCAAGGCTATCATGAATGCAAGAAACTATACCAAGGCAGTACGATAATGCAGGAAGCCATACCAAGGCTATATAATGCAAAGAGTACTGTAATGCTATGAGTACTGTAATGCACTGTAATGTGATGAGTACTGTAATGCAATGAGTATTGTAATGCAATATGAGTACTGTAATGCGATGAGTACTGTAATGCAATGAGTACTGTAATGCATTATGAGGCTTACACAGCCGATGTAAATGCAATACGAAGTAATGTCAGTATTCATATCCAATCCACATATCAAGTACATTTCCATCATAAGGAAATCACCGGGGTCCATTACACCTGGCTGGATGATCGCCGCTCTGAGACCCCCGCATCAAACGAGCATAAGAGACCTCACTACTCTGCCTGCGGACAGCCAGTCACCAGCAAGGCCTGAAGGTAGTGGACTCATTCACGAGCTGGTCAGACTCAGCCTAGCAATGCCCCCTTACATCAGGCGAGTAAGGCCACACCCCTATCCAACCAACTACACGATAGTGGGAGTCGCAGCCTAATGGTCTAAGGCCCTCATACGCTCATATATTCCACTCGGTCACGGCGTTGGAGCAGATCCTTGGTATCATGGAAGTTTTGAAAATTTCACCCATGAGCATCCTATGCATCCGGTATGCTCAAGTAACATTTTCGGTGTCCAAACATGGTCATCCAAGATGTAACTGTGGAGGTTACAACCCTGATGAAGCAAGGGCAAGAATTGTCCATATGCTATGCAATGCCAGATGCATGAATCACACAATCAACTATGCATCAATTCCAAGCATCCAACGTGCTCAAGAGGAAATACTACGTCCCTCGGAGAAGGTAACATGCAATGCCCAATGGCACAATATGACCATATACACAGTGTCAACTAAGCATATAATGATGTACTTGAGTCATGAGGATGAATTTACTCACATTATATGGTGATATACAATGTATATTACATTCCTCCTATCCAAGAGGGAACCAAGACTAGGTACTTAGACAATATCCTTAAGGAAATCCAACTTCTAGTGGGGGCCCATTTACCCGGGGTAGCCCACAAGACTAAGTATACAAGCTACGGGTCTAAGTAATATAGAAATGAGCCTAGCAAGAGTCTAAAATAAGTATCCAATCACTCTTAAATATAACCGGGCCTAGAGGGGTCCATAATGGGGACATTTAACCACCATTCCCCAAAAGGGCATATCAACCATAAACTATATGGATAGAAGGCCCAAGGCCTACATTTAAGATACAAATAAAGGTAACCACATTACATATATTCCTCATAATAGGCCATAAAAAGATATAATACCACTTTTAACAATATGGGCCCCAAAAGAAAAATTAAGGCCCAAGGCTCAATTCCCAATGGCCATAGAATCCATGCATTGAGTTGGACTTGGTGAGCAGCCCGCGTACACAATATACGACTAAATAAGTTTAAGTTTAGATGAAATGGGCCCCACTACATCAGCCCAATAACTAGCAATTTGAGTGGGCAATCAAGAGCCCAATACTATCCTTACCTCAGCCCACAAGTCCATCAAAATGGTGGAAGTCGGCCCAATGTATGGTTGGGCCAAGCTAGGACATCCCAGCTCACTTTAGGCCTAAGGGATGTCCCAAAAATCTGATCTAAGATGGGGTCCTCATGTGATCACTAAAGGTGACCTAAAAGAATGCACTAAATAAGCCCAAGGATTATAAAATATAAGCATGCAACATGCACACAAGTTCTTAATATGGTGGGTCTCATGTCCAATAAAGTTTCAACCATAACAATATACATTTAAGGCCTCTTGATAAACGTTTGGCCCACTCAGCTTCCTAGGCCTGCTAAAGCCCAAAAATTCGTCAAATAAGTGAGAATGATCTTATGAAGGCCAACAATATTCACAGGGGGCCCCACCAGATGGAGGGTGTGTATACATCAAGAAAAGATCAAGTGGGCTTGCTACTGAATTGTGAATCCAGTAGCAACCCAAGGCAAAGAGTGCCTCCATGATCGGGCAATCCAAGGCTTAGATGACCTGGATCAAACATGCGTTAAGGTAGGTTCCACATACATTCACATTGATCCTTAAACAAATGGCCTAGGGCCTATGGTGGGCCTTTAACCATCTATAGAAGAACCCATGGGCCTACTTTAGGACCACCCAGGAGGACATCCAACCTTAACTGGTTCCCAAGAGGTAGCCTGCCACTACTTGAACATGAATTAAGGCCCAAGGCCTAAGGCAATCCATGACCTAGTGGGTTTATACTCAAAGCCCAACACATAGGCAATATGGTAGGCCCTCAAGCAAGGTTGGGCCCAACCATAAAGATCATGAGTCCACTCATTGTGGTGGACCTAATGGGCAGCCCATTATTCCAATATATGGGTGATCCTTATATTTAAAACAAGTTGGGCCTCACATCTCGGCCCAAGTATGGTTTACTTTAATGGGCAAGCAAGGGCCCAACTACCTGAGTATTTTGGCCCATAAAACCCATCACAATAGTGTATTAAATATAGGCCCAAAGGTCAGGGGTCTATCAAGGAAGTTTCAAGACATTGGGCCTAGGAAACCCAACAGCCAACTATGAATATTGTTCTAATAAAACCCATTTAAGGTGGGCCTTAAGAGTGTACTAATTAAGCCCAAAAATCCAATCAAGATAGGGCAAGATATGTGTAATAATGTCCCCAAATATGGTGGGCCACGCTGCCCCAAAACATACATTTGTGGGTAGCAACCTTGGGCCAAATGCTGAAATTCCAGCCCACCCACTATCTGGGCTTGCTGGAAATTCAATAAAATTTATTTATAGTATATTTATTTCTCTGATGGCCCACACACATCACTGTGGGCCCCACCGGATGAGAGGAAAAATACAACACATATATTCAAGTGGGCCATGCCGTTGGAATGCAGGCCCAACAGCCCAAGGTAGGGGCGTCCCATGGTGGGTAGTCCTACGGGCCTTGGTATTTGGCCCAAAACTGACACAATTTGCAGGCCGCACCACGGTCAGTTCGAATATCCCTTGGGTCTAAAATTTTACAGAGTGATATTTTCATAGGTGGGCCACACCCCCACAAAATTTTATAATTTTTAAAAATTCCTAAGTATTTTAATTAATTTAAACAAAACAGTCTGTTCAGAAAATCGGACAGACCTGGATGTCCTAACGTGGTGGGCCAGTCCGGCCCTTGCCACAGTGTACAAAGGTGTCCATTGGACCTGAAATTTGGTAGGTGGGTCCTACCATGGGTGGGACACCTTCCTGTAAATTTTTAGAATTTTTAGACACCCAAAAATATTTTAATAAATTTAAAGAATACAATCTGTACAGGGTGAACTATTGCTGGAATGTAACTGTCCTGAATTTGGGCAATCCAATGGGTGGGTTCTGGGCCTCTAGAATTCCTAAAATTTGGAGCCAAGGTCCCTCATCAAGCCTACATCAAGATGGGTCCCAGAAAGATGGCCCACCTTCTGAGAAAAATATTTTTAAAATTTTATTTATATGGAACTATATTGCTAGACTGCACAACAGAATTTTTCTGGCAGTCCACTATGTTGACCCACCATTTTGGACGCCCAAATGGGGTCCATTGGCCCTAAAATTTTGCAGGTAGGTCCTACCATGGGTGGGCCACTTCTCTGAAAAATTTTAGAATTTTTGAGGTATTATAAATATTTTATTTATTTCATACAAATTATGGACAGCAAGGTCCAGCTTTTATTTCCTGCTGCAGCAATGCTGCCGCCCCTGACTTGTGCACCCCATTAGAGTGGGCCCAGGTCTGCCAAATTTTAAGAAAATGTAGGAACAACATCCCTACACAAGTATACAACAAGGTGGGGTCCACAAAGGTGGCCCACCATTTCAAAAACCAGCTGACATTTATGTTTTTCCAGCAAGCAGAGTGGCTGGATAGTCCAGAAAATCTGGACTGTCCAACCTCCTTGGCCCACCCTTTTAGGTGATCAAGCAGGGATGGATGAGGGTAAAATTTGTCATACTTCTAAGTGGGGTCCACACCTCCAGAAATAATCAAATAGTGGAGGTAAAACATCCTCTAAATCAATCCATAAACTATGCCAAAAACAATCCAAAAACAGTCCAGAATTTTTCTGGACAGCAAGGTCTGTCTGAAAACAATTGATCATAGCTACTGAATAAAGGGGGAAATACCCCACAAAATTTGTGTGTGGCCCACCTCAGTGGGCCCCACAAACTTCTAGACAAAAACCCTTTCACAAAACCTATTGCCTGCATCTAAATAGGAGCAAATAGGGTGTCAACGTCCAAGGAATGGACAGCCATGGACGTCCACCTTGCTTGGACGGTTTGGATATTCCATGGCTCCTAAGTGGGCCACACACATCAGAAATGAAGGATAGATTCAAGGGGAAAAGGAAAAATCTGGCCACAAGGGAGGAAGATGACATGCATCAAAGGAAAATGCCATGACGGGGCCCATGAAAAAAGGCCCCATCCATGGAACATGCATGCAAAGAAATAGACCATTGGCCTCAATCATGGAGACATGGGGGACCTCCATCATCACTTGATGGGTCCCACAAGTCCTTGAAGATAAGATGAATGAAAATTTAAGAGCACCCACCTCAAGATCTTCTTGTTCTTCTTCCACCTTGGGTTTTCTCACCTTCAAGGGAGGGATTTAAACGGTTGAAATGAGATTTGTAGGGCTGGATTAAGAGGGGCTAAAGCTTGAAGTTGCTGGATTTAGGAGCTTTCATGGACAGCTGGAAGTTGCAAGGAATAGAAATGGAGAAGAGAAAATGAAGGGAGAAAGAGAGATGAGAGAGTTTGTAGAGTTGAAATGATTAGTTTCTTAGAAAAAGATGAGTTTTTGAAAAGAGAAAACAATCATTGCTCATGGGATAGGGTGGCTCATCATTACCTAGAGAAGCTAATCTCATCATGGTTTCCTTGAGAAAAGAAGCCATCATTGCTAGGCTAAAAGTGGGTTACATGGGGAATAGTGCACATGGGAAAACGTGCAATCAGGTGGGTCCCACCAAAAATGCAATCAACAGTCCAAATAATGTGTGGCCCATAACTTTTGATGGACACATCGGATTTACGCATGAGACGCGGTGTTAGAACCGCGGTGACGATGCGGTTGCAATGGCGCAGGTCTTGGGTCAATCCGAGTCGGATCTATGTGACCGAACTCAAGGACGATCGCAAACACTAACCGAAAGTCGCAGGTTGTGGAAATTTGACCGGTAGGACCGCGAGACTAAGATGGACGAAATGCATACTTACACACACATGCACACATACGAACTCGGGTCAGGTCTCACACACAAGTACTAAAATATACTGCAAAACTATACTTATTTGTATTCAACTGCTTCAGGACAAACAAAGGCAGTATGATTCTGTCATAGTCTCACCTTTTTCATTGCATGTCACACCACAGCAACTTGTCCTGTGAGCCCCATTCAACCACTAGATTGAATATCTTACTACCAATAGCATCTACAGATCTCACTCTTCCTCTGAATATCCTCCCATTCCTCTCTAGCCCATTGCACCATAAAACAGACTAAGCTAAGGGCATGTTTGGTCTGTGGAATTGAATGGTATTGAATTGTATTAGATGGGATTAACATCATTATTGCACAATGATTGCATGTCTGAAAATTCCACGGTATTGTAGCCGTCCAATCCCATGTTTGGGATAAAAATTTTGCTACAGGAATACACAGGAATAAGCAAAATCATGTATGCATCAATGTGGGGCTCACATGTGTAGTGGATTTCAAAATCCAAGGAAATCCTGCATGGGACCAAATGCAATTCCGTGGGACTAAATGAAATTCCATCCCACCTAATCCCAACCTTTCCCATCCTCTCCAAATGATGAATGGAATCGCACATTACCAAATGCAATTCTATCCCACCTAATCCCATCTAATACCCTCGCCAAACACCCCCTGAGAGATTACATAGCAGATTTCTGATTGGAGGCCACACTGAACACAGCCATCCAGCGAAGGGCTTACCTTCGAGCAGAGGCATAACCCACTGGATTCCAAATCTAGAGAAGATAATCCACCAAAATTTCCCAGCAAAACTACAATGAAGAAACAGATGAGAAACATTCTCCTCCACAACAAAATACATAGAATATCTGTTCGGCGTAGCAATCCCTCTCTGCAGGGTGGTTGATCATCAGAACCTTGTCTAAGCATTCAGTCCAGCTAAAAGCTTTCACCTTCGGAGGAGCACCACTCAATCAAACCACAGAAGACCACTTGAAAGGAAGACTGGGCAAGGACTGCAACAATTGAGAGAACGAACACAGAGAAATCCTCATCTGCTTCCAACTCCCAGATTCCACAGTTAGAACTCTCTGACTGAGGAAGATCTCATCCAGCTTGCGAAGCAAACGAAAGACCATGTTCATCTCATCATCTTTTAAATTTCACCTGAACCTCAGAGACCAAACCACCCTCCGGAAAACATAAAAAAACAGAGCCCACTCTGTCCACTGAAATTGCATATAAAAGGAAACAAAAATTTCAAAGCATTCGCAGTCCTCCTTAAAATGCACCTTAGGCCTGTCCGCACAATTTTGAATCTGGAATAATTTGAGAAACACGGATATACTGAAGAGATGCTCCTTCATATTTAAAACCTTTCCTCCTCATGATCGCATTGACACCTCACCTGTTAGCTGACAGACTATATTTCCCAGCCAAATACTTGGCAAATGAGGAGTCTCACCATTCCCAGTATGCCAAAACCATTTCACTAACATAGCCAAGGTATTCAAAACCGGTTATGTAACAGCCGTTGCGGAAAAAATGGCACATAAAGTCCCCTTAACGGTACATTATAGGGCCGATACAAGTTTTTTCCTTAAAGGCCGTAACAGCCATTACAGCCTGCATCATAACAGTAACAGTGGTGGCCGTTACGGCCACCATTACTGTTATTGAATAACTTGAACATAGCTGAATTCACAGCCTGAATAGGTCAAACTCCTAGACCTCTGGCCTTCACAGGCTTGCATACAGCATCCCAGGCGAACAAATGAACCTTGTGGCTATCCTCTCTATGATTCTGAAGAAAATGCTTCGGGGTGGACTCCAGCTTAGCAACAACCTGAGCTGGACATCTGAACAGAGATGCAAAACGAATTGGGATATTAGAAAGCACTGCTTCTATGAGGGTAATTTTTCCACCCAGTGAGAAGAACTTCCCATCCAAAGGGACAAGCTTACAACTGCAGTGTTCAATGATTGGTCCCAAGACTCGAAAGCCAGTCTTCCCACACGCAGCGGCACACCCAGAATTGAAATTGGGAAGTTAGCCATACCACTGCCCACCGAACTTGCTAGCATGTTGGCTTTGTCAGATCCCGGGTTGATTCTGGAACTTCTGTTGGGGTTTAGATATTCCAGAATTTGTATCCAGATCCATCATCATCATCATCATCATCTGAGCCTTATACCAATTAATTGGGATCAGCTACATGAATCCTATTCAGCCATTCTACTCAATCAGGAGCCAGACCTTCAGTTATACCATGGGTCATCAAGTCTTTTCTTACTACCCCCATCTAGATCCTTTTGGGCCTTCCGCTTGCCCTTTTAGAGCCTTCAACTTGTACCAACTCCTTCTAACCAACGCAGTTGTGGTCTCCATTGCACATGATCAAACTATCTAACTCTACTTTCCGTCATCTTATTGCTTATCATTGCTACTCCTAAGTTCCCTCCAATGTATTCATTTCTAATTCTATCATTCCTTGTCTTTCCACTCATCCATCTCAACATCCTTATTTCAGCTACGCTCATCTAATGAACATGTTGTTCTTTAACTGCCCAACATTCTATCCCATTTCCAGAGGCACATCTCCATTTCTTCCACTCAGCTTGAATTCTATGGGCAACATCCTTTTCGATCTCTCCACTCTCATGAATTATTGACCCAAGATATCATAAGTGGTCATATTGGGAACTTCTGGTCAGCAATCTTGTCTAATTCCTCGTTTTTCACTCCTATTATTACTAAAATTGTACTCCGTATACTCTGTTTTAGTCCGACTAAAATTGTACTCCTACATTCCTAGGGATGTTAATGCGATTGCTGCTTCTCTTGCGAAAGGACTAATGACAAGCTCAGTTGTCGTCAGCTCTTACCTGCTGCTTCCCGAGTGATGGTATCATGTTGTTCTTGGTTTTTATTTATTTATTTATTTATTTATTTAATAGTTGCCTTTCCACCGAAAGAAATAAAAATAAAAAATAAAATAAAATCTTATTGAGTGGGAAATCTTTAGAATATTTCCAAATAAGAAGCGAACTTAAGAACAACAACTATAGAAAATAGCATTTGCACTCGAAAATGAATTGATTCAGAACTGCCAAGATTTTCAATGTTTGGGGAAAAAAAAAAGAAGAAGAAGAAAAAAGCAGTTATGCTCGATCAACAAGAAGGAATTATTTGGATTGCTGCAGAACTATTTAGCTTCTTATATACTGACACTACCATTTGTTACATAAACTAAAAGGTACGAAAATTGGTCTGGCATTTACAGACCTGCTTATAAAATTTCCATCTGCCAATTAAAAAATAATAAGAAGGTTACTTGCAAAAGGAAAACAACATAGCTGAAAGATATCCACAAAGATAAACACCCGCTCATCAAGGTATAAAGACCAACATCATCATTAATCAAAACATGGTATGTCCATGCAAAACTTCACATAACACTAGCCCACCAGTCAAATTAACAAAGATGTACACATAATGATAAAGAAGTGATTGTGTAAAAAATTCAACCTACACCTAAATTCTTCCCGATACCCATCATAAAGAACAAAATCCTCGTTAAAGCACAGAAACCCGCTTCACATCTCAAAAATTCAAATAAAAAAACAAGGTTCAAAATATCAGGAGGTATCGTATCTCATTAGCAAAGTATTGCGAAAAAATCAACCAGTGATTGCAGTAAGGACATTAATATTACAACACAGCTCTGGATTGGAAAATATTGCTTGTATTGTCAGTGCAATCAAATACAAATCTGTAGTATCATACAAATGGAGTCCAATATCGCACCAAGATAATTTTAAAAAAAAAATACTCGAAGGAATCTTTTCATACCGAGAATTTATCACGATAAATTCGCACCGTGTAAGGTGGGCCCGCTCATCAGTTGAGCCACACATGGATCTAACTCTATCAACATCGACAAGGAGAAAGACATGGCTTTTTTTATATTGCCATGCCTGATAAGTTTGCCAATCTGATTCGAGCACCAGGTCATCCATGCGGTGGGGCCCACTTGATGCACAGCCAGGATATCCCAAACAGCAGCCAGGTTGGCACGTGTGGGCAGGTATGGAGGTGCGCATGCGCTTAGAAAGCTCTTCGGGATACTTGGAAAACTGCAGCAACAACATCTTTGGTTGGTAGAGTTTGTCCAGCCAGACAAGTGGGCTGGCCCACTAGATACACATCTAAATCCAAGCTGAGACCATTGGACAAGTACCCACTCGGTGGCCTTACATAAGTCATGCCACTGTTCATCGTGTCCATATGCGTATCAAAATCAACGCCCAGCCATTTTAGTTATTGGGCCTTCATAGCACTTTCACCTACAACAATTGACAGGATGTCCTACTATAGCTAGGCTACAATTCAAATTCCCAACAATGTTGCTTCCATAAAAGAAGTGTGAATCTTTAATCATAACCAACCAGGAAGCAGTTTGACTTGCATGACAGAAGCCACCCAAGGGCAGATCAAACAGTCAGAAAGCTTGAATAAGAAAGCTTCAGGCACCTTTTGTTTTTTCATGCCCCAAGGTCTGCAAGGAGAAACCCAAAGCCAGCTATATATTAGAAAGCAAGCTAGATAGTGATTTAGATAAATTAGCAAAATGATAAACACTGGGAAATAAATCATCCATGAGATAAGAGATGGTCAGATGATTTTCAGGTGAAATCCGAGGCATTATAATCACTCTACTGAGTGCAAAAATAACCTCAAATGAGATTAACAAACATACACCGATGAAGCCTATGCATACCCACTTTGATCCTCGTATTGACCAATCCATGCATTTTTAACTCACAAAGAAAAAAAAAAGAGAGAGAGAGGGAATAAAATGCATGTATTGGCCAATCTTGGATTTACCAGTACAAAGGAAATGGCATTTTGTAACACCACCACTCAAAACTATGAATACAGACACTTCCAATACCGTTTATACTCATCAAACAGCTGTTGATCCATGCGGATGTGAACAAGGATGTATCACTACATTCACAAGCACTGAGTGGGATGAAAACTGACCAAGATTCAGCTTTCAAAACATGCTTTTAGCAATAATGAGCGAATGAGAAAGAACCTCAGTAAGACACCACTCAAAACAAGACGTGAAAGAACCTCAGTAAGACACCACTCAAAACAAGACGTGCTTGACGTGTAAAAACAATACATGATATCCCAGCTGGTGTTACCACTCTCCTAATATGGCTATTTTGGTGTGATGCTTTTATATGTTCTGACATGTGAATTACCCTATGGTCACAGTACATATGATTTACCATTTCATAAAATCCGAAATTTCTCAAGCAGTTCATCAAATAGTCAAATGGATATCTCATCTCCAAAAACTCGCAGTTGACCCTGCCAATCCTTCAGGAACAAAATAGCTCATTTTTCTACCATGAACCATTGTGTCAAATGGATTAATTCAATCCAAAACTTGAGAAAATGGGCATAGGCCGGAAAACAATTCATAAGTGGTTGCAAGCGGAGTTGAAACTACCAAATCCTGAGTTGGAATCAATCTATTCCCAATTACTCCATGTATAGTTCCTCAAACCGCACCTCGTAAACAAACCAAAGCCAATCCAAAGTGATCCTATAACAAATCTTGACACAGGACAAGCGGCAGACGACTTCATGTAAGGTCAGGATCAAAAGTTAGGCAGGATGGGCCAAGATGAAGCACTGCCTAATGCATACTATGTCATCCGATGGCCAAAACTTTGTGACTGGTTATGGGAATAATGCATAGGAGATAACGTTAGAAAGCTATCAACAAGCTTTACAACTTGCCAGTCATTGCCCTCCAAACGGTTTCGCAAAATAAAGTAATTTTTTAGGGGTCAGATTTCAGTACAACGTCGCACTTTACCATATCTAATTAGTAATGATTTTGCTAATTCCAGTCATTTTAGGGTTGGAAGAGTCCAGTATTAGTATTATTTTCCAGTTTTTTTGGGGTTCATCTAAGATAATTTGACCCTTTTTCAACACCTTACACTTTTAGAAAGTTTGCTATTTTGGAATTTGGATAAGTTTAGGAGCCTAGGCTTATATAAGCATATCAGTTGCGTTATAAAGGAACAATTCTCATCATTATCAATTTTATTCTTATTTTAAAGGTTTTTTAGCCTTATGGATTCAAGGTCTATCATATAGGAAGAAGACTTGTGATCTTGTCCTCTCCTTTTTTATCCATGCTGCCACCAGGTTTAGATCTACTGATGATGAAGGAATAAGTTTATTTTCCAATTGATTAAAGTCATCAAGGAGCTGTGCTAAGCCCATATGCATGTGCAAGGGAAGTCATGTACACACATCAAATATGCCATCATGGCACATTGATACAAGATCCAATCCATTCATCAGACAGGTAGACTATATCGACGCTCTCACCCTGGGATCAGGCTAGCACATGTGATGACATGTACATGACCTGCCTTGTACGCACATGTGGGCTTAGCAAGGATCATAGTGAGGCATCCCATTGCAAATGTCGTTCCCATTAAATGATAAGCTAGCATCCAACACACGCATCTCATGGTGACTTCTTCTTCATTCCCATAAAATGATATGCTAGCATCCAACGCATCTCATAGTGACTTCTTCTTCTTCCTTTTTTTGGGGGGTATCTAAGGGTTCTCTGCTTTGCCCATTACACAGTACTTGTGCTTCACAATCTGCTCAGCTCATGATATGCTAGCATCCAACACATCTCATGGTGACTTCTTCTTCTTCCTTTTTTTTTGGGGGTATCTAAGGGTTCTCTGCTTTGCCCATTACGCAGTACTTGTGCTTCACAATCTGCTCAGCTCCACCCAAATAACCATGCCTCGTGTTCTAATCAGGTAAAGAATGGAAAAAGTAAAAATAAAAAATACAGAAACTTTCCAAGATAAACATATTTTATCATTTAAAGCTGCTAATAACCAGTTTCATTTTCATTTTCAACTAGTATTCAGTTTTCACTATAAATCAAACTTCACACGGCTCACAGATTTACAACTCAAGTGATTAATGGTATCTCCACTTTTCAATAATCGATGAGCTTTGTTAAACAGGAAAGAGGAGAAAGAAAAGAGAGAATGCTACAAAGGCAAGGACAATCCAGCCATAGCAATTCTCACCAGTTGCTACACCTTCTTTGGCAGGGTAATCGGCGACCTTGTTGCCTCCCTCGGTACATGAAAAAAACAAATGTCCAACAAACTCGATTTCCCTAATCTTTTTATTTGAGTACTCATTATGCAGTCAATGGGTCAAGGGAATAAAAAAAAATCCCTCACTTTTCTCTCAAAATTCCCCGCTTTGGCTTCATACAAGTCTTTCATCCATGCAGGACCGGAAAACACAATCTTAGTTTAACCCTTGTCGTCTCTAAGTACACCTCTGATTCTGAAAGAACCCGAATTCCCTAGGGAGTTTCCATCAAAGTTGAGCTTCCTCAACCCAGTAGGTGGGTGTGTGCCCTTCACTTTACTTGTTGGCTAGTTTCAATCAATAGCTGCTTACAAAGCTCATGTCAAATCAGAAGTGGCAACACTATGAAACTCCTTCACAAGCACCCAAAGCACAATGAAGCTTATGATCGTCGTTGAAATTTATCTTGATTCTTTCCTTCCATATGCCCCACATTAACCATCCTCCACGAAATTCTTCATCCTTCTGTTTTTTTTTTTTCTCCATTGCCCTAAAATTCTGGTGATTAAGGATGTCTTTGAACCTACTTATTTGTATTTGCAAAATTTTGTAACCATTTTCCCATAGAGATGCCTGCAAAAGTTTCATTAGCTTTGTTCCAGTCTCCCTGCATCCTTTAAAAAAACATGCGTAGAGGTATATCAGTTCACTGTCATCACTCCTTCCTAAATGCTAAGAAGCATTGTTGCAAAGGTGCCCATCTATATCTGGAACAAACCCTTTCTCCATCATTTCATCCCGAACAATATCATATGTGACCCTATTCGGAATCAAACCCTTCTCCAACATCTCATTCAGAAACCTGTTTGCTTCTTCGAGCTTGCCTTTCCCACAAAGCCCCCTAATCAATACATTATACGTGACGACATTGGCACGCTTTCCTTCCTTTTCCATTCTCATCCTCACATTCAAAGCAGCCTTCATATTTCCCTCCTTACAGAACCCATCCATTAGAGTATTGTAGGTCACATGACTTGGGTCCAAGCCCATCTCAAACATCTCGTTCAAGAGCCTCATCGCCTTTACGGACTCACCTTCCCTGCATAATGCGCCAATTAATACATTATATGTCACGATGTCTGCTCTTACACCCTTCTCTTCCATCTCATCTAAAAGCTTACTAGCCCCCTCCATATTTCCATCTCTACAAAAACCAGCAATCAAGCAATTATACGTTGAAAGATCACAGTGGACCCCGCTCTCTAACATCAAATCACGCAAGTGAAGCGCAAACTCCATCTTCCCAATCTTACAGTATCCATCCATCAGACTATTATATGTCATAACATTTGGAACCAAACCTCTTTTCGCAATATCATCCAACAACTCCTTTGCCTCTTCCAACATCCCTTTCTTACAAAACATGTTAATTAGTACATTGCATGTCACAACATTTGGCTTGACATCCACCACCTGCATCTCATCACGCAATCTAATCGCTTCATCAACCTTGCCTTCTCTACAAAGCCCATTAATCAAAGAGTTATATGTGATCACATTGGGTGGCATATCTTGCCGCTTCATTTCCTCAAACAACCTCATTGCCGCCGAACAGTTCTCATCCTTGGAGTACCCATCAATCAGGATATTAAAAGTAACCACATTTGGATGGACTCCCTTCGAAACCATCTCCTTCAAAATAGCATCTGCTTTATACATTTTACCCGCGCGGCCCATCTTGCAATGACCATCGATCAATGTATTGTATGTGACAACCGACGGCAAACACCCCCAAGCTTTCATGTCCTCAACCAAATCCCCTGCCTTCAGCAGTTTCCCCCCCTTACAAAACCCATTAATCACCGTATTAAAACTAATCAAATTAGGTGCAACCCGCCTCCTAATCATCTCCTTATACACATTTTCCATTGCCTGAATCTTGTTCTCCTTAACCAGAGCATTCAAGAGAGGATTGCAGGAGAGGACCGACAACCGAAACCCATAATCACCAGCCCGCTCGAAAGCTTCCAAAGCAGGACCCGTCTTCAAATTCTTCACAAATGCCAAAACCAACATATCGGCAATGATCGAATTGGTAGAATTGGGGCTAAATCCAACGGCTGAGATTGATAGGGTGTGAAAGATTGAGGAATTCGAGTACCGTTCATGACTGACCAGTCTATGGAGCTGTGATCTGACCTCGCTGTAATTCTTCTCGGCTGCTAATAGATGCAGCAGCTTGAAATTGGATTCCAGTGTGTAGAAGACGTTGAATTCTCGTTCGGACCATCGGAAGTATCGGAGAATGATTCCAGCTTCGATTTGGGAATCGAAAAGACATTGAAGGAAGGCTTTGGGGTCTGATTTTGAGATTAGGGTTTTAAGGTCAGACCAGTGCTGTTTTGTGATGAGGTTGCAGACATGGGATTTGGTGAGAGCGTCTGACGCTGAGGGTTTTGAAGAGGAGTCGTCTAAGGAATAAAAGAGTCTGATGGAAGGGATTAGGACTTTTTTGTGAAAGAGAGATGGTTTCAGAGAGAGGATGTGAGATGAGTAGTACATGTGAGGATGTAAAAAAGATTGCCTTTGTAGAGATGCCTGTCAGTGTTCTTGGCAGGCGAGCCGGCGGGTGTCAGATTCCGGCGCTGGCGTCTGTCTTCCGGCCTGAGTTTGTTGGGGAGAGGAAGTGCGGAGGTTTTTTGAAGACAACCTTTCTTCCTTTTCCACCTCGTGGTGGGGAGCGGATTGGGTGCGGACGCGGATTGGATACTGAGAGGTTGAGTAGCGAGACTGGCTACTGAAGTGACGTCACCAACTTCCGTGGGCCCACCACGGTGTATGAGTTGTATCAACACCATCCGGAGAGATCATTTTAGAGCATGGTCCAAAGAACGAGGTAGATCCAAGGCTAAGGTGACCCCACCACAGACAACAGTGATGAGAGTGACGCATACCATTGAAACCTTTCAAAGGTCCACGTGATGTTTATCTGAGATCCCACTTGTTCATCTGTTAAAGCAGACACGAAAGTAGGGAAAACACAAATATTAGCTTAATCGTACACGTTCGGGGGCCTTGAAACTTTTAAACGGTGGGCGTCACTCTCCCCACTTTTTTTTGTTATGGGACTTCTCAAGCTTTGGATCTTTTGCTCTAATATGATCTCTCTAAATAGACAGACTATATAGATACAAAACATGCATCATGGTGTGGCCCACGTAACTTAGTGACATCACTTTAGTGAACCTCGCTGCTCAACCTGTCAGTAGCTAATCCGCGTCCATTAGGTGTGCCCCCTGCCTAGGAAGCAGATTGGCTGGTGTACCACACACTGATTAGATAATGAACATTTCACTAGCCAGCGAGGTGAAATAGGATTGGTTGAACGCCAAAAGTCTATCACATTACCACGGGAAATAGATTGTGTACTTAGTATGCTCTTATCATACTCAGTAGACTCACTTGAGCCGACTGTAAATATATGTGATTTATCCACACTTTCCATCCATTTTCCATCTAATTTTAGGCATAGGAAACAGTGGAAATAATGATTTCTACCGTTGAAACCTTTCCAAGTCTCATAGTGATCTTCATTTTTCATCCAAACCATTCATAAGATAAAAAAAAACATGGATGAAAGGAAAAAACAAATATAATCTTGATCCAAAACTTTCGTGGCCCCTAAGAATTTTTCAACGGTATAAATTCAATTCACACTGTTTCCTATGGTGTGGTCCATTTTAGCCTGTATATGCTTCGTTTTTGAGCTAAGGCGCTAAAACTGTTCGGTAAAATGGATGGACAGACTGAATAAAATAAATAAAACACGGTGGATCCCACGAGTTTACTCAGTCTACAAGTAAACTCTCTGGGATCCACCATTATTTATTTATTTTATCTATTCCCTTCATCCATCGTAATAACAAATAATTTTAGGGCTTAAACCCAAAACGGAAGCATATACAAAAATCAAGTGGACCACACTATAGGAATTGAACCTATCGCATTGAAAAATTCTTGGAGGCCACGGAAGTTTTGGATCAAGCTGATGTTTCTAGCTTCTCTTCATCCATGTATTTGTGATCTTATAAATAGGTTGGATGACAAATAAACATTATTGTGAGCCCTAGGAAGGTTTCGACAGTGGAAATCATTATTCGACACTGTTTCCTGTGGCAAAGTCCACTTGAGCTTTGGATTTACTTCAATTTTGGGATCAACCCTTAAAATTAACAGGAAAAATGGATGGACGGTGTGGATAAACCACATACATTCAGTGGGTCCAACTGGGTTTACTCAGTAGGATAAAAGCAAACTGAGTAACTGACTACGCAGTCCGATTTCCCCTTATCATTAATGCTCTTCCCGTCAGAGCTTTGTCATGCTTCTCTCTCCGTTTGACAGTCACTCGACCACGGAAGGGTAAATGCTATTTCTGTTGGACCATGATGTATGTATTGTATCCACACGGTCCATCCATTTCGCGAGGTTATTTTAGGACATAATCCAAAGAGTGGGAAATATCCAAATTTCGAGTGCACCTGACCACAGAAAACAATGGGGATTGAATGCTTACCATTAAAACCTCTTTAGGCTATAGAAGCTTCGGATCAGGCTAATATTTATGCTTGACTTTATTCCATGTCTTTTTTAACTTATAAAAAAGTTAGATCTCAAATAAACATCATGGTCAGCCTTTGAAGGTTTCAACAGTGGCCGTCACCATCCCAATTGTTTCTGTGGTGGGGTTCACTTGAACTTTGGATCTGCTTAATTCTTTGGCTCACTCCCTAAAATAATCTCTCCAAATGGATGGATGGTGGAGCCCATAGAACATGGTCAGCAGGGGCCAAGAAAAGAAATGACTTGAAAAGCGTTTATTGTTATGTGGTCGAGTGCGTGCACTGCCAAAGGGAAAGAGACGTGCAGTTAGGGGTGTACACGGGTCGGGCCAAGTTGAACTGGCCTCAGCCCGTCCAGGCCCGTTCAACAGCCACACAAGGCCCGAACCCGACCGGGCCTGGTCATCGAGCCAACTTCTTCTAACCGGCCCAGCGAGCCGAAGTTCGAGGCGAGTTCAGCGCTTCAACCTTCGAGTTCGGGCCGTTTCGAACCTTCTGACAAGTTCATGGGAAGGCCTTTGGCAGGTAATCGCGTCCCATTACAAGGCCCTCGATCAATGGTTTAGATAGTTGAACTATAGACTCCACAAAAAATCTAACTAGTCATGACATTTACATACATTTGACAAAGCATAAAATAAAATATTTTATACAAATTAAATCACTGATCATACAAGGGTCGCCCGGGCGAGTCGGATTTGGACCGAGTCGGGTGAGCCCTGGAGGTATCCGAACTCGGCTGAACTCACTTTCGAGGCCTAGAAAATTGGCGTCCGACCCGAACTCATTAGGGTCAAGCCAATCAGGCCGTCGAAGGAAGCTAATCGGGCTAGCCCGGTTTGTGTACTCCCCTACGTGCAGCAGAGCTATAGTGGCAGAGCATTAATGGTAAGGTTGTAACATCCCGAAAATCGGGGGTCGAGTAGAAACTCAACTCCCGAGTTCCAGAACATCACTTATGCAACAAAATGAATGATGCTTGAATGTTGACTGTATTCGTGCATTGAACATGAGTGAGATTAAGCCAAAACAAGATATCATACCTCAGAGAGAGTTAAATTGCAAGCGGAAGACTGTGATAGACATATATAATATAAAAAACTATGGTGAGTCTCCAGAGTGTGATAATGTTACCAGGTTAAATAATTACATGTACAATTCTAAAATTTACCAAATGTGAAAAAGTGTAATGTCTTCTATCCCGAGTACCATAGCCCCGTCAATACATTACTAGGTCTTCATAGACCTGTCAGAGAGTTATATGTAGGAGAACTACTCCTCAACATTATGGTAGTAGTCCGGCTCTGCTTCATAAACATCGTCATCACCTGAAACTCAACAAATCTGGTTGGTGTTACAAACACCGTCCCGTAACGTGGGAGTGAGTGATCAACTCAGTGGAATAGTAAGGCATATGTTAACATGTTATCAATTCAGTCAAGCAATAATGATAAAGCAGTAAAATCAAACACTCCTAACTACTCTTATTAATGCGAGTATGAATGCAGTCATGATGTATGCCCTCACCGACATACTCCCTCATGCGACACCATCTTCGTTTGCAGCATGTTTTCTTTCCTCAGAGCTCCACATCTTCCAGGCACATGCAATGCATGATGAACATGATTACCGAGTTGTTATTAGTTCATTTCAAACAGCAGGATTGGAAAACTAAGGTACCTCCCTTGTAGCATTCCCAAAAATGATCCATTATAGGGTCGTCAGTCCTAGACAATCTCATACGATGGTGTATTTTTAGGTCACTGTAAGGGCTGTCAGGGCTGTTACACGGAATCGTTGCACCACTCCCCCATCACCTTATCAATACAGGCCTAGCTTATAATTTTACGGAAGGCTCGCCTCACCGTAGATTTAGAAATGCTTGAATTACAGGATACGGTCGTGGTCGCTGGCTGGTACTGTTACATGGAATCGTTGCACTACTCCCCCATCACCCATCAAGTAGTGTAGGCTGACAGCTCGAATATTGTGTCCCATACCACCATAATCGGCTCACGAGTCTGGTTACTCACTGGTCACTACGGGGAGGCACGTAGCCCCAGCGTAGGCCGACAGCTCGACCACGGTATCCCATACCACCATGCCTGGCTCATGAGTCTTAGCGGATCGAGGTAACATGGTTAACGGGATTCCACTGGTAAGTTTGGTACCCTAGGTTCAAGCAGTAGCGACCAAACATGGTGAATATACATTAGACATATCGGGTTACTTGACGGGCCTGACTAGCTCGAGCGCATAATCAATTGAACGACATGAAGTGCATAAGCACTTCGCGTGGCCTAACCACTGTCGCCAAACTGACGTACGACTCGGGTTCGTCAAACACATCTTACGTGGCGACGTGAAACTCAATCACGATCTCAAGTCTAGTACAGACTTCTGGACTATAAACATAGTCCCAAACTCAATCAAACCTTATACGTAGCATGTGGAGTAAAGCATGATAAACAAAGTAATTCAAGCATGTTAGTAAGCATGTCATAAAGCATGTTATAAAGCATGTTATAAAGCATGTTGTAAAGCACTACATAAGTAGGAATACAAACACATATATTGCACAAGTAAGCGGTTCAAGTAAATAACCTCATGGAGGTAATCATACATGTCTCTAAGGTAGTTGAGAATCTCATCTCAACACTCTCCTAAGGCATCAACATCCAAACACTTACTCACACAAGCATTTTCACAAACACTTAACATACACTATTTCAACATACTTAGTGTATGTTAGCAAACATGTATTAGGGCGAGTCCTTTCGCCAAGCGAGTATTTTACGCATATATAATATATTTATACAACAAATAATCATGGCAAACACATCTCTAAATTATATATGTATACGGTACTTTCTACAGTACAGTATTTCTACATACATAGTGTATATTAGTAAAACATGTATTTGGGCGAATCCTTTCACCAAATAAGTATTTTATCCATATATCGTATATTCATACAACAAATAATCATGTCAAACACATTTTCAAAATTTATACATATACGGTATTTTCTACGAATACCTAGAATATGTAAAATTCCATAATCTACATCTTTAATTGAAACAGAAAACAAAAAGCACTTTGTACATGTGCATTTACATGCAGATCATGAATCTATCATTATCTGACATTGAAAGCATTGAAAACCGTAACCTATACACCTAAAGTCCGCACCTTGTGTCGTAGAATCGGAACGGAGTCGATAGGTTTGCTAAGCTTCCGTATTCGGCAGTTTGGCAACTTATAGAACGAAATAGGTTAGCTATTTCATAACCTACAACCTAAACAACCCCAAAACATATTAGGGTTAGAGTTTCTTACCTAGAAACGGAGCTGGAATCGCCGGGAAAGAGATTAGAACAGAGTGGTGGAGCTCGTGGAGCGGCAGGGAAGCATAGCAGGGAGATTCTCCCACATCTCCCACACTTTCTCTCTCTTTTCTCTCTTTTCTCTCTAGGGTTTCTCTCAAATTCGTATGGCTACAATGAGAGAGGGTTTAAGGTCCTTATATAGCCTAAAAACTCACCGAAATAGACTTGGGAACAAGGTATACTTGAGTTTTGTCCAAAGGGCATCTGTTTCAGCTCAACGGAGCATTTCCGGAGCCCCCCCTTGAGCCAAAGGTCGGACTTAAGCTCACTAACACTGGATCTATGTTTAGTCAAGTTTTCATTTCATTCGGGATTCCAGATCACGCGTGGCGGACCAGCTTCAGTTCAACGGTCAGTGGATCTCGATCGGAGATTCCGAGTACATGGATATGTTTATGAAATTTTTTCTGATCCGATGGTGTATTTTGGTCATATTCTGACGGTCTGGTTGCTTAATACTGACCCGGAAGCGACAAGTCTCAGATTACTATTCAAGCTATTTATTTTGTAAAGAAACATGTGTTTTCACACTCTCTCGCTCTGGGACTCAAGTTTCAAATTACGTGGGACACTGTCTGGATTTGATTTCCGAGATGGTTGTCAAGCCCAGCGAGGCGGTCCTAAGTCCTTAACCTCGAATTATTCGGACTCTCGATGTGCGGTCTAGAACTGATACGAAGGTTCGAGATGCTCCCGAGAGCAGCCAGGTAATGAGATTGATCCTAGATTTTAGGGTAACCTAGCGTCAATGATTCTACAAGTTTTGGGTTTTGCAGATCGTATTTAAAGTGGATCAAATGGATTTCGTAGCTAATCTAGTTTAGCACTTAGTTACTTTGTCTCATTTCTAAAGGATTTAATCCTAAGTGATTTCTGGTCGAGGTGGTACTCAGGCCTTTGTAGTTTGTATGTAAGGTGATCCAAGTTATAATATTTAACTAGTTTAAGATAGTGTCTAGGGTGAAAGTACTTAGGAAAATTGAAAGAACAAGGTGGTGAAGGGTTGGATTTGTGAAGGAAATGGGTTCAGAAGCGATTTTAGACTGTGGGATGCAGTTCTGACAAGTTAATAAGGTGTTAGGAGCGGCCCATTGCTTAAGGACGTCTAATTTCAGGTTGGCAAAAATCCGGGCTGTTACAAAGGTGATAGACTCTTGGCATTCAACCAATCCTATTTCACCACGACCTGTCCTCTTGTCTCCTAAAGTGTTCAGTATCTATTTCACCATGTCACTTTAGTCGCCCTGGGAAGTTTTGATTGGTAAGACGTTCAATCACCACGGTTTCCTTTACTATGGTCCACCTGAGACTTGGATTTACTGAAAGAATATATAAAAACGTATGGATGTAGTGGATATATAATTAATACATCAAGGTGGGATCTACGGTAAGGGACACACCGTCTTGAGTGAGGCTAGGGCCGCACTTAATCCTGGGAGAGGGTACGTAGAGGGACTCGGGAGAAACAACTTAACATGCACGCAATCCACACCGTCCATCACGTAGAGAACTCTTTATTGAGCCTTGGTTCCAAAACTCAGAATGATTCAACGCTTAGGTTGGCCACCCAAAAAAATTGTACCAAAATAACTCTAAATTCACTTGGTATGCCCCACCTTAGTTTTAGAATACTGTGATCTGTGGGTAATTCTGTCATCCTGATCTCAAATGAACGCATGTAAACAGCACGGTGGGTCCTGTACTGAACTAACAGTGGACGTTGCATCCAGCTAGTTCCTACGGTGTGGCCTATATGAGTTTGGATGATCATGAGCTTTAGTTACAGTGGTTAAATGACGGAGGTGATCTCATGAAAGCTCCGCTAGAATGGCTCGAGCCTAGCGTGACCATGTTACGAAAGGGAGGGTAATTACAGTCGAGGGCAGTCTATAACTGGAGTATTCTGGAATTTAAAAATTATGTTAGGCTTCCTTGAATTTGAAATTAATGCATTTAAATTTTGTAATATATTTATAAATATTTAAATCTAATTAACTAAATCATTTACTACACTTCAAGTGGTCAACGTTATAAATAATCTTTCTAATAAGCCCATTAAAATGTTCTCTTGGGATAAAAATGAGATAATTCTAAAATTCCTTGGAGTTTACTAAGTTTTAGATTGGAAGCAAAAGTCTATGCATTAATGATAATGAAACATATATTAATTCAATATATATTTATACACACAATATACAAATTACATATAATTTTATATAATTGAAATTATTATACAATTATTCATTTAAATCTGTATAAAATTATGTTAAGCCATTTTGTGCTTAGACAAATACAACATAGTGTTTACTTATTACCTTGTCACTTGATTGAGAAACATTAGTAAAAGAATGACTCATTTTATTTTCTCGTTGTTTTATAAAGGCTATAAAGACTTCAAATAAAGAGATTAATGACTTCTATTTATTACAACTAAATCTATTGTAATTTAAGTTACAATAAACCATATAAAACTAAAAATATTCCTTTAATCAAATTATAAATTAATAGGAATTCAACATATATTTAAATCAAAGCAAATAAAGCATCAAAATAAACTATAGCTTCACCTTTTAGCCCTAGCTATAAGATTAGCTAGTCATAGTTATGAGATTAGCTAACTCGAAAATAAAAGAAAAAATAAAAGATATACTAAAATCCATGAAGAAATTGAAGTGGAAGAACGTTGTCGGCGCTCCACATAATCCTTTTCTCCATTTCTAAACCCTAGAAGATGATTTGAAATAGCCTAGGGACTCCTTTAAATAGTTCCGTAACTCAAACTTTCGCACAAACTTTGAAAAAGTTCGCAAATCACCTCAAATTTACACACTCTGTACATGTTCCCAAAATAGACTTTCAAAACTTTCATTTTTTAGACTCAGAGTTTTAGAATATGTTTTTTCTGACTAATTTTCAGAATTCTTTTTCTTCACTTCAACTCTTTAATTCTCTTCATTCCTCACTTGGTTTCCTTAGATCTTTTGCATGTGAATTTTTTATCAATCACTTCCAAATCTCCAAATCTTCATTTAGTAATCTTTGGAGTATAAATATTCTTTTTAGCATCAATTTCACCTTAAGCTCTCGAAATCACCTCGCATATGAACACATACATAATTAGATTGATTAAGTACTATCATGTTTATAAAACTAAAACATAAATAGGGGGAATATGCAATATTTCACACTCAACACACTCTCAACCAATATTTTGTTAAACTGGAGCAAAACATGCGAACACAACTTCTCAAAACTTTCAAATTACAACCCTCCCTTAAATATCAATTTTTTTGCATAAGCTTATACATGTGAGTGATATTCAAGGGTGTGGAAATAAAACATGAGTGATCAAGATCCCAATGTCCTTAGCAATCAAATGAACTAACTCTTTGTTCATTACTTAAAATTATAAAATAAGTCCAAACATCAAGTTTCTAGTTTGTTTAGTAAGTTATAACTTAAAATTTCATGAATTTGTTATACCTTTCATAATGTTAGCTATGTTCATTACCGTAAAGTGGACAGTTCAACATAGATACTGATTCCGATCATATCTCATATTTCACTTATTTTTCAGCTTTTGATTTTCTATCAATGGCTTTCACATTTTTTCATTCTTTTTCTAAAATTTTCATCTTAAACACATCCCATAGGTGGCCATGATCTTACTATTTTTTTAGTTAGTTTGTTTTTCTTCTTTTAATTCTTTTTAGGTAGACAATAATCTCCAAATTTGGTTCATAATCACTTTTAAATAATTCACATGTTATCACTTAGAAAGTGAACAATTTCATAGGATACAAATTAGATGTGAAATGTGATGTAGACTCAATTGATGTTTTAAAATTCTATATTAATCAACTAATTAAGAAAACTTAATCAAAAGTTACTAATTAACTAGTCACTAGATTTTCAAAGATTTATTCGATATCTTATCATAATACTCAGCATGTATTCAAATCACATAGAAATTTGCTTTCCAATAGAGTTTTGAAACAGAAAATTCAAAAAATTTAAAACAATTTGCTAAAAACCTAAAAATATTGATTAGATTTATTGAATCTCACCCCCCAGACTAAAATTTACATTGTCCTCAATGTAAGAAATAATTAAAAATACCAACATGAGACAAAGACAAGAAACTGAGTAGTGAGTTAGGAAGATAGTACTTGAGAACGAAGAATGCAATGATATTCAAAATCCTTGTTAAGTAAGGGTTAAGTAATGATAAACATGAATAACTAAATCAAAATTTTATCTAACATAATCCGAAGAAAGCAATAATCTAACTACACCTCCATCAAACTAGGAAGTCAATCTTGATAAATAGGATCAGTTAGAGGGATAGACATATCCTCTGAGTTAAATTTCTCAACGAATGGCTTGAGACGATGACCGTTCACTTTGAAAATGTTTCCATTCATTGGATTCTGTATCTCGACGGCCCCATGGGGATAAATGGTTGTAACAAGAAAATGGTCGGTCCAACGAGATTGAAGCTTACCCGGAAAAAGATGTAAACGAGAATTACACAAAAAGACTTTATGACCTGGCGTTAATGATTTTCAAAGAATGTTCTGGTCATTGAATACCTTCATTCTGTCCTTGTAAATTCTCGAGTTCTTATATGTATCGGTCTGAATTTCCTCAAGTTCATTCAATTGAAGTTTGCATAGCGAACCAGCGTTGTCTAAATTGAATTTCAAATTCTTAATTGCCCAGAAGGTCTTATGTTCCAACTCCACAAGTAAGTGGCAAGCCTTCCCGTAAACAAGTCTAAAGGGAGATATTCCAATGGGGGTCTTATAAATCGTACGGTAAGCCTATAAAGCATCAGATAGTTTGATTGACCAATCTTTGGATCAAAGTTAACCATTTTTTTTCTAGAATTGGTTAGATTTCCTTGTTGAAAATTTCAGCTTAACTGCTTGTTTGTGGGTGATAGGGGGTACTGACTTTGGGAGAGATGTCGTATTTCTTCATTAAGGTCTTGAATGGCATGTTGCAAAAGTGTGACCTCCCATCACTTATGATGGCTTGAGGTGATTCGAACCGGAAAATGATGTTTTCTTTTAATAATCAAATGACCGTTTGATGATTATTATTTTGGCACGGGATTGCCTTGACCCACTTAGTAACATGATTTACTGCTAACAAGATGTAAATGTTTCCAAATGATTAGGGTAATGGTCCCTTGAAATCAATGTCGCAACAATCAAATGCTTTAATGATTAGAATGGGGTTCAATGGAATCATGTTTCGATAGGACAATCCTCCTAATTTTTTACAACGCTCACAAGTTTAGTAAAACTCATGAGTATCTTTGAACATTATGAGCCAATAAAAGCCACACTGTAAATTTTTTGTCGTGGTCTTTTTAGCATAAGCATGACTACCACAGGCCTGAGAGTAACAAAAGGAGATTACGCTTTGATGTTCATTGTCAGGCACACATCTCCTTAGAATTTGGTTTGAGCAATATTTGAACAGGTATGAATCATCCTAGACAAATTTACATACCTCGGTGTAGAATTTTTTCTTATCTTGCGTAGTCTAATGGATTGGCGTGAAACTTGTAGTAAGATAATTCACAATATCAACAAACCAAGGTAATTAGAAACGTTTAAACAATTGTTTGTCAGGGAACATGTCGTTTATCAGTGTCAGCTCAAGGGAATTGGATTGATCAAGTCTTGAGAGATGGTTAACCACTACATTTTCTACTCCTTTTTTATCACGTATTTCAATATCGAATTTTTGGAGTAGAAGGATCCATTTTATCAAATGAAACTTAGCATCCTTCTTTGAAAGAAGTTACTTCAGCGTCGCATGATCAGTGTAGATGATGATCTTGGATCTGATCAAGTACGACTTAAATTTGTTCAAAGCGAACACTACGGTTAAGAGCTCCTTCTTCGTAGTAGAGTAGTTTACTTGGGCAAAATTTAGAGTTATACTCTCATAGTAAATCACATAAGGCTTCTTCTCCTTTCGCTAGCTTAACACCACCCCAATAGCATAATCAGACACATCGCATATAATCTTAAAAGAAATATTCCAATCGGGTGGTTGCATGATAGGAGTGGTGGTCAATATAATCTTGAGCTTAGAGAAAGATCATTGGCATTCTTCGCTCCACTCGTATGGAACATCCTTTTGTAGGAGATTGCATAAAGGATGAGAGAGATGATTAAAGTCTTTAATGAATCTCCTATAAAACGCAACGTGTCTGTAACACCCCGGATTTTTGCCAACTTGGAGTTAGACGTACTTAGGCAATGGGTCGATCCTAACACCTTAATTACTTCTCAAAAACTCAATCTCAAAGTCTCAAATCCCCTTTTCAACCCATTTCCTTAAAAATCTCACCTTTTACCACATTGTCCTTCAAAATTTTCTAAGTACTTTCACATTAAACACTAATCCCAAAGTTTAAATAATGAATAACAAGACTTAAACTAAAAGTTACTGTAAATGGTAAATACATAAATAAAATGGGTTTTTAACTATTAATATTTTGAAATCTAAAAAAATAAATAGTTTATTTGGATAGATCATCTTCTCCTACCCCAAAATCATATATTGCATGTCGCGTAACTCATTCCAGATTGGAAAATTTACTCATTTTAAAATATCGGGTGGTGAAACAACATCAAACGGACTCGAAGGGCCAAACGACAAAAATCGGGGGGACTTGAGGTGGGTCCCACACATTTTTAGCACCCACAGAGGGCATAGCATTGCCCCTGGGGCCAACCATCCCCCCAAGGTCCAGGGACCGGCGATGGCATCACCGTTCTAGTGGGCCGGGCGGCCCGTTTTCTGCAATTTTTTTGCACTGTTCGTCCTACTTCAAAAAATCATATCTCCCTCAATATAACTCTAATTTAGGTGATTTAAAAGTTAGATTAAAGCTTGATAAGTCTAGTTTCATATAAAAATAAGTGAAAAATATAATAAAAATTTTAATATAGTTAAATCTAGGTCGTTCTGACAACTGTCTGAAAATCATTAATTTGGACAGCTGCTGCTTCTAGAATTTTTAAAATTTTTCTACAACACGAAACCTAGAATTTTTAAAATTTTTCTACAACATGAAACCTAATAAAATTTGGTAGAGATGAAGTAGACTTGATGATGAACTAGTAGAAAAATAATTAAAATAAAATACTAATTAAAAGTTCCAGAAAGGGACGTAGAACTGCCCTAGGACCTTATTCTGTCGTAATTAAGGCATAATTTAGTTAAGTACTAAACTGAATAATCAGTAGAATTAGCTTGAACCACTTTAAATACGAACTGCAAGACCCAAAACGAGTAGAACCGCTAATGCTACGTTACCTAGAACCTTAGGATCAATCTCTAAACCCAGTTGCTCTCAGGAGCACTTTGAAACTCCGTGTCGAACCTGAACCGCGCATCGAAAGTCCAATGACGGTGAAGCTATACGGTTATGACAACCTTATTAGGCTTGACTACCATATCAGAAATCAAATCTAGATAGTGTCCAAAAATGCATAACTTGAGCCCGGAGCGAAGTGTGTGAGAAATGCGAATATCTTTAGGAAATGAATTGAAACTTAAGTGAATTGAGTCAGTTTGCTTGTAGACCAAATCTAAGGATTCAGACCGTCAGAATCTGACCCAATTACACCCTCAAATCAGGAAAAATTTCTAACACATGTTAGTGTACTTGCGGCCCTGATCGAATACCGGTGACCATTGAACTGAAACGGGTCCGCCTCGGTCGATCTGTAAATGCGATCAGACTGAAAACCTAACTTGACTTAGATCCAATGTCAGGGAGCTTAAGTCCGACTGCATGCAAAAAAAGGGGCCTTCAGAAGTGCTCCATTGGATCGGAACAGTCACTATTTGGTTATAACTTAAGTATACCATGGCCCTGGGGCCATTTCCATCAGTTCTGGGCCTATATAAGGACCTTAAACACTCCCTCTCTCATTCCATAGGAATTTACAAACCCTAGAGAGAGAAGAGAGAGAAAAGAGGAGGAAAGAGAGAGAAAGAGAGAGAGAGTGGGAGGGGGTTGTTCTCGGGACTCAATCTCGCTGCTCCACGTGCTTAATCACCACATCTGTATCACTTTTCCGGTGATTTTGACTCCGTACTTGTGTAAGAGAACCTAACTCTAATCTGTTTTAGAGTTTCAGATAGTGTAAGTGATGAAATAGCTAACATAATTCATATTATAGGTTGCCATTCTACCGTTGACAAAGGCGTAGTGTGTAAACTGAATTCGTTACGCGTTTACCGGCGTAAGGTGCGGATTATAAACGTTTAGGTTATGGTTTTCAAGGCTTTTAATGTCACTTAATGATTTATAACTGACTTGGTTGCTGTTTCACATGCTGATACGTCGTTTCCCTTGCTTTACAGATATATATGAACTATGTTGAATATGTTATATTTCATGTATTTGTTGAAATTTTTGAATGGGTATGGAATTTGGATTCGTGCTTGCCATGATTATCCGTCGTGGATATGGGGTTGTTGTATGTGCGACAACCCCTTGGCAAAAGGATTTGCCCTAATAAATGTTATGGCCAACATACGTCATGTATGTTATAGTGTGTAGTCTAAGTGTTTGTAAAAACGTTGGAATAAATATGAAACTATGATTTATGCTTGCCATGATAGTTGGTTGCTAATGCATGATCGTTGTATACAGGACAACTCCTTCGTGATAGGACTCGCTACTATATGTATTTTTAACTAACTTATTACATGTATGTAATATGTGCAGTCTAAGTGTTTGATGAAATGCCTGAGTGAGAAAATGCTTAATGAAATGTGCTTAATGAGGGTATTGAGATAGGATTCTCAATCCCCTTATCTAGGGTTACAGTTTCCTTCATGTAATTGTTCACTCCCCAAGTGCAGGGTTGTGATGTAGTAATAAACTCGGTAAGACCGAGGTCAAATCCGCAGGGACTGAAACCTGTACGTTATCTGAAAATAATCAGATCTAGAACTAGGCTAAGATGAAGTGTAAACCAATTGTGATTTGAGGAATAATGGTGAAATAATTAAACTAAAATTTAAGAGAATTCAGAAGTGGGAAACTAGGGATTCAGAGGATCCACTTGTAGAGATCAGGGAGATCTACACTTGATTCATGAAAATCAACTGAACTTCCTTTGATGTAGTTTTGAAAAGATGAAAGGTATATGAATTAGAATGGATTCCATCACCAAACTATGCCCAGGAGACAAAGTAAACAATAGAATTAAACTAATTACCAACCAATCAATGTATGAAGGTTAGGAAGGGTACCGTCATCCGACCATGCCCAGGAGACGATGGTGAACAACAGGGCTTCCTGACGTCATAAACATAAAGAGGAAAAGAACATGCTCAAAGCCATCGCAGACCCATTGTAATTTCAGTCACAACAGACCATTAAAGACTAAAAACATTCCCTTAATAAAAAAAAATCCATTCAGTCTAAACCAAAGACACAAGTATAAATCCTCCCATCACGCTACAAGCTTCACCTCTTAGCCCTAGCTAAGAGGATTTAGCTGACCATAATAGAGTTAGATATCTCAACAGAAATACTAAGGAGAGACAATAAATAAAAAGAAAGAAATTACTCTACTCTCTCTCTCTGCTTCTATCCACGTCCAGCCCAAGCCAACTCTGAGTCGATCCCCACATCACGTTCTTTTCTTTCCTTTATATAAGAGAAGGAGGTCGGTGCTGCCTTCCGCAAGGTATAACAAGTGCGGAGCCTTTACGCTCTCCCTGCGTAACATGCCTACGCTGAACTGAAAGTGGAGCCCATTATCGGGTTTTGCTGTGAAATCCAATCCGTTCATTGAAGTCGGCACGAAAAACTGGTCGTGAATATACCGTTTCTATTCTGTTTTGGTGCGACCAACCAAACTTTCTGTGCCACCTTTTATACATTGTCAGACGGTTGAGATCATCCCAGTGGTTGTGCTCTCGAACATTTGACAACTAAGCTTGGATGAGAGGTCCCTTAGACTCCTAATGGACGGTCTAGATCGGGCCATTAATTCATGTTGGGGCCCACAAAAATCCCTTCGCAGGCTCTGTTGTGAAACAGAGCCTACGCAAACGGCGCTGTGATGATGGTGGGTCCCACCTCTGTGTTGAGTGGAAAATCCACTCCGTCCATAATATTCCTGACAAAAAAACCGTTTAAGAGGACCGAAGCCGACTTGATTTCTGCGTGGCCCTCAGAACTTTGTGTTGACCGTCCAATCCTGCGTCTACACCTCCATGTTCGTGTAGCATCCGGGAAAAACAGGAGGTGAATCAAGGTACGGTCGGTTTGACGTTCTAGAACGAATGGACGGTCCGGATTTACCGTGTGATCGACGGTGGTGGCCCACTAGATATCAGCCGTAACTCCCTGACGTGAAATAGAGCTTCCGCCTCCGAATAAAAGATGTTTGATGGACCCCAAAGTGATGAGTTTGATAAAATCCACCATGTCCATTGAATTCCTGGCGAAAATCTAGTCAGGAATGGATGGTTTTAGAGTGTAGTTGGCGTGGTCCACTGAACTTTGCTCTTCTTAGTCCATCCTACGATTTATAGTTAGGATCTTCCGTTAGCTTGCATGAGGACAAACTGACACCTAAGAGAGGGTTTTTGTCCCCCTATGGACACAATAGACGGTACTGATCATCCATTTGGATGATATGTGGGGCCCACTAGCCAAAAAAATCAAACAACGTTGGACGCTGTCTCCATGAAGAAGAAGGCGTGGGTCGGCCCCTGACTTTGGCCGGCCGACCGTCGTGCGGACGTGGCGCGTGTACCTCATGTACACATCTTTGTACATGCGAGTCCACTGTGATGTTCATAAAAAATCCGCTCCGTCCATCCGTTTTGACACACAGTTTAAGGGGTTGATACCAAAATTGAAGTATATCCAGATGTCAGGCAGGCCCCAGATGAGTGATTTATGGGCTGATCTGTCCGTTGGGCTGCTTCCACAAGGATCCAACGGCCAAAATTCGACGTGTACGGTTAATTTATGGTCTTGAAGCCATATATGGAGTTTTGAGCCAAGTGGATGGTTAGAACCCTGTGATCTTGCATTCTGGACCAATTTCGGGCTTCTTCATCGTGAGTGGCTGGAATTTCTCTGATCTCCGGCGTGTAAATCCTTGATCTTGGTCCCATGGAGTCCCATCCAATGCCTTGGTGATGCCAGAGCATTAAATCCATGCTTTTATCGACTTGTTTTACTGTCCAAGTTCGTAAATACATCCTACATCAAAAATACGATTAAATCAGGTTGTTAACGGTGACATTTTCATAAATCCGGGCAACAACTGGAGTCTGATATGCAATATTTGACCCTCAACACAACCCCCAACCAGCGTTTTGCTAGTCCCGAGCAAAGTATACGAAAATAAATTGAGAATTACTGAACAATTTCTAAAAACTTGAGTGATTTAGAAAATAAACTAGATACTGGAAATCTGAGATTCATGACTGTTGGGCACAAATTTCTCCTGGAA
The DNA here is from genome assembly GCA_030180095.1 of Magnolia changhungtana. Lineage (NCBI taxonomy): Eukaryota > Viridiplantae > Streptophyta > Magnoliopsida > Magnoliales > Magnoliaceae > Magnolia > Magnolia changhungtana. The sequence continues at coordinate 2,765,787 of JASAUF010000662.1, forward strand.
TCCAGCTCACGGTAATTTCATTATCAACTTCAAATATTAATCCATTTAACTAGAATAATTCTAAACATTGAGTTCCGTGAGTGTATAGTGTAATCTCGGCTTGTCAACATTAAGATTCAATTCATTATTTCAGGATATCATTGGTAACCAGCAAGAGCATTCAGGACACGCAAAACCTAAACTAAAACATCCCTCATAGATCATTCTTTTTCTTTGATTTTTTTTTTTAAAGTAATGCCAAGAAAGGAATACAATCCTCACTTATAGAGAGCTATGGTGAAGACCGTACACCTAAACCTTTTCACATATCATCCATGGAGAATTAAACTTACACCTATAGGGAGCAAACCTATGGTGAAGATTATTCGCCCAACCCTTTCAGTTCTTCTTTATAACGATGCTAAAATTTTTCAGGCTGGTTCCTTTCATGCTTAGTGATTACCATTTTAATTGTTCAATATCGAACAAAAACCCTAATGTGTAAGCGAGATGTGTCTTGTAAAATCATAACTCTATTAATGTTTACAATTTCTAATTCTGGATTAACAATTTAAATTTAACTGTGAAATCTAACAGATACTTGAATCTAAGAGTCATAAATTACCAACATCACGTATCTTGAAATTCTAGTGCTCTACATGACCGTCAAGATCACTTCGAATGTACAAGAAGGTCCAGAAAAAATTTTAAAATTTTTCACAATTTTTGGTCAAGACCAAGAAAACACTGATTAGGTTACCTAATCTCCCACCCCCTACCTAAAATCTACATTGTCCTCAATGTAAAAGATATAAACATGCAATGCACATGGGACAATGACAGTAAAGAAAAAGTGATGGGAAGATAGTACCTGGATAACGAATCGAGAGAGACTTTTCCAAAAATATCAGCGAGAGAGTAAGTAGTGATCAGGGTCAAATAGTGCATATCAGACCCCAGTAATTGCCTAAATTGACGTACATGATGAGGCTTAATGGAGTGTTTTACTCGTGTTTTTATTACAGGATGAAACCAGGAGCGTTAATTGGAAATTGATGTTAAAGGCATGGATTTCATGATCCAAAGTCTCCAGAGCACGGGATGGACTCCAGAGAACCGATAATGAAGATTTTACACGCCTGGGATCGGAGGAAAGCAAGCCAAAGGGGCCCGAAAAAGGGTCCAGAATGCAAGATCATATGGTTCCCGTCATCCAATTGACTCGAAACTTCATACATGTGATGGGGGCCGTAAATTAACCGTACATATTAAATTTTAGTCATTGATGATTTCGGAAAGTGGTCCAACGGACAGATCAGCCCATTAATCTTCAATTTGGGGCCAACCTGATATTTGGAACCGCCTCAAACTCAGTTTTAGCGGTTGAAATTATATGAAGAAAAAGATGGACGGTGCAGATTTCTCGTAAACATCACCGTGGAACTCATATGGGGTGCATGTACACCATGCATTCGCAACACTGGCACTACACCGGACGGCTGAGAGGGTCAGCGCTTGCGCTGACCCGACTCGCTTCTTCAAAACGGCTCCTGCCGTTCCAGCGTCCGCGGAAACGACCTGCAGTCGTCTGTTGTGGGGCCCACCTAGTGTCCAAATAGACAATCCAAACCGTCCATCCGCTTCCTGGGGCAGCCATTACCATTGCCTAGGTGGAAAAATTTTAAATGAAAGCATAGATCAGATCCCAGCCGTTCAAACGTCGGACGGACGGTGGCGCAAAAAGTCAGGTTTACCTCATCAACAAAAGGCGGAAATCTGCATTCCCAACCGTTTTTTCCTCCTCTATGCAATGGACGGAGTAGATTATTGAAATAATTATCAAAGTGGGACCCACCATTGCCACGGAAGTCGTTTTCGCGTCCGCGTAGCGTCCGACCGCTGCCGATTTTGCGGAGGATTGTGGGCCCCGTACGTCACCCGTACGGCCGATCCAAGCCATCCATCTTGTAGATTGGCTCGAGCACTATAAAACCATGCTGATATTTCACTCCCACGCGTACACACGTGCATGATACAGGGGCCACAAACGGACTGCTCTGTAATGTTTAAAACTGATCTTTTCGTGATTTCTTCTCTGGGCCGCGTTAATGGACATTCAAAACCACCCATTCCTGACTGAAATTTTGTCCTGAATCCAATGGACGGGGTGGATTTTTCAGAAAATACCTCTGTGGGGCCCACCGATTACGGCTGCGAAAATTTGTACTCCGAGTCCTTCTGCGACTCGCCCATCGACCCTGACCATCCAGTGACTATAAAGGGGAGTTTTGGACGTGGGAAAGGCATTGAGAACAGAGGGAATTCGGATCCTGGAGCAAGGGAGAGAAGAAAGAGAAGAAAGAGAAGAAAGAAGAGAGAGAGAGATTAATTGGTTTGGTGTTAATTTTTTATGAATTTTGTTTAATTTTTTTGATGGATTTTATGGGTCACTAATCTCTTAGCTAGGGCTGAGATGAAGCCCCTAATTTGATTAGCTCTTGTATTGGTTGATTTACTTTGAATATTAATTAATTTGTTTCTTTCTCTAAGTGGGCTTGATTGGTTTAAATTCTATACTTCTCCATCTATGAACTTGACCAAAGTATATATGGATGTTGTTTGGATGCTTATTACAGGTGCTTGGGTCTGATCAAGAACAAGTTTCCTAGAGAGAAAGAAACAGGATGCTTTAATGAATGTACATTCCATGTACCCGACCAAGGACATGGGATGTGTTACTCATGGCATTGCTTAAAGGAATTACACATTTTGTATGCCCGATTAAGGACACAGATTGTGCTTTCTCTATATAAGTAGTATCAATCAAGATCAAGGTGAATCAACAGACAAAACAAGGGTTAGGATAATTAGGGGTGGATTCGAAAGTCCTAGTGCTTTTTCTCTGATTGAATTTTCTTTCCTGTTCTTAATTGTTTTTCATAGAATTGTGCTTAGTAATTAGCTCCATTATTTGTTGGATTAGTTAAGGAGAATTATAGATTTGAATTGTGACGTCCAGTCCTCGTGGGAACGATCTCGTAATACGTACCATATCTACATCTGATTCGTATACTTGCGAGTTTAAAAATCATTTAAATCATGTTGGTTTAAATAAAACATCAAGTTTTTGGCGCCGTTGTCGGGGACTGTTTCATTCCAAATTGAATTTAGGATTCTCTCTTATCATAATTCATAGCTTAGGATTTTACTAACTTAGAGTTCTTTTCTTTATTTTAGAAACTGACCTATTTCCTGTTTTGTAGGGTCCTGAAATAAACTTCTAATTTGGTAATCCCTTTCTAAATTCTTTATTTTTTTCTAATTTCTATTTTTAAAACTAGGATTTTATTTTTTTTAGAAATTTTTCAGCTTCTAATTTTAGATTTAGATTCTTCTTTCAATTATCTTTCTATTTTCTAGTTTAGAAATTCTTCCCTTTTTAGAAACTTTCTTTTTAGAAATTAACCGTTGCTTAGGATTTTTCTATCATTATTTTAGGAAACTTAATTTGTTTTTTTTTTTTTTTTTTTTTTTTTTTTTTTTTTTTTGTTTACAAGAATTGAGGAAGGAAGCTACTAAGTGAAGGAGGCACTTCTTAAATTTTCTGACATCAATCATCTCCTTTTCCGGGTTCTTTCTTCCCATTCTTATTTACATAGTTTTAACTTGTTTTAGAATCTCATAGTTTCTAGGTCTAGTTTTATTTCTCTTAGGTTGCTTCTTAGTTTAGTTTTCTTTCTTACATTGCAATAACATAGTTTATGCTAGGACGTAGATCTCTGAATATAGAACTAGTACCGTTTGATCCTGAAATAGAAAGAACACTTCGTGAAAGATTGAGAAATAATTCTGTTGAAATGGCGAATGAGAATGAAGTTAAGGCTCTCTGAGATTATTCAGCTCCTGTCCAATTTAATGCGCCTTCTTGCATAGTGTTGCCAACCACTACGGCAGCACACTTTGAACTTAAACCTGGAGTCATACAATTGTTGCCATCCTTTTATGGATTGGACAAGGAGGACCCATATCATCATGTGAAAGAATTCCTAGACATTTGCTCCACCTTTAAGTTCCAAAACTTCTTAGACGATTCGATCCGCCTACGCCTGTTTCCTTTTTCTTTGAAGGATAAGGCGAAAGCATGGTTGAATTCTCTAGAAGTTGGATCTATCACTACATGGGACCAACTGCCTAAGAAGTTCTTAAACAAGTTCTTTCCCGTTCACAAAACCAATGCCCTCCGAAGAGAAATTACTAACTTCACACAAAAAGAGGCGAGCACTTTCATGAATGTTGGGAAAGATGGAAGGACTTGCTTCTTAAATGTCCTCACCATGGTTTTGAGAAGTGGCAACAAGTTCAATACTTCTATGACGGTCGACACCCCAGTAACCGTCGCATGGTTGATGCTACGGTGGAGGGTCATTCATGACCAAAAGTGATGTCGAAGCATGGAACTTCTTTGAAACCTTGTGCGAAAATTCCCAAGCCAATGGGACTATTCAAATAGAGGTGACAGAAGTCCCCAACCACAAAGAGAGGTGGTATATATGAGATAGGAGTCATGCTTTAGATCTCGTGCGCCAAGCTTGATAACCCGACAAAGAAAGTTGATGCTCGGTATTAAATAATGGACCTCCACTGGCTCAAGTCAAGGCATGTGCCACATGTTCTAGTCCCGCCCATCCTATGCGGTCTTGTCCTTCAGTGCAAAGCATCCCAGAACTTCTCTCTCGAACAAGTTCATGCTATGAACACTTTTCAAAAACACAGGAATGATCCTTACTCGAACACATACAACCCAGGGTGGGCTAGGCATCCAAATTTTTCTTGGGCAAAAGAACCACAACAAGGAGGACCATCTGAAAATCCTCCCATGCAACCGCACCTCCAAGTTGGCAGTCAACAACTTCAACAGTTTCTGCAATATCAACAACTGCCTACACAATCAAGGAAACCATCTCTTGAGGATACACTCCATCTTTTTATGCAGAGTTCTCTCCAATTCCAAAAAGACACCCAACAAACCTTACTAGCCAACCAGCAAAGCTTACATGCAAATGCGCAATCCATTGCCAAGCTGGAAGTACAAATGGGTCAACTAGCTGCCACATTGAGTGAGAGAGAGAAGGGCAAGTTCCCTAGCCAACCTGAGGCTAACCCAAAGGGACAGTATGAGATTGGCTCTAATTCCAACCAAGGGCAATATCATGAGCAAGCCAAATCAATCATTACCCTTAGGTCAGGCAAACAGATTGACAACAGAATAGAGATGCCTAGGGATGATTCAAATTATAAAACAGAAGATCAAGATGAAACAGAGGAACACACCAATGCATCCAAAGTCCAAAAGCCCTCTGACTCTCCAAGAGCCACTAATGTGCCACCTTACGTGCCCAAAGCACCATTTCCTCAACGTCTGGCACCAATAAAGAAAAAAAATAACTTTGATGAAATCCTGGATGTGTTTCAAAAAGTGCAAGTCAACATCCCGTTGCTTGACGTTATCAAGCAAGTCCCTGCTTACGCTAAGTTTCTTAAAGATGTATGTACTCAAAAGCGTAAGCAGAATGTTCATAAGAAGGTCTTCATTGCAGAGCAGCTCAGCTCCATGATTCAACATAACACCCATCCTAAATTTAGGGATTCAGGAGCTCCCACCATTTCTTGCGGCATAGGAGATCATAAGATCGGGAAGGCGTTGCTTGATTTAGGGGCAAGCGTCAATTTGTTACCATATTCGGTTTATGAGCAGCTAGGACTTGGTGAGTTGAAACCGACTAAGGTAACATTACAACTAGCTGATAGATCTGTCAAGGTGCCCCGGGGTGTTATTGAAGATGTGTTAATCCAGGTTGATAAATTTTATTTTCCAGTGGATTTCATAGTTATAGATACTCAGCCTGTCCAGAATTTTCATAGTCAGATCCTAGTCATCCTGGGTCGTCCATTTTTGGCCACATCTAATGCTATTATAAATTGCCGAAATGGAGTTATGAAATTGTCCTTTGGTAACATGAATATTAAACTCAATGTTTTTAATGCAGGACAACAATCCGCAGATTTGGATGACATATCTGAAGTGGACATGATCGAGAGTCTAGTGCAGGACTCCTTCCGTACATCTTTTGAAGATCCTCTTGAGACCTGCTTAGCACAATATGTCATGGATTTTGACCTCGATAGTCCCATCCATGAAGTCAATGCACTGCTCGACTCTACTCATATACTGGAGACTGAAAAATGGAGAGCGAAAGTGGAACCTCTTCATCCCTCTGAGACGCCTCCTGACAGCACAATTTTTAACTCTGAGAAGACCAAGGCGAGCAGGCTGCTTAATGTTCTTAGAGCATATAAGGCAACAATTGAACGGAAGATAGCAGAAATACAGGGAGTATGCCCCACTGTATGTATGGATCATGCTGTGGAAATGTCGCATGAAATGCAAAGGAAGCGTGATCCTAACATGGAAGAAGTCGTTCCAGTAGAAGTCCTTAAATTATTTGACGACAGTGTCAGTTACCTCATTACAGATAGCACAGCTCATGGGAACTCACATCACTTGTCTGGGATCGGTTAATTAAGGTATTGAGGTAATTTCTTTGGCGGACCCTGGTTATAAAGATTATTTCATTCATGGTCCGTTCTTGTCTGGCTGAAGACGTTAAACTTAGCGCTCCTGGGAGGCAACCCAGCCTTTTATTTGATTGTATTGCCTTTTCTTAGTTAGTTAGTTCAATGTTTGTGGGTAACATTACTGCAAACCCTCACGAGACTACAACTCGTCCACTAGGGGTAACCTAGGGGTTTAAAGGCTTGTTGCATGCGCTAAATGCAATCGAGAGCACCTGTGAAAGTGGTATAGGTAAGATCTTTTTTTGTTTTCTTTTTGTTATTTTTGCTTCTGTTGATTTCTCTCTTGTGCTAACTCGCTTTTACGTTGAAATTTTTTGAGAAAGCCTCTTGATTCTCCGTCCAGGTACTATCTTTCCCTCATTCCTCTTTTATTATTCGTTGTCCCATGTGCATTGCTTGCTTATTTCTTTTACATTGAGGACAATGTAGATTTTAGGTTGGGGGTGGGAGATTAGGTTACCTAATCAGTATCTTCTTGGTCTTGAGCAAAATTTGTAAAAATTTTAAATTTTTTCTGGAATTTCTATTGAATTCAAAGTGATTTTGAAGGATAGTTGTGATTTTAACATTATAAGATATGTGATGTTGGTAACTTATGACTCTTGGATTCGGCCATCTGCTTGATTTCACAGTCAAATTTGAATTGTTAATCTGTGATTAGAAGTTGTGAACATTGATTGAGCCATGATTTCACCTATCACATCTCGCTGCTTACACATTAAGGTTCTGGTTCGATAATTGGATGATTTACTTGGTAATCACTAAGCATGAAAGGAACTAGCCTGAAAAATGAAATTTTTAGCATCAGCTTATAAAGAAGAATTGAAAGGCTAAGTCACATAATCTTCACCATAGGTTTGCTCCCTATAGGTGTAGATTTGATTCTCCATAGTTGACATATCTAAAAAAAAAAAAAAAAAAAAAGAGTATGGCGACGAGTTTTCACCATAGGTTTGCTCCCTATAGGTGAGGATTTGATTCCCCTCATTTGTGTTACTGCTCATAAAGAAAATCAAAGGCTGGTAAAATGCAAAGTTAATCTGTGAGATAAGTGTTGGTTTCAAGCTTGGTTGTCACGAATTACTAATGATATCATGAAATTGACAATTGGATCTTTTACTGATTGTAAGCCGAGATTACACTTTACATTCATGGAGCTCAATGTTTTAAATTGTTCTAATTAATGGATTAATATTTTGAACTTGATTATGAAGTTTACTGTAAGCTTGAGTTCAGGAGAAAAATCTTCTCACCATTCATGAATCTTAGAATTTTCACATCTCAGCTATCTGTTCACTTGTCACTTGAATTTATAGGAATTGTCTTTTATTTTCGAAATTATTTTTCGCATGTTTTGCTCGGGACTAGCAAAATGCTGGTTGGGGGTTGTGATCAGGGTCAAATAGTGCATATCAGACCCCAGTAATTGCCTAAATTGACGTACATGATGAGGCTTAATGGAGTGTTTTACTTGTGTTTTTATTACAGGATGAAAGCAGGAGCGTTAATTGGAAATTGATGTTAAAGGCATGAATTTCATGATCCAAAGTCTCCAGAGCACGGGATGGACTCCAGAGAACCGATAATGAAGATTTTACACGCCTGGGATCGGAGGAAAGCAAGCCAAAGGGGCCCGAAAAGGGTCCAGAATGCAAGATCACATGGTTCCCGTCATCCAATTGACTCGAAACTTCATACATGTGATGGGGGCCGTAAATTAACCGTACATATTAAATTTTAGTCATTGATGATCTCGGGAAGTGGTCCAACGGACAGATCAGCCCATTAATCTTCAATTTGGGGCCAACCTGATATTTGGAACCACCTCAAACTCGGTTTTGGCGGTTGAAATTATATGAAGAAAAAGATGGGCGGTGCAGATTTCTCGTAAACATCACCGTGGAACCCATATGGGGTGCATGTACACCATGCATTCGCAACACTGGTGCTACACCGGACGGCTGAGAGGGTCAGCGCTTGCACTGACCCGACTCGCTTCTTCAAAACGGCTCCTGCCGTTCCAGCGTCCGCGGAAATGACCTGCGGTCGTCTGTTGTGGGGCCCACCTAAGGTCCAAATGGACAATCCAAACCGTCCATCCGCTTCCTGGGGCAGCCATTACCATTGCCTAGGTGGAAAAAATTTAAATGAAAGCATAGATCAGATCCCAGCCGTTCAAACGTCAGACGGACGGTGGCGCAAAAAGTCAAGTGGACCTCATTAACAAAAGGCGGAAATCTGCATTCCCAACCGTTTTTTTCTCCTCTATGCAATGGACGGAGTAGATTATTGAAATAATTATCAAAGTGGGACCCACCATTGCCACGGAAGTCGTTTTCGCGTCCGCGTAGCGTCCGACCGCTGCCGATTTTGCGGAGGATTGTGGGCCCTGTACGTCACCCGTACGGCCGATCCAAGCCATCCATCTTGTAGATTGGCTCGAGCACTACAAAACCATGCTGATATTTCACTCCCATGCGTACAACATGCATGATACAGGGGCCACAAACGGACTGCTCTGTAATGTTCAAAACTGATCTTTTCGTGATTTCTTCTCTGGGCCGCGTTAATGGACATTCAAAACCACCCATTCCTGACTGAAATTTCGTCCTGAATCCAATGGATGGGGTGAATTTTCCAGAAAATACCTCTGTGGGGCCCACCGATCACGGCTGTAAAAATTTGTACTCCGAGTCCTTCTACAACTCTGCCACCGACCCCAGCCATCCAGCAGCTATAAAAGGGGAGTTTTGGACGTGGGAAAGGCATTCAGAACCAGGGAATTCCAGATCTGGAGCAAGGGAGAGAAGAAAGAGAAGAAAGAGAAGAAAGAATAGAGAGAGATATTGATTGGTTTGGTGTTAATTTTTTATGAATTTTGTTTAATTTCTTTGATGGATTTTATGGGTCACTAATCTCTCAGCTAGGGCTGAGATGAAGCCCCTAATTTGATTAGTTCTTGTATTGGTTGATTTACTTTGAATATTAATTAATTTGTTTCTTTCTCTAAGTGGGCTTGATTGGTTTAAATTCTATACTTCTCCATCTATGAACTTGACCAAAGTATATATATGGATGTTGTTTGGATGCTTATTACAGGTGCTTGGGTCTGATCAAGAACAGGTTTCCTAGAGAGAAAGAAACAGGATGCTTTAATGAATGTACATTCCATGTACCCGACCAAGGACATGGGATGTGTTACTCATAGCATTGCTTAAAGGAATTAGACATTCTGTATGCCCGATTAAGGACACAAATTGTACTTTCTCTATATAAGTGGTATCAATCAAGATCAAGGTGAATCAACAGACAAAACAAGGGTTAGGATAATTAGGAGTGGATTCGAAAGTCCTAGTGCTTTTTCTCTGATTGAATTTTCTTCCCTGTTCTTAATTGTTTTTCATAGAATTGTGCTTAGTAATTAGTTCCATTATTTGTTGGATTAGTTAAGGAGAATCATAGATTTGAATTGTGACGTCCAGTCCTCGTGGGAACGATCTCGTAATACGTACCATATCTACATCTGATTCGTATACTTGCGAGTTTAAAAATCATTTAAATCATGTTGGTTTAAATAAAACATCAGTCAGCGTAAGAGAGAAACCAACACAAGCAAAATACAAATAACAAAAATAAACTCCTACCTATACCACTTTCGCACGTGCTCTCGATTGCATTTAGCGTATGCAACAAGCCTTTAAACCCCTAGGTTGCCCCTAGTGGACGAGTTGTAGTCTCGTGAGGGTTTGCAGTAATGTTACCTACAAACATTGAACTAATTAGGAAAATGAAATAAATTGAAAAGCTAGGTTGCCTCCCAGGAGTGCTAAGTTTAACGTCTTTAGCCAGACCAAAGCAACTACCCTAGTCTTATGCAAATAGGAAACCTACCTATACCTCCATCAGACTAGGTGATTATTCCTGGTAAACAGGATCAGTCAGAGGCATGGACATGTCCTCTGAATCAAATTTCTCAACAAATAGCTTTAAGCGATGTCCATTTACTTTAAACTCCTTGCCATTATCGGGATCTCTTATCTCGACGGCCCCATGAGGATATGCAGTAACAACAATGTAAGGGCCGGTCCAACGAGATCGAAGCTTACCCGGAAAGAGATGTAATAGAGAATTATACAAAAAGACTTCCTGACCTGGCGTGAATGATTTTCGTAGAATATGTTGATCATGAAACGCCTTCATCCTGTCCTTGTAAATTCTCGAGTTCTCGTATGCGTCGTTCCGGATTTCTTCAAGTTCATTTAATTGAAGTTTGCGTAGCGAGCCAGCGTTGTTCAGATTGAAATTTAGATTTTTGATCGCCCAGTAGGCTCTATGTTCCAACTCCACAGGCAAGTGACAAGCTTTTCCATAGACAAGTCTAAAGGGAGACATTCCAATAGGGGTTTTAAGAGCAGTACGGTACGCCCATAAGACATCGGTCAATCGGATTGACCAATCCTTACGATCAGGGTTAACTGTTTTCTCCAAAATGTGTTTAATCTCCCTATTAAAAATCTCAGCTTGCCCACTTGTCTATGGGTGGTATGGGGTGCTCACCTTATGAGAGATACCGTATTTCTTCATTAAACTCTCAAATGGCCTATTACAAAAGTGTGAGCCCCCATCACTAATGATGGCTCGAGGCGTTCCGAATCGGGAAAGGATGTTTTCTTTTAAGAATTTAATGACCGTGCGATGGTCATTAGTTCGACATGGAATCGCTTCGACCCATTTAGTGACATAGTCTACGGCAAGCAAAATATATAAATTCCTAAAAGATTGGGGGAATGGCCCCATGAAATCGATGTCCCAGCAATCAAATGCCTCTATGATAAGAATGGGATTCAAGGGCATCATATTTCAACGGGACAATGCTCCCAATTTCTGACAACGCTCACAAGTTTTGCAAAACTCATGTGTCTCTGAACATAGTGGGCCAATAGAATCCACACTGCAGAATTTTGGCCGTGGTCTTTTTAGCAGAAAAGTGACCACCACAGGCCTGTGAGTGACGAAAGGAGATGACACTCTGATGCTCATCGTCTGGCACACATCTCCTTAAGATTTGGTCTGGGTAATATTTAAACAGATATGGATCGTCCCAGAAAAAATTGCGTACCTCGGTAAAGAATTTCTTCTTATCTTGTGCAGTCCAATATGTCGGTATGGAACCTGTAGCAAGATAATTAGCAATATCAGCGAACCAAGGTGAATGGGAGACTCTGAATAGTTATTCATCAAGGAACATGTCGTTGATATGGGTCGCCTCAAGGGAATCAGAGGTATTAAGGCGAGAAAGGTGATCAGCCACTACGTTCTGTACTCCCTTTTTATCTTTAATTTCCAAATCAAATTCTTGGAGTAGAAGGATCCATCGTATCAAGCGGGGCTTAGAATCATTCTTAGAAAGAAGATACTTCAGTGCCGCATGATCTGTATAGATAATGATCTTGGATCCGATCAAGTAGGACCTAAATTTGTCCAAGGCGAACACTACGGCTAAGAGTTCCTTTTCCGTAGTCGAGTAGTTCACTTGGGCAGGATTTAAAGTCCTACTCGCATAATGGATGACGTAGGGCCTCTTATCTTTTCTCTGGCCTAGCACCGCTCCAAGAGCATAATCAGAAGCGTCGCACATAAGCTCAAAAGGAAGGCTCCAGTCGGGTGGCTGCATGATGGGCGCAGTGGTTAACGTGCCTTTAAGCTTGGTGAAAGCTTTCTGGCATTGCTCAGTCCACTCGTACGGAACATCCTTTTGAAGAAGATTACATAAAGGACGAGAGAGGAGACTAAAATCCTTTATGAATCGCCTGTAAAATCCTGCATGTCCTAAGAAGGATCGCACGTCTCTGATGTTCTTGGGTGGAGGCAGGTTAGAGATAAGATCGATTTTTGCCTTATCTACCTCAATTCCCTTGGACGAGATGATATGTCCAAGGACAATCCCCTTATGAACCATGAAATGGCACTTCTCCCAATTAAGTACCAAGTTCTTTTCCTCACATCTTTTCAGCACACATTTAAGACTTTCCAAGCACTCACTGAAAGATGAACCATAGACAGAGAAATCGTCTATGAAGACCTCTAGATATTGCCCCACCATATCAGAAAAGATACTCAAAGATACATCATTTGAAAGGTGGCAGGGGCATTACATAGTCCAAATGGCATCCTTCGGTAAGCAAAGGTGTCGTAGGGACATGTAAATGTGGTCTTTTCCTGGTCCTCAGGGGCGATTTCAATCTGATTGTAGCACGAATACCCGTCAAGGAAACAGTAATAGGAATGACCAGCTAGCCTTTCCAAGATTTGATCAATGAAGGGCAAAGGAAAGTGATCCTTCCTTGTGACGGTATTCAACTTTCTGTAGTCAATGTACATTCTCCAACCAGTAGTGACTCTAGTTGGCACGAGTTCATTATTAGCATTGGCCACGATGGTGATTCCGGACTTCTTAGGAACCATCTGAGTTGGGCTCACCCATTGACTATCAGATATAGGGTATATAATACCCACATCCAATAGTTTAAGTACCTCGGCCTTAACCACTTCCTTCATGTTTGGATTTAGTCTACGTTGTGGTTGCCGAGTGGTATTCGCATTATCCTCAAGATATATGTGATGAGTACAAATCGAGGGGTCGATTCCCTTGAGGTCCGCTATCGTCCATCCTAGGGCTCCTTTATGCTCAATGAGAGTAGATATGAGCATGCTCTCCTGTTCTTTCTCCAGGTGGGCAGAGATCACCACCGGGTATGTCTCATCTTGACCTAAATAGGCATATTTCAAATCAGAGGGCAAAGGTTTTAGGTCAAGCTTCGGTACCTTGAGGTTAGACGGTAAAGGCACTACATCAGTTTGTGGTAATTCTTCAAATTGTGCCCTCCACCGGTTAACTTCAAGTATCGGTGCAGTATCAAGCAAGGCACACGTCTCCCTAATCATATCATCATCAAACTCATGGGAGTGGGCCAGGCACGTCTTTAGAGGATCAGAGGATAAGGTAAGAGGTGTCCTATCTTCCACGAAAGTATCGATCATGTTAATGTCGTGGACATCGTCATCATCCTCTGAGTTGCTGCCGTTATTAAAAAAAATGTTTGACTCCAATGTTAAATTTCCAAAAGACATAGTCATGACACCATTCCTGCAATTGATGATTGCATTTGACGTGGCAAGGAATGAGCGACCAAGAATGACGGAAATCTGAGTGCTCATGTTATTGATGAGTTCGGTGTCCAGGATGATAAAATCTACAGGGTAGTAAAATCTATCGACTTGGACTAATACATCCTCAATAATCCCTCTTGGTACATGAACAGATCGATCGGCAAGTTGTAGTGTGGTTAGGGTGGGTTTTAACTCACCCAACCCTAACTGTTTGTATACCGAGTAGGGAATCAGATTGACGCTCGCTCCTAAGTCAAGAAGTGCGTGATCAATTCGATGGTTCCCGATTACACATGATATGGTTGGGCTACCGGGATCCTTGAATTTCTGCGGCACGTCTTGCTTCAGGATGACACTCACTTTCTCAGTCAAGAAAATCTTCTTTTGAATACTCTGCCGTCTTTTGGTCGTGCATAGGTCTTTCAGAAATTTTGCATATGAAGGAATCTGTTTTACGACATCAAGTAGAGGAATGTTGACTTTCACTTGTTTCAACACCTCCAGAATATCCTGAGAGTTAGAAAGACGTTTTGGTGCAACCAACCGTTGGGGGAACGGAGCAAAGCGGCTTTTCTAAAAGTTCCGGTTCTAATTTTTGTGGGGCATCACGGATCCATCATTGTTGTCCTCTTCGGTTCTTGAGGCTTTTCGGGCCTAACTTAGGAAGAGTTTTATCAATGATCTTCCCACTCCTAAGAGTGGTGATGGATTTAGCGTGCCCCATTTGATTTGAAGAGCTGGGATCATTTATCTCGTACTGCGGTTTAGGGTTGGGGAGAGGTTGTGCGGGAAGCATCCCCTTTTCTATAACCGTCATACGTGAATCCATTTTTTGCATAAAGTCTGTAAGTCCACGCATTGCCTGAGCCAGCTCTTGTATGGAATTTTGAACCGGTTCTTCTTGAGGTTTCCCCTGATTTGGATTTTGATTGAAGAAACTTTGAGGGGTAGCAGTTTGTCCATTCCTCTAACTAAAATTTGGATGATTTCTCCAACCAGGATTGTATGTATTAGAGGTAGATCCATTGAAAGGTCTTTGATAGTTATTTACGGCATTAGCTTGCTCATTCAACACTCCTCGAAAAGCAGATATTGTAGGACAATTTTCAGTTGTGTGAATGTTGCAATCACAGATGCCGCAAACAATTTCATTAACCTTATCCTTCTTTCCTTCCATGGCCTCGACTCTTCGTATGAGATTAGTCACTTTAAAATTTACATCATCCTCTTCTTTCAGGAGATATACTCCACCTTTCTCCTTAGATTGAGTTGGCCTAGACGTGGTGTTTGATTTTGGGTAATGGTCCCATGATTGTGCATTTTCGGCAAGTCTATCGAGATAATCCCATACCTCATCGACCTCTTTATTCATGAATTCTCCATTACACATTGTCTCGACCAGTTGGCGCATAGAAGATGTCAGTCCATCATAGAAAAAATTTGTAATGCGCCACATTTCAAAACCGTGTTGTGGGCATGAACTGACAAGATCCTTGAACCTTTCCCAACATTGGTAGAATGTTTCATCTTCCTTTTGGGCGAAGTTCATGATTGCTTTTCTGAGGGTAATCGTTTTATGGTGTGGGAAAATTTTCTTTATGAATTCTCTCTGCATATCATTCCATGTGCCAATGGATCTAGGACGGAGTGAATGTAACCACGTCTTAGCCTTCTCTTTCAAGGAAAAAGGAAAGAGTTTCAGCTTGATTGTATCCTCGGATACATTGGGAAAGTATAAGGTGGCTATAATCTCATCGAACTCTTTCAAATGTAAGTATGGACTTTCTGATTCAAGCCCATGGAATTTAGGAAGGAGTTGGATAACTCCTGGCTTGATGTCCATCTGTCCTGTGTTTTCAGGAAAAATCATGCATGAGGGCGTACTCACCCCTGCCGGTTGTAAATAATCCCGTAAAGTACGAGGCGGGGGTGCTTGATGCACCTCATTCTCATCATGTACTTCCTCATCCATATGTTGAGGTAGTGCTTGAGGTTGATTTGCAGCCATAACCTCAATTAACTCAGGGGAATTCGAGCGGTGTCTAGTCCTGCGATAGACAGTCAACCCCTCAACTAATCCTCCTTCAGTCAAGAGACGTCGAGTGTCGTCACGTGCCCACTTGGGCATGAAACACTCACAGCCCTCAATCAAGTCTTAAACCTAATCCTAAGAAAGAAAATAAGAATCTAAAAAGAAAGAGAGATTTGGAAAGAAATTACCAAATTGGAGTCTCTAAGCTAAAGACCTGCAAAACAAAATAAAATAAGTTAGTTTCTAAATAGAAAAAGCTCATAAAGCAAACCAAATCTAAAGAGTTAGAAAATCTAGAAAATCAGAAAGAGTTTACCAAATTAGAAGTTTTATCTTAACAACTTACAGAATAGGAAATAGGTTAGTTCTATGAATCAAATAGGAAACAAAATCAAAAATTAAAATTAGTAAAATCCTAATCTTAAACTAACTCTAAATCCAATTAATTTCAGAAAATCATAGCCGTCAGTCCCAGGCAACGGCGCCAAAAACTTGTTCACTCCCCAAGTGCAGGGCTGTGATGTAGTAATAAACTCGGTAAGACCGAGGTCGAATCCGCAGGGACTGAAACCTGTACGTTATCTGAAAATAATCAGATCTAGAACTAGGCTAAGATGAAGTGTAAACCAATTGTGATTTGAGAAATAATGGTGAAATAATTAAACTAAAATTTAAGAGAATTCAGAAGTGGGAAACTAGGGATTCAGAGGATCCACTTGTAGAGATCAGGGAGATCTACACTTGATTCATGAAAATCAACTGAACTTCCTTTGATGTAGTTTTGAAAAGATGAAAGGTATATGAATTAGAATGGATTCCATCACCAAACCATGCCCAGGAGACAAAGTAAACAATAGAATTAAACTAATTACCGACCAATCAATGTATGAAGGTTAGGAAGGGTACCGTCATCCAACCATGCCCAGGAGATGATGGTGAACAACAGGGCTTCCTAACGTCATAAACATAAAGAGGAAAAGAACATGCTCAAAGCCATCACAGACCCATTGTAATTTCAGTCATAACAGACCATTAAAGACTAAAAACATTCCCTTAATAAAAATAAAAAAAAAATCCATTCAGTCTAAACCAAAGACACAAGTATAAATCCTCCCATCACGCTACAAGCTTCACCTCTTAGCCCTAGCTAAGAGGATTTAGCCGACCATAATGGAGTTAGACATCTCAACAGAAATACTAAGGAGAGACAATAAATAAAAAGAAAGAAATTACTCTACTCTTTCTCTCTCTGCTTCTATCCACGTCCAGCCCAAGCAAACTCCGAGTCAATCCCCACATCACGTTCTTTTCTTTCCTTTATATAAGAGAAGGAGGTCGGTGCTGCCTTCCGCAAGGTATAACAAGTGCGGAGCCTTTACGCGCTCCCTGCGTAACATGCCTATGCTGAACTGAAAGTGGAGCCCATTATCGGGTTTTGCTGTGAAATCCAATCCGTTCATTGAAGTCGGCACGAAAAACTGGTCGTGAATATACCGTTTCTATTCTGTTTTGGTGCGACCAACCAAACTTTCTGTGCCACCGTTTATACATTGTCAAATGGTTGAGATCATCCCAGTGGTTGTGCTCTCAAACATTTGACAACTAAGCTTGGATGAGAGGTCCCTTAGACTCCTAATGGACGGTCTAGATCGGGCCATTAATTCACGTTGGGGCCCACAAAAATCCCTTTGCAGGCTCTGTTGCGAAACAGAGCCTACACAAACGGCGCTGTGATGATGGTGGGTCCCACCTCGGTGTCGAGTGGAAAATCCACTCCGTCCATAATATTCCTGACAAAAAAACCGTTTAAGAGGACCGAAGCCGACCTGATTTCTGCGTGGCCCTCAGAACTTTGCGTTGCACCGTCCAATCCTGCGTCTACACCTCCATGTTCGTGTAGCATCCAGGAAAAACAGGAGGTGAATCAAGGTATGGTCGGTTTGACGTTCTAGAACGAATGGACGGTCCAAATTTACCGTGTGATCGACGGTGGTGGCCCACTAGATATAAGCCACAACTCCCTGACGAGAAATAGAGCTTTCGCCTCCGAATAAAAGATGTTTGATGGACCCCAAAGTGATGAGTTTGATAAAATCCACCATCTCCATTGAATTCCTGGCGAAAATCTAGTCAGGAATGGACGGTTTTAGAGTGTAGTTGGCGTGGTCCACTGAACTTTGCTCACTGCCGTCCATCCTACGATTTATAGTTAGGATCTTCCGTTAGCTTGCATGAGGACAAACTGACACCTAGGAGAGGGTTTTTGTCCCCCTATGGACACAATAGACGGTACTGATCATCCATTTGGATGATGTGTGGGGCCCACTAGCCAAAAAAAATCAGACAGTGTTGGACGCTATCTCCATGAAGAAGAAGGCGCGGGTCAGCCCGGCTTTGACCGGGCTGACCGTCCGGTGCGGCGCGGGCGCGTGTACCTCATGTATACATGCTGTACATGCAGAGTCCACTGTGATGTTCATAAAAAATCCGCTCCGTCCATCCGTTTTGACACACAGTTTAAGGGGTTGATACCAAAATTGAAGTATATCCAGATGTCAGGCGGGCCCAAGATGAGTGATTTGTGGGCTGATCTGTCCGTTGGGCTGCTTCCACAAGGATCCAACGGCTAAAATTCGACGTGTACACTTAATTTATGGTCTTGAAGCCATATATGGAGTTTTGAGCCAAGCGGATGGTTAGAACCCCGTGATCTTGCATTCTGGACCAATTTCGGGCTTCTTCATCGTGAGTGGCTGGAATTTCTCTGATCTCCGGCGTGTAAATCCTTGATCTTGGTCCCATGGAGTCCCATCCAATGCCTTGGTGATGCCAGAGCGTTAAATCCATGCTTTTATCGACTTGTTTTACTGTCCAAGTTTGTAAATACATCCTACATCAAAAATACGATTAAATCAGGTTGTTAAGAGTGACATTTTCATAAATCCGGGCAACAACTGGAGTCTGATATGCAATATTTAACCCTCAACACAAATCTATTTTACTACTATGCGATTTGTGAATTAAATGCTCATGTACGTTAACATGTATTCTACGTGTTCATCGAAATGCTAGTATGAGATCTATATTTAATTGTGTTGTTACATGCTGTCTTGACTATTACATTGGTGTGCTATTGATCTGGAGTGTGTTGGAGACTATAGTATAGTCCAGGCAATCAGTAACAGATCCTGATTTGGTGGCTGAGGTTGTTTCGCCACACAGGACGTGTTCGATGAATTTGAGTCGTACTTTCATTGTCAACAGTGGTTAGGCCACGCGGAGTGCTTACGCACTTCATATCAATCAATTCCATGAGCGCTCGTACCAGTTGAGCTTGTCAAGTAACCCGATTGACCCGATGTATGTTCACCTTGTATGGACGCTACTACTTGAATCTAAGGTACCAAACTCACCAGTAGAAAGCTCGTTTAACCTTGGTACCCTGATCCGCTAAGACTCATGAGCCAGACATGGTGGTATGGGATACCGTGGTCAAGCTGTCGGCCTACGCTGGGGCAACGAGCCTCCTCGTAGTGACCAGTGAGCAACACCGTCTCGTGAGCCGAATACGGTTGTATGGGACACTGTATTCGAGCTGTCGGCCTACACTGATTAGGTGATAAGCCCTTTGTAGTGACCTCGAGTATACTCTGAGACTGCGTTGAGGCGATGAGTCTTTCCGTAGTAACTAGAGTATAAACTAGGCCTACACTGATCAGGTGACGAGCCCTTTGTAGTGACCTAGAACAACAATATTGTATGAGATTTGTTGGGATTGACGACCCTAGAATGGATCACTGTTTGGACATTGATATAAGGGAGGTACCTTAGCTTCCCAATCCTGCTATATGAATAAACCTAAGTAAGAACCTGGCTAATCACGAGCATGCACCGCATTACGTGTGCCTTTGGCGTAGCAGGTCAAGCACTGAGGAAGGGTTGCATGCCGCGATCATGAGATGAAGTCGCTGAGGGAGCGTAGGCGAGGGCATGCATCATTATTTCATATCATTCTTACATTAACAAGAGTACTTAGGACCTGATTGTTGTCTTGCATTATCATTACTGCTTAATTGAATTGATAACATGTTAACCTTTGCTCTATAGCTCCACTGAGTTGATCACTCACTCTCACGTTCTGGGACGGTGTTTTAAACACCAACCAGATTCTGTCTTAGCTGCAGGTGATGGCGATGCCTACGAGGCGGAACCAGATTCGAGGACGATGAGGAGGTGTTCTCCTATATACAGTTATCAGGCGGGTTCATGTGAGTCGTATCCTGATCGACGGGGCTTATAGAGTTGTTGATTAGATGACATTACACATTTTGTATATTTTAAAACTTTACATGTAAATTATTGACCTGGTAACATGATCATACTCAGGAGACCTATGATTACTTATACGTTTATATATCTATCATAGTCTTTCGCTTGCTTAACTTAATCGTCTCTGAAGTATGATATATTGTTTTGGTTTAATCTCATTCATGTTTAATGTGCTAATACAGATAACATTTAATCATATTATCTATGTTGCATAAGTGATGCGTTGGAACTCGGGAGTTGAGCTCCTGCTCGACCCCCGATTTTCAGGGTGTTACAGTGTCCTAGAAAGGATTACACGTCATATATGCTTTTGGGTGGAGGTAGGTTAGAGATTAAATCAATTTTAGCCTTATCTACCTTAATTTCCTTAGACAAAATTATGTGTCCTAGAACTATTCCCTTGGGAACCATGAACTGACATTTTTCCCAATTTAGCATAAGATTTTTTCTCTTCACATGTTTTCAGCACAAGTTTAAGATGTTCAAGGAGTTCGCTGAAAGATAAACAGAAAATAGAGAAATCGTCCATGAAGACCCCTAAATATTGCCCCACCATATCTGAAAATATGCTCAACATATACCGTTAAAATGTGGTAGGGGCATTATACAATCCGAATGGTATCTTTCGATAAACAAAGGTGTCAAAGGGGCATGTGAATATTCTTTTCTCCTGATCTTCAAGAGTTATCTCTATCTGATTGTAGCCTGAATGCCTGTTCAAGAAACAGTAGTAGGAATAACTAGCTCACCTTTCTAAAAATTGATCAATGAAAGGTAAAGGGAAATGATCATTCCTTGTGATGGTATTCAACTTTCGGTAGTCAATGCACATCCTCTAACCAGAAGAAACTTTAGTTAGCATGAGTTCATTATCGGCATTGGCTACGATGGTGATTCCGTACTTCTTAGGAACCACCTGTGTTGGACTCATCCATTGACTGTCGGATATTAGGTATATGATACCCACATCGAACAACTTAAGTACCTCAGCTTAACGACTTCCTTCATGATTGGATTTAAGTGATGTTGTGGTTGTTGAAAGGTTTTTGCATTTTCTTCTAAGTGAATGCGGTGAGTACAAAATAAAGGGTCAATTCCCTTTAGGTTCGCAATTGTTCATCCAAGGGCCTCCTTATATTCCTGGAGAGTAGAAATGAGCGTACTCTTTTGTTTTTCATCAAGGTAGGAGGAAATCACCACTGGATATGTCTCATCTCGACCTAAATAAACATATTTAAGGTAAACGGGCAAAGGTTTTAAGTCAAGCTTTGGTGCCTTGATACTAGATGGTAGAGGCATTGTATCAGTTTAGAGCAAAGTCTCAAATTGTGGCCTCCATCAGTTTATTTCAAGTATCGATGTTGCATCAAGCAAGACATCCATCTCCCTAATTATGTCATCGTCTAAATCAGGAAAGTGGGCCAAATATGTCTCCAAAAGGTGAAAGTATAGAGTCAAAAGTACTATATCTTTTACGAAAGAATCAATATTGATATCGTGGGTATTGTCAACATCCTCTGATTGTTTGCTCATATTGAAAAAAATGTTGAGCTCTAATGTCATGTTCAAAAAAGATAAGTTCATAACTCTATTCCTACAATTGATGATGACATTTGATATAGTTAGGAATGAGTGACCAAGAATAATAGGAATCTGAGTGCTCACGTCCATGATAGGTTGAGTATCCAAAACGATAAAATCCACTAGATAGTAGAAGTTACAACTTGGACCAACACGTCCTCAATCATCCCTCTCGGTACACGAACCGAACAATCAATAAATTGTATTATGGTCCAGGTGAGTTTTAATTCACCTAGACTCAACTGTTCGTAGACCGAGTAATAGATCAAATTAACACTTGCCCCCAAGTCAAAGAATACATGTTCAATCCGGTGATTCCTAATTACACAAGTGATGGTTGGGCCACCGGAATTCTTGTATTTTTATAGCACATCTTGCTTGAGGATGGCACTCACTTTTTTTGTCAAAAAGATTTTCTTTTGTATATTTTACCGTCTTTTGGTAGTGCATAGATCTTTTAGGAATTTAGCATATGAAAGAATTTGTTTAATGGTATCCAATAGAGGAATGTTGATCTTCACTTGTTTTAAAACCTCTAAAATATCCTGAGAGTTAGATAGAGGTTTTGGTGCAATCAACCGTTGGGGGAATAACGCAACTGGCTTGTATGCTCTTTTTAACTCTTCCTCTTGTGGAGCAGTACTAGGTCTATCACTCTCAACTTCTTACAAGTCCTTAGGCTTTTCAACCCTCATCGGAATAGTTTTGTCAATTGTCTTTCTCGTTTTAAGAGTGGTGATAGACTTAGCTCTATGTTATGCGAAGAGTTTTGGATTGGGTAGAGGTTGGGTTGGAAAAGTCTCTTTCTCCCTACTCGCTAAGTATAACTCAATCCTTTGTATGGCCTTAGTAGGGTCTTGGAATGCTTGTAATGTGCCTTAATTGAAGAGTTCTTGGTTTTGGATGTGCTTTAGAACTGGATCCTCTCGAGGTTTCCTTTAATTTAAGAGTCGAGTAAGGGCCTCTTGAGGATTGGTCGTTTGTCCATTCCTCCAACTGAAGTTTGAATGGTTTCTCCAGCTGGGATTGTATGTATTTGAGGTGGGTCCGCTGAATGGTCGTTGGTAGTTATTTACAGCGTTTGATTGTTCGTTCAATAGCTCTTGAAAAGTAAGAATTGTAGGATAATCCTGCGTTACATGTATGTTGCTAACACAAATACCACAAACAACTTCCCCAACCTCCTTGGGTTTAATAATTTCCACCTTCTTAAGTTCCATGGCCTCAACTTTCCTTGTGAGATTGCCACCCTTGCACTTATGTCGTCTTCTTCTTTTAAGACGTAAATTATTCATTTCTCTCTTGACTGAGTAGGCCTAGATGTGGTGGGTCTTAGGGAGGTGTCCCATGATTACGTGTTCTCTGCAAGTTGATCAAAATAGTCCCACGCATCATCGGCCTCCTTGTTCATGAATTCATCGTTACACATCATCTTTACAAACTGACGTATTGGCGAAGTTAGTCCATTATGGAAAAAGCTTATTACCCGCCAGATTTCGTACCCATGATGTGGACATGAATTCGTGAGGTCCTTGAACCTCTCTAGCATTAGAAGAAAGTTTCTTTCTCTTTTTGGACGAAGTTCATGATTGTCTTCCTTAAAGTATTTGTTTTATGAACGGGAAGAACTTTTTAAGAAATTCTAGGGTCATCTCAGCCCATGTACCGATAGATCACGGCTTTAAGGAGTGCAACCACGACTTAGCCTTCTCATTCAATGAGAAGGGGAATAACTTCAGTCTTATTATATCTGTAAACACGTTTGGAAGGTGCAATGTGATGACTATCTCGTCAAATTCTTTAATGTGAAAGTATGGACTTTCAGCATCTAGTCCATGAAATTTAGGAAGGAGTGGTATCACTCCTGGTTTAAAATCCATGTTTCCTACATTAAGTGGAAAACACCATGCAGGAAGGTGTACTCACTCATACTAGTTGTAAGTAATCTCGTAAAGTACAAGGCGGGGGAGTATGATGCACTTCATTCTCATCTTGAACTTCCTCAACTGGATGTTGAGGTTAATTTGCAACTATAACTTCAATTAACTCAGAAGATCTCAAGTGGTGTCTAATCCGGTGATGGATAGGCAACCCTTCAACTAATCCTCCTTCACTTAGAAGACGTAGAGTGTTGTCACGGACCCACTTGGATATGAAGTACTTTCAGCCCTTAAGTTTTAAACAACTAAAACCTAAGAAAAAAAACTACAGAAATAAGAGATCTAGAAAGAAAGAAAAAAAGTTGGAAAGAAGTTATCGGATTAGAGTTGCTATGTTAGATTTCTACAAAATAGAAAACAATGTTAGTTTCTAAAAAAAATTGAAAAAATCCTAACAGTAAAAGTCAACCCTAATCCTAACTAAATTCTGGTACTAATCAATCATAGAAAAATGTAGCCGAAGTCCCCGGCGACAGCTCCAAAAACTTGTTCACAACCCTAAATGCAGGATCACGATGTAATAATAACTTGGTGAGACCGAGGTCAAATCCACAGGGACTTATATGTGTATCTTTCTGAAATAAACTAGAATCAGAACTAGTAACTAGATTTAAGTAATAATCTAAAGAATTAAGAGATCAATGATTTAACAATCAATAATAAAAGGGAAACTAGGGTGCCAAGGATGCACATGTAGCTATTAAGATGTTACCTTACTTGATTTAAAGAGGTACAATTGGAATTAGAGTCCTATCCTATCCAGTTGGATGATAGATCAGTAAAAACCCAAAAATCTGAATTTTCCATCAACATAGTTCTCACATGAAGCATTCATGTGATAATCTTAGATAATCCAACCATATCCACCATGCCATAGACTATGATGAATCACGAATTTTATAAATCACATACTTCTCAAAATAGATTAAGAAGATATTTAAAGCTATCACAACATCTATTGTAATTTAAGTCACAATAAACCATAGAAAACTGAAAATATTACTTTAATCGAACTATAAATCAATATGAATTCAACATATACTTGAATTAAAGCAAAGGAAGTATCAAAATAAACTACAACTTCACCTCCTAGCCCTACTAAGAGATTAGCTAGTTATAAATAACTCAAAAATAAAAGAAAAACAAAAATATATACTAGAATCTATGAAGAAATTGAAGTGGAAGAACGTTGTCAGCGCTCCACCTAGGCCTTATCTCCTTTTCCAAACCCTAAAAGATGATTTGGAATAGCCAAGGGACTTCTTTAAAAAGTTTTGCAACTCAAACTTTCATACAAATTTCAGAAAAGTTCACAAACCGCCTCAAATTTACTCACTCTGCGCATGTTCCCAAAATAAACTTTTAGAACTTTTATTTTTTAAACTTGGAGTTTCAGAATATGTTTTTTCTGACTAATTTTCAGGATTTCTTTTCTTCGCTTCAACTCATTGATTCTCTTCATTCCTCACTTAGTTTCCTTGGATCTTTGGCATGTGAATTCTTCATTAATGATTTCCAAATCTCCAAATCCTCATTTAGTAATTTTTTGAGCATAAATATTCCTTTTAGCATCAACTTCACCTTAAACTCAGGAAATCACCTCGCACATAAAAACATATATAATTAGATCGATTAAGCACTATCATGTTTATAAAACCAAGACATAAATAGGGGGAATATGTAATATTTCACACTCAACGTGTGGCACAAGTCAAAGTCAACAAGTACAGTGGTTCTCACAGTATGCGCAAGAGCTTGGCTAAGCTGCTCGGGTCGTTGTTTTATCGCGTGAGAGTTATGGGGCACTTGAGGAGGGCGCTACAATTCAGTCAATGCATCTACTTCATCACCATGATTAGGATGTGGTTGTTGTCTTTCCAGGATCTGTATTATGCGGTCGACGTTGCCAGTTAGGGCTTCGACCTAGTTTTATAAGGAGATGAGCCGACCTCCCCTGTTGCATGACCTTTGTGCGGCCATCGCAGAAGGAGGGTCAGTATGATGCTCTGAAGGTGGATTCTAGGGACTATCAGGCTATACTTCTGGTGTGGAGATCGGTGCAATGATGACACCCAAGGTCCTCTTCTTTCCTTTTGCCATCGTAGGGTAGGTGAAGATAGGGGGTTTTTAATGGCTTTACTATCACTTCTCACAAACAGCGCCAAACTATTGATGTTGCAATTTGGTCTTCCTTAATAGCCCGTTGTGTACCTACAAAACCAAGTGACAATGGGGGCCTTGGTTATAGCCGGGGACCTTTTGATGGCTAAGTTAGAATAAGCGCACAATGGGTCTAGTCGAGTTAGGGTAATAGTGCTTACCTCCTTCTGTAGGTAGGGTTCTTATTTATAATCCTTTGACACCTCTTTCGTATATGGCAATGAATCTACTGTATAGATATGTGTCACAGAAGGGATCTTCCTCCGGATATATGACGTTTATATCGGTGTGATCCTCAGCAAAGATTTGTGACGGGAATCATTTCCGTATACAGAGGGGATGTTCCTTAACGGTCTTCCCTAGTGGTCAGAATCCGAGGCTAAGATTGATCAGCTGAGGCCGACCTCTAGGTCGTCTAGTCAAGGTCCTGCTCACCGCGGTTGATAGCTGAAGTTGATGATCGAGGTTGGGGTCGAGTTCTGAGGTTAGAGCCTTTGGTCAAGGACAGGTCAGTGTTCATATATAATCATGCCTTGGTTGAGATAGTGAGATGTCAACTAGGTGACTAAGGCCACCACTCATGGTCGATACTCAGATTAGCCGTGGAGGTCGCGATCTGCATCTGAGGCCGAGCTCTTACCCAACCTCTCATCCGAGTTGTTTCCCTTAATTTGTTGCTTCTGTTGTTTAAATCTTATTCTTGTTGTTTAGTCGATCCAGTTCTACCCATAACAACATGCTAAATAATCAAGGCACACATTGATTTTCTAGGCATAACTCCAAAACATTTGACACATTGGCGGGAATAAACTTTACACATGACACGAGTTTCCTGTAATAAGTGTTAAATGGAGTCTTATAACCCAGAGGTTTGAGAGGTCCGCAACATTGTCTGCATGACATCCACTTCTACCATCAGTTTCTCCATATTATGTTAGGAGTGAGACCAAAAAATGAAGTAGATATTAAAACCCAAGAACGCCACTCCATGACAAACAATAAGCAAGGAAACACTTGCTATTGAAGCCTTATTAATGCCGATCGTGATATTTATATGCATCCAACTCATTCATGAGGTGGTTCCTACTAATACGTACGATGGGAAAATAAGAACATTAGGCTGGTTCAAAACTTCTGTAGACCCTGAAAAGGTATCAATTGGGAGTTCAATCCTCGTGGTTTTTAGTGGCCTAGCCTACTTGAGTTTTAAATCTACCTCATTTTTTAGCTCACGTACGTTGATCCGGCTAAATTGATGGATGTCATGTGGACATCTTGGTGGGCCCATAGTTTGGTCACAGGGGCACTTGTTTCAGGAATCTCATGTCCAAGCTGGACTGAAATCGTTTACAAACATTGTTTTACACAGGGCATAAGACACCCCACCTCTTTTAGACTAACATAATATTATACTTGTAAAATCCACTAGCTCGTCCAGTGATACTCCTTGTTTTCACTACACACTAAAAGTCAACCTGATATGAACTTATAGATGCACCACACCAATAGAAACAATGCAAATCATACTTAAAACCTCTAAGTTTATACATTATGGTCAACCCAAGTTCTACATCAGGCTGATTTGTGTCTTCTGGCCTAGCGATAGTACTTGATGGATGGAGTGGAGTTCACATATACAACATGGTGGGCTTCAAAGAGCTTCTGTGTTGCAGTAAAACAGGGGGATGAGGGGGATTTTGGTCCACCACTACTGTATGGTTAGAGGTGCAATGATGCAGGGAAGGACGTGAGATAACTATTTCGAATCTATGGAACTTC
Source organism: Magnolia changhungtana (assembly GCA_030180095.1). Classification (NCBI taxonomy): domain Eukaryota; kingdom Viridiplantae; phylum Streptophyta; class Magnoliopsida; order Magnoliales; family Magnoliaceae; genus Magnolia; species Magnolia changhungtana. The sequence continues at coordinate 2,793,393 of JASAUF010000662.1, forward strand.
TTTGGACTCTTCAAAGAGATGCCATGAATCCACAAAAAAAAAAAAAAGAATAATTTCTAGAAATTTGTAATAAATTGATTGATTGTCTAATGTGTGTTCCTCTTATACCATTAATATAGAAAAATAAAATAAAATTCGTAATCACTAATAATAGCAAAATTCAAACTCTAATCCTAATTCTAATAAAACTCTACTAAAGCCTAATTTCTAAAAATAAAAATTCCAAATAAACTTTTGCTAAAAAAAAGTCCTGTCATTATTACTAGTTATTTCTAAAAAAAGAAGAAAATCTAGAACTCTAAAATAAATAAAAATAAAAAATAAAAAATAAGAATTACTAAAAATAGTATTTTTATTTTTAAATTTTCATTTTTGCGTTGAAAGTGCTCTTTTTCTAGCAAAACGGACAGATACGACCCACTTTGTAGGTCGGTTTACCTCGGATGGCCTGTTTCAGTAAAGATTGATAAGTTGTGCGTCCCGTAAAGATATCTGGATCAAAAGTTATAATCAATTTATGGTCCACCTTTTGGTCCAACTATGCTAGGAAGGTATTTGTGCCAAGTCCTATATCATACATACAACTTATGTTAGGTCATCCAGAACCTTGTTGGCTCAACCAAAACATTGGGTCATGTTGGGTTGAGGCTGGGTCATGTTGGGTTAAAACTCTTCAACGTGATCCTCAACCTGACCTAGGTTAAGTTGGGTTAGGGTTAAGTCCTTGGGCAACCCAAACATGCATGCAGTAGATGTACTTGTAACTTACCACTAATATTCATGATATTATATAAACGTAATATTGTGGCCTAAAGAACAAGTAGGGTTCATTAAAGTTTGACCTGCATGATGAGCGAGTCACCATTATTCTTGTTCATAGCAAATTCAAACTGCATGGTACTTGGTGAGTGGCATGGATCTCTAACACGTGTGTCATCTGTCAGGATCTCTGACACGTGTTCCACCCCACATGAGGATCTCTTCATTGAATCTTCATGAGTTGCGACTCAGGGTTATATTAAAAGGGTTTATTTTTATTTTGAGGTGGCAAACAGGATGTGCTGTGCACTGGGCTCACATTAGGAGTGATCTCAAGACAGGAACCATCTGCCTCTATAATGGAGTGATTGTTTTTCCATTTACTCTCATAAATTGGTAAATAAGTCATCATTATTTTCTTAAGAATTCATGCAAGGTTTTGATACTAACATCTAAGAGGAAAATTTTTTTGCAGCGTCCACCGTAATGTATATGTCTAATCCATGCCATCCATCCATTTTACCAACTCATTTTGAGTCTAAAAATGAGAAGGATCCAAAGCCCTAGTGGACCACACCACACTCAAAACTGGGGGAATTGAATGCTCACCATCCAAAACTTCTTTGGGGCCATGGAAGTTTTGGGTGAAGCTAATCTTTGTATTTCACTTCATCCGTATCCGTCTGACCTTATAAACAAGTTGGATGTCCAATACATGTCATTGTAGGCCTTAGGAAGGTTCAGTTTCCACGTTGGACGTCATTATCTAACCAATTTCTTGTGGTGTATTACTTTAATAGTTACATATTTCACTTTATGAGTTAGGGGTCATTTGGCACCATGGGATTTTTGTTTTTAGTTTTTTTTTTTTTGGGGAGGGGGCGGTATCATTGGGTTTCAAATCAATTCAAAGTAGGTTTCAAGTCCAGGGGTTTCAAATCTACCTGAAAGCTTGTATTACATCTAAAATCCTTCCAAGAGTTGCATGTGTAACATGTGTGTCACTAGACTATTACTCTATTGGGTGCATGGCCCACTAATGATATCCTAAGACAATTAGATTATCAATTGCAATACTATAATTACTTTAATACGATTATCAATGCCGTCCAAAGATTGTCCGTGTAATTAAATCAACTATTAAAAATTGTTGGTTAGTCACTCGAACATGATCTTGTGCTTGTGGCCCAACCGAGACTTGGTATTTCATCGTTTTTGGGCAAAGTATATATTTCAATGAGCTTATTATAACCATTGAGTCAAATATTGCATGCGTTCACTAATTAGGGATATTAAAGTTGATTTAATAATTAAATTTAAACCCTTGTAAATTTACCACTTTTGGATTAAAGTTGATTTCCAATCCAAGGTGCCAAACATAATAGGAGGTGTTGATGCAATTTTCTTGTAGACCTTCCTTAATTGACTCTCAAGAACCTGCACACAGAAAAGAAGGAGACAAAGGAGACCTTGGCTAGTACAGGGGACCCTCCGATGCCTAAGTCAGGAATTTGAGGTCTTCGTAGGAGATGATCTCTTTGGAAAAGGGTCACCAGTCGTATCTAAGATTGAGTATGTGTACCTTATGATGCCTAGAAGCTCTTTTATTTATATGAGAGGTAAGATCACACAGAAGGAGCTTTTCCCCATTTAGGACTCCTGATACTTCGGAGATCTTCCCGCACGGGTATCCAGATCCTCCGGGAATTTCATCAAGATAACGGACGTCCTAGATCATCGAGACCCGTTCTTATCCCCCGAAGATCTTAGGAGAGATTCTTTGGCTGTTAGAGAGATCTTTGGGTTAGTTGCTTCGGTAATGATTGGTCGGCAAAGGCGAGTGATACCTTAGAGGTAGGTAATACCGAGCTATTCAACAGAACAACATTCACCTGAGGTATCGAAAGATCAGCATCCACTCGTTGTTGATATCGCCCGCTGACTTCGTCAGAGGCTGTGCCGAGATATGGCCGACCTATAACTAACCTATGATCATGCTGATCTACAGTTGACCTAGGGCCAACCTATAGCTGACCTATAGTTGAATCGGCCTACTTAATAGATCAGTCAGTAGTCATGTGGACCTATGACTATACCGACCTACTCCATGGTCGACCTTTCTTTGCCAGTAGGTATCTTGTGAGCAGCTTGACCCATTGGGTCTATGCCGGTTGTAAAATCAACTCTTTCGAGTCGATCTCAAAGGCTTGGAAAGTAAATTAGATGTATCTTAGGTCGGGCTATACTGTTATAAATGTTGGGTATGGCAACCAGTGCAGAAGTCGAGGCGTGTCGATAATCATGTACGGCGTAGTCGAGGTGGCATTCCATGGCTCGAGGTCACATGGTCTGCCAGGCTGCCGTTTCGATGTCAAACCAACTAGAAATTAACACGTGGCCAATGCTCAATATAGCGGTTGTTTGATGCGTAGGGTCGCGCCACGTGTCGAAACAGTATAGTCGAGGGGATGTTGTACAGAACCTGCATTGTTGGGCGCACTCAAGCTCTGCCATGTGGCTTTCCTATATAGGGAAAGCCTTGATGTGTTTCAAATGGTTCGTTTGCATTTTTCCCCTTCCAATCGTCTTCCTTAGATTTTCGGCGATTTCCGGTGATTGTACTCACCAGCGGTGATTTTCGGTGGCGATTTCCGGCGCGACATCTTCTCCCCGGTGAGTTCCATTTCCTCACTCGTCCCCTCCCTTTCCTTTTCCTTTATAGTGACTCTCAACATCTATAAAGATAGACACCATGTCTGACTCTTTAAGGGCCTGTTTGTTTTTCTATTTCATGGGCATTTGCAGTTTTCCCGAGCATTTATTATATGCTCAAGGAAATGCATGGGGTTTGTAACCGACCATCATCACAAAATCCCTTGTTTGAAAAAAAAACTGGCGGGATTGCAAATGATGAAATGAGCGTTTTTTTTTTGCGATCACCACAGTATGGGGATACCATCTGCGGATGCGCAGCAAATTGGGTTGGCCCCACCAGTTACTGAAGTGACGTCACAAGCATTATACGTGGGCCCACCATGATGTACTGTTTGTATCCATGTCGTCCATCCATCTGGGCAGATCATTTTAGGGTAATATCTAAACAATGAATCACATCCAAAACTCTAGTGGACCCCACCACAGATAACAATGGGATGAGTGACACCACCGTTAAAAATATTTGAAGGCCAAAAAGGTTTTCGATCAAGGTGATATTTGTTTTTTTTCCTTCTTTAATCTCTTTTTAAACTTTTGAAAAAGTTGAAATTTGAAAAAACAAGCATGTCAGGCCGCAGGAAGTTTTCTACAGTGGTCATCAGTAGCATCCGCTGATTTATGTGGTGAGGTCCACCAAAGCATTGGATCTGCCTAATTCTCTGAGATATGAGGTGAAACAAAATCTCCAATTGGATGGACGTTGCAGATACAACACATGCATCATAGTGGGGTCCACAATGATGTGATGTCACTTCAGTAGTGACTCTTGCTACTCAACCTAACAGTATCTATTCCGCGTCCCTCATACAAGTCGTCTGGTCCACCCGGGAAGATCATCAATATGGCGCATTCAGTCCATTCAAGTATTGCATGTTCAAAATCACAACTGAAACAGTTGTAAAGCGTACTGTCCAAAATTCCAAACAGGTGCCAAGCATAGTGATTAAAAAAAAAGAAAAAAAAGAAGAAGAAGCAAAAAACAAAGACTACTAAGAGCGCATATGACCCGAATAACCAAAGACATACATCAACAGTACAGGACCATCAGATGGAAAACCATAACAAGGACAACGAAACCTATAACAATGTACAAAACCAGTAGCGAGTCACGATCTACATCAGTACAACCCTGAGATGTCCCTGCTGCTGCTATCTGTGTCCTTGCTGGCATCGTCGGAGAAGTCAGATCAGTCAGGTAATACAAACAGGACTGATCGGAGACATCGAGGCCTGCCTGATTCAGAACAATGTCACCCAAGAATGTACTCCAGGCAACAAATGCCTCAGCATACTTGAAGGATCTGAAGTGAGAGTGTGAATAGCCCTCGACCTGATCCTTGCACTCATCCCACAAATAATAGATCCCCGGTTGTCTTCCTGCAAAGACAACGTACACTTTCCCCATTTGTCCAAAACAAAATGTCATGAACGATCGTTAGATTATCAATAATTATAAGTAGAGCCATACCGGGTAATATGTCACCGACGCAAGTGTCGCCGTGACTTGCGCGTTAGTTCAACCTGCATGTAGTACAAATTAGTAACAATAATAACATTACATTCCCATAATTAAACTATTTGATGTTTCAACTTGTGAGGAAGATATATATATATATACACACACACACACACACACACACACACACACACACACACACACACACCATCAACCTATGACCTGCTATCCAAAAGTAAGTGTAAAAACAAGTACAAATATTCAAATTTAAGTTATATAAGTCCAAAAAAATATGAGAATTTAAAATTTGTTATAAGACCAATGTATATGAACGACTGATGGCAACCAGTCAAAGTAGGCAAAATATTAGTGTTATACTTGAGGTCCATCCCCATTCAGTAATGAATGATACTCTCTTCTCTTTCACAAAGTTAAGGAAGGCGGCCCCATATGATTCTTCCTTCGACAACAACTTTGTGGCCCATAAAACCTCATCAGCCGTTAGTCCCTCCAACTCTTCTAAAGCTGGTATGATTTCTGCCATCCGATAAAAGTTCTTACCCTTGTCGAGCAATTGATTTCATGGCGCCCCCAACATCTACCATCCCAGTCCTAATCATATCGACTGGTCGCTTCAGTCTCGATCTTTTTTAGAATTAACCGTGGAATTTGTGTTGTCGGAGGCATTCCCATTCTGTGTCGGACTCGAATGGGGAATATTGTTGCCTCCACCGTTGTCAAAAGACCAACGGACATACGATCCATCCTCGCCAAGATTTTTTGAAGATATGATATTAATATCATCATTCAGATCAACGATGTGCTTTGATGAAACCTTCGTATCTCTCCATCTAGGAGTGGTAGTGTCGGGAGGGAAGTTTCCAGTGGCACTTTCTTTACCTGTGGCCCTGTTGTTTCCGAAGATGAACTCAAGATCATCGAACCTTTGCATGGGTTTACCATGAAACTGAGCAGCATCTGGATGGGACTACACAATATAGAAATTAACCTATCACTAACATTATACGTTGTATAATAATATATAATTGACATGTCAGAAGAGTTCTCACCTTAATGTATTCCATCCACACTTCATCCGATGCGACAACAATTTCTAATTTCAAGTCCCAACCAAACCCAGAGGCACTCCGTAGATCTTTGACAGTGAAGAAGTTCTTCTTCACTGTACGGATGCGGTTTTTTACGTTCACATTAGTGATGATGAGGCCTAACTTCATCCTCATGTTTTCCACCACTCCTGTAAACGATTCCATCTTAAATTTAGCACCACTTTTTTTGCCAGCAATGACTAGCTCCATCAGTCCGTCGATTAGTATGTCGTCCATGTCATCCGTCCAACGGAGAACACCTCCATACGACTTGTCCTCAATACCACTGTTAATGATATACTTTCTGGGTGATCTCCGTAGGGTAATAGATGATGATCCTAAGTGATTTTTCGTCGAAGTAGATAGTACCGATCCTCTATTCGAAGACATGGATCCACTTTAGTTAATCTCAATCTGATAAAGATAAGTTAAGATTATAAGTATAAATAAATCGCTCTACCCCATGACGGCATAATCAATATGAACTGTACCCGATTAAAAAAGGTAGCGTTTTAAATAGATAAAGTTTGGAACAACAATATGACTAATCTTGTAGGGAGATTCTTGAATGCTACTTCGATAACTAGCACATGTTCGTATTATTACAAGGTTTCTAAACTACTTGACTCACTGGATGAGCTTGGTTCCACATTCTGGAGGCGATTTCATCACGTTTTCTTGCCCACTCATCTCTTTTGTGTGGGGTGACATTCAAAAGGACACGACCTTCATGAATGACGGATACTTCCGTAGGTGATGGGGTCACACCTTCGGCAGCACAACTGGACGACCCCTCAAACTCATCTATGTCATCGTCACCTAACATCCTTATGAAGTTGTATAACACACAACAAGCTAGCATTATCTTTACTTGAGTTTGTACGAGATATTGTGGAGCAGTCTTCTGAATTGGGAATATGGCTTTCAAAACTCCAAAACATCTTTCTATTATATTGTGTAATTGTGCATGTCAATAATTGAACAACTCCCGAGCATTGGATGGTTTTCGACCCATACAATACTCATTAAGATGGTAGCGTACACCGCGATACGGGGCCATGAAACCGGGCGAGTGGGTGTATCCTGCATCTACTACGTAGTATTTACCTACATATTGAAAATAATTTCTAATTAATAGCAATCCTTAATCGCCCGGTTTATAAAGCAATCAACGTGGTTGATGTCCATGGGTTTACCACGAGGTATTACGAAGGATCGCTTGAGTGAGTCAATGCACTTTGCAAAACACGTGCATCCGATGCGGAACCTTCCCACCCAGCTAACACGTACACAAATTTCATGTCGAACTTGCTAGCAGCTAGGACATTTTATGATATGTATCCTTTCATGTTTCGATAGACAGCACTATCTGCAGATGCTACGAAAGCAAGGATGTGTGTCCCATCAATTGCACTGATACAATCCTAAGTTAAACTTGTCAATCGTTAGGATGATATTGGCATATGTATTTTGATCCCCACAGATCATAATCAATTGTGATGAATATATGTATTATCATACCTGAAAGTATTCTGCCCAATGTGGGTTCGATGAAATCTCAGATGCGGTCTCCAGTGTAGGTAGTGTAACAAAGTCTGCATATAAAGAAACGACTGCATCCAAGACTCGATTAAAGTATTGACTTACGGTTTCGCCTGACCTTATAAAATGATGTCCAATCACTCGGTTCTGGACATTGTGGCTTAATGTATAGAGAAACATGACAAGTTGTTCTTCCATACTTACCTGCCTCGCATCCACTAACGGTCCCTTATCTCGTAAGATTGAGCAAAGATTAAATAACGTGGTCTTCTTCATCCGTAGTTGTGAAACATAATCACTCTCCCTTGCCCTAATAATCCCATTGATAATATGGGCATGGTCATAATCAGCAGACCTAGGAGGGTTTCGAAAGAGGTATGTGTGACAATACTCCCCAACAGCGATTGCAGCAGATCCCGCAGCCAATATAACTGCAAAGATTCCAACTCTTCATCCGTCTAGTCGCTCCCAGCCATAGTGATTCACCCCTCTATATATAGGATGCATGTGACGGTTGATTAGGACGATGACAGGAAAATTTTTGTGGATGTTTCAAAATTTTACACTGATTGGATATGATCTACTCCATCGGATCAATAGACTTTGTCAATCACTTTTGGATGTATACCAACCAAAAAATAGTAAGTTATCATGATATGACACTGATATTGTTAGAAAGCTATGATTGTCCACGTATTCTGATTTTGAAGCGGTGGAAACAGTGATTTTTACAATTTAGTTGGTTTAATTTGAGTTATTTCATGCCACGTGTACCATTTTTGAGTGCCTGTGCATCAAGCTGTCATATGTGGTCTGAGTATTTGACTCGTGCAGTTCAATCTTGGTCCATTTTCCCACACATGCCAATGTAGCATAAGTACAGGATCAAAGCCGTTCATTGGATGGGCACATTGGCATTGGATCTAATCCATTTATAAAGGCACACCACAATTTAGAAAATCTATGGTCATACCCAAGAATCGGATCATTCCAGTCGTCAGGTATGACAATTTACAAAACAATTTTACTGCTGAAAATACTCTACAGAAGCTTTCTTAACCATGAAATTACTCCTGACAATGTGGCCCATCTGCTGAACAGACCAAATTAATTTTTGGCAGAGAACATTTAAATGGTCAGAACAACATTATGGATGGTTTGGATGTTGAATCTTTCAGCCACGATAGTATATGTGTGCTTAGCAAAGCTCTAACGATTAAACGTTTAGATGTGATGAACGGTCAGCATGAATTCATAGACATGATCCCCACCAGATATTGGCAGATCTACCATGATCATTTGTTGCCGACAATGAAATCCGTTCAAAGCATACAACAATGGTAACCATAGTCACAAGAAGACAGTGGGGCCCATCTAACACCTGGTGGAAGTTCATTGGATTGCATGACTAAGTTCTTGCACGGTGGATCTCAACGCCTAGATGCATGGGCCCATCCACATGCTTATTCTTGAAGATGATCCATTGTATGCGCCATGTGGCAATCAAAAGACAGAAGATACGAGAACTTGCCACGTGGGACCTTAGGACGTCTGGACTCGTTGCTATAGTGGCAGCATGTGTAGGTATTTCCATTTCACATGATCATTCTATATGAATGACCCACTGAAAAGTGATAGTTGAAGTACGGACCTCTCTAGAGTTCTGCAATTCATCCACCGTCCATGTGGCATGCGCCAAATGCAGCTAGATCATCCGTTGTCGATCGGGCAAATAGGATGATCTTAGCCCTCAAATTGCCGACCATCAACTAGAGAGTTAAGGAAATCATATGATCAACTATCCAGATCAAATGGGTGAAATCAATTGGTTATGATTTTTTTCCTATCGTGTGCTTTTCAAGCAATGCTCCATTTACGGTGGGACCCAATGGCCAGATATGCGACATATTGCATGTATACGATGGATGAGTTGCTGCATGGCATGAGATGGACAGCATCCGCACGCCAGTCATATGGACGCGGATTGCGTCCTGCAATGGCCCGTCTCCAACTAGGAACGGGCAGAAGCTTTGAGTGGCAACCGTGATGTATGGGTCTCATCCACACCGTCCATCCATTTTTTCATATCATTTTAGGGTATTAAGCCCAAAAAATGCAGATTCAGAGCTCATGTGTACTACTCAATGGGGATTAAACTCTTACCGTTGAAAATCTCTTGCGGGCCATAATGGTTTTGGATGGACCTAATATTTTTGTGTTCTCTTCATCCAGGTATATGTAACTTTATTAATAGATTGGATGGAAAATAAACATCATTGTGGGACCTAAAAAGGTTTCAATGGTGAGGATCATTATCACCGCTTCTTCATGCGGTGTGGTCCACTTGAGACTTAGATCTGCCTCATTTTTGGGCTAAAATGAGTTTTTCAATACGGTGTGGTCCACTTGAGACAATGAAATCTGTTCAAAGCGTGTGATAATGGTAAACAGATACATCACGGTGGGCTCGACCAGAGAATTGACCGTTATGGCTAGAGACGGGCGGATAGCAGGTGATAGCTTCTCACACGACGTACCTGAGTCTGCAGTGGAGAGATTCGAACTGAGGTGGTTGGTGTCGGACGTCTCTGTATTGCAACCGGTCGGTTTCCCGAGGAAGCAAGGTAGGCGAAATGTTCAGAACTGAACCTGTCAAGAGGAAGAAGATAAGTCGGGCGGGGTTACAAATGTGGAGTCTGCGAGGGAGAAGATAAGAGGAAGAAGATAAGTCAGAGGAAGAAGATTTGCTGGAATACGTACCTACGAGGGAGGTTGGCGAGAGACATTTTTCCATTTGAGATTTCCCATCATTATATAAACAAGGCAGCGCGGGATTTCGATGCTCTTGCGAACCACGGAGACGGTGCATCCTGTCTCTGAGACATGCGCCAAATCTCACCCGGATCGCTAAGATTTCCCAGCGAATCCCCACATATCAAAATGGGATTTTCCATCTGCCCAATGCACACCGCCTTTCCATCACTCAAATAGGGGAAAGGGTCATTATGACCAATTTTGTAGGCGTTTTACCCAACACTACGAAAACAAACAGGCCCTAAGTTCATGGAAGGGGGTCTTCGACGGTGACAGTGGGGGGAGTAGCCTTCGCACAATGTCGAACCCACCATTGTCGTTGATGATGATGCGCGTCGCTAATTTTCGGGTGTCGCAGTCGTCGCAGGCAGTGAAGAGGTCCCCGACAAAGAGACCGGTGGAGCATAACCTCTTCAACCAAGAGGATGTAGAGGGGTCCTTTGACGAGGAGGAGACAAAGGGTCCTATAGCCTCGACCCTTACTGAGTCTGACTTTGCTTGGATTAGGCTAGGATACCACATCCCCGAGTCAGTGATTATCCGAGTTCCTCTACTGGACGAACTTCTTGACCGTCCTCCAGAGGGAGTTGTCGCGATTTTCCAGGTCGCTCTTCAATGCGGCCTTATGCTCCCTATGTAAGGTATAGTATGGCGGGTACTCGCTCATCTAAACTTGGCCCCAAGACATGTGATTCCCAATGGACGGAGGGCATTGATCGGATGTGTTGTCCTATGGTCTGAGCTAGAGCAGCTCGAACTTACTATCGAGTTCCTTCACTTATACCAGTTAAAGCTGAACAAAGTCCATCTAGGCTAGTATTATTTTTCTACCTGGCAGGGGACAGGAGGAAGCATCATCACAGTCCCCCCATCATCTAATAAGAACTGGAGGGACAAATGGTTTTGGGTCTTTGGTTGTTGGGAAGTGGCTGACCTAACCTTTCATTGTCACTTAGTCCCTTCAGCGTTCACCAAACTGGGTTGGCATTCCTCGACCTTAGCTCTTCCTTGATTGGTCGGACTTTAAGTGTTCTTGACTTGTTTGCACATGTCTTCCTTCCTATTGCAGTTGTTCCTAAGTATCCCCCTCTACTAGACGCTGGATCCCTTGCTCGGATCAGGGGAGAAAGGTCACTAGGAAAGGAGGAGAGATCTTGGTGAATATTCCTACAGCCCAAAATTTTACTTAAGTCGAGTCTAGACACTGTCCACACTGGTAAGAGCGTCGGTAAGGACTTTAGCCACCTATAGGACTTAGAAAAACTTTATGGCATTTCATACTTAAGTTCTCCTATTGTGATGCAAAAATGCCTGCAGCTTGCCCCTATTGAGGCCCATTTCCAAGCGTCAGGCGGCGCCTCTTGATGAAGTTGCGGCGCCAAAGAAGAAGAAGAAGAAGAAGAAGAAGACGACCTCCTAGAGTTAGGGGAGGGTCGGCCCTTCGTCTCCTACTATTATTGTAGATGTTAGAGACGAGGAAGCGGCAATGGAGCCTATCCCTACTGCTGCTGAGGTGATGGTTGAGATGACCGTTTGTGAAGTGGCCCCTCCTGCCGAGGTTTAGGGAGTTGTTGAGCCTTTTGTGGAGGCTCGGCCTGTGGAGACTGAAGAGACTAGCTGACCTTCGGCTAGTCCTTCAAGGCGTGTTTGGCCGGACCGATCCCATGGGATTAGGTGGGATGGAATGGTTTTTAAGATAATGATGGTGGTGTCAGTGTTTGTCCGTTGATCCCATGGGTTTGCAATAGCCCATGGGATATACAACGGGGTGTTTGGACTGTCACAAATGGATGAGTTTGCATCTCCACTGCTTCTCGTGGTGTGCCCCACTTACTATTTTATATCTGCCTCAGAACAAGTTCATGGCTGAATGTAGGCTGGTGAAAATGATGGAAGGAGTGGATATCTTGGTGGGCCCTACATAGCGGTGAAAACTTGTATCCCAGGATTGGCAGAATTTGGGCGGTGTTTACGAGGGCATGGTGGATGAAATACATCCCGCCGTCCCAAACAAAAAAAGGGATGGGATGGGGCGCAAAAACCCTCCTAATCTCATCCCTATTGACTGTCCAAACACGCCCTCAGGTGTTTGGGTGGAGGAGGAGCGTTAGAGCGTCCACGAAGCCATAAAGGAGCTCCTTCCCTGGGCTGATCGGAACGTGCCTAAGAAGGAATTCCTCAACACATTGGACTCTGCCGCAAGTGTGATCCTTGCATCTATGACGAAGAGCCTTCTTGGGGTAAGTGCATTTCCATAAGTAGTTCGTTTTTCTCCTTGTTTATTTGACTTTGCTCATTCTTTCTTTCTTTTTCTCGGTAGCTTACCCCTACATGTTGAAGGTGCATCGCAACATTACTCACCTGCAAAGGCAAATGTGCTAGACAGATCAGAAGCTCGTGCAGAAGGAATCTGAGGCTGAACAATCCTAAGCTGCGACTATTGCTACAGAGGCTCGCACTTCTTCTTTAGAGGCTGAGCTAGACGCTACGAAGAAGTTTCTTGCGGAGGCTTCTGACAAGTCGGCTCGGTGGGAGGCTGAGCTAAAGGCTAAACTTAAGGATGCTGAGTTAAAGCTCGAGGAGACTGAGGTGAAACTCTAGAAGATTAAGGCAGAAATCCCCCGAGCAGCTATCGCCCTAGCTCGAGAGGATGCTTCGAGGAGTATAAGTCTTCTCAGGCGTATGCGAAAGACAGAAATTCTTTATAACAGCTGTGCTTCTCGAAATGCGTTGAGGAGATCAAGGAGGCCTTTCCAGAGCTAGACCTCTCTGGTTATGAAGATGCTGATTTGGGCTCCGACACATCTGGTGATGAGGCACCTCTTGAATAGCCCCTCGAGGCTTGACAATTAACTCCCTTCTTGTAACTTTTTTTATGTAGCCCAATGTAATTGCACTCTTAGGAGCTTATCAATAGAAATCACCTTTTTCGAAATAGTGTTCATTCACAGATTTTTCTAAGTTAAGTAGATCGGACCAAGGTTGAATTCGATAAGCAAGTCGAACTTGGTAGATAGATCGACCGTAGGTCGGATCTTGTAGATAGATCGGTCATAGGTCGGATCTTGTAGATAGATCGACTGTAGGTCGGATCTTGTAGATGGGTCGACCTCAACAAAAATAATACTGGGAAATTTTTATTTGCACTATCTTAAATATGATCAGTGTATAGTAAACTTCGAATCAATTTACTAAGGACGATAGATCTTGAGATGTTCAGTGTTCCGGGGATGAGGTAGGAGCTGACCGTCCAGATCTTCTAGGCAGTATGATCCAAGTCGGCTTGTACTTGTTACAACGTAGGGCCCTTCCCAATTCAGGCCCAAAGTTCTTGACCCTAGCTCCTTAATGTTTTGGCAGGTTCTTCAAAGGACTAAGTCACAAGCTCGAAACCTCCTAACGTTCACCCTGACATTGTAGAAACGTGCCACTTGCTGTTGGCGAACAGCAGTTCGGATGTGAACTATTTCTCTCCTTTCCTCGTGAAGGTCAAGACTTAATGCCATTAGCTAGGAGTTCAGTTGTTTGTCAAATGCCTCTGTCCGAGCCATTGGTAACCCGATTTCCACTGGAGTGACTCCCTCTGCTCCATAAGCTAAAGAAAAGGGAGTTTCCGCAGTGGTCGTTCGAGCGGTAGTTCAGTATGCCCAAAGGACATTAGAAAGTTCCTCAACCCATGCTCCTTTGGTTTTTTCAAGCTTAGTTTTGGAGGTGATGCTTGATGATCTTGTTGACCGCTTCAACTTTTCCATTAGCCTGCAGGTATCGCAGCGAGGTGTAAACGTTGTGGATTCCAAGGTTTTCGTACATTCCTTGAAACTGCTTATTATCGAACTATTTTCCGTTATCAGAGACGATCGTGCAAAGAATCCCGAACCTGCAGATGATATTCTTCCAAACAAAGTCTGTAATCTTTTACTCAGTTATCTTTGCCAGAGGTTCGACTTCAACCCATTTCGTGAAGTAGTCGACCGTGATCATGACGAACTTGGTCTGACCTTTGCCGATTGGGAGAGGACATATGATGTCGATTCCCCACTGGGCAAATGGTAATGGCCCGGTCATAGGAGTGAGTTCTTCGGGAGGCTGCTGAGGTACGTTCGCAAAACACTAGCATTTGTCATATTTCTAAGTGAACTACCGAACATCGGTTTGGATGGTCGGCTAGTAGTATCCTTGTCGAATGACCTTATGGGTTAAGGCTCATCCTCCTTAGTTTCCATAGATGTCCTCGTGGGTTTCCCTTAAAATGTATTCTGCTTCATCTAGTCGGAGACATTTGAGATAAGAGAGATAAAACCCTTTCTTGTAGAGGATGTCGTTGACCATGGTTTAGCGAGCTGCTTTGGTCCGTATTTTGCATGCTTCCGTTCGGTCTTTGGGTAGTTTACTTTCCCTTAGATACTCGACTATTGGGTCCATCCAAGTAGGTTCCTAGCTTACTGGAAGGGCTAAGGTGAGGTTGGCCTCGTTAATGCTCGGTTTAGTAACGAATTCAATTGGAATGGACCTTGGAATGTCATCTTTATCCGCAGTCGCTAGCCTTGCTAACATGTCAGCTTTGGAATTTTTCGCTTGAGGAACCAGAGCTACGTTGAATTTTTGGAATCTTCCGATCATTTCTCTGGCTTTCCATAGATAAGCTTTCATATGTTCCTTCTTGGCTTGGTATGCTTCTGTTATTTGATTGACAACCAACTGGGAGTCACTGAAGACTTCAAGGTGCTGAGCTCCCATATTGGCTGCTAGCCTTAGTCTGACCAGCAAAGCTTCGTATTTTGCTATATCATTGGAGGCTTGAAATCTGAATCTTAAGGCATATTGCATGCATATATGATCTGGGGTCTCCAGGACTATCTCGACCCTAATTGCCTTAAAGTTGGATGAGCCGTCAACGTATAGTGTCTACTTGGGTAGGACGAGACCAACCTGGGAGTCATGTGTTTGATCGGGTAGAATGTTCGAAACGGGTTCTAATATGGGTAGGTCGGTTTCTTTTCCGGATGAAGGAGTTAGTTCGATAATGAAGTCAACAACTGCCTGACCTTTAATAGTTGTTTGGGGTCGATATTTGATATCGAACTCGCTTAAGTCCAATGCCCATTTAGTTAGTCTTCTCGAAGCTTATGGCTTTTAGAGTACTTGACGGAGTGGTTGGTCGGTCAAGATGATGATGATGTGAGCTTGAAGGTATGGCCGCAATCTTCGAGAAGAGATGACCAATGACAACGCTAATTTCTCTAGGCTTGGGTATCTGGTTTCGTCTGAAACTAGGGCTTTATTGACGTAGTACACCAGAAATTGCTTTCCTGCTTGTTCCCGAATTAAGGCCGAGCTAACTGCTGCATGGGAAACAACCAAATATAATGGTAGAGATTCTCCTTGCTCAGGTTTGAAGAGTAATGGTGGCGATCCTAGATATTGCTTAAGCTTTTGGAAGGTTGTCTCACATTCTTTTGTCCAATCTATAGCCTGTTTCCCTTTTAGCTGTTTGAAGAAGGGGAGACATTTGTCTGTAGCTCGGGACACGAAGTAATTGAGTGTGGCGATTCTTCCTGTAAGTCGTTGGATGTCTTTGGTTGTCTTTGGTGAATCCATGTCAAGTTGAGCTTTGATCTTTTCAGGGTTTGCTTCGATTCCTCATTGGCTGACCAAAAAATAGAGAAATTTTTCCGAGCTAACCCCGAAGGCGCATTTGCTCGGGTTTAACTTCATCTTATATTCACGAAGAATGAGGAACATTTCCTCGAGATCAGAAGTATGATCTGTGGTCTTGATGCTCTTGATGAGCATATCGTTGACGTATACTTCCATTATCCGCCCTATTTGATGGGCGAACATCTTGTTGACCAGGTGATGATAAGTGGATTCGATGCTTTTCAATCTAAATGACATGACTCGGCAACAATAAAGACCTTTGTCAGTGACAAAGGTTATTTTTGTCTTATCATATGAAAACATTACAATTTGATTATAACATGAATAAGTATCCATAAAACTAAGTAGTTCATGCCTTGTGGTGCTGTCGATGAGCTGATCAATTCAAGGAAGAGGGAAACTATCTTTGAGACAGGCCTTGTTCAGGTTTGTGTAGTCAACACAGACCCGTCGTTTCCCATTGGATTTTTTGACCAAAACTATGTTGGTTATCCAATCTGGATAGTAAACCTCTTTGATGAATCCGGCTTTAAGAAATTTGTTGACTTCTTCTCCAATCACTGCATATATTTCGGGACCGAGCGCGTGCCGCTTCTATCGAATTGGTCGGTGGTCAGGGTCGACATTCAGGCGATGCGTGATGATCTTTGGGTTGATATCGGGCATGTCCTCATGTGACCATGCGAAGACGTCTGCATAATGTCGAAGGAGGGCTATCATCTTATCTCGTAGTGGAAGTGTCAGGGACGAGCCAATCCAGACCATTCTTGACGGGTCAGAATCATCGATCGGAACGAGAGCAAGATCCTCCATGGGAGACCCTCTATCTTCAGAATCCTCGTGAGGGTCTAGAGAGGCGACAGTCATCGCCTGGTGTGAAACCCTTAGCGCCATCGTGTAGCATTGTCGAGCTTCATGTTGGTCTCCTTTAACTGATCCGACACCTTGTTCAATCGAAAATTTCATGGCCAGGTGGTAGGTTGAGACTACAGCTTGCAGGGTGTTAAGAGATGGTTGACTAAGGATTGCATTGTAGACGGACGGGTAGTCCACTACTAGGAAGTTGATCAACGTAGTTACCTAGTTCTACCCATCTCCGGTCGTTAGTGGAAGCTGTATTGATCTCTTCGGTACGACCTTACCACCAGAGAAACCACGTAGTGGAGTCCTGACAGGTCGAAGCCTAGACTGACCAACTCCCATTTTATCAAATGGCCGTGCGAAGAGGATGTCTGTCGACGATCCAGTGTCCACAAGGATTCAGAACACTTTACGATTGGCTATGGTTAAGGTGACCACGAGCGCGTCATCGTGCGGATGGTGGATTCCTCAGGTGTCCTCTTTGGTAAAGGTCAGATTGCATATCTCCACCTTTTGCTCTTTCGAAGGTTGGCTAGTTGTGACGATCTCGCGTTCTGAGTCGGAATGAACTATGCTTCGTGCATGGGCTTTTCGAGCTTAATTCAAATCTCCTCCACCCCCAGGTCCCCCAAAGATAGTGCAGATTTCTCCTGTTGGTTCGTTGTTAACAAGGGGTGCATCTTTTGTCACTGACGTATTCTCCAAGGTGGCCACTATAAATAAGTGCCCAGATTTCCTGCTTGAGGTTGAAGCAATGGCACGTCAGATGATCGTGATCCCGATGGAAGAAACAATACTTGCTCTTGCTTCTTTTATTCAGGTCAAATTTCAACTTGCTCAGCCAAGTAAGGATGCCCTTGTCCTGAATCTCCATCAAGACCTGTTTCGGCATTTTATTGAAAGGAGTGTACGTCTTGAACCTACTATCGAGCAGTTTATTCAGTTGATGGTTGTCGCGTGATTGGTTGTCCTTCCTCTTCTTGTTCATAACGACCAAACTTGGTTCTTCCCTCATCTGCTATTCTTTAGTCGGGGGAGCTTTGTTCTGGACGACCTCTGGCAGGACATGGGCTTCTTCAGTGTTAGCATATTTTTGCGACCTATTTAGTAGATCGGCCATTGTCGTTGAAGGGTTTTTATTTAGTGAGAAGAGGAACTGTCAGTCTCTTAATCCTCCCATGATCACGGTTAGGGCAAGCTCTTCAGTATGCTTTCGGACTTGCAACTCTTCCAAGTTAAAGTGTTTGATGTAATCTTTCAATAGTTCGCCGTCCTTTTGAACCACGTGTAGGAGGTGGGAGGCCAATTTGAGTCTCTTCTTTCCCCCGATAAAGTTTGTGACGAAGACTTAGCCGAGTTGGGAGAATGAACTAATGGAGTTGGGCTTTAATTGCTTGAACCACAATTGGGCAGCTCCAGTCAAGGTCAAAGAGAAGGTTCGACACATAGTTGCATCGGACGCGTTGTGGAGCTCCATATAGACCCTAAAGGATTCTAGGTATTTCAACGGATCAGTACTCCCTGAGAACGGGGTGATCTGAGGTAAACGGAACTTATCTAGTAGTCGTGCCTTCATGATGTTGGCGATAAATGGAGGCTCGGTTTCCTCCATTGTAACACCCTGAAATTCGGGGGTCGAGCAGGAGCCCAACTCCCGAGTCCCAGCACATCACTTATGCAATATAGACAATGATGATTAAATGTTGTCTGTATTAGTGCCTTAAACATGAGTAAGATTATACCAAACAACATATCATACTCCAGAGACAGTTAAATTTCGCAAGCGGAAGACTGTGATAGATATATAAAGTACATGGATGTGTTTCCCAACCTCCCGAGTATGATGGCATTACTGAGTTGAATAAATACATATCTGTTCCAAAAATACAAAATGACAAAATGTGAATGTCCAACTAATAATATATCCCTGTAAACCCGTCGATCAGAGTGATTTACATAAACCCGCCTGATAACTACATGTATGAGAACTCCTCCTCATCATCGTGGAAGTCTGGCTCGGCCTTATACGTCGCGCCAGAATCTGCATCTAAGATAGGGTCTGGTTGGTGTTTAAAACACCGTCCCAGAACGTGGGAGTGAGTGATCAACTCAGTGGAGCTATAAGACAAAGGTTAACATGTTATTAATTCAATCAAGCAGTAATGATAAAGCAATACAATCAAACATCCCTAAGTACTCTAGTTAATGTAAACATGATATGTATTAATGATGCATGCCCTCGCCTGCACTCCCTCTACGATCTTCCTCTTACGGTCGTGGCATGCACCCCTTCCTTTGTGCTCAACACCAACGCCAAAGGCACATGTAATGCGGTGCATGAGCGTGATTACCGAGTTCTTATTAGACCTTTTCATACAGTAGGATTGGGAAGCTAGGGTACCTCCCTTATATCATTTTCTAAACAATGATCCATTTTAGGGTCGTCAGTCCTAGCTAGTCTGATACGATATTATGGTTCAGGTCGCTGCAAAGGGGTTGTCACCTCAATGCAGGCGTAGCTTATACTCTAGTTGCTACGGAAAGGCTCATCGCTTCAGCGTAGTCTCAGAGTATGCTCGAGATCACTACGAATGACTCGTCACTTAATCGTAGGCCGACAGCTCGAATACAGTGTCCCATACCACTGTATTTGACTCATGAGCTTAGGTTGCTCACTGGTCACTACAAGTGGGCTTGTCACCCCGGCGTAGGCTGACAGCTCGACCACGGTGTCCCATTCCACCATGTCTGGCTCATGAGTCTTAACGAATCAAGGTACCAAGGTTAACGAGTTTTGCACTGGTAAGTTGGTACCTTAGATTCAAACAGTAGCGTCCATAAATGGTGAACATACATCGGGTCAACCGAGTTGCTTGACAAGCTCGACTGGTACGAGCATACGTCGAGCCGATCGACATGGAACGCGTAAGCACTCCGCGTGGCCTAACCACTGTCGACAAGTAGTGTACGACTCGGATTTATCGGGCGTGTCTGTCGTGGTTAAGCAGTTCAACCACCGTTCACAGACATTTACCGATTGCCTGGACTACATAGTAGCCCCAATCACATTTCAAACTATAGCATTCACATCTAGTAATCCAAAACAGCATGTGACAACTGAAATCAGATATAAATCCTACTTGAGCAATTTAACAAACACATACTACACATATTATCATATATAGATATTTCATCCATACAACACATAGTAGTAGGATAGGTTATTTAAAGGATACTATAACCATAGTTAAGGGAATTGAGAATCCTATCTCAACACCCTCATTTCATGCATTTAAATAAGCTTTTTCACATTCAGGCATTTTATCAAACATTTAGGCTACACATATCATATACATGTAGTAAGGTAGTTATAACAAGTATTATAGCAAATCCCTTTACAAAGGGTTTACCATACGTACAACAATCATGAATTCTCAGTCAATAAATATGGCAAGCATACATCACAATTCCATACTCATGCACACATTTCAACAAACACATAGAATGCATTATAAATCAACATAGTTGATATATATATATACACACACACACACATACACACACACATAATACATGGAAACCCTCGTATCTAAGTACATGTGATAGCAATCAAGCCAGTCATAAATCATTATTGACATTGAAAGCCTTGTAAACCATAACCTAAACATTTATAGTCCGCACCTTTCGCTAATAAACAAGTATTGAATTCAGTTTGTATGTCAAGTGTTCGTCTATGGCACGACAGCCACCTATAACATGAAATAGGTTAGCTATTTCATCACTTACACTATTTGAAACCCTAAAACAGATTAATGTTAGATTTTCTTACCTAAGAATGGAATCAGAATCGCCCGTATAGCGATATGAGAATGATGGGAACAAACACCAACTCTCTCTCTTACTTACTCTCTTTTTCTTTCTCTTTTCTCTCTTCTCTCTCTTAGCGTTTTCCAAATTCGTATGGAATGAGAGAGAGAGAGGGTTTAAGGCCCTTATATAGGCCCAAAACTGATGGGAATGGCCCCAAGGCCATGGTATACTTAGATTATAGCCAAAAGTTGGTTGTTTCAGTCCAACGGAGTACTTCTGGTGGCCCCTTTTCTGCGTGCAGTCGGACTTAAGCTCCCTAACATTGGATCTAGGTCGAGTTAAGGTTTCGGTCCGATTAGATTTACAGATCGGCCGCTAAAAGGACCAGTTTCAGTTCAACGGTCACAGTGTTCGATCAGGGCCACAAGTACACTAACATGTGTTAGAAATTTTCCCTGATCCGAGGGTGTAATTGAGTCAGATTTCGACGGTCTGAAAGCTTAGATCGCCCAAATCACTTAAATCTAAGTTCAATTTCTAAAGGTATTCGCGTTTCTCACACACTACGCTCCGAGCTCAAGTTGTGCACTTTTAGATACTATCTGGATTTGATTTTCGAGATGGTTGTCAAGCCCAGTAAAGCGGTCATAAGCATATAGTTTCATGGTAATCAGACTTTCGACGCGCGGTCCAGGTCCGATACGGAGTTTCAATGTGCTCCCAAGAGTAATTGGGTTTAGAGATTGATCATAGATTTCAGGGTAATGTAGCGTTAATGATTCTACAAGTTTTAGGCCTTGCAGTTCGTATTTAAAGTGGTTCAAGCTAATTTCACAGCTAATCTAGTTTAGCACTTAGTTAATTTCATCTAATTTCTAGAGGATTTAGTCCTGAGTGATTTCTGCCTGAGGTGGTACTCGGGTCTTTGTACGAATTTTTCCAAGACTTTACATCCATTATTGCTTCTATTGGGTTTGACATATTTGTGTGGTAGGCTTCTCGCATGTCTCTTATTTGACCGCGCAAGTCCTTGAGCTCGACCTCACAGGGCTCGCCGCTTTCAGCAATAGCTTTAACCGGGACTTTATCGTGCTTCTTTCGGTCTAACTCATGGCGTAGATTGAAAGCGGGCAAAGTTACTATCCCAGAAACATGAAATGGGGCTAGCTTGGTCGAGCCTTGCTTTTAGCTCCTCCGAGAGGCGGCAGGTGCGCTCGAAGGTTGAGGAGGATTGTGGCCTGTATGTTCATTCTCTTTATTGGTCTTCTGCACGTGTTGAGGCTGCAGTTGTTCCAACAGCTGTCTCATGGAGTTCATGCTGTTATTCAACATTTCAACCTGTTGTTCGAGGGAGTTCATTCGACTTTCTTTGACGTGAGACTGTTGACCTTGCCACTTGGGGTCGGAATCAGCTTGATGTTGGGAAGAGGAACCCCGATGACTATTAAGCTGCTTTGGGGGTGGCATTAGATCATGCGCAATTGGGGAAATCCGGTCTTCTTCCCTCTGGCCATTGTAGTCTCTCTAATAAAGTAGGAAATGACTCTGATCTCCCTTCCCACAGACGACATCAAATTATTGATACAGTTTTCCTATAGACACTCCTTAGTTAACCCTCAAGAACCTACACACATAAAAGAAGGAGACAAAGGAGAACTTGGCTAGTACAGGGGACCCTCTGATGCCTAAGTCAGGAATTTGGAGTCTTTGTAGGAGATGATCTCTTTAGAAAATGGTCACCTGTTGTATCTAAGATTGAGTATGCGTACCTTATGATGGCTAGAAGCTTTTCTATTTATATGAGAGGGACGATCACACAGAAGGAAGCTTTCCCCATTTAAAACTCTTGATACTCCGGATATCTTCCCGCATGGGTATCCAGATCCTTCGGGAATTTCCTTAAGATAATGGATGTCCGAGATCCTTGGGACCCGTTCTTATCCCTTAAAGATCTTGGGAGAGATCATCAGGCCGTTAGAGAGATCTTCAGGTTAGTTGCTCGGGTAATGGTCGGTCGGCAAAGGTGAGTGATACCTTAGAGGTAGGTAATACCGAGTTGTTCGATAGATCAACATTCAACTGAGGTCTCGAAAGAGCAGCATTCACTTGCTGTTGATATTGCCTGCTGACTTTGTCGGAGGCTGTGCTGAGCTATGGTTGACCTATAACTAACCTATGATCATGCTAACCTACAGTTGACCTATGGCCGGCCTAAAGCCGACCTATAGTTGAACTGGCCTACTCAATAGAGCAACCAATAGTCATGTGAACTTATGACTATACCGACCTATTCCATAGTCGGCCTTTCTTTACCAGTAGGTATCTTGCAAGCAGCTTGACTCATTGGGTCTATGCTGGTTGTAGAATGGACTCTTTTTATAGGTTGCGCCCAACCAGAGGATTTCAAATCAAGGGGTTCCAAATCCACGCTCCCAAATGGGCCCTTTGTTTATTAATTATAGCGTTAATCCGGTTTAACTTAATCCAAACCATCCCATCCCAACCCGAATTGGGTTGGGTTGAGTGGGGTAGCTTGGATTGCGTATAGGGCTGTGCTGGGCATAGACAGTTTTGCGTGCGAGTTTAGGTTGGTCTTACGTTCACGTAAACCACAACCAACCGGTCCGAGTTTCACTCTATGGATAGCACGTGAGCAGTTAAAGACAACGATCCCATCAAATCAGCACTACGGGACACCTGACCTGAAGTTTCGTGATCTACTCCGTCCATCAGTTTCATTAGCTCTCTTTGGAATGAGATTCCACAGTTGAGGGAGTTCAAAATATCAATTGGGACACGGCATAGGAATCAGTGGGGATGGGAACGACTGCCATTGAAAGCTTTCCGAAGCTCACATTGATGCGTGTATGCCGTCCAAACCTTTCATAAGGTGACCGCCACCAGGATGAAGGGAGAACACAAATATCAGCCTCATCAAAACTTCTGTGGGTGCCAATAAGGTTTTAATGGTGGGGCGTTCAATCCCCCATTGTTTCTTGTAGCATGGCTCACTTGAGTCTTTGATTTGCTTAATTTTTGGATCTCATCCAAACAAGAGCTGGATAAAGTGATGGGCGGAGTAGATTTCAAAAAAACATCTTTGTACGCCCGTAAAACTTTGGATTGCTGGAACTCCGTGTAAA
This sequence comes from Magnolia changhungtana, assembly GCA_030180095.1. Lineage (NCBI taxonomy): Eukaryota > Viridiplantae > Streptophyta > Magnoliopsida > Magnoliales > Magnoliaceae > Magnolia > Magnolia changhungtana. Next base: position 2,817,260 of record JASAUF010000662.1, read on the forward strand.
ATATGGTCCGTTACACGGACAGGGTTTGGCTAGTGACGCCAACATTAGCCAGCTACCTGATGCCAAAACTCTGTGGGCCCCGTGATGTATGTGTTTTATCCAGTGAGGCAGATATAAATCTCAGGTGGACCACACTACAGGAAACAGTGGGATTGAATGCTCTCCGTTGAAAAGCTGATATTTTTATTTTTCATTCATCGAAGTTTTTGTGACCTTTTTAAGAGGTTGGATGGAAAATAAACATTACAGTGGGCCTTAGGAAGCTTTTAACGGTGGACGTTCAATCAATATTGTTTTCCTGTCGTGTGGTCCACCTATCATCTGGATCTGCCTTAATTTTAGATGTAAACCCTAAAAGGATATGAAAAATGGATGGACGGAGTTGATAATGGTGGGGCCCACGGAGCTTTGAATTCAGCTAAGTGGCTGACGTTGGGGTCACCAGCCAAACCACGTCCGCGTTACAAAAAACTTGCGTCCTCGGAAACGGATTGGCTACTCCCCCTGCCACCAGCCCGGTGGCTGATGGTCGGTGCTCTGTGGGCCTTACCATGATGTATGTGTTTCATGCATTCCGTTCATCCATTCTTAAAGATCATTTTAGTCTTGAGCCCAGAAATTAGAGGTATATAAATCTCAAGTGGTCCACACCACATGAAAACAATGGTGATTGTATATCCACCATTAAAATCCTCCTAAGGCCCACTGTACTGTTTATTTGATATCCAATCTGTTGATTAGATCATACAGACCCAGATGAAGGGAAAAAACAAAAATCAGCTTGATCGAAAGCTTTTATGGCCCCAAAATGTTTTTAATAGTCGACACTCATTCAACATTGTTTCCTGTAATGTGGTCCACTTGAGACTATGATATATTTCATTTTTGGTCTCATGCTGTAAAATGATCTTTAAAAATAGATGGACAGCATGGATGAAACACATACATCATGGTGGGGCTCACAGAGCACCGACCATCAGCCATTGGCTGTGGCAGGGGAGTAGCCAATCCGTTTCCCGCGTCCTCCTCGTTCCGAGGAGCCTTCACACATCCTTTGCCCGAGGTTCACGTCGCTTTGCCGATCCTTTGCCGAGTTTGAACCCTAACAGCAACAAGCCCCCCGTTGGAACCGGCGATTAATTGCCGAGGAAAAGTAAGGCCCTTGTTTTTTCTATCCAAAAGCACCTTCCTCCTTTCCAGCATTCTGAATAGTACAAGTCCTTTTATTTAATTTTTTCTGCCTTCGAATTTTCTCCTCTCAATTTCATTCAAAACTCGATTGCAGCTACGGTTTGGCTGCCAAAATAGTATTCGTCTCGCTCTCGATTTTTATGCTTACGAAACGGTACGATTCTCGTCATCAGTTTTGCATTTCCTTCTGAAGATCTACTTAGATTTAAGGAATTGATATCTACACCCATCTTGATTATTGATGCACCCTTTCTTTTGAACTCACGATAATAAAATATCACCACTCTTGCTATTCGTTATTACCAAAAGTAGAAAGAGTGGTTGTAAGTGGTGGCACTGTCTTCCTAAACTATATTCATTTACTGAGGATTGTTTTGCATTCAGCTGAATGGATAGTAAAGTAACAGTCCACCTTGCGCACGTGTGTCAACGTGTTGCCTTGCCTGTGTCCGATGTCCTAGCGGTCCAAAAGGTGGGCCCCACCATCGCCGTGAAGCTCGTGGCGCAAGGTTGGGATGATACAATCTCATTGAATCAGCCACATGGTTCAAGAACAATGGAATGATACAATCTCATTGAATCAGCCACATGGTTCAAGAACAATGGAATGATACAATCTCATTGAATCAGCCACATGGTTCAAGAACAATGGACATCTTACGAATACAGCCTGATTCGATGTACGCGTGCGGGCCCTCCCGATGATATGTATCTTCATGGTGGGCCCACCTTTTGTACCGCTTGGATATCATACGCATGTCGCACATTAGCAAGTGTGTGAACATTCCTCCTATTGATGTGCAGTTGTTCGGTGAAGCGTAGAACTATAAACATATGAGTAGTGGGATTTCTGTCCATTGCTTAATTTAAAATTGAGAACTGATCACCTACAACCATTTGTAGGTTAACCTATATCCCTTTTCTCTGAGCATTTTTCCATGTGTTCTGTCCTTGAAATAGGGTATTTGTTGAGAGTAAAATTGGAAACTGAAAATATGAAGCCATTAAAAAAGAGTGTAGCATATAACCTGTTGTAGGTGATTAGTTATCTAAGAGAAGGTCTCAAGTCCAACCGGTAGGGCCATAAGTTATGATCCACCTAGCAGATAACTTCCAAGCTTTCACGTGTGCACGACATCTCATCATCCAATTGGTTGTCCACATCATGAGGATCACTGTGCAAAAATCAGCCACATGTACTCATAGATGGCTAGAGTTATTTATCAATGGCTGGTGTGGTCCACCTGATAAGTGGATGGGGCTAATTTTTGTGCAACATGTTCCTCATGGTGGGGAAACCTATTGGAAGCATTGGATATCACACACACTTGATAGATTGGAAGTTATTTGCTGGGTGGACTGTAAATTATTATTTGGTTATACTTCCTTTACACAAAACCTTAGGCAGCATTTGGATGTAATATTAAATTCAATTGCAATAATTAGTTCAATAAAGCGGAAATGATTGAAGTACAATTACCTTCTTTGGCATTCATGCCATGGGATTAGGCTCCAAATTGCAATTACGATTGCTTTCAAATAGCATTTGATTGTAGTTAAGCTACTTTAAGTACAACTTGAAAGCAATTATAATTGCAGTTTGGAGCCTAGTCATTTTGGTATGGATAGAAAGGAAAGCAATTGTAATTTGGTCTTTTCCATTTTATTGAACTAATTATTGCAATTCAATTCAATAGTGCATCCAAACACAACTTAAATATCAAGTTAGAAAACTAGGGTTTGAATCTAATTGCAATTCTTGGAGGAAAAAAAAGTAATTAAGCTTTGTAATCTTCAATGTCATATAATTTCGTTCTTTGTTTTTTGGATGACTTTGATTGCAGGATATGATGAGTGTTCTATCTATCCATCCCCATAATTTTTCGTTGCAAGTTCATCGGAATTCTTTCAAGAGTAGATTTGAGAAGGTTCTTCATTTAGGATATTCGAGTCTAGATTTTCCTTCTGATAGAACATTGTTTCTTCATGGGGAGAGCCTTGCCAACTTCCACGGAAGGCGTTCATGTTCTAGGCCAGTGTTATCTGAAGCCTTAATGAGTGATGGCTTGGATCCGGGTGATGGGGAAGATGATGATCAGGACGGGGAACCTCCTCAGGGTGAAACTGGAGGGGTATGTCAAACCTGTGTTTGTATCTAATTACTCTTCTTGAAATAAGATGAGAATAGTTTTGTTTTCCCTTCTGCTGCCATTATACACAACTGTTAGTTTTAGTCTGTTGTTCTGTGACCCAGCTTCAAATTGTGTTTCAAGATTATCTTTTGAAGGCATGCTTATGCTGAGGAAATTGGTTGTTATCATATGATGCCATAGTAGGTTTGGAAGATCTTGAAAAGGAAACTGCTATTAAAAATTTGGTTTTGTCTTCTGAAGCTTCAAAAGTGCATCCATCATTCTCAATACCTAAATGCACACACTTGATTTTTTCGTTGATTACCTTTTCTTGGGTGAAGTTGTAATGCAATACATTTATGTTGGTTTACATGATAGTTGATTTGAAGCTGTGTGAAGTTATGTACTGATTTCTATACGGGAGACTTGTGGAACTTGTTTCAGTCTCTTCAACATTGCAACACGATATTCTGCTTGGGTGCTTGATGTCTCTACAATCTTCTGCTTCTCGTGGTTCTATCAAATGATTGCATTGAAGAGTGCACCATCTGTGATAACTCTAGTATGATCTTCAACCAGTTGGGGTCTATATGCGGGAGTTTTTCATCATAATTCTTAAAGTAAATTCTCGTAGTTTGACTATTATTTATAGTTCCATATGTATCTAGAATGCCTTTTTACGACCTTTTGGGCTGTTTGAATTGAGGGTAAACTGAGGAAAGCAGACAATTTTCTTTTGATGTGGCATTTTCTATGTTTGAGAAACATAAAAAGAGAAGGTAATTGATTTTCTTTCCTTGGTAAATGAATAAAAACCTTGTTGGAAAAAAAGTCAATTGGTGGGAAACGAGGGTTCCTTCTAATGTAACATTTTAAATAGCAAAATTGGAGGGAAAAGTGGTTTCACTTTGAAAATTGCAACCCAAACACTTTCAAATCAAAGAAAATTTGTAGCCAAACAAATAAGTGCAAAGAGTTCCCTTCCCCTAGCGCTAATGTCAGTCTATGATCTGCTTATGTCACAATTTTGCTTTCCCTTGCCTTCCCCTAGTTTACTCCCAATTCAAACATGCCGTAACTGACTGTCTTCTTTAACACATGCAATGTTAGATCTTGTGAATGCCAAGTATGGAACATGTCTGATCATTTTCTATACATGGCTGACTGATGCAGCAGAATGTATCATAGAATCTCCAGCAACTTTCTTTGAATAAACAGATCAAAAGGGGCTTTACTTACTAGAAATGCAGCGGAAAGTTTCCAGCAATCTGTAGTTAGAAACCTCTGATAATAGAGCTCCAGCGCGTGCAGAAAACTATGGATACTAGGGCTAGCAAAAACCAGAGCAGAAAAGTTAAAGGACAAAAAGAGCTGTTGAATAGTTGGTGTGACTTCAAACAGTCTCGTACAGATAAGAGTCTCTCTCTGTCTCTCTCATGATTCCAACTGCTCGAATATAAGGGTTATACGAAGTCTTTATTTCATCATTCATTGACTTGTTCAATGTGCATAACACAAGCTAACTAAAAGAAGACTACCGTCCTGATTGTTAGTGACTGTGGACCGTGTTTGGATCCACAGAGAATTTGGCATACACTATGGGGCAACTGCATTTATCAGCCAATCAGTGTGATTTTTAGGGTATGGTCTCTCCACGATGGTACCGATGAAGGATTGGTCTCTGGTGCATGAGTTGCCACAATTTAGTGAATTGTGTCAAATGCACAATGGAGCCTAGCTCTTCTCTAGGTTCATTACTTCTACTTGCTGAATACTGTCAAGATACTATTAATGAATACTGAAATGGATACCAATCATCCCCATTTTGATTTTTTATTTTTTCTTTCTGAAAGGTGATGATTTGTTAATGAAAGGCCAAGGCCAAAAGAATATGATTTACAAGAAGAAAAAGAAGAAAAAAGAAGCAACAAATAAAAAATTATCTGATTGTTTTAAAAGTTATCACCCTTTCCGATACATATCCTTTAGCCCTATTGAATACATCCAATACCCATTGGCATCTGTTCCAAAAGCACCTATTGTTTCTCTCCTCCTATACCGTCCAAATTCCAACCAACAAGGAAATCTTCCATACTTCCGAAAGCACCTATGGTTCCGAAAGCACTTATTGTTTCTCTCCTCCTATACCGTCCAAATTCCAACCCACAAGGAAATCTTCCATACTTCCTTCCCTCTCTTCCCAATGGCACTCTCATGCCAAGCCCCAAAAACTTTCAATCAATCTTGACATAATCTAAGCAATACCAAATTCTTCAAAAAACTTTTCCCATACTTCTCTTGCAAAAGGGCAATAGAGAAAAAAATGATCCATTGCTCTTCATCGAGCATGCACATCAAACATACATTTGGCAGAATCATCCGCTTCTTTCAAAGATTGTCAATCGTTAGTACCCTGTTTCTTCCCTCCGACCATGCTTTGAGAGTAGCTTTATAATGCCACAGAAACAACGTATGATTAATTTGCCTATTTGAAGAAGTCCAAGAAATGAGCTTATAAAATGATTTCACTAAAAACTCCTGGATTTTTCTTTTATCCACACCAGTTTTATCATATGTGATTGCATAAGGATGCGGTGGCATATGCAGTTATTGTGCCGTCGGGGTTTTTGCAGTCATACAAAAAAAGTATGTGATTGCATAAGCCATAGTTATGTGGTTATGCCATTGTATACGTAGTTTGTGATAGCATAACCTCCCAATGGTTAGATTTTTGGCCATTGGGATTTTTTCTGCTTCATTTCACTTTTTGCCTATAAATAGACACTCTCACTCTCTATTTTCACAACTCTATTACTCTCTTACTCTCTCTCTCTCTAATACTCTCATCTTTTAATCTCTCAAGTCTCTTAACTCTCTTACTCTCTCTCACACTTTATGACTCTCATTCTCTCTTAAAATGACATTAGTAAAATTTCTATGTTGTTTTCCACAATTTTTAGTATACGCATTCATTCGAGTAGTTGTTAGTTGACTTGTTCTAGTCTAATAAAACAGTAAAAATAAAAATAAAAATGCCCTACACTTGGTATTTTTATACAATTTTTCATTTTTTTATTCTTTAAAAAATGTTTGGGAGGGTGTGTGATCGCATACGCGATTATGCTATCGCATAAGTGCACAACCCCCTTGGGTTGCATGGGATCGCTTATGCCATTTGACAACATTTATCCACACTATAAAATCTCACTCACCCATCACTGGCATGATCTTTTGAAGCCTTTCCAATAGTCCATCTCCTCGACTTCTTCTTCCAACAAGTTACTTCTGCATAGAGGAGACCAAATCACCTAATTCCTTACAAAAGAGTAAGATCGAGCAACAAAAATATTTGGCTCCATTGAAATTCTAGTCAAATTAGGAAGAACTTCTTGAAGTAGCATCTCTCACCCAAATATCTTCCCAAAACCAAATGTTGCTCCCATCCCTCAATGAGATACTAAGCCCCTCCTTAAAATTCCTCCTTAGATCTGCGATAGCTTTCCAAACCCTCAATGCTTTGTAAAGAGAAGACTCTCTAATCCATCTACCTCGTTCCTCTACTCCATATTTCTTAACTATGACCCGTCTCCACGATTGGCTTTCCTCCCTACCAAGCCTCCATAACCATTTTCCCAATAATGCCAAGTTTATCAATTCCAAGCGTCTTATTCCAGCTCCCCCTTCCAGAAAGGGTTTGCACACCTCCTCCCAATTCATTAAATGAAACTTGTGCTTCTCTTTAGCTCCTATCAATGGGAAATCTCTCATACATTTATCCAACCTATTCAACACCGACTTTGGACATTTGAACAAAGACATAAAGTAGACCGGAGATTAGACATAGCTGCCTTTATCAAAGTCAATCTTTCTCCTAGATATAAATGGCTTCTTTTCCAGCTTCAACAAAGGAGATGATCTACAGTTGTATTCAATACTATCAAGAATGAAAGTGTCACTGTCTTGTTTCTGATCATTGTATAAACCGAGATTAGAATATGATTCTCGTGCCATGTATAATTTACACAAGGATATTTGATTAAGCATTCAAATGAAGATATGCATTCTTAGATTTTGGTCTTCTTGTCCATCCATGCAGGTGAGTAATGAATCATTCCGCCAAGATTTGGAAAGGATTGTTGGAAAAGATGATTCGACCTTTACCGGAATGGATCTTGCAACCCTTATCAGGAACAAGTATGGGAGGTCTTATGATGTCCAACTTATAAAGAAGGTAATTTCTCTGATGATATTTGCAGTTATAAGCATTGTAGGATTTAGATGATATTTCGCATCATCTTTCAAAAGAAGAAGAAGAAGAAGAAGCATTTAGATGATATTTGCAAGGAAGTTCTGATAGCCATCATTTTCATTTTCGGAGGATTTTGTATGACTTACCAATCACTGCTTATCTTGGATTTCCGTACATAAGCACTGAGATTAAGTGGTAATTATGTTGGATTTGAGCTTTCTGCATTATGAATTGGGTTGTGAGGTCCTCTGTTTGAAGGTCATTGGTCCAATCCTAAGTTACTGACCAAGGTAGTTACCAGGAATTTTCTGTGCTGTGTACTGTCTTCTCAGGGTTGTGAGGTCCTCTGTTTGAAGGTCATTGGTCCAATCCTAAGTTACTGACCAAGGTAGTTACCAGGAATTTTCTTTGCTGTGTACTGTCTTCTCAACCCCCCCCCCCCACCCAAAAAAAAAAAATTCTGGAACAGTCATTGAAATAATCCATTCGCCAAGAAATAGGTAATTGGATATTCACTCTCCATTCTTGTAGAATCATAAATTGGTGTTAGACTTATTCTAACTCTGCAAGAAAAATTCTACTCTAACTAGATGGAGATCTTTAATTGTTGAAGTATGCTTATCAAGCACTCAAGGTTAAGCATCATGTTCTTGTGAAATGGCTGTCTACTATAGCATTGTTGGATTAGGGATTTTTTTTCTTCTTCTAATTACTGTTTGTGGATCTGCGTGCATCAAATTATAGGATTGCATATTGCGTGTTAGGCTGCTGTTAGAGTGGCAATTTCGTTACTTTGCAGCAGTGTTTTAAATAGCGGTAGCGTGATGCGTAGTGCTCAACCCTCTATAGCTTGTAGCGTAAGCTACACGATACTTCTATTTTTTAATTTTAAAATAGGACAAATATAATAAATAAGGAAAAAATAAAGGAAAAAAATATAAAAATGCCTAAAAGATGATTCATTTGATCAATTATAAGCATGTTCAACGATGTCTCTTCCTCCGTCTCGGTGGTTGGAATGAGGGCGAAAAAGTTGGTGATCGAATGGGCTTGTAATGTTTAAAACTTAAGGGATTTTGACCTGTCGTTCTTAGGCTGTTAGGGGCGGTTTGCCATCTCGGCAGTGGTTCCCCTCTCTCTGTTTGTTCTTTTTCTCTTTTCCCCTTGTTTTCCCTTCCCTCTTTTAATGTAAGTTGCTGTTGCTTAAAAAAAAAAAATAATAATAAAATTATAAGCATGTTCAAAAAAGTTATTGGTTATCATTTATCAAAAGCCAATCCACATATATATGCCAAATCAAATAATTATCACATCAACAGCTTTCTAAGCAAACCACTTTAATTAATAATGTCTAATTGAAACCACAAGTCACAATTATGAAAAGAAATAAAAATCTCATAGGTTAAAAGTATCAAGTACAATACAAGTGTCACATTCCTCAACATTAGAAACAAAGAAAACATGAAAAAATAATAAAAAACTAAAATAGTAAAAAAATACATTGTAGCTTACGCTACGGATGCTACGCACTACGTAGCTGTAGCGTATACATTACAGGGGATTTACGCTATATGGGACGCTATGTAGCGCTTACGCTACCGCTATGCTATGGGCGCTATTTGAAACACTGCTTTGCAGTAGGGCCATGATGCAGGACCAATATATTAGGCCAAACAGTTAGTAGATATCAATCAACAAAATTAAATTAATTAATTAAAAGTCAAGCATGCTAAAATCATCACACATCTCATGAATCTAAAAAGAGATTATGACAAGTTCAAGCCTCAATTAGCAAGGAACGTCCTGCATGAACAATAAATACGAGAAACAAGGATCTAATGGATGTAGGGACATCCAAATAGCATAGGGATAGGGCTATTTTAAAAGGGATAACCTAATACTACCTAGGGCTTGCTAGATTTAGATATAGGTAAGGCTAGGGTTAGGGAGATTTGGGGAAAAGATGAAGTTAGGGTTAAATTGGGCAAATTGGTTAAGGGAAATGATGGATTTAGGCTTTAGTACAACGGAATCGGGGTTTTGTATGAAGGGAAATTAGGGATTTGGGTCGATTAGGGAAATTAGAGATCTAGGGTTTGAGAATTTGGGGGAAATTGAGGGATTTGAAAATCTAGGTTTAGGTTTAGGGCCAGGGGTAAGAGGGTTTTGATGGGGAATCAAAAGGAAAACAAAAGGGGAAGATGGCGGCCATATGGACCAGCACACGGTGTTCACACGTGTGGCCGTGTGGTCACACGTGTGGGGGCTTGGACGGATAGGGGTTTGGTCTGTAGTTGAAGGGGTTTGATGGAGAAGGTCAAGGGGAAAGCATGGAAGAGGTTTGGGAAGGTTATTGGAGGTTTGAAACGAAAAGAAGATGAAATCTTAACAAAATACCTCGAATGGAGAAGGAGAAATTAATGGTTCATAGTTGGAAGCCTCGCACTCCCGTGATTGAAGAAGGGCATCGCACCGATTTTCGTTCTAAATCGCATGGAACACGACTTACATCGCACGAAGAAGAAAACAAGAGCTTTCGCCTTTATTTATTTATTTATTTATTTTTATTTTTTATTTTTAAGAAGAGAAATTCCACCATTAAAGAGGTCACACGCCCCCCACCCCCTCATAGTCTCAGAATCTTTTCAAAATTACAATAAAGTCCCTATTTCATGTATTTTGACCAAAGTAACCCTACTCTAAGAAAGAAAACATATAAAACCTCTCATAGATAGTCCAAAAAAAAAAAAACATAAATCAAGCTGAAAATGAATCCTAAGACAATCCTAAGCCTATGTATCATCCATTGGGCAGCACAAGTGGCCACAATCACGATCCGACAATGATGATGGTCCCGATCGCGATCCGATGGTCAGAATGAGATGACAATGGAAATCAATGGTCCGATGCTCCTCTGGAAGATGTAATGAAGATCTAGGCCCACTAGTGGGCCCCATGTATTGGTCGTCCATCCACAAGGACACCGGTGCTCTCCTCCTCCTCGCGTACACTCAAACGGGGGCGCGGATGTCCTCATCAGGCCAACCAGCCAATATCGCTCATCAAGCTTCTGGAACATGTTAGTGAGATAGTATGGTGAAGATAGAAATGCTTGTGTGAGTCATGGATGCATCTCTCTCTCTCTCTCTCTATGAATATCTCTCTCGATGAGTCTCAAATATTTTTGTTGGAAAGATGAAAAAGGCAAAGCAGAAAACTAAATAGAAAACAGACAGCTCGAAAGCACGATGCTGGAAAATACAACTCCTATTGATTATAGAAATAGAATCTGTAATGTCGTCATGGGAAAAAGGCACCTGGATCGAAGAACAAAGATCAAACACTTTGCTGATCAGATTGGCAAACTTCCAAAGGCAGCAGCCGGAGGCGCCTATCTGATCACCTTCTTTCGGTCACCCTCAATAATGATTGGGCAGAAATTGATCTTGACATGTAATTTCACCCCTTGGAGAATAGCATCCACTTCCGTGTAGTTAGAACCACTCACGCCGATTGGCCCAGAGAACTCAACCATCAAATCCCCAAGGTCATTCCAAATGATGCCACTGATCACAGCAGGTCTGGGATTGGCCAGGGAACACCCTTCAAATTTCAGTTTAGAAAAACAGCAGAGAGACTTCTCCATCTTTCTCCCACCTTTGATTTCTTCCATTCGCAGGAAGGGTTACACTTTCCTTGAGATAGTGAATGGCCTGCACACCTATCTAACCGAATCTACTATGTCCACCTCTAGGATAGATGATGCCTAATCAAAACTGTTGTTGTACAAAGGTCTGCAGCATTCATAAACAACCCTGAATACCTTTGTGCCCAGAAAATGTCAAAACAGAGTTGATTTTGATGAATTTAGAGGGTAATATGGCATGAAAGCAGATGAGTTTGTAGTAAAATCTTCATCCGAGGCCTTGTTTAAGTAGATTCTAAGTGCGTGTGGTTAGCTATTGTTTGGGTGTCTTGAATGCTTCTTGCCTGTCTGTAGGGACACAATAGTATCATTTCAATCAAACCAGGGGCAGTTTGGTCAGTTTGAAATCTCAACAGTCAAAACTAACCAACAAAGGTGAACTCCCAACTGACGGATCAAATAACGGGTTACTGTTATCCATCGGCTAATTGCTTGGATTAATCTCTAACTACCAGCAACAGTCGGTTAACTCACACCAACTTGGTCCCAGAACTGAACCAACTCGATCGGTTCAGAATGCCTAATAAGAAATGCTCCTCAAGCTCCTTGAGCCGATGCTTAAGTGGAAGTGCGCCTCCACTACCCTTATGCCAAGCCTATGCCATCACACACGCATGCACGAGCACAGTGTGGGGTGCACAACACCCTTACACATGCCTAACCCTCTACACATGGGAACAAAATCCTAGGGGAGAGGACCTTTATAAAGCTGTAGAACTTCCCAAATTTATCCAATGGAAGAGAAGTTTGCAAAGGGAAAGTGTTGTAGAGATGTTTTCTATACAGGACAAAAGCCATACGGGACTTCTCAAAAAGTAAGAAGTCCAACTCGAAAAAGTCATTGGACCTAAGTTTCAAATAAAGGCTCTAACCTATGTATGAACTGAAGAAAAATAAACCCAACAGCATGCTTGCATGAGCTTTGGCTATGGCCCCAATTTTAGGCCAGTACCAGAGAGCTTTGGGCCTATTTTCATGCTCAACAAATAAATAGGCCGGGGCTGCTCCTGGACATCATTTTCTATTGGGGCCCTGCCCCAGCCTGGATCTAAGCAAGTTTATGGCTGTAATGAGCTGTGATTGAGCCTCAATTTTGGACCTGTGGGCTGGCTCTGGGCCTATATTTCAGGCATTACAAAATAATTTGTTTGGGCTTGGGGTGACTCAAGTCTGTTCAATTGACACCCCTACAGCTTTGCTCTTACAAAACCTTCATTCCAGTATGATAAATATTTTAAATAGGCCAGTTGGTTAGAAGAACTTGGACACAATAATTGCTAAACATGCCAGGTGTAAATGAATCTGATACACAAACCATTTTATTGGCATGACAGGCATATCAATCTTTTCATCACTATTTTCATAGTTGAAGTGGAAGATTCCAGATTATGTCATTTGAAGCTTCATATGTGTTAAATTTCCATGCTTTGATGCAGGAGTTTATGGGAAGAAACCTCTTGGCAATGAATGTAATGTGGAAGTACATGGAGCAGGTATGAGATTATTTTACAGCATATACCTTTACTATAGATAGATACAGGAACGTCAAAATGTTATTAAATGTCACAAAATGACACCCTGGTTGTATGGCCACATGCCTGCAAATGGACGGGTCCACATCATGGACTGTCTTACCAAAATAGGGCATGTCTGGATGTTTGTACAATTACTGAGGTATCAATATGCTGTGGGATCACATTAGCTCAGAGTTAATGTTATCCCTCTGTGAAATGGGAACAAAACACAGGTGGGACAATAGGTTGGACCATGCTATCATCTTGCTCCTGCAATCCAGGGACAAGCAAGCATCTGTTCTTTTTGTTTGTATTCCATCTCACATATCTCGTTCATATGTTTTTCCATAGATCTAAATGGTCCACCATCCCTAGGCATCTCGTTCTGATGATTTTTTATTATTTATTTATTTTTTTAATGTCCAAGCATTAACAATATGCTAGTGAGGTCCTGGTCTGCATTGCTTTTTATTGCATGGATTGGAAAGGGAAAGGGTGCAAAAGCATAAAGCAATTGGGGAGAGTTCTCAATTAAGAGGCAAGGGCTGATTGACCCTTCCTTGATCAGAGTATCTGCAATAGAGTTACCTCTTTTTGAAAAAAGTAAAGTGAAATATTTAAATAACTCCCTGATTTCGCTGAAGATGTTTTCCTTTGCTAACATTTATTTGCCCAGTCATGCTCTGTTTTGGATTCAGTCAATCATGTGATTATTCTGTAATCTGCACTTATATACCGGTGCCAATTTCCTCCAAATTTCTTGAAGAAGAAATGTCACTCTCACGCGTGGACAACATGGATATCAAAACAGATTTTTAGTGTCTGGTTGAACCGAGGGGGTAAATGAAATGTTGAGTGCAATCTGATGACTTTGAATCATAGTTCCAAAACTTGCCGACTTGACTCAAAACTCGGCCAAGTCGACTCGACCTGGCAAGATTTCGAGCCAAGTCACTTGGGAACTCAGTACTGGCCTGACACAGCCTGGACTCTGAGAAACTTATCAAGTTGACTCGACATGACTAGTCATGACTTGAAATGACTGACTCACCTCTTGGGTGGAGATATTATTAACACTAAAGAAGGTGGGGAGTGGGATTCCAAACCCCAACCCCAACCCCAACCTCAACCTCAACCAAGGTAGCAACTCACTTAACCAATGAGGTATCTGTGTGGTTTTTTATATGAATTGCATTTTATATTACTTATACTAAACTTAACTATTTTAAATATCTATTTACATTCCCAATATTTTCAATTGATAATAGTTAAATAGCTAGTTGAGTTGGATCAAGCCCCTCTGAGTCAACCCAACCTGACTGAACATTGAATCAAGTTTTCAGGTTTTTGAACTATGCTTTGAATGCAAGAGGATATTAAAACAGACATTACTGGATTTCTGTCAGAGCTTCGAATATTTAGAAAGATTACCATGCTGACTAAAAGAAATATAAGATTATTCTTAAGTCCAATTTTCATGATTGCAATTGTTTTATCTTCCAATGTTTTTCTTCATATTTTCCAGTCGAAGAAATATGCATTTATGGATGGGCATTGTTTTACAGAGATCCTTTCCGCTGACTGAAGAGGAGTATCTACTGAGGCTTGATGATGTTGCAAATACATTGAAATGCTGGGGAGCTGTCTCACATATTCGTAATAGCCTAGCCAAATTGAAGGAGCGGCCTCGGATAGGAAAGGTAAAACTACCAAAAAAAAAATAAAAATGCTGGATATGTGCTTGCTTAAAAAACTTGATGATGAGACTGGAATGGTTCTTTATTTTTTGAAGGTATTTTCTTCCATTTAAAGTAAACTAGTCTGCTTGTCCATCATGGTGAAGGGTCAAATTCATTGATACTTTGGAAGAGGATGGCGAATGATGAGCCATATGCATTCACGTAGCTAGTATACATGTGGCATACATGTACTAATCCAAACTCAAGTCATGGGCCCAACTTTAGATGTGTCAGGGCCTGAGATTCAGATTGTTTGGGAAATTGTAAGTTTTAACCTCTGACCAATGGAAATTTATTCTTTGAATTTGCTTCATTCCTTAATTTTCATTTTAGAGTCTATTTGACAACCACAAATCAGATGGTTTTCGTTCATTGTAATATTTGGTTCATGCAACATCTATAACTAGGCCTATGATTGGAAGCTTTGGATGGAGATGCACATGTTTGCCACGTGTACAGTTGCTGTGTGCACAAATGATGGATCGTCAAATGTATCGAATACCTTCTCCATTTCAATTATGTGACTAATTTTATCTTCCTTCTTATAATATTATATGAGTAATCATTTTTTTTTTTTTTTTTTTGAAAGGATAAACTAGCTTCTATTAAGAAACTAAAATAAGAGTTCAACAAGACATTAGTCCAGCCAGCATCACCTAAAACTAGCTTTTATTAAGAAACTAAAATAAGAGTACAACGAGACATTAATCCAGATTCCAGTCAGCATCACCTAGGCCAGACTAACATAAACACCTTACACCCAACAGACATTTCACCTAAGTATCTCTGAGATCAAACACCATAAATTGTCTTGATGCTCCTTGTTTAGCATACATGTCTGCTACATCATCTCTGTGCACATGAGAAAACACTATTTGATTCCCATTACATAAATCCCACGCCTCTAAACATATCAGCCAGCTCGCACTATAGCTTGCAATATGCGAGGAATTATCTTACCTTATCATATACAGCTGAATCGAGGTTACTTATTAAATTGTTGATATCAATTTTTTGGTTGCTGGGTTGTTACTATTGCTTCCAGGTATTCTAGATAACTGGCAGTCCCGTAAAATTGAATATGAGCTGCTTAGTTGATGCCCATCAGTGACCAGTTTTTCTGAAAATCCGCACTGATATAGAATATGTAAATGGTAGTACTAGCAAGCAGTTCGTGTCATCTCGAAAGAACTTTTCAGAGCAAATCAGGGAGTAAATTAAGCATAGTTCCATCATACTTTCACTAAGGGGGTGTTTGTTTTTTCATTTACACGTAATTATTTGTAAATAGGTTATGATTATTTACCCATGTAGTTACGGCATCAATCTTGAGGTTGGCATTGACAGTGAGCTTGTTTGAAAGCTTGCGTTGAATTCATACAATTTCCACATATAAAAATCATAGGGCCCACCATGATGTTTTATCATATCCATGCCGTCCATTTGTTCTACCAGCTTATTTTAGGCATGAGCCCAAAAATGAGGCAAATCTGAAGCTCAAGTGGACCACACCATAGGAAATGGTGGGAATTGAACGCCTAACATTGAAAACTTCTTGGAGGTCACAGAAGTTTTGGAGCAAGTTGATATTTGTGTATACCTTTCATACATGTTGGTGTGATCTTATGAACAGGTTGGATGATAGATACACATTCCTGTGGGGCCTTACGAAATTTTCAATGTCGAATGGTGGACATCATTAACCCCATTGTTTCCTTTGGCGTGGTCCACTTGAGCTTCCAATCTGCCTCATTTTTGGGCTCATGCCCTATAATAATGTGGTAAAATGGATGGACGGTGTAGATCACATATATACATCACTGTGGGAACCACAAATTTTGACAGTACCAAAGCCCCTTTTCCATTTCATGCTTTATGGTGATGTTTTCAAGGCGTAATTACTGAGGTAAATTTCCCTCTTAAACCAACACTCTTCAAAAGTAATTATTGAGTATTTACCCGTATTTACTTATTAAATTGTTGATATCAATTTTTTGGTTGCTGGGTTGTTACTATTGCTTCTGGGTATTCTAGATAACTGGCTGCCCTGTAAAATTGAATATGACTCAGTTGATGCCCATCAGTGACCAGTTTTTCTGAAAATCCACACTGATACAGAATATCTATCACTTGCAACCAGTTCATGTTATCTCCCAAGAACAGTTCAGAGCAAATCAGGGAGTAAATTCAGCATAGTTCCATCATACTTTCACTAAGCAAACATGCGATGAATAGTAGGCAAGTCCTGAATCTGAACATCTAAGGTCTAAAGTCTTCTTCACTATCACTATGGTTATCATGGTAATGAACTCATCATCGTCATCATCTAAGCCCTATACCAATTAATTGGGGTCATGTCATCGATTGTAATCAACCTATGTAATAGTCTACTACGTTGCACCTGTGGGAGTTTTGTGTTCTTATTGCCGGTACCCAGCTCGGATAAAGGTGGGTTTTGTTAAGTTGGTAGCCTTATCTACGATTATCATCTCATGAACTTGATCTTTATAGATGTTATTGCTTTAGGTTTCTGAAAAAATGGATTTAAACTTCCATACAAGCAGGCTATGTAGACTGTGTTGGTGTGAACTATTGAAATGATGCAATCCGGTTATCAAGTCAATGAGATCTTGCTACCCATATTGCAAAAAACAAAAAAAGTACACCCACAAGAACAATGGAGTAGAGAGGGAGAGAACTTTATCAATGTCGACTTTCTTCTCTTACAAAAAAACTTAAGAAAACTCACACTTAGAAATTTTGGAAATACTAACACTACACCTCCTCCCCTTTTATAGACCAGACCCTAAATGAATCTTTAACAAAAATCCCTCCAACTAAGAGATTGATTTCAAATAAATCATAATTTATTTCAAACCAATCTAAATCTACCTAAGATGGTAAAAACCTAATAATAGTAAAAGCAAATATAGAAAGTAATTAAATCACATCTCTGAATTAACACTATATCTTCAATCACATCCCTTTCATATCTTCAATCATATCTTCAATAACTTTAATTACATCTTTAAATCAGCCTCTATATCTTCCAAAAATAGTAAATTGCAATCCTCAAATCTATAAATAAACAATCCAAAAATCCGCACATGTTGGGCCCTACAGTGAACTATGGGCCTACGTCTTGCTAGGCCCTACAGTGGGCCTGGGTGGGCTGTGGCCTGCATTAACTAGTCTAGTGGAAATGATAAAATTGTACCTTCCCTATTATTTGTGATTAGGATATAGCCCTCAAATTGCACTTAAGCTCCTTCCAAGTCCAACTTGCAATTAGCGTAAGTTGCAGTTTTGTGTTCGTTCCCTCAATATGAATACTAAGAGTTGTAATTACAAATTTGGTATTTTTCACTGACTTGGAACTTGTTATTGCTATTCAATTTATAGTGCATCCAAGTGCAGCGAGATATAAAACCTCTATTCAGGTTAGAGAAAGATCTTTGACTTGCTCATATAAAGCTTCATTGTCCCTTCCTTGCACTTTTGATAAGGTAAATCTGAATATGTGTCATCTGTTTGAAGAATAGGCAATTGCTAGGCAAACCCCCAAAATCTGTTGTCACTAAATTACCCAAGTTCCTTGTAAAAAATTCCTATATTTGAATCAAGCATCTGAAAGTTATTTTGGAAATCAGCTATAGGATACTTGCATCTGGAGAAACGTGCACAATTGCATGTATTTTTCAATTTTCAAGTACCTCAGATCTTCTGCAACTGTGGCACACTATTCTTCTTTCTAATGCTTGTGCGCCTCATATTTTTTCTGCAGTACTTGCTCATCGTACCCTTGTTCTTGCTCATATTTTCTAATAGATGCCATTTATGTATGTGCTGCAAGAGTAGGAAATCAAATCCTATTTTCCCAATGTGGTAATGTCACACGTGTATGTAAACTGGATTGCCCATTAGGTGGGCCCCACCATGCATGTGTCATGGTTCGCCTTCAGGCCAACTTGGTTATTGAGTGGGGCCACAGACATGGAAAGGAATGAATGGTGAAGAAAAATGACAATTGGTTTGCATTCGCATACATGTAGACCAGAACAGCCTTTTCTGGTTCATGGCACGTACATGGTGGGTTCCACCAGATGAACAGAATGGATCTTGCAAATTAATGCAACATTGGCATGTGTCAAAAGTAGGATTTGGAGTTTTTGTGTAACCATAGCAGTCATGTTTGCAATCTTCTATCTTGTCAACATGCATTATCTTAAAACAGATCCTAGTTATCTTTACCATTTGTCACGTATAAAAAGGAAACATTGAATTTATAGCTTTGCTAAGCCCACACATGCGTGCAATAAAAGCTCATGTACACACCACGAGTGCCAGCATGTCATGATAGGTCCGAATACCTGTCCATCCACCAGAACTGCATCACTATGTTGATGCTCTAGCCCAAGAATCAGGTTGATCCACTGGTGGCGTGGGCCACACTTTGCAAAACATATGTATTACGCTGAAAAACTTGGCGAAGTTTTCTAACTCACCCACCTGTTTCCAATATTGGGGCTCACATGCTGATTGGATACGAGATTTTTTTTTTTTGGGAAAACATATATGAGGTCGGACCAACCTGATGGATAGATCAGATCCCGTAAATATGTACCATGCTGGCACATGTGTGGAGTGTATGAGGGATTTTTTGCACGTCTGTGCGCTTAGCAAAGCTCTTGAATATATTATGCTTATAAATTTCTGCAACTCATTTGGTTTCATTAAAGTTGAGTCCATTATTCCACGACCACAAGTCCACAAGATTCTGTTGAGAGTATTTTAAGATTGCAGGAGTGGAAGTTTTTCTATTTGTAACAGCCTGTCTAGGAAGTAGGAATGAGTAACCATGTCATCTCATGAAACTCTCTTCTGTTTATTGTCACAGGCAGTTAGTATTTTTATTGACATGGATGAGACTGGGGGCCGTGCAAATGAGTGGATTTACAAGTAAATGGAACTGCTGGATATCAATTTGTCTTCACCTTTTTGGAGGCACTTCCTTATTTCAGTTTCTCATGGAAATCTGAAACCTTGTAGAAGATCCATATTGCAATTGAGGTCCACAGGGTGACAACCGACAAGTAATATGCCTCTTCTCTAGCTTGGTTGTATGGCAGAAACATCACTTACCCAAGGAAGTGCCAGGAGCAGTTTTAGGGGGTCTCAATGGAGAAGCCTTGTCTGCCCTGTATTTCATCTATTGTTCTAAGATCTTTGATACTCAAAACTCAGAAGTATGTGTCTATATTCTTGTAAATTTTCATCAGAAGCTTGTTCATGTAAAGTGGCAACTTCCCTGTAATTCTCTTATCCATTGTTATTCTTACTTGCCTATATTTTTGTTACTGTTACTATCGTCTTATTAGGTTAGTTGATTTTAATACATAAACCCATCTAAAATTGGTCATCAGCGATTCATCCACGAACATGGTAAAACTTGCATGTGGCATAGTGCCTCATACAAACTGGTGGTGGCATTGAGTCCCCCCCCCCCAATTTAAAAAAAAAAAAAAACCAGTGCCGCTATTGAAAGTTTAAATGAAACATGAAAGTCTTGAACAGGAAAGACAGAAACCTTAGTTCAAAGGTGTGCTAACCCCACATGCAGAACAGTAGGGGAACCTGAAACAGCTGTGGGACACTGAGTAAGGTCAGCTCCATTGTGATGATGATGTGGTGCAAAAATCAGGAAGCCTAATTATTGCACCAGGTCATCTTCAGGGTGGCAACCACCTTATTCATGGTTCAGATGTCCCACCCTAGGTTGGCGCATATGCTGTGGCTGAGGTTGTATATGGAGAGGGTGCATGAGGAGCTAGTAAACCTCTCTAAAATCAAATCTGTGTGAATTCACTAGTGGTATGAATACAAATAGTTCTGTTGGATTTGGTCGAATCTCAAGTACTAATGCTAGCATACTGAAAAAAACAAAAAGAAAAAAGAACATGAGTACCTTAGAAATTTAAAATCCATAGAAGAAATGGAAAAGACCAACAATCGCTGCAAAACAGTTCCTTTTTGAGGAGGTTAATTGACGCAAGACAGCTCTAATTATGATGCATGCTCATGAACATAATTAAACAGCGGAAATAAAAGGAATAAATGATCTAAAATTCTAGCAGTAATCATCATAACTGAGAAAATCATAAAGGAAACATGCAATGGAGCGGGCCATCATCACAACCATGGAGTATGACATTCAATTATTACTTAGGTTGGATCCGGCGAGGGATGAGACCTCCCGATCTTGCATGGTCACACCCAATCGATCAATGAAGATCACTAGTCCGAAGAACCAAGAAGTTTCTCGGATTAGGGATTTGAGAATTTGGGGGTTTAGGGTTTAGATCGGTTCTCAAGATTTTGATCGAAGAAGGATTAGCCAAAACTAGAAAATAGAAAGAAGAAAATAATTACCTTGAAGAAGTTAGAGGGGCACAAGAAGAAATTAGAAGAAGAAGATCAAGGGAAGAAAAGAAGCACCATTAGAGAGAAGAGAGGAAGGAGGCAACCAAAGGGTTTGCTTTTTATTAATCAATAGTTGAAATTCGGATTTAGAGCTTTAGCCCACTTAAATAAGCAAATAAAGACATAAAATTATTAAAATACCCCTAGAATAAGCAAATAAAGACATAAACTTACTAAAATATCTCTAGAATAAGCAAATAAAGACATAAACTTACTAAAATACCCCTAACTAAGCAAAAACGTGCAAATAACATAAGTACGGGAAAGTTCGGGCGCTCGGTCTTCTTTCTCCAATCTTCCTTTACATGTGTCTTCCCTGAGTGGGGTCTTCTATATGTCCAATCACATGTGAAAGGTCTTCAGCTCCTCAATAGTCGCCTATCCACAAGGACGGCACTTGTGGTTGGCGCTTTCTTCGTTGGTACACCTTGAATGCGCTTGTGTCCGCATCAATTCTCCTCAGGCGAGAAAAACTCGACTCCGACGAGTTGAAACTTTTGTAGCGCTCTAGCAGATCTGGATCAATACCCTGCAATGCGTCGCCCGACAACCATGTAGATTCAGACGATGGTTTGTTCTTCCACTTGACAAGATACCTTTGGAAACCTCCATCTCTTGTGGATACTATCTCGTCATCCAAGATTTCCTCAATTTCTTCTTTATGGGTAATGGGTGGAGGGGGTGGAAGGGGTTGAGTAGCAAACTCAGAAAAAAATCATGAAAGGGACGATGTATCAACAATGGGAGTATGGGCACGGACTAGATCTTTTACATTAAAAGTTGGATTAATGCTCATTTCAGGTGGAAGGTCAACTCGATACGCGTTGGACCCAACCTTTTGTAATATCTTGAATGGTCCAGCACTACGCGCTTGTAATTTTTTTTGCAGATTCTTGAGAGAATCGCTCTGGCCTTTTTCACACCATTACATAGTCTCCTTCTTGAAATTCTTGCACTCTACGATGAGAATCAGCTGAAACTTTATAATCATCATTGCTCTTATTTAACCGCTGTCTAATATGTGCATGCAAATCATGAATATGGCGTGTAAATGCATCGGCTGACTCATAAGACCTTTGGGTAACAGACATAGGTAAGAGATCTATGGGCATTCTAGGTTTATAACCACTTACAATTTCAAAAGGACTCAATCCTGTAGATCTATTAACTGATCCATTATAAGCAAGTTCAGCAGTTGGTAAAATTAAGTCCCAAGTCTTAACATGTTCACCCACTAGACAACGTAGAAAATTTCCAAGGCTACGGTTTACCACTTCAGTTTGACCATCTGTTTGTGGGTGGTAAGCAGTAGAAAATTGCAAACGAGTTCCCATAATGTGCCACAGTGTCTTCCAAAAATAGCTAGTAAATCGAATATCACGATCAGACACTATGGTTTTAAGTAACCCATGGAGACACACCACACTATCAAAAAAGAGACGAGCAACATGAGATGCATCCGACATCTTCGAACATGGGAGGAAATGCGCCATTTTAGAAAAACGGTCCACAACAACAAAAACGGAATCGTGCTTTTTTATAGTCTTGGGAAGCCCAAGCACGAAGTCCATACTAATGTCCTGTCACGGAGTATGTGGCACTGGCAATGGCGTGTATAGCCCGGTATTTTGCTTTCTTTGCTTTGCCAGCTGACATGTTCGACACTGCCCTAAAACTTTGGCTACGTCTCGCTTGAGGCTTGGCCAATAGAAACGATCTTCCACGAGGGCAATGGTTTTATCACGACCAAAATAGCCAGCTATCCCTCCTAAATGAAGTTCCCAGATGAGGAATTCACGAAGGGACATACGGGGAATACAAAGTCTGTCTCACTTGAAAAGAAAGCCATCTTTAAGAACATATTCACCCATAATATGCTGGTCACTAGAGAGCGACGCGTAAGTACCCCCAAAATCAGGACATATGAGGTATTCATCTTTCAGTTGCTCAAATCCGACTACCTCTACACTCAAGGAGTTGAGCAAAGCCACTCTCCTACTAAGGGCATCTACTGGTTTGTTTTCAATCCCGGCCTTGTGTTTCAGAACAAACGAATATTCCTGAAGAAACGCTACCCACTGGGCATGCCTTGGGTTGAGTTTCTTCTGAGAATACAAATATCTCAAAGCCTCATGGTCAGAAAACAAAACGAATTCTTGCGGTAGGAGATAGTGTCGTCAATGTTTCAGGGATTGCGCTACCGCATAAAATTCTTTGTCGTAAGTGTAGTATTTTTATTTTGCCTCATTCAGTTTCTTACTGAAATAGGCCACTGGGTGTCCTTCTTGACTCAACACTCCACCTATACCGACACCAGACGCATCACACGCTACTTCAAAGACTTTAGAAAAGTCAGGTAGACGCATGACAGGAGCTTCCACCATCTTACCCTTAATTTCTTTAAAAGCCTTAATCGCGGCTTTAGACCACACGAACTCTCCCTTTTTCATGCACTCGGTAATGAGAGTCATGATCGTGTTAAAACCCCTAATGAATCGACAATAAAAAGTTGCTAGGCCGTAAAAGCTTCGCACCTCATGAATGTTCCTTGGTTCTGGCCACTCAACTATGGCCCCGACTTTTCGAGTGGTCTCATACAAGCATCCCTTCAGATGACACTATAAATCCTAAGAACACAACTTGGCTAGACATGAATGCATATTTCTTAAGATTAGTGTACAACTTTTCCTTCCTAAGGACACTACAGACCTTCTTTAAATGTTAAAGGTGTGATTCCTTAGTGGTACTATAAATAAGAATATCGTCAAAGTACACCACTAGGAATTTTTCCATGAACGGCCTCAAAGTTTATGTCATCAGCCGCATGAAAGTACTGGGTGCGTTAGTCAAGTCGAAGGGCATGACCAACTACTCATACAACTCATCTTTCGTCTTAAACGCCGTCTTCCACTTATCTCTTGGGCGTATACGGATTTGGTGATATCCACTCTTGAGGTCTATCTTAGAGAATATAGTGAACCTGGCCATCATGTCAAGCATATCATCAAGTCTAGGTATAGGAAACCTATACTTAATAGTAATTTTGTTTATGGCACGGCTATCTACACACATGCGCTACGTGCCGTCTTTCTTTGGCGTCAACAATGCAGGCACGGCACACGGGCTCATACTCTCTTGGATGAAACCCTTTTGCAGAAGCTCATCAACTTGCTTCTTCAACTCTGCATGCTCTGCAGGGTTCATCCTGTAGTGAGGAAGGTTCGGTAAAGTAGACACTGGGACAAGATCAATGGCATGCTGTATGTCCCTCATAGGTGGCAACTCATTCGGTAAGTCTTCAGGAAATACATCAATGTATTCCTTCAGGACCGAGGTCACCTCATGGGGCAACTCTAATGGAACCTCAGGTGTAATCTCTCTAGCCACAAGGGCATACACCATAAAATCCTCCTTAGCTTCTTTTTCAAACTCTCTTGCGCTGATTATATATAGAGACTTAGGTTTGGATTTCCTCATTCCTCTAGGCTCACTTGCCTTCTCATCCTTCTTCTTCCCTAGTGTATTCTCAGGTGGCATGGGATTAAGTTTGATCTTTTTACTGTTATACATAAAAGTACACCCATTCGAACGGCCAAAGATCGTGACA
The DNA here is from genome assembly GCA_030180095.1 of Magnolia changhungtana. NCBI lineage: Eukaryota > Viridiplantae > Streptophyta > Magnoliopsida > Magnoliales > Magnoliaceae > Magnolia > Magnolia changhungtana. The sequence goes on from JASAUF010000662.1 coordinate 2,841,878, forward strand.
TCATTATCGAATAGCCACGGTCTACTTAGGATAACATGTCCCACATCCATAGGTAAAACATCACGCCACAGGGACTCTTTGTATGACCCAAACTCGATGGGAACTAGACATTGCTGGGTGACAGGTAGGGATGTCTTGTCAACCCAAGAAACTTTATACGGGTCTGGATGAGGTGTGGATTTCAGTTTTAAGCGATCTAAGGTGCTAGTGGAAATTACATTTTGACAACTTCCACTGTCCACTATCACCTTATAATTCTTTTCACCACACTTGGCAATAGTGTAGAAGATAGTACTTCGACGCCAGTTAGCACTACTTCTAGACTGAGCTAGCACACGCCTGACTGCTGCAAGCGTTGCTTCTCCATCCACTTCTTCTTCATCAGTAAGTCCTCCTTCAAGGTGATACTCTTCAACTTCATAGTCACCCTGGTCATCTCCACCCACGTGGGACTCGCCTATAACTAAGGTTCTCCCACGACTCTTCGTAGGACACTGATTAGACATGTGGCCAAGATTGCCACACTCATAGCACCTCACTTGGCTCATGTTACTAGGACCGGCACCAAAAACCCCTTTGCCCTTGTCCTCCCAGGTTCAGGAGGAATGGTCGCTGTGCTTACAGGTTGACTACCAATATTAGGTCTAGTTTCGGGAACTAGATCTAACCGGAGTCTCGGGACTCAAAACGACGAACGACAGGAGCCTTCAGATATTGCTTTAACTCCTGCACGACTTGATATGCTTCATCCAAGTCCGTTAAGGGCTGAGTCATAAGCTCGCGCTGAAGATCCGTACAAAGACCCGTCTTGAAACGGGAGAGCGTTACTAGAGGGTCTTCTCGGATATCACATCGCATCATATACTCTTCAAATTTAGCGATGTAGTCAGCGACAGACATTGACCATTGGCGTAAGGATTGCCATTGGTCAAGGAGCTTCTGACGGTATGAGAGAGGAATGTTCTTCTCCTTCAACTTCTTTTTCATCTCATACCAATGTGTGATAGAGGCTCTACCAACTCTCTCTATCCTACACTCGGTGTTGGTCCAGAAGAGCTTGGCTTGACCCACAAGCTTCATCTTAGCAAACCACATTTGACGGTTTTCCGACATGCTATACCACTCAAAGTAGTGGTCCATGTTAGCAACCCAGTTAAGGAATGCCTTGGGATCCAAGCGCCTATCAAAACTCGGGGCCTCAACTCTCACAATCTTCATCAGACGCTCATCTGGATCATAGCGGTCTTTATGATCACATGTGGCTCGTGCCTCTCGCACCACACCACGACCATTACTACGATCTCTATCCTCACTACCACCACGTGTGGCAGCACTTTCTTCAATGATTCCTCCCACTTGGGAATGCGTATCATCCCCTATAGCGGGGTTTTCCTTTTGGGACGCCTCTAGTTGCTCGACCTTAGTCATGGTAGTGGTAATTTGGTTCTCAAGGCGGACAAACTCATGCTTTTGACCCGCTTCTAGGGCGGTTATCTTTTGTATCAATTGAGCAAGTTGCTCAGATAACTGCTCGTTATTCATGGTAGGTTGAAGTCCGAAACCTCTACCTCTTCTCGTGGGCATACAATGAAGACTTGAACCAAACTCTACCCAACTAGACTACTAGGTGTTATGACTTTCAAGATGAATGCGATGAATGCAAAACTACTATGAACTGACACAATTAAGTTGAAACAGGAAACAACTCAAATCTGGAAAATTTTCAGATTAGGAACTTTCTAAAATTGAAAACTTTCTAAATCTGGAAAGTTTCTAAATCTGGAAATCTGGAAATCTGGAAAGTTTCTAAAATTGAAAACTTTCTAAATCTAGAAAGTTTCTAAATCTGGAAATCTGGAAAGTTTCTAAAATTGAAAACTTTCTAAATTAAACCTAAAAATCAAAACCTTAATTTGATAACTCGATCTAGACAAAAAACCATGCAAGCCTAGGCTTTGATACCAAATTAACGTAGGACAGCCCTAATTATGATGCATGCTCATGAACATAATTAAACAGCGGAAATAACAGGAATAAATGATCTAAAATTCTAACAGTAATCATCATAACTGAGAAAATCATAAATGAAACATGCAATGGAGCGGGCCATCATCACAACCGTGGAGTATGGCATTCAATTATTACTTAGGTTGGATCCGGCGAGGGATGAGACCTCCCGATCTTGCATGGTCACACCCAATCGATCAATGAAGATCACCAGTCCGAAGAACCAAGAAGTTTCTCGGATTAGGGATTTGAGAATTTGGGGGTTTAGGGTTTAGATCAGTTCTCAAGATTTTGATCGAAGAAGGATTAGCCAAAATTGGAAAATAGAAAGAAGAAAATAATTACCTTGAAGAAGTTAGAGGGGCACAAGAAGAAATTAGAAGAAGAAGATCAAGGGAAGAAAAGAAGCACCATTAGAGAGAAGAGAGGAAGGAGGCAACCAAAGGGTTTGCTTTTCATTAATCAATAGTTAAAATTCGGATTTAGGGCTTTAGCCCACTTAAATAAGCAAATAAAGACATACAATTACTAAAATACCCCTAGAATAAGCAAATAAAGACATAAACTTACTAAAATACCCCTAGAATAAGCAAATAAAGACATAAACTTACTAAAATACCACTAACTAAGCAAAAACGCTCAAATAACATAAGTACGGGAAAGTTCGGGCGCTCGGTTTTCTTTCTCCAATCTTCCTTCACATGTGTCTTCCCTGAGTGAGGTCTTCTATATGTCCAATCACATGTGAAAGGTCTTCAGCTCCTCAATAGTCGCCTATCCACAAGGACGACACTTGTGGTTGGCGCTTTCTTCGTTGGTACACCTTGAATGCACTTGTGTCCGCATCATTTATTCTTATCCAAACTGGGGTTTTCTGTTCCATGGACTACTAGTATTCCAGCACCGCATTTGTAGGTTCCTCGCAATTCTGACACCTCCCCTAATAGGCCCGTGATAAGCAAAGGCAACAATGAGGTGTCTGATTCTACTACAAGCAACATGAATCCAGAGGGACGGTCTCCTTTGATGGCATAGCACGGCAAAACAATGAATGAAGGGTTTCAAGTGTGGTGGTACAGACCAATACACTTGGAGTTTTTCAAATCAAAAGGCCTGCATTGCTGTCATGATCAAGTTAAAGACGACTTAAAAAAGATGAAGCACAAGAAACTATACAACAACAGTCAAAGAATTGGAGCTAGAGGCTCTTGAGTGTGCTGCCTTTGATCATGAAGCATAATTCTGACTACACCCAAGTAGAAATAGAAGATGGCCACTAATGATGTTTTCGTACTCGTGTGGAATGGATGGTGGAATAAGTCTGGGTGTGTTTCACGAGAGTTGGTTATTAGATTGTGAATTCAGGTGGAGAAGCATTCGAAGTCAATCCCAGATTAGGTAAATTATACATATATTTAGATAAACAATCATTGCTAGTGAGCCATTTGATGGGGCTACATCATGCCGGGTCTATTTGGTGTAATGTTATTCCCATGAAAATCAATTATATCCCATTGGAATGCCCTTGGTTGCATGATTATAAGGTGCAACATTGTGGTTTTGAGAGTGCCTATGCATTCATGAACAACGGGAAGAAGATTATAAAAGGCCTATGAAAGATATTCACTGCAGGAGAAAGATGAGCCAAGTTCTTGCCACAACTCAGAAGGAAGCATCAGCTGATGGATACAGTTGCATGATTCAACAGGATCAGTTGGATGCTCCAGTTAGTGGTTTGATTGGACTTTCGGGCTAATAGATTTCCCATTGGATGATCCTGGTTAACCTGAGGGGCCCTCAAGTCCCATCTACTGAGAGTTTATCCAATCAGAAGGTCCACCTTTTAAAGTGATCACACAATTTACACAATATGTCTGTTTTAATTAATGCTTAGTTTCCTTTTCTGTTTGTAATTTCCTTTACTGCTTAAACTTGCTTATCTAGCAACAATGGGTGTTTAAGTAAAAGTCAGAAAGTGGTGTGGGTGAGGCATATCTATAGTGGGCCGTACATTGAACTCTAGATTCTTATTTTATGATTAAAGACTTTTTATTTATTCTTCTTTTGACCAGTGAGGGGTGAAGATTGTGAGTGGGATAGTCACAAATCTAGTGATGCGATGCCCCAGTACTATCCCTTTCTATAGTTGTGATGCCCTAGAAACTGTTGAAATCTCATTCAGCAAACCTTTATCTCCTTTTTTTTTGCAAATTCTACAGTTGTGTGGAGATCTTGAAGGTAACTTTCATTTAAAGTTCTGCATGCATAATCTAGAAGTGGTTTCTTTTCAATTCATACTGCATCACTCATCTGCTTCGGCTGCTGTGTAAAACCTTAAGTACATCCAAGGAAGGACCTTTGATCATATCCGGGGCTCATTTAGTAGTCTTTGGATCTTTGAGAGAAGGGAAATTCAAGAAGGGATTTCAAGGCCCACACATCTTCATGTTGCTTCATTCTATTTGTGTAGTTGTGGGTGAAGGTCTTTGGAGTATCCAATGGTGTTAACCTCTTGGAGGGCTCTCGAGAAATCATTGCCACTAAATAGGTGTTGCTGCTGCCTCCTTGTTGTTCTGCAAATGATGGGACTCACTTGCCATCTCTGCAACTAATGTTGGTGATTGATCGGAGGCACTTGTTAAGGACATCGAGGCCAATGATGATGTTGAGCTATGGTCTTAGATATAGAGAAAGCACGTAGCTATAGAGGCTAAATTAGCCTTCGTAAGGGATCGCCAAAGTTTAGGAAATCATCCTAGTAGTAGTAGCCAAGGAGTCTTTGGAACTCTCCTTGGACATTTAGAGGTTAAAGTGATCACAGATGCATTAGCATTTGGGGCCTTGCTAGGCTTTTTGTATTGTTCAGCTAATTTCTTGCATTAATTATTTTTTGGGAATTGGTTTTTTTTTTCCTCTCCAAAATTACTGTTTTGGGTGTGTTTGGTTGCACCAATTTCTTGAAATATCATGAAAGTTTGCACCAAATTAGACTGATCAACTATGAAATGCCATGAAATTTCATGATATTTGGTGCAACCCAACACACCCGAAACAATAATTTAGTTTCTATTTTTAATTATTGTTGTGGGAAAAGGTGTACTATGCCATAGATGCAAGCAAAGTAGCTAGAGACTTCCATCGTGGGTCTTCTGGATCATCCCACAGACCATCTATAATCCAAACAATTCTGTATTTTTGGTTTGTCCTGTATCTGGCTAGATATTCCAAGTTCTTCGATACACAATCATGGTATTGTTGACTGCTAAATTTATGAAACATATGCATGCTTTATTTCTTAATATTATTTTGCAGTCCTAATCACCGCTCGAACATTTCAGGGTCATGTCCCCATCTCCACCTGAACCTGTTCTTGCCTCTGAAACTTATATTACATTATATATCTTCCACCCACTCCTACCACTGTATTGACCAAAACAAAAGCTACTATTATAAAACGATAAAAGAAAAAAAAAAAAGAAGCATATATGACAACCTTTTCCTGTATTATTAATTTCCTGTTTAAGTCTTTTACTTGGCATAAGCTGGCTCTTTTGTGTAAGCCTCCTCGACGCCATAAACCTGCTTTTTGCTAGCCAAGAAAGATTCCAGAGCTAAGTTCTTCTCTTGGGTGTCTTTAAATTCAATTCTCCTTCCATGACCTGTAAGATTGTTATTTGTTATTAGCATTGTTCAATGAACAGCAAAACTGACTCACCGTTTAGGAAAAAAAGAGGGCAAAACTGACTTAGGGCAAATTAAAGAAAACACCAACCATGGTTGACAGAAATGCATTGTAATTTTATTATGCAGATCACGAAAAAGATACTGAATTTTCATGTGTTTGGGTAACTCTTTTGGTATATTAAAGGAAAAGGTTTGTCTAGGATTGGTGATGGGCTGGGTCTGGGTCAGCCACTCTCCTAATTTCTATCAGACCTGAAAGGCCAGTTAAATCCATCATGACAGCCATAAAAGGCCTGTTCATGAACATGCTCGGACTCAACAGAAAAGGCTGTTAAACTTGGGCTTGGGTCCAAGCTATTTAAATGGTAAGATCAGGCTCCGATCCAGGTTTTTCCCCATCATGGAAAATCTGGTGTAATTCAAGTATAGAAAATGTACTGATTTCGAATGGTTTTAAAACATTCAGATGCCATTATTTTTATTCTCTTAAAATAAGATGCAGTCATCTTGTTGTTTCCAGAGAACGTATAAGACTTTTGTTTATGTAGAATAGGGGGAGTAAACATACCAGGTAAAGCCCATACAAAATCCATCTCCAACAACTTTCGCACACTATTCAGTTGCTCAGGAACTGCCACCATTCATGAATCAGTAAGACAGAACACAGGCATTTTATGGTTAACTCAAGACAATTTTACCTGAAAACCAGTTATAGTTCTCGAAAATGGTCAATGCAGGTTCCCCTGCTCTGCCTCCAGCGAGATGATCACCGGGGAACAGAGCCTTCAGCGGCTTGTACAACAGACAGATGGATCCCTGCCAATAAGTTTGGACGTGCAGCATGGTCAAGGAATGGGTACATCATTGGCATGGAGGCTTGCCTTTATGCTTTAATAATTTAACAAAAGGCATATACATATACAATTCAAATTTCACACCACATAGGCAAGCACAACTCGTGCATTCATATTTGCTACACACGAGAATGTGTACCAAACATCTCATGCTGTTTGTTGGTGTTGATTCCTATTCAGATCCAAATTTTGATCCATCTCAAATTTTCATGGAGTAGGTGGGAATGTGCATAAGGGGGTTTCCCAGCCATGATCAAATAATGGCAAGAGACATTTTGGTACCCATCTCTTGTCTAGCAATTGGTATAGTAGTACTTTTCCTATAAATACATTAATGCTGAATATTCACCTTTCAGAAAAAATAAATATGCTGACAAGAGTGCACAGTTATCTTAAAAGTGTTTAGGTAACATAATTTGGAGACTCACCATATAATATGTATGTGTATGTATCAATGTTACATAAAACACGAAAAAACCCCATGTTTTCTGCTCTAGATAGAGCAATCCGGATTATGGGTCATTTGCTATCCAGATCACTATTTTCAGCGACCTGAAATGATAGCTCTATATTCTTACTATTGATTAAGTTGATGCAAATTTATAATTACAATGTAGAGATTTATACTTTTATTTAGTTAGTTATAATTAGTGTTTTCATTAGCGCTGTAGTGTAGCAAAAACGCTACGTAGCGTACGCAAGTAGCGTAATGTAGGGTACGGTACATGTAGCATAGCGTAGTGTATAGCATGGATAGCATAAGCTACCCGAAATCTCGTTTTTTAAAGTGTTTTTTCTATTTTAGTTTAACACCTATTTTTAAATGGTGATGACTTATACCTATGATACATGACACTACATTAAACTAATCCAGACCATCCAAATTGTGGTCTATATCATGAAAGAAGTCACACTTAGAGATGGAGAGAGAGAGAGAGAGAGAGAGAGAGAGAGAGAGAGAGAGAGAGAGAGAGACATCTCGCACACATGCACGCCCCCCTACGCACGTATGCAAAGAGGAGGGCCCCACCATCGATCTGGATCGATGACGACTCCAAGGAGGACCTCCTAGTTTGAGGACTGCGTTTTGGTTCCTTGGACTCGATCGTCATGTGAATACCACCATGGGTTCTCATGATCATGGCCCATTATTCTAAACAATATAGTACTTTGAATTTTGGTTAATTTGTTATTAGGAACATCATGGACGGTTTAGATTACTTTGATTAGTTGTTATTTGTGGTTACTTCGTCTCTAAGTAATAGGTTGCACACATGGCGCTAGTTTTGGAGTATAGGTTTTTCTTATAAATAGGCAACCCTCTATAGTTTTTTTTTTTTCATTGAAGATGATTAATAAAATTCGGCATTTTCCTGTTTCTCAAATTCTTTGAGTTGTGGAAACCTAATTGGGTGTGAAACCCTCCCTTTTTCGAAGGGCTAACTACCGTGGTACGAAGCCACACCCATCCCAACTCGCCTTCATCTCCTGCCTTCCACATTCCTCATCTACTACAGCCATCCCCTCATCAAATTCACCCACGTTTGCAGCTAATCTTTTCCCTACAACAGATTTCTAGAATCTAGCCCTGCAGGAGGGCTGAAACTTCGGTGGAGCACTGTGTTCAAACCAATCATCCGTTTGGCCTGAAATTTGGGAGAAATGTGGCCCGACCTTGGCCGACTAGGCCCTAGCTAGCGGATTCTAGATTCGTGGGCCCCACACACGTGCGGGCCACCATCTACGCACGTGCGTCAGGCCGGTTTGCTGTCCACTCGCGCGGGCCGATTATAGGTGCTCTCTCTCCTCTCCTTCACTCATCTCTCACCTGATTTCCCTAGCCCTAACCCTAGAATGAACTAAATCTTTATTTCTATGCCCCCTTTTTAACCCTAAGGTTTCTCGAATTGAAACCTGTGAATCCCTTGGATTGGGGAAATATTCCTACGTATGTGTGGATGAATCTATTATCCTTTGATCATTGTTTGGTTTATAATTTTAATCGATCCAGTCCTAGCATGTGTAGGCTTGGACTCTTATAGATCCCCTTTGTTGAATGCTTGACTTTATGTGGGATGTGGAGTTTTTGTGATTGTTTCTAACTTAGTATGATCTTAAGCCTGAAACTTTGCATATCATGTTTAATTTCCAAGTCCTGCATCAGAGAGAGAGAGAGAGAGAGAGAGAGAGAGAGAGATTATGCATATTGTAAATTTTATCATGTTTTCTATTATTTTAATTAAAAATATTACGGATCATGTAGCTTACTTTACATGCTATAAAGGGCCAAACGCCACGCTATACGTTACACGCTATTTAAAACACTGGTTATAATATAACACTAAGCATGCAGGGTCTACAATAATAATCATTTCATATATAAATTGTAATATAATTCATATATGAAACTATGTTGCATACACAGTGTATGTATTGAAGCTACACACATGATCATACCCCTAGCATACCACATATTGGAGGAGGTAGCATACTATGTACCCGTTCCTGTACCACACACCAAAAGAAATCCACAATCCAGGTAACCTTGGTATGTATTTATGTACATATGTGCTGCTGACAATTAATGTTAGAGACACTTAACCATCTCAATTTCCCAATTTGATCCTGCAAGATTTATGCATGGGAAGGCAGACCACTAAGCAGACATTTGTACTAATTAACACTGGCAGGTAACCTTTCCTCCTTTATTTCTAAGCAGAAGAAGAACTTAGTTTAGGATTACTTTCTATGCCTTTTGTTTTCTTGAACCACTTAGAATAGTACTTAATACGCCTTTTGTTTTCCTGAACCAATTTGCTACGGGAATGTGGCAACTGATTCAACTGCATTTGGATGAAATATCATAATCTCAAATTGGGGGAAAAAAAGGTACAGGAAATGTTCGTGTTTAATTTGGCCTTGATCATTAAAAAATACAGTAAAAAGTTCAGTTAAAAAAAACATAAACACTTCGACAGTTTGGAGAATGATATATGTATGCATATGAGCCAATATATCATATATAACCAAGGTTAAAATACGTACCTTCAATTAAAATAACTAGAATTTCTCTATGTATGACCAATAATGCATATAGATGGTTGAATGGTGTTCTTTGCCTCTCTTAATCCTTCCTTTCCAAATAATCCACATATAAATCAGTCTGTCTCTACCATTTTATTTTATACCTTTTACTCAATTTTATCAATGGGTGGTGATCACCAATCTCTATTGCCTAGAGTGCCTCCAAAAGTGGGGTTTTTTTTATTAAAAAAAATAAATTTATTGGTAAAAAAACGTGTTCAATTCGATTTGCCCGTAAAACGAGTTCTTTGCCTATTTTTCTGAAATATATAGAGTTTTAAATGTTTAATCAATTATACGTGTTTTTCTTTTTTTCCAAAAAGGCATAGTTTAAAACGGAGTTCTGCTAACAGAGTTCTAGAGCTCACTTCAGTATGGCCTGGAGTGAGTATAATCTCGAAGTCGGGACCAAGACTCCATGGACCATCCCCTTGCAGCTGGATCTCTACATCAGCAGTAGAAGCTTGTACCTGACAAGATCACAATAAGAAATTGGTGTTCAGTTAGAAATGTGGCAGAATCAAAATTCAAATGAGAAAGCTAAAGCCCAAATTTGTATCAAGCCTAATGAAGGTGAATAACTTGGCAAAAGGATAGGAAAGTTCATTATACACAGAAAGAAGGCATGGGCTGTAAATTGTTTTTAAAACCATGAATTTTGACATTTATACATTGGCTATGAAAATTTACACAGGGCATGATTATTCATAAGTTGGAAACTCTTTATGTATGGAAACACATTAGGTGAGTGGATTGAAATCTGCCTATGTAGGTAGGAAAAAAGCTCCACATGCATGTTAGCTCATAGATTCTGCAATTATTGGCAACATAAAACGCTAATGCAGGTGTTGGATCTCACATCAAGCGAGTGCATAATTCTCTCGCACTTCAGCCGCTTAGCCCATTTATCGTGATCTCCTATGTCATCCCTAATTGTAAGAACAGAAATCAAGGTATCTTCATAAGTTGACACAGTGAAAGGACGAGCTTTAAATGAAAATTTGTGTCAGTTTGCTTTGCCATACTTGTGGGTCAGAAACATGTAGCGTGCTCCGCCGAGCATTTCGATGTTACGTACAACTCTTTCTTTGTAACTTGGGCTGCAAGAGCATCAAGTCCAATATGATCAACTTACCAGCCAAATGCGAAATAGCATAATCTGCCTTTTGAGGATTAAAATTGCCAATGTTGTAAACCAAATACTTTAGGGTGAAAATGGAATTTCCTGTTTCGAAGGCTCAACATGATTCACCAGTGCCAAAACTCAAGTGACATGTTTGGGCCTTCACGTGCGCATGCATCTGTGGATAAGTTACAGTCCACCCAGTGGATAACTTCCAATCTTTCAGGAGTGTGCAACACCCAATCTGTCCAATAGGTTGATCCTGTCATGATAATCACCTTGTGCAAAAATATGCCATATCCACTCATCAAGTGGACGCTATGTATCAATGGCTACATATTGCTTTTGTGGTGTGGCCCCACTCGATGAGTTGATAGGGCTGATTTTTTCACTAGGTGATCCTCATGGTGGGACCAATCTATTGGAAGGGCTGTATTTCATGCGTATTTAACAGGTTGGAAGTTACCCGCCAGGTGACTGTAGCTTGTGATCCAACTGGTTGGAGTTGAAACCTTCTATATAATGCTGACTTAGTTGGATGCACCCTGTGAATAAAATTTTGAGATTACCTGTCGATGAGTATGTTTCCATCCGGATGAATGATTAAATACGAAGTTGCTCCATATGATTTTTCAGAGTGATAGCCACAGTGATAGACACCCTGAAAGTTCTCAATAGGTTTGTACAATTTTAAAACTCGGAACTAGCTTTCCTATGCACAAAATAACTAAATAATGATTTTGCCATAATTTATAAGCAGGAGAAGATCACCAAGAAATAACATAAGAAATGGTATCTGCAAGATATCAACTCAACTTGTTCTCAAAATTGCAATGATCTGGGCCACAAGCATTCTTGATCTGGATTACAGAAGGCAAAGTCATTCCACCTGACTACAAGATGATAGGAACCACTGTTGGTTGACTTTGGTGTGTAGTACATAGTTGCCATTGGAAGGTTTCTCCATATTCTTTCTTAAATAAAGGGAGCCTTGAGTATTCTATTCTATTATTTCGGGGTGGTTTTGATGAGTCCATAACTGTTTTGTTAGGTGCTAACATCCTTACGTGCAGGCTAATTTCTCATGGCAATGGGTGCAGAATTAATCCAGTGGAATAGGATGTCTGGACATGGAGATACAGCCATGCATGAAAAAATGCAGTCCTGCACAAGCTATGTGGGTGATTTTCATTTTATTCGACTTGAGATTGGCTCTTCAGATACGTATTTAGATTTGCAAAACATGGCTGACTTCTTTTTTCAAGATGATATGCTTCTGAATATCTTTTATGTCATTTAACAGCATGTGAGATTTGTATTATAAAAATGATATAAATCTCTGGTAGCTTTTTTTTTTTTTTTTTTTTTTTTTTAATTTTTTCCTCTTTCTATCTAATTTGCAGGGTTATCTCAGGAACAATTGGATTAGTAGGATTACAAAATCAAAATCTGGTGGTTGGGGTTGGTTGTGATTATGTTACATGAAGAAAATTGGCAATATAGTAAGCGCACGCATTTGTGAATAGATGGTATGATTACTTAAATAGAGCTAAACATTTGCAATCTAAAAGGGTAGGGATAATTCAGGAATAAACGTATAAACAAAGTTGCAGGTTTGCAATGTAATTAGCGCGGTGTTTTAGGAATAAATGACATGAATGTTTAATGATGCTTCACTTTTTGGGTTTTACATGCTAGTGGATATGGCATGTTCAATGCACATGGAGAAAGAGGAAGCAGCTGCTCACGTGATATTTCACCATCATTTTGAAAATAGTGGGGACTCATCCTCAAATGTGGCGTTCATGTATGTCTATCCAGACCAGCGTTTTAAATAGCGGTAGTGTGTTGCATAGCGTTCAGCCCTTTGTAGCATGTAGCATAAGTAGCGTAAGCTACACAATACTTCTATTTTTTAATATAAAAATATAAAAAATATGATAAATGATAAGGGAAAAAAAAAAACTATATATATATAAACACCTAAAAGATTATTCATTTTTTTTTCAAGTATAAACATGTTCAAACAAGTTATTAATCATCATTTATCAAAAGCCAATTCACATACATAAACCAAATAAAATTATTATCACGTCAACAACTTTTTAAGCAAACTATAATTAATAATGCCTAATTGGAATTTGGAACCACAAGTCGCAAGTATGAAAAGAAATTAAAATCCCACAAGTTGAGAGTATTAAGTACAAAATACAAAATATAATTACTATTTATTAAAAAGAAGGCGTACGCTACGCATTCCACGATGCTACATACACTATTTGCTAACGCTACGGGCGCTACTGCTACACTACGGCTGCTATTCAAAACAATGATCCAAACTGCCCAAACTATGAGAAATATTGTAGATGGATCAGATCTCTAAAAGCACACTGATCAAGATCTCTAATCCTCAATGCTGGCAGGGGGCCAGAGAAAGAACTTGTTAGGCACCTTATAGGGGGTTATGCTTTACGGCTATCCTTTAGGCAATTTGGCAGAAAAGGAACAACCTCTCGTTTAATAGTGCATGTGCCCTATCTCTCCCATAGTCTCTCGAGTTAAACATCTTGTTTGCTCTTGGGAGAAGGTTTGGCCTCTTTCCCCTGATCAGCTCTGGATCAGTCATTGGTCGGTTCTCCCTTGTGATGCACCTGCATCATAATGCTCCCTCAGGTTTTCTTTTCAAGAGATAATTATCTGCTGGTTTTTTTTTTTCCTTGAAGAGACCTTTCTAGATGGCCGCCTTCCTTAGATCAGTATTTTCATAGATATGGACTGAAACAGTGATAAATTTAAATGGACAGGACTGCCTAGACACTACAACTAACAAAAAGCATTATATTTATATAGTTATACATATGAGCTATGATCAAGCAATGTCATCTGCAATAGAGATTTACTTTGAGACAAACACATTCAAGCTAAGAAGCAACATTCTGACTAGCATGCTCTTGTTGTATTTCAGGAACTTGGGTTTTTGTAAAGCAGACTATATAGAAAAAAGACAAGATACTGAATTGAAATGGTACATTACCGGAAGTTTTTGCTCATTGATTGGGATAGGAAGTGTCTTATGCACTTCTAGAATATCATGCGGAGGCTTTTCAGTATGAATAGAGGCAGTTGGGCAGCAAAGGAGAGCCTGCAAGCACGAAAGGGGTCGAAAGTCAATACCCATATTCATCATCACCATAGCTATGTCCAAGTTGTATGTGGTGAGCTTATTCTGATTGGCTAAACACCTGACATAAACCGTCCTCCTTTATCTGGCTTGGGGAGTAGTTAGTGAAATTGCTGTAGGGTGGTATTTGGTAATCAATGCCAATATTAAGGGGGCAGAAATTTGAGAATGTTCTAATTCCCCACTATAAGAGGCACATCTCAGTAGCACCAGTACCAACATAAAGATGTGGGGCCCATGTGATGTATGTAGGACATCCAACCCAACCATAAGACGCATGAGCTCATGTCAACGCAAGGTATCAAAAAACAGCCTAACCATTAACCAACACTCAGATGAGCCACAGCGCAGGGAACAAGATGGGAGAGAACACCCACCCTTGATTTGCACTGAAGCCAACCTAAGTTGCAAAAACTTGATTTTGGACCTGATTGTTCATCTTGGCCAGGTGAAGGGTCTGAATGTCCTGGAATGCCGATACACAACAAGCTGGGTCTCCTATTCAAATTGTTAGACGTAGACCGGTGGAGCCCACTTGTGAGCAATCACTAGTGGGTGGTCCCATATGGTTAGACTTCTTCCGAGGTTTTTCCTTTCCGTTGGGATATCAAATTTAATTTTGAATTTGATTTTGGATAGGAGATAGAGAGAAGATCGGATAATCCGTTCCTCATCCTATCTCCTTTCCTTTCCTTTCCTATAAAACGGATGCGCTCTCTCTCGCACTGAAATACAAAATACCGAGAGTATACAGAGAGATATAGAGTGCGCTATAGTCTGTCCATCTCGGCTTGTCCTTGGGACGATCTGATCCATAGATCGCAATCCGGGGCCACTATATACCGTAGGATCAGAGGTGTGAATAATTCCATCTGCTCCAGTAGTAGATAGACGGGCCGTTGGAACACCATCCTTCTGCTTTGTGAGGGTCCCAATCATCGTGTAGACCGTCAGATCTTGAGGGCTCACCTTCCGCATTTCCCAACACAAATCAATGGTAGAGGTCCACTCTCAACTTGTCCTTGTCCCCTCTGGTGTTGCCCACTTGGGTTTTGGATTGGCCTGTTGTTTGAGGACCGGGAATACTTGAGGTTAGGCATCTAATGGACCGGTAGGATGTCATAGATACATTAAGTGGGCCCCACATCTATCTGGTGCGACTGTGGCTTATAGTGGTACAGGTACCACTGGAGCGCACCCCCTACCATAACAGCACATAAATTCCCAAGTCTTGGCGGTTAGTTCTCTTTTGATTATATTATAATCATTTATAGGAAATAATGTTGAAGATATGGAGAAGATTGTTAAAAAAAAATGGAGCTTGTTGAACATGACACCCCCACCAAATGAAGTTCAAGCAATGATCACATGTAGGGCCCACAATGGGCTGGGCCAAGCAAAATCAAATTTTCTGAATAGGTCTGGCCTGACTGTCCTAGCCTGACTAATGCTAGATCTAAGCCAACAACTTACCAGGCCCGGCCCGTTGAACAATACCTCTCATGTGTTAAATATCAAATGAAAATAAGCACCTTAGGGTCTGTTTGGATACAACAAAATTCTTGGTCATAGTTAAAAAAGACCAGAAGTAAATGTAATAGTTTAGTTCTGAACAAATGTTTAGCCCTGTTTGGGAAACACATGTTAATCTAGAATAATTTTGAACTTTATTTGAAAATTAATGTACTACTCTAAAATTGAAATTAAAGACACAAACTGTCATCCATCATTGATTCATGAATCTGACAGGTAAAATATAATTTCACTATCTTATATTGACTTATGATCCATCTAAAGTGGGGCCTGGTATTTGACGGTTTAATTTGAGTTATATATTTTTCTGTGTTTGGTTTATGGTCCATTGAAAGTGGAAACTAACCATTTCATCACCTAAGCCTTATCCCAACTAATTAGGGTTGGCTAAATAAAAATCCTTTTCTGCCATTTCACTCTATCAAGTCCATAACTTCAGCCAACCATCTGGACTTTAATTTTGATTTACATGTTTCTCAAATGTGTTTCTGAGTAAGGGTGGCAATGGGATGGATGGCCTGATGAACCCAGCTTAGCTTTGGACCGGGCTTGGACCTATTAGGTTGGCCCATGCGCTAGGCTCGGGCCTGACATGTCCAATCGATTTTTCGAGCTGGGTTCGAGCTCAAATCATTTTAGCCCAACCTAGCCTAGCCATGGCTCAGTGGTAGACGCTCTTTGTTTTAACACTGAGATCATGGGATCGAGTGCCTATTTGTTGTGGGTGTAATAAATAAATAAATAAAACAATGTAGCCTAGCCAGGCCAGGCCTATCCTGACTTTATATGCACATCTTATATCCTACAAACGTCATTTTAATTCTCAATTAAGCAACTATTCATCTTGAACGTAGACCATTAATTTTGTTCATTTTAAATGTTTTTTTAATACATTAGTGGCCCACTTGATCAACGGATAAATTAGAAACAGTCCAGTGGGAAATAAGTATTTGGACCAACATATTTGTGGCCTCAAGCTTTGGGTCTACTGTGCTAGGCCCATGTCAAGCATGGGCTTGAGCTAAAGTACAGGGTCTTAAGTGTCTGACCAAGCTGGGTTTGGCCCAAATCTGACCCATTGCAATCCTTAGTTGTGTATTTAGAAGAGAGGGAGAGAGATTGACTATTTAGAGATTGAAATAAATAAATTTTGAAGGGTTTTAAATAAAAACATTAACCAGGGACAACTTTTATGCTTTTCATTGTTTAACCAAAAATGGTTAGAAAAAAGTTAAGCAGTTATTTTTTTAACTTCACTGATTATTGGTGTATCCAAACAATCGCTTAGATTAAGCAAACCTGTTTTTTTTTTTTTTTTTTTTAAATCACAGGTAGTTCTAAATTCGGATGGGTTCCTTGGAAAGGAATACCTGAAGAGCCTTGAGCCTTTCTTCCTCACAACTGGGCTGTTTAAAGACTGCAGATTGATCGGCGATTCGGTCGAAGGTTTGCTGCAAAAGAATTAATCCATTATTACAGAACTTGAGCCCTGGATGGCCCACTGTTCATTAATCACAACCATTGCAGGGCTCTGGCCATCCAGCTCTGGCCTTTAGATTGATGACTGGCATTCAGTGTAAAAAGTACAGATAACTGTTCTTTGAAATGTGGTCAGCTACCACTGGCCCATTAGATGGTTGGTCCTGATTTGTGTATCCAACCTACTGTGTTACAATTCAACCATCTCTATTGTTTCATTCCCGTTTATGTCTAGGGGTAAATGAGATGGGCCAGGGTCAAACCATGCCGAGCCCACCTCATTTTGAAAAAGGCTCAATCTGGGCTGTTGGTTTCTGTGACCTTAACTCCTAAATACTAATTCTCATCTGGAACATAGACTTCAAAACCATATAAACTAGAGTCCCTTCACAGACAACAGCTATTGTAGAATAAGCTTTATTCTACAACTATGTTTGTGGGGCCCACCACAATGTAATGATCACATCCACTCCATCCATCTGATGCGTCCCTTCAAGTTTCGCCCCATAACTTAAATATCAGGCCGATCTGAAAATTAGGCGGTTCACACTGCCATGAAAGGCTTGGATGGCAATGCTAGCCATTAAAACCTACCTCCCAGACGGTGTGGGGAACACACCGTCTTTTGTATATGTAATCCAATCCGGTAATTAGATGGGCTCCACTAGGATGCATAAACACCCAAAATCAGGACATTCAAAACACAGGTGGGCCCACGATATAACATCATGCATTAAACTTAGAAAATCACGTGCCGCTCACACTCTACCATGTGATTTTATAAGTTCTATGCATGATTTTAGGTGATGGGCCCACCTGATTTTTGGGTTGGCTAGATCTTGGAGACAAGGGTCGAACTTGAAGAGGCCCACCTGATGGACGGACTGGATTTCATACACACCACCATGAGCCCCACACAAAAGCTTGTGCAACAAGCTTATTCTATAAATGCTGCAGAGGAACCACGTGGTGTGACATCGAACCATTCAAAAGGTGTTCCCCCACCATAACGTGCTTCTATCTGGACTTAAGGCCAATCGAATCGCCAGGTGGGTCCCATCATAAAAAAACAATGCACAACCGTCCAAAAATCCTCAAATGCAGTGCATGGCACCAAAACATTTAAATCCCCAAATGATCGTGGGCACACCAAAAGTCAGTCCCATCCAATTATTAGGTGGGTCCCACCACTTGAATTTGGAGGGTTCTGGGCGTCCTTTCACTAATTTCTATGTTGTAGCCCAGCTGATGGCTGGTTTGGTTTGATTTTTAAGAAATCTAAATATCATGGTGGGCCCACACATTTTAGACGGGTTAGATGTAAGAACAGCCCATTTAAAGGATTAGTAAAAGTAAAGATGTCCATTGCAAGTAATTACCGGAGCCATCCAACGGCAGACATCGCAATCTATGCATTTGTTGTCTGCAAGAAACAAACAACATACGGATGCATTAGTTTCTAAAAATAGGTGCATTTGTTAGGTGATCCAGACCGTTGGTCTGATCATCCCTACCTTCGATGTGGGATACCTAAAATAAAATAAATAAATAAATAAAAATCTTATTCCCTTTGATGAGCAGGCCGCTGTGGGCCCTCCTTGTACAGGCTGGGTGCATCAGGACTGAGTGGTTCCTCATTTCTAGACGGAAAGTTACATCTTACCAACAAGGGAATGGCATGGATCACGTTGAATGCTATTAGTTTAATCTTAGGCGTAGGGCCAAGTATTCTGTGCATGAGACATGCATGTGCAGGATCTGGACCGTCCATCCTGTAGGCCTTGCCTGTTTAATGGGCCCATACCGTAAAAAACTACACAATGAGACTGTCCTACTTGCTGCATGAAAAACATGTCTAATGGGTCACATTCAACAGCAAAAGTCTGTAGATTGATTACTTAGGATCATCCAACCGATGAATCCTTGGCCCATCCAAGGGAGGACCCTTTCAGATCTCGTACAGGTGTGGTGATCAGAACCATCCGTTCAACGGAAGTTTCTTATGGTTTTCCTTAGAGCACAGGATAGAACTGGGAAGATGGACGGTTCTGATCATAGGACCATCTCTTCAAATATTTCATCTCCACCATTAAAGTATGATTATCAAGGGTGATTAGGACCATTGCTTTAATGGGACAGCATATATATTGGGCATGACTAGAAAAAAACATCGCGGCCGGATAATCGTAGGGCTGTAGTGGTCCCATAATTTCAGGGCCTGTTTGCCATTAGTATAGACCCGACAGACTACCCACGTTATTTTATTCGACCGGAAAATCCTTATTTCAGGCCTGCTTTTTCCGGCTGGCAAAAGTATTTTTGCCAAAAAAACTAACGTACATGTTCTAAAAAACACCTTATGCGAGATAAGTTTCGAGCGGAAAATAATAATAATAATAAATAAATAAAAATTTTTTTTAAAAGCATTGTACGGACTCGTCTACAATGCTAATTTTTTCGCCGTTGGTCCCTCCTCGCCACTGAATTTTCTAGAAACAATTGTTTCTTGGGAAGGGAGCAGATTAGGTGAGACCTCGGCCGCACACAAGTGGGTGCGACCCTTACATTGGGGCAACCTTTATATATGTATTCTGTATCCACGCCGTCCATCCGTTTTTCCATATCATTTTAGGGCGTTATGCCAAAAACAAACTAGATCCAATCATCAGGTGGATAATACCATAGGAAACAATGTTGATCAACGCCTTACCATGAAAATATTCTTAGGGAATACCTTAATGTTTAAG
This sequence comes from Magnolia changhungtana, assembly GCA_030180095.1. Classification (NCBI taxonomy): domain Eukaryota; kingdom Viridiplantae; phylum Streptophyta; class Magnoliopsida; order Magnoliales; family Magnoliaceae; genus Magnolia; species Magnolia changhungtana. The sequence goes on from JASAUF010000662.1 coordinate 2,861,570, forward strand.
TAGTTTTATTTTCCATCCAATCTATTGATAAGGTGTCGTAACCCTGGATGAAGGGAACAAAAAAATATCAGCATGATCCAAAAATTTTGTGGCCCATGAATGGTCAATCACCACCGTTTCCTATATTATGGTCCACCTGATAACTGTATCTGCTTCAGTTTTAGTAAAACGCTCTGAAATGATCTTGAAAAACGTATGGACGGCGTGGATGCAGAATACATAAATCAAGGTCGGCCCCATTGTAAGAACCGCACCGTCTTGGGTGGGTCGCTGGTCTCATCTAATCAGGCGCGGATTAGATACTGACAAGGTCAGTAGCCAAATCGCTACTGAAGTGACGTCACCAAGCTCTATGGACCCCACCATGATGCATGTGTTGTATCCATACCGTCCAAACATTTTTAGAGATAGTTTTATCGCATTAAAAAAAGAATGAGATAGATCTAAGGTTCAAGTAGACCCACCACAGAAAACCGTGGGAGCAGTCACATCCACCGTTGAAACATTTATAGGGCCCACCGTGATGTATTTTTGAGATCCAACCTATTCGTAAGTTAACATGGAGAAATATGAAGGTAAAAAAAAAATATCAGCTTGATCAGAAACTACTGTGGCCCCTAAGAAGTTTTGAACGGTGGATGTCACTGTCCTCACTGTTTTCTATGGTGGGGTCCACTTAAAACTTTAGATCTATCTCATTCTTTTTGTAATACCATAAAACGATCTCTCTAGATGTATGGACGGTATGGATGCAACACATGCATCATGGTGGGGTCCACAGAGCTTGGTGACGTCACTTCAGTAGCGATTTGGCTACTGACCTTGTCAGTATCTAATCCGCGCCCCATCTTATCTGCTCCCGATTGAGAATTGCTTACGTGTAAAGGTGAGAAAGACAATGTGGTGGGGCCCACTCAAGTGTTGGATCTATCTTAATTTTGGAGACATACGTTAGCATGGCCCACTTAAGTCTTTCATCCAGCTAAATTTTGGAGTCATACACTGCTATGATACGGCCAAAATGGATGGACGGTGTGGGTGCAGCCCCGTCATCGTGTGGGCCGTATAGCGCCGCAGGCTGGGTTTTAGTGACGTGGCGTGTCGGCTTGCTCATAGATGAGATTATCCAGTCCCGTGCTTGTGTAATTCAAAAATCACGTATACATACACGTTTGTCTTTTGCACTCATGTCATGTAAGTTCAAGATCCAATCCATCCATTAGAAAGGTACCACCATGTTGTTTTGTAACACAAGAATTAATTTGATCAGATAGTCAGGTGGGCCACAGTTTATATAAAAAATGTACGGTTATAAAACACTTGGTCGATGTCTTCTAATCCATCTACCTGTTTCTAATATTGGAGCCCACCTTTTTATGTGTTCCAGATTAATTTTAGGAAAACATAGTCAGATCAAACGGTAGATGGATTTGAACTCGGAACTACATGCCATGATAGCACGTGTATGGAGGTGCACGACTCTAGAAGTGTTTTCGCAGGAAACTACTATAATTAAAAACGGTGAGAGTGTGTTTACAAGAAACTTCTATAGAAATGAGGATTTATGAGTGTTTTGACAAAAAACTACTATAAAAATGATATTTATGAGTGTTTTGACAAGAAACTACATTGAAATGTGATATATGAGTGTTTTGGCAAGAAATTATTATAGAAATGGTGGGTCACTTGTTATGGAAAATTAATTTTTTAATTGATTAATTAAGTGTTAAAAATGAATTTCATAATTAAAATTACAGAAAAGTGCGCTTTTGCAAAGAGAAACAGGCCCCAAGTTTGGATTGTTTGCAAAGAGAAACTATTTAGACGGTTCTGATTTGAGGTACATGCCACGTGTACGGTAAAGTATGGAGGTGCACGACTCTAGAAGTGTTTTGGCAAGAAACTACTATAATTAAAAACGGTGAGAGTGTGTTTACAAGAAACTACTATAGAAATGAGGATTTATGAGTGTTTTGACAAGAAACTACTATAAAAATGAGATTTATGAGTGTTTTGACAAGAAACTACAATTGAAATGTGATATATGAGTGTTTTGGCAAGAAATTATTATAGAAATGGTGGGTCACTTGTTATGGAAAATTAATTTTTTAAATTGATTAATTAAGTATAAAAAAATGAATTTCATAATTAAAATCACGGAAAAGTGGCCTTTGGCAAAGACAAACAGGCCCTTAGTTTGGATTGTTTGCAACCGAAATGGACGGTTTGCAAAAAATTGAGAAATAAATATTAGTGATGGTCCATTTCTACTGGATGAGAACTTCATCAGTCGGACAGCCAGGATTGCCCACTCGCAGTGATTTTTTTGCTACATGCCTTCTGTGTAGTGGCCCACCAGATGAACAGTCCTGATGACATTAGGCCTCCGCCACATACGGTACACGTGTGACATACTTCAAATCCGAGCAGCCCAAATAGTTGAACCTACTGTACGTTGGTCATCTACTAAAAACGAGATTGATTAGAGAATCCCAACCTCCGATCAATGGACATTATTCTATTGAATTTAGACCGTTTACTACGACAGTTCATTAGATGTCCACCAATTGATCAAATAGGATCATACTTTCAGTCTAGGTTTTGGGTTGTGATTCATACACAGTAGAACCTACTATTTAGACGGTTCTGATTTGAGGTACATGCCACGTGTACGGTAAAGTAGCCTCACCTAGACCTAGCTAGAGCATATACTGCACTAAATCCAAACACCTATGCATCGCAATGCGGGACGCGGTTTAGCTAGGGACCTCAACATTAGCCAGCTAGATGTGTAAAAGTTGTGGGCCCCACTATGATGTATACGTTTTATCCATGCTGTCCATCCATTTTTTTCATCTGATTTTATGGTATGAGCCCAAAAATGAGGCAGATCCAAATAACAGGTAGACCACACCATAGGAAAACAGTATTGATTGAACGTCCATCATCAAAGACTTCCTAGGGCAAACTGTAATGTTTATTTTCTATCCAATCTGTTGATAAGGTCACACAGACCTGGATGAATGGAAAGAAAAATTATTATCTTGATCCAAAACTTCCGTGGCCCTCAGAAAGTTTTCAATGGTAGGCATTCAATCCCCACTATTTCATGTGGTGTGGTCAACCTGAAATTTGGATATTCCTAATTTTTGGTCTCATACTGTAAAATGAAATTTCAAAATGGATGGACGGCGTGGATAAAATACATCCATTATTTTGTGGCCCACAGAGCTTTGACACCAACCAGCGGGCTAGTGTTGGGGTCACTAGCCAAACCGCATCCCGCCATGCGGTGGATAATCTGCCAGCACATCCATCCATTTGGTTCGAATTCATTTCGCATGTCTCGCGGCTCAAGATAACCAGCATCCGTCGCCCAATTGGGCCACACATTCAGACATGCCCTGATGATCTAAACCGTCCATGCTCTAGATGATACTCTAAAAGAGCTTCTAAATGGATGGTATTGGCCATCTCTATCTGCAGATCAAATTGAAAATATCATTTTCAATTGATCAAATTCAACTCCTAAAATCAAAGGTCAGGATGATATTAGAAGCATGATTATTGTACCACAGCTCAACTATACTAACACCAAGAAGATGGACGGTCCAAATCATCATACCATCACCACACGTGTGTCCCAAGTGTCCACACATAGCTAGTCATTACTTTCTTACCTACAAAGAACTCTCCATCTATATTCTGGGATCGCCGCTGGCGTGACCGCTTCGTCGTAACGGGCGTTTGGCACGCTCTCGCCGATACGAAATTTCGGCCGATATCCTTCCGAATGCCGACTTTTGGGACGGGAAACGGTCCAGAGACCCGATATTTCGGGGAGAGAGTATCCCTCGCGACAAAGCTGCTCTGCATGATGAATCGAGATGTAGAAGTGTCTGTGTATCTGGTTTTGCAATTTTCATGGTTGCTGTGGTGCAGTATTTAAAGCCATTCCTCTGCCATGGTTGAAGGTTATCCGCGGGTTTGGCACGTTTCGATGTCTGGCTCAGCTACAGCCATCTATCAACATCAACGGCCTTAATTCATTCACTAGAAGCTTCCTATCTTACTCAGATTGGGTCTACCCTGGGGCTCTGATGGGCCCACCATGATGTATTCGTTTTATCCACACCGTCCATCCATTTTTTCATATCATTTTGGATATGATATAAAAAATGAGGCATGTCCAAAGCTCAAGTGTACCACACCACAGGAAGGACCAGTAATAATGATGCCGATCGTTGAAACCTTCCTTTTAAAGGTCACGTTCATCCATTTTAACATTTCATTTTAGGGCATGACCCAGAAAGGAATAAGATCCAAATATTAGGTGGACCACACCACAAAACAGTGGCAATTGAATACTCACCGTTAAAAACATCCTGGGGGCTTCTGGAATGTTTGTTTACCATCCAACCGTAGGCGTTCAATCCCCACCGTTTCTTATAATGTGACTCACTTGAGTCATGACATCAACTTAAAATGATGTGTTAAGATGGATGGACGGCATAGATAAAATGCTACATCTGGTAGGCCTACAAAGCCTCTTCCAGTACCGACTCGGTTCCTAGCAGGGGTAGGGACGCGTGCCACACTCATATGAAAAGAAATGCTCCGGTGCTCTCGTAGCATTGGGACTCTTGGACGGTCCAATCGATAGATCTCACTGGTTTGAGGACCTAAGCATGGGGCTGTACACGATCCAAGCTGGCTCGAAAAGCTCAGTTCGACCTAAGTCGACTTAGCTCGGCTTGAACGACGACTCTGAGGGGAGTCAAGCTTCAAATGACGGCCTAGCTCATTTTAAAAACAAGCCGAGTTCGATCAAAGTGGATCTTGACTCGACACAACTCGAACTCGGCTTGGCCCGACGCTTGAGCTCGAACTCGGCTCAACTCAAATATATAATATATTGTATTTAAAAATAAAAAATTAAATATTATATATATATGGGAAAATGTACTATGCGCTTGACCTCACGCGTCCATCCCATAAGGTCAAGCTGTGTGGGCCCCACCGTGATGCGTTTCGAACATCTACCCCATCAGTTAGATGCACCATTCCATCGTGGGCCTAGGTCTCAAAAATCAAGTCAATCCGTGACTTGTGTTGGCCACACCACATACAGAAGTGGAGAGGGGTCGTGCACCATTAAAACATTCATAACCATTTTTTAGGGCCCACTGAGATGTGGTTTGCAAATCCATCCCATCCATTATGTGTGTCCCACTTGAATGAGGGTTTAGACCAAGTTTCAGGAGGTTACAAAACTCAGGTGGGCCCCACCAAGTGCTTTTATATGTTTTAACGGTGTCTTTACATAATTTTAGATGGTATAGCCCACCTGAGCTCCGTATACGGCTGATTTTTGGGATATCCTATAATTTAAAGGGGACCCATCAAATGCACGGTGTTGATGGTCGACACGCATCATGGTGGGGCCCACACAGCTCAACCTCACAAGAGCTTATCGTGAGCTCTAGCGCATTGTACATTTTCTATATATATATATATATATATATATATATATATATATATATATATATATATATATATATTGAATATTTGATTTGAAAGTTGGGTTGGTGTGGGTTTGGTCAATTGGGTCGGGTGGCTAGGAAGTTGGGTCGGTGTGGGTTTGGTCAATTGGGTCGGGTGGCTAGGTTGAGTTAGGTGTCGATTGGGTCGGGTTGCTGAGTTGAGTTGGGTGTGAGTTGGGTCAGGTTGGGATCAGACTCAACTCAACTCGAGGTAAGCTCACCTCGACTCGATCCACTAGCTCGCCTCAAGTTCAAATCGAAATTTTTGAAAAACAAGTCAAGCTCCAATGATAAGCTCGAGGCCGAGCTCGAGCTCGAGGAGAGAACGAAGGAGTCAAGTCAAGCTTGGCCCACCTCGACGCAGCTCGGCTCGGCTCGGCTCGGCTCAGCTCGATGTACAACCTTCCAATCCATCCTTGGTTTGCCTTCGTTTTTTTTTTTTTTTTTGTCCACTACCTTCCTTTTCCTGAGGCACTGATTGAATACTTTAAATGATTGTTATATATGACTGAAGGAAATTTTCACTTTTTATTAGAATATTTCAATATCGTTTTGGCAGAAAAAATAAAAATTTTAAAAATTTTATTTTTTTCAAAACTAAAATCTCAACATAAATTATGCGGAAAAAGTGATTCTTTAGAATCATGGTCGATCCAAAATGTGACTACAACAAATAGATGAATAAAAATGTTGATCGGACCTATTTTGTCTAAATAATCTTGATTGTCATATTAAAGATCATTGGTATTATGGTTAGTCTTTATCAATTAGTGTGATTTTCACATGGTAAGCCATTTAATGTAAGCTGGACCTAACTAATAGTTTGGATCAACGGAGTAGAATGTCTTAGTGTCCCGTTACAAATAGCAGCACTATAACTTATAGTACTCTCAGAGGCACTGGAGCATTTCTTATAATGAGATACGTGGCTTGCGTATTATTCATTTAATAAAAGAAGATTAGTAAAGGTCATCATTACGAACGGCTGCTTAAGAAGTATATTGTGTCCTACACGTGCCAGCACCAATTCTGTCCTACCTGGAGCTTTATGGGGCCCTCAGTAATTTATATGTTTAATCCACGCCGTCCATTCATTTTTTCAGATCATTTGAAGGTATTTTCCCATAAACGAGTAATATACAAAGCTTAAGAGGATCACACCACAAGAAAGAGTGGGGGTTTAAACACCTACCTTTGAAAACTACTTAAAGCCACGGAAGTTTTTGATCAGGCTGATATTTGTGTTTTCCATTCATCCATGTCTATGTAACCTTATGAAGAGGTTAGATGGCGAATAAACATCACGGTGGGCCCTAGAAAGGTTTCAACGGTGAAGTCATAATCACCACTGCTTCTTGTGGTGTGGCCCACTTGAGCCTTGAATCTGCTTCCTTTCTTGGCTAATGTCTTAAAATGATCTCTTAAGATGGATGAATAGCGTTGATTAAAATACAAACATCACGATCAGCTCCAAAGAGCCGTCCTGCAGGGGTAGGACGGAGACTCCCTTCCATGCTTAAGTGGCAACCTTCCAATCAGATCTTCGTACTTTTTTACTCGCCTCTCTCTTTTATAATTGGGATTTTCTTTCTCATAGAAACCTCTTTTCCCTCGGGGGGCCTTAATTGTGCTGGAAATAGTATCTGGAAAATGATAGATAATATTTAAAAAAATAAAAAAATATGAATAATAAAAATAATATAAGAAAAATTGATTTATTTGCTTTAGCCAAGACATGATTGATTCACTCGTTAGCTTGAAACCGAATCTGCCCTCCTTGAATCATGTCACAAGTGCAATAGAATTCTTGAATAGTTGGCCTCAATGATACAACGATTGTTACCCGGTCCCAACAGTGTACTCATTGTACATGGGCTTGAAGTAACATGCAGAACTTAATCAAAGTGAGTTGACTTGGCAATAAACTCGTTTGGTAAAATAACACTAAATCAAAAATTAATTTTGAAAAAATAGAGAAAGAAATCATTGATTTGAATGAATGAACTTGAAAAAAGGAGTAGGTCTATATATGGGTCCTTACTCTTGCTCCGGCGGTAGACTCTTAGGAGTTTAAACACCTGGTCAAGGGTTCAAGTACCCATAGGTGGTGAAATTCCACTAGCGTGAGTGTGTGGGGGTGTGTGTACGTGTGTAAAAATAAAATAAAATTTTAAAAAGAAAAAAGAAAAAAAGAAAAAAGAGGAGTACGTCTATATATAGATTATGATTAGGTACTTAAAAGTATTGTTTCAAATTGGTCAAGTCCAATGGGTTTGAAGCCAATTGGTGTGACCGCCAAAACAAACACGTCCTTCATTTGAAAATTCGCGTAAAATCGACAGGTGCGAGTATACTCGCAGAGTGCAGAACAATGATCCAGACCAGGACTAAGACCCAATCTCGCCCGATGTGCACAGGGTCATAGCCAGGCACCGCGAGGTGTGTTATAAATAGATGGTCCAACTCAAATAGCTATTCCTCAATGACAGCTCAAGCTTTATACAAACCACATCTTTTATATTTATGAGATTTCTTTGGTTCATTTTGATGTGAGACAAAAGAGCTACACTAAAAATAAAAATAAAAAATGCTTCAAAAAAGAAACAAGCAATAAAAATTATAAAATTTTAAATAAAATTATTTTAAAATACATTAAGGTTGATTGATGAAATAGTCAAGAAAATAATATTGTGCAGGGGTACATAGTTCAATAAAATATGTATTGTTTGAGATCCATGCAAATCTACTTGATTTATGGACCATTGCGTGTTGGAGATGGGCCCACATATACATTTATATTTTATAGCTTATATCTTATACAAACTTCCTATGATATCGCAAGTTTCTGTGCACCTTTGCATCGCATAGCTCTTGCTACGTAAAAGTTGTATGTACCATTTTTAAGGTATAGAAATTTTCGGATCTCTATTGTTGTCAATGTCTTAGGTTAGGGTTGCCCTAGCCCAGCCATAGTTAGGTTTGGACTAGCTTGAGCGTTAGTCTAGCTACAAAGGCTTTGGCCCAGCCTCACTCAGGCCTTTCATGTCTAGGCTTAGCCAAGGCCAACCCTCTTAAGGAAGATGGCTTAAAGTATTTCAATTTTAAAAAATGTAACTTTTTGAACAATAGCCTGTTGTTTTTAGGCTTTGTTATAACGTCTACGAGCATTCAAGTGGACGATGAAAAAGTGAGAGCCATCAAGGAATGACCAGTTCTAACAAACATCTATGAGGTGTGAAGTTTTCACGAATTGATGACATTTTATCGTTGGTTCGTGAAAAAATTCAGCATAATTGTGTCACTAATTACAAACTGCATGAAGAAGAGACAATTTCAGTGGAATGACGAAGCCAATAGGAGCTTTGCCGAAATTAAGCACAAGTTGTCCACAACCACGGTTATATTACTTCCCAACATCGACAAATTATTCGGAGTTGAATGCGATGTTTCATATGTCGGAATTGGAGGAGTTTTGTCTCAAGAAGATAGGCCGATAGCCTTCTATGGTGAAAAACTTAGTGATACACGCAAAAAGTGGTTGACTTATGAGCTCGAATTGTATGTAGTAGTCCAGGCACTATGGCATTGGCGACATTACTTAATTCAAAGGGAGTTAATTCTTTACACAAACTATTAAGCTCTTAAATTCATTAATAGCCAAGATAACGTGAATCGTGTGCATGCTATGTGGATTTCATTTTTGCAGGAATTCATATTTGTGTCACCTTGCAACTTTGTTAGTCACTATGAGCAATGAGATTGTCGGGTTCGAGCGCCTTAAATATATAAATGCTGACAATGACGACTTCAAGGATGTATGGGTTACATGCCAAGAAGGTCACCCTAGTAACCTACATATGCAAGACGGGTTCCTTGTCAAAGGGAATCGACTGTGCATTCCCAAAAGCTCGTTGAGGGATCAGATCATCTAAGAGCTACATGGAGGTGGCCTTAGTGGACACCTTAGACGGGATAAGATGCGAGTTCTTGTTAAAGAACGATATTACTGGACGCAGTTAGTACGTGACGTGAGTAGAGTAGTATAGCGTTATCATGTTTGCTAGGTCTCCAAGGGATAGTCTCAGAATACGGGTCTCTGCACCTCGTTACCCGCACCTGATGACCCTTGGGAGGACCTATGTAAGGCCTGTATCCTAGTCCGTACTGTGCTGTCAACTTCCGCGATCCTTCCCGACGAATTCCGGCAACCTATAACCTATAATCGACATTTGCGCGTGACCCTAAGTCGTATTCTGTAGATTTGAGTCGGCTTAATCTGAAACTTGTACTATTACGACCGCACCGTCGCCACGGTTCCGACGCCGCTCTTGCACACCGATTCGATACCCTGGCCAGGAGATGTGGGCCCGCGTTTATTTTGAAGAAACGTCATACATTTACAAACCCAAGAGAATCTCTACAACCCATCCCATCAATCAATCAAAGTACACAACCCATGATTTCTTTCTCCCCAAGTCAAGCAACCACCCTAAGTCAACTCTCAAGTCAAGTACATCTATCAACTCACATCCATCACTCACATCCATCACCTCTCTCTTACAATCACCATTTATCTCTCCCTTTCTCAACACAAATTCCAAGCAAAAAAAAAGTGGTGGACGACCAAATAATTCCAAGAGAAAAAAGTGTGTTGTGTGGCCCACTTCCTATCCCAAGATCCATCATCCTAGCCCTTTGTTTCTCATAATCTTCCATCAAAGTAAGACACAAAAAGATTAACGTTCCATCGGACCAAGAAGATCGAATGGTGGGTGCTTTATAAGCCTAGATTTAATGTTTTGATGATGGGCCAAGTGAGGCCTACCGATTGATGGTATGAATCTCACTTTGGACCCTAGATGTGGCCAATGGCCCACCTTAATTCCCATGATCATCCCATGATGGGGCAATTCTCCATGGACCCCATCATGATGTTTACTTTTTAGGTTGAAAGGGGTCATCTAGACCTTCCATTTTGGTGGAGAATGAATCTCCACCATTGATTTTGATTTGGTGGGCCCAAATATGTTGGGACTCACTTGATGTATGATGGAAATGGATGGAAATGGAGGGCTCGTAGTGGCAGAGCCCTCCATCGCACGTGTCTCTCTCGCTTTCTCTCTCTTTTTCCCTTGTTGATGGCCCATGATGTATGTAATTTATCCATGTTGTCCACCTTCGTGGGACCCACTTGATGGACGTGTTGGATCTACACCATCCAAGTCATGTGGGCCCTACCTTATGGTGATGGAAAACACAAGTATCAGATTGATTCAAATCAAGTGGGCCATGTCCATGTGGCACCCACCTTGATGAACATTCACAAGACAATATATATATATATATATATATATATATATATATATATATATATGCTTTAATGTTTTTGGGTGGGCCGCTCATGCAGGCCCCACCTTGATGTATGGTTCTAATCCATGACGTCCATCCCGTTCCCCAGCTCATTTTAGGCGTTGAGCCAAAAAATGAAGTTAATCCGAGTATCTAGTGGGCCGTATTTTGGAAAATAGTGAGTTTTACCGTTAAAATTCACTACGGCCCACTACGATGTTTCTATACACCATAACACATGAATATTGGTTTATCTTGAGCCATAGGATCTAGTGGACGGGGTGGATTCTCCTGATGCGGGCCTCACCTAGGAAAAACCTTAAAAAAACATATATATATATATATATATGTGTGTAGTAACACCTGCTGCCACTGACGTCCAGAGGATGTGTAGCAGGGCCCCTACTGTGTTGTGCGCTGCCGAACAGGCCCCATCGTGATGCACGTGCTGGCCCACACCATGTGGGCCACTCCATGATGTATGTGTTTTATCCACACCATCCACGCCACCAGACGGTAGGACCCAACTCCATGATGTATGTGTCTTATCCACACCGTCCACTATTTGGATGGTGGGGCCCACCATGATGCAATGCGTTGTATCCATACTATCCAACCATTTTGAAATATCATTTTACGATATGAAATAAAGAATGAGTCGGATCTAAAGTTCAAGTGCACCTCACCGTTGAGATAGTGGACCGTTCAAACTTCCCAGGGCCACAGTAGTTTCCAATTAAGCTTATATTTTTGTTTTCACTTCATTTATCTCTATGTTAACTTATGAAATGGTTGGATCTCAAATACATCACAGCGGGCCACACCGTGATGCGTCTAGCCTAGGATCACGAGGACCACACTATAGAAACAGTGGGTTTGAACATCCACCATTAAAACCCTTGGGCTATAGGGTTTGGACCATTATAATATTTATTTTCCCCTCTGAATCCAGGTGTTTAAGACCTTATGATTAGATTGGGTGAAAAATAAACCTTATGGTGGGCCCCTGTGAATTGTTTAAACAATGAAAATTATTATCTCTACTGTTACTTGGGGTATGGTCCAAATGATCCTTCAATATGACTTATTTTTTGGAAATTTATGAGGCCCATCTTGATGTATTTGTGGCCTGTCCATTGAGGCCCACCTTGACATATATGAGGCCCATATTGATGTATTAGTGGCCCGTCCGCTAAGGCCCACCTTAATATATATGAGGCCCATATGATGCAGCTCATTTGATGTATCTGAGGCCCATGGGTTGAGGCCCAATGGGATGTACACAAGTCCATTGCAATGTGTGATTCTACCATGGTTTATGTAATGATGTTTATGTCGGACTATGCCTTGGGAGCAATGATAGTTTAAGGCCCACATTGTAAGAATAATGTTGTTTAAATGTCTGCATTGTAACTCTCTCTAGGGCCCATTGATAAGCCTATACTGGTTGTGTGTAGGCCGTCTAGGCCCACCTTCGTTGTGAGGATAGTTCATCACCATATAACATGCTTAGTACAATCCCATAATTCATACCCATTCGCATCATATGCATGCTCGATATGAGGAGTGACTGATCATAACATATGTCATTGGGCAGATTATTTATCGGACTCACTGATAGGAGTTACCCACATGAGCGCGTGTTATGCGCAGGATTGTTGCATGACTTGACAGTATGATTCATGCATCTCACATTTGTGTGTCATGATCATTGTACACCCTAGTGACATTAGGGTCGTGGCTCCATAGGCACATCGTGGATGTACGTATTGGATACCGAAAATATTTGGTTCTAGCACTGTGGGCACTTAGGATGTCCTTGGGTGAAAGTCCTACAACTTTTTTGGTACCAGGAGATGCTCCAACGTTTAGACCGAGTTGATACATGAGCGCAGGAGTGTCGAATACCAGTAAGCAGCATCTCCCACAGTGTCGTGGTCGATTGGAAGGGGGTGTGCCTTATCCGTTCGAGTGAGGGGGTTGTAAACTAGGATGAGTTTGACCACCTAGCAAATGAGTCCGCTATCGACGAGCCGGGTAGGTATTGGCATACTACTGGTTAGGCAAAAGTGTGGTATATTCCACTTATTGGGCTGTGCGGCTAGGGAGGTGGCAGTCAGTGTGAAGTGTATTAGACCTCGGTGATATCCCAGAGAGAAACTGTACTAATATGTGTACTTGACGAGGACTAGCATGCTTGCTTTGCATCTCGCATATGACATTTGGCTACGTAAGCCTCGCATCACATGGCCTTGGTATGGCCGATAGCGTTCATGCCTTGCATCACATAGCCTTGGTACTGCTGATAGTATTCATGGACTTCCTCGCATATTTGCGCATTACTCTGATATTATATACTTGGCACTAGCCTTGCGCACACACTTACACTACCCTCTAAGCTTTTGTAAGATTATGCATGACCGTTGCGTGCATGTGACGTTGGTTCTCAGCAGCACTGAGGCAAGAGTGCGCATTAGATTATTTTGGAGCCTTTTGATCACCTTGTCTTTCCTCTTTCCGCATTGTACTTAAAGTTTTTGATATAGTGGATATGTGGTGATGTTATTTTGTGACTTGGTTATGCTTATGGTTATGCTCCATTACAAAAAAAATCATACTAAAAATCCTCCTTATAGGGTCCCAGGATCGGAATCTGGCAAGTGGGTGTCGGAAGCCGAGAATGGGGCACTACGAAGGCTGTCAGCGCCGGCTTTGGCGATCGAGAATTTTTGAGCCCGTTTTTCGAGTTTGGGGTGTGACAAAAGTTGGTATTAAAGCATAACTTGGGAATACCTGAGGATCACATCACATATCTACTATGAACTTAGAATGAATAGGTTCCGAGTCCGAATAACTTAGCGATTTTCTGACATAGACCCTTAACGTTTATGCCTTCGAGAATTCTCAAGGCTGATAAGCCCTTGTTCCTTCCTGTAAGACATGCCGCCTAGAAGAGCGACCCCAGCGAACCCCGCTCCAACACTTGCAACTCTCGCTCCACCACTGGATATTCCTACTTTTCAGCCTGAGGATGCCACTCCTCTACCTAAAACTGGTGTGGATCTGACCATACCTGTGAGTACTGCCTAGCTGCAACAGATGCTACAGTCGATGACTGCTATTCTTCAGGGGCAAAGTAGGCGTCTCACTATTACTCCAGCCGAGGCAGAGCAAGAGCGTGTGAACGTCCTTCTCAAAGACTTCCGACAACATGATCCCCTGTGTTTTCGGGGCGAGCCAGACCCTACTGCAGCAAAGATATGGTGCTTTAAGGTGGAGAAGATATTCGACACTATGAGATGTACAACCTAGCAGCGGGTCCCGTTAGCCATATTTCTTCTCCAGGGTGAGGCTCAGCATTAGTGGGCATCTGTCGCCCGAGCGGTAACGACCGATTTCGTGTGGACCTGAGAGGACTTTGTAGACCAATTTGACCGGAAGTTCTTTCCCGAGCATGTGAAGCAGCAGCGCGCATTAGAGTTTGATACTCTGGTCTAGGGAGACATGATTGTGTCCCAGTATGAGGCACATTTCGTCGCACTATCGAGATTCATGATGTACCTTGTTGATGATAAAGGGCAGAAGGTCCGTCGTTTTGAGAACAACTTGTGTCCTGCCCTCATGAGCCGTGTGGTCGGACACATGCTTCCAACGTTTGAGCAGATTATGCAGAGGGCCCAGATCTATGAGGCAGATTGGGCCGGTTTGTAGAGGGCCCGTGACCAGAGAGGAGATCAAAAGAGGAAGGCGCCCTCTGGTAGTTTCCAATAGCAACAGCATCGTCCACAGCAGTGACGCACGATCCGCCCAATATTCTGAGCACCAGTGGCACCCCCAGCACCACCTCCGGGACCATTTTAAGGTACTTGCTTTAGATGTGGTAGGACAAGACATCGTAGGCATGAGTGTCTCCATCCGCATTAGAAGCAGCTGAGGGCACCGTATCAGCCTCCGCGACAGCCCCCACAACAGCACCAACGATTGCAGCACCAGCCTCCGGGACCTCCCCCCAACAGAGGCAACAAATCAGGCCGCTATAGCGGCAGTAGCAGTAGTAGAGACCTCAGAAGGGACCTGCACCTCCCCATCAGGCCGAGGGCAGATTTTATGCCACCCAGCAGGACCCTCAGTCATCATGAGTAGTCGTCGATGGTACTCTCCCTGTTTCTGCATGCATTGCACGTGTATTGTTTGATTCTGGTGCATCGCATTCCTTTGTGACCGATGATTTCTGCCGATCGACCGGTTTACCGATGGAGTCTGCTCGTGAGGGTTTGTCAGTATCGACGCCCTTGGGGAAGACTGCAGTGTTGGACCGATTTTACTCGTCTTGCCCTGTTCTGATTGTGGATATCTTTTTACCTGCTGATTTGTTCGTATTACCGATGTTCGAGTGTGATGTCATCCTGGGCATGGATTAGCTCACGAAGTACCATGTCATATTGGATTGCTCTGCAAGGACAGTCATGTTCTGTATACCCGGCGTGCCAGAGTTCCAGTTTGTTGTCGAGCCCAGAGGAGAGCAGCTTTCCTGCATGTTGTTGTGCGCCGTTGAGGAGTCAGTTGCTTTGAGTATCGACTAGTTGCCGGTCATTTGTGGTTTTTTCGATGTGTTCCAGGAGATTTCGGGGTTACCACCTCGTTGGCACACCGAGTTCCAGATTGATCTCGTGCCCGGTACCGTGACTATTTCGAAGGCCCCGTATCGTATGACACCATTGGAGTTACGGGAACTGCAGAAGCAGTTGGACGAGTTGTGTGAATTAGGCTTTATCCGTCTGAGTAGTTCGCCATGAAGAAAGCCGGTACTTTTCGTGAAGAAGGATGGCTCGTTGAGGCTTTACGTAAATTACCGCGAGCTCAACAAAGTCACGATCAAGAACAAGTACTCGCTTCCGAAGATCGATGATTTGATTGATCAGCTGCAGGAGGCGCAGTTCTTTTCGAAGATAGACTTGCCGTCCGGTAATCATCAGGTTCGAGTCTGGGATGAGGATATCCCGAAGATAGCCTTCAGGACAAGCTATGGTCATTTCGAGTTCCAGGTCATGTCCTTCAGACTGACCAATGCGCCTGCAGTATTCATGCAGTTGATGAACGAGGTCTTCCGTCCGTATCTCGACCAGTTTGTTGTGGTGTTCATCGACATTATTCTGATATATCTGAGGACCCGTGAGGACCATGAGCAGCATCTGGAGATTACCTTGTAGACCCTCCGTGCACACCAACTTTACGCGAAGCTGAAGAAGTGTGAGTTATGGCAGGAGGAGGTGAAGTTCCTCGGTAATGTAGTGACAAGGCAGGGTGTCGCAGTGGACCTCTCAAAGATTGATGTCGTACGTTAGTAGGGCCAGCCCACGAACACATCCAAGATCTACAGTTTCCTTGGTTTGGCGGGCTACTACCGACGTTTCATCGAGGGATTCTCTCGTATTACAGTCCCGTTGACTTAGAAGGACACCGAACTCATTTGGAGCGACTCTTGTGAGCATGCATTTATGGAGCTAAAGGACCACCTCACGTCCACTCCTGTCCTCACTCTTCCCTCTAGGAGCGATGGATTTGTTGTATTTACTGATGCCTCGTACGTTGGCTTAGGTGCTGTCCTGATGCAGCACGGGAAGCCGGTGGCTTATGCGTCTCGCTAACTCAAGGTCCATGAGCTGAACTACCCCACGTATGATTTGGAGCTGGCAGCAGTTGTCTTCGCCCTAAAGGTGTGGAGGCACTATCTCTATGGGGTGAGGTTCGAGCTCTTCTCCGACCACAAGAGCTTGAAGTATCTGTTCTCTTAATCCGAGCTGAACATGAGGCAAGGCATTGGATGAAGCTCCTGAAGGACTATGATTTTGATCTTCAGTACCACCCAGGCAAGGCGAATATGGTGGTGAATGCCCTCAACCGTCAGCCACGAGGCCTGGTGGCGCACATGATGATTAAGGAGTGGAGGATGCTTGAGGATGTGTCAGCTTTTGATTTCGAGATCGGCTTGTAGTCTTCTATTGTGCAGTTATCGAACCTGTCAATTCAACCCTCTCTTATCGTAAGGGTGATCGAGGCTCAGCAGGCAGATGAGTTAGTGCAGAGTTATCAAGCTGACACAGCATCTGAGAGTCAGTCAGATTGGCAGATTGGTTCTGATGGTGGACTTCGCTTCAGAGGCTGATTATGTGTCCCGGATATTTCTGAGTTACGCTGAGATCTTATAACCAAGGCACATCGATCGCGGTTCTCTATCCACCCTGGCTCGACGAAGATGTATCGCAATTTGAGGCATCAATATTTTTGGGTAGGGATGAAGCGCCAGATAGCCAATTTTGTGGCCGAGTGTGACACATGCCAACATGTCAAGGCCGATCATTAGAGACCCCCTAGTCTATTGCAGCCGTTGAGCGTCTTGATGTGGAAGTGGAGCACATATCTACCGATTTTATCATGGGTTTGTCGAGGACACAGCGCGGTCATGACACCATCTGGCTTGTCGTGAACCATCTGACGAAGTCGGTACATTTTCTTGCGATTCGTGAACCTTAGCATGTGGACTGGCTCACCAAGTTGTTTATTGATGAGATCGTGAGACTAAACGGTGTTCCTGTCTTGATCGTTTCAGATTGAGAACCGAAGTTCATGTCTCAGCTTTGGGGGAGCTTCTAGAGAGCAATGAGGACTAATTTACAACTCAGCATAGCATACCATCCGTAGACCGATGGCCAGATCGAGAGGGTCAATCAGATCCTTGAGGATATGCTTCTGGCCTGCGCGATTGATTTCTCGGGTAGTTGGGACGAGCACCTACGATTAGCTGAGTTCGCGTACAACAACAGCTATCAGGTGACCAATGGCATGATTGCTTTCAAGGCATTATATGGTAAACTATGTAGATCACTGAGTTATTGGACCAAGGTTGGACAGCGACGTTTCCTAGGTCCCAAGCTTGTGCAGCAAACATCAAAGGTCATCGACATCATCAGGCAGAGGATGCGCATAGCTCAGAGCCGACAGAAGAGTTTTACTGATCGTCGGAGTCGTCCTTTAGAGTTTGTCATTGGGGACCATGTGTATCTCAAGGTCTCACCCATGAAGGGTGTGCTTCGTTTTAGAGCGAAGGGCAAGCTTGCCCCGAGATTTATAGGACCTTTCGAGATCACCGAACGCGTTGGCACCGTAGCCTATCGGCTTGCCTTACCATCTCAGTTGTCTGGCTTCCACAACGTTTTCCACATTTTTATGTTGAGGAAGTGTGGGTCAGATATCGTTCCTATTATTAATTGGCAGCCATTGGAGGTTTGTGAGGACGCTTCTTATATTGAGCAGCCAGTTCGTATCCTCGATCGGAAGGAATAGATCCTCTAGACCAATGTCATTCCCTTGGTCAAGGTGCAATGGGGTCATCATAGTGTAGATGAGGTGTCTTGGGAGTGCAAAGCGGAGATTCGAGAGCGTTATCTCCATTTTTTCGATGTTTGATTGTACGTTATATTGTGTTTTGATTATATATGATGTTATGATTTATATTCCTTTATGAGTTATGTTTAGTTGTGATGGTAGTGTAAATTTCGAGGATGAAATTTTTATTAAGTGGGGAGATCTATAAGGCCCGTATCCAAGTTCGCACTGTTTCGTCGACTTTTGCGATCCTTCCCGATGAATTCTGACAACCTACGGGTATAATCGACGTTTGCACGCGACCCTAAGTCGTATCCCGTAGATTTGAGTCGGCTTAATTCGAGACTTATACTATTGCGACTGCACCGTCACTACGGTTCCGATGCCGCATCTTGTACACCGATTCGATACCATGGCCAGGAGATGTGAGTCCGCGTTTATTTCGAAGAAACGTCGTGTATTTGCAAACCCAAGAAAATCTCTATAACCCATCCCATCAATCAATCAATCAATCAAAGTATACAACCCATGATTTCCTTCTCCCCGAGTCAAGCAACCATCCTAAGTCAACTCTTAAGTCAAGTACATCTATCAACTCACATTCATCACCTCTCTCTTACAATCACCATTTCTCTCTCCCTTTCTCAACACAAATTCTAAGCAAAAAAAAAGTGGTGGACGACAAAGCAATTCCAAGAGAGAAAAGTGTATTGTGTGGCCCACTTCCTATCCTAAGATCCATCATCCTAGCCCTTCATTTCTCATCATCTTCCATCAAAGTGAGACACAAGAAGATTGGCATTCCATCAGACCAAGGAGATCGAACGGTGGGTGCTTTATAGGCTTAGATTTAATGTTTTGATGATGGGCCAAGTGAGGCCTACCGATTGATGGTATGGATCTCACTTTAGACCCTAGATGTGGCCGATGGCCCAACTTGATTCCCATGATTGGGCCATTCTCCATGGACCCCATCATGATGTTTACTTTCTAGGTTGAAAGGGGTCATCTAGACCTTCCATTTTGGTGGAGAAGGAATCTCCACCATTGATTTTGATTTAGTGGGCCCACATGTGTTGGGACCCACTTGATGTATGATGGAAATGCATGGAAAGGGAGGGCTCATAGTGGCGGAGCCCTCCATCTCACGTGTCTCTCTCTCTTTCTCTCTCTCTTTTTCCCTTGTTGATGGCCCATGATGTATGCAATTTATCCATGTTGTCCACCTTCGTGGGACCTACTTGATGGACATGTTAGATCTACACCATCTAAGTCATGTGGGCCCTACCTTATAGTGATGGAAAACACAAGTATCAGATTGATTCAAATCAAGTAGGCTACTTCCATGTAGGACCCACCTTGATGAACATTCACAGGACATGGTCCAGTGAAGCGTGAACCGGCAGCGGGGTGTACTAACAGTAACAAAAAATAATATATATATATATATATATATATGCTTGCTTTAATGTTTGTGGGTGGGCCGCTCATACTGGCCCTGTGTAACATCCCGAAAATCGAGGGTCGAGTAGTAACTCAACTCTCGAGTTCCAGAACATCACTTATGCAACAAAATGAATGATGATTGAATGTTGACTGTATTAGAGTAGTGAACATGAGTGAGATTAAGCAAAACAAAGACATATCATACTCGAGAGGCAGTTAAATTTGCAAGCGGAAGACTGTGATTGATAGATAAAATATATAAACTATGATGAGTCTCCAGAGTGTGATAACATTACCAGGTTAAATGATTACAAGTACAATCTTAAAATATACCAAATGTGTAAGGTCCTCTAGTCAATATCCCAGAAAGCCCCGTCGATCAGGACACGGCTCACAGGAAGCCGTCAGAAGACAACCAATACAAGCAGGCATCGTAGTCATTGCAAAGGTCCGACTTCGCCTCAGAAGTAGCGTCGCCATCTGAAATCAGACAATGTCTGGTGGGTGTTCAAAATACCGTCCCGTAACGTGGGAGTGAGTAGCTAACTCAGTGGAACAATAAAGCATATGTTAACATGTTATTGACTCAGTCAAGCAGTAATGATAAAGCAGTACAATCACAAACTCCTAACTACTCTTATTAATGCAAGTATGAATGACATGATGTATGCCCTCGCCACACCCTCCCTCGTGCGACACCATCTCACGTTCGCGGTATGCTTTCTTCCCTCAGTACTCCACATCTTCCAGGCACATGCAATGCATGGTGAGCATGATTACCAAGTTGTTATTAGTCCATTTCAAACAGCAGGATTGAGAAACTAAGGTACCTCCCTTGTATCATTCCCAAACATGATCCATTCTAGGGTCGTCAGTCCTAGTTAATATCAGACGATGGTGTGTTTTCTAGGTCACTGCAAAGGCTGCCACGGTTGTTACGCACAAAGGTTACACCACTCCCCCATCACCTCTCAAACGATTCATCACTATATAGAAATAGGCCTAGTTCATACTCTATATACCGCGGCAAAACTCTAAGACTCACCGCGATTTCAGAGTATGCTCGAGGTCACTACAAAGGGCTGCCAGGGTTGTTGCTCGCATTCGTTGCACCACTCCCCCATCACCTTATCAATGTAGGCCGACAGTACGAATATAGTGTCCCATACTACCATAATCGGCTCACGAGTTTGGTTGCTCACTGGTCACTACGGGGAGGCACGTGGCCCGGCGTGAGGCCGACAATTTCGACCACGGTGTCCCATACCACCATGCCCGGCTCATAAGTCTTAGCGGATCGAGGTACCATAATTAAAAGGTTTTTCACTGGTAAGTTTGGTACCTTAGGTTCAAGCAGTAGCGACCAAACATAGTGAACATACATTAGACAAATTGGGTTACATGACGAGCCTGACTAGCTCGAGCGTACAATCAATTAGACGACATGAAGTGCATAAGCACTTCGCGTGGCCTAACCACTGTCGCCAATTGACATACGACTCGGGTTCGTCAAACACATCTTATGGGCGACATGAAACTCAACCACGATCTCTAATCTGGTACCGATTGTCTGGACTATAGACATAGTCCCAAACTTAATCAATTCTCATCCATAGCATGTGGAGTAAAGCATGATAAACAAAGTAATTCAAACATACTAGTAGACATGTTATAAAGCATGTTATAAAGTATGATATAAGGCATGTTGTAAAGCACTACGTCAATAGGAATACAAACACATATATTGCAAGTAAGCGGTTTAAGTAAACAACCTCATGGAGGTAATCATACATGTCACTAGGGTAGTTGAGAATCCTATCTCAACACTCTCCTAAGGCATCAACATTCAAATACTTGCTCACACAAGCATTTTCACAAACACTTAACATACACTATTTCAACATACATAGTGTATGTTAACAAACATGTATTAGGGCGAATCCTTTCCCCAAGCAAGTATTTTATGCAAGCATAATATACTTATACAACAATTAATCATGGCAAACACATCTCTAAAATATACATGTATACGGTACTTTTTACAATACAATATTTCTACATACATAGTGTATATTAGTAAAACATGTATTTAGGCAAATCCTTTCACCAAATAAGTATTTTATCCATATATCGTATATCCATACAACAAATAATTATGTCAAACACATTTCCAAAAAAAATACATATACGGTATTTTCTACGAATACCTAGAATATGTAAAATTCCATATTCTACAACTTTAATCGAAACAGAAAACGGAAAGCACTTTATACATGTGTAATTGCATGCAGATCATGAATCTATCATTATCTGACATTGAAAGCATTGAAAACCATAACCTATACACCTAAAGTCCGCACCTTGTGTCATAGAATCGTAACGGAGTCGATAGATTTGCTAAGCTTCCGTATTTGGCAGTTTGGCAACCTATATAATGAAATAGGTTAGCAATTTCATAACCTACAACCACCCAAGTCCCAAATCAGATTAGGGTTAGGGTTTCTTACCTAGAAACGGAGCCGGAAGCGCCGGGAAAGTGATTAGAACTAGGCGGTTAAACACGTATAGCAACAGGGAAGCATTGCAGGAAGATGCTCCCACCTCACTCTCACTTTCTCTCTCTTTTCTCTCTCTCTTTTCCTATGGTTTTTCTCAAATTCAGATGGCTGAAATGAGAGAGGGTTTAAGGTCCTTATATAGCCTAAAACTTCACCGAAATAGATTTCTGGACAAGGTTTACTTAGGTTATAACCAAAATAGAACCTTTTCAGCTCAACGGAGGACTTCTGGCGGGCCTCCTTGAGCCAAAGGTCGGACTTAAGCTCACCGACACCAGATCTACGTTCTATTAAGTTTTCGTTTCGGTCAGGATTCCAGATCACGCGTGGTGGACCAGTTTCAGTTTAACGGTCAACAGATCTCGATCGGAGATTCCGAGTACATGTAAATGTGTATGAAATTTCTCCTGATCTGAGGGTGTAATTTGGTCTGATTTTGACGGTCTGATTGCTTAAAACTGATCCGCAAGTGACACGTGCCAGATTACTATTCAAGATATTTATTTTGTAAAGAAACATGTGTTTTCACACTCTCTCGCTCCGGACTCAAGCGAACAGCCGTGGGACACTGTTTGAGTTTGATTTCCGAGATGGTTGTCAAGCCCCGAGGCGGTCCTAAGTCCTTAACTTCGTGTTAATCGGACTCCCGATGTGCAGTCCAAACCTGATACGGAGTTTCAAAGTGCTCCCGAGAGCAGTCGGGTAATGAGTTTGATCCTAGGTTTTAGGGTAATTTAGCGTCAATGATTCTACAAGTTTTGGGTCTTGCAGATCGTATTTAAAGTGGATCAAATGGATTTTGTAGCTAATCTAGTTTAGCACTTAGTTACTTTGTCTCATTTCTAAAGGATTTAATCCTAAGTGATTTCTAGTCAAGGTGGTACTCAGGCCTCTGTAGTTTGTATATAAGGTAATCCAAGTTATAATACTTAAGTAGTTTAAGATAGGGTCTAGGGTGAAAGTACTTAGGAAAATTGAAAGAACAAGGTGGTGAAGGGTGGGATTTGTGAAGGAAATGGGTTCAAAAGCAGTTTTAGACTTTGGGATTGAGTTCTGACTAGTTAATAAGGTATTAGGATCGACCCATTGCCTAAGGACGTCTAATCCCAAGTTGGCAAAAATCCGGGATGTTACACCCTGCCTTGATGTATGGGTCTAATCCACACAGTCCATCCCATTCCCCAGCTCATTTTAGGCATTGAGCTGAAAAATAAAGTTAATCTGAGTATCTGGTGGGCCGTATTTTGGAAAATAGTGAGTTTTACCATTAAAATCTGCTACGGCCCACTCCGATGTTTCTATACACCAAAACACATCGAATATTGGGCTTGTTTGGTTTGTCTCGAGCCATAGGATCCAGTGAACCGGGTGGATTCTCCTAATGTGGGCCCCA
Organism: Magnolia changhungtana; assembly: GCA_030180095.1. NCBI lineage: Eukaryota > Viridiplantae > Streptophyta > Magnoliopsida > Magnoliales > Magnoliaceae > Magnolia > Magnolia changhungtana. The sequence goes on from JASAUF010000662.1 coordinate 2,885,245, forward strand.
CCTAGGAAAAACCTTAGAAAAACAAAATTAAAAAATTATATGCAGCAGCACCTGCTGCCGTTGACGTACAAAGGATGTGCAGCAGGGCACTACTGCACTGTGCGCTGCCGGACAGGCCCCACCGTGATACACGTGTTGGCCCACACCGTGTGGGCCACTCCATGATGTATGTGTTTTATCCACACCGTCCACACCACTGGACGGTGGGACCCAACTCCATGATGTATGTGTCTTATCCACACCGTCCACTGTTTGGACGGTGGGGCCCACCATGATGCAATGCGTTGTATCCATACTGTCCAACCATTTTGAAATATCATTTTACGGTATGAAATAAAGAATGAGTCAGATCTAAAGTTCAAGTGGACCCCACCGTTGAAATTGTGGACCGTTCAAACTTCCAAGGGCCACAGTAGTTTCCAATTAAGCTTATATTTTTGTTTTCACTTCATCTATCTCTATGTTAACTTATGAAATGGTTGGATCTCAAATACATCACGGCGGGCCACACCGTGATGCGTCCAGCCTAGGATCACATCGACCACACTGTAGAAACAGTGGGTTTGAACGTCCACCATTAAAACCCTTGGGATGCAGGGTTTGGACCAATATGATATTTGGTTTCCCCTCTGTATCCAGGTCTTTAAGACCTTATGATTAGATTGGGTGGAAAATAAACCTTATGGTGGGCCCCTGTGAATTATTTAAACAATGAAAGTTATTATCTCCACTGTTACTTGGGGTATTGTCCAAATGATCTTTCAATATGACTCATTTTTTTAGAAATTTATGAGGCCCATCTTGATGTATTTGTGACCCATCCATTGAGGCCCACCTTGACATATATGAGGCCCAATATTGAGACCCATATTGATGTATTTGTGGCCCATCTGTTGAGGCCCACCTTAATATGTATGAGGCCCATGGGTTGAGGCCCAAACGGATGTACACAAGTCCATTGCAATGTGTGATTCTACCATGGTTTATGTCATGATGTTTATGTCGGGCTATGCCTTGGGACCAATGATGGTTTGACACCCACATTGTAAGAATAATGTTAGTTAAATGTCCGCATTGTAACTCTCCCTAGGGCCCATTGATAGGCCTATACTGGTTGTGTGTAGGCCGTCTAGGCCCACTTTCGTTATGAGAATAGTTTATCACCGTATAACATGCTTAGTATAATCCCATGATTCAAACCCATTCGCATCATATGTATGCTCGATATGAGGAGTGACTGATCATAACATATGCCATTGGGCAGATTATTTATGGGACTCACTGATAGGAGTTACCCACATGAGCGTATGGTATGCACAGGATTGTTGTATGACTAGACAGTGTGATTCATGCATCTCGCATTTGTGTGTCATGATCATTATATTCCCTAGTGACATCAAGGTCATGGCTCCACAGGCACATCGTGGATGGATGTATCGGATACCGAAAATATTTGGTTCTAACACTGTGGGCACGTAGGATGTCTTTGGGAGAAAGTTCCAGAACCTTTTTGGTACCAGGAGATGCTCCAACATCTAGACTGAGTGGATACACAAGCGCGGGAGTGCCGAATACCAGTAGGCCATGTCTCTCACTGTATCGTGGTCGGTTGAAAGGGGGTGTGGCCTTATCCGCTCGAGTGAGGGGGTTGTAAACTAGGCTGAGTTTGACCAGCTAGCAAATGAGTCCGTTATCGATGAGCCGGGTAGGTATTGGCAGACTACTGGTCAGGCGAATAGTGTGGTCTATTCCATTTACTGGGCTGTGCGGCTAGGGAGGCGGCCGTCAGTGTGAAGTGTATTAGAACCCGGTGATATCCCAGAAAGAAACTGTACTGATACGTGTACTTGATGAGGACTGACATGCTTGTTTTGCATATCGCATATGACATTTGGCTACGTAAACCTCGCATCGCATGGCCTTGGTATGGCCGATAGCATTCATGCCTTGCATCACTAGCCTTGGTACGGCTGATAGTATTCATGGACTTATCCACATATTTTCGCATTACTCTGATATTGTATACTTGGCACTCGACTTCTGCATACAATTACACCACCCTCTAAGCTTTTGTAAGCTTATGTACGACCGTTGCGTGCAGGGACGTTGGTTCGCAGCAGCGCTGAGACAGGAGTGCACATCAGATTATTTTGGACCCTTTTGATCACCTTGTATTTTCACTTTCCGCATTGTACTTAAAGTTTTTGATATAGTGGATATGCGGTAATGTGGTTTTGTGGCTTGGTTATGCTTGTGGTTATGCTTCATTACAAAAAAAAAATCATACTGAAAATCCTCCTTATAGGGTCCCAGGAACAGAATCTGGCAAATGAGTGCTAGAAGCCGAGAATAGGGCACTACGGAGGCTGTCGGCGCTGGATTCGGCGATCGAGAATTTTGTGAGCCCATTTTCTGAGTTTGGGCCGTGACAACCTATCAATGACTTCGTGTTGGGTCTCCCACAAACACAGCGTGGCATGGATTCGGTATACGTGGTGGTAGATCGTTTCTCGAAGATGGCACAATGCATCTCATGCGAGAAGACCCTCGATGCGATACACGTGGAAAATATATTTTTCAGAGAGGTCATGCGGCTACACTAGGTTCCCAAGACTATTACTTCTGATTACGATACAAAGTTCATTAACCACTTTTAGTGGAATTTATGGAATCAATTTAGTACACGACTTCAGTTCAGCCGTGCCTACCACCTACAGATCGATGGACAAACTGAAGTTGTGAATCGCACGTTGGGGAACCTCCTTCGATGTATTTTAGGTGAAAAATTGAAGTAGTGGGATTTGGCCTTGTCTCAAGTGTAGTTTGCATTCAACAACATGGTGAACCGTTCGACAAGGAAGTCATCGTTCCAAATTATTTATGGTCGAGTGCCTCACCACACACTTAACTCGGTCCCTTTAGCCAAGCTCCCAACCATGAGTATTGCAGTAGATCATATGGTGGACAGAATCATGGGCATTCATACAAAAGTACAAGCCAAGTTACATGCCTCGAACGATAAGTATAGGGAGTAAGCTGACAAGTATTAGCAATAAAAGGTGTTCAAGGTGGGCGACCAAGTTATGGTTCATCTAGGTAAGGAAAGATTTTTGACTGGGGCGACCAGTACCGATCCTCCGAAAGATTAATGGCAACACTTACGTTGTTGTTCTTCCAGATGACATGGAAATCTCATGCACTTTCAACATCGCTGACCTGACCGATTATCGCAAACCAAAGTAGGATGAGAACTCAAACACAAGTTCTTTTGAAGTGGACGGGACTGATGTAGAGCAGGTCGCATACATTTTCATGGCCAAGATGGACCAAAAAAGGCCCGATCGGAGGCGGAAGTGATCCGGACCGTTAGAACCTTAAAACAGGCGTATCTCGCAAATTGAAATGAGTTATTTAATGTGTCATATGTGATTTTGGGGTAGGATGAGCTACTCTAACCACCCAAACTAGCTATGCCAGGTTACCCACACCAAATTTGTAAGATTCCATCAGATCTACAGTCAAATTTCCATTTTATTTTTGTTTTTACTATTTATAGTAAGTTTTAGTTTGATTATAACTCTTCATCCGTTGCTCTTTAGGAGTTGCGTGCAACATGAAAAGTGCTTAGAATAATTAGGTGAATAGCACGGTTGAGCCGAATAGGACACTTACTAGTTTTGGCTAAAAATCGTGATGTCTAGTAGGAATCCCGACAATCTATAAATAGTAAGTTTACTATTTATATTAAGTCATGATTTCTAGGAGTTTTAGTTATAGTTTAATTCCAAATTTTCTTCTTTGGTTTCATGTCATTATTTAAGAAGGTTGTAATCTCGTTTTAATAATCAATCAATCTATTATGAATTTTTTAAAATTATTTTATTTTCTTCTTTTTTGGTGGATTCCAGGTATCTCAATAAAGAGTCCTGAGAAATTCATAGATTCCGAGTAGTTATTGTCGGAGGAAGACTGTGCTCAACCTCAACACGTCCTCCCCTGCATCATAAAGCCTATTCCTGGACCAACACGGTTCTGGCAAGGGTAGGACGTAATTCATACCTGGGTATCATATGAAAAGAAATGCTCTTGTGCTCCACTCTGAGACAGTCCAATCAATAGATCTGGACTGTTAAGTCCATATCGCATTTATCAGGTTATAAGGCAAAAATCTAAGAAATTTACCACTGTAGATGCCACCTTTTATCCAGCAATTTTTTAAAGCAAAACAAACTTAACTTACCAACTTAGACCTTCATGTACGGACAATGAATTTGAGGACAAAAATACCCCTCCTTTAACTGTCGTTGCTTTCACTCACGTTGCTTTCACCCCCTATCCACTAAGAAAGACAAAAAACCCATTTTCTCCGGCACAAAAATCCCTCCACTGGATCGCACCATTCTCCCGTTGGATTGCATCCTCTCCATACATAAGCATTTTCTCATCTTCTGAAAATAGCCAGTCAACCGAAGAAAGCACGCACCACAGGTATATTTTCATATATTGCCTATTGGATGAAGCTTGCATCTGGGCCTTTGGTTCATCTATGTATACATCATTCAATGAACATGATGGAATACAAATAAAACATCATTGTGGGGCGTAGCAAGATAAATCGGATTTTGGGCTCGAACCCTTAATATAGATAGAAAAATGGAGGAATGTCGTGGATAGTCCACATACATTCAAGTTGAATCTTGGGCCCAATTTATTTAACTCAACACGATAAAAGCATACAGATTAAAATGATTTCAAATTTTAAGAGTTCTTGGTCTATTTGACCTACTTCTCAGCAATATACTTGAGTTGTCGCTGACATTTCTGGTTCATGATTGGTTAAATTCCTCGAGTAATGACCTTAGAATTTGATGTTTGGCTAGTTCAATCGCATTTCAAGTTCATTGAAATTCATATTAAGCTAGTTCAATTGCATTTCAATTATGTGTTAGGCTAGTTCAATTACATTTCAAGTTCATTAAAATTCATGTTACCCTCGCTAAATTTTCAGTTTCCCACGCTTAATTTCTTGATTGCCCCGCTCAATTTCATGCTTTCCCTTCTGAATTTCATGTTTACCTCGTTGAATTTCATGTTTGCCCCGCAGAATTCCATGTTTACCTTGCTTAATTTCATGTTTCCCTTGTGAATTTCATGTTTGCCTCGTTGATTTTCATGTTTGACCCGCTCAATTTCATGTTTGTCCCGCTGATTTTCATGTTTATCCCACTGATTTTCTAGTTTGCCCCATTGAAATTCAAGTTTGCCCTGTTGAATTTCATGTTTACCCCACTCAATTTCATGTTTGTCGCACTCAATTTCCAGTTTGCCCCGCTCAAATCTTAGTTTGCCTCGCTGAATTTCATGTTTACCCCACTCAGTTTCATGTTTGCCTCGCTGAATTTATAGTTTGCCCTGCTGAATTTCATGTTTGCCCCGTTGAAATTCAAGTTTGCCTCGCTGAATTTCATGTTTGCCTCGTCAATTTTCTAGTTTGCCCCACTGAATTTCTAGTTTGCCTCGCTCAATTGCCACTTTGCCCCCCTCAATTTCCACTTTGCCCTGCTCAATTTTATGTCTGCCCCGGTGAATTTCATGTTTACCCTGCTCAATTATTACGTTGCCTTGCTAAGTTTTCCAGTTTGCCCCGCTCAATTTCTATGTTGCCCCACTCAATTTATAGGTCGCCTCGTTCATTTTCTAGTCTGCCTCGCTGAATTTGATAGTTTGTCTCGCTTATTTTGATAGTTTGTCTCGCTCAATTTCCGGTATTTCCTCGCTCAATTTCTATCTCAATTTCATATGAAGCCTATTCAAATTCATGAAATGCCACATTGTTTCAATTATGTCTGATTTTGTACACTATGATTATCTTGTGAATTTTATATTTGATATGTTTTTCAATTCATCTTTGCAAGTGACAAATATTCTGTTGTAATCTCAAACCCAACCTGTAGGTGTACACTGAAATGGTGGTTTGAAAAGGTGAAGGTTGGAGTGGAGAAGCATAATAGTTGGATAAATTTGTTTAACCAATCTCCATTTTCATTTTTATTGCATGTTACATCCTTTAGATTTATAGGGGCTCTATTTCACCTTCTTTTTCTAAGATATAAAGGTGATCTAATATTTGAGATTAGGGGGAAATGATTGCAGTTCACGGAGATGGACTTTGCCCTTATTATGAGCCTTAAGACTGGAGAGCTTACAGTACCGAAAAATCGTTGCACTACGAGTACATGAAAAGATATATCCTTCAAAGAATATCTAGTATTAAAGAAGCACTTAATGGATGTGTTTGAAAGATTAGTTTACACCAATAAGCACGAGGATGTCGTAAAGGCTGCCATACTTCTGGTTGTGGAGTGCTTTCTTAGGGGAACTGAACCGAAAACCATGGCAACATGGATTATATTCTCCTGGTCGACTCGCTAGATGATTTCTATAGCTATCCTTGGGGTAGTTTGGGATACTATACAATGTCACAAGGAATCGAAGCTGGTGTTGCCGCATCAAGTGTCCCTTGCTACGCTATATGTGGTTACGTCTTTCCTCTACAAGTAAGAACACTTCTTATTTTCTACATGATTACAATCTATAGTCAATTATAGATTTTTAACCTGGTACAATTTCATTCTATCAAGTATGAGTAGTAGAAATATTACCGGCCCTACAAGAGTGTGTCATTTTGTATGTTTCCCATCAAATTCCACGCTTAATTCAATATTGAGGCTGGAAGGGTTGGAGGTACAATAAAATACATGTTATTTTCGAGAGTAAAGCTGTAGGTATATATATTTCTTTGGCATTTACTTTGCTTAATTTGACGTATACGCTTTTTTATTTAACATTACTCTTTGTTCTTTTACAAATATTGGTAGTAATGAAATTAGAACCGACCCTACGACAATGCGAAATGGATGTCGTTCGCTTGGTTCATGACAGTTTTCAGGTGAGATGTTATAAAAAATAAACTATATTTTTTCTATCATTATAAAAGTATTCCGACTCTTTCATATACATTGATACATTTTGTAGGTCATATCGACCCAGGAAGATGATGACGAGGGTAATGAGGGAGAAGATGAGGAGGATGACGAAGCAGATGAAAATTATGAGAAAGGCGTGGAGGTGAGGGACAGGGGGGATCTTATGAAGAATGTTCATTTTATCGAGGAATTCCGGGTTGAGAGGGAAGAGTTGAAGAAGGAGAGGGAGGAATTGAAGAAGTAAAGGGAAGAATTGAGGAAAGAGAGGAAGAGTGGAGAAGGAAAGAAGCAGGGTTTGAAGATGTGAGGGAGGCGTTGTTGTAAGAGAAAGAAGCATTAAAGATGGAGAGAGAGGAGTTGAATGAGAGAGCACAATTGAAGAGGGAGAAGGATTTATTTTTTAAAGATAAGGAAAAGTTAGCGAAGGAGATAGAGGAGTTCAATAAGGAGAAGGAAAATTGTTGTGCATAGAGGGGACATTTTATGAGGGAGGAGGGTGAGGAGTTGAAGAAGGGAGGGGAAGTAAATGATATTGAAGAGAAAGGACTTGGACATGGGGAGTTGGACATGGAGAGTTGGATGTGCAATCATATAGTATTGCCAAGGGTAATGTATTGGATGCATCCATTTCTCCTCCTGTCTATCAAAGGAGAACTAAAAGGGTACTGAAGCCGTCATATTATAAGGTTTCTCCGTACTTGTCCCTGTCTGCATTTGATACAACCGCCCTTGATTGGGTTCCCGAACCCGAGCAAGCAACAAGTTTGCTACTTCTCCGATACCATTTATTGTACAGATGGATCCATTCAAGATGCTATCAGTGCAGGAATTGAAAGAACTAGAGGACTGGTATGAAGCGAACAAGGACCCAATAACGTCTTCTTGGTTCAGTACCATATGGGTGAAGGATACGTGGGTTGATAGTGTGGTAAGCATTACTAATTCTGATGTTATATGCATTGATTTACATATATTTATTTCTTATATTAATTTATGGCTAAATCATACTATCATATTGATTAGGCTATCGACAAATATATCGAATTCCTTGAGAAATGGAAGTCTGACCTGTCAATAGTATATCCTCAGGATTACAAGTTATGTCCCACGTATTTTACGGTAACTGTTTAATTCAGACAATCCTTAATCTATTTTCCTTTTTTATTTTCTTTTATGTATTGATTTTTGATCATGTGTGTAATAGCAATGGCTTGAGGGGTGTTTGCCGATTTTGATCGAATACCAAGTGTCCAATTCAGCAAAAGAATGTGTTGAACTAATAGGCGAGATGGGCGCAGCATATGCAGTTGCTAAGTAGCAAGATAAACCATACGCCAAGGCGATGTGGTGTTATGAACGGGTAATACACTCGTCACAAAACATCAACTCTGGCTGTAATGTGTTATCTCATGTTTTGACTAATATATTATTGTTTGAATCATGGACAAGTGTATGCGCCCGTGAACCATAAAAATTCGCATTGGTTCTTAATGGTCATCTATCTTAAAGAAAGAGAGATTGTTATTGTGGATAGTTTAAGCTCAAATGCATTATTAAAGTACAAGCACAAGATCAAGAAGATGACCGAGGCACTCCCCATTCTCTTCTATGTTACTGGAGACAACACTGTGCATGAAGGGAAGAAGAGGACCACCAAAGTTGATGAATTGGCGCTGAAGCAGGAAAATGGTTATGACTGCGGCATATTCATAATGAAATTCATCGACATATTGTGTAGCGATCTCACCTTGGTGGGAACAGACATGTAAAAATTCACCGCCTATTGGAGGAAGTCAAGGGCATGGGAGGAATTTTTGTGAGATGTTGTATTATATACATTGTTTAATATACCTTATACAATTTTAATTATTTATAATCAATGACTATTTATTACCTTTAATTGATCCCCACTCATCTACCATTTCATGTTGTATACTTTATGTTTGCCCCCCTCAATTTTCAATTTGCCCCGTTGAATTTCATGTTTGCCCCACTCAATTTCTAGTTTGCCCCCGCTGAATTTCATGTTTGCCCCGCTGAATTTCATATTTCCCCACTGAATTTTATGTTTACCCCGCTCAATTATTAGGTTGCCCTGCTGAATTTCATATTTGTCACGCTCAATTTCTAGCTTGCCCTGTTGAATTTAATGTTTGCCCTGCTCAATTTCTAGTTTGCCCGCTCAATTTAATGTTTGCCTGGCTCAATTTCTAGTTTGTCCCGCTGAAATTCAAGTTTGCTCCGCTCAATTTCATGTTTTCCCCGCTAAACTTCATGTTTGCCCCATTCAATTTCCTATTTGCCCCACTGAAATTCAAGTTTTCTCGGTTGAATTTCATGTTTGCCCCGCTGCACTTCATGTTTGCCATGCTGAATTTCATATTTGCCCCGCTGAACTTCATGTTTGCTCCACTCAATTTTCTATTTGCCCCGCTCAATTTCTAGTTTGCCCCGCTCAATTTTCAGTTTCCCCTGCTCAATTTCATGTTTGCCCCACTCAATTTCATGTTTGCCCCGCTCAATTTCTAGTTTTCCCCGCTCAATTTCATGTTTCCCCCGCTTAATTTCATGTTTGCTAATGGCCTTGAAATTACAGCTAATAGATCATGACACTAGAATTCAGCAATAAAGAAATTATCAATTCTATGATTTTGTGATTGGCTACCCATGTTACAGATCCCATAAATCATCCCCAGAGACCTATGCATGAAAGTTTTGGGTTGCTTTGTAGATAGGACTCAGATCATCTTTCTAAGGCATACATATTTAAAAATAAAAAATAAAAAATAAAAAAATAAAAATGAGTGGAGCAAAAACAACAACGCATGAAAATATCAGAAGATTATGTAAATTTGAGGCTGAAGTGAGCATATAGTTCAATTTAGTTGATTATTTTTTCCATACAATCACAATATCTTGATGAATGTTGTGGCGTAGGTTTGATGCTGGCCACCAACTCGATGCAACCCTCCTTTATTTGGGCTAGGGATCGGCAATGATAGTGCAAAACTCCCACAAGTGCAATTTGATAGGCTATTACATATGTTGATTATAATCAAGCGCTATCTAATAGTCTATTACATATGTTGATTATAATCAAGAGCTATCTAATAGTCTATTATATATGTTGATTACAATCAATGAGTTAAGAAACAACATGTTCATGGGAAGAGTGTAGCTGAAATAAGGATGTTGAGATGGTTGATTGGCAAGATAGGGAATAATAGAATTAGAAATTAATATATTCAGGTGAACTTATGAGTAGCACCAATAGGTAATAAGATGGGGAAAAGTAGAGTTAGATGGTTTGGTCGTGCAACAGAGACCAAGAACCACTCCGAGCCTACTTACCGCTATTGCCCGAGCATGCTTACAGCCATTGCCATATTATTGTAAAATTTCGCAGCCTAAATAACATAGCAATGCCAAAGGCATACGATGGTTAGGATATATTATTACATTTCATAGCTGCTACATTACCACAAAAAGGAGAAAACACTTGGGACTAAGGATGAGCCAGGCCTGAATGAGCATAGCTGAAATCATAATGTTGAGAGGGATGAGTGGAAGAAAGCAGCCAAATAAATGCATACAATTGAGGGAACTTAGGAGTAGCCAAATGTGTAATAAGAAAGAAAGTAGACTTAGATGACTTAGCCATGTGCAAGGGAAAGGGGAAGATCCAAAAGCATGAGGATGTGTTTTGAAGATATCCGATGACCTATGGTTTAAAAGACGATAGGGTCCTTGATAGAGTTGGGATGGCCTCAAGGTTAGAACAGGGATAATGGTGAGAGGTTGTGGACTCGGAAGTTTCGGTATAAGATTGACCAGTCTCACTGGAGAAAAACAATAGCGTGCATGAAGCTGCATCTAGTAATTAAACATGCAAAATCAATCAGCATGTCAAGAGATCAATGTCGAAGGGATAGAAGCGGTGATGCTTACCCATCTAGGAACTATTTGCTTGCCAGCATGCCTGGAGATACTGGCATGAAATTAGTTCGCTCTCTTGGACAAGGTGCCGGCGTCATATCTTGCCCAAGTAACATGTGTGGTGGGATCATACAATGGCATTTTGAACTTATCAGTGGAAACAGATGGGCAAGATGTGAGAAAAGGAGTCATATGATGTGAGTCTTGATGTGCCGGTCCTTGCTAGTGGGCCCACGTAATGGTGACCCAGATTTGCTCTAACTGGCCCCACCATGGATGGGGGATGAACCATATATCTTCCAGATTGGATTCATTAGAGGAAAGAATGGGGAGTTATTTCATACTTCAGTAGCATATGACGCTTGATTCGCAGGCACTAAGAAATTGTACATGTTGCATACATGAACTCAAAATTAAAATGACTATACTGTTGAACCCATTGTCACTACCGATCCGGTTTTAAATGGATCATGGTTCTTTTCTTTTCTTTTCTTTTTTACCCATTTAAAATTCTTTTTTACCCATTTAAAATTCAAGTTAGTCAGAGGTCCACAATGTTAGACCTGAATTTTTTTGAAAGGGTCATTATCTAACATGCTTAGGGATTTTTACTCTCCATTGTTGTGAACATCATGGAAACATCATTAGAATTACAACAATTTGGTTGCCTCCTCTTATGTAGACTGAAGGTTTCAAATTCAATTTGAGAAAAAGTGGAACTTGCTGAATTACCTTACTGTATGAGGTTTGAGAAATCTACTGGATTGGAAAATCAAACCCTTCAATCAGTGGCCTACAAACAAAACAGTCCAAAGATCAAAGGTCTGGGATCTCCCAATCATGTTGGGGACCATCGGATTAATGACCTGGACCACCGAACCATGGCCCCACTAACAAAATTCAGCAAGTCAGCAAGCCAAACATTCACTGATGTGCAGGATCCTGTAATACCTCCACTATCAATTGCATCAGCCTTGCCACAACCCATTGATTTCTTGAGAAGATGATCAGAGAGCTGGGAGGTCATTTGAATTTACCCATCCCTTCCAGCACATTGAAAAAAACATCAGATTCGTTCTTCCCATAATATGGTTATTCAAACAACTCCTCACTATATGGGAGGAAAGGGGAATCCAAACACCTTAGGAATTGCATAGCCTTTTTCCTGAGGATCTGCCTCCTCAGCAACCTCTGAGGTAGCTGATGGACTTTTAGCTTAGAAGGATGAGAAGATCATCTAGCTGAATTTGGCAATATCTGCCCTTTGGATAGAATGGTAGTTGTAATTTTTCTCTAGCAACTAATATTTCTTTTATTGAAGAAAAAAAATATGCGAATTTACGGGTTGAGTTGATCAGTGGTGGTAACGTCTCTAATAACAAGCAATTTGGCCATATCTGCCCTTGTTCGAGAATTGGTGGTTTGGATTCTTCAACCAATCTGATTTTGGGAATGTGACGCACTGACAATTGATTCCACGATATAATTTGTTTGATTGAGTTAATGTGTGCCACGTGTATAGTTTTAAAAGTGCCTGCGTATCAAGTACAGAGCAAGAGGATCAATTAATTCGCTTTTTTCTCTTGAGAGGTGTCTTTTGGTTGTGTGCTTGCGTGTGGATGGGCAGTAGAGAACTACGATAACAGAAAACCTTAGAGCTTCATGACCGTTTATGACAGATTAGCCTCGTTTCCCATGGTCGATTCAGTACCCACGGTGGTACGGAAACTCCCAAAAAACTTACACTTATGGTATACGTGGCAGGAAGTGGACGGAAGCAGATTATGTGAGACCCCGTATCCACATTCCGTTGACCTGTTTAACTGGGTCCAACTGTCCCACTGTCGGGGTTGACCGGGTCCTAACCAGGTCGACCCCGACTGGCTGTCCCATAATGAGCCATTATCCAACTTCTAGCTTTGATCGTGTGATCATATTGAGTAGTGTTGAAAATCTTTGTTACATGGCAGGCAGTCCTGAAGCAATTTAGTGGGCGCTTTGATAATGATTCTGTTTTTGTTGATGAAGCTGAACTTCAGTGCCATCAACAACTTAAAAGACTTTATGGTTCCACCAGAGCAGCAAAGGTATCTCAGCTATCAATATGCCATTGCTTAAGATCTGATTTTGCTTACTTGGCTGTAGTAAATCAATTTCCCTAGATGAGATATATTGTTAAACCCCGTGGCTGAGACAATTCTTGAAATTTATGAAGTATTTTCAAAGGCGTCTTGTGCGGGGTGTGGAAGGTCTTATTTCTGTTAGCTCAAAGCAGATGGAAATAGGTGAGTACAACTTTGGATCTGAATCTCACTGATTCCACTTAGTTTCAAGGGCTCATATATATTTGGCATTTGTTTGTAGTAACCAAGCTATCTGATGATTCTTGCAAATATGGAAATGGGAACCAGAGTGATGGTTCTGCCCTTGCACGGGCCTCCCTTCAGTTCCGTACTTCACACAATATGATGGAAAAAGAGGGGGAGAATTTCCACAGAATCCTTGCGGCGTCTCCTTTATTTTTTACTAACATGACACTGGCACAGTATTCCATCAAGATAGTGATTATGAGATCCTTAGCCATGTTATCCAAATTTTTATGGCAGTTTACTTCCTCTTTTCTGTGATGAATGGTTAATCAGCAGGAGACAGCTCTTTTCTTTGCCATTACTGAACCTCTGTGGCAGCAATACGAAAGAAACAAGTTTTGATAGCATAGGAGGATGTTTAATGGGACCTCTTCTTTCACTTATTATCCTACCAGTTCCTTGGCTTTTCAAACTTCACCATTCACCACAGTTGTCATGTTCCTCTTTCAATTTTCATGCATATCCCCAATATCTCCTTCTCAAGACATTGTGAATTATTGAGAGCTATGTGATAAGGCATGACACTTTTTTGGGAATTCAGCGGCGTCTGGACATATCCAAGTCTGCTTCAGACACTCACGCCATGGATTTCATGCCTAACATATCCAAGTCTGCAACTTAGAAATTCAGCGAGGCAACCTAGAAATTTAGCGGGGCAAACAGGAAATTCAGGTCGAGAAACATGAAGTTGAGCGGGACAGACTAGAAATTAAGCGGGGCAAATATGAAATTGAGCGGGGCAAACTTGAATATCAGTAGGGCAAACATGAAATTGAGCAGGGCAAACATGAAATTAAGAGGGGCAAATTTGAATTTTAGCGGGGCAAACATGAAATTCAGCGGAGGAAACCAGAAATTAAGAGGGGCTTTTGATTCATCTATGTATACGTCATCCGATGAACATGAAATTGATTACAAATAAAACATCATTGTGGAGCGTAGCAAGCGAAATCGGATTTTGGGCTCAAACCATTAATATAGATAGAAAAACAGATGAATGTCATGGATAGTCCACATACATTCAAGTCAAGGTGGACCCAAATCAGTTCACTCAGCACGATAAAAGCATACTGATCAAAATGATCTCAAATTTCAAGAGTTCTTAGTCTATTTGACCTACTTCTCGGCAATATACTCGAATTGTCGCCGACATCCCCAGTTCATGATTGGTTGAATTCCCCGAGTAATGACCTTAGAATTTGATGTTTAGCTACTTCAATCGCATTTTAAGTTCATTGAAATTCATGTTAGGCTAATTCAATTGCATTTCAAGTTCATTGAAAGTTATGTTACCCTTACTAAATTTTCAGTTTGTCCCACTGAATTTTCAATTTGCCCTGCTCAATTTCTAATTTGCCCTGCTCAATTTCCAATTTGCCCCGCTCAATTTTAAGTTTGCCCCGCTCAATTTCATGTTTGCCCCTGCTCAATTTCATGTTTGCCCCGCTAAATTTTAGTTTGCCCCGTTCAATTTCATGTTTGCCCAGTTTGCCCCGCTCAATTTCCAGTTTGCCCCACTTAATTTTCAGTTTGCACCGCTGAATTTTTTGTTTGCCCCGCTCAATTTCATGTTTGCCCCACTCAATTTCTAGCTTACCTCGCTGAATTTCATGTTTGCCCACTGAATTTCTAGTTTGCCCCGCTCAATTTCCACTTTGTCTTGCTGAATTTCATGTTTGCCCCACTCAATTTTCACTTTGCCCCGCTGAATTTCATGTTTTCCCCGCTCAATTTTCACTTTGCCCTGCTCAATTTCATGTTTGCCTTGCTCAATTTCATATTTCCCCCGCTCAATTTCATGTTTTCCCTGCTGAATTTCATATTTACCTTGCTTAATTTCTAGTCTGTCCCGCTTAATTTCCTATTTGCCCCGCTGAATTTCCTGTTTGCTCCGCTGAATTTCATGTTTCCTGACCTGAATTTCATGTTTGCCACCCTCAATTTCATGTTTGCCCCGCTGAATTTTTGTGTTTACCCTGCTCAATTTCCAATTTCCTTCGCTGAATTTCATATTTGCCCTGCTCAATTTCAAGATAGGGAGTGGGTGAGTTCAAAGGGTTGTGTGCTTCATGACAAGGATGGTCTTTTTGCCCCGCTCAATTTTAATGGTTCCCTCAACCAATGACTATGTCAACCTGTGGAACGACTGGGAATTAAATGATCAACATGAAGTGAGTTTGGCGAAGTGTTGCTCCTTTTGGACTCATGTACTTGAAAATTGGAACCCCAAAATTGAAGAGATTTTCAAAGAGAAAATAACCAGGCTGTCCTCCTAGAGAATTCGGTTAGTAGAGAAGGATAAGCTCTTTATACCAGATGACGTACAACTGAGGAAAATGTTTATGGAAGGTAGCGAAGATGGTATTCTATTTGTTTGGTACCCGCAGTCTAACTTATAGACCATTGATTCAAGTAAATTGTACGAGATTAGCTTCTGAATTTAAAGAATAGTTTCTGATCTTGCCGCTATTTAGTAGAATTAAGCTATTGCTCAGGACATTTTGATACTACTTAGGATTCTCCTCAGCTACATCTACAAAAAGCTTGGATAAAGTCCCTGTACGTTGCATATAAGAGCAAGGCACCATGATGGTTAGCAAAGTATCTCTCATTGTGTTCAGCCCAAATCAAATAATAATCCAGCCAGAAGTGATAATTTACTTAGTGCTTTCCCTTCAAGAGCATTACCACCCCACGCCAAGCTACGAACAAATCCCCAATAGAATCTGGCACCACCCAACTGCACTGGAACACATATAAAAAATCAACTCCAAACTGTTCTAACTAAGATATAGTGAACAAGCAGGTGGTCAACTGACTCCACATTTAGAAGAGACCCAATGCAAACATCAGGAATGATCATTTGTAGTTTCTGTAAGTTGTTTACTGTACACACCCAATTCTTTCCTGCCAGCTAAGTAAACGCAAACCTTATGGGGACACTCAAATCATATCCTCAACTTCATCAATAAAATATAAATTAACTTTTCTACCGAAAATTAAAACCACAAATGAATCATGTTTGCTCATCAAAATCCTACCATTGATTGACATTGTCCTAGCGTAGCAGATGGTTGTGGGGCTTGTCCTAGCCTAGCATATAAAATGACTATGCCAATCAATGGTTTAAAAAAGCTCAAGAGAGCATTTAGAAGATAAAGAAAATCATCAAAAATACAAATAAGAGTGCAAAATGGAGAGAATGCAAACCTTTGCAGAGGATTTATTTGCCAAAGAAACCTTATAAAGCACACCAAATTAGGGCCCCTATTGTGGATGGAGCATGGCCCAAAAAGCCACATCCCAATAACCCGGCAGGCCCCGAGTCACTGTCCCACCAACCCGGTCGACCCCAATTCAATGTCCTGTCCCACTGTCGGGGTTGGGTGCCAGAGCAGCCTAGGTATTTATAGCTACGGTTATAATCCGTAGCCATAGACGGCCGCCAAATTGTTGTACACTGGGTTCAGTATCTATAGCTACGGCTATAATCGGTAGCAATAGGTCAACTCATCCTCAAATTTTCTGTCCACGCGTGAAGGTCTAAGTTGGTAAGTTAAGTTTGTTTTGCGTCAAAAAAACTGCTGAAAAAAGGTAGCATCTACAGTGGTAAATTTCTCCACCGATCTGGTGATCTGATCCATCCTTGGTTTGGCCTTTTTATCTGCTGCTTTCCTTTTCCCAAGCCATCGATTGGATTGTTTAAATTCCTTGGAAAAAGTGATTCTTTAAAATCATAGGCAATCCAAGATGTGCGACAACAAATGGATGGATCAAAAATGTTGATTGGACCTATTTTATCTAAATAATCTTGACCGTCCATATTAAAGTTCATTTGTATCATGGTTAGTCTTTATAAATTGATTTGATTTTCACACGGTAAGCCATTTAATGTGTGCTGGACCTAACTTATAGTTTTTTTTTTTTTTTTCACACACGCACACACAACTCACGTACTCACACTGTAGTGGAATTTCACGCCGATGGGTACTCGAACCCTTCACCTGGTATTGAAACTCCCGAGAATCTACCACCGGAGCAAGAGTGCGCTGGACCTAACTTATAGTTTGGATCAATGGAGTGGATTGTCTTAGTGTCCCATTACAACTAAGAGCGCTATAACTTATGCTCTCAGAGGCACGAGAGCATTTCTTATTACAAGATACGTTGGCTCGCGGATTAGGAAGGACGCGGATTTCCTGTGGAAAGCCTTTCTTATGAAGTTCTTAGGCTGGAAACCTAGGTGGGGCTCACAGTGATGTTTGTGAGAAATCCAATCCGTCCAACCGTTTTTTGAGACAATTTTAGGACATGAGACCAAAAATGAAATGGATCCAATACTCACGTGGGCCGAAAACGTGAGGATTTATCTTCCACAGTTGAAATATTCATGGGCCCACAGAAGTTTTGAATCAGGCTAATATTTTTGTTTTCAGTTCATCCCAGTAGGAATAAAGTTATGAACGGTATGGATGATAAACATCACTGTCGAGGGAAGGTTTCAACGGTATTAATTTTCCTACCCACCTTTTCCTTTAGTGCGGCCCACTTAGTCTTGGATCCTGTTGACTTTTGGTATAAATACTAAAAAAGATTAAAAAAAAAAAAAGAAAGAAAAAAGAAACTGATGGAAAGGTTAGATTCCTCACAAACATCACTGTGGGCCCGACCAAAGTTTCCAGCGAAATCCGCGTCCAGTTAGGAAAGGTCATCATCACAAACAGCTGATTAAGGGACGTATATTGCGTCCTACCCGTGCCAGCACCGTTTCTGTGCTACCAGGAGCTCTGTGGGCCCATAGTAATGTATATGTTTAATCCACGCCGTCAATTCATTTTTTCAGATCATTTGAAGATATCTCTCGTAAATGAGAAAGATACAAAGCTTAAAGAAGACCATACCACAACAAACAGTGGGGATTAAACGCCTAATGTTGAAAACTTCCGGGAACGACGGAAGCTTTTAATGAAGTTGATATTTGTGTTTTTTATTCTCCCATGTCTACTAATCTTATTAAAAAGTCAGTCGCCGAGTAAACATCACGGTGGACCCTATGAAAGTTTAGTGGTCGACTTGAGCGTTGAATCTGCCTCCTTTCTTTTGGACGCGGTTTGCGTCCTACCCCCGCCCGGACGGTAATCCGGCCAGGGAAGGCTCCGTGGGACCCAACGAGATGTAATTATTTTATCGACGCAGTTCATCGCTTCTATCAGACTGTTATAAGTTATCATCCTAAAAGTGACTCAAGTCCACGGCTCTACTAGAACACACGAAAGGAAGTTGCAGTGATAATGACACCCACCGTTGAAGCCTTTCTAAGGGTCACTGTAATGTTTTTTTAACCATCCAACGTATTAATAAGTTTAAGTTCATGTAGACGTGGATGAATTGAAAACACGAATATAAGCTTGATCCGAAACTTCTCCAGCTACTAAGAACTTTTTAATGGTGGAAGTTCAATCCCCACTTTGTGGTCCATTGGAGCTGTGCAACTGCCTCATTTTTGAGATAATATCTTAAAATGATCTAGAAAAGAGATGAACCGCGTGGATAAAACACTTACATCACAGTAGCACCACAGAGCCCTGCCCGAACAGATTACCGTACGGGCGTAGGTAGGACGCAATCCGCGTCCCTTTCTTTTTGCTCATGTCTTAAAATAAATAAATATGATTGATAAAAAAAATAATAATAATAAATAAACAAATATATAAATAAAAATACATGTCTCGGTGAGCCATCCTGCAGGGGTAGAACGGGGACTCCCTTCCATGCTCAAGTGGCAGCCTTCTTCCCAGATCTTTCTACTTTTTTACTCCCTCTCTCTTTTTAATATTTGGGATTTTCTTTCTTCTAGAAGCCTATTTCCCGTTGGGAGTCTTAGTTTCACCGAAAGTAATACGTTGAAAACATTAAATAATATTTAGAAAAATAACAAATATGAATTATTGATGACAAAATCTGAACCACCCTCCGCTAGGTTTGACGAATCTCCAAAGGACCCTGGCCCTGCATAGAGAGTGAACAAAGGAGACCTTGGCTAAGCCGGGAGACCCTCCGATGCTTAAGTCAGGTCAAGGAAATCTGGGTCTAAGTAGGTTGTGGAGAGTGGGTGTAAGATATTGCGTCCCTATAGTAATGGAGTCTCATTGTATTTATACTTGACTATCGGACGGCCCAGGTCCGTTAATCTCAGCACAATTCACTCAATCAATGAGATACTGTGATCATGGAGATATGGTCCGTAATCCGGAGGTCGTGTAGCGAATCGTGTGTATCTGCGTGCGAAACATTCAGCCATGTCTTCTTAAGGTAGTTTCTTAATATAGCGCATGAAACGCCCTCATCATGCCTCGACCTCAGCTTGGGATCCTAGGTCAAAGAAGCCCTGACTCCGAACCTCGGACTTAGACATGCACACATGTGGGAGTTGTTAAGCGAGGATCACGTCCCAAGTCTAAGTCGATCTCCGGTCCTGGGCTTGTGAAGGACCCGGCTCTGCTCGTCCATCTAATATTCTGGAGGTCTCCCCTCCGAGTTCCAAGGCGGGTGGTGGACCTAACCCATAAAATCTAGATTCCCAGTGATGGATGACATAGATGTGAGTGGTTGAACGATTCGACTCTGGTCGGGCAGTAGTAGGGCGGTCCGAGATCTTGCAAGTAAGTTCTGGTATGATCTTCCTATCGACTGCCCTGCTCTTGGATCACTCCGAACTGACAACCTCGGCACAGAAGTTTGACCGGAACCAAGCCAAGCATCTTCCTCCAGGTTATCCCTAGAGTTTTGCTCTTATATATCCGAACTAATTAGTATAGCATTAGATCTTGGAATTAAAAGGGCTTGGATCTTCCTATAACAGAAGCCCCCTACTCTTCGAGTTTAGACACCGACTCGAAGAGTAATCATATACGGAAGATCAACCGCTTCCTCCGTCTTTTCATCCACGCGTGCGATTGCAATTATGACTCCTGTGTTGAAGAGATGCGTCCCTGGCGTTTTTCGTCTGCGGGTTAATCTCCATCAGACAAATGGCTACAGTTAAGATTTCGTATAATTGTGGGGCCTATGGGTGACCATCACGTATGCCCTGGGAGAAGTTCAAGCGACGTTTCCTTCGCCCGGGCGACCCTTCTGCTACTCAGAGTTCGCCACTCGATGTCAGACGCACGCGGTCTACAGAGCTTGAGCCAGTGGCTTGCTGCCACATGTGTCCCGAAGTTAGCTCGCGACAGTTTGGCTGCGGCCTTTATGTCATGTCATTAATGCGAAGATTCCTCTCAGGCTATATAAACTTTAGCGTTTCCGGGACCGCTTCTCACTTCTGTATTTTGAATTCGCGTGGCTACCGATTCTCTGAGGAGGCGATTTCCGGCGAAGGCGATTCTGACCGATTCGAAGCTTCCGGCGAGGCGATTCCGACCGATCAGTAGTTTTACGATGAAGGTGATTCCCGGTGACCGTCCGGTGAGTCCATCCTTCCTCCAACATCGCTACTTTTTCCTTTGCTTCTACGGGATGTCATCCGATTTAGACATGGTCCGAGAAGATTATGATAACTCCGAGCCTGGGAGCTCGGATGATAGGAGGGGGGGTATTTGAAGGCCCCTTGGAAGCAGTGCCCCTCTTCCCCCAACCCTGAAGAAAGAAAGACGTGGGGGCTCAGACCCGTCGGGTCTACAAGAAAAAAGCCACCCGAGCCCCCCGAGACTTGACAGAGGGTGGTACCGAGATGCCTGCGAGTGGGCAGGCTTCGGAGGTTGTCCCACGAGGCTCCGTACTTGAGGAGTCTTAGATGGAATGGATCCGCTCGGAGTTTGAGATCCCAAACTCCGTGCAGATAAGGGCGCCAGAGCCCCATGACATTATCGGCGCACCTTCTGAGGGGGAAGTGTCATTTTTCTCTGTTCGCTGCAATGTGGGCTCCGACTCCCCATGCACCCTTTCGTCCGCCCCCTGACTACTTAACTGGGACTAGCTCCCGGTCAATTTACCCCTAACGCCTGGAGGGTTTTGATCTCTTCTTTCATCATCTAGCGTCAAGTTGGGAATCCCGAGCTGACATTAGAGGAGTTAATAAGCCTGTACTTAGTCAAGCATGACAGCCAAGAGCCATGGTATTACTTCGCGACTCACGGTAGTAAGGGGTTGAGGCTGCTCATGAATCTTTCATCCTCTAATAAGGACTGAAAGAACAAATGGTTTTGTGCTTCGGGCGAATGGGAGGCGCCGACTGCGGAGCTTGGGAACTTGATGACTCGGGTCCCTACCCGGTTTGCCACCCCAGGTCGGGCCTCAAACATTCCTTATTATTTCTTTACATCCTTTCCCCAACTTGTTGTGATTTAATTGAGGTTTTCCTTTTGTTTCTATAGATTCCCCGAGGGGTTCGCCGCTCCTCTCCTCGGACCAGAAAAATCAGGTTGCCAAGGCTCGGGCTCGCTCCGGAGACTCCGCTCCAAATCAAATCTGATCACGGCCAACAACCTTCACTGGTCTGGGCTCTGCAAGTCAAAACCGCTCCTCACTTCCTTCAGTAAGTCTTTCTTTAACTCCTCACTTTTGGGAAGGATTGAGTCTCCTAATTTGGTTGCTGATTCATTACTTCGCATGCAGGCATGGCCGAGGCAGCTGGGTCCCGGAGGAGGAAGGTCGCCCCGACCGTCGACGAAATGTTGAGGGCTGAGCCCCTAACAAAGACGACCTTTCGGAGGAGACAAGCGACTCCTCGTAGCGAGGGCCCCTCGGCCCCAATTTCTGTCACTGCAGCCCCAGTTTCAGCTTCAGTTTCTATTGCTACAGCTCCAACTGCAGTGCCGGTTGCGGCCGAGGCCGCTGTTATCAATGCTCCGGCTCCAACCCTCCTTCCTGTCGTCGCTCCCCCTACCACAAGGCCCCTCCTGCAACCCCCGAGCCCTGTATAGCTGTCCCCTCTTCATCTGAGCATGAGGAGGCCGTTCAGATGGCTGATGTCATGCTCTCCCCCCTGATGTCGGGAATGACCTCATGGCTGAGGCTCAGGCCTCAGTAGGCAGTAGGACTGAGGCCGGGAAATCAGAAGGATCGGCCTAAGTGGGGACAATCGGAGAGAGGTTCTAACCGGGCTATCATATGTCCTACCTAGTTCGTTAGGAAGCTAAGCACGCTCTGGAGGAGGAGATAGCCAGCCTATTTGCCAAATCAGACGAGACTTTTGTTAACGACTTGGCTTCCGTTCTTTACCTGGTATTTTTATCGACTTTTCTTGCTTTCAATTTTTGCGCATTCGGATGCTCAATTCTTTCTTTTTTTTTTAGTCCGTCCCGAGGCTCCTTCTGACTCAGGAGAGATTGAAGAAGTCTACCAAGAGGGATGTCGAGGTGGAGGCCCTTAGGGGTGAGGCAGGAACCTTTCGGGATGAAGCTTCCTTCCTCTAAATGGAGCAAGCGGAACTACACCGGTAGTTCGAGGATGGGAGAGCTCGAGAACTCTAGCTGCAAAGGGTCGTGAGTGATCTCAAAGCCTGATGCAGTGCTGCTGCAGCCGAGCTGACCCGGGCCAATGCCCACGCGGACACGCTTGCCAAGCAAAATGTCCGGCTAGGGGAAGTGCTGGAGCGAACCAGGGTCGAGGCGACAGAGGAGCTACACAGGGTGGTCTCCCAAGCAAAGGACGCCCAACGAGTTGAAGACGAGGCATCCCTGACTTCGGTCGTGGCTTCCGCAGCAGAGGCTTTCAAAGCTTTAAAGGAGAGGGCTGCCGAAGCCACTAAGTTTTACAACTGTGACTTCGACGCTTGCATTGAGGCGGTCCAGGACTTGTACCCAGACCTCAACCTTAAACCTCTGTTGCCTGAAGACGCAGGAGAAAAGCCCTCTGAAGGTGCGCGCCCGGATCAGGCTCCTGGCTCCCAAGCTCCTCCTCCTCCGACTGCATAGTTTTCAATATATCTCTTTCAATGACTTTTCTGAACTTAGCTCTTTTGGCAAATGGTTTGGTGGATAATATTTTTGACCCTCTGGAGAGGGCGTGGATGATGATTTTTTATATATTAATTCGTAGCTATTTCTTAGATGTTAATTGCAGAACCGATTTGTGGTTAGGTCGGTTTGCTTCGGGGCATTACCGAGCAGACTCTTTTACGGGTCAGCTCATTTCAATATCGTCTCATAGAACTTTAAATCTTTGCAGTATTGCCATTGTTAAGTCCGGATCCCTAGGGGATTGTCTCGTCCTATGATTGGCGAGCAACCTTTAATCTATCCGTCAGTTAGGGGATGAACCGACTCCTCTGTTCGGGTCAGCAATTGGCTTTTCCCCTGACTAAGAGGGGATGCCTTATAGAATTTTCATGGGATAACGCTCCAACCCCTTCTCTAAGGGATCAACTCATTAATTTCGCCCTTGCTTATGAGAGGTAACTTTTTCTTAGTAGATAGTCTGCTCATGTGGATGTAAAGAGATGTGAATTTCATTGAGAGTCTTAAAAGCAAGTCGCTTTGGAGGTGTCCATTTATTACGGGCCTATGACAGCCATCTCACTAAGGATAGTAGACTTTCAGGTGCTCGGTGTTTCACGAGTGGGGGAGATGACGGCCCTCGAGATCTTCTAAGTGGTACGAGTCAGGTTTGGTCGATCGGACCACACGATATGGCCCTTCCCATTTAGGTCCGAGTGCCCCAGCCTCTGGTTTTGCGGTGTTTTGGAAGACTCGGCGAAGGACTAGGTCCCCTGGGCAAAACCTCCCGGTCTTAACTTTAGAATTGTAGAATCGCGTCACCTGTTGATGTTAAGCAGCGGCTCGAAGTCTGGAGACTTCTCTGGCCTCTTCAAGTAGGTCCAAGTTGGCCACCATCTGCTCGGTGTTTCGGTTCTCTTGATAATTTCTGACCTGGGCTGTAAGGAGGCTGATTTCGACTGGTACCATTGCCTCGGAGCCGTAGGATAGCGAAAATGGAGTCTCTCCGATGGATGACTGAGCTGTAGTCCTGTAAGCCTATAGGACGAATGGGAGCTCATCGGCCCAATTACCCTTTGCCTTCTCTAATTTTATTTTGAGATGGTGCTTAATGACTTTATTAACTGCTTCCACCTATCCATTGGATTACGGGTGCCAAGGCGAAGAATACACATTTGTGATGCCGAGCCCCTAGCATATGCATCGGAACTTGTCGTTGTCAAACTGTCTGCCGTTATTGGACATGCCTTATTCAGATCTGAGTAATCTGTGCAGACATGCCATTTCCCATTATCTTTCTTGACGAGGACCACGTTTGTGATCCATTAGGGGTAGTGTACCTCCTCTGTGAAGCTAGCGTCGATCAAAATGGAGACTTCGTCGGCTATGGCTTCGTACCGTTCGGCATCGAACGGTCTCTTGTTCTGTTTTACGGGTTTATAATCCGGATCCACATTCAGCCCGTGGACTAAGACATCCGTAGAGATTTCGGGCATATCTTCATGCGACCAAGCGAAGACATCTCTGTGTTGTCGTAGGAAGGCTAGTATCTCAAACGACTGCTCAAGGTTCAACGATGTTCCGAGCTGAACAATTCTGCTCAGGTTTGCCTCGTCGAGTGGTACCTTCTCCAGGTCTTCCACGAAAGAGTCTTCCGCAGGAACTCTTGGATCTAGAACATTGACGGCGAGTGCTTGCTTCACAGACCCTTTTTTCACTGCTATCGCGTAGTATCTTCGTACTTCGCACTGTTCGCCTCGAAGATAGCCTATCCCGCCCTTGGCAGGGAATTTCATCATCAGATGATAGGTGGAGATAACTGCCCTCATTGCATTGAGAGAAGGTTTACTCAGAATGACATTATGCATTGATGGACATTGACAACGAGGAAGTCTACCATGAGGGTGACTTGGTGTTATCCTTCTCCCACAGTCACAAGGAGGGAGATGGCTCCCTCAGAGATCACCCTTTCTCCGGCAAAGCAGTGCAGGGGGGTCTTCACAGGTCTAAGGCGTGACCTCGGAATCCTCATCCTTTCGAAGGCTTCGGAGTATATTATATCTGTTGAGCTTCCAGTGTCGATCAGGATGCGGTACACCTTATGGTTGGCTATAGTCATAGTAACCACTAGGACATCATCGTGCAGATGTTAAATCTCACACACATCATCTTCCGAGAAGGTCATGCTGCACGAACTAACCCGGAGTTCTTTGCTCGGCCGCTTGATCAAGTGGATGTAGTGTTCCGGATCAGACTTTTAAAAGTGGTCTTTCCGAACCCTATTCGAATCACCTCCACCAGATGAACTCCCGAAGATGGTGTGGACATCTGCGTAGATGTCCCTTACGAATAAGAGTCTCAATTTCATCCTTGAGATTCGCGCAATCAGCTGTGTTGTGGCCGTGATCCAAATGGAAGCCGCAGTACTTGCGCTTGTCTCGATGATCGAGGTCGACCTTCATACAAACTGGCCAATTTAGGAGCTTGTGTCCTCTGATGTCAAGCAAAATTTGCTCGGTAAATGTGTTAAGGGGTGTAGGAACAGAATTTTCCCTCTGGTTTTCTACTCAGATGATGATCACGAGAGGCGTGGTCATCTGGTCCCTTGCTGGATGGCTAGGATTCCTCGTTCCTTAGCTTCTTACCCTTGCCAATCGGCTCTGCCACTTGAACATTCTTGCAGGCGTTGGAGAATTCCTCGGCGTTAGTATACTTTTGAGCTCTGGAAATGAGGTCAGCTACGTCTTTGGCGAATTCTTCCCAATAGAGAAGGTGAATCTTCCCTCTTTCAGACCATCGAACACGGCCAAAAGTGTCATCTTGTCATCGTAATCATCCACTTATAACGCTCCCTCATTGAAGCGAGCGATGTAGTCCTTCAATGACTCCTTAGGCTCTTGCTTGGTGGTGAACAGATGAGTATTCGACTTCCAGCTCTTCTTAGCACTTATAAATTGGGTAAGGAATAACCGGATAAGTTCTGCAAAGAAACTAAAGGAATTGGGTTTGTGTTGACAGTACCAACTTTGTGCGGATCTTGTGAGTGTGATTGAGAACCCCCTGCACATCATCGCGTTTATTGCTATCTGGATTTGTATCCACGAACGATAAGCTTCCACATGCTCGGATGGGTCGCCAGACCCAGAATATTGGATGATGGGAGGTATCCTGTAACGCCCTGAAAATCAGGGGTCGAGCAGAAACCCGACTCCCGAGTTCCAACACATCACTTATGTAACATAATTAATAATGATTGAATATTGTCCGTATTAGAGCATTAAACATGAATGGGATTATACCAAATCAGCATATCATACTCTAGAGACAATTTAGATTACGCAAGTGAAAGACTATGATATGTATATAAACTGTATAAAAGTAATAGCAAGGCCTCGGAGTATGATTGTCACTAGCTTAAATAATTATAAGTTTAGTTCCAAAGTGGACAAAACAATAAAGTGTAATGTTCTCTATCCAAAACTCTGTAGCCCCGTCAGCGCAACTCCAGGTCTACATAAACCCACCAGAGACTTGTATATAGGAAAACTCCTCCTTGTCATCGCAATAGTCCGGCTCTACCTCATGAACATCGCCATCACCTACAACTAAGACAAAGTCTGGTTAGTGCTTAAAACACCGTCCCAGAACGTGGGAGTGAGTGATCAACTCAGTGGAGCTATAAGGCAAAGGTTAACATATTATCAATTCAATCAAGCAATAATGATAAAGTAACACAATCAAACATCCCTAAGTACTCTGGTTAATGCAAACATGATATGTATTAATGATACATGCCCTCGCCTGCACTCCCTCTGCGATCTTCCTCTTACGGTCGCGGCATGCACCCCTTCATCTGTGCTCAACACCAACGCCAAAGGCACATGCAATGCAGTGCATGAGCGTGATTATCGAGTTCTTATTAGACCTTAGACTTTTTCATACAGCAGGATTGAGAAGCTAAGGTACCTCCCTTATATCATTTTCCAAGCAATGATCCATTCTGGGGTCGCCAGTCCTAGCTAGTCTCATACGATGTTGCAGTTTTAGGTCACTACAAAGGACTCGTCACCTCATTGCAGGCCTAGCTTATACTCTAGTTGCTACAGAAAGGCTCGTTGCCTCAGCGCAGTTTCAAAGTATGCTCGAGGTCACTATGAATGGCTCGTCACCTAATCGTAGGCCGACAACTCGAATACAGTGTCTCATACCACCGTATTCGGCTCACGAGCTTTGGTTGCTCACTAGTCACTACGGGTGGGCTCGTCACCTGGTGTAGGCTGACAGCTCGACCACAGTGTCCTATTCCACCATGTCCGGCTCATGAGTCTTAGCGGATCGAGGTACCAAGGTTAACGGGGTTTTCACTGATGAGTTTGATACCTTAGGTTCAAGCAATTACGTCTATACATGGTAAACATACATCGGGCCAATCGGGTTACTTGACGAGCTTAACTGGTACGGGCGTACATCGAGATGATCGACATGAAGTGCATAAGCACTCCGTGTGGCTTAACCACTGTCGACAATCAAAGTACCGCTCAGATTTATCGAGCACGTCCTGTGTGGTGAAACAACCTCAACCACCACACTAGGACGCGTTACCGATTGCCTGGACTATACCATAGTCCCAAACACACTCTGATATGAGAAATATGTACACACAATAATCATACAGCATTTAACAACTAATGCAAACATAGATAGCATTTGAACATATAATGAAACACATATAACATGACATTCTATATAAACATATTCTACACTAACCCCACTATTTAGATTACAGCCACTTGAAGGAATTTATGCATATAGCTAAGGTAGTTGGGAATCCTATCTCAATATCCCTATCAAGTACAGTTCATCTAACAACTTCTCATACAGACATTGCATCACACGCTTATACTGCACATATCAACATATATAACATATGTTAATTATAATATATATTTGGACAAATCCTTCCAACAAGGAGTTGTCACATACACAACAATCATGTATTTGCATTCCATAGACATGGAAGGCACAACTCATAATTTCATATTCATTCAGTCAGTTCAACAAACACTTAGAATGCATTGAAAATAGCCTTACCTACATATATGTGTAATATGCTGAAACATCCTAACTACGCATATGTGATAGCACTTTAGTCAGTCATAAATCATTGACTGACATTGAAAGCCTTGAAAACCATAACCTAAATGTTTATAGTCCGCATCTTTCGCCGATAAACAAGTATTGAACTCAGTTTGTATGTCAAGTCTTCGTCTACGGCACGATGGCCACCTATAGCATGAAATAGGTTAGTTATTTCATCACTTACACTATTTGAAACCCTAAAACAGATTATGGTTAGGTTTTTTAACCTAAGAACGGAATCGGAATCGCCCGTATAACGATATAGGAATGGTGGTTAAGCACGTAGAGTGGCGGGATTGAATCCCAGGAACAAACGCCAACTCTCTCTCTCTCACTTTCTCTTTCCTTCTCTTTTCTCTCTTCTCTCTTAAGGTTTTCCAAATTCATATGGAATGAGAGAGAGAGATGGTTTAAGGCCCTTATATAGGCCCAGAACTGATGGGAATGGCCCCAGGGCCATGGTATACTTAGGTTATAGCCAAATAGTAGTTGTTTTGGTCCAACGGAGCACTTCTGGAGACCCCTTTTCTACGTACGGTTCAAAGTAGGTCCCCTAATATTGGATATAGGTTAAATTAAGTTTTTGGTCCGATCGAATTTATGGATCGACTGTGGTGGACCAGTTTCAGTTCAACGGTCGTCGGCACTCAATCAGGGCCACAAGTACATGGACCTGTGTATGAAATTTTTCCTAATCTGAGGGTGTATTTGGGTCAGATTCTGACAGTCTGAAACCTTAGATTTGGCCTGCAAGTGAATGGCCTAAATCACTTAAATCTGAGTTCATTTTCTAAAGGTATTCATATTTCTCACACACTTCGTTCTGAGTTCAAGTTGTACGTTTCTGGATACTATCTGGAGTTGATTTTCGAGATGGCTGTCAAGTCCAATAAGGCAGTCCTAACCGTATGGTTTCGAAGTAATCGGACTTTCGACGCGCGGTCCAGGTCTGATACGGAGTTTCGGTGTGCTCCCGAGAGCAACCGGGTTTAGAAATTGATCTTAGATCTCAGGGTAATGTAGCGTTAATGATTCTACAAGTTTTGAGTCTTGCAGTTCATATTTAAAGTGGTTCAAGCTAATTTTACAACTAATCTAGTTTAACGCTCAGTTAATTTTGTCTAATTTCTAAAGGATTTGGTCCTGAGTGATTTCTACCTGAGGTGATACTCGGGTATTTGTACGGATTTTTTCGAGACGTTACATATCTGGAACCTGTGAGGCATCACTTCGTCCATGATTGTCAAGGTGAAGGGCGACTCGGTCTCTTCCATCATCACCTAAACAGCGGCGGGAACTGATAATGGCTGATGTTTCTTTTCCAGCGTCGGAATCTTGTTGTTGAGCTTGGCGAATTGTGTCTCCCATGGATCTTTGTTCTCAGCCACCATTTATTGTATGTGTTCTACTTTGGAAATTCTCCTTCCCCTTCTCCTTTATAGCTCATGGCAGAGATCTGTCGGAGTTAGGGCCGAGGTCACCGAAGCATTCGTCGGAGCCCGAGTTGCCGTATTCTGGGCCAAAGCTCTGGTCTGGGTCGGGGGAGGGTTCTGAACCGAAGCTGGTGCCTGAGTAGGTTGATGTTGAGGCCCCTCGGGTCTTACAATCCTCGGTGCGGAATGGGCTTGCACTATTGGACTAACCGTTTCCGGAACAGGGTCTTCCTGACCGGTATGTGGTTACGGCTCTCATTGCTGCTTCATCTGGTTGATCTCATCACGCAAGGCTAGTATTTCACTTTGTATAGCTCGATATTTGCTTGCTCGATTGTGGGAATGCTGGGAAGGCCCTGGGGTCGATTCGGCATGAAGCAGTTAAGAGGAACGGGTCTGCTCTGGTTCCACAGCCACTATTTTCTTCATTCCTCTCACCATTATACTCAAGAATAGGAACCTGACCTTTTGTATCAAATTCTCACAGACGGCGCCAAAAATGTTGATGACAAAATCTGAACCACCCTCCTCTCGGTTTGATGAATCTCCAAAGGACCCTGGCCCTGCACAGAGAGTGAACAAAGGAGACCCTGGCTAAGCCGGGGGACCCTCCGATGCTTAAGTCAAGTTAAGGGAATCTGGGTCTAAGTAGGTTGTGGAGAGAGGGTGTGAGATATTGCGTCCTTATAGTAATGGAGTCTCATTGTATTTATAACTGACTGTCGGACGGCCCGGGTCCGTTAATCTCAGCACAATTCACTCAATCAATGGGATACTGTGATCGTGGAGTTATAGTCCGTAATCCGGGGATTGTGTAGCAAATCGTGCGTATCTGCGGGTGAAATAATCGGCCATGTCTTCTTAATGTAGTTTCTTAGTATAGCGCATGGAGCACCCTCATCGTGCCTCGACCTCGACTCGGGATCCCAGGTCAAAGAAGCCCTGACTCCGAACCTCGGACTTAGACATGCACACACGTGGGAGTTGTTAGGCGAGGAACATGTCCCAAGTCTGAGCCGAGCTCCGGTCCTGGGCTTGTGAAGGACCCAGCTCTACTCGTCCATCTGATATTTTGGAGGTCTCTCCTTCGAGTTCCGAGGTGGGCGGTGGACCTAACCCATCAAATCTAGATTCCCAGCGACGGATGACATAAATGTGAGCAGTCGGACAATTCGACTCTGGTGGGGCAGTAGTAGGGTGGTCCGAGATCTTGGAAGTAGGTTCTGGTATGATCTTCCAACCGACTGCCCTGCTCTTGGATCACTCTGAACTGACAACCTTGGCGCAGAAGATTGACCGGAACTTAGCCGAGCATCTTCCTCCAGGTTATCCCTAGAGTTTTGCTCTTATATATCCGATCTGATTAGTGTAGCATCGGACCTTGGAATTAAATGGGCTCAGATCTTCCCATAACATAAATAATAAAAATAATATAAGAAAAAATAATTTATTTATTTGACTTGAAGAGTGACTAAGTCACTCGGTTTGAAATCAAATTTGTTCTCTTTGGACCGCCCCCCAGATGCAATAATATTCTTAGACAGATGACCTTGAGGATATGATGATTATTACTTGGTTCAACACTGCACTCATTGTATACGGGCTTGAACCAGTGTGCAGAACTTAACTGAAGTGAGTTGACTCAGCAACAAAATTAGTTGGCAAAACAATACTCAATTAGAAATGAATTTTGAAAAAACAGAGAAAGAAATTGTTTGTTTGAATGAATGAACTCGAAAAAAAGAGTATGTCTATATATAGACCATGATTAATTATGTATTTAAAATACAGTTTCAAATGAGTTAAGTTCTTTGGGTTTAAACTTAACTGCGTGATCGTCCAAATAGATGCGTCATTGATTTAAAAATTCGTGCAAAATCAACAGGTGCGAGTATATCTATGGAGTGCAGAACAAATGCCCAGCCCAGGACTAAGACCCGACATTGCCCTACGTGTACAAGGCCATGACCAAGCGTGCATGGCATGGCACGTTGTAAAGAGATGATCCAACCCAAATGGTTAATACAAACCATATCTCATATATACATGAGATTTTTTTTCTGTACTTTTCGATGTGAGACGAGATTGCTACACTAAAAACAAAAACACTTTAAAAATAAAATAGAGAGAAAAAAACTTTAAATTTTTAAAGAAAATTATTTTAAAATACAACATGTTGATAGATGAAATAGTCATGAAAAAAATATTGTGCATGAATGGATATATACTTCAATAAAATATGTATTGTCGGATATCCATGCAAATCTGATTGATTTTTGGGCCACTGCGTATTGGAGATGGGCCCACAGATTTATATTTTACAGCTTATATCTTATAAAAACTTTCTATACTATCTCAACTTTCTGTGAACCTGTGCATCGCATGGCTCTTGCTAATTAGGACGTACCATTTTTAAGGTATCAAAATTCTCCAATCTTTATTAGTGGCAATGGCTTGGGTTAGGGCTACCCTAGCACAGCCGCAGTTGGGTTTGAACTGGCTTGAGCCTTAGTCCATCTAAAAAGGCTTTGGCTCAGCCTCACCGGCCAGGGTTCATGGCCAGGTTTAGCCAAGGCCAGCCCTCTTAAGGAAGAAGGCTTAAAGTATCTTCAGTTTAAAATTAGTTTAATCAAAGAAATTACTTCCAATGAAGTCAAAAGCAATTTAAGTTGTTGGAACATCACTCAAATGCAATGAGTGTCCAATGTATGATGAATGGGAATAGCTCTTTAAACCTATCATTTTTGTAGTTCAACCCGACCGACCCATGACCGACCCGACATTGAGTTGGGGTTGGGTAGGATGTATCGGGTTTGGTCTCAGGCTAGGGCCATACAAACACCAACCCGATAAAACTTGGGTTGGGCTCGGTTTGAGGTCTCGGGTTGCCCGACCCCAACCTGAACCCGATCGATATATAAGTTCCTTATAAATTAATTATAATTGAGTGTGGATCGTCTATGTTGAAGGCACAGAAAATTCAAATGCCGTCGGGTTTCATTGGTCCACGTCATTTCCGATGACTCAAGCTAACTAGATATGCCGGATTTCTCTCTCCCAAATAGATTGCTTGATACACAATACGGCTTTTAAAGGAGTAGTTGTCCACTAATTTAGCTTGTTTGTTTAGAAAAAATGAACTTCTTTATGATAAATAACTATATATGTAATAAATAAAATTATAGGTACAAAAAATAATAAATGTACTGAAAATATAATAGATTAATGTTATAACGAAAATATTATCATATATCTACCCGACCAACCCAGCCAACCCGACCGAGCCCGCTTGGGTTAGGCTTGGGTTGTGAATTCCCAACCCGAGGTTGGTTTGGGTTGGGTTAGGGTTGAGGTATAGGAACCTTGGTTTGGGCTAGGGTTGAGCACCAACCCGATCGACCCAACCCACCCAACTTTCAGCCCTAGGAGTTTAATATATAATGATCCATTGATGATTTTTATGGGACTAACAGGCAGGGCTGGACTGTTAATCATTGTCTTGGGCCAGTCTAATCCATACACATGACTTAGATTTCAAGCTCCACCCCTTCCCTCAGGCCAAGTTTTAATGCACTATGGCCCATATAGGTTTGAGCCGCTTGGGGCATGGCCGGTGGGCACGAAGGCACCCTAGCTCCATGGGCTCACTCACCATGTCATTTGTGTGACACCCACAATATTTATTAGGTCTGCCCCTCCTATCACTATTAGGCTCTATGACTAAATATCAGCCTGATTCACAACTCAAGTGAGCCAAATCACAGTAAATAACAAAGAGACATTCATCATTGCGCCACACCACGACCGACATTACAAAAATCAGTTGGATTCAAACTCAGGCGATCCACTGACCCACTTGATTTTTGGATCTGACTGATATTTTTTTATACCTACTTACCTAGCTAAGCTTTGCAACGAGCTGATTCTTTTAGGCTATGCACGTGCATGAGAAGGCAGAATCCACCCAGTAGATATCACATTTACAAAATGGTGGTCCACCGAGCCCTTATACTAAACACACTACACAAAAAATACAGAAAATGTTTTAGAGGATTTCAAGTACTTAATTGCTCATGCAGCCCATATCATTGTCCTACATTGTCTCCTGCTAGTTAGATGAGCGGGGTGGAGATTGTATAATTTGTGTGAGTGATCCAATGTTCAATCCTAATATTTTAGGTCATAAAAACTATAAAATAATATATATATTAAATTTATATGTATGTGTATAATAAGTGTTCTAAAGTTTTAAATAAAATTGCATTAATATCACAATTTGTCATAGTTGGGGGCTTACTCTGATGTGTCAATGCGATCCAACCTATCCAACAGGCTGATCCAAAAATGTGACGGCCACTCAAACATAGATATTAATAAATTAGCACTCCAAGTTTAAATTATCACGTGGTGAATTCCATTCGAGTCATCCAAATAATGCACCTTGTGATGATGGGATATCCAAGAAGTAGGTTGATCTAATCATAAGGTGTGGGCCACACCACTTGAAAGGTAAGGGTTGAAATAGCCTTATCAAGAGTAATATTTTAGTTGTTGTCTATCCACCGTACAATGTAAGGTTCGTGGCATTTGCCACTTGGCTTATTGGAAATGGGCAATCCACGTCCACTCACAAAATGGATCTCATGTTTACGTTCAATCCAGACGGTTGGTTATTTTCTTTCGACCGGTCCATTTTCTCGGACGAGTGGTGGATAGGCTTTATACACGAGCCAAGTCATCATCACGGCCTTCCCCTCTACTGATGGCTCAGATGTCGCACATGGACGTAACATTCTCACATGTGTGATGTGTCAAGGACCCGAGGATGTAGGCGTTTAGGGAAGCGGATTGCGTAGTGAGTAACTCACTACGCTTTGAGTACTGAGTAAACTCTCTGAGGTCCAACATGATTTATATATTTTATCCGCTCCGTCCATCCATTTTATCAGATAATTATACGTCTTGAGCCCAAAAACTAAGCATACAATGTTCAAATGGACCACACCATAGGAAACAGTTGAATTGAACGTCTGCCTTTGAAAAATTCTTGGGGGCCAAAGAAGTTTTGGATCAAATTTATATTATTTTTTCCCTTCATCCGTGTATTTATGATCTTATGAACAGGTTGGATGACAAATAAACATCACTGTGGGGGCCTAGCAAGGTTTCAACAGAGGAAATCATTATCCCCACTATTTCCTGTGGTATGATCCATCTTTGGATATGCTTCGATTTTGGTATCAACCCCTTAAATTATATGGAAAAACAGATGGACGGTGTGGATAGACCACATACATTCCAGGTGGGCCCAACTGAGTTTACTCGGTATGATAAGAGCACGCTGAGTAACTCAGTCGCAATCCGATTTCGGCGTTTAGCATGGGAAGTTAACAGTAGCCCTCCGCACCTTCTAGAATTCACTCCCGTCCAAGCAGGGGTGGCGGATTTTGTATTCAGTAGCTCACCTAACCATAGCGTGCTGAATCAACTTAACTTTGTAGGGCCCACAGTTACGTATGTATTTTTCCATCCGTACGTCCCTTTTTTTTTCAGCTTATTTTAAGATATTAGCTCAAAATTAAAATATATTCAGAGCTCATGGACCATGTTGCGGGACGTGGATTGAGTACTGAGTATCTCAGCATGCTAAGTGTACTGAGTAAACTCTGTGGGGGTCCACCATGACTTACATATTTTATCCACTCCGTCCATTCATTTTAACAGATAATTTGAGGGCTCTAGATAGAGCTGGGCATCGGTCCGGATCTGATTGGATTGGGTCCAACTCGACCCGATCTGAAGTCTCAATGGCCTAACTCGAACTCGATCCGATCCGGGACCGAGTTTGGGTCACCTGACTCGGACTGATCCAATGCATGGTTCGCTTGACCCAAACCAAGTCCAACTCGGTCAAGGAAACAGAGTCGGATCGAGTTCGGTAGGATTCGGATCGTATGAATTTAATCCAATTGTTTCAATTGATGTGATCCACTTCAGCCTTTAATATACCGCCTTTTTGTGCTCAAGGCCTAAAATGATATATCAAAATGGATGAACGGCTTAGATAAAACATGTACATCAAGGTGGGCCCCACATGGCTCTGAAAGAATTCTCCGTTACCGTATCCATGCTTTTACCAGACATATACTGGTGTTGACGTGCGCTGCACGAAGTGCAATGAGTGCTTTTCACACAAGTGACTTGCTGTATTGACGTTAGCAAGTTTTATGGGTCTGATCATGGGGTATGTGTTATATCCCACCTGTCTATCCATTTGATGAGCTCATCATAAGGCTTGAGACAAAAAATAAGACAGATCTAACTATGAAGTAGACCACATGAAATGTTTAATGGTGAAAATTATTCTCTATTGCTATTTGTGGTGTGGTCCAGATGATCTTTGGATATTATTCATTTTTTGGATAATACTTTATAATGATCTCTAAAAATATATGAACGGCGTAGATATAATAAATACATCACTGTGGGGCCCATATAGCTTTGATCTCTTTTGAACCATTCGTACAACTCGGAGCTCGAGGAGCGCCCGAAGCTCGTCTTCGCACACGACACATACCAACAACAGCTGTGGGGCCCATATAACTTTGATCTCCTTTGAACCGTTCATACAACTCGGAGCTCAAGGAGCACCCGGAGCTCGTCTTCGCACACGACACATACTTACAGCAGTTATATAGCTGGTGTGTGGTACACCAGCAAATCCGCCTTGGTTCTCTTTTATCATACTGGGTAAACTCTATTGGGGCCCACTATGAAAATGCATGTGGTTTATCCACTCTGGATCAGGTCGGGTCAGATCGGATCGGATCTAATTAGATCGAATTTCAGATCGGATCAGTCCGAGTAAGTATGGATCCGAACTCAACTCGAAATGCTTTCGGATCTGGACTGCCCTACTCAATCCGCACCAATCCGGGCCGTCAAATCAGTTCGCATCAGGTCGGATCGAGTCAGAATTGCCCAGCTCTAGCTCTAGTCCAAAAATGAAATATATTCAAATCTCAAGTTGACCTCACCTAGAGAAACAATGTAAATTGAAATTTAACCG
The DNA here is from genome assembly GCA_030180095.1 of Magnolia changhungtana. Classification (NCBI taxonomy): domain Eukaryota; kingdom Viridiplantae; phylum Streptophyta; class Magnoliopsida; order Magnoliales; family Magnoliaceae; genus Magnolia; species Magnolia changhungtana. The sequence goes on from JASAUF010000662.1 coordinate 2,922,115, forward strand.
TCAAAAATTTCTTGGGGGCCACAGAAGTTTTGGATCAATCTGTTATTTGTGTCTTCCCTCCATCCATGTCTGTTTTATCTTATGAGCAGGTTGGGTGACAAATAAACATTAATGTGGGCCCTACTAAGGTTTCAATGGTGGAAGTCATTATTCCCACTGTTCCCTTTTGGTGTGGTCCACTTGAGCTTTGGGCATGCTTCACTTTTCGGCTCAACCACTAAAATGAGCTGGAAAAACGGTTGGACAGCGTCAATAACCAAAACACATTTACGTAGGCCCAACTGAGTTTACTCCGTATGATAAAAGTGCACTGAGTAACTCAGTACGCAATTCGATTTCGAAACATTGGGGTATTCAACCTGTGCAATTGAAAACTCCTTTTCAAGGGTACAGAATTTTAAGATAAAGCTGATATTTGTATCTTAGAGTCATTCGTGTTTTTGTGACCTTATGAACAGGTTGGATGACAAATAAACATCAATGTAGGCATTAGGAAGGTTTTAACTGGGGTCTAGTCCTTGCCTGAGTGGTAGACTCTGAGGAGTTTCAACACGAGGTCTTGGGTTCAAAACCCATATGTGGTGAAATCCCACTACGGCGTGCGTGGGTGAGTGTGAAAAAAAAGGTTTACATACGTGTGGATGTTATATCCCAACCGTCCTTTCATTTGGTGAGCTCATCCTAAGGCTTGAACCCAAAAATGAGAAAGATCCAAAGATCAAGTGAGGAATTGAACGTTTATCATTAAAACCCTTTTGAGGGTCACAGAAGTTTTGAAGCGATATGATATTTATTTTTTCATATTCATTCATGTGTGTATGACCTTATGAATAGATCGGATGGAAAATAAACGTTACAATGGCCTTACGAATGTTTTAATGGGAGAATCATTGTCCCACGACTATTTGTGGTGTGGTCCACTTTAGCTTTGGATATGAATCAAATTTGGGTTCATCTTCTAAAAGGAAATTGTAAAATGGATGAACGATGTGGATATAATAAATACTTCATTTTGGGACCGTGTAACTTCGATCTCCTCTTAAGGAGGCGGTTTGGCTAATGATGCCGCCACCAGTGAGGTGGCTAGTGGCCGGTAGGGGTGTACACCGAGTCGAGTTGGCCTCAGCTCGAACTCGGCGCAGCCACTAGCTGACCTAGCTCAAACTTGGCTCGGCTCGGTCCTCGAACTTGATTGGTCAGCTCTGCTCGATTCGATCAACAACTCAGGCCAGTTCGAGCCAAAATTGAGCTTCTACGGCATTTTCACAAACGGATGAAGTGAACTTTCAATTTCTCATTGTATGTGAAACAACAATAGCTGTTTACAAGTACTTCATCAAACACCTTACTAGCAACATAAAAAGTTAAAGAAAAATGGTATTTGTTTCATATACATACCTTCCTTGCCGCTAGCCGGTACTTCTTTGAGTCATTCCATCAAACACTTGGTGAGCAACATCAATATAAAAGTAACTGAGTCATTGAATTAGTTTGACTCGAGTTCAATTCGAGATGGGGTTCGAACCGAGTCGAGTCAAGCTCGAACTCGGTTTGAAAGTTTTTCAAGCTTACAAAATCAGCTAGACTCTGCCCAAACTCAGCTTCAAATCGACCTTTTTCAAGTCAAGTCGAACTACCTAACCGAGCTAACTTAGTTCATGTACATCTCTAGAGATCGGTGCTATGTGGACCCTATCATGATGTGTTTTATCCATGCCGTTCATCCATTTTGAAAGATAATTTTAGGGCTTGATCCAAAAATTAAGGTAGATATAAGTCTCAAGTGGACCATACCCTGGAAAACAGTAGTGATTGAATGTCCACCACCAAAAACCTCCTACTGCCACTGTAATGGCTATTTAACACATATAGACAAGGTATATATATATATATATATATATATATATATATATATATATATATACAATATATATATATATATATATACACCTTGATCAAAAACTTTTGTTGCCCAATAAGTTTTTAATGGTGGGCGTTCAATCAACACCGTGCGTTCAACTTGAGATTTAGATCAATCTCATTTTTGGGCTCTACGTAAAATGATACGGAAGAATGGGTGGAAGGCATGGATGAAATACATTCATCAAGGTGGGCCCACATACCACCGACCACTAGCCATTGCTAGTGGCAGGGGAGTAGCCAATCCCTTTCCCCTTTGAACCGTTCGTACAACTCAGCGCTCGAGGAGCGGCAGCTCTCGTCTTCGCACGACACGTACCCACACCAGCCAGTTCGGTGGTGTGTGGTACACCAGCCAATCCGCTTCTAAACCACTTTTTTTTTTTTTTTACACGCACACACACATCAATCCGCTTCCAAACCACTTGACCTTGAAAAAAAAAAAAAACGGACCAAGAAGAAAATTTTAATACTCTGGCACAATGATAGTTGATACACACGCACTTAGATATTTTACATGCGAAATATTTTTAACTAAAACTAAACCGTTCAAATAGTGGAACCCACTTGTGATGGTTTATTTGAAAACATTTACTTTGAATTATCTCATTACATAGTCGATTTTTTTATAACTAGTGGACGCATGAAAATCAACCAACAGTTCAAATTCAACGAATGGTATCGTCGTAGATTTATAACGCACCTAAATTTGGCTTCTATGATCTGGATAGTTAACTTGAGTTTTGTATGTGCCACGTGTAAAATTACAAGTTCCTGCCTATCGTCCTTCATGCACTACCAGAGTATCGAATACCTTCTGCAAAATCGATCCTGAGATCTGCGGTTGTCAGTTACAGTTCTATAACCTGGCACCGATGCCTGAAGAACAAGACGTGCACGTGAGCTAGACACTAGCTTCGCGGAACGCTTGCGAACAAAGAATACTTGGAGAAATCGAAACCATTCATCAGGTAGGATGGACTGTCATCACCAGATTGTACAAAAGTCATACTGATTTACTGATCAGGTCTGTTTGGAAAATTGGACGGCTAGAAAAGATGACCATGGTCCATTTCTAGTCCGGTGGGTATTAAAAACTTGCGACCACGAGGACGGAGAGAGCTACATGTGGCCTGCTATTCAATAACTGTACCAACGGCAGATCTTGCACGTCTATGACTTTTGCAGGCAGAATGTGTACTGGTCCATGTGAAGTTACTGGCGAACTATACGGTCGTAGTTCATGATTTCTCCACCGGTTGAGACAATTTCACGAAATTTCCTCTTTAGCCAGGTCGTTCTGGGAGGCAGGGATTGACGTTTTGGACCGTCATGGAGACTTTTCAAATCCACCGAAAAAATAATAATAATAATTTTAAAATTTATGAAATAAATTGACCGATTGATTAATCAATGAAATAAATGAATTTACAACCCTCCAAACAAAAATACTAGGAAGAAGTTTAAGAATTAAACTATAACTAAAACTCTTTAAAATTTGTGGTAAATTTTCTATAATGAGTGTACTACATGGCTTAACCACATTATTATCTTGAATTTTTTAAACACTTTTCAAACTCTTAAATCCTAATGGATGAAAAGTTATAATTAAACTAAAATTTATTATTTATATTAAAAATAAAATTAAATATGAAATTCCACCGTCGTGATGGAATCTCACAAATTCTGTGTCAGTAACCCGGCATAGCTCAAGTGGTAGCAGGACACCGGATCCATAGCTCAAGTGGTAGATTGAGTGAAAGATACCTCGTTTCAATCCGGATGTCTTGGTATCAAGGTAGCTAACAGTGAAGTGTGAACTGACAATGGGTGTACTGACAAGCTAACTTAAAAAAAAAAAAAGGCGTAGCCAGGTTAGTTACCTAAAGTAGGCCGTATTACTCCAAAATCATATGTTGAGTAACTCATCATCTTCCAGTAGGCCAATGAAATCAACTGTCAGGATCAAAGATACGTGGCTCTAATTGTACGGACCGTAGTGCATGCATCCCTTCTTTGCAGCGGGGTTCAGGACTACGATTCCTCCTTTTGCCGGATGTGCATGGCATTGGGTCGCGGGTTGGGTGGTAAAACCAACACCACTAAGTATGTGGTTTAAGGACCTGTGGGATCCACCATGATTTATGTGTTTCATCTACACCGTTTATCCAATTTTTTTCAGATCATTTTAGGCCATAAGATAAAAATTGAAGCATATCCAACTCTCAAATTGACCACACTAGATAATGAGGATTGAATGCCTATCACCGAGAACTTTAAGGCCATGGAAGTTTTGGAACAAGTTGATATTTGTGTTTTACCTTCGTCTAGGTCTTTGATCCTGTGAACAGTTGGATGACAAATAAAGATCACAATAGCCCTACTAAAATTTCAACAGTACTGGATGTCATTATCCTCACTGATTCCTATGATTCCTATGATATGGTCTACGTGAGCCTTGGACATGCTTCATTTTTAGGGTCACGTGTTAAAATGAACGGCCAAACAGGGTGGACAGTGTACATATAACACATATATCACAATGGCCCCCACAGAGTCCTTACACCAGTCAACAGGCAATCCTCGTCCAATGGTGGTGCTCAGATGGGCCCGCATGCAAATGGTCAGAGGATTGGGACCATCTATCCTATGTGGGGCCGAATTCCCACGCTTACTGGATGATCATGAGCATGGATTGGTGTACATCTAAATAGATGGTTAGCCAATGGTTCACATTCAACGGCGAAAAGTACGCTAAACAACGGTCAGGGTCACGTAAGCATTTGTTGCCGTTGCCAGTACGGTAGGGCCATAGCCGTTTCAAATCATCTGACCATGATGAGATGTGGGGCCTACTGAGCAATCAATGCAAGACATTCTTCAACACAGAACGACTTTTGGTCTGCGAGACAACGTGGACCGACGATGTCCAATGCTCTGGGAAGCGATCCGACGACTGTTGACTCGTGAATCTGTGGTCCGAAATTGTACGCAGTGGCAACTCATCTGCCAAACATTTGGGCGTACGTATACGTCAATCCAGACCGTCTAATACTTGTCAGATTGGGTATAAATAATGTCCATCATATCACACCTGCACAAAAATCATATCCATCAGATTGGCCCACCGATGGACCAGCATTATTTAGGAACGCGGATTAGCTACCGTCAGGTTGAGTACGAGACTCGCCACTGAAGTGACGTCACCAAGTTCTGTGGGGTCCACCATGATGTATATTTTGTATCCATACCGTTCATTCATTTGGAGAGATCATATTAAGGCATGAGCCAAGGAATGAGTCAAATCTAAATCTCGGTGGACCCCACCGCAGAAAACAGTGAGGAGAGTGCCGGCCACCATTAAAAACTTCCACGGGCCACAAAAGTTTTCGATCAAGCTGATATTTGTGTTTTTCCTTCTTTCACTTGTTCTTTAACACATGAACATGTTGGATCTCAAATAAACACCATGGTGGACCTTGGGAAGGTTTCAACTATGGGCATCACTCTCACCATTGTTTTCTGTGGTGAGATCCACTTCAGCTTTGTATCTGCCTCATTCTTTGGATCATGTCCCAAAATGATCTCTCCAAATGGATGAATAGTGTGAATATAATACATACATCATGGTGGGCCCCATAGAACTTGATGACGTAACTTCAGTAGCTAGTCTGCAGCTCAACCTGTAAGTAGCTAATCCGTGTCCATTATGCATAACCAATCCAAATCGGATTGGGTACTAGTTACTCAGTACGCTCTAGTCATACTGAGTAAACTCAGTTGGGCCCACCTTGAATGTATGTAGTCTATCTAGGCAGTCCATTCGTTTTGTTTTTCCATATAATTTGAGGAGTTGATCCCAAAATTGAAGCATATCCAAAGATCAAGGGATCATGCCACAGGAAACAGTGTAGATAATGATTTCCACCATTGAAACCTTTCTAGGTCCTACAGTGATGTTTATTTGCCATCTAAACTTTTCATTAGATCATATATACATGGATGAAGGGAAAAAGCAAATATAAGCTTGATCCAAAACTTCTATAGCCCCCAAGAATTTTTCAACGCTGGATGTTCATTTCAATTGTTTCCTATGGTGTGGTCCATTTGAAGATTGTATATGCTTCATTTTTTGTCTAGCTCTAAAATTCTCCATTAAAAATTTAAAATGGATGGACTGAGTCACTACACAATCCGCTTCCGAAGCAAAAGTGGCCACAGCTGTTTTACACGAAATTGGATTGCGTACCGAGTTACTCAATGCACTCCTATTGTACCGAGTAAACTCAGTTGGGCGCACCTTGAATGTATGTTGTCTATCTACACCGTCCATCCATTTTTCCATCTAATTTAAGGGGTTGAGCCCAAAATTGAAGCATATTCAAAGATCAAGTGGATCATTCCACCGGAAAAAGTAGGGATAATGATTTCCACCATTGAGACCTTTCTAGGCCCCACAGTGATGTTTATTTGTCATCCAACCTTTCATAAGATCATACAGACATGGATGATGGGAAAAAACAAATATAAGCTTGATCCAAAACTTCTGTGGCCCACAAGAATTTTTCAACGGTAGACGTTCAATTCAACTTTATCGTGTGGTGTGGTCCATTTGAACATTTTATATGATTCATTTTTGGGATCAGGCCCTAAAATTATTTGATTAAATTGACGAACGAAGTGGATCAGATGCATAAATGATGGTGGACCACACAGAGTTTACTCAGTACGTAGTAAGTTACTACGCGATCCGCTTCCGTTTTACACAGTGCTTAAAATATAGAGAAATTTAGGACTGTGGACCCCACCTTTTATCCAGATGTTTTTATGAAACAATACAAACTTTGCTTTGCAACTTAGACCTGCTCGTACGGACAGCGTGTGGACAGCTGTCCCAGCGTCCAAAAGTCAACTTTCCTTTGAATTTACCCCTCCAAATCTCACTATTTACTGTTTTACCAGCCCCTTTAACCAATGAGAGCACGCCACGTGGCGCCTCTCTCCTCTCCACCAATCACCATGTGCCACATCAGCATTTACCCCCCTCTTGTCCTCTATTTACCAAAAAACCATTGAAAATGGCTATAAATAGCCCTCTCCCTTTTCATTTTCAAGGGGCCACCAAGGAGAGCCACCAAGGGAGGGAGAGAGTGAGAGAGAAAGAGTGAGAGAGAAAGAAAGGGAGAGGAAGAGAGTGAGGGAAGGGGAAGGAGCTCCCAAACCCTCCAAATTCAGATTTTTTCCAGCCATCCCCTAACCCTTAACTCAACCCTTCCAACCCATAAGCCTAACCCAGGTTGATCATGGTTCAGTCTATGTCTTGGCCTACTCAAAAGTTAAGCCAAAGATCCATCACCCTACAAGCATTCATCATGACATCTACTCCCTTCTCAACCCCCCTGCTTCTCTAGATCTCCAGTGAACGTATGCTCTGTGACTTGCCATACATCGGATCCTGTCACATCAGAAATTCCTGGTGATCTAGTCTACTTTTCTTATCTCTTTGCATAAGCATCATCACATCCGCCCTCTAGACACATTGTCAGACGTATGCTCTGTGGCCTGCCGAAATCTCGGATCTTGCAACATCAGAAATCCACGGTTACTAGTCCCGTCATGACCACAGCATCATCATTATCCCTTGAGATTATTTTACCACACTAAGTAGAGACCGTACATTTGTGCGGGCAGAGAAGGTGCCTAACACCTTCCCTCTTTGTAACCGAGGTCCCGTACCCGGAATCTCAGATCTCAGACCAGGAGTCAATCTGAGGTAGGAGAATCTTTGGATTTCTTCAACCTTACGTATTCCGTGGGTTCTAGCCGATCGCGGGATTCTGAGTAATATTGGCTAGTGGCGACTCCAACAATCACAAATCAGCTTAATCACCCCCACCATCATCACCACAACACATTTAACCAACGTGGGCGCCAATTCGATTTTCAGTGTCTATAGATCCAAAACTTCTGTAACCCCTAAAAGGTTTTCAATGGTAGACGTTCAATTCCCCACTGCCTTTTACAGTGTGGTCCATTTGATAGTTAGATCTATCTTATTTTTTGTCTCAAGCCTTAATATGAGTTAGCCAAATATATGGACGGTTTGTATATAACACAGACCTCATGATGGGACCCACAAAAGCAAGACAGTAAAAAAAAAAAAGATAAACAAACAAAACACAGACGGCTGACGCCGTGCAGGCTGGCTCGGTTATCGCTATGGTTATAATCCGTAGCAATAGTGTATCCAAAATTGCAGAATTTTTTAGGCAAACTCGCTGGACAGTTTTGGACATTTTTGATAATATCGAAAGGCTTTCGATATATCGAAGCAACGATTATGGCTACGGTTATAATCCGTAGTTATAGGGTCTCATTGACCGTAGCAATAGGTCCACAGTCATTAGTCGATATTAGTTATCGATACTATCTATCATATCTCAATATTATCGATGACTTATGCTCCATATTATCTATCATATGTCGATATTAGGCTACGGTTATAATCCATAGCCATAAGTCTACAGTTATTTTCTCATCTCCTTTTCCCATAAGTACTATTACTTTATCAACTTTTTTTAAAAATTTTATTACTTTATCAACTTACTTCTTCACACTTGATGCAAAAATAAATAAATAAATAATTAATTATTAAAATAAATAATAATAATAATAATAATAATAACAAAGCATTAGGGCATCATAGAAAATGTAACCTTTAATATAAAAAGTTCCAAATTTATGCTATAGAGATTTCCAATTTAGAGTTTGAAGCTTTAGTTGCCTATGCAAATGGAAGAACGCCAAAAAATGACCTTTACAACAACTTTTTTGTCATCATGCATGTGAGCAACATGAACCTTTGCGAGGGAAACACTTGCTAGTGGAATAAGATCAAACTCAACAAAAATCTGTTTCATAAAAAGATTGCTTCATTCAGTTAGCAAGTTTTGCACCAATTGAGCATTTAATCAATCTATAAAACTACTCTTCACAACAAAAAAGAAGGAAAAAAATATTAACGATTCTCTGTGGAATTCCTCTTGATGAACTATATTTGAAAGCTCACTTGTCAGTGCTAATGAGAGAAGAATTGAAAAATCTCAAGGGAGAAAGGCTTCATGCACAAGTCTTTGGAGAATGTTGTTGAAAATTCTAAATATGCACAAGTCTTTCTCAATATCCTTGATTTTGGCACTTGATTTTTTTATGTTATTCAATTAGTGGACATGAACATGTTATTTCATTAACAAGTACATGAGTTCCTCACTATATTAGTAAAATATTAAGTTTCCTCGTATATCTTAGCTAAAAAATGCTCAATTGTTCTTTTCTCAAGTGTATTATTTAAGAATCTTTTTTCTTTAAAAGGATTTTCAGAAGAATTGAGTGTGGCAAACTGGAAATTGAGCGGGGCAAGCATGAAATTAAGTGGGGCAAACTGAAAATTGAGCAGGGTAAGCATGAAATTGAGCAGGGCAAACTAGAAATTGAGCAGGGGAAACCTGAAATTGAGTGGGGCAAATTGGAAATTGAGTAGGGCAAACATGAAATTGAGCGAGGCAAGCATGAAATTGAGTGGGGGAAACTAGAAATTGAGCGGGGGAAACTTATGCGTAGATCTATGGTCATTACTCGAAATGAGTTATCGATACTATCTATCATGTCTCGATATCATCGATGACTTATGCTCGATTGAATCTTCTCTTAAAATAATAGAGAATAGTACAACTCAATAACCATCGAGCCACCAAACCATCATACATGTGCAAAATACTTTCAAAGACAAAGGGAAATATTGCACAATAACTAAGTGAGCCCAAAAATCAGCAGGGCAAACTTAACTAATAATTTTATGACTTGAGCCCAAAAATCTAAACATATCCAATGTTTAAATGGACCACACCACATGATAATTTTGAATTGAACTTTTACTGTTGATTATTTCTTAGGAGCCACGGAAGTTTTTGATCAAGCTTATAATTGTGTTTTCTATTAATCCATGTCTGTATGATCTTATGAACGGTTTGATAACAAACAAACATCACTATTGGGCCTTCTATGGTTTCAATGGTGGAAATCATTATCCACACTATTTCCCGTGGTATGATCCACTTTGATCTTTTCATATGCTTCAATTTGGGGCTCAACCCCTTAAATTAGATAGATAAACGGATGGACGACATGGATATACTACATACATTCAATGTGGGGCCAATAGAGTTTAAAATATACCTGTGATGTGTGCTTTCTTCACTAGACCCACCATTTTCGGAAGAGGGTGTGATTGCTGATGTGCAAGGAGGATGCACTCCAATGTTGTTAAGAAACCGACAGTGAAAGCAGCAGTGAAACTAGTGGTGCAAAGGGGTGAAAGCAACGAAAGCCGGGGTGGAAAGGGGAGGAAAGGGGGTGAAAGCAGCAGTGGAAAAGGAGATGAAAAGAAAACAGTGGAAAGGGAGAGGAAAAGTGGACGGCAGTGAAAAGGAGGGGTATTTTCGTCCTGAAATTCGGTCTCCGCACGTGCAGGTCTAAGTTGCAAAACAAAGTTTGTCTTCTTTCATAAAAATAACTGGATAAAAGGTGGGGTCCACAGTCCTAAATTTCTCACGAGAAATTTAGGACTATGGACCCCACCTTTTAGCCAGCTGTTTTTATGAAAGAAGACGAACCTTCTTTTGCAACTTAGACCTGCACGTGCGGATTACACATTTCATTAATTTGAACAAGCTTCAAATGAAATAGAGATAGAACTGGAACAAGAAATACCGAAAATTGTGCAAGCAAAACTACCAACATAAGCAAGCATGAAATTGAGCGGGGCAAACATGAAATTGAACGAGACAAACTAGGAAATGAGCGGGGCAAGCATGAAATTGAGCGAGGCAAACTAGAAAATGGGCGGGGCAAATATGAAATTGAGCAGGGCAAAAAAAAAAGCATCAATGAAGAAATTTTTGATACTTGGCACGGTGATAGTTGATGCACACGCACGTTATTATACTCATGGTTTCTTATGATGTGGTCCACTTCAGGTTTGGATATGCATCAATTTTGGGCGCATAACTTAAACGAGCTGAAAAAAAAATGGATGAATGGCGTGGTTAATACACATACGGACGCGGATTTCCTGCGAAAGCCTTTCCCCATGAAGTTCCTGCGCAAGAATATATGTGGGCCCCACTATGATGTTTGTGAGAAAACCACTCCGTCCATCCATTTTTAGAGTTCATTTTAGAACATGCCACCAAAAATGAGGAGGTTCAACAACTCAAGTGGGCCACACGAGAGGAAACAGTGAAGATTTAGTGACCACCGTCGAAACATTTATATGGCCACAAAACTTTTGTATCAGTTTAATTTCTTGGCTTTTTCACTTCATCTCAGTGAAAATGACCTTATAAACGCTTTGGATGGAATATAAACATCAAGTGGATCCTAGGAAGGTTTCAACGGTAGGAATTCCTTTTCCCGCTGTTTCATCTAGTATGGCCCACTTGAGTTTTTGATCCTAATCATTTTCGGTCTCATGTCCTAAAATGAGCTCAAAAATCAGATGAACGGGTTGGATTTTTAACAAACATCACAGTGGCCCCATCCAGAATCCTTTCGCAGGAACTTCCTGCTAAAGGCTTTCGCAGGAAATCCGCGTCCTACACATACATCATGGTGGGCCCCACAAACTGTGGTTACTCAGTAGGCAATCCGGCCATCAGTTTTAAAGAGTGCCAACGGGTGGGCGTGGGGTTCGCTTTGGCCTGTTTTGAACCGCTCGGCTGGGCCTATTCAAAAATTTCATTTTGCCAGGCTCGGCCGGGTCCATTGACAGCCCTTGTTTTAATGTTGCTGCCCAGCCATGTATGGTTAGCATTTCACTGCCTAAAAGCAATGCGGTTTAGATTTCACCCATAAAAAGCTCTTGGCCCCAGGAATCTCTGATTTCCTCTCTCCTCCTACATTTGGGTAACGACGGACCGCATGCGTGGCAGCGTAAGTCTACCCATCTCGTAGCACGTGAAATGGCAGCATGGGCGTCCGAAACATGGGAATGGACAGCATGGGAAAAAGCAGCAGCACTTGGATTCATATCTCCAAACATGAAAGGTTGTACCTGGACACCTATCCACATCGACCACCATCCATGCCCTTCCTTCTCGTAAGGAATACCATTAACTTTCATTTATATTCCTCACCCATACAAACCATTGCATGGCAGATTTGTTTTATGATCTGGATAGTTAACTTGAGTTTTGTATGTGCCACGTGTAAAATTAGATCATCTTAATCTAAAATCATATGTTGAGTAACTCATCATCTTCCAATAGGCCAATGAAATCAACTGCCAGGATCAAAGACATGTGGCTCCAATTGTACGGACCGTAGTGCATGCATCCCTTCTTTGCAGCGGGGTTCAGGACTACGATTCCTCCTTTTGCCGGATGCGCATGGCATGCGGTCGCGGGTTGGGGTGTAAACCCCACGCCAATAAGTATGTGGTTTAAGGACCTGTGGTATCGACCATGATTTATGTGTTTCATCTACACTGTTTATCCATTTTTTTCCATATCATTTTAGATCGTGAGATAAAAATTGAAGCATATCCAACTCTCAAATTGACCACACTAGATAAACAATGAGGATTGAATGCCTATCATCGAGAACTTCAGGGCCACGGAAGTTTTGGAACAAGCTGATATTTGTGTTGTCCCTTCATCCAGGTCTACGTGACCTTGTGAACAGTTGGATGACAAATAAAAATCACTGTGGGCCCTACTACTGTTTCAACGGTTGGATATCATTATCTCCACTATTTCCCATGGAATGGTCTACTTAGCTTCGGACATGCTTCAATTTTAAGCTCATACATTAAAATGAACGTCTAAACAGGATGGACAGTGTGGATAAAACACATACATGACGGTGGGCCCCACAGAGTCCTTACACCAGTCAACACGCAATCCAGGTCCAATGGTGGTGCTCAGATGGGCCGCATGCAAATGGTCGGAGGATTGGGACCATCTATCCTATGTGGGGCCGAAGTCCCACGCTTACTGGATGATCATGAGCATGGATTGGTGGGCATCCAAATAGATGGTTAGCCAATGGTCCACATTCAACACCGAAAAGTACTCCAAACAACGGTCAGGATCACGTAAGCATTCGTTGCCGTTGGTAATACGGTAGCTCCCATAGATTCTTTCCAATCATCTGACCATGACGAGAAGTGGGCCACTGAGCAATCAATGCAAGACATTCTGCAACCCAGGACGACTTAGGATCTGCGAAACAACGTGGACCGACGGTGTCCAAGGCTCTGGGAAGCGGTCCGACGACTGTTGACTCTTGAATTTGTGGTCCGAAATTGTACGCAGTGGCAACTCATCTGCCACACATTTGGGCGTGCGTATACGTCAATCCAGACCGTCTAATACTTGTCAGATTGTGTATAAATAATGTCCATCATATCACACCTGCACAAAAATCATATCCGTCAGATTGGCCCACAGATGGACCAGCAATATTTAGGAACGCGGATTAGCTACCGTCAGGTTGAGTACGAGACACGCCAGTTCTGTGGGGTCCACCATGATATATGTTTTGTATCCATACCGTTCATTCATCTGGAGAGATCATATTAAGGCATGAGCCAAGGAATGAGTCAAATCTAAATCTCAGTGGACCCACAACAGAAAACAGTGAGGAGAGTGACGGCCACCATTAAAAACTTCCACGGGCCACAAAAGTTTTCGATAAGCTGATATTTGTGTTTTTCCTTCTTTCACGTGTTCTTTAACAGTGGATCTCAAATAAACATCACGGTGGACCATAGGAAGGTTTCAACAGTCGGCATTGTCAGGGGCCTTCACAAAACCTTAGGATCTATCCCTCCAGAACAAACCAGAATTATGGATAATAAAGTAATGAAAACAATCAATGCATCAATCACACACCACACAAGAGATTTTTACATGGAAAACCCTCAAAGAGGTAAAAACCACGGGACCTCGTCCAGATCAACAATCCACTAAGAAGTAGAACGTTACAACCTTCTTCACTCACGCAGGAGTGGATAAACAATAAGAGAAATAGAGTGATAAACAATAAGAGAAATAGAGAAAATGGAGAGATCTAATCGATTACGAGGACATAGAAGCACTGAGATATAGATTACACAGTAAATAACCTCCACGAGCAGAACCTCCCTTCTATAAGCTTCCTCTCTCTCTTCCTCTCTCTCTCTCACCTTTTGATAGCCCTAACCCCTTTAGCAAATCCCTTGTAAAGCTTTAGGAAACCCTCTTGTTATACCTAGAAAACCCTAGGCAACCCCTTTTATAGTTTTGGGAAACTTCTTTCCGCATCCCAGTTGCGAAAGGACTTGCGAAACGAAATCCGCACAAAATCGTGGAATGAATCTACGTAGCTTCGACTGATCGTGAGGAGTCTACAACTGGTTGAGAGCCACCTACGACTGGTGGAACACCCCGGAGAAAAACCGTCCAAACTCGCTGGACTTTGAGTCGTGTCACGACTCGAACCTACGACTGGTCGTACACCAACCTACGACCGGTCGAGCAGGACTCACGACCGGTCGAAGACGGATAAAAAAAAACCATCAAATCTCTCCCTTTTTGACCCATGAGGGATCCACCTTCTTCAAGCCAGCCAGGTTTCTACAAACCTCATACTTGCCCTTGAGCAAAGCCTTAGTCATCATGTCTAACCCATTATCGTCCGTGTGGACCTTCTCAAGCTGTAACACCTTCTGTTCAAAAATATCCCTGATCCAGTGATACCGAACCTCTATGTGCTTCGACTTGGAGTGCTGACTTAGATTCTTGCTCAAGTGTATAGCACTCTGACTATCGCAATAAACCACGTGCTCCTAGGCTAAGTTCCTGTAGAAACCTTTTCATCCAAAACATCTCTTTACATGCCTCTGTGACTGCAATGTATTCGGCCTCTGTCGTCGATAATGCTACGACCTTCTGTAGCTTGCTCTGCCAAGAAACCGCTCCCCCTGTAAACGTGAACATGAACTTCGATGTAGACTTCCTGGAGTCTATGTCACCTGCCATATCTGCATCTGTGTAGCCCTCTAACACAGGTTTACCGTTATCATAGCATAGGCTCAACCTGGATGAGCCTCTTAGATACCGTAGTATCAATTTCAACGCTGCCCAATGCTCTTTGCCAGGATTGGTAAGGTACCGGCTGACAACACCAACCGCATATGCTATATCTGGGCGTGTACACATCATAGCATACATCAAACTTCCTACCGCTGACGCGTAGGGTATCTTCTGCACCTCTTCCACCTCTACCTTCGTCTTGGGACACTGCCTGTCGCTTAATCTGAAGTGACCATCTAGTGGAGTACTAACCGGCTTTGCTGCATTCATATTGAACCGCTTTAGGACTTTCTCAATATACCGCTCTTGTTTCAGCCTGTCGATCTTCTTGATATCTTTTCCTATGATGAGCATGTCATCAACGTATAGTAGCAGAATTAAGAAATCACCATCTGAGAACTTGCCCGTGAACACACAGTAGTCCGACTCTATTCTGTCATACCCATGTTTCAACATAAACGAGTCGAACTTCTTGTACCATTGTCGTGGAGCTTGTTTCAGCCCTTACAAGCTCTTCATCAACCTATACACCATATGCTCCTTGCCTTTGACTTCGAACCCCTCTAGTTGTGCATGTAAATCTCTTCTTCCAGGTCACCATGGAGAAATGCAATTTTAACATCTAACTGCTCTATCTCCAGATCCATGCTAGCCGCCAACCCAAGCAACACCCATATGGATGTCATCTTCACCACAGGTGAGAATATCTCCTCGAAGTCTATGCCTTTCCTCTGACCAAACCCTTTCACCACAAGTCTGGCCTTGAACCTCGTCTGTGAATTCTTCTGCTCAATCTTCTTTCTGAACACCCACTTATTGTTCAAAGCTTTCTTGCCCTTAGGCAATTTCACCATATCATAGGTGTGGTTCTTATGCAAGGATTTTATCTCCTCTTACATAGTTTTCAACCACTCCCCCTTATACTCGTTGGCTAGGGCCTCAGAATAATCTTCTGACTCTCCCCCATCAGTCAACATAATGTACTCATGCGGCAAGTACCTCTTAGACGGCTGTCTATCCCTAGATGACCTCCTCACCTGTACTCAACAGGTGGATCAAGTGGGGGCTGCTCCCCTGATCCATCTTCTGAAGGAACTACCTCGTCCTCTACACCTTGTTGTACTCCCCCGTCATCAGGCACCACGGGAGGAGTAACCAGATCCATGTCCTCTAGCTCACCTGAACTAGGCTGGTTCTTCTCTGGCTTACCAATGTCTTTTATACACTGATCTTCAAAGAAAACCACATCTCTGCTCCTGACGAGCTTCCTCTCAGTCGGATCTCACAATCTATAACCGAACTTTTCATCACCGTACCCCACACACACTGCCTAATCTTCATATCGAGCTTGGACCTCTCGTCTTTTGGTACGTGAACAGATGCCCTGCATCCAAACACCTTGAGATGACTGTACGATGGATCATGTCCAGTCTACACCTTCTCAGGTACTTCTCCATTCAATGGGGCTGATGGAGACCTGTTTATCAAATACACCGCCGTGTGTATTGCTTCTCCACAGAACGTCTTGGGCAATTTCGCATGGGATAACATACATTTTATTCTCTCAACAATGGTGCGATTCATTCGCTCAGCTACACCATTATGCTGGGGGGTCTTGGGAACCGTCTGTTCATGTCGTATACCCAGGGACTTGCAGTACTCATGAAAGTCGCCAATGTATTCACCACCATTGTCAGTGCGGATGCACTTCAATGATCTACCTGTCTCTCTCTCGACCATAATATGAAACAATTTAAACACACCAAAGACCTCGTCCTTGAATTTCAAAGTATAAACCCAAACCCTCCTAGATGTATCATCTATAAAAGTAACAAAATATAGTGCCTCACCCAAGGTTTTTTTCCTCATAGGACTACAAACATCAGAATAAACCAAATCTAATGCATACACTTTATTAACATGAGAAGCAGTTTTAACAAATGAAACTCTATGTTGTTTCCCTGATAAACAATCAAAACAGGTTTTGAGAGGTGTACCTGTCACGTCTGGAAGGAGCCGCTTCTTTGCTAGTACCTGAAGCCCTTTTTCACTCATGTGGCCTAGACGCCTGTGCCACATGTCAATAGCTGAATCTTCCGTTGCGTTTAACCCACTCTTGCATATACTGACACTTGCCTTGTACAGGGTGCAACACTTCTTCCCTCTGGCCACGATCAACAAACCCTTGATGAGCTTCCATCGCCCACCAGCAAACCGGCTTTCATAGCCATCATCATCCAGCCTTCCCGTCGACATCAAGTTGAGGTGAAGGTCTGGCATATGCCTCACATCCCTGCAAACCAATGTACGGCCCACATCGGTCTTTACACAAATATCACCGACTCCCATGATTTTTGATACATCAGAATTTCTCATCTTCACAGTCCCATAGTCACCTGACTTGTAGCTTGTGAAGGAGTCCCTGTGTGGAGTCACATGAAAAGAAGCTCCCGAGTCTATCACCCAGTCGGTGTCCTGACTCATAGTCGTGAGACATAAGTCATGATCTGCAGAAAGAATAACCACAACATCGCCATCTGAAGCGACCGCAGTGGAATCTGATTCATCTTCCTTCCCTTTTCCTTTCTTGTCGTTCTTCTTACCACGACATTCATGCTTGTAGTGACGCTTCTTGTCACAATTCCAGCATTCAATATCTTTTCTATTACTCGACTTGCCTCTTGATTTATCTCGGGCCTTCCCGCCCTTCCTGTTCTTTTCTCTCCCCCGTTCCTGTGTCACAAGAGCCTCTTGCTGAGTAGACCTCTGAGACTTCCTCCTTGTCTCTTCATTGAAGAGATAGCTAGTTACCTGTTCCATGGATATCTTTCCGTCTGGCGCGGAGTTACTTAGAGACACCACCAATGTCTCTCAACTGTCAGGCAATGAACTAAGCAATAATAAAGTCTGCAATTCATCATCCAGGACCATCTTCATAGAGGTGAGTTGGTTCACTATATTGCTGACCCCATTCATGTGCTCGGCCTTTGAACTTGAGATTCATAAGTCGCCTTATCAGAAAAATTTTATTACCTGTTGTCTTCCTCTCATACAGCCCTTGTAATTTCAGTCATAGGCTAGCGGCTGAGGTTTCCATGGACACATGGTGGAACATAGAATCATCCAACCATTGTCTAATAAACCCCACCGCCTTTCGGTCCATCTTCTTCCAATCATCATCAGTCATATCCTTGGATTTTGCTGATATGCCTAAAATTGGAGAATATAGGTCCTTGCAATAAAGCAAGTCCTCCATCTTAGCCTTCCATATGGTCCAGTTAGAACCATTGAGGCTAATCATCCTTGATGAGCCACCTTCCATAATTCAAAACCGATCCTACCCGTTCAATGAACTTAGCTTTGATACCACTTTGTTGGGGGCCTTCACAAAACCTTAGGATCTAGCCCTCTAAAACAAACCAGAATTATGGATAATAAAGCAATGAAAACAATCAATGCATCAATCACACACCACACAAGAGATTTTTACGTGGAAAACCCTCAAAGGGGTAAAAACCAAGGGACCTCGTCCAGATAAACAATCCACTATAAAGCAGAACGTTACAACTTTCTTCACTCACGCAGGAGTGGATAAACAATAAGAGAAATAGAGAAAATAGAGAGATCTAACTGATTACGAGGACATAGAAGCGCTGAGATATAGATTACACAGTAGATAACCTCCACGAGTAGAACCTCCCTTCTATAAGCTTTCTCTCTCTCTTCCTCTCTCTCTCTCTCTCTCACCTTTTGATAGCCCTAAACCCTTTAGTAAATCCCTTGTGAAACTTTAGGAAACCCTCTTGTTATACCTAGAAAACCCTAGGCAACCCCTTTTATAGTTTTGGAAAACTCCTTTCCGCATTCCAGTTGCGAAAGGACTTGCGAAACGAAATCCGCGCAAAATCGCGTAATGAATCTGCATAGCTTCGACTGATCGTGAGGAGTCTAAGACCGGTCGAGAACCACCAACGACCGGTCGTGACCCTCCTACGACCGGTCGAACACCCCGGAGAAAAACCGTCCAAACTCGTTGGACTTTGAGTCGTGTCACAACTCGAACCTACGACTGGTCGTACATCAGCCTACGACCGGTCGAGCAGGGCTCACGACCGATCGAAGACGGCTCCAAAAAACCCATCAGGCATCACTCTCCCCTTTCTTCGGGGAGATCCACTTCAGCTTTATATCTGCCTCGTTCTTTGGATCATGCCCTAAAATGATCTATCCAAATGGATGAACAGTGTGAATATAACACGTATATCATGGTGGGCCCACATAACTTAATGACGTAACTTTAGTAGCTAGTCTGCAGCTCGACCTGTGTAAGTAGCTAATCCGCGTCCATTATGCATAATCGGATTGGGTACGGAGTTACTTAGTACACTATAATGGTACTGAGTAAACTCAGTTGGGCCCACCTTGAATGTATGTAGTCTACCCACACTGTCCATTCGTTTTTCCATATAATTTAAGTGATTGATCCCAAAATTGAAGCATATCCAAAGATCAAGTGGTCATACCACAAGAAACAGTGTGAATAATGATTTCCACCGTTGAAACCTTTCTAGGCCCCACAGTGATGTTAATTTTCCATCCAAACTTTTCATAAGATCATACAGACATGGATGAAGGGAAAAAAGCAAATATAAGCTTGATCCAAAACTTCTATGGCCCCCAAGAATTTTTCAACAGTAGATGTTCAATTCAACTATTTCCTATGGTGTGGTCCTTTTGAACATTATATATGCTTCATTTTTTATCTCAAGCTCTAAAATTATCTGTTAAAATGGATGGACGGAGCACTACACAATCCGCTTCCAAAGCAAGAGCGGCAACACCTATTTTACATCGTGCCTAAAACAATATATCTCTATGGGGCTTACAATGTTGTATATAATGTTGTATATGTAACATTCACTCGGGTCATCAAGTTCTACCCTTGAAGTTAAAAACAGAAGAGGCCATATTCACAGCTTAGGTGGGCCACACAAGATGAAACGATGGGAATGGGATGCCAACCATAGGTTTCTTGCCGGGCCACTATGGTGTTTATTTTCATTACAACCGTTAATAAACAGGTGTAATTAGGGTTGTACACGAGTCGAGCAAGCTTCTCAGCTAGTGTCAGCTTGGATTGACTTGGCTTGAATGGCTGACTTGGGTCGAGTCAAGCTAAATTTCTGAAGCTCGAGTTGAGTTCGAGCCGAGTTCAAGCAGGATGCATTTCAACTCAACTCGACTCGAAATTGACTCGAAGCTTGCACTCGAGCTCGAGTAAAAAATTTAATAGCGCACACACACACACACACACACACACACACACACACACACACACACATAAAAGTTTTTGACCCGACCGTGCCCATACCCCTTATCCTCCCTCTTCTTTTTTTTCCCCCAAACCAAACCCAGCCGCTGCCTGCTTGCTGATCGCCACCGGCCTACCCTCTACTCTCTCTTTCTCTCATTCTCCGACTCGGCCCGCTCAGCAGTCAGCCTATTCGGCCACCATCCAAGCATCCATAAACAAAAATAGGTTTATTTTTTTTATTTAATACAATAATTATATGATTTTAGTCGTATTTTAAAAAAAAATTTTATTTTCACATAATAATCAGATTAGGTTGGGTTGGCTGGTTGGCCATTGAGTGATGGGTTGGGTCGGGTTTGGGTTTGAGTCAGGTTGAACAAGCTCAAGCTCGACTCGAACCACTAGCTCGATTCGTACTCAACTCTTGGGTTGGCCGGTTGGCCATTGAGTGATGGGTTGGGTCGGGTTTGGGTTTGGGTCAGGTTGAACAAGCTCAAGCTCGACTCGAACCACTAGCTCGATTCGTACTCAACTCGATAGCTTTGACAAACAAGCCAAGCTTCAATGTTGAGCTCGAGAGCGAGCTCGAGCTCAAAGTCGAATATAGCATGGACGAGTCAGCTGAGCTTGGCCCACCTTGACTCGACTCGGCTCGGCTCGATGTACAGCCCTAGGTGTAATTCACCAAGATGAAGTGAAGACACAAAATTCAGCCTAATTAAAAACTCAAGTAAGCTACACTTAGAGAGTTTAGGAATAATTTTAAATCGATCCTATTAGTGAGGCCCATAAGGGTTTTCTATGAGTTAATCATTTTGTATGCATGGTCCAAAATAGGAATCTCACCTTGTGAAACCAGTGGATTCACCTATATATGACATGGTGGGCCCCATAGAGCTTGGGTGTTTTAGGCGCCGGTGTTTTTGACGATTTCGATTCAAGCATGATGAATGGTGGCTAAACTGCACGCTTCCAACATTGGCATGCTCAAATTGCTGCTTTTTAAAGTAGTCCTATTGCAGTTCTTTTCAACGAGTCCTTTTAAAAGTTAAATGGAGGAGTTAGGATTTCAAGGAATTGTACACCGCCAAGTTTACAACCTAGCTTGATGAACACACATGCCACAGTTACCATCGACGAACGGTCAAGATAAGTAGAGTCATATGAAAAAATTGAAGATGTGGTCTCCTCACTCCTTCCAGCGGCCCACCTACGAATGCCTTGTGCAGGTGTTGGTCCAAGGAAGAAAGACATCCTTTTAAGAGCGATTATGAGAGGATGAAGGGATAGGTCACAGAAGATCAAACCCACCCATTGCTGATTGCCCCACAGGTGGGCCCAAAGGTTGTAAGGCTGACCATTGGGCACAAATCGAATTAGGTCAGTCGATCACTATGGGGCCCATCCACTTTGCCAACTCACTTAATGACATGGACTAAAAAATGAAGCAGATCAAAATCTCAAGTGGCACACACCACAGGAAACGGAAAAAATGGTGATTGACTATTAAAAACTCTTATGGTCCACAATTTTTGTATCAAGTAAATATTTATTTTTTTTCCCTGTATCTGGGTTTGTTTGGCATTATAAATACGTTGGATGGCAAACAAACGTTACGATGGGCCTTAGAAAGTTTCGTATGGTGTGATCCACCTGAGATTTGGATTTACACATAGATCAAGGTGGGCCCACAGTCACGAACTTACTGAACTCGGTCAGGTTTCAACCTAACTAATTCCACCCCTTAAAAGTTACCATTTACATGAGTGCAAAACGACCACACACATTCACAACACATGAATGAAAAGTATTTTAAATGGGCGGTGTTTTTTCTAATGGTAATAGTAAAAATGACAAAGTAGTTGTGAGATAATTCCTTTTTTGTGATGAACAAGAAAGTTTCTTATTGTGTGCCAAATTTGTACATATGTGGCCAAAGTTAGTTTATCTAAACCGTTGATCTGATGGACCTCATTATGAATGGACCATGCCCAAGAAATCTTCTCAATGTGTCCACTTATTAGCACGAAATACATGATTAAAAAGAAATGCACCAACAAATTACATTTAACTGAGGAGAGACTAAACATCCAATGGTAAGAAATTTGAAGTCTGGTAAGTATGGAGGGCATGATTCACATGTATGACATGGTGGCCCCACAGAGATTGGGTGTTTTAGGCGCCGGTGTTTTTTAATATTCTTATAAATGGCCGCTAGATTGGGGGCACCCGACATTTGCATGTGATCATGTCAGGGATTGAAAATACCTAAATTGCTGCTTTCTTAAGTAACCATTGGACAGTTCTTTTCAACTATCCATTTTAAGGGCCCGCTTGGCCAGGCGGATTGGAAGGGATTGGATGGTATTGGAAGGGATTGGAAGTTAAATCTTGGGATTGGCCCAGCATGCCAAAGAGACTGGGTGATCTGATCCCGGGATATAACAATCTCATGGATCTTAAGACAATCCACTGACAACACCATCATTACCTTTAAATCCCATCCAATCCACCCTAACCCGTTCAAATTTGCCTGGGATGTGTTTGGTTCAAGGGATTGGAAGGGATGGGAAGGTTTAATCCCGGGATTGGCCGGGGGTGCCAAACAGACTTGATATGGCAATCCCGGGGTATAGCAATCTCATGGATCTTAAGACAATCCACTGACAACACCATCATTACCTTGAAATCTATGCCATCCACCCTAATACCATTTAATCCCTTCCAATCCACCTGCCCAAATGGGCCCTAAGGCTAATTGAAAGGATTAGGATTTCAAGTTAGCGCACCGCCAAGCTCACAACTGGCTTGATGAAATGGCATGCCACAGCTACTTTAGAAAAACTGTCAGGATGTGCGGACTTGTATGGTAAAATTGGAGGTGCGGTCCCCTCACTCCTTCCAATGGCCCACCTAAGAATGCCCAGTGCTGGTGTTGGTTTAAAGAAAACAGACATCCTTTTAATAATGGATTGTGAGAGGATCAAGGGAGAGGTCATAGAAGATCAAACCCATCCATTATTGATTGCCCTGCAAGTGGGGCTCATAGGTCCTTAGGCTAACAAATTGCGGATTCAGTCAGGTCCAGCTATGACTGTGGGCCACCTTGATGTATTTGTTAGAATCCATGCTTTCCTTTCGTTTTTGCAGCTTATTTTAAGGCTGGGTTAAAAAATGCAGTACATCTAAATCTCATGTGAAACACACCTTGATTGACCATTAAAACTTCTTGTGGGTTACAAAAGTTTTGGATCAAGTTAATATTTGTATTTTCCCTTTTTTTGTTTTTTTTCTGATTTGTTTTAACTTATTAACGGGTTGGATGGCAAATAAACATTATGATGGGATGGGCTGTAAAAACCCTTTAATGGTAGGCATTCAATCACCATTGTTTCCTATGTGGTGGTCCACCTAAGTTTTGGATCTTAATTTTTAGCCGATGCCCTGAAATAATATGACAGAATGGATAGATAGTGTGGATATACAGTACCTATATCAAGGTGGGCCAACGGTCATGACCTTACTGAACTCGGTCAGGTTCTGACTTAACTGAATCCGCTCCCTAAAAGTTACCATTTATATGGGCCCAAAATGACCACACACACAACACAAGAATGAAAAATGTATAAAATGAATCCTATTTTTCTAGTGGTAATAGTAAAATGGTTTTTTTTTTCTCCTTATGTAGATTCAGCCCACGGTGGAAGCCCCAAATTAACATCTCTTTTTAAACTTTTATTTTATTTTCTATCTAAAAGTGCTTTTCTTTTATTTTGTTTTGTTTTTTTTTGTTTTTTTTTTTTTTAATGAAAATGCCCCATCACCTTATTCTTCATACTTTATTCTTTTATCACTATTCTGATGGACTCTTCCTTTACTATTAGGGCCCGTTCGATTTTCCAAATCCCAATGTAAATGCCTCCACCTCGTTTGAAAATGCACTTACATTTTTGTTTCAAAAACGAATAAAAAAGACTAGTTTAAATTTTTGGGCCCCACCCTAGTATATACGATATATCTACACCGTCCATCCATTTTAGCGCAACATTTTGAGGCATGAGACAAAAAATGAGGCTAATCAAATACTCAAGTGGCCCAAAATCATGTGTTGTGGTCCACTTGAGCTTTGTATCAGCTTCATTTTTTGTTGAAGTCTTAAATGCAGCTGGCATAACAGTTGGACGGTGTGGATAAGTCACATACATCAAGGTGGGCCCCAAATATATTTCACAGTGTACTCAGTTTTAGAGCTCAAAAAAGTAACCGTCAAATCAAGCATCGGTAACAATGCCGCAATTACCAAAAGAAATAGTCATTACCCATTTGCACTGTACTCACCGATGGTTTAGAAAATCAAACACATTCTTATACTTCAATATTCTTTTGTGCTTTTCAATTACCCTCCGGCAAACTTTCATACTTTCCAACTAATATCTTCAACAGAAACTACCACCTTAGAAATATTGGTTCTTTTTTCTTCTTTTTTATTGTAACGTTGAAATAAATGTTTTTGGAAAGAAAATGACTGGAAATGAAATTTTTAAAAAATATTATAAAATTTTTACTTTTAGAAGATGGGGTTCTTCTTCGTTCTTTAAAAGATTCTGCTTAGATGAATCTTCTTTCAATAAATAGGTAGAAGAAAGAAAATAGAATTTTTTTATTTTATTTTTTAAATGCCTAGATATGTTTGTTTAGGAAGAAACTGATAGAAGGAAAATGAAGATATCAAAAACACAATTTTTAGAATATGGGTTCTTCTTTTTTTTTTTTTGAAAAGATTAGACTTAAATGAGTCTTTTGCCAAAAACTAAAATTTAGGCTTACTTTTGAAAGGTTAAACAATGTCTAATTGCGATGATTCTAGTTATATTTAAAAGGTCTTCGAATTATCTTTCCAACAAGCCCAAAATCACTTCAATCCAACCAGTAGAGCTAGGCATCGAGTCGAGTCGGATCGAGTTAGGGCTAACTCGACTCGATTCGATTTTAAAATAGGCCTAACCCGAACTCGAACCAACTCGTTACCGATTCCAGCATGCCTAACCCGTTCCGAGTTCAGGTCTGACCTGGCCTAATTCGAACCGGATCTGACCCGGTCTCAAGTACTGAATCGGGTCAAATCGGCACCTAGTCGAGTCAAGTCGAGTGTAGCGAGTATTCACAAGCTGAAATCACCACTCAAAGCTTAAATTCACTTGTCAGAGTTGCACCCTCTCCATCAGCTACTGTATCTCAGATACAAAACATTAGAATTGAGTTTATATATATACACACACACTTACCGGATGATATGAGCATGGATTGGTGGACATCCAAATAGATGGTTAGCCAATGGTCAACAATGGTCCACATTCAACAGCAAAAAGTACGCGAAACAACGGTCAGGATCACGTAAGCATTCGTTGTCGTTACTAATTTGGTAGCGCTCGTAGCTGTTTCTGTTGGAAATTATACAGATTAATGTAATTTCTATATAATATGGAAACCGAAAATATCACGAGGCTGAAGCACGTCTGAAAAACGTTGTCTTTAAAGCGTTATTTGCCCCTACTCAAGTAAATTGAGTATGCTGATAGGTTACAGGCAAATTGCTTCTAGGATACGACGAGCCTGGTGTGGGTCTGCGTTCAGCAAACATGAAGGCCCACCAAATGGAACTCTTTTACACACTTTCTGACAGATTTACAATATAAGAGAAAAATCCCAAAAGAAAGAAAAAGAAAAAGAAAAGTGGTTTCGACCACTGCACTGGTCAGTTCAAATCTTCAGCCACTGGTTAAACGGTATTAGACTCTATGTATTAGACTCAACGTCAATTCCAAAGATAATGAGTTCTCAAAGAACTCAACGTCTCTTGATTCTATTATTGTATTAGACTCTATGTCTAGAAGTCTATAAGCTTTACTATTTTGTGCATACCCTACGAAGGCGCACTTAATAGCTCTTGGTCCTAAATTAATTCTTTTTGGACCAGGGGTTCTGCAGTATGCAATACACCCCCACACTTTTAGATATCCTAGGTTAGGTTTTCTACCTCTCCATATTTCATATGGAGATATTTTATATTTTTTAAACGGTATTCTATTTAGAATATAGCATGCTGCAAGCAGTGCCTCACTCCATAGACTTAGTGACAACTTTACTCTTATCAGCATTGAGTTGACCATTTCTACTAATGTCTTATTCTTCCTTTTAGCTATTCCGTTTTGTTGAGGTGTGTATAGAGCAATACATTGATGTATCAGTCCATGTTGTTCACAAAAGTCATCGAATTCATTCGAGAAGTATTCTCCTCCTCTATTGCTACGGAGAATTTTTATCTTCTTATTTAGTTGATTCTCTACTTCTGCTTTATATACTTTAAACATGTTCAATGCTTCATGCTTGCTCTTTAATAGGTACATATACACATATCTAGAGCAATCATCTATAAAGGTTATGAAGTACCGTTTACCTCCACGAGTAAGAATGCCGTTTAACTCACAGATATCACTGTGCACAAGGTCCAATACTTGAGACGATCTTTCAACACTCGGAAAAGGTTTCTTCGTCATTTTGGATCGTATGCACACTCACATTTATCAGTTTCATTATCTGTGTATGAGATTAAACCATTCTTAGCCATGAACTTCAAGGTACTATACCCTATATGGGCTAGTCTATCATGCCACAGTCCAGCGGATTCAACCATATACACAGAAGTGCTACTTTCATTCAGAGAAAACTTAACCATCCCATTACAAGCATATTCCTTTCCGACAAAATTCTATTCTTAGACAGAATCAGTTTACTTGACTCGTACACTACCCTTATACCTGATTTTCCCAGAAGATCCCCAGAAACTAATTTTCGCCTCATGTCTGGAACGTGCAGTACATTAGTCAGAATCACTTTCTTCCCAGAGGTGAATATCAGTTCGACAATTCCTTTGCTGACGACCTTCGATCGGACTTCATTACCCATTTAGACTTCTTGACCATCGGTCAATTCCTCATAGGTTTTGAAGGCTGATTTGTCGTAACACACATGTACTATAGCGACAGTATCATACCACCAACCTGAAATTTTGCCTTGGATGGCATTCACCTCAGTGATCATGGCCACAATATCGCCTTCTTCTACTGCACTTGCCTCTTGTTTAGATTTGCGATATCGGCATACTCGAGCATAGTGCCCGATTTTCCCATAGACATGGCATGGGCCTTTGAACTTTCCGTTATTCTTTTGGGCATTTTTCTTGAATTTCCCTTTATTGGGTTTCAGGGAATTGTCCTTCTCGGGATGTTTGTTACTAGAGTTCTCTACTGCATGTACCTTGGACGAGGTATTCCGTTATCATTCTTTTTATCGCAGATTCTGGATTCTTCCTCAATTCCGAGGTGTTTCGGATTTGTTCCAAGTGTGTAGTCCTCGCTTTACGCAAAGAACTTCTTTCTATAGTCTTTTCACATCAGTGGCAATTTGGCGATTATAGCCCCGACTTGGAATGATTCAGGAAGATCTATTTTGATGGCTTTGATTTTGTTTACTATTAGCTGCAGTTCTTGGATTTGAGACAGCAGCGGTTTGTTATCTACCATGTTGAAGTCAAAATACCTGGCGATGAGAAATTTGTTGGTACCTTCTTCTTCGGCCTTGTATTTGAACTTCAGAGCGGCCCAGATCTCTTTTACTGATGACGTCTGTTGGTACAGATTGTACAGATGGTCGAAGAGTGCGTTCAGAATGTGTCATCGACACAAGAGTTCGTCTTCAGCTCGTTTGGTGCGGGTTGCCACCTGTTCAGGTGCGTCGTCGTCGGTTGCTTCAAGTAGCGCTTGCAGATTTGAATCTAATATGCAGTAGATCCTTAGCACCGTTAGGAGAAATTTCAGCTTGTCTTGTCATCTCGTAAAATTGGTTCCATCGAACCGATCAAGACGCATCTAGTCCTGACTCATGAACTTGATGGATGAAACACTGTCGGCTTCCATTATCAAAATAACGCTTTAAGATTGTTGAAAATTATACAGATTAATGTAATTTATGTATAATATGGAAACCGAAAATATCACGATAATAAAAAATAAGGATATGCTGAAGCACGTCTAAAAAACGTTATCCTTAAAACGTTATTTGCCCCTACTCAAGTAAATTGAGTATGCTGCTAGGTTACAGGCAAATTGCTTCTAGGATACAACGAGCCTGGTGTGGGTTTGCATTCAGCAAACACGAAGGCCCACCAAATGGAACTCTTTTACACACTTTCTGGCAGATTTACAATATAAGAGAAAAATCCTAAAAGAAAGAAAAAGAAAGAGAAAAGTGGTTTCGACCACTGGTTTAGTAGAACCGTCCTAGACCACACCACTGGTCTGTTCTTCAAGCTAAGGTTCAAGCCTTGCTATGTTGCTGGAAACACTAGAATTCGTATGGGTTTTACTGGAGTGAGTTGAGATGGTTTGGAAACCTATCCAGGCCCTCCTTTTATAGGCTATGGTGGCTAGGGGTTATGGTCCAAGGAAATAAATCTCATGACCGTTTTCTAGCTGTTGGAGAAAACTAGCCGTTATATGGCTCTTGTGAGAGAGCTAGCTAGCTGTTTTATAGTTGTTAGCAACAGTTTCTTGCAATTAAGTCCATAGCTGTTACACATTTGTGCAATAGCTATATTTACAGCCTCTATATAATCAGAGGAACTCTCATTCAGTCCTATAGATTTTTGTCCAGCCAACCATCTGCCTTAGCCACTAGTCGCACCGCGACTCGCACACGTCTCGCTCCGGTTCGCGAAAAGAGCGACACGATGCGCACGTGCGAAGTGCGCCACTAGCGCCTCTACAGCCACACTACCTCACATGCCCACGCCCTCGCACCGAGCCCGAGCCCAAGACTGAAACCGAACGCGAGCGCACGCGCGGGTGTTCGCAAGGTCCATAGTCCAAGGACTAGGTAGGTAAATATTATAATACTCCAATATTATCATTTAAACCACATATTCTTCTCTTCTCTTTCCCATGTGGGACTATTCCCAAAAAACTCACAAAACGGTATTTTTTCCAAACAACATAATATATATTATATATTATTTTTTATTATTAAAATATATTTTATTTAAAAATCAATATTTTGCAACAGTTTCTAATCATCTAACCATGACGAGATGTAGGGCCAACTGAGCAATCAATGCAAGACATTCTTCAATGCGAGACAACGTGGACCGGCGATGTCCAAGGCTCTGGGAAGCGATCCGACGACCGTTGACTCGTGAATTTGTGGTCTGAAATCGTACGCAATGGCAACTCATCTGCCACACACTTGGGCGTACGTATACGTCAATCCAGACCGTCTAATACTTGTCAGATTGTGTATAAATCATGTCCATCCTATCACACCTGCACAAAAATCACATCCATCAGATTGGCCCACACCTGCATTTTTAACCGTCAATTTCATCTCTCCATTCTCTCATACACAATGTGTCACGTGCGTGATGGATGGACCAGCATTATTTAGGGACGCGGATTAGCTACCGTCAGGTTGAGTACGAGACTCCCCTACTGAAGTGACGTCACTATGATGTATGTTTTGTATTCACACCGTTCATTCATTTGGAGAGATCATGTTAAGGCATGAGCCAAAGAATGAGTCCGATCTAAATCTCGAGTGGACCCCACCATAGAAAAAAGTAGGGAGAGTGACGACCACCATTAAAAGCTTCTAAAGGCCACAAAAGTTTTCGATGGATCTGATGTTTATGTTTTTCCTTCTTTCATGTGTGAGTTAACACATTAACATGTTGGATCTCAAATAAACATCATGGTGGATCTTAGGAAGGTTTCAACAGTGGACGTCACTCTCCCCACTGTTTTCTGTATGGGTCCACTTCAGCTTTGTATCTGCCTCATTCTTTGAATCATGCCCTAAAATAAACTCTCTTAGTGGATGGACGGAGTGGATATAGCAGGTATATCATGGTGAGCCCACAGAGAACTTGGTGACGTCACTTCAGTAGTGAGTCTCCCTGCTCAACCTGCCAGCAGCTAATCCGCGTCCATTACTTATAAGCAAGAGCGGCCACACGTGTGGGGCCATAATATATGTCTGTGGGCCTACAATGTTGTATATATGTAACATTCAGTCGGTTCATCAGGTTCTACCCTTAAAAGAGGAAAAAAAACCATATTCACGGCTTAGGTGGGCCACACAGGACGAAACGATGGGAATGAGATGCCAACCATTGGTTTGTGTGTCAGGCCACTGTGGTGTTTATATTTTATTACAACCGTTAATCAGGTGTAATTCACCAAGATGAAGTGAAGATACAAAATTCCACCTAATTAAAAACTCAAGTAAGCTACACTTAGAGAGTTTAGGAATAATTTTATATTGATCCTATTAGTGAGGCCCATAAGGGTTTTCTATGGGTTAATCATTTTGTATGCATGGTCCAAAATAGGATTCTCACCTTGTGAAATCAGTGGATTCATCTGTATATGACATGGTGGGCCCAAAGAGCTTGGGTATTTTAGACGCCGGTGTTTTTCAGGATTCTGATCTAAAGCATGATGAATGGTGGCTAGACTGCACCCTTCCGACATTGGCATGCTCGAATTGCTGCTTTTTTTAAGTAGTCAAACCGCAGTTCTTTTCAACGGATCCTTTTAAAAGTTAATTGAAGGGGCTAGGATTTCAAGGAATTTTGCACCGCCAAGCTTACAACCTGGCTTCGTAAATACACATGCCACAGTTATATTGATAAACGGTCAGGATACGTAGAGTCATACGAAAAAATTGAAGATGTGTTATTTCCTCACTCCTTCCAATGGCCCACCTAAGAATGCCTTGTGCAGGTGTTGGTTCAAAGAAGAAAGACATCATTTTAATAGGGATCGTGAGAGGACGAAGGGATAGGTCACAGAAGATCAAACCCACCCATTGCTGATTGCCCCACAGGTGGGCCCAAATGTTGTAAGGCTGACCATTGGGCACAAATCCGATCAGGTCAGTCGATCACTATGGGGCCCACCTTAATGTATTCGTTGTATAACCACGCCGTCCATCCACTTTTTCAGTTCATTTTATGACATGGGCTAAAAGATGAAGCAGGTCAAAATCTCAGGTAGAACACACCACAGGAAACGGAAACAATGGTGATTGACTATTAAAAACTTTTGTGGGCCACAAAAGTTTTGGATCAAGTTAATGTTTGTATTTTCCCTTCATTTGGGTTTGTTGGCATTATAAGTAGGTTGGATGGCAAACAAACATTGCGAAGGGCCCTAGAAAGTTTCTTGTGTTGTTGTCCACCTAAGTTTTGGATTTACACATATATCAAGGTGGGCCCATAGTCACGAACTTACTGAACTCAGTCAGATTTCGACCTAACTAAATCCACCCCTTAAAAGTTACCATTTACATGAGTACAAAACGACCACACACATACACAACATACGAATTAAAAATATATAAAATGGGCCCTTCTTTTCTAATGGTAATAGTAAAAATGACAAAGGAGTTGTGAGACCGTCCCCTTTTTGTGATAAACATGAAAGTTTCTTGTTGTGTGGCCAAAGTTTGTTTATCTAAACCGTTGATTTAATGGACCTCATCATGAATGGACCATGCCCAAGAAATCTTCTGAATGGGTCCACTTATTGCAACGAAATACATGATTAAGAAGAAACGCACCAACAAACTACATTTAATCAAAGAGAGACCAAACATTCAATGGTAAGAAATTTGCAGTTTGGTAAGTGTGAAGGGCATGATTCACTTGCAAAAAAAGAATAATACATCTTCTAAAAATAGTGTTTATATATATATATATATATATATATATATATATATATATATATATATATATATATATATATATATATATATATATATATAGTTTTGTTTATTTTTGAGAACCCATCATGTGAAATCGTGATGAAAAAGTAAAGAACCATTGTTATATCATTTCTTTCCTCCTAGACCAAGTTATACGAATTTATCAAGCTTTTAAAATTTATCCAATGTCCATAGCAAAGAGAAATTCAAATCAAGGAAATTTGAAAACTGTTTACATTTTTGTCCAACAAAGTTTTGATCAAAGTAAAAATTCATTAAAGGTTTCAAAGGTTTTTTCAAAAGCTTTTTGAAAATTCAGATTAAAAAGATTCATCATGTATGATGGGTTCTCGAAATGTAAAGAAAAGTTGTGCGGTCTATATGAGAACTTGTGAGAGTATTTTACTATTATATATATATATATATATATATATATATATATATATATATATATATATATATATATATATATATATATATATTCAGGGCGTGGGTTTCGATTTTGTTTATTTATCGCGGCCAAAAGACTCATCTATGTGAAATCTTTTAAAAGTAAAGTTTTTGTTATATCATTTCTTTCCTCCTATATATGTTATACGAATTGGTTCGAAGCTTTTTGCAATTTATCTAACTAATGTCATTTTTAACAAAAATATTAAATAATAACCATAACATATGTGTTGAAAATCAGTGGTTTTTTTGAAAAAAAAACAAATTCGAAATTTTCAAAATTTTGGAAATTTACGTCCAAAAGTTTTTATTAAAATTTTGAATTAGCAAAGACGAAAAATGAAGTGGTCTAACACTCAAGTGACCCACGAAAAAGAAATAGTATATGAAAGTTTTTGAAAGTATTCAATTACTTTTTGTATGACGTGGTCCAATTGAGGATATGTGATTTTTAAGTGCTATGAATTCAATTGGAATGCATCACAGTGGGACCCACAAATATTCTCGGTATTCATGTCAAAAAGTAAGTGGTCAAATCAGGTAAGATGTAAACTCATAGGGAAGTAATTATTATTTCTTTACCCGGCATTTACCTTTTCACCGTAAAACAAACACCCCTTAGGGCGGTGGATCTGAAAGTCCGAAATGAGTCTGGGTTTTATAGGCGACTGAGAACGGTCAGATCTTAAATTTGAAACGTCCAGTCGTTTTCTAAAAATGGATAGCCACCTTGAAAGCCATAACGGACCGAAAACGAACGGGTCGGGATGATCCAACAGTCAGATCTTCTGATCTGACGACCAAAAACATCTGGGATTAATTGTCAACAGCCAAAAATATTTTTCAAACGTTCTGAACCATTGAATACCACACAGCGACGGTGCTATACCTATGCCTATATAAATTGGACCATTCCAGTCTGATTTCATCATCTCAACACACCATCTCTCCCATCATTTTTTTTCCACACATGCACACACACCCCCACACACTCACACTAGTGGAATTTCACCACCTATGGATACTCGAACCCTTGACCGGGTGTTGAAACTCCTGAGAGTCTACCACTCGAGCAAGAGTAAGGATCCCCATCTCTCCCATCATCTCTCCCATCAGAAACATCCAAATCTCCTTAGTGAATACTGTAAACATTTCTCTCTATCCGATCCTGCTAGAATAGATCAATTGTGTTACAACGTTCCATAGTGAACCCATCGTGGTTATTGCACGCTGGATTCAGAACAGGCTTATCTTATCCTGGAAACAATTCGCCTATAACCCATTAGCAATTGACAATGGGACGAATCACACTTTAAGGACAACACATTCTATACGTGATTCAGCCCAGTGAAATAATTTTCTTACATTTATTTTTTTTAAAAAAATTTGGTGCATCCAAACATCAATTTCTAACAATATGGAAAAAATCAGCTAACCCAAAATGTGTTTAACCCATGCATCCACCACCACGTACGTAGCCATAATATCAATCTAGATAACCATTCAATGGGTCTTGCAATTCTGGAATGGACTTTTATAAAATGGTTGCACTAGGACATGGGTATTAGACTCAAGAACCCCACATTCGTATTGGAGATCTTTAAGGAGCCTACTTATTAAACTAAAGTGATTAAGTATTTTTAAATAAAAAAGTTATTTATAATTGATCATAAACTAAACTTATCTAATGCTGTAAGTAGAAAAAATAACTTATTTGGTGGTATCCAAACAGGCCCTTAGCCAATTAAAATATTTTATATTATTCGACTATTCAATTTTTAAGTGGGCTAGGCATGGATATTGCAATATCTGACTCATATCCTACCTGTTTAGAGCATGAAACAGGTGGACCATTAAGTAGGGGATGGTTAGAAGAACTGTTCTCATTAGGAGCATGGGCCATTATCATTGAGGATCATGTAGCGACCATAAATGGGCCATCATCATTTGTATGGCAAGATTGAAAGGAATAGGTAGAAAGAAATTGGAGATGAATATTAGATGAACAGGATGCAATTTGCCCGGCTGTAATCCTAAGCTTTGTGGGCCCACCGTCATGTTTGTTTTAAATCGACTCTGTTCATCTTTTTCGCTGGCTTAGTTTAGGACACAAGCCCATACATGAGGGAGAAACAGTAGAGATTGAAATGACCACCGTTGAAACCTTGATGGGGCTTACTATAATGTGTATATACCATCCAAAAAATATGTGGGCCCAAGATAATTTCAACGGTGGTCGTTCCATACACATGGACATGGGTTTTGGGTGTGGTGCCCAGTGCCCACTTGAGCTTGGGTCAGGCCAGCTATGCTCGGAGCCGTTCAACACTTAAGACTCAAAGCTCGAACCTGGCCTGGCCCAATATTGGTGAGGCCTGGGCCCAAACAGGTGGGTCCATCTTCAAAATAATATATCCAAGCCGTCCATCTGGTGGGTCTGAATATTGGATGCCCTGGCTTAAAAGAGAGGCTGGTCCACTCATCTTGGGCCCAATATGTTAAAAACATGGCCGAGTATTTTAGCCGTCCATTTATTTCATAAAATGTAGCCCACGAGATGAGCGGACTATCTTAATTTTTTAAGGCATGCAAGGATGTCCTGGTGCATCTTCTTTGCACATGTAAGGCTCCATTTTTGGATGATCCATACCGTTGATCTAATGGGCCTTGGCATATGTGGACGGTTGTTGGGTTTCTCCCTCCCTGATTATTGGCCGGCCATTGATCAAGAGGTATAAACGTATCTGAGGATATCCCGTAGTTTTAACCCACAACCGTGAGCTTCCTTCACATCAATGGTGATGATCCCCAAACCACGGTCTCTGCATGTACAATATGCCTACCAGTAGTCTCACACACACTATTATAGGGGTATATTGGGCCGAGTGGGCCGAGTTGGCCGATGAGCTTGTGGGCCTGCCCACCTTTAAGTGGACTTGGACTGGAGCCCATCATCATTGTGTTTTATCCATGATGACTAGTAATTTCTTTATGGGTGATGAGACAAAAAAGAGACAAATTCAAATCTTATGTGAACCACACTATAGTGTAGGAACCCACCTCGGCCGTTCAACTTGATTGAGTGGAAACCCCAATTCATACCTTTAACGCTGATCCATACCCTTAATCCTAAGCTAAACTCAAATCCATACCCTTAACCTTAAGCCAAATTCTGATCCATACCCTAAACACTACGCTAAATCTGAACCCTAAAAACCCTAAACCCTAGTTAACCTAGTTGCAGTAATTCGACGAAACCTTAAAACTGGTCACAAACCCCAACTTTAGGAAAAACCTAAACGATATAATTAACCCTTAAGTCAACTCTCCCAGTCAGCCCACATAGCCTACTCACTTAACTCACCTTGTCAAACCAAGTTCATGACCCATTTTGACACAAGCCCATTCCAAAGCCCAATTCGGAGGAAATGGGAGACTACAAAGCAACTTTGGAGGACCAAACCTATAACGCCCTGAAAATCGGGGGTCGAGCAAAACTCTACTCCCGAGTTCCAACGCATCACTTATGCAACATAGATAATAATGTTTTAGATGTCGTCCATAGCAATGCATTAAACATGAGTGGGATTATACTGAAACAGCATATCATACTCTAGAGTTAATGTAATTAGGCAAGCGGAATATTGTAATAGATATGTAAAGTATATAAGTGTTTCACAACCTCCAGAGTATGAGTATGTTACCAGACTGAATATATACTTATATGGTTCCAAAATTTACAAATCATCAAAGTGTAAATGTCCAATTATCCATAAGTCCCTGTAATCCCGTCGAATCAGCACGGGGTCTATATAGACCTGTCTGAGAGCTGAACATAGGAGAATCATTTCTCCCCGCTTACGAAGTCTAACTCTGCTGTATAGGCTCCGCCATCACCTGCATCTAAACCAGAGTCTGGGTGGTGTTTTAAAACACCATCCCAGGTGGGAATGAGTAGCTAATTCAGTGGAACTATAAAGTGTAACGTCCTGAAAATTAGGAGTCGAGCAGAGCCCAACTCCTGAGTTCCAACACATCACTTATGCAACATAGATAATGATGATTAAATGTTGTCCATATTAGTGCATTAAACATGAGTGAGATTGTACCAAATTAGCATATCATACTACAGAGACAGTTAAATTATGCAAGCGAAAGATTGTGATAGTTGTATAAAGCATATAAATGATTGTGAGTCCCCAAAGTATGAACATGTCACCATGTCAAATAATTACATGTTTGGTTCCAAAATATACAAAATGATGAAGTATAAAGTCATCTATCTATATCCCTGTAGCCCTGGTGACGGAACTTCAGGTCTATATAGACCTGCCAGAGAGTTGCAAATAGGAGAACTCTTCCTCGTCGTCATAGAAATCCGGCTTTGCCTCGTAAGCATCGCCATCATTTGCAACTAAACTAGAGTCTGGTTGGTGTTTTAAAACACCATCCCAGAGTAGGAGTGAGTGATCAACTCAGTGGAGCTATAAGGCAAAGGTTAACAGGTTATTAATTCAATCAAGCAATAATGATAAAAGAGTACAACAAGCATATCCTAAGTACTCTTGTTAATACAAGGATGGTATGCGATAATGATGCATGCCTTCTCCTGCACTCCTTCAGCGACATCATCTCACGATCGCACATGGCAACCTCCCTAAACGTGCGCTTCCTCGCTAAAGCACATGCAATACGGTGCATGGTCGTGTTAGCCAAGTAATTTATTTAAGTTTATTCATACAACAGATTTGGAAAGCTAAGGTACCTCCCTTTATATTGTTTACCCGAATGATGATCCATCTAGGGTCGTCAATCCTAGTTAATCACATATAAAATGCAAGTTCTAGGTTGCTACAGAGAGGCTCGTCACCTCAGCACGGACTTAGTTTATACTCAAGGTCACTACGGAAAGGCTCCTCACCTTAGCGTAGTCCTAGGGTATACTCGAGATCACTACAGGAAAGGCTCGTCACCTTAGTGTAAGTCGACAGCTCGAATACAGTGCCCCATACCACCGTATTCGGCTCACGAGTTTGGGTTGCTCACTGGTCACTACAGGGAGGCTCGTCACCCTAGCGTAGGCCTACAACTAGACCATGGTGTCCTATACCACTATGTCCAGCTCATAAGTCTTAGCGGATCAAGGTACCAAGGTTAAACTGGCTTTTCACTAGTGAGTTTGGTACCTTAGATTCAAGCAGTAGCATCCATACATAATGAACATACATTGGGCCAATCAGGTTACTTGACACGGTCGACCGGTACGAGCGTACGTTGAATTAATCGACATAGAGCGCATAAGCACTCCGCGTGGCCTAACCACTGTCGACAATCAACATACGACTCGGATTCCTCAAACGTATCCGTCGTGGCTAAACAGTATGGTCACCGATCGCAAACCATTACCGATTGCCTGGAATACATCATAGCCCCAATCACACTCTAACCAATAGCATTCACATGTGATAATCCAAGACAGCATGTGACAACCATATCTAAACATGAATCTCATTCGAGCATTTCAACAAACACATATTACACATGTCGTCATACATAGGCATTTCATCTGTAAATCTCATAGTAATAAGATAGGTTACATAAAGAAAACTGTAACTATGTATAAGGAAATTGAGAATCTTATCTTAGCACCCTCATTAAGTACATTACATTAAGCATTTTCTTATTCAGGTATTTTATCAAACACTTAGACTACACATATTACATACATGTAATAAATTAGTTAAAACACATATTATAGCAAATCCTTTCACCAAGGAGTTACCACATGTACAACAATCAGGTATTCCCAAACATCCATCATAACAAGCATAAATCATAATTCCATATTCATTCAAACATTTAAACAAACACATGAAATGCATTATTTTCAACATACTTCATACATATGTGTAATATGCGGAAACATCGTATCTAAGCATATGTGATAGCAATTGAGTCAGTCATGAATCATTAACTGATTTTGAAAGCCTTGAAAACCATAACCTAAACGTTTATAGTCCACACCTTTTGTTGGAATAACCGATTTGAACATGGTTCGAGTCCTACGTCACTGTCTACAGTACAACGGCTACCTAAATCATGAAACAGGTTAGCTATTATGTCAATTACTCTATTTGGATTCCTATAACAAGATTAGGGTTAAGATTTCTTGCCCAAATCGAAGTCAGAATCGACGGTGTAGCGATAGTGGGGTGGCGATTCGGCTTGTGGAGTCGTGGGAAAGGATCTTAGCAACGATCATCTGATCTCACTCTCTTCTCCTCACTCTTTTTCTCTCTTCTCTCTCCTAGGGTTTAGAGAAATTCGTATGGGGGAGAGAGAGAGAGAGAGAGAGAGAGAGAGAGAGAGAGAGAGGTGGGTATAAGCACAGAACTGATGGTAATAGCCTCAGGGTCATTGTATACTAGGTTATAGCCAAAAGGCATTTGTTTGGGGCCAACAGAGCTTATCTGGAGGTCCATTACCTGCACACGGTTAGGTGCAAGTTCCCTGACAATGAATCTAAGTCAGGTTAAGATTTCGGTCCGATCGGATTTGTGGAACGACCGTGTGAGACCAGTTTCAGTTCAACGGCTATCGTCGCTCAAGCAGGGCCACAAGTACACTGACCTGTGTAGGAAAATTTCTCTGATCCAAGGGTGTAGTTGGGTCAGAATCTGATAGTCTGAAACCTTAAATTTGGGCCACAAGCAAACGACCCAAATCACTTAAATCTGTGTTCATTTTCTAAAGATATTTGCATTTCCCACACATTTCACTCCGGGCTCAAGTTGTGCGCTTCGGTATACTATTTGGACTTGATTTCTGATATGGTTGTCAGGCCCAGTAAGGCAGTTATAACCGTATAGTTTCGCGTTAATCGGACTTTCGACACACGGTCCAAGTCCAATACGGAGTTTCAATGTGCTCCCAAGAGCAACTGGGTTTTGAGATTGCCCCTAGGTTTTTAAGTAATGTTAGGTTAGTGATTTTAATGGGTTTAGGTTTTGTAGTTTGTATAGAAAGTAGTTCAAGCCAAATCCATCGATTGTTTTGTTTAGTACTTAACTAAATTCCGCCCTAATTACGAAAGAATAAGATCCTAGGGTAGTTCCATGTCCCTTCTTGGCATTTTGTTGTTAGTATATTATTTTAATTATTTTTCTAGTAGTTCGTCATGAAGTTTACTTCATATTTGCCAAATTTCATTAGATTTGGTGTTGTGAAAAAATTTTAAAAATTCTAAAAGTAGCAGTTGTCCAAACTAATAATTTTTAAACAGTGGTCACAATGACTTATGTTTAACTATATTAAAATTTTTATTATATTTTTTACTTATTTTTATATAAAACTAGACTTATTAAGCTTCAATCTGGCTTTTGAATCACCTAAATCGGAGCTATATTGAGAGAGATATGACTTTTTGAAGTCAAGCTGAAAAATAGCAGAAAACAAGCCGCCCAGCCCGCTGGAAGGCGAGGCCTTGTCGTTGCGACGATGGCATCGCCGTTCGCTGTCCATTGGGGCGATGGCTCACTGCCAGGGCAAGGCCTCGCGCTCTCCTAGTGGTGGTTCTGCCACTCGTCTTCTTGAAACAAGCGTATCTTCCAATCCAGAATGAGTTAGGCGACATGTCATAAATGAATTTGGGGTAGGAAAAGCTGATCTATCTAAATAACCTATTTATTTCATGAGATTATAAAAATTTAATGGTCAAAAATCTATTTTATTTATGTATTCACTATTTATAGTAAATTTTAGTTTAAGTATTGTTCTTCATCATCTA
The DNA here is from genome assembly GCA_030180095.1 of Magnolia changhungtana. Lineage (NCBI taxonomy): Eukaryota > Viridiplantae > Streptophyta > Magnoliopsida > Magnoliales > Magnoliaceae > Magnolia > Magnolia changhungtana. The sequence goes on from JASAUF010000662.1 coordinate 2,962,535, forward strand.
AATTTTAGGATTAGTATTTATTATAAAAGCACTTAGAAAAATTTGAAGAATAAGGTAGTAAAAGGTGAGATTTTGAAGGAAATGGGTTGAGAAGGGGATTTGTGACTTTGGGATTGAGTTCTGAGAAGTAAATAAGGTGTTATAATTAACCCATTGCCTAAGGATGTCTAATTCTAAGTTGACAAAAATTCGGGATGTTACAAAACCTGTCCACGTGTACAGGAGAAACCTTCATTTAAAGCTGGAGCAAAAAGAAATCATAGCACTAAGGGTACTTTGGCTAGCTGCCCACTCATGTATTGTAATCCTCCCGCCTATTTCATGCATATGCAAAACTTGACAATTATTTTGATGCCCCTCCTTTGAGTCAAAATTACACCTTATGCCACCCAAACGGACACATGAGATCTTGCCGTATGGCAAATCTCAAATCTCAACCATCCAAACTCTTTTTAATCTCAAGCCTTGCAGGAATTACCAGAAAATCAGGCTTGAGGGCTATAAATACCCCCCATTCCATTTACATTTTAGGCATCCCTCAATTCTACAATCATACACAATGATTCATACCCATCCACAATCAAGCATCCATCCCATCGAGGAGAGTGACAGTGAGGAAGAGAGCTTAGCCTAGGTCCAACCCTAACACTAGCCTCTTCAGTCGACCCAAGTCCAATCGAAGTCACTCGATATGATCCTTGTGACACTACCGTCTGCCCATCAGTTTTCAATCAAGCTCCATCTAGTTATAACATTTGTATATCGCAACATTCATCTCATCATCAACACACTTTGCACTAAATTGGCTTGAAATTATGCTCTGAGGCTGGCTGATTTAATCGGATCCTGTCCAACAAAACAGAACCTGCCAATTACTTCATATTTTGTCACAAGCATCACACACATTTATATACGAGAACTGAATCATATCCCTCAAGAATAATCAGATCATGTGAAGTAGAGACCATACATCTATACGGGCAAAGTGGGTGATTAATGCATTTTCTCTTTATAACTATGGTTCCTTACTCTGGATCTCTGATCGCAGAACCAAAGAGTCATCTTAGGGCAGGAAACATTTGGATCCCTACCCTAATATTTCTTTAGGGTCTAGCTAGCTACAGAGATAAAGAATTGGCTAGTGCTGACTCTGGTAAAACATAACCAATTTATCACAACGCAAAACCCTCGAAAGAGGCAACCCGTAAAGAAAGTAGCCTTAATACGATTCTGGCCCAAGATCCTGGCATCCACAGAATAACAACTCTTTTTGGGGATGTACTAGCCACGCCAGTTGAGACCTAACTTGAAAATTAGGATTTTTTTAGTCCTAGAGGGTCAGCAATTCTTAAGCATTTGCATCCACGTCAATTTAAAATAAAAAATAAAAAATTCATCAAAAATCCAAGACCATCATGCCTTTACGAGATAGGTAGTCTCGGAAAAACCTCTCCTTCAGTAGCATCATTCGAACCAGATCACAAACAGCCATGGCCAACCATAAGAAAGAAATCCAACCCTTCCATGCACTATCTCTTAGAAGCTCAGCTTGCATAGACGCAGTAGGCAGAAGTCATGCCGATCATCCAAGAATTCACACGAGGAGTCAAAGCAATGCATAGTTTATTCTTGCAATTCATATAGGCACAAGCCACCGTAGCCAACAATCAAGTTGGCCCATCTCAACAACCATAAAGGTTCTTTCTAGCTTCTAGTTCAAACCAAGTAGTCAGCATATCCCTCGAAAATGGGGTATCTTTTTCAATACCCTCCCGCAACCGGGAATCAATCTCAAAACAATCCCACAGTTGGGATTCTCAATTAATTTCCAACTAACCTCACAGTCGGGGTTTCAAATCAATTTTAACAAATCTTGTAGCTAGGATCCCCATTTAATTTCCAGCACATCCCGTAGTCGAGATTCAATTTCAAGCAACACTCGCTTCCTTGACCAGACGCCCAGTACCAGCACGAGAGAATGCCCATAATAGGGGTCAGTGAGAAGTCCTCTAGGCAATAACGAATACCAAACAAGGGGGTCACTTTCCAACTTCGTAGCCTCCCCCAACTAGGAGTACCTTTCAATTCCAATAATTTTTCATAGTCGGGAACACAGTCACATTGTAGCAAGCTCCCCCTAATGGAAGCCATAGGGTCGAAGAAATTGACCACTATGCCGAAGAAGCGGAATGAGCTCAACCGTGAGAGACACCAGTTTCTCAAATAAGCCGCGAGAGACACCAATTTCTCAAACAAGTTGAATAGAAATAGAGCAGTTGTAGGAGCAGCACCAAGCCATGTAAAATCAGCTTCAGTGACAACAGGGGGTTAACCTTCCCTTAACAAATTTTAGGGACATGGGTCCCTTTCCAGATGCATGGGTACCTCAAAATTTTGAGGTTTTCAAATTCAAGAGATACGATGGCAGTGGTTGTCCTACAACCCATCTCAAAGTTTTTTTTTGTGGAGAGTTGAACGCCGTAGTAGGGAATGACGAAACCCTCATCTACCTATTCCAAGAATCCTTAAAGGGTGATGCTCTGAATTGGTATACATCATTGGATTGTCACCATATCAAGACTAGGGAACAACTTTCCCAGGCCTTCGCCAACCGATTCGCGTACAATCTCAACATAGCACTAAAGAGGGTGGATTTGACAGTCATATAGCAGAGAAGTGATAAGACATTGCTATCTTATGTTGGACGTTGGCGAGTTATGATTGCTTGAATGTGAGCCCCCATTGATGACAAGGAGTAAATCTCCATGATCATCCACTTAGCAAACCTAAGTATTCTAGGGTACCTGATCTCGTAACCATATGCAAACTTCACCCAGCCCATCTATGCAGGGTAGCAAGTTAAGGCTGAAATAAGGGTTGGAACAATTGGCCCCTGGCCACATCAAACCACTCTAAAGAAACAGAGTAAGCTCGAGAGCAATCCCCCAAGATATGAAAATAGAAATGGTTTGATCCAACGTTCGTCAGAGGTCAACAATATCATCACCGATGTTCAAGGTAGTCAGTATGCTTCCCAACAGGTATGCCAACAACATTGTCAATACCAACCTCGACAACACCAACAAAGATATCAACCCCATCCACCACAATAAATTTCACAAGCACCACCATAACCACAATCACAATAGTAGCAATAGTTCAGGGGTAACACACAATACCCCTTTCAAAATCAGCAGATGGCAAAGGAACGTAGGAAGTTCACCCTACTCACACAAACGTACAATCAAATCATGGCTACGTTAGTGCAGAAGCAACTTTTTTCTCCCTTATAACCTAGGCAACCTCTGAATCCTCTGCCACCCAAGTACAATGACCACGAGTATTGCACATACTTAGAGTTGTACATAAACTGAGTTAGCTCGGTTAACTCGCTCGACTCGACTCGAAAAAGCTCAATTCGAAACTGAGTTCGAACCGAGTTGAGCTGATTTTTTTAGCTTGAAAAAATTTCGAGCCGATTTCGAGCTTGCCTGAGCTCGTCTCGACTCGGATCAAACCTCAATTCAAATGGACTCAGATCGAATCGGCTCGGTGACTCAGTTATTTTGATATTCATGCTACTCACCAAGTGTTTGATGAAATGACTTAATGAAGTATTGTTTTGGGTGCATAAATTCTCGGCGGGATCGGCTGGTGGCAAGGAAGGAATGTATACGAAACAAATCACTACAAAAAAAAAAAAAAAAAAACTTCACATTATAAAACTGTCCTCTAATCATGCTTTTGATGTTGCCCGCCCAGTGTTCGATGAAATACATGTATATTGTTGTTACTGTTTTGGATTTTGTGAAAATTTGAAGGTGCACTCTGTGTGTTTGATAAAATGCTGCATAGGCTCAAACTCAGCTCCCAGTCTTTACTTGCTTAAACCGCATGATATAAATCTCGCACGATTCTCTAGGCAGCTGCCGAAAATGCGCGAGATCGGCCATAGTGATTTCCCTGTTCTTGGAGAAGAACTGAGCGTGGAACCCCTTTTTTTTGCAATCTCTTGCCATGTGTGTATTGAATATGGAAATAAATTTGATTACCATGTGAAGGCCACTGCTGTTTGTGAATGGCAAAACAACTACAATTTATGATAGTCATTGTTAGCCAATTCACCACACTGCATTGTAAATCAAACAACATGTTCAATGTCGTTTGACAGGGTTCACCTAAAAATAAGGCAAAATCCGATCGATAATTCTTTAGCAACGGGTCTTGTTGATTTATCCATTCGAGGTATGGTTTATGATACACTGGGATTGTGTTACGGCTGAGAACTTGGCCAACAATTTCTTGGACAATTTGCATGATCTGGTCGCGATCCATCCGATGAGGTTCTAAGACTAGTAGGTGATCTGGACCAAATCGGTTTGCATTATCTTGGAATATAGGGAACTGTTGGGGAATCCTCCTGGTAGTCCTTGATTCCTATTCTTGAGTATAAAGTTCCGAGCCTCTCGCTCTGATCACCTAACTTCCTGTAACACCCCGGATTTTTACTACTTTGAATTTGCCAAAAATCCTTTATTTTTTATTTTTGTAATAACTAGCCACATCATCACTTACGGACCATTGATGCTCGAGGAGAGCTTATAAGCGGCTGGTACCGATAAAGAACCGTACAAATAAGATTGATCAACCGTATAAAACCAATGAACCCAACCGAACACTAAAACATCAAGTTTATCCCCATGATTTGTTCACATAGGGCCCAAATCTAACCGATCTACCACTGATTAATCAAGACAATCGTAACTAAATTAAATATCTAATCGAAGCCGAGTCAGATAAAACCCTGATCTTGACTAGTGACACAAATCAACCCAGTTACTCTTTTAGCCTAAAACCGACAATTTAGAGTAATCATGACCAAATCTCCACTTTCACTAATTTCGAATAGGCCATACGGTGCACTTAGTTAATCCATACCTCAACAACTGCTCCTAAGAAACTCCCCTACCCAATTTATTCCAGAAATGCCTCGATTACCCGAACAAGCTCTAGACCACTCATTAGTGGGCCACTAGTTTCAAAATTATATAATGTCCATCCCACTGGGTTTGTGGTCCATCGCCGACGACAGACTCAGACGATGTCAGGAAATAGACGATTCACGCTGTCAAGTCAGCACTTGTAAAGTACAACTCGCCCTAGCACAGGCCTAAAATCTGAATTTTAAGACAACTGGCCCCGCCAATTAGGGTAATAAATTAGGACATTTCAGCCGTCATATTCCACCCAAAATTGCACAATAGGTTGAAGATATTTCTCTGTACTTGTCCACAAAATCTAATTGTTGATCGAGGATTGGTAACCGTTGATCTCAAACCGGGCCATTCCGGCAAACCTCCGCATCCGTTTGCCGTCAAACTTTACTCAGCCCTTCATCAGGCCATGGGGAACCTATTCCATGAATTAAATGGGCCAGGGGCCCATCAGGGCAGCCCCAATGATTAAAAAAATGGGCCCATAGGGCCATTGAGGGAATTACACCAAACTGTAAGGTCAACTGAAATAATTCCGGGCATATAAAGTCCAGCCCTCTCTCCCTCATTTGCTGAGATTTCAGCAGCTGAAATTCACAGAGAGAGAGAGAGAGAGAGAGAGAGAGAGAGAGAGAGAGATTGTATGGTGCATGTGGTGCTTAGGGATTAAAATTCCCCGCACCCACACCCTTAAATTGCCGGGAACTCCAATCCTAACGCCGTAGAACCAAGCCACGCCCAGCCTAAGGTAAGATTCATAATTCAAACCATCTCCCCTAGCAAATCTGTCATGCCCCAAACCCAAAAATTGGAATTTTGATTACTGAATCCGGTGCCGACAGCCTCCGTAGTATCCCATTCTTGACTTCTAACGTCCATACACCAGATTTCAATCCTGGGATCCTACAAGGAGGATTTTTTTCCAATATACATTTAACTCTTAATAGGCATAACCACAAGTATACCCAAATCTCAAAGGTAACATCATCATCATATATCCACTAATATAAACATTTGAATACAATGCTGAAAGGAAAATACATATGTAAAAATTACAGAAGTCAGCTACATACTCCAAGCTCCACGCTGCTGCAATCTAACGTCACTTGCACGCATCTATCGTGTATAAGCTTATGTAAAGCTTAGATGGTGGGGTAATTGTGTGCACAAGGTAAGTGCCAAGTAGTCAACGTAATGCCATAATCATACAATGTCGAAATAGGCGCAAGATCATGAATCATATGTTATCAGAGTAAGCGAAAATACTGACAAGCCCATGAGTTAAACAATATTAGAATACGCAATACAGATCAACTATACAAATGAGGAACAATAATAGAATACGCGATACAGATCAATTATACAAATGAGGAATCATAAAGAGTCAAATATCAGATACTGTATCTAAACCAAATCCAAAATGTCATATGCCGTGGTGTAATACAATATGCGGTGTGAATGGAATGACCATGCTGGGGTGTGAAGTCGGGATGATAGTACATAGTATCGCAGGCTATGGGGTCCATCACAAGAGACTTCTATCCAAACCAGTCTCATACCTAAATTTGGATAGTCAGACTCAATATGGTAAACTCCTGATCTCAGGTTTATCGCACGCCCCAACCAAAATCCTGGTCATTGCGAAGGTATACGTAACAAATAGTTACGCACCACCAGCCCGAGTGAATAATGAATGAATGAATGAATGAGTATGTAACTCCTTCTCAATAAGTTCACATATTAATATTGTTAATCTCTGAGATCATCACTAAGGTTTAGTACACTCCAAATAGCACTGCCCCTCTCTCAGCAGCACAGTCCAAGTGAGCGTAAGAAACCTCACTATCCGCCTGGCCAATAGTCTGCCAATACCTATCCGGCACATTGATAGCGGACCCATTTACGAGCTGGTCAAACTCATGCTAGTTATGCCCCCTACCCTCTGGCGGGTAAGGCCACACTCCCTCTCAATCGACCACGACACAGTGGGAGACGAGGTGTAAGACCCGTATCCTCCTCCGTACTGTTCTGTAGGCTTCCACGATCATCCTGGTCGAATTTCGGTGACTCACGATCTGTAACCGACATCTGCGCGCGATCCTGAGACGGATCCTGTCGGTCTGAGTCGGCTCGACCCAAGACTTGTACCAGTGCCATCGCTGCGGTTCCGATGCCGCGTCTCGTTCGCCAAGGCGATACCTAGGCCAGGAGATATGGGCCCGCGTTTAGTTCGAAGAAAACACCGTGTGTTGCAATTTCGAGAGAATCTCTACGATACGTCACGTCAATTAATCAAAGTATAGCCCATCACTCCATCCCATTCCTAAGTACAACTACCCATCCCCAAAGTCAACTCTCCCCCATCACCCATCACTCACCATTCCTCTCTCCCATCATTACTCTCCCATCACCTCTCTCTCTCATTCTCTCTCTCATCCTCCCAAGAAATCCAAGCCCCCACGTCCATGGCTTCCATGGTGAAGAGAGTGTGGCCCGCCTTCCTTTCTCTCATCTTCACCCTCCAAAAACCAATCTTAACCGTTGAAGTATAACATTTGGAGCTCTAGATGGCATCGGTGAAAGGAGGAGTTCAAGATCTTGAGGTGAGTGCTTCTATAGGCTAGTTTTCATGTTTTTATGATGGGCCAAGCGAGGCCTACCGATCGATGATATGGATCTCACTTTGGACCCTAAGATGTGGCCGATGGCCCACCTTGATTATCACTTTAATGTATGATTGAATGCAAGGGAGGGCCCATAGTGTCGGGACCCCTCCACCACACGTGTCCCACTCTCTTTCTCTCTCTCTTTCCCTCTCTTGTTAATACTTTTTTGTGTGTGTGAGATGTGGCCGTGTGGCCCACTCGGATAAACCCCACCATGAGCCACGTATTTCATCCGAGCCATCTCTAGTTGGGGCCCACTTACATACGTGTTGTATCCACACCATCCATCATTTGGTGGCCCACCTAAGTAGGGCCCACCTTGAGTATGTGTTATGCCAAACCGTTCAGCGTCCAGGAACGTTGGACGTGTAAGGAAAACAAAAATATTAGCTTGATTAACAAGCTTTTGGGCGAGCCACTCATGCAGGCCCCACCTTGATGTATGTTTTTAATCCAAGTCGTCCATCCCCTTTCCTACCTCATTTTAGGCGTTGAACTGAAAAACGGAGCCAATCCGAGGTTTTGGCGGGCCATAGCATAACAAATGGTGATTTTCACAATTAAAACTCACCCTGATGTTTTGGTACACCAAAACATGCTGCATGTTAGGCTCATTTGGTTGGTCTTGAGCCGTGGAGTGCAATGAATGGGCTGGATTTAGCTAATGTGGGCCCCACGTATCAAAAACCTCAAATCTCAGTTTTTTTTTAAAAAATAAAAATAAAAATAAAATAAAAACAACAACAACAACAGCATCGCTGCTGCTGCTGACAGAGAGAGGACACGCAGGCGTCTTGCGCTGTGGGCAGACGACCAGGGACCCACGCAGTGGCCCCCATCATGATGTGTATTTTTCATCCATGCCGTTCAGTTGGTGGGCCCCTTCTTGAAGTGGGCTCCCTCCAAAACTTAGCTTGATCTAGGACCCAGGTGGCCCACATCACAGGAAACAGTGTTGAATTAAAACTCAGCTTGATCTAGGACCCAGGTGGCCCACATCACAGGAAACAGTGTTAAATTAAACATCTACCATTAAGACTCTTTGAGCGTCCAGAAGCTCTAGATCAACATGAAATTTGTTTTCCCTCTTCATCTGGGTCTACGTGACCTTATCAATGGATTGGATGGCATATAAACATTATGGTGGGCCCCACGTGGTACCCACAGTGATGTACGTGTTTTATTCATACCGCCCAGGTGGACGGTGGAGCCTACCGTCCAGCTGCTGTTAGACGGCTAGTAGACCCCACCAATGACGTGTGTGTTTATTCACACCACCGTCCACACCTGGATGGTGGGACCACCCCACGTGTGGGGCTGATGTGTGTGCGTGTGTATATATATATTATTGTATATATTATATATAGATTTTATCTTATATTATATAATATATACATGATGGTGGGCCTTCATGGGACCCACCCTAATGCATGTGTTACATCCAAGCTGTCCATCCATTTTGAAAGCTCATTTCATGGCGTGAGCTAAAGAATGAGTCAGATCCATAGCTCATGTGGACCTCACCCTTGATGCATGTGTTGCATCCAAACCGTCCAACCATTTGGCAAGCTTGTCTTAACAGGCTTGAGACTAAAAATAAGTCAGATCTAAAGTTCAAGTGGACCCCACCATTTAAGGTAGTGGACAATGACGTCCACCGTTCAAAATTTCTAAGGGCCATGGGAGTTTCCTATTAAGCTGATATTTGTTCCAGTTCATCTATCATTACGTTAATTTATGAACATGTTGGATGGGAAACATATGTTATGGTGGGCCTCAGGAACTTAAATGGTGGAAATCATTATCACCACTTTTATTTGGGTGTGACCCATTTGATATACATGGGGCCCATTGGTGTGGCCCATTTGATGTACATATGACCCATGTAAGGTGGCCCATCTTGATGTATTTTGTGGCCCATCCGTCAGGCCCACTTTGATGTATTTTGTGGTCCATTCAAGGTGCCCACCTTGATGCATGCATTCTATATTCACATCGTCTAGCAGCTACTAGACGGTGGGGCCCTCTTTATTATATGTTATTATATGTGTTGAATAAGCATACCGTCCATATGCAGTGTGGGCTAGCATAATGTATTTATCCACACCGCCCAATCTCTTGCCGTGGGATGTGGAACCTGTGTGACATATGTATTTCATTCCATGCAGTCCATCTATGTGAGGCCCACCTTGATGCATCCGTTGTACACATGGATCCCACATAATATATATGTTTTCATATCCATACTATCCAACTATTTGGATGGGATGCACCATGATGTATTTTTATCCACGCCATCCAGGGCAGGCACCCCACTATGATATATATCAGGGCCCATGGGTTGAGGCCCATTGAGATGTATTCAAAACCCATGGGTTAAGGTTCATTGTAATGTATTTGGAACCCATGAGCAGAGCCCACCTCATATGTTCCATCCTAACCGTCCAGGTCATATAGGGCCAGCCTCGATGTATGTTTTATTCACACCGTTCGTGGGACATGTGACCCACTAGATGTATGCATTTTATATCCACACTAACCATCTGGTGGGGCCCATCTGCTGCATGTGCAGGGCCTACCTATTGTGCATTTGTGCGGTCCATTGATGCAACCCACCGTGATGTGTATATTAGGCCAATGGTGCGGCCCAATGTATCGACCCACCGTGATGTGTAGGCCCATGTGCTGCATGTGTAAGGCCCACCTGTGATGACTATTTGAGGCCAATTGTTGGATATTTGGGCCCACCTTATGTTTGACTCTATGTGGACCACTGCTTGGGAGTAGTGTTGGTTGAATGTCCACATTTTTGGGTAATGATGGTTAAACACCCGCATGGTGACCTTGCCTTAGGCCTAGTTAAGCCCATTCTCATCGATACCGATTGTATAAGCCGATTCGTCGAGGCCGATTCTGATTGCCGAGGCCGAGTATCAAGGCCGGTTCCGAGTGTCGAATCCGATTGTTAAGGCCGATTTCGATTGTCAAGGCCTATTGTTGAGACCTATATGATGTATATGTGACCTGTAGTTGAGGTTCATTGAGATGTGTATTCGTCCTGTATAATGTATGTGCAGCCCGTGTTTAAGACCTAATGTGATGAGTAGGAGGTCTATGTAATGGGGCCTATTATGATGTACTTGAGGTCCATGGGCAAGGCCCATTGTGATGTATTCGTAACCTATAGGCGAGGCCCATTATGATATGTAATATGCCCATGAGGCATGGCCCATTTGATGTATTCGAGGCCCATAAGCAGAGCCCACCTGCTGCGTATATGTGGCCTTGAGCAAGGCCCATTGTGTTGTATATTAGGTCCTTGTGTGAGGTCATGGGTCCACTATATGTTAGGCTTTATGTGGGCTCTTCCTTAGAGACAATGTTGGTTAAATGTCCACATTATAGAGGTCGATGGTTGATGCCGATTATTGATACCGATTATGAGTATGTGACAGCATAACATCATGATACATGCCCATACGCATCATCTGTATGTTAGTTATGAGATGTGGTTGATCATTGCATATGTCATTGAGCATGTTGTTATGAGACTCTCTGATAGGCGGAGGTTATCTTGTATGAGCGCACGGTATGCGCAGGATTGATGCATGACTGGTTCATATGACTCATGCATCTTGCATTATGATTACTATACGCCCTAGCGACATCAGGGTCGTAGCCTCCACAGGCATATCGTGGTTGGCTAGATGGGACACCGGAAATTTGTTCTAGTATTGGGCTACCATAAATGGCCATGGGTGAAAATCTCTAAACTGTAAGACCCGTATCCTATCCCGTACTATTCCATAGGCATCCGCGGCCCTCCTGGTCAAATTTCGGCAACTCGCAATATGTGATCAACGTTTGCGCGTGATCAAGATACATGTCCCGTATATCAGAGTCGGCTTGACCCAAGACTTGTACCATTACGACCGCACCGTCGTCGCGGTTCCGACGCTACGTCTCGCGCGCCAAGGCGATACCCAAGCCAGGAGATGTGGGCCTGCGTTCAGTTAGAAGAAAACGCCGCCTGTTGCAAACATCGAGGGAATCTCTATGAAATGTCACATCAATCAATCATATCTATCACTTCATATGTCAAGTACAACCACTCCATCTCCAAGTACAAGCAACCCATAACTCTCTTACAACCAAGTACCATAAAGTCAACTCTCCCCATCACCCATCACTCACTCACCATTCCTCTCTCTCTCATTCTCTCTCCCTCCCTCCCAAGCAATCCAAGCCCCCAACGTCCATGGCTTTCATGGAGAGAAAGTGTGGCCCGCCTTCCTATCTCCCATCTCCACCGTCCTAAGTCGATCTCAACCGTTGAAGTGCATCCATTGGGTCTCTAGCATGCATTGATGGAAGAAAAAGTCCAAGAAGATCAAAGTGGGTGCTTCTTTCTCTCTCTCTCTCTCTCTCTCTCTCTCTCTTTCATTTTTGTGTGATGTGTGGCCCACTCGGACGGACCCCACCTTGATGTATGCCTTATTCAAACCATTCAAGTCATGTAGACCTTACCCTTTGGTGATGGGAAACACAAATATTAAATTGATCCAACTCAAGTGAGCCATATCCACGTGGGACCCACCAGCCGTGGTCCCCACATGTGAGGCCCATCTTGATGATATGTACAGTCCAGCGTCCCCGGACGCTGGACTTGGCCTCAAGCGTGAAGCGTGAATAGGCAGTGGGCTGTACCAACTGCAGCAAAAAAAAAAAGTCATTACTTTAGCCCTTTTGGGAGGGCCACTCATGCAGGCCCCACCCTAATGTATGGGCTTAATCCACACCGTCTATTCCATTCCCCAGCACATTTTAAGCGTTGAGCCAAAATTTGAGACCAAACTGATTCTCGGGTGGGCCATACGATTGCAAATAGTGTTATTACCATTAAAACTCACTTTGATCTCTTCATTCGCCAAAAACACATCGCATATTGGTCTCATTTGGTCGATCATGGGCCGTAGAATACAATGGCTGGAGTGGATTTTACTAATGTGGGCCTCACCTAAGAAAAACCTCAGAAAAACCAAATTTTATGGAAATATGTAAGTGAGGGGCTTCCTTGTGTTGACGTTAACGTCCAGAGGACGCTGGAGCTTCCTGCTGTTGGACGTAGGTGAGACAGTGGGCCCACTATAGGCCCCACCGTGATGTGTGTTGAACATCTATACCATGCATTTGATGGGTTCCCTTTATAGATGGGATGTCCCTAAAATTCATCCATATATGGAACTCAGGTGGTCCACACCATCCAAAATCATATGGAAACATGCCTTAAACATATATATATACATTTGTTAGGGCCCATCTGAAACTTGGATGCTTCTGAAACTTGGTCTGACCCTTCAGTCAAGTGGGGCATCCACAATGGGTGGGATGGATTTGTGAACCACATCTCGGTGGGCCTAATAAATGATTGCGAATGTTTTAATGGAGGGTAGCCGCTCTCAACTGTTGTATCTGGTGTGGCCCACACAAGTCACGGATTGACTTGATTTTTGAGACCTAGCCCCACGATGGAATGGTGTATCTGACTGATGGGTTAGATTTTTTGATAAACACCAACGGTGGGCCCACACAGCTCGACCTCATGGGAGCTTACCGTAAGCTCGAGCTCATTGTACCTTTTCCTATATATATATATATATATATATATATATATATACACAACGTATGTATATATGGTGTGCCACGTGGGACCCACCTAATGTATTTTACCCATCACCGTCATTGGACGGTGAGACCCACCCCACGTGTGGGAATACACCATGATGTACACATCTGTCCAGGCCGTCCAGGCCTGGATGTTGTATATTATATTATATAAAAATAATGATATGGTGGGCCCTACGTGGGACCCACCCCTCCCATCCAGGCAGCAAGGCTGCACGTACCACAGCTTTATAGCTGCTCTATTGAGGTCAGCAAGGTCATGGGACCTGTCGCACATGTGGATGAAATCCACACTGTCCAGTTACTTGGACCCTACGGCTAGCCACTGTACGAGTCCAGACCGTCCATTTGTGTGAGGGCCCACCGTGATGCATGCATTTCTCCTGGTTGTCCATCTGTTTCACCAGCATGGGATCCCATGATGTATTTATTTCATCCACACCGTCCAAATTATGGGATCCCATAATTTTGGATGGCGCTGATTTACATAGACAATGTTTGGATGGCGCCAATTTACGTGGATAATGCTTGAACGGTACTGATTCACCTAGACAATGTTTGGACAATGTTGACCATCATACCTGGGCCATGTGTGTAGTGATACACATGATTACACCTACAATTATTGAAATAATTTTGGTGTGGCCCATAAGATGAGGCCCACCTTAATATATTTGTGGTCGTCCATGAGGCCCGCCTTGATGTATTTATGGCCCATCTGTGGGGCCCACCTTGATGTATTTTATGACACACTCGGCGGGCCCACTTTGATGTATTCCATGGTCCATTCGAGGTGTCCACCTTGATATACTTGTGACCCATCTGTGTGGCCTACCTTGATATATTTATGGGGCTCATTAGTGCGGCCCATTGACACGGCCTAACTTGATATGATGAGGCCCAGGTGCAAGCCCAACTTTGTGCATTCAAGGCCCATAGGTCGTGGCCCATTATGATGTATTTGAGGCCCAATGTAATGAATGTACAATCCATGTAAAGAGGCCCATTGGGATGTATATGCGGCCTTCATACGAGGCACATCGAGATGTATTTGAGGATCATATGATAGGGCCCACCTGTTGTATATATAAGGCCCACGAGTAAGGCCCATTGTAATGTACTGGGGTCCATGGGTCGTAGCCCATTGAGATGTGCTTTCAGCCCATATGTCGTGGCCCATTATGACGCATATTCGACCTATGTGAGGTGGCCGATTGTGATGTAATCGAGGCCCACATGATGGGGCCCACCTGTTGAGTATTTACAGCCCATGGGTTGTGGTCCATGTGATGCCTTTGAGGCCCATGTGCAGGGTCCACCTATTGTGTATCTATGTCCCATTTGGCAAGACCCATTGATATGTATTGTAGCCCGTTTGGTAAGGCCCATTGGTGCGGCCCGTGGATGCGGCTCACTTGATGTAATGCGGCCTATTGTGATATATTTTCGGTCCATATGATGAGGCCAATGTGGTGTATCTATGGCCCATGTGTCGAGGCACATCGTGATGTATATAAGACCCATCGGTGAGGCCGAGGTGGTGCGACGCCCATTGTGACGTATTCGAGGATCGTAGGATGTGGCCCGATATGATGTGTTGCAGACCATTCGTTAAGGCCGAGTGTGATGTACATTAGGTTCTTGTGTGAGACCATGGGGCCCATTATATGTCTGGCCCTATGTAGGCCACTCCTTGGGAGCAATGACGGTTAGATGTCTTCATTATGACCTTACCTTAGGCCTTGTTAGGCTTATCCTCTTCGTGGGTTAACCCTAATTAGTGGATCTCATTCGCCATAGACGGATGGTTTTGCACTATCGGATTTGATATAATCACGGTCGAGGCCGATTCCGATTGTCGATTCCGACTCTAATGGTCATGACTGATTTGCCGACTTTGATTATCGATCGATTTTGATTGACGTGACCGATTACCGATCGAGGCCGATTTTCGAGACCTATATGATGTATATGCAACCCGTAGTTGAGGCCCATTGTGGTGTATTCGTCCTGTGTGATGTATATGCGGCCCAAATTTGAGGCTCATTACGATGTGTATTCAGCCCGTGTGTAAGGCCCAGTGTGATGTAGATGAGACCTATGTGATAAGGCCCATTAAGATGCATTTGAGGGTTATGCGATGGAGCCAGCATGATGTATATTAGGCCCATGTGAGAGGCCTATCATGATGTGTAGTGAGCTCTTGAGAGAGACCCATGGTGTTGTATAATTGGCCCTTGTGCGAGGTCATGGGTCCACTATATGTTAGGCTCTAGGTGGGCCATTCCTTGGGGGCAATGTTGGTTAAATGTCCACATTGTCAAGGCCGATCAAAAATACAAATTATGAGTATATAACAGCATAACATCATGATATATACCCATACGCATTATCTGCATGTTTATTATGAGATGTGATTGACCATTGCATATGTCATTAGGCATGACGGTATGAGACTCCCTGATAGGCGGAGGTTATCTCACATGATTGCACAGTATGCGCAGGACTGATGTATGACTGGATTGTATGACTCATGCATCTTGCATTGTGTGCTGTGATTACTATACGCCCTAATGACATCATGGTCGTAGCCTCCATAGGCATATCGTGGATGGCCAGAGGGGACACCGAAAATGTTTGGTTCTAGTATACGGGCGCAATTGATGTCCCTGGGTGAAAATTCTTAAACCTTCGTGGCCAGGAGACGCCCCAACGTCGAGACCGAATGGATACATGAGCATTCGAGTGCCGAATACCAGGAGGCCACGTCTCTCACTATGTCGTGGTCGGTTGGGAGGGGGTGTGGCCTTACCCGCACGAGCGTAGGGGGCATTGCTAGGCTGAGTCTGACCAGCTCGAGGAATGGGTTCGCTATCGACGTGCAGGATAGGTATTGGCAAACTATTGGCCAGGCGGATAGTGAGGTTTCTTACGCTCACTTGGACTGTGCGGCTGGGAGAGCGACAGTGCCATTTGGAGTGTAATAAACCCCGGTGATGATCCCAAAGAAGAACCGTACTGATATGTGGACTTATGGAGTAGGAGTTGCATGCCAATTCATTCATTCACTATCCACTTGGGCTGGTGGTGCGCAACTATTTGTTACGTGTACCTTCGCAATGGCCAGGATTTCAGTTGGGGCGCGTGACTAACCTGAGATCAGGAGTTTACCACAATGAGTCTAACTATCCAAATTTAAGTATGGGACTGGTTTGGATAGAAGTCCCTTGTGATGGACCCAGTAGCCTGCGATACTACGTACTATCATCCCGACTTCACACTTTAGCATGGTCATTCCATTCGCACTGCATATTACATTACATCCGCGACATATAGCATTTTGGGTTACCTGTGTCTTTGCATTTATATGGTTTAGATACAGCATCTGATATTTGACTCTTTATGACATTGTTCCTCATTTGTATAATTGATCTATATCGTGTATTCTGATATTGTTTCTTATTTGTAAAGTTGATCTGTATCGCGTATTCTGATATTGCTCCTCATTTGTAAAGTTGATCTGTATCACGTATTCTGATATTATTCCCTATTTGTATAGTTGATCTGTATTGTGTATTTTGATATTACTTAACTTATGAACTTGCCAGTATTTTCGCTTACTCTGATAACGTATGATTCATGACCTTGCGTCTATTTTGATATTGTATGATTATGACATTGCGTTAAATACTTGACACTCACCTTGTACACACACTTACACCACCCTCTAAGCTTTCTATAAGCTTATGCACGATAGATGCGTGCAGGTGATGTTAGGTTGCAGCAATGTTGAGCTTGGAGCGTGCAGCGGTCTTCTAGAGTTTGATTGTCGATTGATGTATTTTCCTTTCAGCATTGTATTCAAATGATTATATTAGTGGATATGTGATGATGATGTTGCCTTTGTGAATTGGGTAATCTTGTGGTTATGCTTATTATGAGTTAAAAATACAAAAAAAAAAATCTCCTTGTAGGATCCCAGGATCGGAATCTGGCGTATGGACGCTAGGAGCCAAGAATGGGGTACTACGGAGGCTGTCGGCACCGGATTAGGCGATCGGGATTCTTGTGAATCTAATGTTCGAGTTTGGGGCGTGACATAAACCCTCTTGGTACCAGAGGATGCCCCAACGTCGATACCGAGTGGATACATGAGCGCCCGAGTGCCGAATACCAAGAGGCCCCCACTGTGTCATGGTCGGTTGGGAGGGGGTGTGACCTTACCCGCCCGAGTGTAGGGGACATTACTAGGCTGATTTTGACTAGCTCATGAATTGATCCGCTATCGACGTACCGAATAGGTATTGACAGACTATTGGTCAGGCGGATAGTGAGGTTTCTTACGCTCACTTAGACTGTGTGGCTGGGAAAGCGGCAGTGCCATTTGGAGTATACTAAACCTCGGTGATGATCTCAGAGATGGACCGTACTGATATGTGGACTTATTGAGCAGGAGTTGCATACTCATTCATTCATTCACTCACTATCCACTTGGGTTGGTGGTGCGTAATTATTTATTACGTGTACCTTCGCAACAGCCAGGATTTCGGTTGGGGCGCGCGACTAACCTGAGATCAGGAGTTTACCACATTGAGTCTGACTATCCAAATTTAGGTATGTGACTGGTTTGGATAGAAGTCCCTTGTGATGGACCCCATAGCCTGCAATACTATGGATTATCATCCCGAATTCACTCCAGCATGGTCATTCCATTCACACCACATATTGCATTATATCCATGACATATGGCATTTTGGGTTACTGTGTTTCTGTGTATTTAGATACGGTTGACGGTATTCGTGAACTCATCAGGAATTTTATATTGCATTGTATCCTCGATATCTGATATTTGGCTCTTTATGACTCCTCATTTGTATAGTTGATCTGTATTACGCATTCTGATATTGCTTGACTTATGGACTTGTCAATATTTTCGTTTACTCTGATAGCATATGATTCATGACCTTGCACCTATTTCAACATTGTATGATTATGACATTACGTTGAATACTTGACACTTACCTTGTGCACACACTTACACTATCCTCTAAGCTTTCTATAAGCTTATGCACGATAAATGTGTGCAGGTGATGTTAGGTTGCAGCAGTGTTGAGCTTGAAGCGTGCAAGGGTCTTCTGGAGCTTGATTTTCGATTTATATATTTCCTTTTCAGCATTGTACTCAAATGATTATATTAGTAGATATGTGATGATGATGTTATCTTTGTGAATTTGGGTAATCTTGTGGTTATGCTTATTTCGAGTTAAATGTACGTAAAAAAAAATCATCCTTGTAGGATCCCAGGATCGGAATTTGGCGTATAGACACTAGGAGTCGAGAATGGGGTACTAAGGAGGCTGTCGGCACAAGATTTGGCGATCGGGATTCTTGTGAACCTGATATCCGGGTTTTGGGGCATGACACGCGGCCTCTTGGTATTCGGCACTCAGGCGCTCATGTATCCACTAGGTCTCGACGTTGGGGAGTCCTCTGGTACCAATAAGGTTTAGGGATTTTCACCCAGGGCTATCTATGGAAGCTCGATGCCAGTAACAGATTTTCAGTGTCCCATCTAGTCATTCACGATATGCCTGTGGAGGCTACGTCTCTGATGTCGCTAGGGCATACAGTAATCACAATGCAAGATGCATGAGTCATACAATCCAGTCATGCATCAATCCTGCGCATACCTTACGCTCTCATGAGATAACCTCCGCCTATCTGGGAGTCTCATAACAACCTGCCCAATGTCATATGCAATGGTGATCAACCACATCTCATAATAAATATGCAGATGATGCGTATGGGCATGTATCATAATGTTATGCGGTCACATACTCATAATCGGTATCAATAACCGGCATCGACAATCAACCATGATAATGTGAACATTTAACCAACATTGTTTCCCAAGGAATGACCCACATAGAGCCTAACATATAGTGGACCCATGACCTCACACAAGGGCCAAATATACAACACCATGAGCCTCACTCAAGAGCTTAATGCACATCACGATGAGTCTTTCTCATGGGCTTAACATACATCGCAATGGGCTCCATTGCCTGACCCTTAAATGCATCACAATGGGCTTCATCATATAGGCCTCATATACATCACATTAGGCTTAAACACGGGCTGAATACACATCACAATGGGCTTATAATACGGATCGCATATACATCATATAGGACTTGACAATCAGCCTCGGCAATCGAAGTCGGCCTCGACAATCAGCATCGACACTCGGAATCGGCCTTGATACTCGGCCTCGATAATTGGAATCGGCCTCAACAATCAAAATTGGAATCGGCCTCAACCCTCGGCGTCGACAATCGGAATCGGCCTCGATACTCAGCCTCGACAAATCGAAATCGGCCTATACGATCGACCTCAACAAATCGGAATCGGCCTATACGATCGGCCTCGACAAATCGGAATTGGCCTATACAATCAGCCTCGACAAATCAGAATCGGCCTCGACAAATCAGAATCGACCTATACAATCGGCCTCGACAAATCGGAATCGGTAATCAATCTCAATGCAAGGTGGGGTCCATAGATGAACGACTGATGATAGACCAAGCAATATCAATGGGGCCCATTCGTTTCAGTTAATTCACTAGAAAAGAATGAGAATGGGCTTAACCAGGCCTAAAGAAAGGTCACAATGTGGACATTTAACCATCACTGCCCATCAATGTGGACATTTAACCATCATTGCTCCCAAGGAGTGGCCCACATAGGACCAAATATATAGTGGGTCCATGGCCTCACATAAGAGCTTAATGTACATTATGATGGGCCTCACTCATGGGCCTTATATACACAACAAGTGGGCCTTGCACATTGTAACGCCCTGAAAATCGGGGGTCGAGCATAAACTCAACTCCCGAGTTCCAACGCATCACTTATGCAACAAAATGAATGATGATTGAATGTGATCGGTATTAGTGCAATGAACATGAGTGAGATTAAGCCAAAATAGCATATCATACTCCGAGACAGATTAAATTTGCAAGTTTAAGACTGTGATAGATAGATAAAATATATAAACTATGGTGGGTCTCCAGAGTGTGATAAAGTTACGAGGTTAAATAATTATAAGTATGATTTTAAATTATACCAAGTTGTGTAGTGTGATCTAGTCAACATCCTGTAGCCCCGACAATCAAGGCACGGCTCTCACGAAGCCGCGAAAACAAAGACATACGAGGAAGCATTCTCGTCGTCATAGAAGTCCGGCTCCGCCTCAGAAGTAGCGTCGCCATCTGTAATCAGACAAAGTCTGGTGGGTGTTCGGAACACCGTCCCGTATCGTGGGAGTGAGTGATCAACTCAGTGGAACAATAAGGCATAGGTTAACATGTTATCAACTTAATCAAGCAGTAATGATAAAGCGGTACAATCAAACAAGTTTAACTACTCTTGTTAAATGCAAGTATGAAATGACATGATGATGTATGCCCTTGCCAAACCACCCTCATGCGACATCATCTTACGTTCGCGAATGCGTCCATCCCTCAGTGCTCCACATTTACCAGGCACATGCAGTGCGATGATGAGCATGATTACCGAGTAATTATTAGTTCATTTCAAAAAACAGTATTGGGAAACTAAGGTACCTCCTTGTATCATTCCCAAACATGATCCATTCTAGGGTCGTCGGTCTAGTTAATCTCATACGATATTATGGTTTGAGAGGCGTAGCGAAGGCATCACAAAGGGCTCGTCACCCGGCAAAGACGGATACGAGATCTCATCGTATGCGGCTCGGTGTTGACCGTCACTCGAGTACAAGTCTCACCGTACTCGGCTCAATCACTAGCCGTCACCGAATACGGGTCTCACCGTACTCGGCTCAACTCATACTCTGGTTCTTTGTGAAAGACTCGTCGCCAATCACGGACCTTGAAGTATACTCGAAGATACTACGGAGGACTCGTCGCCCGTCACAAGACGAGTACAGTCTCACCGTACTCGGCTCTCGCCGTAAGTATCGACGGCTCGAATACGATGTCACATACCACCGTATTCGGCTCATGAGTTGGGTTGCTCAATGGTCACTACGGGAGGCACATGGCCCCAAAGATAGGCCGACCACGGTGTCCCATACCACCATGTCCGGCTCATGAGTCTTAGCGGATCGAGGTACCATGGTTAACGGGATTGCCACTGGTAAGTTTGGTACCCTAGGTTCAAACAGTAATGACCAGACATAGTGAACACACATTCGATATATCGGGTTAATTGACGAGCCTGACTAGCTCGAGCGCACAACAAGTTGGGCGATGTGAAGCGCAAAAGCACTCCGTGTGGCCAACCACTATCGCCAACCGAAGTACGACTCGGGTTCGTCAAACACATCTCACGTGGCAAATGGATCACAGCCACGAATGCAATTCTGGTACCGATTGTCTGGACTATAATCATAGCCCCAAACACAATCAAATGCAGATAGATAAAGCAGTAGTAGATCAAGATTCAACTCATACAATCAAGGTCTGGTATTATCCGTTTAGGGCTGTCAGGGCTGTTGCACGCACTCGTTGCTCCACTCCCCCATCACCCATGACGGATCATACAACGTAAATATAAATTTAAACATATGCATTACATAGTTAAAATCATAAAACAATTGAGCATGTTATGAATCACAACACAAGCATGAGTTTGTACATGTTCAATTCCTAATCACACAACTATCCAAGGAAATCATACACATAGTTAAGGAGTTGAGAATCATATCTCAACACCCTTAAACATTACAATTTACTAACTACTACTCATTCAGACATTTCAACAAACACTTTAAAATACAGGAATCAACATACATGACATATGTTGATCACAGAGGTAT
This sequence comes from Magnolia changhungtana, assembly GCA_030180095.1. Taxonomy (NCBI): domain Eukaryota; kingdom Viridiplantae; phylum Streptophyta; class Magnoliopsida; order Magnoliales; family Magnoliaceae; genus Magnolia; species Magnolia changhungtana. Next base: position 2,984,740 of record JASAUF010000662.1, read on the forward strand.
AAGGCCAAATCCTTTCACTAGGGAGTTACCCCAATCATAACACGCATACACCCATGACGGATAGTCATGGCAAGCAGGAATCCAAGTTCCATATTCATTCAGTCATTTTCACAAACACTTGGGCCACACATTTTAGCATATATAGTGTGTATTGGCCGTGGCGTGATTTAGGGCAAATCCTTTCGTCAAAGGGGGATCGCCAATACAACAATCATGGATCCATGACAATTAGTCATGGCGAGCATGAATGAGAATTCTATACTCATTCAGTCATTTTTCACAAACACTTAGAATACACTATTACAACATACATGGTGTATGTTAGCAAAACATGTATTAGGGCTATCCTTTAGCCAAGCGAGTATTTTATCCATGTATAATATATTACTACAACAAATTATCATGATAAATACATCTCCAAAATATACATGTATACGGTACTTCTTACAATACCGTATTTCTACATACATAGTGTTTATTAGTAAACATGTATTTAGGCGAATCCTTTCGCCAAATAAGTATTTTATCCATACGTCATATATCCATACGACAAATAACCATGTCAAACACATTTCCATAAAAAATACGTATACGGTATTTTATACGAATACCTAGAGTATGTGAAATTCCAAATTCTACAATTTTAATCGAAACAGAAAACGGAAAATACTTTGTACATGTGCAATTGCATGCAGACATGAATCTACCATTATCTAACATTGAAAGCGTTGAAAACCGTAACCTATACACCTAAAGTCCTCACCTTTTGTCGTAGAATCGTAACGGAGTTGATAGGTTCGCTAAGCTTCCGTATACGGGAGTTTGACAACCTAGAGAACGAAACAGGTTAGCTATTTCATAACCTACAACCTATACAACCCTAAAATAGATTAGGGTTAGGGTTTCTTACCTAGAAATGATGCCGGAATCACCGGGAAAGCGGTGAGAATGGAGCGGTGAAGCTCGAATAGCGGCATGGAAGAGTGGTAGGGAGTTCCTCCCACACTTTCTCTCTCTCAAATCCAAATTCGTATGGCTGAAATGGGAGAGGGTTTAAGGTCCTTATATAGTCTAAAACTTCATCAAAATAGACTTCTAGACAAGGTTCACCTAGGTTATAACCAAAGCGGAACTTTTTCAGCTCAACGAAGGACTTCTGGCGGGCTTCCTTGAGCCAAAGGTCGGACTTAAGTTCACCGACACCGGATCTACGTTCTATTAAGTTTTCGTTTCAGTCGGATTTACAGATCACGCGTGGCAGACCAGTTTCGGTTCAACGGTCAGTGGATCTCGATCGGAGATTCCAAGTACATGTAAATGTTCCTGAAATTTTTCCTGATCCGAGGGTGTAATTTGGTCAGATTCTGACGGTTTGGTTGCTTAAAACTGATCCGCAAGCAACGAGTCTCAAATTACTATTTAAGATATTTATTTTTAAAGAAAACAAGTGTTTTCACACACTCTCGCTCAGGACTCCGACTAGTTTAACAAAGTGGGACATCGGCCGGATTTGATTCGAGATGGTTGTCAAGCCCGGGGAAGGCGGTCCTAATTCCTTAACCCGTGTTAATCGGACTTGACGTGCGGTGCAGATCGATACTGAGTTTCGAGATGCTCCCGAGAAGCTTGTAGGGTAATGAGATTAATCCTAGATTTCAGGGTAACCTAGCGTCAATGATTCTATAAGTTTTGGGTCTTGCAGATCGTATTTAAAGCGATTCAAATGGATTTCATAGCTAATCTAGTTTAACACTTAGTTAACTTTGTTAAATTTCTAAAGGATTTAATCCTAAGTCATTTCCGTCTGAGGTAGTATTTAGTCCTTTGCAGTTTGTATCTAAAGTGATCCAAGTTATACTACTTAGCTAGTTTAAGATAGTGTCTAGGGCGAAAGTGCTTTGAAAAATTGAAAGAACAAGGTAGTGAAGGGTGGGATTTGTGAAGGAAATGGGTTAAGGAGCGATTTTAGATTGTGGGATTCAGTTCTGACAAGTTAATAAAGTGTTAGGATCGACCCATTGCCTAAGGACGTCTAATTCCAGGTTGGCAAAAATCCGGGGTGTTACACACATGGGCCTCAGATACATCATACAAGCCACAACCCATGGGCCTAATGCACATCATAATGGGCCTCATTAAATTGGTCGGAAAATAAATCACAATGGGCCAAATGGGCCGGGAATACGTCACAATGGGGCCACGACATATGGGTCGAGTTTACATCTCATTGGGCTACGACCCATTGGCCGAGTATACATCAGAAGGGCTATGCGTCATGGGCCTAATACATATCACGACAGGCCTTGCCCATAGGCCTCATATTCAAGCAGGTGGGCCCCATCATATGGGCCGCACCAATGGGCCAATATGCATCAAGTGGACTACATTAATGAGCCACATAAGTGAGCCATATACACATCATGTGGGCTATACCAATGGGCCGCACAATTGGACCATATACACATCAAGTGGGCTATACTAATGGGTCGCACAAGTGGGCCATATACACATCAAGTGGCTATACCAATGGGCCGCACGACTTAGGCTGCACCATCTACACCGTTCGTCTATTTTTAGAGATCATTGTAGAGTACATTAACCAAAAAATGAATCATATCCAAAGATCATCTTAACCATACTACATATATCAGTGGAGATAATGATTTGCACTACTTAAAATTTCCAGGCCCCACCATAACGTTTATTTTCCACCCAATCTATTTCATAAGGTCACAAGGACCTGGATTAAGAGGAAAACAAATCTCATAATGATCCAGAACTCCTGTGACCCAAATGGGTTTCAATGGTGGACGTTCAATCCTTCACTGATTTGCAGTGTGGTCCACCTGATAGATGGCGCAGGTAAAATACTCATACCATGGTGGGGTCCACTGCACAGACGGTGCAGATAAAATACTTATACCATGGTGGGGTCTACTGCACAGACGGTGCAGATAAAATACTTATACCATGGTGGGGTCCACTGCACAGACGGTGCAGAGAAAATACTTATACGATGGTAGGATTACACATTGCAATGGGCCTTATATACATCCCATTGGGCCTCGACCCATGGGCCTTAGATACATCAAATGGGCCGCATCACATGGGCCTCATGTATATCAAGGTGGGCCTAAACCATGAGCCTTATACATCACATTAAGGTAGGCCTAAAATATAAATTATAGGTGGGCCTCAAATATAAATTACAGGTGGGCCTCAAATGGGCTGGAAATATATTACAATGGGTCTTATCAAATGGACCACAAATACATAACAAGTGGGCCCTGCACATAACTCTCAAATATATCAAGTCGAAAGATCATCTGGACCATACCACGGCTGGATCTCACGGTGTGGCCCACCGTGATGTATTTTAGAGATCCAACATATTCATAAATTAACATAAAGATAGATGAAGTGAAAACAAATATCAGCTTAATTGGAAACTACTGTGGCCCTTAGAGATTTGAACGGTGGATGTCACTGTCCACTACTCTAAATGGTGGGGGTCCGCTTGAACTATGGATCTGATTCATTCTTTAGCTCATGCCATAAAATGAGCTTTTAAAATGGTTAGGACGCTTGCAAAGGCTTCCGGTCGACAATAGGTGCGGACCATTACCTTTAGTTGGCCGATTATCACGCCTAGCGTAGGTTTAATGAATGTGATTGGTGATTGTTAGTGCATGTGGCTAAATTTTCATTTGGATTGCATAAATGGAAAATTAGGCCAGGAATTGTTAGAATTATGGGAAAGTGTTTGACCCTCATACCCCAAATATGTGACTTGTGCATTTGCATGCTCATGTAGGGTACAAATATTTAAATTTCCCCAAATTGCTGCTAGTTGATTGTTGATTCCTTGATTTGGTGTTAACTATGCTTAAAATGATAACATGGATTACTTTAATTTGGTAATTAGCGATTGATTTCCTGATTATATGATAAATTATACTTGGGTGGAGGCATGAAATGTTGTAATTTGGTTGATTGGTTGAGTTACTTATCATAAAATTCAGTGTATGGTTGAACTGTGTGCTTCATGTTGATCTATGGAAGATATACTTCGGTATATTGTTATATGACTGCCCATGTGATGTATAGGCTGGATTATGATACGTATAATCTGTAAATTTGGGTGGAGCTTTGCATGTTATTGTACATCTTGTTACAATTGTTGGAATATGTTGAACATGATTCTCGTAGTTTGGTGAAGATTGGTGTATTGTTATCCATATACTTAGCATGCTGGATTTTGTTGCCATTTGTGAAATTATTCTTGAATTTGTTGAATTTATGTTATCCATCGGTGAACTTGTCCTCTCATGGATTTGCCGATAAACGAAATTATTTAGGAATCCCATCGTTGGATTAGCCCACGGGTAAATCCAGCCCGACTAGTTAAGCTGTAAATTGTCTCAGGCCGTTCAGTTTATAGTTCAACTTGTGGGGGCATATTGACTCTTAGGTCGACCATCCTTGTACGTTAACCATGTTTGATCACGTCTGTATAAATTTGAAATACCCTGAGACCTTTGCACTCATTATTAATTGTAATTTACGGCCCATATAACTCATAAGCAGGGGATGGTGGTATGAAACACTATGCCCGTGCTTCGGCTTACGCTGGGGTGACGAGCCTCCCCGTAGTGTTCATTGAGCACTCAGACTCGTGAGCTGGGAACGGTGGTATGGGACACTGTACCCGTGCTGTCGGCTTGTGTTGGGGTGACAACCTCCCTACAGTGACCGCGAGTAGGACATTTAAGTCCCAACTGATTTCGTCTGTATTTATACTTCTTTTTGGGATTGACGACCCTAATATAGGGATAAGGGTCACGAGAGTCACATGACCACGACCCCTGAGCCTCGCGATCGGATTAGGGCAATAACCTCACTAAGGGTATTCCGGTTTCCCCAACCTGTTGAACGAATGAACTTAACTAATCAACCAGGCTAACATATTTCACGACATTGTATTATATTTGTTGGCAATTATGCGGTCGAGGTCACTTTTGAGGGAGTGTTGTTTTATTGCGAACATTAGATGTTGTCGCTTGAGGGAGCACTGGTTGGTGAGGAGCATGCATCATATCATAACCATGTATTTGTATTAATAATATTGTTTAGGATTCTATGTTGCTTACTGTTCATTAAATGTATCCTATGCATGATAATTCGTATGCTTATTGCTAATGGTACCACTAAGTTAGCTACTCACTCCCACTCTGGGACGATGTTCTAAAACACTAACCAGAATCCAGTATAGATGCAGGTACCTTGGAGCGGGATGCGCTGGACGATGTCGGTGCAACTGACGATGATGAGGAGCGTACGCAGTCCCAGACTTCGGCAGTTCCTTCTAGTTTATGGTTGGATGGTCGCGAGACATGGGTCAGGGTATTAGTCATCGTGGGATATTTATCTAGGAGGGTCTAGTTCCCGGTTAGATTTTCTTGATATTGTATTTTGGATATCTTACCTGTTTAGCGGCCCGTATTTATATTTTATGATATTCTCATGCTTATGGTTTGCTAAGTCCGTCATTGCTAATAATAAACCTAAATGTATTGGAATCTGGAGCTCATTAGGGCATACGTGGCACCCGGAAATTCTGGAGCTGAGTTCCTACTTGGCCCCTGAAAATCCGGGGCGTTACACTTCCATAGGAGGTGGCACATTCTTCATCTTTGAGATAGGAACAGGTGGAGGATTACGTTGCGAAGGCGGCATGGGTGGCAACAGAACTGTATTACCGATAGAACTTCCCTCGGCATTATATTGCGTTGTGATGGTGTTCTTTCGTGTAACATCCCGAAAATCGGGGGTCGAGTAGTAACTCAACTCCTGAGTTCCAGAACATCACTTATGCAACATAAATAATGATGATTGAATGTTGACTGTATTCATGCATTGAACATGAGTGAGATTAAGCCAAAACAGCATATCATACTCCAGAGATAGTTAAATTGCAAGTGGAAGACTGTGATAGACATAAAATATAAAAATTGTTGTGAGTCTCCAGAGTGTGATAAAGTTACCAGGTTAAATAATTACAAGTACGATTCTGAAATTTACCAAATGTGAGGAAGTGTAATGTCTTCTGTCCTAAGTACCATAGCCCGGTCAATACATTACCAAGTCTTCATAGACCTGTCAGAGAGTTATATGTAGGAGAACTCCTCCTCAACATCATAGTAGTAGTCCGGCTCTGCTTCATAAGCATTGCCATCACCTGAAACTCAAAAAATCTAATTGGTATTGCAAACACCGTCCCGTAACGTGAGAGTGAGTGATCAACTTAGTAGAATAATAAGGCATAGGTTAACATGTTATCAACTCAGTCAAGCAGCAACTCAGTCAAGCAGTAATGATAAAGCAGTACAATTAAACAATTTTAAGTACTCTTATTAATGCAAGTATGAAATGACATGATGAATGCCCTTGTCAAACCACCCTCATGCGACATCATCTTACGTTCGTGGATGCATACCTCCCTCAGTGCTCCACATCTACCAGGTACATGCGGTGCGATGATGAGCATGATAACCGAGTAGTTATTAGTCCATTTCAAACAGCAGTATTGGAAAACTAAGGTACCTCCCTTGTATTATTCCCAAACATGATCCATTCTAGGGTCGTCAATCCTAGTTAATCTCATACGATATTATGGTTCGAGAGGCATCGCGAAGGCATCGCAAATGGCTCGTCACCCATTAGCACGGATACAAATCTCACCGTATGCGGCTCAATTGCTGGCCGTCAGCTGGAATACAGGTCTCACCGTACTCGGCTCAATCGTGGGTCATCAGCTCGAATACAGGTCTCACCATACTCGGCTCAACTCATGCTCTAGTTGCTGCGAAGGGCTCATCGCCAATCACAGACTTAAGAGTCTACTTGTAGACACTACGAAGGACTCGTCGCCCGTCAGCACAAATACAGGTCTCACCGTACTCGGCTCTCGCCGTAGGTGTCGACAGCTCGAATACAGTATCTCATACCACCGTATTCAGCTCACGAGTTTGGTTGCTCAATGGTCACTATGGGGAGGCACGTGGCCCCAGCGTAGGCCGACAGCTCGACCACGGTGTCCCATACCACCATGCCCGGCTCATGAGTCTTAGCGGATCGAGGTACCATGGTTAATGGGATTTCACTGATAAGTTTGGTACCCTAGGTTCAAGCAGTTACGTCCAAACATGGTGAACAAACATTAGACAGATTGGGTTACTTGACGAGCTCGACTAGCACAAGCGCCCGTTGAGTTGTACGACATGAAGTGCATAAACACTTCGTGTGGCCTAACTACTGCCGACAAGCAACGCACCACTCGGGTTCGTCAAACACGCCCTACGTGACGGATGAATCTCAGCCACGAATTCGATCCCATTACCGACTGCCTGGACCATACAATAGCCCCAATTACATTCAATTGCAGATAGGTAAAGCAGTAATGAATCAAGATTCAAATCATACAATCAAGTCTGGTATTATCCGTTTAGGGCTGTCAGGGCTATTGCACGCACTCGTTGCTCGACTCCCCTATCACCCATGATGGATCATACAACGTAATTATGAATTTAAACATACGCATTACATAATTAAAATCATACAATCAGTTGAGCATGTTAACAAGCATATCATAAGGCATATTATAAAGCATGTTATAAGCATGTTATGAAGCACTATATAAACAAGAATACAAACACATATATTTCATAAGTAAGTGGTTAAAGTGAACAACCTCATGGAGGAAATCATACATGTCTCTAAGGTAGTTGAGAATCCCATCTCAATACCCTCCTAAGGCATCAACATCCAAACACTTACTCACACAAGCATTTTCACAAACACTTAACATACACTATTTCAACATACTTAGTGTATGTTAACAAACATGTATTAGGGCGAGTCCTTTCGCCAAGCAAATATTTTATGCATATATAGTATATTTATACAGCAAATAATCATGGCAAACACATATCTAAAATATATATGTATACGGTACTTTCTACAATACAATATTTCTACATACATAGTGTATATTAGTAAAACATGTATTTGGACGAATCCTTTCGCCAAATAAGTATTTTATCCATATATCGTATATTCATACAACAAATAATCATGTCAAACATATTTTCAAAATTTATACATATACGGTATTTTCTACGAATACCAAGAATATGTAAAATTCCATAATCTACATCTTTAATCAAAACAGAAAACAGAAAGCACTTTGTACATGTGCAATTGCATGCAGATCATGAATCTATCATTATCTGACATTGAAAGCATTGAAAACCATAACCTATACACCTAAAGTCCGCACCTTTTATTGTAGAATCGAAACAGAGTCGATAGAATTGCTAAGTTTCCGTCTACGGCAGTTTGGCAACCTATAGAGCGAAATAGATTAGGTATTTCATAACCTACAACCTATACAACCCCAAAAAAGATTAGGGTTAGGGTTTCTTACCTAGAAACGGAGCTGAAATCGCCGGGAAAGCGATTAGAATGGAGCGGTAGAGCTTGTGGAGTGGCAGAGAAACATGGCAAAGAGATCTCCCACATCTCCCTCATTTTCTCTCTCTTTTCTCTCTTCTCTCTCTAGGGTTTCTCTCAAATTCGTATGGCTGCAATGAGAGAGGGTTTAAGGTCCTTATATAGTCTAAAAACTCACCGAAATAGACTCCAGGTCAAGGTATACTTAGGTTATACCCAAATCGGACCTGTTTCAGCTCAACGGAGGACTTTTGGCGGGCCTCCTTGAGCCAAAGGTCGGACTTAAGTTCACAAACTATAGATCTAAGTTCTATTAAGTTTTCGTTCCAGTAGGGTTCTTAGATCACGCGTGGTGGACCAGTTTCAGTTCAACGGTCAGCAGATCTCGATCGGAGATTCCGAGTACATGTAAATGTTTATGAAAATTTTCCTAATCCGAGGGTGTATTTGGGTCAGATTCTGACGGTCTGGTTGCTTAAAACTGATCCGCAAGCGACAAGTCTCAGATTACTATTTGAGATATTTATTTTTAAAGAAAACAAGTGTTTTCACACACCCTCGCTCTGGACTCAAGCGAACAGCCATGGGACACTGTTTAGATTTGATTTTCGAGATGGTTGTCAAGCCCAGCGAGGCGGTCCTAATTCCTTAACTTCGAGTTATTCGGACTCCCAACATGCAGTCTAGATCCGATACGGAGTTTCAGGATGCTCCCGAGAGCAGTCGGGTAATGAGTTTGATCCTAGATTTTAAGGTAACCTAGCGTCAATGATTCTACAAGTTTTGGGTCTTGCGGATCGTATTTAAAGTGGATCAAGTGGATTTCGTAGCTAATCTAGTTTAGCTCTTAGTTACTTTGTCAAATTTCTAAAGGATTTAGTCCTGTAAGATTTCTGTCTGAGGTGGTACTTAGTCCTTTGTAGTTTGTATATAAAGTGATCCAAGGTATACTACTTAACTAGTTTAAGATAGTGTATAGGGTGAAAGTACTTAGGAAAATTGAAAGAACAAGGTGGTGAATGGTGGGATTTGTGAAGGAAATGGGTTCAGAAGCGATTTTAGACTGTGGGATTCAGTTCTGACAAGTTAATAAGGTGTTAGGAGCGGCCCATTGCCTAAGGATGTCTAATTCCAAGTTGGCAAAAATTCGGGCTGTTACAGTTCGATCATCATAGCTATCAATCGATGCATGACTTCAGTTTGGTATATCAATTGGTATTCTTAGCTCGAATATGAAATTGCTCTCCCTGAACCATTCCATACTCTTACACAAGCTGAATGCTCATTTGTACATCTTAGAGCACAACAACAACCTCGCCTGGAAGAACAGTCTGGGATGTTGATGCTTCTTCTTAATCCCCAATCGTAGGCATTGGGTTATTATTTAAGTTTAATGCCTCAGGGGCCATTAGAACCGGCACATCCTTGACTGGAGGTGGTGCGATTGGTGTAAAGGGATTGATCCCGACTATACGGACACTTCTTTTATTCATGATTGACAATAATACACCGATAAGTTAGAGACAAGGTCCCATAGGGTATGCTAAAAACTTGTTGTTTGCTATTTTCGGCACCGGGTATGCGCTGGCGTGCCATAATTGAAATTGCGCTTCGATTCAAATCTAACAACGATGACCCAGAGCGCCAACGTAGGCAGACACGTAGTGTATGACCGAGATCGAATGAGATCGGTCACCTATTCAGCCACTTGCTCAATGTGTAAAATTGGATCAGGCGATATTCAAAGGGTGGGGTTTGTCATCCGATGGTGGGTTACTCATTTGCCTTACATACGAAAGGACTTTTCAATTCAGATAAATGAAAATGAGGAAGTGAATCTTACAGTTGATCGTGAAGAATAGTTGCAAAACAACAATTTTTATTTTTTTTACACGAGCACACACACCCCCACACACTCACGCCATAGTGGGATTTCACCACCTATGGATATTTGAACCCTTAATAGGGTGTTGAAACTCTTGAGAGTCTACCACGGTAGCAAGAGTAAGGATCTAATGTAAATAACAAGCTGAAAAGTAAAGATTACACTAGGAAATGTAACTTGCTTTGACATGAAAAGTAAGGGGCTACACTATAAAATGTAAATTGAAAGGTATATTTGGTTTATTTGGGTTGGTATGAGACCATTTTCCTTTTTGTATTCCGCTTTTACTTATAGCTTCAATCCATTCATCTGGATCCTTCTCACGTTCCGATAAACCTTCAACACTACTTGAACTTCTGCTTCTTCTTTTGCCACTTGTCCTATAACCGTTCAGACACGATTACTCCTTCATTGGCAGCTTTAGCATTACATGACACCGTATGATATGCTCTAGCTAAGGTTACAAGAAATCTTTTATGTATATATCTGCAGATCTTTAAATGCACCATACATATTTGTATGGATCACATAACTCCTCTTGATTGGTTATTGCAGAAGACTACAATAATGAAGATGAGCGGGACATTGAAGTTTACCATGAGTATAACTCTAAGGGCCCGTTTGGCCGGGTGGATTGAAAGGTATTGAATGGTATTAGGGTGGATGGCATGGATTTCTAGGTAATGATGGTGTTGTCAGTGGATTGTCTTGAGATACATGGGATTGCTGTATCCCTGGATTGATATATTCAGTCTGTTTGGCATGCCTGGCCAATCTCGGGATTAAACCTTCCCATCCCTTCCATTCCCTTGAACCAAATACGTCTCAGGCAAATTTGTATGGATTAAGGTGGATTGGATGGGATTTAGAGGTAATGATGGTGTTGTCAGTGGATTGTCTTAAGACCCATGGGATCGGGATCAGATCACCGACTCTGTTTGTGTAACGCCCTGAAAATCGGGGGTCGAACATAAACTCAACTCCCGAGTTCCAGAACATCACTTATGCAACAAAATGAATGATGATTGAATGTTGACTGTATTCGTGCATTGAACATGAGTGAGATTAAGCCAAAACAACATATCATACTCAGAGAGACAAGTTAAATTTGCAAGCGGAAGACTGTGATAGATAGATAAAATATATAACTTATGATGAGTCTCCGAGTGTGATAACATTACTGAGTTAAATAAATACAAGTGCAGTTCTAAAATGTACCAAATGTGAGGAAGTGTAATGCCTCCTATCCCATGTACCATAGCCCGTCAATACAATATCAGGTCTTCATTGACCTACCAGAGAGATACAGATAGGAGAATTCCCCTATCATCATAGTAGTAGTCCGCTCGCTTCACAAGCATCGCCACCACCGAAACTCAACAAACTGGTTGGTGTGTACAACACCGTCCGTAACGTGGGAGTGAGTGATCAACTCGGTGGAGGGAACAAGATAAAGCATAGGTTAACATGTTATCAAATCAATCAAGCAGTAATGATAACGCAGACAAATCAAACATTTCTAACTACTCTTGTTAAGTGCAAAAATGAAATGACATGATGCTGTATGCCCTTGCCAAACCACCCTCAAGCGACATCATCTTACGTTCGCGAATGCTAACTCCCTCAGTGCGCCACATCTACAAAGCACATGCGGTGCGATGATGCTCATGATTACCAAGTTTTTATTAGTCCATTTCAAACAGCAGTATTGGGAAACTAAGGTACCTCCCTTGTATCATTCCCAAACATGATCCATTCTAGGGTCGTCAATCCTAGTTAATCTCATACGATGTTATGGTTTGAGAAGCATAGTGAAGGCATTGCAAAGGGCTCATCACCCGTCGGCGCGGATCTGAGATCTCACCGTATGCGGCTCAATTGCTGGCCGTCAGCTCAAGTACAGGTCTCACCGTACTTGGCCCAATCACTAGCCGTCAGCTCGAGTACAGGTCTCACCGTACTCGGCTCAACTCATACTCTAGTTGCTGTGAAAGACTCGTCGCCAATCACAGACACTTGGAGTATACTCGAAGATACTACGGAGGACTCGTCGCCGTCGGCACGAGTTAATGTGTCTCACCGTACTCGGCTCTCGCCGTAAGTATCGACAAATGCTCAAATATAGTGTCCCATACCACCATAATCGGCTCACGAGGTTGGTTGCGCAATGGTCACTACGGGAGGTACATGACCCCGCCAGATGGCCGACGGCTCGACCACGGTGTCCCATACCACCATGCCCGGCTCATGCGTCTTAGCGGATCGAGGTACCATGGTTAAAAGGGATTTCACCGGTAAGTTTGGTACCCCAGGTTCAAGCAGAGGCGACCAAACATGGTGAACATACATTAGACAAATCGGGTTACTTGACGAGCTCACTAGCTCGAGCGCACAACAAGTTGAACGACATGAAGTGCATAAGCACTTCGCGTGGCCGACCACTATCGCCAACCGAAGTACGACTCGGGTTCGTCGAACACATCTCACGTGGCAAATGAATTGCAACCACGAATTCAATTCTGGTACCGATTGTCTGGACTATAATCATAGCCCCAAACACAATCAATTCGCATCCATAGCATGTGGAGTAAAGCATGATAACAAAGTAATTAAAGCATGCTAGTAGGCATGTTATAAGGCATGTTATAAAGCATGATAGAAAGCATGTTGTAAAGCACTTCATCAATAGGAATACAAACACATATATTACAAGTAAGCGGTTTAAGCAAATAACCTCATGGAGGTAATCATACATGTCTCTAGAGTAGTTGAGAATCCCATCTCAACACCCTAAAACATTACAATTTACTAACCACTACTCATTCAGCATTTCAAGAAACACTTAAACAAACATACATCAACATACATGACATATGTCGATCACATAGGCATTAGGCCAAATCCTTTCCTAGGAGTTGCCCCAATCATAACACGCGTACACCCACGACGGATGGTCATGGCAAGCGCAGTGAATCCAAGTTCCATATTCATTCAATCATTTCCGCAAACACTTGGGCCACACATTTCAAAGATAAATAGTGTATATTGGCCGTGGCGTGAACTAGGAAAATCCTTTCGTCAAAAGGGTATCGCCAATACAACAATCATGATTCCATGACAATTAGTCATGGCGAAGCACGAATGAGGATTCTATACTCATTCGGTCATTTTCACAAAACTTAGAATACACTATTACGTCATACGTGGCGTATGTTAGCAAAACATGTATTAGGGCTATCCTTTAGCCAAGTGAGTATTTTATCCATGTATAATATATTACTACAAAGCAAATAATCATGACAATTGCATCAAAGAATTTTATACGATAGGGTATTTTCCAGGATACCCAATTTCAACATACATAGTGTTTACAAGGGAACTTGTAATACGGCGATTCTTTTCGCCAAGCTAATATTTTATTCATATATTGTATAATCATATATTAAATAAGTATGTCAAACATTATTCCAAAAGAAATACGTATACGGTATTTCTAACATACACAATTTCAACATACGTCACATTTACAAGTGAACATGCATTTTGGCGATCCCTTTCGCCAAACTAGTATTTTATTCATATATTATATAATCGTACATTAAATAAACATGTCAAACATTTATCCCAAAAAAAATACGTATACGGTATTTATACGTATACCTAGAGTATGTGAAATTCCAATTTCTACAACGTTAATCGAAACAGGAAACGGAAAGCACTTTGTACATGTGCATTTACAAGCAGATCATGAATCTACCATTATCTGACATTGAAAGCGTTGAAAACCGTAACTTATACACTTAAAGTCCTCACCTTTGGCTTTTGAAACTCAACGAATCAGCAAGGGCAGAAGAACCTCCGTATACGGGAGTTTTCTAGCCTAAAGAGCGGAATCGGTTAGTTGTTACATAGCCTACAATGATCCTACCAAAATTCAGACCTAGGGTTAGGTTTTATTACCTTAAAACGAGTCGGTGACGCCTGGAAAAACGTCAAGGAAGTGGTGGTGCGGCCGTTGGATGGCGGTGGAACCAGCAGGAGATTCTCCCACTTCTTCCTCACTTTCTCTCTCTTTTCTCTCTCCCAAAACCCAAATTCGTATGGTGGAAGAGAGGGTGCTCTAAGCTCCTTATATAGTCTTAAATCTTCCCAAAATAGGCTTAGGTTCAAGGGTTACTGCTAATATAGGATATTCGTCACTTTTCCAGCTCAAAAGAGAGGTTCGGGTAGCCCTCCTTGAGCCAAACGTCAGACTTAAGCTCACCACCGATAGATCTACGTGGGATTACGTTTTGACTCGACGGATACCCAGATCGCACGTGGCGGACCACTTTCATTCGACGGTCGGCTGGGCCACACGATCGAAATTCCAAGTACATGTAAATGTTCCTGAAATTTTTCTTAATCCGAGGGTGTAATTTGGTCTGATTCTGACGGTCGTTGCTTAATACTGACGCGTCAACGAAGGATGCCAGATCACTATTCCAGATATTTATTTTTGGATATGAATAGTGTTTTTCACACTACCTCGCTCCGATTCGAAACGAATGACCGTGGGACATCGGATGGAGCTGATTTTTGAGATGATTGTTAAGCCCGATGGGGCGGTCCTAGTTCTTAGCTTCGTGTTAATCGGACTCCGATGTGCGATCTGACCTAATACGAAGTTTCGTTTCATTCCCGAGGGCGTACGGCGGAAATGAGTTTGGTTCTAAACTTTAGGGTAACTCCCAAGATCACTTGTTCTCGCAAGTTTTGGGTCTTGCAGATCGTATTTAAAGCGATTCAAATGGATTTCATGGCTAATCTAGTTTAACACCTAGTTCACTTTGTCAAATTTCTAAAGGATTTAATCCTAAGTGATTTTCGTCTGAGGTGGAACTTAGTCCATTGTAGTTTGTATATAAAGTGATCCAAGTTATACTACTTAGCTAGTTTAAGATAGTGTCTAGGGCGAAGGTGCTTTGAAAAATTGAAAGCACAAGGTAGTGAAGGGTGGGATTTGTGAAGAAAATGATTTAAGGAACGATTTGAGACTTTAATTGAGCGTTTAAGAAGTTAAACCTGTGTTAGGATTGACTCATTGCCTAAGGACATCTAATCCCAAGTTGGCAAAAATCCGGGGCGTTACAGTTTGGCACGCCTGAAAAATCTCGGGATTTAACTTCCAATCCCTTCCAATACCATCCAATCCAATCCCTTCCAATCCGACCGGCCAAACGGGCCCTCAGGTTTTTTCAGTTAATCCAATAGAAATGATTTAGATGGTATATAGACATCAAGGAAGATGTAAGAAGGTTTCAACTGTAGTTAATTCTTTTCCTACTTTTTCCTTGTGTGGCTTACTTTGTGATGGGGACATCTCCCGCACACGCGCACACACACCACCACCCCTATGCACGTACGTACGCAGAAGGAGGATCCCATCATCGATCTGGCTCGATGACAACGTCTAGGGAGGGTCTCCTAGCTAGAAGACAAATTTTGGTTAAGAAAAGCGGGCCCGATAGTCAAGAAAAGCCCATCATGGGATCTCATGATCGTGGCCCACTCATCGGATTGATTTCATTTTTTAGGTTTTGCTTATTGTTATTATTTAGAACATTGTGAACGCTTTAGATTTCTGTATTTGGTTTTTATTTTAGTTTGCTTCATCGCCAAGTAATAGGTTGCGCACATGGTGCGAGTTTTTGGGGTATAAAGTTTTCTTATAAATAGGCACCTCTTGCAACTTTTTTGAGACATTGAAGATTAATAAAAATTCTGCCTTTTTCTACTCTCTGAGTTGTGAAGCCTAATTGGGTGTGAAGCCCACCTTTTATTGAAGGGTTAACTACCGTGGTGCGAAGCCACATCTATCCCGATTCGCCCCCACCATCGCCATCTCTACTACCCATCTTCTATCATCCCTTCTTCTCATCTCACCTCATCATCTACACTTTGAATCAATCATCTATTGCAGCAATTATCCTCCCCACATCAGAATTTTAGAATCTGGCCCTACAGGAGGGCTAAAACTTCAGCGGAGTACCACGCATAAACCATACATCAGATCGAGCTGAGATTTGGAGGTTTTGGAGTCCATCCCTGGCCGACCAGGGCCAAGGTGGCCTTTTTCTGAATAGTAGGCCCCACACACGTGTGGCTGGAATCACACGCTCGTCCGTCTGCTCCATTGTTGTTGTCCACGCGTGGGATCGTCTTTTGGCTCAGGTTTTTATCCTCTCATAGTCGTTTTTCATGAAACCTAGCCTTATGTTACGTTTTCCCTAACTTGTATGCCCATTTTCTTTCCCTAGGGTTCCTTGATTTGAAACTGGTGAATCCCTTGAATTAGGGACTGATTACTATGTATGTGTGGAGGATTATTTCTTATCTTTGAGTATCGTTTGCTTCATAATTTTTATTGATCCAGCCCTATTATGTGTAGGCCTGGACCCGCATAGATTCCCCTTTAATTGAACGTTTGGATTTTCATGTGGGATGTGGAATTTGTGTAATTGTTTCTGAATTGGTATGATCTAAGCCTGAAATCTTGCATATCATATTTACATTTCATGTCCTATATCAAATTTGGTATCAGAGCTTGGGGTTCTTATAGGGGAATATATTACTTGTTTAGGGTTAGTTGGTTTGAGTCCTTCATGCATCCAGTCCATCACATATAGCTTTTAGCTGAAATTTCTGTTAACAGAAAGCTATCAACTCACGTTGCTAGAATTTTTTGTTATTCCTTATTTTGACAACTATATTGCTGGATTTTAGTAGTACTACGTAGTTTCCCTCATATAGAGTCTCATAGGATCATTTAGTCCCATATAGTCATCGTAGAAAGTCCCTAGGTGGAGTTAGTAAGTTGTAAGCCCGCACGTACGGGTCATGGTTTTGGCTAGCACCCTACATTAGACATGGAACAACTGCTAGAGTCATTAAACAAGCTGTTCCAGCAGATCGAGTCTTGGGGTAAGCGCTTGGAACAAAGCATAGATCAACGCCTTGACCAAGTAGACGCCTCCCTCAGGACAAACCCCACCATTAAAGAAAATGTCCAATCTCAGGCAGGTGACTAAGAGGATAGACCAATGAATGGAGGTGGCTAAGGAATCCGTTATGGGTATGCACCCGTGCACCCACCCCAAGAGGGGCATTAAAACCACTATTTTGAGTGGCACAACATGTACGGCATTGTGGCTAGAGAGAGTGCCCCAGAGGCTAGTATAGAGTTACCCATTGAGGCCATTCCGGTAGTAGATGAGTTTCGTGATGTCTTTCCTGATAATCTACTGGATGAGTCTCTCCCTAGGAGGGATATAGAGCACACCAAAACATGGGACACCGTAATACCTATAGCTGAGTTTACGTTGAATAGTTCTGTCGATAGGTCCATAGGTCTAAGTCCTCGTGAAGTCATTACTGGTTATAAACTTAGGAAACCTATTGATCTTGTCCCTATGTCACTGTCCCATAGGCTGTCAGAGTCTGCAGAGTCTTTTGCGCATCACATTCATTCATGACATCAAGAAATTAGGCAGAAGATCATAACTAGTAATGAACATTACACATTTTCTGCAGACCAGCATAAATGTTTCAAATGATTCAATAGTGAGGACTCCGTGATGGTCCGCATCAGCCTCGAGCTGTACCCTCCGAGGGCCGTTCGTAAGTTACATGTGCGTAGTGCTGGACCCTTCAAAATTATAAAACGAAACGGTCTCAATGTGTATGAGATAGATCTTCCACTTTCCATGAGAATTAGTTTCACATTCGATGTGGAGGAACTAGTTACTTTTCAGGAGACCACTGATACTTTGTCCGGCCCTTCGCCCACCCATCATGATTCCCCATATCTATCCCTTAAACCATGACCCTTTCCCGACCCATTTTCCCAGCCTCTACGTCCCATACCTACCCGTCCCGACCCATTTTTTTAGCCTCTACCTCCCATACCTACCCGTCCCAACCCATTTTTCCAGCCTCTACCTCCCATACCTATTCTTCCTGACTTTTCTTTCCAGCCTCTACCTCCCATACCTACCCTTCTCGGCCCATTTTTCCAGCCTCTACGTCCCATACCTACCCGTCCTGACCCATTTTCCTAGCCTCTACCTCCCATACCTACCCGTCCCAACCCATTTTTCCAGCCTCTACCTCCCATATATATTATTCCTGACATTTCTTCTCAGCCTCTTCCTCCCATACCTAACATTCACACACCCAGAGAGGAAATAGAGGATATCCTGGACCATCAGATAGTTTCAACGTCGGACGGCAGGTTTCAGAAGTACCTGGTTAAGTGGAAGTCACGCCCAGCTTCAGACAATACGTGGCTTACTGCGGAGGAGCTTCAGAGACTTGATCTTGACGTCCTGGAGCGGTTCAGGAGTTTTATTTCGCCAGTGGTGAAATCTTCGCAGCCGAGGAGAATTGATGGGGACATCTCGCGCACACGCGCACGCACACCACCACCCCTACACACGTACGTACGCAGAAAGAGGATCCCATCATCGATCTGGCTCGATGACGACGTCTAGGGAGGGTCTCCTAGCTAGAAGACAAGTTTTGGTTCAGAAAAGTGGGCCCGATAGTCAAGAAAAGCCTATCATGGGATCTCATGATCGTGACCCACTCATCGAATTGATTTCATTTTTTAGGTTTTGCTTATTGTTATTATTTAGAACATTGTGAACGCTTTAGATTTCTGTGTTTGGTTTTTATTTTAGTTTACTTTATCGCTAAGTAATAGGTTGCGCACATGGTGCGAGTTTTTGGGGTATATGATTTTCTTATAAATAGGCACCTCTTGCAGCTTTTTTGAGACATTGAAGATTAATAAAAATTCTGCCTTTTTCTACTCTCTGAGTTGTGAAGCCTAATTGGGTGCGAAGCCCTCCCTTCATTGAAGGGTTAACTACCGTGGTGCGAAGCCACATCTATCCCGATTCGCCCTCACCATCGTCATCTATACTACCCATCTTCTATCATCCCTTCTTCTCATCTCACCCCATCATCTACACTTTGAATCAATTATCTATTGTAGCAATTATCCTCTCCACATCAAAATTTTATAATCTGGCCCTACAGGAGGGTTGAAAGTTCGGCGGAGTACTACGCACAAACCATACATCGGATCGAGTTGAGATTTGGAAGTTTTGGAGTCCATCCCTGGCCGATCAGGGTCAAGGTGGCCTTTTTCTGAATAGTGGGCCCCACACACGTGTGGCTGAGATCACACGCTCGTCCGTCTGGGCCATTGTTGTTGTCCACGTGCGGGATCGTCTTTTGGCTCAGGTTTTTATCCTCTTTTATCCTCTCATAGTCGTTTTTCATGAAACTTAGCCCTAGGTTACGTTTTCCCTAACTTATATGCCCCTTTTCTTTCCCTAGGGTTTCTTAATTTAAAACTAGTGAATCCCTTGGATTATGGACTGATTACTATGTATGTGTGGATGATTATTTCTTATTTTTGAGTATCGTTTACTTCATAATTTTTATTGATCCAGCCTTATCATGTGTAGGCCTGGACCCGCATAGATTCCCCTTTAATTGAACGTTTGGATTTTCATGTGGGATATGAAATTTGTGTAATTGTTTCTGAATTGGTATGATCTAAGCCTGAAATCCTGCATATCATATTTATATTTCATGTCCTGTATCACTTTGGTTTAATATTTACTTTATTTTTAGTCTCATGTCTAAAAAGGATTAATAAAAACGGATGGACAAGTTAAATTTATCACAAACATCACAGTGGGCCCCACCTAGCTACTACTGCAGGAACTTGGGAAGCAGACTGGGCACTAAGTAAGTGCACTGAGTAAACTCTGCGAGGTTCACCATGATTTATGTATTTTATGCCCTCCTTCTAATCATTTTACAAGATGATTTTGGTGCTTAAGCCCAAAAACAAAGTATATCCAGAGCTTAAATGGACGACACCATAGGAAACATTATGAATTAAACATTTATCGTTGAAATATTATAGGGACCGCATAAGTATTGGATCAAGCTTAAATGGATCATCCATATCTGTATAATCTTATGAACAGGTTAGATCACAAGTAAACATCAGTGTAGGGCCAGAAAAGTTTCAACCAGCAAACCATTACTCCCATTGTTTCCCATGGTAACTTCGGATATGATTAAATTTTGGGCGGATGGGCGGCGTGATATGCCACGTACGCTCACTTTGGCCCAGGGACGCGGAGTTCCTGCCAGAGGCTTTCGCATGAAGTTCCTGCACGGGGATGCTGGGTAGGGCCCACCGCCAAGTTTTTGTTAAATCTACCCCGTTCATCTGTTTGGCGAGCTCATTTTAGACAATACATCAAAAAATGAGTGGATATAATGCTCAAGTGGGCCACACGAGAGGAAAAATTGGGGAAAGAAATATCTATCGTTGAAACCTTCCTGGGCTCCACGTTGATGTTTATATGCCATCAAACCGTCTATAAGGTCATTACCACCGGGATGAAGTGAAAATACAAAAAATTTAGCATGAAACAAAGCTTTTATGGTCATAAGATTGTTTCAACGGTTCTCACTGAATCTCCACTGTTTCCTCTCGTGTGGCCCACTTAAGTTTTGTGTCCAACTCATTTTTGGCTGAATGTCGTAAAATAAGCTCGAAAGACAGATGAACGGAGTAGGTTTCCACAAACATGGTGGACCAGCATCCTTGCGCAGGAACTTCCTGGAAATCCGCGTCCCCCACTGAGTTTACTCAAGAGTACGATAGGAGCGTACTGAGTAAGTCGGCATGCAATCCGATTTTAGGAACTTCATGCGAAAGCCTTCCCGAGGAAATCCGTGTCGTTTGCCTCGTTTTAGAGAAAACAACACCGTTAGAACCCGCAACGAGTCCGAACTATCAACGGTTTGGATCACCGAAAATTGTGCCCACGAGTACAAACTGAAAGCAAAACGTTCCGCAGTGGCGGGAGTTTCCTCTCTCAGAGCAACGGCAGTAGCAGCAATACCCGATAGAAATCCCACCAAACCCTTGCTTTCTCTCAGATGCCTTCAAATCCCTAAATCACTTGCAATCCTCCCATCCCAGCGATGGATTCGATATTCGCTGCAGCTTTGGAAGAGATTTGCCTCGAAGGCCGCAACGGCATCGCCGTCTCTAATCTATGGATGAGATTGCAGAATCATCCCTCTTTAGCTGGTCTCGACCCTTGCAGTGCCGTCAAGGAATCAATCTGGAGCAGGCTTCTCAACATTGCTGGCATGCAGTTCGAAGTACGGGGCTCCACCTTTGCTCCTGACGAGCCTTCAATCCGAACTGTCCAAGGATCAGAGAAGCTAGGGCTAAAGATCATCGCCCCGGAGCGTCTCAGGGACAGCTTCTTGGGTCTCGATGACCTGAAAGCTGCTGATGGCAAGACTTCAGAAGATCAGCGACGCCTGCTTGAGCGGATTGCCATCACCAGGTGTGTCTCGATTTTTCTCTTCCGCAGTTGTTCTCGTGTTCAGATTATAGTATAGTTCTGTTGAATTCTTCTATTTTCAGCTGAAATTGTCAATTCCTGCTACGCTTTTCATTGATGCCATGTTTGTTTACCCATAGCAATGAAACACCCATCAATACCTTCTGTCAGTGGAACACATGTTAATCATAATGGCCTTTGGAATTACAACTATAGGAAGAGAATTCCGTGGCACTGGCAGCATACTATATACTGTACACATGGTGCACGCATATGATGGTTAGGGCCATACATCTTGTGGGTGCTCGTTTGGGATAGAAATAACACAGAAATTGCAGTATGGGGACAAATAAAATGTTTAATGAAACGAAGAGAGGAGAGCCAACGCATGTTACAGTCATTGTCTCAAAGACAAATTTGCCCTCACAAAGGATCTGATCTTTGATGCACTGGGTTGCAACTCATTTGTCCTGGGGATACAATAGCTCTCCACGATGATGGATGGCTTGGATCAGGTCCACACTCAATCAAAAGCTCTTGAACTGAGAGTTGCCTTCATAAATTTGCCCACACTGAAAGTAGAGAAGGAAGAAAAGGGGAAGTTGAAGAGGAAGAACAAGAGTGGAGAGAGAAAACTGAAAAACAAGGTTTGTAAAAATCAAAGGTAAAGTGATTTTGAAGAGAAGGTGGCTTCCTAAGAAAGCTAGCCCTGGACACATGGCACTCAGGGTCGCACACATGGTGCCAGCTCAAGATGCGTGGCACTTAGGGTTGCACATGTGGCACCAACCAGCTTTATAAAGCAAAAAAATTAAAGCACGTGCGTGCACATGCACACTGCGCTACGCCCACGGCTTGGTGTGTGCGTGCATGAAAGAAATTTCCTGGGATCATGCAAAAAGAAATGATTTATAAATGATGAATGTATAAAATAACAAAACCAAAAAGTTTATTCTTTTAATTCTGAAATGCTTATGCAGCAGTGTTGTGGTTGACTGAGCATTCATGATTTGGGACCATCTGATTGATTTGCATCGCAGATGAACAACCACCCTCATTAGGACACCGTCCATGCGAAAGGGACCCATATTGCGAAGCCACCATCCATCGGAGTTGAGCTTGAAATAACTAATAGGAGGAGACTAACATGCGCTAACGTAGAGCGCCTCCCTCCCTCCACCTATAGCTCTCTTCCAATCATTGAAGAAATTTGCCTTGGAAGTATCCCAAAATTCAGTCTCATCATTGCCCATCCAGCAACCATTGAGCGTTTCCTCTTTTAATGTTTTTCATACACATGATCAGGTTATAAAAAGCCTTCCAATTTCTCCTCATTTCACAAATGCCAAAATATAACATATGATATCATCTTCAACATAATATTTCCTTTAATGGGAAAGGCACACAAGTCCAACTTTTGAGGGCCTTTTGGTTACCATCAAAGTTTTGTCTGGATAAGCTATTTTGGACACATCTGTCTAGTTGAGGCCTCTTCGTACAAGCTCACATGGATGAGCTATTTTACTATTGTGATTGCTTTTTTTTTTTTTTTTTGAAAGGTAACACTAACTTCTATTAAGAATGCAAAGTGGTAAGAAAATTACAATGACCAACCAGCCAATTCAGCCCAAACTATTATGATTGGATTTGGACGCTAGAAAGCAATTAACCCACTCAAGAACATCAGCCTTTACCCTTTTTTACAACATCTTACACCGACCCACTTGCTTTTGTGATTGCTGTTTGTTAAACACATGAATCTAGATGGATAGACATGCACATGTGGCACTTATATTTGGCATGTAGACATGCGGGGTACATGTGGTAGTGGCACATGCTGGTCATACGCAGACATAAGATGGAATGTTTGGCACATGTGGGGCACTCGAAGATGCATGGTGACAAATGTACATATGTGCACATTGGATACTCCTTTGTGTACTTATGGAGGATAGGCTTAGTGCCTCCCAAACGGTTCTACTTATATATCCTTAGTCAAATATTAGCCATATCCATTGTTTATCGAGCACCCTTGGGCAACAAATTGATGAGAATAGGACCAATGTTCATCGTATCGGTATCGGTGCATGTATTATCACAACCTCAGGAGACGAAAACGTATTAGTATCGCATGTATCGGGGGATGCATTGTTGTCTGAGGGAAACATAGGGAAAATGATGGAATTTTTCAATGAAACTTCAGGAGATGTTAAAAGAGTACACGTTTAGAACTCAAAGCATTACAAAAATAATACGCATAATAAGTTTTCGTTTTATATGGTCTTAAACTATGCTGTTTATTATTATTATTATTATTATTATTATATATAGAAGTGATGCATTTTTTGTTTGAAATGAGTTCATATAATTCATAAATCATACAAATAAATACTAAAACACAAATAATATGTAAAAAAAAGAAGACGCAAAGATACATCTGTGCCCATTGCATTTGTGCCTCATACCCATATAGAGTTACAAGGCAACTCATAGTCATCATCTTCGGCTCTACTATGGTGGTCATAGTACCATCACTCCATGTATTGGTGGTATTGTGCCTAGGTCATGGTAGAATGATGCTAACTCACTTACCCTCTCAAGTATTGCTGATGTTTTAAATATCGACGATATCGGCCGATATATCCCACGATATATCTTGTATCTCTCCCATGCGATACGAAACGCACTGGTAGTGCCGATATATCCCACATGTTTGATCTGGTGAGCATTTTCAATTTTCGATCTTTTTTTTGTTGTTGTTGAAATGATCTTAAATCAGTGCCAAATAGTTACAAATCCATTGGTTCTTCTCTAATTTTGAAATTTGAGTGTAGGTGGTCTAATTTGGGAAATTTCAAAAATTTACCAATTTCTCCCAAATTACTTCCAATTTTGCACACCAAACATGAAATCAAGCATGTATGAGGGCTGATCAATTGATTTGTTAGATCTTTGTTAATTTTTGGAAAATAAAAATAATTTTTTAATTAAAAATTAATAAAAAATATTAAAATATTAAAATATTGCTACATTTCCCTTCAACTAGTTGTCAATTAAAACTAATTTCGAAGTATTTACGGGTGTTTGATGAAATGATCATCACATACACTCCAAATGTTATGCATTTAATTTGAATATAGTTGCATTAGTTCAATCAGACAGTGCATAGCTTAGGACCCTATATAAAGGAAACCTATTATGTGCACTTCTTTTTTTAAGATGTTATGGTTTAAAAGTGTGTATTAAGGTCTTTTTAAACAATCTCTGAAGTTTCATTGAAAAATTCAACCATTTTTCCAATGTTTTCCCATGTTTCCCAAAAAGTGCGATAAATTATCCAATACAAACGATATATCCTGTGCGATAACCGATATGTATCTATATGCCAAGGAATGTAACGCGATACCGATATTTCGAACATTGGCTGCTATTCATCCTCTCCTAATTGGATGAGTACGCCCATCCTATGAGTACTTTATACTTGTGTTCGTCTGTGGCTGATGTGGATCTGGAGCTGGATACAGATTGGGTATGATAGAGTATCCTAGATGCATTTGCTCATAGTCATATAAGTGATACCCTTGTTTGTATCCATGCATATTCCTGCCCATATTTGTAGTTGAATGATTGTGAGTCGACTATCTGTCGTAGTTGCTAGAGTCGCTCTTCCCATATCCATGAGGTCCATAACTATATATGATCCATCTCCATATTCATACTGTGGCTCGGAACTGGATTTGTCCCACCCACCAGTAATATCTATAGACCCAACACTACGTGATGGAGACTCCTCAACCACTTAGTTACTTTTTGAACAATGATACTTATTCTATGGTTGAGAATCCTGTGGTGGAACATGAAGAGAATTGTGGTCTTCATTCTAGCCCTTTTGGGTGGCATGATCAAACTCCCTAACCCCAGTAAATGTGCCAAGAGTCCAGTGACTATTGACGACATAGTTGTTGCCACCCCCACCACCACCACCACCACCACCACCATCGACGCCTCCACTACCACTTTGGTGTGTGTCATTGTCATGAAGAAAGTGACTAACCAGTGCACTTTACCATCCTTTCGGTTGGCTGACTTCTCTCATCAATGGGTCAAAACAATTGTGGGAAGATGCCTCTCTCTCAAGAATGACGTCAACATCGATACCCTGTGATGTAGGCCCACGGCTCACCCAACCCCATGACCCACTGCAGGGCTTAACATGTGTTGGTTTTGGAATATTTAGTTATAAATTTGGGGCCCAAATATCAAGATTTGCAATTTACTATTTGTGGAAAATATGGTGGTTGATTTAAAGATGTGATTGAAGATATATGGGCTAATTTGAAGATGTGATTGAAGGTTTAGAGGATTGTTTCTTAGATTTGCTTTTACTATTATTAGGCTTTTGCCATCTTAGGTTAAGATTAATTTGAAAGCAGTCTCTTAGTTGAGGGGATTCTCATTGAAGATTCATTAGGGTCTATAAAAGAGGGGGTGGTGTAGGAGGTAGGTATTCCAAAATTTTCTTAAGCATGAGTTTTTCTTGAGTATTGTAAGAAAAAGTTTAATATCGATAAAGTTATTTCTCCCTCTCGACTTCATTATTCTTGTGGGTGCACTCTTGTCTATTTCTTTACAATTCAGGTGCCAATATCTCATTTGACTTGATGATTGGGTTGCATCATTTTGTTATCAGAGCGGGTGATCGTTTGAGAACTGATGACTTTACATCATCTCCTAATGGCTTTGAAGGTGACACAAGAAGAGTTTGTGTAAGTAATCCAATTGATCCACACACTCATGAGTAGGTAGATCTACTCATGCATACGGTGGGTAATCTCACTAATCAAGTGTGGGAGCTCCGACTTGTAGGAAATTCAGAAACTGAAGTTGGAGCACATGGACAGGAATGCCCCTACCAAGGTCCTAACCAACAACGGGCGGCCCTTGCTTATGAAAACACCAATGATCGAATCCTTCGATGGCTAGACTGTGATAGAGAACCAAGAATTGTAGTCGATATTCCGGAAACAATGAAGAGATCCACGGAGTTGAAGGAAAATTGACATCTTAAGTGATTGGTGCATTAATGTTGGATCTACACTTGAATTCACCAATGTATCAAATGATGGATCCATTGATAGTAGCAGTGACATTGATAGACATGCAAATAGGTCTCAACACTCAAATTCAAGTACCTTTCCAAAAGATGACTGTGGCGTGAAAAACGGTGCAGATGTTTCATAGTCTATAAAGAACTTTAAAGTTACAATAAATGAGTAGGCACCCACAAAAGCGCAAGTGAAAGAGATCATATATAGTGAACTCCAACAAAGGTTGCACCGAGTCGAAGCCGAGGGTTGCAACCCTAGTTTCCACCAAAGAAGAAGATTCATTGTAGAGGCAGTACAAGTTTGAGATTGATTCCCAACTCAAGGATGAGTTCTCTTAAAGTCGGGAGGAATTGATGTAGGCCCGCGGCCCACCTAGGCTCACAACCACCGCAGGGCTCAATATGTGTTGATTTTGGACTATTTATTTATAGAATTGGGGCCTAAATGTCAAGAATTGCAATTTACTATGTGGAAAATATGGGGGCTCGTTTAAAGATGTGATTGAAGATATATGGGCTAATGTGAAGATGTTATTGAAGATTTGGAGGATTTATATCCTACATTTGCTTTTACTATTATTAGTTTTTATTTTTTATTTTTTATTTATTTATTTTTTTTAAACCATAGATTGATTTGAAATTAGTCTCTTAGTTGAGGGGATTCTCATTGAATGTTCTTTTTTTTTTTTTTTTGGGGGGGGGAATTTCTAAGTTTGGGTTTTCCTTAAGAATTGTAAGAAGTTTGATAACAATGAAGTTCTATGCCTCTCTACTGAAATATTCTTGTGGCCTTACTCTTGTTAATCAATTAATTAATTATTTTTAAATTTTATTTTTTGCAATTTGGGTGTCGATATCTCATTGACTTGATAGGTTGCACCACCTTGCAATGCTGCCTCACTAGATAACTTTGTTGATGTATTGCGTTCCTCTTGTGGTCTAATCAAATATTCACACTTTAAAGTTTTCCTTATAGCTTTATAACTGTGCTCATTTTTTGTTATAAACTGCATGGCATTGTAGAACACCACATGCATAACAACCTTAGGAGAAAGACAAAAAAATTAGACAACGCATCTGTCTTCACGTCAACACTCACATCCACTGACTTGATGAACACAATGCTCGATGCACAGTAAACAGGGTATCTATCCACCTTTTTTGCTTGCTGTCCATCCAATGTCTATGGAATCTATCTATATCTGTAATCCATTGTCTATAAGATATTTTTACGCATTTCTCAAGTAGTCCATTTGTCACTTTACATGACCTTTTTTTTTTGTGATTTTCATTGTCATGACTGTTGTGTTTGTGTTCTCTGTCTATTTTCAGATTGTTGCTTTAGTTAAATAATTTTCTTGCTTCTAAATAAGAAGAAACATGGAACTTGTCCTAAAATGCATCTATGCATATTTTTTCTCTAGTTAATGCATTTGACATATTGCAGAACAAATGGGATAACACAGAGTCAACTTGCAAAGGAATTTGGTATGAAAGGAAATGACCTTTTTTACCCAGTGAGGAACCTTGAATGCCGGCGGTTGATCGTGAGGCAATCCACCATTGTAAGGAGAAAAGAACCTGCCATTGAGGGAGAAAAATCGGAAAATAGCACCAACTGCAGTCCTATTGCTACAAATTTGATACATTTATGTCGTTATGCAAAGCATTTGAATTTGAGTTCTCAACAAAGGCTTGAGATTACAAAGCCTGATACAGTAGAAAGTTTTGGCAATGTAGATGGGAATACTTTGACTGGAGTTGGTGTTTCTGGAGAAAGTAGCAAAGAAGATGTGCTTGTAAAAGATTATGTACCTGAGCTGAAAGCTGTCTGTGATAAACTTGAAGAAGCCAGTGGCAAGGTCAATCATATGTGATTGCTGATTGTTTTTAAATGCTTTAACCGCTGATTTGTTTTTTTTTTTTTTTTTGACATTCTTTTGTTAAAGGTTCTTGTTGTGTCAGATATTAAACAAGCTCTTGGCTATAGGAAGACTCCAGGTCATAGAGCTTGGAGAAATGTAAGTTCCATTTTTTAGATCCAATGGTTTTTATTTATCTAACTTTTGAGTTGGTAGTCTTGTTCTCCTATCTCTTTTCATCTAATCATGCTTGTATTACTCATTATTTAAATGTGCCCGCAGATTTGTAACCGGTTGAAAGATGCTCGCTTGGTGGAAGAATTTCGTGCAGAAGTAAACAAAAAGGTGCACATGATGATATTAGATATGCTCTTTTTAATTGACTTGTTTTCAAATTCGTGCTTTATCAATGTGGCCTTTTAACTTGATTTTGGCTGTGTAAATTAAATGTCATCTACTAGATGTAAAGCTTCAGTTTTTTGTTTTTTTTTTTTTTTTGGTTTTTTTTTTTGGTTTTTTTTTTTTTTTTTTTTTTTTTGTTTTTTTTTTTTTTTTTTTTTTTTTTTTTTTTTTTTCCTTCAAAAATTATTTTTCTGGTAGGAAGGTAAGCTTCAGCAGTTCCTTACTAGCAACTTGGCTTCTTGATGCCTACTCTCTTATAGTTGCTGACATCAGAGTTTTATTGCTCGTTGAATGCCTTGTTATGGAGAACTATAAAAATTGGAGTCCATTTATCCTGTTTTTTTTTGGAAGTTTTGGTGCGGCATGCACATGCTGGACCTTTGTGCATGATGTGAAAAGATAAATCAATTATTACTCTCTATTTTTTATTCATTTCTCAGGTACTTCCCATGTATTGATCTTTATAGTTTTATGTGTACGCTATCTTTGAAATGTGCTTATATCTCTTTTGATTGTTTGAAACTTAGCCACAGGAACTTCCTACCAAAGTGTCACTCCTGCTTCTGACACGTGGTCCCACTGTTGCTTCTTGGGAATTGCAATTCCTAACAATTTGAAATAGATGCCTCATCACTTCCACATCCAAAGCTGCACTACTTCCCATCATGCTTTATGTAACTAAGGTTTGGAAACTTGGTTGCAGATTCAGACTCACTGGAGTCGACTCAATGTGGGTTTGAACTTGTTTACTGGGTTGCGTGAAACCTACTTTACTGGCTACTATACTTGGTTTGGCAGGTTGGATGCGCCACTGAAGACTAGTTTGGTTTGGGTTGGAACGAGGCGAAGAAGTCTTTCTTATGAGCATATTGTCTAACTTAAAGTACATCTAAAGCAGTACGCATTCTGGATATTACATAAAAAATTAAAGAAAACTTTTAAGGCCTAAAATGTGATTTTTAGTCTACCTTGGACAGAAAGGAAATCACTCACAAAAAAAAAAAAAAAACTTATGTATATCTGTATTAAAATAAATTGAAAACGTTATGTTCTTGACCCATTTGGTTGAGCTGTTGAATCATTTGTTGAGGGAAGTCAGGGATTGACTGAGTCTATAATTGATTTGGGTTTTTTTAGCTATGATATGGTTTTTAGAGCTATGATATGGTTTTTTAAATTGTTTTTTGTTTTCTTCAAGTCACTTGGGTCTTATTTTCTTTCCATTATTATCATTAGTCTCTGCATTTTTGTGTGAATTGCAACTGCTGATGGATGATGTGAGGTGATACCTTGATGGGAGGTGATACTTCATCACATTCTGCCGAAGTGGAAAACAGTCTCCTTTTGCAGTATGTCTTCAACAACCGAGTTAATTTTACCTCCATCATGAGTCAGATTTACCGGCATGTGTCGTCCCATTGGGGTCCACATGCTGAGATGGTCTAATGATCGGAACTGTCCATGTTAAAGCTGATATGCTAAACAAACAACCATAGGAAACTTGTATCAAGCAGATGATTCTAAAAGTCTCTCAGTACAACATTGAGAATACATTTTCAATGGCCCATATTCAACTCCAAAAACCAAAGGTCAGGAGCATCCTTGAAGCTTGGCTTTGGGACCATAACTTTTCACTGTAGCACCGAGGAAATGGGCAGTTCAGATCATTGGAATATCTCAGCATGTGTCACAATGGGGTGACACATGCTGCCAATCTCGAGTCACGAAGACAACTGGAGATTGAGTTGCTAGTAATATCTGGGCATTTCGATTTCTTGATGAACCCAAATGTTGGTATGGGGGTGGAAGTGGAAATTGAGATACCTGGCAGTGCAGGTGCCCCCAATTCAGATGGCCCCTTGTGTGCATTTATTCATTCTCTGAAATGACCATTTGACCACACCTTTTTATGATTATTCTTTAAAATTAGTATAGGACATGACCTCCCTTTTCTCAATCTTGCTTGTCATTAGTCTTCCTTATTTAATTTTAATTTAATTTAATTTTATTTTAAATGCATACTGGTAAATGCTGAGCTAAGCCTTTTCATGCCCGTTATAGAGACTGTGATTGTTGAACAGGAGTCATTGCTGCTAGTTTATCATGTCTTTGTACATTTCTGCAGGTCGTCAATTGTTTACGTTTATTGAAGAAATTTGATCCAAAAAGTTTTCAGCCAAAGACTGCAGTGTTTGCATTTGATGATTTTGACACAGACCAGCCAGATAAATGTGGAAACAGGGGACAAACAAGCGACCTGCTTGTAGAGCTTCCCATTGAGCATCAAGTGTATGATATGGTTGATGCTGAAGGCTCAAAAGGGATAACTGTTATGGAGGTGAGTATATAACTTTCTTGGTTGTGATAATTCAATTTTAATCTAGTGTGTTGTTCGCTTCTTTCTACCAGTTTCTTTTGTAAGCATGTTCATTAGAGTTGCGAGAAATGGCCTTGACTAGTAACCACAACTGATTTAAGTGCCATTTCTTGGGAAATAACTGTTGGCAGCATCATCTTGGTGTGTTTCATTGGGACTACTAGTTCATATGTCACCTGTTTTAGCCTTTTGTGACCTTTAAATGGCAATATGTTGTTCGAATAATTTTCAGTATCTCATGGGAAACATATGAAGCAGAGGAATTATCATTGTTGTCGTGGTCATTGCAACTGCCACCTGGTATTTGGAGTTCTCATGATGCTCTACAAAAGTTCGATGACCAGTTGGCCGCCTGACATGAGCCCTCCTAAGCTAGGTTGGGGATCGGCTGGTGCAATTTCTACCATGTAGAGATGATTACAACTAATAACATTTCATGTATCCTATAAAATCACCATTGAATGAAACACATTTACCCAAACCTCTGAAACCATCAATAAAGAAAGCAGTCAAAGCAACCTCCTCATGGCTACTCCCTGTGGAAAAAGGATGAAAAGAAAATGATATGGTGTAGCCATATCAAGCATTACATCCCATGCTCAGGGAGGCTGAAACCACGTGAGTACAACCCAAACAACAACCAAGCAATGGTGATTGTGGCTAGAGCTGTACACCGAGTCGAACCGAGTCGAGCTGGGCTCAGCTTGACTCGGCTTGATTAGCTGCTACCCCGAGCTCGT
This sequence comes from Magnolia changhungtana, assembly GCA_030180095.1. Lineage (NCBI taxonomy): Eukaryota > Viridiplantae > Streptophyta > Magnoliopsida > Magnoliales > Magnoliaceae > Magnolia > Magnolia changhungtana. The sequence goes on from JASAUF010000662.1 coordinate 3,017,053, forward strand.
GTTCAGCTCGGCTTGGTGACTGAGCCGCTTTGTCCAGCTCGACTCGGCTCGGTCAGTAGCTCGGGCCAGTTCGAGCCGAGTTCGAGCTCGAGGTTTCGAGCGGAGTTTGAGTTCGAGTTTTTGAGTTTTCAAGTTTGAGTTCGAGTTGAGTTTTCGAGATGAGTTCAAGTTCGAGGTCGGAAGTTTTGAGTTAAAGTTGTACTTGTACATAACATTTAATAACACAATAAAACTGAAAATAAAAAACAATATACAAACTGAAAACTAAAAATATTCTAATTACAACAACATTAGAAAAGTTTTTTTTTACTGTCGTTATTTACTAATTACTACTAGAGAGGAGATTCGTTTGCCAAGCTCGAGTTGCTATCCAATTCTTCATATACGTACTCGTTCACCTCTCCCGAATCAGAAGGTGGAGAGAGCTTTTTATCGTGCTCTTGTATAATTTGAATTAAATTGTTCAAACTTTCTTTGTAAGCAAATTTATATGTAGTTCCCAATACCCTGTACAATGCACCAAGATTGGAGAGAAACTTCGATGGTTTGTTTCTTTTCTTTTTTTTATTCGTGTAGCTTGAACCTGCTTCGGTATTATGTTGTCTTGGAGGACATCGTTGATGTCTAGAAGCCTCTTCCATACTACGTTTTAAGGCGAGTTGGAATTGTTCTCCTTATAATGTTAATAATCTAGCTTCCTCTTCTGCCTTAGAAAGTTTGGATGAGGGAGTGAAATGTTTTTTATTCGAATAAATAAGGTTTAAAAAAGAAGTTGGACTTCCTTTGGTGCTTTAGGACACAGTTTTGCATTTCCACCTCGACATGATAAGTGTAACCCGATTCGATTAGTTTTGTTAACAAACTTGGCCCCACAGAAATGAGACAATCTTCAATTTTCCGGATTTTGGAGAGGACTAAGGAACCATAGTCGCAAACGTCGGTCAATGGTTTACTTGAAGACATATCTACACTCTGTGTTGGAGAAATTAGTATTTTAACAATAATGAAATATGAAAAACAGTTGAAAAAATGAAACATGAGATATAAAAAGCAATAATGAAATATGAGAGATAAAAAATAATAATAAAATATGATATATAAAAACAATAATGAAATATGAGATATAAAGCAATAATGAAATATGGATTATAAAATAAACAAAAGCATGATATGAAAATAAAATAAAAGTCATTGATGCTTTGCACTTATAATATCCATCAACATAACATAGAAGTACACATTGCATTATTGTCAAGTTTCAAGAAATTAACAATAATTTTTAACCTAATCTCATTCACGTTGCCGTTGTTGCATGTGCAGTCTTGTCTTGAGGCTCGTTCTCTTCATTCTCCTCAATATCAAAACCATTCTCCCCAAATCGAACGCAACCAATCTTGTGTACAAATTAATGCTTCAACTGTTTTTGGTGTAAGGGAGCTTAAATGCTGGCTCATGACCCTACTCCCTATGCTAAAAGTGGATTTTGATGCCATCGTTGAAATAGGAATTGACAATATGTCCCGTGCCATCGCTGATAGTGTAAGGTATTTTCCTTTACTAGCTCTCAACTTCCACCTCTCCAAAACATTGAAGTTTGAATCTTGCCGTCTTACGATTGACTCTTTGAGATACAAGTCCTAATTCTGATGATTCCGTCTCATTATCTGTATCTTCTTGTGCTAAGAAAGACATGTATTCATCGTCGAGCATATGGTCATCGCTTGTAGCAACAGTAGGAGCTCTAACGTCTTTATCACTTGGTGTGATTGTGTACGTAGTGTACAATTCTTCAATTGGGTCATGAACCTTGGAGGTTTCGGTTATTGCTATTTGATCAGAATAAATCTTCATAAAAATGAACTTAACAAAGCTCATCTTGCACCGAGGATCAAGAACAACCCCTAAGGCCATTAATAAATGACATTCATCTCAGTACTCATCGAACTTCATTTGCATACCAAGTGCCATAAGTTGTAGAAAATCTGGACCTTCACTGACACTTTTTCTTAGGGCTTCCTTGATCTTCCAAACAGATGGAAGAAACGTATTTGCTGTGGGATACTTATTTCCAGAAAATATCTGTGCAGTCATAAAAAACCTAGAGAAACTTGTGAACTTCTTTTGCTTTGCTCCAATCTTCTTCAGTAGGAAACCAAGAATACGTTCTATCATGCGCTGCATATTTAGGAAATGCAAGTTTCAATTCCACGGCCGAATCCAATAATTCAAAAGTTGAATTCCAACGTGTGCATACATATAACTTTAACGTTTTTTTAGACTTTACATTCAAACGTTGGACTATATCACTCCATATACTCAATCTTGAAGGTGAGCCCCTTGTGTATTTTACACTCTCCCTTATGTTCTCTATAGTTGAGTCAATTGTTTTCAGCTCTTTTTGTACAATTAGGTTTAATATGTGGGCACAACACCGAACTTGGAATATTTTTCTTTCAAAAAATAAATTGCTAGTTGCCTTGAACTGGTTATGTAAGAATGATATTACACCGTCATTTGTTTAAGCATTATCTAAAGTTATTGAAGAGATTTTATTTTCAATGCCTCAATCTTGTAAACATTTATAAATGTAAATGCAATACGAAATAACTAAACCGGTATGAGGAGGTGGAAGGTGGTAGAAGTTCAAAATTCTCTTGCGAAGTTTTCAATCTTCATCAATATAATGTGCGATCAATGAAATGTATCATTTTCTTTGATTAGACGCTGTTCACAAATCAGAAGTTAAACTTACTCTTAAGACTGATGCCAAAAGTGCTTTCTCTTTCATTTTCTTACTTGTGTACATCTTCATGCACTCCTTCTTTACAGTAACGGGGGAGGCCTTCTCAAGCTGAGGATTAAGGAATTTACTGTATCCTATGAAAACTTTGCTCTCTATCATTCTAAATGGTTTTTCATCAACGATCACAAGTCTTGCATACCACTCTTTTATCTTCTCTTTTTCAAACTTATGAGTGAAAGTTTACCTTGAGAAGCATCTCCTTCAGACTTGCTAAATGATAGCAACTGTTGGTCTATAATTGGAATTGTTGGTCTGTTTGAACAACTTTGCCTATGTTTGTTTAAATGAGTAGTTGACCTCTCATGATTTTTCTGTATAGTGCTTTGCAGTGCATACATCTTATCTTCCGCACATCATTAAGTAGAACTTCTTCAAAATTATCCCACATCTGACCTTTTCTTTCCTTTAGTTGCGGTTGCGGTTGCAGCTGAAGACCCTTCTCCCTCAACAATAAGAGGAGATGTGGCCGACGCACTGGCACCAGGGGTAGTTGGGACTTCCTCACTAGCCATCTAGAAATATAAAGTTAAGAAACTAACTTTTGGACACTTATTAACACAATTGGTGTGTATGTAAATGTCCTCTAAAATTTCTAGAATTTCTTAAGTGTCTAAATCAGTCACCCCTTCAATGTTAAATAAATTGTAATGTTTTCATTTTTTAATTTAAATGCCATGTCAAAATTTTGGCAGTATCTCCCCTTATCTTTACAGAATATATTAATCTTGTATTTGATTCGCACGTCAACTATCCACACAAAGTGTTGATATTTGATGAGGAAATAAATGCAAGAAATATATCCAGAGAGAATACGAGGGACGAACCGAAACATGTATGTGCATTTAAATTAGAATAAATGAAAACATTCTTATCCATCTAACATTAAACTATCTAAAAAGAGAATTTGAGAATTTCTATGCATAAAAAACCATATTGAATCTATGTCTGGCAACATAGAAATCTTCAAATGGGCAACTAATTATCCTATGCTATAACGATAAAACATTAAAAAAAAATTAAAGTTATTGATTAAACAATAAGAAATTAACAATAACAATAACATTAATTAAATGAACAATAACAATAACATTAATATTAATGTTAAGTTAATTTAGTTGAACATTAATATTAACAACCTAACGTTGACGTTAACAATAAGAAAAAAATAGCATTAACATTAACATTAACATTAATGTGGGGAACATTTAAAATAATTGTAAATAATAACTAAAAATAACATTAAGTCATTTACAATCTAAATTATAACATTAACATACGTGAATCACTTATCAATCTAACATTAATTATATATATATATATATATAATATTAATATATTATAATGTATTTATTATACAATATATATAATTTATATTATATTTATACAATATGCATCATTCATTCACCACCCATCCAATTATCCATCACATCCATGATCCGTCCATCCATGATTCAACCAATCATCCATCCATCTCTCCTAAGTCCCATCCATCCAACCATCCAACAATTCATCCATCCATCCATCCATCCATCCAACCAACCATCCAACCAATCATCCATCCCTCCCTCCCATCCATTCATCCATCCAACCAATCATCCATCCATCTCAATAAAGGTTTTACGATTTTTAATATTATATATATGATTTTTTTATGTATAATATATAATATAGGGTTTATGATTTTTTTACTTTAATAAGTAATATATAATTATGTATAAATATAATATATAATATAGGGTTTATGATTTTTTATTTAATAAGTAATAATTAATTAATTAATTATGTATAATATATAAATATAATATAGGGTTTACTATTTAGCATGGAAACTCATGATTAATTATTGTTCATAAATGTCAGGGGGAAAAGGAAAAGGGTTCCTCGACTTAGGTGGACCCCACTATGGTGTTTACGTGAAATCCATCCTGACCACCATGTGCGTCACCCCATGTTAGGCCCAGGAGTCTAGGAAATCAGCCTCATTTATGATTGAAGTGGACCACATAATTAGAAATAGTGTACCAGGCAAAGCACACTCTTCAAATTGTTTTCCTTAGTGCGGCCCACCTGAATCACTAAGGGGTCGTTTGACACCATGGATTTGGGGGGATTTGAGGGGATTTCAAATCCCTTGTATATTTGGCACCATAAAGTAACTGTGGATTTCAAACCCCCTCTTGAGGGGGCTTGAAATCCCAAGGTGGAAGCTAGGATTACATCTAAAATTCTCCCATGAGTCACATGTGTAACAAATGTCACTAGGCTACTAATCTATTGAGCACGTGGCTCACTAATGATATCCCAAAACAATTAGATTATCAACAACATCACTAAAATTACTTCAATAGGATGATTTGCGCAGTCCAAACATTGTCCATGTAAATCAACGATTAAAAATCGTTGGTTAGTCGCTCTGATGTGATCCTATTCTTGTGGCCCATCTGAGACGTGGAATTTCATTGTTTTCAGCCAAAGTATATATTTCAACAGGCTTATTACAATCATCGTGACATTACATTCGTACACTAATTAGAGATATTAAAGTTGATTTAGTAACTAAATTCAAACCCCTGTAAATATACTATACATAGCTACTTTTGGATTATAGGGGATTCTGAATCCAAGGAGCCAAACGCAATCGGAGGATTCCAAATCCAGGAGATTTCTAATCTAGGGTATTTCAAATCCATGGTGCCAAACGAGGCCTAATAAGCTTGATATTTAGGCTCTAAGACCGTGCTTTAGTCTAGCATCCAATGGTTGTAGTGGATTCAATATAATAGTCACGATGGGCACTGTAAAAATCGAGGGTGGTCATCTTTCTTCTAATTGTTTCCATTGTTGTGGGCATATGGCCCTCTTGGATCATAGGTTAACCTGATTTTTTGGCTTTAAGGCTAACATGGGATTACACGTCTAATGGTTGGAGTAGATCTCACATACACATCATAGTGGGCTTTGTAAAAAATGGAGGGTGTTTGTAAAATTCCTTGAAAAATGAAGTCTTAGGTCCAACCAGCATAAAAACTCACCATTACTTTTTGTTAATAAATGTAGGGAGAGAAGGAAAAGGGGTTGCCGGCTTGGGTCGACCCCACAGTGGTGTTTATGAGAAATCCACCTCAACCACCATGTGTGTCACCCCATGCTAGACACAAAAATTAGTCTCATCTGTGATTGAGGTGGATCACACAATTGGAAACAACATCCAAGGCAAAGCTCAGCCTCCAAACTGTTTCCCTTGGTGTTGACCCACCTAAATCACTAATGACCCTGATTTTTTAGCCCAAGACTATGCTTTAGTGTGGCATCTAATGGTTGGAGTGGATTCAATATAATAATCACGGTTGGCCCTGTAAAAATCAAGGTTGGATGTCTCTCTTCTAGCCATTTCCATTGTTGTGGCCCACTTGAACCATAGGTCAGCCTTATTTTTTGGCTGTAAGGCTAACATGGGATTACACGTCTAATGGTTGGAGAGGATATCACATACACATCATAGTGGGTCCGTCAAAAATCAAGGGAGGGCATTCGTAAAACTCCTTGAAAAAATGAGGTCTTAGGTCCATCTAGTTGGAGTATAGGTTGAGATCTAACTAGAGATAACTAGTTTATTCTGACCTTTGCTATATGTATGACATCCAACCCTTGTAATAGGTGGACCCCATCACGATCATCACCTTTTGAAAAACTCAGTAAAAACCATTCACTGAGTGCACCCCATTTTTGTTTCGCTATTTACCAATGTATAGACGTTTTATACGATGTGGCCCAATTGATTTGTAGATAGGACTGAACATTGCATTAGGCAATCATCGTGGTGGGGCCAACTTGTTGGAAGGGCTGGATGTCACATGCACTTAATACTTTGGAAGTTATCATATGGATGTGCTATATTTTGTGGTCCAACATGTAGGAGTAAAGAGTTTTTTAGGGAATAAACCTTGATTTTTTGAAGGGGTCCACCATGATGTGTATGTGAAATCAATACCGATCTTTAGATGTGTAATCTCATTTTAGGTCCAGATCAAAAAACCAGTTTGACCTGTGCTTCAAGTGTGCCATAACAATGGAAATGGTTAGGAGAGGGATATCCACCCTTGATTTTTACAGGGCCCATCGTGATTATTATATTGAATCCTCTCCAATCATTGGATGCCACACTAAAGCATAGCGTTGGGCCCAAAAATTAGGTTGATTAGTGATTTAGGTGGGCCACAACATGGGAAACGATTTGGAGGGTGAGCTTTGCCTTGTACACTGTTTCTAATTGTGTGGTCCACCTCAATCACAGATGAGGCTGATTTTTGTGTCTTGGGCCTAACATGGGTGATGCACATGGTGGTTAGGGTGGATTTCACACAAACACCACGGTGGGGTCCACCCAAGCCGGCGACCCCTTTTCGTTCTCTCCTTGCATTTATTAACAGTAATTAATGGTGAGTTTCTATGCTGGTTAGACCTGAGGTATAGTCCAACTGGTTGGACTTGAGTGTGCCTCTTTTTTAAAAGAATTATAAAAATAATTAAAAAATATATTTTTAAATAAATGCATCCTACATTGTAGGACATATTTGGCTTCTGAATATTATTGGATATGTTTTCATGCATGTTTTCTATGATTTAAATTATATAAACTGATTTTGAATATAGTCACATCACTTCTATCATACAATGCATAGTTTATGACCATATACAAAAGGAAACTTATAATATGTACTGGTTTTTTTTTTGGTGATCTTTTGAGTTCTAAGTGTGTATTAATGTCTTTTTTAACATCCCCTGAAGTTTCATTGGAAAATTCAACCAATTTCCCAATGTTTCCCAACAACTGCTATACTTTACGTGATTCATGTGATATTTCCTATATGCTATTTGATATGTTTTTGTATCCCCAGGGTGTGATACATGTGCTGATACCGATACTGAAAACAACGGTTGCCATTCAAGGAAAAATACTGTAGTTTTGCAGTGTGAATTCTTGTGAGCTTGAGCATTTCTATATGGATCTGCATATCTGTTATGATATTTTTAGCTGACGCCTGTATGTTTGAGTCTATTGTGTATATGTTTGCATATGCGTTTGCACTCAGGCTTCTCTTATGCATGTGTCACCATATCAAACTAATATTCTTTCGTTGTTTTGTTACTACTCTACAAACAGGTTTCCAAACGCCTTGGACTGAAGAGAAGTAAAAATCGACTTCAGAATATGTTCTCAAGGTTTGGAATGCCCCTCCAGTCAGAAAACCATAACAAGTCGTCGCTTTATCGAGTTTGGACGCCAAGAAACTTCAGCCATAAGGAGTGTCGTAGCTATGATGAGAGTAAGCAGTTGGTTATTGGTGGAACAGGTCTGAGTTTAGGCAATGAGATTACAGGTACAACTTATGATGTAAAAACTGACACGGTGAATGAATTGCCCGAATCATGTGCTCCTCCACTGGAAACATCCGTTCCCATTTCATCAATCCCATCAAAGCTTCGATCTAGTCAGAGGTATCCATGCCTTCCAACTGCTGTTGGGGTCCAAAGGGAACAAAGGATACTTGAAAGATTGCAGGTTTGGCTAGTTCCTTCTTTAATATCTAATTTTGATATTGTGGTACCATTATCTAATAATAATAATATTTCTAGATCCAGCTAAGCAATAATTTTAGGAATCGTTTCACTGTTATCAGACTAGGCAAGGATGTAGCCCCTTTGTTCTTTTCAGCAGTTTGCCTGGTCAGACTGTAGTTTGTTATGTGTTTTCTCCACTTTCTGTTTCTTTGTTTTGCCGGTTCTTTTTTAATAAAATTTTCACCTTTCAAAAAAATACATAATCATAATAATAATGATAATGATGATGATGATGATGATGATGATGATAACAACAACAACAACAACAACAACAACAACAATAACAATAACAATAACGGTAATACCTTCTTATTATGGTTCTCTGCTACAAAGGGCTTATTCCTCGCAAGATATATGCCATATCAACTTGTTTGTTTTGTTGTTTCAGATTCTTAAAATAAAAATAAAATCCATAATCCATTTCATGTTTGACTAAAGAGTTATCTTCTTGCACTGCATGTATGGTTAAGTATGGTAAGACATAAACTTACAAAAGATAATATCTTGGAATATCATTATCCTGGCCTTGGCAATTCGAATTGCAGACAAGTTGTAAATGAATTAGCTGAGAAATAAGAATTGTGATGTGATCCTTGGAATCTAAATTGCAAAATGTTTCAGGTAGAGACATCAACGAGTGGTGGGGAATGTCCAATAAGCATTATTCATTCTGCCCAGCTAACGGAACAGTAGGTGTAGAGAAATCAGTTAATAAGTATGCACATGTGTATATATTTCAGTGGTATGGTGGACTGCTGAATTGATTTTCATGCTAGTCAATAAAAGTGAGGAGAGAGGTGATTCCCAACCCTAGCTCTCATTATCTCTATTTTGTTCATTCTCTTTCTCCCTTCTGTCTTCCTTTTTCTTCTTTTACTATGTAAGTCTGCTACGCGGTATCTGAAAGGGATTGGATCCCTTTTTATTTTTATTTTTTTTCCTTTCAAAAGGTGATACGTTTATTGATCAGAGGCCGCAACCAAAAGAGTACAATAACCAAAAACAAAAAGAAGATTACAGCTCTAGCCAATTTTCCGGAAACTGGGAAATAAGCTTCAGTGCAATCACCCATTCCATAACTTGAGATTTGGCTCTTCTGAACACCTCCCACACATGCCCTTTCCGAACCCCAAATTCATTTACCAAGTTCACCTCTACTCCTTTATCTATCATTCTGCTAAGGTCCTCTATAACTACTAGAAATAAATATGGAGAAATGGGGTACCCCTGCTGTAAGCCTCAAGATGTTGAAAAGAAACCATTTGGGAACCATCAGCCAAGACTGAGAATTTCACGGAGCTTACACATTCCCGAATCCAAGACCGCCATTTCTGCCCACAACCCATCCTTCCTAATATGTAATCCAAAGTCCCAATCAACGTGATCATATGCTTTTTCATTGTCCAACTTACACATTACTCCTTTAGATCTTCTCCTATTACAAGAGTCGATACATTCGTGAGCCACTAATGCCGTATCCACTATCTGTCTACCTTCCACAAAAGCCCCTTATGATAAGGACACGACTTCTCCAATAACTGAGTGAAATTTAGATGCTAGCATTTTCGGAAAAAAATTATATGGTTCTCCCAAAAGATTGATGGGTCCGTGACTTCTTTTTTGGAAATCAATGCAATGAATGTAGCCCCTAACTCCTTTGCTATGTGACCTGTTTCGTGAAATTCTTTAAGAAAGGCAATCAAATCCTGCTTGACTAATACCTTGAACTTTTGGGAGAACGCTATCGGTTGTCACCTCCCATATATGATATTGCTTTCTCGTTCTCTTCCTCTGAAATAGCTTTCTCCAAAGACTACGCCGCTTCTGATGAGATAGAATCGAATGAAAGGTTATCAAGTGAATGCCGCTTCCAATCCTCTCTTGTCAAAAGATCTGAATAGAATTTAACTATAGAATCACACACTTTTCCTCTACCTTCTACTCTTTCCCCCTCCACCATTAATGACTATATATTATTGACTCTTGCTCGAGCACTCGCCATAGCATGAAAACTTTCATTTTTTAATCTCCTTTCTTTAACCAAAGGGCCTTAGATCGTTGTCTCCATTTAATTTCTTCCTCTCTTAGCCTAGCATTATACTTTACACTATAGACTTCCTGCCATGCTCGTTCTTCTTCTGATAACTCTCCTGACTCTTCCTTAATGTCTAGTATCTGTATCATGTAATAACTTCGACGTCTCCTCTGCTCGACCCCCAATAGTCTCTTTTCTCCAATCATTAATTTTTCTTTTCAACATTTTTAATTTCTGAAATAAAACGGAGCCTGCACTCTCTTGAGCTGAGAAGGATGACCACCAGTCAACCACCTTTTCTGAGAAACCCTCAATTTCTAACCAGGCTAGGCTCAAAACTGAAAGGACGAGGTCCCCAATTCTCCTCTTCCAATTCTAAATAATCAGACAATGATTGGATATCAATCTGGGTAAAACCTCTTTGATGCACTAAAAGGAAATTTTCTACCTATTCTGGAGAAAAGAGGAATCGATCTAGCTTAGACTTAATTACTTCAGTCCGCCCATTAGTCCATGTAAACCTATCCAATTGGCAAATCAACCATGTCATTTTTAATTATCTTATCTGAAAAGTTTTGCATGCTCCGGGATATCCTTACCCCATTTGATTTCTCATATGAAAATCTGACCACATTGAAGTCCTCACCTACACACCACGACATAGACCACTTGCTACGACACATATCCAACTCAGCCTAAAACTCTTGCCTTATACTTGATTTTGATGGCCCATAGACTGCCGAGAAGACCCGCCTAGATGAAACTTCTTCGAGTAGCAAGATAGAGAGAATTTCCCCTTCCAACAGTCTTCCTTACTCCATAAATTAGGGTTCCATGTAACCAAAATTCCTCTTGCTGACCCATTCGCATCTAGTGCTTCCCATTCCTTTTGCTGCCCTGACCACCACGAGTTCACTGTACCCTGAGCCATGCTTTGCAGTTAGGTATCTTGAAACGCTGCCATTTGTACTTTGTATCTCTTGCATGTGTCGTTGATATGAGCTCTTTTTTGCAGACACTCCAACCCCCTGATGTTCCAGCTAATTATCTTCATTGGGGACCTACAAATCCCTTGTTTTCCCTTGTTGTGGTACTCATAGGTTCCTCCACCTCACATTAATTTTTAGACCAGATTGTACATGCGGCCTCTTCTCTATGTTACTATGGTTCTGATCCTGCAAATCTTTATGACTTATTTGTCTGTCCCTCTCTTCCACAAACTCAAATACGGCCACGTAATCCTTTGGCTTGTCACCGAAGGTAGCTCCTACTAACCGCACAGTCTCCACCATGACCACCTAATACGTTTCATTCCTTGGGCCATAGACACTTTTCTGTTCTGTAGTTGGCTGGAGAAAGTTACATCATAGACCTCATTTTCAATGACTGAATTGAACTCCCCTTCTTTTCACTATTGGGTTGTTGATTAATGACCATCGATACTACAAGTTGATCTTCGATCAACTCCTCCGAGACTTTTAGGAGATTACCCCTCTAATCTGGTAGTCTGCTATCACTATCATCCTCTGTGGTCAAAGACACTATTTCTTGCCTTGAGCCACTTGTATTTCCCTTCCCGAAAAAGAATCCTTGCGGGAATCAGTATAGGGTGCCAATCTAAGGTCTGCATCTTCTTCTTGAATGCCCTGCCCTTCCATCTGAGGTCTCATCCCTCGGCTCGAGTCCGTACCCCTTTCCTTGCGCGTTCTGTAAACTGGAATTGAAGTAAGGTCTCCCATAGGGAATTGTGAAGATATAAAATTTTCACACATGCCCTCGTTTAAGTTATGTTCCACATGTGCCGAATAAGTGAGTGAAGTCGCATGCGTGCTGTTTACCACACGTGATTGCAGAGAAAACATAATGCCATAGGTCCTCAGATGTACCTCCCCTCCAAAAGAAAACTCGACCCCCCTTTCTGTCTCTCTCTTCCTCGTTTAATGATGCGTTAGGTATTTCTCCACACGCCAATGTTTCATCGAGTTCCTTTTCACCTACCCGACGCTTGTCATTATTGCCTTTTGAAAAAATTAACTCATCGTTTCTCACTTGATGCAGGACATGGAATTCAAATATGATGTGCGGGATTTCAGGCTTAAGATCACGTTAGTTCAGAAACAATTACACAAATTCCATATCCCACATGAAAGTCCAAACCATTCAATTAAGGGGAATCTATGCGGGTCCAGGCCTACACATGTTAGGTTTGAATCAATAAAAATTATGAACCCAATGATACTCAAAGATAAGAAATAATCATCCACACATGCACAGTAATCAATCCCTAATCCAAGGGATTCACTAATTTCAACTCAAGGAACCCAAAGGTGAAAAAAAGGCAAATAAATTAAGGGTCATGCAATCTAGGGTTAGGGTTTATGAAAATAGGTATGAAAATGAGAAAATAAGAGAAGACCTGAACTGGGAGACAATTTCCGCTAGTGGATAGCAGGTCAGGGCCTGGCGCACATGCACAGTAGCCTCGCCGCACATGCGAGCAGGTCCCGCACCCGGAAACCGATTCCTTGGCCCTGGTCGGCTAGGGGTGGTCTCCAAACCCCCAAAGTTTCAGGGTGATTCGAGATACGGGCTGTGCGCGGTGCTCCGCCGAAGTTTCAGCCCTCCTACAGGGCCAGATTCTGGAAATTGGCTGTAGGGAGAAGATCTACTGTAAAACTGATGGATTCGAGGAGAGGATGGCTGTAGAAGGTGAGATATATGGATGGAAGGGGGTAGGGGTGGATGGGGATAGATGTGGCTTTGCACTACGGTAGTTAGCCCTTCGAAAAGGGAGGGCTTCGCACCCACTTGAATCTTTCCACAACTTAGAAATTCAGAGAGTAGAAAAAAAGTTGCAGGAATTTTTATTAAACTTCAATGAATCAAAAGATCTACAGGGGGTGCCTATTTATAGGAAAACCCTATACCCCAAAACTCGCGCTATGTGCACAACCAATTATTTGGTGATTAAGTAAACCAAAATAAAAACTAATGCAGGACATGAAATTTAAATATGATATGTAAGATTTCAGGCTTAAATCATACCAATTCAGAAACAATTACACAAATTCCACAAATTCCACATCCCACATGAAAATCCAAACATTCAATTAAAGGGGAATCTATGCAGGTCCAGGCCTACACATGATAGGGCTGGATCAATAAAAATTATGAAGCAAACGATACTCAAAGATAAGAAATAATCCTCCACACATACATAGTAATCAGTCCCTAATCTAAGGGATTCACCAATTTCAAATTAAGGAACTCTAGGGAAAGAAAAGGGGCATATAAGTTAGGGAAAACGTAATCTAGGGCTAGGTTTCATGAAAAAAGGCTATGAGAGGATAAAAGAGGATAAAAACCTGAGTCAAAAGACGATCCCCGCACGTGATGGACGGGCATCAGGGGCACTTCGCACATGCGCAGGTACCCGGCCGCACGTGCGAGGGGGCGTCGTTTGCAGAAAAGCTCTCTTTGGCCCTGGTCGGCCAGGCGGAGACTCCAAAACCCTGAAGTTTCGGGTCGATCCGAGCTACGGCTTGTGCGTGGTGCTCCGTCGAAGTTTCAGCTCGTCTACGGTCCGAAATTTGGAAACCCACTGTAATGAAGAAATCTGATGCAACAAAAGGACGAATTCGAAGTATGGATGATGGGGGAAGATGGAAAAAAAAGATGATAGGGGATGGGGGTGAGTCGGGATCGATGTGGCTTCGCACCACGGTAGTTAGCCCTTCGAAAAGGGAGGGCTTCGCACCCACTTTTGAATTCTTTCACAACTCACGAAGAGAACAGAAAAATAAAGCAGGAATTTTTTTATTAACTTCAATGAATAAAAGAACTATAAGGGGTAACTATTTATAGGGAAAACCCTATACCCCAAAAACTCGCACCATGTGCGCAACCTATAAGTGCGCAACCTATTACTTGTTGATGAAGTAAACTAAAATAAAAACCAAACACAGAAATCTAAAGCGTTCACAATGTTCTAAATAATAATAATAAGCAAAACCTAAAAAATGAAATCAATCCGACGAGTGGGCCACGATCATGAGATCCCATGATGGGCTTTTCTTGACTATCGGGCCCACTTTTCTGAACCAAAACTTGTCTTCTAGCTAGGAGGCTCTCCCTGGACGTCGTCATCGAGGTAGATCGATGATGGGATCCTCCTTCTGCGTACGTGCGTGCGTAAGGGTGGTGGTGTGCGTGCACGTGTGCGCAAGATGTCCCCATCAATTTTCCTCGGCTGCGAAGATTTCGCCACTGACGAAATAAAACTCCTGAACCGCTCCAGGACGTCAATATCAAGTCTCTGAAGCTCCTCCGCAGTGAGCCACGTGTTGTCTGAAGTTGGGCGTGACTTCCACTTGACTAGGTACTTCTGAAACCCGTCGTCCGATGTTGAAACTATCTGATGGTCCATGATATCCTCTATTTCCTCTCTGGGCGTGTGAAGGTTAGGTATGGGAGGCAGAGGCTGAGAAAAATGTCAGGAAAAATAGGTATGGGAGGTAGAGGCTGAGAAAATAGGTTGGGATGGGTAGGTATGGGAGGTAGAGGCTGGGAAAATGGGTCAGGACGGGTAGGTATGGGACGTAGAGGCTGCGGAAATGGGTCGGGATGGGTAGGTATGAGACGTAGAGGCTGGGAAAATGGGCCAGGACGGGTAGGTATGGGAGGTAGAGGCTGGGAAGAAAAGTCAGGAAGAGTGGGTATGGGAGGTAGAGGCTGGAAAAATGGGTCGGGAAGGGGCCATGGTTCAAGGGATAGATATGGAGAATCATGATGGGTGGGCGAAGGGCCGAACAAAGTATCAGTGGTCTCCTGAAAAGTAACTAGATCCTCCACATCGAATGTGAAACTAATTCTCATGGAAGGTAGAAGATCTATCTCATACACATTGAGACCGTTTCGTTTTGTAATTTTGAAGGGTCCAGTGCCACGCTCGTGTAACTTACGAACGGCTCTCGGAGGGTACCGCTCAGGGCTGATGCGGACCATCACGGAGTCCTCAATATTGAATCCTTTGAAACGTTTATGCTGGTCTGCAGAAAATGTGTAATGTTCATTACTAGCCATGATCTTCTGCCTGATTTCTTGATGCCACGAATGAATGTGATGCGCAAAAAACTCTGCAGACTTTGACAGCCTATAGGACAGTGACATAGGGACAAGATCAATAGGTTTCCTAGGTTTATAACCAGTAACGACTTCACAAGGACTTAGACCTGTGGACCTATCGACAGAACTATTCAACGTAAACTCGGCTGTAGGTATTACGGTGTCCCATGTTCTGGTGTGCTCTATATCCCTCCTAGGGGGAGACTCATCCGGTAGATCATCAGGAAAGACATCACGAAACTCATCTATTACCGGAATGGCCTCAATGGGTAACTCTATACTGCCCTCTAGGCCGTACGTGTTGTGCCACTCAAAATAGTGGTCTTGATGCCCCTCTTGGGGTGGGTGCACGGGTCCATACCCATGACTGATTCCTTGGCCACCTCCATTCATTGGTCTATCCTCCTGGCCACCTGCCAGAGATTGGACATTTTCTTTAATGGTGGGGTTTGTCCTGAGGGAGGCCTCTACTTGGTCAAGGCGTTGATCTATGCTTTGTTCCATGCGCTTACCCCAAGACTCGATCTGCTGGGACAGCTTGTTTAATGACTCTAGTAGTTGTTCCATCTCTAGTGTAGGGTCTTAGCCAAAACCATGACTCGTACGTGCGGGCGTACAACTTACTAACTCCACCTAGGGACTTTCTATGACAACTATATGGGACTAAGTGATCCTATGAGACTCTATATGAGAGAAACTACGTAGTGCTACTAAAATCCAGCAATATAGTTGTCAAAATAAGGAATAATAGAAAATTCCAGCAACGTGAGTTGCTAGCTTTCTGTTGACAGAAATTTCAGCAGCTGATATCAGGGACTACGGACTCCTAAAAGCTATATGTGATGGACTAGATGCATGAAGGACTCAAACCAACTAACCCTAAACAAGTAATGTATTCCCTTATAAGAACCCTAAGCTCTGATACCAAATTTGATGCAGGACATGAAATTTAAATATGATATGTAAGATTTCAGGCTTAGATCATACCAATTCAGAAACAATTACACAAATTCCACATCCCACATGAAAATCCAAACATTCAATTAAAGTGGAATCTATGCAGGTCCAGGCCTACACATGATAGGGCTGGATCAATAAAAATTATGAAGCAGACGATACTCAAAGATAAGAAATAATCCTCCACACATACATAGTAATCAGTCCCTAATCCAAGGGATTCACCAATTTCAAATCAAGGAACTCTAGGGAAAGAAAAGGGGCATATAAGTTAGGGAAAACGTAATCTAGGGCTAGGTTTCATGAAAAATGGCTATGAGAGGATAAAAGAGGATAAAAACCTGAGTCAAAAGACGATCCCGCGTATGGACAGCGGGCCTGAGGCGCTCGCACATGCGCAAGTACCCGGCCGCACGTGCGAGAGGGCGTCGTTTGCAGAAAAGCTCTCTTTGGCCCTGGTCGGCCAGGTGGAGGCTCCAAAACCCCGAAGTTTCAGGTCGATCCGAGCTACGGCTTGTGCGTGGTGCTCCGCCGAAGTTTCAGCTCGCCTACGGTCTAAAATTTGAAAACCCGCTGTAATGAAGAAATCTGATGCAACAAAAGGACGAATTCGAAGTATGGATGGTGGGGGAAGATGGAAAAAAAAGATGATAGGGGATGGAGGTGAGTCGGGATCGATGTGGCTTCGCACCACAGTAGTTAGCCCTTCGAAAAGGGAGGGCTTCGCACCCACTTTTGAATTCTTCCACAACTCACGAAGAGAGCAGAAAAATAAAGCAGGAATTTTTTTATTAACTTCAATGAATAAAAAAACTATAAGGGGTACCTATTTATAGGGAAAACCCTATACCCCAAAAACTCGCACCATGTGTGTAACCTATTACTTGGTGATGAAGTAAACTAAAATAAAAACCAAACACAGAAATCTAAAGCGTTCACAATGTTCTAAATAATAACAATAAGCAAAACCTAAAAAATGAAATCAATCCGACGAGTGGGCCATGATCATGAGATCCCATGATGGGCTTTTCTTGACTATCGGGCCCACTTTTCTGAACCAAAACTTGTCTTCTAGCTAGGAGGCTCTCCCTGGACGTCGTCATCGAGGCAGATCGATGATGGGATCCTCCTTCTGCATACGTGCGTGCGTATGGGTGGTGGTGTGCGTGCGCGTGTGCACAAGATGTCCCCATCAAAAACTAATCAAAGAAATCTAAAGCATTCATGATATTCTAAATAACATAAATAATCAAAACCTAAAATATAAAATCAATCCGACTAGTGGGCCACGATCATGAGATTCCATGATGGGCTTTACTTGGCTATCGAGCCCACTCTCTTGAACCAAAACTCCATCTTCTAACTAGGAGGCCCTCCCTGGACATCGTCATCGAGGTAAATCAACGGTGGGGCCCTCCTTCGTACGTACATGCCTAGGGGGGGCGGCGTGCGTGCACGTGATGTCCCCATCATCACTCTACCATGTGTCATATTCCCAGCTATCAAACCCGCGACACCTTCCTCTTGAAAAAAAAAATAACATTTTAATAAAATTTATTAATATTTAATTAAAAAATGATTTTTATTTTTCAAAAATTGACAAGAACTTAACAAATTAGTAGATCGGCTCTCATACATTCATGATTTCATGTTTGGAGTGCAACATGCAATCAATTTGGGAGAAATTGGGGAAATTTCAAAATTTCCCAAATCCGACTACCTATACTCAAATTTCAAAATTAGAGTGTATGTGATGATCATTTTATCAAATACTCATAACTACTTTGAAATTAGTCTTAATTGACAGCTGATTGAAGGAAAATTTCGGAAAAAACAAGGAGAACATGAAGAACTAATGAATATCAAAATCAAAGCTCCAACTCCAGATTTTTTCATGCAAAACATGAAGAACCAATGGATTTGTAACCATTTGACACTGATTTAACATAATTTCAACAAAAAAAATGGATCAAAAATTGAAAATGCTCACCGGATCAAACATGTGGGATATATCAGCACTACCTGTGCGTTTCGTATTGCATAGGTGGGAAACAAGATATTTCGTGGGATATATTGTCTGATATCTTCAATATTAAAACATTGACCGCTATGTTATGGGCCACAACAACAGTTACGAACTCTTTTTTGTTTTTGAAAAAAAATCTGTTTTGAGGCCATTATAGGCAATTTTTTCTTGTAATGACCATTTTGGGCCGTAACGCGTAACAGTTACCATCGTTACCGTTAGGTAACGGCTATTATGGCTGTTACATACCATTTTAGCATACCTTGGTTTTGATAGGGATCATTTCCATATCACTGGATCCCCTTGTCAAACTCGAATATATGAGAAATAAAATAATATAGAAAAGTTTTTACTAAAGAGGCATTGGTGCACAACCTATTCTTTTAATTCCACAAACATGTAGATTTTAAAAGCATATTTGATTGCTAAGAAATTATAAGAAAGCGTGAATTTGAATGACAAATTAAATTGAACCCTCATCATAGGGATCCGTTTTTTGAATCTTCAACCTCTCATTGCCCTTGGCTTTTGTTACTTTGATTCTTTAGAGCTTGATTTCTCTCTCTCTCTCTCTCTCTCTCTCTCTCTCTCAGCTTAATGCTTTTGGATATAAAGATGTACACGTAATGAGTATCGAATGGAGAGATGAGGGTGGTTTATATATGGCTGGAAATGAGGCTTTTGAGAGGTTTTGCGTTGATGTGGTCTTGAAATAGCCTAGGGGCACTAGGGAGAATGAGTCACTTAATGCTTAAGAAATGAATCATAGATCTAAATATCAGTATCATATCAGCCGAAACGACCATATTGTATCCATATCAGCATGAGATGATACGCAATATGGGGACGTTTCGGCCCGATATGAAAAAATTGACTCGTATTGGCTGATATAGGGTGTATCGGCATTGATACGGGCCGATACACCCATAAAAGTCAAATTTTGATTTTTTTTTTTTTCCTTTTCTTTTCAAAATTGCACTCATGTCTCCTCTTCTTTTTTCATTTAAACCATGGAGGATGCTTAAAACCTCATTTGAAGCTAGATCTAGACCCATTTTGGATCAAAACGGATGATTTGAATGGGATTTGACAAATCGAAGTGAAGTAGGCCATTATGGAAAAAATCAGAAAGTAGGGTAAACCTTTACTTTCTTTTTAATATTTTCATCTTCTTTTTGTTGTATTTCAATGTAATGGGCCCTAATTCACAAAATCATGCTGGATTTGTGTTCAATTAGGGCCTATTTAGTTGACCTTCAACAAGTCAAACCGACGGAAACATTTTATCAAAGAATGGTCCGATATACCATCATATGCATGTCCAAAATCTAAAAAAAAGATAGATTCTTGAATTTCTTATTATTATTTTCTTTTCCTGTTCTTTTCCTTAATTCTTTGGCTTAAAAAAATAAATTTCGACTGATACAGGCCGATATGTTTTGATATGGACCAATATCGATACGCGATGCCCGTATTGTATCGTTTTTTAGCTGGGCTAATGCACTTGCCAATACCGATATTCAGAACCATGAAATTAATACTAACGCAACTCTCATGAGTGTCACATCTATATGGCAATGAAGATGACCCATGTGTCGCCCTTTGATTCATGTTGTTTAAGTCATCCGGATGTCTTTCCATTGTTGGTGCACAACCTGTCGCTTATGAGATGATGTTGGCACATCCATTGCGGGGTATGATCTTCGTAATCAACATATCAACCCAACATGCGCTAGAAGGTTCCAATTATCGAGCAATGATTTAAAGGCGTGCATCGTGGATGTAGCATTGACTTGACTGGAGCGATGATAAGTGTCTTCCATGTGGAGAGAATGGACAAAGGCACCCAGATAGCTCGCAGTATATCTATGGACGACGTTGATTACATAGGCGACAAATTTGAGTGCAATTTTGGCATGTGGAATTCTCCTTTTATGAAAGCCATTCGTGATGCTAGGTCTTTTAACGTCAGGAGATGCAACGTCCATATTGATTGTGTCCAGTGTTCGAAATATCGATACTATCGGCCGATATTATCGTTATCGCACCCTTGCGAGACGAAACCCTCGCGATAACCCCCGGAAGATACCAAAAAACCCAAAATCCAGATATCGGCCGATATGATATATCGTCGATATCGCCACAACCAACCATTAAAAGCTGCGTATATGTGAAGAATCAGAAAAAAAAGAGAAATCGGAGAGTACCTGTAGGCCGCAGCGAAGATCGGTGATCGGAGGTGGGAATTTTTCCGAGATTCCGGCGAGAAATCAGGCCGGACTGAGGAAACCTCGCCGCGAACGTCGCTCCGGAACCCATGCTTTCGTGCGTGAAGGAGAGGGAATGCGAAGAAGATGGGCGCGGATGGGCGAAAATGGAGCGCGCGGATGGGCGAAAATGGAATGGTGACGCGTACTGAGTTACTCGGTGCACTCTCATCGTACCGAGTAAACTCTGTTGGGCCCACTGTGAATTCATGTGGTTTATCCACACCGTCCATACGTTTTTCCAGATCATTTTAGGGGTTGAGCCCAAAACTGAAGTATATCAAAAGCTCAAGTAGACCATACCAAAGGAAACAGTGGAAGTATTGATTTCCACCGTTGAAACATTTCTAAGGCCCCCGATGATGTTTATTTGTCATCCAAACTGTTCATAAGATCACGCAGGCATGGATGAATAGAAAACACAAATATCATCTTGATCTAAAACTTCTGTGGGCCCCGAGAAGTTTTCAACTGTAAACTTCAATTCACACTATTTCAGGTGGTGTGGTCCACTTAAAATTTGGATATGATTAAATTTTGGTTTAAAGTAATAAAATTATATGATAAAGATGATGTACGGAGTTGATACAGTGCATGAATGACGGTGGGACCCACATAACTTGGTGACGCAATGTGCCCGTCAATGATGGGCGTGGGATTGCGTACTGAGCGTAGCACGCTCTTATCTTACTGAGTAAACTATGTTGGGCCCCACCGTGATTGTATGTGGTTTATCCACGCCGTCCATCCGTTTTTACTGATCATTTTAGGTGTTGAGCCCAAAATTAAACCATATCCACAACTCAAGTGGACCACATTACAGGAAATAGTGTTGAATAAGCATTGACCATTAAAAACGTTTTAGGAGCCATAAAAGCCTTGGATCAATCTAATATTTAACCTGATATTTAATTTCTTCCCTTCATTTGGGTCTTTAGGGCCCAATCAACTGCTGATGTCAAATAAACATTACAGTGGGCCTTAGGAGGATTTTAATGGTGGATATCCAATCATTATTGTTTTCCTGTGGTGTGGTCCACCTATGATTTAGGTCCCTATAATTTTTTGTATCAATCCTAAAATGATCCGTAAAAATGGATGAACGGAATGGATGAAACAAACACATTATGGTGGGGCCAACAGAGCACCAACCAACATTTAATGCTTTGTGCGTTTTCATGCAACCATGCTTATTATTTGGTGTGGTCCACTTGAGCGTTGGATCTGCCTCATTTTTGTGCTCATGCCTTAAGATAATCTGACAAAAGGGATTGACGGCTTGGATGTACAAATACATCACGGTGGGTCCGCCTACAGAACTGCCCGTTTGGAGCTAGGGACGGGCGGGGCTAGTACGCAATCCGCGTCCGAACGTGGAGGCCAGACTGGCTACTGAAGTGACGCACCAAGTTCTTCGGGGCACACCATGATGTATGTGTTGTATCTACACCGTCTATACATTTGCCTATATCATTTTAAGGCATGAGACAAAGAATGAGTCAGATCCAAATCTGGAGTGGACCCCACCACAGAAAACAGTGGGGAGAGGGACGCCCACTGTTGAAACCTTCCTGATGTTTATCTGAGATCCAACCTATTTATAAGTTAAGGCAGACATGAAAGAAGAGAGAAAAAAAATTTCAGCTTGATTGAAAACTTCTGGGGCCCTTAGAAATTTTTAATGGTGGGCGTCCCTTCACTGTTTTTTGTGGTGGGGTCCACTCGAGCTTTGGATCTGACTCATTCTTTTTCTCATGGCCTAAAATGATATCTCCAAATGGATGGACAGTGTGGATACAACCAGTGTTTAAATTATCGGCGAAATTATCGAATTATCGCCGATAATTTCGGTATCGCTAGAGTTGCGACACCGAAACTCCCTTTTTTCGTTTCTCTTCCTAATATTGCCGATTTTTCGACGATTTTATCGATTTTTTGCGAAAAGTCCAGTTGTCAATCAGTGTTCGCAATATCGGCCTATATATTTGCCGATAGTGTCGGTATCGCAATCCAACGATACGAAACACGTTGGAAAAAATATTCCGAAAAAATTGGAAGAGAGAGAGAGAGAGAGAGAGAGAGAGAGAGAGAGAGAGAGAGAGACTTTCAATAGGGTGGATTTCCGCACCTGTAAAGAAAATTTCGACTCCCTTTTCTTCTTTCTTCTATTAGATTGTTAACGGAATTGATTTAGGAAGAAAATGAGAAAAAAAAAAATCCAGAGAAATCTGGAGATTTGGGGAAGAATCCAGGGTTTCAGGGTTCTCGGATGAAAAATGGGTTCGGAGCCCTTTTTATCGGTAAGCGCGGATAAAGCATCGATGGATTAAGTAGCGAACTCGCTACTGAAGTGACGTCACCAAGTTCTGTGGGTCCACCATGATGTATGTTTTGTATCCACACTGTCCATCCATTTTGAGAGACCATTTTAGGTCATGAGCCAAAGAATGATTCAGATCCGAATCTCGAGTGGACCCCACCACAGAAAAAGTGGAGAGAGTGACGCTCACCATTAAAAATTTCTAATGGCCACAAAAGTTTTCAATGAAGCTGATGTTTGTGTTTTACCTTATTTAATGTTTGTGTTAACTTATGAACAGATTAGATCTCAAATAAACATTACGGTGGACCTTAGGAAGGTTTCAATGGTGGGTATAACTCACTCCCTTTGTTTTTGTGGTGGGGTCCATTATAGTTTTGGATCTGCCTAATTCTTTGGATCATGCCTTAAAATGTTCTCTCCAAATGGATGGACGGTGTGGATACAACACATACATCATGATGATCCACATAACTTGGTGACGTCACTTCAGTAGCTAATCTCGCTACTCAACCCGTCATATAGCTAATCCGCGTCCTTTTTCATCGGGCATGGCTACATGAGGCATGTACGCATTTTTTCACACGTGTAGTGGGCCTTCAATCTGAACTGTTCATGTGATGTGGCATCCCATGAAATTCCCAGGAACCAAATTTTACCCTGATCTAAAACTCTGGTGGGCCATAGCAAAGAAAGATGCAAATCAAGGGAAAAAATTGTTTTCTTTTATAATGGCCCACTGAAGTCTTATATGAATGCAAAAATTGAACCATAAAAGTTTCACGGAGTGTTGCTTCACTTAGACCGTTCAGATTTTGGACTCACATCACATATGATGAGTTCTCAGAAAATTCTTAGGTAACTCTGCTGCTGAGAAAATCTGCATTGGCGCGGATTAGGAGCCTAGAGATGGATGGTCTGTCAGGGCTCTGTAAGGCCCACCATGATATATTTGTTTTATCTACACCGTTCATCCATTTTGATATGTTATTCAGGGAATGTGCCCAAAATGTAGCCAGATATGAGGCTCAAGTGGTCCACACCACAGGAAGTTGTGGTGGGAATGATATCCACCGTTGAAGCTTTCCTAGGGCCCATCATGATGTTTATTTTCCATCCAATTTGTTCATAAGGTCTAATAGACTTGGATGAAGGGAAAACATAAATATTAGCTTGCTCCAAAACTTATGTAGCCCCCATAATTTTTTTAGTGGTTGCCATTCAATGATCACTTTTTCATGTGGTGTGGTCCACTTAAGATTTGGATTCATTTCATTTTTTGGCTCATACCATAAAATGATTTGTCAAAATGAGTTAACGGTGTAGATACCAAATCATTTTAGCTTATTATCCAAAAAATAAGTACATCCAATTATCAAGTGGACCATACCAAAGGAAAAAGTGGTGATCGACGATTAATGGGCCACAAAAGTTCTGGATCAATCATATATTTGTTTTTTTCTTTGAGTTCATTTACTTTTACGTGTCTTAATTAATGTTTGCCAGCTGCATTTGTAATATATAAACTTATTTTGGTTGTTATTAAAGTGATTTTTTATGGCATCGCATGCTTTTTGGGTCCCATTAAATGAAAACTTATTATGTAATGTATTCTTTTCACAATTTTTTATTCCTAAATATGTAAATATCTGTATTTAGCCATGTCTTGAAATTTCACTGAAAAATTCCATCATTTTCCCCAAGTTTCCCCCCTTTTCCCTGCATTTCTGGTTATCGGCGATATTATCGGCGATAACGATATTATATCTTTATCTCTGGCCAGCGAAACTTGTAGCGATACCGACAACTCGAACACTGGATACAACACATATCATGGTGGGCCCTATAGAGCTTGTTGACGTCACTTCAGGTCCACCATGTCATTTATTTTCCATCTGATATGCTGTAAATGTAAAATCCACCGTTTATCCGGTGATCCGTACATACAAAAGCTGCCTGATTAAAAAATTATGGTATGCCACACCAATGGGAGGAATGTAAAACTGCTTCCAAATTGAGATGGAGATGATGATTATGAGCCACCACACAACTTTATGTGGGTCTAGACCACAACTAGTCCCCATTATTAATATGTGTATTTGTCAAAATTTACTTCTTTAGTTCTTCTTTTGCTTTTCAATGAATTGGTTGTGTTTTCATACATAACTATGATATATTTATAAATATCATGCATCCAATTTAAATATAATTGCATTAGTTCAGTTAAACATCGCATAACTTAGGACCCTATACAAAGGAAACTTATTATGTGCCTATTTTTTTTTAAGATGTTATAATTTAAAAGTGTATTAAGGGCTTTTTTTAACAATCCCCAGAGTTTCATTAAAAATTTCAACCATTTCCTCAATGTTTCCCCATGTTTCCCAAAAAGTGCGATAAATTATGCGATACAAACGATATATCCCGTGCGATAACCGATACGTATCTGTATCCCAAGGGTGTGATACATTGTGCGATACCGATATTTCGAACACTGATTATGTCATGTATAGGATTGACGCTTAAAACTGACTTGTTGGGCGCCCTGCTGCCTGACCAGAATGACCAGTGAAAACTGACTTTTTGACAAGCTTTCCAATAGCCAGCATCGTGGTCCAAACTGACATAGAAGGGTGGTCTATACATTCGACGGCCTTCATTGCAATGCATTAAGTGGCTCTGAATTGGAATCGATGTCTCTCAAAGGGCACCTTCTTTGACACCTTTATATGCCTAGGATGATTCATGAAGATATCTGGTTCTGAATGCATAGGTTTTAGAAGCAATTGGGAGGTGAAAAATGTTGAAAATTAGGGTATGACTATTGAAAATTGACAAAACAGGCATGTTATAAGCAATATGCATTTCATTTCAGAAGGATGCCAAAATGGGTTGTCTACAGCTTGTTCTGTTTTTTTTTTTTTTTTTTTTTTAAATTATTATTATTATTATAAATTTTTTTATTTTATTTTGGAAGATGCTGGATCAAAGTGCTGTTCAATGAAATCATCCTTCCAAGTAGATTTGGTAGATTCTGTGAGTAGGTGCTGATGATAACAAGTAGATTTGCGTGAGCCTGCCTCCATCAATGGCGGTCAGAAAGGAGAGGCTGCTGTTCTCTGGGTTTCGCAGAAAGCTAGGTTGAGAAAGACAACTGGGCCTTGCGGTTTTTACAATCCAAACAGAGATGATACCTGATTTGAGATCAGATGTAAAGCCTCCAGTCCGTGGCTCAGAAAAATTCTAGTGTTGAAGACAACGGAATGGGGTTCATCATTGACGGAAATCAGAGGGATCGAACATCTTAGGAGTACCTGATGACGTTGATTCTCTTTGCCATGTTGGTGGTGCTCTCTGGCTCCAAATGGGGTCGTTGCATTGTCTGGGTGCTCTGGTGATGCCTGATTGGAAGATGAGTCTGGTTGGAGCCTGAGGTTTCAGGGCAGGAAGAAGAGTGCGTTTAAGAAGGGGACAGGTTGGGGGAGTAGATTTTTGTAGCAGACTAGGGGAAAGTCGTCTGCGTGATGTTAGCGCCCCAAAAGTTGATTGGACAGCTGGGAGAATCCCTTGAAAGCATCAGAAGTAGGATAAGTTCGGTCAATAAGCAACATCTAGGCACTGGCAGAAGAGTCAGTCCCTGGGCCCAGAATCAGTCAACTGCAGTTGCATCATAAATTGAAGAATTGGTTCTCGAATATCCAATTGGAGATGATGTTCTTGAGGTAGAACCAGCTCCAACAATGGCATATCCTCTTTCAGTTGATCTGATTCAATCATCATGTGCAAGGATAGCAGAGGTAGAGATAAATTGTCTGCAAATACAGCAGCAGCGGTTATCAACAAATGGACAGAATAGCAGAAGGAATTAGAGCAGGACAACTTCAGTTGATTAGTCGAATGAATGGATTGGATTTATTCATTGACCTAGTGGCAACGGGTCCAGTTTATATTTCTTAATCAGCATCTGATCAAGACATGGCAAGTCTAGAAGCTGTGCTGTCAGATGCAGATGTCAATTATAGCACAGTTCTAGTCCTGGTTGATGAAATTGATAGTTCAGGTGTGGTTCCATTGTTAGTTCCAGTACCCCCTGCCTTTCACACTACGGTAGTGTGTCCAACAACGGGAAGTGGAGAGAAGTTTGGCATACCGATGATCTGATACCTAGAAATAGACCTTAGGTAGGGGGGTAGCCTTTGATTCATCGGTACTGGCAGTGGGTTGGGAATCTGCATCCTGAGTCCAGACCAACACCAGAGGAATCGGTTAGGGGTGGTAAACAGAGCTAAATGGTCATGAATCTGAGTTAAATTGGTTTTTTATTTATTATTTTTTTAAGGGAAATGCAGAATTAGCTCCATTAGCTAAAGAAAAACCAGTTTTTTTTTTGTGCTGTGGACTCAGCATTACATGTAGGTTCTGCTATGAAAGGAGTTGATGCACGCGTTGAAGAAGCAATAACTTTTGGGTCAATGCATGAAACCAGACCAGCAACATAAGGGCCAGCAGCATGAGAGATAGAAGCTATATTATTCTGTTTTGATTCTGCAGGAGTGGAAATCTGGGCATCCCTTAATGTTTGAGCCTGGAATCTGAACCAACAACACAACCAGCGTCAGGAACTGGCCCGTTTCTTATCATGTTTCAACAATGTTGTCATAACCGTTATCGTATTGCAAATCGTAATAGGGGTTAAATCGTATCGAATCGCAAATTGTTTTGTAAATCGTAAGATTTATTATGATTTCTTAAAAATATGAAAAATATAAATAAATTAATAAAAAATTAAAAACTCAGCGATCATCCTGTGGCCATCAATATGCACCAGGTAATACCATGTGAACAGTGTTAAAGGATTTTATCTTCTTTTATTTTTTATTTTATTTTATTTTATTTTTTGTCTTTGAATAAAATTTTCTTAAAAAACATACGAGGATCCTTTAATAATTTATGTTCTTATTGCCTTCCCGAATGTAGAATCACATTGGAAAAGCGGGCATTTGATTCTGTAGACTAACAGAAAAAGATATTTTTATTTCTGACCATCATTCCACAATACATATAAGTCAACATAATTGTAACCATCCATAAAAACATTCAAGATAAGTCATACATCAATTTGGTGTTTTGACTAGTTAAGAAGTAAGAAATCATTTTTAAAAGAAAGCTCTATGATTTAATGTTGAAGAGAATATATATCAATTAATCTCTTATAAAAAACAAAATAAAATAATTTACCTTTTCTAAATGATTCTGTTTTTTCTTTTGGAAAGGCTTTTCCTAAATGATTCTTAAAGCCCCCACCAATTTTAAATCATAAAATGAAAGCCAAATGAAGCTTAGAATAGAAGAAAACAAATATAATTTGAATCGTAAATTGGGTTTTGAGTCGTAAATCATAGGATTCAAATTATAAAATCATAGGATTCATATAAAACAGGATTCCAATCGTTTTGCTTAGGATTTGACTTAAATTGTAAGTTGTAAATCGTAAATCATAAGATTTTCACAATACAGTGTTTCAACTGCTTTGGTTCTCGTTAGTTATGAAAAAGAAAAGCATTTGGTGAGCAGCTGAAGGGTCTTGTTAACTATAATTTCTTGAATCTGCTTGGGCACATTATCAGTTGTCTGTGATGGAGCAAGCATGAGCCACAGCTGCTAGAGTCTTGTTTGTTTTGGTTCCTTGGGAGCAGGAATCCATGGCATCCCTTGTTCTAGCCTGGATTCTGAATTCAGCATCACAACCAACAAACACAGCCCCTTGTGTTATCATGTTGTATCTGTTTTGGTTTTCCTTTTGCTTTTTTCGAATAAATTTTGTTTTTATCTAAAACCATGTCCTTTAAAGTTATTTTCGGATTAACGCTTATGTAAATGTGAATGTCTACTTTGCCAGCATGAAGCTATTCCAGTTAGAGCAAGAACAGGATTAACTATTATTTCTTGCATCTACTTAGGCATACTATGAGTTGCGTGCTCATAAACGTATTATTATCATGCAGAATGAGATGTTCATCCTAACAGCTGAGCTTCATAGGTGGCTTGAGGGTCTTGAGAAAGACAAGCCCACTGCAATGGCCAGGAAGACCTTAACTCGTCTTTTGAACAGGCTTCAACAAGAAGGGCATTGTAAATGTGCTCTAGTTACTGTTCCTGCTGTGACTAATTGTGGCCGTAGCCGTACAGCGGAGGTGGTTTTGCACCCATCTTTTGTGGATTTCACCCCTGCTCTTTTGACTCAAATTCAGGAAAAGTTGAGACTTTTCGATATGCAAAGTCGTGGACAAGGATTAGCTCGATCAAAGAATGATCAATCTGTGCCTGTATTAACAGGTATAAAGAGGACTTCGACTTGTATAGCTTCAGATGCCCAAGTTAAAGCTGAAACTATGCGAGCCAATGGATTTGTTCCTGCCAAGATGGTTCGTGCAAAGCTGCTGCATAGCTTTTTGTGGGGTTACTTATGCAGTTTACCTGATTGGCATGATGCTTTATCCTCTGGAAAACATGGCTATGACCTGAAGAATCCTCAAAGCACTTGCAAATTGTTTGCACTGGATGTCGCTTTAAAGGCAATGCCACTTGAGTTGTTTCTACAAGTTGTAGGGTCGACACAAAATTTTGAGGATTTGCTTGAGAGTTGCCGGCATGGATTGCATCTGTCTGATCTTCCAGTGGAGGAATACAAGTCACTGATGGCTAATCATGCAAATGAGCGACTCTCACGTGTTATTGATATTTTAATGCGGCTGAAGGTAGGGTCTTTACTAGAAGATACTTTGCTTGTCTTTTACATAGATTAAGTTGGTTACTGTTTGTCCATCCTTTGAAAGTATTTGATGTTATTTAAATTAGATTGCTGCTAGGGATGTTAGTTGCTTATTTTCTCAACAAGCTTGTCTTCCTTGCTAGTTCATTCACATATCTAAACTTCTACCATCGAAGGTTATGATGTATCTGCATGCTATGCTTATTCATGAGTAATTCTTTATAGGACAAGTTTGATTGTTTTCAAATTTGATATTTTATGCATGGTGTTGCATGTTGCTTGATTCATCTTTATCTTGCAGAAGTGGGTTGAGAACACTTGTAGAAGAAGGTAAGCATGTATTGTCTTACTATTGGACTAAACTTGGAGGGATTAATTAGTGTCGCAGTGCCAGATCATCCATCTAAGCCTGTTTCTAGATATCCTTTATGGATAATACTTTTGGGGAATAGAAGTTAAAAGTTAAAATGAAAAAGTTCCATCACAAAATGATTTTGAAGATCAACTATGGATTTGGGTTATGGTTCTGTCACAAAATGAGTATGGATTTGGGTTGTACTTCCTTTTTTTTTTTTTTTGTTTTTTTTTTTTTTTTTTTTGTTTTCCATTTCTAGAAACCTGATCAACATGTACAGTTCCTTTTTTCCCCTTTGTTTCTTTGTCTCATACTTATATATATATATATATATATATATATATATATATATATATATATATATATATATTCATTCCAACAGATTTTTAATTGTTGAATGTGTCGCAAATCAATACCTTTTTGGTATTAAAAAATCTCTCTCTGTTTTTTTTTTTTTTTCCATATAACTTTTCCTATTTCTTCTTGTTCTTTATTGTTTCTTTCTATTTTTCTTGTAGTTGTAACTTCATAAGTTTGGTTGCTTAATCAATAATATTGATTAAAAAAAATATTGGATCAGTAATTTCCAGTTATTTTTTCCCATATTCGTTGGATTCTTGTATATGCTGGTTTGTAGTAATCATGCTTCATGCTAATGGTATATCTGGCCTGTAGTTGATTCGACTAGTTACTGAAGAATGCGTGGGAGCAATGGATAAAGGTCCTTGCGCTATTCTTATGCATGCTATGGAACTTAAACCTTACATTGAGGAACCTCTATTTAGAGCCCTACGATCTTCAAGTGTACATTCTTCTGATCTCCGACCAAGAATTAGACACGATTTTATCTTATCGAATAAGGAGGCCGTTGATGCATATTGGAAAACTTTAGAGTATTGTTATGCTACAGCTGATCCAGTAGCCGCATCGCACGCATTTCCTGGGTCTGCCATTCCTGAGGTTTGTGGTCTTTGTGCTTTCTTTGCATTTTATGGTAATTGTATTCATTTTCTAACATTCATATTTAAGAAGTGCTCATGAACTTTTTTTTTTATTTTTAAATTTAAAAAATCATGGAAAATTTATGAAAAGATAGGAGGATGAGAGATCCTCATAGAAAAACACAACAAAGAACTCCAAAAAGAAGTAGGGCAATGCAGAAAGGGATTTAGAATCAATGCCGAAGCTATGAATCCGATCTCGCTCTCCTACATTGGGAAGCTTATGCTTGTTCCACAAGCATCTCTTGTTTTGCTCTGCCCAAATCTACCATTAGTCGGGTAAGGATGGGGAGCCTCCAGAGGGTCTCCTTCTGGATGAGATTAACCCAATGCGACTATGGGAAGAATTCCCCTGTTGATCTCGACATCATCCACTCATACTGAAAGAGGTCAAAAGAGTGGTTCTATATTGCTACGGTGAAGCTACAATGCAATAATAAATGATCTATGAACTTTGTTGCCTGGACACACATAATGCAAATGCCGTCCTTTCTAGCTGTTCCATACCTTTTTTAATTTTTAATTTTATTATTAAGAATGGTTTAGGAATATACTTATGGGATAAGAGAATTGTGGGTCAACATTATTGAGGTGGGAACATCCAAAGCCATAACTTGGACCAACTTTCTCATAGCTAGACCATTTTTCCAATTGTATGCGTTCTACTAAGAGTATAGCGGCCAAAATTAATAATGATTCATTTCCATGTTACCAATATGTAACTTGATCATACGGGAGTATGGAATCAAGTTTTCTTTCTTTTTTGTTTTCCTTCTAAACATTCTGATTATTTATAATGTGTTACCCAACTTTATGTTTTCAACTTTTAATGTGTACCTATAAGGCTATAATATGTTTCTTGTGATTGATGTGTAGATTGTGGAATCAACAAATTGCATATTCATGGTTGAATAATACTTGAGCCATCAGTTGTGGATTCAAATTGTAATTAATGAATTTATAAGTAAGCATCTTCTTGAATTACACAAAATACTCGGTGCAGGTATGATACCCATTTCCAAGTTTCTTGAGTAATATAGGTGCTCCATAAATGGTGCTCCAGCAGAGTATAGAAGGTATATATACACATTAAAAAAATACAATGTGTGTGTGTGCATGCATGCGTGT
Source organism: Magnolia changhungtana (assembly GCA_030180095.1). Classification (NCBI taxonomy): domain Eukaryota; kingdom Viridiplantae; phylum Streptophyta; class Magnoliopsida; order Magnoliales; family Magnoliaceae; genus Magnolia; species Magnolia changhungtana. Next base: position 3,049,463 of record JASAUF010000662.1, read on the forward strand.
ATTCTTAATAGTACTCAATACTCCTCAAGTTGGAGCAAACATGTCAATCATGCCCAACTTGTTGATTAGACTTGGAAGGTTTGTCAACAAAGAGATTTAGTGAATATATCAGCTAGCTGCTCCCCCAAACGAATGGATAGAGTTTCGATTTCTTTAGTAGCTACGTTTTCATGGATGAAATGACAATCCATCTCAATGTGTTTAGTGCGTTCATGAGACACAGGATTGCTAGCAATATGAATGGTGGATTGATTGCCATAGTACAAAGGAATGACACCAGAAGAAGGATAACCAAGTTCCCGTAACAAAGTATGGAGCCACATGAGTTCACACGTCGCATGTGCCATGATTCTATTTTTAGCTTCTGCAACATACTGAGCAACCACTGATTGCTTTTTACTCTTCCAAGTGACCAAATTGCCACCCACAAATGTGAAATAACCAGATATAGACCGCCGATCATGAAGACTCCGGACACGGTCAACATTGGAGTAGCTAGAGAGATGAAGATGACCATGTCACTGAAATTGTAAGCCTTGACCAGGAGTCATCTTCAGATAACGGAGGATCCGATACACGACAGAAAGATGAGCCGTATGAGGAGCATGCATAAATTGGTTGACAACGCTCACTGCAAAGGATAGGTCAGGTTGGGTAATGGTCAAATAAATGAGACGACCAATGAAGCAACGATACATGCCAGGATCAAATATAGGTCTCCATCATCAAGACCAAATTTCTGAGCAACACCCATAGGAGTAGCAACGGGCTGACACCCATGCATGTCAGTCTCAGATAAGACATCCAGAGCATATTTCCGTTGCGAGAGAACAATTCTAAATTGGGATCTAACAACTTAAATACCGAGAAAGTAGCGAAGCGTGCCTGAATATTTGATAGTAAATCATGTTCTAAGAAAAGATTTGAGTGCAGTAATTCTTTTAACATCATTGCCAACTAAGACAATATCATCTACATAAACGAGTAAAACCATAATCCCAATAGTGTGGCGACAGACGAAGAGAAAATGATTTAATAGCTGCGAACAAAGCCAAAGTCTAACAACGCATTGCTAAACTTGTTGAACCAGGCTTGGGCTGACTGCTTAAGACCATAGATAGCCTTCTTGAGATGATAAACGCGATGTATGCCACTTGTCAAGGAAAAGCCTGGTGGTGGGTCTATATAAACTTACTAAGCAAGATCACCATGGAGGAAGGAATTCTTCACATCTAACTAAAACAGTGGTCAAGACAAATTTGCAGCTAAAGAGATGATTGCACAGACTAAATTAAGTATAGCCACTAGAGAGGTCTCGAAGTAGTCGACATCATAAGTTTGAATGTAGCCCTCGGCAACTAACCGAGCTTTATATTTGTCAATTGATCCATCTGGAAGGTACTTAATAGCACAGACCCGGCGATACCCAACTCTCTACTTCCCTTTAGGTAAGAGAACTATCTCCCATGTATCAATTTGTTCAAGAGCTTACATTTCTTCCATCATAGCTTGCCTCTAGTCTGAGCTACTAAGGTGGTCAATACCAGCCAAACCGTCTACCCCTATGCTGTCCTTTCTCCAAAAAGAAAAAAAAAACCATTGATTTGAAGAAATTAAAAAATAAACTCAAAATGGGCCATTAAAAAAAAAAAACCTTGTGGGGCTCGAAATGCACCTTAAATGTACTCAGAAAAATCCACAAAAATCACCACAAACCTTCTAAAACCAAGTTCTATCAAACCATACATTTCATTTACCACATGGTCGTACGAATAGTGCAAATGAATCATGACGACGTTAGCTATGTAGTAGCTAACATCAGCAAACTATGATGGTTAAGAACAAAACAACACGAAGAATCCTGGGTTCTGATACCTAGTAGAAGTAAATTCAAGAAGAAATCTGTAGAAAAAGTAGAAGAGAGGGTAGAGAGAGAGAGAGAGGAGAGAACTGCTAGGGCAAATATTGTGTCTTACAACACAACTCTCATAACATTAAGATCAAAGCACAAATGCTACTCCCGTAGAGTATACAAGGGATACAAAAAAAAGGTACACATTCTCAATAGTAACTCAGGCACTAATGGGCCTTAATTGGAAAATCTCAGAAACTACGTTTTTGCCTCTTGCAACAATTTTAGTACTTCCCGAGTCTAATTGCTTCATAGTAGGTTGTATTTTTGTTATAGGTTCTTGCTGACACAGTTAATTGTCCAAGTTTCTATTGCGATAGGATCATGCATCTATTATCACCACTGGGGCCCACATGTTGAGTTCACAATATTTGGAAACGTTAATGTTGTAGAATGTGCCATACAGGACATGGTTAGAAAAAAAAATTGCACTAAATGGATGATTTTTATCATCGTTATCTAGTAGTGATAGATGAATTTAGGACAATGGAAAGAAGATTTCAATGGCTTGTATTCAACCCTTATCATCGTTATCTAGTAGTGATAGATGAATTTAGGACAATGGAAAGAAGATTTCAATGGCTTGTATTCAACCCTAAAAATCAAAGGTTAAGAGGATCATTAAAGCAAGGTTATGAAATTATCTTAATTATGGTATTAAAGAGAATATGGATTGTTCAAATCACCATACCATCTCAACATGTTATCCTAGTGGGTTGTAAAACATGTTGGATCCTGATTTGCAATTGAGGAGAAACTTTTTTTTTTTTTGGAAGAGGAATACTTTAATACTCTGTCATGGTTGGATGGATAATATGCAGGTGCTTAAAGATTACTAGGAAATTGTGTAAACGTTCCAAATTACGGTTCTAAGTTTAGGTGTATGATGACAATTTTTTTTACTATTTGATCATCTAACGATTGGATTGATTGACATTTTTTGGATCGTTAAAAATGAAATATATCTTATGGTCTATGTTAACAAACAACTATGCACAAATAAGTGGTGAAGATTATTCAACCAATTGATTTTTGGACTGTGACTCGTAAAGAGTTGGTCCATAATATAGTTGTTTACTTAATTTGTTCCAGGTATATGATGTCTAAGTGCTTGTATATCAAGTATCATACGTTGCCAGAGTATCAGTTAACTCCCCTTCTTAAACAGGTTGCATTCAAGAGTATCAGTATTGTTACATGTATCAACGACCGAGGATATGGAAACATGTATCGGTATTGCCAATACTTGGAAAAATATTTTTGAAGGAAATATTGGGGAAATGTTTGAAAATGGGAAAAATTAGGATTTCACAAATTTCCCCCATTTCTCATTTAAATGTTAAGTTTTCACCACAAATCCATATCAATGCATGGACATGGATTTCCATTGCAATCCATGGTAGCATTTGAAAAAACAAAGAAAAAAAGAAAAAGAAAAAGGAAGTTTCTATGGATTTTTTGTCACCTATAAGATTTGGCCCCCGTCTTTGTTTTGAGTCGAGATTTCTTCCCAAAGCCAAACTTTGATTTAGTAAAAACCAAGAGTAATCAAAATCCCTCAAGGAATATAATTCTAAAAAAAAGGGAGATCTTTTTTGGTTTTTGGATTTTTCCCATTTTTTTTTTTTTTTTAATTATCAAATTTCTTTCAATTTTCACTTATGTATGTGTCCCTGATGTTGGGAATAATCGTTGGTATCGGGGATGTTATCGATGTTGTCGCCTATACCAAGGAACTTTTGTAAGAGATTCTTTTCAAAATGTTCTCGATATCAATAATATCGCCAAATATCTCTGACATTATTGAAAACATTGGTGATGTTTGGAAAATTTTGAACTTCTAGTAGTTTTGGTATCGCGGACCTGGCAAGACCTGATAATATTGGTGATATTTTGGATCACTTGGTACAGCCGTACAACCTACATGTAAGTTTTGCTAACTGAGTGCAACGTAGGGCCCACCATGTTTTGTTTGTAAAATCCACGCGGTCTATAAGGTGCACCTGCTAATGTTAGGTACTAGAGCTAAAAATCAGCATGATCCAGAAATCTAGTTGGCCACACCATAGGGAAGAAAGTGGGGAGGATGCTAAATATAGGTTTGTGTGTAGGGCCCACCATGTTGCCTCTATTCCATTCAATAGTTAGTGGGTTCAGTATTTCCTTTTTGAAGCTTTTTACAGCTCCTATAATGAAAGTGGGCCTCACTTGATTGATTGATATTCAAGCTTATTCATGGCCACAATGACAAGTTTTACCCCGAAGTGAGGCCCATATTATATCATGAATGCTTTTGAGACTTGAAGTTGTGACCAGCAATATTTCTCGAGAAATTTTCATTTCGCCAAACATCTGATTTGGAAACAGACCCCAATTTCTCAAAAATAAAAAATAAAAAAATGCTGACACTATTCCCTTTCCCACAGTTCCCTGGAAATAAGGTTTCTTGGGAAAGACCTTCCTTTGGTTTCTTGGGAAAGACTTTCCTTTCCCATGCTTTCCACAAATCATGGTCTACTGTAAAGGCTGTTATGGGGTTGTAAAGGTCGTTAGGTAAAGGTAATGGTGGCAACCATTACATGCTATAGGGTTGTAACGGCCGTAACAATTGTTATGGAAAAAAAAGACCTGTAATCGCTGTTAATGGCCCGTATGCTCCTTATAAAAGCCGTAATCATTGTTTTAAATATCGACGATATCGGCCAATATATCCCATGATATATCTTGTATCCCACTTGTTCGATATGAAATGCACAGGTCGTGTTGATATATCCCACATTTTCGATTCGGTGAGCATTTTCAATTTTTTTTCCATTTTTTTTTTTTTGTTAAAATTAAGTTGAATCAATGTCAAATGGTTACAAATCCATTGTCTCTTCATGTTTTGCATGAAAAATCATGAAGTTGGAGCTTTGATTTCGATATCCATTAGTTCTTCATGTTCTCCAACTTTTTCTTTTTCAAAATTTTCCTTCAAATAGCTGTCAATTAAGACTAATTTCGAAATTTGATTGTAGGTGTCCGATTTGGGGAAAATTCGAAATTTCCCCAAATTTCCCCATTTTCTCCCAAAGTGCTTGCAATGTTGCACTCTAAACATAAAATTAAGCATGTATGAGGGCTGATCTACTGATTTGTCAAGTCTTTGTCAATTTTTGATAAGTAAAAATATTTTTAAAATTAAAAATTAATAAAATATTATTATTATTTTTTTCAAAATTTCCCTTCAATTATTTGTCAATTGAGACTAATTTCGAAGTATTTAGGAGTGTTTGATGAAATGATCATTATATACACTGTAAATGTTTTGCATCCAATTTGAATATATTTGCATTAGTTCAGTTAGACAATGCATGGCTTAGGACCCTATACCCAGGAAACCTATTATGCGCACTTCTTTTTTGAGATGTTATGATTTAAAAGTGTGTATTAAGGTCTTTTTTAACAATCCTTGATGTTTCATTGAAAAATTCAACCATTTCCCCAATGTTTCCGTATGTTTCCCAAAAAGTGTGATAAATTACTTGATACAAACGATATATCTCATGCGACAACCGATACGTATCTGTATCCTAAGAATGCGATACATAGTGCAATACCGATATTTCGAACACTGGCCATAATAGCCACGTAATGGTCTGTTACAGGCAGTGTTTGAAGTATCAATATCGCTACAAGTTTCGCTGGCTAGGGATACGGAAACAATATTGATATTGTCGATAATATCGTTGATAACCAGAAATGCGGGGAAACATGGGAAAAACGGTGGAATTTTTACTGAAACTTTAAGAGATGTTAAAATGTACATATTTGCATATATAGAAATAAAAAAATGCAACAAGAATGCATAATAACAAGTTTCCATTTAATGGGGCCTTAAAAGCATGTGCTGTTGTAAGAAATCAGTCCAACCATCCCATCTTACCTATTTAGCCATCCAACCTTCCATCCAAACATCCATCGATATTGTAAAATATCAACAACACATGATATTTCACCCAGAAATCATCAACAATTGTGATGTAGGACAATTAACCACTTGCTCTAGAAGCTCGAACTGTTACAGTATGGCGAATTAATCCCTTTATCTCATAGCCCAGACCCCACATCTCACAGGTTAGGACCTCAGCCAAACCCCCCTCGTGGGCTCGTGAGCCCCAAATCACATGGGCCGCCCACCCTGAGTGTGTCCTCGCATCCCACAGGCTACCCCACTCGAGCCCGGTGTGAAATGCCCTTTCATTAATCACCTCCGGTGAGGAGTCTCGAATGCGAGACCTCCCTCGTGCGCCCCAAATCACATTGGTCACCCACCCCGAGTGTGTCCCTGCATACCACGGGTTACCCCACTCGAGCCCGATTTGAAAATGCCCGATTTGAAAATGCCCCTGCATTAAATTGTAAAGGAAATAAAAGATTATGGTCTTAATATCATGCATGTTGCGATATCGATAATATCGAGATATTATCAACATTATCAATGACAAATTGAATACTACATACAACCATGTGCCCATGAAAAAAAATTAAAATAAAATTTTTTCCAATAAACAAAAATTTGATGATATCAATATGTTGGCGATATTATTGAAATATCGTTGATACACTTATCATACAAGCATTACCTAGAATTTACATAGTCGAAAATATTCGTGATACATTGGCAATACAAGAAACACCTAGAATTTACATAGTTGAAAATATTGATAAACATTAGTGATATTGGTACGTTGGCGATACATTGCTAATACCTGGAATTTCTATACTACCAATGTTATCGGTATCGCTAACGGTGTTATCGGTATCGCCACCGGTGTTATCGGTATCGCCGAGCTAGAGATAAAGATAATATCGGTGATAATTCGAACACTGGTTATAGGGAAAATATAGGTTGTTCGATTTTTTTTTTTCAATGTTATGGGGCAAATACATGATTTTCAGGTTTTTTCTTTCAATTAAAAAAGAGACCGTAATGACTGTTATGGGGGCCATAACAGCCATTACGACCTGTATCGTAAAGGTAACAATGATGGCTGTTATGGCCACCGTTACCGTTACGGAATAGCTTGCCACAAATCCATAGAAGGCAGTTGATTAACAAGATTCTCTAAATGGAACAATGGTATTTGAGCTCTTTCTAATTTGTATTTCATTATTCGCCTTTTTTCTTTAAATCAAGGATAACTAGAATTGATTTGCTACAGGTTTTCCTTTGCCGCTCATGGGCGTCAGCTCGGGTTATGACTGCTGACCAACGCGCAGAGCTGCTCAAACGTGTGGAAAATGATGTTCCAGATAAAAAAATTCCATTCAAAGATTGTGTTAAGATTGCTGCAGAGTTAAATCTTTCCTTAGAGCAGGTTAGTATTGGAAGCTTATGGATGAGTGAATAATGACGATGTATATCATGGGTTAATCAAGTATTATATTTTCAATCAATTTGTAAGTTTTCTTCCATTTGAAAGTAACCGATCCATGTGGGTTATACTTGTTGAACTTACTGCAGTTATTGGTTCTCAATCCAATATAGAATCTTAGCATTCATAACCCATTGGTTGTGTTTCACCATAATCAGTAGAGGCTGGATGTTTTGCAACAGGTTCTGTAACTGTTTCATGGGCCTTTATCCACAATAACACCAAGAAAAAAACTTCCCATGCAGAAAATGCCCATAAGAAGCATTGTTTACTAGTCAATTAACTGAAATTGCCTAAGAGTTTTAATTAAATCTTTCAAAAAACAAAAAATCACCTGGGAGTTGCACCATGGACGATTAGAATTTAGAGGGAAAAGAATACTAGAAAATGACCAGAAAATTTAATATTTGGAAGTTGAAGAACAACACAACTCATGAACTACAAAAATTGGATAGTCATGACTCTTGGACAGTCAACTTGATGAATAGAAACAGCTGTTAATTCAGACACGTTACTCATCTACAGCTTTAATTAAAAAAAAAAGGGACAAGATAAAAGAGATTCTTTGCTAATGCTAGAGGGATCTGAAAATTCTGATTATATTCACCAGAATCAAGTCATGCATAGCCATATGGGTGGACCATTCAAAATATCAGGTCAAACAGGAAAAGAAACTCCATAAACAATGACATTTCCTCATAAATGGGTGATGTGACCTTGTAACTATATCATCATTATCTAAGCCTTATCCCAACTAATCGGCGTCGGCTACATGAATCGTTTTCCACCATTCCACTCTATATCAAGGGCCATAACTTCAAGCCACAGGTCATCAAGTCTTTTCTCACTACCTCCACCCACTTCCTTTTGGCCCTTCCCCTAGCCTTTTTAGAGCCTTCAATTTGTACAAATTCATTCCTTTGTGCAGCTCTTGGTGTCCATTGCACATGACCAAACTATCCATGTCTAGTTTCCCTCATCTTGTTACCTATTGGTGCTACTCCTAAATTTCATTTCTAATTTTATCCCTCCTTTTCTTGCCATTCATCCATCTCAACATCCTCATTTCAGCTAGACATCCTGAGGACATGTTGTTCCTTAGCTGTCTAACATTCTGTCTCATAAAGCATGGTTGGACTTATAACCATCCTATGAAATTTCCCTTTCAGTTCAAGTGGGTACATGGCGATCACGTAAAACTTCAAAGGCACATCTCCATTTCTTCCACCCCGCTTGAATTCTATGGGCAACATGCTTCTCAATCTCTCCGCTCTCATGAATTATTGACCCAAGATATCGGAAGTGGTCATTTGGGAAACTTCTTGGTTAAAAATATTTATTAATTCCTCAGTGTTGTCAAATGTCATATGCGATCACTTGTGTGATTGTAATCGCAAAAGCGATTACACGATATAATTTTTTTTTTTTGGAAAATTAAAAAAGAAGAAGAAGAAAATGGGAAAATTTAAGAAAAAATTTTAAAAAATCAACAAAAATAAGATAAATATTTTGAATTAGTAGAAGTGATCCACCCGCATGGGGTTTGGGCAAATGGCTAGCGTCGTGGGTTTGCTCCCCACAGATTACTTGATGCACATGGTTTGTGGGTGATTGCGTGCATCCGTAGGGATTATTCTGGCCTTAAAATGGGGTGTGGACACCCTGTCATCATAAAAAAAAGTAGAATTGTAGAAGTGATCCAATTTGTTGTTTTTATCTATTGCATTGTAAAGTGTAATTAGTCCCTTAGCTACATAAGTAATGTATAATACTAAAAAATCACACTAATGACTTAACACAAACTCACTAAGTCATCTTCTAAGTTATAATTCATTAACAATTAACAAATAATTGAATAACAATTAACAAGTAATAACTAACAAATAACAAGTCAACAACTTACTGAAAATTAAAATTTTTATTATTGAGAAATGAATATGATATCTTGATTCCAAAATACAAACAACTTACAACTTACAAATTACACCTAACAACTTGTACTAATAAAAGGCTACACTGAGATATTCAATGGGCTTATTGTCCATCGTAAGCTTGTAGAGCCCGGCCGCGCAATGGCTAACCGCTATTGGGCAGGGTTACGCCATGATATAGCTTGAGGTGGTCATGTATGATTTCGAGTCAGTTGATGTTGTTCATTGGAAGGCCCAACAATTTGAGCAATGGCTACAATAACAAACTCTCTGACATTTTGGATCTTCAGTCGGGGGAGTCTTTTGTAAGGAAAGGTTTGATCCATGTCTTAACAGGCTTCCACCCCAAGGCTATCGACTACCTCCCGACCCTTTTTAGCCACGACCATAGATGTAGATTTTGTCTGTAAGGGCAACCATAACCTTTGCGGCATTTCCGCAGTAGAATTCATATCAAAGGCATCCAGTGCTGCAGGGGCATGACACCAAAGGGAATTGTTCTAATCTTAATCCTCCCCTTAGGCAAAATCGGTAGAATGTTGACTATCACCGCTGCGGAGAGAAAAGACACAATTCTAATGAGTGTATGCAAGCCAAGAACCTCTATTACCGTAGTAATGAGGAGGATCCCTACTACCATGATAACCTTAAGTACTACGACGGGCAATCGAACAACCCTATGTAGAGCCTACATTACAGCCGGAGAATCCTCTTGTTGAAACCGCAGTCGAAGCTACCATTTTCATCATACATTGCTTCCTTACCACCACTTAGGGGGATGCGGAGGACTGGCGTTGGACCACTATTTTCTATAGGCAAGTGCCAAGGTAGGTTGTGTAACATAATCGTCTATGGTGGAAGTGCGATGAAAATTGTTTCACAAGAGGTAATTAACAAGCTCAAATTGCCAATTGAAAAACATCCAAAGGATCAAAACTATACAAGGTTGCATCAATTGATGTCACTACCATCTCTATGACTCGAAGGTGTTTGGTGTCTTTTAAAATCGGTGTCTATGAAGATGACATTTGGTGTGATATAATTCTATTGAATGTCACTCACATCCTTCTCGATTGACCTTGGTTCTTGGACCGAAAGGTGCAAAGCAACAGTGAGGCTAACACATATTTTCCTATGGCGAGGTCATTGGATCCACTTCACCTATTGCCTACGTCTCCTCCATCTACATCGACATCGGACACTTCCTAACTCCTATGTTCTCACCATGCGGAAGTTTGAGCAAGAGAGTAGGGAAAAATGAGTTATGCTCGCTCTAGTAACAAAATAGGTGCATGGGCCTATTACTTGTAAAGATGAATTTATTCCTTGAGAAATCAAATCTATGCTCCATAACTTCCAAGATTTAGTCCCTAATGATCAGCATGAGGGGTTGCCTCTACTGTGGGATATTCAGTATGCAATAGATTTGGTTCATGGTGAATCTTTTACCCAACGTACCAGCACACCGAATGGGTCTAACCAAGCATGCCGAGTTGAAGCATCAAGTTGATGAGTTGCTAAATAGGGGCTACATCCGAGAGAGTTAGAGCCCATGTTTTGTGCCAGCCCTCACCCTCAAGAAGAATGGGAATTGGCTTATGTTTAGTACCTGCTAGTTATCACTCTTAATGCATCTAACATGATCTAAGTTCCTACCCTTCCTCTCGCTCATTTTTGACATCTTTCTCACCTTCTCCTATCCCTCATCTATTGTAAAGATCACCAGAGTCCTTAAGTTTAGCCTCACTGACTACTTTCTTAACATTCTTGGCATTTATATATTGTTCAAAAATTTCATTTCTAGTCCCATGCTAGGCTTTGAAACATGAATGTTTCTCGTGAATAGCTTTTTATATGTCGTCACTCGACCACCAAGTTTCCTTTTCACTAGCTTTTCCCTCTAAATACTCCTAAAACATCTTTTGCCACTTTCCTAGTGCACTCAACCATCTCGTTTCACATAACAATTATTTCTTCCTAGACATTCCACTTTCCTTCTTCCATCAGTTTATTGAACAGTTTTTTCCTCTTAAATTCCACCACCTGGTTTTTGGATGCCACTTGGTGTTTGGATATTTGTGTAATTTTTTTTTTTTTTTTTAAAAGGTCTCAGTGCTGTTTTATTTGTATGTGCGGATGGGTGGGTTGCAGGCATAATTCCTTGAAGTGCTCACTGGCATACAATTTTAGGCATTGGTGAAGATGTTCAGTGCTGCACAAAGAAAGGATTAACTCGTGTAATTTTCTCGACACTGCCTTTTTCCTGAAATTCCTTTGCTACTACTTTTGCTGTTGTTTCCATTCCATACCTTTTAAATTCCATTTTACTGATTATCACTAGCACTGATCTACCACTGTGCTTTTATGAATGTGATTTATTTCAGAGTATACTTGATGCTATTGAATAAGCTAACTGTACATCTTTTAATGGCACATTTCCCTTATATGTTCAGTGTTTCTGGAATTTGTTTTGTTATATGATATGCATATTTGACCTTATGATTTTTCCTAGGTAACTTGAAAGATACTTCTTGCAGGTGCTCCGTGTTTCATATGATAAGCGGCGATCACGTCAACCTGTATTTCTAGGAGAGCAGGACACAAAAAATCATGTATCCATTGCTAAGAAAAGGAAGATATCTTCAGAAAACAAGTCACTGAAGCATGTAAAGTCAGACACTGTAACTGGAGAATTAACAAGATCGCCTCTTCTATCTGATAGTGATTTGAAAAACACGGAACAAGAAAATTGCTGCCCAACATCTATGGAAGACCATGAGATTGGCGTTCAAACATGTGATGAGGTCAATCATCCCAATGCTGTTGAAGAGTTGGAGACAAATGAAGAAGATGGGGAGAGTTCTTCTTTTATTAGTCAGTTTGCCTTTTCAAGGCTGAGGCAAACACGTCGAAAAAAGTTTTCATGGACAGAAAATTCAGATAGGTAAATTAAAAATAGCTTATGTAATAAACCTCACATTCCCCAAAACTACAAAAAGAATGACATCTATTGGGTATGTTTTCTTTATCACAGGCAATTGGTGATCCAATATGCAAGACATCGTGCAGCCCTTGGGGCAAGGTATCATCGTGCTGATTGGGCCTCTATTTCTGACCTTCCAGCACCTCCAGATACTTGCAGAAGAAGAATGGCCATGTTGAATAATGATCCAAATATTAGAAGAGCAGTGATGAAACTTTGTAACCTGCTTAGTGAACGATATGTTAAACACCTGGATAAAATAAGTGAAAAGGAACTCATGAATCATGATGGCTCTGGGCAAACTTTTCAAAATTCACCATTAGTGGAGATTCTTACCGACTCCCAAGCTCATGAAAATACTATAGGGTCACACTTCAAGGAATACTTTTGGGACGATTTTGAAGAAGAGAATATTAAGATGGCTGTTGATGAGGTGATTTACTACAAGCGGATGGGTAAACCGGAGACTTGTAGAAGCAGGCGTGAAAAAGAGTGGCCAGATCTTCCCCAAGTTGATGTGACAAATCCAAGCATCATTCATGTAAGTTGTCAATTTTCTCATGGCATGGAAACTGGTCTTTCATTGGTGGCTGAAGATAACTCTGCTCACTCTCAGGACTCACATCAAATATCTGGATTAATTTCATCATCCAATCCTGGCAAAGGAATTCACAACTATGTTGAAAGAGAAGTGAAAGATCACCGTATGGTTTTCTTTGCGAGTCGAAGTAGGTCAAGTTCTCAACGCCTTGGAAAGTTTCAAAAGCTTTGGAACGATGGAGGCATCAGTAAAAAGGTATGTGGATCATTGTCAATAGCCAATGCCGTTGAGCTCTTGAAGGTGGTATTCCTGAGTACCTCTGCGGTGCCCGAAGTGCCGAAACTGCTAGAAGGGACTCTCCGGCGTTATTCCAAGCATGATATTTTTGCGGCCTTTAATTACCTTAGAGAGAGGAAATTCATGGTATCATCTGAACCTTGGTTTAAACGTAGTTAGCTTAAGTCTGATTTTGCTGAGTTTTGACTTGTCGTGGTAATGAACTGAGTTGAGACTTGGTGGGTGTTTGCTTTTTTAAATCCCTTTGTAAGTACCTGTAAATAGGTAATGATTACTTGTGTCTTTCCAGCAGCGTTCCCAACGTGATGTTGACAGGCACACTTTTTTATTGTATTCAGTCTCTAAACCCAAGGCAGAAAATGTAAAAACTGTGGGGGCACACTGTGATATATGCGACTTATCCATGCCTTTGTCCCTTCCACCACAAGAAACAGTAGGAATTGAACGCCTACCATTGAAAACTTCTTGGGGGCCCTAGAAGCTGATATTCTTGTTTTCCCTTTGCCCATGTCTTTGTGACCCTATGAACAGGTTAGATGACAAACAAACATCAATGTGGTTCCTAGGAAGGAAACATCTTTCAATGGTTGACGCCTTTAGGGCCACCGTTTCCTGTGGTGTGGTCCACTTGAGCTTTGGATCTGCCTCATTTTTTGGCTTCTGCCCTTTTTTATTTTGGTAAAATGGATGCATGGTGTGGATATGTCACACACATCACAGTGAGGCCCACAAATTTAAGTCAGCCCTTTCCGGACCGATTTTCGAGGAAATACTCACTTATTTCCATCTCTTGGCAAACATATGTTAAAAGTGATAATGACTTATTTTACAAGTATTTACAGAGGGATTTGAAAAATCAAACACCCCCTTAGTCTCAGTCCAACAATGGACTCGGCTTGAATTATTTAAATTGGTTAGTTTATTATCTTATCATGTTATTATTTCAAGTATTTCTAATGTTGCATTTGCTTAGAGCAATTATGAATATGCAATGTAATTAAAGGGAAGTCCTTTAATATTTGTAACTTGCTTTGCTAAAATTATCAGTGGCTCGCCTTCCGTATACGAGGAGATGTGTACGAGATCTGAACTGGTCATAAGGTTGGCCCTACCTTGCATGGACCATATCCCACAATTCATGCCAACTAGACAATTTTAATCTTTAATTGAAGAAATTTTTAGTTAAAAAATGGGCACTAAGGAACTTTTGGTTGATTCATGATGCAACAAGATTGGAAAAAAAAAAAAAACTATGAAACTCTGAAGAATAAGGAACAAATACATACCCAACTAAAGCTCAATTTCTTCACCAATGTGCTACAATTGATCTCCACATTAACAACCTTCAATAAATAAAGGAAATCAATGTTAAAAGAAAGGATTACTAATGGAGTTGCTCTGCGTAAACCCTAAGCAATTACACCCATTTTTCGGAGTATCCCCGATACTATCCCTATCTTCAGCTCGGTGATAATGATAACACTGGTAGCGATACCGATTACTTCTGTTGTTTTAGAAATTCCAGGTATCGACGATGTATCACTAAGTATCACCAATATTTTCGACTGTATAAATTCCAGATGTCGCTTGTATCACCACTATATCGGCGATATTTTGATAATATTGCCAATGTATCGATATTGCCAAAAATATGTTTATTAAAAAAATTTCCATTTCAAATTTTTTATGGGCTCATTGTTATATGCGGTGTTCAAATTGTGGACGATAATATTGATCGTATCGCAATATTATCGTGATCGCAACATGGGCAATATCAATACCATAATCTTTAGTTTCCTTTCTATTTATTGACGATTTATTAGCGAAATATCATGTGTTGTTGATATTGCAAAATATCTATAGATATTTGCATGGAAGGTTGGATGGATAGTTGGACTGGTTTCTTATGAAGCAATGCTTTTAGGCCACCACTAAATGAAAACGTATTATGTATGCATTCTTTTTTGCAATTTTTTATATTTCTAAATATTCAAATATGCGTATTTTAACATCTCCTGAAGTTTCACTGAAAAGATCCACCATTTCCCTCATGTTTCCCCACATTTTTAGTTATTGACAATACTATCGGTGATATTTATATTGTTTTCATATCCCTGACCAGTGAAACTTGTAGCGATATCGATACTTTGAACATTGATCATGCCAAGGGGTTTTCTAGGCACCACACGTCTAGAAATTGGAAACCATCACAGTTCGACCTTTGATTTTTGAATTTGGAAAACTTGGCGGAAATATGAAATTTCCTCCATTTCACCCATTTAACTTGCAATTAGAGGTTGAACAAAATCACATTAGAGTGCTTCGAGTGGATCTACAAATTGATGGAACTAATTATTTATTTATTTTTTTATTTATAAATATTCTTATGTAAAAATATTAAAAAATAATTTTATTTGAATTACAATTAGATTGACCAGATGTTATGTACGCCTAATATTTTGTATTTATGAGTGTATATTGATCTTTAACATAAGTCAGACTTGTTTATTTATTATAAAAGATTAATTTATTTTTTGAAAAAAATTATAAAAAATAATAAAAAAAATATTTTTAAATAAATGCACCATATATTGTAGGATGTATTTACTTTCAATATTTAGTACATTGAATGTGCTTATATGCTATATGAATTATAGAAATATTAGTGATTTCTTTATTTGTTATTTTAAAAGAACTGATTTTTAATACAATTGCATCATTTGTATCTAACAACACATAGTTTAGTACCCTATATGAAGAAAACTTATTGTGTACTTGATTTTTGTAATCTTTTGAGTTCTAAGTGGTGTAATGATGTCTATTTTAACATCCCCTAAAGGTTCATTGAAATATACGACTAATATCCCAATGTTAAAAAGAAATAAAATTGGGAAATTGGTCAAATCACCCGATGTTTCCAATACCTCTGATATTTCCCATGCGATACCCAATACGTTTTCATATCCTAAGAGTGTGATGCGTTCGTCAATGCCAATATTGAAAACATTGCCTCCATCCACATCCTTTGGGCCTTCTCCTTACCCTTTTAGAGCCTTCACCAGTCTTCGTCTTGTACCACCCACTCCTAACTGGCACAATTCTTAGTTTTAGTTGCTCATGACCTAACCATCTAAGTCTATTTTCCCTCATCTTATTGCCTATTCGTGCTACTCCTAAGTTCTCTCAAATGTATTCATTTCTAATATGAACGTGCCATTCCTTAACTACCCAACATTTTATCCAATAAAGCATGGGTGGTCTTATAACTATCCTATAAAATTTCCCTTTCAGTTTGAGTTCAACATGACGAACACGTAAAGCTCCAAAGACACATCTTGATTTCTTCCACCCAACTTGAATTCTATGGGCAACATCCTTCTCAATCTTTCCACTCTCATGAATTATTGACGCAAGCTATCGAAAGTGGTCCTTTCGGGAAACTTCTTGGTCAACAATCTTTGCGAAAGGAAGATGATTCTCCCGAATACTTGTCTATTGTGTTATCAAAATGAGGAATCGGTGGATCATTTATTTATCCATTGTTCATTCGCAAGGAAGTATTGGAAGGTTTTTTCGAGCTATTCGGTATAGATGGGTATCGCCATGTTCCATTGCTCAATTCTTCTTGTGGCATGGTGTTGATTTTGGAAAGAGATGAAAAAAGGTTTGGTGCGTTTGGCAGGAATTTGGTTTATATGGCTGGAAAGCAATAATTGTAGCTTTAGGAATCGGGCAGGGCGAGCTTTTGAGGTTTTTAGTAGGGCTAAAATGAATGTGAGGTAATGGGCTATAGCCTCCAAGGCAGTAGTTCATTTTCCGGATAGTTAGTTTGAGTTGTATCTTTTCTTCGGTTTGTGTATATTCATAATGTTTTGCTTCGGCCGTTGGTAATAAAATTTTGCCAAAGTTTTTTTAAAAAAAAAGAAGAAGAAAAAGAAAAGAAAAGAAAAAAGAAAAAAGAAAAATAAAAATATCAACTAAGTCCTCATTTTCGCGCTGATTATTTCTAAATTGCACTTCATATACTCTGATTTAGTCTGACTAATTTTAAATCCTTTAGATTCACTTAATGCTAAACACACGAAGTGAACTAATATTGGTCAATATAAGTACCCTATCTCTACTCTATTGCTAACAAATAAATTAAATGAGGAAATTGAAAACAGCTATTGAAAGAGGAGGCCGGATCCTATGCAAATGCTGTAGAATTAGGTTATTCCACCACTGTTATTCAGCTACGTGTGAAGTTCTTCAATTGAATGGAAAACTTAATTGTGTAAAAGTTATTGAACTGCCTCTGTCAGGCCCACCGTGCTGTGTGTATGCCATTCAACCAACACATCAAGATAGTTCCTCCATGATGAGAGGAAGCCCCAAAAACCAGGCGTATCCAGTCGTATGGTGGGCCAATCCATAGTAACAAAGGACAGCCACCCAAAAATCTCCACATCGAAGTGGTGGCCCACATGATGGTTGGATTGTCCTGAATTTTAGGCATCCCACTTTCATGGTAGGGCAACCATCCTATATGGGTTGATTTCTTCACACACACACAGCCACCATGGTAGGCCCACATGGAAGAGTTGTAGAATAATATACACACACCATGGTAGCCCCACATGGAAGAGTTGTAGAATAACCTTTTTTTTAAAAAAAAAAATTTATTTTAAAGACACCTTTTATTTCCAAAGCCTATAGAAAAACAGGCTGACAGGTGGGTCCCACCAAAGGAGACGGGCCTCACCCCACAAGCAACCAAAACATAATTACAATCATTCGGACGGGACCAACAAAAAGACTCAGCCCCGACTATCATATAAACCCATACAGATAAGAAAGGCCTCACGCAAGCTAACTACTGAGGGAGCTAAAACGATCTAATGGTCCCAATCCCAGTATTATCTAGGATCAAAGAGCCCCTGATGCTGCGGTGAAGGGCCCCATGGTCCGTGTACAGCTGATTGGGGTACCCATCCGAGGCCATTCTGGCCAGGGCATCCGCTACCGAGTTGCCTTCCCGGTAGATGTGACGGAAGGAGAGATACATGGCGCGACTATACTGAAAAATGGAGCCCAAGACGTACCAGATATTCCAAGGTGGGGGGATGTTGGGGTTAGAGACTGCTTCAACAATGATCCTTGAATCTGATTCAACCACAACGTGGGACAACCCCAAATTTGCGCAAATAACAATGCCATTCCGCATTGCCCGAGCTTCCGCTGTCGCATTAGTTGTCCTGCCGTATCTCCTGTGGAATGCAAAAGTGAGATGGCCCTGTGAGTCCCTGCAAATGCCCCCACCGCCGCTCTGACCCGGGTTTCCAAGGGAGGAGCCGTTGGTGTTGAGCTTTACCCAGCCACCGGGAGGTTTGGACCATTTAACTATAATCGATTTACCCTGATCGGGGGGAGGTGGGGATTCACGCTGAGGGATTGGAGAGCGATTGTTTCCGAGAAAGAAGGCGAGTGGCTGCCTGGGAGAAGATTCCCAATTTCCTGCAGCCACCTTGTGACTTTAGGTATAATCTGGCGAGCTGACATGTTCACCCCGTCAAATATGGAAGCATTTCGGCTCAGCCACAGCTCCCAGGAGATAACCTTATTCTACCACATTTATAGATGAATCAACCTCATTGAAACAGATGGAAATCTACTCTTTCTATATGCAAATTGTGGCATGGTGTATACACAATCATATGCAATATACAAGGTGTGCAAATTTTGTAGAGACCCAACATAGAGAACTGATTGATGTAAAGGGGCATTAAATACCATAAAAGACTTGAAGTTCTATATCTTTATGACCTTTGTATACCAACTGCCTGGCTATTTTGTTATACGGTCGTATGTGCACAGTAACTAGAATAACTGGTTGATATATGGGAGTTTTTGATATTACTAGAGGCTCCAAGCCCATCTATATTTGTTTATATGTCAACCTTTCAAAAAACATCATATCTATAAGGACATATTTGCTTTCTGATGTGGGCTCCACAGTCCGATCAAATGTTCTCTTCCAATTTAGTCTTTATCGACCAACAGCAGGACCCATCTGGGACCATATCTGATGGATGTGCAGCCCGGATGCATCAGTCATTATTAGTATTTTCTTTACAACAATCTATTATCTTTCCTCAAAATATTCTCCAATAGAATCGCTAGGATTGTCAGAATGGTGTATTTTGTGGGGTATCAAGTATTCCCATTGGAGGTATGGCCTACCTAATGATAGCCTTGGATCTCTTGTATGTTTGCTACTCGTGCAAATGGAAAGTTGATGATAATAGCAAAAGAAAATGACAAATACCATAATCTAGCCAGTAATTGAAAGCATGATATCTAAATATTATTATCGTGTTAACAACATGGCTGCCTTAAAAAAAAAAAAAGTAAAATGACATGGCTGCGTTTGGCCCCTGCCATGAGAAATAATTTGTGATTTCTACTTTTAGTAGAATTTCCAAAAACCCTAAGAAGATTTACTCATGTGAATGTAAAGGTGTTTTTTCTTTCCAATACAACACGAGTCCCATTTCACAATTTCTGGAAATGTTACCGGGACTAGAAATCCTAAGATCACTGATTAATTTTCTCTGCTCCTGAAATGGTCATCAGTTGAATCCAGCCTATACAAATATACAAAGTGGGTATTATAAAATGCTCAAGCTCGGTGTTTGTGCAGTACCACTCATCCCTACAGTTCATACAAGTGAGTCCATGGCTCAGTGATCTAAACTGCTGATATAATGAACCTCACTTTGGGTAGCCTATGCACTAGAAGTCCCTTGATTGGAACAATCTAGCTTTTCAGTGGTGGCCATGAAAAAAGACAGCTAAGAAAGAGAACATAGCAACCGTTCACATTGGACAAAATTTGCCAAATACTTGATGGCTATGGTGGATCGCTTTGGGAGATCTTCAGTGTATTGCCTATCCATGTGCTCCATAGCATCAATGCTTTGGATCATTGAATATTGGGCCCCACTTATACACAACTAAAACCCCAAACATTTGGTTGGAGCATCATACAGTACCTCATAGAAAAAATGCAAGGACTTGATGTTTTATTATGGAATATATTTATTCTTCATATTTTATTTTAAGGGCCCCATTGAAGAAAGAACAAAATCAATAAATTAAATCGTAAATTTGTCGGAATATTAGATCTTCTATGTTGGGACCAATCTTTATCACACTTAGTGTCTCCCAAGAAGATTAGATCATCACAAAAATCATTCCCTTTTCCATTTTACTCCTATCGTTTGGGTCTGTGACGAATGGAACACCGGTTAGATAATATCTCATTAGATTATTTCATAAGGAAGATGGTAGGTTGTAGAAAAGAAAGAGTAGAAATAATAAATTCTAGTACCTTCAGTAGTCCCTATACCTGTCATGTTCCTTGGATTATTCACAAGCAGGATTCAAGCTCTTATTTTTGCAACTTTAGCCGCTACTTAATATAGGTGAATCTATGGTGGGATTATCAGTGGTATACTCATGCCTCAGTGGTATACTCACAAGAGTTTCAACATGAGTTAGTGGGTTCGAGTACCCATTGTGGTGAAAATCCACTGTAGTGTGAGTGTGTGGGTGTGGGTGTGTGGGGTGTGAGTGCGCGTGTTAAAAAAAAGAATCTATGGAGGGATTAGCATTGACTAGCTTCTGAAATAAGCTGGTATATTTTTTTTAAAAAGAAAAAAAGAAAAAAAAAACCTGCTTATCCCTGCTCATGGGTGGCTCAAGATAATTTACTTGGGAACATGATAAATTATAATCATATGGAATATATTTTATGCGATACTATGTTTGATAAATTATCAAAAATATAGTACAATGCTTTCCAGCATATAACTCACCAATAAAGTTAGCCTTTAGTTCTGATTAACTTATATGTAGGTTCATGGAAACTGGCAAAGACAAGGTCATAATTGAGTAACAAGTTAGGAATTCTCAGACTTGATTTGAACTGCACATATTTTACAGTCTACATTAACACCTAGATTGTATCATACTTACTGTTTGTGTTTAGTAGCACCCTGTTGGTTGTACGGTTCAAATATTTTGTTTAGTCTGTTTTAATTCTCTTATATAAACTGTTGGCTTTATTTCTGTAAACTCAAGCTCTTCCCAAAGATTGTAAAATGTCAATGCCCAGTCCAGTGTTTTAAATGGCTACGCTATGTAGTGTGTAGCTTATGCTTCATGGTGTCGCTTAGCCTTAACTCTACGTAGCTCATGAAAATAGCTTAAGTCGCATGTTGCATACGCTACATGATAATTTGCATACACTACTCTACACGCTATGTGGCTCATGTTACAAGTTTTATTCACTACTACATTAAAAGTAATGTTTTCAATAATTTGGTACATTTTTCTATTTTTCAATAAAAATTAACTTTTAGTAAAATAATACAAGTAACAATATTAAATTAGTTTCATTGCTCATTCTTCACCTTTATATTTAATCGTTGACCTTTCCTATTGCTTTGGGTTGCATTTGTTTGCACCAATTATCATAAAATTTTGTCAAATTTCATTATAATCTGTCTAATTTGGTGCAGAATATCATGGAATTGGTGTAACCAGGCACAACCTTGATTAATAATCTAGAAGTAGCATATTGCTTACGCTACACATTGTAGCTTATGCCTCACGCTTCAGAGGGGTGAGGCTACACTACACTCTATTCACCATTTAAAACACTGATGTCCACTATGTTTCTTGTATCCAGACTATCGACTGCGAAACAATTGGTATATTTAACATTTACTCTAGATATTGGCCTCTATAATTTCATCTCTCTACTTGAGGACACATCAGTGTGAAATTTCGTCATATATGTACTTTTAAATTTGTATGTACAGGTACGTCAATATCTTTTTTCTGGAGGCCATTAGGTCTGTTAGCAACAATGGTGTAGCAAATTAGGGCTGTTTACAAAAGTTGACTTTGTGATATGCTCTTGTAGTTGAGGAGGTAGCTTAGGCCTCCAGGCCGATTATTCCACCACCAACCTATTTCCACAAACTTACTTGGGATCTATAACAATATTATAGTAAGGATTTAGATTTTGCTAAAAAACAATACATAATCCCAAATATAGTAATCACATATGGTGTAACAGTGTTACTTGGACACGTGGCATGGGTGTTGAGTGTCGAAGTGACTTGCATGGAAATGTCCAAAACTTAGGCACGGAAACACTTCTGTCCACAAATAAATAATATTCTTTTAAGAAGAAATAAAATTAACTAACAAAGTCAAAAATAGTATATAGTGGTGACAACTAAAAAAATGAAGGAAATTTGATGCAGGACATGAAATTTAAATACGATATGCAAGATTTTAGGCTTAGATCATACTAATTCATAATAATCACATAATAATTCCACATCCCCCAAAAAAAAAAAAAAAAAAAAAGCTCAAACATTCAAGTAAAGGGTAATCTGCACGGGTCCAGGCCTACACAGGCTAGGACTGGATCAATAAAATTATGGACCAAACAATGCTCAAAGGGAAATAGAAATCAGCCACACATGCATAGTAATTAGTCCCTAATCCAAGGGATTCCCCAATTTCAATTCAAGGAACCCTAGGGTGAGAAAATGAGCAAATAAATTAGGAATAATGCAATCTAGGGCTAGGGTTTATGAAAACTGGTATAAAAGAGAAAATAAGAAGGAAAACTTGAATTAGCAAACATCCACGCGTGCGGATAGCGGTAGAGCCTGGCGCACGTATGCACGAGCCTGGCCGCAAGTGCGAGCAGGGCCCGTTTCCCAAAACAGATTCCTAGGCTTTGGTTTGCCAAGGGAGGTCTCCAAACCCTTCAAGTTTTGTGGCGATCCGACATTCGGTCGAGGTGTTGTGCTCCGTCGAAGTTTCGGTCATCCTGCAGGGCCAGATTCTGGAAACTGGTTGTGGAGATACAAACAACTGTAAAACAAGCGGATTTGAGGTGAGGATGGTCGTGGGATGGATGAAATAAGATGGAGGGGCGGATTGGGATAAACGTGGCTTCGCACGATGGTAGTTAGCCCTTTGAAAAGGGAGGGCTTTGCACCCACTTGAATTTAGCCCTTCGAAAAGGGAGGGCTTCGCACCCACTTGAATTTTTCCACAACCCAAAAACTCAGAGAAGAAAAACATGCAGGAATTTTTATTCAACTTCAATGAAAAAAAGAACTACAAGGGGTGCCTATTTATAGGAAAACCCTGTACTTCCAAATTCGCGCTATGTGCGCAACCTATTACTTAGCGATGAAGTAAACCAAAATAAAAACTAATTAAAGAAATCTAAAGCATTCATGATATTCTAAATAACATAAATAATCAAAACCTAAAATATGAAATCAATCCGACTAGTGGGCCCCGATCATGAGATCACATGATGGGGCTTTACTTGATTATCGAGCTCACTCTAATGAACTAAAACTCCGTCTTCTAACTAGGAGGCCCTCCCTGGACGTCGTCATCGAGCCAGATCGACGGTGGGGCCCTCCGTACGTATGTGCGTGGGGGGGTGGCATGCGTGTGCGTATGGGAGACGTGCGTGCGCGTGTGCACATGATGTCCCCATCAACTCTCCCCCGCCTGCGAAGATTTCGCCGCTGGTGAAATAAAACTCCTGAACCGCTCTAGCATGTCAGGATCAAGTCTCTGAAGCTCCTCCTCAGTGAGTCACGTGCTGTTGGAAGCTGGGCGTGATTTCCATTTAACCAGGCACTTTTGAAACCCGCCGTCCGACGTTGAAACTATCTGATGGTCCAGGATATCTATTATTTTCTCTCTAGGTGTGCAAAGGGTAGGTATGGGAGGTAGAGACTGAGAAGAAAGGTCGGGAAGAAATCATGGTTTAAGGGATAAATCTGGGGAATCAGGATGGGTGGGTGAAGGCTGGACAAAGTATCATTAGTCCCCTGAAAAGTAACTAGATCCTCCACGTTGAACGTGGAACTAATTCCCATGGAAGGTGGAAGATCTACCTCATACGTATTGAGGCCGTTTCATTTTATAATTTTGAAGGGTCCAACACTACGCTTGTGTAACTTACGAACGGCCCTTGGAGGTACCGCTCGGGCTTGATGCGGACCATCATAGTTCCCAATATTGAATTCTTTGAAACGTTTATATTGGTCTGTAGAAAATTTGTAATGTTCATTACTAGTTGTGATCTCTCGCCTGATTTCTTGATGCAATGAATATATGTGATGCGCAAAAGACTCTGCAGACTTTGATGGCCTATGGGACTGACATAGGGACAAGATCAATAGGCTTCCTAGGCTTGTAACCAGTAACAACTTCAAAATGACTTAGACCTGTGGACCTATTGACAGAACTATTGAATATAAACTCGGCTATGGGTAGTACAGTGTCCCATGTCTTGATATGCTTCCCCACTAAACATCGAAGTAAACTCCCTAGGCTCCTATTAACCACCTCAGTCTGGCCATCGGTCTGAGGGTGGTAGGCCAAAGAAAATTAGAGCCTAGTATTCATCATGTGCAATAGTGTCTTCCAAAAGTAACTCATGAATCGCACGTCACGGTCAGACACTATAGTTTTTGGTAACCCATGCAGTTTAATGACCTCACTAAAGAACAACTCGGCAACATGAGCTACGTCGGAGGTCTTAGAACAAGGAATGAAGTGGGCCATCTTAGAGAAACGGTCCACAATAACAAATATGGAATCATGTTTACGGATAGTCTTGGGAAGTTCAAGCACGAAGTCCATACTGATGTCTTGCCAAGGGATAAATGGAACTGGCAAAGGAGTATATAATCCTGTATTTTGTTTCTTTTGCTTTGCCAGTTGACAAGTACGACACTGCCCTATAATTTTGGCCACGTCTCGCTTGAGGCTCGACTAATGAAACCTATCCTCCACCAGGGCAATGGTCTTGTCTCGACCAAAATGACCTGCAACCTCTCCTGAATGTAACTCCCAGACAAGAAAATCGCGGAGGGAGGTGCGTGGGAACTGGCAAAGGAGTATATAATCCTGTATTTTGTTTCTTTTGCTTTGCCAGTTGACAAGTACGACACTGCCCTATAATTTTGGCCACGTCTCGCTTGAGGCTCGACTAATGAAACCTATCCTCCACCAGGGCAATGGTCTCGTCTCGACCGAAATGACCCGCAACCTCTCCTGAATGTAACTCCCAGACAAGAAAATCGCGAAGGGAGGTGCGTGGTATGCACGAGCGGTCACTTCTAAACAAATATCTGTCTAAAATCAAGTATTCACTACTGGCTCCTGACGAACTCTCTAACAACGACGCGTACACAACTCCGAAGTCAGGACGCTCTGAATACTCTTCTTTGATGCGCTCGAGGCCCATAACTTTAACGCTCATGGAGTTGAGTAATGTGACTCGACGACTCAATGCATCGGCATGCTTATTCTTTATATTGGCCTTGTGCTTAAGCACAAAAGTATACTCTTGAAGGAATTGAACCCACTTGGCATACTTAGGGTTTAATTTCTTCTGATAGTTCAAATATCTCAGGGCCTCATGATCTGAGAATAAGACGAATTCTTGCAGTAATAGATAATGACGGTAATGGCGCAGTGATTGCACTATCGTGTAGAATTCTTTGTCATAGGTGGAATATCTTTGTTTCGCCTCATTCGGTTTCTCACTAAAAAAGGTGACAGGGTGCCCTTCCTGACTAAGTTCTCCTCCTATGCCGACTCCTGACACGCACATGTGACTTCAAAAGCTTTTGAGAAATTAGGAAGCCGCATAACTGGAGCTTCGGTCATCTTGACCTTTATCTCCTTGAAGGCTTTCGAGGCTGCCTTTGTCCATTGAAACTCTCCTTTTTTTATGCAGTCCGTGATGAGAGCCATAATGGAACTGAAACCTCGAATGAACCGCCTATAAAAGGTGGCTAAGCCGTGAAAGTTGCGCATCTCATGAATATTGCAGGGTTCAGGCCAATTGACGATGACCTTGACCTTCTCGGGATCCGCCGATACGCCCTCAGCTGATACAATAAAACCTAAGAAGATCATACTACTAGACAAAAATGCGCACTTCTTTAGGTTGGCGTATAACTTCTTGGCCCTAAGGATCCCACAAACCTCCCTCAAATGGTCAAGGTGTTGCTCCTTGGTTATGCTATAAATCAAGATATCATCAAAGTATACGACCATGAACTTTCCCATGAAGGGCCTCAACACTTGGGCCATCACACGCATGAAAGTGCTTGGGGCGTTAGTTAACCCAAAAGGCATAACTAGCTACTTGTATAGCCCATCCTTTGTTTTGAACGCCGTCTTCCACTCATCACTAGGGCGTACACGGATTTGGTGATAACTACTTTTGAGGTCAAATTTTAAGAAAAATGAAACCTTTCTCTAGGAGCTCGTCAATCTGCCTCTTCAACTCATCGTGCTCCTTTGGGTTCATTCTGTAATGCGGGAGGTTTGGTAGAGTCGTCCGAGGGATTAAATCAATGGCATGCTGCCTATCCCTCGTAAGGGGAAGCTCATTCGGTAGATTATCAGGGAAGACATCACGAAACTAATGCACTACCTGATTGGCCCGGTGGGTAACTCTACACTAGCTTTTGGTACACTCTCCCTAGCCACAAGGGTGTATACCATCGAGTCCGCATCCGTTTCTCGCTTAAAGTCTTTGGCATCCAGGATATGGAGAGGTTTGGACTTGGACTTCGACTCTTTCACTTCTTTTGAGCCATTCACACCACTGTGTGGTGGAATCTTTTCCAGTCATATTCTTGGGTGGCAGAGGATTTAGCTTGACCTTCTTGCCCTCAAACCAGAATGTACACACATTTGAATGACTAAATATGGTGACATCCCTGTCATAGAGCCATGGTCTGCCCAGAATGATATGACCAACATTCATAGGAACAACATCGCACCAATGTGTCTTATATGATACAAACTGAATAGGAATAAGACAACGATGTGAGACTGGGATGGAAGTTTCATAAACCCAGGCGACTCTATAGGGTTGCGGATGGGCTTCTAGCTTTAAGCCCAAACGGCTCACAGTGATAGTTGATGCCACATTGGCACAACTACTACTATCCACGATCAACTTGCAACTCTTTTCCCCACATTTTTCATAAGTATAGAAGATCGTGTTGCGGTGCCAGTCATCAGTGCTCTTGGCCTGAGCCAAAGCGCAACGTACAATTGCGAGGGTCGCAGACTCTTGCGCTCCCTCTTCCTCATCGCTAGGGGTCTCTAGGGCTCATATTCTTCCTCTTCGCCGTCACTCTCTGGGGGCACTACTTTTGCTTGCCCATCAATGAAGAATACTTTGGTGCCCTCTCTCGTGCCGCACTGGTGAGCAAAATGACCAAACCCTTGACACCTAAAACACCTAGTGGCCCCACTGCCACGTGAACTAGACCCGACAATCTCTTTACCCTTATCATCCTTGGGCCTGGGCCTAACATTATTGGAAGGTTTGTTTTGGAATCCCGTGTTAGGTTTAGCCCCAGAGGGGTTGGCCTTAGCACCGGACTCGCGAAAGTCAAACCACCTTCCCACAGATGCTTTAAGGTATTGCTCGACGTCCAACACTACTTGGTACAACTGTTCAGTAGTGTTTATGTCTTTGGCGAGCAATTCTCTCCTAATGTCAGGACGGATGCCCGTTTTAAAATGAGCAAGGGTGAGTACTGGGTCCTCATCAATCTCACAGCGAGTCGAGTACTCCTCGAATTTCTCGATATAGTCCGCAACACTCATGGAACTCTGTCGAAGAGACTGTCACTCCTCAATCAACCGTAAGCGATAAGAGAAAGGGAGGTACTTGTCATCTTATCAACAAAACATTGAAAATCACATGTAATCATCTCATGATATTCAAATTTGTATGAACATCATTTGATCTTTTCAAAAAGTAGAGAACCCCAACAAACGAACAAACATGCAAAAAGAACAACATAGCTGCTTTTCTTTCTATGGGTCATGATACTTATAATTAAAAAATGACTAAAATCTAGAGAGCAATAGCCCGAATGAGTAGTTTCATCAACAACAAGAGAATGGAGGCATGCTTAAGGGAAATGTTTACTATATCGGTCTCGTGCAAGGTATTCTGTATCGGTAACGGTGGCCGTAACGGTCACTACCATTACCGATACGGGTATCGTCCACAACGGTTGAAAATTTTCTTTTGCCCGAAAAATTCTGAAAAAGTATCTAGAAATTCCAGAATAATGTAAATATTTCAAATATGGATTCATTTTTTGTTTTGAACATGTTTATGAGTGTAACGGTCCACTATTTGGTGAGAGTGTTGTATCAGGCTATTTAGTGAATTCGTGAACATGATTAATATTTATCTAATGCTTACACATCACAATCAAGTATTAAAACTAGACAAGAAGGTACAAATACTATTTTTTCAATATTTTAAAAAGAAGGCCCTCGGAGTTTCTATTATCTCAAATCACTTCAATCTACGGTTTTAATCTAAAAAATTATAGTAAGAGTGGTCGAAATCTGTTATAAAATGATTTAGAAGAGATTTTGAAATGAGAAAGTGAAAAAAGAGAGAAGAAAAATGGGGCTCAGGTGGAGAAAGAATCATCGGAAATGAATAGGGCTGATCTATTGGCTAAGATCCAAAACAAGAAATGGATCAGAGATGCCATCAGGAAGGTTGGGAGATCTCTTGGTTTGTCCTTCGGAGATCGACTAGAAGACTATGTTGCTCTGTTTCAGTGTATTGAGAATAGAGGGAGACCCATCATAAAGCGTACACCTGCAGGCAAACAATTAGCGAAAATTTCCACCAGTCGCGAATTGCAACGTCTGGAAGCTAGCCTTGGGTTTATATCAGCTTCATCGTATAAATCCAGGAGACAGGGCAACCGGGGAAGTGTAGTTAGCCAATGAAGATAATTTCTTGGAATGTCAGGGGTGTTGGCTCCAAACACGAGGACATTAATAGATGTAATCCGGATGTGGTTTGCCTCCAAGAGACTAAAGTGCCTATCTTCAAAGACAGTTTGCTCGCTACTTTGTGGAGGGCGAATGATGCTAAGTGGGTGGCATTAGACGCTGTCGGTTCTTCGGGAGGTATTCTTCTTGCCTGCAAATCTTCCAAGTGGGACCTCATCTCCTCATCTTGCGGCGTTTGGTCGGTGTCAGTTAAACTGCAAGATAAGTCCTCTCCTTTTACATGTCTTTTATCTGTTGTTTATAGGCCTAACAGTGACTCAGTTAGGGATGAATTCTGGGATGAGCTAAACTAGGCCAGACAATCTTTTATAGGTCCGTCATGTGTGGTCAATGACTTCAATATTACTCGATTTGCTGAAGATCACTCCAGAAAGAGAAGACCGTCTTCCGCTATGCTTCAATTTTCCGAGTGGATCCAACATCAACAACTCATCAATCTCCCACTCTTAGGAGCCAAATTCACATGGACCAACGGCCGGGCAACTCCTATCTAGACACGTCTAGACAGATTCCTTGTTTCGCCCGAATGGATGGAGGCCTTCCCTCATCTTTAGCAACTAGCTCTTCCGAGAACAACATCAGATCATTGCCCGATTCTTTTATCTGTGGAGGACGACAACTGGGGTCCGAAGCCTTTCAAGTTTAATTCCTCGTGGCTTTAATCTGAGGATCTCTGTCAAAACATAGTTGACTCGTGGTCGAGTTTCAAGGTTGACGGTTATGCGGGACATAAGCTGCTCTGCAAACTCAGACTCCTCAAATACATGATCAAGGAATGGCGCTATCAGGTGATCCAAAAGAGAGAGGCCAAAGTCGAAACTCTTCTGTCCAACCTTCAGCGAATCGACTTAGAGTCCGAAGTGGCCCCGCTATCGTTTGAATCCCTGTCCAGGCGAATTAGCATAATTTAGGACTTGTCGAATATAGCTTTGGAAGATGAAGCTTACTGGAGGATCAAATCCAGAATTAGATGGATTACTGATGGGGACAAAAATACAAAGTTTTTTCATAACATGGCTAACATGCAGACTAGGTCTAAGGCTATTCTCAGCATTTCTGATAATGGGAACAGAATTGAGGATAAAGCGGAGATCGAACGTATTGCCATCTCTCATTTCAAACACCTCCTTACAGATGAAAACTAGATAAGGCCGCGCCTAGATAATATTTCGTTTAACTCTTTGGAGAAGATAGATGCTGATTTATTAGAGGTCCAATTCTCAGAAGCAGAGGTCAAAGCTGTTGTTGATGCCTTAGGTGGGGACAAGTCCTCAGGGCCAGATGGGTTCCCGATGAATTTCTATCATCTATTTCGGAAGTCTGTTCGCCAGCATGTCATGCTATTTGTTCACGAATTTCATGCTAGAGGAAGACTTTCGAAAGGATTAGGTGCTTCATTCATCTCTCTTATCCCCAAGGTGATAGGGGCCAACTCTTTCTCTCAATTCCACCCGATTAGCCTGATAGGGAGTCCTTATAAAATCCTTGCGAAAATCTTATATAATCGTCTCTCCAAGGTCATCGGAAGATTCATATCTCCTCATCAGAACGCGTTTATAAAAGGCAGACAGATTCTGGATGGAGCCCTCATTGCTAATGAAGTCCTTCATTCCTGTTATAAATCTAAGTCGCAAGGATTTTCTGCAAGTTGGATGTTGCAAAAGCCTACGAACATGTCGATTGGAATTTTCTCCTATACATGTTGGCTCGTATGGGATTTGGAATCAGATGGAGAAGGTGGATAAAGGCTTGTATCAGTTCTGCCCACTTCTCGATTATCCTTAATGGATCTCCAAAGGGCTTCTTTAAAAGTTCGAGAGGGCTGCGCCAAGGGGATCCTCTCTTCCCCCCTTCTTTTCCTAATTGTTGGCGAGGCTTTATCTCAGATGCTGAATAGAGGACAGACGCAAGGCCTCCTTTGCGGCATTACGATGCCTGGCTTGCTGGACCCCATTACCCATATTCAGTTTGTTGACGACACCCTCATCTTCTTTGACGCCTCCTCGGATTACATCAGGAATCTCCTTCTTACCTTGCGCTGTTTTGAAGCAGTGTCTGGTCTTAGGATCAACATGAGTAAATCGAAGATTCTAGGAGTTAATGTCTCCCCTCCGACCATCCAAAGGATATGCTCGGGTGCCAGGTTGATTCTTTCCCAACGTCTTTCGTCCCCCCCCCCCCGAAGTGCATGTGAGACAGAGTTATCAGCAAGTTTCACAAAAACCCGGCGACGTGGAAATGTCGATATTTATCGCTGGGCGGGCGTTTGACTCTGATCAAATCTGCCCCTTTCTAGTCTCCCCCTCTATTTTATGTCTCTGTTCAGATGCCCGGCCTCAGTTATGAAGGCGATTGAAAAAATTAGAAGGGATTTCCTTTGGTTTGGCAAGGAAAATCAAAGGAAATTCCATCTGTTGGAATGGAATGAAGTTTGCAAATTGTTCAGGGAGGGTGGTGCTAATGTAAAAAATTTGAAACTTATGAATGCTGCTTTGCTTGGGATATGGGCTTGGAGATTTGCGTTATGGACCTCGATTGTTACAGGGAAGTATGGTTCTTCTCCTGGCGGATGGTGGCCCAAAGATTCTTCGTATTACAAGGCGTCGCATATCTGGAGAGGAATCCTGTCCGCAAAAAATCCAGTGATCGAAAACTGCAGCTATGTTCTAGGTAATGGGTCTTCTATCCGCTTCTAGCAAGATCTATGAGTGGGGGAAGAGCCGCTCAATCTCAAATTTCCGCACATATATTAGCTCTCCCTCGACAAAGATATTCACATCAACAACTGCTATTCCACTTCTTCGGCGCAAACTGTCTGGGATATTAGATGTACCAGGAACCTGAATGATGAAGAAATCAAGGAATTTTCGAATCTTCACGATTTCATTTCAAAGACTATACCCCTCTGCGATCAGTCCGACAATATTGGGTGGAACCTGGACAATTCAGGCTCCTCTGTGAAGTCCCTGTATACTCTCATCCATCCTACTGCGCAATCTCTTCGTGATGCCAACCCTTTCATCTGGAAATACCCCGTCCCTCCTAAATTCATATGCTTTGGATGGCTCGTGGGCCGCTATAGAATCTTTACGGTCGACAATTTGGCTAAGAGAGGCATGCAGATCGTTAATATCGATTTGTGTTGTATGCGAGAGGCTGAATCTGTTAACCATTTGCTGGTCCACTGTTCTTTCTTCTTGCCTCTTTGGACTAATATCTGTCAGAGGTTCTCGGTTTCATGGTGCGTCCCTGAATCTGCTGCCGAGCTCCTCTCGTCTTGGCATGGCCTCAAACTTGGGAAGCTCAAAACCATCATCTGGTGCATGACAATCCTTGCCATTTAGTGGGTCATTTGGACTGAAAGGAATGAGAGATGTTTCAACGATAATTCTTCCTCTGCTACTTCTGTGGGTTCTAGGGTGAAGAAGATGGTTATAGAAAGGGCTATTAATGTTCGGGATCTGATTAATTTTGATTTTAGCTTTTTAGGTTGCTAGGGCGCTTCTGCTATCTCAGCAGTTTTGCCCTTCTTTTCTCTTTTTGTCTCTTTCTTTTTTCTTTCCTTTGTTCCCTCTTTTTTTGTTTAATGATATTTTCAGTTTGTTGCCTTTAAAAAAAAAAAAAAAAAAGAGAAGAAAAATGGATTTAAATAAGGAAAAAAGTTGTCGTTTTTCGACCGTTGCAAGGGTAACGGTTGTTTTGCCCAGTAACGGCCTTTACAACCACCATAACAGCCAATACGGTCCCCAAAAGCCAACTGCTCTGTTTCACCCCTGTATCGCGTAACAGTCATGGCCGTTACCTATACGTATCGGCCTTTACAGGCGTATCGTAACGGATATGGAACACCTTGGTCTCGTGTTTCGTATCGGATCCTTGGGGTACATATATGAATTAGTTATCGCATGGGATAAATCAATTGTATCACGAAATTTATTGCACTTTTTGGGAAACATGGGGAAACATTGGGAAATTGATCGAATATTTCATTAATTTATCTCACTTTTTGGGAAACATGGGGAAACTTTGGGAAATTGATCTAAATTTTCAATGAAACTTCAGGTATTGTTAAAAAATCATTAATACACACTTTTAAAGCATAACATCACACACACACACACACACAAAAAAAACCAGTGCACATAACAAGTTTCCTTTGTATAGGGTCCTAGGCTATGCATTGTCTAACTGGACCGTTGCAAGTATATTCAAAGTCTATTCATATAATTTATGAATGTACGAAGACATGTATGGAAACTAGGATCAATGCATGAACTCGAATAATGTGAGAGATCAATCAACAAAATTAAATTAATTAATAAAAATCACAAAGCTTGATACCATCATCACAAATACCAAGATTCTAGTAGGAGATCATACATAGTTTAAGCCTAGGTTGCCAAACATCATCCTACAAGACCATTAAATATGGGAAATTAGGATCTAATGGATGTAGAAACATCCAAATAGCATATGGTTAAGCCTATTTTAAAGAGGAATGTCTAATACTATCTAGGGTGTAATCGATGTTCAAAATATCAATATCACGTTACGTATCGCATACTTGGGATACATACATATCAGTTATCGCGTGGGATATATCGTTTGTATTGGGTAATCAACTATAGCCCCGACATTCTCGGGATCTGCTCTCATGCCCTCAGATGATATTATGAACTCTAAGAAGATAACGCACTTTGACATGAACGTGCACTTCTTAAGGTTGGCATAAAGCTTTTTAATTCTGAGGACCTCACGAACTTGCCTTAGATAGTGGAGATGTTGTTCCTTTGATGTGTTATAGATAAGAATGTCATCAAAATACATCATAAGGAACTTACCCATAAAGGGTCTCAACACTTAGGTCATCACTCTCATAAATATGCTTGGGGCGTTAGTTAAGGCAAAGGGCATGACTAGCCACTCGTATAGCCCATCCTTCATTTTGAAGGCTGTTTTCCACTCATCTCCTGGGCATATATGTATTTGGTGATACTCGCTCTTGAGGTTAATCTTCTTAAAGATGGTGGCACCCGCCATCATGTCTAACATATCATCAAGACGCGGGATGGGAAACTGGTACTTGACTATGATTTTATTGATGACTCTACTGTCCACACACATGCGCCATGTGTTGTCTTCCTTAGGCATGAGAAGTGCTAGCTCGGCACACGGACTTAAACTCTCTTGAATGAAACCTTTCCTAAGGAGCTCATCTACCTGCTTCTTGAACTTTGCATGCTTCGTGAGGTTCATTCGATAATGATGAAGGTTTGATAAAGTCGCCCCATAGATAAGATCAATGGCATGCTCGATGTCCCTCATGGGTGGAAGCTCATCCGACAAGTCCTCTGGGAATACATCGTGAAACTCATCTAGAATTGGATTCACCTCAGGGGGTCCCTCTGAACTAACCTTAGGTGTAAGTTCTCTAGCTACTAAGGCGCACACCATCGAATCCACCTTAGCCTCTCTCGGACTCCTTGGCATTGATAACATGGAGAGACTTAGGTTGGGATCTCCTCGTATCCCTTGGGTTACTCGACTTTCCCTCGGCTTTCTTCTCTGCATTGCTTTTTGATAGGAGAGGAAATAGAGTGATCTTCTTGCCCCGATGCATGAATGAATACACATTCGAGCAGCCATATATCGTCACATCGCGGTCAAATAACCAAGTCCGTCCCAAAATGATGTGTCTAATATTTATAGGCAAAACGTCGCACCACAACGAATCTGAATAGGATCCAAAGTGAATAGGCACAAGACATCGCTGGGTAATAGGGATGGAAGATGCGTCAACCCATGAAACTCTATAGGGTTGAGGGTGCGGTTCAAGTTTCAAACCCAAACGAGATAAAGTGCTAGTGGAGACCACATTTGTACAACTACCACTATTGACGATCACCTTGCAATTCTTCTCCCCACATTTTGCATAGGTGTAAAAAATCATAGTCCGATGCCAGTCATCATTCTCCTTAGCATAGGTCAAGGTGCACCTGACTACTACAAGTGGTGTGGTCTTTTCTTCTTCTACTTCCTTATCACAAGCACTAGTGATATTAGGCTGATAGACTTCTTCAAAATCGCCCAGTTCATCTCATTCTTCTTCACGTTCGCCAATCACTAGGGCCTTGTTCCTCTCTTTTGAGGGACACTGATGCGCAAAATGACCAAATCCTTGGCGGTTAAAGCATCGCGTTTGTTCACCTCCCCTAGAACTAGCACCTGCTATCCATTTTCCTTTGACATCTCTAGGGTTGGACTGAGAACCAACTTAGGGCTAGGATTGACTCCCCACGTTAGACTTAGTCCCTTGAGGATAAGTCTCGACACTTGGATTCCGAGAGTCATAACGCCTACCAACTGATGCTTTCAGAAAGTACTCAATGTCTTACACCACTTGGTACATGTGCTCCAATGTGCCAATGTCACAAGAATAAAGTTCTCGTTGGATCTCAAATCGGAGGCCCATCCTGAATCTGGACAGTGTAATCATTAGGACCTCAATGTCACATTGCATCACGTCTTCCTCAAACTTGGCGATTAGTTTGACACAGTAATAGGTCCTTGGCGTAAGGCCTGCCACTGGTCTAGGAGCCTCTAGCGATAAGAGACAGGGAGATAATTTTCTTTATGGTCTTTCATCTTAGTCCAGTGTGCAACTGGGGTTCTCCTCTCCCGTCAATTTTACGCTCCATGTTGGTCCAAAAAAGTTTGGCCTAGCCCATCGGCTTCATCTTAGCAAATCTCACTCGACGACATCAGACATATCAACCCAATCAAAATAATGGTCCTTGTCTGCCACCCAATTTAGGAATGCTTTGGAGTCCAAGTAACCATCAAAACCGGGAGCCTTAAATTTTACACCCTTCACGACTTGCGTGTTTGGATCATGATGGTCATGATGTTCCTCACATTGTGGTTGTACTTGTGCTCGACCACGGCCAACGCCTTGGCCACCACCTCCTCGCCTCTCCACTTGATCTCCAACTTGAGATTCAACATCTTCCCCAATGTCGGGGTTTGCCTGTCTGGAGGCCTCAAGTTGATTGACATGCGCATTGGTCGCGGTCAATTGAGTAGCGATGGTTCTATTGTGCGCTTCAATGGCCGTCAAACGGTGGTTGATAGCATTAAGGGCTTCAGTAATCAACTCTAGATTCATTCTGGACTGTAGACCAAAGGCACGTCAAGAACGAGGGGGCATACACAAGGAAACTCTAAAAGGAAAACCTAGATACTAGGATAATGTTATGACACAGATAATACCAATCTAGAGATCAAACTGGACACAGTCAAACACTAATCTGAAAATTCAGCAAGCCATTACCTTCAAATATTATGTTGAAAATTCAGCAGGATGGTAATATGAGAATACCAAACTGAAAATTCAGCAAGGTGACAACTTGAGATTACTAAGCTGAAAATTCAGCAATGGTATAAGTGGAAAACACTAGCTGAAAATTCAGCAATAGGATACTTCAAACTATGAACAAAATCAACATTAGGATCCTAGATCCTATATGCAATGTATGCTCTACTAACCTTAGATGTGACTCTAACCTAAGTGCAACACAAATCCTATGCTAAACCTATGGCTCTAATACTGAATTTGATGTAGGACCAATGCATGAACTTGAATAATGTGAGAGATCAATCAACAAAATTAAATTAATTAATGAAAATGGCAAAGCTTGCTACCATGCATAGTTTAAGCCTAGGTTGCCAAGCATCATCCTACAAGACCATTAAATATTGGAAACTAGGATTTAATGGATGTAGAAATATCCAAATAGCATAAGGTTAAGCCTATTTTAAAGATGAAGGTCTAATACTGTCTAGGGTGGGATCAATGTTCAAAATATCGATATCACGTTACGTATCGCATACTTGGGATACAGATACGTATCGGTTATCGCATGGGATATATCGTTTGTATTGGGTAATTTATTGCACCTTTTGGGAAACATTGAGAAAATTGTTAAATTTTTTAATAAAACTTTAGAGATTGTTAAAAAGACTTTATACACACTTCTAAATCATAACATCTCAAAAAAGAAATGTACATAGTTGGTTTCTTGTATAGGGTCCTAAGTTATGCGCTGTTTGACTGAACTAATGCAACTATATTCAAATTGAATGCATAACATTTAGAGTGTGATGATCATTTCATCAAACACTCCTAAATACTTTGAAATTAGTCTCAGTTGACAGGTAGGTGGTTTAAGGGAAATTTTGAAAATTTTTGAAATTTTTTATTAATTTTAGTTAAAAAATGATTTTTGTTGTCTGAATATTAATGCAAACTTAACAAATCAATAGATCAGCTCTCATATATGCTTGATTTCATGTTTGCAGTAACATTGTAGGCAATTTGGGCTAAATAGCGGAAAATCTTGAATTTTCTCCAATTTTCCCAAATCAAACCACCTACACTCGAATTTTGAAATTAGAATGTATGTGATGATCATTTCATCAAATACTCCTAAATACTTTGAAATTAGTCTTAATTGATAGTTGGTTGAAGGAAATTTTCGAAAAAAATCATGGAGAACATAAAAACCAATGGATATCGAAATTAGAGCTCTAACTCCATGATTTTTCATGCAAAACATGAAAAACCAATGGATTTGTAACCATTTAACATTGATTTAACATAATTTCAACAAAAAAGGGATCGGAAATTGAAAATGCTCATCGGATTGAACATGTGGGATATATTGGCACTACCTGTGCGTTTCGTATTGTATAGGTGGGATACATGAGATATTGTGGGATATATCTGCCAATATCGTCGATACTTAAAACATTGGGTGAGATTAAGGTTTAGGGAAATTGAGGAAAACTTGGAATTAGGGTAAGTTGGGTAAAAGGGGTTAAAGGGTTTAGATATTAGGAGAAGGGAATTAGGGTTTTGGATGTAGGGAATTTAGGGATTTGGGTTTAATCGAAGATTTTGAAGATCTAGGATTTGGTAATTTGGGGAAGTTGGAAGATTTGGGATTTTTAGGTTTATGGTTAAGGTTTGGACAAGAGAAGATAAGGTTTTGGAGGAATGGTTCAAAGAAGCAAAGGGGACTAGAAGAGTGGATGTACGGACGAGCTCTCGTAGCCTCACATGTGTGGCCGTATGGTCAGACGTGTGGGGTCCGGTCCGTTAGGGTTTGGCTTGTAACTTTCAGGTTTTGAGGAAAAAGATGATGAAGAAGAAAAGAAGGTGTTGGAAGAGGTTTTGGATGAAGAACTAACGAGATTTAAACAAAATACCTTGCACGAATAAGGAAAACTCAAAGACGGATAACTGGAAGCCTCGCACTCCCGTGATTGAAGATAGGCATCGCACCGATCTTCATTTCAAATCACATGGAACATGTCTTCACATCGCATGAAGAATAAGAAACAAAGGAGCTTTGTTTTTTTTAAGAGAGAAAATCCATCATTAAGGAGGTCACCCCCCTCTTCATATATTCTTAAGACTTTTCAAAATTACAAATTAAACCATGTTTTAATGACTCTGACCAAAAGAACCCTAGTCTAATGAAAAATCAAATAACATCACTCATAAGGCATCAATCATAAACTAAATCTTAAAACATAATTATGTCCTATGATGATGAGAATGGTCAACGATCAACAGCTTGATCATGTAATCTATGCGATTCAACGGCCCGATCGTCACGTCTCTCAAATCCAATGGTCCAAATCACTTCTTAAAGCAACCCGTGCATCTTCCCATTGTGGGGTCTTCCAGATGCTTGCACATGCACATAGGGTCTTCAACATGAACATGGATACTCACTTAGCCATTGAGAAATCGGTGCCCCCCGCCTCGTCTGATATGTACGCAAATGTGTACGTGATGTGATGTCCTCATAAAAAAAAAAGTAAAAAACACAAACAATACATTCAAAAGCAATACATTTAACAGTTTTAAAGCTATTATAGATAATATTATTAATTATATTTAAAAAACATCAAACATTTAAATGCTCTAAAAATGTGGTCAATTGACCATTGATAGAAAATAAATTTTGGAAAAAAAATAATTTATTATTATTTTTAATTAAGAATATTTTCTAAAAAGTCTCCAAAACATCAATAATTGGTAGATCACGTGTGATACATGTTTCATTTCATATTAGGACACTAAGATTGCAACCAATTTGAGAGAAATTGAGGAGATTTTGATTTTTCCTCAAATCGGACCACCTACCCCCAAATCCCTAAATTAAAGTGTATGTGGTGATAATTTCACTAAACACTCCTACATACTCTGAAATTGGATTGAATTGACTGCTGATAGAAGTGGAATTTCAAAAAAAAAAAAAAAAAATTAAAATATTTTATACTATTTTGTAATTTTTTTTTTCCCCTAAAATTTCGCCAAAACTATAAGAATTAGTAGATCCGGCCTCATACATGTTTGATTTCGTGTTTGGATAGTAAGATTGCATCCAATTTTCAAAGAAATTGTGAAAATTTTAAAATTTCCCCAATTGTTTCCAAATCAGACCCCCTAGGCTTAAATCTCATAATCAAAGGTTGAAATCCTTGATTTTCCATGTAAAACATGAAGAATCATGCATTTCTGACCATTTTGCACTCATTTCCATCCTTAGCTCTAAATCCCATGCAAGTACAAGATGTGGACTATTAAAAGATCTAACTGTTGGATTCCCATTAAATTTAATCAAAACACTTTAATGATGAAATGAAAAGATCATTGAAAACATTTTAGAAACCTTTGAAAAAATTTAAATGCATTGGCTTACTTTAAAACGCTTGACGGACGGTCTCATCGACAAGATCTATCCACAAACAAGTGTTGGGGAGATTAGTAGATCCCTTATTGGTGTATGTAGGGCTTCCACCACATCCCAATGTGTGCTCCCAACAATGCTCATACACTGGCCACCAATTTAATCTCAAAAGGTTGTCCGCAATATTAGGACAATAAAGTCCCCCCATGATCAGTCAAAGGTAGCATACAATCAAGTCAATCCAATCCGAGTATGATGGGCCTCTTTGTTAGGAGACTTGATAAGATTCACTGATGCGAATGTCCAATTGACCCCAGCCCAAGTAATCATGAACAAGTGAACATTCATACTCTCATGTGGTGAACGGTATTGGCAACAAGATGCCCGATGGAGGAGATTAATCCATTCCAACTCATCTTTGGTTCCTTGTCACATGGAATAACCACAAAACTAATCCTGGGTCGCCCAAGGCTGAGCAAGTGGTTATGGAATTTAGGGTTCTTGAGACCGTGGTCCACTTCATTCTTTCCCCACGGACCTACAATAATGAGCAAATATAACCCACTAAACATATTCAATGTATAAGTTCCACACAATTACTGATGAAAAACAAAAGCATATTCCATTCAACTAAGTGGTCATAGATAAAGAATATCCATCAACATGTATCATTGGCTTTTGAGAGCACACATATCTAACATTGTCTTTTTGTCTCGCCTGGCCCATTCACAACTACTAATTTTTCTTATCGTTTGGTGTGCTTTCATTTTTCTTGTAACACCAATTTATGTTAACGTTTTCCATTTCTTAATCAAACTTTTTTCTTTCTAACATTCTCCTCTAATGGGCAGGTTATCGGACATGGCAGTCAACCATTTGTCTTTTCCCAGAAGTTTTGGCATGATGCCACTTCTTCCCCATTTCCAGATAACACAGGAAAGAGGGCAGCAAACTTTGCAAATTGGCTTCATAAAAGAGAAGAGGAGCTCCTGCAGGATGAGGCAAATCTCAGTGCAGATTTACAGTGTGGTGACATTTTCCATCTGTTTGCTCTAGTTTCTTCAGGTGAACTGTCCATTTCACCTGTCCTGCCAGCCGAAGGCATTGGAGAAGCTGATGAGCAGAGTAGTTTAAAACGTAAAATTGATAAAAGGAAATCATATTGCGATGAGAAGTTTAAGAAGCAGAAAGTCCATGATTCAAATAATAGTGATTCTCGTCGAGAGAAAGGTTTTCCTGGCATCAAGGTATCATTAAGTCGTGCTACATATTCAAGAGCAGAAGCTATGGACTTCTTCGCAAATGATGAGAAGCATACGAGTTCTTGGTCTTATGATGAAACTAATCTATCTAAATCCTTTTCTCATCTTATACCTGGTGGGACTGCATCTCCTTTAAAGAATTTGAATCCACACCATAAATTTGACAGTAGTGATTCAGTAACAATGGCCCCCAATGAACGTCTATGGGAAGCTATTACTAGTTATGTTGAACTCTCAACATCAAGACCTGCTGGTTGGGAACAAGTGGCTCCTTTCTCTCTTCAGCTTTTCATGACTGTCCATGTTGCCATTCATAAAGCTGGTGAGCAAGGGTTGAAC
The DNA here is from genome assembly GCA_030180095.1 of Magnolia changhungtana. Classification (NCBI taxonomy): domain Eukaryota; kingdom Viridiplantae; phylum Streptophyta; class Magnoliopsida; order Magnoliales; family Magnoliaceae; genus Magnolia; species Magnolia changhungtana. The sequence continues at coordinate 3,090,862 of JASAUF010000662.1, forward strand.
ATGGAAGAAGTTTCTCAAGTCATGGTCATGCAAGGTAGGTTATATATCTTATTTATTACTTCCTCTGTTCATTTCAGGAAAGACAATACGCGAAAAGTTCCCTTATATTGAATTTCAGCACTTTTTTCCATGTACTTGTGTAATTTTTAAATTTGATCTTCTAGGAGAAAAAATGGCCGAATTTATCGTGGATATGCTTCAGATATTTGGACTAGTCATAAAGGTATGGTGCAATACGATGCGTTAAGCAATTTGAGAATGCTAACTCCTCCACCCACCCACACACACACACTCTTTGATTTTTATTTGAGAATTGGTCCTTTCAAAAGATTGTATTTGACCATTTTTTCACCCAATCACTTGTATGTTTGTATCATCGAGTCCATACTGATAACTTGTGGAATTGAGTTACATTTTTATATTTAAGAGTGTGTTACTTGACATTGTGACTTCTTCCCAGAATGTTGACAGCTACGATATCTCCTATTATATTTACTCTTGCTAGCCTTTCCATTTACTATGTTGCTCTTCAAAATTTCTTGCTCGGTGATGGGAAAATTTGAAAGAATCCAAAGATGTTTTTCTTTAGAAAGATAGGGATGAAGAGGAACAGGAGGAAAAGGGATTCGAGTTGATGAAGGAATATATAAAAATGAAAAACAAATGGGTTCACAAAGCACTCATACCAATCATAGTTGTTGTTAATGGAAGTGGATATGGCCCACCTAGGTCCACGTAGCTCTTATTCCCTTATTATCTTTTGTTTTATTAATTAGGATTTGTTAGGTACTTTTTCTTTTGCTACTTGAAGGATATACTTGTCAGAGAGAGGAGAAGGTCCCACTCAAATTAGGGGCTCCCGCGCTCGCTCTCTCTCCATAAAATTGAGTGCCCTTCTATTGTTTCCAATTGATGAGTTTTATTTTTTTATTTTTGTAATTTATGTATATTTTTTCAGATAACGATTTTTAAGAAAAATCAAAGAAAATCTTACGATTTACAATTCAATTGGTGATTTGATATGATTCAACACCTATAACGATTTGCAATGCAATAAACACACACACATGGGAACTTCCCATGAGGTCGAGTTGTGTGGGCCCCACCGTGATGTGTGTCGAACATCAACACTGTGCATTTGATGGGTCTTCTTTAGGTTATGGGATATCCCAAAAATCAACCATATACGGAACTCAGGTGGGCCATACCATCTAAAACCATGTGAAGACATGCCTAAAACATATAAAAGTATTTGGTTGGGTCCACCTTAGTTTTGGATGCGGCTGAAACTTGGCCTGACCCCTCATCCAAGTGGGACACACACAATGAATGGGCTGGATTTGTGAAACATATCTCGGTGGGTTCAATAAATGATTATGAATGTTTTGATGGGAGGGTAACCCCTCTCAACTGTTGCATGTGGTGTGGTCCACCTAAGTCATAGATTGACTTGAATTTTAAGTCCGTGGCCTATCATGGAATGGTGCATCTGATTGATGGGGTAGATGTTTGACACACATCACGGTGGGGCCCACATAGCTCGACCTCATGGGAAGTTCCCATGAGGTCGACCTCATAGTACTATTTCCCTATGTGTGTGTGTGTGCGTGTCTATGTGAAATTTCCAACACTAGAAGCATAAATATGATTTGTTTCTGCAAACCTAAAGTAGATGGTGGTGTTGGAATTAGAAGCATAAGACAAAAGGTAGTAAACTCTTTCCGGGGAAGTAGTTATAGAGATCCATGACGAACCTAGTGCACTTTGGGGAAAAATCATGGGAGCAAATTATTGGTGTAAGGATAGGGTTGCATTTATTTATTTATCATTTTTTAGGTTTTGGGAGGACATGGAGTTGGGTGCCAAAGCATTTAATTCTGTGTGTATGAGCTGTTTTTGGTTATTAGGATGGTTTGGAATCTGAATTCTTGACTCCTCTTGAAATGCCATCGAGTAGACTGCTCAAAGAATTGGCCAAAAACTTGACTTGAAAGTTAATACTAGGTCACTAACAATTATTTAAAACATATAACTATATTTCATAATTCGAAAAATAGAAAAGATATATCATGAAAAATATTGAATTGAGAAAAAATTGTGTATTCAACATCGTTTATGGGTCAAATGATTAATGGACTGATTTGTTCTTTGTGCATGGCATGTACATTGTTGATCCCACCAGACAAATGGCATGGTTTCACACACTTGTTCCACCCAATGTTTGCTATATCAGCGATTTCGGGCAATATATCGGCCGATATTATCAGTATCGGAGGGCTGTGATACGAAACCAATGAATAGTTGCGGGAATACTGGGTATCGCCAATAATATCGTGCGATATCGATACATATCGCCGATATCAAAATATATCGCACGTCAGCCTTCACATTTTAAATAGTATCCACAATATTACCATTGATAAGCTGCAATATCGACAGAACCCTTCGAAAAAAGGACTCAAAATTGCATTTGGAAAAAAATCGAAAATAAGAAGAAGAAAAAAAGATGTACCTTTCTCTCCTCCTCCCTCCTCCTCCCTCCTTGGCTACTCTCTCTCTCTCTCTCTCTCTCTCTCTCTCTCTCTCTCTTCCTTTTTTCCTCTCCTTCCTCTCCTTCCCCTCCTTCCCTCTCTCTCCCTCCCTCCCTGCATGGCAATCTTTTCAAAGTAAAAGCCTGCAGCAGCGTCTTTCATCAATTTAAAAGGGAGGTCTCAATCCAGCTGATTGGACCACAAGTAATGGTCCGCCAAGTGGATAATTTCCAAGTATCGTGTACATAACATCAAACACTTTCAATAGGTCAGTCCCACCATCGGGATTAACTATTGCAAATATCAGCCCCATATACTAATCTGGTGGGCACACTACAGAAAATAATTTTAGCCATTGATAAATAGCACAATACAAGTGTGGCCCACTCAATAAGTGGATGTGGTGGAATTTTGCACAAGGTGATCCTCGTGATGGGGCTAACTTATTGGATGGGTGAGATATCAAACGCACATGAGATGTTAGAAGTTATTTGTTGGGTGGACCATAAGTTGTGATCCATCCGGTTGCACCTTAGACCTCTTTAAAAGCTGGGGTATTTGATACTCTGGTTGTGTATTTAGGGTTGTTGCATAAGCACTTAGAAATGGATTTTAACCCACTTAAGCTAATTAAATTGTGGATCCCACACTCACAATGTATTTGTTAGGCATGCACTAAAATTTTTACACATGCTATATATTAACTCAAAATAAACCAAATTAATTGTGGAACCCATTGTCGCTAAGACATGATCCCAAAATTAGACGTTTGGACGATCCTGTCCTTTGATTAATGGCCACTTGTTTGTTGAAACAGGACCATTGGATATTTTTCATTCTTACTTGTCCAGTAAATGTCCACTAATCTCATTATCGGATGAGGAATTAAACCTAATTTTTTGGTTATGAGACATAATTTGAACAATTTAATTTTAATTACTTGTATGCCAAGTATGCAATTTTCAAAGATAATTAATTTGTTGTATTTTCATTCATGTCTTCTTATATTTATAAATTATATGGACTGATTTGAATATAGTTCCATTACTTCTATTAGCCAGCGTGTTGTTTAGAACCCTATACAAAGTAAACTTATTTTGTGCACTTGTTTTTTTGTAATCTTTTGATTTCTAAGCATGTATTGATGTCCTCTTTTACATTCCCTGTAGTTTCATTAAAAAAATAACCAATTTCCCAATGTTTCCCAAAAACAGCAATACATTCTACGATACATTAGATATTTTCGATGCGAATCCTTGGGATGCCTTTCCTATGATTAGTGACCCCTCTACAACTGCCCAAGTGTGGGGAGCCCCTGTTCTACCAAAGGTGGAAGCATTTTGCCAGAGATGTTAGTGGATAAAGAGAAGGTCTCAAGTCTACCAGTTGGACCATGATTTACAGTCCACCCAGCGAATAAATTCTAACCTATCATATGCACATCTAACCTATCTAATGAGTTGGCCCCATGATGCAGGACATGAAATTCAGATACGATGTGCAAGATTTCAGATTTAAGATCACATAGTTCATAAACAATTACACAAATTCCACATCCCACACAAAAGTCCAAATATTCAATTAAGAGGAATCTACGTGGGTCCTGGCCTACACACGTTAGGGCTGGATCAATAAAAATTATGAACCAAACAATACTCAAAGGGAAATAGAAATCATCCACACATGCATGACAATCAATCCCTAATCCAAGGAATTCACCAATTTCAAATCAAGGAATCCTAGGGTGAGAAACGAGATAGAAATAGGGGATTTAGGGCAATCTAGGGTTAGGGTTTATAAAATTAGGGATGAAAAGAGGAAAACAAGAGAAAAACATGACCCAGAAATAGCTCCCGCGTGCAGACGGTGCCCCGGGGCTGACACACGTGCGATGAAGGCCCGTCTTCCCAAACTGACTTCTTGGCCCTGGTCCGCCAGGTTGGGGTTGCAAAACCTCCAAATCTCACGTCGATCCGAGCTGTGGTTTGGGCGTGGTGTTCCGTCGAAGTTTTAGCCTTCCCGTAAGGCCAAATTCTGAAAACTGGCTGTGGAGAGATGAACAACTGTAAAACAAACGGATTGGGCGCAAAGATGGTTGTGGGAATGATGAAATAAGATGGAGGGGCGGATAGGGATAAACGTGGCTTCGCACCATGGTAGTTAACCATTCGAAAAGGGAGGGCTTCGCACCCACTTTAATCTCAGCCATTCGAAAAGGGAGGGCTTCGCACCCACTTTAATTTTTCCACAACTTAGAAACTCAAAGAGCAGAAAAACCACGCAAGAAGTTTTATTCAACTTTAATCAATCAAAAGAACTACAAGGGGTGCCTATTGATAGGGAAAACCTTACACTCCAAAACTCGCACCATGTGCGCAACCTATTACTTGGCGATGAAGTAAACTAAAATAAAAACCAATCAAAGAAATTTAAAGCATTCATGATGTTCTAAATAATATAAATAAGCAAAACCTAAAGTACGAACTTAATCTGACTAGTGGGCCACAATCATGAGATCCCATGATGGGCTTTTCTTGACTATCGGGCCCACTCTTTTGAATCAAAACTTCGTCTTCTAACTAGGAGGCCCTCTCTGGATGTCGTTATCAAGCCAGATCGATGGTGGGGCCCTACTTTTCCTTGCGTAGGTGCGTAGAGAGGGCGGCGTGCGTGTGCGTGATGTCTCCATCACCCCAACACAAGTATCACCTTTTGGCAAAAACCAGCCAAATCCTCTTATCAGGTAGGCCACACCATAGAAAACAATGCATAGCCATTGATAAATAAGAAAATACAAGTGTGATTCACTCGATGAATGGATGTGATTGATTTCTTCACAAGGCGATCCTCATAATGGGACCAACCTATTGGACAAATTGGATGTTGCATGTACATGAAAGGTTAGAAGCTATCTGCTGGGTGGACTGTAACTTGTGGTCCAACTGGTTGGACTTGAGACCTTCTCGTGGGTAAAACTATCAGATGTAACCATTTGAAGAATAAGATAGAAAGGCTTGCTAGTAGGGCTAACATTTTGCATAGGAGATGGGGAAATAATTAATTACCTCTCCACCCATTATGGTTTGTATAATCATTTATGTTGGTTGATCCTTTTTAGACTGAGTTAAAAAATTTCATACATGATCTGTGAGTTCTTTGAGAATTGATGAAGTAGACTTGTTCGAAGTAGGAATAATTCTTTGGAGAATCATTCATTTTGCTACACAGAAAGATCAGAAAGAAATATCATCAGAGATGAGAGGTCCATTTCTATGGAGTGGAGAAAATTAAAGTGGCTGTCATAAGTGGGCTTTGGTGAAAGACAGATTCAGGAGTATCTCTTTCCAAGACGTCTTGAATATAATTGGAGAATAGTAGTGTAGGAAGGTCAAGAAGATAAGTAATAGTGTCTATTACAAAGAACCAATGAATTTCAAAACTAAAATTTGATGGTAGTTCATTTCGCAAACTGGGGATGGTCAGAAGTAAGAACTGGTGTTGTGCAAGATGATATGGGCAGGCAGTATTAGATAGGTGTTCTCTGGACCACAGATGAAAAAGATTCAAGCAGAAGCAAGGGGTGCTAAAAGTAGGACTTGGGATTTTTATGTCATCTTGGTAAGCTTGTACTTGAAGGAGATTCTCAATGTACCATCTCTTGGGTATCAAGGAAGAGTTTGCTTCCATGGAGATTTTTGAATATTTTTGAGGTGATTTGAGATCTAGTTAATGACATTGGTGTCTATTCTTCATGTTCATTGTGAATCCGATGACATGGTGAATAGATTAGTGGGACAAGGGGTTTCTGCTTCATCTTTTTATGATAGCTATCAGCCACTGGTGCAACGTATCTTTTTGAATTCTGAATAAAATTTTTCATTTGTCCAAAAAAATAAAATAAAATAATAAAGAAAAGAAAAAGAAGCACCAGTGTGTAATGCAATCACAGATAATAGAGATCTTAACTTATTCTAAATGATGAAATACTATGCAATCACCATGTATCTTCTGCAGCTTTTTGTACTTGAACTTTATGATATGTTGCCAAATTGCTGAGAGTGATTCCTATTCAGGTTAATGCTTATGATTGTGTCCGTGCACTTGATGCTTCATATGGACCTAAATATTTGCTTAGTTCAATCACTGGTCACTATCAAGATGCAAAGCCAGCCTCCTGCTTTAAGTCTCAGGTGATGAATAATGAGCGCTTTCAGACACTTCTCCAAGAAAGTCATGAAGACAGCAACACTTTACAGCAGACTACTATGAACCTCTGTGACGGGCATAAAGTAACCATTCTGGATTTTCCTGAAGAGGGCGATCAACCCGATGGCAAAGCTCAGACCAATGCAGGGGATGACAAGCTTGAAAATTATATGGAGGAGGAAGCTTGTTCCTCAGAAGGGGTTGAGAGAGAGAGTCGCACATCTTCAGATGACTTGCCTACATTTAGGCCTATATTACCATGGTTGAATGGGGATGGCAGCACAAATACAGTCCTTTACAGGGGCCTTACGCGTAACATTCTTGGAGCTGTGATGCAAAATCCGGGTATATCAGAGGTAGATTATATGACTTACATGTTCATGGAAAATATCTCGATTTTTCTTCTCCCTTTTTCGTTCTCTCTTTTCGGGGGTTTTCCTTCTGTTTCTTGTTGCATAAGAGATGTTTCTTAGAGTAAAAATGAATACATGCAACTTGATCTTCAAAATTACCAACATCGTCCTTCCTAATTGCCTCTTGTCTGCCCCCTGACCAAAGTTGATCATTTGAGTTTATGACTAACTGCAACCTGGCGGTGCCTGGAAAGACCATTGTCAAGGAAGTTATGTTTTAGACAAAAGGCTTGATCCACTGTCCAGTATCATTTATAAAATGGCATCAACCCTATAGTTTCCCGCCTCATGGATGACCAATTGACAACAAATGCAGTGACTGGTTCTTTTATAGCCATTCAATTGATAGCTTTTTTTTTTTCCTGGACCACTTAACTATCTTTACTGTCCAAAACAGTTGATGGATCTGATATCTATGGTTCATCAAAGAGGCAATGCTAATTGGACAGCCTGGATCCATTGCTAAAATGCAACAATCTATGGTTTGTGGTGTTAATAGCCATTTACAAAATTGTACTTGTTTGGACAGAAGTTGCAATTATTAAAAAAAACAAAAAAAAACTGCATTCGTTAGCTGGAAAAAAGTTTTAATAAGAAAAATTATCTGATCAAATTATTCTCTGCCAATTCATTGCTGACTATTTGATCATTTCATTCATCTGTCTATCGTGTAATCAGATTTCATGGCTGGTTAGTTAATTGCAAACCATTATTATTTTCTCATATTTCTGTATATGAGTTCGGATTTGGAAATTTGCATCTGAGGAATATATCAGCTTGGTTACTTGAGCTAAGGAACCAAATATTTGCAGTTTTTTCCTTGTACCAGAAGTTCATTTGGTTCCTTAGTAAGAGTTGCTGAATATTGTTATGGTGTTGAGGGATTCACACACTTGCTACTTTTTGTTTTTCCTGGAAGTTGTTAATGATAAAAACACAAAAAGAAACTACAAACGCAGGGAGGATAGATTATGAGGATTCACCCCTCCCCTAATGCAAAAGAATGCATTCCTTGAAGATTACTTTTACAACTCCCTGAAAACTCCTTTAAGCACATAGTCCATTCAATCACTTTCCATTTAATTCTTTGGAAGACCTTGTCCAGAGATTCCTCTTTGCTTCTAAATGTTCTATAGTGCGCTTTTTCCAAATTACTGGTAAAAGTCAATTGCCACTTTGCCCTACCCTCTGTCCAAACCTTCCCAATTCCAAGCATCAAAGAAATCTCTGATTGTCTTAGGCATATCCATGCCATTCTAGAAAGTTCCAACTCGAATCCATACAGCCCTTGGAAAAGTGTAATGGAAAGATGATCCACTGCATTTCACAAGCGATACTTCTGTTTCTTCCCTGGTCCATGGTCAGCACCTTATCCTTGCCAATGAGCCAGCCAAATGCAACCACTCTCAAAGGTCCCTGATAAGATCAAAAGCATGGGTGGGGCCTCCCTTCCTTGTCATCCTCTCACCACACCTTATAGAAAGGCTTGACCCCAACACTTCCAGACCTCTTTAAGCTTCTCTTCTGCCAATAACAAGCTCCAAGCTGGGGAGTTGTCCCATTCAGATGCTTCTAAAAGCTTGTAATTCCCTAATTTCATCATCCTTTTCACCCCTTCTGAACTGCGGTGCCCAGACAATTGGCTGTTAGAGAAGGAATAACACTGTCCAACATTTACTTCTTCTGTTGGAACTAGCCAATGGTACAACATGAAGTCTTGATTTAGAGGAACATTACCACACCAAATTTTCTCCTGGAATGTAATCTGAGACCCCCTATGCTAAGGACAATCCTTTTATAGAGTTATTCTTCCACCTTGAACACCGCCTTCTAAATTCCAGAGGCCCTAGACTAGGATGTTGCCCAAGTGTACCCACCCTCATGCTCACCATATTTGGAAGAGATGATTACCCACCTCAACAAATTAGCCTCCTACCAAAACCTCCAAGCCACTTGCTTGGAGAGCCTTATTCATAAATTTCAATGCTTTGATCCCTACCTGCCCTGCCTTTTTGGCGTACAGACTTCTCATTCCACAAGATCGTATTTGTGTCTTTCTTCAAATCCCTTCCATAAAGAATCTCTTTGCAGCCTCTCTAGTCTAGTTACCACACTAAGCATTAATGGAAGTGCGACGTGAAATAAAATCATCACATTAACAAGGTTGATTTGATGTGGGATCCGCCCTTGAGTAACAAATATCAACCTTTCCATGCTGTCAACTTTTTCTTTGTTCTCTCAACCACGATATCACGCAAATGCTTTGTTGAGTTCCACACATGACCAAAGCCAGAGGAAGTGAGCAGCAATTTCCCTGCCTGAAAGCCAAAGGACCTGCCAAGGCACTGCCACTTTCTCCCTGATTAACTCCTAAGATTTCACTTTTTTGCAAATGTAATTTTTGTCAATGCAAAATCTTCCTTAAGTTCATAACTTTGGGCACTCATTACTAATGATACTAGGAATTCTGCAGTCTTTCAACTTAGATGTAACTTCACTCCTCTCCATTCAGCTCAAAGTTTGCAAAACTAAGCCTAAAATCAGTATGAAGTTAAAGCTTTCTTTGCCTTTAGTATATCAAGAAAGTGAAAACGTTTGTCCTTTTTAAAAAAAGAAATACATATGCTTTTTTTTTATTTTCTTTTGAAGGGTAACAAGAACTTCAATTGAAAAGACACTGAACTGGAGCCACAGATTACTTTATATATATATATATATATATATATATATATATATATATATATATAAGCCACAGATTATATATATATATATATTGTCTCTACCTTGTAGAAAATGATTTTATAGTGATAAAACTTAATTAACAATATTTTTTACATGTAATTGCTACATACGCATCAATGGGAGTTACTTTCTGCCAATGTATCACGTGAAATCCAAGGCTTTCCAAAGTTGAGCCCCGCTACAATGATTACCTGAATAAAAAATAAGGTTGATTCACTCATCAGCTGCTCTTTATGAAATCATGGTAGGGTGCCCTTTTTGGATAGCTCAAATTTTGTACACATGATGAGTTGAGCGCATGGACGCAAGATGGATGGTGTCTCACCATCTATTGAGGCGCATTATTATTGATATTATCTCCAATATCATCAGTATCACCAAGTCAGTGATACTGAAATTGTTGGCATTTTAAAAATTTTCAAATTATTGTCGATATTTTCGATAATATGGCAACACTATCGATTTCACCGATCTTTTGGTAAGACCCTTGTAAAGTTCCCTAGTATCGGTATTGCCATCAATAAGATCCCTGATACTAGCGATAATATCCTCGATACCAAGGAAATATTCATAAATATGCGAAAATCAATAAAAAACTGGGAAAATCCCAAAAGTTCATACAAAAGTGGAGACGGGCCTTAACTCTAAAGTGACGAAAAAGGTGATGAAAAATCTATACAAAATTATTTATTTATTTATTTATTCAAATGTTAACATGGATTGCAATGGAAATCCATGTCTATGCATGATTTTCATTTAAGTGGAAAATGAAAATTGAGAAGTTAATTTCTCCATTTTCATATTGGAAAATGTATTTTGTCTATTAACTAATGTGGAAATTTTATATATTGATGAGTGTTGGCCAATCTACTAATAGGCTACAATTTTTTATATTTATCTTGTACAAATTTGTTTCAAGAGCACATGGTTAAAGGCCCCTATAAAATGCAAACTTATTATGTATAATTATTTTTTGCAATATTTTGTTACCAAATGGGTAAACATGTGCTTTTAACATCTCTCAAAGTTTCATTGAAAAATTTCACATTTTTCCCAACATTTTCCTAATGTTTCCCCCAGACAACAATATTTTTTTGAGTATCGGCGATGATATTGGTGATAATGATACATGTTTTTATATCCCTTATCATCATTTCATGGAATGATACTATCATACTGATACTCTAAACATTGGATGCATGTGAATATTCCCATCGTTCAACGCTTCTTTGTTTTTGTTGAAGTAGCGGTTGGGTCTCCTCCATGTCAGAGAAACTTGACAAATAAAGAAGTGGACAATTATATTCGGCTCTTGGGGCAACTTAAGTGCCACTGTCCTTCTTTGGGTGAGAGGCATGTGATGGTGTGGAATAAGGAAAAGTTAGGTCAATTTTCAGTCTGTTCCTTCCACAAGTTGATACATGGGTCATTATCTACAGAAGCCACCCCCCTCCCTGGCTAGTTGGCAAGAACAAGGTGCTTATAATAGATAATCTTCGAAAGAAAATAATGGTGATCCCCAATCTATGTGTGATGTGCATGCAAAATGCAGAGTTGAGTAATCACCTATTTATCCACTACTTTTTTGTGAGAGACGTGTGTGCAAGGTGTTCCAAAACGGTAACGGTGGCCATAACGGCCCCCATATCGGCTGTTATGGCCGTTTTTTATTTTTTTGAAAAAATTGTTACATGACCGTTATGGTCTGTTACATGGCCGTTATGGACCGTCATGGCTTTTTTTTTTTTTTTTTTTAAAAAAAAATTTTATTTTTATAATGGCCGTTACGCCCGTTTCAACCCTATAATGTGTAATGGTTATGACTGTTACCATTACGTAATGGTCGTTACGGCCGTTACGTAACCGGTTTTGAATACCTTGCGTGTGTGAGAGATTCTTTGACTCATTCAAAGTGGCGTTAGTGATATAGAGGTCCATTGATGGTTTCTTCCTAGCATAGCATTGGGGGGGGGGGGGGGGGGGAGAAAAAGAGAAGGATGAGAAGCTAAATTTGGACTCTATGGAATAATCGATAGTTTCGAAATCAAAATGGGACAGCGTTGGAGGTCGTTAGAAGGGCAAAGTTAGATGTAATGGGCCGGGCCTTGAGCACAAAGGCCATCAATGAGTGTAACATTTTTTCTTTCAATTGGTAACTGGTGTAATTTGCCTTGGATTTCCTTCTTTGTCATATCTTTTTCTAGTAAAGTATTGTTACCTTTAAAGAAAAAATGGTGCACATGTGAACACTCTTCTTTAAATTCACAATGAAATTGCTGAGGACAATTAGCCATGATTTTTCTTATATTCAAGAACTGCCCCAAGGAACTCAACATTATAAACATAATCATCACATCATCATCTAAGCCTTATCCCAATTAATTGGGGTAAGCCACATGAATCATGTTATGCCATTACACTCTATCAAGGGCCATACCTTGAGTTAGTCTATAAACATACTTGATGAAAACATTATTCTTCTTATGGAAAGATTAGTTATCATTGGGGTTACTCTAATAGTTTCTTTTTGTGGTGCTGACAGGACAATATTATCAATCGAATGGATGTTTTGAATCCTCAGGTATTTTGCCTTATTCTTATATAAAAGAAAAGTAGTAAAATGTCTCCAACACCTCTTTGTATGGCATTTAACATCTTTTTACTTGGTATTGTGGCCTATTGATATTTTGCCTTTTTCTTTCTTACCTTAATTTTCTTTTGCCTATATATTTTTTTCCTGTGTATTCCTTTTACAGATGATTAAAAGAGAAGGTTAGGGTAGCAATGGGTTGGGTTTGGGTCTAGTCATTGTTAGCCAAGCCTGACCCATTTACTAAACAAGCTAAGAATTTTGGCTCAACCCCATAATGTAACTCGAAACATTTAGCACAACATGACCTAACTCATGTAAGAATGGAATTTGGGACTCAAGCTATGCCCAGCTTGACCCAATTATTGAATACACACATATATGCATATATGTATGTTTGCTATCGTTATTTTGTTTCGGGTTATGAGCTGGGTCATCCAGCCCAACGTATTGATAGCCTATATGGGTGGGTCAGTTGGGTAGTGCTCAAACTAAACCAGACCCATTTACTTAAAGTAGACAACATTTCCAGCCCAAACCCAACCCGCTACCCATTTAGCTTGGCCCAAACCCGGCCTCAAAATTAGGTTGGGCCCATTGACCTGTGGACTAACTTGACTCATTCATGGGTTTAAGACTTAGCGACTTGGGCTGACTCGTCCAGTCTTGAGTTGAATCGCAACTTGCCTAGTTGGGGGTTGGCTCATCTGGGTGACTCGTGTTGTTTAACCTGATTGGGGTTAATTGGGTCTAATCAGAGTCGACATAGACGAGTCAAATCTGAAATGTATGAGTGATGCAGGGACATGTGATAGCCTAACCCTAGATGCATGTATAATCAGATCGAAGAGATTCAAATAATAAAATTAATCAACTAACTGTTTTCAATCAAGGGGATTAAGCAAATTTCAAAACTGAGATGAAATCATTCCGTTAAGATCACGCCCCTTAGCATAAAATCATGTAAATAGTATTTTAAAAAAAAAAAAAAAAAAGGATTTGGGGATATGAGGATATCCCAAATCTAGCATAAGCAAGTCCACAGTCAAGTTTGGATATGATTTTCCTGACTACCCATTCATCTTTTCCGGTTCAAACCAAAATGGAATATCCAAAGAGGAACGAAAGAGATGAAGAAGAGATGGTTCGAGATGAAAGGGAGTACAGATTCTAGGGCATCAAAGAAAAGAAGACGGCTGATTCGTACCTTTTCTTGCACCTCGAAGACCTAGAAAGAAGGAAAATCTAAAACAGGAGTGGAATCCTCAACACTCAAGGGCCAATTCTAAAACTTCAATCTCTTTGGTAAAAGAGGAAGAAAGCATACGAATTCTCATTCATCCATCATAAAATAGGGTTTCTCATAATGTATATATAAGCCGCGGAAAAAAAAAAAAAACAAAAAGTGCACTAAAGCCCATGAAAATAAGGAAAAGAACAACAAGATGTCTAAAACTAAAACACCCGCGCGACAGGGTGTGAAATCCGCCCCATGGGCCTGCGGTTAGGGTGCGATCATGATGCTCTTGCACTCGTAACGAGTCAGAAAATGAGTCCGATGGACCCAGAGTCCATCCACATCAACTCCTCTGCTCTGGTACTCTGTCGGCAACGCCTCCTCCTCTGGTACTCTCTAAAGGGTGCACCATTGATGTTTGCATCACTAAGTGATCCACTGGCCCATTGCCTCCCTTAAAAGAAAACTTATTTTTATTTTTTGAACCGTATGCATCCAAAGGTGCTTTACGGTTCCTAAAGGATACAATTTTGTCTTAATCAACCAACTTTATCAAGAATAATTACTTTTTTTAGGCCAAGTAAAACATGTTATCAGGTGATTTGTTCCAAAATGGATTAGATCAATAAAAAAAGAAATGATCAAAATGGAAATTATTTTCAAATCCAGTGTTACCATGTCATGGGTATCATGTTGGAAAACGGAACCTTGGAAGCTCTCCCTTACTGTAAGCAAAATAATGGCTAGCTAGCTCTAGGAAAGTAAGGCTCTCTCACTCTCTCATTTCTTTTTTAGTTGCTAATTCTTTTTATCCATTATTTCCATAATGGTTGCATTCTACCTATTTCACCATCTTTATAGTAAACTCATTTCTCCAATAAAAAATTATGAGAAAATGAAAAATTAAAAAGAAGGCAATTGCCCAAAATAATCACCTGGAAAATTTTGTTGGGTTACCTGTCAATGATTTCGTTAGTGGCCATCAGTGCTACCAACACCATTACAGTCTATCATGTTTATTTTGCAATTTATTTCAAAATTTTATTACGCTGCTTGTTTTCTTTTCATTTTTTACTTTTATCATAGATGATTTTTCATATACAATGATGCTTGAGCGGATTTTCTGATGCATCGCTTTGAACCTTTTTCCAGAGCTGCAGAAAGCTGTTGGAACTGTTGGTTTTAGACAATCACCTCACTGTGAGGGAAATGCATCAAACTACTTCCAGCAACCCCCCAGCTATACTTGGAAGCCTAGTCGGAAGCCAGCTCAGAAGCAGACCCGCATCGGTGTTCCGAAAGCATTTTTTTGCAAACCCAATGTCTACGTCCCTGCTTTAGAGTGGCCTTGAATCCTCCACAGCATTTCATCTTTCTTCATAAGTTGATGTAAATGTTCCTTTTGTGGAAATTTCTGTGTTTTCATTGCAAGGGAGTGACTCTCTCTCTCTCTCTCTCTCTCTCTCTCTCTGTGAGTGGCCTTGAATCCTCTACAGCATTTCATCTTTCCTTGTAAGTTGATGTCAATGTTCTTCTTTTATGGAAATTTCTCCGTGTTTTCATTGTGAGGGAGTGATTCTTTTCCATTTCTCTATAGACAGTGATAGTTCATTGGGAGCATAAATATGGTCAGGCTGTTATGGAGAGTATTTTGACGTTAATGATGCGGTCTGCTCTGTATTTTAGGTATTTGATGACCTTCCACACCTTATCTTCTATCATTTGGATCTGCCACAAAGCACGATCCATTTTGATTTTCAGTATTTGGCTGTTCCAGCCCTGGGATGCAAATTTCCACTTTCCACTCAGAGGTTGGAAATTCCAAAACGTGTGTTTGATGGCTTGTTGCTGGTTGGGCATGAGCTAATTTTCTTCTTCTCGTAACCATTGATTGGATCCAAGTGATTCTGGAGATGTATGGGCTAGTCTTTGTTTGCTGGGACAAGGCTTTGATGGATGGTTTAGATTGATGATGAGCTATTCTTTAAAGGGCTCATGGCATCTTGATGGATGGTTTAGATTGATGATTCTACATTTCCTTTCTAATCGATCAGAACCATCCATCTTTTAGAACCTCGAGTCAGATAGGTTGACTCGACCAGTGGGTAGTCCAAGATTGGAGCATGTGATGGCTGGACCTGATTAATGATTGGAGATGGTGGTGTTACTTTGCCTGGATAGCCTAGCTTGGTCCTGTTCCGCGAACCAACGCCCCTAAAGTTGCCCCAAGGGCTGGGCCCGACATTGAAATGTAGCCCCAGTATTTGGGTTTAGCTAATGATGAATGGCCCGGTCCTTGCATCATATGTAGGCCACAATCTACATGAAGAAGAATGGATGGTTTAAGACGGTTGCAGTTCAAAGAGATTGGTCTCTGGCCATGTTTTAATAATCCAAACTATTCATTTGCAGAGAATGGTTGTGGATGGCGTGTACCAAAAAAGAAAGAAAAATCCTAGATTGGGCTAATTCAAACCTTTGATCATTTTAACTATTTTTCCTACCGCTGCGGGCCACAACTATTTGGATCTTATTCCAGTGCCTAGTGAGCAGCTGAGCAAATCCGATATATATATATATATATATATATATATATTATATTAATATATATATATATATATATAGAGAGAGAGAGAGAGAGAGAGAGAGAGTCATGCTCCCCTGCGCACCTTTGCACACGTGTCATGGGTGTCTAATCTGAATGGTCCATGTGATGCAGAATCCCATAAAACCTCACGAGAAAAATTTTCACCCTGATCTAAAATTCTGGTGAGCCATAGCAAAGAGAAATGAAAATCAAGGGAGGAAACTGTTTTCATTTTTCATGGCCCATCAAAGTTTTAGATCAAAGTGAAACTTGGGCCCAGGGGTTTTATGAGGTTCTGCTTCACATGAACGGTTCAGATTTTGGATCCCCATTATGATGGTTTTTCAAAAAAGTTATTACGAACCAGTTCGCTGGTGAGCGTTTCCGTGTGTGTATATATGGTCGAGCTCATGGAACTCCCCGTGAGGTCGAGCTGTGTGGGCACTACCATAATGTATATTGAACATCTACCCGATCAGTCAGATGCACCATTCCATAGTGGGCCTAGGGATTAAAAATCAAGTCAATATGTGACTTGCATGCACCACACCACATACAAAAGTTGAGAGGGGTTACCCTCCATTAAAACATTCATAATTAATTTTTGGGCTTACCGAGATGTGGTTCACAAATCCAGCCCATCCATTATGTGTGTCCCACTTAGATGAGGGGTCAGACGAAGTTTCAAATGGATTCAAATTTCAGGTGGGCCCCACCAAGTGATTTTATATATTTTAGGTTACCCTCCATTAAAACATTCATAATTATTTTTTGGGCCCACCGAGATGTGGTTCACAAATCTAGCCCATCCATTATGCGTGTCCCACTTGGATGAGGGGTCAGACCAAGTTTCAGATGCATCCAAATTTTAGGTGGGCCCCACCAAGTGAATTTTATATGTTTTAGGCATGTCTTCACATGAGTTTAGATGGTATGGCCCACCCGAGTTCTGTATACGGCTGATTTTTGAGATATTCCATGATTTAAAGGGGACCCATCTGAAAATTAATAATAATAATAAAGCAAAAAAGTAGTTGGGGTGGACTCCACCTGACCCTTCCCACTTCCCACGCCGAAAATTGACAAAACCCTCTTTCCCACTTGAATGTTTATGCATTTCCATTGATTACTTGAACGTACACACAAAAAGTAAACATTTTAAATTAATGAAACCAGCTGTTTGCATTTAAGATATAGATGAATTACCCAACTCAGGATTTTGGAATGGCAGATTGGAGAATTTAAAGTCAGTTGGGCTGGGTGGGGTTAAAATGGGCTTGTGCTCAACCAAGCCCAGTCTAAAGTTAGGTTGGGCTCGTGTTGTGGGGTCAAGCGGACTACACGAGCCATCACCGCCCTCAGTTGGAGCTGGACAGCCAAGGCTCGCAGTACTCAAAGAAGAAATCAAGTGTGACATGAGTTGACTTAGGTCTGCATGCGTGTAGAGCTCAGCGCCTTCACAGGCAGCCACATGTACTAATTTGATGATGGGTTCAAAACTCGTACATGTGTCACGTCCACACACACCTAAAATAGTGCTCATTTTTCTGCTTAGGGCTTATTTGGATGGTAAGTTAGTTTACATCAGCTACTCACATCTCAAGGATCTCGTCTTGGTTTCCAGTTATTTTGTTAAGTATGTTTGTTAAACGTAGCCAAAAAGTAAGAAAGAATGTTTGGTTTCTAACGTTACCTAAGTACTTATTCCTTAATTTGTTTGGTTCACCCTTAATCTCTAACTCTCATCATGTGGGGCCAACCTTTGATGTGGGTTGTTCATTATGTTGAGCCCACCTTAGCCATGTGGGCTATCTATCATGCGGTGCCACCTTGGATGTAGGCAGCCCATCGTGTTAAACATTGGATGTGGGGCGTCCATCATGTGGGGCCTACCTTTAATGTGGACCGTCCATCATTTGGGGCAACCTTTGATGTGATTTATCTTCATGTGGGGCCCACTTTGATATAGGTCATCCATTGTGGACGCTAGAGGGCAGATTCCCCGAGAGTACGGGAGATCTACTTTTTTACTTCACAAGATTTGGCTAGTTTCTGAAGAATAAGGGTAGTTCTCGTGTGCAGAAAATGTAATGCGATGTAATGATATCGGTGATTGATAAATTCGAATTTCTGATGGGCAAGATCTGACTATATTGGCAAGCCATATACCATACGTTTGAAACGATCAAGTATGAGGCGTAAAGTATATATGTATGGGAGACTTATGTTGTATGGATGCTTATGATAAAACGACAACAACCGGCTAAGGTTTCTGATGGACCTGTTGCGATTATATCAGCAGCTATCAGAACATACTCTCGCTAGTCAGATACGATGGAAAATAATGGAATGCAATGTATATGCTAAAACAACGGCTAACTGGCTACGGTTTTTAATGGGCAAGATCTGATTATATCGGTAAGTCACAGTACATACACCCGCCAATCAGGTGTGAGAAAATAGTGAAAAATGCACTATGATGTTGATGTATATGAGGAGCAACGAGGTTGAGAGGGGAATGAATGTTGCACGATTCTAATGCGCTAATCCGATGAGACTAATAAAGGCTTGAACACTTAGATGAACGATAGTGTTGCACTGACAGATTGAGTGGCTCAGATTTGAACTTAGGTGGCTCAGGAGGCTTGAAATTTGGTTAGGCTAGGCTAGACTAGGGTTGGGCTCTTTCTCTCTCACTCTCACTCTCCTTGGTGGAGGGATGCTTCTTTGACTTATTCTTGATGATTTGTAATGCTTGAAATAAGAAGGGAATTTGGCTATTTAAGGTCTCTCAACTCGATTTTTTTAGTAAGTCCCGGTGATCCTAGGAGCAAAAGGTTGTTGAAGGGATGTGATTGGAGATTGCCACATGGCATCATCTCATAGGTTAGATGAGGTGGTAAAAGGTTAATTTTGGGTAATGAGATGGGCATCGGAGTAAATATATATGAACCACGCACTTAGAACTTGAAAAAGAAAAGTTCTACGTGCTTGAGGGATGTTACCCCAAAGAGGGGGAGTGCCATTTGGTCAACGGCAACCTGACTGTTGTCGGTCCCCACTTGGACTCCGACTTTGCTAAGCAACACCATCCAAGAAGGCTCTACTATGAGGGTTGTTGTTTTGAGGTTTCGACCATTTCTCCGATTGAG
This sequence comes from Magnolia changhungtana, assembly GCA_030180095.1. NCBI lineage: Eukaryota > Viridiplantae > Streptophyta > Magnoliopsida > Magnoliales > Magnoliaceae > Magnolia > Magnolia changhungtana. The sequence continues at coordinate 3,110,320 of JASAUF010000662.1, forward strand.
CTTGGTTTGGGGCTTGGGTTCAGGCTTGATTTTGGGCTTAACTAGGTGAGTTGACTGGGTTGTGGGGTTGTGTAGGCTGACCGTGTGAGTTGACTCAGTGAATTAATCGAGTGAGTTGACTCACCGAGCCAACTCAAGGCTTTAGGGTTTTGGGTTCCTAGGGTTTAGGGTTAGGCTGATTAGGTTGACTGGGTCAACTGGGTTGAATGGGCTGAGTTTAGGGTTTAGGATTGGGGTTCTTAGAGTTTAGGCTTCTATGGTTAGGGTTTAGGATTGGGGTTCTTAAGGTTTAGGCTTTTATGGTTAGGGTTTAGGATTGGGGTTCTTAAGGTTTAGGCTTCTATGGTTAGGGTTTAGGATTGAGGTTCGGTTGTCCATCCATTCATTCAAACTTAATTAGCTTATTAGCCTAGGGTGGGGTGTCTACAGATGCCCCTTTTTGGCAGAGGTTGTGTGCAACCGAATGCCAAAGCGAGTGGACACCCCGCCTTTGTCAGTCAGCCATGAATTGTAATCTAGATTCATTGCCTTCCTTTGTGTCTGTGTCAGTTGGTTGCCTGGAAATAGATAACTCGCACTTATCATAAGGGTTTAAGGAAAATGTTGCAATTGTGAAAAGGCCAAGCTATATGTCCTAGGGGGGGGGGGGGGGGGGTGATTAGGACTATGCCAAATTAAAATGATAAAACGAATTTAAACAAATAAAGGAAAGATAGCATTATAATCATTCACAATACTGAAATGTTAAGCAACCTCAAATGTATGAGTATTGAGAGATTGATACAAATGTTGTTCTAAGGACAACCTTACACCAAAAACCAAGGTTTATGGTAGGACAATCTGATTCCTAGAAAGGTCTTTGTATCAAAAACTTAAACTTGATACAGAGGAATAAATAGATAAATAACAAGGAAATTAAATCTAAGTTATTACAACATTCCCCACGATGCTTGAAATGTAAAAGATTACAACATTCACATCCACAAATACATCCCACAATATTGAATGATAAAAGATATAGAAATTAAACCACACATCCACAAAACACAAAGAGTTATAATGGTTCTCCTGTGTGTACACCAACTGTTAAACAACAGCCACACAGCTTGCTACTCCACTTCGAATATCCTCACACAGTGGATATTAGCGTTCACTATGAAATAGGTTTTTCTCAGGTTCACCTAAAACCCTCACAATTGTGTCTTTCAAGTGGGCTTACACAATTCAAAAAACTCCACACTCTGAGTTTTCTGGATCACCTCGGATAACCAAAACAATGAGATTTTTCTGGCTTAATCTCAAAAGAAACCAAAAACAGAAGATTTACACAAATGCAAAATACTTGGAATTCTCCTGTTGTTGCAGCCTGGAAGAACCAAATCAGAGTAGAAGTTCGAATGTAGAAGTTCAATGTCCACACTCACTTTGAAATGGTTTTAGGTTCTAATTGATTTTAAATTAAATCATGTTGGGCTAGCTTTATTTGATTTTGATTCTAAGAAGTGGAATATCACAATTCCTCTTTCAAATCAGATTGGAATGCAGAAACAAAATCAAACATAAAAAGCTAATAAAAAGAGAATATTAAATATGCACAACTTAACTTAAGAAGATTACAAACTTATCTCTTAGAGTGATGCCTTGATTTTACTTGAACTAGATATCAAACTCTGAAAATCGTGCTCTATTTATAGTTGCAGAAATCATGTCCACGACTGGTTGTAGGACGAACTGATTTTTGAAATTTTGAGTACGATCGTATAAAACCATTCCACGACTGGTCGTAGGCCCTTCACGACCGGTCGAGAGACCTCCACGACTGGTCGTGAGGAACCAGGAATAGTTGTTGGAGTTTGAGTCGTAGTGCTGAATGGGTTGTGAACGAGTCATGCACTGTTCACACGACTGGTCGAGCAATCTCCAGGACTGGTCGTAACTCAACCAAAAAATTTCAAAATTTTGCAACAACTTAGGATTGGTCGTGGAATTTCTTGGACTGGTCGAGCCAGTGCTAGGACTAGTCGAACAAAATCCAGGACTAGTAGACCAAACATTTATAAAGTAATTCAATTTGAATTATGTATTCAAAATGACCTACCTCAATCTAAGGTCATTCATACCTTAAACATGAAGTATGAATATTGAACCTTCTATTTTTCAGATGATGGATGATCTTTGAAGTTCATGAAGCCTGAGATCTTGACACATGATGAAGCTTGAACTTGAGATCCTTTGAAGCTTGAATTTGTAGTACTTGAGTTGTACTTTACCTTGAGTCATGAACAAGATCTCATCTTTCGATGTATCTTTAAAACACCGAAGCTTACAGAAGAGAACAATATACTTGATCTTGTATTTCTTGAAGTAGATCTTTGTTCTTGACTTGAAGTATTGTCCTTATATATATGATGCATTGCCTTGAACATATATATCAATGTGCGACACAAGTCACAGACTATGGTTTTGGCACAACAAAATTTAACAATCAAAGGAGCAAATAACCATAGCACTTACAAATTGTCCCTACGCGAGTCACCAATCGCAACTCTTTTACTCTTGATCGGTACTAACATCAGAAAGGGACAGTAGAGGCCATGCGCTTTCTGTGAGGATACTGATCCGGTACTGGATTGTCCAGATCACCTTAGAAGTACTTGTTTTGTTTGATCATCAAAGTGGTTACCTGCCTTGCATTTTTTACAGCCTTACGAGAAACTCATTATGCTAACTTGGACTCAATCAAATTCCACAAGCATCAACACCTAGGTATGTGTGAGTGACCTCTTTCCATGCAATCTTTTAGTTTTGACACTTAAGTTATAATTTATCTTTTTCATCGTTTAGATGATTTCTTCTCACCAGTCTTGGCTTTTCGTCTTTTCATAGCATTAGCATTTGATATAATGGAGCTAATACTAGAGTTCAGTCTGATCGTACTTTAATGTGCATTAGGATCCAGTAATCTCTAGGGAAACTGCGAGGTATCGAATCTTAGTTGGTTTTGCATTGACTCCTACTCAAAGATATGGAAGATCTCTTAGTGCCTTAAAAATCTAACATTTTATTTTGAAAGTCGCCCCACTCTGGGGAGTGATACTCCGTGGGGATCTTTATTGCAAGATGATTTTGAAATACGTCCAACTACTAGTCGTCTCCACTAGGCATGCCCATGGGAATTCAAGTAAGCTAGTTTTTATTGAAAACATGTGAGGGTTTAGCGTACGTGCTGGTTGTGATGGACCTGATGGTGATTGACTCAGCTAGGGATTATGGATTTTGAAGATGTATTTTATTGCTTGGATTTTGGTTGTCGCAACTGGGACTGAGATCTACTAGGTGTGATTCATCTAATGCAAGTATGATTAGTGGTCGTGATTGAGAGTTCAATTAGAGATGGTTGATCGGTTCCATTGTCTCATAGGGTAATCAGACTTGATTGTTTTAGGCTGATTCGGAAGGCTTGTTGTGATCAACTCCAACTTTCATGATGCAGATCTATCGGTGGATGGCGGTCTGGATTTTGATTTGTGACCAATCGAGTCCGTCACCCCTTATTGTTTTGTGGTCAAGATTCCAATCAATGATCAATTGAGTCCATCGTCCCACTGTGTTATGGTCAAGATTTTAATCTATGATCGATTGAATCCATCGTCCTACTAATCGGATCCGTTGTCCCACTATGTCGTGGTCAAGATTCCAATCTATGATCGATCAGATCCATTGTCCCACTGTGTTGTGGTCAAGATTATGATTTATGACTGACCGAATCCATCATCTAATCTAAGAGAAAGGCCATTTAACCACCTGATCATCTCGTCCATGCAAAAAATCCCCCAAAATAAGCCCTACAAAGCTCCCAAGCTCTCTACTAAGTGGCCCACCATACATGGACCAATCCAAACCGTCAACCACTCAATCCTCCCCAAATCCATCACCCAATGCCTCTTCAATACCCATATCCCCTCCATTAATGGTGGTTGGAGCTCTCCCATTAATGATATTCACCTCACCAAAAGGCTCTATCAAACCCTCATAAATGACCTCATCAAAGAGACATATAAAGATGCTTTCTCTTCCCACAAGCTCTTCATGAAAAAGACTATAAGATGCTTCATCACTTCCAATAGTGTATCTAAAAAAATCCACATTTTGGGGGCCTTGAGAGGTACTTTGACCATCAGCCATGAAAAAAGGATAAAAGGTAGAAGACAAGAAAGTGGAGGAACAAATGAAGAGGAATGATGGAGAAGAAAGGCAAACGAAATGTTTCAGAAGCGACAACGACAAACTGATGAGGCAGAGAGTAGTTTTAGAGAGTGGGGAAGAGAACCCCCATCGCTGGAATAAAACCCGATTAGGGGCGGTAATTGGATTACCGCCACTTACCGCCCCATCTCAACATTTGTGCCCCCTCTTTCTACATTTGAAAGCACTGTCAGGAAGTCAGTGGGCAAGCAGGTGATGTGGCAAGCCGTAATCCAATTATCGCTCTAGCACTAATTTAAGCCAACATTCACCACAATCCTCCCCTAACTATCAAAAGATAAAAAGAACTATTTGTGTGAGAGGAAAATATTTGTTGAGTGGTGCGATCATCATGTGCCCACCAAAGACTCATTAGAAGAAACAAAGCGAAAACTAGAGTTTCTAGCATAATTAAATTAGAGTTCTTAATTAAGGTAATTAGAGTCGTATCATCATTTTTGCTAATTACAAATAAGTCGTGCTATGAATTTAGATCCTCCAAACCCTAATCACCATATACAAGGAATCTCATTACTTAACCTACTCCAAAAATATCTAGATTAACCGAACAAGCTCTAGACCGCTCATTAGTGGGCCACTAAACCTGAGGCTAAAGAAAGATAATCTTATCTTACTAAGCTTGACATCCATCGCGGGTGGCAAACAAAGAAAGTGCTCAGAATGCTCAACTTGGGCCAAAGGCCGAGTGTTTGGGATACGTGAATGCCCTAGGCAGAAGCCTGGAATTTAAGTGAAGTAGACTTTCTTTTCTTTCACGAATTTACGGCTTTCCGATTACTAGATTTCAACCAAACTCGAGGTGCAAGTTAAAGATATTCTTTTGTACATGTCCATGTAGCTGTAGCCCCGATCGATCATCGATGACCTTCAATCGTAAGTGGGGCCCCCACGGCAATCGAAGTATTCGATTGCCACTCAGTTGGGACGAAACGTAGATCCCCATAGCCAAAAATCTGTTCCATGACGTATATAAGCCAATGGGCGCTCGGAAGATCCTATAAGTCGAAAACACCCTCCCTTAGGGAATGTTTATTGGAAAAAGTGGCATTAGGGCTATTTATGCACATCCTGGCACTATGAATAACCCCCATTTCCCACTCTCTCACTCCCACACAAATTTTCAATTGCAACAAGAAAGGGAGAGAGAGAGGAGAAGAGGGAGAGAAAGTGTAGGAGGGGGTTGATTAGAGGATTCGCCCCACCCATGCCAGCCCGCGACGTAGCTGCGACCGCACAGCACCTCCAGAATTTCCCTGACGATGAATAGAGGTAACTATCGATCATTTCTTTGAGTTTGGTCCTTGAAGGCCGATTGCATATACCATTGCGAGTTAACCGTGCTGGTACAGGGCACCAGTAAGTGGACCTACAGAACCCTAGCCCTAGGAGCGAGTCTGAATTTGATGCACCAACCCAAGGTGCGAACCATTATCTATAGGTTACTTTTATCGACCCTTAAGAGTCTCAGTCAATTATTAGTTGTTTGTAGATAGATTTGTGCATGCTAATATGTTCACATTTCGATTTAGTCACAATCTATGTTATTAATTGGATATGGATATGTTATTAGTTGGATATGGATGCTCACATGTCTGATAAAATGTCTAGGTGATTGATGTTATTGATGCTCATATGTTTGATTGAATACGTTAGTTTGTTGATGCTCATATGTTTGATAAAATACCTAAGTAGGTGTGTTGCTTCTATTGATGCTCACATGTTTGATGAAATGTCTAAGTGGTTATGGCATTAAATCTATATTATAACGGCATGACGAATTACTAAGTCCGTAGTATTGTTTAAAATTACTTACGATGTTGGGTTAGTCAATTAATTGCCTAAACCAAGAGGTGACCCAAGTTAGGTGTAACACCCTGGGTTTTCAGGGGCCGTGTAGGAATTCGACCTCCAAATTCCCAGGTGTCGCTTATATCCCAATTATGGTGATTTGTATATAAATCAGTTTAAATGAGCAATAAAGGAATCGGCTGGAACATAAACCACAACCACAACTAATCTACTAAAATAAATGCGACTAAGAAATATAAGTCTATAGGAATATCAAACGGGTCGCACAAGGCGTCGCCCGATGAAATTTATATAAGAAATGGTGCGTTAGATCCCTACTCAACAACCCATAAATAACCCGTACAGTCTAAGGTGATCCACCCATAAGCTGAAAGTAGGAAAGCTCCTCTTCCCTATCTATGCTCACCTTGCTTAGCTCGTCGAGCTCCACCTCACCTGCATCTAGTAAAGGGTCTGGTTAGTGTATTAAAACACTGTCCCAGAGTGGGAGTGAGTAGCTAACTCAGTGGGTGTCATTAGCCATAAGTCACATCAAATAACAATTCCATGATGAATTTAATGAAAAACATAAATTCATAAATTACTAACTAGTCTTTGTTAATGCGTATGCATGAGTTATGTATGATGCATGACTTCACATACAACACTCCCTCGAGCGACTTCGTCTCACGGTTGCGCATGACCAGCACTCCCTCATTGCGACCTCAACTGCCAAGTCGCTAAATCCTAGCTAATGCGATGCATGAATAATGTTAACCGAGTATTTAGTTAATTCCGTTCATCCAGCAGGTTGGAGAAACTGGTGCACCCCGATGATATCAATGCCTTTATCCCTTTTTGAGAGACCTTGACCCCTCAATGTACGAGGCCAAGGTCCCACGATCCTTGATCCCATCGGGTTCCTCACCCCCGAATGCAATCACATGAGGAGTGTTGAAAAGCAGGATCGTCGACGGACTACTACAGGGAGGTTCATCACCCCAACGTAGGCCGACAGCTCGGACATAGTGTCCCATTCCACCATGCCCGGCTTACGAGGCTGTGGATCAAATTTCTAGCCGTTATCAGTAGGCGCCAGTGGGCGAGGGGTGTTCTAAGTTCCAAACAAGCGTGAGCAAGCATGGTTAACAAACACGGTTGGTTAGTCGGTGGACTAGATCACCCTAGTTCAGGCGAGCACGAAATGTACGACATCGGGTGCAAGCAACCCTTGTAGTCCTACCACTGTTGCCCATTCGCGTTCGCCCGTACTAGTCAGTCCAGTCACAGGGTGGCTCAACTAACGGGACTACCCTTACAAATCTTAGATTCCTGACCAACCCAGAGGGTGGGCTATATTTAATAATATTCTAAGTAGTCAAGAGTTTATTTTCAAGTGCAGGAGGAATAAAATATACAACACATCTAATCATAAAATTTTAGGATATTAACATGCATGTGACTACTCTTAATAACATAAATTAGATATGTGTGAGGGTGGTGTTGAACTACCTAAGAAGCAAATATCACACATTATCCATAGTATAGGAAATTGTAATCAAGCATACAACATAGAAGAACATGCAAAGATGTTAGATGCAAGAAGGTACACACAACAACGAATCTCATGCCGAAACAATTTTAGAATAACGATCAAATAATTTATTTATCATTTCATGCATGTTGGGTGTATTCATCATATGGATTCCTAATTTAGGATTTTTCCTTTGATTTAGTATGTTCATCAATCTATCATTTAAAATTATTAAATTTAGCCTAAAATTGGTACTTGGCTACCTAAGGATAATGGTCTGTACCTTGTGATGAACCGCTCGATTCACGACATCCATAGGGTTAGGGTGTTAGGAAATCATCGTTAAAATGTCTAAATAATTATACAAGCTTGTAAGAATTAGAATGAATTAAACACAAGACCTAAACCTACAAACATAACTCAATACTTACCTTCAATCGTCGCCGAATCAACACCAATGAAGGACAATGTTGCTATAGAGGAGATGAGAGGGTGAAGGCGCACAAACCCTCATGCTTCCAAGCTCTCCCTCTCTCTTTCTCCTCTTTTGTCATCTTTCTCTTCTCCCTTTCTCCTTTTTATGTTGAAATTCGTATGGGAGGAGGGGGTGCCCAAAAGAAGGCCTTATATAGTGCTAGATTTGGTGTAAATGGCCCCAAGGGCTAGGTTTTTATTATACTAGCCCTATAGGAGGGTCTTTCTAACCTATAGGGCTCACTATAGGGGTTACATATTGATATAAACCGTAGGATAGTTAGCCCTAATGATGATCTACGTATGGATATTATCAGCCCGCCATTTGGATGCGCCGATTGACAGATATGATTAGAAGTCTATTTAACGGTCACCGATGGTCAATTGGGGCCACAGCTATACGGATATGAGTAAGGAAATATCCTTACTCCGCGTGTGAAGTTTGGTCGTAAACCGACGGTCCGAAATCTTCAACTTTACATAAGAGTGGACGACCCAATTCACTTAAGTTTCAGCTTCTTCCTTTAGGGTATTTGCACTTCTCATGTACTCGTTCTTTGGCTCAAGTTGAGAGGTTCTGGATAGTACTTAGGTCTGATTCCCGCAATGGACGTCGAGCCCAGTAAGACGGATATTATTCTATAGTTTTGGAACTAGTGGCCCACCAACGAGCGGTATAGGGCTTGTTTAGAAAATCAGGGCATTTCTGGAATGAATTAGGTATTGAGATTTCTCGTAGGCAATGATTAGAGTTTGGATTAACTATGTTCATAGTGTGACCTATTTATAGCTAGTGAAAGTAGAGATTTGGTCATGATTACTCTAAATCGTCAGTTTTAGGCTAAAAAAGTAACGGGGTTGATTTGGTCTATTAGTTAAGATCCGGTCCTTATCCGACTCAGCTTCGGTTAGATCTTTAATTTAGTTATGATTGTCTTGATTAGTTAGTGATGGGTCGGTTAGATTTGGGTCCTATGTGAGTAAATCATGAGGCTAAACTTGATGTTCAAGTGATCAGGTGGATTTGTTGGCTTCCTACAGTTAATTAATCAGACTTGTGCGATTCTTTACTGGTACCACTCATGTATAAACTAACATTGAGTGCTAATGGTTAGTAAGTGATATTATAAGTTAATTACAAAAAAAAAATTCAAGGCTTTTTGAAAATCCAAAACAGTGAAAATCCAGGACGTTACAATAGGTCAACCCCCTGGGGTGATGAGCCTACCCGTAATGATTGGTGAGCACTGACGAAGGTGAGAGATTGTTATTCAAATGACCTTTGTCAAATTACCCAGTTGATGGTTCCATACCAGAGTACCATTCGAACGACTTGGGCGTGAATAGAATTGAGTGACGAACATTTTTCCTTTATAATAAATTTGGTTTTATATGATAAGCTCGCCCCTCGGAACTGAGTGATCATACTCTGTGTTTGGGTGATGACTCATATCGGGCTGATCCTCATACATTTGAATATCATGTCATACTTTTAAAATCGTTAATTTGTGAGATAAACATGTGATACCTAAATTTGAATCAATAGACATTGGCAAGTAGCCATTATGTGCCGCAATGAGCTACATGATCTAGATAAGAACTTGTGATATAACGTTAGTATCTTAGCTTCATCAATATACTGGATGAACGGAACTTAATAATTACTCGGCTAACATATGCATTCACCACATTGCATTAGATATGATTTTACGATTTGACATTGGAGTCACTTGTGAGGGAGTGTTGGCATATGCGAAATAGGCGTTGAAGTCACTTGTGAGGGAGTGTTAGATTGTAAGGCGAATGCATCATTACATAATCATTCGTGCATTTAACAAGAGTATTTAGAAAATGTCTGATTTCTTATTTATCATTAACTGCATTGATTGAGTCGATAACATAGAACTAAAGGAACCACTAAGTTAGCTACTCACTCCTACTTGGAATGGTATTTTAAAATACCAACCAAGCATTGTTGTTGATGCAGGTTCTATTGAGGCCTCCGACGAGTAGACTTGAGTCAGCTTGCACTTTCACCATGATGCCTTAGGAGCGTTAGGCAAAGCTGAAAGATCTTTCCTTTATTTTAGTTTTATGCATATATAGGTTAGAGTCTCTGATCGGGGGTCCTTTATGTGTAAATTTTATCGCATGTTCATTGTGGCTTGTATAATCCCTATTTTGGGTGATCATCACTATTGGAATTATATTTTTGAATCTTAGCCATATATTTATGGATTTTATTATCTCTACCTCGCTTTCGTTTCATTAAGTTGAATTGTACAACTCTGATTATTCATGTATGGAATGAATGTGAATTTAAATGAGGACACATGTGTATTTTATTAAGCTAACACCTGGGAACTTGAGACCAGAGTCTATCTACTCAGGTACTGATTTTCGGGGCGTTATACAACACGTCCTGAGAAGCTGGGATTGTGGAGCAATCCTTAGTAAGGTGTGCATCACTCTCACATATGCCATAAGCACTCTTAACAATCGCATTGGTTGGTTGGATTGCTTCCAACTTCCTAAGTACCATGACATCAACTTTTCGTGTGAGACCTACAATCTTTGCATTAACATCATCCTTTTTCTCAAGGATGTATATTCTTCCTTTTCTCTTTACGCCTAAGCTTGGCATTACTTGATCGATTGGTGGTATCCTATAACTGTGCGTTTTCAACCAATCTCTTAAAGTAATCCCATGCCTCTTCGAGATCCCTGGTCATGAACTCGCCATTGCATATCATCTCGACAAATTAATGCATATTCGAGTTTAGTTCATCATAGAAGAAACTAATTACTTGCCAAATTTCATAACCATGGTGCGGGCATGTGAGTAAGAGTTCCTTGAATCTCTCCCAACATTGACAAAATGTCTCGTCTTCCTTTTGGGAGAAATTCATGATAGCATGCTTTAAAGTATTGGTTTTATGAACCGGGAAGAACTTTTTAAGGAACTCACAGGTCATCTCAGCCCATGTGCCTATCAAGTATGGTTTCAACGAATAGAGCCATGACCTGACTATCTCTTTAGAGAGAAGGGAAACAACTTAAGTTGAATTATATATTGGGAGATGTTGTAATGCAAGGTTGGTACAATCTTATCGAATTCCTTGAGATGTAGATATGGACTTTCTAAATAAAGTCCATGAAATTTAGGAAGGAGTTGTATCACTCTCAATTTGAAATCTAGATTACCTACATTAATTAGAAAAATCATGCAAGATGGTATGGTTGTCTTTAGCGGTTATAGGTAATTTCTCAAAGTTCTAACCGGAGAAATGTATTGTGCCTCATTCTCATCACGCACTGTCCTAACCGGTAGAGTGTTATGTTCAACATTAACATTCTCATCAAAGTGTGACTCTTTCTCATCCATGGTTTAAGATGTTTCAGGAGTATTCAGGTATTTTCAAAATCGATGGTTAATGGAGAGCTCGTCGACTAAACCTCATTCACTTATAAGTTGTTGCGTATAATCCCTTATCCATTTGGGCTTGAACCACGCATAGGAAACTAAGTTCTAAATATAAACGTAGAAAATAAAATTATACAACAAAAATTAAAAAAGAATCCTACATCAATTAGAATTAACTAGAAAGCAATAAGAAGAAGAGAGGAACAAAATTAGTGGTTTAGAAGAACTAGGATTACAAATGCTACAAAACAAAAACAAAAACGATGTTAGTATTGTATAAAAATAACCTAACTATAAATAAGCCTTCTAAAATTAAATCTTAAAAGCAAAACCCTAAGTTAGAACTAGAAATCAAAACCCTAACCTAAACCTAAGTATTCTCAAAGAAAATCCCTGACAACGGTGTCAAAAACTTGTTGGGCAATCCCAAGTGTAGGACTGCGAAGTAATATATTCTCAGTGAGACCGAGATCTAACCATAGGGAATTGGTGAGAACAATGCGAAATCTAATTAATTTTCTAGGTTGTTAATATAGCAGATAAGGAATTGAAAGGTTTAGATAATTAATAAAAGCAACTAAGGATTTAGGAATCCACAATCATAGAACTTGGACTTAATTCATTTCCTCAAGTCAATAACTCAACTAGAACTAGATTCCAATATGTTCTAATTGGAAGATAACATAGTAAATTCAATCATAAACATTTAATATAGATTAAAATTAAGATAGGTTGATATCTTATGAAAAACTAGGTAATTAATCGTAGAGAATCAAACGCATTTAATGTACCCGAAGGCAACAATAGAGCGATGAATTTTATGGATTGATTCATTCTCCAATTTAAGAATTCAATCAAATCCAATCACAATTCAACATATAAAAGTAATAATTTTTATTAAAATGAATTAAATATTAAAAAAATCTATCAAAAGGTTCATCATTTAGCCTTAACTAAGAGATTAGCCAAGCATGACTAACATCTTAAGTAAGAGAAAGGGAAAAACAAACTAGGGAGGATTGACTGTGAAAGAACGCCATTGAAAGAGTTTTCCCTCACTTGAAATCACTTCCTAAACCTTAACTTGATTGAGTAGAATGTCCAAAAGATTCCTTTAAAGAGTTTTTTTAGACTTAAGCTATGAACTTCTCTAGAAAATTCGTAAATCGACTTTGATTTACGCACTTTTAGCTTTTGTTGATGGGAGCTTCGATCATATCGACAAGTTGTCGATAGGTGTCTATGGGAATTAATTGGAAAATAAATTTATCCAGCAACTGTCTTGGAAAATTATGAATTTTTCGATATGATCGAAGTGTGTTCAATGGGATCGAATGAACTGTTCAGCAGGTAATATGAAAAATTCAGATTTTCTTGATAGGTGGCTCGATCTCATCGAGTCCTATCGATGGTCTGTCGATGTGATCGAAGGACCTATCGACAGGATCGATGAGTGTTGGTTTTCTTTATTTTTCAACTTCAATTTAAATCTTAACTTTTCATCCCCTAGTACTTGGTTTCCTTGATCCTATAGTACTTTAAATCCTCCTTCATGACCTTAGAATCTTCTATTCTTGATTATGTCTTCTTTCGAGCTCTACTTCCATCACTTTAAGCACATTTTCATCCTCAAGCTCCAATTTACCTCACATGCATAAAACACATATAAGTATATCAAATTAACAAATAAATGCATGAAAAGTGAATGCAATTGAGAGGATAAATATGTAATATTTGAGTCTCAACATTGAGAAGAAAATGAGTAATAACGCACATTCAAGAAGGAAAACTCATAACAATTTATGGTCACAATTGTCCAACTACTGCAAATTTTGGACTGTGGCCCATCCAGTAGATCAATGGACCCAATCACCAAATGCAGTTGCTACATGCATAGTGTGGACAACATTAAGTGTGAAGTAAGCCTCATAATATTATTTCCCATAAATTAAATAAAGAGAAACTGAAAGCAGTCTAATGTGAACTGAGAACATTTAGAGACGTGTGAACTGAGAAGATTGAGCACATGACATTCAAGAGTAACATAAACACTAGTGCCTCAAATAGAACATTAGGCACATGATAATCCGAAACAAGATGAACACGGAACTCAATCTCAAACAAGCTATTACATTGGTTTGAAATGTGAAACAATGGTAGTACTCCATCCACCTGTTGTTTAGCTCGCTTAAGCTCTTGCTCTAATTGTGTTAGCTTTATACGACTTGACTCTAGTTGTTGAACATAGGCCTATAATATTGAAATTAGATCAAGTTAATTTGCTAAAAAAATCATTTCACAAACCATCTATTTATGAGTTTATTGTTGCCTATGGGAGCACCTTTTTCCTTGAACGAGTCTTTCAGGAAACCTCCCAATTTTGTGCAAGGCATCTTGATTGGCATGTAATTAGCAAACCATGGTTTATAATACTCATATAAAGTATGGATACACCACATACGCATCATGTATATATTGTGAATGTGGCCTGAATTATCAACAAAATATCAATGCGCCCAAATGACAAACCACAAAGGAAGAGCCCCAAATCAAAATTCACAAATCGAAAACAGATCGGGGTTGACCTTATTCATTGGTACCATTTAAAACAAGAGAAAAATAGGGCATGGTAATCTGTAACTATTGAATGTTATGGCCCCACTCCGGATGTAGAAATTTGATATCCAAACCATTATTAATCAGGTGAGCCCCACCACATTTGGTAATTTATCTCGGATAAAAGAATCATCATCAGAATGTCTCAAACTCATAAAACAGGTGTAACATTCAATAAAATAATTTAAAAAAATGATAGCTAAAATTCCAGCAAAAATCATCCATGAAAATTTTAAAAATACCTAAATAAAAAACTCTTGTAATTTTCAATATCTCCACCTACCCAAATAATAAGAAAGGTTGTTGAAATTCTAGCAACTAGTCCAATAAATGAAAAGATAAAAATAAAAATACTCAAATCGAGAAAGCCTATAATCTTCAAATTCTCCACCTACCCAAATAATTTCTAAAGATTTTATGAAGAAATGGTTGATGAATTTTTTAGAGAAAAAAATGGTCACCCAAAACCCTCATGCAAAGAGAGAGGGTGAGAGACCTGAAAGAGAGTGTCGCGTTCTATTGATCAAATAGCATTTTGATTGTAATGAAGAATCAAAGAAGAGAGATGGAGAGGAAGAGATATGAGAGAGAGAGAGAGGCCGGGAGAGAGAGAGAGAGAGGGGGGGGGGAGAGGGAGAGGGAAGAGAGATAGAGAGAGATCAAAGGGATTTAGGAGAGCGAAGAGAGAGAGAGAGAGAGAGCGAAAGAGAGAGAGAGAGAGAGCGTCAAAATGGGAGTTAGGGCTTCTTTTTTTTTAAAAAAATAAAAATAAAAATAAAAAAAATCGTGCCCTTCCCCAATGGCTCTAAACTATCAGTGAATCATTTTAGCCATTAACGATTCACCAGACGACTATAATCCTTCGAGGAAAAAAAGGTGGGACCGTTAGCATCGGACCTTACTTTCATCCACAGTTTTCTACCTTACCCCAATGACTTTTAACTGTTGAGGACTTATTGAAGGTTTAAATCTGTTGGGGAAAAAAGGCGGGACCATCAGGGAAGGTCATTTTTCTGGTAGTGATTCCTTTCTTGCGAAGCCCAGATAAGTTGAGCAAAACTTCAACTTCTTTACATGAATGACTTTTGTAAGCATGTTAGTTGGACTCTCATTGGTGTAAATCTTCTTAAGAGTAACATCTCATTCTTTTAGCATATACCAGATAAAGTGATGACGAACATCAATGTGCTTAATCCAAGAGTGATATACTGGGTTCTTCACCAAAGTCATTGCACTCTCATTGTCATAATGAATAGGCACGATTTTCAGCTGAAGGCCCAACTCATTCATCATCCATTTCAACCGAATAGCTTCCTTAAATGCCTCTATCACAGGCATGTATTCAGCTTCGGTAGTAGAATGTGCAAATACATACTGAAGCTTAGACATCCAACTAATAGCTTCACCTACTAATATAAATGAGTAACCGGAAGTAGACCTTCTATTGTTCACATTTCTTACATAATCCAAATCAACATAGCCACGAATCTCTCCTCTGAATCTCCAAAACATAAAACGTAGTCCGCCATACCTCGTACATACTGAAGTAACCATTTCATTGCTTCCTAATGTTGCTTACTAGGGTTTGACATGTATCTACTCACAACACCAACTACATGTGAAATATCCGATCTCATATAGACCATGACATACTTAACACTGTCAATTGCGCTTGAATAGGGAACATGAGACATATACCGCTTTTCTTCATCTGACATAAGATATAATTCTGAAGAAAGCCAAAAGTGAGCAACATTGAGAGTGCTTACTAGCTTCGCATTTTTCAGTCCAAATTTGACTAGAACGTTCTCAAGATACTCCTTCTAAGACAACCATAGCCTGCTCCTCTCCTTGTCCCTATGTATATCAATGCCAAGAATCCTCTTTGCAAACCACAAATCTTTTAATTCAAATTTCATGGATAACTGAGCCTTCAACATGTTGATTTCAAACATGTTATAGCTGGCAATAAGTATATCATCAACATATAAACTAGAATGATGAATTCTCTATTACTCGATGCTCTAAAATAAATATAATGATCAAATTCACTTTCGGTAAAACTATGGTTTAATATGAAAGAATCAAACTTCTTATACCACTGCCTAGGCCACTATTTTAGGCCATATAATGATATCTTCAACTTATAAACAAGATCCTTCTTTCCCTGCACCTCGAACCCTTTAGTTTCTTCATGTAAATCTGTACTTCTAATTTTTCATATAGAAACACAATTTTAACATCCAACTATTCCAATTATAGATTGTATTGGACAATCATAGTCAGTACAAATATGATAAATACCTACTTCACCACCAGCGTGAAAATCTCACTAAGTCGACACCTTCCTTATAAGCATATTCCTTAGCTACCAATATAGACTTATCTAACTAGTTTTTTTTTTTTAATGAAATATCTACTTGTACCCGATCACCTTCCTCCCAATGGGCAACTCAACTAGCTCCCACGTTTGATTATTATGTTAAAAATTCATCTCTTCACACATAGCTACAATCCACTTTTTTGCATCTTTATCTTTTAAAGGTTACCGAAAAGTAGATGGATCCCCTTCATCTGTAATAAGAGTAAATGCAATATTAGAGTTATCCTTATATCTCAATGATATCATGCGATCCCTCGATGGATTTCTCTTGATAGGTGATGACTCTATGTCTTCCTGTACCTCAACATGTGGCTCAGGTTCCTCTAGTGTCTCACCCTTGTCTAATTCCACATTAACAACTGACTTTTTCATTTCCTTTTACTAACCTTTCTGAAACAAGGAACCCTCATTAAATTTGACATCCAAGTTAACAATGATCTTTTGTGAAGCATGATTTAATAACGTGTAAC
Organism: Magnolia changhungtana; assembly: GCA_030180095.1. Lineage (NCBI taxonomy): Eukaryota > Viridiplantae > Streptophyta > Magnoliopsida > Magnoliales > Magnoliaceae > Magnolia > Magnolia changhungtana. Next base: position 3,127,275 of record JASAUF010000662.1, read on the forward strand.
TTTTCACACCAATAAAGGTACACTTTTTTTCTCTTTAGTCTAGCTTCTTTTTCTTAACAGACGGTACATAAGAGTAAGCATCACAAAAAAATAAAAATAAATCATTATACTCAAGTAATCAACTTTACAATCAATAACTGTAGAGGGAGACTTATTCACTAGATAACAAGCTGTAGAAACAGCTTCAGCCCAAAGCTCTTTGTCCAACCTAGAGTTCCTCAACATACACTGAGCCATTTTCAAAAAAGTTTAGTGCATACATTCGGTCACACCGTTCAACTCTAGCGTATGCCTTGTTGTGTTGTACCTAACTATTCCCTTATTCTTACAATATTGATAAAATTCTCTTGAAGTAAATTCTCCGCTGCTATCTGTCCTTAAAACTTTCGCTTTCTGCCATATCTGTTTTTCAATCACTGCTTTTTATATCTTGAAAATATTAAACACATCAGATCTACGTTTCAAAATATTAACTTAAACCTTCTTATATGAGTCATTTATAAATGTGACAAAGTAAGATGATCCTCCTCCAAAAACAACGAGTGATGGCCCCCATACATCAGAATGTACGTAATAAAGCTGCCCTTTACTGACATAATTTTCACTTTTAAAATGTAGCCTCGACTGATTCCTAAATATGTAATATTCATATACATCTAAATCAAAGCTTTTAAAACTAGGAATTAACTTATGATCAAGAAGTGCTTTCATACCCAACTCGCTCATGTGGCTTAGGTAAGCATGCTATAAACGTGCCGATGTGAAATCTGCTACAGACTTTACAGCTCTATTAGATATAGTATTTTCGATCATCCGGTAAAGATTACTACTCTATTGTGCCTTCATTACTATAAGAGCCTCCTTTGAAACCTCTAGGACACCATCATAATTGTCGAACTTGTAACTAATTACGTCTAAAGCTCCCAAAGAGCTAGATTCTTCTTCAAATCTGGAGCTTGCCTCACATCTATTAAAGTACACTCCATCCCATCAAACATCTTGATGCAAACCAAACTAATTCCAATCGTCTTACAAGCATGATCATTACCCATAAGAACTAACCCACCATTATACTCGCTATATGTAGTAAACCAACTCCGATGAGGACATATATGGTACGATGCCCCCGTTTCCAAGATCCATTCCTGATTGAAATTCGTGATCTTGGTCACCAACAATACATCACCACCATCTGAGCCTTTACCAGATTTAACTGAATTAGTTTCCTTCGATGAATCAACTGACTTCTCATCCTTTCAGGCTTCGAAAAACTAATAGTTCTTTTTTAAATGTCTCATCCTCTGACAATTCTAACACTTCGACTTTCCTTCGCCTATTAACTTGGATTTAGATCAAAGTTTTTCCTTCTCTCGCTCAGATAGTCTTTCCCGAATGAACAACACATTTGTATAGGTACCTTCACCGCCGCTCTACTATTGCAACTACTTCGACTGAAAGGTTACGATAATGGTCTTGACATTTAAAGTATCCCTATTATGGCAAAGGATGTCAACTAGATACTTGAAAGAATTGGGAAGAGATGTCAATAAAAGTAGGGTTTTGTCTTCTTCCTTAATCTACACATCAACACTCATCAGCTTGCAAACTAGTTTGTTGAACATGTTAACATGTTTAGATATATCTGACTCTTCCATCATTTTTAAAGTATAAAACTGCCTCTTCAGAAATAGACGATTAGTGAGAGATTTCGTCATGTGAATACCCTCCAACTTCACACATAAACCTATAGTAGTTGTTTCATTTATGACATTGTAAATAACTTCAATGGTTAAGCACAGTTGAATTATACTAATTACCTTTTGATTAAGTTCAACACAATCTTCTTCCTTCACAAATTTCGGATAATGCACTTTCCCAATGAGTACGTACTGCAACCCTTACAAAACTAGAAGGGCTTTCATCTTCAATCTCCATAGTTCAAAATTGTTTTACCCATGAATTTTTCTCTCTCGAACTTCACATTCAATCCCATTGACGTCATATCTCAAATCCAAACTAACAAACCAATCTCGCTCTGATATTACTAGTTGGAGATTTAGCCCTGTGGAAGTACCTTAATTTGGATTGAAACAAATAAGAGAAAACAAAAATTTAAGCAAATACACACATGCAAAACCCTTGTGGGAAAAAAATCACAACACAAAGTGACAATCAATGTACCATTCAAAAAAGATTACAGGATGGAAAGTACTTACAACCAAAACCCTAACTCTCTTTCTTGGGGGCTCTAAGAAAATACAATATAACTAATCCTAAAAGCCACCCGTTCATGAGGAAAATATCAAAAATACCCCTCCAGGGGTTTGATGGGTTTTTTTGACCCATCTTCGACCGGTCGTGAGCCTTGCTCGACTGGTCGTGGGCTGGTGTTCGACCAGTCGTGGGTTCGAGTCGTGGTACGACTCAAAGTCCAGCGAGTTCGGACTATTTTTCTCCGTGGTCTTCGATCAGTCGTAGGTGAGCTTTGACCAGTCGTAGGAGAGCTTCAACCAGTCGAAGGAGGCTAAGACCAGTCCTGAAATTTTTAGGACTAGTCGTAGGTTAAGCAGTTTGTTCCGTGATTTTGTGCGAAACTGCGGATTTGAGTCCTTTCACAACCGGGATGCGAAAGGGAAGTTTCTTAAACTATAAAAGGGGTTGCCTAGGATTTTCTTGGTATGATAAGAGGGTTTCCTAAAGCTTTACAAGGGATTTTCTAAAGGGTTTAGGGCTATCAAAAGGTGAGAGAGAGAGAGAGGAAGAGAGAGAGAGAGAGAGAGAGAGAGAGAGGAAGCTTATAGAATGGAGGTTCTGCTCGTGGAGGTTATCTACTGTGCAATCTATATCTCAGCGCTTCTATATCCCGTAATCGGTTAGATCTCTCCGTTTTCTCTATTTCTCTTATTGTTTATCCACTCCTGCGTGAGTGAAGAAGGTTGTAACGTTCTACTTCATAGTGGATTGTTGATCTGGACGACGTCCCGTGGTTTTTACCTCTTTGAGGGTTTTCCACGTAAAAATCTCTTGTGTGGTGTGTGATTGATGCATTGATTATTTTTATTGCTTTATTATCCATAATTCCGGTTTGTTCTGGAGGGCTAGATCCTAAGGTTTTGTGCAAGGCCCCCAACAAAGTGGTATCAGAGCTAAGTTCATTGAACGAGTAGGATCGATTTTGAATTATGGAAGGTGGCTCATCAAGGATGATCAGCCTCAATGGTTCTAACTGGACCATATGGAAGGCTAAGATGGAGGACTTGCTTTATTGCAAGGACTTATATTCTCCAATTTTAGGCATATCAGCAAAATCCAAAGATATGACTGATGATGATTGGAAGAAGATGGATCGAAAGGCGGTGGGGTTTGTTTGACAATGGTTGGATGATTCTGTGTTCCACCATGTGCTAGCCTATTACGAAATTATAATTTGTATGAGAGGAAGACAACATCGGTAATAAAATTTTTTTCGATAAGGCGACTTTAGAATCTCAAATTCAAGGATGGTGGTTCACGGGTTGCGAGCACATGAATGAGGTCAGCAATATAGTGAACCAACTCACCTCTATGAAGATGGTCCTGGATGATGAATTGCAAGCTTTACTATTGCTTAGTTCATTGCCTGACAGTTGGGAGACATTGGTGGTGTCTCTAAGTAACTCCGCGCCAGATGGAAAGATATCCATGGAACAGGTAACCAAATCTCTTCAATGAAGAGACAAGGAGGAAGTCTCAGGGGTCTACTCAGCAAGAGGCCCTTGTGACACAGGAACGGGGGAGAGGAAAGAATAGGAAGGGCGGGAAGGCTCGAGATAAATCAAGAGGTAAGTCAAGTAACAGGAAAGATGTTGATTACTGAAATTGTGGCAAGAAAGGCCACTACAAGCATAAATGTCGTGGTAAGAAGAACGACAAGAAAGGAAAAGGGAAGGAAGATGAATCAGATTCCATTGCGGTCGCTTTAAATGGAGACGTTGTTATTCTTTCTGCAGATCATGACGTATGTCTCACGGCTATGAGTCAGGACACCGACTGGGTGATTGACTCGGGAGCTTCTTTTCATGCTACTCCACATAGGGACTCCTTCACAAGCTACAAGTCAGGTGACTATGGCATTGTGAAGATGGAAAATTCTGGCATATCAAAAATCGTGGGAGTCAGTGATATTTGTGTGAAAACTGATGTAGGCTGCACATTAGTTCTTAGGGATGTGAGGCATATCCTAGACCTTCGCCTCAACTTCGTGTTGACGGGAAGGCTGGATGATGATGGATATGAAAGCCAGTTTGCTGGTGGGCGATGGAAGCTCATCAAGGGTTCGTTGATCATGGCCAGAGGGAAGAAGTGTTGCACCCTGTACAAGGCAAGTGTCAATATGTGTAAGGGTGGGTTGAACGTAGCGGAAGATTCAGCTATTGACATGTGGCACAGGCGTCTAGGCCACATGAGTGAAAAAGGGCTTCAGGTATTAGCAAAGAAGTGGCTCCTTCCAGACGTGACAGGTACACCTCTCAAAACCTGTCTTGATTGTTTATCAAGGAAACAGCATAAAGTTTCATTCGTTAAAACTGCTTCTCATGTTGATAAAGTGCATGCATTAGATTTGGTTTATTCTGATGTTTGTGGTCCTATGAGGACAAAAATCTTGGGTGGGACATTGTATTTTGTTACTTTTATACATGATGCATCTAGGAGGGTTTGGGTTTATGCTTTGAAATCCAAGGACGAGGTCTTTGGTGTGTTTAAATTGTTTCATGCTATGGTCAAGAGAGAAACAGGTAGATCATTGAAGTGCATCCGTACTGACAATGGTGGTGAATACATTGGTGACTTTCATGAGTACTGCAAGTCCCTGGGTATACGGCATGAACAGACGGTTCCCAAGACCCCCCAGCATAATGGTGTAGCTGAGCAAATGAATCGCACCATTATTGAGAGAATCAGATATATGTTATTCCATGCGAAATTGCCCAAGACGTTCTGGGGAGAAACAATGTACATAGCGGTGTATTTGATAAACAGGTCTCCATCAGCCCCATTGAATGGAGAAGTACCTGAGAAGGTGTGGACTAGACAGGATCCATCGTACAGTCATCTCAGGGTGTTTGGATGCAGAACATCCGTTCATGTACCAAAGGACGAGAGGTCCAAGCTCGATATGAAGATCAGGCAGTGTGTATTCTTAGGGTACGGTGATGAAAAATTCGGTTACAGATTGTGGGATCCGACCGAGAGGAAGCTCGTCAGGAGCAGAGATGTGGTTTTCTTTGAAGATCAGTGTATAGAAGACATTGGTAAGCCAGAGAAGAACTAGCCTAGTCAGGTGAGCTAGAGGACATGGATCTAGTTATTCCTCCCATGGTGCCTGATGACGGGGGAATACAGCAAGGTGCAGAGGACGAGGGAGTTCCTTTAGAAGATGGACCAGGGGAGCAGCCCCCACTTGATCCACCTGTTGAGCCACAGGTGATGAGGTCATCTAGGGACAGACAGCCATCTAAGAGGTACTCGCCACATGAGTACATTATGTTGACTGATGGGGGAGAGCCAGAAGATTATTCTGAGGCCCTAGCCGACGAGCATAAGGGGGAGTGGTTGAAAGCTATGCAAGAGGAGATGGAATCCTTGCATAAGAACCACGCCTATGACATGGTGAAATTGCCTAAGAGCAAGAAAGCTTTGAGCAACAAGTGAGTGTTCAGAAAGAAGATTGAGCAGAAGAATTCACAGACGAGGTTCAAGGCCAGACTTGTGGTGAAAGGTTTTGGTCAGAGGAAAGGCATAGACTTCGAGGAGATATTCTCACCAGTGGTGAAGATGACATCCATACGGGTGTTGCTTGGGTTGGCGGCTAGCATGGATCTGGAGATAGAGCAGTTAGATGTTAAAACTGTCTTTCTCTATGGTGACCTGGAAGAAGAGATCTACATGCACCAACTAGAGGGGTTCGAAGTCAAGGGCAAGGAGTATATGGTGTGTAGGCTGAGGAAGAGCTTGTATGGGCTGAAACAAGCTCCACGGCAATGGTACAAGAAGTTTAAATCGTTTATATTGAAATATGGGTATGACAGAACGGAGTCGGACCACTATGTGTTCACGCGCAAGTTCTCAGATGGTGATTTCTTAGTTATACTCTTATACGTTGATGACATGCTCATCATGGGAAAAGAAATCAAGAAGATCGACAGGCTAAAACAGGAGTTGGGCAAGTCTTTTGTGATGAAAGGCTTGGGCCCAGCTAGACAGATCATAGGAATGGAGATAACCCGTGACAGAAGCAGCAGGAAGCTCTGGCTGTCAGAAGAGCGGTATATTGAGAAAGTCCTAGAGCGGTTCAATATGAATGTAGTGAAGCCGGTCAGTACTCCGCTAGATGGTCACTTCAGATTGAGCAACAGGCAGTGTCTCAAGACGAAAGAAGAGGTGGAAAAGATGCATAAGATACCCTACGCGTCAGTTGTAGGAAGTTTGATGTATGCTATAGTGTATACACGCCCAGACATAGCATATGTGGTTGGTGTTGTCAACCGGTATCTTGCCAATCCTGACAAAGAGCATTGGGCAGTGGTGAAGTAGATACTGTGGTATTTAAGAGGCTTATCTAGGTTGAGCCTATGCTATGGTGATGGTAAACCTTGTTAGAGGGCTATACAGATGCAGATATGGTAGGTGACATAGACTCTACGAAGTCTACATCGGGGTTCATGTTCACATTTGCAGGCGGAGCGATTTCTTGGCAGAGCAAGCTACAGAAGGTCGTAGTATTGTCGACGACAAAGGCCGAGTACATTGCAGTCATAGAGGTATGTAAAGAGATGCTTTGGATGAAGAGGTTCCTACAGGAACTTAGCTTAAAGCAGGAGGAGCACGTGGTCTATTGCGATAATCAGAGTGCTATACACTTGAGCAAGAATCCAAGTCAGCACTCAAAGTCGAAGCACATAGAGGTTCGGTATCACTGGATCAGGGATATTTTGGAACAGAAGGTGTTACAGCTTGATGTTCACTCCCCAAGTATAGGGTTGTGATGTAGTAATAAAGTTGGTAAGATCGAGGTCGAATCCCACGAGGACTGGTTGTCACAATTCAAATCTATGATTCTTCTTAACTAATCCAATGAATAATGAACTAAACTACTAAGCACAATTTTAGGAAAAACAATTAAGAATAGGGAAGAAAATTCGATCAGAGAGAAAGCACTAGGACTTTCGAATCCACCCCCAATTATCCTAACCCTTGTTTTGTCTGTTGATTCACCTTGATCTAGATTGATACCACTTAAATAGAGAAAGCACAATCTGTGTCCTAAATCGGGCATACAGACTGTCTAATTCCTTCAAGCAATGCCATGAACAATACATCCCATGTCCTTGGTCGGGCACATAGTATGTACAATTCATTAAAGCATCCTGTTTCTTCCTCTATAGGAAACCTGTTCTTGATCAGACACAAGCACCTGTAATAAGCATCCAAACAACATTCATCTATATACTTTGATCAAGTTCATAGATGGAGAAGTATGGAATTCAAACCCATTAAGCCCACTTAGAGAAAAAAAACAAATTAATTAAAATTCAAAGTAAATCAACCAATACAAGAGCTGATCAAATTAGGGGCTTCATCTCAGCCCTAGCTGAGAGATTAGTGACCCATAAAATCCATAAAAAGATATTAAATAAAATTCATAAAATAAAACACCAAACCAAACAATCTCTCTCTTCTTCCTTCTCTTTCTTCTCTTTCTTCTCTCCCTGGCTCTGGATCTCGAATTCCCTGGATCTGAATGTCTTCCCCACGTCCAAAACTTCCCTTTTATAGCTGCTGGATGGCTGGAATCGTGGGCAGTCGTAGACGGACTCGAAGTACAGATTTTTGCAACCGTGATCGGTGGGCCCCACAGAGGTGTTTTCTGGAAAATCCACCCCGTCCATTGGATTCAGGACGAAATTTCAGTCAAGAATGGGTGGTTTTGAAGGTCTATTGGCGCGGCCCACAGAAGAAATCTCGAAAAGATCAGTTTTGAACGTCGCCGAGCAGCCTGTTTGTGGCCTCTGTACCGCGCACGTGTGTACGCATGGGAGAGGAATGTTAACATGGTTTTGTAGTATTCATGGCCCTCTACACGATGGACGGCCCGGATCGGCCGTACGGTTGACGAGTGGGGCCCACAACTCTTCGCAAAACGGACCAGCCGTCGGGTTACGCGGACGCGGAAACAGGGACGTGGATTTGCTCACGTTCTGGTGGGGTCCGTGATCGGAATCCACAGCGGAATCCACTCCGTTCATTCGACTCCCAGCTAAAAACCGTCCAGGGATGTCCGGTTTCAACTGTTTTCGGTGTGCCCCACCAGAGTTCTAAACTCACCGTCCAACCTGCGTTTGAATGGATGGATTTTGATCGTCGCTCCCTCTCGCAATTTCGCCACCTAGGCGAAGGTGATTGCCGCCCCAGGGAGCGGATGGACGGTTTGGATTGTCCATTTGGATACAAGATGGGCCCCACAACCGACGACAGCGGTCGGTTCCGCGGACGCGTTGCCGCAGCGAAGATTTTGAAAAGAGAGAGACGGGCGCGCGCGGGTCAGCCGGTCGCTGACCCGCCTGGCGGTGCGGTGCACAGCCGGTGCACATGTGCTCCATGCACACGCCACACACTCAACACCCACTGTGATGTACTTCGAAATCTAATCCGACCATCTGTTTTATCTTGGTCTATAATGAATTAGGACCAAATTTGAGGCAATTCCAAATATCAGGCGGGTCCCAAATTGTAGATTAACGGGCTGATCGTCCGTTGGACCACTTCCCAAGATCTGCAAGGGTGAAATTTGATATGTACGGTTGATTACTGACCCTCATCACATGTATGAAGTTTTGAGTTGATCAGATGGCGGAAAACATGTGATCTTGCATTCTGGACCCTTTTCGGGCCTTTTTAAACGTGAACAGCTTGATTTCCTCGGGTCCCTGGCATGCAAATTCTTCAATATAGGTCCTATGGAGTCCGTCCCGTGCTCTGAAGACTTTGGATCATGAAATCCATGGTTTTAACATCAAATTCCAATTAACACTCCTGATTTCATCCTGTAATAAAAACACGATTAAAACACTCCATTAAACCTTATCATGTACGTAAAATTAGGCAATTACTGGGGTCTGATATGCAATATTTGACACTCATCACTTGAGAAGGTCCACACGGACGATAATGGATCAGACATGATGACCAAGGCTTTGCTCAAGGGCAAGTATGAGGTTTGTAGAAACTTGGCTGGCTTGAAGAAGGTGGATCCCTCCTGGGTCAAAATGGGGAGATTTGATGGATTTTTTTGACCCGTCTTCAACCGGTCGTGAGCCCTGCTCGACCAGTCGTGAGCTAGTGTTCGACCAGTCTGGGTTCAAGTTGTGGTACGACTCAAAGTCCAACGAGTTCGAACTATTTTTCTCCGTGGTCTTCGACCAGTCGTAGGTGAGCTTCGATCAGTCGAAGGTGGGCTTCGACCAGTCGTAGGAGAGCTTCGACCAATCGAAGGAGGCTAAGACCAGTCCTAAAATTTTCAGGACTAGTCATAGGTTACATAGTTTGTTCCGCGATTTTGTGCGAAACTACCGATTTGAGTCCTTTCGCAACCGGGATGCGAAAGGGAAGTTTCCTAAATTATAAAAGGGGTTGCCTAGGATTTTCTAGGTATGACAAGAGAGTTTCCTAAAGCTTTACAAAGGAATTGCTAAAGGGTTTAGGGCTATCAAAAGGTGAGAGAGAGAGGATATGTCCTCGTAATCGGTTAGATCTCTCCGTTTTCTCTATTTCTCTTATTGTTTATCCACTCCTGCGTAAGTGAAGAAGGTTGTAACGTTCTACTTCATAGTGGATTGTTGATCTGGACGAGATCCCGTGGTTTTTACCTCTTTGAGGGTTTTCCACGTAAAAATCTCTTGTGTGGTGTGTGATTGATGCATTGATTGTTTTCATTGCTTTATTATCCATAATTTTAGTTTATTCTGGAGGGCTAGATCCTAAGGTTTTGTGCAAGGCCCCCAACAGGGTCTACTAACACTTGGGTCTTGTTAACATGTGAGACATGGGTCATATGGCTAATAAAAAGAGTGAAGAGACCCCATAGTGATTTTGGTGTCACAATTTTACCATTAAATGTCCATGGATCTTCTAATTAGAAAATCAACTAATTGTTGATTCATGATCTATCTAAATTAAGGCTCATAATTTGGACAATCTAGTTTTAATTTCAAGGATGCGACATTAACAATTTCTTAATGCCTGCATATCATCCATCACACAATGCCAGAGTATCGATATTTTTCTCTCCTTTTGTGGTCCTGTGAGCTGAATAATGTCTACGGCACATCCATCCTGGTTTTTCTGTTACTTGTGTGTGGATGGGTTCATCTGATTCGAATCCCAGTTTCTACCATTAATCGAAGGTAGCACATGACGGACTCAGATCAAATTCAGGCATTCGTTTCTTCGAGAGAGTGTATAAATGCATTTGAAAAGGATCGCCAACCGAACTCCGCGTTTTGATGTGGCCCATTTCTCATGTTTGTTTCTACGGCACTCAATCACTCGTGAGAGCGGCATACATAGTCAGCCACATGATTCACAAATACCATGATGAATTTTTATCCCATTTTAGATCGATCCAACCGGAAGTTCTTGTAATTCTTGAATGAATTCCCCATTAAATCCTTCAAGCCAGATTGCCACAAGAAAATCTCATACTTAGCTCGTTCGCATTCATGTTGCAAATTATATAGAAAAGACCACTAGCCGTGTTCACAGCAGTTACATTAATGTAACTGTTCATGCATACCAAAAAGAAAATGGGAGTGAAACAACGGCCGTCGATCTGTGGGTCCTGCCATCTATAAGTGTTTTTCTTGATTTGGTGTTTTGATTTTCTTGTTTGGACATGTTTCTTTTGCCAAAGCTTTAAAGAGGTTCCCTACTTAGTGAGTGTTGCACGCATATCATGTCACTGATATTGAATGCACCAGAGGCATCACACGCATCGCATGTCATGTAGCTTGGCACGTACCGTAAGCATCGCATGCATTACATCACCAAACATGGCTGCATTGCATGCATCTCATGTCACTGTGCTTCAATGCAACATGGGCATTGGTTAAGGTTCATATCATATGGTTAGGATACGCTGTTGCACCTGGCATGACCTGTATTGCACGAACCTTTTTTAAAATTTATTTTTTACTTTTTTTAATATATCTAATTGGAAAACAATGGACATGGAATGCTCCAAAATTCACCTAGATAGGAGGATTCTTACCATCCAATCTAGAAATAAAAATGATTAAGAAAAAAGTACACCAACAACCATGTAGGCAGTCGACGGGTTAGGCTTGGGTCAGGTTCCATAGTAACCGTGCCCACAGGGATAACTGGTTCAGGTCTGTATGGATCTGGGTCCTTTCATGTCTGGGTCTTCGAAACCTGGACCCTTTAAAATAAGAGCATTTACATTGTTGGGCCCATCCAATGGATGGATTAGATCACATGTATATCTGACACTTTGAAACATACATGGCATGTAAATGGGCTCTCTTACATGCTTGTGGCTTAGAAGCTCTTTTACATAAAAATGGTGTATGTGTTTGAGAATTGGAAATTTGGGGACATTGTTTGAATACTGTTAATTCCAGAGGTTAAAATTTACTTTTCTAGAATTAATATTAAGCTGGAGTAATTCATGTAATTAGATTAGTGGATTATTTAAATTTTAAGATTTATGATGTAATTCACTTGAAATTCTGTATTGCATCATTGTATATCCAAATTTCTTCACCGTTGTGTAAATGCCAAAAATTTTGAGGGAGTTTTATTTAAATTTTTTATATTTTCAACTAGCTTATTTATTTTTAAATCATTTTATTGTTGCGATTTTTTAATGAAATTTATGGTTATTGCATCCATGTAAAGTAGATAGCATATGCATGCATTGTTTTGTGAAAACATGTTCGTTATGGAAAGGTGTTTTGAAAAGCATATCAGGTGCTTTGCTATGAGAATGTCCCTGAAAGTATCATAGGTGCTCTGCCTTGGTAATCCGCCCTAGATTATTTCTAAAAGATCACGACTTTGCCCTGGGTTATTTCTAAAAAGTCACGAGCTAGGAAAGTGCATTATAGAAAGTTGTTTTAGGAAAATTATTTTTAAAATTTCTATAGTGAGAATTTAATCATAGGTTTCCGGAAGCTTGAGAAAGAGTAGGGTAATATGTTGTTCCTTGGGTTGAAAATCCTTTAAAGAAAATAAGTGGGGCTTGACGGCCCTTAGGTTGAAAGACTTTAAACTTGAATTGGATCTGTCCCCATCTGCCCTCATCCTTCACACCGTTTCTCCTTTTAATGGATCCGTTCATCAAACTCACCATGAATCATCACAATCCATAGAGTCTAATGAGCTGTTTATCTTCTCCAAAGATCACTGTGGCAACAATTCTGTCAGATCATTGGAACTTGGCTCCTTTCCACCATTATCAAACCCATCGTCTGCCAATCAAAATGAGATTCCAAATCGTAGTCAGCATTGCCAGATCCCATCACACATTGTCTTGTACATATTTTAACCGGATCTAGCATCACTAGGCCATGTTCTGCTTATTAAAATGTTTCTTCTCAAATAACAGTGGTTAGCAATGGTTGGTTGTAGTTATCACTACATCTTCTAGCCCTGTTGCTGGTGGACGTTATCTCTATTTCACCATACGCTGCAATCAAGGAATTTTCCCTACGGAATTTTTATTTTTATTTAAAAAAAAAAAAAAAAAAAAATCCCTTGAGCCTACGGAAGATCCTCCTTTGACGAAAAGTTTTCTATTTAGAATTTAATTGATCAGTCATACCTGTATTGCAATAATTTGAATGACTCGCTATTCACTCGGTTTCTGAGTCATAATCGTGAGATTATGTAGGAGAGATGGCTGGCGTAGCATTGGAACTGCTACGTAGACTTTTGTTTACCTAGGGTTCGAATCCCTCTCTTTCTGTACCTTCACCTAATTCACCAATGTTAGCAACCGCAATGTTATCTCTATTTCACCATTTGCAACATAGCTCATGTGCTTTGAACCGAATGTCATTTCTCTGATAATTAGATCATAGCATCCCAATCGACCGATCTCATAATCAAATCTCATGAGCCTTCCTTGGCTACCAACTTGATTCACCCATCTTCTCTGTTCAAACCCCTCACCAGCATTTCTGCCATTTTCAAACCCATCACTACCATTAGATTGTTGAACCCCATACATGATAGCCTCCTTGTTGTCACCCTTGTTTCTCTGCTTGTCATCACTGTCAAAGAAGATTTAATAGAAGAGGCACTCCAAGCTTTCTAATTTTCCCTTTTGTTCTATCTATATCAGTCCATCCAGGTAGTTGACCCCAGTGCCCAAATCCACCATCCTCATCATGATGCTTCCTTTGATACTTTAACCAACTGCTTAATATCCACTCGCCCACCAGCATCTGTATTAAAATTTGTTGTCTCTAGATCAGATCTTTTGTTTACTGATCCAATCCGTTGCATATAGATTGGATCTCATGTCAAAAGGATCCAATATCTGGTTCTGATTGCAATCTCATCACCCGTTGCGCTCAAAATTTGCCTTTGAAACCATCTCCATGGCTCTAAAACCCAGTGGTTTATTCATACCTTTCGGACTCAAATCCTTCTCAACAATCGTATGCATTTAATACATGTAGATTTTTACACCTAGTATATATCCTGGTATTTCTCAATGGAATAGAAGGTTCTTTTGACTGGCCCATGAATGGAGCTAACTATAAATAATTTACAGTCTGAACTTGGAAGTTGAAAAATGCTTGTAAATGATTTCCGGGCTGTAAATCATTTAAAGCTTTCTAAATGATTTCATTTACAGCGGAGTTGAATACCTCATTCAAGATTTTTATTGATAGAGTGAATAGATCTGCCATTTCTTGAAATCTCTCTTCTGATAACATGTATCCCCCTTTGTTGCGTCATGGAATAAGATGAAATAAATCCAAAAATAAATTTTTGTTCAAGAATGAAATCTTATTGGAATTGGTCATATCTGGTGCATCCTTGGACCCATATCACATCGCTAAGCTGATGAAATAGGATGAATTGAGACGGAATTTTGTAAATTCATAATTATCTTGAATATATCCACTATTTCTTTATTTTCAGTAAGGGACAAAAGAAAGATTAACTTTCCATTTATAAACAATTTATAAGATATTCAAACGCACAATCATTTATCTATAAATCATTTATATCTTACAATTAAACAGAACAAGCTCTATAAATGATTTACATTAATAGATTGTTTTAACCAATAAATCATTTACCACTTAAACAATTTACAGACATCAAAATAATCCCTAAAATCTTCTAAAATGCGGGTCTCACATTTTTTCGATATGATATTCATTCATGGTTATCTAAGACTCATCCCGATTAACAAGGGTCAACTACATAAATCATGTTGCACCCCTTAATTCTATTAAGGGTCATAACTTCAATCTAATACAATTTTTCAATCATGTCCCCTATCTGGTCAAGTTGAGTCAACTCACACGAACCAAGCTATAATTTCATATACCGAAAAAAATGGAGAATTAGAGAGTAATTTTTATCTCATGTATTAGATACACTAAAGATAATCTTATATTTACATCCACCCTCTTAATTATTCTGTTAGCATTTTCCATAACAATTTACCCTTTTTTTTTTCCAGATAATACATCAATTTTCAGCATTTTTTCCCATTTTCAAAATGATTTTTTTTTTTCCTTTTCATATATCAAATTTCCACAATTTTCATTTTCTCGGTTCGACCCGGAAATTCTTCAACAAGGAATTCCTCGTACACAAAACCACACGGAAGAATCCATTAACGCCGTCTAACAGCCGTTCCAAACCGTCAGAGAATTCCTCCGTCGCTCTCTCGAGCTCCTTAGCAGCGTTACTCATCCCCTCCTTTTCCGTCCCTCCCTCCGCCTCGCCGATGACGTCAGCAACCCTCCGTACCGCTTCCTCCACAGACTCGCGCTCATCCGCAAACCGCTTCTTACTCCCAGAAAACCGCGTCCGGAGCTCGCCGGAAACCACCATCTGCAGATCGTTGAACCTCTCCGCCCACAAAAACTCGGACGGGACCCGGATTCCGATCGCCTCTGGCGATCCGGCCAGAACCGCAACGACGGCTCCCGCGACGAAGACGGTCACAGCCCCGACGGTGTAGATCACGCGGCGGAGGGTTTTCTTTACGTCCTGCACCTTGCCACGTGGCGGACTCCCGATGGCCTGCGCTAGATCTCGGATAAGGGCCGCCGAGTTCTCGAGGCTCAAGCTCTTCCTCCCCGCCGGCGTGGATTTCCCCCAGTCCGCAAGCGAATCGCGCGCCTTGCGTAGATTCTCCGGTGCCGGAGCTTGACGATCCTTGCCGGAGAGGTCGAGGAGGTGCAGGACGAAGTGGATCAAGAGGCGACCTTGCCGCAGCCGTTCGATCTCAGCCGTGATCGAATTACAGACGTCCAACACCTTGATGCTGTCGTCTAAGTAAGACGGAAGAGATTTCTCGGGCGCCGATACCGACAGATCGGAGATCAGGGCCTCCGCGTCGGCATGGGTTGAGGAGAGAAGATCGACGGCGCGTGAGAGCCAAGAGAAGGTGATGGAGGGCGGATCTAGCGTTTTGAGACGGCTGAGGAGATTCTCATCGAAGGATCGGGAGAGAAGAGATGGGGTTTTGGAAGAGGAGGATGGAAGTTTGTGTCCGTCAGGACGGATGGAATGAAGAAAACGAGGGATTTCGGTCCTAAACATTGGGGAGAATTTCGGGTTTTGGGGATTTATCAGATAAAACGGCTTTTTTCTCTTTGATCGGAGAAGAGAAGGCGTGGAAAGATGAAAGCCCGTCGCTGGGCGGGAGTATATAAAGACGAAGAAGATTCGCGTCTATCCGCGGAACGGCATTTCTGGGAAGGGATTGGGGTTGGTGTACGCGGTTTGCAGAAACGACACTGATGGTTTCTATATTAACGAAAATACCTTTTGACTTTTCCCTCGTTTTGGTGTGGGATGATGTCGGTTTTTTACCTGGACTGATTGAAGTACTTGCAGGGTTTTTAGAAATCATCGACATAAACAGCGTACTCGGGTTTACCTTTACAGTTGCAAGGAAGGTTCTTTGTTTTTAGAAATCAACGACACTGGATTTATCAGATAAGTGGACCACACAGTAGCAACAATAATGCACATTGTCTAGACCTTCTTAGGGCCCACCGAGCTGTTTATTTTAATGCTGAAAGTCCTGTGAGTTCAACCCGACCCAACCGAGATTGGGTTGGGCTCAGGCAGGATATATCGGGTTCAATATTAGGCTTGGGCTATACAAACACTAACCCGATGAACCTTGGGTCTCGGGATCGATATATAAGTTACTTATAAATTATAGTTGAGTGAAGGTACAGGAAATTCCAGTGTTGTTGGGTCTCATTGGTCCGCGTCATTTTCAATGACTCAAGCTAACAAGATACGTCGTATTTCTTTGTACCAAATAGATTGTGTGCTATACAACCCGACTTTTAAAGGAGTAGTTGTCATATATTTTAACTTGTTTGTTTAGAAAAAATGAAATTCTTTGCAATAAATAATTACATATATAATTAATAAAATTATCAATACAAAAAATAAAATGTGTATTGAAATATAATATATAATGTAATAAGGAAAATATTAGCATGTATCCACCCGACCAACCCGACCTAGCCCACTTAGGTAGGGCTTGGGTTGAGAATTTCCAACCCAAGGTTGTGTTGGGTTATGTTAGGGTTGAGGTATAGGAACCTTGGGTTGGACTAGGGTTGAGCCAACCCGACCCAACCTGCCCAACTTCCAGCCCTAGTTTATTTACCATCGAATCTATTCATAAGTAGTGTTATACACGAGTTGAACCGAGTCGAGCTCGGTTCGCCCTGACTAGTAGCTAATACCAATCCAAACTCAACTCGGCTCGATCATCAAGCCTGAGTTGTTAGCTCGGCTCGGTTTGGTCAGCAGCTCAGGCCAATTCAATCCGAGTTCAAGCCTTTGCGATATATTCTCAAACATATGGAGTGCATCTTCAATTTCTCATGGAATGCAAAACAGTAACAACACTTTATAGGTATTTTATTAAACACTCGGCAAGCAGCATCAAAATCAAGATATGAAGAGAATATATGCACCTGAAACATAGTGATTTGTTTCATATCCATTCCTTCCTTTGCCACCAGCCGATCTCACGGAGAATGTATGCACCCAAACAACAATTCATTTAGTCATTTTATCAAACACTTGGCGAACAACATCAATATCAAAATAACCGAGTCACCAAGCCGATTCGATCCAAGTTTATTTGAGTTGAGGTTCGATCCGAGTCGAGCCAAGCTCAAGCAAGCTTGAACTTAGCTTGAAATTTTTTCAAGCTCCAAAAACTATCTCGAATCGGTCCGAATCCAATTTCGAGCTGAGGCGAGTAGAGCTTTTCTGAGTCAAGTCGAGCAACTGAGTTAACTCAACTCGTGTATAGCTCTATTCAGAAAGTGTCATGGACCCGAATGAAGAGAAACCACATATACCATATTGATACAAAACTTCCGTGGCTCCCAAAAGTTTTCAGAGGTTAGGATTGATATTCAATCTCCTGTTTTCTATGGTGTCATCCACTTTAGCTTTGGATATGTTTCATTTTTTTTTAGCTCGTGCTATGAAATGAGCTAGCAAAATGAATTTACAGCATGGATAAAACACATACATCATGATGGGCCCATAGAGTCAAGTCAACAGAGATAGTCCAGGAGACTCATGCAATCTGCTTCCAACCTATTAGGACTCATCAACCTATTAGGACTCATAAGTGTATGTCATATGAACGATTTGGACCATTGGAAGGCAGATATCATGAAATGCGGGCTTCAAATTCAGCCATGCACTTAGATAATCATTACTGGTCCGTCTCACGATTGTACCATAGGTTTATTCTATAATTCTCGAGCACACTTAGACCTATTTTTTCACCGCATACAATCCATTCAAAAGAGGCATGCCACCATGACATCTAGATGACTAAAAGATCAAGCTGATCCAACCATCATGTAAACCACCTCATGAATAGGAGCTATTTGGGTGGTGGTCCATAATTTTTTATGATATGGCCAATAATGCTATTTTCATGGGATCCAACTTTTGGATCAAGTGAGCCCCACTATAATAATGAAATTTTCATAAGCATTCCTTTAATGGGCCCACTTGAATAAACAAGGGAAAACCCATCTTTCTTGCATGAAATTGAGAATTGTCCAAATCAACGATTTTGGTTGGACCCATATGGATATGGAATCCTCCATCCTTTAGCTTTTTGTTTTTAAAACCAATATGGAATCCATATATCAACCTACTATAATAATCCATATATAGCTCAAGTGGTAGACTAGGTGAAAGATACCTCGTTTCAACACTGAGTTCATGGCATCGATCCCTAGTGGGGGTGGCTAACACTGAAGTGTGAACTGACCGTGGAGTGTACTAACAAGCTAAAAAATTTTATTTTATTTTTTTTAAAAAAAAAACCTACTATAATAAAGATGGTAGGATTTTTTTTTTTTGTGAGATCCCCTATCAAGGGGGATTGCAGGGTGAACCTAACACTACATGGTTACCTAATTATAGTGCTTTGCGGAGACTAACATGATGTATGTGTTTTATCCATGTCATCCATCTATTTTGACAACTCATTTTAGGGCATGAGCCAAAAATCAAAGCATATCCAAAGCTCAAGTTGATCACACTATAAAAAAACAAATGGGATAATGACATCCAATGTTAAAACCTTTGTAAGGCACATATCCAACTTGTTCATAAGATCACGGGACATGGACGAAGGGAAAACACAAATATCAACTACAATCCAAACCTCCTCCTCACTGTTTTGGTCACTTATGCTTTGGATTAGGCTTATGCCTTAAAATGAGGGGGCAAAACAAATAAATAAGGTATATAGAACATATACACAATAGTTTGCCCCATGTCAATGAGTGGGCAAAACAAATGACCAATGTGGATAAAACATATATATCATGGTGGACCCCATAGAGTCCTTGCATCACATAGCTAGGAAGTGGATTGGGTACTCCCCCACCAGGACTTAGTTAGAGACGAACAAGCCTAGCAAGGGCTCTGTGGGGCCTACTATAATGTATGTAGTTTATTTATGCTATCCATTTATTTTAATAGATTTGAAGACTTAAGTAGAACACACGTGTTTACACTTGATTTGATGTGCCCAAATCAAGCAATTCAAAAGAAGCCATGTGGTAACCATGCATTGCATTGTATAAATAAATTTCAAAGGGAGAAGTTAGATATGCACATATGCAATAACATTAAATGCTAGAGTTCCGTAAAAACCATCTCTTTGTAAAATAAAAGTCCTAATAAAATAATTTTTTATCCAAGTATTAAATTTCTTACTAAAAGAAAATCTCTTATATGTGAATTATGCAAGAGTCTAGTGACGTCAAGATTCTAACAAGGCTTCAAACATGCATTGCAAGATCAGAACAACAAGATGTGTACACGATCTCTTATACACGTGGCCATAAGTGATATGCTATGGTTATGTGGAGAATCAATGGTATTTGCATAGTCAGTCATTCAAATCTCTCACGATATAGAAACTTAACATGGTCACTGCCTCCTATAAGCTATAAAAGAGCCACGTATCGAAGAGATTCAGGCTCACGCCAAAACAAAATCAATCTACACAACGCGACGTTACTTTTATCTTAATTTCTAGCTACTTAACTTATGTCCATCCACGTTGCAGAACGTCCAAAGTTTAGGTTAGCTAGATCATTATTGCCTCTTACCATCATTGCAATATGCTTAAAAATAGTATAAATATCCACGACCTAATGTCGTTGGATCCCCAATCAACCAAGTCCTTACTTGGAAGATCACACTTCGGTCATATCCTGTTGACCAATCTACATAGATGGTTTGTTTCTCTTTTTAGTTGTTTATCTATTTATTGTACTAAGCTTCAAATCCATATTAATAAAATTGGCTTTTATAGCCTTTAGTTTTAAATTTTTAGTTCATTTTTGTTTTATTAAGAAATACAAAGCATGCTATCGCTGGTAAAAGAAAAGTCATTAACACAGGGCAAAAAAAAAAATCATTAGGAAGGACTAACCCTTATATTTCTAAAATTGCCTAATCTTCGAAAATTTCGGTGGTTGAGAGGACTATTGATCCCACAAGTTCGGTCGTAATTGGCCTATCTCAACACGAGGGGCTACCAACGTTCAACTTGAGTTGAGTACAACTCTAGTAGGCCCACACTTTTCTAATTACACACATTAACCGAATACATGCCCTTGCTAACATGTATAGCCTCATGTTTGATTGAATTGCACAAACAACACCACTAGATTAAATGCCTAATGTTAAAACTTCTTATGCCACAAAAGTTTTGGATCAAGCTCATCTTATATATATATATATATATATATATATATATATATATATATATATATATATATATATATATATATATATATATCCTTCATCAGGTTTAAAACAAGTTGGAGGGAAAATAAACGTGACAGAGGGCCAACTTGATTCTTCAATCTACCTACTTTTGGGAACACACCCTAAAATGATACTTAAAAATTGATGGATGACATAGAAGAAATGCATACGTCTCTAACTAGATCCTGGTGGGGGTACCCAATCCATGCACGTTTGCATAGCTATTCGTTTTGGGGTTCACTACCAGGCATAAATTTGCCAGCAAAAGGATCTCATATGTTGGGAACTTGGGGGGGGGGGGGGGGGGGGCACCATGATATTTGTGATAAACCTCCCATCCATCTAATATGCCAGCTCATTTTGCTATATTAGACAAGAAATAAAGCAGATCCATAATAGAGGGAAAAGTAGGTAAAAAATGCTAACATTTTAAACCTTCTTGGTCCACCTTAATGTTTATATGCCATCAAAACCGTTTATAAGATCATTCTCACTTGGATGAAATGGAAACACAATAATCTCACCGTGATACAAAACTTCCACGGACATATAAATGTTTTAATGGTGGTCATTTAATCCCCACGGTTTCCTATCGCATGGCCCACTAATATTTCGAATCTTCCTCATTTTTAGCCCGGGGTCTTAAAAATGAGTTAGTAAAATGGACAGACAAGGTAAATTTCTCACAAACAGAGTATTATCCACTCAGTTCATCAATATTAACATATAATTTTAAGGCTTTATCCCAAAACAGAAGCATATACAAAGCTCAAGTGGACTACACCACAAGAAACAGTCTGATTGAACCTCTACCATTGAAAAATTCTTAGAGGCCATAGAAGTTTTGGATCAAGCTGATGTTTGTGTTTTCCCTTCATCCATATCTTTGTGATCTTATGAATAGGTCGGATGACAAATAAACATTATTGTGAGCCCTAGAAAGGTTTCAAAAGTGGAAATCATTATTTTAGGCTGTTTTCTGTGGCACAGTTCACTTGAACTTTTAATTTACTTCAATTTTGGGATCAACCCTTAAAATTAGCAGGAAAAGTGGATGGACAGTATGACTAAACCACGTACAATCACAGTAAGTCTAACTGAGCTTACTCGGTCCGGTAAAAGCCTACCAAATAAGTCAGTACGCAATCCGATTTCTGGAAATCTTTGGTAGGCATTCCGCGTCCTCACCATGCAAGACGGCGCCATATGGTATGATTAGTCTGGGTCAGCCCTGCCTTGACAAGGTCAGGACGCGGATTGCATACTAATTACCAGCCCTACTCTTAGCAAGTGGCTACTTATTACTGCTCTGTGGGCTCCACTATAATATATTTGTTTTATCCACGCCGTCTGTCTATTTTTTCCTCTCACTTTAGATTATAAATCTAAAAATGAAGTAAATCAAAGTCTATAGTGAACCACACCAAAGGAAACAATGGTAATTGGATGCCAACCATTAAAAACTTTTTGGGGCCCACAAAAGTTTTAGATCAAGATGATATTTGTTTTTTCCCTTCATTCAGGTCTTTGTAACCTAACGAACACGTTAGATAGTAAATAAACATTACAGTAGGCCCTCGTAAGTTTTTAATAGTAGGCATTAAATCACCACTGTTTTCTTATGGGATGGTCCACCTTAGATTTGGATTTGACTCGTTTTTTAAATCATGCCCCTAAAATTATCTGAAACAAATGGATGGACGGTGTGGATAAAACACATAACTCATGATGGGCCCACGTAGCACCGATGCAGGGTCAGCATGCAATCCGCGTCCACAGATTCGGCTCTCGGTGAACTTCCCGCGATGAAATTCCCAACGAGTTACAGAGGCAAGGCCATTTTAGTCATTTTATAAACTAGTGGCATTTTCGTAGTTTTGGTTGGGACACGGAAACGAGGGCAGTCGAAGGGGACCGTATCTCTTGGCGGTATATACACGCTATTTGGGTGACGTTGCGTTTTTTTGTACGCGGCCTGCTGTTGCCCATCATACGTGGGTTTTATTTTTTTAGTACTAGGACCCGTGGTTCAGCAACCGACACCGTTGGAACGTTGAATCTGACCGTAGATGGATCCTGTCACAAAAAGTTTCTAGATCAGCATATCCCAGGGGCCAATTTAGGATCCTTTTTGGATCTCTATTATTCACCGTCCAACCGTAGGACACAAATAGAAGGATTGATATCTCATTAAGGAAATTTTTTTAGGCAAATTCAATCATACGGTGCTAAACGACGGACAGATTTACTGGATTGCCGAAAAATGGAGCCCACTTGCTAGAATCATAAAGCCGTGTATAACGTTCAAAGATGCGGGCCACGTATTGTATCATTGACTGAGTACGGATTAGGTGAGGCCGGGTAACAGCTTAGTCGGTGTGGCCCACCTTGAGGTATTTTTTGTATATCCACGCTGTCCATCGGTTTTTTCAGATTATTTTAGTGCATGTTCCCAAAAATGAGACAGATCCAAATCTCAGGTGTACCACACCACAGGAAAACAGAAGTGATTGAACACCCACCATTAACAACTTCCAAGTGCCCACCGTATTTTTTTATTTTCTATCCAACCTTTTGATAAGGTCACAAAAACCTGGATGGAGGGAAAATATAAATAGCAGTTTGATCCAAAACTTTCGTGGTCCCAGGAGGTTTTAATGATAGGAATTTGATCCCTACTGTGTGGTCCACCTGAGGTTTGGATGTGTATAAATTTTGGCAATATGACCTCAAATGGTATACCAAAACTGATGGACAGAGTGGATATACAAAAAATTCATCGAGATAGACCCCACGGTCAGCGTCTCACCCACGAATCTTGCATTATTTTCAGAGAAATGCTCCAGTGCTCTAAGCACTATAAGTTATATAGTGCTCCTAGTTGCAACTGTTCATATGGACAGTCTAATCAACTGATCTGAACTGTTCATTAAGTTCATACAACATTACATGAGATACTAGTAAACAAAATACACTGATCAGACGATCCAATCCATCCTCAATTTGGCTTATTTTATGCAGCCGTCCTTTTTTCCAAGGCATGGATGTGATGGTTAAGATTTCCTAACAAAAGTAATTCTTTAGAATCATAAAAAATCCACTATGGTTCCAACAGATACATGGAACAAGACGTTGCTTGGAGCTCTTTTGCATAAATGATCTTTACCGTCCATTTCTAGGTTCACTAATCAAATGGTTAATATTTGTCATGTTACTGTAATTTTTTTTAATGTATCCTATGAAATATAATTTAAACATAATAAACATTCTAGATCAACGGATTGAAGTATCTAAATATCCTAATAAGACTAGGATCACTGTAACTTACAGTGGTCCTTGGAGCACAGGAGCATTTCTCCTTTTTCTGATACCTTTTAAAGATTCCAAGGGGCGGTAAAGCATGGTATGGTGTGAAGAGAGAGCCTTTCACACGGAATTCCGTAGAACCAGTCGTTGTAAGGAACTTTGACTCCGATTCCAACAGTACGACCAGTATATGGCCCATTTCCGAGAAGGAGCCCACCTCATTTTACCTTCCGAAATAAGCCCCAGCTGTACGGACGCCTTCCCAAAAGTCGAAAATGCCCCTGCTTTTCATTCCGCGGGAGAATCGGCCGCTGACGCTCCTCAAACTCCGAAATGTACGAACGGTTCAAAAGATATCAAAGTTACACGGCCCCACAGTTATGTATTTATTATATCCACAACGTTCACCATATTTTGAGATCATTTCGGAGCATTATCAAAAAGAAAAAATCATATCCAAGGATCAATTGGACCACACCACAAAGAGCAGCGGGAAAATTGATTTTTACCGTTAAAAATTTTATAGGGCCCACCGTAACATTTATTTTCCATCTAATCCATTCATAAGGTCACAAAGACCTGGATGAAGAGGAAAAAGAAATTTCATAATGATCCAAAACTTCTTGACCCCTAAAAGGGTTTCGATGGTAGACGTCCAATCCTCCACTACCTTTTACAGTGTGGTCCACTTGATAGCTAGATATTATTTTTCGTCCCAAGCCTTGATACGAGTTCGCCAAATAGATGGACGGTTTGGATATAACACATACCTCATAATAGGACTCACAAAAAACAATGGAGATTACAACTGAAAAAAAAAATAAAAAATAAAAATCACGGATTGCCGCAGCACTGCCGCCGGTTCGCGGCGGTCTGACATATTTTATTTTATTTTATTATTATTATTTTTTTTAATAGGGAAAACTCCATTACATTTTCTCAATTACATAATAATGTAAATATGTATACATAAGTATATAAAAATATTTTTCTATCTTTTATTTCATTTCTTTATCTATTTATTTAATAAGTATATCTTCTAAATTAGAATGAGCGGCCCACCCCAAAAGCAATTTTTTTTTTCTTTTGTTGGCTGTTAGTACACGCCCATGCCAGTACATACAATCCATGTTAGCCACCCCTGCCTCAAGTCCAGCGTCCAGAGACACTGGACGACTTGAATAAACACACCATCATGGTGGGTCCCACATGTACGTGGCCCACCCCATTCGGATCAACGTAATATTTGTGTTTTCTCATCATCCAGGCTAGTGGATGGCATGGATAAGGTAGATGGATGGCGTCGATAAAATACATCCATCATGGTGGGCCCACGATTGGTGTGGATCTAGTGGACCACACCCGTAACAAGAGAGAGAGAGAGAGAGAGAGAGAGAGAGAGAGAGAGAGAGAGAGAGAGATTGGTGAGGATGGAGGGGCCCCGCCACTATGGGCCCCTCTAGCATACAAATATACATCAAAATGGGTCCCACGAACAAGTGGACCCTAAAATAAGAATCAACGGTGGATCACCCACCTCTTGCACTCCTTGCTCCTTAGCCTCCTTAGCTCATTTGCTTGACTTTTAACGGTGGATGATGGACTTTTGATGGTGGGGATGAGGAATGGACGGTTGAGATGGGAGATGAGAGAGAGGGAAAATGGGCCGCACTTATTGTTTGGGGAGAGGGAGAGAGCTTAGACGTATGGAGTTTGGGTTGCTTGGGATAGAATGAAAAAAAAAGAGAGAAAAAGATATTAAGGGATGGGTAGCATGGTGGTTATAAGGAAGGGTGATGTGGAGGTATGGTTTGGTTTGATTTTTTTGTAAGAGGGGGATGGTTAAGAGAGAGAGAGAGAGTTGACTTGTGAAAAGGGAGGGATGGGTTGTTGTACTCATGACATGGTGTGTACTTGACATGATTTGATGGGACATCTCATAGAGATTTTCTCGTAATTTGCAACGTGCGGTGTTTCTTCGGAATGAACGTAGACCGACATCTTCTATCCTGGGTAACGGTTCGGTGCGCGAGTTGCGGCGTTAGAACTGCGGCGACGGCGTGGCTGCCAAGGTACGAGTTTCGGATCGAGCTGCCTTTGATAGGTAGGACTCGGCTTAAGATCGCGCGTAACGCCGGATACGAGTTGAGAATTGCCGGAATTCGACCAGAAGGATCGTGGACGCATACGAAACGGTACAGACTAGGGTACAGGTCTTACACCCTAACGTCAGTTCACACTTTACTGTTAGCCACACCACGCCAACGGCTGCACGTCCAGCATCCCTGGACGCTGGACAGTGTTGATACAATACATGCACCATGGTGGGTCCCATAAGTACGTGGCCCACCACCATGCATATATATATTAATATAAAATAAATATAATATAATATATATAGCATGTGGGACTTCCCACCGTCCTAAAAATGGACGAGGGATTTCACCTGGAATGTGGTGGGTCACACTGTTTGATGGATGGAGTAGACTTAACGTGATTCGGCGGGGCCCACTTCATTCTACGAGAAGGATAGAGAGAGAGAGAGAGAGAGAGAGAGAGAGAGAGAGAGAGAGAGAGAGAGAAGAAGAAGAAGAAGAAGAAGAAGAAGAAGAATGACACATGAAGGGGAGGGACCCCGCCACTCTTGGGCCCTCGCAAATACAATGCATACATCAAGTGGGTCCCACAACAAGTGGGCCCTTAAAATTAAAATCAATGGTGGATCACCCACCTATCGGTCTTCTTCTTGGTCCCTTAGCCTCCTTAGCTCCTTGCTTTACTTTTAATGGTGGTTGATGATGAATGGATAGTTGAGATGGGAGATGGGATGGTGGGAAAAGTGGGCCACACTTGGAGTTGGGAGAGAATGTTTGGACGTTGGAGTTTTGGGTTGCTTTGGGAGATTTGAGAAATGAGAGAGAGAGAGAGAGAGAGAGAGAGAGAGAGAGAGAGATGATGGGAATGATATGGATGGGGTGATGTAAGGAAGGGCATGGGTTGGGTTGAAAATTTATAAAAGGGGTATGGTTGTGGTTGAAATTTTGTAAAGGGGAATGGTGAGGTGGAAAGAGAGTTAACTTTAGGGAAAAAGGATGGATGGGGCTTGTACTTGAGGTATGGTTGTACTTGATATTGATTGATTGATTGATTGATAGGACATGTTGTAGAGATTCCCTTGAAATTCACAACGCGTGATGTTTCTTCGGAACGAACGCTGGCCCACATCTCCTGGTCTGGGCATCGGTTCGGTGCACGAGTTGCAGCGTTGGAACCGTGACGATGGCACGACCGCTAAGGTATAAGTTTTGGTTCGAGCCGACTTTGCGTACAGGTCTCGGCTTAGGATCACGCGTAAATGTCGGATACGGGTCGAGGATTGCTGGAATTCGATAGAAAGGACCGCGGAAGCCTACGGAACGGTACGGACTAGGGTACAGGTCTTACAACAGGCGACATAGACTCCAGGAAGTCTACCTCGGGGTTCATGTTCACGTTTGTAGGTGGAGCGGTTTGCTGGCAGAGCAAGTTACAGAAGGTCGTAGCGTTATCGACGACAGAGGCCGAGTACATTGCAGTCACAGAGGCATGTAAAGAGATGCTTTGGATGAAGAGGTTCTTACAGGAACTTAGCCTGAAGCAGGAGGAGTACGTGGTCTATTGCGATAGTCAGAGTGCTATACACTTGAGCAAGAATCCAAGTCAGCATTCTAAGTCGAAGCACATAGAGATACGGTATCACTGGATCAGAGATACTTTGGAACAGAAAGTGTTACAGCTTGAGAAGGTCCACACGGACGATAATGGGTCAGCCATGATGACCAAGGCTTTGCTCAAGCGCAAGCTTGAGGTTTGTAGAAACCTGGTTGGCTTGAAGAAGGTGAATCCCTCCTGGGACAAAAAGGGGGAGATTTGATGGAATTTTTTTGTCATGTGCTTGACCGGTCGTGAGCCTCGCTCGATCGGTCGAAGTCTGGTGGTCGACCAGTCGAAGGAGTCGAGTCATGGCACGACTCAAAGTCCAGTGACTATGGACTATTTTTCTCCGGGTTGCTTGACCGGTCGTGAGTGGTGCTCGACCGGTCGTAGGTTGCTCTCGACTGGTCGTTGGTTCGTCACGACCAGTCGTAGCTACGTAGATTCGTTCCGTGATTTTGCGCGGATTTCGTGTCACAAGTCCTTTCGCAACTGGGATGCGGAAAAGAGTTTCCTAAAACTTTAAATAGGAGTTCCTAGGGCTTTCTAGGAACACAAGAGGGTTTCCTAAAGCTTTACAAGGGATTTGCTAAAAGGTTTAGGGCTATCAAAGGTGAGAGAGAGAGAGAGGAAGCTTATAGAAGAGATGTTCTGCTCGTGGAGGTTATCTACTGTGCAATCTATATCTCAGCGCTTCCGTGTCCTCGTAATCGGTAAGATCTCTCCGTTTTTCTTTGTTTCTCTCATTGTTTATCCACTCCTACGTGAGTGAAGAAGTTTATAACGTTCTACTTCATAGTGGATTGTTGATCTGGACGAGGTCTCGTGGTTTTTACCTCCTTGAGGGTTTTTCACGTAAAAATCTCTTGTGTGGTGTGTGATTGATGCATTGATTATTTTCATTGCTTTATTATCCATAATTCTGGTTTGTTCTGGAGGGCTAGATCCTAAGGTTTTGTGCAAGGCCCCCAACATGTCTAGGGATTCGATCTACTTTGTGTTCATCCTCTCCTGATTTGGGTCTAAGTCAAAACCGAATTTGCTCGGATATTCAAAATCTTTATGATCATCGTAAAGCCTCTAAACATCTTTGGGATTTTTATTTTTATTTTTAATTTCCGTGGGTCTTTATTGATGTGGAGAGCACACCGCTTCATTAATTAGCTCGCTAATTGTGACCATATGGCACGCGACCCTTTACTCCTCAAAATGCATGCATAAAGGTACATGTGTCATCGTATGAATAACAAAATGCGTATTATCGAAGATAAGATTAAGCAACAATATTTTTGGGTGTAAGTATGATTTCTGTCAGTATCAAACCCATAATGTCGATATATCATTGGTGTGTCAAAAATAGGTGTAAACACTCATTGTCATATATATGTTTTATCTCCACCATTCAGCCATTTTCTAAATCACTTTGGAATAAGTCCAATATTTAGAAGGATCCACAGCTAAAGTGGACCACAGTGGGGATTAAATGGCTACATTTAAAAGCTTCTTGGGTGCCACAAGAGTTTTGGATCGATCTGATATTTGTGTTTTCCCTTCATCTAGATAAGAGTGACCCTATCAACAAGCTCAATTCAAAATAAACATCAACCGTGGGCATAAGGAAGGTTTCAACAGTGAGAGTCATTATCCCCGCTGCTTCTCATGGTGTGGCTCAATTGAGCTGTGGAGCTGCTTTATTTTTAAGCTCGTGCCCTAAAATAACCTGTATCTACCTTTATTTTTTAGTTCATGCCTTAAAATAATCTAGAAAAATGGATAAACAACACGGATGAAACGTATACAGGCTGGTGGGCCCAACAAAGACCGTACTAGGATTGAATCCGTCACGGTAGAGATAGGGTGCAACTGCATTGGATTCGGAATCGGTAGCAACCGAGCAATTTCCAACTGTACGACCCATATATGGCCCACCAACCTTTCAAAGCCCACTTGCTTATTAACCTCCCAAGAATAGGATCCTTACTCTTGGACGGATGGTAGACTCCTGGGAGTTTCAACTCCCGTTCCAGGGTTCGAGTATCCATAGGGGGGTGAAATTCCCCATGTGTAGGGAGTGAGTGTGTGCGTGCGTGGGGGTGTGTAAAAAAAAAAAAAAAAAAAAACCTCCCAAGAATAAGCCCCAGCTGTACGGCCCCATTTCTCAGGTCGAAATGCCCCTGCTTCCGTTCCTGGGGGATCGCCTGGTGCTCGAAGACGAGCGCTTACGCTCCTCGAACTCCGAGTTGTACGAACGGTTCAAAAGAAATCAAAGTTACATGGACCCCACAGTTACGTACTTATTATATCCACAACGTTCATCCATATTTCAAGATCATTTTGGGAGCATTATCAAAAAAAAAAATTCATACCCAAAGATCAACTGGACCACACCACAAAGAGAAGCGGGAAAATTGATTTTCACCATTAAAACTTTTGTAGGGCCCACCATAACATTTATTTTCCATCCAATCTATTCATAAGGTCACAAAGACCTGGATGAAGAGGAAAAACAAATTTCATAATGATCCAAAATTTCTATAACCCATAAAAGGGTTTCAATGGTATATGTTCAATTCCCCACTGCCTTTTACAGTGTGGTCCACTTGATAGTTAGTTCTGTCTTATTTTTCATCCCAAGCCTTAATATGAGCTCACCAAATAGATGGACGACTTGGATATAACACAGGCCTTATGATAGGACCACAAAAGCAACGAAAATTCTAAAACAAAAAAAGAAGAAAAAAGCCCAGACTGCCACGGCAGTGCCACTCGAGTCTGGCAGATTTATTTATTTATTTATTTATTTTAAGGAGAACTTTTTCCCCCTTACATTTTTCTGTAATACATAATTACTTATATATGTATATATAAGTATATAAAAATATCTTTTAATTCATTTCTTTGTTTATTTATTTAACAAACATATCTCCTAAATTAGAATGAGTTACTTAACGTACCATATGATTTTGGGGTAGGAGAAGCTAATTTAGCCAACCGACATAGTTATTTTCCAAGATTCCATCGGGTTGATGGTCAAAAATCCATTTCATTCACCTCATGGTCAATTTCATTCATTTTATTCACTTCACGGTCATTTCCATGCATTTCACGGTCATTTCCGACGATTCCGTTTATATTCATGGTCATTTCCATGCACTTCACGGTCAATTCTCTTCACTTCACGGTCATTTCCATGCATTTCATGGTCATTTAGCTTCACTTCACGATCATTTCCATGCATTTCACGATCAATTCCGGCGATTCTGTTTAGATTCACGGTCATTTCCATACACTTCATGGTCAATTCCCTTCACTTCACGGTCACTTCCATGCATTTCACGGTCAATTCGCTTTACTTCAGGGTCATTTCACGGTCATTTCCGACAATTCCATTTAGATTCACAGTCATTTCCATGCACTTCACGGTCAATTCCCTTCACTTCATGGTCATTTCCACACATTTCACGGTCAATTCGCTTCACTTTAGGGTTATTTTCATTCATTTCACAGTCATTTCTGGATTCACGGTCATTTTCATGCACTTCACGATCAATTCCCTTCACTTCACGGTCATTTCCACGCATTTCACGGTCATTCGCTTCACTTCAGGGTCATTTCCATGCATTTCACGGTCATTTCCATGCACTTCATGATCAATTCTCTTCACTTCACGGTCATTTTCACACATTTCACGGTCAATTTGCTTCACTTCACGGTCATTTCCATTCATTTCAAGGTCATTTTCGGCGATTCCATTTAGATTCACGGTCATTTTCATGCACTTCACGGTCAATTCCCTTTACTTCACGATCATTTCCACGCATTTCACGATCAATTCGCTTCACTTCAGGGTCATTTCCATTCATTTCATGGTCATTCCTAGCGATTCCGCTTAGATTCACTGTCATTTCCATGCACTTCACGGTCAATTCCCTTCACTTCACAGTCATTTCCACTCATTTCACGGTCAATGAATGGAAATCGCCGGAAATGACCGTGAGATGAATGGAAACGACTGTGAAGTGAAGCGAATTGATCGTGAAATGCATGGAAGTGACCATGAAGTGAAGGGAATTTACCGTGAAGTGCATGGAAATGACCGTGAATCTAAACGAAATCGCCGGAAATGACCGTGAAATGCATGGAAATGACCCTGAAGT
Source organism: Magnolia changhungtana (assembly GCA_030180095.1). Classification (NCBI taxonomy): domain Eukaryota; kingdom Viridiplantae; phylum Streptophyta; class Magnoliopsida; order Magnoliales; family Magnoliaceae; genus Magnolia; species Magnolia changhungtana. The sequence goes on from JASAUF010000662.1 coordinate 3,159,032, forward strand.
GAAGCAAATTGACCGTGAAATGCATGGAAATGACTGTGAAGTGAAGGAAATTGACCGTGAAGTGCATGGAAATGACCGTGAAGTGAAGGAAATTGACCGCGAAGTGCATGGAAATGACCGTGAATCTAAACGGAATTGCCGGAAGTGATCGTGAAATGCATTGAAATGACCGTGAAGTAAAGCGAAATGATCGTGAAATGCATGGAAATCACCGTGAAGTGAAGCGAAATGACCGTGAAATGCATGGAAATGACCGTGCCGTGAAGTGAAGGGTATTGACCGTGAAGTGCATGGAAATGACTGTGAATCTAAATGGAATCGCCGGAAATGACTGTGAAATGCATGGAAATGATCGTGAAGTGAAGCGAATTGACCGCGAAGTGAATAAAATGAATGAAATTGACCGCGAGGTGAATGAAATAGATTTTTGACTATCGACCTGATGGAATCTTAAAAAATTACTATGTTGGTTGGCTAAATTAGCTTCTCCTACCCCAAAATCATATGGTACGTTAAGTAACTCATTCTAGTTTAGGAGATATGCTTGTTAAATAAATAGATAAAGAAATGAATTAAAAGATAGAAAAATATTTTTATATACATATTTACATAATTATGTAGTAGAGAAAAATGTAAGGGAAAAAAAGTTCTCCTTGTAAAAAAAGAAAAAGAAAAATTAATATGGCCTTATTTTATTTATTTATTTATTTCCGTGGAATTTTTATTGCTTTTGTGGGTCCCATCATGAGGTCTGTGTTATATCCAAACCATCCATGTATTTGGCGAGCTCATATTAAGGCTTGAGATGAAAAATAAGATAGATCTAACTATCAAGTGGACCACACTGTAAAAGGCAGTGGGGAATTGAACGTCTACCATTGAAACCCTTTTATGGGTCACAAAAGTTTTAGATCAATATGAAATTTGTTTTTCCTCTTCATCCAGGTCTTTGTGACCTAACGAATAGATTGGATGGAAAATATATGTTACGGTGGGCCCTATGAAATTTTTAACAGTGAAAATCAAGTTTCCCGCTGCTATTTGTGGTGTGGTCGAGTTGATCTTTGGATATGATTCTTTTTTTACGATAATGCTCTGAAATGATCTCCAAATATGGATGAACGGCGTGGATATAAGAAATACATCATTGCGGGGCCATGTCGAGGAGCGCCAGCGCTCGTCTTCGTACACCACCCAATCGGCTTCCGGAAGGAAGGAATGGCGGGGGTATTTTGGTCCGTTGAAAAGTCATCCATCCACGGGGAGTATTCTCGGAAGCTTAAAAAGAAGTAGGCTTAAAATGACTGGTGGGCCATAAATAAGTCGTACAGTAGGAAATTTTCCGTAGCAACCCCAAGTACTCGATCTGTGGTCGATGCTAGAAAAGCTCTGCAGACCCACCATGATGTATGTGTTCTATCCACATGCCAATCTCTTTTCCCCGTTCATTTTAGGCCATTAGTTTAAAAACGAGGCAGATCGATCCCAGGTAGACCACACCACTGGAAACAACGGTGATTTAACGCCCACTATTAAAAAGTTCCTAAAGAGTTCCTTATTTTCCGTCGAACCTGTTGATCAGTTCACAAAGGACCTGAATGAAAGAAAAACAAAAATATCAGCTTAATCTAAAACTTTTGTGGGTCGTAAGAAGCTTAAAACGATGGGCGTTCATTCACCACTGTTTCCTATATCTTTTTCTTCTTTTTATTATTATTTTATTTTATTTTATTTTTTATTTTATAAATGCCCTAAAATAAGCTTGTAAATAAATATACAGATGGAGGCGTGGATATACACTACATTCATCAAGTGGGCTGATAAAGTATGGATAACACCCACCAATATGTTATCCGCGAAACAACTGATCCGCTGCCAGACGGGAGAGGGATATTTGGATCAGGAATCGGATTGCGTGGTGTGTCACGTATTACCGACCTGGGTTATCCCACCAATATGTTATCCGCGAAACAACTGATCCGCTGCCAGACGGGAGAGGGATATTTGGATCAGGAATCGGATTGCGTGGTGTGTCACGTATTACCGACCTGGGTGGAAGCGGATTGGCTAGTGTACCTTAGACCAGCTATATAGCTGCTGTAAGTGCTCGTCGTGCGAAGACGAGCACTGACGCTCCTCACAGTTCAAAGGAGATCAAAGTTACATGGTCCCCACAGTGATGTATTTATTATATCTACACCGTTCATCTATTTTTAGAGATTATTTTAGAGTATTATCCAAAAAATGAATCATATCCAAAGATCATATGGACCACACCATAAATAGCAGCAGGGATAACAATTTTCACCGTTAAACAATTTTTAGGGCCCACCATAACATTTATTTTACATCCAATCTGTTCATAATGTCACAAATACCTGAACGAAGAGTGAAAACAAATTTAATATTGATCCAAAACTTTTGTGACCCCAAAAAGGGTTTCAATGGTAGACGTTCAATCCCCCACTAGTTTTTGTAGTGTGGTCCACTTGATAGTTAGATCTGTCTTATTTTTCGTCTCAAGCCTTAAGATGAGCTTGCCAAATAGATGGACAGTTTGGATATAACACATACCCCATGATCAGACCCACCGAACTTGCTGACCTCAATACAACAGTTATATAGCTGGTGTGAGGTACACTGGTCACTAGCCAATCCGCTTCCGACCTAGGTGATTTGTGGGCCCCACCTTGATGCATGAGTCCACTTTGAGAAATCATTTTACAGCATAAAAAAAATAAAAATTCAAAACTCAAGTGAACCGCCCGACAGGGAAATGCTTACTTCAACAGATGTCGATTGCTGTTGGGATTTTGGCTTGCGGAATCACACAGATCTAGATTTAGGATAGCAATCCAATGGCACCAAGCACACACAAGAGAACACAGATTGAACATGGAAAACCCTTGCGGGAAAAAACCACGGCACAAAGCGACAGATCTCTACTATGAAAATAGAAATTACAAAGAGAGGACTTACCCGATTCGAACAACCTCGAATCTCACCCTTGCTACACCCTTTAGAAACCCTAAAATCCTTTTAGGAACCCTTGGAACTCTTTTAGAAAGCCTTAAAATACCTCCCAATCCCGCATACACCTTTTTATATAAGTTTAAAAAGAAGCAGACTCGGAATAGGAAACAAAATCCGTAGAATCTGCGTTTCCGCAATCGCATCTGCGGAACTCTTCGATGTCATCGAAGGTCTCTCGATGATAGCTTCGATATCATCGACAATCCTTCAATGATATCGAAACATGACTAAAACTGTCCAGCGACCAGGGGTGAAAAATTCTGTGAATGATCGATGACATCGAGCAACCTTCGATGTCATCGACGACTGTCATCGATGTCATCGAAGCCCTGTCGATATCATTGACAGACCACCTGACAGATTTAAGACATCTGTCCATAACAATCTTCACCATGTCTTCAATCTTCATCTGTGTAGCTTTTTGTTCTCTACTTTTATCTATGCATCACATCATAGCTTATCTTGCACACTCCGTCTTCCTTTTACGCCATCACCAAGCCTAGAGAAGTTTTACAGACCTTGAACTTCTCTACAGGAACGATCTAGGAGAGCATGTCCATTGGATCAGAATCCACATGCCCACCATCTTTGCTCCTGTCTTCCCAAATGAAAAAATGTAGTTTTCTTACCATCTCACTATTACCCCAATATTGCTTGCCGGGGTACTTGCTCACAACACTGATAGCCTGTGAAATAACCGGTCTAATCTAGAACATGGCATATACTGCCAACCGCATTTGAATAAGGCTCATGAGATATCCTGCTTTTCCTCATCCGTTTTGGGACATGTCCTGAGGAAAACTTGAGGAGAGACGCATAGGGAACACTCTCTGGCTTTTCCTGGCTCATCATATCCTTGATCAATACCTACACATAAGGTATCCCTCCTGTGATTACCAAGGCCTACTCCTCCTTCAGTCTCAATGCCGAGAACCATCTTTGCGGCCCCCTTAATCCTTCATCCTGAATGTCCCACTTAACCAAGTCTATAGTACATTGATTTCAGACATGTCATAATTGGTGATTTACATGTCATCAATTCTTGACTCACCATGAAGGAATCAAATCACTGCTTAGGCGACAGCTCGAACTACGACCTCCTGCAAAGTCTTTTCTTAGTCCCTTTAACTTCTAATCGTCTTGGTTGCATCATGTAGATCTGCTCTTCACTTTCTCTTGCAGAAGTGCAAACTCCATATCCATCCTTGCAGCTCAAGATCACATTGGCCAACCAGCACCAATCACGGATCTAATAGACACCTGCTATACCATCGGCGCGAATATCTCTGAGAAGCCGATCCCCTTTCTCTCTGAGTATAACCCTTCGCTACCAACCTCGCCCTGTATTTATGCTATATCCTCCTGAAGATCCACCTGCATCCAACCGCTCTCTAGCCCACTGGAAGCTCCACCCGCGCCCATATGTCGGTCTGGTACAACGAATCCATCACATCACCCATAGTCACCTTTCACTTTTTAGCACCAGGCTTACCTAGAGCCATATGAATAGAAGACGGATTTCCTGCGATATTGGAGTCGTTTATGTACCTCACCGATATCCTGCGATCATGCCGTGTGATTCTTCTCACAGGTGGCTGCTCCACCTGCTCTGTATCCCTTTCCGCACGTCTCAGCCTTCCTGCCCTGCCCCCTCATGTAGCCATGTCCAACATGCCACACATGTGCAGAGGTGAAATCCGCTATATCCACTGCAGCTCCACCTGTACATATTACCGAGTCGTTGTGCTTTCATGATTACCCGTGCCCCCTTAGATACCTTAAGAGCACTATCAATACATGTGTACTTGCATCCTTTTACCTCAAGTACACTAAGAGAAATCAGATTCTACTTCAAATCAGGAACGTGCTTGACATTAGTCAAGGTACGCTCCACCCCATCAAACATCCTGATGCACACCATACCAACAGCCACAACATTACAGGTAAAGCCATTGCCCATAAACACCTGTCCACCATCACACTCGCTATAGCTGGCGAACCAACTTCGATGAGGAGTCATGTGAAAAGATGCCCCTGTGTCTAGCATCCACTCATCCTTACGATCATCGTATAGTCGCCTCATAGTAGACACATACAAAGCATCACCATCACATCCACTCGATCCATTTACGTGGCAACATTGGCCTCCCTGTACGAAGCCTCAGAATCTTCTCTCTTCGATTTATGATTTCCACAATCCTTCTTCACATGTCATTCCTTCCCACAATTCCAACACTTTACCTTTCCTTTACCCTTGCCCTTTGATTTGGATCTATAACCTGAAGAACCCGTACCTTGTTTAGAATTCCTACCTATTGTAAATAGTGCATCAGAAGATGTCCCCATGTTGTCGTTTAGCTTTCTCATAGCCTTCCCTTGAAGGACTGAGATAACGGTGTCGACACTCAGGGTTTTATTCGTGCTGCACATAGTGTCCTTGAATGACTTATACGACGCCGGAAGAGAATTCAACAACATACATGCTTGTTCTTCATCTTTCATCACTTCTTCCATATATCTAGCAATTTGCAAACTAATTTATTAAAGTTGCTGATGTGAGCCTCCAGATCTCCACCCTCTGCCATCTTGAAGTTATACTACTGCCGCTTCAAGTGTAGGCGATTTTCAGAGGATTTTTTGGCATAGACATCCTCTAACTTCGTCCATAACTTAGCCGCAATTTTCTTCCTCATGACGTTGTAGAGAACCTCATCCGTGAGACATAATCGGATCGACGATAATGCTTTCTTATTAAGAGTTTTCCATTCATAATCAGTCATAGTAGACTTTCGCTCCTCAAGAGCACCGTCTTCGCCTTGCTTGATTAAAGAACTAATCATCTTGATCGTCCATAACTCAAAATTATTTTTTCCTGAGTACTTCTCAATCTCATACCTGGTGCTCGCCATTATTACTAATCCTGCAGATTCATATACGTGCCCCAACGATTGCTCTGATACCACTTGTTGGGATTTTGGTTTGCGGAATCACATAGATCAAGATTTAGGATAACAATCAAATGACACCAAGTACACACAGTAGAACACAGATTTAACGTGGAAAACCCTTGTGGAAAAAAACCACGGCACAAAGCGACAAATCTTCACTATGAAAATAGAAATTATAAAGAGAGAGGACTTACTCGATTTGAACAACCTTGAATCTCACCCTTGCAACACCCTTTAGAAACCCTAAAATCCTTTTAGGAACCCTTTGAACTCCTTTAGAAAGCTTTAGAATACCTCCCAATCCCGCATACACCCCTTTATATAAGTTTAGAAAGAAGCAGACTTAGAATAGGAAACGAAATCTGCAGAATCTGCATTTCCGCAATCACATCTACAGAACTCTTTGATGTCATCGAAGGTCTCTCGATGATAGCTTCGATATCATCGACGGTCCTTTGATGATATCGAAACAGGACCAAAACTGTCCAGCGACCAGGGGTGAAAAATTCTGTGTATTATTGATGGCATTTAGCAACCTTCGATGTCATCGATGACTGCCATCGATGTCATCGAAGCCCTGTCGATATCATTGACAGACCACCAGATAGATTTAAGACATCTGTCCATAACAATTGCGTCCTACCCCTCCTGTCTTCAGCAACCAACAGTCAATTCTTGCAAGCAGGCTAACCGTGATGTATCTGTTTATCCACATTGTTCATTCCTTTTCTTCGGTCAATGCAGAGCACACCAAATAATGATAATAAGATTGGGTTGCATTAAATGCACACGGCATCAAACACAAGTTGCATTAAATGCAAGAGTTGTCTTTGATGTGGTCCACTTTAACGTTGGATCTGCCATGTTTTTCTGCACATACCTTAAAATAATCCATGAAAAGGGTTGAACCGCGTGGATAAATAGATACATCACAGTAGGCCTGCCCACAGAATTGCCCATTCATGGCTGGAAACCGGTCGGGCAGGACGCAATATAATCCACGTCCTATGATGTTTATATGTCATCATACAGTTAATAAGGCTACCATTCCTACTTGGATTAACTTAAAATACTGAAATATTAGGATGATACAAAACTTCTGTAGACCCATGAATATTTCAACGGTGGATGTTCAGTCTTCAATGTTTCTTATCATGCAGCCTACTTAGGCTCTGTGTTAAGAAATTTGATTGGATACACTGAAAATATAAAAATAAATAATTGAAAATAACAATTTCATTAGGCTGAATCATGTATAAAATACGCTGTCCTTAAAGCATGATTCGCCCCCTTATGAATTGCTAATGGGTTTCAGGCGAATTGCTTCCAGGATAAGATAAGCCTTATTTGGATCTAGCGTGCAGCAATCACGATAGGTCCACTATGGAATAGTTCTAATGCAGTAGATTTCTTCTGACAGATGTAGACAGTAGAGATGATCACAGTATTCTAAAAAGGAGCTATGGATTGTATCTAATTTGATGGGAGAGATGGTGTGTTGAGATGATGAAATCGGACTGGAATGGTTCAATTTATATAGGCCTCAGGTTTAGACCCGTTGCTGTGTGGAATTCAATGGTCCAGAACGTTTGAAAAATATTTCTGGCCGTTGTCCATTAATCCCAGACGTTTCTGGTCATTAGATCTGTAGATCTGACCGTTGGATCATCCCGGCCCGTCCGTTTTCGGATCGTTGTGGCTTTTAAGGTAGGTATCCGTTTGTAGAAATGGATGGACGTTTTGGATTTAAAATCTGACCGTTCTCAGTCACCTATAAAACCCAGGCCCATTTCTAACTTTTCAGATCCATACCGCCCTAAGGCTCTAAGCAGACTCATCGTACTAGACCCCATTGCACTGCGATCGTACCGTCGCACGTGCGAAGTGCGCCATCTAGCGCCACTACAGCCACATTGCCTCACTGCCCACACCCGAGCTCGAGCGCGAGTGCGCGCGTGTGTTCCAGTGCGAAGTACTGGAACACGTAACCCGTGTTTTATCTCCTCTAAAAAGCTCCAAGTAAGAATACCCTTCTCAACATCTCATATAAACCACAAAACTATCTTTTGCATTTTCGATGTGGGACAAAGCACACACACCGCACTTTTTAATTCAAAAAATTCAAAAAGAATTTTGGCAGGAAAATCCTGAAATTTTGAAAAATTTGAATTTGAATTTTTATTATTTTTAAAACCACTGATTTTCAGCACTCTGAATCTGCCTCATTTTAAAGTTGTCCCAAACTTGATCCAGCAAAATGGATGAATGGGGTGGATTTCTTACAAACATCACGGTAGGCACAACCTGACTTCCTTCACGGTAGCGTGGCGCAGCATTGGACGTCCGTTTATGAGGAGAGGAGATTAGATGTTACCCGGTAACACTTTAGTGGGTGTATCGTGACTGTGTGGGGGCCACCTTGATGAATGTGTTGTATATCCAATCCCATCCATCTGTTTCTCCAGCTTGTTTTAAGATGTGATCCCAAACTTTAATCAGATCCAACTCTCAAGTGGACCACACTACTGAAAACAATGATGAATGATCGTTAAAAACACTTCGTCGTCCACATAAGTTTTAGATCAAGCTGATCATTGTATTTTGTCTTCATCCAGTTATGCTTGACCTTATCAACAGGTTGGATGGTAAATAATCATTATAGTGGGCCATCAGATTTTATTTTATTTTATTTATGATGAGCATTCAATCACTACTGTTTCCTGTGGTGTGGTCCATCTGTTATTTTGATTTTCTTAATTTTAGGGACCACATCTTAAAATGGGCTGAAAAAGTAGATGGACGGCAGGATGTAAGCAAATCATCAAGGTGATTTTTGATACCACATCTTAAAATGGGCTGCAAAAGGGGTGGACGGCACCATATAAGCAAATCATCAAGGTGGGCCCCACAGTAAAGGTAACACCCACTAAAGTGTTAGGCGGGTAACACATAATTAGCTCTGCTTTTTTGGACTCGGATTGGATAGTGACCCCTCCACTACCCAAGTGGGTGGTGGAAAAGCTGTGGCCCCACCATGATATATTTATATATCTGTTTTATCCTTACTGTCCATCTTTCTTAACAGCTAATTTTAGGTTATGTGTCCAAAATTGAAGCAGATCTAAATCTCAAGTGGACCACATCATAAGAAAGAGTGGAGATTGAACGCTTGCCATTGAAAACTTCCTGGGAGCCACAGAAGTTTTGGCTCCCAGTCTTTACGAGACTTTATAAACAGGTTCGAAGAAAATAAACATTGTGCAATCCCTATGTTTCATGTGGTGTGGTCCACATGAGCTTTGGATCTACCTCATTTTTGGGATCATGCTCTAAAATGAGCTAGCAAAATGGATGAACGGCCTTAATAAAACACACGCATCTTTGTTGGAGGGATGCAAAGGAGACCCAATCATCATGTATAATGGACAACTGTAATGCATGTGTTTCATTAACACCCCTCCATCTGTTTTGCTAGATAATGTTAGGTTATGAGCTCAATATATATATATATATATATATATATATATATATATATATATATAGAGAGAGAGAGAGAGAGAGAGAGAGAGAGAGAGAGAGAGAGAGAGAGAGAGAGTAATGGTCTCCTGCGCACTGTACAGCAGGAGAACTTTTGCGCACCAAATTACCACCGGTCATGCCAACTTAAACAAGTGTGTTGTGAGCCTCGTAATAATGTTTTCCTGTGATCCATTCCGACAAATCAGTCCATGATATCAATTGAACCGTAGGGTTAAAACAATATGGCTGATTTGTGATTTACTAGGCCACAAAATAGAAAACAGTAAGAGAGAAAAAGCCTACCTTTGAATTTTTACAGGGCTCACCAATCCATTCCATCCATTAATTGCATTGTAGAGGTTAATTAATGGAGACCAAACATTAGACCCGATACCTGATTTATGTTGATCACACCGAGTGAAGTGATTTTGATAGCTTGTGTTCCTTACACGGTTTCCACTCATGTGGCCCACTAGAATTATAGATGTGGCTAATATTGAATCAATACCCCTAAATTAATATATTGACCCATTATGGTTGGAGTGGATTTTACATACATGTCAAGGTGGGCCCACCTCCATTTGACCCAGGGACGTTGTCCTAGGTTGTTAGTCGTGATCGCCACCCAACAGCTGGTTGGTGCTAGTTGGCCCAACAGTGATGTATGTGTTTAATCCAAGCCGTCCATCTATTTTTCCAGCTGATGTATGGCATGTTCCAAAAAAATGAGTCAGATCCAAATATCAAGTGGACCATGCCACAAGAAAGATTGCTGGAAAGCCAACCATTGAAAATTCTTTGGGCTAAAGTAAGCTTTGGGTCAAGCTAATATTTGTGTTTTTACTTCATCCAAGTCTTTATGACCTAATCAATAGGTTGGATGGCAGATAAACTATACCTAAAATTTTTTAATGATGGGCGTTTATTCCGTTTAATCACCACTATTTTCATGTGATGTGGTCCACTTTAAATTCGGATCTTATGCATTTTTAGGATCATACCATAAATTGAGCTAGAAAAATGGATGGACAGCTTGGATTAAATATATACATCATCATTTGGCCCACTAGCACCAACAACTAGCAAGGTTGTTAGTTACTGACAAGGTCGGCATGCAATCTACGTCTCTGACTCATCCCAACAACTACTGAGTCGGCTAGGGGTTGGCCCACCTTGATTTTTATTTGAATCCGCTCCATCTATAATGTGTTTGATAAAGATTTAGTCATAAGTATAAAATATCGGCCACATTTATAATGTTGGTGGGCCACATGAGCAAAAATAGTGTACGGAATGCCAACTATTCAAACGGTTTCACTTGGTGTGACTGATATGAATCACAAATCTACCTAATTTTTAAGATATACTACTAAATTTCTATCACAGACTTAATGATTGGGGTGGATTTCATGAACGCATCATGGTGGGGCCTAATCTCAGCTCATCCTTTTTACTTGTGTTGGTTGGTGCGTAAAATATCTCATGCGGTACAGTGCGCAGGAGACCGGGACTCTCTCTCTCTCTCTCTCTATATATATATATATATATATATATATATATATATATATATATATAGGGAAAAGGTACAATGAGCTCGAGCGTATACGGTCGTCCCATGAGGTCGAGCTGGTGGGCCCCACCGTGATGCCTTTTAAACATCTACCACATCAGTCAGATGCACCATTCCATCATGGGTTTGGACGGCTGAAAATCAAGTCAATCCGTAACTTTTGTCTGCCACACCACATACACAAGTTGAGAGGGGCCGTGCACCATTAAAATATTCATAACCATTTGTTGGGGCCTTTCGAGATGTGGTTTGCAAATCCAGACCATCCATTATGTGTGTCCCACTTGGATGAGGGTTCAGACCAAGTTTCACCTGCATCCAAATTGCAGGTGGGTCTCACCAGTGCTTTTATATGTTTTTGGCATGTATACTTATGGTTTTAGATGGTATGACCCACCTGAGTTCCGTATACAGCTGATTTTGGGCCGTTCAGGCCCACGATGGAATGGTGCATCTGGTGGACGGTGTTGATTTTCGAAAGGAATCACGGTGGGGCCCACACAGCTCGACCTCATGGAGGACCGTAATACGCTCGAGCTCATTATACCTTTTCCCATACACACACACACACACACACACACACACACTCTTATAACAGTAGATATGTAACTTATTTGATATAAGTAAGTTTGGTTTATGATCAATTATAAGTTTTTTTTTTTTATTATTTAAAGTTACTTAATCATTTTAGCTTATTAAGTATAAACTAAGGCCCGTTTGTTAAATCTGAAGTCTAAAGCCTGAATATGAAATCAGAACCTGAATCTAAAATCTGAAGTAAAAAAACTTGTTTGGTAATTATGGTTGAATTCTGAAAATTAAGTACTGAATTTGAAACAATCTGTTTGTAAACAAACATCTGAAATGTTTGAAATATGTTAATTTGACACATTTGCCCTTATCTCCTGTTTGGGAATGTTTTACATTATAAAGAAATTATTTTTTATTAAATGAAAATAAATTATTCTATTTAATTTATTAAATAAAAATAAAATTATAAAAAAATTAATTTTTTATTAAATGAAATTATTTGTTCCATGCTTGTTTGGTCAAGCTTGACCCTGACCTACCACCCTTATGCACTTCTTCAAGACAACAATCAATGAATAAATTTTTTTGTCGAAATCACTCTATCTTACCCTGCCACTATCCCTTGAACCCATCGCAACAATAGTTTAGTATAAACTGAGAATTATTTAAAGAAGAACAATTGGGTAAAAATCTTTTAATAATTTTACTTGCAATTTTAATAAATTTACTTGCAATTTTAATAAATATCAGCTTGATCGGAAACTTCTGCGGCCCCTAAAAAGTTTTGAACGGTGGATGTCATTGTCCCCATTATTTTCTATGGTGGGGTCCACTTGAACTTTAGATCTATTTCATTCTTTTTCTCATGCGAAAAAACGATCTCCCCAAATGACTGGATAGTATGGATATAACACATGCATCATGGTGGGTCCATGGGGTGTGTTGACGTCACTTCAGTGGGATTTGGCTACTGACCTTGTCAGTATATAATCCGATACCACACGCCAGCTATATAGTTGAGTAGATACGTGTCGTGCGAATACGCTTCGAGCTCCAAGTTGTACGAATGGTTCAATGGAGATCAAAGTGACATGGGCCCTACAATGATGTATTTATTATATCCACACATTTCATTAAATTTTAGATATCATTTCAGAGCATTAGCCAAAAAATAAAACATATCCAAATTCAAATGTACCACACCAAAAATAGCAGCGGGATAATGATTTTCACCATTAAAAAATTCGCAGGGCCCACTATAAAGTTTATTTTCCATCTAATCTATTCATGAGGAAAAACAAATTTCATATTAATCCGAAACTTCTGTGACCCTAAAAGGGTTTCAATGGTAGACGTTCAACCTCCCACTGCTTTTTGAAGTGTGGTCAAGCTTATCTTAGATCTATCTTATTTTTCAGTTCAAACCTTACGACGAGATTGCAAAATGGATGGACGGTTTGGATATAACAAATACGTCATGATGGGACCCACGGAACTTGCTGACGTCAATACACCAGCCAATTTGCTTCCCATCCTGTACCCAGCCATCCGCTTTGGACGCGGATTGTGTCGTACCCACGCCTGGACGGTAATCCGTCCGGGCAGGGCTTTATGGGGCCCACTGTGATGTAAGTGTTTTATCCACACTGTTAATCGTTTTTCTGATATCATTTTAATGCATTATCCTAAAAATGAAGCAAGTCCACAGCTCCAGTGGACCACACCAAAGGATGTTGCAGTAATAATGACATCCGCCATTGAAAGCTTTCTAAGGGCCGCCGTGATTTTTTTTATTATAATTATTTATTTACCATCCAACCTGTTCATAAGGTCACGTAGATGTGGATGAAGTGAAAACACAAATATCAGCTTGATCCGAAACTTCCCCAACTTGCAAGAAGTTTTTAATGGTGGACGTTCAATCCCCACCTTGTGATCCAATTAATCCTTGGACTTGCCTTTTTTTTGGCTCATACCTTAAATGATCTGAAAAAGTTGATAGATGGTGTGGATCAAACACATAAATCATGGTGGGGAATAAAAAAGTTTTACATGTTAAAAGGTTTTGTATTGCGCGAACAATAAGATAATTTATTTATTTATTTATTTATTTTGTACTAACTTGAAAATGGGTAATTTTGGAAGTAATTTTTTTTTATTAAAAATAGAAAAATCACGGAGCGCATTCCGCATTCACCATTAAGCCAGACTCCTATCACGGAAAGAATTCAGTGAAAAATCACTTGGTGCTTTCCAATTTCTGAGCTAACAAACAACACTTGATACGGAGAATTTTCTCCATTCCGCGTTAAGTGCTACTTTTAAGAGTTAACAAACAGGCCCTAAGATACGTTACTTAAGGCATAGGTAGCTTATCTTAAGTAACTTACAATCCAAACACTCCCTTATAGCCCGTTTGGATAATAAGTTGCTTAAGATAAGTTACTTATGCCACAAGTAACTTATCTTAGTTTATATTTATTAAGAACATAAGTATTGTTATGGGTGAAAATGGACTGACCAACACGATAAGGTCAGCTTGGACATCTGTGCGCGTCATGAGGTCACCCAACACCAGTTATGACTAAGGAGCTCTGTAAGTGTTATGGTCTTATACTCCTTTGATTGTCAAATTTTGATGTGTCAAAACATCTATCTGTGTCTTGTGCTTGTATGATGATTTATATGAATTCAAGACACTGCATAAACACTTCAAGAAGCTACAAGTTGAACTTTTCAAGAAGTTACATATTGAAGTTCAAGAAGCTACATGTTGAAGTCTCAAGAAGCTACAATGTTGATGTTCAAGTCTTAAGAAACAACTCATGACTTCAAGACTAATAAGCAATGCATGAAGTAGTTGTTATGCTGATGAAGATCTCAAGTTTGAAGCTACAACAAGTTCAAGATCTCAAGCCTGATATGGTTCAAACAATCTACATTCGTTGAATGGTTGAAGTTCAATGTCCATACGACATGATTCAGGTTTGAATGACCTTAGGTTGACCCTTTAAGTAGGTCACTTTGGATACATAAATCAAATATTTATTTTACATAAGTTTGGTCTATTCTACGACCAGTCCTAGCTCTTGTTCGACCAGTCCTGGCATTCCAAGAAATTCCACGACCAGTCCTAAGTAGTTGAAGATTTTTCAGAATTTTTGGTACGCCCACGACCAGTCCTGGAGGCCCTTCGACCGGTCGTAGGTGTGGCTTCGACTCGTCCACGACCAGTCGTGGAGCTACGACTCAAAGTCCAGCAACGTAATCTATGGTCCTACGACCAGTCGTAAGGATCTACGACCAGTCGTAGGTGACCCACGACCAGTCGTAGGCTACTCACGATCAGTCGTGGAACGACTTTCAAAGATCGCGCTCAATATTTCAAAAATCTGTTAGAGCTACGACCAGTCGAAGGTTTCTAAGACCAGTCGTAGGAACGATTTTTGCTTCTATAAATTGAACACGAAATTCAGAGTTTTCACACTTCAACTCTATTCTATTCAAGAATTTTCAAGTGATCACTTTGAGATAAGTCTGTGTTTATTTTAAGCTACATTGTGCTTATTTAATATTCCTTTTTGCTAGCTTATTTAATTTGATTTTGTTTCTATATTCCAATCTTATTTGATAAGAGGAATTATCTTATTCCTTCTTCTTGGAATCAAAATCAAATATAGCTACTTGACAACAAGTTAAATCTAAAATCTATTAGAATTTAGAACCTTATGAATGTGAGTATTAGAAATTGAACTTTGACATTCAATCATCTACTCCGATTGGTTCTAAATTTCGCTAAGAAAAGGAGAAATCCAGGTATTTTACAATTCTGTAAAATTTATTTACTTTTGGTTTTGTTTGAGGTTAAGCCAGAAAAATCTCATTGTACTGGTTTTGTTTGAGGTTAAGCTAGAAAAATCTCATTGTATTGGTTGTCTGAGGAAAACCAGAAAACTCGAGAAAGAGGGTTTTGAATTGTGTAAGCCCAAGTGAAAAAGACACAATTGTAAAGGTTTTGGTGAACTGTGAAAACCTATTTGATAGTGAACGCTAATATCCCTGTGTGAGGATATTAGGAGTGGAGTAACTTTTTGTGTGGCTGTTGGAAACAGGTTGGTGTACACACAAGCGAACCACTATAACTCTTTGTCTTGTGGATTGAATGCTTGCTTAATTTTCATATCTTTTATCATTCGATTATGTGGAATGTACAAGTGGATGTGAATGTTGTAACTATTTACATTTCAAGCAAGTGTGGGGATTGTTGTAATAATTTAGATCTATATACGCATTTAATTTCAATTCCTTACTATTTCATTTACTTATATTAAAATTGAGTCCTTGATCCAAAAGAGGTTCTAGAAATAAGGTTATCCTACCATAAGCCCTTGTTTATTATGGTGTAAGGTTGTCCTTAGAACTGAATTTGTATCAATCTCTCAATACTTATTTATCAAGGTGATTTAAATTTAGCATTGTGAATTGATTCATAATTGTAAGGATATTGGTTTACTTTATTTCCGCTGATTTTATTTTAAATTTGGCATAGTCCTATTCACCCCCCCTCTAGGACATATAGCTTGGCCTTTTCAAGCTCCTCAACGGCTAGACACAGAGATCCACTACAGGAAAGCACACCCATTCCTCTAGGATGACCATCAGAAGATGAAGTATCTCAACTTCCATCAAATACAGAGCTCTTCCCCGGTCCCATCCATTTTCAAGCTGTTGCTCGGATCATCTCTTAGTCATGGCCCCCTGAGGGATGAATCACCGTAGGGTAAAACCTGGAGTTGACACGCTCGGGAGAGCCCCACATCGTATGATAAGATGAAGAGGATGGACATCCTCGGTGTCCCCTACATTCTACTAGGGATAGGAGCTCTGTCTCTATGCTCCGATACGATGTTAGCTTGACAAGTCAGCAATTCACTCAATGTTGAGGGAAAGCTCGGCCACGGCTCGCCAGAGAGCCTAGGCTGGTGAACTACTTGAGATGAATACGTAAGCCACCTCGGATGTCCTGCTCAGCCTCGGTCTTTTACCGCATATTTCTCCTGATTCCGACCATTCGGACCTTATCAGAGAGATCTGTCCGAGATCTCAGCCGAAGATCTCAGAAGATATCCATGACATGCTCGGGATATGATTTCCTCTACGATACGGCCCTACTAAGCAGGGAGATTACCTTCTACATCATCGCCCCTCCTCACCTATATATAAGAGCATCCCTAATGGTGAAAGGAATGCACAATCTTAACCCCAAAAACCCTTTTTTCTACTAAGACCCAGATTCCCTACCTGACTTAGGCATCAGAGGATCCCCTGCTTAGCCTATGTCTCATTTTTCTTTTCTGTGTGCAGGTGTTTGAAGGTCCAAAGAGGGCTAACCATATTTCTACATCAACAGTTTGACGCGGTTTGTGGAAACGACATCGGAAGTCGTCTCTCCACCTATGATGATTCAATAATGGCAAATGAGAGAAAGAAAGCCCATAACACCGCTATTGTGCCTAGTCTTGTACCGCCAGAACAGTCTGTGGACCGTTGGGACTCATCATCACAACCTCAGGCTGATTTTGTGCCAGTAGGCCTTGTGCAGCGGTCCCGGAACTGAGGAGGTCGGCTTGTCTCTCTAGAGCACCAAGTTGAAGCCCTAATCAACAACATTGATCACATGAGGTGAATGTTAGAGCGACAAATCCTTCCCCCAACTAGGGGGCTGAGGAAGTTATTGCTCGAGTAGCCATGGAAGTTTCTGTGCTATCTCGAGAACCCATCAACTCCCAGAGGAGCATACTGGTTGGCGAAGCACCGAGACGAGCATCTGCCCACGCTTCGGGCACTACCATGCTGGCTACCTTCGACTTACGTCATGAGTTAGAGAAGAAGAGGCATGAAAAAGCTCCCAAGGTCATGGCTGAGATAGTAACTGAGAACGAAGACCCCCCAGGAGGCCAAGCTCAACAAACTACGAGGCCAGATCGGCGACATGCGGTAGGCCTACCGCGTGCACATTCCAACCTCAATACAAGCTATATTGGAGGAAACTGAACCACCGTTCACCGCTGATATCATGCATGCTCAGCTCCCGCCTAGATTTCGGATGCTGCAGATCGCTCCTTATTCTGGGACCATCGACCTGGCCGAATATTTGGAATCTTTTAGGGTATGGATGGAGCTTCATGGTGCATCGACTAAGATAATGTGCCGAGCATTCTCCCTAACTTTGTCAGGGGCATCTCAAAAATAGTTTCGATAATTGAAACCACAGTCCATCAGTTCATTCACACAACTCAGTTAGGCCTTCATCACTAACTTCATCATAGGAAAGAGGCTAAAACCAACAACTCACCTCCTCACCATCATCTAAAGAAAAGATAAGCTATTGAAAGATTACATGAAACGCTTCAACCTGTAAGCGATGCAAGTAGAGGGCTATTCGGATTAGTTCATCATGACTATTATGATGGTCAGCTTGAGGGAGGGGAGATCTCTCTTATTGCTCAGCAAGATCCGCCGATGACACTGGCCGATCTCCTCAAACGAGCCCAAAAATACTCAGAATAAGGGAAGCTCGACCAAGGAGAAATGACTTAAGGATGAACAGACGTCAGCTCCTAGCAACAAGTAGAGAAGAGATGACGATTCTACGAGAGGTTAGCGTCTGAGCAGATGACTCAAGAGCAGGTTCAACTCTTACATTCCTCTCAATGCGACGCCCGAGCAGGTTCTCATGGAAGTTCAGGACAAACAGCTCCTCGAATGGGCGAACCGGATGAAGACCGACTCCGACAAGCGAGACATACGGAAGTATTGTCACTTCCACCGTGACCATGACCATTCCACCAGTGACTGCTTCAACCTTAAAGAAGTGATCAAAGCCCTCATCCATAACAGGCATTTACGAGAGTATGTTAACAGGAGGGAAGAATGGTCAGATCGGAAGAATGAGCAACACATCAATGGCAACAACAACGAGCTACGGTAGAGATATGCACCATCTTCAATGGATCTGTTGGAGGAGGAGACTCGAATCGAGAACGCAGAACCCATGTCCGGAGCATCAACCACAACAGCTCGGAACATCAAGTCCACCTCACTTGTAGATATCCAAAGGAAAAAAAAAGTGGCCTCCTGCGAACTGAGCTTCACTGAGGAGGACGCTTGAGGTGTCCATCACCCCCATAATGATGCACTGGTGGTGGCCATGACCATAGCCAACTGCAAAGTATTTTCGATTTTAATGGACACCGGCAGCTCGGCTGACATCCTCTTCATCGATGCCTTCGACAAAATGGGAGTCGGGAGGTCCCGAATCTGACCTGTCAAAACTCCTTTGCTCGGGTTTGCAAGGGATAAAGTCACCTTCGAAGGATCTATACAACTCCCGATTACAGTGGGAGAAGGACCAAACCAGATGATGACCATGATTGACTTCCTTGTAGATGACTGCCCTTTCGTCTACAATGTCATCCTCGGACGACCGTCCCTCAACACTTTATGAGCAGTGGTATCGACCTACCACCTCGTAATGAAATTTTTTACCCAGCACGGAATGGGGCAGGTAAGAGGAGATCAGCAGGAAGCCCGATAGTGCTACTCCATGGCATTAAGGGCATAACATCAAGCAATGGATATCACCTCCCTTGATCCTCGGGAGGAGTCGATCGAGAGAGGGTCTCCAATGGAGGACCTCACAACCATCCCCCTCAGTGAATTTGACCCGACCCGAAAATACAGGTCAGCTCATCACTAGCTCCAACTTTACCGGATGATATATGAACATCTTCCAATGACACATCGACGTATTCGCCTAGTCCCCTCGGGACATGCCCGACATCAGCCCAAAAGTGATGGTCCACAAACTGAATGTCGACCCCGATCATCGACTAGTGAGGCAGAAGCGATGAGCGTTCAAACTAGAATGGTACGCTATCATTGGTGAAGAGGTAAGCTCCTCGAAGCAAGTTTTATAGAAGAAATCTACTATCCTATCGCCAACATTGTCTTGGTGAAAAAGTTTAATGGAAAGTGGCAAGTCTGTGTTTATTACACCAACTTGAACAAAGCTTGAACCCAATGACAGCTTCCCCCTTCCACGGATTGACTAATTAGTCAACAGCACGGCCGACCATGAGCTCCTAAGCTTCATGGATGCTTATTCGAGCTATAACCAGATCACCATGCATCCCCATGACAAGAAGAAGATGACCTTTGTCACCAACAAAGGGCTCTACTGCTATAAAGTCATGCCTTTCAGGTTGAAAAATGCTGGGCCACATACCAATGACTCATCAATAAAATGTTCGATCAGCAGATTGGACGCTCCACGGAGGTCTACGTCGATGACATGCTCATTAAGAGAATCAAAGTTATGGATCACATCACCGACCTCGAGGAGATGTTCATAATTTTGCTAAAATATTAGATGAAGCTGGATCCGAGCAAATGCGCCTTTGACATCAGCTCGTGAAAGTTCATTGGCTTGCTAGTCAATCGAAGGGGGATTGAGGCCATCCCTGAAAATATCCGAGCTCTACTAGACATGAGCTCACCTAGGACGACGAAAGAAATTCAGTGCATTACAAGAAGAGTTGCCGCCTCAACTGGTTCATCTCCCGAGCCACTGACTAGTGCCTCCCTTTCTTCAAACAGTTAAAAGGAAAACAGAAGATAGAGTGGATCGAGGAATGCAATCTTGCCTTACAACAATTCAAACAGTACTTAGGTTCAGCCTCATTGCTATTATACTTAGCAGTCTCGACATAAGCGGTCAGCTCGGCCCTTATCTGGGAGCAAGAAGGGAAACAACTACCAGTGTACTACGTCAGCAAAGCCTTGGTCTCGGCCGAGACCAGGTATCTAGACATTGAGAAGCTAGCCCTGGCTTTGGTCGTGTCATCCTGCTGCATCCAACCTTACTTGCAAGCCTATCCAATTATAGGATCGACCAACCAACTTCTCCGCCAGGTGCTTCAGAAGCTCGAGGTGTCGGGGAGACTCACGAAATGGGAAATCAAGCTCAGCTAATTCGACATCAAATATCAACCTCTAACCACCATAAAGGTCTAAGTAGTGGCTAATTTGATTATCGAGCTCACTTGCAGACATGACCTGGAAGCTAGTTCGAGCACCGAAATTGACCAACTTGTAGACCAGGAGGCTAAGCCTGACCTACCGACCTGGACATTGTATGTTGACGACTCATCCATTTCTAAAGGCAGTGGGGCTGGGGTAGTCCTTAAAGCTCCCGACTAGACTTGCTCACAATATGCCTTAAGATTTGAGTTTCAAACATTGAACATCGCAACAGAATTCGAAGCATTGCTCACCAGACTTAGGTTGGCAGAGTAATGGGAGCTCAAAACCTGAAAGTCCACAGTGATTCACAGACTGTCATCAACCAGATAACCAATGGGTATCAGGCCAAGGAAGAAAGAATGATCGCCTACTTACGAAGGGCCTGAGAACTTATAAGTAAATCCCCCAAGTGCGACGTCAGTCTGATCCCCAAGTCAGAAAACTCCAAAGCAGATATACTAGCAATGCTAGCCACATCAGCCGAAGATGATATACCAAGGTTAATCTTGATCAAATTCTTGGCCGAGCCGAGTATCAATGAATCCAACCCGAATGTGGTTCTTCTAGTGAATACGGTCTTGGGTTGGATGGACCTAATCGTTAGATATCTTCAGGAAGGCAAGCTACCCGAAGATCAGCTCGAGGTATGCAGGCTTCTTTTTAAGTCAGCTCGGTACACCATGGTCGAGGACACCTTATACAAAAATGGGTTCTCTCTACCCTATTTGAGATGTCTCTGACCTGAAGAGGCTGAGTATGTTCTAAGAGAAATTCACAAGGGGATTTGCGACAACCATTCTGGTAGTCGTGCCCTTGCCTACAAAGTCATCCAACAAGGATACTTTTGGCCAACCATACAGAAAGATGCCAAACAGTACACCCAGAGATGAGATAAATGTAAGAGATTCGCGACAATACCTCATCAACCACCTGAGCAACTAACCCCCATGATCGAGCCATGACCGTTTGCCAAATGAGGGATAGAAATCATCGGCCCCCTGCTAACCGGTAAAGGGTAGACCAAGTTCGTAGTCGTTGCGGTCAACTACTTCACCAAGTGGGTCGAGGCCAAGCCGCTGGCCAAGATCACTGAACAGAAGATCACCGACTTTATCTGGTAAAATATCATATGTCGGTACAGAATCTCGCACATGATCGTCTTGGACAATGAGAAGCAATTCGACAATGATCGGTTCTGAGGCATGTGTGGGAACCTCGAAATTCAAAACGCCTACTCATTGCCTCGGCACCCCCAAGCTAACGATCAGGTCAAGGTCATCAACAAGATTATTAAAAACTACTTCCGAACCAAGCTTGAGAAAGCTAAAGGGGCCTGTGCTGAAGAGCTTCCCCATGTCCTCTGGGCGTATAGGACCACTACCTAGACAGCCATAGGAGAAACTCCTTTCTCCTTGACCTTCGGAGCAGAGGCCGTTGTCCCAGTCGAGATCGGACTCCCTACTACGCAGATTTGTTCCTATGATAAAAATTAAAATGCTAAGTAGAGGACACTAGACCTCGACCTGCTCGATGAAAGAAGGGAGCAGGCCCAACTTAAGGATGTAACTCGGTAACAACAGGTCACCCGATTCTATAACTCCTGAGTAAGGTTGAAGGTTCTGAACAAGAGATTTGGTCATCCGTAGAACCTTTCAAAACACCAAGGAGTTCAGCTCGGGAACCCTAAGGCCGAATTGGGAATGACCCTACAAGGTGACAGACACAGCTTGACCTAAGACCCTATTAACTTGAAGATATGGAAGAACGACCTCTGCCGCATGCGTGGAATACTGAACATCTGAAGATCTACTACCCGTGAAGGCCAACCAAATCTCAGATCGGAATCTACATGTCTGCTATCCGGAATCTATAAAATTGATTTATTAGGTCAGAATCTACATGTTTAATTTAGAATCTACAATAAAATCCCAAAGATGGGAAATTTTAAATTCTACTCGTTGTCTACAACATCCAATCTGCATAGTCTATAGAGGACTTTCCTTAATATAAGAAAAACTATTCTCTCACCAATCGTTCAACCCTTAGAGAAGAGGTTAGACCATTAATCAATTCTACTACATGGCTAATTGAGGACTCCCCTTAGTGCAAGGGAGAAACAGTCCTTAGCAGTTGCCCCACCCTTAAAGAAGAGGCCAGACCACTAATTAATAATGCTACTCGGATTGCGTGATCTACAATGAGGATCTCTTAGTATAAGGGAGAACAATCCTCTTAAGAAAAGTGCTCAGCCTTCTATGAAAGGGTCATTACAAATCGTCTATATATTCTATAAAGGAAAAATTCCCTTAATAAAAGGAAGAGCTCAAGAGCTCGCCCCATCGCTCCTACTCGACTAGTATGCTCGGCCTGTTGTTGTGGCCGACGAACAACTAAGTCCATTTAAAAACTCCACGCACAACAATTATTACAAAAAACTATCTTTTCATTCATATATCGAGGCAATACAACAAAAAATAGATAAAAACTATACAAGTATAAGAGGAGATGGCGAGGCTCAGTCAACTCGAGAGGGGGGCTACTAAGCGGCTTCGGCGTCGATCAGTGCGGGGTCCACCGATGTAGGGTCTGCTTGCACCTCGTCACTAAGGTTGTCGTGTTTCAGCTCAGGGTATAGACCCCTGACATATTCTATGCAGCGTTCGTAGCCGCAGTTGTAGATCACCTCCACCTCATCAGCTCATTCCTTTGAGGCTTTGTACTCCTCTACAACTGCGGCCTTGATCGCTGGGATGGCCACCATGGCCTCGGACAACTGAGCGGCCAAAGTCACCTCAACTTCAGCCAACTTGGCCACCGAACTCTCTCTCTCTCTCTCTCTCTCTCTCCCTCACAACTCTTTCTTTAGTACCGCATCCTCAGCCTTCAGCACTATGGCCTTGGCTGCCGCTTCAGATCGCTCCTTCTCGACCGTACAAAGATGTGACCTTATCCCCTCCAACTCAGTCAACGCCGAAATATACTTTTATTAGGCTTTGCTCATTTGGATCTTCAGAGCATTACACTCCTCCCCAGTTAGCTCCAGAGCTCGTCGAAGGGCCTCGACCTCAGCAGTCTTGCCCTGGAGCTCTACCTCCACTTGCTCACACTCATCCACCACTTGCCTCATTTTTGGCTAGTAGACAAAAAAGCAGGGATGAGCTAAAACGAAGAAAGTATGTTAGAAATCAATCATAAACGGACAAGAATAGTAATGAGGAAAGGGTATACCTTTTAGCAGAATGCCACCACGTCACTTAGAAGGGTCTCCGGATGAGTGCTAATAAGGTCGGCAATCTGATCAGTCGAAGCATGCATAGACGCCTAATTGGTCGGGCCACACATATGGTACCCAGAGGATAGGGAGCTCGGTCCCTCAACTTGGCAACTCAGGGGCCCGAGGTATCACCCTCTTCGGCTACTTGCGAACTCGAGGTATCACCCTCTCCAACCTAGGCTGAGCGGATACGAGCTGAAGCTCCTCAGTCACTTGAGCCTCTCGAGATGGAGAGGTCTCATCCAGATCCACCACCTTTACAACTGCCTGCTGCAGAGGGATAGACAGGGCAGGAGTGTCCTGAGCCCCTTCACCTAATGCGGTCGGAAGCGATCGCTCTACCGAGGACCCCCCAATGTCAAATTTCGATCTCACCTCCACTGCAGTAGAGGCTTTAGCCAATATGGTCGAAGGGACCATTACCTTTCTCCTCACGGTTGACTTCCATCCGACTATTTTAGTGACAGGGGGAGGACAGACCATTTTCCCAGACCGTGATGGCTCGGCCATGTCTGCATAGGAAATACTTGGAGTTATTAAAAAGTCTACTCCATTGAAGCATATATATTATTCGTTACCTACTAGAAGGAGCAGTGGGACGGGCAGGTCGATAGATTTCGAATCGATAAAGGAGGTCTGGGGTAATTTATACGCTTCAAAGAGGGAGCTCGCCCTTTGCCGCCTTCATATTATGCACTTGCCTAAATTGTAGGTTAGATAGAAGAGGTGAAGTCTTGGGAAAGCCTGCAAAATTGACCAATGGTTAGTAAATTCAACTATAGATGTACGAAGAAAAATCTTAAGTTTAGCGCCTTGGCAATGTCCAACATGGGGTGGCAAATTTGATGGGAACCCGAACTCACAGTCTGGCTAGTTCAGCAATGGGCACCTCCCATTCTCTAGCTGCCTATAACCACTTATTCTTCCAAATTTTGTTGGAAGTTGGTTTGCCAGTAATGAGGGCCTTGCCCATATTCGTCCACACCGAGAAGTAATACCAGCTCAGCTGCTTCAGGTAATCCTTAGGCTAGTATAAGTTCAAAAACTCCTCGACTGTCAGCTCTTAGTTCCCAAGTTGGAACTAGAGGATGTAAGTCCCCAGCAATGCCCTCCAGGCATTCGAGATAATATGGTTGGGAGCCATCCTCATGCGAGAAGTGGCCTCTCGCACGATACAATGGAAAGGCAGGCAGAGCCCGCACTACAAGGCGACCAAAAAGATAGCCATCTCACCTTCGGACGGGTCACCCAGAACTTCACCAGGATTGGGGATTCTAAGTCTCACTGAGTCCACAATCCAGAACTCAGATCTAATCCGGGCCAGGTTAGCCCCGATCATTATCGACCCAATAGGATTGACCTCGCTTGGCTGCTTGGCCGAAGTCTGAGCAGCTGCCCTCTTCGACGAAACAGATTGCATCGTTCGGCCGTGATTTAGAGGTAATGGAGATGAAGGATCAGAGGGAACCTCTAGCTAGGAATCTATGCTCTTTGGGTTGAAATCTTCCTGGAAAGCATATACTTTAAGGCCCTCACCCGAGATATCAGACATACCAGGTCTGGAAGTAAGAAAATGGAAGGAAAGAAGGGGCGAGGGTCACAGGAGGAGAATTTCTAACTTACTGAAAATCTCTAAGACAGGGAGCTCGAGAGGAGGCTGTGGGAGAAAATGTGTAACACCTAGGCCAAAACAAGGGCGTCCACTAGCAAGATTGTAACGCCCTGAAAATCGGGGGTCGAGTAGCAACTCGACACTCGAGTTCCAAAACATCACTTATGCAACACAAATGCTTATGATTGAATGTTGCCTATGTAAGTGCAATAAACATGAGTGAGATTATACCAAAACAGTAATTCATACTCTAGATCCATGTATAAACGCAAGCGGAAGACTAAAAGATGTATATAGATGTATATAAAATAAAATAATCTCGATCTCAAGAGTGAATTCCAACTGAGTCACCATATACATATATGTGTTCCTGAATCAAAATATCAAAATAGTACAACTGTGATCATGAACCCTATAGTCCCGTAAATCTAGATAGCCTACGCGAAGCCTCCAGCGAACTGCATATAGGAAAACTCATCCTGGTCTTCATAATAATCAGGGTCAGTCTCTAGTGGATCGTCAGTACCTGCGTCTAAGACAGCGTCTGGTAGGTGTCTAGAACACCGTCCCGTAACGTGGGAGTGAGTAGCTAACTCAGTGGAACAATAGAGCATAAGTTAACATGTTATCAAATCAGTCAAGCAGTAATGATAAAGTAGTACAAACAACATTCCTAAGTACTGTAATTCATGCAAGGATAAGATGCGATTATGATGCATGCCCTCACCAACATACTCCCTCGTGCAGCACCATCTTACGTCCGCGGCATGCTGGCACCCTCAGTGCTCCACATCTTCCAGGCACATGCAATGCGATGATGAGCATGATTACCGAGTTGTTATTAGTCCTTTTCATTTAGCAGTATTGGAAAACTAAGGTACCTTCCTTATATCATTCCCAAACAATGATCCATTCTAGGGTCGTCAGTCCTAGATAATCTCATACGATCGTGTGTTTTCCGGAGTTCTTTGCAAGTCGCTGCCGAAGTACATTACATGGAATCGTTACACCACTCCCCCATCACCTTATAAATACAGCCTAGTTTATACTCTTGTTGCTATGGGAAGGCTAGTCGCCTCTCTGTAGCTTCAGAGTATGCTCGAGGTCACAACAAAGGGCTCGTCACCAATCAGTGTAAGCCGATAGCTCGAATACAGTGTCCCATACCACCGTATTCGGCTCACGAGTCAGGGTTGCTCACTGGTCACTACGGGGAGGCACGTGGCCCCAGCGTAGGCCGACAGCTCGACTACGGTGTCCCATACCACCATGCCCGGCTCATGAGTCTTACCGGATAGAGGTACTAAGGTTTACGGGGTTACACTGGTAAGTCTGGTACCCTAGGTTCAAGCAGTAGCGTCCAAACATGGTGAACATACATTAGACAGATCGGTTTACTTGACGAGCTCGGCTAGCTCGAGTGCACAACAAGTTGAACGATATGAAGTATATAAGCACTTCATGTGGCCAGCTACTATCGTCAACCGAAGTACAACTCGGGTTCGGCGAACACATCATACGTGGCGAATGAATCTTAGCCACGCACTCGAGTCTGTTACCGATCGTCTGGACTATAATCATAGCCCCAATCATAATCAATCCTTAACCAGAAATATATAGAGTAGAGCATAATAAACAAAGTAATTCAAACATGTTAACAAACATGTCATAAAGCATGTTACAAAGCACAATCTAAACAAGAAATACAAACACATATATTTCTTAGTAAGCGGTTAAATTAAACAACCATCATGGAGGAAATCATATACATCTCTAAGGTAGTTGAGAATCCCATCTCAACACCTACTTGCAGCATGATTATCTAAACATTTACTCTTACAAGCATTTTCACAAACACTTAGAATACACTATTTTAACATACATAGTGTATATTAGCAAAAACATGTATTAGGGCGAACCCTTTCGCCAAGTAAGTATTATACAAAAATATAATATGTTCATACAGTAAATAATCATGGTAAACACATTTCTAAAATTTATACGTATACGGTACTTTCTACAAATACTAAGAATACAGGATATTCAACATAGTTATCGTATAACCGAAAAGAGAAATGGACAACACTTTATACATGTACAATAACATACAGATCATGAATCTATCATTATCTGACATTGAAAGCATTGAAAACCATAACCTATACGTCTAAAGTCCGCACATTTTATCATAGAATCGTAACAAATTTGATAGGTTTGCTAAACTTCGGTATACAGCGATGTGGCAACCTATAACAGGCTTTAGGTTAGTTATTCCATAACTTACAACTATCAAAATCCCAAAACAGGTTAGGGTTAGGGTTTCTTACCTAGAAACGAAGTCGGAATCGCCAGGAAAGCGATTAGAATGGGGTGGTTAAGCTTGCAGAGTGGCAGGGTAAGATAGCACGGAGCTTCTCCCACTTTCTCTCTCTTTTCTCTCCTCTCCCCTAGGGTTTTTCTTAAATTCGTATGGCTGAATGAGAGAGGGTTTTAAGGTCCTTATATAGCCTAAAACTACACCGAAATAGACCTAAGGTCAAGGTATACTTAGGTTATATCCAAAGTAGACCCGTTTCATCTCAACAGAGTACTTCTGGCGGCCCCCCTTGAGCCAAAGGTCGGACTTAAGCTCACAGACTCTGGATCTAGGTGGAGTTAAGTTTTCGTTCCAGTCGGATTCCCAGATCACACGTGGTGGACCAGTTTCAGTTCAATGGTCTTCGAATCTCGATCAGAGATTTCAAGTACAATGCCATGTATATGAAATTTTTCCTGATCCGAGGGTGTATTTGGGACAGATTCCGACGGTCCGATTGCTTATATTTGGCCCGCAAACACTAAGTCTCGGATTACTTAATTTCTAAAGAAAACTAGGTTTTCTCACACCCCTTGCTCTGGTCTCAAGCGAATAGCCGTGGGACACTGTCTGGAGTTGATTTCCGAGATGGTTGTCAAGCCCAGCGAGGCAGTCCTAAGTCTATAACTTCATATCATTCGGACTTTCGATGCGCGGTCCAGATCTAATACGGAGTTTCAATGTGCTCCCGAGAGTAGTCGGGTAATGAGTTTGATTCTAGATTTTAGGGTAAGCTAGCGTCAATGATTCTACAAGTTTTAGGTCTTACAGATCGTATTTAAAGCGATTCAAGTGGATTTCATGGCTAATCCAGTTTAGCACTTAGTTAACTTTGTCTAATTTCTAAAGGATTTGATCCTAAGTGCTTTCTGCCTGAGGTGGTGCTCAGGCCATTGCACGAAATTTTTCGAGTCGTTACAATCTACCCCCCTTAATGAAAAATTGTCCTCAAAATTAGTACCTTTCGTACTCCTCGAGAAGCTGAGGGTAGTTCTTTCGGATCTCGGCTTCTGTCTCCTAGGTAGTTTCCTCCTCTGTATGATGCGTCCATAGTACCTTTACGAGTGGAATCACTTTACTGCGCAACACCTGCTTCTTTCTGTCTAGGATACACGTCGGACGCGGTACATATGTAGCATCGTTGCTTAACTG
This sequence comes from Magnolia changhungtana, assembly GCA_030180095.1. Taxonomy (NCBI): domain Eukaryota; kingdom Viridiplantae; phylum Streptophyta; class Magnoliopsida; order Magnoliales; family Magnoliaceae; genus Magnolia; species Magnolia changhungtana. The sequence continues at coordinate 3,188,111 of JASAUF010000662.1, forward strand.
CACCTGCTCCCAATGGATGATGTGTGAAGGATCAGGGACATTTCTTCAGCATAGATACATGAAATACGTTGTGCACGCCCACGAGTGGTGTGGGCAAAGCGATACGATATGCCACCGCACCCACTCGGTCAAGTATCTGAAACGGACCGATTAATCTCGGTGTGAGCTTCCCCTTCTTCCCAAACCGAAGAACTCACTTCATAGGGGAAACTCTGAGGAATACGTGATCTCCAACCCCAAACTCAAGCGGTGGCCGCCTCGCATCGGCATAACTCTTTTGTCTGCTCTGTGCCGTCAGGAGTCGACGCCTGATAATGTCGATCTTTTCCGAGATCGCCTGTACCAATTCTGGGCCAATCAAGCTGCGCTTGCCAACTTCTGCCCAGCAATGAGGTGCTCTGCAAGGGCGCCCATACAAGGCCTCGTAAGGAGTCATGCTAATACTCGTCTGAAAACTGTTGTTGTAGGCGAACTCTGCGTACGGGAGGCAGTCATCTCAATTGTCCATGAAGTCTAACACACACGCCCATAACATATCTTCTAAAATCTGATTCACCCGCTCTGTCTGCCCGTCGGTCTGAGTGTGAAACGCAGTACTGAACTTCAGCTTCACACCCATCGCTTCCTGGATACGAGTCCAGAAGATGGATGTGAATCGCGTGTCTCGGTCTGTCATGATCTCTAAAGGAACTCTATGTAGGCGAACTATCTCTCTGATGTATAACCTGGCTAAGTCGTCTGCAGAGTTTGTAACTCTGATAGGGAGAAAATGAGTCGATTTGGTCAACGATCACCCATATGAAATCATGTCCCATCCTCGTCTTCGACAGCCTCGATATGAAATCCATGGAGATGAAGTCCTACTTCCATTCAACTATGGGCATGGGCTGAAGGAGTCCAGGAGGTTGGCGATGCTCGGCCTTGACCTGCTAACACGTGAGACAATGTGAAACATACTCGGCGATATGAACCTTCATATTGTCCCACCAATATGAACGCCTCATGTCCTAGTACATCTTCGTTCTACCAAGGTGCATCGCAAGCTTCGATTTGTGGGCAGTCTCGAGGAGCTCCTGTCGCAAGTCACGAATATCAGGAACGCATAGGCGGCCACGGTATCATAAACCTCCATCTGTGCCAACTCTCCACTCGGAGTCCTTGGCATCGCTAGCTTACTTTCGAAGCTCAGACAGCCGCACGTCGCCCTTTTGGGCCTCGATAATTCTATCATCAATAAGTGGTCGCGCGACACACTCAAATGACTCCTCCATTGTGAGCTTTTGCTCGAAGTCCCGCACGAACTCCAACATATCCCACTCTGCTATCATCAGCGGAGCCGCAAATGCAATAGTCTTCTTACAGCTCAACGCATCTGCCACAAGGTTGGCCTTGCCAGGATGGTAGGAGACCTCGAACTTGAAGTCTTTTAAGGTTTCCATTCATCGGCGCTGCCTCATATTCAAGTCCCGCTGAATGAATATATACTTAAGGCTCTTGTGGTCACAGAAAAGCTCGAACACCTCCATAGAGGTAATGTCTCTAGAGCTTCAATGCAAAGATGACAGCTGTTAACTGAAGGTCGTGTGTAAGGTAATTCTCCTTGTGCTTCCTTAATTATCTCGAGGCATATGCAATCACCTTGTCCTTCTGCATAAGGACGCGACCCCAGCCAACGCGAGACGCGTCAGTGTATATCATATACTTAACCCCTTGCTATGGCAATACTAGCACAGGGACGGACGTCAGTCTATCCTTCAGCTCCTGAAAAGCTGCTTCTGCCTTCTTATTCCAGGCGAACTTCAAATCCTTACGCGTCAACTGTGACAATGGCCTGGCGATCTTCGAGAAGTCCCGAATAAAGAGTTGATAGTACCCTGTCAGGCCAAGAAAACTCCTCACCTCGGTAACTGAGCCAGGCTGCTTCCAATCCTGAACAGCTGCTACCTTAGCAAGGTCCACAGCTATCCCATCCTTGGACACCACATGTCCCAGGAACTTGATTTCCTCCTGCCAGAAGTTGCACTTCTTATATTGCGCGAACAACTGGTTCTTCTTCAAAGTATCCAACACGGCTCTCAGGTGCAGCTCGTGCTCTTCCCGACACGTGGAATATATCAGGATATCATCAATGAATACGATGACGAATCGGTATAAGAACGGTTGAAATACCCTGTTCATCAAGTCTATGAACACGGCCAGTGCGTTCGTAAGACCGAACGACATCACCAAGAACTCGTAATGCCCAAAACAGGTCCTGAAAGCTGTCTTCTGCACGTCTTCATCTCTGACGCGCAACTGGTGGTACCCTGACTGCAAGTCGATCTTCGAGAAATACCTTGCCCCCTTCAACTGATCAAACAGATCATCTATCCTGGGCAAAGGATACTTGTTCTTCACGGTGACCTGGTTCAACTTACGGTAATCAATACACAACCGTAGCGAGCCATCTTTCTTCTTCACAAATAGTACAGGTGCTCCCTAGGGGAACACACTAGGTCGTATAAAGCCCTTCTCTACCAGCTCGTCCATCTATTTCCGCAGTTCCTCCATGTCACATGGAGGCATGCGATACGTCGGTAATGAAATGGGTGTCACACCAGGCACAAGATCAATGGTGAAGTCAATCTCGCGCCGAGGAGGCAATCCAGGGATCGTCCTGAACACATATGAAAAGTCCCGAACTACTGGCATGCTTCCTAATGTCAACCCATCAACCGGGTACATTCAGTGCGGTTGCCCCACCGTGGATACACATTATATGTGAAAATGTAATGAAGTAGGCGAAAATCATCTGTTAATCTCGTCGATGGGAGGCAGTTGCCCCTAGTCCAGGGAACTAGTCTGCCACATAGATATCGCGTATGACGGTCTCTTTCTCGTACACTCTTGAAATAATCTTCATCCGCATGTACTTTACCACGTGGAATTCCCATGACCCGGGACACGAAGTCCACGTTAATGGTGTAATTCTGCTCCCTAATAGAAACGGTGAACTGGAGTGGATCAAGCGATGGGTCTCGAATGTGAGCGTAAAAAGCACGAACTGTGTTCTCATATGCGGGAGTCTTACCTTCGAACATAGGACCCCACTCAACGTCCACCAAGCGGTCCATAATCGGGTGTAGTCCAAACAGTCTCTCGTCAACATGGGCTTCAAGTACAACCCTGCGGCCACCAAACCGACCGTGCTCAAAGCCTATCAGTAGCGCTCTTTCGATTGGAACTTGGGGATCTAGGTCCCGCTTCGACCTATGCTCACGGACGGTACTTGTACCTGCCTCGACATCAGTCCTTTTCCTTGAACGGGTTGGGCGACCACTACATGAAAAATGGAAAAAAAATGACGGATTTAGAGACGGTTCTAAAATCGCTTGGTTTAAAGACGCTTTAGAGACGGCCGTAAACCGTCTCTAAAATTTTAGACGGCCCATGACCGTCCTTAATATTGTCTTAAAAATTTGAACATCCACAAATCATTTAAGACGGTCGTTGACCGTCTTATATGGGTCATTTGAGACGGTCATTGGCCGTCTGCATTTGAGACGGTCCTTGACCGTCTTATATGCCGTCATCTGAGACGGTCATTGGCCGTCTGCATTAGAGACGGTCATTGGCCGTCTTGTACTTGCAATCTGAGACTGTTAAAGACCGTCTCTATTAGAGACGGTCCTTAGCCGTCTAACAGCGTTGTCAAAGACTGTCTCTAGTAGAGACGGCCAAGGACCGTCTCTATTAGAGACGGCCCTAGACCGTCTGTATTAGAGACTGTCAAGGACCGTCTCTATTAGAGACGGTCCTAAACCGTCTTATAACCTTGTTAAAGACCGTCTCTATCAGAGACTGTCAAAGACCGTCTCTATTAGAGACTTTCATACTCCATTTTCATGCTCAGGTCAAAAATGAAAAAGCTCAAAAATTTTATAAATTTCAAAAAAAAAAAATAGTTGAGAAGCTTAGAAAAATAATTAACAATGTTTAAGAAAAATTTAAATTTTGAAAAAAAAATTAAGAACTTTCAATAATGTTGATAATTTTGAAATAAAAAATTTTGATAAAAATATGATATTTTAAAAAAGAAAATTTAAAAAATTAAACAAAATTGTGAAAAAATTGATAAAATGTAAAAAAATATATTTTTTTTAAAAAGAAAACTAGATTTTATATTTTGACAACAAAAATTGAAAAGTTATATAACAAAAGTGAGATTAAAAAAATGATATTTTGAAAAAGAAAATTTAAGAAATCAAACAAAATTGTAAAAAAATTGACAAATTGTAAAAAAAATATATATTTTAAAAAAAAGAAAACTAGATTTTGTATTTTGACAGGAAAAATTGAAAAGTTAGATAACAAAAGTGAGATTTTGATGATGTGTTGTATATCCTTGCCGCCCATACATTTCTCCACCCCATTTTTGGCCCGGGTATAAAAATTTGTGTAGATTTAAATCTTAAGTGGACCACACCATTGGAAAGAATGATAATATAATACCTCGCCATAAAAAATTATAAAGAGCCCATCATAAGGTTTTAGTAATGTTTATTTGCAATCCAACTTGTTGATAATGTAAAGGAGATCTAGATGAAGGTAAACTACAAAGATCAAATTGATCCAAAACTTTTGTGGCCTTCAAAAGGTTTTTAATGGTTATTTATCATTGTTTTGATTGGTATGGCCCACCTGAGATTATTGAGTTCTTGTGATTTGAAATCACATCCTAAAATATGATGGACAAATATATAGATGGTGTCGATATTCATAAAATATATCAAGGTGGGCCCTACACGGTTAGAGCAACACCCATGAAGGAGTTACCTAAATAGTGAAATGGTACTATAAGGTCACCTCATGGGAACTTCCAATGAGGTTAATCTGTGTGTGCCCCATCATGATGTGTGTAGAACATCAACACCATGCATTTGATGTGTCCCCTTTAAGTTCAAAAATCACTCGTATACGAAACTCAGGTGGGCCATTGCATCTAAAACTATGTGAAGACATCCTTAAAACATATAAAAGCATTTAATTGGTGGGGCCCACATGAGTTTTGGATGTGCATGAAACTTGGGCTGACTCCTCATCTAAGTGGGACACACATAATGAATGGCCTAGATCTATGAACCACATCTAGGTGGGCCTAATAAATGATTATGAATGTTTTAATGGGAGGGTAACCCTCTCAACTATATATAGTATGTGGTGTGGCCCACACAAGTAATGGATTGACTTTATTTTTAAGCTCGTAGCCCACCATGGAATGGTGCGCATTTGACTGACAGGGCAGATCCAAATCAAGTTCAAGTGGATCCACCATAGAAAAGAGTGGGATAGTGATACCCAGAAAATGTTTTCTGGTTATATCACTCATTCAGTCTAAATATTTTTCAAGGTAGCCTAGAAAATGTGTCCTGAACTTAATAGACAGTTGAGATCAACCAATTGGACCTTCTAAGTGTCTGAATACAACCAGAAGCCCTATAAGTTATAGTGCCCTGATAATACTCCCCTTACACCAGCCAATGACTGGTGGTCGGTACTCTGTGGCCCCCACCATGATGTATGTGTTTCATCCATGCTGTCCCTATATTTTTACAGATAATTTTACAATATGAGACCAAAAATGAGATATATCCAAATGTAAAGTGGACCACATTATAGGAAACAGTGTTGAATGAACGTCAACCATTAAAAACATTTTAGTAGCCATAAAAGTTTTGGATCAAGTTGATTTTTCTTTTCTTCCCTTCATCTGGTACTGTATGACCAAATCAACAGATTGGATGTCAAATAAACAATACAGTGGGCCTTAGGAGGATTTTAATGGTGGATATCCAATCACTATTGTTCTCATGTGGTGTGGACCACCAGAGATTTATATTCCTCTAATTTTTTGCACAAAGCTCTAAAATGATCTTTAAAAATGGATGAATTGAATGGATGAAACACATACATCATGGTGGGGCCCACATGAGTTTTGGATGTGTATGAAACTTGGTCTGACTCCTCATCCAAGTGGGACACACATAATGAATGGGTTAGATCTATGAACCACATCTAGGTGGGCCCAATAAATGATTATGAATGTTTTAATGGGAGGGTAACCCTCTCAACTATAGTATGTGGTTGTGGCCCACCCAAGTCATGGATTGACTTTATTTTTAAGCTCGTGGCCCACCATGGAATGGTGCATTTGATTGACGGGGTAGATCCAAATTTCAAGTGGACCCACCATAGAAAAGAGTGGGATAGTGACACCCACTATTGAAACCTTCTTAGGGCCCGCCATGATGTTTATTTGAGATCCAATCTGTTTATAAGTTAATACAGACATGGATGCGGTTGAAACTTGGTCTGATATCCCTCATCCAAGTGGGACACATAATGAGTGGGTTGGATATGTGAATCACATTCAGGCAGGCCCAATATATGATTATGAATGTTTTAAGGAAACCCTTCTCTAATACATTTAAGTGAGTTACTCGTTACTTTTACCAGAGTAAACTCTGTGGGGTCCACTGTTATTTATTTATTTTATCCACTCCATTCATCCATGTTAATGGATAATTTGAGGTCTAAAGAACAAAAAGGAAGCATACCAAAGCTCAAGTGGACCACACCACAGGAAATAGTGTGATTGAACCTCTACCATTTAAAATTTCTTGGAGGCCATAGAAGTTTTGGATCAAGCTGATGTTTGTGTTTTCTATTCATTCATATATTTTTGATATTATGAACAACCTTTAACCATTTTTGGACAATCTGATCAGTCCAGATTGAAAAGTAAATAACTTCAGATGTTTAAATCAAAATTCACTCAAATTGTTGATCAATCTTGTTTGCCCAATATCTTTGTCATATGTAGGATGATCAGGGCAAGCAACTAATCAAATTGAGGGTAATGATTAGTAAAATAGAGTGAATGGACCAGACATGTAAAATGGGCCAAATATTCTGGTCAAAATTGTGACCCAACTTATTGACTCGCCAGAACCTAAGAATTAATGTTTGTAAGTTTTGTGGGCCCCATCATGATGCGTGTCGAACATCAACACCGTGCATTTGATGTGTCCCCTTTAGGTTATTAGATATCTCAAAAATCATCCGTATACGAAACTCAAGTGGGCCATACCATTTAAAACCATGTGAAGACATCCTGAAAAATATAAAAACACTTGGTGGGGCCCACATGAGTTTTGGATGCGGCTAGAACTTGGTCTAACCCCTCATCTAAGTGGGACACACATAATGAGTGGGTTGGATATGTGAATCACATTTAGGCAAGCCCAATATATGATTATGAATGTTTTAAGGAAACCCCTCTCCACTCCATTTAGTTGAATTACTAATTGCCCTTATCATACTGAGTAAACTCTGTGGGGTGTACCATTATTTATTTATTTTATCAACTCCGTTCATCCATGTTAACAAATAATATGAAGTCTAAACAACAAAAAAGAAGCATATCCAAAGCTCAAGTGGACCACACCACAAGAAATAGTGTGATTGAACCTTTACCATTGAAAAATTCTTGGAGGCCATAAAAGTTTTAGATCAAGCCGATGTTTGTGTTTTCTCTTCATTTATATCGTTTTGATATTATGAACTGGTTGGATGGCAAATAAACATTACTGTGGGCCCAAGGAAGGTATCAACAGTGGAAATCATTATTTCACACTGTTTCATGTGGCATATATGGTCCACTTGAGCTTTGGATTTACCAAAATTTTGAGATCGACCCACATCGTTCATCCATTTTTCGAGATCATTTTAGAGAATTATCCAAAAATTGAATTATATCTAAAGATCAAATGGACCACACCACAAATACCAGCAGAGATGGGGAACGGATTGGCTAGTACTCCCCCTACCACCAGCCCGGCCCCACCATGATGTATGTATTTCATCCATTTTTACAGATCATTTTAGGGCTTGATAAAAAAAATGATAGGGATATAAATCTAAGGTTGACCACATTGTAGGAAAACAATATTGATTGGATATCCACCATTAAGATCCCCCTAAGGCCCACTGTACTGTTTATTTGCATCCAAACTGTTGATTAAATCATACAGGCCATGATGAAGGGAAAAAACAAAGATCATCTTGATCCAAAGCTTTTATGGCCCCCAAAAGGTTTTTAATGGTTGACACTCATTCGACACTGTTTCCTGTAATGTGGTACACTCGATATTGGGATATACCTCATTTTTGGTATCATACCATAAAATGATCTGGAAAAATAGATGGACGGCATGGATGAAACACATACATCATGGTAGGGCCCACAGAGCACCGACCACCAGCGTAGCTAATCCGTTTCCGCCTCTCTTTTTCTCATTTCCCCCTCTTACGAAAAAAAACACCTAGCTCTCCCTCCCTGTTTTTTCATTTCCCCCCCAAAAACAAAAACCTAGCTCGCCCCCTTCTCATCTCCTCCTCCTCCTCTCTCTCTCTCTCTCATACAGGGAGATCGTTGACGATGAAGAGGCCCTCTTGAGAGATTGCCGACCTACGATCGCGTCTCCAGAGGGATCTTCTGCAGTGCTAGTGAAGATTTCTCCGAAGCTGATATCGTCGGCCACAAGCCTCTCCCCAACACGACCAGCGGGGATGAGGGCCGACTCCTTCATCAGATCTAGATCGTTGGTTAGTGGGCCGCATTGTAGATGCTCATCCACCCAACGGTTTCTCTTTTCCTTTATTTTCCTTTATTTTCCTTTATTTATTTATTATTATTTTTTTCTTTGGGACCATCTTATCTTTTCAGTTTGTGGCATACACTATGAGGTCCACAATTTCACATTCAGTTGAAAAAATTGCTGAATGCTGGTGGATAGATACCAAGAGTCTGTATAACTGAATCATGGGACCTACTTATACAAGCTGACAACCTGACGTAGAGGGGTATCCTGGCCAAAATCATTGGGTTCGGGATCCTGTAATTTCAAGATAAAAAATGAAAAAAGTAAAAAAGTTCCCTGCTGTAGTTCACTTGTGCAGGATTATGTACATGGGATGTGTACTGGATGTTTGACGAAATGAGATTTGAGGCTTTTGAATTGTGATGCGTACCAGATGTTCAATGAAATGCCAAAGGGAGATATGCATACCAAATGTTTGATATAATAACTAATAAAAACTTGGTTTTTTCTTGTTGTTTGTGCTCCATGTGATTCCAACTCCATACCAAAGAAAGAACAATTAGCATGTTCTTTTTTAGCAGTATTGGACATTTTAATTGCGACCTTGCTTTGCATCCTCTAATGCTTTTATTTACTATTTAGTGCAGGGATATGTGTGCTCAACGTGGCAAAGTAGGCATCTTCAAGAATGATGGGAAAAACTGATGCAGGCTAATGCAGGGGGTTCTGGCATAGTTGATGTAAGCTGAAGCAGGGGGTTCTGGCATAGTTGATGTAAGCTGAAGCAGGGGGTTTTGGCATAGTATTGCAATTTTTTATTGGACTTTGCATCTCACTATTTACATCATCTCCATTTTTTGTTCATGTTTGGTCTTTTCATTGTTTTATTTCTCTGCTGATTTTGGAAATCCATTATCTACTTCTACATTTCTTTTTTTGTAGTTTATATATTTTGATGCTATATACTGCTGCAAAATGGATTTCTAAGTCTGGTTACTGCAAAGATGGGAAGAAATGAAAAAGCAATTCGTAAGTAATGATTGCTGGCATTGCTTACCCTCCTTTCTCTTCCATGATTGGTTGGCCATTGTACCTGGAAATGGAAACGGATGGTTGGGAGCATTTCCATTTCCTTCTAAAATCTGATGTAATTGCATCAAATGATGATGCCAAATCTATTTGATGGAAATGGATCTAGAGCCGTTGATTTCAAAATTATAACCATTGAAAGAATTAGCCATTGAAAGAAAAAGAAGAAACAATTGTGTGTGGAGTAGAAGTGCTGGAAAAAAAAAGTGCAACATTTTGATAATTTTAAAGATAAGTCATCAATTATATTTTCTTAGGGGCTATGTTTCCTTAAAATAAAAATAGAGAAAAATCTAGCTATTCTAAAAACCTTGGAAGTCTCTCACCCAGATTTCTGTCCTATAATGTTTTTTTTTTTTTTTTTTTTTTTTTTTTTACAACAAAATCATGTTGAAGACAATAAAGGGGAACACATTTTGGTTTCTCTTTATTTTCTAGAAATGGTGTTTATCAAGAAACACCATTTTCCTATTTTAAAAAATCTACAAATTCAAACAAACCCTTAATGATTCTCTAGCCATCCACGGGATTTTAAATCTAAAAAATCAGGCTAGTGGCGATTCCTTTTGTTTTTTGTTTTTCTTCTTTTTATTGCACCTTATATCTTCGAGTGGGCGGTGCCCATTTGTTTCATAAGTGTAATAGGGTTTTTAAAGTCCTCATATGATGGTAAATTGAGTGAGTGCTTTAGGCTTAATAAGTTAGGTCCAGAGGCTTAAAAAGTTGGGTCAAGTGGACCTACCATAGAAAAGAATGGGATAGTGACACCCACTATTGAAACCTTCTTAGGGCCCACCGCGATGTTTATTTGAGATCCAACCTGTTTATAAGTTAATACAGACATGGATGCAATTGAAAATTGGTCTGACCCCTTGTCCAAGTGGGACACACGTAATGAGTGGGTTGGATATGTGAATCACATTTAGGCAGACCCAATATATGATTAGGTATTCCTTATAAACCGTTTGGATGGAATATAAACATCAAGGTGTAGCCTAGGAAGGTTTTGATAGTAAGTATTCCTTTCCCCACTATTTGGATGGAATATAAACATCAAGGTGTAGCTTAGCGGACGGAGTAAACTTGTTTTATCAAGTTTGCTAATGAGTTCAACATTTTATTTTATTTTATTTTTTTTGCTTCTCAGACTTCCATACAAGCGGGGTTATTGAAAGACGGTCTATGTTCAGTTCAGGATCAGAGTGCAGGTCAGTTCTTTTTCCAGACCCTACCCCAGCCATTTTTCTAAAATAGGGTTTGAAGGCTATGCCTATTACATATAATTTTATTACTTATATTGATCTTTAGTCTTTTAATTTATATCATTCATTTGATTCCATGCATTTTGTAGAAATTCAACTGTTTGTATAGTGAAATCAAAGTCTGTTCCCAGACAGGTAAATCAAGAACTCCCAATTGGTGCATTCATATGCCTTTTTTCAGGGGCAATGTCTTAGAAAGAAGACCAGTCACCAAACTCTTTCCAATGAAACATGTCTAAATTGCATTGGTTAGACAAAAGTAAGTGTGAAGTGAAAATTGGAAAATATAATTCTAAGAAGTTAAGAACAGAAAATTTGTTACCAAGTACAATTTCAGTAGAACTTTTAGCTTAAAAATCAAGTGTTTCCTTCCTCAAGTTTTTAGAACTTTTAGCTTAAATCTCTAGTATTCCCATCGTGAAGCAGGAGAAACCACCAATTACAATATCTGCAATGAACAGTATATTGCAACAAAACCATGTTTCTTCTTATAGCCAATACTATAGTTTTTAGAAGTAAGCAATGATTTATCATAACAAATTGTGGAAAAGAATAGAAATTTGTGGAAAAGCTCTCCCTTGACTTTTGTAGGTAAAAATGCATGAATTAGCTAAAATATGTGATGTCTAATTGCCTATGTATACGATGTGTATATGTAAGCATCTTTGATGTGCATGTGGATGAATGATGGCATTCTTTTTCTTATTCAATGCACTATAAAATTCAAAAGGATGAAGATGATGGAAACATCCTTTGGTTGTCCATTATTACAGTGATTCACTTTCATATTTGAGGAAATGAAATCATTATATAACTACACATCTCATCTCAAATTGCATCAGGCTCTAGCAATAGGAACACTAGAACTTGCATTTTCCCTGTTTTTTTTTTTGTTATATATCTGATTTTATTTTAATTTTTAGAAAAAAAAGGTGCTAGATAGCCATTTGAACCTGTCCTTTTCCTTAAAATTTCAATTAAATACTTATATTTTCAAATGGAGATTAACCACTTTGAGAAGAGTAAATTCCATCAGTTACGTAGCGTTTTAACTTTTAGGTGAAGTTTTAGAAGAGTAAATTACATTTGTTGTTGAGGTGTTTTATTTTTTCATTTTTCAATTTTCAATTATAATTAAATTGTTCTTAGCCTTTCCTTCTCCATCATGCTTCAGCTATTGAGCATCCTTAGTGGCATATATATTTTGGGTTTTTGTAGGCTGCTGAATAGGATTATGAAAGAGAGAAGCTTAATGAAAGAATAGCAAAACTCTCTGGTGGTGTTGCTATCATTTAGGTATTCTTTAGGAATCTTCTTCTCCCTCAAACACGGTGGTTATGATTGAACTACAAATTGGTATAAATGTGTTCAATTCCCCTATATGTATGCATTCACGCATGGATATTTTTTTTTGTATGGATGCATCATGCATGGTTTTATGATAAAACACATGTATGTATGTGTGTATATGTATGCATGCACGCATGGATGGATGAAATGTATGCATGCATGCATGGATGGATAGATTATGCATGTGTGTGTATGCATGCATACATGCATGGATGGATTTATGCGTGTGTATATGTATGTATGTATGCATGCATGGATGGAAGACCGGATGGATGGATCATCACGCATGTGTGTGTATGTGTGTATGCATGCATGGATAGATGGATGGATTGTTAGATCATGGATGGATGGATCATCATGCATGTGTTTATAGCAATCCGGGGGGATATAGCAATTCCATGGGAAAGTTTAATCCCGGGATTGGCCGAGTGTGCCAAACAGACTTGATATAGCAATCCAGGGGGATATAGCAATTCCATGGATCTTAAGACAATCCATTGACAACGCCATCATTACCTTGAAATCCATGCCATCCACCCTAATACCATTCAATCCCTTCCAATCCACCCATCCAAACAGGCCCTTAGTGGTTGAGTCCACAATTAAAGTATATTTAAAGCTCACGTGGACCATACCATAGGAAACAGTGGGAATAATGATTTCCACCGTTGAAATCTTCCTATTGCCTATAGTGATTTTGATTTGTCATCCAACCTGTTTAATCCATGTCGTCCATCTATTTTTAAAGATCATCTTATGGCATGTATGAGAATATGAAAGTATTACAGCATAGGAAACAGTTTGATTGAACATTTACCATTGAAAATTTTTTGGAGGCCAAAGAAGTTTTGGATCAAGCTGATGTTTGTGCTTTCTCTTCATCCATGTCTTTGTGATCATATTAACAAGTTGGATGACAAATAAAAATTACTTTAGACCCTAGGAAGGTTTCAACAGTGGAAATCTGGATTTTCTTATTAGTAAATTTTAACTGAACTCATTCTTTTGAAAAATAGAAAAATGGGAATATTAGTAAATATGGATTTTCTTATTAAGAAGAAAATGGAAGATGGATTGAAAAAACATAAAAGAGTTTTACAGACATTTATCATTGTTCCAAATAGGACATTTATCAAAGGAGCACTATTGGGTGATATTTAAGATTTTCATTATAAATAGATTAAGAGCCAATGATAATTATAAGTAGACTTGCAGCCAAAAATAAAAAATTTGATTTTTTTAAAACATGGAAAGACTAATCAATCCTACTTTTTGTAACTTTAGCCACTGCTTCAAATGGAGGGACTGCACAAAGATTCGGTTAGGGAGACCACTGATGGTGAACTAGCAACTGCAACAAATATGAGAGTTACAAAGGTGAAAAGAAACATAAGTCGGTCGATAAGATAAGATGCATGATTTTCCTTTTCAATTGTTAGTCATAGATTGACAGTACTTGTTTCAATTTTCTTGGATGGATGATGAATGTATTTGGGAATGTAAATGAAAATAAAAAACTTATAATATATATATATATATATATGTTATCAATGGAGGATACCTTGTTTAGGGGGACATGAAATTCTTGTAGCTTATGGTATGGTGCCCCATATTGGTTGTATGTTACTAGTATGTAGTAGATAATACTAGGTTCAATAGTAGATAATACTAGAAATCCCTAAACCTAAACCTACACCTAATCCTAATCTACTCCTTAGACCGAATCCAAACCTAAATCTATACTTATAACCTAAAACTATTCTCAAATTTCAAAACCTATAACCTAAACCTGAATCCAAACCCGAACCCGAATTCCTAAACCTTAACCTAAACATATAACCTATAACCTATAACCTATAACCTAAGCCTATACCTAAACCTAAAACCTAAAGCTAAAGTTAAACCTAAACTCAAATCCCTAAACCTTAACCTAAACTTAAACTTATAACCTTAACCCTAAACCTACACCTAATCCTAATCTCAACTCCCTAACCTAAACCTAAACCTAAACTTGAAAACCCAAAACTAAACCCAAACCCGAACCCGATTTCCTAAACCTAAACTTAAGACCTTGACCTAAACCTATTCTCAAATCCCAAAACTCAGTAACCTAAACCTAAACCTATAACCTATAACCTAAACCAAAACCTATAACCAAAACCAAAACCTATAACCTAAACCCGAACCCATTCTCAAATCCCATAACCTATAACCTAAACCTAAATCAAAACCTATAACCTAAACCAAAACTAAAACCAAAACCAAAACCTATAACCTAAACCCGAACCCAAACCCAAACCCGAACCCGAATTCCTAAACCTTAACTTAAACATATAACCTATAACCTATAACTTAAGCCTATACCTAAACCTAAAACCTTACTTATAACTTAAACCTTAACCTATTCTCAATTCCCTAAACCTATAGCTTATAACCTAAACCTAAACCTTCAACCTAAACCTAAACCTAAACCTTAACCAAATTCTATGACCTAAAACGTAAATGTATTCTCAAATCCTTAAACCTAAACCTTCACCTAATCCTAATCTCAACTCCCTAACCTAAACCTAAACCTAACTTGAAAACCCAAACCTAAACCCGATCCCGAACCCGAACCCGATTTCCTAAACCTAAACCTTAACCTTTTCTCAATTCCCTAAACCTTAACCTATAACCTAACTTAAACCTAAACCTAAACCTATAACCTACACTTATAACCTAAACCTAAACCTAAACCTAAGCCTAATACCTAAACCGTAACCTAAACCTTAACATATAACCTAAAACATAAACTAAACCTATTCTTATAACCTTAACCTAAACATAAAACCTAAACCTAAACTAAACCTATTCTTATAACCTAAACCTATTATCAAATCCCAAAACCTATAACCTAAACCTAAACCTATACCTAAACCTAAAACATAAACCTAAACCTACACTTATAACCTATAACATAAACCTAAATCTAAAAGCCAAACGTAAACCCGATCTTGAACCCGAACCTGATTTCCTATACCTAAAGCTTAACGTATTCTCAAATCCCTAAACTTAAACCTACACCTAATCCTAATCTCAACTCCCTAACCTAAACCTAAACCTAAACTTGAAAAAACCTTGAAACCTAAATGTATTCTCAAATTCCTAAACCTAAACCTACACCTAATTCTAATCTCAACTCCCTAACCTAAACCTAAACCTAAACTTGAAAACCCAAACCTAAACGCGATCCCGAACCCAAACTCGATTTCCTAAACCTAAGCCTTAACCTATTCTCAATTCCCTAAACCTATAGTTTATAACCTAAACCTAAACCTAACCTAAACCTAAACCTATAACCTTAACCAAAACCAAAACCTATGACCTAAAACCTTAACCTATAACCTATAACCTTAACCTAAACCTAAAAACCTAAACCTTAACCTAAAACCTAAAACCTAAAACCTAAAACCTAAACCTAAACCTAAAACCTAAATGTATTCTCAAATCCCTAAACCTAAACCTACACCTAATCCTAATCTAAACTCCCTAACCTAAACCTAAAACTAAACTTGAAAACCCAAACCTAAACCCAATCCCGAACCCGAACCCGAATTCCTAAACCTAAACCTTAACCTATTTTCAAATCCCTAAACCTAAACCTACACCAAATCCTAATCTCAACTCCCTAACCTAAACCTAAACCTAAATTTGAAAACCCAAACCTAAACCCGATCCCGAACCCGAACCCGATTTCCTAAACCTAAACCTTAACATATTCTCAATTCCCTAAACCTATAGCTTATAAGACCTAAACCTATAACCTTAAAACCAAAACCTATGACCTAAAACCTTAACCTATAACCTATAACCTAACCTTAACCTAAACCTAAACCTAAACCTTAACCAATAACCTAAAAAAACCTAAACCTAAACCTAAAACCTAAATGTATTCTCAAATCCCAAAACCTAAACCTACACCTAATCCTAATCTCAACTCCCTAACCTAAACACGATCCAGAACCCAAACCCGATTTCCTAAACCTAAACCTTAACCTATTCTCAATTCCCTAAACCTATAGTTTATAACCTAAACCTAAACCTAACCTAAAACTAAAACTAAACCTAAACCTATAACCTTAACCAAAACCAAAACCTATGACCTAAAACCTTAACCTATAACCTATAACCTAAACTTATAACCTATAACCTAACCTTAACCTAAACCTAAAATCTAAACCTTAACCAATAACCTAAAACCTAAACCTAAACCTAAAACCTAAATATATTCTCAAATCCCTAAACCTAAACCTACACCTAATCTTAATCTCAACTCCCTAACCTAAACCTAAACCTAAACCCGATCCCAAACCCGAACCCGATTTCCTAAATCTAAACCTTAACCTATTCTTAAATCCCTAAACTTAAACCTACACCTAATCCTAATCTAAACTCCCTAACCTAAACCTAAACCTAAACTTGAAAACCCAAACCTATACCCAATCTCGAACCCGAACCCGAATTCCTAAACATAAACCTTAACCTATTTTCAAATCCCTAAACCTAAACCTACACCTAATCCTAATCTCAACTCCCTAACCTAAACCTAAACCTAAACTTGAAAACCCAAACCTAAAACCCGATCCAGAACCCGAACCCGAACTTGATTTCCTAAACCAAAACCTTAACCTATTCTCAAATCCCTAAACTTAAACCTACACCTAATCCTAATCTAAACTCCCTAACCTAAACCTAAACCTAAACTTGAAAACCCAAACCTAAACCCAATCCCGAACCCGAACCCGAATTCCTAAACCTAAACCTTAACCTATTTTCAAATCCCTAAACTTAAACCTACACCTAATCCTAATCTCAACTCCCTAACCTAAACCTAAACCTAAACCCAATCCCGAACCCGAAACCGATTTCCTAAACCTAAACCTTAACCTATTCTCAAATCCCTAAACTTAAACCTACACCTAATCCTAATCTAAACTCCCTAACCTAAACCTAAACCTAAACTTGAAAACCTAAACCTAAACCTAAACTTGAAAACCCAAACCTAAACCCAATCACGAACCCGAACCCGAATTCCTAAACCTAAACCTTAACCTATTTTCAAATCCGTAAACCTAAACCTACACCTAATCCTAATCTCAACTCCCTAACCTAAACCTATACCTAAACTTGAAAACCCAAACCTACACCCGATCCCGATCCCGAACCCGAACCCGATTTCCTAAACCTAAACCTTAACATATTCTCAAATCTCTAAACCTATAACTTATAAGACCTAAAACCTTAACCTTAAACTAAACTTATAACCTTAAAACCAAAACCTATGACCTAAAACCTTAACCTATAACCTATAACCTAAACTTATAACCTATAACCTAACCTTAACCTAAACCTAAAACCTAAACCTTAACCAATAACCTACAACCTAAACCTAAACCTAAAACCTAAATGTATTCTCAAATCCCTAAACTTAAACCTACACCTAATCCTAATCTCAACTCCCTAACCTAAACCTAAACCTAAACTTGAAAACCCAAACCTAAACCCGATCCCAAACCCGAACCCGATTCCCTAAACCTAAACCTTAACCTATTCTCAATTCCTTAAACCTATAGCTTATAACCTAAACCTTAACCTAAACCTAAACTTAAACCTTAACCTAAACCTATAACCCTAACCTAAACCAAAACCTATGACCTAAAACCTAAATGTATTCTCAAATCTCTAAACCTAAACCTACACCTAATCCTAATCTCTACTTCCTAACCTAAACCTAAACATAAACTTGAAAACCCAAACCAAAAACCCGATCCCGAACCCTAACCCGATTTTCTAAACCTAAACCTTAACCTATTCTCAAATCCCTAAACTTAAACCTACACCTATTCCTAATCTAAACTCCCTAACCTAAACCTAAACCTAAACTTGAAAACCCAAACCTAAACCCAATCCCGAACCCGAACCCAGATTCTTAAACCTAAACCTAAACCTACACCTAATCCTAATCTCAACTCCCTAACCTAAACCTAAACCTAAACTTGAAAACCCAAACTTAAACCCGATCCAGAACCCATAACATATTCTCATTCCCTAAACCTATAGCTTACAAGACCTAAACCTATTACCTTAAAACCAAAACCTATGACCTAAAACCTTAACCTATAACCTATAACCTAAACTTATAACCTATAACCTAACCTTAACCTAAACCTAAAACCTAAACCTTAACCAATAACCTACAACCTAAACCTAAACCTAAACCTAAAACCTAAATGTATTCTCAAATCCCTAAACTTAAACCTACACCTAATCCTAATCTCAACTCCAACCTAAACCTAAAACTAAACTTGAAAACACAAACCTAAACCCGATCCCGATTCCCTAAACCTAAACCTTAACCTATTCTCAATTTCCCAAACCTATAGCTTATAACCTAAACCTAAACCTAAACCTAAACCTAAACCTAAACCTTAACCTAAACCTATAACCTTAACCTAAACGAAAACCTATGACCTAAAACCTAAATGTATTCTCAAATCTCTAAACCTAAACCTACAGCTAATCCTAGTCTCAACTCCTTAACCTAAACCTAAACCTAAACTTGAAAACCCAAACCTAAAACCCGATCCTGAACCCGATTTCCTAAACCTAAACCTTAACCTATTCTCAAATCCCTAAACTTAAACCTACACCTAATCCTTATCTAAACTCCTTAACCTAAACCTAAACCTAAACTTGAAAACCCAAACCTAAACCCAATCCTCGAACCCGAACCCGAATTCCTAAACCTAAACCTTAACCTATTTTCAAATCCCTAAACCTAAACCTACACCTAATCCTAATCTCAACTCCCTAACCTAAACCTAAACCTAAACTTGAAAACCTAAACCTAAACCCGATCCCGAACCCGAACCCGATTTCCTAAACCTAAACCTTAACATATTCTCAATTCCTTAAACCTATAGCTTATAAGTCCTAAAACCTTAACCTTAACCTAAACCCATAACCTTAAAACCAAAACCTATGACCTAAAACCTTAACCTATAACCTATAACCTAAACTTATAACCTAACCTTAACCTAAACCTAAAATCTAAACACCAATAACCTAAAACCTAAACCTAAACCTAAAACCTAAATGTATTCTCAAATCCCTAAACCTAAACCTACACCTAATCCTAATCTCAACTCCCTAACCTAAACCTAAACCTAAACTTGAAAACCTAAACCTAAACCCGATCCCGAACCCGAACCCGATTCCTAAACCTAAACCTTAACCTATTCTCAATTCCCTAAACCTATAGCTTATAACCTAAACCTTAACCTCAACCTAAACCTAAACCTTAACCTAAACCTATAACCTTAACCTAAACCAAAACTTATGACCTAAAACCTAAATGTATTCTCAAATCTCTAAACCTAAACCTACACCTAATCCTAATCTCAACTCCCTAACTTAAACCTAAACCTAAACTTGAAAACCCAAACCTAAAACTCGATCCCGAACCCTAACCCGATTTCCTAAACCTAAACCTTAACCTATTCTCAAATCCCTAAACTTAAACCTACACCTAATCCTAATCTAAACTCCCTAACCTAAACCTAAACCTAAACTTGAAAACCCAAACCTAAACCCAATCCCGAACCCGAACCCAAATTCCTAAACCTAAACCTAAACCTTAACCTATTTTCAAATCCCAAAACCTAAACCTACACCTAATCCTAATCTCGACTCCCTAACCTAAACTCGAACCTAAACTTGAAAACCCAAACCTAAACCCGATCCCGAACCCGAACCCAATTTCCTAAACCTAAACCTTAACATATTCTCAATTCCCTAAACCTATAGCTTATAAGACCTTAAAACCTTAACCTTAACCTAAACCTATAACCTTAAAACCAAAACCTATGTCCTAAAACCTAAACTTGTAACCTATAACCTAACCTTAACCTAAACCTAAAACCTAAACCTTAACCAATACCTAAAACCTAAAAATAAACCTAAAACCTAAATGTATTCTCAACTCCCTAAACCTAAACCTACACCTAATCCTAATCTCAACTCCCTAACCTAAACCTAAACTTGAAAACCCAAACCTAAACCCGATCTCGAACCCGAACCCGATTTTCTAAACCTAAACCTTAACCTATTCTCAATTCCCTAAACCTAAACCTTAACCTAAACTTAAAACCTAAACCTATAACCTAAAACCTGAATGTATTCTCAAATCCTTAAACTTAGACCTACACCTAATCCTAAACCTAAACTTGAAAACCCAAACCTAAACCCGATACCGAACCCGAACCCGATTGCTGTAATAATGTAGCCCAATCATAAGGCAACAAACAAGAATGTATCCCTTTTAACACATGCCCCTTTTTACAAAGCTTTAATTTTTGTTGTTGTTTCTATTAATTGAAACACTTTTTTGCATTATTTGCTCATATTAGGTTTATTTTAATGATCAGTTTTATTTTAAAAAAGTGCCCACTTTTTTGGATGAAGTTTCTGCAATTTTTCATGATTCTGAATTATAATGTTTTGTTGGTTGAATATTTTTTATTAGATGAAAGACACAAAAAGAAAATTGTTGTTGATTTTTTTTTTTTTTTTTTTTTTTTTACTTATGAAGTTAAACTTTATATGTATTATACATGGATGAATAATGTATTGTGGATAAGATTGTTTGTGTTTGGATGGGTGTAGTTTATGTTTGGATGGATTTACGTAGTTTGGGTTTAGATGGATGTGAATGTGAATGTGAATGTGATGAAACAGGTGTATATCAGTTCTGTTTGGATGAAACAGGTGAATGTGAATGAAATAGGTGTGAATGAAACAGGTGTATATCAGTCCTGTTTGTATGAAACATGTGAATATGAATGAAACAGGTGTATGTCAGTCCTGTTTGGATGAAACAGGTGTATATCAGTCTTGTTTGGATGAAACAGGTGTATGTGAATGAAACAGGTGTATATCAGTCCTATTTGGATGAAACAGGTGAAGGTGAATGAAACAGGTGTATATCAGTCCTGTTTGGATGAAACAAGTGAATGTAAATGTGATGAAACAGTTTGGATTTACGTATGTGAATGAAACAGGTGTATATCAGTCCTGTTTGGATGAAACAGGTGAATGTGAATGTGATGAAACAGTTTGGATTTGCGTATGTGAATGAAACATGTGTATATCAGTCCTGTTTGGATGAAACAGGTGAATGTGAATGAAACAGGTTTATATCAGTCCTGTTTGGATGAAACAAGTGAATGTGAATGAAACAGGTGTATATCAGTCCTGTTTGGATGAAACAGGTGTATATCAGTCCTGTTTGGATGAAACAGGTGTATATCAGTCCTGTTTGGATGGAACAGGTGAATGTGAATGTGATGAAACAGTTTGAATTTACGTAGTTTGTATAATAGGTGTATATCAGGAAGAATATTGTAACAAGTAAAATTTGAAAATGTCCTTTAAGGATCATAAGCGACGGCCCATAGCAGTCCTTTTAAAGGACGGTCCATGACCGTCCTTTTAAAGGACGGTCCATAACCGTCCTTTGAAGGCTCATAAGAGACGGTCCATGACAGTCCTTTTTAAGGACGGTCTATGACCGTCCGTTTAAAGGACGGTCCATGGCCGTCCTTTAAAGGCTCATAAGAGACAGTCCATGACAGTCCTTTTTAAGGACGGTCCATAACAGTCCTATTAAAGGACGGTCTATGGTTGTCCTTTTTAGGATCATAAGAGACGGTCAATGACAGTCCATTTTAAGGACGGTCCATGACCGTCCTTTTTTAGGACGGTCCATGATCGTCTTTTTTTTGTTAATAAGAATGATGGTTTTCAACCGTCCTTTAAAAAATAAGACACATCAAAATTTGACGGCTTATGCGACGGTCCATGACCGTCCTTTTTGGTCATTTGAGACGGTTTTGGACCGTCCTTTTTTCGCTGTTTTGGCATAGTGGACTAGGCCCGGCTTCATCCACAATGCTCCTCTTTCTCATGAGAGGAAAGATAGTGGAGATGGAGAAAATGGCCACAATAAACTCAAAGAAGGCCATGGGAAGCGACAAAGCGTGTTGGAAAGAGAGGAAAGGCTGGAGTTGCTGATCCTTCATAGGTTTGAGCCTCAACCGAGGTTGTAAAGGCCCAACAGACAAGGAGTAAGGAAGGGAAATGAAGAGAAGGGATGGGTCAGCGGCTTGCACGATTTGGAGCCACGAATGGGATGTGTAGTGGCTCAAATGAGAGAGAAACAAGTGGGTAGGGAGGTAGGGAGTGTTGTAGACGATGGGAATGGATGGGTTGTAACCGAAAATGATGGATTGAGCGATTGGGAGGGAGAGTTGAGAGAAAAAACAGTGAGTTGAAAGAGGAAAGAGGGCTTGGAAGGGTGGGAAATGAAAACGTGGGCCAAACAGACCACTTATAGGGTCCCCACGAAAATTTCGAGGGCCCCACACGTGACTAGGGGTCGGCCCGACGCCGACCCGCACCGGCCTGGCCGAAGGGGACCGCGGTCCACCGCGGTAGGCGCGGCGCTGCCGCGGTCCTCTGGACTAGCCACGGTGCCACCGTGGTATGGGGGTGGCCACCCCCCTCCCAAGGTGCCAAAGACACCTCGGGTCTACTGTGGGTCCCCCTGGATTGCATCGTGTGGCCCCCGACTCCGTTTCGAGTCGTTTCGGGTCCTTTTGAGTATATTCTGATATATAATGGTATTTTTTCAAATTTCAACGGCTGGGATTGGGTGAATTGTAATCTAAACCCGTCATTTGACGGTCTAGAAGTGTTTTAAAGTCGACCCGTACGACCAGGGTTGAGTACAAATTCGATTACAACGATCATTTTCAGTGAAATTCGCTGTTAGGCGAAACTGGGATGCCTAAAACTGTTTCTACATTGTTATCGCACCCTCCTAAGTCGAAATGCGTCAGTGTACGTCGTGAGACCATAACTCAGGTCCGGTTTAATCTAAATCATGCTCTGATACCAACTTGTAACGCCCAGAAAATCGGAGGTCGAGTAGTAACTCGACACCCGAGTTCCAAAACATCACGTATGCAACACAAATGCTTATGATTGAATGTTGCCTGTGTTAGTGCAATAAACATGAGTGAGATTATACCAAAACAGTAATTCATACTCTAGATCCATGTATAAACGCAAGCGGAAGACTGAAAGATGTATATAGATGTATATAAAATAAAATAATCTCAATCTCAAGATTATGAATTCCAACTGAGTCACCATATACATATATGTGTTCCTGAATCAAAATATCAAAATAGTACAACTGTGATCATGAACCCTGTAGTCCCGTAAATCTGGATAGCGTACGCAAAGCCTCCAGCGAACTGCATATAGGAAAACTCATCCTGATCTTCACAATAATCAGGGTCAGTCTCTAGTGGATCGTCAGTACCTGCATCTAAGACAACATCTGGTGGGTGTCCAAAACACTGTCCCGTAACGTGGGAGTGAGTAGCTAACTCAGTGGAACAATAGAGCATAAGTTAATATGTTATCAAATCAGTCAAGCAGTAATGATAAAACAATATAAATAACATTCCTAAGTACTGTAATTAATGCAAGGATGAGATGCAATTATGATGCGTGCCCTCACCAACATACTCCCTCGTGCGGCACCATCTTACGTCCGCGGCATGCTGGCACCCTCAGTGCTCCACATCTTCCAGGCACATGCAATGCAATGATGAGTATGATTACCGAGTTGTTATTAGTCCTTTTCATTTAGCAGTATTGGGAAACTAAGGTACCTTCCTTATATCATTCCCAAACAATGATCCATTCTAGGGTCGTCAGTCCTAGATAATCTCATACGATCGTGTGTTTCCAGGTCGCTGCAAGGGCTGCCAGGGCTGTTACATGGAATCATTACACCACTCCCCCATCACCTTATCAATACAGGCCTAGTTTATACTCTTGTTGCTACGGGAAGGCTAGTCACCTCTCTATAGCTTCAAAGTATGCTCGAGGTCACTACAAAGGGCTCGTCACCAATTAGTGTAGGCCGACAGTTCAAATATAGTGTCCCATACCACCGTATTCGGTTCACGAGTCAGGGTTGCTCACTGGTCACTACGGGGAGGCACGTGGCCCCAGCGTAGGCCGACAGCTCAACCACGGTGTCCCATACCACCATGCCCAGCTCATGAGTCTTAGCGGATCGAGGTACCAAGGTTTACGGGGTTACACTGGTAAGTCTGGTACCCTAGGTTCAAGCAGTGGAGTCCAAATATGGTGAACATACATTAGACAGATCGGTTTATTTGATGAGCTTGGCTAGCACGAGTGCACAATAAGTTGAACGATATGAAGCGCATAAGCACTTCGTGTGGCCAGCTACTATCGTCAACCGAAGTACAACTCGAGTTCGGCGAACACATCCTACGTGGTGAATGAATCTCAACCACGTACTCGAGTCTGTTACCAATCGTCTGGACTATAATCATAGCCCCAATCACAATCAATCCTTAACCAGAAACATATAGAGTAGAGCATAATAAACAAAGTAATTCAAACATGTTAACAAACATGTCATAAAGCATGTTACAAAGCACAATCTAAACAAGAAATACAAACACGTATATTTCTTAGTCAGCGGTTAAATTAAACAACCATCATGAAGGAAATCATATACATCTCTAAGGTAGTTAAGAATCCCATCTCAACACCTACTTGAAGCATGATTATCTAAACACTTACTCTTACAAGCATTTTCACAAACACTTAGAATACACTATTTTAACATACATAGTGTATATTAGCAAAAACATATATTAGGGCGAACCCTTTCGCCAAGTAAGTATTATATACAAATATAATATGTTCATACAGTAAATAATCATGGCAAACACATTTCCAAAATTTATACGTATACGGTACTTTCTACAAATACTAGGAATACAGGATATTTAACATAGTTATCGTATAACCGAAAAGTGAAACGGACAGCACTTTGTACATGTGCAATAACATACAAATCATGAATCTATCATTATCTGACATTGAAAGTATTGAAAACTATAACCTATACATCTAAAGTCCGCACATTTTATCGTAGAATCGTAACGAATTCGATAGGTTTGCTAAACTTCGGTATACAGCGATGTGGCAACCTATAATAGGCTTTAGGTTAGTTATTCCATAACTTACAACTATCAAAACCCCAAAACAGGTTAGAGTTAGGGTTTCTTACCTAAAAATGAAGTCGGAATCATCGGGAAAGTGATTAGAATGGGGTGGTGAAGCTTGCAGAGTGGCAGGGTAAGAAAGCAGGGAGCTTCTCCCACTTTCTCTCTCTTTTCTCTCTTCTCTCTACTAGGGTTTTTTTCAAATTCGTATGGCTGAATGAGAGAGGGTTTTAAGGTCCTTATATAGCCTTAAACTACATCGAAATAGACCTAAGGTCAAGGTATACTTAGGTTATATCCAAAGTGGACCCGTTTCAGCCCAACGGAGCACTTCTGGCGGCCCCCCTTGAGCCAAAGGTCGGACTTAAGCTCACCGACTCTGGATCTAGGTGGAGTTAAGTTTTCGTTTCAGTCGGATTCCCAGATCACACATGGCGGACCAGTTTCAGTTCAATGGTCTTCGAATCTCGATCAGGGATTTCAAGTACACTACCGTGTATATGAAATTTTTCCTGATCCAAGGGTGTATTTGGGACAGATTTCGATGGTCCGATTGCTTATATTTGGCCTGCAAAAACCAAGTCTCAGATTACTTAATTTCTAAAGAAAACTAGGTTTTCTTACACCCCTCGCTCCGGTCTCAAGTGAATAGCCGTGGGACACTGTCTGGATTTGATTTCCGAGATGGTTGTCAAGCCCAGTGAGGTGGTCCTAAGTTTATAACTTCATATCATTCGGACTTTTGATGCGCGGTCCAAATCTGATATGGAGTTTCACTGTACTCCCGAGAGTAGTCGGGTAATGAGTTTGATCCTAGATTTTAGGGTAACCTAGCGTCAATGATTCTACAAGTTTTGGGTCTTGCAGATCGTATTTAAAGAGATTCAAGCGGATTTCATGGCTAATCCAGTTTAACACTTAGTTAACTTTGTCTAATTTCTAAAGGATTTGATCCTAAGTGCTTTCTACCTGAGGTGGTGCTCGGGCCATTGTACGGAATTTTTCGAGTCGTTACAAAGATCATCACAAGATCGTATCAGGTAGTCCATAAGGGGCACATGTGCGAAGCCTTAGAAACTAGGTATAAATAACATCGAACGGCCACTTTCATAGATTATAAAAGGATGACGTCATAGACATAATAAATTCTAAGTATGACCGGGACCGGAAATGGGCCGCAGGGCTAGTTCTCCCAAAAATCTACTCTGACAGACCAAAATAAGTGTAAGCCACCCGTTGTAACCCTGCTAAGTCCAAAACTATAGGAAATCGACGACCTCATTGGGTTTGAGGCCCATTGCGGGCGCCCAAGTTAGCACTTAAAACTACCCAACTTGGGCTAAAAGTTGAATGCATGAAACACATGATTCCCCTAGGCATAAAATATAGAATTTAAGTGACTTAGCCCCCCTTTGTTCTTTTGTGAAGTTGTAACTTTCCAACCGTCCGATTTCGACTAAACTCGGGGTATGAGTTAAGGATACTCCCCCAACACCAGAAATTCATTTCCCCACTCCCATACGAATTTCAAGCTAAAAAATGAGAGAGGGAGTGGTGAGAGGAGGAGAGAGGGACTTTGGGAAGGCTTATTTGGGTGACTTTCCCGCCTTCGCTAATCGTAATAGAGCAGGCAACTGCGATGCGCCATCGGAAAACAGCCCCACAGTGAAGAGGAGGTAATTATCGAATCATCATCGTGGATTAAACCTCATAAGCTAATTTGCATGCGCCCTTACAAGAAATTTCACCTGCGCAGGTCACCAGCACACTGGCCTACGGATTCCAACCTTAGAAGCGGCACCACAAACCGAAAAATCACCCCTAGGTGCAGCCCATTACCCTTTAGTTGACGATTATCGAACCCGTGTCACTGTTAATGGTTTATATAATGAATGGATAATTGCATACTAAACAGT
The DNA here is from genome assembly GCA_030180095.1 of Magnolia changhungtana. Classification (NCBI taxonomy): domain Eukaryota; kingdom Viridiplantae; phylum Streptophyta; class Magnoliopsida; order Magnoliales; family Magnoliaceae; genus Magnolia; species Magnolia changhungtana. The sequence goes on from JASAUF010000662.1 coordinate 3,215,527, forward strand.
GTACGTTTGCTTAATTGTTTACCTTTTTTTTTTTTTTTTGAAATTTCGAACTTGCATAGTTTAGGCTAAATACCTAATTGTATGTTAGACTAGGGTGAAATTTATGAAATTTCCAGCATATGCTTTACTGTATTTCCCCACAAATGCCCCCAATTTTTTCTAACTACATACCAATTATGATAATTTGGAAACTTCGCCTGCATATTCGATAAATTGCCTAATACAAGTGAAAATTTTCCTGAAATTTCTATGTCAGATAATTTCTTGTGACTGCGATGAGTAGTATATGAAATATGTTGTTTAGCTTGGATAATTGGTTAATAGGGTTGGCCAGCGAATAGTAAATTTGCGAGGGCAACCCCATGTGGTCGGCTGCCCCAGGCCAGTCTGACTGATCTGGGCCGAATGCGGACAACCGACAGTAATTGAACTACACATGATTCTCTCACCCAATGCGAGTTGCGTCGTTGTTCACCTGGGCTAGCCGAACTAGTCCACTAGCTGACCAACCATGTGTGATCACGCTTACTTGAATATGGGGCACCCCACACCCTCGAAAAGTCTACTTATAACCGTTAACGATATGATCCTTAAGTCTCAAGGGCTGGGCATGGTGGTATGGGAAACTGTGCCCGCATTGTCGACCTACGCTGGGGTGAGGAGCCTCCCTGTAGTGACAATAAGAAAAAGTGATTCACAAATCCTGCCTATCGTATGCGTTCAGCTGGTAGTAACGAACCCAGACAGATCAAGGGTTGCAGGCATAGGGCCGCTATGGTCACCCTGGGCCTAACGATCAGGTTAGGGCCATTGATCAAGTGGAGGTGCCCCAACTTTCCTAATCTGGCTGGACAAATGGAACTAATTAAGCACTTGGCTAACACGATCACCCATCGCATTATATTAGCATAGATTGTGGTGACTTGGGTGTTGTGGTCTCGTGATGAGGGAGTGTTAGAATTCGCAAATGAAGCGTTGAAGTCGCGATGAGGGAGTGTTGGGTTGTGAGGACATGCATCATCTCATAACAGCATGCATGCACATTAATAAGAGTTTCTAGGAGTTGAATGTTTAAGTTGCTTATTGTTAACTATACTTATGGAATTGATAACTCGTGTAACTTAATGTTAATGGAACCACTGAGTTGATCACTCACTCCCATTCTAGGATGGTGTTTTAAAACACCAACCAGACTATCACAGATGCAGGTACCCTAGAGTCCGATGCATTGGACGAGGCATCTGTGGACTCAGATAAGGAGCTTTTGTATTTTCAGCTGCTAGGTAGGCCACCATAAGCTTCTTTAGGGGGAGCAATGAGACCTGGAGCCGAGATGTTCGGCATTTTGGAGCCATATGTATTTTGCTGGGATACAATCCCATACATTAGACTTAAACATTTTTTTTTTTTTGGATTAGTTGCATTTTGAGTTAGAACTTACTTTTATCTTAGTACGAGTTACATGATCCATTTTAATTCCTTAAATACTCACATGCCAAATAAAAATGAATCACATAATACGCTTCCGAAAGATATAGGTGACACCCGGAATATCGGGAGTCCATTGTTTACTCGACCTTTGAAATTAGGGGCGTCACAAAATGGCTTGGAATGTTAGGGTTCTCCCCCTTTTATAGAAGCTCGACCGTAGGTGATGATCGCCCACGCTAAATGCGGCAGACGAAGAGACTCCTCAACACATGCATGCGACCACGTGGAGACCTCCCACTCACTCGACAACGCGGCTCCCCAAGCAGCACCATGCATCCGCGCCCCATAAGCTGGAGAGCGAAAAGGCGCCTTACCAGCTCATACCTCCTCAAACGCACTGTACCATCATTGCAGATATCCCTTGATCTTCTCGCCTGCTGCCTATCTCCGCATTAATGGTGAATCAACTCGACTCCTCGCATGTCCGAGCTCATTACACCATCTTACTTCCTGAGCTCACAACAGTTAGCTCAGAAGTAGGGGGCTACTGTTATGGGTGAAAATGGAATGACCATTAAGATAAGGTTAACTCAGACATGTATGCGCGTCACGAGGTCACCTAACACTAGTTATGACCAAGGAGCTCCTCAACAGCTAGATAGTAGAGATCCACAATAGGAAAGAATGTCCGTTCCACACCCATTCCTCTAGGAAACCGTCATAAGATGAAGTATCTCCGCTTCCATCAGACACCCAGGTCTTCCTTGGTCCCATCCATTTCCAAGATGTTGCTCGGATCATCTCTTGGTAACGACCATTGGACAAGACCCCGAGTTGTCATACTCGGGAGAGCCCTACACCATATGATAAGATGAAGAGGATGGACATCATTTGTGTCGCCTATATTCTACTAAGGATAGGAGCTCGGTCTCTATGCTCTGATGCGACGTCAGCTCTACAGGTCAGCAATTCACTCAATGTTGAGGGAAAGCTCGGCCACGACTTGCCAGATAGCCCTGGTCGGTGAACTACTCCTCGAGACGACTGCGCAGGCCACCTCGGATGCCCTGCTCGGCCTCGGTCTTTTACTACATATTTCTCTTGATTCCGACTACTCAGACCTCATCAGAGAGATTTGTTCGATATCTCAGCCAAAGATCTTAGAAGATATCTGGGATACGCTTGAGATACGATTCCCTCTACAATATGCCCCTACTAAGTAGGGAGATTACCTTCTACATCACCGTCCCTCCCCACCTACAAATTGGCGCATCTCTAATGGTGAAATCTTGAGCCCCAAAACACTATTTTCTACTAAGATCCAAATTCCTTACCTGACTTAAGCATCAGAGGGTCCCCTACTGCATCTAGGGTCTCCTTTGTCTTTTCTATGTGTAGGTGTTTGAAGGTCCAAGGAGGGCTAACTAGATCTCTACATCAATAGTTTTACGCAGTCTGTGAGAACGTCCTATTTATCAGCTTCTCTTCTCTTTTGTCTCTCTTATCACTTTCTTCAACAACTTATGAAAAGTAGAAAAGCTAAAAAAAAGTAACTGAACTGAATAAGTACTTTTAAGTAAAAAGGTTACTTATAACTAATCATAAACCAAACTAACTTATCTGAAATAAGTTACTAATCTACTATTTTACATAGAAAAAGTAACTTATTTGGTGGTATCCAAACTGGTCCTTGGCTTTTCATGAAACGACTTTCCGTATCTTTTAAGTATTGGAAGTTTGGTTCCCTCTTAAAACTAATCGTGGGATTTTTCGCATTATACACATAGCATAGAGGTATGGCATTTGTGACATGGAATGAGGAGGGGATAGAAAGAGAAATGGGAGGAAACTTGTAGAGGAGAGAGGAGGGAGATTGAAGTCCTATACAACACTAGTTTTACGTGGTAAAATCCACTCTACCTAGTGTAAAATACCATGTTGTAAGTGTAAAATCCTATAGGAATACCATGTTGTAAGTGTAAAATCCACTCTACACAGTAAATTGTATGCTCAATGTTAGAGATTGAGGTTAAAAAAAATTGCCTAGATTTACAACTCGGATGGGCCACACCGAATGGAACATTGTAACTGGAATGCCATCAATAGGTTTATGTGCGAGCCACCATTTGGTGTATTTTTCATCGAGCCTATTAATCAGGTCTAGCTCACTGAGATGAAGAGAAGATACAAAAACCAACCTGTTGAAAGACTCGAGTGAGCTGCACTATTTGAACTTAACTAGTTTTGGGAGCAATTTTACATTGTTCCCAATATTGTGATCCCTATGAGCATTTTATCAAGCTGATATTGTGTATGGTGTATGCATGATTCAAATAATAGTTTTACTTGATAGATAGAGTGAATTTTACATGTATGATATGATAGACCCCACAAAGTGTTGTGTTGTTGATGTCTTAAATTTGTTATTAACAGAATTTGTTGATATCATTAATAGACCACTCAATGCGATCAAGTAGATGTCAATGCTATCAACAGATGCTCGATCCCATCGAGAAAATCTGAAAAATCCATGTGGCTTGTTAGAACGTTTTGGTATTGCTACTCGATGGCATATAAGGAGTCTGATGCCATCGAAGGTCCCATCGAAGATGTGCACAGAATTACATTAGTGCGTAAGTTGTTTCCTATTCTGGTTGTAACACTATATATGACAAGTAAAATCAGGATTTGGGGGAGAGAGAGAGAGAGAGAGAGAGAGAGAGAGAGAGAGAGAGAGAGAGAGAGAGAGAGAGAGGTGTATTAAGGCTTTCTAATTCGTTCTTAAGGGTTTAAGGGCATAACTGGGTCTTGTGAAAAGAGATTCGAGTAATTTCTCCTAAGGATTTTTTCACATAAAATTCGAATTGTTCTTATTTGGACTTGGTTTTTTGATTGCTTATACTTTACTTGATTCGTCTTTAAATGTTTCCGCAGTTTCCAACAAGTGGTATTAGAGCTAACGTTGAGAAGCAGATCGAATTTGAAAGTAAGGTATCAATGGCATCTAACTCGAAGTTCGATTTAGAAAAATATTTTGGCAAAAATAATTTTGAACTATGGAAAGTTAAGATGAATGGTATCCTAATTCAATAAGGATTGGACAAAGCTCTCATTGAAAAGTGACCAAAATCTATGACAGAAGAAGAATTGAACAAGATGGATAAGAAAGCTAAAACGTCTATCCAATTGTGCTTAATGGATGAAATTCTTTATGATGTTTTAATAGAGAAATCTGCAGCAAGTACGTGAGTGAAATTAGAGAATATCTATGCAAAGAAATCTCTTGAGAATCGCTTGTACTTAAAGCTACAATTATTCAATCTGAATATGGCGGAGGGGGTTGACATTGAAACCCACATTAGTAACTTTAATAGGTTGATTTACAAATTGTTAGATGTAAAAGAGACGATGAAAGATTATGATTAAAAATGTATACTATTGGATCCTTACTCTTGCTCTGGTGGTAGACTCTCCGGGGTTTCAACACCCGGTCAAGGGTTCGAGTATCCATAGGTGGTGAAATCCTAATACGGCATGAGTGTGTGGGGGTGTGTGTGCATGTGTTAAAAAAAAGGTACGCGTATTGTTGAATTCTCTCTCAGCTTCACATGAGTAATTTAAGGAATCTTTGTGCACCAATAGAACAACCATTAGCATTAAGACTATTATTTTAGCTTTTTAGTCAAAGGTGATGAAAAAGAAAAAATGGTGGCATGGGTGCTTCTACAAATGTACTGGTTGCAAGGGGAAGAAATTCTGAGTGAGACAATGGATCTTCACGATCATGGTCTAAATCCAAGGGTAAAGGCAAAGGCAAGTTGAAGTGATGGAATTGTGGCATATCAGGGCACATGAAGAATGATTGTTAGAATCCTAAGTCAACAAAGGAGAATTCAAATAGTTTTTCTATGGAAGCCAACACTGCGGAATCTAGTGAGGAAACGAATTGTAGTGACGTGTTGACTGCATCAAAATCTGAGTACTTCAATGAAGAATATATTTTAGATATGTGGTTTTATACCACATGACTCCTAATTGGAGTTGGTTCATCAGTCACGGTTTAAATTTTGAAAGTAACTCTCATTTTATACAAAATATCTTATCATATCCCTTAAACACAGTTATCCTCCCTGCCGTTGGAAACTAATCCTGAGGTTGATTGATCTGTGATTTTATATGCCCATGGATCATTTGGTTAGGCTTGCTTGTGGCATATTTTGTCATAACCCATTCACGGTGGGACTTACCTCTTGAGGTTACCATCATCCTTACCCAGCTAGAGAACCACCGATGTGGCCAAGATTGATGTACAGTACGTCATGCACGTGATTGATCGCCACCAATCAGTTTTTTATTTTTTTTTATTTTAAGAAATGATCTTTTGAGAAAAATACATGGAAACATTCCCATGCACTTAGGGCGTGTTTGGACGGGCGACCTGGATGGGATTGGGTTGTATTAGGGTGGATTGCACGACTTTCAAGATGACGTCAGTGGATGACATGCAATCCCACTAGATTGCTATATCCAACTGCCCAGCTATGGCGTGTTTGGACGAGCGGACGTCTCAAGGGAATGTATGGAGTGATTGTGTTTGGACGGGCATGGGATTGCATGTCATCCGTGGGATTGAATTACCCCTGCAATAGTTACTTGGAAAGGTACGGTTATAACCATTTCCCGCCAACATATAGATTGCATTGGTGTCCTGCCATCAACTCCGTGGCAGGGGAGTCTGTTCTCTTTGCGTCACCCCATGATGAAAATGTTTCATCCATGCCCTTTGTCCATATTGACATATCATCTTACACCATTGTCCCAAAAATTAGAGGGCTATATATCTCAAGTAGACCACACCACATTAGGATTACCATCAAGCCCATTATTTTACCAGATAATTTCACATCAAATTTGTTCATGAATGCCAGACATGATCAGATGGAGATATAAAATAGATATCAAAGAATGTTAATTGCATGTGGACCCCACTGGTGTTTTCTAAGGTCGACCCTCAATCAACACTGTTTCTTGTAATGTGCTCCACATGACTTTTAGATATATGTAATTTTTAAAATCACATGCACAACGATGCGCAAACGAGGACGGACGTCAAGGATGAAACACATACATTGTGGTGGGGCCCACAGAGCTTCGGCCACCAGCCATTACCTGGTGTTAGTGGGAGTAGTAAGTCCCGTCGCTTACCTTAACATACTTGTAGCTTGTTCGAGTCATAAAATTGTGTGGGGCCCACTGATGTATGTCTCATCAACGCCAGTAATATCTAGTTTATTCAATCAATATTACTATCACCATGGAACATGTCTACGTATCCGCATAGACCACATCATGTGGCAGTGGTGTGATACAGATAGATCCCAAAAAATATATGACAATCTAAAAAAGAGATGTATCAAAACATGAGAAACATAAGTTGTATGGCAAAAATGGAGAAAAAGAAACAAGTGACATATAAAGAGTTATAGTCATCCGTGTTGGGCTAGAATTTAAAAATAACAAGGATGGCAAGAAAAAAGACACCGACGCCAACTAGAAAAGTACAAAATATCTCTCCATCTGATCGGGTTGATGGGGGAAGATCATCAGTCGACACGGCCCTAGAAACCATGGTCGGCATCACTTGTGCCATCTGTATCGTCTATCGGATGGACGATGATGAAGAATGGCGGATGTCCAGCTCGAAGTTAGAATCGATATTAAAAAACAGGCTGAGAAACACATCAGCCCTCAAAATAGGCTCCTGTTTTGGAAAACAGGAGTTGAATTAACAGGATTCTGATGTAAATCCATAGTGTACACTAAATGTGAAACAGATGGAAATTTATGGCCATACATTACTTCAAATACCTGATTTCCTCTCATTTGATTTTTGATAGAAAAGCAATGACAGACAGCAGTAGATGAAGATAACATTTGATGAACCTATCATCTATACATGTACTTAAAAAATCAGTAACATTCATGACTGGATGTCAAGGAAAACTGACAACAGGAAATCCATCTGAGATATACCGTAAATAACACTCCAACTTGATAAATCGCCAATATCATATGAACAGTCTATTGCAAATAGTCCACATATATCCACTTTATGTAACAATCCAATAGGTACAGTTTCCGCTTGTTAGGTGTATATTACAACGTATATTATACCAAATATACACTTTCTGCAACCCAAAGAAACCCCAAATTGTACAGTTTGAAAGATAATAAGATTTGTCAAACCCAATATGTCTTAAAATTCCATAGTGCATCAGTTGGGTTTAGTCCATATTGAAAAACATTCTGAGAAACAATTCAGTTGTCAAAAGTGGATTCAGATTTGGAAAACACAATTATGAGATAACAGGATTCTGATGCTAATCAATAGTCTAAACTGAATGTGAAACAGCGAGAAATTTATGGGCATACATTACACCAAGTACCTGGATTCGTTGAAAACCAACAACAAAAATTCCGTGTGAGATATACCAATGTAACATTGCAACTAGGTGAATAGAATTTCTCATAAGTACAAAAATATTGCAACAAGGTCCAAAAATGTCCACTGTATGTAACAATCCAAATGAACATTCTATTTTCAGAAGAACAGTGACTAAGTCTCCACTTTAACTACCAAACTATCATCTATACATGTACATTAGAGTAGAAATATTCAAATCTGTATACTCAAATTATAACAGGCAAATTTCAGCATAATCATAAGAACATTGATAACTATCATCTATACATTGATCAGACTATCGTCTATACATGTACATTAACCAAATGAAAAATTCATAACTGTATTCCAAGAGAACAGTCTATTCCTAGATAAACAAGAAAAATCCATAATTGTCATGGCTACCTTCATCATACTATAATGTATATATCTCTACTTTATGTGAAATTCCAAAAGAACAGTCTATTCTTAGCTGAACAGAGACTAAATGTCCATTTTAATTTCCAAAGAAATCATTATCTTGTCAAACAGTCTATAAATATCCACTTTATGTAATCCAAACAGACACCAAATGAGGACGGTTCAAAGATTTTCACAATTGTTAAACACAATGTGATCCCAGAAATTCCGCAGAACCCGATTTCCAGGCATTTGTTTGATGAAAGTACAAAATGCGTGGACAGATATAAACAAAAAAAAAAAAGATGACATTGATCAAACTGTCATTTATACATGTACTTTAGGCAAGAGAAATACATAACTATAATACAAGGAGAACAGTCTATTCTCACAAAAACAAAAACCAACAAAAAAATAAATAAAAATCATAACTATCATCTATACATTGATCGAAAATTCATATATACATGTACTTTATATATGAAAAATTCATAACTGGATTCCAAGGAGAACAGTCTATTCTCAGAAGAACAGTGTCAAATTAAACAGCTTGCATCTATACATTCCCATACTATCATCTATACATGTATTAAAAAACACGGAATTTCATAACTGAATTCCAAAGCGTACAGTCTATTCCATAATTGTCATGTATATACTGATCAAATTATCATCTATACATGTACAATTCATCAGCAGAACATGATTTTTGATAATAGGATTATGATGTCCAAGTGTAAAATCCTGCAACAGAAAATTCATCTGATATATAGCAACAATAGACAAATCCAACAATTGATATACCAACATAACAAATCATTTGAGATATACTACTAAATCCATGTGACATATACCAGAAAACCATATGAGATATACCAGAAAACCATCTCATTATAAAAGAAGAAGATACCATAAACTCAATCAAAACAAGAAAAGGAAAAGATTTACAGAAAAAAAAAAAAAAAACAACAAAAGAAAAAAATAACACCAAAATAAGAACATCAAAAAGATATATTTCTCAATACATGAAAATAAGATTAAAAAATGGCTAAATAAACTATACCGCAATTTGCAAGGAGTTAGCTACCCATAAGCAGGAAAAAGCAAGACTATTCAAGTAGAACTATGTGTTACAAGAAACACATGCATAGATCTCTAACAATGTAATATTAGAATACTTAAATAACATAAAACAAAGTCATTGAAATCTAATGACATGCTGGAAATATATCTGGGATATACCAACATGTGTAAATTCCATCTGAGATATAGCAACAACAGACAAATCCATTAATAGATATACCAACAAGAGTCAATCATCTGAGATATACCAAAAAATCCAACATGAATATACCGACATCTGTAAAACCCATCTGAGAAAAACCGACATAAGAAAATGCAACAATATATATACCCAGAACAAAAAAAAATCCATCTGAGATATAGCAGTAAAAATCCATCTGACATATACTAACATGTGTAAAATCCATATGAAAGATTGATACACAATGAAAATCCAGCATTAGATATACCAACAACAGAAAATCCACCTCAGATATATCAGAGAATCCATCTTAGATATTCCGACAATAGAAAATCCCTCTTAGATATACCCACTACAGGAAATCAAGAAATAGATATACCAACAACAGAAAGGTACCTGAGATACACCTATGCAAAACTATTTGAGATATATCAACAACAGAAAACCCATTTGAGATATACTAACAACAGAAAATCCAACAAGAAAACTTACTTAATCAGATGCATGCAATGAAATGCGACAACAATAGGAAGCGAAAGATCAGGATATATGGCGTATTGTCTGAAAATCCACCCCCGCATAAATCAGAATGTCAAACAAAGCTGTCGTCCAAACGACATAGGCCAACTCCATATTGGAGGGCCTGTCTCGCCTGTGACAAAGCCGCGTACATCATAAATGTGCAAAACCACCTCATCCCTCTCAGGCGCAACACAGATCAAGCCATACTAGAACATGCAAGAGAAATCGGGGTTTACTCATAGAATTTGGGCGAAGAAGAGGACCTACCTCCACCAGAGAAGACCGTCAGTTCGCGATGGTAGGGCCGGCTCGACTAGTGACGGCCATCGCGACCTGAAACGGCTTCTTATAACCCCATTTCACGCCAAAAATACCAATCTTCCACTACCATCTCTTCACCCAAATCGCCAAATCCCAACGTCTGAAAACCGATCTAGATTTCATCTGTACGAAGGAAATCGGGTGTGAGACAGGTAGGGAGAAAAAATCCCAATCCAGCACTGATCCTGCAGGATTGCGCCGTACCACCGATAACCCCTAGAATCCAACAACGTAATCCTTCGAAATCCAGCGGATTTTCTCACTAGTCATGAATCCACCACCCGTCCAAACAGACGGCTATACGGACATTGTGAGATTCGAGGAGCCTATCCCACCTAATACGGGCTACTCCATCGCAGGCCGCCCGTCCAAACATGCCCTTAGTGTCATTTGAACTTTTTCAGATCCACATCACTCATCCGTACCGTCCAGTAGGTTAGCAGGCTCTTTACCTGCTGCCTTGGAAAAAATCATAGAAATTGGTCGATTGTAAACAACAGCGACTAGACCTACCTTCCACGAACAATCATAACAATCCATTTTTTTCATGTCATTGACTGGATGGTTGGGATCATCCGGTGTTTTTTTTTTTTTTTTTCAAGGCAGGCTATGGAGAGTGAACTAGACCTAATGGACAGTCTTGGTAAGTGACATGAATCCAAGCAAGACTAAGTGCAACTAGGTACATAGGAAGGTTTCTAAATACATTTAATCACGTGGCTAGATGTGCTGGAGCCTTTTACAATTCAACCTCAACTGAATGTCTCTGGCCTAAGCGCCAAGGTAGACAGAGAGATCGTGAGTGGTTGTTCATGACCAAGAACAATGAAGTAGTTTGATCATCCATTCAATCACCTGTAAACGATATAGGACAATTTGTGAAGGTAAGAGTTCATCTTTCTAATGAGGATTTGTTTTTTTCGGATAAAAAGATTTTTTTTTCCACCATGATAGCAAGGATAATCCAATACAATGTGAGAATAAATTGAACTCAATTGTATTAATTGAAAATAAAGTAAAAGTTTCCCTTTGCAATCCAAAGTCTATGGCATAAATGGCGAGGCTTTAGATTTAAGTCTCCCTTGGTTTAGACCTAGCCATATGTGAAGAGAATTATATTACTAAAAAAAGAAAAGAAAGCCTTCCTCGCAATGTAATGCAGGCTTATCCTAGATGAATAGGAATTACACTACTGAAAAAAAATAATCTTCCTTCCTATCTAGCGCTCAGCGTAGATGGAAGGCAGTTACACTATTTCTAATTTAAGTAGTATAGCAATGTAAATGAGTTATTCTAGTCTAAAATAAATTAAAATAAAATAAAATGATGTATAGCGTTAAGTTATAGAATTGATTTGCATTGTTGTTAGCATGGGCCTAAAGTTCTTTGATCTTTCTCATATTTATAAGATTTTGAGGTGGTAGCTGGAGAAAGATCTTTGTAGCCACTCCCCATATCTATTGATGTGGAAATAATCATATGGATTAGAAGACTATTATAGCCTATCAAACAACCCCACGTATGCTAGCCGTGTATCATAAGTTAGCCATTAGTTGTGTGCATATTCTGCTCCATTTATGTGAACGAGTTTCTCTCGAGATGCTACGTGTTGGTGATAGCTATCACTTTCTCCACATAAACGAATGTAGTGCATTGTGAAACTCAACTAACTTAGTGTGGTTGTTACTTCACTCCTTAAACATGTTTTTTTTTTTTTTTTTTTTTAAACCGTAAGGGCTTTCATGAGATACATGTTAATTAAAGTGCAACGGACGATTTTGTCACTTGTCATGACCTTGTTTCGATCAATACCTAATTTCAATCATGGAGCAACAATGGTGAATAGATGGTCCTGCTATATGAGTAGAATATGTGACGTGTTTCGTTGTTGTAATGAGCTAGACTTGTCTTTGTTGGGCTATCCCTGACTTTATGAATTCTGATCACATTGCGAACAGGGCTGAAGAGATCTTTCATTTCTCTCTTATAGAAATTTCATTGCCACTTGATATCATCTAAGTCGCTAAATCTGACACGGTCACATTAGACATAATCATCACCACTTAGACCACTAATATTTTTTATTTTTAGATTTTTTATGATAGAAATCATTTGACTGTTTCAAAGAGAAGCGTGGACTCCATCTACTAAGTTGAAGTAACGAAAAATACTACCATTGATAAAATGACCAAGCTGCCCTTTTTTTTTTCCCTATAAAAGTGGAGTTAAGGATTGTGTGGCCGTGATCTGCGCATGACAACCAACGCCTCATCCAACAGGCCACTATTAATTTGGAGATTTTGGAAGGTGTACATCATTTCCATAGTGTGACCCACTCAACGATTGGATCCACACAATTTTTGGGTTGCCTAATACTCATGGTGGGGTGTATCTGTGGACAGGCTGGACATCATACATATAACCGTGGACCCCACAATGTTTGACTGAAGCACTTTTTATAAATAATAAAAGGGTACTTCCGTCACTGAATTCAGAGAATACCTACCATCTTTGTGGAATTGGGATTAGCCTAATCTTCATATGGGTAGGTTATATTGGGAAATAGGGATTAGCCCAATTTTAATTTTTGTAGAACCCATGTCTAGGGTTGCAACTTACACCTGACCTTAAGAAGACCCAACAAATGACCCGATCCGATCCGACCCAACCCGACGTGAATTCCAACTTGAGGTGCCTAACCCAGATTCCTATGTGCTCAACCCTACCCTGACCCCAGCCAACCCAACCTGACCAAATTGAACACATCACAAATGCCCGTGATTATTCCCAACTTAACCTAACCAGACCCAAAGTTTCTCAACCCGAACTTAACCTTATTCCAGATCCATTTTCTCAACCCTAACCCAACCTAAGCTCCACAGGAGGGTTGTTCAATACTTAGACCTCTGAAGTAACTCAATATGGACCATCCATTTCCCCAACTCCTAATCTAGTTTTTAGACTTACCCAATCAAAGTGTTTCTAGACAAATGAGCAATCAAAGGTGAGCCCCACATGATGGATGGTCCACATCGTGATTAGAACTCTCTATGGATCCTCCATTTTCCAAACCACTAAATATTAGATGATTAGGCTCATCTGATCAAAGAGATTTGAGACGGATGGGCCATCAAATTTGGGTCCTATATGATGAATGGTTTATATTAATGTTTAGACCTCTCTAGTATACTCAATATGAACCACCCACTTCCCAAATTGTTAATACGGTGGTTATGATAATCTAATAAAAGTATACCTCTCTTGTATCATCAATATGAACCACATACTTCCCAAATTATTAATCTGGTGGTTATGATAATTTAGTCAAATTAATTTTAAAGGGCTAAGCAATCAAAGGTGAGCCTGCATGATGGATGGTCCATTCCGAAGCTTACAACCCTCCAGTATACTCAATATGAACCTACCATTTTTACCAACCACTAATTGGATGATCCTTAGGATCATCATATCAAAGTGATTTGAGAGAGATGGGGCAATCAAATTAGGTGGGCTGCGCAAGATAGATGATCCATGTCATTGCTTTGACCTCTCTAATATGCTTAATATGGATCGTCAATTTTTACTTAACCACTAATCGAATAATTACATTTCCCTAATCAAAGTGATTTGAGAGGGATGGACAATCAATAGTAGGCCTCACATGATGGGCGGTCTATATCAATGATCAGATCTTTTCTAATAAATATAAAATTTCCAATTCAATATCCATTGATCTGATGGTTAGGAGCATCCAACCAAAGATTTGAGATGGACAGGTCATTAAGGTTGAGTCCCACCTAATGGATCTAAAATTAAATTATATCCATTTTTTGTAAGGGTGTCAATGGGCCAGGTAGCCTGCTTCACCAAATGACCCCGATCCACCTTTAGGCCGAGCTTAGCCTCACATACATGTAAGCCTAACTTTATCCGAGCCAACCCAACCGTACATGTGTTACATCCTAACCATCTACCTAATGTGGAATTTTGATTTCATTCGTCTAAAATGTTTGTTTATTTGTGCATACGTGGCCCACTTTATAAATGGATAAATTAGAATATTTGAAGAGGGAAATAGAGATTTTATCAATTTCCAACCGAGTTGGGTTACATCGGCCGACCTTAGGCCCAACCAAAAATGTTTTTTTTTACTCCGAAAATCAGGATTAGACTTAATTCCAATTATTTGGGTCCCTTTTTCAACAAGGACCCTTAATTTCTAATATTAATTAGTTTAATTGCTTCCATGCTACCTCACACATCTAAGAAAAAGTAAAAGCTTGTGTGCACACTTGGCCATTGGCGTATGCAGTGGGTGCATTCTAATCTCTCATCATTACATGGGCGTAATTGTCAACGCTTATATTTAAATGCAGTTGCTTTTATTGGATTCCTAAAAAATATCTAAGTAGTAGGTTGGAAGATGAGTGGACCGTTTAGAGCAAGTGGCTTAGATATATATATTTATTCAAATCTAAGCTAATGTGCTTACAATAGAAGAACAGGTGGGATGTTGTACACGTAAGTGAATTGCAAATTCTTAGAGATATTTATTAATCTCTCTCTCTCTCTCTCTCTCTCTCTCTCTCTCTCTCTCTCTCTCTCTCTATATATATATATATATATATATATATATATATATATAAGGAATGCTTACCTGTGCAGTAATGGTCAAGAGATCATGTGAGAAACTCATCTCCCATGATACGAGCATAAAATTTGAACCATCCAAGTGATGCAACACCCAATGACTCTTTTGCGATAGCCACCAAACTTTTATATCAAGGTAAAAATTAGATCCTAGAGTTTCATGAGGTGCTGCATCATGCGGACCATTCACATTTTGAGCTCAGATAATGTGTGATGAGTTCTCAAAAAGTTCTCACAAGAACTCGTGCACAACCGGGTGAATATATATATATATATATATATATATATATATATATATATATATATATATATATATATATATATATATATCATGGGAACTTACCATGAGGTTGAGCTATGTGGCCTCCATAGTGATGTGTGTCGAACATCAACACCATACATTTAATGGGTCCCCTTTAGGTTATGGGATATCCCAAAAATCAGTCATGTATGGAACTCAGGTGGGGCCATACCATTTAAAACCATGGGAAGACATGTCTAAAATGATGCGGATTAGCGGTTGAGTAGCAAAACTTGCTACTGAAGTGACTTGGTCTCCAAAGCTTTAGTGGACCCCACCAAAGAAAAGAGTGTGAAGATTGATGCCCACCGTTAAAACCTTTCTAAGGCCCACCATGATGTTATTTTTTATTTTTTATTTTTTTGAAATCCAACCTGTTTAAAAAGTTAACAAAGACATTAAAGAAGGGAAAATACAAATATCAGCTTGATCCAAACTTTTGTGGCCTTTGGAATTTTTTAACGGTGGTTTCACTCTCCCCACTGTTTTCTGCGGTGGGGTCCATTGGAGCTTTGGATGTGACTCATTCTTTGGATCTTACCCTAAAATGATCTCTCAAGATGGATGGATGGAGTGGATACAAAACATACATCATGATGGGGCCCACAGAACTTGGTGATGTCACTTCAGTAGCAGTCTCGCTACTCAACCTATCAGTAGCCAATCCGCACCCTGTCTAAACATATAAAAGCACTTGGTGGGGCCCACTTGAGTTTTGGATGCAGTTGAAATGTGGTCTAACCCCTCATCTAAGTGGGACAAGCATAATGGATGGGGTGGATCCGTGAACCACATCTCAGTGGGCCCAATAAATGATTATGAATGTTTTAATGGGTGGGTAACCCCTTTTCAATTGTTGTATGTAGTGTGGCCAACCCAAGTCATGGATTGACTTGATTTTTAAGCCCATGGCCCACCATGGAATGGTGCATCACTAATGGGGTAGATGTTCGGCACACATCATAATGGAGCCCACACAACTTAACCTCATGGAAAGTTCCATGAAGTCGACCTCACGGGGAGAGAGAGAGAGAGAGAGAGAGAGAGAGAGAGAGAGAGAGAGAGAGAGAGAGAGAGAGAGAGAGAGAGTCATGCTCACGTGCGCGCCTTCTTACGTGAGCACTCGTGCACACCTTTGCACATGTGTCATGGGTATAAAATCCGAACAGTCCATGTGATGTCGCACCCCATGAAACCTCTAAGGCCTAACTTTCATATTGATACTCTGGTGGGCCATAACAAAGTAGACCTAGGCACAGGATGACTCGACTCGTCTAACTCATTCAAACTGGACTCAACCCGAACCGAGTGGGAGAGTCAATCCAAACCGAGTAAGCTTAGCCCAATCTGAACTCAAAGCAAGTCAAGCCCAAGTTACCCAGTAACTCGACCTGAAACCTGACACATTCAAACTCGAATCAATTTGAAACCCGACTCAACTAGGGTTCGGGTTGTGTGTGTGTGTGTGTCTATATATATATATATATATATAAAACCTAATTTTCTAAAGACTAAACCCTACCCGTCGCACTACCTCACCCAACCCATTCTCCCTCCCTCCCTCCATCCTCTTCCTCCTCTCCCGAGCACCGCAGCCCACCCACCACCACCACTAACCACCAGGCCACCTTATGATCCTCTCTCTCTCTCTCTCTCTCTCTCTCTCTCTCTCTCTCTCTCTCTCTCTCTCTCCTCTCCACTTCCTCCCTCATCTCTCGAGCCCGACAGCCACTTGTCTCGACTCAGGCAGCACAGTAACAACTCATCTAGACGATCTGCATCCACTAGTCCACCCGACACTGCCTAATCAAGCTAATTTACTCATTTATATAGTTTTGTTTTATTAATTTATAATTTGAGGGGTTTATGGAATTGGGATCGGGTATGGTTGAAATCAAGTACATCTAAGCTGATCGTGGTGTACGCCCGAGCTGGCTCAGGTGCGATCGAGCTGGGTGTGGACCATGTGGTGTGGGTAGGCTTGTTGTGGTGCGTCTAGGCTGGCTCAAGTGAGGTTGAGTTGGCCATCGTGCATCCGAACTGGCTCTGGCTGAGCCATTTCTAAACCCTATACCTAAACCCTAAACCCAAACACTAAACCTTAAACCCTAAACCTTAAACCTTAAACCCTAAACCTAATCCCTTAAACCTAATTCTTAAACCCCAAACCCTAAACCCTAAAACCTAATCCCTAAACCAAATCCCCAAACCCTAAAGCCTAAAGCCTAAACCCAAATCCTAAACTCAAACCATAAACCCTAAATCCTAAATGGCTAATTTGTTTTTATTTTTTTTAATTAAACAATTAGTGGTTTATTTTTATAAATTATGGATTATGCTACTTATTTCTTAGCTTATTACTGTGCATTAGACAGTTAGCCTAATGTGTTTTATTTTTGTGAATCAGACAATTAGTTGCCCATTTAAGGATTTTATGTGGCCAAACATAGATATAATGCATTATTAGTGGCATACAAATCACTCAAATTGTCCCATTTTGGATAGTTCAAAGTTAGATAGATGATATGCTTTCATATAACCTATTTAAATGCTCATGCCTATTTTACACTCCATCTCTCCATTTCTCTCTGAATATGTTTCTTCCTTTTTATTTATCATGTCAAATATCTTCACATTGCTTAAATATTTGGTAAGGGAATGAAATGAAAGATTAACTTATCAAAAGATACATGGGGAGATGCTGCCAGAATTTCAGTGTGGACGTTTAAATGAGAATATAAAAGTATTACAATTTATCTAATCTTGGATGAGTGACTAATTTAGAGTTTAGTATAAACTTTTAAGGCATTATAGTGCTAATCTAATTTAGTATATTTTAATTAGTAGATGATTAGTGAGGAAATTTCTAATATCCCTGGCAATTTGTCATTCACTTCGTTAATGATCTTGGATGAAGGATTATGTATACAAGAAGAAGAGGTGTACATTAATATTAGTACCTCACAATCACAAAGTTCAGTAAAAGAAACAAAAAAGATCAATAGTGTAGGAAGATTTTAAAGAAGTAACCCTAAAGAATGGCATAGTAAGATACAGTGCAAGTACTACAAGGCTCAATATGCTAAACAAGCACATGGGTTGACCACAACTTTGAAGAAACACCTATTAAATTGTCATAAAAAAAGTGAGAAGCCATACCTTAGGCCAACAGACACTTTCATTTACCTAATCTTTGGTAGATCCATTGTAATGTACCTTGTCCACCTATAAGTATAATAGGAACCATGTGAATGAGTTGACGAGCATATTTATTATTGTAAATGAAAAACCATTTCATACAGGAGATAGTCCTTCTTTTGTCGAATTAGCTAGAGGCCTTAATCCTAGATACGAGAAGGTCTCCTGTACAATAATAAAGAGAGTGTGCATAAAGATGTATGCAAGCGAGAAGGTTAAGTTGAAAGGACAGTTGACATCAGTTTCTCGAATCAGCATGACATCAGATTTTTGGACGACATTCAATTAATGAAAGAGGTACATGTCACTAACTGTCCACTATGTTGATGTCGAATGAATGCTCTACAAAAGATTTATAAACTTTTGTTATCTTGCACCTCCTCACATTGGTTCCATGATTTCAGAATGCATCTATTGATGCCTTATGGAGTGGGGCATTGAGAAGAAAATATCCTTGATAACTTTAGACAATGTCTTTACAAATGATAACGTGATAATGAATTTGTGGAACCAGTTTAGGGCTACGGGTGACTTGTATTTTGGTAGAAAAATATTTCATATTAGTTGTTGTGTCCGCATCCTAAACTTTATTGTACAAGATGAGTGTAAAACAATTGAGCCAACAATCGAGAACATAAGAGAGAGTTTAAAGTACATACGAGGTCACCTTCACAATTAAATACGTTGAATGACATCGTGAAATTGTTAAATTTGTCATATCAGGAAATGATAAAGCTGGATGTCATGACACATTGGAATTGAACACATGAAATGTTAGATTCAGCGATAGCTTTCAAAGATGTATTCTCTCACTATGTGGAGCATGATGGTGTGTATTAGTGGTTGCATTTTGATGATGATTGGATAAGAACTGAAGTAGTTCACAAATTCCTTTTATTTTTTTACGATATAATGAAGATCTTTTTAGGAAGCAAGTATTCAACAACAAATATATTTCTACCAGAACTTTGGAGAGTAAGAGATGTTTTGTACAAAAGTTGTGGTAGACTAGACTTTCTACAATTAATGACTATGAGTATACAGTTAAAGTTTGAAAAGTATTGGTTTGAGTGCAGTCTGGTAATGGTTGTTGCAATTATTCTTGTTCTTT
The DNA here is from genome assembly GCA_030180095.1 of Magnolia changhungtana. Lineage (NCBI taxonomy): Eukaryota > Viridiplantae > Streptophyta > Magnoliopsida > Magnoliales > Magnoliaceae > Magnolia > Magnolia changhungtana. The sequence goes on from JASAUF010000662.1 coordinate 3,235,187, forward strand.
AGTACAAGATGTTTATAGTTATATTCATTTTTAAAAAGTTGTATGGTGAGAAGAGTTTCACTAAGGTCTATAAGATTCATGATGCAGTTGAAGGTTTGTACTATTTCTATGTAGAAATTTTGAGGGCCGCAAAAGACAATACTACAAGTCAAACTCCTCAAGTGGGTTTTAGTTCTAGTGTTGCTACACAACAAAACACGATTGAAGATTTCATGTCTTTCACGGCACAAGTTGAGAATCAAATGCAGACAACCCAAACATAACTTGACCAATATCTGAAGGAGCCTCTTATAAAGTACAAAGGCGAAGAATTTGATGTTTTAGACTGATATAGAAGTCAAAAGCTTGTAAATCATAGTACCATGTGCTCTTGTTGATGGCCCGACACATATTATCAATTCCAATTTCAATCGTGGTGTTAGAATCTTCTTTTAACATGAGGATTAAGGTTGTTAACAAGTATCAAAACTCAGTTACACCAAAATCAGTTGAAGAGCTCATTTGTACACAGGATTGGCGGTGTCTGATATGGAGAAAATGGAACTCTGTTGATGAGGAGTTCGAGAAAGAGGAGAGTGAGAAGCGGGATGAGATAGTACCTGCAACAATTGCATGAAGCAGGATGAGACATTGCCTTTTATTTCTCTTGCATTTGCTTATGACAATTTGACAGTTATTATTTATGGACTTGAATTGTAACATTTGATAGATGGATGGATATTTTGTATGATTTTCATATATCACTTTTAATATTTCTTTATATATATATATATATATATATATTCTCTTTTCATTTATTCTTTTTAATGATTTAATGTTGTTTAAATCTCATATAGTTAGCTGGTTGCGTTTATTTATATTCATTCCTTAATTATATATGTTATTTCAACCTAACCAAATATTCTTTATTTCAAAATTCACACTTATTGATATGTCCGGAAGATGATCCATCAGCAAATGTTTGAGATTATGGAGCCTAAGTCTACTCTTTGGATATAAAAATAAAGTTACAATACAAGTTGATTAGTAAACAATTTGTAAAAAAAAAAAAAAATCAGTTGAAATTAATTTTGGCTTGTTAAGGAGGAGACGCTACCCCATGTAGTAAGGCTCTTCTAGAAGTCTAAGATTTATTTTGAGCCATTCTCGAGTATTCAAATACAAAGGCTTCCACTAGCCCTTCCTCTACAGCCAATACAACCAGCCACAGAAGATATATAAGTAGGCCTATTATAATTTCAGAAGAGTCAAGTAGAGGAATTGTCTCCACACTTAGTAGAGAAGAAGAAGATAGACAATTAAAGGAACAAGAAAATTGATATTATAAAAAAAGTTGTAAAACAAATCTTGAAATTGGCATCCAAGACCAGTCTACATTAACCCCCTTATGAGATAACATGATGCCGAATACAACATGATGCCTAAGCAGGCACGACTGTGGGACATACGCCCAACGATAAATCATTAAAGTTTCTTAAAAGTCTCATTATAGGTAGTTAGAAATCCTATACAAATCAGATCATAAAAAGAGACTGAAAAAACTTGTTAAATTTATAAATAAGGACAATGAAAATGCATCTCCACCATCTGATTCAGAAGAGGTAAACAACCATCTTTTAGATACCTCCAACTTGGACTTAACCTAGAGTTCTCTCGTAGTTCAAGCCGTAAAAAGAGAATTAAAGGATAATTTTAATGACAAAGGTGAATGATGGGGTTACTATTGTAGACAAGATTACTCGGGTTATATGCCATAAAGGCATTCATCATATAAAGGATATTGAATGAATGAATGGCTTATTGGTTTGTATATGGAACTCCATTTGAGATTCTGAAGATACTTTTGATTTTTGAGAATATTTATTTACTTTGTTCATTTCATTTTACAAATTACTTTTGAGTATTTTACAATATTTATTCTAAACAACTTAACTCAAGTAGAAAAAAAAAAAAGACAAAAAAAGCTCAACTCGACCCTACTCGGTGATGACTCGACCCAACTTGGTCTTGTGATTAGGTCAGACTCGATTCGAATTAGTACAAGCCAGACCTGGACTCGGATCGGGTTAGGCATTCTAGACTCGGTAACGAGTCAAGTTAAGTTCGCGTCCGGTATATTTCCATACTGCATTGGTTCAATCGGGTTAGCCCTAACTCGGTCTAACTCGACTCGATGCCCAACTCTATAGAAAAGAGAGAGGCAAATCAAGGGAGGTAACTAATTCCTTTTTCTATGGCCCACTATAGTTTTGGATTAAGATGAAAATTGGGACTTAAGGGTTTTATAAGGTGCTACATCACGTGGATGGTTCAGATTTTACGTTCACATCACATGGACCTTTCATCACCTAGGCATTACAACTTCCCCTTAGTTATATGAGATTCTACCTACCTCTCATCACCTTGATCACCACATTAGAGTATCGTGTGCAAGGTGTTTGATCATGAAGCTAAAGCATTAGTGACACATTAGCATCATGATCGGGGGACAAAGGGGGCTGATTGAAACACGAGAGAGCATCGATCAAACAACCTAAAAAGGCACTACAAGAGGGGCTCAATCCGACAAGTATGTTGTCATGTGTAAGAGTCTTTGTATACTCATTCCTTGTGTAGGATTGAGTGTAAGAGTTTGAATTTCCAAGCTCGACTAGGTCCTTGTGTATGACCTAAATCAAAGTCCTTGTGTAGGCCACCAAACATAGGTGTGTGCGTGTTAGTCTCCGAGGGAGCCTCCGGCAGGAGTAAATGTAGGTCTCTAGATTAGGACCAAGATCGTTGGTTAGTCGATAGAAAATCAACTCAAGTCTCTTGCGGGAGCCTCCAGTGAGAGTGTATGATACCGTCCTTGTATAGGGCTATAAAGGTTAGAGGTGAACCTGATTTAAAACCTCCGATAGTGAAATCCAATGCACTCATGGGTTAAGTGTGTCTGTTGGGAGTGGAGTAGGGAAACCGAACCACTATACATGTTTGTGTTTGAGATTGTCTTTAAGCACTTGTTTAATTATGCTTATGTGATAAATGTTTAATTATATATATGCATGATTATATGAATGTTAGGAGTTGATAGGTAGCACATCTCACACACACATGTACACTATTATGTTTATAGACTAGTTACTTAATTGCCACATGTGTTGTAGTCATTGTAATTGGACCCTTTATTAGCTTGGAAGCATTAAATTTAATTGCCTTATTTAGTTTAATTTTCATATTAGTTTAAGTAGACAATTGTGTTTAAAATGTGAAATTTTTATTTGGTCCTGATTACCCCCCAAGACATATGTAACGCCTCGGTTTTTTAAACTCGAGTATACAACTCATTTTTTAAAAACCCGAGTGTTAGCTTTTAAAATTAGTCTAAATTTAAACCGCTTATCATTAATCAGAGTTAGCAACAAATGTTGGCAGAATAAACCATGCATTGTATAAAAACATTTTAATTACCATAAATATCCAAATTTAGCGCTTATACAAGACTTATACAATCCCAAATAACAAAGTTTATTAAATAAAAATAGAAATCTATTATCTAATGGTGGAACTCAATATGAGCCGCAAGGACCCCGTCTAGCTCCTCAGTTACCTGATCTGCTCTAGCAACCCGGCGAACAACATCGACTTACTGTACACTTGCATCAACTGATATGGTTTAATAGCGTCAATGGCTATCGTAGTTAGGAGTACCCTCTAAGATTACACACTCATCATTCATAATCTAAGATAGATCACAAGTCATAAGAATTGATATATTAAACAGTGCAATGTATAATTATGATCATATACTCAAAATTAAGCTAATCAACATAATCACATCATAAGCAAAATATAATAGCAATCGCAATACAAGTGTATGTGTCCAGACAGTCAAATAATCAGTCATACAAGTTTTTATTATACCCGAAAATCACATTATACGTGAACTCCACAAGGTGGCTAGAAAATCGATAAGTGAACTCCCGCTTCACCCGAAAATCATAGTACAAGTGAACTCCATAAGGTGAATAAAAAATCAACCTCAAAACCTCTATTTTGCCCGAAAATCATATCATACATGAACTTCGCAAGATGACTAGAAAATCGATAAGCGAACTTCAGCTCCACTCAAAAATCATGGTACGACTGAACTCCACAAGATGAAGAAAGAATCAACAGTGGCATTCCAACATTATTCATAAATTGTATGAACACCGCAAGATGGCTAAAAAATCAATAAGCGAACTTCAGCTCCACCTAGAAATTATAACGAACTCCACATAATGAGAATCAACACACAAACATTTACTTCACCTGAAAATTATATCGTACGTGAACTCTGCAAGATGGCTAGAAAATAGATAAGCGAAATTTATCTCCACCCAAAAATTATAACGAATTCCACATAATGGAAATCAGCATACAACCATTTACTTCACCCGAAAATCATATCGTATGTGAACTTCATAAAATGGCTAGAAAATCGATAAGCGAACTTCAGCTCCACCTGAAAATCATAACGAACTCCGCATGATGGGAATCAACATACAGACAATTACTTCACCTGAAAATCATATCGTACGTGAACTCCACAAGATTGCTAAAAAATCGATAAGCGAACTTCAGCTCCATCGAAAAATTATGGTATCACTGAACTCCACAAGATGAAGAGACAATCACCATACAAACTCTAGACCACCCATAAATCATATTATACATGAACAATGTAAGATGGCTAGAAAATTGATAAGCAAACTTCATCTCCACTTGGAAATCATGGTATGACTGAACACTGTAAAATGGCTAGAAAACCAACATACAAAACTCTACTTTACCCAGAAATCATATCGTACGTGAACTCTGCAAGATGGCTAGAAAATTGATAAGTGAACTTCAACTCCACCCGGAAATCATGATACAAATGAACTCTGCAAGATGAAGAGAGAATCAAGGAGTAAATAACAAGCAAATGAGATGCTTTAGTGATACTAACCATGAACCCAAAACAACCTTAGCCTCTAGATGATCCTAATCTTTATAAGTAAATGTTGATTGATCATCAGATAGCCTTAAGAGTCAAATTAGACCATGATAAGTAAGGTTAAAAGATGTGCAAAGTTGTTGTAAAATTTACTGCCTAAAACAACAGCTTTCGAGTGGTCATCGATCCCATCGACAGGTTGTCGATGGGTTTTGATGGCATTGAAGGATCCACTCAATTCGATCAATGAAACTATCTAGCAATTAAACAAATAAATTTCTAAATTTTTGTGATGGGATTGATAGATAGTTTGATCCTATCAAAGAACATTTGATCTCATCGAAGGGTATTTCAATCCTATTGACAAAGCCGTTAATTAGTGGGAGGTCTCTTTGCTTGTGCCTTTGTTTAAGACTGATCTGATTTTGATTTAATTTTATTAAGGGAATGTTTTCAGTCCTTAATGGTCTGTTGTGACTGAAATTACAATGGGTCTGCAATGGCTTTGAGCATGTTCTTTTTCTTTTATGTTTATGACGTCAAGAAGCCCTGTTGTTCACCATCGTCTCCTGGGCATGGTTGGATGTCAGTACCCTTCCTAACCTTCATACATTGTTTGGTTGGTAATTAGTTTAATTCTGTTGTTTGCTTTGTCTCCTGGGCATGGTTTGGTGATGGAATCCATTCTAATTCATATACCTTTCATCTTATCAAAATTACATTAAAGGCAGTTCAGTTAATTTCCTAAATTGTAATACAGGCATAAGATCTCCCTGATCCCTACAAGTGGATCCTCTGAATCCCTAGTTTCCCTTCTCTGATTTTTCCTAAAGTTTTAGATTAATTATTTCACCATTATTCCTCAAATCATAATTGGTTTAGATTTCATCTTAGCCTAGTTCTAGATCTGGTTATTTTTAGAAAGCGTACAGGTTTCAGTCCCTGTGGATTCGACCTCGGTCTTACCGAGTTTATTACTACATCACAACCCTATACTTGGGGAGTGAACAAGTTTTTGGCGCCGTTGCCGGGGACTGACGGCTACGAGTTTCTGAAATTAATTAGTTTTAGAGTTAGTTTAAGATTAGGATTTTACTAATTTTAAATTTTTAATTTTTCTATTTTTCATAGAACTAACATATTTCTTATTCTGTAGGTTGTTAAGATAGAACTTCTAATTTGGTAAACTCTTTCTGATTTTCTAGATTCTCTAACTCTTTAGATTTGATTTACTTTAGAAATTTCTTCTATTTAGAAACTAACTTATTTTGTTTTATTTTGCAGGTCTTTAGCTTAGGGACTCCAATTTGGTAATCTCCTTTCCAACCCTCTTTTCTTTCTAGATTTTCATTTTCTTTCTTAGGATTAGGTTTAGAATTTAATTGAGGGCTGCGAGTGTTTCATGCCCAAGTGGGCCCGTGACGACACTCGACGTCTCTTGACTGAAGGAGGGTTAGTTGAGGGTTGATTTGTCCATCGCGAGGATTAGACACCGCTCGGATTCCCTGAGTTAATTGAGGTTATGGCTGAAAATCAACCTCAAGCACTACCTCAACAGATGGATGAGGAAGTACATGATGAGAATGAGGTGCTTCAAGCACCCCCGCCTCGTACCTTACGAGATTATTTACAACCGGCGGGGGTGAGCACGCCCTCATGCATGATTTTTCCTGAAAACACAGGACATATGGACATCGAGCCAGAGTTATCCAACTCCTTCCTAAATTCCATGGGCTTGAATCGAAAGTCCATACTTACATTTGAAAGAGTTCGATGAGATCATAGCCACCTTATACTTTCCCAATGTATCCGAGGATACAATCAGGCTGAAACTCTTTCCTTTTTCCTTGAAAGAGAAGGCTAAGACGTGGTTACATTCACTGCGTCCTAGATCCATTGGCACATGGAATGATTTGCGAGGGAATTCATAAAGAAATTTTTCCCACACCATAAAACAATTACCCTCGAAAGGCAATCATGAACTTTGCCCAAAAGGAAGATGAAACATTCTACCAATGTTGGGAAAGGTTCAAGGATCTTGTCGGTTCATGCCCACAACACGGTTTTGAAATGTGGCGCATTACAAATTTTTTCTATGATGGTGACATCTTCCATGCGCCAACCGGTCGAGACAATGTGTAATGGTGAATTCATGAATAAAGAGGTCGATGAGGTATGGGATTACCTCGATAGACTTGCCGAGAATGCACAATCATGGGACCATTACCCAAAATCAAACACCACGCCTAAGCCAACTCAATCTAAGGAGAAAGGTGGAGTATATCTCCTGAAAGAAGAGGACGATGTAAATTTTAAAGTGACTAATCTCACTCGAAGAGTCGAGGCCATGGAAGGAAGGAAGGAGAAGGTTAATGAAATTGTTTGTGGCATCTGTGATTGCAACATTCACACAACTGAAAATTGTCCTACCATATCTGCCTTTCGAGGAGTGTTGAATGAGCAAGCTAATGCCGTAAATAACTATCAAAGACCTTTCAATGGATCTACCTCCAATACATACAATCCTGGTTGGAGAAATCATCCAAATCTTAGTTGGAGGAATGGACAAACTGCTACCCCTCAAAATTTCTTTAATCAAAACCAAAATCAGGGGAAACCTCAAGAAGAACCGGTTCCAAATCCCATACAAGAGCTGACTCAGGCAATGCGTGACTTTATGCAGAAAATAGATTCACGTATGACGGTTATAGAAAAGGGGATGCTTCCTGCACAACCGCTCCCCAATCCTAAACCGCAATACGAGATAAATGATCCCAGCTCTTCAAATCAAATGGGACACGCTAAATCCATCACCACTCTTAGGAGTGGGAAGATCATTGATAAAACCCTTCCGGTTAGGCCTGAAAAATCTCAAGAACCAGAAGAGGACAATAATGATGGATCTCGTGATGTCCCACAAAATTTAGAACCGGAACTTCTAGAGAAGCCAGTTGCTCCATTCCCCCAACGGTTGGTTGCACCAAAACGTCTTTCTAACTCTCAGGATATTCTGGAGGTGTTGAAACAAGTGAAAGTCAACATTCCTCTACTTGATGTCGTAAAACAGATTCCTTCATATGCCAAATTTCTGAAAGACCTATGTACGACCAAAAGACGGCAAAGCATTCAAAAGAAGATCTTCTTGACTGAGAAAGTGAGTGCCATCCTGAAGCAAGATGTGCCGCAGAAATTCAAGGATCCCGGTAGCCCAACCATATCATGTGTAATCGGGAACCATCGAATTGATCACGCACTTCTTGACTTGGGAGGAGCGGCGTCAATCTAATCCCCTACTCGGTATACAAACAGTTAGGATTGGGTGAGTTAAAACCTACCCTAACCACACTACAACTTGCCGATCGAAGCGTTCGTGTACCAAGAGGGATTATTGAGGATGTGTTAGTCCAAGTCGATAGATTTTACTACTACTGTAGATTTTATCATCTTGGACACCGAACCCATCAACAACATGAGCACTCAGATTCCCGTCATTCTTGGTCGCCCATTCCTTGCCACATCAAATGCAATCATCAATTGCAGGAATGGTGTCATGACTATGTCTTTTGAAAATTTGACATTGGAGTCGAACATCTTTTTCAATAACGGCAGCAATGCAGAGGATGATGACGATGTCCACGACATTAACATGATCGATACTTTCGTGGAAGATAGGACACCCCTTACCTTATCCTCTGATCCTCTAGAGACGTGCTTGGCCCACTCCCATGAGTTTGATGATGATATGATTAGGGAGATGTGTGCCTTGCTTGACACTGCACCGGTATTTGAAGTTAACCGGTGGAGGCCACAATTTGAAGAATTGCCACAAACTGATGTAGTGCCTCTACCGTCTAACCTCAAGGCACCGAAGCTTGACCTAAAACCTTTGCCCTCTGATTTGAAATATGCCTATTTAGGTCAAGATGAGACATACCCGGTGGTGATCTCTGCCCACCTGGAGAAAGAACAGGAGAGTATGCTCATATCTACTCTCATTGAGCATAAAGGAGCCCTAGGATGGATGATAGCGGACCTCAAGGGAATCGATCCCTCGATTTGTACTCACCACATATATCTTGAGGAAAATGCGAAAACCGCTCGGCAACCACAACGTAGACTAAATCCAAACATGAAGGAAGTGGTTAAAGCCGAGGTTCTTAAACTATTGGATGTGGGTATCATATACCCTATATCCGATAGATAGTCAATGGGTGAGTCCAACTCAGGTGGTTCCTAAGAAGTCCGGAATCACCATCGTAGCCAATGCTAATAATGAACTCGTGCCAACCAGAGTCACTACTGGTTGGAGAATGTGCATTGACTACAGAAAATTGAATACCGTCACAAGGAAGGATCACTTTCCTCTGCCCTTCATCGATCAAATCTTGGAAAGGCTAGCTGGTCATTCCTATTATTGTTTCCTTGACGGCTATTCGGGCTACAATCAGATTGAAATCGCCCCTGAGGACCAGGAAAAGACCACATTTACATGTCCCTACGGCACCTTTGCTTACCGAAGGATGCCATTTGGACTATGTAATGCCCCTGCCACCTTTCAGCGATGTATGTTGAGTATCTTTTCTGATATGGTGGGGCAATATTTAGAGGTCTTCATGGACGATTTCTCTGTCTATGGCTCATCTTTCAGTAAGTGCTTGGAAAGTCTTAAATGTGTGCTGAAAAGATGTGAAGAAAAGAATCTGGTACTTAATTGGGAGAAGTGCCATTTCATGGTTCATAAGGGGATTGTCCTTGGACATATCATCTCGTCAAGGAATTGAGGTAGATAAGGCAAAAATCGATCTTATCTCTAACCTACCTCCACCCAAGAACATCAAGACGTGCGATCCTTCTTAGGACACGCAGGATTCTACTGAGCGATTCATAAAGGACTTTAGTCTCCTCTCTCGTCCTTTATGTAATCTTCTTCAAAAGGATGTTCCATACGAGTGGACTGAGCAATGCCAGGAAGCTTTCACCAAGCTTAAAGGCATGTTAACCCATCGCACCCATCATGCGCACCACCGTGGAGCCTTCCTTTTGAGCTTATGTGCGACGCCTCTGATTATGCTCTTGGAGCGGTTCTAGGCCAGAGAAAAGATAAGAGGCCCTGCGTCATCCATTACGCGAGTAGGACTTTAAATCCTGCTCAAGTGAACTACTCGACTACGGAAAAAGAACTCTTAGCCGTAGTGTTCGCCTTGGACAAATTTAGGTCTTACCTGATCGGATCCAAGATCATTATCTATACAGATCATGCGGCACTGAAGTATCTTCTTTCTAAGAATGATTCTAAGCCCCGCTTAATACGATGATCCTTCTACTCCAAGAATTTGATTTAGAAATTAAAGATAAAAAGGGAGTAGAGAACGTAGTGGCCGATCACCTTTCTCGCCTTAATACCTCTGATTCCCTTGAGGCGACCCATATCAATGACATGTTCCCTGATGAACAACTGTTCAGAGTCTCCCATTCACCTCGGTTCGCTGATATTGCTAATTATCTTGCTACAGGTTCCATACCGACACATTGGACAACGCAAGATAAGAAGAAATTTTTCACCGAGGTGCGCAAATTCTTCTGGGATGATCCATACTTGTTTAAATATTGCCCAGACCAAATTTTGAGGAGATGTGTGCCAGACGACGAGCATCAGAGTGTCATCTCCTTTTGTCACTCACAGGCCTGTGGTGGTCACTTTTCTGCAAAAAAAGACCACGGCCAAGATTCTGCAGTGTGGCTTCTATTGGCCCACTATGTTGAGGACACTCATGAGTTTTGTAAAGCTTGTGAGCGTTGTCGAAATTGGGAGCATTGTCCGTCGAAATATGATGCCCTTGAATCCCATTCTTATCATAGAGGCATTTGATTCTTTGGGGCATCGATTTCATGGGACCATTCCCCAATCTTTTGGGAATTTATATATTTTGCTTCTTTGTAGACTATGTCACTAAATGGGTCGAAGCGATTCCGTGTCGGAATAATGACCATCGCACGGTCATTAAATTCCTAAAAGAAAACATCCTTTCCCGATTTGGAACGCTCGAGCCATTATTAGTGATGGGGCTCACACTTTTGTAATAGGCCATTCGAGAGTTTAATGAAGAAATATGGTATCTCTCATAAGGTGAGCACCCCATACCACCCACGAGACAAGTGAGCAAGCAGTGAGATTTCTAATAGGAGATCAAACACATTTTGGAGAAAACGGTTAACCCTGACCGTAAGGATTGGTCAATTCGATTGACCGATGCCTTATGGGCGTACCGTACTGCTTTTAAAACCCCTATTGGAATGTCTCCCTTTAGACTCGTCTATGGGAAGGCTTGCCACTTACCTGTGGAGTTGGAACATAGAGCCTACTGGGCAATCAAAAATTTAAATTTGAATCTGAATAACGCCGGCTCGCTACGCAAACTTCAATTGAATGAACTCGAAGAAATCCGGAACGACGCATATGAGAACTCGAGAATTTACAAGGACAGGATGAAGGCGTTTCATGACCAATATATTCTACGAAAATCATTCACGCCATGCCAGAAAGTCCTTTTGTATAATTCTCGATTACATCTCTTTCCGGGTAAGCTTCGATCTCGTTGGACCGGCCCTTACATTGTTGTTACTGCATATCCTCATGGGGCCGTCGAGATAAGAGATCCCGACAACGGCAAGGAGTTTAAAGTAAATGGACATCGCTTAAAGCCATTTGTCGAGAAATTGGATTCAGAGGACATGTCCATGCCTCTGACCGATCCTGTTTACGAGTGATCTCCTAGTCTGATGGAGGTATAGGTAGGTTTATCGCTTTCTTAGGACTAGGGTAGTTATTTTATTTGTCTGGCTGAAGACGTTAAACTTAGCGCTCCTGGGAGGCAACCCAGCTTTTCTTTTCCATTTATTTCATTTTCCTAGATAGTTCAATGTTTGTGGGTAACATTACTGCAAACCCTCACGAGACTACAACTCGTCCACTAGGGGTAACCTAGGGGTTTAAAGGCTTGTTGCATGCGCTAAATGCAATCGAGAGCACCTGCGAAAGTGGTATAGATAGATTTTATTTCTTGTTATTTTTGTGTGGCTTTCTCTCTCGTACTCACCCGCTCTCATGTTGAGATCTCTTGGAAAGTCTCTTACGATTCATCATCCAGGTACTATCTTCCCATCACTTCACATTTACTTTTGTTGTCCCATGTGCATTCCATGCTCATATCTTTTACATTGAGGACAATGTAGATTTTAAGTTGGGGGTGGGAGATTAGGTTACTTAATCAGTGTTTTCTTCGTCTTGAGCAAAATTTGTGACAATTTTTAAAATTTTTAAAATTTTTCCGGAAATCCTTGTGAATTTGAAGTGATTTTGACAGATATCCTGGATTTAGAATTTCAAGATACGTATTGTTGGTAATTCATGACTCTTGGATTCAGTTGCTCAGTAGATTTCACAGTTAAGTTTGAATTATTAATCCATGATTAGAAGTTGTAAACATCGATTGAGTCATGATTTCACATACCACATCTCACCTACACATTGAGATTTCAGTTTGATATTGAATGATTAACTTGGTAATCACTGAGCATGAAAGAAACCAGCCTAAAAGATTTGGCCATCAGGGTATAAAAATAACAAAAAAAAAAAAATAAAAAAATTACACCATGGGTTTGCTCCCTATAGGTGTGGATTCGATTTTTCATGATCAACAGTTAGACAGAGCTGGGCGACTATTTTCACCATAGGTTTGCTCCCTATAAGTGAAAATTTGATTCCCATAGTCTTAAAAAAGAAAAAAAGAAAAAAAGAAAAAAAAGAATGATCTGTGAGGTAAGTTTTGGTTATCATGAGTTCTCTTGTTGATTACCAACGAAACCCTGAAATAAAGAATTGAATATTAATGTTGAAAGTCGGGATTACACTATACACCCATGGAACTCAATGTTTAAAATTATTCTAGTTATTGGATTAATATTTGAACTTGATTATGAAATTTACCGTGCATTAGAGACCAGGAGAAATTGATAATCAATATTCATGAATCTTAAGATTTCTCATATCCGGATTGTTTTTCAAAATTTCACTCGGCTTCATAAGAATTGTCTCGTAATTCTCAACTTATTCTTCGCATATTTTGCTCGGGACTAGCAAAATGCTGGTTGGGGGTTGTGTTGAGGGTCAAATATTGCATATCAGACCCCAGTTAATTCCTGAATTTATGAACATGGTACTGTTAAATGGCCTATTTTAATTGTGTTTTGTTGCAGGATGCAATTATGAGCGTGGACTGAAAAGAATGCTAAAGGCATGGATTTAATGCACAGAAGTCACCAAAGGCAAGGGATGGACCTCATGGGGCCAAGATCGACGAATTTACACGCCAGAGATCCGAGAAAATTGAGAAACTGAAGTTCAAGTGGCCAAAAAAAGAGTCCGAAATGTAAAATCACAGGGTTCCCACCATCCGTTCGGCCCGAAACTTCATACACGGCCTGATGACCTTAAATTAACCGTACACGTCAAAAATCATCTATTGGATCGTTGTGGAAGTGGCCCAACGAGCAGATCAGCCCCTTAAATCCTTAAATGGGGCCCACCTGATCTTTGGATATGCTTCAATTTTGGACTCAGCGCCTTAATTGAGGCTACAAAATAGATGAACGGAAAGGATGTCTCATATACATCAATATGGGACCCATTTTGCATAGAGTGTGTGCACCACACATATGCATGGGATGAGTACTAGAACTCATGAAATCGGTCAGCACTTGCTGACCGATGCATCTTTAAGTTTTTTTTTTTAAAGAGGCAGGGACGGTCCCTGTCCGATTTGGGTTTCCTTAGTGGACCCCACCCATCATGGAAATGGATGATCTGATCCGTCCATATGATCCATAGGGGGGCCATAACCAACGCCTAGGTGGCGGTTTTACCCATGCAAGATTATCAGAAGATCCTGGCCGTTGAACATAATATGGACGGCGGAATGAAAGATCAAGTGGGCCACATCTATTTCACTTCATTATATACACTCTCGGACGGTTTCTCGATGGCTATCTCATGAACGGAGTGGATTTTCCATTCAGTGGAAGGAATGGGACCCACCATTGTCACGGAGGACGGATACGCGTCCGCGTAACGTGATTCGCTGCCGACTTTTTCGGAATTTAGTGGGCCCCGTACGTCATCTGTCCGACCGATCCGACCCGTCCATCGTGTAGATGGGTTCGAGAACTACAAAACAATGTTGAGACTCCACTCCCATGCGTACACACGTGCGCGTACAGAGGCCACAAACAGGCGGTCTTGTGACGTTCAAAACTGAGTTTTTGAGATTTCTTCTGTGGGCCGTGCAAATGGACCTTCAAAATCACCCATTCTTGACTGAAATTTCGTCCTGAATCCAATGGACGGGGTGGATTTTCCAGAAAACACCTCTGTGGGGCCCACCGATCACGGTGCGAAAATTTGTACTCGAGTCCTTCTACGACTCTGCCACCGATTCTAGCCATCCGCCAGCCTATAAAAGGAGAGTTTTGGACGTGAGAAAGGCATTGAGAGCGAGGGAATTCGAGATCAGAGCCAAGGAGAGAAGAGAGAGAGAAAGGAGTAGAGTTGTATTTTTCTTTCCTTCTTTGCTTTTAATTTATTTATTTTATTTTGAGAGATCTAGTCCACTCATGTGTGGCTAAACCTCTTAGCTAGGCTAAGAGGTGAAGCTTGAAGCGTGATGGGAGGTCTCTTTGCTTGTGCCTTTGTTTAAGACGATCGATTTTGATTTAATTTTATTAAGGGAATGTTTTCGGTCCTTAATGGTCTGTTGACCGAAATTACAATGGGTCTGCAATGGCTTTGAGTATGTTCTTTTCTTTTATGTTTATGACGTCAGAAGCCCTGTTGTTCACCATCGTCTCTGGGCATGGTTGGATGTCGTACCCTTCCTAACCTTCATACATTGTTTGGTTGGTAATTAGTTTAATTACATTTGTTTGCTTTGTCTCCTGGGCATGGTTTGGTGATGGAATCCATTCTAATTCATATACCTTTCATCTTATCAAAATTACATTAAAGGCGATTCAGATTAATTTCCTAAATTGTAATACAGGCATAAGATCTCCCTGATCCCTACAAGTGGATCCTCTGAATCCCTAGTTTCCCTTCTCTGATTTTTCCTAAAGTTTTAGATTAATTATTTCACCATTATTCCTCAAATCATAATTGGTTTAGATTTCATCTTAGCCTAGTTCTAGATCTGGTTATTTTTAGAAAGCGTACAGGTTTCAGTCCCTGTGGATTCGACCTCGGTCTTACCGAGTTTATTACTACATCACAACCCTATACTTGGGGAGTGAACAATTAGCCATTTTATAACCATTGTAATACGAACTCTATCAAATGGGTATTCGGTTCTTTGATATTTTGATGGGTTTTTAGTGTAATAGAATCCTAGGTGAATCTTTTAAGTGCTATTATGTTTAAAGCACTGGTTTGTCAAATTTTGACTTGTTAAAATAACTTAGCAAGTAATCTTCAAGTCAAGCTCATGTTCAAGTTGAAGTCAAGTTCATGTTCAAGCTCAAGTTCAAACTCAAGCTTAAGTTGAAGACCAAGCTAGATCTACTGAAAGTTCAAGTAGAAGATCAAGCTCCTTGAAGACCTAGCTCGATCTACTGAAAGTTCTAGTAGAAGATCGAGCTCCTGTGTGAAGTTCTAGTCCTATGAAATTCAGTCCTTACAGGTATTATAAACCTTAGAAAGACCTTTGGTTTAGGTGCTTTCAAAATCGATTTAAAATTAAGTTTTTATACTTATTGTAGGTTAAGTTTCGACTAGCCTAAGTTCTGCCTCGACTAGTCTAAGAATTTCTTGATTAATCCAAGCAACAGCCGAAGTATAACAAAAATTTTATTGCATCTTCGACCAGTCGAGTGGACTCCTCGACCAGTCGAAGAACCACCTTCGACCAATCGAAGGTTCCTTGACTCGAAGTCCAACAACCAAAATCAGTTTGGATTTAGCTTGCTCAACTAGTCAAAAATCTGTTAGAACTTATCTCGCTCGAATTTGAAAATTTGTTGGAACTGAATCTGGTGCTTTGATCAGTTGAAGACTACCTTAGACCAGTTGAAGGAACAAACTTTCTGCCTACAAATTAAGGTTCTTTCTCAATCCGAAAATACAATTCAGGCTTATCAAAATCCTTATTCAAGAAAGAGAGAAGTCTCATTTATTGTCCAGTTATTAAGCGGTATTTATAATCTTTCTTATAGCTTTTTCATTAATTCCTTCATCTCAAAACTCTATCATTTTGATTCTAAAAAGAGTGTTTACTCTTATTTAGATTAAAGGAAATTAATGCAAGTAGCCTTTGGTTTAGATTTAATTAAAATCAAATAGAACCTTGAAACTTTTCTACTGGACTGAACATAAAACATTTGTTATTCAAGAAAAGCATTCTGCGGCTATAGCATCTTCTATGGAGAAAATAAGTATCAATTTACTTTCCGTATTTGATTTTTTTTTATGAGATAACTAAAAAATTTTATTATAGGTTTTGTCTGAGATAACCTGAAAATCTTAGAGAGAGGTTTCTTTGCTTGTGATAGCCCGTTAAAATCACAACTATATCAGGTTTTAAGGTAACCCTGTGAAAACCTTATTCATAGTGAAAGTCGAGATTACATAGTTAGTAATCTTGAGAGTGGAGTATGTGTGGCTGGTTAAAAACAGTTGTTGACACACTGAACCACTATAATTCATTGTGTTGTAGTGAATGTTTTTATTACTTTTGTGGTGAATGATTGTAATTTCTTTTATGCAAAAGTAGTGAATATTTGTAATAGATAGTTATGTTTACTCTTGTTCAGTTTGAGATTTTGATTCTTATCATATTCGTGAAATAAGGTTGTCTTGCCTAAACTTGTTTGAGATCTCTGATTTATTTATTATTTAACACTTTATTCGATTATTTGGTATAGTCTTATTTCCCCCCCCCCCCCCCCTCTAGGACTTCTTGAGCTTGCCTTTTCAAATCTTCACTCATATCCCTGATCCTAAGACTCTAAATTCATGAGATCTAAGTCATCGTCCTTGTGATTTATTACTTGAATGAACATTTCAAGCTCCTCTTGAAGATGAACTTGATTTCTACCTTATTCTAGAGATTAGACCTATGTTTATAAGTATAATCCTTATCTAAACTCTCTAGAACACCCATTTAGGTAAATCCCCTATGATTACAATATTTTCATAAGTTGTAGGAGATTCTACCATCCTCCTATCACCTTAGTCACATCAATGAAGCATTGCATGAAAGGTATTTGTTCGTATAGTTGAACCATCGGCATCAAAGCATGGGGGAGCACAAGGGGAGGTGATTGAAGTATGGGAGAGTATCGATCAAATAATCCAAGTAAGGCACTATAAAGGGAGTCAATCCGACAAGTGTCAATTGTAGAGTCCATTCATACATGTTTTCCTTATATACAATTGATTATAAGAGTTTGTGACCCAAACTTAAATAGGTTCTTATGTAGGACCTAGGCTCTTGTGTAGGACCGAATTCACCGAACACGAGTGCGTACATCTTAATCTCTGTATAGAAGCCTCCAAGGGGAGTGAACGTAGGTCTTTGGATTATAACCGAAGTTATTGGTTAGCCAATAGAAAGTCAACTAAGTTTTCGAGGGAGCTTCCAATGAGAGTGTATGTTTAGGTCCATGTGTAGGGTTTATGGGTAAGAGTTTAACCTAATTTAAAACCTCTGATAGTGAATACCAGTATACTCAAGGATAGTGCATCCGCTAAAAGTAGAGTAGAAAAACCGAACCACTATACATGCTTGTGTTTAGGATTGTCATTTGAGCACATTTCTATTTATGCTTGTGAATTTAATTTGTTGAATTATGTGTATGCTAGTTAAATGGATGCTAGGAGCTTAATAGCTAGCACATCCCATGTATAAGATTACTATCTCTTATAGAGTAGTTGCTTCATTGTTGCATCCATTATAATCTGTGTAATTGGACCCACTCAGGCTTGAAAGCCTTAGTATTAATTTGTCTTCTTAGCTTTAATTGGTAAATTGATTTTAGTAGGCTATTGTGCTTTTAATTGTAAAATTTTAAAATTGTCCTAATACCCCCCTAGGACTTGGCCATAATTTTATAGATCCACCAACCTTATGCATGTGCCATGGTAGACTATCACCACACAATTTCAATAATTTTTATCACTGCACTTCATGTAAGTTGTGCATCTAAGCACTTGTAGACTTCTTGTAAAGAATTTGATGTGAGACTATATCTAGCTGTAATGACATATTATCAGTTACATATCTAGTGGAAAACAATCAAGTATACTATAGTACACATGACTTTAGCACAATACACTTTAGGCAAATTTTCTGTTCATTAAAATCCGAACGACTTTGACTATGTAACGGTTCTTACACTTAGCAATCCCATTCTGTTGATATGTTCTTGGGTAAGTGAGTTCCCGTTTGATTCCATGTGATTTTAGAAAAATATATGAATTGTTAGGCACATGTTCTCCACTATTATCAGTTCCTAGAATTATTATTTTTTATTGAATTGATTTTCTACAAGTGCTTTAAAGCATTTAAATACTTCAAATTTTTTACACTTATCAATAAATTATACATAATATTATAAGTATATGTATAAGTTCACTGGGCTTGGTCTTCAAACATTATTATGGATGATTTCAAGTGAATAATGGAGTAAGGTGATGGATTGTGTAAAAGGATGATGTATTTACTTTTCAAATCACATACCTCACATATGAAAAGAAAGCGCCATTGATTATTTTTGCCTTTTCGGAAGAACTTTCAACCTCTAATTTTTATCTTTATAAAAGAGTTTTTTCATATAGTAACATACTTACCTCCTCCTACATAGACGACTTGTTTTGTTGAATTAACACTCTCATAACATTAAACTCAGTTCATAGAATTTTTTAAGGTGATCGCTATTGGGGTGTTGTTTTCTATCTTGATACCAATTCTATCAATCTAATCATTCAAATCCTTCACTATTTGAGAAAACTCTGTTACAAATTTGTTACCTTGATCGCCTCAATCCCACTTCCAAAAATACATTCCTAACTCTTCTCGCTTTCTCGTGCACGGTGGCCAAGTGATCCATGTTTCTTTCACCGAATCTAATTTTCTAAATATATGAAAGCATATCTAATACACAAAAGATTTAAATCACATGTAGATCATCTTCGCTATTCTTCCTCCAATGTATAAGTCCCACATTGGAATTGCTACTGTTGATACTATTCTAAAGGCCCTAGCCCATCAAATAGCTTTTTAGCCACACTTTCTATTTTTTATAGTTCTTCATCATAAAAATATACTCCATAAGAATGTACTCGATGTCAACATGATCTAGCACACTAACATTTAAAATAATAATTAAAAAAAAGTTGCAAATGAAGAGAACTAACAAAATGAAAGCAGAAAAACTCAAAACACTACTAATTTATACTCATTGATGAAGCATTGATACTATGCAAAATATCACACAAGGCTATGTAAAGAAGAGAAAGAAAGAGAATGATTAAAAGATAAAAACTATTTTATTCCAAAAAGAAGAAGAAGAAGAAGAAGAAGAAGAAGAAAGACGATAGGGCTTTTACATATGTATTATGTACATGCTAGCTAGCCCTTATAATATAAAAGAAGGCTCCTTACTTCCTAATCATACTAATACTACAACTTTGAGAATAAATTTTCTAATTTAACTTAACCAAAGCTTACTTAATAACATTCTTATTAAATTAAAACTTAATTCCTAATAATTCTCAACAACCCAAAAGTCACCTTGATCAAGTAATGTGACCATCCTATCAATGACTAGAAAATGAATTATCCATATTCTTATAGTAGAAATGACATGATTGTCGTCCAGGATGTGAGGCCCACCTTTGATTAACAACCCTTTCAAAATCACTTTGATTTGATTACCTAACCATCTAAGGAATGGATGATCCACATTTATTTTATTGAAAATGGTCTAACAATTGATTTGGACTGTCAATGATGTTTAACCCGACTTTAATTGTGCATCCCTCCAACAATTACTTCATTGAAACCATTCTATTAATTTGATTGATATCTAAGGAAATGGATAGTTCATATTTAACGTTATAAATGGCCAAATAATTGTCCATTATTTACGACCCACCTTTAGTTGCTCATATCACTCATAAATTATCTTGATGGTCGATGCTAACAATCCAACCAATCGCTTGAAAAATGGATGATCTCATTACATTTGAAAGGGTCATTGATACGAAACCTTACATCATGTAGGATCTACCTTTGATTGCCCATCCCACCAAGAGAAAATTGATCAAATGATCATAACCTTCTAATCAAAGGCAAGAAAAATGAGTGCCCAAGGATTATATGCTAAAAACTTCACAAAGTTTGTTGGGGGAAAGAATTCTAAGAGTGTTTGGATGGCGGTAATTCATTGTGATGTGGTGCATTATTGTAATGACTATAATTTCCAATACTTATCTCTTGATCAACTGATAGTTTGGCCAAGAATTATAACGATGATGCTTTTACATTACTAAGTTATCATATCAAAAAGAAAAACATACTAAATCCAATGTTTGGATAGGAGATTTCTATTCCTAAGTATTGTAAATTTGTGGTGATTATAAATTCTTTCTTTCTTTATTTATTTATTTATTTACATACACCCACACACTCACACACCCACTCACACTACATGGGCACTTGATCCCTTGGTCACAGCATTGAAACTCTTGTGAGACTACTACCAAGTCATTAATGGAGATCCTTACAACTTTTTTTTTTTAATTTATCTTTTTACATTTGTATTTGATGACCAAATTACTTATAAATTACATGTTTAAACAAACAAGATAAAATTATAATAGTGACCATGAAACATTATATTACAGTTCATCACAACCATCCAAACATGTCCTTAGGAAAAATGAAAAGTAGGCCATTGATGAAAACAAAAACACCCGAAAGAGACGAACCAAAAACTTTTTTCTAGGAAATAATGGGACAACTATTTCCAAAAATCTTTTACTTCCAAAACAAATCGGTAGTGCATGTGAAGAAATCAGACTAATCTAATCGCCATGTGAGTCACACCATATAAAACAGTGGACAACCACATAAAAGCTTCTAAATTCACATGTTGGCCCACCCAATATGTGGATAATATACACCACTCAAAACATCAAAATTGATGTGTATCCCATCTGATTATTTGATTGGCCTGATTTTTGGTTGGTGAAATTTGGATGGCTTGATGCTATACACATGGCCTCAAAAGTCTCAACTTTCACTAATTCTTAAAGTCAAACCCAAATGAGGACATTTGTGTACTTTCCACCTTCAAAAAGCACCACCCTCGGGCACTAATCGGTAAAATGATGATTCCGGAGGAATTTTGTAGTAAAAATCCCCTTAAAAAAAAATCAATTCAGTGGAATAGGACTGATGCTAAGAGTGGGCCATCAAAGAACACGTGTGTTTCGTGTACGAGATCAAGAGTAGTTGAAGTGTTTTTTTACATCAAAAGCTTGCTGAGCCCACACGTGTGTATAGTCCTGCCCATCCATCGTGAAGCACACATGCAGATGCGTCTCGCTTGTGCACGATTTGAGCTCTTCTTCGATGGGCCACACTGATTACATCTTCTTGCTTGATTGCTGCTAAGCGCATCATTTCATCTCATTTTAGTTAATTCTAATTATGTATTAGAGACTACTATTGTTGATTTTTATTTTTATTTTGTCCTTAAGGGTGATATTTGTCAATAAAAATTCATGATATTCATTCTAAAACTGTATTAACTCATTTTTTTAAGTGACATCCAAACAGGTAGCAATCCTCAATTTAGAAAGAAAGAGAATCGAGGAAGGAAAAACCAAAAAAAAAAAATATCATCTACAACTGCATTTAGTTGCACAAATATCAAGAAATCTGATTCAAAATCACACTAATTAATCGTTAAATATCATGATATATATATATATTTATTGTGCAACCACATGGGCCTTAATAGAAGGTCTCAAGGTCCAATTAGTTGGACTATAAGTTTAGGTCCAACTAGTAGATAACTTCCTACCTTTCATGTGTATATGACGTCCAGCCCGTCCAATAGGTTGGTCTCATCATGAGCATTGATTTTTGAAAGAATCAGCAACACCCACTCATTGAGTGGACCACACTTATGTTTTGCTATTTATCAATGGATGGAAATTGTTTTACATGGTATGGCCCATTTGCTGAGTAGATAATGCTGACCATTACATTAGGTGATCTTCATCATGGGACCAACCTGTTGGAAGGTCATCTCAAATGCATTTAATAGGTGGGAAGTAATCATATGAGTGGACCATAATTTATGGTCCAACCTGGCCCTCATCCCAACTTGGCCTGAAAATTGATAAAATCTCTAATTCCCACTTAAATGTTACTATTTATCCTTTGGTTATGTGGGCCACACATGCACAAAGAAATAAAAGCATAGGGGAACAATATTAACGGCCTAATTTTAATATGCATGAGTTACTTAATCAAGAATTAGAATGACATATTTGTAGGATGCAAGATATGTAGATATGAAACCAGATGAAAATTGATCCGGCCATGCATGCCAGGCCCAAGCCTCGTCCAAGGACCCACGTGGGTCGCCCGGCCAATTGCCACCATTACTTTCCAGCACTTGATTTTGACCAAGAACTGTTTTTTCTGTTGATTTTAAGGCCACGGTTTAGATGGATAGGATCATTCAATCTATGTATATATATCTGAAATCAATTTTCATACATGGTGGGGCAGTTAGATTACTATATCATGCTTGAAAGGTACGTTCCATCCATAATGTGGCAACATGGCTCTACCATATTCCGGTTCTTTTGGCTCTACGCTATCATCTCCCTTATATTTAAACAAACTTGGAAATCCTTCCCATTTTCACATGGCTTTTGATTAATTCAGTCTTCCATTTGAATTATGAACTATAATGGCAAAATTGGACTGCTAACATCTAGAATTTCTCCATTTGGATTAGTGAAAATTAGATGTCCCGGCACGATGCTTTCAATACGAAGTGAAATTGAAAAAGGTGGTTTTGTGGAATTTTCAGTGGAACTGATACCTCTCTCTCTTTTCAATACGAAGTGAAAGGGCTCCAAAACACAAGTCTTATTACTTTTACCGAAAGTTGAGATTTCAAAATCACAAATTATTTTTTTCCGCTCTTGAAATGCCCATGAGCCAAACGCCGACTAAGGCAATTCCTCCAAATGGGCCCTTGGAGATTGTTTGGATGGTATATCCACAGAGGAATGTGTGTTTAAAGAGAACCAACAAATTGTAGAGAAAATGACATTGTTAAAGAGTTAGGAAGATGTTGTAACTATGCTTTTTTGGGCTATCCATTAATGCCTTGACCTGTTACATGCACATGGACTTTCTATTAAAATGGAAGGGAAAAGGTTATCCCAAACGCAACATTTTTCTTCACCCAAATGCATGTGATGACCCCACTTAAATGTTGTCAATTTGCACATGGAACTTAAATAACTTGGACAAGCTATGATGATAAAGACGATGGTGATGATTCATGCAATTAAGAGGAATTATAGTCCCATTAATCAGAAAACGTATAGCTCATGCAGTGATTCCCTACATGTGGGTTCATTTGGACGTCCAAATCATTGAGATGATGGGACACACCTCAGATGGGATTGGCTGGAAATTCGTACTAAGGAAGATCTAACCCTTTTGTTAATTGGCACTTTTCCTTTTGAATGTGGACCATTGGTGTACTTGTTGCTTAACGATTTTTTTTTTGTGTTCGGGGGGGGGGGGGGGGGGGGGGGTTGTAGTATGCTTTTGGGTGAATCAAGGTTTTATTCATCAGGTTGGCCGGTGCTTGGATAAAGAAAAGAGATCACCACTTCTTCTTGAGAACAATCCTTGAATCCACAAGGAAAGAGAAATCTTTTTTAAAATTTTGAAAATTTGATTTGATATTATTAATAAAAAGGTCCCAATAGAGTCTATTTATAAAGTAATATAGAAGACTTATATAAGCCCCAACCCTAAATTTGCTTACTGAAATAGTAAACTTTTTCTAAAATAAAAAATTATTTGAAAATATTAAATGACTTTTTAAACGGACGCAAACTCTTTTCCATGACCTAGAAAAGGACTTTAAGCTATTACACCACTCTTAAAATCTTAAAATAGCCAAAATCATAAGTTATTAAAAATAGTAAATTTCGACAAAAAACTCAAAATTAAATCCTAAATTGACCTATTTTTAGGAAATAGTTCAGGAGCCAAATTGTCGTTGGTATTAGCTAGCATGTAGAGTTCGTCAATAACTTTTCAATGACACATTATACTTGCAAAACAGATAACCGATCACAAAGTTACGGAAATTGGAAGCTATAATGTGCATTAAACCCCTCGGATTGAGCTTTCTAACATGATTTCCTTCATTCCTAGCTATCCATGTAATTTTCCTTGACCATGTCTTGCATCAGACCCCTTTGCTTGGAAAATTAAACTCATCCCTGAGTTGAGAATGGTAATAGTCTATTGCAATGACCCATCTTTTTAGTGCATCTTCTTTGTCTTCAATAACAACTTATTGTTAAGGTCGATCTGCTTGTCGGATTAAAATTTTATACTTATAATAAAACTTTGAAAAATGAAACCTTATCTTTCTTTTTTTTCTTTTTTTTTTTTTTTTTTTTTTTTTTTTTTCACATTTGGGGTATCTTCCACCTCTTTTGTAATAGTGGATTTGTGATTGATTGCTCTTAATTAGCGTCAACTATCGACGTTGTTGTTGGCATCACTACCAACCTTTAATCCATGCATTTTGGTTGTTGCTGAAAAAGTACATAGGTGTTGATCTTTGTTTCCATGATTATGGAAGTATTCACCCTCTTTGCAATTGATTTATCCATAACCACCAATCCATGAATCGTTTATGTTGAGCCATCCATTAACTAATATTTTGACTCAATCGAAACTTTTTCTAGATATATTTTCAATATATTTATAGATTCATTAAGGAATCCAACCGTAGATTCCTATTGATGTGATGGCATATGTTGATGCATGTCTGGAGTAGTTGATCCATCCATGGATCTACCAAGTAATTCGACGATGGATTCCTCAAGAAGCACTCCTTCATCTGCATAGCTCTACTCTTCTTCTTCGTTCTCAAGTCCACTCCTATTGTTCATCTTCTATTTGGCTGAAGAGCATTTGACCCCCTGAGTTAACCTCATCTTCAAAGGTTTGTGGACGATGGTTTAACATGGTTAGTTGAGCACAAACTAACTAACAATGAGTTCCTTCGACGATTGTGAGCCGTTATTTCCACGATTATATTTGCACTCCATGGGCTCAGTCAACCAAGAAATTCTTGCTTGCAACTCCTGCATTAAATGATTAAATTCCTTATATAACATGCCTTAAACTTCACTTCAATCAAGTAAGCATTTCTTTGAGCACCATCTAAAGGATTATTGGCGTTGTTATATTGTGCCCTAGCAAATCAATATGCACCTTGAACCACTAGCCATGTAGATGTGATAAGGTCGACATCAGTCACTGATCTAGATGACCATAAGTCCTCTAGACATATTTGATATGCCTTAGACAATATTTGATGTTGCTTAAACTTATATAATATGGGTTATACGAGGAGTAAATCACCTATTCTTTGAGAACATGAAATTGGACACAATGGTCCTCAACTGAGAGGAGTTGTGGTCTATTGATCGCAGTACCCCATTAAGCCATGACTGGCATGGATGTTTAGAACACATCAATTGACATCATACTTTAAGATGTATTGTTATCCTGTGTAATGAGATCGACTTAAGTCATGATGGAAGGTCTCCATCATTGGGAGCTGACTTGTTGTTGGTTGTGCTTTTGCTCTTATCCTACACGAGAGTGTAAGTCATGTTCCATAGATACACAATATTAATATTGTATACTTGCATTGGAGGATCGAAGGATCAAGTTAATAGTTTTGGGGCCCATTAAACTACACTGTAGTCATGAGATTAGGGACCTAATTATGCATGAAAGGTGGTTGAATCTTAGATATGAGGACGAGTAAAGGACATGAATCTTTATAGGGCAACTCTGGCTCACTCTATGAGGCTTCATAGAGGCCACCGAAAGTGGGTGATGCTAAGTACATTTATCAGGAGTTATTAATTCTTAGACATGTCAACATGAGATCCACTCCACTGGGTTTACTTAGGGACTTGTTATATGAGTAGATGTGATTAGATTAGGGATTCATCAAGTGGTTTTTCTACTAAACCTAGTACTTCAAAGGTTTTTAATGACTTTTCAAAAGTTTTCAACCCTTGAAGTTTTGTTTTCACCGTTAAAATTGTTTTAATTGTACTTAATGATGATTTGACGGCCCAAATCTGATGATCCACTACTTGAGTAACAAGGGATCTAGATCTATGGTGGATGTCCGTGATAGTGAAATGATTAAATCATGAGTATATGCATATATAAGATTTTTTTTACAAATATCTTTATAGTGTGGTACATGAAGTTCATAAGGTGGAGTACTAGTTTTGTGAGCGCTCCTGAACCCTAATCCCTCCTTATATAAGATCATTATAGAGAGGAGTCTACATATAAAGAGAAAGCATGGACGTCTTCCTTGGGCATCGATTGGGGGGGAGCGAGGTGGAGGTGGGAGAGAGAGAGAGAGAGAGAGAGAGCTTGCTCTTCTCCCATCACCCCTTCTTTCCTTGATCTACACAACATGGTCTATGTGGTGCACTTAGTAGATGGTTTAGATCACCCTTAACCCCTACCTTGACTTCCCTCAACTCCTTCCATTTATGATAGACCAGGGAAAGACTTCTTCCGTTAGAGAATTGACATCAGCAACACTTTTATAGAAAAATTATTATCGAGATCGTGATCACATTGAGGTAAAATCTAAACAATCATTTAGATTCATTATTATAAAAAAATCGATGTTATTGCCAATGACTACTAGGATTAAGAGTAATAAGTTGGACAAAAAAAAAACCTTTTCACTACGTGTTTTAGGTTAAAATCAAAAGCTACCTCATTCGCTATTATACACGTGTTCAATGGAATTTTGATTTAGAGGTGGCTCCAAAAGCAAGTTGACAATTAAGATTATTGACACCAATCAAATGATGATTAGCAATATGTTTACATAGAGCAAGCTAGGATTTGCTCTCCCTCAGCTGAACATTCAAAAGTTTTATGCATAAAAATCCTAAAAATTCATCATCTATGAACTTAGCACAATTCGAATTAAGTTACTCAATTTGTGTGACTATTATATATACAATGTTGTACCTGAACTGCTGTAAGACCAGTATCCTAGACCGAACAATTCCGTAGGCTTCCGCAGTCCTCCTGGCCGAATTCTGGCAACCCTCGACCTTTATCTGACGTTTGCGCGCGATCCTAAGACGAGTCCTGCATACTGAAGTTGGCTTGACCTAAAACTTGTACCCTAGCGACCGTACTGTCACCGCAGTTCTGACACCGCAACTCGTGCACTGATCTGATACCCAGGTCAGAAGATGTGGGCCTGCATTCATTCCGAAGAAACGTCCCGCATTGCGAATTTTGAGAGAATCTCTACAACCTTTTTCGTCAATCATTCAATCAATGTCAAGTACATATCCTATCATAAGTACAAGTTAAGTACAAGCAACCCATCTCTCTCCCATTCCCAAAGTCAACTCTCTCTCTCTCCACCCATCCCTTTTTTACAATTCCATCACTCCACCCATCACCCATCACCCATCATCCCATCCCTTTTCACCCATCACTTCCCTCTCTCTCTCTCTCATTCTCTCTCTTCACTCTCAAGCTAAAAAAAAAGAGACCCAACGTCCAAGCCTTCCAAGAGCAACCCAAGTGTGGCCCACTTCTCTATCACTCAATCTCTCATCTCCACCATCAAAACTTCATCATCCACCATCAAAAGTTGATCATAAGAGTTAAGGAAGCTAAGGGGACCAAGAAGAGGCCGATAGGTGGGTGATCCACCATTGATTTTCATTTTAAAGGCCCACTTGTTGTGGGACCTACTTGATGTATACATTGTATTACGGAGGGCCTAATAGTGGCGGGGTCCCTCCCCTTTACGTTTCCTCTCTCTCCATCTCTCTCCCTCTCACTCCTTGATGTGTGGCCCACCATGATATAAGTGTACATCCAGCCGTCTGTCCAATCCATGGACACTGGATGTAAATTGGATGGTGTACCACACAGCCATATAGCTGCTGACATACGTCAGTAAGTCTGTGGGTCCAACTATAATGTATGAGTTTATATCCACATCATCCATTCTTTAGACATGGACCCCACCATGGTAGCATGTCAGGCCCACTATGGTACGTGTGTACATCCAGCCACATCCAACCGTTCGTCCTGGCCTGGACAAGGACGTTGGATGCTGAGATTGTTTTTAAAAAATAAAATATATATAATATATATAATAAGAATAAAATAATATTAATAAATAATGTATATATATAATGAAGTACATTGTATTGCTCGGCCCCACGTGGTAATTGTCCACGTTGATGAGGATTGGCTAGACGTCCATACACCAGCTATATAGTTGATGTATTGATGTCAGCAAGTAGGTGGGACCCACTCCCCTGAGTTGATCCACCGTGTAAGCAGTGGGCCACACCTGATGTATTTATCCTACCGTCCATCACCCCACCTGATGTATGTGTAGTATCCATACCGTCCATCTTCTCGACGCTGGGCTGCTAACCCAGCAGTCCAGTGGCATGGATACCAAGCACGGCCCCACCATGATGCACGTGTTGTATCCCAACCATCCACCTATCTGGCGTGCCAAGCACGACCCCACCATGATGCACGTGTTGTATCCCTACCGTCCATCCATTTCTGTGGTGCCACCGCGATGTTTGGGTCTTAGCCGCACCGTCCAGATGGTTGGATGGTGGGCCCCATAATCTGATGCATATGTTGCACCCTAACCATTCATCTAATAGGTGAGTTTGTCTCAAGGCTTGAGACTAAAAATAAGACACATCCAATTATCAGGTGGACTACACTGCAGAAACAGTGGAGTGGAACGTCTGCCATTAAAACCCCTTTTGGGTTACAGAGTTTTGGACCAATATAATATTTGTTTTTCCTCTCAATTCAGGTCTTTATGACCTTATGAACTGACTGGATGGAAAATAAATGCAATGGTGGGGCCCTCTAAATTTTAACAGTGAAATCATTATCACCACTGTTATTTGTTGTACGGTCCAGATGATCTTTTGATCTGATTTATTATTTGGATAATACTCTAAAATGATCTCTATAGATGGATGAATGGTATGGCCTAAGCGGTGCAGCCTATTTATTGTATTTGAGAGGCATAATGTGATGTATTTAGAGCCCATGGGTAGAGGCCCATAGTGATGTGTATTAGGCCCAATTGATTCGGCCCAATTGATTCGACCCATTTGATCGGCCCAATTGATTTAACCTATTTGATTAATTCGGCCCATTTGACATAATTGAGGCCCATGATAATGTATATTAGGCTCTTGCATGAGGCCGCGGGCCCATTATACGATTGGCCCTATGAGCACCATTCCTTGGGAGCAATGTTGGTTAAAGGTTCACATTGATGGACAATGATGGTTGGACATCCACATTGTGACCTTCCCTTAGGCCTTGTTAGGCTCATTCTCATCATTCTCTAGTGGGTTAACCTAAACGCTTGGGCCCCATTAATTTTAATGAATCCATCATCAGCCGTCTATCTATGAACCCCACCTTGTGTCGAGGTTGATTATCGATATCGGCTACCGCTGCCGATTATGAGTTTATGACAGCATAACATCATGATATATGCCCATACACATCATCTGCATGTTCGTTATGAGATATGATTGACCATTGCATATGCCATAGTGCAGGTGGTTTATAGGACTCCCTGATAGACGAAGTTATCCCACATAAGTGCATGGCTTACGCAGGATTGATGCATGATTGGACTGCGTGACTCCTGCACTTTGCATTTGTGTGATTGTGATTCTATACGCCCTACCGACATCAGGGTTGTGGCCTCCACAAGCACATCATGGATGACCGAGTTGGATACCGAAAATACTGTTTCTAGCATTAGGGCGCTATAGATGTCCCTAGGTGAAAATTTCTAAACTCGATGGTACCAGAGGATGACTACAAAGTCGAGACCGAGTGGCTACATGAGCGCACGAGGGCCATATACCAGTAGACTGCGTCTCTCACTATGTTGTAGTCGGTTAGAAAGGAGTGCGACCTTACCCGCCTAAGTGAGGAGACAATATCTAAGTTGAGTTTGACCAGCTTGAGGAATGGGTCTACTATTGACGAGCCGAGCCCGATATTGGCAGGCAGATAGTGGGGTCTCTTCTACTTACCCAGTTGTGTGCTCGGATAGGGGTGACAAGCTGGTGTAGAGTGTAATAGACCCCGGTGATTGTCCAAATGTAAGATATGTACTGATATTTGATGAGTTGTATTGATACGTGGATTCAGATGAGGATTGGTATGCTTGAGTTGCATCTTGCATCACATGGCCTTGAAGTGGCCGGTTGCATTCATGTCTTGCATCGCATGACCTTGATATGCCCGATAGTATTCGTGCCTTGCATTGCACAGCCTTGGTACAACTGATAGTATTCCTGGATTCACCAGCATTTTCCGCATTACTCTGATATTACAAACTTGCATTTCAACCATTCGCACACACTTTCACCACCCTTTAAGCTTTTTATAAGCTTATGCACGACCATTACGTGCAAGTGACGCTAGGCAATAGCAGTTCAGGAGCAGGAGCGTGGTGTAGAGCTTCTAGAGTTTTGGCTTTATTGTCTTGTATTTCCCTTCATACGCATTATACCTTAAAGTTTTTTATCAAAGTGGATTTTTGTAATAATGTTCTTGTGGTTATTGTTCGTGGGTTATGCTTATGGTTATGCTCATTACGAATCAAATTGATGTTAAAAATCCTCCTCATAGGATCACAGGATTTGAACCTAGTGTATGGGTGCTGGAAGCTGAGAATGGGGTTCTACGAAGGCTGTCGACGCTGGATTCGGTGATCGGGAATTTTATTAGCCCAGTTTAAGTTTGGGGCCTGACATAAGTTAGTATCAGAGCATAACTTAGGAACAACTCAGAATAACATCACATATCTAGTATGGGTTTAGGTCAATTAGCTTTCGAGTGCGTAACCTTCCGATTTAGTCCCCTAATGTGCCTTCGAGAGTTTTCAAGGATTGATGGTGCCTTTGTTATTTTTTAATAGGACATGCCGCCCAGGAGAGCGACCCGAGCGACTCCCGCTCTACCACCTGAGACTCCCACTTTACCACTTATGACTATTGCTCTATATCCCTAGAGATCCCTGCTCCCCAACTTGATGATGTCGTTCCTCCACCCGAGACCGGTGCGGATCAAACCGTACCTGTGAGTACCTCCCAGTTATAGCAGATGTTGCAGGCTGTGACAGCTACGCTTCAGAGATAGGGCAGGTGGCCATTTGTTTCTCCAGCCTAGCCAGAGCAGGAGCCCGCGAGCGCCCTTCTTCGAGAGTTCAGACAGCTCGATCCTCCGCGTTTCTAGGGCCTGCCAGATCCTACAGCAACCGAGAGATGGCGCTTCGATGTGGAGAAGATTTTTGATACTATGGCATATACGACCCGTAGTGAGTCTGGTTGGCAGCATTTCTTCTCCAAGGTGAGGCCAAGCACTGGTGACCTCCATTACCTGTGTTGCAGGGCCTGATTTTGTCTGAAATGGGATGATTTTATTGATCGATTCGAGCAGCAGTACTTCGCTGACCACATTTGTTGGTAGCGAGCGTTAGAGTTCGAGACTTTAGTGCAGGGAGACATGTTTGTGGCCCGTTTTATGGCGCTATCGAGGTTTGCGTCGTATTTAGTTGATGACGAGGGGCGGAAGGTCCGTCATTTCGAGAATGGCTTACGTTATGGTCTTCGAGGCCGTGTTATTGGGCATGATCTCCCGACCTTTTAGGTGGTAGTACGAAGGGCTCAGATTTATGAGACCGAGTGGGCCAGCACGCAAACCGATCGTGATCGGATGAGAAACTGGAAGAGGTAGGCCCCCTCTAGTAGCTCCCAGCAGTATCGACGACCATAAAGGTACAGGAGTCACCCATCTACCAGAGCACCAGCAGCACCGGCGACACCTTCAGCACCACCCCAGTAGCCATTTATAGGGACTTGTTGTGGATGTGGTGGGTCAGGGCACCGTGTGTATGAGTGTCCTCGCCCTCAATTGCAATAGCCTCTAGCGTAGCAGCGACCGCAGCAGCAGCCTCTAGTGCAGTAGTGGCTGCAGCAGCAGCTACCGCAGCCACCTTAGCCGCCGAGGCCCCATCAATAGCAGAGACAGCAGTATAGGGCGTCGCAGAGGCAGTAGCAGAGATAGCAATATAGGGCACCGCAGAGGCAGTAGCAACACCAAGGACCTCAGAGGGGACAGGCACCTCCCCAGCCAGCTCAGGTTAGGTTTTACGCAGCTCAGTAGGACCCGCAGACCTCCGGAGGAGTCGTTGAGGGTATACTTCCAGTCTCTACATGTATCGCTCGAGTTTTATTTGACTTCGGTGCTTTGCACTTGTTTATGTCAGAAGGATTCTACCGTTCAACTGGATTGCCGACAGAGTTTGCTCGAGAGGGGTTAATCGTATCGATGCCCTTGGGGAAGACTACAGTATTAGGCCACTTCTGTCCTCTTGCCCCGTGTTAGTGGGAGAGATTTTCTTGCCCGCCAACTTGTACGTGCTATCGATGTCAGATTTTGACGTTTTCTTGGGCATGGATTGGCTTGTCGAGTACTACACCATCTTAGATTGTTTCGGGAGGACAGTCACGTTCTGCATACCAGGCTTGCCATAGTTTCAGTTCATTGTCGAGCCTAGAGGAGAGCCATTGTCTTGCTTGATGTCCTATGTCATTGAGGAGCCTGTTGCCACTTGTATTGATCAGTCGTCGATTATCTGTGATTTCCCCGACGTGTTCTAGGAGATTTTGGGGTTGCCACCTCGTCGGCATATTGAGTTCCAGATTGATCTTGTACCCGATACCGCGCCTATCTCAAAGACCCCGTACCGTATGACACCAATAGAGTTGCGAGAGCTGTAATAGCAATTGGACGAGTTGCGAGAGTTAGGATTCATCTGTTTGAGCAGTTCTCCTTGGGAAGCGCTGGTACTCTTCATCAGGAAGAAGGATAGCATGTTAAGGTTTTGCGTGGATTACCGCGAGCTCAACCGGGTCACAATCAAGAATAAGTACCCGCTCCCAAGGATAGATGATTTGTTTGATCAGACGAGGGGTGCACAGTTCTTTTCAAAGATTGGCCTGCATTCCAGTTATCATCATATTCAGGTCTGAGAGGAGGACATCTCGAAGATGACTTTCCAGACGCGTTATGGTCATTTTGAGTTTTAGGTCATGTCCTTCGAACTGTTCAATGCACTCGCAGTCTTCATGCAGTTGGTGAATGAGGTCTTCTGTCCATATCTTAATTAGTTTGTTATGGTCTTCATCGATGAAATTTTGATATATTTGAAGACCCGTGAGGAGCATATGCAGCATCTGGAGATCGCATTGCAGACCCTCCATAACCACCAACTGTATGCGAAGCTAGAGAAGTATGAGTTTTGGCAGGAGGAGGTGAAATTCTTCGGTCAGGTAGTGAAGAGGTAGGGTGTCACAGTGGACCCCTCGAAGGTTGAGCGGTGCGTCAGTGGAGCCAGCTCACAACTGCATCCAAGATCCGTAGTTTCCTTGGTTTGGCGGGCTATTATTAGTATTTCATTGAGGGCTTCTCCCATATTGCAGCCCCATTGACCGGGTTGACTTGAAAGGGCGTAAATTTTGTTTGGACTAATGCATGTGAGTAGGCATTCAGGAGCTGAAGGACCGTCTGACGTCCTCCCCTGTCCTCACTCTTCCCTCTAGGAGTGATGGATTTGTTGTATTTACCGATGCCTCACATATTGGTTTAGGTACTGTCCTGATGCAACACGGTAGGCCAGTAGCCTTCACATCTCGTCAACTCAAGGTCCATGAGCTGAACTACCTCACGTACGATTTAGAGCTGGCAGCAATCGTCTTCTCACTAAAGGTGTGGAGACACTATCTCTATGGGGTCAAGTTCGAGCTCTTCTCCAACTACAAGAGTTTGAAGTATCTATTCTCTCAGTCCGAGCTGAACATGAGGCAAAGACACTGGATAGAGCTTCTGAAGGACTATGATTTTGATCTCCAGTACCACCCAGGCAAGGCAAACATGGTGGTCGATTCCCTCAGCCGTCAGTCACGGGGCCTGGTGGCACACATGATGATTCAGGAGTGGAGGATGCTCAAAGATATAGTAGAGTATGACTTTGAGTTTAATCTGCAGTTTTCTATCGTTCAGCTATCGAGCTTGTCAATTCAACCCTCTCTTGTCACAAAGGTGATTGAGGCTCAGCAGACAGATGAGTCGTTACAGGATTACCGAGTATAGGCAGCATCTGAGAGTCAGATAGATTGGCAGATTGGTTCTAATGGTGGACTTCGCTTCAGAAGCCGATTATGTGTCTTAGATATTCCTGAGTTGCGCAGAGATCATATGACCGAGGCACATCGATTTCGGTTTTCTATCCACCTTAGTTCGACGAAGATGTATCGTGATATGAGGAGACAGTATTTTTGAGCGAGGATGAAGCGCCAGATCGCCAGTTTGTGGTCGAGTGTGACACATGCCAGTGTGTCAAGGCCTATCATCAGAGATCCCCTGGTCCATTGCAGCCGTTGAGCGTCCCGATGTGGAAGTGGGAGCACATATCTACCATTTGGGTTATTGTGGATCGCCTGACGAAGTCGACACATTTTCTTGTGATTCGTGAGACTTAGCATGCGGACCTGCTAGCCAAGCTGTTTGTTGATGAGATCGTGAGACTACACGGTGTTCCTGTCTCGATCGTTTCAGACTGAGACCCGAAGTTCACATCTCAGTTTTGGGGGAGCTTTCAGAGAGCGATGGGCACTGATTTGAAGCTCAGTACCGCGTATCATCCACAGACCGATGGTCAGACCGAGAGGATCAACTAGATCCTTTAGGATATGCTTCGGGCCTGCGTGATTGATTTCAGGGGTAGCTGGGATGAGCATCTTCGATTGGCTAAGCTCATATACAACAACAGCTATTAGGCGACCATTAGCATGACTCCTTTTAAGGCATTGTATGGCAGACCGTACAGATCACTGAGTTGTTGGAGAGAGGCGTCTCCTAGGTCCCGAGCTTGTGCAGTAGATGTCAAAGGCTATCGATATCATCAGGCAGAGGATGCGCATATCTCAAAGCCGGCAGAAGACACTACCAGAAAAAGGGGCAAAGGTTACGGAAAAAATTCGTAGCCTTAGACCTATGGCTACGGTTCTAGTTCGTAACTAGTCCATAGCACGACTGTAGTCGTAGGTGCCGTAACAATAGGTCTAGAACCTATAGCTACGGATTTAATCCGTAGCTATAGGTTACAACAAGTACGGATATAATTCGTAGTAATTATATCTGTAGCGATAAGTATAAACAACTGCGAATATGATCTGTAGTTAAAAGTCCATAGCAATATGCTAAATTTAATAATGGCTACAGCTGTCAGATTACCAATTACGGTTAATATCCGTAGCTATTTTGTATATTAAAAAAATATATATAATCATTTGTTCATTCAATTACCACCTGCATAATCATTCATTCATTCGATCCATTACAATCAATTACAATCATTCATTCATTCAATTATAATCCTTCATTCAATCAATTACAATTACAACCAATTACAATCCTTCATTTAATCAATTACAATTACAATCAATTACAATCCTTCATTCAATCAATTACAATTACAATTACAATAATGCTGAAAATACAAATCTTTGGCTTTGTAAGAGAAATTTGCTCGACTTCACCCTAAAATTTCAATGTTAAATAATTGAAAGAGAAGATATATTTTGATGGTATGATATTTTTTTCAGAAGTAAATAGGCCTTTTTTAGCCATCACCCACCTGAAGAATCAAAAACTGATTGTTAAGTCTACTCACTTTCCTTTCAATTTCTTAGTGACCTCTATAAAATTACTTCCACGGTCATTTATGTATTACTTTGAAGAGTTGTCTCGAAATGCAACTCTAGTAATGACAAAGTCACTTCCTGCAACGGCTTCGTATATTCCATCATCCTATAAATAGTCATGGCATTCATAAATCAGAATGACCATTAGGGGAAAGAAAGACAAAGTGAAAGAAGTGCATCATGTATAACCATTTTTTTCTTAATGAATTAATAAAAACTTAAAGAGGAATGAAATTGACACAAAAGGAATGGTCTCACCATATGGTTTATAGGGCCAAAATAAACGTCTGAATGATTTTCGCAAGGAGGACCATCGATACCCATAAGTACCCACTTCCCAAGGAATGGTCTCACCATATGATTTAAGTTATAAGTTTATGTTAATGTCGTAGGTTATAGGTTTAGGTTATAAGTTTAAGTTTAAGTTTAGGGATTTGAGAATACATTTACGTTTTAGGTTTAGGTTTAGGTTTAGGTTTTACGTTTAGGTTAAGCTTACAGGTTTAGGTTTAGGTTTAGGTTATAAGTGTAGGTTATAGGTTTAGGTTTAGGTTAGGTTATATGTTAAGGTTTAGGGAATTGAGTTTAGGTTATAGGTTTAGGTTTAGGTTATAGTTTAGGTTTAGGTTATAGTTTTGGGATTTGAGAATAGGTTTAGGTTATATGTATAAGTTTAGATTAATATTGTAGGTTATAGGTTCGAGTTATAAGTTAATGTTAATGTTGTAGGTTATAGGTTTAGGTTTAGGTTTAGGTTTAGGTTTAGGGTTTTGAGAATACATTTAGGTTTTAGGTTTAGGTTATAGGTTTAAGTTTAGGTCATAGCTTTAGGTAATTGAGAGTAGGTTAAGGTTTAGGTTTAGGAAATCAAGTTCGGGTTCGGGATTGGGTTTAGGTTTTGGTTTTCAAGTTTAGGTTTAGGAAATCGGGATCGGGTTTAGGTTTGGGTTTTCAAGTTTAGGTTTAGGTTTAGGTTAGAGAGTTGAGATTAGGATTAGGTGTAGGTTTAGGTTTAGGGATTTGAGAATACATTTTGGTTTTAGGTTTAAGTTTAGGTTTTAGGTTTAGGTTATAAGTTTAGGTTAAGTTATAAGTTTAGGTTATAGGTTAAGGTTTAAGTTATAGGTTTTAGTTTAGGTTAAGGTAATAGGTTTAGGTTTAGGTTATAGGTTATATGTTATAGGTTATAGCTTTTGGGAATTGAGAATAGGTTAAGGTTTAGGTTTAGGAAATCGGGTTCGGGTTCGGGATTGAGTTTAAGTTTGGGTAGTCAAGTATTTGTTTAGGTTTAGGTTAGGGAGTTGAGATTAGGATTAGGTGTAGGTTTAGGTTTAGGGATTTGAGAATACATTTAGGTTTTAGGTTTAGGTTTAAGTTTAGGTTAAGGTTTGGTTATAGGTTATATGTTAAGGTTTAGGTTTAGGTTATAGTTAAGGTTTAGGTTTAGGTTATAGGTTATAGGTTATATGTTTAGGTTAAGGTTTAGGGATTCGGGTTCGGGTTCGGGTTTGGGTTTGGGTTTAGGTTATAAGTTTAGGTTTAGGTTATAGGTTTAGGTTTAGGTTTAGGTTATGGGTTTTGGGATTTGAGAATAGGTTTAGGTTATAAGTATAGGTTTAGGTTGGGTTATAGGTAAGGTTTAGGTTTAGGTTATGGGTTTTGGGATTTGAGAATAGGTTTAGGTTATAAGTATAGGTTTAGGTTGGGTTATAGGTTAAGGTTTAGGTTTAGGTTATAGGTTTTGGGATTTGAAAATAGGTTTAGGTTATAAGTTTAGGTTTAGGTTGGGTTATAGGTTAAGGTATAGGTTTAGGTTATGGGTTTTGGGATTTGAGAATAGGTTTAGGTTATAAGTTTAGGTTTAGGTTGGGTTATAGATGAAGGTTTAGGTTTAGGCTATAGGTTTTGGGATTTGAGAACAGGTTTAGGTTATAAGTTTAGGTTAAGGGTAAGTTGAGGTTAAGGTTATTGGGTTTAGGTTAGGGTTTAGGTTATAGGTTTAGGTTTAAGTTATAAGTTTAGGTTTAGGTTTAGGTTTTTGGTTTAGGTATAAGCTTAGGTTATAGGTTATATGTTTAGGTTAAGGTTTAGGGATTCGAGTTCGGGTTTGGGTTCGGGTTTAAGTTATAGGTTTTGGTTTAGGTTATAAGTTTAGGTTAAGGTTTAGGTTTAGGTTATGGGTTTTGGGATTTGAGAATAAGTTTAGGTTATAAGTTTAGGTTGGGTTATAGGTTAAGGTTTAGGTTTAGGTTATAGGTTTTGAAATTTGAGAATAGGTTTAGGTTATAAGTTTAGGTTTAGGTTAGGTTATAGGTTAAGGTATAGGTTTAGGTTATAGGATTTGGGATTTGAGAATAGGTTTAGGTTATAAGTTTAGGTTTAGGTTGGGTTATAGGTTAAGGTTTAGGTTTAGGTTATAGGTTTTAGGATTTGAGAATAGGTTTAGGTTATAAGTTTAGGTTTAGGTTTAGGTTAAGGTTTAAGTTTAAGGTTATAGGGTTTAGGTTTAAGTTATAGCTTTAGGTTTAGGTATAGGCATAGGTTATAGATTATAGGTTATATGTTTAGGTTAAGGTTTAGGGATTCGAGTCCGGGTTCAAGTTTGGGTTCGGAGTTTAGGTTATAGGTTTTAGTTTAGGTTATAGCTATAGGTTTAGGTTTAGGTTATGGGTTTTGGGATTTGAGAAT
This sequence comes from Magnolia changhungtana, assembly GCA_030180095.1. Lineage (NCBI taxonomy): Eukaryota > Viridiplantae > Streptophyta > Magnoliopsida > Magnoliales > Magnoliaceae > Magnolia > Magnolia changhungtana. Next base: position 3,274,078 of record JASAUF010000662.1, read on the forward strand.
AGGTTTAGGTTATAAGTATAGGTTTAGGTTGTTTTATAGGTTAAGGTTTAGGTTTAGGTTTAGGTTATAGGTTTAGGTTTAGGTTTAGGTTAAGGTTTAGGTTTAGGTTATAGGTATAGGTTTTGGGATTTGAGAATAGGTTTAGATTAAGGTTATAAGTATACGTTATAGGTTAAGGTTTAGGTTTAGGAAATCGGGTTCAGGTTTGGGATCGGGTTTAGGTTTGGGTTTAGGTTTTAAGTTATAGGTTATAGGTTTAGTTTATAGGTTAAGGTTTGGGTTATAGGTTAAGGTTTAGGTTATAGGTTAAGGTTAAGGTTTGGGTTATAGGTTATAGGTTATAAGTATAGGTTTAGGTTTAGGTTAAGGTCTAGGTATAGGTTATAGGGTTCGGGTTCGGGATCGGGTTTAGGTTTAGGTTTAGGTTTTAGGTTATAGGTTATACGTTTAGGTTAGGTTTTAGGTTAAGGTTATAAGTATAGGTTATAGGTTTAGGTTTAGGTTTAGGTTATAGGTTATAAGTATAGGTTTATGTTTAGGTTAAGGTCTAGGTTTATGTTATAGGTATAGGGTTTGGGATTTGAGAATAAGTTTAGGTTAAGGTTATAAGTATGTGTTATAGGTTAAGGTTTAGGTTTAGGAAATCGGGTTCGGGTTTGGGATCGGGTTTAGGTTTGGGTTTAGGTTATAGGTTATAAGTTATAAGTTATAGATTTAGGTTTGAGTTATAGGTTAAGGTTAAGTATAGGTTTAGGTTATAGGTTTAGTTTATAGGTTAAGGTTTGAGTTATAGGTTAAGGTTTAGGTTATAGGTTATAGGTTATAAGTATAGGTTTAGGTTTAGGTTAAGGTCTAGGTTTAGGTTATAATAGGTTTTGGGATTTGAGAATAGATTTAGGTTAAGGTTATAAGAATAGGTTATAGGTTAAGGTTATAGTTTAGGTTAAGGTTATAAGTATAGGTTATAGGTTTAGGTTTAAGTTTATGTTTAGGTTTAGGTTATAGGTTTTGGTTTAGGGTTAGGTTTAGGTTATAGGTTATAGCTTTAGGGATTTGAGAATAGGTTTAGGTTATAGGTTAAGGGTGTGGTTTAGGTTAAGGGTGTGGTACCTATAAGTATAGATATAAACACGGCATGTCCAAATGGTCAGGCCCCTCCAATGCTGTCCATAGGAAATGGACAGCTTCATCATGGTCATAACAGCGGTTCCCACCTTTCAAAGACCCCCTCTCATCCGGATAGCTCTGACGCACATCCGGGTCTGCTGGATTAATTTCATGCAAATATATAAACACGGCCTGTTCAAATGGCCAAGCCCCTCCAATGCTGTCCATAGGAAATGGACAGCTTCATCATGGTTATAATAATGGTTCCCACCTTCCAGGGACCCCCATTCAACATTCGGATAGCTCCGACGCACATCCGGATTTGCTCCATCAATTTTTACAGAATTATGCATGTCCTGCTCATGAGCATACCTAATATTGTCAATGCATGGGATTCAACACAAATGCATGAGATTCAGCACAAATACCTTTTCATGATTCAAAAAATGGAACTCGAGGGTTTTCCTTATCTTCCAAAGTATGTTTCTAAGGTGCAAATGGCCCCTGAAACACACATACATCCTGGAAATGACTTCTCAAAACTGCAGACTGTTTTGTTTTGAAACTCATTCATCTCACCTGAAAACCTGTCACATAATGAATAACTGTAACCACAATGATAACTATTGTGAATGCACTATAATGAACAAATTACTATTATTATAGATAACTGTAATTACAACATAGATATCATGCACACGATATCACATAATGTATTGTTTGATGAACTACACATGTGCATTCTTGACAAGAGACGTACCATCCTTGTCTAGTTTGAGGGAATTGCTGCTACCAAATGATGCAAGATTTAGAGCAGCACGTGGTTCTGCCTGGCACATTACTATATAGAGTCAGATGTTATCTAAAATGCCTCAGAAAACCTTTCTAGTCATTGTAATGAACAAGAATGGTGAGAGCATGGAGAACCATAAAATATCTTACTTGAGAGCCTATTGTAACAATTAAAGCATATGAGGAGCTTACCTGCTTAGGTAAACATTTGTTTCATCCAGCCTCCTGTCCCATCCATTAGGGGCATATCAGATCAGTGGTCTGTATCATCAAACCATGGGCCCTGGACCCAAGTAAAATGCATATCCTCATGTAGAAGATCATGACGTTTAAATTGGAAGGGGTTCTGTTTATTTGTATGAGAGATTCAATGCATACATCTACAAGTTACCGCTAGTAAACATGTTCTCATAAGTAGTAATTGACAGAGGGCCAATGATAGAATGGAACTAGTTTCTATTAAGAGCTTAGCATGGCTTGCCTTTTTGTTTACCATGTCATGATACGGACTGTTCATCTAGAGGTACCACTGTAAATGGCCCAACATGGCAAAAATATTAAGAATCAGGGATCCACCCTCCATTAGAAGGTGAACTAGAACTACCTTTCTGGAGCATCATTTCTAACAGAGTATGGACAATGTCATCTCTGCTGAGTAAGTTTTTTGATGCAACTTATCCACGGTGGAACCTAGATGAACAGTCTAGTTAATCATGTGGTGAGGTAGAATGTGCAAGCCTTCTGGCAAATTCTCTTTTATAAGGCCATGTAGTTGAGAATGGATAATATATAGAGGAATTCTAGGATCCTCAAATTACAGAATTTACAATAAACTTACATTTTCAGCATGTGCAAGTGGGTTCCATGGATTATTGATCCAGACCATCTGTGTGTCGGGCCCCACTGGAAAGAAAATGTCCCAAAATTCCTCGACAAGACAATCCTAAACTTTCAATTTCTGGCCTAAAAATGGATGGCCAAGAAGAGAAATACAGCAACGGTCCACATTCAGCTCAGAAAATGCAAAAACTGATGGCTAAGATCTTACAATTCGGGCCTTCATGGTGGGGCTGAGCAGAGCAATTGCCCAAATAATTGAACCATGGGCTCAGAAAATGCAAAAACTGATGGCACATGCTATGACTGCTACATACACCTGTCCTTTGTAGTATTTATAAGCAAAAGTAGAAAATATTCGTATTTTTATTAATTAGAGTGAGTGTAAACAATGGCTCCCTAAATAAAATGGAATATGCTATTTAAGGTATCAAAGACATTCCTCGCATGTATAGACATGTATGGAAAATGGAAGTTGATAAAGCAGAAATCTAGAATGACAATGTAAAAACAAAGACAACAGAAGGCTGAACATAAAAGAAATAAAAATTTACATGTTATAACCAAAAGGCACCTAACAGATAGGAACAACCTATAAGAGGAAATTACCAACTCAAAGGATTTAAAAAAAAAAAAAAAAAAAAAAAAGACTGTTCAACATCACATCTTCCTCTTGATATTACGTGCTTAAAGTTACAGTCAAAAAGAATTTCTGATCCTTAACCTGAAAATTTGTACAAGTGGGGCTATGGTTTGGTAATTAGGAATGTTTATCCGAGGGATGTTATGAGGGCTAGTGTTATGCTTGAGAGGAAGGAGTATGCCATCATCTTAGCATTCGATGTCAAAGTAACACCTGAGGCTCGAGATCTTGCAGATGAGACTGGTGTGAAGATATTCATTGTCGATATTATCTATCACTTGTTTGATCAGTTCAAGGCTTATATTGACAATCTTAAGGAAGAAAAGAAGAAGGAAGTTGCAGAAGATGTAGTCTTCCCCTGTGTTCTAAAGATTATGCCGAACTGCATTTTCAACAAAAAAATCCAATTGTCTTAGGTGTTGATGTCCTTGAAGGGATTGCAAAGGTCGGCACTCCAATCTGTATTCCTTTAAGGGATTTTTTCGATATTGGACGAATTGCTTCCATTGAGATTAACCACAAATAGGTTGATATAGCAAAGAAAGGCCAAAAGGTGGCCATAAAGATTGCTAGCACCAACGCCGAAGAACAACAGAAGATGTATGGCAGGCATTTTGAGATTGATGATGAGCTTGTTAGCCACATCTCGAGGAAATCTATCGACACACTTAAATCAAATTATCGGGACGACTTGTCTATTGAAGAGTGGAAGCTAGTAGTGAAACTAAAGACTCTCTTTAAGATACAGTAAGCTAGAAAAGAAAAGAAAAGAAAAAGAAAAAAGAAAAAGTAAGAAAAGGAAAGGAAAAAAGAAGAAAGCAAAGTGAAGAATAATTACAATCTAAAGTATTGATGAATAGGACTTGCACAAGAAACAATATATTAAGCAATATAAGGAAAATAAAAGATATAACTTTGAAATGAGACCAAGAGACTAGTTAGGAATCACTGGTTCAAAGGAAAGCTCACACAACTCATCAACACGACCAAAATTGAGGCCATAGTCAGGGAAACTCGACCTTTGAAGTGCATAAATTAAGAGATGATATGTGAATGTTGTTACAATATGCACCTCTGCCATGGCCAATTCCAATGCCAAGTAAATGAGAGAGCATGTGGTTTGGTCAGCAAACATATCATAGGACTTCTGCCAACCATTTAGAAGCATAACCCAAATTGTTACAAGAAAGATTAAGATAATGATGATAGTTTAAATGGAAAGCCAACATTGAAGGTTAATACTAATACAAAAGTGACACCTGCTGGAATGTTCTCTTCACATTACAAGAAAATATGCATGCAATTATATGAGAAGAAAACAATTTTAAAAAAAAAAATGAAAAGAATTTGAGAAGACAGTAGAAAACTTACAAAACAGCAAGATCTTGTATGAGTCCTATCACGTTTTGTTAATGTATATCACACCATTCAGTCTCTAACTATAGAAACTGCAGAACAGATCTTTCAGCAAATGCATAGCAATATGTAGCTAAAACATTAGAAAAGAAAGTGTGGCAGAAAAATTAGTCTGAAAAGCTCAAAGATATTTTGATATGTAACAACCACCACATACATGCATATGATTGTGAACGGAAATTTAGAGGACTCCAGGCTCAATAAAATGGACCATCTTTAACACAGTCTGCTAGCTTCTACACAGCTACTACATGGGTAATCAATCACTAACCATTAGTGTGACTCACACCAAGAGCAAGAAGCCCTTCCAGGTTTGTTGGGTTTGCTTCATGTGCCCGCATCATTAATGCAATAGCCTGCAATACAAACAGATTTCTTAAGATGAATGCTTCCAAAACGATATCCTTGCTGAATGAAAACAACATCAAAACTTCTTTTTTAATTTTCGTTTTATGAGAAGATAATAAAGAATGGAGAATACAAAAGTCTCCAAGGATTTCATTTCACCATTCCTATAAAGATGACCATGAATAATACACGCAACTATGAACAACTTTATGAATCTATAACCTATTTCATGACGGGAGGGCTTACAACTACAAAAGACCAAAGAAACATCTCAATAGACAATAGTTGCTCTTTTACTAAAATTCCTATCATTCTAGGACCACTGATAGTCTAAGAAAAACAACAACACAAGGGAAGGCAAAATAGGTAGACAAAAAAATGCACCCATTAACAACTTTGAAGAATCAGAGGTTAGTTCGGTTCAACAAATCTGTGTCCAGGAATCAAAAGCTAGTTTGGTCCATGCAGCCAGAGAATCAAATGACTTAGCTTTTTTACAAATCGATCCCAAATGGCAATGATGCCAAAACGAATCTTCTTCTTTTTTCCTTCTTTCTTTTCCTTTTATTTATTTATATATTTTTATTGGTAGTATAAGCATCTCATTAGCACCAAACAAAAAGGAACTACACCACAAAGTATAACAAGAAAGGGATGCCCCTTCTTGAAATTAATAAACAACACAACTTGACCCCAATCTAAGAATTGAAAGTTAACAAGAAAATACAAAGGCATACCACATTCTGTTGAAAAGAATCCAAAGTGTTAGTTGGGATCCTCCAATCTCAGAGGATCTCTGAATTTGTGCTAGCTAACTATTTGATTTTTCTTTTTGCCTTAGCTTCTGCTAATTTTCCCTTCCAGACCTTATTAAGACCTTTGTATTCATACCTTCCGTCTCAGAAACTGAAATTACATAGCATAGTAAACCATACAATGTTTGATATGAACAACGAGTATCCAATCAAGTTTCAAGACAACTAGGAGTAGTCCCCTTATCAGGTTTAAATTGGCGTTTAACCAAAATCCTTCGCGAACTAAATGAACATAGTTGGATAAATGGTATGAAGATGACTGAAATAGTAAAACTTTTTGCTTTTTTTTTTTAATCCTGTAAATTTGTCGACTGAAAAGAACACTGACCTTCGTGCTAGATCCATTTTCCCTTGAAGGTGGGGTCATTTCTACACTTGTTCCATTAACAATACTTTCTAATGATTGGCTGGCAATAAGGTAATTGATGAGTGTGGAGCTGTGGCAATGAAAGGGGGAAAGTTTGTCATATTTCAATAAATGTGCATTCACACACCATGGACACAATATGTATTTATTCAAAGATTAACAATTCAATTGGATGCAATACCAAATTGAATTTAATTTATTAGTTTAAAAAATCAGAAATGACTTTCTAATTGTTAGTGACTGGAGTTGAGCAGAATGTAATTGCAATTTGAAGGAACTATAATACCTTCTATTGTAGGAAATCTGTGAAAGAACAATACCTTCTATTTACTTTATAAATATAAAATGCAATCCACATCCATAAACAATATAACCCTATCAGTAGTTTTTTAAAGGAAAATCAAACTAGCCAACAATAGCAAAATATGTGAAAGGAAAATCAAATAGTTCTCCTCTTGGATGTGTTCCCACAGAGCATCATAGTTCAACTTCAGAGCTTTCTCCATGCTTTGGCTGAAGGCCACCTCTACTATGCTACCTTCTTTGTTAACAGGAACAGCCACCAAAGCCGTCATTTGCTTCTGTATTTCCTTTTGAATTTTTGTAGATATTTCTTTGTAGTATATCAAAAGATTTCATATTATTAAAAAAAATTTTAAAAAACCTAGCGCAAATTTCCACATGCTTCACAATAGAAAACTTGCTTTTAATCATCTCAGAAATGAATCACTCATTCAGACCAAGAGAAATAGACAAAATTTACAAATCCTCACAAGATCATGAAAATAGAGCAGATAAATTCAGCAAAAACCTCATAAGATCAGAGAAGAATCACAAGTGGAATTCAGAATTAGATCCCAAAATTCAAAATTCAAAAGATCAGTAAAAAAAAATGAATGAAAAGTATATGTTCAAACTCACAATTCCCTTGCTCTCATAGTAATCGTTCAACGCCCATTGATACTTGGATTAATTCAAACCGAACCAGTCAGCCAAATACTCATCCACACTCGCATGCACTGCCGAAACCACATCAGAGCAAGGTCAAACCCCTAGAAACCTCCTCTGCCCAAAAACCCAACTAGCTATTATGCGGCTGGTGGAGAAGTCGAGGCAGTGACGAGGGTAGGATGAAAGGGGTTTCGAAAACCCTAACACAGGGTGTGATCATAGATCAACGACGAGTTTACAGCGAAAGGGGGTTTTGAAAACCCTAGCAAGAGAGAGAGAGAGAGGTTAAGAAACAGAGGGGCCTTGGGTTTTGGGAGAGGCGCGGGTGCGAGAGAGAGGGTTTGGGTTTTGGGAGAGGCATGGGCTCGAGAAAGAGAGGGTTTGGGTTTTGGGAGAGGGGTAGGCGCACGAGGGAGATGTGAGGGATTTGGGTTGGGAGATGGGCGCGCACAGGATTCTTTTGGGGGGAGGTGGGTGATGGACGACACTTTTACATGCATAGTTTTAGGTCTTGTGGGGCCCACCATGATGCATGTTACTTATCTACTTCGTCCATTCATTTTAAAAGATCATTTTAAGGGTTGATCCAAAAAATGAGTCAGATCGAAGCTGTAAGCGGACCACATAAAATATTAACGATATAAATTTATTTTTTATTACTTCTTATAGTGTGGTCCACTTAGACCTTAAATCTACCTACTTTTTGGGCTCATCCAATGAAATTATATATTAAGATTTATGGACGGCTTAGATAAAACACATATATTCCAATGGGCCTTATGGAGCCCCTCAAACACCACCAACCTCTAATAAGATCAGGGTAGAAGGTAGGTTTTAGCTATAGCTTAAGGAGGTTTTAGCTACGGATTAAATCCGTAGTAAATTAGCTACAGTTTATATCCGTAGCCAAAAGCTTCCATAGTCCGTACTCAATTTTTTGGTAGTGAGAGTTTTGCTGATCATCGACGTTGTCCCTTGGAGTTCACTGTTGGGGACAAAGTGTATCTCAAGGTCTCATTCATAAAGGGCGTAGTTCGATTTAAAGCGAAGGGCAAACTTACCCCAATATTCATAAGACCTTTCGAGATCATTGGGCGCATTAGCGCTGTGGCCTATCGGCTTGTCTTGCCATCTCAGTTTTCTAGCATCCACAATATTTTTCATGTCTCTATGTTGAGGAAGTGTGGGTCAGAAGTAGTTTTTGTTATTGATTAGCAGCTGTTGGAGGTTCGCAAGGACGCTTCTTACATTGAGCAGCCAGTTTGTATCCTTGATCGGAAGGAGTAGGTCCTCCGGACCAAGGTCATCCCCTTGGTGAAGGTTCAGTGGGGTCACCATTCTGTTGATGAGGCATCTTAGGAGAGCGAGGCTGAGATTCGAGAGTGTTATCCACATCTCTTTGATGATTGATTATATGTTGTATCTTGTACGCTGTCTCTGATTTTATATGACGATGTTTTATTTTCTCTTCTATTATGAGTTATGTTTACTTACAATGATAGTGTAAATTTTGAGGATAAAATTTTTATTTAGAGGGGAGAGTTATAAGACCCGTAATCTAGACCGTACCGTTCCGTAAGCTTCCACGGTCCTCCTGGCCGAATTCCAGCAACCCTCAACCTGTATCTGACATTTGCGCACGATCCTAAGTTAAGTCCTGCATACCGAAGTCGGCTTGACCCGAAACTTGTACCCTAGCGACCACGTCGTCGTCACAGTTCTAATGTCGTGACTCGCGCCAATCCAATACCCAGGTCAGAAGATGTGGGCCTGCGTTCATTCCGAAGAAATGTCACGCGTTACGAATTCTGAGAGAATCTCTACAACCTATCTCATCAATCAATGTAAAGTACATATCTTATTGTAAGTACAAGTCAAGTATAAGCAACCCATCTCTCTCCTATTCCCAAAGTCAACTCTCTCTCTCTCCACCCATCCCTTTCTTACAACTCCATCACTTCACCCATCAACCATCATCCCATCCCATTTCACCCATTACTTGCCTTTCTCTCTCGTTCTCTCTCTTCACTCCCAAGTAATAATTTTTTTTTTTTAAAAAGACCCAAAGTCCAAGCCTTCCAAGAGTAACCCAAGTATGGCCCACTTCTCTACCACCAAATCTCTCATCTCCACCATCAAAACTTCATCATCCACCATCAAAAGTTGATCATAGGAGATAAGGAAGCTAAGGGGACCAAGAAGAAGACCGATCAGTGGGTGATCTACCAATGATTTTCGTTTTAAAGGCCCACTTGTTGTGGGACCTACTTGATTTATGCATTGTATTGGGGAGGGCCTAATAGTGGCAGGGTACCTCCCCTTCACGTTTCCTCTCTCTCTATCTCTCTCCCTCTCGCTCCTTGATGTGTGGCCCACCATGATGTAAGTGAACATCCGGCCGTCTATCCAATCCGTGGACGCTAGATGCAAATTGGCTAGTGTACCACATAGCTATATAGCTGCTGACATACGTCAGCAAGTCTGTGGGTCCAACTGTGATGTATGAGTTTAGATCCACATCGTCCATTCTTTGGATGTGGACCCCACCATGACAGCATGTGGGGCCCACCATGGTACGTGTGTACATCCAACCACATCCAGCCGTCCGTCCCTGCTTGGACAGGGACGCTGGATGCTGAGATTGTTTTTAAAAAATAAAAATATATATAATATATATAATAATAATAAAATAATAGTAATAAATAATGTCTATATATATAATAAAGTACATTGTATTGCTGGGCCCCACGTGGTAATTGTCCACGTTGATGAGGATTGGCTAGACGTCCATACACCAGCTATATAGCTGATGTATTAACGTCAGCAAGTGGGTGGGACCCACTCCCCTGTGTTGATCCACCATGTAAGCAGTGGGCCACACCTAATGTATTTATCCTACCTCCATCACCCCACTTGATATATGTGTAGTATCCATACCGTCCATCTATTGGACGCTGGGCTGCTAGACCAGCAGTCCAGCACCATGGATGCCAAGCACGGCCCCACCATGATACATGTGTTGTATCCCAACCATCCATCTATCTGGCGTGCCAAGCACGACCCCACCATGATGTGCGTCTTGTATCCCTACCGTCCATCCATTTCTGTGGTGCCACCGCAATGTTTGGGTCTTACCCGCATCATCCAGATGGTTGGACGGTGGGCCCCACAATTTGATGCATATGTTGCACTCTAACCATCCATCTAACTGGCGAGTTTATCTCAAGGCTTGAGACTGAAAATAAGATAGATCCAATTATCAGGTGGATCACACTGCAGAAACACTGGAGTTGAACATCTGTCATTAAAACCCCTTTTGGGTTACAAAAGTTTTGGACCAATATGATATTTGTTTTTCCTCTCAATTCAGGTCTTTGTGACCTTATGAACCAAATGGATGGAAAATAAATGCAACGGTAGGCCCCTCTAAATTTTAACTGTGGAAATCATTATCACCACTGTTATTTGTGGTACGGTTCAGATGATCTTTTGATCTGATTCATTGTTTGGATAATGCTCTAAAATGATCTCTATAGATGAATGAATGGTGCGGCCTAAGCATTGCGGCCTACTTGTTGTATTTGAGAGGCCTAATGTGATGTATTTAGAGCCCATGGGTAGAGGCCCATAGTGATGTGTATTAGGCCCAATTGATTCGGCCCATTTAATCGGCCCATTTGATCGGCCCATTTAATTCGGTCCATTTGATTGATTCAACCCATTTGACATAATTGAGGCCCATGATGATGTATATTAGGCTCTTGTATGAGGCCGTGGACTCATTATACGATTAGCCCTATGAGCGTCATTCCTTGGGAGCAATGTTGGTTAAAGGTCCACATTGATGGGCAATAATGGTTGGACGTCCACATTGTGACCTTCCCTTAGGCCTTGTTAGGCCCATTGTCATCATTCTTTAGTGGGTTAACCCAAACGCTTGGGCCCCATTGATTTTAATAGATCCATCATCGGCCGTCCATCTATGGACCCCACCTTGCGTCGAGGTTGATTATCAGTGCCGATTATCGATACTGGCTACCGCTGCCGATTATGAGTTTGTGAGCATAACATCATGATACGTGCCCATACGCATCATCTGTATGTTTATTATGAGATATGATTGGCCATTACATATGCCATAATGCAGGCGGTTTATGAGACTCCCTGATAGACGGAGTTATCTCACATGAGCGCACAGCTTGCATAGTATTGATGCATGATTGGACTGCGTGACTCATGCACTTTGCATTTGTGTGATTGTAATTACTGTACGCCCTAGCGACATCAGGGCCGTGGCCTCCAGAGGCACATTGTGGATGGTCGAATTGGATACCAAAAATATTGTTTCTAGCATCGGGGCACCATAGATATCCCTGGGTGAAAATCTCTAAATCCGATGGTACCAGAGGATGACTCCAACATCGAGACCGAGTGGATACATAAGCGCACAAGGGCCGTATACCTATAGGTTACATCTTCCACTGTGTCGTGCTTGGTTAGAAAGGGGTATGACCTTACCCGCCTAAGTGAGGGGGTAATATCTAGGTTGAGTTTGACCGGCTTGAAGAATGGGTCCGCTATCGATGAGTTGGGCCCGATATTGGCAGGAAGATAGTGAAGTCTCTTCTACTTACCCAGTTGTACACTCGGATATGGGCGGCAAGCTGGTGTAGAGTGTAATAGACCCCGGTGATTGTCCAGATGTAAGATATGTACTGATACTTGATTAGCTATATTGATATGTGGATTCAGATGAGGATTGGTATGCTTGAGTTGCATCTTGGACTGCATAGCCTTGACGTGGCCGGTTGCATTCATGTCTTGCATCGCATGGCCTTGATATGGCCAATAGTATTCATGCCTCGCATTGCATAGCCTTGGTACAGCTCATAATATTCTTGGATTCACCAGCATTTTCTACATCACTCTGATATTACAAACTTGCATTTCAACCATATGCACACACTTTCACCACCCTCTAAGCTTTCTATAAGCTTATGTGCAACCATTGCGTGCAGGTGATGCTAGGCAGTAGTAGTTCAGGAGCAGGAGCATGCTACAGAGCTTCCAGAGTTTTGGCTTTATTGTCTTGTATTTCCCTTCATACGCATTGTACCTTAAAGTTTTTTTATCATAGTGGATTTTTGTTATGGTATTCTTGTGGTTATTGTTCATGGGTTATGCTTATGGTTATGCTCATTATGAATCAAATTGATGTTAAAAACCCTCCTTGTAGGATTGCAGGATCGGAACCTAGTGTATGGGTGCCGAGAGCTGAGAATAGGGTTCTACGGAGGCTGTCGGCGCCGGATTCGGTGATTGAAAATTTTGTGAGCCTGATTTCTAAGTTTGGGGTGTAACAACTGCCAACCTTGTCTACAAAATTGAGCGACTCTACTAACAAGCCAAGCATTTCATTTATAAAGATGTATGTTAATTTTTATATTCATAACTATTAAATAATTATTGGTACTTAAATTTTCCTAGTAATTTAATAATTAAATATTGAGTCCAATCATCTAGTTGACCCATTTCGGCTGGACATGAGCTGAGTTTTCAAGTTTTTAAAGTATGGTTATTATGGTGTAAAAATATAGGGTGTGATTACATGCACTATAAAATTAGATATTATTTATTTAATAAAGCGAAAATGACCAAATTGTGATTTCCTTGTAGGATCTGGCCTTCGAATAACAATTATCCTATTTTCAAGTTAGATATGTCAACGTTACAATTCAAGGGCTTCTTTCTTATCATGGATGCCCGGGACATGGCACGTACAATGCACGTGGAGCGAGGAAAGGGGAGAGGGACGGGAGAAAGACTACATGCCAATATATATACTTAAGTAGAGAGGGAGAGAGAGTAAGCGATGGAGGACACATCCCAAGTTCTTGTGATCATATGGCATGCAAATACCCTAATAGACATACTAAGGGCCTGTTTGGATTCACGTATTAGCGGGCGTTGTATGGTATTAAGGGTCCTGATTTGACGTGTACGTTGTTTGGTTTGGAATTAAAATGCAAATAATACAACGCACGCGAATACATACAAAAACTAAAATTTTGAAATGGCGGTAGAGCGTTGTCATTACACGTTGTTGCCAGGCGTACACTCTCTTCAATGCAATGTAATAGCGTGCAAGCGAAATCCGAGAACTGCAGAATCGCTATCTCAATGTCCCGTGGGAGAACAACCAGTATCCTACACCAGTAGCTCCTAACCTCATCACCGCCATTGTGCATGCCGCCATTCATTGATGGTTTCTTCCCTTCCAATGGTATTGTTCCAGTAACTGCGGCCAGGATAACCTCCTTAAGGACATGGCGGGTTGAAAATCGATCATTCGCACCACCTACCTCCGAGGCGGAAGGGCGATCATACAGGTATGATCATCTCTCCTCCTGTTACATCTGCGATCAATCTGGAAGTGTAACCATGAGCCAATTCATGGTTTTTGTTGCTTCGCCCTCATCGTTTGAAAAAGCCCCTTCTGCGTTGATGACGTGTGTATACTCAGTCGTATACACACCTATGTTGTCAACCTCCTATTCCTCTTGTTAGCTATCCTGGTATTGGAAAGGACGGATGCATGCCAGCCAGAATCAGATAGTGGATTCTGTCTGTGGCTTGCAGAAATTATAAAAATTGGAATGCTTCTATGTATAAATACCCACAGTCGTGAAATCTCTGCAAACATTCTGTATGTGGAAATATTTCTATTCTCCTAAGGCTCTCCATCTACCGGCTTGATCTTTCTGTGAGGTATTTTACTTCTAAAACTCCTTTTCTGTTAAAATGCACGCTTTTGTATATGTCTACCATTCTCAGCAATATAGTGCTTGTGTTTTCGTATGCGAGACCAGTGTAGGATTTCCCCTGATAACATTGTCATATGCCTACTTACAATTTTAAAAAAATATAATATACGAAAGCACTGAGATGTACAGTGGTAGTTTCATGCTATCACAGTAGGCATTTTTTACTATCATATCTTTAATCAAATGTTTTAATCGTCAAAACAAACCCTAACCCTTACAACTAATCATGCGCCGATGCAGACATTAGAAGTCTTGCAGCTCTCGGTGCAATATTCCCAACTCTCTACAATCTCCAATTCAGAGAACAGGTATGTGAATACTGATTGTGATATTCCCCTGTTTATCGATGATGATCAGCTAGTTGGATAAACAACTATAAACACTTATTCATTATTGCATAAATTACTGTAAACAGGTATTCTGATTTGCTTAAGTGACTGAAAACACATATTCCTGTATGGTGACATAACTGTAAACGGATAGTGAATCCAAAGCTTAAATATTTGTAATCAAATATTCGTGCATAAAAAATTTCTCCAGTGTTGATATTCAAATGAATTTGACCCTGAACTTGGAAATTCATGATTGGATATGTAAGTGTAAACAGATTCATTTCGAGGTTTAAATAACTATAAACAGATATTCATGGTTCAATATGTCTATTGTATATTTGATTCATCATTCATTCAACTGTGTATTGAGATGCATGCTTCGTTCAGCTGTAAGAACAGATTCATGAATCATTCAATTGTTTAAAGAAATTATACAAGTTTATTTTTATTCATCCTAGTAGGCCCTGAACTTGGAAGTTCATGATTAGATATGTAAGTTTAGACAGATTCATTTCTGTTTACAGAACTAAAACAGATTTTCATGGTTCAATATGTCTATTGTATGTTTGATTCATCATTCATTCAATTGTGTGTTGAGATGCATGCTTCGTTTAGATGTAAGAACAAATTCATCCTTCGTTCAACTGTAAAAAGAGATTCACGTTCAATTAACAATAAAAATTATAAATAGATAATGCTTTGGTTTGCATAAAAACAGATGCATCAAAATCTTTTCAACTTCTCTGTTTTGATTGTTAAACATCATTTGCATATTTTTTTTTTATAATTTTTATTGTTCATTGTAATTTCCATTCAGATAAGTTTCATTTACAATAATCTTATGGCTTCCAATAGCGGGGAAAATATTGACGAAAGGTCCTCTGCTAGTGATTGGACTGAGAGTGAAGTACCTACAACATTAACAGTCATTGCAATTTCTTCATGTGTAATGGGCGTTGTTGAATATTATCGTCGTTACTGTATTAAGGGAAAGCATAAGGATTGTCACATTAATAGGGATAGATTTGTCAATAGCATAATAAGAAAAAGCGATGTTGATTGTTTTGCGTAGTTGAAAATGTGCAAGGACAATTTCTTCGAATTATGTTCATTGTTGAGAGATCGCAAATTTCTATCCGATACGAGGAGGTGTAGCATGGAAGAGCAGGTTGCTATATTCTTACATATTGTCGGACACAATGTACGTAATCGTGTGATTGGTCATCAATTTACACGATCTGGTGAGACTGTAAGCAGACACTTTACTAGGGTGTTGGATGCTATTATCGGTCTATATCCAGAATACGTGAAGTTCCCTAGATTACACACACCTAAAGAAATATCCGACAATCCTCTATAGAGTGCATATTTTCAGGTAATATTATACAAATGCATGATGTCGTATGTGAGTATTATACGTGGTAAAAGGAAGTAACTGATCATATGGCACACCTTTAATTGTAGGACTGTATCGGTGCACTAGATGACACCCATATCCCGGCTTATTTGCCAAAAAAATGAGCTCAACTTTCAGAAATAGAAAAGGATTTCTGTCTCAAAATGTTCTTACTGCATGTACATCAATATGAAATTTGTGTACGTGCTTGCTGGTTGGGATGGTTCCGCATCCGATGCACGTGTCTTACAAAATACATTAACCTGTCGCCCAAACTGTTTTCTGATTCCTCATGGTAATCATATATAGGGGGTGTTTCTTTTCATTTTAAGAGTTTATTTATGAAACATAATGATAAATGATGTGCAATGTGTAGGAAAATATTATGTTGTTGATGCTAGATATGCACATTCGCCCTGGATTATTGTAACACCTCGTGCCTCTGGTGCTCAGGTGTTACCCTTGTAAACCCACATTAACTTGAGTTAAGTTAGATTAATCAACTGACTTGAACTCGACGAATGTAGTAAGGAGGTTCCGATCGAAATTTAAAGTCATCCATCCAGGCCCTCCAGGAGCCGGAACGCGCCCTACAACATACAGAGGGTGAGATTACCTAAATACTTTAAATTAGAGCATTTATGTTAATGGAAGACTATTACAACACACTTATCACCAATGTCTAAGGATTTTTAGTAGCAAATCAAACCTTCATCATGACCAGTACGTAATATTAACCATTGAAAATAAATATCAAACCCACTGGATCGGTATGTCGCGTCATTTAGGCCGATAATAACCCAAAGAGGAGTATAGCGGCCTACCTGGGCCTCACCATCAGCCCAAAGTGGGTTGGGACCCCTATTAAGGGTCCCCCAGTGTGAATGGACGGAGTGGATTATGATGCTGACACCTCAACGGGCCTCAACACGGCGCATGTGCACTGGGAGTACTCGTGCACGATGTGCATTGGAACGTCAGGGTCGGTCAAACAGCCTTCGACCGACCTCCTTGCGTTAAAGAGAGAAAATGACATTTTTCCCACCATTTTCAAATTTAAACGAACGATCTTCAAGCCCCTAGGTGGCCCACCCTAGCCACTTTCAGAACCATTCAATTTCTCTGTGGGACCCATACAACCCAAACCGTATAAGCTTTTGGTCCACTGTAAACGAATGAGATAGATGGGTCGCCACCATCCATTGTACTACACATGGCAGAAATCCGCTGTATGGAACCCATCTGGGATCACTTGGACAGTTCATGATCGGCCCAATGGCGCCATCCCAGCCGTCCAACTTCCAAGGAGAGGCGTGCTCTCTCTATTCCAGAAACGGCCGGGCAAGGCCTGTGTAAGAAAAAGCTAGGAGTAGCATTCCACTTCGGGAAAGAGGTACTGACTCCTCCCAGCCGTTCCTGGGGACACGTGGCTCCATCCCTGCTGCTGGTTCGGGGTGAGACGGAATGGAGACAAAAACTCGAGCTCTCTCACGAGAATTAGAGATTCTCGTGAGATATGTGGAGATGGGTGTTTGGAACATGAGAAGTGGGCCCCACACTAATCCTTGGTCCCATCTGGACCGACCAGACGGGTCAGATTGTGCCCATGCACGTTAAATGACGATCCGCCATTAAAGATCGGATCGTCTTCCCTGTTTGAAAACCCACAAGAAAACGACGAGATGGGCCCCACCAAATCAAAAAGAGTGCTTTTCTGGTGGGCCTCGAGGTCATCTTTTCATCCTAACGGGTGGATGGACCCCATGCACAACCAATCTCGGATCTCAGCCGTGCACAGTCAGGACATTCCCACCGTTGGTGTCCTCTCTCTCCCCCTATATAAAGAGCCCTGTAGCCTGGGGATTCGCACCAACAAGAGAGAGAGAGAGAGATAGTAGAGGGAGGAAAGAGAGTGTTGGCCGAGAGTGTGAGAGAGTGAGAAAGGCAGAGTCGGTGCCGCACTATGTCGACCCGGGCCCAGTGGGTTGAGAAGACTTAGTGTAGTCCGGTCGAGTCTAGCAGAGAGAGAGAGAGAGAGAGAGAGAGAGAGAGAGAGAGAGAGAGAGAGAGAGAGCATAGAAGTGTGAAGGCTGTGAGCACCCGACACCCGCACTGCATCAGTTCCACCCAAACTCAGGTCAGGTTGGGTCAGTTCAAGCTAGGGAAACTCCAAGTGATTTCCAGCATCCTCCCTATTCTTTTCTTCCAACTGTTTATACTATAGCATGGTAGGGTGGGTCCGCAAGCTGGAAACAGCGAACTGATGGCTGTCTTTCAGACTGAGAACGAACCCAAATCATGGCCAGGGATAGGTTGAAAGCAAACAACTAATGGCTCCGCTCCAGGCCATAGATACTGTCTAGCAGGAACATGCTTCTCAGGCCATTCAACATGAAAACAAGAAGAGTTCGGGTGAGTAACAGGCCTCAGTCGGGCTTCGTTTTGAGCTCTCCATAGAGCTTTGAAACGGGCTTGGGGACTGAGCAAGTCTGTCTCCCGTATAGGGCCCTGTTTCGATCAGGAACCAGGCCAACCAATGGCCTTAGTTCTGAGTTAAACCATGGCCAAATAATGGCAAAATCTTGAGCCCAATCAGGGTGGCACAGTTGCGGCATTTCGATCTAAAGCAAAGCCAATCAATGGCAGAGTTTGGACTGAACAGATGGCAGAAAACAAACCATGAGGGCAGTTGTGAGCAGATGCTGTTTGAAGTTGAAAGCGGGCCATGCATCTGGCCGACTGACAACTCTATCTCAGACTAAAGGCCAAGCCAAAACAATGGCTGGGATTTGGACTGAAGCTAGCCATGGTTCCCGGGATCGCTATAGGCCTATTCAGGCCTCTGTCTAAGTTAAATCCAGCCCAGAGAAGATGGCGGAAGTCAGTTGCAGTTGAGCAGAAATTGGGCTCAAGCAGGCCACGTTTTTGCTGAGAACTAACACCAAACAAGGGCCTGAGTTGAGCTCTCAGTAGAAGCTTCAAAGCGGGCCCCATTAGGTCACAATCAGATGAAGGTCGAGGCCTGTTTCAGCACTCTACCTGGCCGAAATCAAAGCTCCGATCTGCTCCCTGAGCTGAGGGTCGGGTGCTGCATGGGAGTAGCTCTCAGCAAGAAGAACACGTTGGGTGGCTGTTTGTGTTGGGCCTAAGCAAAATGCAGGTGGGCCTCAACCAACGTCAGTGGGTTACCCCCAACGTGGGCCCTGCAAAGATCGTTGGTGGGCTGAAGCGTCACCCTATTTGTGTTGGGTTGTAAACCCCACACCTTCTGCTGACGAGAATAGCTTCTGCTGACGTGTGGCTGCAGCCACTGTAAGAAAAAAAAAACTAAAAGATAAAGAGAACTCTTACTGCTGTATTTCTTATTATTTTATTCAATAGAAAACGTATAACATTGCTGCCTTTTATAAGGCTTTCTT
This sequence comes from Magnolia changhungtana, assembly GCA_030180095.1. NCBI lineage: Eukaryota > Viridiplantae > Streptophyta > Magnoliopsida > Magnoliales > Magnoliaceae > Magnolia > Magnolia changhungtana. Next base: position 3,293,325 of record JASAUF010000662.1, read on the forward strand.
ACTCTATGAAATTACTAATTTATCCCTGTCTAGATACATTCTAGGGGCAGCTAAAGAAAGAAAAAAATCGAGAATATCTACTGTTTATCTTCACGCAGCTAGTATTCTAAACTTAGAAAAAACTCACAGCTAGCAAAATCTCATAGCTAGCATGCACAGCTAGCACAAAGGATCCGGTTTTGGATTTGCACAAATCCTCCACCGTATCCAACACTCCCCTTCCAATCAAAACCAGCTTCATTCCGAGCATCGTTCTTAGTCGTTTGAATACGTCAGTTGGCAATGCCTTTGTGAAAATATCTGCCACCTGTTCCGTAGTATGACAATACTCTAATTTCATCGTTTTCTGCTTCACATGATCTCTCAGAAAATGGTATCGGGTATCAATGTGTTTGCTTCTTCCATGCTGCACTGGATTTTTAGCTAGCTCGATTGCCGACTTGTTATCTACATATATGACTGTAGATTCTTCCTGCGGATGCTTCAGCTCCTTTAGTAGGTTTCTCAACCAAATTTTCTCACAGACAGTGGACGATGCTGCCATGTACTCTGCTTCATATGTGGACAGCGCGACCACACTCTGCTTCTTCGAATTCCATGTGAATGTTGTTGACCCAAGATAGAAAACATAGCCTGTGGTGCTTTTTCTTTCATCTTGCTCACCACCCCAATCACTATCAGAGTATCCATACAACATTGCCTCATCATTGTACAGATAAAAAAGACCAAACTCAATAGTCTCTTTGATATACCTCAGTACTCGTTTTGCAGCTAGCCAGTGTGACTCTTTTAGGGCTTCCATATACCGGCTTAAAAGCCCAACACTGTAGACTATATCTGGCCTAGTGATTGTGAGGTACCTTAAGCTTCCGATTAGGCTCTTGAATAAGGTTGAGTCGACGTTTCTTCCTTCTTCATCTTTCGTGAGCTTCAGGCCTGTTGTAATAGGTGTATTTACGGCTTTACAGTCAACCATCTGAAACTTCTCAAGAAGTTCCTTTGTGTACTTCTTCTGGGATATGTGAATGCCACCGACTTGTTGCTTCACCTCAATGCCCAAGAAGAAAGACATCAATCCACCATCAGTCATCTCGAACTCTTTGAACATAGCCTACTTGAATTCTTCAAACATCACCTGACTGTTTCCAGTGAACAACAAATCATCAACATATAAACAAGCGATAATCATATCACCACGGGCATTCTTCTTTGTGTAGACGGCATGCTCATATGGACATTTGATGAAACCATTCTCTTGAAGATAACCGTCGATCCGTGCATTCCAAGCATGAGGAGCTTGCTTTACCCCATACAGGGCTTTCTTCAGCCGATACACTTTGTGTTCCTCCCCTTGCATGACAAAGCTTTCAGGCTGGTCAACGTATACTTCTTCTTCGAGTATCCCATTTAGGAATGCGGATTTCACATCCAGTTGGTAGATCATCCAACTGTGATGAGCTGCAAGGGAGATAATCATTCTTACAGTGTCAAGGCGAGCAACTGGGGAGAAAACTTCTTCATAGTCTACCCCATATTTCTGTTTGTAACCTTTTGCTACGAGCCTTGCTTTATATCGTTCAATCTTACCATCGGCATTCCGCTTGATTTTGTACACCCATTTGAGACCAATGGTCTTCTGGCTTTTAGGGAGTGAGGTCAACTCCCATGTTCGATTCTTCTCAATGGCATGAATCTCTTCTTCCATAGCCTTTATCCAATATTCTTCATTCACAGCCTCCTCGAATGTGAGAGGCTCGTGGTCCGCATACAGGCAGAGTAAATTCACTTCCTCAGTTTCTGCATAAATGTCGTTGAGGCTTCTCATTTTAATAGGAGCCAAGGGTGATGAAGATGTGCTGGATGAATTCTGATTTGATGAAGTACTTCCAGGAGATATGGAGCGTACTCCTGAACTTCTGCGATCCGAAGGGGGTGATGTGGGTGTCTGCTCCAGATTCACATGCCTCTCTTCTTCATATTCTTCGGCTTCAACCTGACTTTCTTTGGCCGAATCTTCCTGGTTCCACTTCCAAGATTCTTCCTTACAGAATACTACATCTCTACTTACCACCAGCTTATTGGTTAGTAGGTTGTAGAGCTTGTATGCCTTTGACTCTTCGCTGTAGCCAATGAAGATGCACTTCTCGCCACGATCATCAAGCTTTTTCCTTCTCGCTTCTGGAACTTGAGCGTAGGCGATACACCCAAAGATCTTAAGGTGCGCCATGCTCAGCTTGTAACCACTCCATGCTTCCTGCGGTGTTTGGAATCTGACACTCTTAGTTGGACACCTGTTGAGCAGATAGGCAGTACATGCAACTGCCTCTGCCCAGAAATTCTTTGGCAGACTTTTCTCCTTCAGCATTGTTCTCGTCATATCGAGGATGGTGCAGTTTTTCCGTTCCGCAATTCCATTTTGTTGTGGCGTGTACGCTGCAGTGTGTTGTTGCTTAATGTCATGTTCCCTGCGATATTCTCGAAAAACATTTGAGGTGTACTCCCCACCTCTGTCAGATCTAAGGGTTTTTATTTTAAGACCACTTTCTTTTTCAATAAGGGCCTTAAAATTTTTTAAAATAGTAAAAGCAGCAGACTTCTCTTTGATTACATACACCCACAACTTTCTACTGAAATCATCAATGAAGGTAATAAAGTACTTATTACCTCCAAGAGAGATTGGCTCTAATAGTCCACAGATGTCAGTGTGAACCAACTGCAACGGTTCTCTTGCTCTTCGGGATACTCCACTTGGAAAGGAGTTCCTTTGTTGTTTTCCAAGTGTGCACGCCTCACACACATGTTCTGGAGCTTCAATGGCAGGCAAGTCATGCACCATGCTTGATGAGGACAGAAGTTTCAAGCCACTGAAGTTTAGATGGCCAAAGCGAAGATGCCACATCCAGGAATCATTATTTGTTTTTTCATAAAAACACTTCTCAAGCATTGTGTTTATATGGAGAGGAAACATACGATTCTTCGCCATCTGGACTTTTACAATCAAACGTCCATGCATATCTCTTATGGAAAGAGAAGAGTTTTCCATGTGTATGAGTACCCTTTTTCGAGGAGTTGTCCGATGCTCAGTATGTTACTTTTCATGTTGGGTACATAGTACACGTTGAAAATATAGTTTGGAATACCATTCTTCTGAAAGATTTTGATTTTACCTTTACCTTTTACTGGCGTTTTTGATGAGTCTCCAAACGTTACATCGCCATGAACTCCTTCTGTGAGTTCCACAAAGAGTTTCTTGTCGCCGCACATGTGATTACTTGCACCCGTGTCGAGATACCATACGTCCTACTGATCACTACTTTTCTCTTGTGCAAGGAGAAGGGTGGAGCTTTCTTGTTCATGGCCTGATGCTTCGGCATAGTTGGATAGCTCGTCTTGATTCGCTGACTTGCTCCAGCAATCAGATGCATAGTGGCCAAACTTGTTGCAATTATAGCATTGGATGTTCTTTGTACTTCCTCGTCCACGCATAGATCTACCTCTACCATTTCCTCTTCCACAGAAATTAGTATTTTTCTGCTGATTTTGACCATGATTTTGTTGGTTTCCGCGCCCTCTGTCTCTTGCGCGATTGTTAGTGAAACGTCCACCACGTTGTGAACTTCCACGTCCACCATTGTTATCATTCAGAGTCAATCTTGACTCCAAAGCTTGTTCCATCGGCATGGAACTGACATTCTTCTGCATTCGTTGCTCATGAACTTGCAACGATCCCATCAACTCCTCAATGGAGAGTTTTTCAATATCTTTTGATTCTTCGATCGCCACAAACACATGCTCAAACTTGGTTGTGAGGGATCGAAATATCTTTTCAATAACTTGGACATCTTCAATCTTTTCACCATTTCTTTTCAAATTATTGACAGTTATAAGCAAACGCGAAAAATAATCAATAACATTCTCACCTTCCTTCATGTGAGTTGCTTCGAACTCGGCTCTTAATGTTTGAAGGCGAACCCGCTTCACTCGATCTACACCCTTGAAGATGGTGCCAAGGGTATCCCATGCTTGCTTGCTTGATATTGCTTCGGCAATCTTTTCGAAAGTGGATTCATCCAACCCTTGATAGAGGAGAAACAAAGCCTTGTTGTCTCTCTTCCTTTGATTTTTTAGAGCGGTCTTTTCTTCGTTGGTGAAGGCGGCTTCTTCTTCTTCTTCATACCCATCGGTGACGATCTCCCATAATTCTTGCGACCCGAACAACGCCTTCATTTGGATGCACCATTTTTCATAGTTGTCCTTTGACAACTTAGGAACCTGTGGCTGGATGGTGCTGGCCATCTTTTCCTTTTTTTTGTAAAAAAAAAAAGAGATGGACTAGGGATGGAATAGAAGAACAGATTTTATTTTTTATTTTGAACAAAAATCTTCTAAAATCTGATGATTTTTTTTAAAAAACAAACCGTTGGCTTTGCAATCTGATTTTTAAAAACAGATTTTATTTTTTTTGCAATCTGATTTTTTTTTTTTTTATATAACAGATTGTTGCTGTAATCTGATTTTTGAAAACAGATTTTTTTCAATTGGACTTTTTTAAAACAGATTTTTTTTTGCTAGAAACTGTTTCTGAAAAAAGACTGGACCTGTGGGTTATGGACCCACCACAACTTGACGTTCCAAACAACTCTGGCTACGAGACCTCCTTCTCATGGCTAATGAGGCCCACAGATCAGCGGCTTTGATACCACTTTGTTGGGTTGTAAGCCCACACCTTCATTGACGAGAATAGCCTACGACGTGTGGCTGCGACCATTATAAGAAAAAAAAAAACTAAAAGATAAAGAGAACTCTTCTTTCTTTGTATTTCTTATTATTTTATTCAATAGAAAACGTATAACATTCTTTGCCTTTTATAAGGCTTTCTTACTCTATGAAATTACTTGATTTATCCTGTCTAGATACATTCTAGGTGACTAAAGAAAAAAAAAATCGAGAGAATATCTACTGTTTATCTTCACGCAGCTAGTATTCTAAACTTAGAAAAAACTCACAGCTAGCAAAATCTCACAGCTAGCATGCACAGCTAGCACAAAGGATCCGGTTTTGGATTTGCACAAATCCTCCACTGTATCCAACAGTTTGAAACAGTGAGCTGCACTTGAGATTCCGATCTTAGTAGACCACGCTAGAGGCTGAAAACCTGGTCTGGACCATCCATCAGGTGGCGAGAAAATCCAAACCATCCATCAGTAGTTGTCCAGTGCTAAACGACTAGCTTGAACGTTTAAAAAAAAAGAGAGAGAGAAAAAATATATATATATATGTAGTAACATAGAATACCGTGTATAGTGGTAGGCCCCATGAGGATACACACACACACACACACACACACACACACACACACACACACACACACACACACATGTATATACCCACATCATGCACATGAGGTAGGCCTTTCCTGGGACCCACATACCTGCAAAGCCCACTTATACACGTGGATACAGACCGTCCAGGGCCTGGCCGTGGTGCACCTGCACACACATCCACTCCATTCAGGTGCTCAGGTTGTATATACCTGTATGCTACAGGATAGGATACGTATATAATATATATATATGTCATAATGTATATAATGTATGCATATATATTATGTGACACGTATACACTATGTATATAATGTATGCATATATAAATGCTATGTGACGATGGAATGTAGCAAAGGTGAGTGCTGATCGGACCCAGTTCACACTGGAATGGGTGGCACATGTTTGGCAGGCTTGATCGCCTTTGGTTACAGCCCAAACAACCTCGGCTTAGGACCTTCCAACCCTCATTCATGGCTCATTGGCTAACGTAAATAAACTTGTGCAGGGAGTTACATGAGTGGTAGAAATTCACCATCTTCTCAAGGAAACTTGCCTCTAGGAGCATTCAACGCCTTAACTGGTGATGACTTCCTCCCCTTAAGCTTTTCATCCCTAACTAGACTAGAAATAGTAGTTTTAGTAGTGTAAATGGCTAATTAGACTAATGATGAATCGTGTATGGAAATAAACTGTATTCACTTGATTTATTGGTTTAACATAATAATCCTCATGCTTACTATTATTTGGAATACTTATTTTTTTGAACTGCATAAGTGAATAATTCAGTCATTTATGTTGCGTATCTTATGCGATTTCAATTGTTGTTCCTTATTTTCCTTCAAATTGTGATATATGTTGTTATGACACACATATTGTTAAAATCTCTCCATGAGAATTCCCATCAAAAGAGAGTCTGTGCTTATGGTGTAACTAGACTAGTAGTGATCTAAGTAGGCCCTTGACATGGAGGTTGTGGTTGTGGTATTTGACCCTGGGGTTTACCATCCATGTGGGGTTTCACCTATTCGACTTGGGATGAACTTCGCAACTTTTCTAAATACCGTTGTTTACTCATCTTTGCACCATTCATGCCGTCATATTTAGTCGCCATGTTTGGTAATTTCAACGTTTCATTCCCCATTAACATTGGTGGTGGCCCCTTTATGTTGAATTGATTGGCCACATGTTAGTGGGCACTATGCACACCCTAAAATGGCGGTCTTATGGGCTGGAGATGGTAGTAATGGGACACTATGCCCGAGCCGTCGGCCTACGTTGGGTCCTGTGCTTCCCATAGTGACCGTGAGCTTACTCAAAAATGACTGATTGCAATTGGATTAATAATGGGCTGGCAAAATCATGCATGCATAGCATACTACGACGGCTTGGATCATTATGCCCATACGATTATGTCACATGTTGCACTAATGACCAACCGATCGATTTACGATGAACACTTGGATCCTCATGCCCATGTGATTACACCGAATGTTGCGCTGACCACTAGTCACATCCATGGGTGATGACCCCAATGTCCCGTCTGGATGTTTTTCCCGGGACATAGGCCGTCTGGATGTTTTCCCCGAGCTGACGTTGCATTCGTGCATCCATGCATTTAATAAGACTTCACATACTGTGTTTTGGATTACTTGTGTGCTTTTATGTTATTCCTTGTTTGGTGTGGCGGTGTGTAATCTTGAGAGAAGATCACACTGAGCTGGCCACTCATTCTTCAATGTTCAACCATATAGAGGACGCAGGTACGGAAGATGTCGAGGACATGGCAAGTACGGAGGCGGTGGCGGCCGAGGAGGAGCCATATGATGAGGAGTTTCAGCAAGAGGCAGCAGCCTACTACGGGCTGAATCAGTAGTTTGGTCATTTATTCTATTTCAGTATATTCGGGTTTTAAGAAAACTTAAGGGTTTTGTAATTGGCCCCTAGTTGAGTGGGTCAGAATATTGTTCATATTTTGAGGCCATATCTATGTTACATTTCATTCCCGCTATATCGCACTTTGATCTATTGATTGACCGTCATTATCGATAGCTAACTCTTGGGTTCTCAGAATTCGAGTCACGTACTCGGGTTTTAAAAACCAATGTGTTACATTTATGGCCCCCTATCGAGGTGTGCAATATCATTTGAATGAGTTTCGGACTGGAAGAAAGCCTACCAATCAAAAGGAACTTTTCAATTATTGTCACGCCCAGTTGCGAAATGTCATAGAGTGGTCTTTCGGGCTTTTAAAGGGCCGCTTTCCTATCCTACGTACTCCTCCTTAGTTCAAGTTTAAAAGTCAAGTTAAAATAGTCGTAACTTGTTGTGTCCTTCATAATTTCCTTTGAGTTAATGGAGATGACGGATTGACTGAGATAGTAGAGGACAATGCAGACAATACAGAGGATATTTCACCATCTCTTGTAGAGATAACTAGCATAGAGGAAGGAAGGGCCTTATCTCGGGTGACAGATCGCGATCGGGAAGAGTGGGCGGAAAAGAGATGAAATAGCTAAGAGAATGTGGAATGATAGTCTTCCACGCTCCAGACAATGTATTTAGTTTTCATTGGTTATGTACCGATCTGCTATGTTTATAACAGGAATATTTTTACTAATTTTTACTTTTAATGTGGATGCTATGATTAGATAGATTGTGAACTGTTTTTTGTTCCCTCATGAATGATTAACTGTGTGCATCTTGCGAATGCTCTTGTCATATTGCTATTAATTTGTTATGGTTGTAGGTCAAATAAATTTCCTAAGGAGCACCACGAATGATCCGAGGAATAAAAACGTCGAGTCATCACCTTCAAATAGGGGTGGTCATCTAGCCTAACTCCGACATCACCAACACAACCTCTTTCAACTCCAAAAAAATCTACCACGTACGCAAGGAAGGGGCGCTCACCAAAGGGTATATCTACCCTAAGGCGTAGGATAGCCTCTACGAGTAAAATAAGTAGAGTATAATGGTCCGACATTATGGACAATTCATATATAGATGCCTTGGTTGAACAAGTCAATCTCGGCCTTACGAGTGATATCGGGTTTAAACCCAAGGCCTACAAGGCAACCATCAAAGAAATACATGATAGTTGTGGCATGTTATTTGAAAATTGTCACATATCTAATCGCCTGCAGACCTTGAAGACATTGTATTGGGCTATAAAGGACCTGCTCAATGCATCTGGTTTTAGGTGGGATGAAGACAGAAAGATAGTTGTCGCTACCGATGATGTCTGGGATGGATATATCGCAGTAGGATTTATTAACTTATTATTTTTTGAATTCCACAAAGTTTTGAAATTTAATATATGATGTTTAATACATTATCTTTGTGTGTACAGTCACACCCCTATGCTGAAAGAGTGCATGGAAAGCACATTGACAGATGGGATAACTTGGCGTTTATATTTGGTAATAAATGTGCACATGGTTCATATGCAAGCACGGCTTACTCTTCACCTATTTCGGGAAAACGGCGCAGTCGTAATGAATTGAATTCTGATGAGCAGGCTTCTGATACTATATGACTTTCATCCGATGATGAGGATGATCAGAAGCCTACTCCCCACACTCGGGTGTCGATCGATCCACAAAAAGGGCTACGGGATATAACAAAAGTCCAATAGAGACAACGTCAGGATCTCGTCACAGTCGCGCAAATGCGAGTGACAATAGTCATCATAGGAAGGGTAAGTTAAGTGAACAAATAGGGGACAGGATAGGGGAGGTGGCAGAAGCTGTAAAGACCCTAACCATAACTATAACACACGGCAAAAGCATAACACGTATGCAGCGGCTCCTGGGGATACTTGAGGACGTGGATGGTCTTAACAATGAGGAACAGATTAGGGCTGCAAGGGTGCTGCAGTACGATATAGTAAGTGCTGAGTATTTTATGAAGATGGGACACGAAAGAAGAAAGGAATTGATACAAAAAGTTATCCTTCCTCGGAGTGGCCAGGAGTGAATTTTGGGTCACTTATCATATATTTCTTGACAATGGTGTTTTGGACATTACTTTCTTTTTGCTGGATGGGTGTGGTTACTATTTTTTCAGTCCATACATGGAGTGGTCTTTTGGGATTTAACTTTAATACTGTGGATGTTTAAATTGTTGTTAGATCAGTAATTCTGACGACAAATTTGACCTACCTATATTGAATGTGTTGTATATATGAGAATGTTGCAGGTTTTATTGCAGGTCAAATGGGTCACGTTACAGGTTTTAATGCAGGTCGAATGGATCATGCAATTTGTGCATGGTTTATGTTGGTTAGTAGAAATTGTGGCAATTATGCGTGGCCACTGAACTATTCCAAAGTCTGATTATAATTTTGCAGGTTGTCACATTCTTACTGTTACACTTGTGGCATGAATCATCCTGCTACTCAGGGAGTTTTGGTACTCAGTTTTGTACTCAAAGGCAGATAATCTGCACATATTTCATAATGATACTATTCTGCTACTCAGGGAGTTTTAGTTCCCAGATTCGTTTGCAAAAGGCAGCTAATCTGCACATATTTGTACTGATACAGATCTGCTACCCGATGGAGTTATGGTTACCCGATTTGTTATTGCAGGCAGATGATAATCTACACATATTTGTATTGACACAATTTTGCTAATCAGGGAGTTGTGCTTTCTAGAGTTGTTATGATAACCAGATAACTTGCATATATTGCTATTATTATAGTTTTGCTAGTCTGGGTGTTTTCGTTCCCATATATGTTACGCGAGATAGATAACCTTGACAGGTTTTCAGTGATACGGTTCTACTGGACAGGAAAATCTGGTTCCCATTTCTGTTTGGATAATACAGTGTATTGATACAATATTGGTTTAGTTGTCTACCACTACTAATAGTTGGTGTGGTTAATATTGGCAGGTAAAATTTTCAATTAACTGTTTCTGATTCACAGGATTTTCGATATACTTTTGTTTTGCATCTTTCGATAGGTACTACTGACATCATATGACTGAATCAGAGCTATTTGAATTAGTTTCACACTAATATACTTCTGACATCGTTAATCTAACATACCATCACTTTCATTTTGCTTGCTTATTATACAAATTGTGAAGACAGTTGGTAGACATAATTCAATCTCCTTTTGCGCTGACAAACTGTACATTTACCAATTACAGGAAAAATGAAGAAGAAATTTTACGTGGTGCTCGTTGGAAGAAAACCCGGTATATATGAGTCGTGGGAAGAATGCAAGGCACAAGTTCATGGATTTAGTGGGTACAAACATAAGTCTTTCACGCGTTGTGAAAATGCCATGATTACATGGAATCAATACAAGGTTGATTGATATGCTTTAAAAAAATCGTACGTTTTAATATGTGATAGTTAAAGCAATGATTATGAAATTTGACTAGTAGGAGTACTAACAGAGAATATGCTTTGTTTATTATTTCATTTAGGTCATCGCCATCGAAAGAGCAGCCGAAGACACACCTGGAGGTCGGCATGTTAGTGTATCAAGTCGTCCCGTGATGGTGGACAGGGGGACGTTTGTAGAAACACCCATAGAGCAAACCATAACAGGCGACATTGGCTCAGAAGAAGATAGGCGTGAAAGGGTGGCAACTGAAGGTGTAGGAAACGAACCAGTCATCGGTCGTCCGCTTGTTGCTTTATTGCTGGGGCTGTTAATATTGTTTGCAGCTAGTTGGGAGTTTATTTTGTCATTGGTTACGTGACCGTGACCGTCCAGAGAAGCCAATTTCAGTTTCAATCTGAATCTTTTTTAGTTGTGGAGGAATGTTTTAGACTAGTTTGTTAATGATCATAATAACGTTATATATATATAGTTTTTTTTTTTAGGAACATAGTATAATTCCGATTTTTCCAATGACTTTCGTTCGGGTATGAAAGATCGGATCAGAGATTGTGATGAACGTTTTACTAACTCAGATGAATATTTTGCTATGATTTTTATTTTAAAATTATGCGTCATTTTTTCTTCTTAATGTACGGCACAAAGGTGGACCCTATATCAGGTTCCGTTAACTCCTAGAAAATCGATGGACGATGTGGATGAGCACTGACCTCATCGTGGGGTCCACAACTGGCCCCCTATTTTTCGGACGGAGTGGGCTTTCCTATCATCTTACTTTGTAAATCAGGGCCCTCCATCGGTTGTTTGATTTTGTCACACTCAATATCAGCAGGTGAGCCTCACTAAGGTGAACCCTATGGATGGTTGGATAGGATTAACTAATAACAAAGATTTTGGACGGTGTTGATTAATGATATCAGTTGTGCATGTGCAGAATCGCTTGCATGAAATGGACATTGAAATTCAAAAAAGTTGATCCGTACATATTTGTACGACAGTACAATATGCAGGCTCAATACATTGTATCCAAACACTGCATAGTACATGAAATTGTATACTTGCCCGAACAATACATCCTATCCAAACATTGAATAATGGCATGCTGATTTGGATGTATTCTGAAAACCATTTAATGTATACATGAACAATACCCAAATACAATACAATACAATACTATACGCGGATCCAAACAGGCCCTAAGTGGATGTCACACATTCATCATGGTAGTCCGACATAATATAATACCTTATTCATAAAAACAAGGATTATAAATAAAGGAATGGTAAGTGCAGTTTACTTTAAAAAATAAAGTACATGAATAAATATACCTTCAGTTCACTTGAAGTGCTACACTCTTTGACTTCTAAAGTCTCCTTCCTACGCTAATTACATGAGATAAAATGTTCAAAAGCTGCCCGTTTTACATATTTTATAGATTATAAACTACAATGATTTTGGGCAATTAGTCTACTTGATTAAACCTTATATCCCCATTTTAGTTTGATTGTGCTTCCAAACCCCTTCCTTGGGTTTTTTCATCTGTGTTGAACCAGCTTGCTAACTATGTTTGTGATCTCACTTAGTGAGTTAGTAATGACTCACTGAGTTTTTCAAGGATGATTTGTAACCTATGGTTTTGATTTTCTCATGAGACTCGTATATCTACGCTTCATTAACAAAATCTTAAAATAGTAATGAACTAGTGTCGATCCAAGACGTTTGGCTTATGTGTACTAAAAGACAAGAGCAGGTATACAGATCATGGACGATGATCTGGCAGATCGACGGTACGATCTCACTCTACGTCATGGTCGGCACCGAATCATGGACATTCCACTTGTACTCGCGGATTTGTCTGTACAAGTGTGGAACATTGTTCAGAGATCCAAACCGTTGATCTGGTAGGCCCCACAAAAGATGGACGATGTCCTAAAATTCCCCTTACCAGAATATCCCATCTACCATGCCCTTTTACTGTTAGAATGTGGAGCATTGCTGTATTTCTCTTCTCAAACGTCCGTTCACAGGCCAAAACCGAAATGTTAAGATTGTCCTGTTGAGGAGATTTTCTGGTACAGTCCACCCACGGCGGGATTGCACAGACCCAATGGTCTAGATCACTGTACCATGGGCCCCACTTGTCCAAACGAAAGATGCGAGTAGGATGTAATGTCTCTTTGTTTTAATACTACACTCTAATTGGGGAGCACGAAGAATCCTACTCTCGCACTGGTGATAATATTCTCCGGTCACGTAGGTTTTCAACAGTCCGGAAAGAGTACTGAAAACAAGACCCACCTGAAAGTAAACCTAACTCCCAACCATCAACCTATCACACAAAATGCATGTGGACAGCTTGTTACAACGGATAAAAACCTATCATGTAAAATGCATGTGGACAGCTTGTTACAACGGATAAAAACCTATCATGTAAAATGCATGTGGACAGCTTGTTTCAACGGATAAAAATCCATACGGGCCACATATCTGTTCCTTCTTTTTTCACAGGACCAAGTGCCAAACTCATGGAAAAGAAGGGCCCATTTAGGGATGATGGAGTGTCACAACACCCATTTCTCTTTCTCTTGATTCTCGGCCTGGGCCTGATTTTCATGGACCCATTTCATCTGGGCCCGTTGGGCAGCCAAAACTACAGGCCTGTTAGGCATGACATCGCACCATACAGGCTAGTCATGGAGCACTGGCCTAGGGATAACCAGAGCCGGTTGAAAGATGGGAAGTTGGAATTTGTTGGTGAGGTCTACGGGCCAGAGTCGTTGGAGTTTGATCTTGAGGGGAGGGGGCCTTACACGGGGTTGGCCGATGGGCGCATTGTGAGATGGATGGGCGATGAGGATGGATGGGAGACCTTCGCTCTCGTGACACCTACCTGGTGAGTTTGTGATTTTAAACCAGATCATGGAGTTCACTTGCTGGTCTGACTCTGACCCAGAGAGGATAAGGCTAAAATGGCACTGGGGCTGGGCTCATTTTCTTCAACCTAATCTAGGCTCATACTCAGCTTTGATCAGTCCCATTTTCGGCTGTCATGGGCCAATCTCTCATCCTTGATAAACATATGGGTCAGGCACATGTCTGAATTTCAGGCCGAACAAATAAATGGGCTCAGGCTCAGCCCAAGCAAAACATATTCCATGGCTTTTACCTTTTATGACTTGGTCTTGGTCTGGGCAATATCTGCTCTCTCAGTATCTCACGGTCCACTCGGTCCAGCTTGCTGACCAGAGTAGCCTCAACCCAAGCCCGGCCTGATTAAATTGGCGCTCGAACACTAGCATTGGCACATCGATGCAAACTCATCAAATTGATTCACAATTTGTGACCATACAACCTTTGTAAATTCTAATATGCATGCATGCTGAAAATGACTCTTTTGAAGGTCAAAGAGACCTTGTTCCAATGGCATTAATTCAACCACCTCCAAGCAATCCAAACACGAGCAGCACTGTGGGCGTCCTCTTGGCCTAAGGTTCGATAGGAGGACTGGAGATCTCTACATAGCCGATGCTTACTACGGCCTCTTGGTCATCGGGCCAAATGGAGGGATCGCCACTCCACTGGCAACGCATGCGGGAGGAAAGCCGATCATCTTTGCAAATGACTTGGACATCCATAGTAATGGCTCCATTTTTTTCACAGACACTAGCATGAGATACAATAGATTGTAAGTGTTTCTTGCCTTTTTGCAGTTGTTTTGTGACTTGGGTTTTGGTTCTTTAGGCATGAGATGTAGTAGGTTGTAGGTGTTTGATTTAGCTTGTGCTTGTGTTTTGGGTCCATTTCCATTGCTTGGGTTCGTGATTGATGGATGGTGCTTATGCAATAGGAATCACTTCTTTATACTGTTGGAAGGAGAAGCCACTGGAAGGCTGCTTAGATATGATCCATTTTCCAAAACTACTCGTGTTGTTCTACATGGTTTGGCTTTTCCAAATGGAGTACAGATTTCCAAGGATCAAACCTTTCTCCTATTCACAGAGACCACTAACTGTAGGTATGGACTCTCCCTCTGTGTGTGTGTGTGTGTGTGGCATACATGGATTATATTAAATCAGTTCATTCATCACTAAGCCGTATCCCAACTAATTTGGGTTGGCTACACAAATCCCATTCTGCCATTCCATAGATCATGGTCCATAATAAATAAATAACACTGTTCGGATTATCACAACCCTTGAATTGGTTGTATGCAAATAGACACTAAAATATGAAATTTGGCAACTTAGTGGGAAAAGGTTCATTTATTAGATGGTTTGATTAGTCCAATCATCGTCAATGCCATTGTCATCATCAATCATCATCATAACCTTGTCCAAGCTATTTGGGATCGGTTTGGAAGACTGCTCAACAAAAGTTTACCAACCAGCTGTCCACCTAGCACCGACATCATCATCTTCATTAACATCACCGTCATCTAAGCCTTATATCAATTAATTGGGGTCACCTACATGAAATTCTACCATTTTGCTCCATCAAGAAGCAAATCCTAAGTTGAACCAAGGTTATCAAATCTTTTTCAGAAAAAAATAGTTAACGAATTAAAACAATTTTGGTTAGTGGTTAAACAGTAGAAGAGAATGCAGGATGCCTGGTTTAGATCATCATATACATGTGCGGCATTTATGGTATGCTATATGTATGAACAAAAATGGTATGCCTCCAAATGCAATATATCATCTCATGTGTGTGTATATGTATATCCATCTCTCTATCTATAGAGTGTGAGCCCATGTGTGAGTTCTGTTTAAGATAAGGACCAAATTAAGAAGAAAATGTCCATGATGCTAACATCTTTATTCTTTAAACATTTCAGGGTAATGAGATATTGGCTAGAGGGCCCTAGGAGTGGAGAAGTGGAGATTTTTGCAAACCTGCCAGGGTTTCCAGATAACATACGATTGAATGACAAGGGTCAGTTTTGGGTAGCAATCGACTGTTGTCGGACCCCGGTTCAAGAGGTCATGTCCCACAATCCATGGTTAAGAAGCATCTATTTCAGAATTCCCCTAAAGCTGAATTACTTGGCAAGGATGATGGGAATGAAGATGTACACAGTCATCTCGCTCTTCAATGAAAAAGGAGAGATTCTAGAGGTCCTTGAAGATCGAAGAGGTGAAGTGATGAAACTAGTGAGTGAAGTTAAAGAGGTTGATGGGAAGCTATGGATTGGCACAGTAGCTCATAACCACATTGCCACTCTCCCTTACCCTTAGGATTGCAATCCATGCAACCCATGTGTTCTCTGAGTGATCTTTGGAGTAATTCTAGGAATTTGATGGTGCATCTTGGTATTTAATCTGTGTAACTTTTGTGATATGTGTTCTATGACCTAGCCTTTGTAGCTGATGGATTTGATGATGCAACTTGGTATTTAATCTGTGTAAATTTCATGACATTTTTAGTTTCCATGGATGCACAAGCATGATAATATGCACAAAACAGTGCTTCACTGACTCTAGTAAAGGCGTAGCATAGGTAAAACCGAAGAAATATGTAAGAAGAGATAAATGAGGATTTTAGAACTTCTATTCAAAATGGGAGTATAATTGTTTTAGAGAATGGAAACATAGCAATTTGAATATCTTAACTTTCCCATGTAAGGATCCCTACCAATTTTGGAAGTGATATTGTGCTTTGGATACTACAAATATAGTTTCTTTGCTTACCCCGGGTCCATGTCGAATAGCAATGGTGCAGCATCTGGCACATAATCGGCTGCTTTCAATTGTATAGTGATTCCATCTAACATCAGATAGATATCATTGGATTCGGAATGAGATTTGTCCAAGGCAATGAATTCATGAATTGCACCATCGATCTCTATCCAACTACATCCTGGTGTTTTTTCCACTCCTTTCCCTTTCATCAGCTTCCTTATGTGGGCTGCTTCTTCCCACTTCTGAGAGATCGAGTACATGTTAGCTAGAAGGGCATATCTACCACTATGATGTGGTTGCAACTTGATCAAATGCTTCCCAACACGCTCACCTAGCTTGAAATCCTTGTGGATCATGCAAGCACCAAAGAGAGCTCCCCAGACACCAGCACTAGGTTTCATTGGCATGTTTTCAATCAAATCCCATGCTTCTTCCAAATGACCTGCGCGACCCAAGAGATCAACCATACAACCGTAGTGCTCTACACTAGGTTTAATACCATAAACTCGACTCATGTAATCAAAGTACATTCGCCCATAATCAACCAAGCCGCCATGAGAACATGCACTAAGAACACCTATGAAAGTGACTGCATTGGGATGGACACCATCCCTTAACATTCGAGAGAAGAGATCTAAGGACCTTAGGGCATGCCCATGCATGGCCAGTCCATTAATCATTGCAGTCCAAGGATACACATCCTTTCGATGCAAACTTTGAAAGACCATGAATGCCTCATCTATACACCCGCATTTTGAATACATGTCTATCAATGCTGTCCCTAGCATCAAATTCATTTCCAACTTGTTCTTATCCATGTACATATGGACCCACCTCCCTTGATCTATGGCCCCAAGTTGGGCGCATGCAGTGAGAACACTAGCAAATGTCGGTTGATTTGGCTCAACCTCTTCTAGAAGCATGTCTTGGAAGATTACTAATGCCTCTTTGAACTTACTAGATTGGACATAACCGGCTATTAACACACTCCAAGAAATGGCATTTTTTAGAGGCATTTCATCGAAAACTTTTCGGGCATCATCACAATAGCCACATTTAGCATACATATCCACAAGCGCACCACCCACAAAAACATCCCAAATCACCCTCCCACACAATACATAAAAACCATGAATCCATCTCCCAAGCCAAACATCCCCCACCATTCCAACCCCACACAGAACACTGACAACAGTCACTTCATCAATCTCAACGCCTAACATTCTCATCTCCATAAAAAGATTCAAGCCCTCCTCTGCTCGATTATTCCTAACATACCCATCAATCATCGCTGTCCAAGCAACCGTGTCTCTCTCGCCAATTCCACCAAACACTTGACATGCAGAAACCAAGTCCCCACCATTCGCATAAGCCGAAACCAGAGAATTCCTCACAAATGTATTGAAATCCAACCCAGATTTCACAATCTGACCATGGATCTGATTTGGGTTTTCTTCCTTTGTCTTGGAAAGGGCCTTGAGAAGTAAAGGGTAGCTATGACTGTCGGGAATTACGCCGTTCCGGCGCATTCTAGCAAAGTAAACAATGGATTTCTCAGGCTGGGGACTGATAGAAAAACCCCTTATCATGGTATTCCAAATGAAGGTATCGGGTGCATCGATTCGATCGAAGATGAGCGAAGCGTAATCGAGATCGCGGGGCCGCACAATCACGCAGAAATGGAGGATCTTGGTCATGAAGAAGGTGTCTTGGGAAAGGCCTGTGATGATGAAAAGGGAGTGGATCTGCTTGAGGTGGGCCATGGTCTTGCATTTTTGCAGCAATGATAGGCATTGATTGGGTGAGGCTGCAAGCATTCAGTTAGTTAAGTTAGTTGTGAGAGGCTTGAAGGTCTTGGAAAAAGCTTCTCAGGAGGCAGCGTTTCGGTGTCCCTGCGGAGCACTCCAAATTGTGCCTCGATTACCAATGGTGGACTTGTATTTTGTGATCTGATGATCTGGAGCGTCCATCCTGTGGGAATCGTCGTCAATGGGCCAGAATTTATATGTTGTACCAACATATGATCTTATCAATGCTAACGATTGTTTGGAAATGGACGGTCAAATAATGGTTATCATATAGGGAGTGTCAGCTCGGTCACTTGATCCCAACCCAAGTGGGCCCAAACCTATAGAAGTCCAAAGGCCCGACTAACCAGCCTGGCCCATTGACAACCCCATAGCAGGAACGCCCATTTGGTTGGAAGGTTATGATCATTCGAAGCCTTCTCGAATCCAGGCCCATCCACGACTGGGTATAGATCACCAGATGAATACTCTGGAGCATCGGATGGTTGGGCTGCATGGTTGGGCTACGTGTAGACGGGGTGGACGGACAGGACTTTATTTCAGTTCCTAAAGAGCCCTATAGTGGGTACCTGTCCTACTCTCCCACGAATGTCAAGCGTGTGAGAGATTCAGGCCACTCATCAAGTGGGGCCCATGGTGTCTGCGTCATGGCGTATATGTACATCACGCCCCATCTGTACGCATCGCAAGCAATGTCTTCATCGAGGAGGCCCGTAATCACTGTTGCTATTCAATTTGAGGCCACATGTGGTGTACATATGAGCTTTATTACACACACATATGCACTTAGCAAAGTTGGGTTCTTCCTCATGCGTCGGTGTAGTGCTGTACACGAGGCGCGTTGGAGTTGGCTTGGCTTGACCTCACCATGACCCAAGCTCGAGATAACCTCGACTTGGTTTTCGAGCTCACCCCTTTATCTCAACTCGGCTCACTAGTTTGAGTCAAATTGAGCTAAGGATGGAATCGGGTCAATCAAGCTATTCGAGTTAGGTCAAGTTAATATTATTTTACAAATTATTATAAAATAATTAAAATGATAAAAAATCAAGATTGTTATAACTGAGACGGGTACAATGGCAGTGCATAACAAGTTAATACAAGCTACCAAATAACAATATGAGAATGTTACTAGGAAACTATAAACTCACTCAAAATTCATTGGTATCTTATTAATATGGTCGATATGATGAACGCCTTTCCGGTCGACGGATAAGAGAGTTATCACCTTCATCTAAACCCGATCAATCAGTATCACTTTCATCATCTCATACACTTGATGTGTTTTTAGTTTCATCGATGATAGGAATTATGTTTGTAGATCCAGATGTATTATCTTCTCCTAGGTAATCGTTTACTTCTTCTAAATCAAAATGTGGTAAAACTTCACCATTATGTTCTTGTATAGATTTAGCTAATTTTTTCAATTATTTTTTATGTGCCGATTTATAAGAAGTTCCCAACATCTTATAGAATGAGGAGAGTCTGGAGAGAAACTTTGATGTTTTGTGGCTCTTCTTTGTTTCCATGCTCGGCCTTGCTTCAACGTCATGTTGTCTTGGAGGACATCAATATCTAGATGCCTCCGCCTCTTCCTTATTTATCTTCAAGGCAAGTTTCGGCTGTTCTTCTTACAGAGCTTTTAATCTAGCATTTTTCTCCTTATTTCTTACTAATTTGTTGCATTATCTCTGTTTCTGAATCTTTATATATTATAATAGGCTTGTTATGATATTTTTTGTGGCTAGTTAAATTTGGTGTGGAGGGGGTGGGAGTTTTCTTATTTAAGTCTAAGAGCCTGAAATAGAATTCGTACTTCCCGCGAGGCATTAGGGCATGGTTTTACGTCTCCTCCCTAATTAGATAAGTGTATTCTTAGCCAATTTATTTTATTGACGAATTTGTCTCCACACAAACGGCATTTAATCTTCATTCTTTCAGATGTTGGGGAGTAGACCTGGGTACCATAATTCCAAATGTTGGTGGATGGGTCATCAGACGACATTTCTGCACAAGGACTTTTGTCAATAAAGAATAACATTTTTAGGAGAAGTCATAAAGTCAATATAATTTTCAAGAAATAAATTATAGTACGTTCAAAATTTTAATGTCAATGTCAAGTACTATACTCCAAAAATAACACAAATTAAAGTTTTATAGAAAAAGTAATAAGATCAAGATATGCAAAATATTTAAATTAAGCAATATTTAAACTTCAAACATATGAAGGTGTAGTGCCAGTCTCGTCTAGACTCTTGGTCTCGTCCTCTTCATCATTCTCTTCATCAAATGAATTGTCGCCCCAAACTGGACGCAACCAATCTTGTGTACAAACAAGTGGTTCAATTGTTTTAGGTGCAAGAGAGCTTTTATACTTGTTCACCACCTTACTACCGGTGCTAAATGTAGACTCTGATGCCACTATCGTTATCGGAATTAATAAAATATCTTAAGCCATCAATGATAGTGTATGATATTTTCCTTCACGAGCTTTAGTCTTCCACCAATTTAAAACGTCAAAGTCTTGGCTGGAGACCTTCATGACTGACTCCTTGAGATATACATCTAATTCTGACTCATTTGTTTACTGACTCGCTTCATCTTTTTCTAAGGTTGAGAACTACTCATCGAGAAAATTGTCATCACATATAGACGATCTAGAGTCATGTTCATACATAAGTTGTGTGTCCTTACTTTTAGTAGAATTACCCACATAAGAAGAGTACAATTCTTCAATCGTCACACGAACATTAGATGTTTCAACTGCTACCTTGTCAAACAGATAAATATTCTTATAAACCTAACAACTAGTCCCATTTTATGGCGAGGATCAAGTACAACAGCTAAAGCCATCAATAGATGACATTCACTCCAGTACTTTTCAAGTTTCACTTGCATGCTTAGTGCAATATTCTGAATATTATTTGGACATGTTGTGACACTTCTCTGAAGAACATCCTTAATCTTTCAAAGCTTTAAAAGAAACAGATTTGCTGTTGGATATTTATTTCTAGAAAATAACTTCGTGCAATCATAGTAAACTTGAAGAAAACTATAAAAATCTTCAGCTCTTCTCCAACCATTTTCACTAGGTAACCAAGCATATGTTTTATCACGAACTGCAAAATCTAGGAATGCAATTTTCAACTCAACCGTCGCATCAAATATTTCATATGTTGAATTTCAATGGGTGCATACATCTAACTTTAATGTTTTTTGAGCTCAAACATTTAAACGTTGGAGTATGCCATTCCAGATACTAAGTCTTGATGACGATCCCCGTATATACTTCATGCTCTCTCTTATGTTCTCAATCGTGTCATTAATTATTTTTAGCCCCTTTTGTACAATTAAATTTAGAATGTGAGCACAACATCTCACTTAGAAATATTTGTCCCCAAAATAAAGATTCCCTATTGTCTTGAATTGGTTCCGCAAAAAAAAAAAAAAATCACAACATTATTTGTAAATGCATTATCTAGCGTGATTGAAGATATCCTACTTTTGATGCCTCACTTCTAAAGACAATTATATATGCAATCTGAAATAACCAAACCAGTATGAGGGAGAGGAAGGTGACGAAAGTTTAAAATTATCTTACGTGGATTCCAATATGTATCCACATAGTGTGCAGTTATCGACATATACCCCTTCCTTTGGTTCGATGTCGTCCACAACTTTGAAGTAAGACTTATACGTAAGACTGATGACAGAAGGACTTTCATCTTTATCTTCTCATTCATATACATCTTCATGCATTCTCTTTTCACCGTGACCCGCGAACACTTATCAAATTTTGGATTCAAGTATCTTTTGTATTCGCTAAAAACTCTGCTCTCTATAAATCTAAATGGTTTCTCCTCAACAATAACTATTTTTGCAAGCCACTCTTTCAGTTCGTCTTTTTCAAATTTATGAGTGATGAGAACAACCTGCATGTCGAAGTTGCTTTCTCTAAATGAGGCAAATGAGAGCAATTGTTGGACTGAACGTGGGATTTTTGGGCTCTTAGTACAATTAATAGTATGTGTTGAGATGTGGAGTCATATCTGAGCAGCGCCAATCGACCAGTCGAGTGGGCTGCTCGACCGGTCGAGGGCTGTCTCAACTCAAAGTCCAGTGAGCTATGATTTTTTAGGTCCGCAGTGCTCGACCGGTCAAGGCGCTTGCTCGACTAGTCGAGGTTACACAGATTCGTTTCCGGATTTTGCACAGACTGCGGATTTTTGAGTTAGTTTTCGCAAAGGTGCGAAAGGGAAGTTGCCTAAACTATAAATAGGGGTCCCTAGGGATTTTCTAGGGTAATGGGAGTTATTCTAAAGTGTGGGCAAAGGGTTTTCTCTATACATCTAAGGGAAAAGGTTAGTATATTGCTTGTAATCTTGTTTTCTTCATAGTGAAAGTTTGCACCCGTGGTTTTTTACCCTTAATTGGGGTTTTTCCACGTATATCTTATCTTGTGGTTTGTTTGGAATGTTTTGATTCTTCTTCTAGTTTATATTTCTTCTTGTTTATCGTTTGTGGGTTAGAACGGAGATTGGATCTCGGTTCACTGCGTTGTTGGCATGCTGCGTAACAATTGGTATCAAAGCAAGGTTTTAGTTCTATTAGGAGAGATGACGGAAGAAGAGAAGATTAGAATTGAGAAGTTTGATGGTTCAAACTTTTCTTTTTGGAAGATGCAGATGGAGGATTATCTGTATCAGAAGGACCTCTATATTCCTTTAGGAGGAAAAGACAAGAAACTAGAGAAGATGACAGATGATGAATAGTTTTTATTTGATCGGAAGGCTTTATGAACGATCCGACTCTCTTTGTCTAAGAGTGTTGCCTTCAATATATCCAAGGTGAAAACCACAAAAAAATTAATGAAAGCCTTATCTACGATGTATGAAAAACCCTCAGCATCCAAGAAGGTTCATCTTATGAAATAGCTATTCAACATGAAGATGTCAGATGATGGGAGTGTGGCTGAACATCTAAACGAGTTTAATACAGTCACAAGCCAGTTGGAATCCGTTAGCATTATTTTTGAGAACGAGGTCAGGGCGTTATTGATCTTGTCTAGTTTGCCAGACAGTTGGGATGGTTTTGTGATTACTGTGAGCAATTCTTCAGGGTCGACAAAGTTGAAATTTGATGATGTGTCCGGTCTAATTCTCAGCGAAGAATCTAGAAGAAAGGCATCAGGAGTTTTAGGGGATTCAGGGAATACTCTAAATGTTGAAGGAAGAGGAAGATCACTGCATAAATGAGGCAATAAATACAGACGTTCTAAGTCAAGGAAGAAGTCCAAAGGATCGAAAGACAAAGAAGGGTGTTGGTATTGCAGCAAGAAGGGGTACATGAAACATGATTGTAGGGCGCTTAAGAAATAAGAAGGAAGCTCTTAAGGTGGGAAGGATTCAGTGAATCTATCTGAGGAGAGTGACACAAACGTGTTGATCTTGTCTCTTGATGTGAGGAATGAGTCTTGGGTCATAGACTCGGGTACTTCATTTCATGCCACTTCGTGTAAGGAAGTTATATGTGATTATATGTCAGGTGACTTTAGGAGAGTCTACCTGGGTGATGATGAGTCATGCAGCATTGTTGGAAAGAGAGACGTTCATATAATCAGAAAGACGGAACGGCTTTGAAATTGAAGGATGTCAGACATGTACTGAGTTTGAAATAGAATTTGATCTCAGTGGGGCAGTTGGCTGATACCGAATATATAACTACATTTACTAATGATTCCTGGAAGATCACAAAAGGTGCTTTGGTGATATCTCGAGGCAAGAAGGAAGGTACTTTGCACATGACTTTAGGATCATATAGTTCACTCGCAGTCACATTAATTGGAGTGAATGGGCAGTTATGGCATCGGAGATTGGGACATATAAGTGAGAAGGAGATGAAAGTGCTATTGTTAAAAGGGAAGCTACTAGGACTGAAGTCTATTAACTTAGAATTCTGCGAGGACTGCGTGTATGGTAAGCAGAAGAGGGTAAGTTTCAAGAAAATAGGACGCGCTCCAAAGATGCATCTGTTGGGGACCGGTATAGGTATCATCTCTTGGTGGTTCACATTATTTTGTTTCCTTTATTGATGATGCTAGTAGAAAACCATGGGTTTATTTCATAAAACACAAATCTAATGTATTTGATGTATTTAAGAAGTGAAAAGTAATGGTAGAAAATGAGACTGGTAAAACAGTAAAATGTCTCAGATCTGATAATGGGAGAGAGTACTATGATAAAAAATTTGAGGAGTATTATGCAACAAATGGAATCAAACATCATAAAACGATTTCAGGGACACCGCTGTAAAACGGTGTGGTTGAGTGCATTAACAGGACCATCCTTAAAGTGCGTCAGGAGCATGAGGCTACATGAAGGGTTGCCCAAGACGTTTTAGGCAGATGTTGTGAATACTGCCACATATCTCATCAATAGAAGTCCCTCAGTACCATTGGATGGTGGGCTACCAAAAGAAACGTGGATTAAAAAAGAAGTGAACCTTGTACATCTCAAAGTGTTCGGTAATACTTCATATGTTCACATTGATGCAAAGCACAGAAACAAGCTAGATGCGATACGATAACATGATTTTGGCTACAGGTTTTGGGATACAGAAAATAGGAAAATTATAAGAAGCAAAGATGTACTCTTCAATGAAAAAGTGATGCATAGGAACAGTGTGAAGGAAAATAAGGCCGATGAGAAAGAATTCGTAGAGTTGAAAGAGTTACCAGACACGGGTGTTATAACGCCACAGGATGATCATGCACAAGAGCATTATGAGGCAGAGCCACAGACACCGGTTGTGAGGAGGTCTACTCGGGAGAGGAGACCCACGGTTTGATACTACCCTCCTTACATTATCTACTACTGACAGATAATGGTGAACTAGAGTATTTTGAAGAGGTATTACAGTTCGATACAGTTAAGTGGGATCAGGTCATGGATGATGAGATAGACTCTCTTGAGTCTAATCGTACATGGGAGCTAGTCACTCTACCCAAGGGTAAGAAAGCTCTTCATAACAAGTGGATTTACAGACTAAAGGAGGAGCACGATGGTTCGAAACAATATAAGGCCAGATTGGTCGTGAAAGGGTTTTAATAAAAGACAGGTATCGATTTCACTGAAATATTTTCACCGGTAGTAAAAATTTCTATGATTTGCATGGTCTCGAGTATAGTGGCTACAGACGACTTATATCTAGAGCAGCTAGATGTTAAGACAACCTTCCTTCATGGGGACCTTGAAGAAGAGATGCATGCATCAACCGAAGGATATGTGGCACCAGGAAAAGAGAATAAGGTGTGTAGACTGAAGAAGAGTCTATATGGCCTGAAGCATGTCCCGAGGCAGTGGTACAAGAAGTTCAACGTTTCATATCGGGAAACGGTTTTAGGCGATGTCATGTAGACCACTGTTACTATTTAAAGAAGTTTGATATGTCATACATCATCCTTCTTCTGTATGTTGATGATATGCTTGTGGCCGGTTCAAGTATGAAGGACATCTCATATTTCAAAAGACAACTGTCTAGAGAATTTACCATGAAGGATTTAGAAGCTGCAAAATAAATCTTAGGCATGAGGATAAAGCGTGATAGGGAAAATAAGAAATTGGTTTTGTTAAAGGCAGAGTACATAGCCAAGGTACTTGATCGATTCAATATGGGAGGTGTTAAGCCAGTTAGCACTCCATTAGCCAACCACTTCAAGCTTTTTAAGGAGCAAGGTGCAAAGACGTACGAGGAACGGGACTACATCGCTAAAGTCCTATACACGTCAGCTATTGGGAGTCTCATGTATGTTATGATGAGCATAAGGCCAGACATTGCTCAAGCAGTGGAAGTTGTTAGCAGGTTCATGAACAACCCTGGGAAGGAACATTAGGAAGTTGTGAAGTCGATCCTTAGATACTTGGTAGGAACTGTGGATATAGAGTTGTGCTATGGTGGATCGAAAATCAAGCTACAAGGCTACGTAGATTCAGATTTGGCAGGAGATATCAATAATAGAAGAAGCACTACAGGTTATGTCTTTACTCTGGGTAGTGCTGCAGTCATTTAGGTCTCTCAGTTACAGAAGATAGTATCTATCAGTACGACAGAAGCAGAATATGTTGCAGCTACAGAAGCGTGTAAGGAGATGGTGTCAATGCAAGGTTTCATGGAAGAGTTAGGTAAGAAACAAGCATATTGCAAGCTATACAGTGACAGTCAGAGTGCAATACACTTGTCTAAGAATTTAGCCTTTCATTCAAGGACCAAACATATTGACATCATATATCACTTCATACGTTCGTTACTGGAAGATGGATCGATTGCTCTGGAGAAGATTCATACAAGTAAGAATCCTGTGGATATACTGACCAAGTCGGTCACATGAGAGAAGCTGAAACTCTGTTCAACTTTGATTAGTCTTCAGGCTTGAAGACGGAGAGGTGGTGCACTCCGAATGTAGAAGACAAATGTTTATAGCGATGTGTCTCAAAGTGAGAGATTGTTGAGATGTGGAGTCACATCTGGGCAGTGCCACTTGACCGGTCGAGGGCTGGCTCGACTCAAAGTCCAGTGAGCTATGATTTTTTAGGTCCGCGGTGAGGGTCCGCTCGACCAGTAGAGGTCACACAGATTCATTTCTGAATTTTGCATGGACTGCGGAGTTTTTAGTCAGTTTTCACAGAGGTGTAAAAGGAAAGTTGCCTAAACTATAAATAGGGGTCCCTAGGGCTTTTCTAGGGTAATGAGAGTTATTCCAAACTGTGGGCAAAGGGTTTTTTCTATACATCTAAGGGAAAAGGTTAGTATATTGCTTGTAATCTTGCTTTCTTCATAGTGGAAGTTTGCGCCCGTGATTTTTTACCCTTATTTGGGGTTTTTCCACGTATATCTTGTCTTGTGATTTGTTTGGAATGCTTTGATTCTTCTTCTAGTTTATATTTCTTCTTGTTTATCGTTTGTGGGTGAGATTGGAGATTGGATCTCGGTTCACTGCGTTGTTGGCGTGCTACGCAATAGTATGTTTACGATAATGTGAAGTTGATCCCCTAGAATGCTTTGTGAATATTGACTTGCAATGCTTATATCTAACATTCATAACACGATTCGAACCTTCTTTTAACTCAATTTCTTCAAAATCGTCCCAAACTACTAATCTTTTTTTTTCCCTTTATTCAACATATCTGAATTTAAGTTTCTCCCATCTCGTTCGGCATCAACAAATAGAGGGGATGTGGCAGATGCACCAGCACCAGGGGTAGTAGACACATCCTTACTAGCCATCTTTAAATATAAAAATAAAAAAACACATGTAAGATATGTGAAGTTGGAAGGTGTAATTGTAATATATGATTTGTAAGTAGGCATTTTCTAACGTTTTACAAATTTTAATTTCACTTTTTATCCCATTTAGTAATATATCATGTACTCTATCCACACAATTTACATGCAAGTTAAAAATTTGGTAGCATCTCTCCATAATTATCTAAATATATGTAAAAATTTTCTACTGTTTGAGTGTCATCACCATTATCTGTTATTCACATATGGGAGGTAGTCAACCAGTTGGGAACCATATATTCAGAGAATAAATTGAATTGATGCACCGAATCTTGAACTCTATGTAAGTTGTGTAAGTAACATTAAGGTAGATGATATATTACCAAACTGTCCAACTTGGACAATTTAAGAATTCACACACACACACACACATACATATAAATATAATATCAAACCAATAATTGATTTGAATTAAATTTATTGTATATGAATTCTTAAACGGGTAGGTAGATTATTAAATTCACATGTCAAGTATGTTAAGTGTCAAGTGAAGTCACTCTAAAACTAATTTATCTGTTTTTAATTGAAATATACAATTATAAATAATATATTTAATATATGATTTGTAGTTGAATACTTGAATTAAGTATAAATCAAATTAAAGTAATCAAATACAAGTATACACATGTTTAGAATTTCTTAAGTAATCTCAAATTCAATTATTTAAGTAATCAAGAATCATATCCAAGTAAATTACTTTAATAAAACACAAATCAATAACTTGAAGTCAAGAGTCAAATACAAAAGTCCTAACTTGACGCAACCCAACCCAACCCACACCCTGACCTAACTCGACGCTAACCCAACCTAACCCGACGTAACCAATCGGCCAACCCGATGCTGACCCAACCCAATGCAACCTAACCCACCACCCACACCCTGACCCAACCTGATACTGACCTAACCCACTGCCTACACCCTAACCCAAACCGATGCTTACCCACCCAACGCAATCCAACCTGACCCTGACCTAACCCGACATAACCCAAGCCACACCCTGACCCATTCCGACGCTGACCCAACCCGACGCAGTCCTGACCCAACTCGATTGCATCATTAAAAGACAAAAAAAAATGTGTTTGCCTAGCTTAAAGGATTGAAGGAGAGGAGAGACTTGAGAGTAAAGAGTAGAGAGTAGAGAGACTGTCGTTTGCCGCTTGCTCGAATAGTCGCACTCGGTGGTGGGCTCTACCGGACTACCATTTGCCTCTCACTTGCACAGTTACACTCGGCTCGGGTAGGGTAAAACGAAAAGACTAAAGAGGGAAAGGTGAAGGGTTTAGGGTTTTTACTTTTTAGTTTTACTCTCTCTTTTTTAAAAAACTTATATATATTATAAATTTTATATAT
This sequence comes from Magnolia changhungtana, assembly GCA_030180095.1. Lineage (NCBI taxonomy): Eukaryota > Viridiplantae > Streptophyta > Magnoliopsida > Magnoliales > Magnoliaceae > Magnolia > Magnolia changhungtana. The sequence goes on from JASAUF010000662.1 coordinate 3,322,177, forward strand.
ATATATATATATATATTTCGAGCAAGTGGAGTTCAAGTCAAGTTTGAGCTCTGTTTCGAGTTGAGTCGATTCGAGCCTGACCAAGCTCGAACTCGACTCGATTTTATTCGAGCTAAGGTTATTGGCGCTCAGCCTGACCTGAACCATATTACGAGTCGAGTCGGAATGAGCTCAACCGAGTCGATTCGAGTGAGTTTCTCGAGCTAGCTCGACTCGTGTTCGGCTCTACCTCAATGGTAGAGTTACAAGAGCTTTAACACCAGGTCAAGGGTTCGAGTACCCATGAGTGGTGAAAGATTATGTACATGACACACATGTGATAGCATGGCACCATAAGTTTGACATCTAATCCATCCATGCACCACTATTTGATGATTTAGCTCAAGAATCAAGTTGATCCACTTGATAGGTGGTCTATAGTTTGCGAAATAAATGTATGGCTTTAAAAACTTGCATGTTGGGCCCTGAGTCCCCATGCTGATCGAATCAAATTTTCTTTTTTAGAAAACATATACAAGGATGACCTAACATGATGGATGGATGGATTGGATATCGTATGTATGTGTCTTGCAAATGGTGTAGATGGGGCCAATTGAAAGTCCTAATAACAGCTAGGATCTCCAACACGTGTGGAGCAGGTGACAATTTATGTTCCCTCATGTGTACACTTGGACTTGTTACAAGTGATTATTGCCCACATTAGTATTAACCTAAGGGCCCATTTGGATGCACTCGTGCAAAAGGGGGTTTTGAAACCTGGTTTATCAGCCAAGTTGACTTAGACAAAAATCGAGTTTAGCATTTTACCTGCTATTTTGAAAAATGGCGACATAGGGTTTTGTAAAGTGCATCTAAAGACACATCAAAATGAATTTTACACCTCAAAATCTCCGATCTGTGGTGCATCCAGATGGCTCATAAGCTAATATAAAAACTAACCACATGTAACAAGTGGGCCACACATCAATCAAAATAGACCTGACATGGTTAGCCCTGTTGGGTGACTGTGGAAGCACACATAGATGAATCAAGCAAAGTATTCCAATCTCACAAACAAGCCCAATTACAAAGACTTCGAATTTAATGTGGAAAAATCCTTTTGGAAAAAAACCATGTCACAAAATGACATATATCACTATGAAAGAAAAAATTATAAGAGATGGAGAGACTACCCAATTCGAACAAGCCTTAAATCCCCCTTACAAGTCTTGAAAACCTTAGGAATGAATTAGAAAACTCTTAGATACGCTAGTTTGATGGCACCTTCAATGGGACTTCAATGGCATCGACAGACTGTCAATGGCATCGAACCCCTTCAATGTCTTCGAATTAAACACTTTCGATGCCATTGAATTAAACATCAAAATGTTCAGCAATAAATTATGGATTTTTCCGATGGCATCGAGCATGCCTTCAATGTTGTCGAACAACCTTCGATGGCATTGAGCAGGACACCCAAAGTATCCAGTAACCAACATGGGAAATTTCGATTTTGTACGATGGCATTGAGCAAGACTTCGATGGTATCAAAGTTTGTTCGATGACATCGAACCTATCACAAACTTATTAATTTACAGATTTAAGACATCAATCAACACACCTATTTAAACCATGTCCCACCAAACCTCAAAGGAATCTCTCCACAAATTTAAATACATAGAGCATCATCAAACATACTAATTAGAGTAATTAATTGGGGTTATTCATGCTCCCTCCAACAACAAACTTATATTATCTTCTTTTAGAAAAAAAAAAAAAAAAAAAAAGGACACATGCACATCAAAGTAGGAAGCGTCGAAGCCTCCCATGACTGAATTTTGTCCATGTTTTCCCATAACTGCCTGTGAGCTAGCTGAAAAACAAGTCGAGAAATTTACCACTATAGACACCACCTTTTATCCAGCGTCTTTTATGAAGCATCCGAAACTTAACTTACCAACCTAGACCTTGCACGTACGGACAACGAATTTGAGGATGAAAACATCCCTCCTTTTCACTGCCATTCTCTCCATTTCACTCCCTTTCCTTGGTCCATGTCTGAAAAAAAAGAGACGAAAAATCCTTTTCAACAACGAAAATCCGTTGCTTGGATCGCACCATCCTCTCACTGGATCCCACCCTCTCCATACATTTGCATTTTTTTTATTTTTTAAAAAGGTCCCTTCACGGAAGAAAGCACGCACCATAGGTATAATGTAGTATATTTCCCTAAACGGTGTAAATTTTTTGTGGGCCATTGAACTGCTGAATGAAGCAGGCATGTTGGTTTTTTGTTCATCCATGTAAAAATCATCCTATGAACATGATGGATTACAAATAAAACATCATTGTGGGGGCATAACAAGGTTTCTATGGTGAAATCACTATTTCCTGTGGTATGATCCACTGGATATTTGGATACGCTATCATTTTGGGCTTAAACCCTTACTTTAGATGCAAAAATGGATGAACTTAGTGGATAGTCCACATACATTCAAGGCGTGCCCAACTCAGTTAACTTAGTATGATAAAAGCGTACTGATTTCCAATTTACGAGAGATTTTGGTCCATTCGACCTACTTCTCGGCAATATGATTGAGTCATCACTGACATTCCCAGTGCATGATTGGTGAAATTCCTCGAGCGATTCATGAATTTGATAGAGAAATGAGAAAAATATGACCGGGAACTTCCACAGATTCATGTAATGTAACAGAAAATATTATGAACCGCTCGGTCAATGTCATTAACTGCTCAATCAAATTCACCGAAGAGAAATTGAATTTCATGTAAAGCTCGTTCAACTATGTGTTAGGCTAGTTCAATTTCATTTAAAGTTCATTCCAACTCATGTTAGCCTCGCTGAATTTCATGTAAGCCTCATTAAGTTTCATGTTAGCCTCATTGAGTTTCAAGTTAGCCTCACTCAATTTCAAGCTTACCTCGATCAAATTCATGTTTCCCTTGCTCAATTTCTAGGTTGCCTCGCTCAATTTTCAGCTTACCTTGCTCAATTTTTAGCTTGCCTCGCTCAATTTTTACCTTGCCTCACTCAATTTCTAGTTTGCCTCACTCAATTGCTAGGTTGCCTCATTGAATTTCTAGGTCGCCTCGCTGAATTTCTAAGTTGTCTCGCTCAATTTCTTGCTTGCCTCGCTCAATTTCTAGTTTGCCTTGCTCAATTGCTAGGTTGCCTCACTAAATTTTTAGGTTACCTCCCTAAATTTCTAGGTTGCCTCACTCAATTTCTACGTTGCCATGCTAAATTTTCAGCTTGCCTCGCTAAATTTCTAGGTTTCCTTGCTCAATTTCTAGGTCACCTCGCTCAATTTTTAGGTTGCCTCGCTCAATTTCACCTTGCCTCGCTCAATTTTTTAAGTTGCCTCACTCAATTATCAGCTTGCCTCGCTCAATTATCACCTTGCATCGCTCAACTTCTAGTTTTGCTTCGCTCAATTTTGAGCTTGCCTAGCTCATTTTCTAACTTGCCTGGCTGAATTTTGAGCTTGCCTCGCTCAATTTCTAAGTTGCCTAGCTGAATTTCTAGGTTGCCTTGCTTAATTCTAAGTTGCCTCACTCAATTTCTATATTGCATTGCTCAATTTCTAGGTCGCCTTGTTGAATTTGTAGGTTGCCTCACTGAATTTCTAGGTTGCCTCACTTAATTTCTAAGTTTCCTCATGTAAATTTTACGTTGCCTCGCTCAACTTTGTAGGTTCCCTTGCTTACTTTTTATGTTGCCTCGCTCAATTTCTAGGTTGCCTTACTCGATTTCTAGGTTGCCTCGCTCAATTTCTAGGTTTCCTTGCTGAATCTCTAGGCTAACTTGCTAAATTTTTAGGTATCCTCGCTGAATCTCTAGGTCGCCTCACTGAATTTCTAGGTTGCCTCGCTCAACTTTGTAGTTTGTCTCACTCAACTTTGTAGGTTCTCTCGCTCACTTTCTATGTTGCCTAGCTCAATATCTACGTTGCCTCGCTCAATTTCTAGGTCGCCTCGCTCAATTTCTAGGTTGCCTCGCTCAATTTCACCTTGCCTCGCTCAGTTTTTTAGGTTGCCTCGCTCAATTTTCAGCTTGCCTTGCTCAATTATCACCTTGCCTCACTCAACTTCTAGTTTGCCTCGCTCAATTTCTAGGTCGCCTCGCTCAATTTTGAGCTTGCCAAGTTCAATTTCTAGGTTGCCTCACTGAATTTCTAGGTTGCCTTGCTCAATTTCTAGGTTTCCTCACTCAATTTATATGTTGCCTCCCTCAATTTCTAGGTCGCCTTGCTGAATTTCTAGGTTGCCTTGTTAAATTTATAGGTTGCCTCGCTGAATTTCTAGGTTGTCTCGCTTAATTTCTAGGTTTCCTCATGCAAATTTTACGTTGCCTCACTCAACTTTGTAAGTTCCCTCACTCACTTTCTAGGTTGCCTTGCTCAATTTCTAAGTTGCCTCACTTAATTTCTAGGTTTCCTCGTTGAATTTCTAGGCTGACTCCCTAAATTTCTAGGCTGACTCCCTGAATTTCTAAGTTGCCTCGCTGAATTTCTAGGCTGTCTCGCTCAACTTATAGGTTGCCTCGCTCAACTTTGTAGGTTCCCTCGCTCACTTTCTACGTTGCCTAGCTCAATATCTACATTGCCTTGCTCAATTTTTTAGGTTGCCTTACTCAATTTTTTAGGTTGCCTCAGTCAATTTTTTGCTTGCCTCGCTCAACTTCTAGTTTACCTCCTCAATTTGTAGCTTGCCTCGCTCAATTTTCACCTTGTCTCGCTCAAATTATAGTTTGCCTCGCTCAATTTTATGTTTGTCTCGCTAAATTTCATGTTTCCCTTACTCATTTTCTACTTTGCCTCACTAAATTTTTAGTTTGTCTCGTTCAATTTCAAACTCCCCTCACTCGATTTCATGTTTCCCCCACACAATTTCTTGTTTGCCTCCCTTAATTACCAGCTTGCCTCGATGAACTTTGTAGCTTGCCTCGATAAAATTCATGCTTGCCTCACTTAATTTCACTTGAGTCTTATTTGATTTATGCTGAAGCTCGCTCAAATTCATCAACATCTTGAATGAATGATTCAAGTATGTTTAATTTTTTGCAGTATGATTCATTAAGTATGTAGTGAACTTTATTTTTGATATATTTTTTAATTACATGTTTGTAGGTGATGATTCTTGTACTAAATTTCCAAACTCATCCTTAATTTCAGCTTGCATCGCTCAATTCCTAGGTTACCTCGCTCAATTCCTAGGTTGCCTCACTGAATTTATAGGTTCCCTCGCTCAATTCCTAGGTTGCCTCGCTCAATTCCTAGGTTGCCTCACTCAATTCGCTGAATTTCTAGGTTCCCTCACTGAATTTTTAGGTTGCCTCGCTCAATTTGTAGTTTGCCTCTCTCAATTCCTAGGTTGCCAAAATCGATTTGTAGAAGTCAAAATCTGTGTCGGGCTTCTTCACGTTTGCCTCTCTCACGTTTGTCCGGGCTTCTTTACTTTTTCTTTTCTTTTTATTATCCTTTCCAATTGTGGACATGACTTAGAGGCTAACTGCACATAAATGTGTTAAGTTTATATGTTCATGCACACGCAAGAGGGGCTGGGAATAGATCAATATACAGATACTGGTAATCCCCTAGTTACAAAGATAATATGTTAACAGGAAAAAAGAAACCCCCCAATGCAAAGAAAGGAAGCAAATATTCACATCTACAGAAGCATTTAGACTGTTTTTATGAATAAAGAGTAGGGAAATTTAGTGCCCAAAGAAATGCCAAAATGCATTCAAAAGTTGAGGTAATAATCATTTATAAGTTCACGTGCGTGCAAGAGGGGCTAGGAATAAATCAATATGCAGGTGCCAAGTATGGTAATCTCCTAGTTACAAAGATATTCTACTCATGGGGAAAAAGAAACTGCCCAAAAGGAAAGAAATGAAGCAAATATTCACATCTACAGAAGGAATTGGAGGTCTATTTTTAAGAATAAAGAGTTGGGAAATTTACTGCCCAAAAGAAATGCCAAAAGGCATCCCAAAGTTGAAGTAATAATCGCTATTCACTAAGACAAGTTTTCATCGTATAGCCAAATCTTTCTAACAGACACAGTTGAGCTAGTAGAAAAAAGGATTCAGAATATTAGCAAGATAACCATACATTCTTGTTTTGACACTAATCCAAATAGTAACACATCAACCATTTTCTCAAATACAAGAGATTCTCACGAGTTGAATTCTTTTTTGTGGAAAATCAGGCAATAAAAGCCATCTTCAAATAAAAGTTAGTGCTTTAATATTTGATTAGCCATGAAAACGAAGGTCATTCAGTTGTTCTATAAAGCTAACATCACTATCTCATCTTAAAGAACTGCATCTTTTTATTTTATTAATTATTATTTTTACCTTCTTTCCATTAGGCCATGTTTGGAAACCATGGATTCAGTGTCAAACAACAGAAAAAGAAAATAGATTTTCTTTGATGTGACTATTTGTTTTGTTTGGATAGCAAAGAAGATCATGGTGGATTCCACCAAGCAATCATTACACTTGCATAATTTGGATTATTTGCATAGCCACAAGAAAGTAGGTAAGCATTGTGAGAGGAATATGAGATTTCCACTTGCTACCTAGGCAACTATTAGATAACACTTGATTGCAATCAGCTCGTTGATTGCAATAGGGAAAGTGCTGAAAACTGGAGACTATAAACAGAGACTATCAAATGAATTTATAGGTTCTTTCGCTAAATTTCTACGTTGCCTCGCTAAATTTCTAAGTTCCCTCGCTCAATTTATAGGTTGCCTTTTTCAATTTGTAGTTTGCCTCGCTCAATTCCTAAGTTGCCTCGCTCAATTTGTAGGTTGCCTTGATTAAAATTCCTTGGTTGCCTCGCTCAATTTTTAGTTTGTCTCGCTCAATTCCTAGGTTACCTCGCTGAATTTCTAGGTTCCCTCGATCAATTTATAGGTTGCTTCACTCAATTTCTACGTTCCCTCGCTCAATTTCTAGGTTGCCTCACTCAATTTCTAGGTTGTCTTGCTAAATTTCCATGTCATCTCGCTGAATTTCTAGGATCCCTCACTAAATTTCTAGGTTGCCTCATTCAATTTCTACATTCCCTCGCTCAATTTGTAGGTTGCCTCATTGAATTTCTAAGTTCCCTCGCTCAATTTCTATGTTGCCTTGCTCAATTTCTACGTTCCCTCTCTGAATTTCTAGGTATCCTCGCTGAATTTGTAGGTTCCTTTGCTCAAATTCAGGCTTGCCTCGCTGAATTTGTAGGTTCCCTCGCTCAATTTCTAGGTTCCCTTGATCAATTTCTTACATGAAAATTGAGCCATGCAAACAAGGAATTCAGCGAGGCCTCGCTCAAATTCATAAGATGGTAAGCTTGCCATGATCAAAGCAACCTAATAATTGAGCAAGGTAAGCTAGAAATTCAGCGAGTTAGCCTGGATTTGAGTCAGGGAAACATGAGGTTGAGCGCGGCAATGTGAAAATTGACCGAGGCAATCAAACGAGGCAAGCTGAAGATTGAGTCAGGCAAGCAAGGAAATTAGCGAGGTAAGCTAGAAGAAATTGATGATCTGTTATGATATCTAGCAACTGGATCTTATACTTATGTAATGCTTACCTTTACCCCTTTGAAATCCCACCATCTTATTCCAAGTAAACTTGTACTCTCACCTTCTGTTTCTCAACTTCTAATGCGGACAAAAAAAACCATTACACAATGTTTCATAGTCAAAGGGTTACAAAAAATGTTCAATGGCAACAATCAAACATTTTTGTTTCTTGCTAGAAGATTGTCAGGATTTACGAAGAGTATCAAGATATGCTAGTCATAAGATTCATTTTTCTTATTTTTTGTGGGCTGGCTTAGTACTCTTTGGATCACTCTTCCTAGTCAGAAGATCCCTTTTTCTTCTTATAATTATCTTCAATGAATAGTGGAGGGGGGAGCCATCACATGGAACTCGCGAGGCAATTGAAATATGAGGAGTGGGAGAAAGGCTGCCAGACCGGCTTATTGTACCTATGGCTACGGTTATAATTCGTAGCCAACTCGCCAAATTGGTGTGGCCCCGCTGGATAGGCCAGTAAATGGCGGGGGGACTGCCAATTCGGCGAGCCCACCCGGATTCGGGTTCGATTTTTGGAGGGAGGGAGGCTACCAAACTGGCTTACGGTACCTATTGCTACGGCTATAGGTCCACTTTGAAAAAGCAGGGGTATTTTCATCCTTTGTCCATAGGTATAGATCTAAGTTGGTAAGTTAAGTTTGGGATTTCTCCTAAAAGATGCTGGGTAAAAGGTGGCTCCTACAGTGGTCATTTTCCCAAACAAGCCTAATCATAAAACGAATCTCTCCATTGGACTTCTGAATTTTATTTTATTTTCCCTTTCTTGTTTAAGAGCTGTGATCAAGCCCATGTCCTTCGGCTGACACTTTGCTTGTGTCATCACCGGGTGGGAAGGTAATCCGGACTGTCCATTATGTGGGCAGTTATCTCTCTCTCCTCTCTACAGTGGAATGTGAAATCTCTGCATCTCTTCTCATCAGGTTCTTCAGAATATGGGTATTATGTAAATTGTTCTTGCAACCCCTGGCGGAGTTCAATTGAGTGGTACAACTCAATAATTAGTGGTCAACATTCAGTTAAGAAAATCCAAAGGCTAGGATTGCCCGATCGGAGCGACCTGATACTGGCCATCTGAACACCCTTTCCTGATCAAGAGCACGGGATCAGGGTAGGCCCTTATAAGATAGCGGAACGATCACCTGTTCACGAGTGTATGGTAATTACCATAACTTTGAGTGGTGTGGGGTCCACCGTGGTGTTTGAATGCCATCCGATCAGTCCATTGGATGTGCTCCCTCATTTTATGGAATTAGTGCTTTCTGGGTCATGAATATTGATAAGAAACATCCATAATAATTAGCCTTGGACAGTTTATGAGCCAGACTGATCGAGGGGTGATGCCCACCATGGACTCCCACCACATGGGTGGTTTGTATTGCACATACACATCACTGGTGGGCCCCACATAGCTTTTCAGTTAGCAACGAAAATTTGGTTTTCTCATGGTGGGCCAGACTGAAATGTTCAAATTCTCGACCAGAAAAATCATATTGAGTCCCATAATAGAAGCCCTTAGGCTCAACCCGATGTAGAGCGAGTCGGTCCGGACATTTTCATGGCCGATGGATCAAAAAAGGTCCAATCGGAGATGGAGGTGATCTGGACTGTCAGAACTCTTGAAACGGATGTATCTCACAAACTAGAATGAGCTATCGGATGTATCATATATGATTTTGGGGTAGGACGAGCTATTTTAGCCATATAACCCGGATATACTAGGTTGCACATGCGGAATTTGCGAAATACCATCGTAGTCGAATTTTTATTTTAATTTTGTTTTTGCTATTTATAGTAAGTTTTATTTTGATTATAACTCTTCATACATTATACTTTAGGAGTTGCGCCCAACATAAAAAGTGCTTAGAATAGTTAAGAGAACAGCAGAACAGCATGGTGAAGTTGACACTTACTATTTTTGGCCCAAAACCATGGGCACTAATAGGAATACCGCCATCTATAAATAGTAAGTTTACTTTTTATATTAAATCACGATTTCTAAGAGTTTTAGTTGTATTTTAATTCAGAAACTTCTTACATGGCTCAGTATCCCTATTTATCCCTGCCTCGCAACCCAATGAAGATCCACCGGGCCAAGCTGACCCACTTGCACCGGGCCAGCCGGCCAACCCGCTCGTCCTGATGCGCTAGCCAAGACTCAGTAGCCCTACTATGACTCGCAGAGCTGACTCGACACTGATGTCAGCGGAATCCAAATCACGAGTCAGAACTCAGCTAGAAAATGTTTTTACAAGAAAAGGAGAGGAAAGAGACCAAGCAGTGTTGCTCCCTTCACAGCTTTGATAAGTCCACGCGTTTGTACAACGCAGAAAATCGACCTGCCACCATACGTACCAACATGACATGCGGTTTATGAGATCTAAGCTGGTCATCAGGTGGGTCCCTCTACTTCGATCATCTGGATCAAGAAAAAAAGGCTAGCCCACTTATCAAGTGGACCGAGTTTAGAAAAGATGGACGGATGAAAAGGCATGTGCAATTGGATGGTTTCCATCTTGCACTCGCGTGCTTGGTGCCACCTGCTGGTGGTGTGTAGATGGCAGCCTTATACACGTGTGTAGGCAAACAAAAACCGACTTCCCTGTAACACCTGCAATCGTAAGCTCTGTGGACCCACCGTGTTTGTGTTATATCCACTCCGTCCATTCATTTACTAGGTAATTTTTAAGACATGCTTTAAAAAAATGAGGCAGATCCAAAACTCAAGTAGGCCACACCACTGAAACAGTGGAGATAGAAACTTGCATAGTTGAAACTTTCTTATGGCCCACCGTAATGTTTATAAACTGGGATGCAGGGAAATTACAAATATTAGGCTAATCCGAAACTTCTATTAGCCCAAGAAGGTTTGAATAATCGGCATTCAATATCCACTGTTTCACGTGGTGTGAGTAGATCTATCACAGGCATCCATCAAGATGGGCCTTACAGAGCTTAGGGTTAAAGGGGATGGGGATTCTAGAGGGAGTGGATTAGGTGTTACCACCTGTATTACCCCTATAATGGGCCCACCTTGATGATTTGTCATATATATATGCTGTCCATCCGTTTCTCCAGCTCATTTTATGAAGTGATCTAAAAATTAAGCACATCCAAATCTCAAGTGGACCACACCACAGGAAACAATGGTGATTGAATGCCCACCATTAAAATTTCCTAGGGCCCACAATAATATTTATTTGCCATCCAAACCGTTGATAGGTTCAACCAGATCTTGATGGAGGGAAGATACAAAGATCATCTTGATCTGAAACTTTTGTGGCCCATAAAAAGCTTTTAATAGTTATTCACCACTGTTTCCAGTGTTATGGTCCACCTGACATTTGGATATCCTCAAGTTTTGGAATCGCGTCCTAAAATCATCTGTAAAAACGGATGGACGGTGTGGATTTACAACAACTTCATCAAGGTGGGCCCCACACGGTAAAGATAACCGGGTTGCATGCACCGCACCCCGTCGGCTTCCGATTATAGAACCCAGGGTTACAAGTAGCTAGCTTCCAAATAAATGGAGTTCCGTTTTGTCTCGATCAATACTCGGGCATGAGAGTATGGCGCCACCCACTGGGCCCCACATGCCCAGAAGGACCGATGACCTAAACTGTCCATATTCTGTCTACGGCAATAAATAATATATTTCCTATATATAATCACACTCTAGTAATGATCCTGACCTTTGATTTCTTATGGGAAATGCCGGACATTTGAAAATTTTCTTTTCCTTGTTCTAATTCATCTACAGATGGATTATATGTATAAGTGAGATTTAAAAAGATAGACAGTTCGATCATCAGACAACTCAGTGCCCCTATGAGCGGCGACACACCAGTTTTCTGGTTGGTTACTTAACATTATTTTCTTAATATTCCGAAAATGCCCCTCTATCCACAAACCAACCAATCGCTGCCTCGTTCGGATATTAATGGATCAAAACCAATACTCTGCTCCCACATGTTTCTCACCCACCATACATACATGTTATGCCCCTATTTACTCTTTCATTTTACAAAATTACCAAAATACCCTTTAATCTCAACCATCACCAAAAAAAATACAATGTATGACAACTGAACACATTTCGAGAGAGAGAGAGAGAGAGGGAAGGAATCAACAAAGTCTGGGCATTGATCTATTGTGGCCAGGACTGATTATGACCTTATTATCCTTTACCATCTTTGACATCTGACCCTTCATCTCTCTACACACCTTCTCTAGTTCCATCACCCTAAATTGCATTCTCAGAAGATTCAATTTCATCTCATCCTTGTCCACTACTGAAGTGTCCTTGTCCATATCTGGCAGCGGCGGTGGCCCCACATATGTAACGACACGAGTGTCGGTTGTTTCCTTGTTATTGCTGGCCTCTCTGCATTGGAACTTGGATTGCTGGGAGCTAAGTGCTTGGATTGCAATCCTTGGGGGGATTTTTGGACTCTTTGCTAGGTACTTGCACGCTTCCAGCGTCAGCTTCTCATAATTCAGGCATCTGCATAGCCTTGCCCGCTCCTCTGCAGGGACCATCGGGTGCGACTGAAGGACAAAATCACTGTTACAATCTCAACACACATAGAAAGAGAGAGAGAGAGAGAGATGGAGGGGTAAAATGGTCCATGAGCATTAGCTTAACCTACAATGCGATGTGTGGGACCCACCATGATGTGGGTATAACATCCAACCCGTCCATCATGCACACCCCCTCATTTTTTCCTCGGTGCCCAAAAATCAGTCTGACCCAAAATCCAAGTGGGCCACATCACACGGGAGAGTCTGGGATGGGGATGCTCACCACTTAAAAAAAAAATCTAGATGGTGTGTGGGGCTCACTGTGTTTTCTATATGCCATCTAATCCATTCAGAAGATGGGCGCACCGGGATGATTGGACAAACCAAAATTCAGTTGGGCCACACGAATCTACATGATGCGGTCCACCTAAGTCTTGGATTGGCCTATTGTTTGGGCGCTAGGTTGTACATGAGTGGTCATGTGCACATGATGGATGGACGGTTTAGATGTCATGCACGCCCCATGGTGGGCCCCATCCAGCCCAAGCTACTAAATTTTGTAGGGATGAGATCTCTCTCTGGAATACATGCATCTGCATAACAGAATTTCCAACTACCACCGACCAATCATGTGATTTCATGCATGCATTGAATGGCATCATCGCTAAAAAAGTAATCTCACTCACTTTGATGAGAACTGATACTTGCACCCCCAAATTTTGATAATTCCATCCCACAGGGGCTGCTGCTATAAAAGCAGTTCCCCAACAGGGGTGGAATTGCAATTATCGAAATTACAATCCCCAAAAGAGAAATAAAATAGAGAAATTAAGTACCCTTGGAGCCCTTTAAGTTAGAATGATCCTAATTATATTGGGACACTTGGACAATCCAATAGATAAATCTGAACCGTCCTTTAGGTGCATCAGACATTATTGGCCACCATGTTGAAATTACACAATCAGGCTATCCTAAGCATCCGATCCACAACCTATAAAATGAATAGTTAATGTAAAAGATAGCTTCAACTAATAATTTGAATAGTCTACTTGTGGATGGCTTCTGATTCCAAAGAATCACTTCTATCAGATGATCCTAAACATCCAGTCCACGGCTTGGAAAATGAAGGCTGTGAAAACTAAGGCCAAGTCACAGACTTATTGGACTTGATTTTTACATGGTAGCCCATGAAATGCGTGCTACACCTAATGGACGGTCCTGATCAATATATTAGACTGTCCAAGTACCAAATGTAATTAGAAATAATATAACTTACTGTGCTAAATAAAATATACTTTCTTAAATATAAACATGCACGGAAATCATCAACCAAAAAGTACCAACTATTCATATGTATTTCATGCCAGCAATAAAAATGAAATTTAAAGGAGAACCTGTTTTTGGTAGGAAAGAAAAAGAATCAAAACATGAAAAGGAAACGAGAGAAAAAGCTAGCACCTAATTGAATAATGCATTACATGTAAGCATTAATGACCCAATCAATATTATTTTAAATGAGTAAAAGGGACTTGTCATCTCCAGCCCCACAAGGGCAAGGGCAATTTGGTCATAAAAAATCTTTTTTACCCAAAAAAAAAAAAAAAATCATTTAGAGAACCTATTATGACCAAATTAACCCTAAAAGAGCTGAAATTAAATTCCCCAAAAAATAATAGAAGCCCATTTCTAACCTCACAAGGGTAGAAACCATTCATAGTAAAAAACTGACTATGACCAAATCCGTAGGGGTTGGAAGTTGAAACTAAAAATTTCAGGGAGTTGAAAGAAAAGTTCTCAAAAATAACATAACCCTCTACACCATCCAATCCAATCCATCTATCATGATCTAGAGAAAAACCATGAAATGGGAATTTGTCCTTACCTCAAGATAAATGTCTATAGCCCTGTAGACTCCATCATAGCAGTCTCTAGCAGAATCTGGCAAGCTCTCAGCAACAGCAAGGAACTTTGAAACCTTCAAGCTCTGATCAGGAGAGATCTCACCCATGTATTTATCAACCAATCTCCCAACCTTCTTCAACTTCATCAAACACATTCCATCTTCTCCATTAACAAAAACCCTAATCAGCCTCAAAACTAGATTAACATCATAAACACCCCCATCATGCCCTGACACCAGCAGATCATCCAACGTCGCTTGATCGAGCACCCCACCAATCAACGCCTCTAATCGGCTCCTGCACTCCCTACTGGGCCCCACACCACTCACTACTCTCAACACCCAAAACAGCCCCCTGCACGAAAACCCGCTTTTGCCCATGAAAACCACCCCATCCACTGCAATGTCTGCGAGGCTGCGATACTCGGGCCCCAATCCGATACGCTGGAGATTGGCTTTAAGGTAATGCAAGAGGAATTTGATAATGATGAGGGTGTTACTATCCTGCCCGAGATCATCCATGGCCTTGACGATATTTCCGATAATCTTTGGGGGTAGAATGGTCAGATCATCAAACCACCATGATGCCTTATTTGAAGAAGAACGTTTGAAGGAATCTGGGGTTTTGATAGAAGAAGAGAATCTCAAACCAGATGGAGTTTCAGGAGATGAAGAAGACGATGAAAAGGAAGCCGTCAGAAGAGAATCTGAATTCGCATTGATTTTCGCTAGAAGAGATGAGATGAGCTTCTGAAGGAGGCCTGAAGAATCTGCAGATGAGAAGAAAGAGTCACAGGCCTTTAAGGACTCCAAGATATCAGCCCAAGTCCAATAGAAAAGCCCGTCGAGGAAGGTTTCTGTCTGCTGTAGGAGATTGCAGCTTGAGATTTCTTCCGTCATTTCAAGGAAGATTGCAGAGCAGTAGAGGATAGAGATGTTTGATGGGGTGATCTGTATCCATCCATTGTTGTAGCAGAATCTTGTGGCCAGCTCGAACCCATGTGGCCCACCTGGGAAGCCGTTGATCTTGATCTGGGTTTTCTTGTTTTCTTGTTTTATCATCTTTTCCAATTTTCCAGAGAATGAGGAGACGATTTTCTGGTAGAATAAGAGAAAGTAATGAAACCCATTTCAGATATTCACATTGGGAAGAGATTAAAAGGAATGGATGGTGAGGATTTACCTGATTCAGGAAGAATGTATGCTGGCCATTGATATGGACTTTCAGATCACAGAGCTCTTGCATTGCTGTGCGAGAGAGAGAGAGGATTGGTAGCGAGACGAGATTTCTCCGTTGCTTATTTATACGAATTCGTTTTGTCTATGTGGCGACACATAATAACCGAGTCAGCTTTTCCTCCGTCGCGACTCAGGATCGACAGAATATGTCGCTCCATTTGGCCAACAATCAAATATGGTCTCTTGATTTGAACCGTCCATCGTATCCGTAACATCATAGATAAGCTATTATACTATAATCAAATCTCACTGATGATCTTCACCGTTGATTTTCGAAGTTGAGTGTGTGATCCTGAAAATCTTCCTTTCAATATTCTTACTTCATCCGCGTATAGTGATGGTTAGCATCATCCGTTCAGCTTCAGTGTCTTATGATGGACGGTTCTGATCATAAGATCTCTAAGCATGTGGGTCTCAATGGGCGACACATACTGGGATCATAAGTTGCGACAGAGGCAAAAAGAACTCACAGAAGCCAGGCCACGTGCAGATATGGTCTGATGATCGGAACCATCCATCATATGGGGGCTATTTTTATGGTCTGTGGTCCAATCATGGTGCTGAAATAATTATATTGACCTTTGATTTGAGAAGTTGAATGTAAGCCATTGAAAAATTGTTTTCAGTGGTCAAAATTCACATGCACATATAGATATGGTATGAGTCTTCTATTTAGCATAATTTTCTTAGATTCCCCATCCAGGATAGTTTTCAAATTTTAACGGTTCAGATCATCGGGCCTAACTCTACATGTGGACCGATACATACTAGCGTTGTACCAAACGTTGATATAACATTTTTATCAAAGGAGTGATATTTCCACCCCTAGAAGTTGATAGCTCCAGCCATCCGAGGGTAATTCGTTCATCATACTTGATTGCTTAATGACCAAATTACCCGTCTGAGGTTGGAATGAACAATTTTAGAGGGTTGAGATCACAAAAGCATATGGGTCTCACAATATTGGAACGAGGTAGATGGGTTAGCAATCTTCAGCCAAGTTTTTTAGAAACATACGTTTGTTTTGAAAAATGTGGCCCACTTGATGAATGGATCAACCTTATGCTTGGGATACAGCATCCATGTAGTGGTTCCTTTCAGATGGATGGATTGGATCTCAGATCTATCATGCCATGTTCTCACATGTGGGGGCATATAAATGAGCTTTATTGCACACCACGTGCGTGGACTTAGCAAAGCTCGAGAAGAGAAATTTCCGACTGTACGACCGATTTATGGCCCATTTCCGATACGAAGCCCACCTCATTTTACCTTCCAAGAATAAGCCCCAGCTGTACGGACGCCTTCCCAAAGGTCGAAAATGCCCCTGCTTTTCCTTCCGCAAGAGGATCGGCCGTTGACGCTCCACGAACTCCGAGTTGTACGAACGGTTCAAAAGATATCAAAGTTACATGGCCCCACAGTTATGTATTTATTATATCCACAACGTTCATCCATATTTCGAGATCATTTGGGAGCATTATCAAAAAAAAAAAATCATATCCAAAGATCAACTGGACCACACCACAAAGAGCAGCAGGAAAATTGATTTTCACCGTTAAAATTTTTGTTGTGGTCCACTTGATAGCTGGATCTGTCTTATTTTTCGTCTCAAGCCTTAATACAAGTTCACCAAATAGATAGACGGTTTGGATATAACACATACCTCATAATAAGACCATAAAAAGCGGTGGGATTACAACAACAAAAAATAAAATAATAATAATAACAAATAAATAAACTAGGAACTTAAGCTAAGTTGTTTTCTGTAGCTACGGATTATAACCGTAGCCATAGCCATAGCCCCTGCCATTTCACTATGTCTTTTTATATGTATCGAAGGTCTTTTTATATGTATCGAAGGTCTTTCGATTAATCGAAAAAGGTCCAGAACTGTCCAACAAGTTTGCCTCAAAAATCCTGCAATTTTCGATACAATAGCTACGGATTATAACCGTAGCCATAACTAGAGTTTGCTACTCTATGAATTTTTATTTTATTTTATTTTTTATTTTTTTATATGGAAAACTTTATTCTAACTATAATTTTCTCTAATACATATTTATATAAATATATATATATATATATATATATATATATATATATATATATATATAAATATGTATATATATGCATATAAAATTTTTCTCTCTCTTTTTTCATTTTTTTCTTTCTTTATTTAATAAGAATATCTTCTAAACCAAAATTAGTTACTTGATGTATCATATATGATTTTGGGGTAGGAGAAGCTACTTTAGCCAACCAACCTAATTATTTTTCAAGATTCCATCAGGTCTATGGTCGAAAATCCATTTCATTCAATTTCAATCAGTTCGCGGTCAATTTCATTCATTTCATTTACTTCGCAATCAATTCCATGCATTTCATGGTCAATCCCGATGATTCTGTTTTGATTCACAGTCATTTTCATGCATTTCACTGTCAATTCCATTCACTTCACGGTCATTTTCATTCATTTCACGGTCGTTTCCCTACACTTCACGGTCATTTTCATGCATTTCATGGTCAATCCCAGCGATTCTGTTTTGATTCACAGTCATTTCCATGCATTTCATGGTCAATTCCCTTCACTTCACATCATTTCTATGCATTTCATGGTCAATTCGCTTCAATTCACAGTCATTTCCATGCATTTCACGGTTAATCCCGGCGATTTCGTTTTGATTTACGGTCATTTCTATGCACTTCACGGTCAATTCCCTTCACTTCACGGTCATTTTCATGCATTTCACAGTCAATTCGCTTCACTTCAAGGTCATTTTCATGCATTTCACGGTCAATCCCGGCGATTCCGTTATGATACATGGTCATTTCCATGCATTTCACTGTCAATTCCCTTCACTTTCACGGTCATTTCCATGCATTTCACGGTCAATTCGCTTCACTTCACAGTCATTTCCATGCATTTCACGGTCATTCCCGGCAATTCCGTGTTAATTCACGGTCATTTTCACTCATTTCACGGTCAATACCCGTCACTTCACAGTCATTTCCATGCATTTCACGGTCAATTCACTTCACTTCACAGTCATTTCCATGCATTTCACGATCATTTCGGCAATTAAAAGTGTTGATTAATTCGGTCATTTTCACTCATTTCACGGTCAATTTCACTTCACGATCATTTCACGCATTTCACGGTCAATTCACTTCACTTCACGGTCATTTCCATGCATTTCGGTCATTCCGACAATTCCGTGTTGATTCACGGTCATTTTCACGCATTTTGATTCATTCATTTCGGTCATTTTCCACGCATTTCACGGTCAATTCCACTTCACTTAGCCATTTCCATGCATTTACCATTTGATTATTCACGCAATTCCGTTTTGATTCGGTCAACGCATTTCCGCAGTCAATTCCCTTCACTTGCAAATAATTCCCTTCACGACCATGAAATGCATGGAAATGATGCGAAGTGAAATCGCCGAGAATGACCATGAAATGCCTAGAAATGACTATGCAGTGAAGCGAATTGATCGTAAAATGCGTGGAAATGACTGTGAAGTGAAGGGAATTGACCGTGTAATGCGTGGAAATGACCGTGAATCAACACGGAATTGCTGGGAATGACCGTTAAATGCATGGAAATGACCGTGAAGTGAAGCGAATTGATCGTGAAATGTGTGAAAATGACCAAAAAGTGAAGGGAATTGACCATGAAATGTGTGGAATTGACCGTGAATTAACACGAAATTGCCAGGAATGACCGTGAAATGCATGGAAATAACTGTGAAGTGAAGCGAATTGACCGTGAAATGCGTGGAAATGACCGTGAAGTGAAGGGAATTGACCGTGAAATACGTGGAAATGACCGTGAATCAACACGGATTTGTCAGAAATGACAGTGAAATGCATGGAAATGACAGTGAAATGCGTGGAAATGACTGTGAAGTGAAGGGAATTGACCATGAAATGCGTGGATATGACCATGAATCAATACGGAATTGCCAGGAATGATCGTGAAAAGCATGAAAATGACCGTGAAGTGAAGTGAATTGACCGTGAAGTGCATAGAAATGACCGTGAAGTGAAGCGAATTGACTGTGAAGTGCATAGAAATGATTGTGAATCTAAACGGAATCGCCGGTAATGACCGTGAAATGCATGAAAATGACCCTAAATGAAGCGAATTGACCTTGAAATGTATGGAAATGACCGTGAAATACGTGGAAATGACCGTGAATCAACACGGAATCGCCGGAATGACCATGAAATGCATGGAAATGACCTTGAAGTGAAGTGAATTGACTGTGAAATGCATGATAATGACCGTGAAGTGAAGGGAATTGACCGTGAAGTGAAGGGGAATCACCGGGATTGACCGTGAAATGCATGGAATTGATCGTGAAGTAAATGAAATAAATGAAATTGACTGCAAACTGATTGAAATTGACCACGAAGTGAATGAAATGGATTTTCGACCATCGACCTGATGGAATCTTGGAAAATAACAAGGTTAGTTGGCTAAAGTAGGTTCTCCTACCCCAAAATCATAAATGGTACATCAAGTAACTAATTTTGGTTTAGAAGATATTCTTGTTAAATGAATAAAGAAAAAAATGAAAAAAAGTGGGAAAAAAAAATTATATACTTATATATATACATATTTATATAAATATGTATTAGAGAAAATTGTAGGTAGATTAAAGTTATCCATGTCAAAAAATAAAAATAAAAATTCATAGACTTTTACGGACTACAGTTATGGCTACGGCTATTATCCGTAGCTATAGCTTCGATACATATCGAATACACTTCGATATGCATCGAAAATTGCTGGATTTTTTATGGAAACTTGTTGGACAGTTTTGGACCTTTTTTTTTTTTTTATCATATCGAAAGACATTCGATACATCGAAGTACATATTGAAAGGCCTTCGATACATACCAAAGGACATATCAAAAAAGCATGGGCTTTGGTTATGGCTATGGTTCTAATCCGTAGCCATAGGTTCCAGGCTCTCTCTTTTTTTTCTTTTTTTTTTCTTTTCCTTGTTGTAATCCCCACCGCCTTTGTGGGTCCTTTCATGAGGTATGTCTTATATCCAAACTGTCCATCTATTTGGCGAACTCGTATTAAGTCTTGAGACAAAAAATAAGACAGATTTAGCTATCAAGTGGACCACACTTCAAAAGGCAGTGGAGGATTGAACGTCTACCATTGAAACCCTTTCAGGGGGTTGCAGAAGTTTTGGATCATTATGAAATTTGTTTTTACTCTTCATCCAGGTCTTTGTTACCTTATGAATAGATTGGATGGAAAATAAATGCTGTGGTCTGCAAAATTTTTAACAGCCCGCTGCTCTTTGTGGTGTGGTCCAGTTGATCTTTGGGTATGATTTTTTTTTTTTTTTTTTTTTTTTTTTTTTTGTCGATAATGCTTCGAAATGATCTCGAAATATGGATGAACTTTGTGGATATAATAAATACATAACTGTGAGCCATGTAACTTTGATATCTTTTGAACCGATCGTACAACTTGGAGTTCGAGGAGCGTCAGCGGCCGATCCTCTTGCGGAAGGAAAACAGGGGTATTTTCGACCTTTGGGAAGGCGTCCGTACAGCTGGGGCTTATTCTTGGAAGGTAAAATGAGGGGTGCGTCATCTCGGAAATGGGCCATAAATGGGTCGTACAGTCGGAAATTTCTCGCCCGAGAATGACAGTGCTAGAACCAAGGGAAGCGGATTGCCCGTGACCCGGGCACAGAGATATCCTGTGCCCGGGCTGTGTGAGCCACGTAGATGTCTGTGATAAATCCACTCCGTCCATCTCTTTCGAAAGAACACAATAGACCAGTATGCTAAAAATCAGACATATGTAAAACTCGTGTGGGCCATACCAAACGAAATAGTGCGGATTGAATGCTGGTGGTGATAGGGGACGTAGAAGTTTTATATCAGGATAATAGTTGTTCTTACAGTTTATCTGAGTGGTAATAACCCTGTGAACCGTGTGGATGGAATAAAAACATCATGGTCAGCTCCAGGATGCGGTTTCAATGGTGGACGTTTTGTTCCAACTGTTTCATTGGTATCGCCCACTTGATTTTTCGATCTGCATGATTTATATAACCCTGTCCTATCGTGGACTTTAAAAATATATGGGCGGAGTGGATTTTTCACGGATATCCCTGTGGCCCCACACGGCCCCGGCACAGATATATCAATGTGACCTGTGCCCGGGGTCAGAGGCAATCTGCTTTCGAAAATTACAGTTATACCTCATAAATACAGGCAAGGATTTAATACGGTTGTATTGTAATTCACGTATGATCCTGTCCATCAAAACAAATACGACCGAAAATGGATGTTGAAGATCGAGCAGATTTTATTTTATTTTTTAAAAAATGTCTAATGAAGTCGTATTCGATAGGTCCGGTGTCCTGCCCTGGATTGCTTATCATTCTGCCTACTACATTCACTAGAAGATCTTGACCATCCAATCTACGGACTATAAAACTGAAGGCTATAAAAAATGACCAACATTCAAAGTATCAGGATCACAAAATAGTGTGATTTTTTTCCATCATGGCCTACCGGTAGCGGTACGGAGCGAATGGACAGCTCGATCGGATTAATGTCCACTGCAACTAGTTGTATATATCAGATCCTTTCCCATGCATAATTTGCATCCCTTTTCCAGGCCGGTTCCTCCTCGAGCCCTTGTACGATAAGCTTATCTACAACGGTGGTGAGGGATCTCAGCTCTCAGTGTATATTGCATCCAATCAATCCAGTAGATCCCACCAACCTCAAAGCTTGGAATCCCTATAGTCAGGCTGATCCAACCATCATGTGGGCACAATGTTAAATTGTAGGTTCATGGATTGTTGTCAATTGTTTAATATATTGTGGTATATTTGATGATTGGATAAGTCTGATTTTTGTGCATCTCATTTGTTGCTGTTGTTTTTCAAATTTGACCACTTGATTAGTATAGGTGTGACAGAATTCAAACCAAATAATTATAGCTCCAAGCACCACCGAAATAAGCAGATTCATGGTATATGATCGAGATCAAATGAGATCAGCTGCTGATTTAACCACTTACTCAATATATAAATAGAAACTGGTAATATTTAGAGGGTAGAGTTCGTCCTCTAGTGGTATAATTATATAAATAGAAATAGGCGAATATTTAAAGGCTAGAATTTATCCTCTAATGATGAATTACACCTTGCCTTCCGTATGAAAGGGTTTTTCATACAGATAAAATATCGAGAAAGAAATCCTTACAGTTGGTTGTAAAGAGCAGCTGCAGAACACCTTCTTGTATGGAAAACTGAATCTAGCGTATGGATATAGACCCAAAGTACAGTTAAAATTATTAGCTACTTGATTACTGCTACGGGTTACACTATGTAATGTAAACCGCATGTGAAAAGTAAATGATTATACTAAGAAATGTAATTAATTTGTAGAAAATGTAAAATGATTACATTAATGAATGTAAATGACGAGTAATTGAAAGGATAATTGAAATATATATTGGATTTGATTTGGGTTGGTATGAGATTAATCTTTTTGGTGAATTTCTTTACTATTTATATCCTTGATTCGACCATCTAGATGCTTCTCACATTCTGACGGTTACTATAACTGTTTTCAAAACTATATGACATTCTGGAGTCTTCCTTCTAAAATTGTCACATGTCCTAGTAACCGCTCTAAGCTGCCTTGTTGACTCGAATGCATTCCACTTGGCCACTCGGTCGAGCTCCTGGATGTTTATCGACCGCTTGATTAACCTTCTGAATGACTATCTGTCACTTGTCAGCTGCTTCGTTTGCTTTTGAATTCTTCTCAACTACTCCCTATCTCATTATCTTGTCAGTTATTATTCCTTAAAAAGCGCTCCAAGCATTTTTGAATCTTTCTCGTGGTATAATACATGTATTTTCCAATTAGATTCCCACTAACCCTCAGGAACACATTACAATACCATCATCACGGTTAGGCTTACTTACTATACAAGTTGGATGTCATACAAGCAGTATAGAGGCCCACTTAATGTGCTGATTGGATGTCATACACACATAGGGTTGTATATGAGTTGAGCTAGCTTGAAAACTCGCTTGGCTTAGCTTGAGTTTGCTTGAATTGACTCGACTTGAAAGACAACTCAGGGCGAGTCAAGCTCCATACTATCCAACTTGATTTGAAAACGAGCCGAGTTTGAGCATAGTGCAACTCATCTCGGCTCGACTCGAATATTTTATATATATATATATATATATATATATATATATATATATATATATATATATATATATACTTAAAATTTTAAAACAAAATCCTACTTGTCCCAACCATTTCATATCTATTTTCCTCCATTTCCTTACCCAACTTGCCGCCTTACCAAGCAATCTCTCTCTCTCTCTCTCTCTCTCTCTCTCTCTCTCTCTCTCTCACTATATATTCTCCTGACCACTTATTCAAGATCTACTTGACTCATCTCATCCCAACTCAGCACTCGACTACTCGTCCTAGCTCTGTCACTCTCTCTCTCTCTTAGCAATCAGCACCCACCACAAAAGGTAAGTTACCTTCATCTATCATGAATGATATATATATATATATATATATATATATATATATATATATATATATATATATATATATATCAATGAATACTTAATTTTCTATTTGATTTGGGTTGAGTCCTAAGTTAGGTTGGGCACTGCGTTGGGCTGGGTTGAGTTGGGTGCTGGCTTGAGTCGGGTGTGGGTTAGGTGCTGGGTTGGGTCAGGTGCGGGTTGAGAGCTAGGTTACGTTAGGTCGGGCCGGGTTGGGTGTTGGGTTGAGTCGGGTGTAAATTGGCCACTGGGTTGAGTTAGGTGCAGGTTGGGCGCTCGGTTGGCTTGACTCGACTCGACTCAATCTACTAAATCGACTTGAGCTCGACTCGAAAACTTTGACAAACAGGCCAAGTTCTAATAGTGAGCTCGAACTCAAGTAGAGCATGGGCAGGAAAGAAGGCCACATATGCACTAGTGTACAATTAGGTGAATAACTTCTTTCTCACATGTGAATAATTCTACAGGGTCGTGGGGAACAACCGACCTCTTTCACGCGTGGGTAGCTTTCTTTGGAACTGTATATAGGCTGTGGACTAATCAGTGGATGAGAAGTGTCCTGAGGCACCCATTTCTTGCAAGTGGACCATGTGGCTCGGAGATCCAGACCGTTGATCTTATGGTAACCAATTCAGATACCCAAAAATCTCCTAGACTGGAAGATCAAAGACATCTAATTTGTGGACTCATTTTGGACCGTCAAAGTATAAATATCTCTTAATCGTCTACGTTCATTTGACCTTGAAGATGTTTACAGAATCCCCATCGAAGCTAGGGCCTTACAAATACACGTCTGAATTACCAACCCATGGACCCCACTTATTGGTGCATCAGGCGAATGGATTCGGTAGTTCCTCGTGTAGGTTTCTGTAGCCTTGTTCGCACTTGCTGACAGCCTCTGAAAGTCAAGAAAACCACTTTAGAATTTTGGGATTCCTTTGTCGTATGTGCATTTCTGAGCTGCTTGATGCTTTTGGACTTACGTGGATTGATGCCATTGGGTCATGTGACCCTAGGTAAGGAACGTCCAACATGCATGAATTAAGAAAAACCCATGTCTTATCTACAACAAGTGGTTGGCTGGTTGTAAGATGTTTATTCCATAGTTGTTGAGCGTGGCATGTAAGAATTCTATAATGTGGGATTTATTGTTCAACGGAGAGGATTGTCCTAGGTGTTGGATAGCATGATCAGGTGTACCAGAGTGAACCCACAAAGTTGTGATGCATCTGAAATTATGTAAGTGGTGTGCTACAACTATAGTAAATACACAATATTTTAATATTTTAATGGAAATGGGATTACTAAATTCACACGAAGCCTTAGAGATAGAAGTTTTGATTAGTTTTAAACTCTTATAAAATAGAGTTGGGTTCCCGATTCAACACTATGGATAGAAATAAAAATTTCATAAGAGCTTCTCTAAAAGTACAAGGAGATGAAAACAACAATAGCAGCATCTCAATAAAATAGATTTTATAATTCTTCATATCTCCATATCCGACACATAACACGTACCTTACAATTCCGCATATATATTACATGGCCCACCTGAGTGTGCATGTGGCATCCCGCTTGTCCAACAAGGCGCCAAAAATGTCTATTCAACCATTACGTGTGGGCCACTGCATGAATTAGGAGAACTTTTTTATGGTTGTCCAATCCATTTTATGGTGAGGCCCACAAAAGTATTATTATATATTCCATCCTAACACATGCATGATTACGGGATGTACCAATAATCAGGCCTTCGAAATTATCAGGCGGCAACACGATATTAAACAATGGCAATTATCCAGAAACCTGCGGTGTCACGTGGTGACCATTTGAACTTTGAAGGCGTGCATGGAGATGCACCAAGCATAAGCACACCCGTACATGGGAAAAATCCTGGGCATTCATCAGGTGGCCCAACTGATCTATGTTTTACGTGGACCATCGGTTGTCAATTTTCGAATCATTGCATTTTCTTGTACAGGTTTGCGTCTGTTCAAGGGAATTTCGGCCAGCCAAATTAGGCCATGTGGACAGTTACAATGGGGCCCACCTGATGAACGGCCAGGATCGTACACAGATGCCACATTGGCACACATGGGGCGCAGATGAACCTGTACTTTCATGAAATGATATAAATACCTTTATTATGGAACATGCAATTAGATTCCCCCACTGTGTGCTGATTTTTCATGCAGCCGCAACTTGTGTTGGATATCCGTACCAAGAAAACCGTAGGATCCATCGCGAAAATCACATGACTCAAAATGCAGGCCGCTCATCAGATGGACCTATGGATGCGGACGGCCGGAGTCCAAATACAGTGTGGTCTACCTAAAGAACGGATTTCTTCTGTTTTCGAGGAAAGAGAAGGTCCTGATTCAACGAGAGACGTCTCGCACGAGAGGGCATGTGCCAGAAATCCAGGCGGCTGGCAATATGTCTAAGATCTTTTGATCCGGACCATTCATCAGTAGGGTCCACTTTAAACATGACATGGACTAAAATTAATGCTGATCCGCTGGTCAGACACAGGTCAAACGTCTACGATAAAATCGGCGGTTATAAAAATTCCAACCATCCAATTCAACGTACGGGAGGCGAATTGCCTGTGAACCCGGCCCAGGAAGTTCCTGTGGTCGGAATCTTTGTGGGGCCTACAGAGATGTCGTGACAAGTCCACTCAGCCCGTCGGTTTCTCAAGCTCACGGGAAGAGGAATCCAAAAATCAAGCACATCCAAAATTCAGGTGAACCGCGCGGCAGGAAACAGCTCAAAAAGAAATTTCCACCGTTGAACCCTTCATAGAGCGGACCATGATGCTTACATTCTATCCAAACCGCTCGTAATGTTATTACCACTGAGATAAACTGTAATAATACGTATCATCCTGATCTAAAACTTCCGTGGCCCCACAAAATTTCCAGTGGTGGCCATTCCATCCCTATTGTTTTCTGTCGTGTGGCCCACCTGAGTTTCAGATCTGCCTGATTTTTTAAAATTTTTTTATTTCTGTCCTATTGTCAGCTTGAGAAACCGATGCACGGGTGAAATTCTCACGGGCATCTCTGTGGACCCCACATATTTTCCGATGGCACAGGCAATTCGCTTCCCACCATGTGTGTTGCAGATTTTTCTTATATGATGTGTACAGTGCGCATTATCTGATCAATGGCCCAGATCTCTTAATCTGTGCCGTCTACTTCGATCTTAGACGTGTTTCTCTCCCTCACATGTTGGGCCGCTAAATCTAGAACCTTACAGTAGGGGGCATGCCGTTTGGATAGCAATTAAGGAAGGATGTCTAGTACAAGTGGCATAGTGGCGGGAAATGTGATGCTGGATGACAAATTCGCATGCGGCCGCTGCAGGTGATCCGTGATCGGTTCTACAGGAAATCCTTTTGAGGATTTAAACCTTTTAGCCTTCTAAGATAACAATTCAAATAAACCAAAAATTTCTAGTAAACCATACCCAAATCTTCCTAGATGCACACGCACTTTCAAATGACAAAAGCTGGGGCCCAATATCCACAATCGGAAGTTCCGAACTGCTCGTTTAGTATATCCTACCATGAATGGCCCATGGTGTGAATTTCACACGGCTTGGATGTTCCAATGAGTCCCGGTTAGAAATGAACGGTCAAAACTAAGTAGGCCTACGGGTTATATATTTCTTGAAACTGCAGTGTAACAGGATGGTAGGACCATCCAACTGTTGAGAATATGATATTCTCAAATTACTTATTTATAATTTCTATAAAAAGTAAAAAAAACTAAAAATATTAAGGACAAGCTGAAGTACGTACGTGTGATCACGCTCTTTTTAGAACGTTATCCATCCCTTTTCAAGGTATCTGAGACGGTTGATAAGTTGCAAGCAGATATTTTTTACAATTTGATGAGTTTACGTGTGATTTTGCGTCCAATAAGTATGAATACACCATTATTTGAATAAATCACTATTGGAATTTTATAAACACAATTTGCTAGCAGATGAAAAATTAAAAGAAAAATTCCCAAGTCAGAGAGAGAATTTTTTATTTTTTTTTAAAGCAAAATTTTGGTTTAGACCATTACATTAGTCTGGTTCTTGTGGACTTGTTGGATTAAGTTCATACTAAACTTTACTAGTTTGATCAGAAAACACTTAGAACTTTACTAGTTCATATGAGAGAATAAGTCGAGTGGCTTGTGATGTCGAAATAAACCAGCCAATGTCAGTTTATATTAGCTAAGGTAGCTGGACATTTTGGTACAGGGTCACAACTCCATTTGACCATTTATAGTTGTTGGTAAGAAACTAGGCGTTGTTATCTAACAGTTTTTTACCATTTAGCATGTGAAAAAACCAATAGCATACTAGCTATTTAAACTCAATGACTAACCGTTTATTACTGTTGGGCCAACCACATGCAACAATTTCTTCATGTTCTGATTTATTACTACATGAGCAATTATAACAAACCTTTTAAAAGGTTCGTTTTATCTCCTAGATTTGGTGTTGTGATAATATTCGCATGTGACACAACACATAACCCCCATTATGTTTTTTAACTTTGATACCTAGAACGGTATCCACTTATCCGAGATCCCACAATGCCAAAATAACGAAAAAAGACCGTCTCAAATGACCAAAAATGACAGTCATAGACCGTCGCATGGGCTGTCAAATTTTGACGTGTCTTATTACTTTAAGGACGGTTGAAAACCATCATTCTTATTAATGAAAAAAGGATGGTCATGGACCGTTCTTAAATAGGATTGTCATGGACCATCTCTTATGAGCCTTCAAAGGACGGCCATGGACCGTCCTTAAAAAGGTCATGGACCGTCTCCTATGAGCCTTCAAAGGACGGACATGGACTGTCCTTTTAAAGGACGGTCATGGACCGTCCTTAAAAAGGACTGCTATGAACCATTTCTTATGAGCCTTCAAAGGACAGTCATGGACCGTCATTTAAAAGGGCTACTACGAACCGTCTCTTATGACCCTTAAAGGACATTTTCAAATTTGACCTATTACAATATATTTCATCGTATTCTTCCTGATATACACCTGTTATACAATATATTTCATCATATTCACATTCACATCCATCTAAACCCAAACTACGTAAATCCATTCAAACATAAACTACATCCATCCAAACACAAACAATCTTATCCACATTACATTCATCCACGCATAATACATATAAGTCTAACATCACAAGTTTAAAAAAAAAAAGAGGAAAAAAATCAGCAATAATTTCTTTTTGTGTCTTTCATCTAATAAAAAAATATTCAACCAACAAAACATTATAATTCAGAATTATGAAGAATTGCAGAAACTTCTTCCAAAAAAGTGAGGACTTTTTTAAAATAAAATTGATCATTAAAATAAAACTAATACGAGCAAATAATGAAAAAAAAAATGTTTCAATTAATAGAAACAATAACAAAAATTAAAGCTTTGTAAAAAGGGTTAAAAGGGATACATTCTTGTTTGTTGCCATGTGATTGGACTACATTATTACAACAATCGGGTTCGGGTTCGGGATCAGGTTTAGGTTTGGGTTTTCGAATTTAGGTTTAGGTTAGGAGTTGAGATTAGGATTAGGTGTAGGTCTAAGTTTAGAGATTTGAGAATACATTTAGATTTTAGGTTTAGGTTTAGGTTTTAGGTTATAGGTTTAGGTTTAGGTTTTAGGTAATAGGTTATAAGTTATAGGTTAAGGTTTAGGTTATAAGTTTAGGTTATAGTATATAGGTTATAGCTTTAGGGAATTGAGAATAGGTTAAGGTTAAGGTTAAGGTTTAGGAAATCGGGTTCAGGTTCGGGTTCAGGATCGGGTTTAGGTTTGGGTTTTTAAGTTTAGGTTTAAGTTTAGGTTAGGGAGTTGAGATTAGGATTAGGTTTAGGTTTTAAGGATTTGAGAATACATTTCAGTTTTAGGTTTAGGTTTAGGTTTTAAGCTCAGGTTTATAGGTTTAGGTTATAAGTGCAGGTTATAGTATTAGGTTTAGGTTAGGTTATAGGTTAAGGCTTAGGAATTGAGAATAGGTTAAGGTTTAGGTTTAGGAAATCGGGTTCGGGTTCGGGATTGGGTTTAGGTTTGGGTTTTCAAGTTTAGGTTTAGGTTTAGGTTGGGAGTTGAGATTAGGATTAGGTGTAGGTTTAGGTTTAGGGATTTGAGAATACATTTATGTTTTAGGTTTAGGTTTAGGTTTTAGGTTATATGTTAAGGTTTAGGTTAAGGTTAGGTTATAGGATATAAGTTTAGGTTATCGGTTATAGGTTAGGTTTGGTTAGGTTAAGGTTATAGGTTTAAGTTTAGGTTAAGGTTTAGGTTTAGGTTAAGGTTTAGGTTTAGGGAAGTGAGAATAGGTTAAGGTTCTGATTTAGGTTTAGGAAATCGGGTTCGGGATCGGGTTTAGATTTGGGTTTTCAAGTTTAGGTTTAGGTTTAGGTTAGGGAGTTGAGATTAGGATTCGGTGTAGGTTTAGGTTTAGGGATTT
Source organism: Magnolia changhungtana (assembly GCA_030180095.1). NCBI lineage: Eukaryota > Viridiplantae > Streptophyta > Magnoliopsida > Magnoliales > Magnoliaceae > Magnolia > Magnolia changhungtana. The sequence goes on from JASAUF010000662.1 coordinate 3,352,533, forward strand.
TAGAAAACATTTAGGTTTTAGGTTTAGGTTTAGGTTTAGGTTTTAGGTTTAGGTTATAGGTTATAGGTTAAGGTTTTAGGTCATAGGTTTTGGTTTTAAGGTTATAGGTTTAGGTTAAGGTTTAGGTTTAGGTTATAAGCTATAGGTTTAGGGAATTGAGAATATGTTAAGGTTTAGGTTTAAGAAATCGGCTTCGGGTTTGGGATCGGGTTTAGGTTTGTGGTTTTCAAGTTTAGGTTTAGGTTTAGGTTAGGGAGTTGAGATTAGGATTAGGTGTAGGTTTAAGTTTAGGGATTTGAGAATACGTAAAGGTGTAAGTATAGGAAATTAGGTTCGGGTTCGAGATCGAGTTTACGTTTGGGTTTTGGGTTTAGGCTAAGGGTTTAGGGATTGATTCGGGTTTGGAATCGGGTTTAAGTTTGGGTTTTCAAGTTTAAGTTTAGGTTTAGGTTAGGAGTTGAGATTAGGATTAGGTGTAGGTTTAGGTTTAGGGATTTGAGAATACATTTAGGTTTTAGGTTTAGGTTTAGGTTATAGGTTATAGGTTTAGGTTTAGGTTATAAGTGTAGGTTATAGGTTTAGGTTTAGGTTAGGTTATAGGTTAAGGTTTAGGGAATTGAGAATAGGTTAAGGTTTAGGTTTAGGAAATCGGGTTCGGGATCGGGTTTAGGTTTGGGTTTTCAAGTTTAGGTTTAGGTTTAGGTTAGGGAGTTGAGATTAGGATTAGGTGTAGGTTTAAGTGTAGGGATTTGAGAATATGTTAAGGTTTAAGTATAAGAAATTGTGTTTGGGTTCAGTTTAAGTTTGGGTTTAGGTTAAGGTTTAAGTTTAGGTTATAAGCTATAGGTTTAGGGAATTGAGAATAGGTTAAGGTTTAGGTTTAGGAAATCGGGTTTGGGTTTGGGATCGGGTTTAGGTTTGGGTTTTCAAGTTTAGGTTTAGGTTTAGGTTAGGGAGTTGAGATTAGGATTAGGTGTAGGTTTAGTTTTAGAGATTTGAGAATACATTTAGGATTTAGGTCATAGGTTTTGGTTTTGGTTTAGGTTAAGGTTTAGGTTAAGGTTTAGGTTAAGGTTATAAGCTATAGGTTTAGGGAATTGAGAATAGGTTAAGGTTTAGGTTTAGGAAATCGTGTTCGGTTCGGGATCGGGTTTAGGTTTGGGTTTTCAAGTTTAGGTTCAGGTTTAGGTTAGGGAGTTGAGATTAGGATTAGGTATAGGTTTAGTTTTAGGGATTTGAGAATACATTTACATTTTAGGTCATAGGTTTAGGTTATAGGTTTAGGTTATAGGTTTAGGTTATAAGTGTAGGTTATAGGTTTAGGTTTGGGTTTTCAAGTTTAGGTTTAGGTTTAGGTTAGGGAGTTGAGATTAGATTAGGTGTAGGTTTAGGTTTAGGATTTGAGAATACATTTAGGTTTTAGGTCATAGGTTTAGGTTTTAGGCTTAGGTTTAGGTTATAGGTTTAGGTTTAGGTTATAAGTGTAGGTTATAGGTTTAGGTTTAGGTTAGGTTATAGGTTAAGGTTTTGGGAAGTGAGAATAGGTTAAGGTTTAGGGTTTAGAAATTGGGTTCGGGTTTGGGACCGTGTTTAGGTTTGTGTTTTCAAGTTAGGTTTAGGTTTAGGTTAGGGAGTTGAGATTAGGATTAGGTGTAGGTTTAGGTTAAGGGAATTGAGAATAGGTTAAGGTTTGAAGGTTTAGGAAATCGGGTTCGGGTTCTGGATCGGGTTTAGTTTTGGGTTTTCAAGTTTAGGTTTAGGTTTAGGTTAGGGAGTTGAGATTAGGATTACGTGTAGTTTTAAGTTTAGGGATTTGAGAATATGTTAAGGTTTAGGTATAGAAATCGTGTTCGGGTTCGAGATTGGGTTTACATTTGGGTTTTAGGTTTAGGCTAAGGGTTTAGGGATTGATTCGGGTTCTGGATCGGGTTTAGGTTTGAGTTTTCAAGTTTAGGTTTAGGTTTAAGTTAGGAGTTGAGATTAGGATTAGGTGTAGGTTTAAGTTTAGGGATTGAGAATACGTTAAGGTTTAGGTATAGAAAATCGTGTTCGGGTTCGAGATCGAGTTTACGTTTGGGTTTTAGGTTTGGCTAAGGGTTTGGGTGATTCGATCTGTGTTTGGGATCGGGTTTAGGTTTGGGTTTTCAAGTTTAGGTTTAGGTTTAAGTTAGGGAGTTGAGATTAGGATTAGGTGTAGGTTTAAGTTTATGGATTTGAGAATACGTTAAGGTTTAGGAATAGAAAATCAGGTTCGGGTTCGAGAGATCGGGTTTACGTTTGGGTTTTAGGTTTTGGCCAAGGGTTTAGCGATCTGATTGTGTTTGGGATCGGGTTTAGGTTTAGGTTAGGAGTTGAGATTAGGATTAGGTGTAGGTTTAAGTTTAGGATTTGAGAATATGTTAAGGTTTAGGTATAGAAAATTAGGTTCGGGTTCGAGATCGGGTTTAAGTTTGGGTTTTAGGTTTAGGCTAAGGGTTTAGGGATTGATTCGGGTTCGAGATCGGGTTTAGGTTTGAGTTTTTAAGTTTAGGTTTAGGTTGAGGTTGGGAGTTGAGATTAGGATTAGGTGTAGGTTTAGGTTTAGGGATTTGATAATACATTTAGATTTTAGGTTTAGGTTTAGGTTATAGGTTTAGGTTTAGGTTTCGATTAAGGTTTAGGTTAAGGTTATAAGCTATAGGTTGAGGGAATTGAGAATAGGTTAAGGTTTAGGTTTAGGAAATTGGGTTCGGGTTTGGGATTGAGTTTAAGTTTGGGTTTTCAAGTTTAGGTTTAGGTTTAGGTTAGGGAGTTGAGATTAGGATTAGGTGTTGGTTTAGGTTTAGAGATTTGAGAATACATTTAGGTTTTAGGTCATAGGTTTTGGTTTAGGTTAAGGTTATAGGTTTAGGTTAAGGTTAGGTTTAGGTTTAGGTTAAGGTTTAGGTTTAGGTTATAAGCTATAGGTTTAGGGAATTGAGAATAGGTTAAGGTTTAGGTTTAGGAAATCAGGTTCGTGTTCGAGATCGGGTTTAAGTTTGGGTTTTCAAGTTTAGGTTTAGGTTTAGGTTTAGGTTTAGGTTAGGAGTTGAGATTGGGATTAGGTGTAGGTTTAGGTTTAGAATTTGAGAATACATGTAGGTTTTAGGTCATAGGTTTAGGTTTTAGGCTTAGGTTTAGGTTATAGGTTTAGGTTTAGGTTATAAGTGTAGGTTATAGGTTTAGGTTTAGGTTTACGTTAGGGAGTTGAGATTAGGATTAGGCGTAGGTTTAGGTTTAGGGATTTGAGAATACATTTATATTTTAAGTCATAGGTTTAGGTTTTAGGCTTAGGTTTAGGTTATAGGTTTAGGTTTAGGTTATAAGTGTAGGTTATAGATTTAGGTTTAGGTTAGGTTATAGGTTAAGTTTATATATATATTATAAGTTTTTTATTTTCATTTACATTCACAAACATATTCATCATCCATCCAAGAAAATTGAAACAAGCACATATGGAAACAATCAAGGATGAAACCAGAACTTACATTCTCCACGGGACATCAAGGACATCATCAACAAATCCGAGCATAATCATGAAGCAGATTGATGCTAATGCTGCATTGTACTCGATAAGACATTGCATGAATTAAATATCCAGTGCTCAGCCAGGAGTCAAAATAACAATATAAGGAATAGTTTAGGAACCATATTAGTCAAGGAAATGCTAAAGAAAATTCATATGGATGTTGGACTTGGAAAACAACATCCATATGAATTTTTAATGGTGAGAATCATATCACTACTGAGAAGATTTCAACGGTGAGAATCATTATCACTGCTGCCCCCTTTGTTAATGACTTCAATTATTCCAAGTATTTCAGTTAACACATTAACAAAACCAAGAACAATGACTTTCAAGCACTGTAGTAGCATTGAAAAAGACCTTATATAGAAACTTTCATTTTAGATGGATTCAAACATTCCATAAAAATTACCAAGATCATTGAGTACAAACGCAACAACAACAATTCTGCTTTGCTCAGGCCTATGATATTCTCTGTAATTTCATCATCATATTCATTAGTTCCAATAAAAGAAAAATTCAAAATTCAGATGACTGCATCATCATTAAATCCACAAGCAAAACAGAATTTTTGGAATCAACACTAAATATATGAAAATTACATAGTAAATGTTGAGAATGTTTCCCAGTTGGTGACGGGCAGGGTGGGACGCAATTCGCGTCGAAGGCACAAGACTAATTGCAATTCCATCCCACTTAATCCCTTCTAATCCTACTGCCCAAACACGCCCAAAATCCCTAAATCCCCAAATCCCCAAATCCCTAAATCCTGAAATCCCTAAATCGATATTGAGATTGAGAGAGATTGAGAGAGAGAGAGAGAGAGAGAGAGAGAGAGAGAGAGAGAGAGAGAGAGAGAGAGACCTCACTGTCATGAATGACCTTCAACCAAGCGTGCGTGGGAAGGGTGTTCGGCAACGGACCACAAGAGACAGAGAGGGAGGGATAGATTGGGGAATAGAGAGAGAGAGAGAGAAATGAAGGGATTTTTGGGCACGGCTCTGTTTTGAGCGCGCGTCCCCAATTTTGGGAAATGGTGGTCAGTGCTCTGTGGGACCCACCATGATGTATGTGTTGCATCCATGCTGTCCATCTATTTTTATAGATCATTTTATGGTCTGAGACCAAAAATGGGGTATATCCCAATCTCAAGTGGACCACATTACAGGAAATAGTGTTGAATGAGCGTCGACCATTAAAAATATTTTGGGGGCCATAAAAGTTTTGGAACAAGCTGATTTTTATTTTTTCCCTTCATCTAGGTCTGTATGACCTAATCAACATGTTGGATGTCAAATAAACAGTACAATAGGCCTTAGGGGGATTTTAACGGTGGATATCTAATCACTATTATTTTCATATGGTGTGGTCCACCTGAGATTTATATCCCTTTCATTTGTAGGATCAAGTGATAAAATGATCTTTAAAAATGGATGAAACACATACATCATGGTGGGGCCCACAAAGCACTAACCACCAGCCACAGGGCTGGTGGCTGGGAGAGTAGCCAATCCGTTTCCCAATTTGGGCGTGGATGGGGTAAGACGGACATGGATGTCCTGTCCAGAGCTCTGTGGAACCCACCATGATGTATTTTATTTATCCATTCTGTCCATTAATTTTAATAAATAATTCTAGTACATGATCCCAAAAATAAAGTAGATTGAAGGCCCAAGTGGACCACACCATAGGAAGCACATGTGATTTAATCTCCATGTTTCCTACCGTGTGGTCCACTTTAGCCTTCAATATACCTGATTTTTAGTTTCATGACCTAAAATAATATTTCAAAATAGATGGACAGCTTAGATATAAAACATATATTTTTGTAGGCCCTATAGAGTCTCTATAGAGCCCTATAATTATATTTCAAAATAGATGGACAGCTTCAATATAAAATATATATTTTTTTAGGCCCTATAGAGCCCTATAACCTAATCTTTTTTCTCAAATCATTATAAGGTATCATGCAAAACATTAGGCAGGAACAAGGCTTGAGTGGACTACAAATTGGGCATTGCACTTCCACCATTAAAAACTTCTTGGGAGCTGGAGAAGTTTTAGATCAAGCTCATTATGTGTGTCCCACTTAGATGAGGGGTCAGACCCAGTTTCAACTGCATTCAAAACTCATGTGGGCCCCACCAAGTGCTTTTATATTTTTTTAGATGTCTTCACATAGTTTTAGATGGTATGACCCACTTGAGTTTTGTATACGAATGATTTTTAAGATATCTCATAAGCTAAAGGGGACACATCAAAACTATGTGTATGTCCCACCTTATTCCATGTCTGTATTAACTTATAAACAAGTTGGATCTCAAATAAACATCGCGGAGGGCCCAAAGAAGGTTTCAATAGTGGGTGTCACTATCCCACTCTTTTCTATGGTGGGTCCACTTGAACTTTGGATCTGCCCCGTCAGTCAGACTTACCATTTCATGGTGGGCCACGACCTTAAAAATAAAGTCAATCCATGACTTGGGTGGGCCACACCACATACTATAGTTGAGAGGGTTATCCTCCCATTAAAACATTCATAATCATTTATTGGGCCCACCTAGATGTGGTTCATAGATCCAGCCCATTCATTATGTGTGTCCCACTTAGATTATGAGGAGTTAGCCCAAGTTTCATACACATCCAAAACTCATGTGGGCCCCATGAATTAAATGCTTTTTCTATGTTTTAAGGATGTCTTCACATAGTTTTAGATGCTATGGCCCACCTGTGTTTTGTATACGATTGATTTTTGGACTTAAAGGGGACACATCAAATGCATGGTGTTGATGTTCTAAATACATCATGGTGGGGCGCACACAGATTAACCTCATGGGAAGTTCCCATGAGGTGACCTTATAGTACCATTTCACTATTTAGGTAACTTCTTCTTGGGTGTTACTCTAACCGTGTAGGGCCCACCTTGATATATTTTATGTATATCGACACCGTCCATATATTTTAGGATGTGATTTCAAATCATAAGAACTCAATAAAATTATCCGTTAACATAGATTAATGGAATGAATTAAATAAATAAATAACAGGTTCTCACGAGGTCAATAAGTTGGGTCACAATTTTGACCAGAATATTTGGCCCATTTTACATGTCTGGTCCATTCACTCTATTTTATTGATCATTACCCTCAAATTGACTAGTTACTCGCCCCGATCATGCTACATATGAGAGAGTATTGGGCAAACAAGATTGGTCGACAATTTAAGTGAATTTTGATTTAAACATCTAAAGTTATTTACTTTTCAATCTGAACTGATCAGATTATCCAAAAATGGTTAAAGGTTGTTCATAATATCAAAAATATATGAATGAATAGAAAACACAAACATCAGCTCGATCCAAAACTTCTATGGCCTCCAAGAATTTTTAAATGGTAGAGGTTCAATCACACTATTTCCTATGGTGTGGTCCACTTGAGCTTTGGATATGTTTCCTTTTTGTTCTTTAGACCTCAAATTATCTCTTAACATGGATGAATGGAGTGGATAAAATAAATAAATAACAGTGGACGCCACAGACTTTACTTTGGTAAAAGTAACGAGTAACTCACCTAAATGTAGTAGAGAAGGGTTTCCTTAAAACATTCATGATCATATATTGGGCCTGCCTAAATGTGATTCACATATCCAACCCACTCATTATGTGTGTCCCACTTGGATGAGGGATATCAAACCAAGTTTCAACCGCATCCATGTCTGTATTAACTTATAAACAGATTGGATCTCAAATAAACATCGCGGCGGGCCCTAAGAAGGTTTCAATAGTGGGTGTCACTATCCCACTCTTTTCTATGGTGGGTCCACTTGAACTTTGGATCTACCCCGTCAATCAGATGCACCATTCCATGGTGGGCCACGAGCTTAAAAATAAAGTCAATCCATGACTTGGGTGGGCCACACCACATACTATAGTTGAGAGGGTTACCCTCCCATTAAAACATTCATAATCATTTATTGGGCCCACCTAGATGTGGTTCATAGATCCAACCCATTCATTATGTGTGTCCCACTTGGATGAGGAGTCAGACCAAGTTTCATACACATCCAAAACTCATGTGGGCCCCACCAAATGCTTTTATATGTTTTAGGGATGTCTTCACATAGTTTTAGATGCTATGGCCCACCTGAGTTTCGTATACGACTGATTTTTGGACTTAAAGGGGACACATCAAATGCATGGTGTTGATGTTCTACACACATCATGGTGGGGCGCACACAGATTAACCTCATGGGAAGTTTCCATAAGGTGACCTTATAGTACCATTTCACTATTTAGGCAACTCCTTCATGGGTGTTACTCTAACCGTGTAGGGCCTACCTTGATATATTTTATGTATATCAACACCGTCCATATATTTTTCCATCATATTTTAAGATGTGATTTCAAATCATAAGAACTAAATAATCTCAGGTGGGCCATACCAATCAAAACAATGATGAATAACTATTAAAAACCTTTTGAAGGTCACACAAGTTTTGGATCAATTTGATCTTTGTAGTTTACCTTCATCTAGATCTTCTTTACATTATCAACAAGTTGGATTGCAAATAAACATTACTAAAACCTTACGATGGGGCTCTTTATAATTTTTAATGGCGAGGTACTATATTATCATTCTTTCCAGTGGTGTGGTCCACTTAAGATTTAAATCTACACAATTTTTTATACCTGGCCTAAAAATGGGTTGGAGAAACATAGGGGCGGCAAGGATATACAACACATCATCAAAATCTCACTTTTGTTATCTAACTTTCAATTTTTCTTGTCAAAATACAAAATTTAGTTTTCTTTTTTAAAAAATATATTTTTTTACAATTTGTCAATTTTTTCACAATTTTGTTTAATTTTTTAAATTTTCTTTTTCAAAATATCATTTTTTAAATCTCACTTTTGTTATATAACTTTTCAATTTTTCTTGTCAAAATACAAAATCTAGTTTTCTTTTTAAAAAAATATATATATTTTAGAATTTGTCAATTTTTTCACAATTCTATTTAATTTAAAAATTTTTCTTTTTAAAATATCCTTTTTTTAATCGAAATCTTTTTTTTTTTCAAAATTATCAACATTATTCAAAGTTCTTAATTTTTTTTAAAAAAAATCTAGATTTTTATAAAATTATAGTTTTTTTTTTTCAAAATTTAAAATTTTCTTAAACGTTGTTAATTATTTTTTCTAAGCTTTTGAACTATTTTTTTTTTCGAAATTCATAATTTTTTTGAGCTTTTTCATTTTTGACCTGAACATTAGAGACGGTTTAGGATCGTCTCTGATAGAGACGGTCTTTAGCAATCTGATAGAGACGATCTTTAACAAGGCTATAAGACGATTTAGGACTGTCTCTAATAGAGACGGTCCTTGACAGTCTTTAATAGAGACGGTCTAGGGCCGTCTCTAATAGAGATGGTCCTTGACCGTCTCTGATAGAGACGGTCTTTGACAGTCTCTAATAGAGACGGTCTTTGACAAGGCTGTAAGACGGCTAAGGACCGTCTCTAATAGAGACGATCTTTGATAGTCTCAGATTGCAAGTAAAAGACGGCCAATGATCGTCTCAGATGATCGCATATAAGACGGTCAAGGACCGTCTCTAATGCGGACGACTAATGACCATCTTAGATGACCCATATAAGACGGTCAACGACCGTCTTAAATGATTTGTGGATATTCAAAATTTTAAGACAATATTAAGGACGGTCAGGGGCCATCTAAAATTTTAGAGACGGTTTACGGCCGTCTCTAAAGCGTCTTTAAATCAAGCAATTTTAGAGACAGTCCAGAACCGTCTCTAAATCTCTCTTTTCTTTTCTTTTCTTTTCTTTTCTTTTTTCCATTTTTCACGTAGTGTCCTTCATTTCGAATACGGAAGACAAAAATTTCTTTGTTCTTGTTACACCTTTCAATTTATTACTTATTATTAACATGTACTCAACATACAAACAAATAATATTTGTACAATTACCACTAACTTTATAATATATGCATTTGTCAACTACATTATGCATGAAACCATGTGAAAGTATTTTTAAATCAAACTTCTCATACCACTGTTTAAGGGCTTATTTTAGTCCATGTAAAGATTTAATCAGTTAAAAAAATTTCTTTTCATTTTCTGGTAGAAAAGACCTTCGAGTTGTTTTATATATACCTCCTCATTGAGGTCACCATTCAAGAAAGTTGTCTTTACATCCATTTGGTGGATGTAAAGAAGATGTATGGATACTAACGTAAATAAAACCTAATGGATGTTATTCTAGCTATTGGAGAATATGTGTCAAAATAATGTATCCATCCTTTTTTGCCTAAACCTCTTAGCTACTAATCTATCTTTAAAGGTTTGGATAATCCCAACAGTGTGATATTTCTTCCTACATAGCTACTTACACCCTATGGACTTATAACCTGAATGTAAGTTCACTAATTCTCATTTTGATTTAACACTATTGATTCTATCTCATCGTCGATGGCTTCTTTCAAAAAGTTGAGTCTCTAGAAGACAATGTCACGCCCCAAACTCGGAAACGGGGCTCACAAAATTCCCGATCGCCGAATCCGGTGCCGACAGCCTTCGTAGTACCCCATTCTCTGCTCCTAGCACCCATTTACCAGGTTTCGATCCTGGGATCCTACAAGGAGGATTTTCAATCATTGGTTCGATTTGTAAAAAGCATAACCAAAGGCATAACCTACAAATAACAACAAAAAACTCCATCACATTTCCACTATGATAAAAAAACTTATAAGTACAGTGCTTATAAAGGGAAATACAATGATGATAGACAAAAGCTCTAAGATGATCTGTTATGCGCTCTTGCCTCAACGCTGCTGTAATCCAATGTCACTTGCACTCAACGGTCGTGCATAAGCTTATGGAAAGCTTAGAGGGTGGTGAAAGTGTGTGCGCAATATAGTAATACAATTATACAAAATCAGAGTAATGCAGAATATGCTGATGAATCCATGAATGATGTCGGCCATACCAAGACCATACATGCGAGATGCAACTTAAGCATACCAATCCTCATTTGAGTCCACATATCAATATAACTCAACTCTAGATATCACTGGGGTCTATTGCACTACAAACCAGATTGTCGCCCCATCGCACGCAACAAGGTGAGTGGAAGAGACCTCACTATCCACCTACCAATATCGGGCCCGACTTCTCGATAGCGGACCCATTCCTCGAGCTGGTCAAACTCAGCTTAGCTTTACCCCCTCCTCTCAAGTGAGTAAGGTTGCACCCCCTTCTAACTGACCATGACACAGTGGAAAGCGTGGCCTTCCGGTAATCGGCACTCAGCGCTGATGCATCCACTCGGTCTAAAGGTTAGAGCAACCTCCTGGTATCATAAGGGTTTAGGAAATGTCACCCAGGGATATTTAAAGCACCCCATGTAGAACAAGATTTTTGGTGTCCAATCCTGCCAATCATGATATGCTTGTGGAGGCTAAGGGCCTGATGTCGCTAGGGCGTACAATGTACATGTCACACAATGCGTGATGCATGAATCACGCAATCCAGTCATACTGTAATCATGCGCGTACCGCGCGTTCATGTGGGCATCTCCCCTTATAAGGGAGTTCCATAACAATCTGCCCAATGTCATATGCTATGATCAATCACTCATCTCATCACAAGCATGTAGATGATGTATATGGGTATGTATCATGATGCTATGTTTTCATATACTCATAATCGGCATCGGCCTCGATGATCGGCACTGATAATCAGCATCGATAATCAGCCTAAATACATGGCAGGATCTATATATGAACGGCCGATCAAACCATAATATAAAGATCGGCTTTCGATTGTGGTTATATCAAATCCGATGGCACGGAGGCATCCGTTTATGGTGAATGGGCCCCACTCATATGGGTTAACTCACTAAAAGAATGATGAGAATGGGCCTAACGAGGCCTAAGGGAAGGTCACAATGAGGACATTTAACCATCATTGCCCATCAATGTGGACATTTAACTAACATTACTCCCAAAGAGTGGTCCACATAGAGCCATACGTATAGTGGGCCCATGGCCCCACACAAGGGCCTAATATACATTGCCATGGGCCTCACTCAAGGGCCTCACATAAGGGCCTCAAAAGAATCACAATGGGCCATGCCCATGGGCCTCGAATACATCACAATGGGCCTCGCCCATGGGCTATGAATACATTACAATGGGCCTCGCCCTTGGGCCTCATCACTAGGCCTCATATGTTAAGTGGGCCACATCACATGGGCTGCATTATATAGGCCGCACCAACGGGCTTCATGTATATCAAATAGGCCGCACTAATGGGCCTCATGTATATCAAATCAGGCCCACCCTTATGTATTTATTTTTTTTGAGATCTGACCCATTCATAAGTAATCATAGAGATAAATGAATTGAAGTGAAAACCAAACATCAGCTTGATTGGAAATTACTGTGACTCTTAAGAAGGTTGAACGGTGGATGTCATTGTCCACTACTTAAATGGTGGGGTCCACTTGAACTTTAGATCTGACTCATCCTTGCACTCATGCCACAAAATGATATCTCAAAACGTTTAGACGGTATGGATACAGAGTGTGCATCATGGTGGGCTCTACCGTCCAAACAGTGGACGGTGTAGATAAAGCACATACATCATTAAGGCCCACACCACATGGATGAAACACATACATCTAGAGTGGGTCCCATCGTCAAATGGACGGCATGGGATATAAAATATACATCAAAGGTGGGGCCCACGAAACTTGCTGATGTCGAACAGCGGCTAGTCGTGGGGTCCACATAGCTAAACGGTGTGGATTACATCCACATGTGCAGCAGGTTCTTCGGACCATGCTGACGTCAATAGAGTAGCTATATAGTTGTTGTATGTGCAACTTTGCTGCTTTAAAAAGGTAGAGGTGGGTCCCACGTAGGGCGCACCATCATACATATATCATAAATATAATACAATATATATATATATAATATTATATTTAATATAATAACAACGTCCAGGCCCTAGACGGCCTGGATAGATGTATACATTAAGGTGTAGCCCCATACGTGGGGTGGGTCCCAACAACGTCCAGGCCTTGGACAGCCTGGACAAACACGTACATCATAGTGTAGCCCCACACGTGGGGTGGGTCCCACCGTCCAAGGATGGTGTGGATAAAATACATGAGGTGGGTCTTATGTGATGGACCACCCTCCCATTCAATAGTGATATTATATTATATATTATAATAATAATTATGTGTTTTTTTTTGTAGCTGGTTAGTACACTCCACCGTCAATTCACATTGCACTGTTAGCCACACCCCACTGTCAGTTCACACTCCTCTGCTGGCCACGTCTAGCGTCCATGGACGCTGGACGGACGGTGAGGATATAACATATATTATAAGGTGGGTCCCACATGGACGTGGCCCACCTGATTTGGATCAATCTGATATTTGTATTTTTCCTACATCCGGGCCTGTCCAGACAGGATGCCAGGTGGGTACATTTGATGGACGGTAAGGATAAGATGCATATATACTTCATGGTGAGGACCATCCGGGTGGGCCACATGGCCATATCATCATCAAATAAAATGAAAGAGAGAGAAAGAGAGAGAGAGAGAGAGAGAGAGAGAGAGAGAGAGAGAGAGAGATGAGTGATGGAGGGGCCCTGGCACTATGGGCCCTCTCTTCCATGATTCACAACATACATCAAGTGGGTCCCATTACATGTGGGCTCACTAATCAAAATCAACAGTGGAGATCCTTTCTTCACAAAAATGCAAGGTCTAGATGACCCTATCATACAAGGAAAATAAATATCATGATGGAGTCCATGGAGAATGGCCCCACATGGAATGATCATGAGAATCATGTGGGCCATGGGCCACACCTATGGTCCAAAGTGGGATTCATACCATCGACCAGTAGACCCCACTTGGCCTCTCATCAAAATATAAAAAAATCTAAGCCTATAGAACACCCACCATTGATCTTCTTGGTCTGATGGAAAGGTAGTCTCCTTGGCTTCGATCTTAACAGAAGATGATGAAGAACGAACGGTTGAGATGGGAGATGAGAGAGTAGGAAGTGCGCCACACACAAAACTCTTTCATGGAGGTTGGGAGAGCTTGGACGTGTGATTTTTTGGTTGCTTGGAAATGGGATTGAGAAATGAGAGAGAGAGAGGGTTGTAAGGAAAGAGAGAGAGAGAAAGATGGGTGATGGAGTGATGGATGGGAGAGAGGGATGGGTTGTGTAAGAAATTGTTAACTTTTGGGGGTAGTTTGTGTAAGAGGGGTATGGGTTGTGTAAGGGATTATTGACTTATGGGGTTGCTTGGGGATGGGGTGTGAGGTGATGTGTACTTAACATGTACTTGACCCTTGATGGGATTGTTTGATTGATTGATGTGATATTAAGTAGAGATTCTCTTGAGTTTTGCAACGTGCGACGTTTTCCTCAAACTGAACGCGGGCTCACATCTCCTGGCCTGGGTATCGCTTCGGCGAGCGGGACGCGGCATCGGAACCACGGCGATGGCGCAATCACTCGGGTTAAGTTGACTCGAGTTGACAGCGTGTGGCTCAGGGTCGTGCGTAAATGTCGGTTATAGGTTGCGGTTACCGGAATTCAACAGGGAAGATCGCGGGAATCTACAGAATTGTACAGACTAAGGAACATGTCTTACACATAACCTTATTAAGGTTCTAGGATCATCTTATATAGTCATTGCTACAGGTATCTTCCTGATAACATTATCTTTATTACCTTATGTGAGATGAAAAAAGATATGCTGAGAGTCTATTTGTTAAGAGTCAAGACTCATTTATACTTTCACTCTCTAGCTCTGACGAGGTTCGCTAGGAGATTTAACCTCTTGTGGAGCTTTACTCACTGTTTCTCTTTTGGGGTTTGGACTTCATTATCCTTTGACTTCAAAGATAGTGAGTTCTCAAAGAACTCAACATCTCTGAATTCTATAATAGTGTTAGACTCTAAGTCTAGGAGTTATAGGCTTTGATATTTTGTGCATGCCCTACAAAGGTGCACTTGATAACTCTGGGTCTTAACTTAGTTATTTTAGGATCAGGTATCCTGCAATATGCGAGACACCCCCACACTTTAAGATACCCTATGTTAGGTTTCATAACTTTTCATATCTCATATAGAGAAGTTTTACTTTTCTTAGAAGGAATCTTATTTAGGATGTGACATGCTATAAACAATGCTTCACCCCCACAGACTTAGTGATAACTTTGCTTGTAATAACATTGAGTTGACCATCTGTACTAAGGTTTTATTTTTTCTTTCTGCTATACCATTCTGTTATGGTGTGTATGATGTAATGCATTAGTGTTATAAATCATGTTCTTTGTAGAAGTTGGAGAATTCACTCGAGAAGTATTCCCCCTCTCTGTTACTGCGGAGAATTTTTATTTTCTTATTTGATTTTTTACTTTCGTTTTATATATTTTGAACATATTAAACGCTTCATCTTTGCTATTTAGTAAGTATACATACACGTATCTAGAGCAATCATTAATAAAGGTTATAAAGTACCTTCTACATTCCTGAGTAAAAATACCATTTAACTTACAGATATCAGTATATATAAGATCCAATACTTGAAATGTCTCTCGACACTTGAAAATGGTTTCTTTATCATTTTGGACCATATGCACGCTCCACATTTATCATTCTCATTATTAGTGTATGAGATTAGACCATTCTTAGCCATAAATTTTAAGGTATTATATCCTATATGTGCCAATCTACCATACCATAGTGGTACAGATTCAATCATATATGCAGAAGTGTTACTTTCATTTAATGAAAATGTATTCATTCTATTACAAGCATATCTCTTTTCGAAAAAAATCTCATTCTTTGATAGAATTAGCTTGCCTAACTTGTCCACTACCCGTATTCCAGGTTTTCCCAGAAGATTCCTGGAAACTAAGTTTCATCTCATGTTTGGGATATACGACACATTTATCAAGATCAACTTCTTAGTAGAGGTAAATGCCAATTCCACGATTCCTTTGCTCATGACATTCTATTGGACTTCATTATTCATCTGAACTTCTTAACCATTGGTTACATCCTTATAGGTTTTGAAGGCTTCCTTTTCGTAGCAGACATGTACTGTGGCAGCCATATCGTATCACCAACTGGGGACTTTTCCTTGGATTATGTTAACCTCAGTGATAATAACAACTATTTCATCATTCACCGCACTTGCTTCTTTCTTCGATTTGCGAAATCGACAAACTCTAGCATAATACCTAGTTTTTCCATAAACATGGCAATAGCCTTTGAACTTTCCATTTTTCTTCTGTGTTTTCTTGAATTCTCTTTATTAGGTTTCAGAGAATCGTCTTTCTCAGAATTTTTATTTTGGGTGTTTTCTATTGCATGTACCTTGTATAAGAAATTCTCATTTTTAGCTTTCTTATCGTGGTTGCGGGATTCTTCCTTAATTCTTAAATATTTTTAGATTTGTTCCAGTGTATAGTCATTGGTCTAATGCAGCAACTTCTTCATGTTATCTTTTTACATTGGTGGCAATTTTGTGATAATAGCTTTGACTTGGAATGATTCAAGATGATTAATTTTAATAACCTTAATTCTATTTACAATTAGTTGCAATTTTTAAATTTAGGGCAGCAACCGTTTATTATCTATCATGTTAAAGTTGAAGTATCTGGCTATTAAGAATTTGTTGGTACCTTTTTTTGGGCATTGTATTTGAACTCTATGGCGATTTAAAATTTTTTTTAGACAATATTTGTGTGTACAGATCATACATCCGGTCAGAAATCACATTTACTATGTGTCCACTACATAGCAGTTCATCTTCAGCTCATTTGTTACATGCAACAATTTGTTCGGATGTGTCCTTATCGGTTGCCTTAGGCAGTGACTAAAGATTCGAATGCAAGATGTAGTAAATCTTCAATGCCTTCAAGAGAAACTTTATCTTGTCTCGCTATATTATAAAGTTGGTTCCATCGAACCGATTGAAACAAATCAAATCCTAGTTCATCACTTTGATGGAGGATATGCCTTCGGTTTCCATTAAAATAACACTTTAAGATCGTTGAGAACTTGATATTTTCAATTTATAGATTTATAATTTCTTTAAAAAGAAGGAAAGAAACTGAAAATATTTAGGACTAGCTGAAGCACGTGTGATCATGCTGTCATTAAAGCATTATTCCATTCTCAAAGTAATTGAGACTACTGACAGGTTGTAGAAAAATAACTTCTAGGATACGACGAGCCGATGTGTGGTTCTGCATTCAGCAAGTACGAAGAAACCACTATTGGAACTTTGTAAACATAGTTTGCCTGCATATAAAAAGTTAAAGAAAAATTCTTTAGTTAAAGACAAAGACAGAAAAAATGAAATTGCTAGCTTTGACCACTACACTGGTCTGGTTCTTATGGACTTACTGACTTAGGTTTGTATTGAACATTGCTGACATGATCAAAGAACACTTGGAGCTTTACTAGTTCATATGAGAGAGTGAGTCGAGTGGTTTGTGATGTTAAAATGAATCAACTAAGCTTAGTTTATGTAGGCTAGGGTAGCTGGACATTTTGGTCAAAATTGGAACATGTAAGTCTCTGTACTCCTCTGATTTACCATGCAAATAATAAGTTACTCAACACCCTACTTATTAAGAAAAATATTTCTTCTTTCCTTTTCGATGGGGCACTATTCCAAAACACACCAAAAAAAAATAAAAAAATTCACAAGCCTTTTTACATATTTATATATAATTTTCAATGACACCAACCGATAAGATAACTTGCACCTTTGACATCAACAAATGGATATCGCTAGATAAACAGCTTAGATCACCAAGGATAGGCCTAATGTGGGGTGGGCCCCAATTCTGGGTGGTCCTGCGAACTCCTCGTCGGTCCTTTGTAATTTTTATGTGGATAGTTCTCTGACACGATTTACTATGCCAACGTCAGAGGATGTTTCATGTGTTCACCTGCATGCACACACCCACGTGGGGGAATGTGTCTGCGCGCGCTTGAAAAAAATTCTTTGATACCCTAGGAGACAGTGATAGTTTATACACATGCACTAATAAGAAATTGTGCCAACTTGATTTATTAATTGACCAAATTGGTGGATGTTTAATGGATGGTACAAATTAAAACTCTTAACGATCAAATTTTGAAAAGCAAATGTTTATTAAGGTAAGGAGTTTCCAATAGTGGGTGAATATGTCCAATTTTTGTACCTACATATCAAACCCTATGACGTGGATTGGCTGGTATACCGCACACCAAGTATATAGCTGTTGTAGGTATGTGTTGTGGGAAGACGAGCATTGACGCTCCTTGAGCTCGGCAGCGGAAATAATGATTTTCACTTTAAATAATTTGTAGGCTCCACCATAACGTTTATTTTTCCATCCAATCTATTTATAAGGTCACAAAGACCTGAATGAAGAGGGAAAAAAATGATATTGATCCAAAACTTCTGTGCAAAAAAGGGTTTCAATGATAGATGTTCAACCCCCACTGCTTTTTGCAGTGTGGTTCACTTGATAGTTAGATTTATCTTATTTCACTACACCAAAACAGTGAAAAAAAGACAGTCCAAAACCATCTCAAATGACCAAAAAGGACGGTCATGGACCGTCACATAAGCCGTCAAATTTTGACGTGTCCTATTACTTAAAGGACGGTTGAAAACCGTCATTCTTATTGACGAAAAAAGGACGGTCATGAACTGTCCTAAAAAAGGACGATCATGGACCGTCCTTAAAATGGACTGTCATGGACCATCTCTTTTGAGCCTAAAAAGGACGGTCATGGACCATCCTTTAAAAGGACTGTCATGAACCGTCTTTAAAAAGGACTGTCATGGACCGTCTCTTATGAGCCTTCAAAAGACGGCCATAGACCGTCCTTTAAACGGATGGTTATAGACCGTCCTTAGGAAGGACTGTGATAGACCGTCTCTTATGAGCCTTGAAAGGACGGCCATGGACCGTCCTTTAAACGGACGATCATGGACCGTCCTTAAAAAGGACTGTCATGGACCGTCTTATATGAGCCTTCAAAGGATGGTTATATACCGTCCTTTTCATGGACCGTCCTTTAAAAGGACTGCTATGGGCCGTCTCTTATAACCCTTAAAGGACATTTTTCAAATTTGACCTGTTACAGTATTCTTCCTGATATACACCTGTTATACAATATATTTCATCACATTCACATTCACATCCAAACCCAAACTACGTAAATCCATCCAAACATAAACTACATCCATCTAAACACAAACAATCTTATCCACATTACATTCATCCACGCATAATACATATAAAATAAGTTTAACTTCATAAGTAAAAAAAACAATCTTATCCACATTTCATCACATTCACATCCATCTAAACCCAAACTACGTAAATCCATCCAAACATAAACTATATCCATCCAAACACAAACAATCTTATCCACATTACATTCATCCACGCATAATACATATAAATAAGTTTAACTTCATAAGTAAAAAAAAAAAAAATCAGCAACGATTTTCTTTTTGTGTCTTTCATCTAATAAAAAAATATTCAACCAACAAAATATTATAATTCAGAATCATGAAGAATTGTAGAAACTTCATCCAAAAAAGTGGGCACTTTTTTAAAATAAAACTGATCATTAAAATAAAACTAATACGAGCAAATAATGCAAAAAAAGTGTTTCAATTAATAGAAACAACAAAAATTAAAGCTTTGTAAAAAGGGGCATGTGTTAAAAGGGATAAATTCTTGTTTGTTGCCATGTGATTGGGCTACATTATTATAGCAATCGGGTTCGGGTTCAGGTTCGGTATCAGGTTTAGGTTTGGGTTTTCAAGTTTAGGTTTAGGTTAGGGAGTTGAGATTAGGATTAGGTGTAGGTCTAAGTTTAGGGATTTGAGAATACATTCAGGTTTTAGGTTTAGGTTTAGGTTTTAGGTTATAGGTTTAGATTTAGGTTTAGGTTAAGGTTTAGGTTTAGGGGAATTGAGAATAGGTTAAGGTTTAGGTTTAGGAAATAGGGTTCGGGTTCGGGATCGGGTTTAGGTTTGGGTTTTCAAGTTTAGGTTTAGGTTAGGGAGTTGAGATTAGGATTAGGGTGTAGGTTTAGGTTTAGGGATTTGAGAATACATTTAGGTTTTAGGTTTAGGTTAAGGTTAGGTTATAGGTTACAAGTTTACGTTATAGGTTATAGGTTAAGGTTTTAGGTCTTATAAGTTATATGTTTAGGGAATTGAGAATATGTTAAGGTTTAGGTTTAGGAAATTCGGTTCGAGTTCGGGATCGAGTTTAGGTTTGGGTTTTAAGTTTAGGTTTAGGTTTAGGTTAGGGAGTTGAGATTAGGATTAGGTGTAGGTTTAGGTTTAGGGATTTGAGAATACATTTAGGTTTTAGGTTTAGGTTTAGGTTTTAGGTTATTGGTTAAGGTTTAGGTTTTAGGTTTATGTTAAGGTTAGGTTATAGGTTACAAGTTTAGGTTACAAGTTATAGGTCATAGGTTTTGGTTTTAAGGTTATATGTTTAGGTTAAGGTTAAGGTTTTAGGTCTTATAAGCTATAGGTTTAGGGAATTGAGAATATGTTAAGGTTTAAGTTTAGGAAATTGGGTACGGGTTCGGGTTCGGGATCGGGTTTAGGTTTGGGTTTTCAAGTTTAGGTTTAAGTTTAGGTTTAGGAAATCGGGTTCGGGTTCGGGATCGGGTTTAGGTTTGGGTTTTCAAGTTTAGGTTTAGGAAATCGGGTTTGGGTTCAGGATCGGGTTAACGTGTGGGCTTTCAAGTTTAGGTTTAGGTTTAGGTTAGGGAGTTGAGATTAGGATTAGGTGTAGGTTTAGGTGTAACGACTTAAAAATTTTCGTATTGTGGCTCGAGTACCACCTCGACCAGAAATCACTTAGGATTGAATCCTTTAGAAATTTGACAAAGTTAACTAAGTGTTAAACTAGATTACCTACAAAATCCATTGGAATCACTTTAAATACGATCTGTAAGACCCAAAACTTGTAGAATCATTGATGCCAGGTTACCCTAAAGTCTAGTAGCAAACTCATTACCCAACTGCTCTCGGGAACACATTGGAACTCCGTACAGGTCTAGACCGCACATCGGGAGTCCGAATAATATGAAGTTAAGGACTTAGGACCGCCTTGCTTGGCTTGACAACCATCTCGGAAATCAAATCCAGACAGTGTCCCACGACTGTTCGCTTGAGTCCGGAACGAGAGAGTGTGAAAACCCTAGTTTTCTTTATAAAATAAATATCTTGAATAGTGATCTGGCATGTGTCACTTGCAGACATATTGTAAGCAACTAGACCGTCAGAATTTGACCCAAATACACCCTCGGATTAGGAAAATTTTTATAAACATTTACATGTACTTGGAATTTCTGATCGAAGTCCGCTGACCGTTGAACTGAAACTTATCCACCACGCGTGATCTGGAAACCCTACTGGAATGAAAACTTAACTTCACCTAGATCCAGGATAGGTGAGCTTAAGTCTGACTTTTGGCTCAAGAAGGCCTGCCAGAAGTCCTCCGTTGAGCTGAAACAATGCCGTTTTGGTTATAACATAAGTATACCTTGAACTTAAGTCTATTTCGGAGAGTTTTTAGGCTATATAAGGACCTTAGAGCACCCTCTCTCACAGCCATACGAATTTAGGAAAAACCCTAAGTAAGAAGAGAGAAAAGAAGAGAGAAAGCTAGAGAGTTGTGGGAGATCTCCCTGCTACTGTTTCCAATCACCACACGGGCTGCATCACACTTTTCTTGTCGCTTTCCCGACGATACCGACTCCGTTTTAAGGTAAGAAACCCTAACCCTAATTCTGTTTTGGGGTGTGAAAGTTATAGGTTATGAAATAGCTAACCGGTTTCACTCTTTAGGCTACAAAACTGCCGAATACGGAAGCCTAACAAACCTAGCTGATTCGTTGCAATTCTAAGGTGTAAGATGAGGACTTTAGGTGTATAGGTTACAGTTTTCAATGCTTTCAATGTCAGATAATGATAGATTCATGATTTGCATGCAATTGCACATGTACAAAGTGCTTTCTGTTTTCTGTTTCGATTAAAGATGTAGAATATGGAATTTTACATACTCTAGGTATACGTAGAAATACCGTATACATATAAATTTTGGAAATGTGTTTTCCATGATTATTTGTTGTATGAATATATGATATATGGATAAAATACTTATTTGGCGAAAGGAATCGCCATAATACATGTTTGCTTATATACACTATGTATGTTGAAATTGTGTATTCTAGAAAATACTGTATACATATAAATTTTGGAGATGTATTTGTCATGATTATTTACTATATGAATATGATATACACGAATAAAATACTCGCTTGGCAAAAGGATAGCCCTAATGCATATTTTACTAACATACATCATGTATGTTGAAATAGTGTACTCTAAGTGTTTGTGAAAATGCTTGTGAGAGTAAGTGCTTAGATGTTAGTGCCTTAGATAGGTGCTGAGATGGGGTTCTCAACTACCTTAGAGACATGTATGATTCTCTCAATGTGGTTGTTTACTCTAACCTCTCACTTATGAAATATATGTGTTTGTATCCCTATTTGTATAGTGCTCTATAATATGCTTTATAACATGCTTTGTAACATGTATTATAACATGCTTTATGACATGCTTGTTAACATGCTTGAGTTGCTTTGTTTATTATGCTTTACACCACATGCTATGAATAAAGATTGATTGAGTTTGGGACTATGTCTATAGTCCAGACATTCGGTACCAGACTTGAGATCGTGGCTGAGATTCATGTCGCCACGAAGGATGTGTTTGACGAACTCAAGTCGTACTTCGGTTGGCGATAGTGGTTGGCCACACGAAGTGCTTCTGCGCTTTATATCGTTCAACTTGTTGTACGATCGAGCTAGCCGAGCACGTCAAGTAACTAGTTATGTCTTATATATGTTCACCATGTTTGGTCGCTATTGCTTGAACCTAGGGTACCAAACTTACCAGTGGGAATCCCGTTAACCATGGTACCTCGATCTGCTAAGACTCATGAGCTGGGCATGGTGGTATGGGACACCGTGGTCGAGCTGTCGGCCTACGCTGGGGCCACATGCCTCCCCGTAGTGACCTGTGAGCAACCAGACTCGTGAGCCGATTATGGTGGTATGGGACACTATATTCGTGCTGTTGGCCTATACTGATAAGGTAATGGGGGAGTGATACAATGATTCGGTGTAACAGCCTTGACAGCCCTTCGTAGTGACCTCGAGCATACTCTGAATTTGCGGTGAGGCGACAAGCTTAGCCGCAGTGTATAGAGTATGAACTAGGCCTGTATCTGTATAGTGATGAATCGTTGAAGAGGTGATGGGGGAGTGGTGTAACGATTCCGTGTAACAGCCCTGGTAGCCTCTGCAGTGACCTAGAAACATTTTGTCGTATCAGATTAACTAGGATTGACGACCCTAGAATGGATCATGTTTGGGAATGATACAAAGGAGGTACTTTAGTTTCCCAATACTGCTGGTTGAAATGGACTAATAACTACTCGGTAATCATGCTCATCATCGCACCGCACGTGCCTAGTAGATGTGGAGCATTGAGGGAGGTATGCATCCGCGAACGTAAGATGATGTCGCATGAGGGTGGTTTGGCAAGGGCATTCATCATGTCATTTCATACTTACATTTAATAAGAGTAGTTAGGATTGTTTGATTGTACTGCTTTATCATTACTGCTTGACTGAATTGATAACATGTTAACCTATGCTTTATTATTCCACTGAGTTAGCTACTCACTCCCACGTTACGGGACGGTGTTGTACACACCAACCAGACTCTGTCACAGGTATAGAGGATGCGTTGATTCAGGAGGCAGAGCCAGAATATGATGAGGACCAGGACGAGTTCTCATATATGCAGTACTCTAACAGCTACGCTTAGGCCGACTGGATCGTGGGAATTTCAGGATTTAATCTTAGATGTATTTTGACCCCTTTTATTCAGAAATAATACATGTATATGGATACTCAGTTAGTGTTCATACTCTGGAGATCAGGATGGTTTTGTTCCTTTACATACATTATATATACAGTTTTAGTCTTCCGCTTACCTTTGTACATTTGATCTGGAGTATGAATTACTGTTTTGGTATAATCTCACTCATGTTTACTGTTCTAACACAGACAACATTTAATCATTATTATTTATGTTGCATAAGTGATGCGTTGGAACTCGGGAGTTAAGTTATACTCGACCCCCGATTTTCAGGGTGTGACAAGTTGGTATCTAAGCATGATTTTGATTAAACCAGATCTGTGTTATGTTCCCACGATGTACGCTGACGCATTACAACTTAGGAGGGTGCGATAAAGTATAGAAATAGTCCTAGGTGTTCCCGATTTCGCCATTTGACGAAGTTTGTCGAAAACAAGCGTTTTGATCGAGTCCGTGCTCGATCCTGATCGCATGAGTCTATTCCAAATCGCTTCTAGACCATCTATTGACATGTCTAAATCACTATCCACCCAAATCCAGTTGTTGAAAATCAGTAAAGGTCAGTCTAGATCTGAAATTTCTTGAAAACAACCGATCTGGAACAGATTAAAGTCGGGGGCCTCCCACTTAAATCCAGTGGGACCCAGGATTGAACCAAGGTGCATTTGGTACCTTAGGATAGTGGAGGACACAACCTCACCGTGGCGGCGTGGCGCTGGGCAAGGCGGACCGCGGCAGCATCGCGGTCACCGCGGCGCACAGCGGTCAAGTGGGTCCTCTTGTGTTAGGTCGGGCCTGGGCATGGTCGGCCCGACCTCCACACACGTGTGGTGTGTGCGAAATGTGCAAAGGGTTCCTATTTCTAGGTCTATAACACCCCTCTCTCTCACATCTTTCCTTCCAAGCTTCCTTCCCTTCTACCTTCGATTTTTCCTCTCAACCCTTTCCCCTAATCTGTCAATCCACCATTTTTTATCATGATCCACCCACTTCCATTGATCACAGCAACCCTAACCTCCTACCCTTCCCCTTTCTTCCACGTTTGAGCTCTCACACCTCCCATTCGAAGTTCAAAATCGTGTAACTTCCTAACCCATCCCATTTCTCCCTTGTTCCTTCTTCATTCCTTGTCCTTTGTGTCTCTTCAACACTTGTTGGGACTGTTGTTTGTGGAGAACCAAAGAAGTCAGCCCCTTCTCTCTCTTTCCTCCACTTCTATAGCCATTTTCGAGTTGGTTACGGCCATTTTCTCCTTTTCTTCCATCCTCTCTCATGGGAAAGAGGAAGTCTACCGCTGATGAAGCTGGGCCGAGCAGCCCTACCCATTCCAGAAGAAGGGCTGACGATGGGGCCGGCACTAGCACCGTTTGAGAGTATAGGTCGAAGCGAGACCTGGATCCCTAACTACCGATCAGGGATGCGCTACTAATTGGTTTGAATACGGTCGTTTTGCTGGCTGTAAGATAGTGTTTGAAGCTCACGTGGATGAAGGGATGTTTGGGCTACACCCGATAATGGACTATTTGGTGGATGTCGTCGGATGGGGTCCTATATTTGAAGGCGAGTCTCCTGCATGTGAGAACACGGTTCGTGCCTTCTACACTCATATCATAGACCCATCGTTGGAGTTGCTTCAATTCACTGTCTCTATGAGGGGCATAAGGCATACGATTACTGTGGCTGAGGTGGCGTGACTCCTGAACATTTCGCGGGGTGAAGTGCTTCCAACTGACAATTTCTCCAGGAGTGCGCGAGAAAGGGATCGCTGTACGTGATACCTTTGTGGTCGATGGGTTTCTTGGACGCGAGGAAACTGTCTTCCATTGATGAAGATGACAGATGACTTCCGTTTTCTCCACCACATTTTCACATATAATGTGTATCCAAGGTTGAGTAACCGTACAGAGTGTACTTGATTGATGGTGGATTTTCTATACAGGATGGGACATGGAGACAACTTATGCCTGCCCACGTTCATCTTGTATCAGATAGTTTAGGTTGTTCGATCTGTCAGGAACGACCTCTCGCTCCCATTTGGCCGCCTGATATGTAGGATGGCTCGTGATGTCGGTTATAGGCTCAACATGGAAGACCTTGTGCCAGTTTGAGTCATAAATGAGGCTACACTTAACAATATGAAGATCGGCCCTTGCCAGCGGCAAGCCCGACTCGACGAGTCTGGCGATGAGTCGGATAGTGCCAGTGAGGAGAGTGTTGACCTCGAGGCTGGTAGCGGAGATAGTGGCGGTGATGGGGTATAGGAAGAGGAACCTGAGGCCCAGGATATAGAGGAGAGTTCACCTCCTGCAGCTCAAGAGTAGGACACCGATCGGGCTTCCATAGATGCACGCTTAGCCCGTCTTGAGGAGGGCCAAGCCGCCCTGCGACAGGAAGTCGGGCTAGTCCAAACCAAGCTCAGCAAGGTGTCTCGCACCTTGAAGGCCATCCTGTGTTGTTTACAGGATAAGAATGCTCCTCCATCACCGGATTCAGATGCCTAGACATCCGAGTTGTTGTGGTTGTTTTGGTTACCGCATTAGGCGGTTTATACTTTCATGTTAATGATGTCGTAGTTAGTAATATGTTTTAAGTGTTTGATGTTTGGATATAATTGGGTCACATGTAATTTCTGTCATGGTTCATGTAACTCTGTAGTCTATGTATTATGATAATTTTGGGTAAATGAAAAGCATGTAACCTCTTTTGCTATGAGATGTGTAGAATGCTTAAAGTGCTTATATGATGTGTTGCTATGCTTTATCTTACAAATGTTACACCTTATGTTGTATAGGGCATGCCACGGCAGTATACGGTGAGCACGGTACACCTCCTTCTTACCGGCTCGATGGACCAGACTCCTTCTGGTAGAGGTGGTCCTACGGACCGAGGGTTAGATCCTGATCAGCCTTCTGCTAGTCCTACTGGTGGACTGCCACCTTATACGCCCCCAATTCATGAGCATGACTCACAGGCTGCTCCACCTACTGATAGGATTGAGCAGTTGATGTTGATGATGCATCAGCAGCAGATGCAGGAGCAGCAGATGCAGCAGCAGCAGCACCACCAGCAGCTTATGACCATTATTGCTGAGGCCTTATCTCAAGGTGGTAGTGCAACTCCACCTCCGACATTTGCACATCCTGCTGAGCATTCGGAGCCTCCTGCTCAGTTTGAGGATGTGCCTCTGGCCACACCCGTTGCACCTCCTACTGGAGATGTTGGTACCCGCGGTTTACTCGAGTGATTCCAGCGCTTGAGGCCTCCCTCATTCATGGGTTCTCACAGACCCGAGGAGGTAGAGTTTTGGCTAGACTGCATCTCCAAGATGCTACGGATGTTGCACTGTACTGAGGCAGAGCAGGTCGAGTTGGCCACTTTCATGTTTGAGAGGGAGACCAGTTTATGGTGGGACAGTGTGCTGCGGTCTGTTGCAGTGGACTATATGTGGACATGGGTAGCATTCGAGTTCCGGTTCCATGAGAAATATTACCCGCAGACCGACAGACATGAGCGGGAGGATGAGTTTCTGCGCCTCAGGCAGGGAGGCATGACGGTTACTGAGTACGAGCACCGCTTCACAGAGTTGGGCCGCTTTGTCCCGACTGTACTAGTTGATGAGCAGATACGAATGCGTCGTTTCTCTTTGGGTTTGCGACCTGACATACGGTCGAAGATGTACTGCATTAGTATACCTTCTTATGCGGAGCTGGTGCACATGTCTATCATGGCCGAGCAGGATGTTGATCGGCTGGCCCGTTCTCGGGGTACCATGGTTACTAGACCACGACCGGATGTATAGAGCACGCCTTTCTTAGGCAAGAGGCCTCATATCGACTCTCCCCCAGGGCCGCGGCACCATTAGTTCCTATGAGGCGCCCTCTTGTGACCTGCACATATTGCGGTAAATCGGGGCATCCTGCTGAGAGTTGTTTCTCACGTATGATGGCTAGCGGGTTCTCACCGGCATAGAGGCTGAACTGCCCTCGCCCTCAGGCCATATCAGCACCACCTTTACAGACTGCCCCTGCCCATCCTTCCTTCCGACCTCCTGTATTACGCTTCAAGCTACCTCAACGGCCCTTAATTCCACAGCCGAACCATCAACAGCAGGCTCGAGTACATACGCTTGTTGCCGAGGCACCTGAGACGTCGATTTCAGCCCGACGGCTTTTGAGGGTACGACTCACATTCACGGTACTTCCGTCTCCTTATTGGTGGACACTAGGTCCACTACTTCTATTATTTCTTATGGGGCAGTTAAGCGTTTAGCTTTACGTACTACTCCCACGAAGGGATTGAGACTCACTACGGCGACCGAAACTTTTTTGAATGTCGTACGGATATGTGAGGGTTGCTCCGTGGATTTGGGTAGCAAGACAGTGCTCATCGACCTCATTGATGCTCCACTATGGTATTACGATATTATTCTCAGTATGGACTCTCTCTCGAAGATGAGGGTAGAGATAGATTGTGATACTCGAGTCGTGACGGCCTATGGATCTGACGGCACAACTTTCACGTTTCCAGTGCAGGTCAGTTGGCCCTGCCGTGTTGACTGTTATACTGCTTTATTAGCGCCGATCGATGGTCCGGCATTAGAAGATACGCTGGTGGTTCGGGAGTTTACAGATGTGTTTAAGACGATTCCTGGTTTGCCTCCTCGGCGCGAGATCGATTTCACCATTGATCTTACGCCTGGTGCGACACCTATCTCATTGCCGACTTATCGTATGCCTCCATGTGAGATGGAGGAGCTGCGGAGATAGATTGACGAGCTAGTAGAGAAGGGTTTCATATGACCTAGTGTGTCTCCTTGGGGAGCACTTGTCCTATTTGTGAAGAAGAAGGACAGGACACTACGGTTGTGTATTGATTACCGTATGTTGAACCAGGTCACAGTGAAGAACAAGTACCCTTTGCCCAGGATAAATGATCTGTTTGATCAGTTGAAGGGGGCGAAGTATTTTTCGAAGATTGATCTGCAGTCAGGGTATCATCAGCTGCGCGTCCGAGATGAGGACGTATAGAAGACGGCTTTCAGGACATGCTTTGGGCACTACGAATTTCTGGTGATGTCATTCGGTCTTATGAATGCACCGGCCATGTTCACGGACCTGATGAACCGAGTACTTCGACCATTCCTATACCGATTCATCATCGCCTTTATTGATGACATTCTTATATACTCTACGAGTCGGGAGGAGCACGAGGAGCACCTGAGAGCGGTGATGGATACGTTGAAGAAGAATCAGTTATACACGCAGTATAAGAAGTGCGACTTCTGGCAGGATGAAGTCAAGTTCCTCAGACATGTGGTGTCCAAGGATGGGATAGCAGTGGACCTTGCCAAGGTAGCCGTGGTTCAGGATTGGCAGCAGCCTGGCTTAGTTACCGAGGTGAAGAGTTTCCTTGGTCTGGCAGGGTATTACAGACGCTTCATTCGAGATTTCTCGAAGATTGCCAGGCCGTTGTCTCAGTTGACATGGAAGGATCTGAAGTTCGCCTGGAAT
Organism: Magnolia changhungtana; assembly: GCA_030180095.1. Classification (NCBI taxonomy): domain Eukaryota; kingdom Viridiplantae; phylum Streptophyta; class Magnoliopsida; order Magnoliales; family Magnoliaceae; genus Magnolia; species Magnolia changhungtana. The sequence continues at coordinate 3,381,630 of JASAUF010000662.1, forward strand.
AAGAAGGTGGAAGCAGCTTTTAAGGAGCTGAAGGATAGGTTGACATCCGCCCCTGTGCTAGTATTGCCAGAGCAAGGGGTGAAGTACACGATTTACACTGACACGTCTCGCGTTGGTTTGGGTTGTGTCCTTATGCAGAAGGACATGGTGATTTCGTATGCCTCGAGACAATTAAGGAAGCACGAGGAGAATTACCCTACACACGACCTGGAGTTGGCAGCTGTTATCTTTGCATTGAAGCTCTGGAGACATTACCTCTACGGAGAGGAGTTCGAGCTTTTCTGCGACCACAAGAGCCTTAAGTACATATTCACGCAGCGAGACTTGAATATGAGACAACGCCGATGGATGGAGACCTTGAAGGACTTCAAGTTTGAGGTTTCCTACCATCCTGGCAAGGCAAACCTTGTGGCTGACGCGTTGAGCCGCAAGAAGGCTATAACATTTGCGGCTCCGTTGATGATAGCTGAGTGGGACATGGTTGAGTTCGTGCGGGACTTCGAGCAGAGACTCAACGTGGAGGAGCCATTTGAGTGTGTTGCGCACGTTCGGGTGCGACCACTTATTGACGACAGGATCATTGAGGCCCAAAAGGGCGATGTGCGGTTGTCTGAGCTTCGAGAGCAAGCTAGCGATGCCGAGGACTCTGAGTGGAGGGTTGGTTCTGATGGGGGTCTACGATTTCGTGGCCGCCTATGTGTTCCTGATAGTCCTGACTTGAGACAGGAGCTTCTCGAGTCTGCTCATAACTCGAAGCTTGCGATGCATCCTGGTAGCATGAAGATGTACCAGGATATGAGACGGTCGTATTGGTGGGATAACATGAAGGCCCACATTACTGAGTTCGTTTCTCATTGCCTGACGTGCCAGCAGGTCAAGGCAGAACGTCGCCGACCTCCTGGACTGCTTCAGCCCATGCCCATAGCAAAATGGAAGTGGGACTTCATTTCCATGGATTTCATATCGGGGCTGCCGAAGACGAGGAAGGGACACAATTCCATCTGGGTGATTGTGGACCGGTTGACCAAATCGGCCCATTTTCTCCCTATCAGAGTCACGAACTCTGCAGACGAGCTGGCTAGATTGTATATCAGAGAGATTGTCCGTCTGCATGGAGTTCCTTTAGAGATCGTGTCGGACAGAGACACTCGGTTCACATCTATCTTTTGGACTCGTATCCATGAAGCGATGGGTGTGAAGTTGAAGTTCAGTACGACGTTTCATCCTCAGACTAATGGATAGACAGAGCGGGTGAATCAGATTCTGGAGGATATGTTGTGAGCATGTGTGTTGGACTTTAAAGATAGTTGGGATGACTGTCTTCCTTACGTAGAGTTCGCCTACAACAACAGCTTCCAGGCGAGTATTAGCATGGCGCCATATGAGGCCCTGTATGGTCGCCCTTGTAGAGCACCGCATTATTGGGCTGAGGTTGGCGAGCGTAGTTTGATTGACCCGAAGTTGGTACAGGCGACTACAGAGAAGATCGAAATATTAGGCGTCGACTTCTCACAGCACAGAGCAGGCAGAAGAGTTACGCCGATACGAGGCGGCGACCGCTTGAGTTTGAGGTCGGAGATCATGTATTCCTCCGAGTTTCCCCTATGAAGGGAGTCCTTCGGTTTGGGAAGAAGGGGAAACTCACACTGAGGTTTATCGGTCCGTTTCAGATACTGGATCGAGTGGGTGATGTGGCTTATCATCTTACTTTGCCCACGCCACTTACAGCTGTACACAACGTATTTCATGTATCTATGCTGAAGAAGTACGTTCCTGATCCTTCACATATCATCAGATGAGAGCAGGTACAGCTGAGTGAGGATGCTACATATGAGCTGCGCCCGACGCGTATCCTTGATAGGAAGGAGCAGGTACTGCGTAGCAAGGTCATTCCACTTGTGTTGGTACTATGGACGCATTATTCAGAAGAGGAAGCTACGTGGGAAACGGAGGCTGAGGTCAGAAAGAACTACCCTCAGATTCTCGAGGAGTATGAAAAGGTACAAATTTCAAGGACGAAATTTTTGTTTAAGGGAGGTAGATTGTAACGACTTGAAATTTTTCGTACTGTGGCTCGAGTACCACCTCGACCAGAAATCACTTAGGATTGAATCCTTTAGAAATTTGACAAAGTTAACTAAGTGTTAAACTAGATTACCCACGAAATCCATTGGAATCGCTTTAAATATGATCTGCAAGAACCAAAACTTGTAGAATCATTGACGCTACGTTACCCTAAAGTCTAGGAGCAAACTCATTACCCGACTGCTCTCGGGAACACATTGAAATTCCATATCAAGTCTAGACCGCACATCGGGAGTTCGAATAATACGAAGTTAAGGACTTAGGACCGCCTTGCTGGGCTTGACAACCATCTCGGAAATCAAATCCAGACAGTGTCCCACGGCTATTCGCTCGAGTCCGGAGCGAGAGAGTGTGAAAATCCTAGTTTTTTTTATAAAATAAATATCTTGAATAGTGATCTGGCATGTGTCGCTTGTGGACATTTTGTAAGCAACCAGTCCGTCAGAATCTGCCCCAAATACACCCTCGGATCAGGAAAAATTTCATAAACATTTACATGTACTTGGAATTTCTGATCGAAGTCTGCTGACCATTGAACTGAAACTGGTCTGCCACGTGTGATCTGGAAACCTTACTGGAACAAAAACTTAACTTCACCTAGATCAAGGATAGGTGAGCTTAAGTCTAACTTTTGGCTCAAGGAGGCCCACCAGAAGTCCTCCGTTGAGCTGAAACAATGCCGTTTTGGTTATAACATAAGTATACCTTGAACTTAAGTCTATTTCGGAGAGTTATTAGGCTATATAAGGACCTTAGAGCACCCTCTCTCACAGCCATACGAATTTGGAAAAAACCCTAAGTAAGAAGAGAGAAAAGGAGAGAGAAAGCTAGAGAGTTGTGGGAGATCTCCCTGCTACTGTTTCCAATAACCACACGGGCTGCACCACACCTTTCTTGTCCCTTTCCCGGCGATACCGACTCCGTTTTAAGGTAAGAAACCCTAACCCTAATTCTGTTTTGGGGTGAGAAGGTTATAGGTTATGAAATAGCTAACCGGTTTCACTCTTTAGGCTACAAAACTGCCGAATACGGAAGCCTAACGAACCTAGCTGATTCGTTGCAATTCTAAGGTGTAAGGTGAGGACTTTAGGTATATAGGTTACGGTTTTCAACGCTTTCAATGTTAGATAATGATAGATTCATGATCTGCATATAATTGCACATGCACAAAGTGCTTTCTGTTTTCTGTTTCGATTAAAGATGTAGAATATGGAATTTTACATACTCTAGGTATACATAAAAATACCGTATATGTACAAATTTTGGAAATGTGTTTGCCATGATTATTTGTTGTATGAATATATGGTATATGGATAAAATACTTATTTGGCGAAATGAATCGCCATAATACATGTTTGCTTATATACACTATGTATGTTGAAATTGTGTATTCTAGAAAATATCATATACGTATAAATTTTGGAGATGTATTTGTCATGATTATTTGCTGTATGAATATGATATACATGGATAAAATACTCGCTTGGCGAGAGGATAGCCCTAATGCATATTTTACTAACATACATCATGTATGTTGAAATAGTGTACTCTAAGTGTTTGTGAAAATGCTTATGAGAGTAAGTGCTTAGATGTTAGTGCCTTAGGTAGGTGTTGAGATGGGGTTCTCAACTACCTTAGAGACATGTATGATTCTCTCCACGTGGTTGTTTTCTCTAACCTCTCACTTATGAAATATATGTGTTTGTATCCCTATTTGTATAGTGCTCTATAATATGCTTTATAACATGCTTTGTAACATGTATTATAACATGCTTTATGACATGCTTGTTAACATGCTTGAGTTGCTTTGTTTATTATGCTTTACACCACATGCTATGAGTAAAGATTGATTGAGTTTGGGACTATGTCTATAGTCCAGACATTCGGTACCAGACTTGAGATCATGGCTGAGATTCATGTCGCCACGAAGGATGTATTTGACGAACCCCAGTCGTACTTCGGTTGGCGATAGTGGTTGGCCACACGAAGTGCTTTTGCGCTTCATATCGTTCAACTTGTTGTGCGCTCGAGCTAGCCGAGCACGTCAAGTAACCCGTTATGTCTTATGTATGTTCATCATGTTTGGTCGCTATTGCTTGAACCTAGGGTACCAAACTTACTAGTGGGAATCCCGTTAACCATGGTACCTCGATCCGCTAAGACTCATGAGCTGGGCATAGTGGTATGGGACACCGTGGTCGAGCTGTCGGCCTACGCTGGGGCCACGTGCCTTCCCGTAGTGACCGGTGAGTAACCAGACTCGTGAGCTGATTATGGTGGTATGGGACACTATATTCGTGCTGTCGGCCTACATTGATAAGGTGATGGGGGAGTGGCGCAACGATTCCGTGTAACAGCCCTGACAGCCCTTTGTAGTGACCTCGAGCATACTCTGAATTTGCGGTGAGGCGATGAGCTTAGCCGCAGTGTATAGAGTATGAACTAGGCCTGTATCTGTATAGTGATGAATCGTTAAAGAGGTGATAGGGGAGTGGTGTAACTATTCCGTGTAACAGCCCTGGTAGCATCTGCAGTGACCTAGAAACATTTTGTCGTATGAGATTAACTAGGATTGACGACCCTAAAATGGATCATGTTTGGGAATGATACAAGGGAGGTACCTTAGTTTCCCAATACTGCTCGTTGAAATGAACTAATAACTACTCGGTAATCATGCTCATCATCGCACCACACGTGCCTAGTAGATGTGGAGCACTGAGGGAGGTATGCATCCGCGAACGTAAGATGATGTCGCATGAGGGTGGTTTGGCAAGGGCATTCATCATGTCATTTCATACTTGCATTTAATAAGAGTAGTTAGGATTGTTTGATTGTACTGCTTTATCATTACTGCTTGACTGAATTGATAACATGTTAACCTATGCTTTATTATTCCACTGAGTTAGCTACTCACTCTCACGTTACGGGACGGTGTTGTACACACCAACCAGACTCTGTCGCAGGTATAGAGGATGCGTTGATTCAGGAGGCAAAGCCGGAATATGATGAGGACCAGGACGAGTTCTCATATATGCAGTACTACGGCCCGGCTACGCTTAGGCCGGCCCGGATCGAGGATTTCAGGATTTAATCTTAGATATATTTTGACCCTTTTTATTCAGAAACAATACATGCATATGGATACTCAGTTAGTGTTCATACTCTGGAGATCATGATAGTTTTGTTCCTTTACATACATTATATATACAGTTTTAGTCTTCCGCTTACCTTTGTACATTTGATCTGGAGTATGAATTACTGTTTTGGTATAATCTCACTCATGTTTACTATTCTAACATAGACAACATTTAATCATTATTATTTATGTTGCATAAGTGATGCGTTGGAACTCGGGAGTTGAGTTATACTTGACCCCCGATTTTCAGGGTGTTACATTAGGTTTAAGGATTTGAAAATAGATTAAGGTTTAGGTTTAAGAATTCGGGTTTGGGTTCAGGATTGGGTTTAGGTTTGGGTTTTCAAGTTTAGGTTTAAGTTTAGGTTAGGAGTTTAGATTAGGATTAAGTGTAGGTTTAAGTTTAGGGATTTGAGAATAGGTTAAGGTTTAGGTTTAGGAAATCGGGTTCGGGTTCGGGATCCGGTTTTAGGTTTGGGTTTTCAAGTTTAGGTTTAGGTTTAGGTTAGGGAGTTGAGATTAGGATTAGGTGTAGGTTTAGGTTTAGAGATTTGAGAATACATTTAGGTTTTAGGTCATAGGTTTTGGTTTAGGTTAAGGTTATAGGTTTAGGTTAAGGTTTAGGTTATAAGCTATATGTTTAGGGAATTGAGAATAGGTTAAAGTTTAGGTTTAGGGAATCGGGTTCGGGATCGAGTTTAGGTTTAGGTTTTCAAGTTTAGGTTTAGGTTTAGGTTAGGGAGTACGATTAGGATTAGGTGTAGTTTTAGGTTTAGGGATTTGAGAATACATTTATGTTTTAGGTCATAAGTTTAGGTTTTAGGCTTAGGTTTAGGTTATAAGTGTAGGTTATAGGTTTAGGTTTAGGTTAGGTTATAGGTTAAGGTTTAGGGGAATTGAGAATAGGTTAAGGTTTAGGTTTAGGAAATCGGGTTCGGATTCGGGATCGGGTTTAGGTTTGGGCTTTCAAGTTAGGTTTAGGTTTAGGTTAGGGAGTTGAGATTAGGATTAGGTGTAGGTTTAGGTTTAGGGATTTGAGAATAGGTTAAGGTTTAGGTTTAGGAAATCGGGTTCGGGTTCGGGATCGGGTTTAGGTTTGGGTTTTCAAGTTTAGGTTTAGGTTTAGGTTAGGAAGTTGAGATTAGGATTAGGTGTAGGTTTAGGTTTAGGGATTTGAGAATACATTTAGGTTTTAGGTTATTGGTTAAGGTTTAGGTTTTAGGTTTAGGTTAAGGTTAGGTTATAGGTTACAAGTTTAGGTTATAGGTTATAAGTTAAGGTTTTAGGTCTTATAAGCTATAAGTTTAGGGAATTAAGAATATGTTAAGGTTTAGGTTTAGGAAATTGGGTTCGGGTTCGTGATCGGGTTTAGGTTTGGGTTTTCAAATTTAGGTTTTGGTTTAGGTTAGGGAGTTGAGATTAGGATTAGGTGTAGGTTTAGGTTTAGGATTTGAGAATACATTTAGGTTTTAGGTTTAGGTCTAGGTTTTAGGTTATTGGTTAAGGTTTAGGTTTTAGGTTAGGTTATAGGTTATAAGTTTAGGTTATAGGTTATAGGTTTTGGTTTTAAGGTTATAGGTTTAGGTTAAGGTTAAGGTTTTAGGTCTTATAAGCTATAGGTTTAGGGAATTGAGAATATGTTAAGGTTTAGGTTTAGGAAATCGGGTTCGCGCTCGAGATCGTGTTTAGGTTTGGGTTTTCGGGTTTAGGTTTAGGTTTAGGAAATCGAGTTACGGTTCGGGATTGGGTTTGTGTTTGGGTTTTCAAGTTTAGGTTTAGGTTTAGGTTAGGGAGTTAAGATTAAGATTAGGTATAGGTTTAAGTTTAGGGATTTGAAAATAGATTAAGGTTTAGGTCTAAGAAGTCGAGGTTTGGGTTCGGGATTGGGTTTAGGTTTGGGTTTTCAAGTTTAAGTTTAGGTTTAGGTTAGGGAGTTTATATTAGGATTAGGTGTAGGTTTAAGTTTAGGGATTTGAGAATAGGTTAAGGTTTAGGTTTAGGAAATCGGGTTCGGGTCGGGATCGGATTTTAGGTTTGGGTTTTCAAGTTTAGGTTTAGGTTTAGGTTAGGGAGTTGAGATTAGGATTAGGTGTAGGTTTAGGTTTAGAGATCTGAGAATACATTTAGGTTTTAGGTCATAGATTTTGGTTTAGGTTAAGTTTCTAGGTTTAGGTTTAGGTTTAGGTTTAGGTTATAAGTTATAGGTTTAGGGAAGTGAGAATAGGTTAAGGTTTAGGTTTAGGGAATCGGGTTCGGGTTCGGGATCGGAGTTTAGGTTTGGGTTTTCAAGTTTAAGTTTAGGTTTAGGTTAGGGAGTTGAGATTAGGATTAGGTGTAGGTTTAGGTTTAGAGATTTGAGAATACATTTAGGTTTTAGGCCATAGGTTTAGGTTTTAGGCTTAGGTTTAGGTTATAAGTGTAGGTTATAGGTTTAGGTTTAGGTTAGGTTATAGGTTAAGGTTTAGGAATTGAGAGTAGGTTAAGGTATAGGTTTAGGAAATCGGGTTCGGGTTCGGGATCGGGTTTAGGTTTGGGCTTTCAAGTTAGGTTTAGGTTTAGGTTAGGGAGTTGAGATTAGGATTAGGTGTAGGTTTAGGTTTAGGGATTTGAGAATAGGTAAAGGTTTAAGTTTAGGAAATCGGGTTCGGGTTCGGGATCGGGTATAGGTTTGGGTTTTCAAGTTTATGTTTAGGTTTAGGTTAGGGAGTTGAGATTAGGATTAGGTGTAGGTTTAGGTTTAGGGATTTGAGAATACATTTAGGTTTTAGGTTATTGGTTAAGGTTTTGGTTTTAGGTTTAGGTTAGGACATAGGTCTAGGTTTTAGGTTTAGTTTTAGGTTATAGGTTTAGGTTTAGGTTATAAGTGTAGGTTATAGGTTTAGGTTTAATTAGGTTATAGGTTAAGGTTGAGGGAATTGAGAATAGGTAAAGGTTTAGGTTTAGGAAATCGGGTTTGGGTTCGGGTTACGGTTCGGGATCGGGTTTAGGTTTGGGTTTTCAAGTTAGGTTTAGGTTTAGGTTAGGGAGTTGAGATTAGGATTAGGTGTAGGTTTTGGTTTAGGGATTTGAGAATAGGTTAAGGCTTAGGTTTAGGAAATCGGGTTCGGTTTCGGGATCGGAGTTTAGGTTTGGGTTTTCAAGTTTAGGTTTATGTTTAGGTTAGGGAGTTTAGATTAGGATTAGGTGTAGGTGTAAGTTTAAGAATTTGAGAATAGGTAAAGGTTTAGGTTTAGGTTATAAGCTATAGGTTTAGGGAATTGAGAATAGGTTAAGGTTTAGGTTTAGGAAATCGGGTTTGGGTTTAGGTTTTGGTTTTCAAGTTTAGGTTTAGGTTTAGGTTAGGGAGTTGAGATTAAGATTAGGTGTAGGTGTAGGTTTAGGGATTTGAGAATATATTTAGGTTTTAGGTTTAGGTTATAGGTTATAGGTTCGAGTTTAGGTTTTGGTTAAGGTTAAGGTTTAGGTTTAGATTTAGGTTATAAGCTATAGGTTTAGGGAGTGAGAATAGGTTAAGGTTTAGGTTTAGGAAATCGGGTTCGGGTTCGTGATCGGGTTTAGGTTTGGGTTTTCAATTTTATGTTTAGGTTTAGGTTAGGGAGTTGAGATTAGGATTAGGTGTAGGTTTAGGTTTAGGGATTTGAAAATAGGTTAAGGTTTAAGTTTAAGAATTCGGGTTCGGAGTTCGGGTTCGGGATTGGGTTTAGGTTTGGGTTTTAAGTTTAGGTTTAGGTTTAGGTTAGGGAGTTTAGATTAGGATTAGGTGTAGGTTTAGGTTTAGGGATTTGAGAATAGGTTAAGGTTTAGGTTTAGGAAATCGGGTTCGGGTTCGGGATCGGGTTTAGGTTTGGGTTTTCAAGTTTAGGTTTAGGTTTAGGTTAGGGAGTTGAGATTAGGATTAGGTGTAAGTTTAGGTTTAGGGATTTGAGAATACATTTAGGTTTTAGGTTTAGGTTTAAGTTATAGGTTATAGGTTATAGGTTTAGGTTTAAGATTAGGTTTAGGTTTAGGTTTAGGTTATAAGCTATAGGTTTAGGGAATTGAGAATAGGTTAAGGTTTAGGTTTTGGAAATCGGGTTCGGGTTCGGGATCGGGTTTAGGTTTGAGTTTTCAAGTTTAGGTTTAGGTTTAGGTTAGGGAGTTGAGATTAGGATTAGGTGTAATTTTAAGTTTAGGGATTTAAGAAAACGTCAGGTTTAGGTATAGGAAATTAGGTTCAGGTTCGAGATCGGGTTTACGTTTGGGTTTTAGGTTTAGGCTAAGGGTTTAGGGATTCAGATTCGGATTTGGGATCGGGTTAAGGTTTTGGTTTTCAAGTTTAGGTTTACCTTTAGGTTAGGGAGTTGAGATTAGGATTAGGTGTAGGTTTAGGTTTAGGGATTTGAGAATACATTTAGGTTTTAGGTTTAGGTTTAAGTTATAGGTTATAGGTTTAGGTTTAGGTTTAGGTTAAGATTTAGGTTTAGATTATAAGCTATAGGTTTAGGGAATTGAGAATAGGTTAAGGTTTAGGTTTAGGAAATTGGGTTCGGGTTCGGGATCGGGTTTAGGTTTGGGTTTTCAAGTTTAGGTTTAGGTTTAAGTTAGGGAGTTGAGATTAGGATTAGGTGTGGGTTTAAGTTTAGGTTAAGGTTTAGGTTATAGGTTTTGGTTTACGGTTAGGTTTAGGTAATAGGTTATAGCTTTAGGGAATTGAGAATAGGTTTAGGTTATAGGTTTAGGGTGCAGTTTAGGTTAAGGGTATGGTCCCTGCAAATACAGATATAAACACGGCCTGTCCAAATAGTTAGGCCCCTCCAATGCTATCCATAGAAAATGGACAGCTTCATCATGGTTATAACAGTGGTTTCCACCTTTCAGGGACCCCCGCTCATCCGGATAGCTCCAACGCACATCCGGGTCTACTCCATCAATTTTGACCAAATACATAAACACAGCCTGTCTAAATGGCTAGGCCCCTCCAATGTTGTCCATAGGAAATGGACAGCTTCATCATGGTCATAACAGCGGTTCCCACCTTCCAGGGACCCCCGCTCATCCGGATAGCTCCGATGCACATTTGGGTCTACTCCATTAATTTCGAGCAAATACATAAACACAGCCTGTCCAAATGGCCAGGCCCCTCCAATGCTGTCCATAGGAAATGAATAGCTTCATCATGGTCATAACAGCGGTTACCATCTTCCAAGGACTCCCGCTCATCTTGATAGCTCCGACACACATCCGGATTTGCTCCATTAATTTCAAGCAAATACAGAAACACGGTCTGTCCAAATGGCCAGGCCCCTCTAATATTGTCCATAGGAAATGGACAGCTTCATCATGGTCATAACAATAGTTCCCACCTTCCAGGGACCCCCACTCAAAATCCGGATAGCTCCGACGCACATCCGGGTTTGCTCCATTAATTTCGAGGAAATACATAAACACGGCCTGTCGAAATGGCCAGGCCCCTCCAATGCTGTCTATAGGAAATGGACAGCTTCATCATAGTCATAACAGCGGTTCCCACCTTCCAGGGACCCCCGCTCAAAATTCAGATAGCTCCAACGCACATCCGGGTCTGCTCATTTAAATAAAATGGATTATCAAGATCATTTAAATAAAATCAGCTCCAATCAACAATCTGACCTGGAGGATTCTGTTAGCATTGTTGACGACACCTCGAACCTTATTTTAGGGCCTAGAAATTCAAAATTAGATACAAAAATTAGAAAAACTAAAGAAATTTAAGTAAGATAGTCATAGTCCATGTGAATGAGCACAAGTATGCACCAACATATGAATTTTAAAAAGCTATTGCATATCATAAAAAAAATAATAAATAATAAATCCTTGTGTTTGGATATTCAACAAAATGGGTTAGAATGAATTCATTTGCCTAATTCATGGAAACCTTGCGTTTGGATATTCAACAAAATTGAATTGTAATATTTTAATTCAGTTCAATAAACTCAAATTTCTGAGAAGGATTTAATGGTTTTAAATCCATGGTTTTCTGGAAAAGGTCCATTTCCTGAACGTCAAATTCAACGGGGAAAGTAAGATGGTTAATATTACTTTTCACAGTGCAAAGTTTCAGTTATGTCTCTTCTTTACCTTCCATTTTCCTCTTAACAAGAAAATCCATATTTACTAATATTCTTATTTTTCTATTTTTCAAAAGAATGAGTTCGGACTCCGAAAGCGTCGGCTCCGGCACTCGTACTTTCAGCCCAAACCCTAACCAAGGACTCCAAAATTACAAAGTACTCATAAATATTCATTGCAAACATTTTCTATCTATGTGCATAATATTATTGGTGTAGCCAATCCCAATTAGTTGGTATAAGGCTTAGATGATGGTGCTGATGACTAAGCATCCATATGTCTTGTAAGATTCATATAGAATAAAAGTTCTCAATATGCATCTTTTATGAAAGTACAATGTACCAGACTAGAAAGGAAACACAGAAGTAATAGAGAAGTCTATGTTACATCAAGTAAAAAAATCAAAATTAACCATGCTTTAAAAAAGAGCACTCACACATTCTTCAAGCCTTGTTGTTGAACAAAATCTAGACATTATTTCACAAGCTGCACCAGATCGAAATTTATTAAAGCATGAAAGTTGATTTCACCAATTAAAAAGAAAAAAAGAAATATTTTCCTTCTTATTTATTTCCATCCCAAGAAAATTCACAATTTTACATCTCGTAGCCACTTTAAACAGAAACAAACCATTTCTAGCATTATAATCACCAGAATGATTATAGGGTTGAGAATTCAATGGAACTACAGTGCATGTACATCAAGAAAACATTTACTAAATAAAAAATTCCAATTTATCAGTAGGGTCCAATTTATTAGTCAGATACATCCAGCTAGACCGAATACTGCTTCTTCTTTTTTTCTAGATTGAAACAGGGTAGATAGTTGATGATCTTTTCATATATAACCAATGTGACATATGGAGAGATAGGACTTATAATTATGCCATGTGCCTCGCTTATACATCTCCTAACAAATTTTCTTTCTAATACAACAAAAAAGCTCATCACTTGTCCATCCTTTGTTCATGAAACAAAATGAAGGTTCTTCTTGAAACAATGCTGGGTTTCAAAATCAATTTGAAAACACTATATATAAGCGTGTTTTGCATAAATGATAAAAGCCATATATATAAGATCTTGATGTCACCAAAGAATATATCAAAATCAATTTGAAGGCACTGTGGATAAGTACATTTTGCAGATAAGTATGATAAAAGGGTGTGAAATACCTACAGAGACTGTCCACACATCACACGAACATATCATGATAGTTTTACATTCAAATAAACCATTCCATTCATCCATCAATTAGATGGATCTAGCAACTATAGCTAGTAATGAAGGCTTGCACATTCAGTTCCAAGTAATCATATGCAACAAATATATAGGAGACCATAGGTACCTGCATATAACATAGTGGTAAGAGTAATGGAAAAGAAGTAAAACTAGTAAGTAGCAATCCCATGAAATAGGACACCCTGCTACAACCTAAAAACTCTCTTTTATAAGAAAGTGTGTGTGAGATACAGAGATAGGATATACCCTAGAGAGCGAGAGAGAGGTTTACCTTGACAACTGCTATAAACATCTCCCTTAAACTGCACTTCCTGAACCAACAGACACTCACACACCCTTCCACGAAATGTATCCTGAAGAAACAAAGCAACTATCAGCATACATGGAAACATCTTAACTTGTATGCTGGGCAAATTGTACCCTTTAATACATTACAACCAGTAATGTTGGCAACCTTGTCTTCCCAGCAACCACCATTATAGTTCAAACACTCGTTTGTCTGAATTTTGTGAAGTGTGAACTGACAACATTCATTTGAAAATTTAGCTGAAAATAAAATATAAAAACAATAGAAAATGAGATGCAAAAATCTGATCTAAGGCATGCGTTTGTACATTTAATGATTCTACATGTATTCCAACCATCCACACCCAAAAGAAGAAGAAAATTTTGGTAAGCTTCTTTCAAACTTAAAATCTTGGTAAGCTTCTTTTGAGAACTATTTATCTGAAACTCCAGAAAAGAACTTCTCAAAAGAATTTTAGATAACTCCACCAAGAACTATTTATTTGGATCTATGAAAGAACCAAAAAAGAGAAATCATGACCATTTAGTTCCCTAGAAAGCATGAAACAACTCACAATGCCATTCCCTTAAAACCATGAAAGAACCAAAACTAATCAACAAAAAAAAAAAAAAATGATTGAAGAACCGCTCTAGCACAAGCAACCCCCCTTCTTTGAAGAAACTAATGACAGATTCAGTTTCAAAGATGGTAGCTCATGCTTAATGAATGAATATCATATTCCTTATGCAGCAATATCTACAAAAATCTTATTAGAGTTGCTTGTTGTCACAAACCCTTAGCTGGATAAAGTGTGCTATATAAAACCATGATTGTAATAACCTTCTTCTTAGTTTTTGTACCCTTTTGCTGCTGGTATGAGTACCAGCTACTGTTAGGTACCCATACCAACAACTGTACACTAATATTATTTCTAATCAAAGGATTCAAAGAGCCATGAAAAAGATTAAAGACATTAAGAAAAAGATGTTTTCAACAACTTATATCAAGCCAGAGTGCCTCAATAGGGCCTTTCCTTTGCCTTTCAATACAGTGGAGATGGTTGAAATGAAAAAGAAAGAAAATAAATAAATAAAATCAAAACTCCAAACAATGAGATCTGAAAGGAAAACAGATCTAGGCGAACAACACTTGTCAAAGATCTAAGTCGTTCATCAAGAAGGGTGCATTGTAAAATAAAATACAGCAGTATACACTACGGATTCCAAAAAGAATATGTCAATGAAAAGCCATTCGATCAAAAACTTAAAAGGAAAAAGAAAAATAATGAAAAATAATGATGAACATGTGAATCAAGTGTTTAAGAGTGGAGGTCATTGAACCAACTCCTTTTCCACTCATTTGATTTTGCAATTTAGAGGACCCTAAAACTCTTTTGCATCAACTTGTCCTAGCCAAAAACCATAGCTGTTATTCAAAATAGGCTTCTATAATGATAGAGGCCGGATGCTCTAGAAGGAATATCACCAAAGGGTGCTTTGAATAATCCAGTGGGCTATGTTGTCTGATGGAATTTGCAGTCATAAGACATGAAGACTTTGAAAAAGGCTGCCAGAAGTGATAGATGATAGATGGAGTAGGATCTAAAGGAAACTGAAAGTTGTCATAAAGAATCTGGTTCCCATGCATCATCTACCTCTCATATACCAATCTTCCATATAAGAATATACTCAGTTAATTAATACGCATGCACCAACATTGATCATGGACTAGTTGCAAATGAAAGGTTAGCAAATATGAGAAGCATATGAGAAATAGCTGCATGTTGAACACATTGAATATGCAAATTTTAGCATGATAAATTTATCATGGTCGATAACTTCAAATCACCCACACAATCAAAAACTTATCTTAAGACCATAGCAGCTAGTAAATTCCTTCAATCTCATGCTGTCAAAAAATTTTAGTTTTTTTAAATCATTGTTTAGATAAAATTACATGCTCCATTCCATTGTTATTCATTTATCATTTTGATTAAAAAAATTGAGACCCATATTTTGAACTTCCAATTGTACATAACAATTGGAAGTTGAAAGAGACCCAAATATAACAATGATGATACTTTGAATTGAGTGGGCCCCCAAATAAATAGACCAGTCTCCACAAATTGTACAGATTGGATTATCCTACAGATCCAACTGGCGAACTTTTCCCATGCTATAATCCGTTTAGAAGTCATCAGATAGGATAGATAAGACAACCCAATTGGTGATATCATCTACAATAGCATCAAAGGGACAATGCCCAGTCCTGCATGAAAATGGTAGAATTAACAGAACCAAACGCACCTGCATTTGCAATCTTAATAAATAATAATAATAATAATAATAATAATAATAATAATAATAATAATAATAATAATAATAATAATAATAATAATAAATGAAGAATACTAGTATTTAGACATCATTAGATAAGAATATAGATACACAAATCTACATTACACATACTCTCTCTTTCTTTTTTTTTTTTCTTTAAAAATGAGAAAGTTCTTCTCTTTTACTTACCCCTGTGCCTTTGCTAAGGTAAAGTCCACCACCACGTACTAGAAGCCAAAGACCACCATCAGCCCTCCATCCCATATTCTGAATTCTCCGTGCAACTGTTCTATTGTGTGGTTGCTAGTATGGCTGCAAAATATGAGAATTACATAAGAACCTTCATGACTTCTTGTTTAGTATAAAGACCTGGCACTTTCTTAATATTGTTTCATGACTTCTTGATTTCTTTTCTTATTTTCATTTATCAAATATATGTCCATTATCATGCACCTTCATGAATAAAGAGAGGAAGAACGAAATTTAGGATACATCTATTCACCCCCGATGCAACAACAGCAGAAGCGACTAACAAATTGCTCAATGAAATATCAACGCAAAGGAAATCTAGGGAAATTTCTGTTATAAATTGTTGTTGTCTTTGTTCTGGATGAGATTAATGGCATTGATATTTCATATGTAAAAGGTATGATCAATCCAAACAACCAGTAACAAGAGAGATTGCCTTATGTAAGTTCTACCATTCAAATACAAAAGAAAAAATAGCAACCACATCATCAAGTAGTTGAAAAATCCCAATCTCTTTCAAATTTGAAAAATTTTCACTTGTAACCAACCACATCATCAAGTAGTTGAAAAATAGCAAGAACACATAAAAAGAAAAAAACGGAATAATCATCCAACCAATCTTACAAAAAAGGCGGTGATGGGACATCGTAGGCAATAAATTCAAAAAATGAAATAAGGAAATACAAACCTTTTAATCATCCCATCAAAAAATGGTAACAATACAAAAACAACAACAACACAATTCACACCTCCATTGCGTGGCAAAAAAAGAAAAAAAGAAAAAAAATGAAAGGTATAAACATTAAATCCCCATAAAAACAGCAATAAATCTAAGAAGAGAAACTAAAAAAGAGTCAACCCATGACTCTCTATTGAAAAATATAGGTCATAGAACAATTAGCCTCAATCTCTAACAGTAGCAATGAAAAAGGCTAGCCCCACAACAATGAATAAATGGGTGAAAATGAAATCAGATGCTATCATAGCTAAAATAACTCAATCTCTAACAAAAACAATTTGAAAGGCTACACCAAAGAACATTCCTTAACTCAAAAAAAAAAAAAAAAAAAAAAAAACAAAAACAAAAAACAAAAACAAAACAAAACCATAAAAATTCAAGGACAAATAATAGAAAAACATGAAAAACTAAAGGCCAAAACCAATTATCACCAACTGGAAATATCAAAAAGTCCCAAAAATACTAACCAAAAGAGAAATTCAAGAAAATTTCAGACTAACAAGTATCAGAACCTACTTCAACTAGTATCATTAAAGAGATCATTTCCTAAACACCCAACATGAAACAAAAAATACAAAAAATCGAACCGTCCATGTGCCTAAATGAGGCATTGAGAAAACAACAAATCCACATCCAATGTGAAAAGGCCAAAGACTGGATGGCTGTGATCTTTCAATTTGTGAGAATCTAGGGAACAAGCATGCAATTCCTCGGCCCCATGATTTTTATAACGGGCCTTAGTTACTATTAGTGGGGACCATCACTTAGCATTATAAGCCCCCACATCTTGCATATAGATGGTTAAGAGGAATAGAGTAAGTAGAGGACAACACCAGTCCACCTAACAATCAGACCTGTTAAAAAGAGAAACCCAAAGATGATTGAGAAAAAAATGGTCCCTAATATGAGAAATCAAGATCCTCCAATCAGGGCAATTTTTGGAGCAAGTTCCATCCAATTGGGCCAATGGCCTAGATCACCGAACCATGGCCCCCACTTGCCACAGTGCGAAGATGTAGGCCCCACAAATCGCTCTATCAACTCACCCTTAAAAAAAAAAAAAGGAATTTTCACATTTGCTCAACCAAGAGGATCACAACACCACCACCAAAGCATCATCAAATCAAACAAAAACTCCATTAAACACTAAGCAATAGAAAAAGAATATTCATTTGGAAGAAAACCCAAATCACGGTTTTTCCTTTCTTGCCTTCCAAAAGAACCCAAACCGAATTTTGCCATCCAAAAGCATCCACATAACTATCTATATAAATCAATGCAAGTTCTTGCCTCAAGTTCTATTGGTATACTAAGCCCAAACGAGTACTAAAATGGGAAAAGGAGATAAAAAGGATACGGACCGCTCTTACGATGATTTCTAGCCCTTGACCGATTGGGTCCGAGAGGAAGGACACGATACCATCTTCCTCAATCTGCCCGTTACCATACACAATGGGATCGGTGATTCCAATGATGTGGCCCACATGATGGATGGATAGATCCGATCGTAGTGGAATACATCATAGTGGGACCACATAAAACACATCATGGTGGGTCCGATCAGTGAGGAAAGAGAAGCTCACCTATTTAAAGACATTGATCCATGGAAGATGACGTCGTCGATGGTGAAGGAAGATGCTGCTGCTCGAGGCGATGGAAGATGCTGGCGAGAAGATGCCGCGGCTTGAAAATGAAAAAATAGAAATGGCGCTCGCAAATCCTCTTCTAAATAACATAACTCTTTCAAATCCGAAACGGTGTGTGTTTAGCATTGTTTATAACAAAAGAACCTGTTAACAGTCGTACATGCATGAGGGACCATTTTCTGGATGGTTAAGATTGTATTATATAAGAAAATTATAAATATTAAACATTTACAACTAGAAGGATTATTTGAATGGTCTGGATAACTCTATATTATTGCCACTATTTTCATGAACGAGTCACCACTATTTTACATTTTGTACAAAACTCACTGTTTTTTTACAAAACAAAAAATGGTAAATATAGCTTTAGAAAGGGGAGGGTTCTATGGGCCCCATCATGATGGATATGTTTCATCCACGCCGTCCATCCATTTCTCAACTTCATTTTGAGTTATATTACCAAAAATTAGCCCTAATTAAGTCTCTGGTGGACCACAAAATGAGAAAAAGGTGGACAGTTGGACGTCCACCATTCAAAATGTGTGGTGCGCCACAGATAATTGACTTTTGGCTACGGCTTTTATTTGACATCCAATCTGTTGATTTGGTCACACAGGACCAAATAAAGGGAAAAAACAAAAATCAGCTTGATCCAAAACTTTTATGGCTATTGATCATATTTTTAATGGTCGACGCTCATTCAACACTGTTTCCTTTAATGTGGTCCACTTGAGATTTGCATATATCTCATTTTTGGTCTCATATTGTAAAATTACCTATAAAAATATATGGACGGCATGGATGAAACACATACATCATGGTAGGAGCCATAGAGCACCGGCCACCTGCCATTGGCTGGTGTGAGGGGGAGTAGTCAATCCGTTCCTAAAAGTACGGACACGGATTTCCTGTGAAAGCCTTTCGCAGGAAGTTCCTGTGCAAGATTCTATATGGGGGCCACTATGATGTTTGTGAGAAAGCCACTCTGTCAATCCATTTTTAGAGTTCATTTTAGGACATGCCACCAAAAATGAGGAGGATCAAAAACTCAAGTGGGCCACATGAGAGGAAAAAGTGGAGATTTAGTGACCACCATTGAAACATTTATATGGCCACAAAACTTTTGTATCAATTTAATTTCTTGGCTTTTTCACTTCATCACAGTGAAAATGACCTTATAAACGGTTTGGATGGAATATAAACATCAAGGTGGATCCTGGGAAGGTTTCAATAGTAGGAATTCCTTTCCCCACTGTTTCATCTAGTATGGCCCACTTGAGTTTTTGATCCTAATCATTTTCGGTCTCATGTCCTAAAATGAGCTCAAAAATCGGAAGAACGGGTTGGATTTTTAACAAACATCACAGTGGGCCCCATCCAGAATCCTTGCACAGGAACTTCTTGTGAAAGGCTTTCGCAGGAAATCCGCGTCCCAAAAGTACAGAGTAAATCTTATGGGGCCCACCATGATTTATTCATTTTATCCACTCCATCCATCCATTTTAACATATAATTTTATTACATGAGCTAAAAAATGAAGATAAAAATCTGAAGTGGACCATATCATGGGAAATAGTATAAACTAAACGTCTGCATTAAAAAAATTTGGGAGGCCACTGAAGTTTTGGATCAAGTTGATATTTTAGTTTTCCCTTCATCCATGTATTTGTGATCTATTGAACAGGTTAGATGACAAATAAAAATCACTGTAGGATAAAAAAATGAGGTATATTCTAATCTCAACTGGACCACATTATAGGAAACAGTGTTGAATGAGCGTCGACCATTAAAAAGGGCCATATAAAGTTATGGATCAATCTGATATTTTTTTCCCCTTCATCTGGGCCTGTATGACCTAATCAACAGATAGGATGTCAAATAAAGAGTACAGTGGGCCTTAGGAGGGTTTTAATGGTGGACATCCAATCACTATTGTTTTCATGTGGTGTGGTCCACCTGAGATTTATATCCCTCTCATTTTTGGTATCAGGCCCTAATATGATTTGGAAAAATGGATGGACGGCATGGATAAACACATACATCATGGTGGGACTCATAGAGCATCGACCAACATCCAAAAATGGTTACTTGCCTCGATCATACTACATATGAGAAAGATATTGGGCAAACAAGATTGATCAACAATTTGAGTGAATTTTGATTTAAACATCTGAAGTTATTTACTCTTCAATTTGAACCGATTAGATTGTCCAGAAAGATATTGGGCAAACAAGATTAATATATATATAACTTTTGTTGCCTTTAGAAGTTTTTAATGGTGGGCATCACTGTCCCACTGTTTTTTGTGCTAGGGTCCACTGGAGCTTTGGATTTAACTCGTTCTTTTGATACTGCCCTAAAATGATCTCTCCAAATGGATGGAAGGTGTGGATGTAAAACATACATCATATGGTGGGTCCAAAAATGAGAGGTATATAAATATCAAGTGGACCACACCGCATGAAAACAATAGTGATTGGATATCCATCATCTAAATCCTTGTAAGGCCCACTATACCATTTATTTAGCATCCAATCTGTTTATTAGGTCAGACATGCCTAGATGAAGGGGAAAAACAAAAATCATCTCGATCCAAAACTTTTATGGCCTCCAATATGTTCCCCTTATCTTAGGTGTGGTCCATTTAATCTTTGGATATGATTCATTTGATATATATATATATATATATATATATATATATATATATATATATATAGACACACACACACGATTTCGAGTCATGTTTCGGATCGAGTCACACACACACCCGAATTGGAGTCAGGTTTCGGATTAAGTCGAGTCTAACCAAATCGAGTTTCAGGTCAAGTCAGGTCGAGTTACTAGATAACTCGAACTCGACTTGGTTTGAGTTCGGATTGGATGAAGCCTACTCGGTTCAAACCGACTCACCATTCGGTTCAGATCGAGTTGGGTTTGAACGAGTCGAGTTAGTCGAGTCATCTCCTGCCCAGCTCTACTACTTACTATAATAGTCTCATGTCAAATGTCTTGATTCATCAAATATCATACATCATATCCCACTAACCACTAACTTTAATTCTAGTATATGTGACCTAATGCATTTATGTTGGTATGATAAAATTAAAAATATCTCAAAATATATGCAATGTTTTAAACACATAAGAATTTTATTATCCACTTGCATACATATGCAATGTTTTAAACACAATCAAGAACGCACGTTGGGACCAACCTGACCCGAAATTGACCACCAATGCGGGCCATTGCTTGTACTTCAAAAAAAAAAAAAACACTATAACCATTAGGTTATGCTGATTCTCTATTTTGTGTGGATCTCAAATGAAGCAGAATTACAACCTAAAACTGACCAGAGTAGTTTTAAAAGATTACTTATGACAAAAAAAAAAAAAAAAACAAAAACAAAAGATATCACACCTGCTTTTAAATCACTATTAATTTGTGCAAAGATACGACTCATCTCATGACCTCTAAAACAAGTACTACTTCACATGCCTTAACATGGATGCAAAGTCCATTTAATCTTTGGATATGATTTATTTGTGTATATATCTAAAGGCCACAAAACTTCTATATCAAGATGATATTTCTGGTATCAATTTGATCTTTGTAGTTTACCTTCATCTAGATCTTCTTTACATTATCAACAAGTTGGATTGCAAATAAACATTACTAAAATCTTACGATGGGCTCTTTATAATTTTTAATGGCGAGGTACTATATTATCATTCTTTCCAGTGGTGTGGTCCACTTAAGATGCAAAATCTACACAATTTTTTATACTCGACCCAAAAATGGGTTGGAGAAACATATATAGGGGCGGCAAGGATATACAACACATCATCAAAATCTCACTTTTGTTATCTAACTTTTCAATTTTTCTTGTCAAAATACAAAATCTAGTTTTCTTTTTTAAAAAACATATTTTTTTTACAATTTGTCAATTTTTTCACAATTTTGTTTAATTTCTTAAATTTTCTTTTTCAAAATATCATTTTTTAGTGGGCATACTTTTGTTATATTTCAATTTTTCTTATCAAAATGCAAAATCTAGTTTTCTTTTTAAATTATTTTTTTTCAATTTGTCAAAATTTTCACAATTTTGTTTAATTTTTTAAATTTTCTTTTTCAACATATCATTTTTTTATCGAAATCTTGCTATATAACTTTTTAAATTTTTTTGTCAAAATATAAAATCTAGTTTTCTTTTTTTAAAAATATATATTTTTACAATTTGTCAATTTTTTCACAATTTTGTTTAATTTTTAATATTTTCTTTTTCAAAATATCATTTTTTTATCGAAATCTTTTTTTTTCTTCAAAGTTATCAACATTATTCAAAGTTCCTAATTTTTTTTTTCAAAATTTTGATTTTTATAAAATCACAGTTTTTTTTTTTTATATAAATATTGTTAATTATTTTTTCTAAGCTTCTTAACTATTTTTTTTTTCGAAATTCATAATTTTCTGGTTGGTAAGGACCTGAGAATTAGAGACGGTTAAGGACCGTCTCTAATGCAGACGATCTTTAATGGTCTCAGATGACGGCTATAAGACGGCTAAGGACCGTCTCTAATAGAGACGGTCATTGACAATCTCTAATAGAGATGGTCCTTGACAGTCTCTACTAGAGACGGTCTTTCATAGGGAAATAAGACGGCTAACGACCGTCTCTAATAGAGACGGTCTTTAACAGTTTCAGACTACAATTAAAAGACGGCTAAGGACCGTCTCTAATAGAGATGGTCTTTGACAAGGATAAGACTATTAAGGACCGTCTAAGATTATAAGTAAAAGACGGCCAATGACCGTCTCTAATGCAAACGACCAATGACCGTCTCAGATGACCGCATATAAGACGGTCAAGGACCGTCTCTAATGCGGACGGCCAATGACCGTCTCAGATGACTGCATATAAGACGATCAACGACCGTCTTAAATGGTTTTTGGACGTTCAAATTTTTAAGACAATATTAAGGACGGTCAGGGGCCATCTAAAATTTTAGAGACGGTTTACGCCGTCTCTAAAGCGTCTTTAAACCAAGCAATTTTAGAGACATTCCAGAACTGTCTCTAAATCCGTCATTTTTTTTCCATTTTTCACGTAGTGAGTGTGGTCCACGTGATAGCTGGATCTGTCTTATTTTTCGTGTCAAGCCTTAATAAGAGTTCTCCAAAAAGATGGATGGTATGGATATAACACATACCTCGTAATAGGACCCACAAAAAGTGATGGGGATTACAACAGCAAAAAATAAAATAATAATAATGAATAAATAAATAAATAAATGAGGAACTTATGGCTCAGGGCTTTCTATAGCTACGGGCCGTAGCCATAGACCACGCCCCTGCCATTTCAATGTCCTTTTATATGTATCGAAGCTCTTTCGATATGTACTTTGATATATTGAAGGTCTTTCGATTAATCGAAAAGGGTCCAGAACTGTCCAGCGAGTTTGCCTCAAAAGTCCTACAATTTTCGATTAATAGAAGGTCTTTTGATTAATCAAAAAAGGTATTTACTTTTAGCTACGGATTATAACCGTAGCCACAACTGTAGTCTGTGCCAATCTATGAATTTTATTTTATTTTTTATATTTTTTTTAAAATTTTTTTACATGGAGAACTTCATTCTACCTACAATTTTCTCTAATACATATTTATATAAATATGTATATATAAGCATATAAATTTTTTTCTCTTTTTTTTTTTTTCATTTCTTTATTTATTTAACAATAATATCTTCTAAACCAAAATTAGTTACTTGACGTACACTATATGATTTTGGGGTAGGAGAAGCTATTTTTCAGGTCGATGGTCGAAAATCCATTTCATTCACTTCACGGTCAATTTCAATCAGTTTACAGTCAATTTCGCTCATTTCATTTACTTCACGGTCAATTCGCTTCACTTCACGGTCATTTCCATGCATTTCACGGTCATTTCCATGCATTTCACGGTCATTCCCGGCAATTCCGTGTTGATTCACAGTCATTTCCACACATTTCACGGTCAATTCGCTTCACTTCACGGTCATTTCCATACATTTCATGGTCATTTCCGGCGATTCTGTGTTGATTCACGGTCATTTCAACACATTTCACAGTCAATTCCTTTCACTTCACGGTCATTTCCACACATTTCACGGTCAATTCGCTTCATTTCACGGTCATTTTCATGCATTTCATGGTCATTTCCAAGCATTTCACGGTCAATTTCCTTCACTTCACGGTCATTTCCACACATTTCACGGTCAATTCGCTTCACTTCACGCCCATTTCCATGCATTTCACAGTCATTCTCGACGATTTCGTGTTCATTCACGGTCAATTCGACGCACTTCACGATCAATTCACTTCACTTCACGGACATTTCCACACGGTCAATTCACTGCACTTCACCGTCACTTCCATGCATTTCACAGCCATTCCCAGCAATTCCGTGTTCATTCACGGTCAATTCGACACACTTCACGATCAATTCACTTCACTTCACGGACATTTCCACGCACTTCGCGGTTAATTCACTTCACTTCACAGTCATTTTCATGCATTTCACGGCCATTCCTGGCAATTCCGTGTTCATTCATGGTCAATTTGACGCACTTTACGGTCAATTCACTTCACTTCACGGCCATTTTCATGCACTTCGCGGTCAATTCACTTCACTTCACCGTCATTTCCATGTATTTCACGGTCATTCTCGGTGATTCTATGTTCATTCACGGTCAATTCGACGCACTTCACGGTCAATTCACTTTACTTCACGGACATTTCCACACACTTCGAATCAATTCACTTCACTTCACTGTCATTTCCATGCATTTCACAATCATTCCCGGCGATTTCGTGTTCATTCACGGTCAATTCGACGCACTTCACGGTCAATTCACTTCACTTCACGGACATTTCCACACACTTCACGGTCAATTCACTTCACTTCACCATCGTTTCCATGCATTTCACGGCCATTCCCGGTGATTCCATGTTCATTCACGGTCAATTCGACGCACTTCACGGTCAATTCACTTCACTTCATGGCCATTTCCATGCACTTCGTGGTCAACTCACCGTGAATGACCGTGAAGTGCGTCAAATTGATCATGAATGAATACGGAATCACCGGGAATGGCCGTGAAATGCATGGAAATGACGGTGAAGTGAAGTGAATTGACCATGAAGTGCGTGGAAATGGCCATGAAGTGAAGCGAATTGACCGTGAAGTGCGTCTTATTGACTGTGAATGAACACGGAATCACCGAGAATGACCATGAAATGCATGGAAATGACGGTGAAGTGAAGTGAGTTGACCACGAAGTGCGTGGAAATGGCCATGAAGTGAAGTGAATTGACCGTGAAGTGTGTCGAATTGACCGTGAATGAACACGGAATCGCCGTGAAATGCATAGAAATTTTTTTTGCAGACAATATTTGTGTGTACAGATCATACATCCGGTCAGAAAATCACATTTAGTATGTGTCCACTACATAGCAGTTCATCTTCAACTCATTTGTTACATGCAACAATTTGTTCAGATGTGTCCATATCGATTGCCTTAGGCAGTGACTAAAGATTCGAATGTAAAGTGTAGTAAATCTTCAATGCCTTCAGGAGAAACTTTATCTTGTCTCGCTATATTATAAAGTTGGTTCCATCAAACTGATTAAAACGAATCAAATCCTGGTTCATTAGTTTGATGGAGGATATGCCTTCAGTTTCCATTAGAATAACACTTTAAGATCGTTGAGAACTTGATATTTTTAATTTATAAATTTATAAATTCTTTAAAAAGAAGGAAAGAAACTGAAAATATTTAGGACTAGCTGAAGCACGTGTGATCACGCTGTCCTTAAAGCGTTATTCACCCATTCTCAAAGTAATTGAGACTATTGACAGGTTGTAGGAAAATAACTTCTAGGATATGATGAGCTGATGTGCGGTTCTGCATTCAGCAAGCACGAAGAAACCACTATTGGAACTCTGTAAACATAGTTTGTCTGCATATAAAAAGTTAAAGAAAAATTCTTTAGTTAGAGAGAGACTGAAAAATTGAAATTGCTAGCTTTGACCACTACACTGGTCTAGTTCTTATGGACTTACTGACTTAGGTTTGTATTGAACATTGCTGGCTTGATCAAAGAACACTTGGAGCTTTAGTAGTTTATATAAGAGAGTGAGTCGAGTGGTTTGTGATGTTAAAATGAATCAACTAAGCTCAGTTTATATAGGCTAGGGTAGCTGGACATTTTGCTCCAAGGTCATAACTTCAATTGCCTGAGCCTAAGCCCCTGCATGTGCGCATGCGCACATGTTCTAGTGCAAAATTGGAACACGCAAGTATCAGTACTCCTCTGATTTACCAGGCAAATAATAAGTTACTCAACACCCTACTTATTTATTAACAAAAATATTTCTTTTTTCCTTTTCGATGGGGCACTATTCCAAAACACACCGAAAAACCAAATTTTTCACAAGCCTTTTTACATATTTATATATAATTTTCGATGACAGCAACCGGTAAGATAACTTGCACCTTTGACATCAACAAATGGATATCACTAGAAAAACGGCTTAGATCACCAAGGATAGGCCTAATGTGGGGTTGGCCCCAATTCTGGGTGGTCGTGCGAACTCCTTGTCGGTCCTTTGTAATTTTTATGTGGATAGTCCTTTGACACGATTTACTATGCCAACGTCGGAGGATGTTTCATGTGTTCACCTGCATGCACACACGCACGTGGGGGAATGTGTCTCCGTGCGCTTGAAAAAAATTCTTTGATACCCTAGGAGAGAGTGATAGTTGATACACATGCACCAATAAGAAATTGTGTCAACTTGATTTATTTTGATTTATTAATTGACCAAATTGGTGGATGTTTAATGGATGGTACAATTTAAAATTCTTAACCGTCAAATTTTGAAAAGCAAATGTTTATTAAGGTAAGGAGTTTCCAATAGTGGGTGAATATGTCCAATTTTTGTACCTATGTATCAAACCCCGTGAAGCGGATTGGCTGGTATACCGCACACCAGGTATATAGCTGCTGTAGGTACGGGTCGTGAGAAGACGAGCACTGACGCTCCTCGAGCTCGGTAGCGGAAATAATGATTTTCACCTTAAATAATTTGTAGGCCCCACCATAACATTTATTTTTCCATCCAATCTATTCATAAGGTCACAAAGACCTAAATGAAGAGGGGAAAAAAATTGATATTGATCCAAAACTTCTGTAAAAAAGGATTTCAATGGTAGACGTTCAACCTCCACTGCTTTTTGCAGTGTGGTTCACTTGATAGTTGGATCTATCTTATTTTTAGTCTCAAGCCTTAAGACGAGCTCACCAAATGGATGGACAGTTTGGATATAACATATACCTTATGATGGGACCACAGTACTTGACAATGACAATAGAGCAGCTATGTAGCTGTTGTGAGGTACACCAGCCAATCCGCTTCCCAAACCCGATGGCATATTGCAGTATCAAATAAAATAACTCCTCTTATAAAAATCCATGAAATGATTTGTACAGTTTTTGAGTGCCTATATATTTATTGGTTCATCAGTGGGGGCTTGTGGAGGTGGGTCCCATTGTTAATTTACCCAAGCTATGGATGTAAGGGTCCCTATCATGGATGGATCATGCCATCTTTCAAATTGCAAGATCTTAGCCATCGAACCTTTAGTCTTTCCTCCATTGTATGTGGCTTGGTGGTGCATTTATTCTCAACCATGTTGTTACATGCCAACAATGAAAAGGTTAGAGTTGAATGATTGAATACATCTTTTATCGCATATGGTCCATCAGTGATGAGTTCCATCAGATTAATGGCTTGGATAAATCAAGCCATGGGCTACACATGAGTAAACTAGGTGCACAATAGGGAAGCTCCCTAGTCATCACAGATAGGGAACTCACCCCTGGTTGACCATACAGTCCTCAAAACCACATGAAATGCAAATGAAAACCATGGGCATTGGTTACAGAGTTTTACTACACGTGTGTACAACTCAGTTAATGCACATGTCACCGGATATGCCAGCGTGGTGGACAGATTCAATATCCAAGCCTTCCATCAGAAGCGTACCACTAAGTAGATTTTCCTTACTAAAAATCAGGTAAGCTAGCCCATTATCCAGGTAATTTACAATCAACTCAATGAATGTACGGTTGTGCAAAATTAGCTGAAGTTTTATAACCACACCTATTGATTGAAACATTGCTGAAAATTAAAAATGCAAAATTAAATTAAGATAAGAAAATTTCATTATTTTGAGCCTAGGCATGACTAAGTCACTCAGTTCGGAATCAAATTTAACATTTTTAGACTCCGTAGTGCAACGAGAATCACATGAAAGTCCCTTCTCATGGCTCAGCTGTAGACTTGTGAGTTTTAACACCAAGGTCATTGGCCCAAGTGCCCAAGTGGTGTGCGGGTGTGAGTGTTTGTAAAAAAGAAATGACCTCTAGGAAATAACGATTATAGTAATCAAGTTCCAATGGTGCACTTGTTGCACATGGGCTCGAATCAGCAACTGTTAAGGTGAGTGTATTGTTAGACCCAGACCTAGAACTGAACTCGACTCCATGTGCATGTGGTCAAAGGCATAGGTTAGGGCGAATGGCATAGCTCCCACAAGACCAAATTCACATATCCTGAAAGGGGATCAAGCCCTATATAAAACTTTCCTCTTATAAACATGAAATTTTCCCTACTCATTTCTGAATAGGGACAAGAGAGCCACTAAAGATGATAAATTTTTCAAAGCAAAAAAAAAAAAAAAAGTAAAAATTTGATACACCAATTTAATTTATTTTAAAAAATCATTTTAAATACAACAATCTCCATTATGTTTCAAATTCAAAACTCTTCAATCTAAGATAGAAAAGTTGTATAATAATGTTGATCTTTATTTAGACTTTAGTAAATATTTATAGTAAGAAAAATATGTTTAAAGGAATTAGGTGATTATCGGTCTTTAATCTGACCCTTGAGTAAATGGCTATACATGCCACTCATGTAAATTTTTTGTTATAGTTAGTTTTTGGATTTGGTGCGTTTTAGCCATGTACCTTTACCTGAATTTTCATGAGTGCTCTAAAAAAATGACCTATTTTTTTCTCATACGAAGCAACCCCACTTTCACCCTCATATAAGTGAATTTCATCAAGTGTACACAACTGGATACACCACCACATATAGTTATGATTTCATTAAGAGTTTAAAAACCCATCATCCTGTTGGGGGCCTTGTACAAAACCTTAGGATCTAGCCCTCCAGAACAAACCAGAATTATGGATAATAAAGCAATGAAAATAATCAATGCATCGATCACACACCACACAAGAGATTTTTACGTGGAAAACCCTTAAAGAGGTAAAAACCACGGGACCTCGTCCAGATCAACAATCCACTATGAAGTAGAACATTACAACCTTCTTCACTCACGCAGGAGTGGATAAACAATGAGAGAAATAAAGAAAAATGGAGAGATCTCAATGATTACGAGGACATAGAAGCACTGAGATATAGATTGCACAGTAAATAACCTCTACGAGCATAATCTCCCTTCTATAAGCTTCTTCTCTCTCTTTTCCTCTCTTTCTCACCTTTGATAGCCCTAAACTCTTTAGCAAATCCCTTATAAAGCTTTAGAAAAACTCTTGTCATACTTAGAAAGCCCTAGGTACCTCCTATTTAAGGTTTTAGGAAACTCTTTTCCGCATCCCAGTTGCGAAAGGACTTGCGACACGAAATTCGCGCAAAATCGCGGAACGAATCTACGACTGGTCGTGACGAACCTACGACTGGTCGAGAGCCACCCACGACCGGTCGAGTACATCCCACGACCGATCGAGCACCCCAGAGAAAAATAGCCCAAAGTAGCTGGATTGTGAGTCGTGCCACGGCTCGACTCCTACAACTAATTGAGCCCAGCCCTCGACCGGTCGAGCAGAGCTTAGGACCAGTCGAGCACGGGACAAAAAATCTCATCAAATGTCTCCCTTTTTGACCTAGGAGGGATCCACCTTCTTCAAGCCAACCGGGTTTCTACAAATCTCAAACTTGCCCTTGAGCAAAGCTTTGGTCATCATGTCTGACCCATTATCGTCCGTGTAGACCTTCTCAAGCTGTAACACCTTCTGTTCCAAAGTATCCCTGATCCAGTGATACAGAATCTCTATGTGCTTTGACTTTGAATGTTGACTTGGGTTCTTGCTCAAGTGTATAGCACTCTGACTTTCGCAATAGACCAAGTACTCCTCCTGCTTCAGGCTAAGTTCCTATAAAAACCTCTTCATCCAAAGCATCTCTTTACATGCCTCTGTGACTGCAATGTACTCAGCCTCTATCGTCGACAATGCTACGACTTTCTGTAGCTTGCTCTACCAAGAAATCGCTCCCCTTGCAAATGTGAACATGAACCCTAATGTAGACTTCCTAGAGTCTATGTCACCTGCCATATCTGCATTTGTGTAGCCCTCTAACACAGGTTTTCCGTCACTATAGCATAGGCTCAACCTAGATGAGCCTCTTAGATACTACAGTATCTACTTAACTGCTGCCCAATGTTCTTTGCCAGGATGGACAAGGTATCGGCTGACAACACCAACCGCATATGCTATGTCTGGGCATGTACACACCATAGCATATATTAAACTTCCTACCGCTGACGCGTAGGGTATCTTCTGCATCTCTTCCACCTCTACCTTCGTCTTGGGACACTGTCTGTTGCTCAATCTGAAGTGACCATCTAGTGGAGTACTGACCGGCTTCGCTGCATTCATATTAAACCACTCTAAGACTTTCTCAATATACCGCTCTTGTGACAGACAGAGCTTCCTGCTGCTTCTGTCACGAGTTATCTCCATTTTTAGGATCTGTTTAGGCCGGCCCAAGTCTTTCATCACAAAAGACTTGCCCAACTCCTGTTTCAGCCTGTTGATCTTCTTGATGTCTTTTTCCATGATGAGAATGTCATCAACGTATAAGACTAGAACTAAGAAATCACCATTTGAGAACTTGCACGTGAACACACAGTGGTCCGACTCCGTTCTGTCATAGCCATGTTGTAACATGAACGAATCAAACTTTTTATACCATTGCCGTGGAGCTTGTTTTAGTCCATACATGGTCTTCTTCAGCCTACACACCATATGCTCCTTGCCCTTGACTTTGAACCCCTTTGGTTGGTGCATGTAGATCTCTTCTTCTAAGTCACCATGGAGAAAGAAAGTTTTAACATCTAACTGCTTTATCTCCAGATCCATACTAGCTATCAACCCAAGCAACACCCGTATGGATGTCATCTTCACCAGTAGTGAGAATATCTCCTCGAAGTCTATGCCTTTCCTCTGACCAAACTCTTTCATCACAAGTCTGGCCTTGAACCTTATCTGTGAATTCTTCTGCTCAATCTTCTTTCTAAACACCCACTTGTTGCTCAAAGCTTTCTTGCCCTTAGGCAATTTCATCATATCATAGGTGTGGTTCTTATACAAGGATTTCATCTCCTCTTGCATAGCTTTTAACCACTCCTTATGCTCGTCGGCTAGGGCCTCAGAATAGTCTTCTGGCTCTTCCCCATCAGTCAGTATAATGTACTCATGCGGCAAGTACCTCTTGGACGGTTGTCTGTCCCTAGATAACCTCCTCACATGTGGCTCAACAGGTGGATCAAGTGGGGGTTGCTCCCCTGGTCCATCTTCTGAAGGAACTCCCTCGTCCTCTGCACCTTGTTGTACTCCCCCGTCATCAGGCACCACGAGAGGAATAACTGGATCCATGTCTTCTAGCTCACCTGAACTAGGCTGGTTCTTCTTTGGCTTACCAATGTCTTCTATACACTGATCTTCAAAGAAAACCACATCTCTGCTCTTGACGAGCTTCCTCTCGATCGGATCCCACAATCTGTAACCGAATTTTTCATCACCGTACCCTAAGAACACACACTGCCTGATCTTCATATCGAGCTTGGACCTCTCGTCCTTTGGTATGTGAACAAATGCCCTGCATCCAAACACCCTGAGATGACTGTACGATAAATCATGTCCAGTCCACACCTTCTCAGGCACTTCTCCGTTCAACGGGGCTGATGGAGACCTATTTATCAAATACATTGCCGTGTGCATTGCTTCTCCCCAGAACGTCTTGGGCAACTTCGCATGGGATAACATACATCTGATTCTCTCTACAATGGTGCGATTCATTTGCTCAGTTGCACCATTATGATGGGGGTCTTGGGAACCGTCTGTTCATGCCGTATACCTAGGGACTTGCAGTACTCATGAAAGTCACCAATGTATTCACCACCATTGTCAATGCGGATGCACTTCAATGATCTACCTGTATCTCTCTCGACCATAGTATGAAATAATTTAAACACACCAAAGACCTCGTCCTTGGATTTCAAAGCATAAACCCAAACCCTCCTAGATGCATCTGTTCACTCCCCAAGTATAGGGTTGTGATGTAGTAATAAACTCGGTAAGATCGAGGTCGAATCCCACGAGGACTGGTCGTCACAATTTAAATCTAAGATTCTTCTTAACTAATCCAATGAATAATGAACTAAACCACTAAGCATAATTTTAGGAAAAACAATTAAGAAACAGGGAATAAAATTCAATCAGAGAGAAAGCACTAGGACTTTCGAATCCACCCCTAACTATCCTAACCCTTGTTTTGTTTGTTGATTCACCTTGATCTAAATTGATACCACTTAAATAGAGAAAGCACAATCTGTGTCCTTAATCGGGCATACAGACTGTCTAATTCCTTTAAGCAATGCCATGAATAACAAATCTCATATCTTTGGTCGGGCATAAGGGATGTACATTCATTAAAGCACCCTGTTTCTTCCTCTATAGGAAACTTGTTCTTAATCAGACACAAGCACCTGTAATAAGCATCCAAACAACATCCATCTATATACTTTGATCAAGTTCATAGATGGAGAAATATGGAATTTAAACCCGTCAAGCCCACTTAGAGAAAAAAAAATAAATTAATTAAAATTCAAAGTAAATCAACCAATACAAGAGTGATCAAATTAGGGCTTCATCTCAGCCCTAGCTGAGAGATTAGTTACCCATAAAATCCATAAAAAGATATTAAATAAAATTCATAAACTGAAACACCAAACCGAACAATCTCTCTCTCTTCTTCCTTCTCTTTCTTCTCTTTCTCCTCTCCCTGGCTCTGGATCTCAAATTCCCTGGATCTGAATGAATTCCCCACGTCCAAAACTTCCTTTTATAGGCTGGATGGTGGAATCGGTGGCAGTCGTGAGTCGGACTCGAAGTGCGATTTTCGCAGCCGTGATCGGTGGGCCCCACGAGAGGTGTTTTTACGAAAAATCCACCCCGTCCATTGGATTCAGGACGAAATTTCAGTCAAGAATAGGTGGTTTTGAAGGTCCATTGGCGCGGCCCACAGAAGAAATCTCAAAAAGATCAAATTTGAACGTCGCCGGGTAGCCCTTTTGTGGCCTCTGTACCGCACACGTGTGTACGCATGGGAGTGAAATATCAGCATGGGTTTGTAGTGCTCGCGGCCCTCTACAAGATGGACGGCTCGGATCAGTCGTACGGGCGACGTATGGGGCCCACAACGCTTCGCAAAAACGGCCAGCGGCCGGTCGTTCGCTGCTGCGCAACGCGGACGCGGATTTTCTGCGGAAATGGTGGGGCCCACTGTGATGTTTTGTTGGGAAATCCACTCCGTCCATTTGATTTGGCTCGGAAAACCGTCCAGATATGCACGGTTTTGAATGAGCTTGAGTGTGGCCCATTGAGTTTTAAATACACCGTCCATCTGACGTTTAAACAGCTAGATTTTACTCCGGATGACCGTTTGCAATTCGGCCGCCTAGGCAATGTTAATGGTCTTTATTTGGACCTGATGAACGGCCCAGATTGATGTTTTGATGGACGGTGTGGACCCACAATGCGACCGTCCAATCGGACGGCATTAACGCTGTAACGTGAGAAGGAGAGCTCGAGCGCTGGTCGGACTTGACTCATTGCTGACCGCTTGAGCCCGTCCGGTGCACGGCGGTACAGTTTGTGTACTGTACACACTTCTGTACATGTGGGTTCCATGGTGATGTTTCCGAGAAATCCAAGCCGTCCATCCTGTTTCTCATATAATTTTAAACCGTCTAGGTAACTTTTGAAGAAGTTCCAGACATCAGGTGGGCCCAGAATAGATGGTTTGTGGGCTGATTTGTCCGTTGGGGTACTTTCCAAAATATCCAGAGGTTGAAACGTAAATGTACGGTTAATTTATAGCCCTCATCCCATGTACGGAGTTTCAAACTGATCGGATGGCGGGAAACATGTGATCTTGCATTCTGGACCAATTTCGGGCCTCTTTAACGTGAACGGCTTGATTTTCTCGGATTCCCGTCGTGTAACTCTGTTGATCTTAGTTTTCTGGAGTCCGTCTCTTGCTCTGGTGTCTTCGGAGCGTAAAATCCACGCTTTTAACATCATTTTTTCAATCAATGCTCCTGATTTCATCCTGTAATAAAAATACCGTTAAAATACTCTATTACGCATTATCATATACGTAAAATCTGGTAATGATCGGGGTCTGATATGCAATATTTGACCCTGATCACAACTCCCAACCGACATTTTGCTAGTCCCGAGCAAAACATGCGAAAATTAATTTCAGAAATAAAAGACAATTCCTGTAAATCCAAGTGACAAGTGAACAGATAGCTGAGATGTGAAAATTCTAAGATTCATGATTGGTGTGTGTGGAGTTTTTCTCTTGGAATCAAACTTACTGATAAACTTCATAATCAAGTTTAAAATGTTAATCCCTTAATTTGAACAATTCCAAACATTGAGTTCCATGAGTGTAAAGTATAATCTCGACTTACAATCAGTAAGAGATCCAATTGTCAATTTCATGATATCATTAGTAATTCGTGACAATCAAAACTTGAAACCAACACTTGTCTCACAGATTAACTTTTCATTTTACCAGCCTTTGATTTTCTTTATGAGCAGTAACGCAAACGAATGGAATCAAATTCTCACCTATAGGGAGCAAACCTATGGCGAAAACTTGTCGCCTAACTTTTTTTTTTTTTTTTTTTTTTTGAATTTATATGTCAACTGCGGAGAATCATATCTGCACTTATAGGGAGCAAACCTATGGTGAAGATTATGTGACTAACTCTTTCAATTCTTCTTTTTACCAAGTTAATCATTCAGTTATCGAACCGACACCTAATGTGTAAGTGAGATCTGATATGTGAAATCATGGCTCAATCAATGTTTACAACTTCTAATCATGGATTAACAATTCAAAATTAACTGTGAAATCAAGCAAATGTCCGAATCCAAGAGTCATAAGTTATCAACATCACATATCTTATAATGTTAAAATCACAATTATCCTTCAAAATCACTTTGAATTCATGAAATTTCAGAGAAAAAATTTTAAAATTTTCACAAATTTTGCTCAAGACCAAGAAAATACTGATTAGGTACCTAATCTCCCACCCCCAACCTAAAATCTACATTGTCCTCAATGTAAAAGAAATAAGCAAGCAATGCACATGGGACAACGAGAATAAACGAGGAATGAGGGAAAGATAGTACTGGACGGAGAATCAAGAAGCTTTCTCAAAAAAAAATATCATCATAAAAAAACGAGTTAGCTCAAGAGAGAAATCAACGAGAGAAAAAAAAGAAAAAAAAAATAGCAAAAAGAAAACAAAAGAAGATCCTACCTATACCACTTTCGCAGGTGCTCTCGATTGCATTTAGCTTATGCAACAAGCCTTTAAACCCCTAGGTTACCCCTAGTGGACGAGTTGTAGTCTCGTGAGGGTTTGCGATAATGTTACCCACAAACATTGATGGAACTCACTTGATTAACCGATCCCAGACAAGTGATGTGAGTTCCCATAAGCGGTGCTATACAAGAGGTAATCGACACCGTCGTCAAAGAATTTAAGAACTTACGCTCGCACGACTTCTTCCATATGAGGATCACGCTTCCTTTGTATTTCACGCGACATTTCCACGGCATGATCCATGCATATCGTGGGGCATACTCCTGTATTTCCACTATCTTCCTTTCAATTCTTTGCCTTATATGTTCTAAGAAAATTAAGCGACACGCTGCTTGCCTTTGTCTTCTCGAGTTCGAAAGCTGTCTTTGTCGGAGGCGTCTCGAGAGAGATGAAGAGGTTCCACTTCCGCTCTCCATTTTTCGGTCTCAAGATAGGAGTAGAGTCGAGCAAGTGCATTGACTTCATGGATGGGACTATCGATGTCAAAGTCCATGCCGACTTGTGCTAAGCGAGGTCTCAAGTGGATCTTCAAAAGATGTACGGAAGGAGTCTGCACAAGGCTCTCGATCATGTCCACTTCAAATATGTCATCCAAATCTGCGGATTGTTGTCTGCATTAAAAACATTGAGTTTAATATTCATGTTACCAAAGGACAATTTCATAACTCCATTAGGCAATTTATAATAGCATTAGATGTGGCCAAAAATGGACGACCCAAAATGGTAGGATCGACTATGAAGATTCGAGCAGTGAGTATCAATGACTATGAAATCCTTTGGAAAATAAAATTTATCAACCTGGATTAACACATCTTCAATAACACCCAGGGTACCTTGACAGATCTATCACCAGTTGTAATGTTACCTTAGTCGGTTTCAACTCACCAAGTCCTAGTGCTCATAAACCGAATAAGGTAACAAATTAACGCTCGCCCCCAAATCAAGTAATGCCTTCCCGATCTTATGATCTCCTATGCCGCAAGAAATGGTGGGAGCTCCTGGATCCCTAAATTTAGGAGGAGTGTTATGTTGAATCATGGAGCTGAGCTGCTCTGCAATGAAGACCTTCTTATGAACATTCTGCTTACGCTTTTGAGTGCATAAATCTTTCAGAAACTTAGCGTAAGCAGGGACTTGTTTAATAGCGTCAAGCAACGGGATGTTGACTTGCACTTTTTTTAACACATCCAAGATCTCATCAAAGTTATTTCTTTTCTTCATTGGTGTCAAACGTTGAGGAAAGGGTGCTTTGGGCACGTAAGGTGGCATATTAGTGGCTCCTGGAGAGTCAGAGAGTTTTTGAACTTTGGATGCATTGGTATGAC
Organism: Magnolia changhungtana; assembly: GCA_030180095.1. NCBI lineage: Eukaryota > Viridiplantae > Streptophyta > Magnoliopsida > Magnoliales > Magnoliaceae > Magnolia > Magnolia changhungtana. The sequence goes on from JASAUF010000662.1 coordinate 3,418,572, forward strand.
TCTCTGCTTCATCTTGATCTTTTGTTTTAGAATTTAATTCATCCCCAGGCATCTCTATTCTATTATCAATTTGCTTGCCTGACCTAAGGGTAGTAATCGATTTGGCCTGTTCATGATATTGCCCTTGGTTAGAATTAGAGCCAATCTCATACTGTCCCTTTGGGTTAGCCTCGAGTTGGCTAGGAACTTGCCCTTCTCTCTCTCACTCAATGTGGCAACTAGTTGACCCATTTGTATTTCTAGCTTAGCAATGGATTGTGCATTTGCATGTAAGCTTTCTTTGGTTGCCGATGAAGGTTTGTTGGGTATCTTTTTGGAATTGGAGAGAACTCGCATGAAAAGATGAAGTGTATCCTCAAGAGATGGGTTCCTTGATTGTGTAGGGCGGTTGTTGATATTGTGGAATTTGTTGACTTGCCAACTTGGAGGTGCGGTTGCATGGGAGGATTTCCGAGATGGTCCTCCTTGATGTGGTCCCTTTGCCTAAGAAAAATTTGGATGCCTAGCCCACCTGGATTGTATGTGTTCGAGTAAGGATCATTCCCTGGTTTTGAAAAGTGTTCATAGCATGAACTTGTTCAGAGAGAAGTTCTGGGGATCTTTGCCCCAGATGGACAAGGCAAGGCGGGACTAGAACATGTGGCGCATGCCTCCACTTGAGCCGTTTGTGGAGGTCCATTATTTAATACCGAGCATCAACTTTCTTTGTCGGGTTATCAAGTTTGGCGCACAACTCGCACGACTCTATCTCATATATACCACCTCTCTTTTGTGGTTGGGAACTTCTTTCACCTCTATCTGAATAGTCCCATTCTTTGGGAGTTTTCACACAAGGTTTCAAAAAATTTCCATGCTTCGAAGATCGCTTTTGGTCATGAAGGACCCTCCACTTGGTGGCATCAACCATGCGACGGTTCAGGGTGTCAGACCGTCATAAAAGTATTGTACTTGTTGCCACTTCTCAAAACCATGGTGAGGACATTTAAGAAGCAAGTCCTTCCATCTTTCCCAACATTCATGAAAGTGCTCGCCCTCTTTTTATGTGAAGTTAATAATTTCTCTACGGAGGGCATTGGTTTTGTGAACGGGAAGAACTTATTTAAGAACTTCTTAGACAGTTGGTCCCATGTAGTGATAGTTCCAACTTCTAGAGAATTTAACCATGCTTTCGCCTTATCCTTCAAAGAAAAAGGAAACAGACGTAGGCGTGGCGGATTGAATCGTCTCGAGAAGTTTTGGAACTTGAAAGTGGAGCAAATGTCTAAGAATTCTTTCACATGATGATATGGGTCCTCCTTGTCCAATCCATAAAAGGATGGCAAACGGCAATTGTATGATGCTCGGAGTTTAAGTTCAAAAGTGTCTTTTAGTAGTGGTTGGCAACACTATGCATGAAGGCGCATTAAATTGGACAAGAGTGAATAATCTTTGAGAGCCTTAACTTCGGTCTCATTCGCCATTTCAATGAGAATTATTTCTCAATCTTTCACGCAGTGTTCTTTCTATTTCAGGATCAAACGGCGCTAGTTCTATATTCAGAGATCTACGTCCTAGCATAAACTATGTTATTGCAATGGGAGAAAAAAAAACTAAACTAAGAAGCAACCTAAGAGAAATAAAACTAGACCTAGAACTATAAGATTTTAAAACAAGTTAAAACTATGTAAGTAAGAATGGGAAGAAATAACCCGGAAAAGGAGATGAATGATGTCAGAAAATTTAAGATGTTCCTCCTTCACTTAGTAGCTTCCTTCCTCAATTCCTGTAAACAAAAAAAATAAATTTAGGTTTCCTAAAATAATGATAGAAAAATCCTAAGCAACGGTTAATTTCTAAAAATAAAATAAAATTAAATCAAAACTTTAACCTAAGTTAGTAAAATCCTAAGCTATGAATTATGATAAGAGAGATTCCTAAATTCAATTTGGAACGAAACAGTCCCCGGCAACGGCGCCAAAAACTTGTTCACTCCCCAAGTATAGGGTTGTGATGTAGTAATAAACTCGGTAAGATCGAGGTCGAATCCCACGAGGACTGGTCGTCACAATTTAAATCTAAGATTCTTCTTAACTAATCCAATGAATAATGAACTAAACCACTAAGCATAATTTTAGGAAAAACAATTAAGAAACAGGGAATAAAATTCAATCAGAGAGAAAGCACTAGGACTTTCGAATCCACCCCTAACTATCCTAACCCTTGTTTTGTTTGTTGATTCACCTTGATCTAAATTGATACCACTTAAATAGAGAAAGCACAATCTGTGTCCTTAATCGGGCATACAGACTGTCTAATTCCTTTAAGCAATGCCATGAATAACAAATCCCATATCTTTGGTCGGGCATAAGGGATGTACATTCATTAAAGCACCCTGTTTCTTCCTCTATAGGAAACTTGTTCTTAATGAACTGACACAAGCACTGTAATAAGCATCAAACAACATCCATCTATATACTTTGATCAAGTTCATAGATGGAGAAATATGGAATTTAAACCCGTCAAGCCCACTTAGAGAAAAAAAAATAAATTAATTAAAATTCAAAGTAAATCAACCAATACAAGAGCTGATCAAATTAGGGGCTTCATCTCAGCCCTAGCTGAGAGATTAGTTACCCATAAAATCCATAAAAGATATTAAATAAAATTCATAAACCGAAACACCAAACCGAACAATCTCTCTCTCTTCTTCCTTCTCTTTCTTCTCTTTCTCCTCTCCACGGCTCTGGATCTCAAATTCACGGATCGAATGAATTCCCCACGTCCAAAACTTCCTTTTATAGGCTGGCTGGATGGTGGAATCGGTGTGAGTCGTGAAGACGGACTCGAAGTGTGATTTTCGCGGCCGTGATCGGTGGGCCCCACGAGAGGTGTTTTACGAAAAATCCACCCAGTCCATTGGATTCGGGACGAAATTTCGATTAAGAATGGGTGGTTTTGAAGGTCCATTGGCGCGGCCCACCAGAAGAAATCTCAAAAGATCAAATTTGAACGTCACGGATAGCCCTTTTGTGGCTCTGTATGCCGCACACGTGTGTACGCATGGGAGTGAAATATCGGCATGGGTTTGTAGTGCTCGCGGCCCTCTACAAGATGGACGGCTCGGATCGGTCGTACGGGGCGACGTATGGGGCCTAACGGCAGCTTCGCAAAAGACGGCCGGCGGCCGGTCGATTCGGCCGTCTGTGTAACGCGGACGCGGATTTCTGCGATGAAATGGTGGGGCCCCTTGTGATGTTTTGTTGGGAAATCCACTCGTCCATTTGATTTGGCTCGGAAAACCGTCCAGATATGCACGGTTTTGAATGAGCTTGAGTGTGGCCCATTGAGTTTTAAATACATCGTCCATCTGACGTTTAAACAGCTAGATTTTACTCCGGATGACCGTTTGCAATTCGGCCGCCTAGGCAATGTTAATGGTCTTTATTTGGACCTGATGAACGGCCCAGATTGATGTTTTGATGGACGGTGTGGACCCACAATGCGACCGTCCAATCGGACGACGTTAACGCTGTAACGTGAGAAGGAGAGCTCGAGCGCGGGTCAGCGGCTCGCTGACCGCTTGAGCCCGTCCGGTGCACGGTGCATGATGCGATTTTTGTGTCTTTTGTACACACTTCTGTACATGTGGGTTCCATGGTGATGTTTCCGAGAAATCCAAGCCGTCCATCCTGTTTCTCATATAATTTTAAACCGTCTAGGTAACTTTTGAAGAAGTTCCAGACATCAGGTGGGCCCAGAATAGATGGTTTGTGGGCTGATTTGTCCGTTGGGGTACTTTCCAAAATATCCAGAGGTTGAAACGTAATATGTACGGTTAATTTATAGCCCTCATCCCATGTACGGAGTTTCAAACTGATCGGATGGCGGGAAACATGTGATCTTGCATTCTGGACCAATTTCGGGCCTCTTTAACGTGAACGGCTTGATTTTCTCGGATTCCCGTCGTGTAACTCTGTTGATCTTAGTTTTCTGGAGTCCGTCTCTTGCTCTGGTGTCTTCGGAGCGTAAAATCCACACTTTTAACATCATTTTTTCAATCAATGCTCCTGATTTCATCCTGTAATAAAAATACCGTTAAAATACTCTATTACGCATTATCATATACGTAAAATCTGGTAATGATCGGGGTCTGATATGCAATATTTGACCCTGATCACAACTCCCAACCAGCATTTTGCTAGTCCCGAGCAAAACATGCGAAAATTAATTTCAGAAATAAAAGACAATTCCTGTAAATCCAAGTGACAAGTGAACAGATAGCTGAGATGTGAAAATTCTAAGATTCATGATTGGTGTGTGTGGAGTTTTTCTCTTGGAATCAAACTTACAGTAAACTTCATAATCAAGTTTAAAATGTTAATCCCTTAATTTGAACAATTCCAAACATTGAGTTCCATGAGTGTAAAGTATAATCTCGACTTACAATCAGTAAGAGATCCAATTGTCAATTTCATGATATCATTAGTAATTCGTGACAATCAAAACTTGAAACCAACACTTGTCTCACAGATTAACTTTTCATTTTACCAACCTTTGATTTTCTTTATGAGCAGTAACGCAAACGAATGGAATCAAATTCTCACCTATAGGGAGCAAACCTATGGCGAAAACTTGTCGCCTAACTTTTTTTTTTTTTTTTTTTTTTTTTGAATTTATATGTCAACTGCGGAGAATCATATCTGCACTTATAGGGAGCAAACCTATGGTGAAGATTATGTGACTAACTCTTTCAATTCTTCTTTTTACCAAGTTAATCATTCAGTTATCGAACCGACACCTAATGTGTAAGTGAGATCTGATATGTGAAATCATGGCTCAATCAATGTTTACAACTTCTAATCATGGATTAACAATTCAAAATTAACTGTGAAATCAAGCAAATGTCCGAATCCAAGAGTCATAAGTTATCAACATCACATATCTTATAATGTTAAAATCACAATTATCCTTCAAAATCACTTTGAATTCAACAGAAATTTCAGAAAAAATTTTAAAATTTTCACAAATTTTGCTCAAGACCAAGAAAATACTGATTAGGTACCTAATCTCCCACCCCCAACCTAAAATCTACATTGTCCTCAATGTAAAAGAAATAAGCAAGCAATGCACATGGGACAACGAGAATAAACGAGGAATGAGGGAAAGATAGTACCTGGACGGAGAATCAAGAAGCTTTCTAAAAAAAATATCATCATAAAACAGGTTAGCTCAAGAGAGAAATCAACAGAGAAAAAAAAAGAAAAAAAAAATAGCAAAAAGAAAACAAAAGAAGATCCTACCTATACCACTTTCGCAGGTGCTCTCGATTGCATTTAGCGTATGCAACAAGCCTTTAAACCCCTAGGTTACCCCTAGTGGACGAGTTGTAGTCTCGTGAGGGTTTGCAGTAATGTTACCCACAAACATTGATGGAACTCACTTGATTAACCGATCCCAGACAAGTGATGTGAGTTCCCATAAGCGGTGCTATCTGCAAGGAGGTAACTGACACTGTCGTCAAAGAATTTAAGAACTTCTGCTCGCACGACTTCTTCCATATGAGGATCACGCTTCCTTTGTATTTCACGCGACATTTCCACGGCATGATCCATGCATATCGTGGGGCATACTCCCTGTATTTCCACTATCTTCCTTTCAATTGCTGCCTTATATGTTCTAAGAAAATTAAGCAGCCTGCTTGCCTTTGTCTTCTCAGAGTTCGAAACTGTGCTGTCAGGAGGCGTCTCAGAGAGATGAAGAGGTTCCACTTTCGCTCTCCATTTTTCAGTCTCCAAGATAGGAGTAGAGTCGAGCAGTGCATTGACTTCATGGATGGGACTATCGATGTCAAAGTCCATGCCAGCTTGTGCTAAGCAGGTCTCAAGTGGATCTTCAAAAGATGTACGGAAGGAGTCCTGCACAAGGCTCTCGATCATGTCCACTTCAAATATGTCATCCAAATCTGCGGATTGTTGTCCTGCATTAAAAACATTGAGTTTAATATTCATGTTACCAAAGGACAATTTCATAACTCCATTAAAAGGCAATTTATAATAGCATTAGATGTGGCCAAAAATGGACGACCCAAAATGAGTGGGATCGACTATGAAGATTACGAGCAGTGAGTATCAATGACTATGAAATCCTTTGGAAAATAAAATTTATCAACCTGGATTAACACATCTTCAATAACACCCGGGGTACCTTGTGAGATCTATCGGCCAGTTGTAATGTTACCTTAGTCGGTTTCAACTCACCAAGTCCTATTTGCTCATAAACCGAATAAGGTAACAAATTAACACTCGCCCCAAATCAAGTAATGCCTTCCCGATCTTATGATCTCCTATGCATGCAAGAAATGGTGGGAGCTCCTGGATCCCTAAATTTAGGAGGAGTGTTATGTTGAATCATGGAGCTGAGCTGCTCTGCAATGAAGACCTTCTTATGAACATTCTGCTTACGCTTTTGAGTGCATAAATCTTTCAGAAACTTAGCGTAAGCAGGGACTTGTTTAATAGCGTCAAGCAACGGGATGTTGACTTGCACTTTTTTGAACACATCCAAGATCTCATCAAAGTTATTTCTTTTCTTCATTGGTGCCAAACGTTGAGGAAAGGGTGCTTTGGGCACGTAAGGTGGCATATTAGTGGCTCCTGGAGAGTCAGAGAGTTTTTGAACTTTGGATGCATTGGTATGACTCTCTGCTTCATCTTGATCTTTTGTTTTAGAATTTAATTCATCCCCAGGCATCTCTATTCTATTATCAATCTGCTTGCCTGACCTAAGGGTAATGTCGATTTGGCCTGTTCATGATATTGCCCTTGGTTAGAATTAGAGCCAATCTCATACTGTCCCTTTGGGTTAGCCTCAGGTTGGCTAGGGAACTTGCCCTTCTCTCTCTCACTCAATGTGGCAGCTAGTTGACCCATTTGTATTTCTAGCTTAGCAATGGATTGTGCATTTGCATGTAAGCTTTCTTTGGTTGTGATAAGGTTTGTTGGGTATCTTTTTGGAATTGGAGAGAACTCGCATGAAAAGATGAAGTGTATCCTCAAGAGATGGGTTCCTTGATTGTGTAGGCGATTGTTGATATTGTGGAATTTGTTGATCGCCAACTTGGAGGTGTGGTTGCATGGGAGGATTTCGGATGGTCCTCCTTGATGTGGTCCCTTTGCCCAAGAAAAATTTGGATGCCTAGCCCACCCTGGATTGTATGTGTTCGAGTAAGGATCATTCCTGAGTTTTGAAAAGTGTTCATAGCATGAACTTGTTCAGAGAGAAGTTCGGGGATCTTTTGCCCCAGATGGACAAGGCTAGGCGGGACTAGAACATGTGGCGCATGCCTCCACTTGAGCCGTTTGTGGAGGTCCATTATTTAATACCGAGCATCAACTTTCTTTGTCGGGTTATCAAGTTTGGCGCACAACTCTCGGCACGACTCTATCTCATATATACCACCTCTCTTTTGTGGTTGGGAACTTCTTTCACCTCTATCTGAATAGTCCCATTCTTTGGGAGTTTTCACACAAGGTTTCAAAAATTTCCATGCTTCGGTATCGCTTTTGGTCATGAAGGACCCTCCATTGGTGGCATCAACCATGCGACGGTTCTGGGGTGTCAGACCGTCATAAAAGTATTGTACTTGTTGCCACTTCTCAAAACCATGGTGAGGACATTTAAGAAGCAAGTCCTTCCATCTTTCCCAACATTCATGAAAGTGCTCGCCCTCTTTTTGTGTGAAGTTAATAATTTCTCTACGGAGGGCATTGGTTTTGTGAACGGGGAAGAACTTATTTAAGAACTTCTTAGACAGTTGGTCCCATGTAGTGATAGTTCCAACTTCTAGAGAATTCAACCATGCTTTCGCCTTTTCCTTCAAAGAAAAAGGAAAAACAGACGTGGCGGATTGAATCGTCTCCGAGAAGTTTTGGAACTTGAAAGTGGAGCAAATGTCTAAGAATTCTTTCACATGATGATATGGGTCCTCCTTGTCCAATCCATAAAAGGATGGCAAACAATTGTATGACCGGCAGTTTAAGTTCAAAGTGTCTTTTAGTAGTGGTTGGCAACACTATGCATGAAGGCGCATTAAATTGGACAGAGTGAATAATCTTTGAGAGCCTTAACTTCGGTCTCATTCGCCATTTCAAAGAATTATTTCTCAATCTTTCACGAGTGTTCTTTCTATTTCAGGATCAAACGGCGCTAGTTCTATATTCAGAGATCTACGTCCTAGCATAAACTATGTTATTGCAATGGGAGAAAAAAAAAACTAAACTAAGAAGCAACCTAAGAGAAATAAAACTAGACCTAGAACTATAAGATTTTAAACTTCGGTCTGGAGTCACCATTTCACTTAATTGACTATACAAGTTAAAACTATGTAAGTAAGAATGGGAAGAAATAACCCAGGAAAAGGAGATGAATGATGTCGAGAAAATTTAAGATGTTCCTCCTTCACTTAGTAGCTTCCTTCCTCAATTCCTGTAAAAAAAAAAAAATAAATTTAGGTTTCTAAAATAATGATAGAAAAATCCTAAGCAACGGTTAATTTCTAAAAATAAAATAAAATTAAATCAAAACTTTAACCTAAGTTAGTAAAATCCTAAGCTATGAATTATGATAAGAGAGATTCCTAAATTCAATTTGGAATGAAACAGTCCCCGGCAACGGCGCCAAAAACTTGTTCACTCCCCAAGTATAGGGTTGTGATGTAGTAATAAACTCGGTAAGATCGAGGTCGAATCCCACGAGGACTGGTCGTCACAATTTAAATCTAAGATTCTTCTTAACTAATCCAATGAATAATGAACTAAACCACTAAGCATAATTTTAGGAAAAACAATTAAGAAACAGGGAATAAAATTCAATCAGAGAGAAAGCACTAGGACTTTCGAATCCACCCCTAACTATCCTAACCCTTGTTTTGTTTGTTGATTCACCTTGATCTAAATTGATACCACTTAAATAGAGAAAGCACAATCTGTGTCCTTAATCAGACATCTGTTGTCTAATTCCTTTAAGCAATGCCATGAATAACAAATCCCATATCTTTGGTCGGGCATAAGGGATGTACATTCATTAAAGCACCCTGTTTCTTCCTCTATAGGAAACTTGTTCTTAATCAGACACAAGCACCTGTAATAAGCATCCAAACAACATCCATCTATATACTTTGATCAAGTTCATAGATGGAGAAATATGGAATTTAAACCCGTCAAGCCCACTTAGAGAAAAAAAAATAAATTAATTAAAATTCAAAGTAAATCAACCAATACAAGAGCTGATCAAATTAGGGGCTTCATCTCAGCCCTAGCTGAGAGATTAGTTACCCATAAAATCCATAAAAAGATATTAAATAAAATTCATAAACTGAAACACCAAACCGAACAATCTCTCTCTCTTCTTCCTTCTCTTTCTTCTCTTTCTCCTCTCCCTGGCTCTGGATCTCAAATTCCCTGGATCTGAATGAATTCCCCACGTCCAAAACTTCCCTTTTATAGCTGGCTGGATGGTGGAATGGTGGCAGAGTCGTAGACGGACTCGAAGTGCAGATTTTCGCAGCCGTGATCGGTGGGCCCCACAGAGGTGTTTTCTGAAAAATCCACCCCGTCCATTGGATTCAGGACGAAATTTCAGTTAAGAATGGGTGGTTTTGAAGGTCCATTGGCGCGGCCCACAGAAGAAATCTCAAAAAGATCAAATTTGAACGTCGCCGGGTAGCCCTTTTGTGGCCTCTGTACCGCACACGTGTGTACGCATGGGAGTGAAATATCAGCATGGGTTTGTAGTGCTCGCGGCCCTCTACAAGATGGACGGCTCGGATCAGTCGTACGGGCGACGTATGGGGCCCACAACGCTTCGCAAAAACGGCCAGCGGCCGGTCGTTCGCTGCCGTGCAACGCGGACGCGGATTTTCTGCGGAAATGGTGGGGCCCACTGTGATGTTTTGTTGGGAAATCCACTCAGTCCATTTGATTTGGCTCGGAAAACCGTCCAGATATGCACGGTTTTGAATGAGCTTGAGTGTGGCCCATTGAGTTTTAAATACACGCGTCCATCGACGTTTAAACAGCTAGATTTTACTCCGGATGACCGTTTGCAATTCGGCCGCCTAGGCAATGTTAATGGTCTTTATTTGGACCTGATGAACGGCCCAGATTGATGTTTTGATGGACGGTGTGGACCCACAATGCGACCGTCCAATCGGACGGCGTTAACGCTGTAACGTGAGAAGGAGAGCTCGAGCGCGGGTCAGCGGCTCGCTGACCGCTTGAGCCCGTCCGGTGCACGGCGGTACAGTTTGTGTACTGTACACACTTTTGTACATGTGGGTTCCATGGTGATGTTTCCGAGAAATCCAAGCCGTCCATCCTGTTTCTCATATAATTTTAAACCGTCTAGGTAACTTTTAAAGAAGTTCCAGACATCAGGTGGGCCCGAGAATAGATGGTTTGTGGGCTGATTTGTCCGTTGGGGTACTTTCCAAAATATCCAGAGGTTGAAACGTAATATGTACGGTTAATTTATAGCCCTCATCCCATGTACGGAGTTTCAAACTGATCGGATGGCGGGAAACATGTGATCTTGCATTCTGGACCAATTTCGGGCCTCTTTAACGTGAACGGCTTGATTTTCTCGGATTCCCGTCGTGTAACTCTGTTGATCTTGGTTTTCTGGAGTCCGTCTCTTGCTCTGGTGTCTTCGGAGCGTAAAATCCACACTTTTAACATCATTTTTTCAATCAATGCTCCTGATTTCATCCTGTAATAAAAATACCGTTAAAATACTCTATTACGCATTATCATATACGTAAAATCTGGTAATGATCGGGGTCTGATATGCAATATTTGACCCTGATCAGCATCATCTATAAAAGTAATAAAATACAATGCCCCACCCAAGGTTTTTATCCTCATAGGACCACAAACATCATAATAAACCATATTTAATGCATGCACTTTATTAACATGAGAAGCAGATTTAATAAATGAAACTCTATGTTGATTCCCTGATAAACAATCAAGACAGGTTTTGAGAGGTGTATCTGTCACGTCTGGAAGGAGCCGCTTCTTTGCTAGTACCTGAAACCTTTTTCACTCATGTAGCCTAGACGCCTGTGCCATATGTCAATAGCTAAATTTTCCACTGCGTTCAACCCACCCTTGCACATACTGACATTTACCTTGTAAAGGGTGCAACACTTCTTTCCTCTGGCCACGATCAACGAACCCTTAATGAGCTTCCACCGCCCACCAGCAAACCGGTTTTCATAGCCATCATCATCCAACCTTTCCGTCAACATCAAGTTGAGGTAAAGGTCTGAGATATGCCTCACATCCCTGAGAACCAATGTGCAGCCCACATCAATCTTCACACAAATATCACTAACTCCCATGATTTTTGATTCGCCAGAATTTCTCATCTTCACAGTCCCATAGTCACCTGACTTGTAGCTTGTGAAGAAGTCCCTGCGTGGAGTTGCATGAAAAGAAGCTCCTGAGTTTATCACCCAGTTGGTGTCCTGACTTGTAGCCGTGAGATATACATCATGATCTACAAAAAAAATAACTACAATGTCGCCAGTTGAAGTAACCGCAATGGAATCTGATTCATCTTCCTTCCCTTTTCCTTTCTTGTCATTCTCCTTACCACGACATTCATGCTTGTAGTAGCCCTTCTTGCCATAATTCCAGCAATCAATATCCTTTCTATTACTCGACTTGCCTCTTGATTTATCTCGGGCCTTCCTGCCCTTCCTGTTCTTTCATCTCCCCTGTTCCTGTCTCACAAGAGTCTCTTGCTGAGTAGACCCCTGAGACTTCCTACTTGTCTCTTCATTGAAGAGACAGCTAGTTACCTGTTCCATGGATATCTTTCCGTCTGGCGCGGAGTTACTTAGAGACACCACCAATGTCTCCCAACTGTAAGGCAATGAACTAAGCAAAAGTAAAGCCTACAATTCATCATCCAGGACCATCTTCATGGAGGAGAGTTGGTTCACTATATTGCTGACCTTATTCATGTGCTCGGCCACAGAACCACCATCCTTGAATTTGAGATTCACAAGTCGCCTTATCAAAAAAATTTTATTACTGGCTGTCTTCCTCTTATACAACCCTTGTAATTTCAGCCATAGGCTAGTGGCTGAGGTTTCCGTAGACACATGGTGGAACACTGAATCATCCAACCAGTGTCTAACAAACCCCACCACCTTCTGGTCCATCTTCTTCTAATCATCATTAGACATATCCTTGGATTTTGCTGATATGCCTAAAATTGGAGAATATAGGTCCTTGTAATAAAGCAAGTCCTCCATCTTAGTTTTCCATATGGTCCAGTTAGAACCATTGAGGCTGATCATCTTTGATGAGCCACCTTCCATAATTCAAAACTGATCCTACCCGTTCAATGAACTTAGCTCTGATACCACTTTCTTGGGGGCCTTGCATAAAACCTGAGGATCTAGACCTCCAGAACAAACCAAAATTATGGATAATAAAGCAATGAAAATAATCAATGCATCAATCACACACCACATAAGAGATTTTTACGTGGAAAACCCTCAAAGAGGTAAAAACCACGGGACCTCGTCCAGATCAACAATCCACTATGAAGTAGAACGTTACAACCTTCTTCACTCACACAGGAGTGGATAAATAATGAGAGAAATAAAGAAAAACAGAGAGATCTCAACGATTACGAGCGCTAAGATATAGATTGCACAGTAGATAACCTCCCTTCTATAAGCTTCCTCTCTCTCTTTTCCTTTCTCTCTCACCTTTGATAGCCCTAAACCCTTTAGCGAATCCTTTGTAAAGCTTTAAGAAACCCTCTTGTCATACCTAGAAAGCCCTAGGTACCTCCTATTTAAGGTTTTAGGAAGCTCTTTTCTGCATCCCAGTTGCAAAAGGACTTGCGACACGAAATCCGCCAAAACCGCGGAACTAATCCGCGTAACTACGATTAGTCGTGACGAACCTACGACCGGTCGAGCGCCACCCACGACCGGTCGAGTACATCCCATGACCGGTCGAGCATTCCAAAGAAAAATAGCCCAAAGTCTCTGGATTTTGAGTCGTGCCACGGCTCGACTCCTACGACTAGTCGAGACCAGCCCTCGACCGATCGAGCATGGGACAAAAAATCCCATCACATCCCTCACGTTGCTACTTATTCTGCCTACACCATAAGAATGAGCAAGTTCTCTACAATTCCCAGTCTCCTCATATATTGTTGTTTACCAATTGAACTTATTGTAAAAGATCTCCATTTGTATAGGTTGGGTTGTCGACACTAGTAGCTCATTCGATTAGGCTCAAACTCGTTTCCTTTGATGCTTCTATGACTAATACTTTAGATAATCCTTTGATCAGAGGATCTATCAAATTCTTTTTTTATCTCATGAAATTAATAGTTATGACTCCATCATTGAACATATGTCTTACAATATTGTGTTGGAGTCTAATATGGTTATTTTTGCCATTGTATATCTTACTTTTGGCCCTAGCAATAGTTGTTTTATAGTTATAGTGAATAGATATAGTTGACACAAGTTTTGACCACATGAATATTTGTTAAGAGATTTCTAAGTTATTCAACTTCTGTTCTTACCTTTTTTAAAGCAATAAACTCGAATTCGATAAGAGACCGAGCAATACAAATTTGTTTAGCAGACTTTTAAGATATTACATATTCACTAAATGTGAAAACATATCCACTTGTAGATTTTATTTATCTAAATCAGTGACCCAATTGGCATTACTATATCCTTTTAACATAGGAGGATAACCTATATAATAAATACCATATGAAGCAATACCTTTCAAACATCTCAATATTTTATTCAAAGCATTCCAATTATCATATTTAGGATTATCTATAGATATACTTAGATTACCTACTGTCATCTTTTCTAATTACTTCAATACTTAATATCATACTTTTCTGCCCTAAGTCTTTCATATTAAAATTAAAATACGAGTTTCTTAGTCGAATTAACTAACTTAACATTAGTTATAAAAATAGGCATATCATCTACATATAAGCATATTATAATATCATTATTATCAGAGAATTTTCTATATATATATACTTATCAACATCATTCACTAGATATTCATTTGTCTTTCAAATATTGTGAAAATTTTCATTCTATTGCTTAGGAGCTTATTCCAAATCGGATAAAGACTTGATACTTAGCACTCCTGGAATCATTGTGCAGTCGACTATCTGACTCAGTCTACGTATGTTGTTCCACTTAATGAGAGTGGATCTGATTTCTTGTCCATGCGATCCATGTCTATCCCACCACTTTCACGGATCAGATTTTCTTTGAAAATGATATATTACGAAAGAGAGCGTTGTATTTGAAATGTTCACAACATAACTTTGTATATAAACATGTCTGTTAATTAATGCATCCGATGCTCCTCAAGAGCGTGCTAGATCATACTCAGAACATTCCAACAACATGGAATTCCGTTCCGGACGACAATCTTCAAGCGCCAAATGCAGACGCACCACGCGTGCCAACAGAAATATGTGTATGATATGTCCTGGACGTTCCTGGGGTGGTCCACATGTGCATCTGTCCTATCCTAAAAATCTATCCTGTCTGCTCATCCGGTAAGCAACACGTGAGTATTTGAATGCAATCCGACGGTTCTCATTCTTATCGTATCGTATTAATGCTCTGGCAGAGCGTGATGGATGATACGCCGGTCGGACTTGGTAATACTTAGAAATTGCATACGTTGCATACAAGTAATGTAAATTAAACTGTCCTTATTACGGGTCCCAGCCCAGATGTTTCATGAGCCGAAATGCACGCACAGCTATTGGATTGGTGGACATTTATTGGACGGTTGAGAATGAAAAATATCCCATACTCCTATTTCATTTAAAAACAAAAAAACAAAAAAAATAGAGATTTGGACCGCTCAACTAATCTTATCGTGGGCCCGTGACTTACGGACAGTGGGTAACAATTTAAATTATTTAATTCTATTTAGTACATGCAACGTGTATAGTTCATGAGAAAAATTGATACTCCGGCAGAGGTTGATGGATGATACACGGACACTTTGAAATGAGGAAGGATTCCGTGCCTTTGCATCTGCAACCCTCAAGTTTACCTCAACAGGTGAATTTTCGGCCGTGAGATGAAGCCTCTAAGACCAGATGCACGGAATCAATTCTCGTTAAAAATATTGCAAATCTCGAATACAAGTAAATTCAAATTAAACCGTTCAAATTGGGGTCCCAGTTTAGATGTATCAAGAACCAAAAAACTACACTTACTCGATTAGGTGACCATCTGATCTGTAGACATTTATTTGACGGTTAAAAATGAAATATCCAACGGTCTTATTTCAACGAACAAGTGTCCAAGAATGAGAGGTTAGGATTGGTCGACCAATCAAAATTTGGGACTGTGAATTAATGACAGTAAGTCTCACAAATTAGTCGGTTTAATTTGAGCTAATGCATGCCTCGTGTCTAATTTCTAACTGCATGTGTATCAGCGGTCATACGCGGCCCGAGTATCAAATGAATCTCCTATATTAACAATTTGATACGCGGGAGTAAATCATTAGATGCCCGTCCGGCGTGTCTATACCCTGTATGTTGATATTCAATTCTGAGAAGTGGGGCCTACAGAAAGAAATCCAATGTCATTGCTCTGGATAGTCCATCCACGGTAGGATCCAACACATCAATGGTCTGGATTACTGAACCTAGGTCCCAGTTGGCATGTGGCGATGGAGGATCACCAGCATGTGTCACCCCATGGAGCCCACATGCAGATGTGTTCTAACGATCTGAATCGTCTATCCTTAGGGCCATATCATAAATGACCCATCTTTCAATAATGACATCAAAAGGATAATTCTTACGCTGTTTTGCTAAGTTGAATATGAGCCATTGAAAATCTCCTTATCAATGATATCAATAGTTAAGATTCATCATCCAGCGTAAATATTTTTCACTGGGCCCTTATCAAGTGTATCTCCAAGGAAATGGATGCTTCCATTCATTTAACCACGTCTACATGTGGAGCCAAAAGGGGAGACTCTTGATTTTGAGTCTGAACACTGATGAAACGAGTTCTTCACGATTGACCAATCTATCATGTGGAATTTTGAGCCCATGGCGAATCCAAGAGGTGGTCGATGAATTGGACGGTTTAGATCGATGATAAGGTGGCCCATTTATGTGGTAAGGATTGCCTGTCCCACCATACCACGATGGTGTTGGTTTACACCAAAACCAACCATGAAAAAACCCGAATAGTCATGAGTCACGGGTGTTACGATTTCTGAGGTTCGAAATCTAAGTAAAAGACAAAAATGCACTAAATTCTGCAAATATACCTATCATAGACATACAAACGCTTGTGAATGAGAGGGAAATCTTACGTCTTGTCGCATCCTTTCTCATTAAAGGTTTTTGGATCCTTTCACACATGAAACAGTGCATGTTGTACCCGGCAAAGAGATCTGATTACCTACGTCATACGACACCATAACCTGTTTTACATGCATATGATCCATCCAACTTGCCCTTTCATGAATTGGTGGGCCCTATCAAGATGTTTTTTGTTCCCTGGACACATGGATTATTTATTATTTTTTAAAAGCAAACTGTATTACATTACTAGCTACGGTGTGGTCCATTTTCACTTTGTATTTACCTCGTGTTGTTTTTTTCTTGGTCTTATATAATAAAATGATCACACACATCATGTTGGGGCCCATTAAATTATGTCGCATAAATGTTTTTTAGTTGGTGCATGTCTTGCAGAATTCAAAAGGATACCAATGATTTCACGGTTAGCAATATCCAATAAAAGTAGTCCGCGGCAACAAATTAACAAGCCTTAAATAGTCGTTTCGCAACATAAAAATGGAGTGATTTGTGGGAATTTACTAGTTTTTTAGCACTTAACAATTCATAATTTGAAAGAAAATCAAATCCTTAAAAGAGCTTTAAAAAAAGAAAAGAAAATGAAAACCTCCCATTTCAAAACTTTAATTTCAAATCCACCCAATTACGTACGGGCTACAATCCACTTGATTCAATAAGAGTTCAAATCTATACTGCCAAACAGGCCCTAATTCCCAACCTTACGCTACAAAAATGGACTGGAATCAATTACACTTTCTTTTTTAGCAACATAGTTTGTTAGAAAAGCCTTTTTAATTTCTCAAAGCAATTTGTTTTTGTCAGCTTTGCTCTACCATCTAACAGGATAGATGGATTAATATAGATGTTTCCAATAGAATTATAATTCAATGGATAAAATATGCCTTTGGAGTTTTGTCTGAACTTAGTTAACTTTAACACATGTAAAAAGAAACTTACAAGGCAGCTATTCAACTTAAATTATACATAAGTTAAAAGGTAGCATGAGAAAATATCATGGGTTACAAGGACGAATGCTGAGATTGATGTATGAAAAGACTAATATGATTAAACTTAAGAATAAAATTATTTGAAGCAACGTAAAAGTAAGCCGAATATATTTAGATAATTCTAATTATTTGCATGTTTAGATACCAGAAATCCAAGACATTGATATGAACAAAATAATAATTATTAGGTAATTATTTTCATCTATGCTATTATAAAGGCCAAATATATTTAGATAATTCTAATTATGTATAAAAGCTAATGACTATTTTGCTAAATCTATTTATTAATTTAAATAATACTAATATCTTGTGAAGAAAATTTAATTGAAGGAAATTTAGTTTTTTTTCTTTTTCTTTTTAGAATTTCACATATTCAAACATGCCCTGAACCAAAAATAATGCTGGTTGGTATTGAAGATCCTGAGAAAGGCCAGAACTTTTCAATGGTCCACATTCAATGTCCATGTGTGACTAGGCTGAGCAAACGGGATTGATTTTCACATAGGGCCATCTTCAAGGAGGGGGCCCACCTTATGCACTCTTTATATGTCTAATATGCTGGTCAAGTTAGCACCTGTGTTGCATAAGAAGGTGCACGTGAAGGGGCTCCATGTGGGGCAGCAGGACTTTTTATTTTATATTATAAAAACTTTATATATATATATATATATATATATATATATATATATATATATATATATATATATATATATATATATATATATATATGGAAAATCTTCACTTCCACTCTATGTAAATATTAACAACCTCTCCAAAGCTTTTAAATGCCACGTTCGGTGATAGTAGATTTGAAATGTCCAATCATTCATACATCATGATGTAAAAATGGTTATTCATAAGATAATCCTAACGGTCTAGTGAATAACATGAAAATGGACAACCAAGATTAAACACGGCAGGACTTTTTATTTTATATTATAAAAACTTTCTTTTTTTAATGCATATACAGAAAATGTTCACTTCCACTCCATGTATTCCACACCATGTAAATATTAGCAATCTCTCCAAAGCTTTTAAATGGCATGTTCAGTGATGGTAAATTTGAAATGTCCATTCATTCATACGGAATGATGTAAAATTGGATATCCTTTGGATAATCCTAACCATCTATGAGCAACATGAAAATGGAGAACCAAAATTAAACAGGTATATAAAGTCCAGTCATCATCTCCAAACACCAATTCAATAGGCACCACCATGGAATATTGCTTAGGACAAAAGTACTCTACTTTGATGATGTTAACCATGGAGAAAATGACCACTGTAGACAAAACCTTTTACCCAGCGGTTTCTATGAAAGAATACAAACTTTAGTTACCAATCTAGACTAGCACGTGCGGACAGCGACTTCGAGGACGAAACTACCCCTCCTTTTTACTTCCGTTGATTTTCATCTCCCTCCCTTCCCTCTTTCCATTTAAAAAAAAAAAAGGAGGACGAAAACTACTGCAGTACTACATCTGCTGCTTGGATCACACCACGCTTTAGCTGGATCCCACCGTATCTATTCAGCAGCGTTATCTCGTTTTGCTGAAAATGGTCCCCCCACGGAAGAAAGTACGCACTACAGGTATAATGTAGTACATTTACCTAAATGGTGTAAATTTTTTGTGGGCCATTGAACTGCTGGATGAAGCTCGAATCTTGGTTTTCGGTTCATCCATACAAAAATCATCATATGAACATGATGGATTACAAGTAAAACATCATTGTGGGGGCATAACAAGGTTTCTACGGTGGAACCACCGTTTCCTGTGCTGTGATTCACTTGATATTTCGATATGCCACCATATTTTGGGCTAAAACCCTTACTTTAGATGGAAAAACGGATGAACGTCGTGGATAGTCCACATACATTCAAGGCGGGCCCAACTTAGTTTTTGTAATTTTTAAAATTTTTTTTTATTATTAATTGTTTTATATTTTTTATTTTATTGGGTTAGCTTGTTAGTACACACCCATGTCAGTACACACACTCCATGTTAGCCACCCCTGCCAGGGATCGATACTAAGACTTCAAGTGTTTGACATGAGGTATCTCCACTCAGTCTGTCAATTGAGCTATGGACCTGGGTGTGCCCAAGTCAGTTAACTCAGCACTATAAGTGCCTACTTCTCGGGTCACGATTGGTGAAATTCCCCGAGCAATTCATAAATTTGACGGATATATCATAAAAATATGATGGGGAACTTCCATGGATTCATGTAATGTAACAGAAAATTTTATGAACCGCTCGGTCAATTTCATTAATTGCTCGGCCAAATTCACCGAAGAGAATTTCATGTAAATCTCGATCAATTTCATTAACTGCTCGGTCAAATTCACCAAAGAGCAAGTTGTTAGGTTAGGTCAATTAAATTTAAAGAATTTCTACATTACCTCACTCAATTCCTAGTTTCCCTCAAGGTTGCCTCACTCAAATCCTAGGTTCCCTCGCTCAATTTCTACCTTCCCTTGCTCAATTCTTAGGATTCCTCGCTGAATTTCTACGCTGCCTCACTCAATTTGTAGGTTCCCTCGCTCAATCCTTATGTTGTCTCGCTCAATTCCTAGGTTTCCTCGTTCAAATCCTAGGTTGCCTTGCTCAATTTCTAGGTTCCCTCATTCAATTTGTAGCTTCCCTTGCTCAAATCCTAGCTTGTCTCGCTGAATTTCTAGGTTCCCTCACTAAATTTCTACGTTGCCTCACTCAATTTCTAGGTTTCCTCGCTGAATTCCTACGTTGTCTCTCTCAATTCCTAGGTTGCCTTGCTCCAATTTGTACGTTGCCTCGCTCAATTCCTACCTTCCCTCACTTAATTCGTATGTTGCCTCGCTCAATTCCTAGGTTCCCTTGCTCAATTCCTAGGATTCCTCGCTCAATTTCTACGTTGCCTCACTCAATTCCTAGTTTCCTTCGCTGAATCCCTACGTTGCCTCACTCAATTTCTAGGTTGCCTCGCTCAAATCCTAGGTTCGCTCGCTCAATTTCTAGCTTCCCTCGCTCAATTCCTAGATTCCTCGCCAATTTCTATACCGCCCGCTTCAATCGTAGGTTCCTCGCACAATCCCTATGTTGCCTTGCTCACCCGAGGTTGCCTGTTCAAATCTAGGTTGCCTCGCTCAATTTTTGGTTCCCTCACACAAATCCTAGGTTGTCTAGCTGAATTTCTAAGTTCAATCACTAAATTTCTACGTTGCCTCGCTTAATTTCTAGGTTCCCTCGCTCAAATCCTAGGTTGTCTCGCTAAATTTCTAGCTCCCCTTGCTTAATTTCTACCTTCCCTCGTTGAATTCGTACATTGCCTAACTCAATTACTACATGCCTCACTCAATTTCTAAGATCCTTCTAACTTTCCTCGCTCAATTCCTAGGTTACTTCGCTGAATCCTTACGTTGCCTCGCTCAATTTATAGCTTCCCTCGCTCAATTCCTATGTTGCCTCGCTCAATTCCTAGGTTCCCTTACTCAATTTCTAGCTTCCCTCGCTCAATTGATAGGTAGCCGTGCTCAAATTCTAGGTTACATCGCTCAATTTTTAGCTTTTCCTCGCTCAATTACTAGGTTGCGTCGCTGAATTCTTATGTTCCCTTGCTCATTGTCTCGGTTCCGTCGCTGAATTTCTTGGTTGCCTCGCTTAATTTGTAGGTTTTCTGCTCAATTTCACCTTGCCTAGCTCGGTTTTATCTTGTCTCGCTAAATTTAATGTTTTCCTTGCTGAATTCCAAGTTTCCCTCACTCATTTTGTAATTTGTCTCGTTCAATTTTTAGTTTGCTTTGCTCGATTTCAACTATGTTTAATTTTTTACCTTATGATTCTTTAAGTAGTGAAATTTGCTATTAATATATTCTCAATTACATGTTTGTAGGTGACGATTCTTGTTCTCAATTCCCAAACCCATCCTCTAAGTGTTCATTAAGATGGTGGTTTGACACGGCGAAGGGTGGATTAGAGATGCATGATACTCAGCTAAGCCTATTCAAGCAATCCTCATTTTTCTTCTTGTTGTACCTCTCATCCTTTCGATTCATAGGGGCCCTACATCTTCTTCTTAAAAGATATAAAGGTGATCTTATATTTGAGATACGGGGGACACGGTTACAATTCACGGAGATGGACTTCGCCCTCATAACAGGGCTGAAGACTGGAGAGCTTACAATACCAAAAACACATCCCATCAAGAGTACATTAAAGGACAAATACTTGAAAGAATATCCAGTTCTTAAGAAGCATTTATTAGATGTGTTTAAAAAATTAGTTGACACCAATAAGCACACGGATGTCGTGAAGGTTGCTCTACTCATGTGCGTAGAGTGTTTTGTTAGGGGAACCGAATCGAAAACTATGTGTAACATGGATTATATGTACTTAGTAGACTCCATAGAGGATTTCTATAGCTATCCTTGGGGTAGTTTAACCTACAATACAATGTCGCAAGGGGTCGCAGGTGCTGTGATGGCATCAGGTGCGGTTCGCTACAATGTATATAGTTGCATCTTTCCTTTGCAGGTAATAACTCTTTCTTTATTCTACATAATTATATTCAATTGTGGATTTTTATCCTCATGCAATTTCCTTAAAACAGATATGGGCCGTAGAGAGATTACCGACCCTACGAGAGTGTGTTATTTCATTTGTTCCCTCGCAAATTCCACGCTTCACTCAATATCGGGGCTGGAAGGGTTGGAGGTACAATAAAATATATGCAATTTTTTAGAGTGAAGCTGTAAGTATATGTATTTATCCACTGTTCACTTTGCTTGATTTGACACTTAAACTCCATATATTAACACCAGTCAGGGTTGTTTTGCAGACTAACCTAATAAAGAACTTGGAACCCACCCTACGAGAATGGGAAACGGACGCCGTTCACTTGCTCCGTGATAGTTTTCAAGTGAGATATCATGAGCGTTTAATTAAATGAAATGTTGTTTAATTCACCGTTAAAAGTTTTTCGACTCTTATATGTGCATTGATACATTTTGTAGGTCATCAAAACCCAAGAACTGAGCGATGAGGGTAACGAGAATGATGACGAGGGTGAGGAGAGATCAACGGAAAATGATGAAAAAGGCGTACAGGGAGAGGGATCGGGGGGGAATATCGTGAAACCATCTCTTTTGATGGATGAATTTAGGGTTGGGATAGATGAGTTGAAGAAGGAGAGAGAGGAGTTGAATAAGGAGAGGGATGAGCTGAGGAAAGAGAAGGAATATTTGAGAAAGAGAGAAGAGAATCTCGATGAGAGGGAGGCGTTGTTGAAAGAGAAAGAATTGTTGAAGATGGAGAGAGAAAATTTGAACGAGAAAGAGCAGTTGAAGAAAGAGAAGGAATTGTATTTCATCATGAAAGAGGAATTGACTAGGTTGATGTGTGAGTTGTCGAGAGAAATTGAAAACTTAGCGAAAGAGAGGGAGGCCTTGAAGAAGGAGAACGAATATTGCTATATACAGAGGGGACAATTTATGAAGCATGAGGACGAGGAGTTGAAGAAGAAAGTGAAGGTTGAGGATATGGAAGAAAAAGAACAGGGAAATATGGAGTTGGAGGTGCAATCGTATGGTATGGTGGAGCGTAATCTATTGGATGAAGCACTCGTTTCTCCTCCTGTTTATGTAAGGAGAACTAAAAGGGTACTAAAGCCATCATATTATATGGTTTCTCCATTCTTGTCCCTGTCTTCGATCGATACAACCCCGAACGTGGTGAGGCGACCTGAGGAAGCCGTAAACTTTCCTACATCTCCGATACCATATCATCTACAGATGGATCCATTCAGGATGCTATCGACAAATGAACTTAAACAACTAGAAAACTACTATGAAGCAAATAAGGAGACGAGAGAGGCTTCATGGTTCAAGTCTATATGGGTAGATGACGCGTGGGTTGATAGCGTGGTAAGCATTCGTATGAGAGTGTCTATATACATTGACTTTCATATAGTTATATCTTTTAATCTATTATTTAATTATCTTGTGGAATAGGCTATCGACAAATATGTTGACTTCCTAGAGGAAAGGCAGTCTGATTGTCCAATTGCATATCCCCAAGATTGCAAGTTCTGTCCCACCTATTTTATGGTAAATATTTACTTTGGAGTACCGCTAACCTGTTATTTCAATTAAATCATATTTTTTGAGACTTGTATTGATCTTTAATTACGTTTGTTACAGCCATGCCTTCAAACTAGTATGCCGACTCTAAGGGCGTATCGAGACTCGAAGTTTGCTTCGGAATGTGCAACGTTGGTGGGCATGATGGACAATGTCATCGGAATTGTCAAGCAGCGAGGTAAATCACACGCCAAGGAGATTTGGTTTACTGAATGGGTAATGCATTCGTCACATACCATTAAAATAGGTCGTAATGTGTTATTTGATCATGTTTTTTAACTGATAGCCTACTTCTTAAACATGGACAAGTTTATGTACCCGTCAACCATGATAACTGTCATTGATTTTTGATGGTCCTATATCTAAGACAACGGGAGATCATTATTATCAATAGCTTAGTGTCAAATGCTCTCCTAAAGTATAAGCAGATGATCAATTTGATGACAGAGGCGCTCCCGATTCTCTTCCATGCCACCGGAGACGTTACCGCACTTGAAGGGAAGACTTGGACCACCAAATCCATGAAATCTGTGCCGAAGCAATGCAATGGTTCTGACTGTGGCATATTTGTAATGAAATTCATCGATATACTGTGCAGCGATCGCACCTTGGAGGGAACAGACATGCAAAAATTTACTATACATTGGAGGAAGTCGATAGCGTATGATTGTTTTTCTGTAACCTAGAAATGATACTTGTTGTAGGCATGAGATGAAAAGGATAATTTTGTGAAATGTTGTATATACCCCGCACAATTTTGTACTTCAGGAATATTTATAATGAATTAAATTTCATGACGTGTAAATGTTTCCGTCGCTTAACTTTCATGCTTGCTTTGTTCAACTTCTAGTTTGCCCTGCCTAATGTAAGGTTTCCCTATCTCACCTTATACTTACCCTCGCTCAATTCGTACGTTGGGTCTTGCTCAATTTATACGTTGCATCACTTAATTTGTAGGTTCGCTCGCTCAATTCCTAGGTTCCCTCGCTCAATTCCTAGATTCCCTCGCTGAATTTGTAGGTTCCCTCACTCAATTCCTAGCTTGCCTCGCTCAATCCCTAGGTTCCCTCGCTCATTTCCTAGGTTCCCTCGCTCAATTTCTAGCTTCCCTCGCTTAATTCCTAGCTTGCCTCGCTCAATTCCTAACTTCCCTCGCTGATTTTTAGGTTCTCTCGCTCAATTCATAGGTTCCCTCGCTCAATTCCTAGCTTGCCTTGCTCAATCCCTAGGTTCCCTCGTTCATTTCCTAGTTTCTTTCGCTCAATTTGTAGCTTCCCTCGCTAAATTCGTAGGTTGCCTCTCTTAATTTGTAGGTTTGCTCGCTCAATTCCTAGGTTCCTCGCTCATTCCTTGCTTCCTCGCCGATTTGTAGGTTCACGTGCTCAATTCCTAGCTTGCCTCGCTTAATCAGTAGGTTCCTCGCTCATTTCCTAGGTTCCTCGCTCAATTTCTAGCTTCCTCGCTTAATTCCTAGCTTGCCTCCCTCATTCAGTAACTTCCTACTACCGATTTTTAGGTTCCCTCGCTCAATTCCCAGCTTCCCTCGCTCAATTCACAGCTTGCTTCGCTCAATCCATAGGTTACCTCGCTCAATTCCTAGGTTCCCTCGCTCAATTTCTAGCTTCTCTCGCTGAATTTGTAGGTTCGCTCGCTCAATTCCTAGCTTGCCTCGCTCAATCCCTAGGTTCCCTCGCTCAATTTGTAGCTTCCCTCGCTTAATTCGTAGCTTGCCTCACTCAATTCCTAACTTACCTCGCTAATTTTTAGGTTCCCTCACTCAATTCCTAGCTTCCCTCGCTCAATTCCTAGGTTTCTTCGCTCAATCCATAGGTTCCCTCGCTCAAGTCCTAGGTTCCTTCGTTCAATTCCTAGCTTGCCTCGCTCAATCCCTAGGTTCCCTTGCTCAATTTGTAGCTTCCCTCGCTCAATTCCTAGGTTCCCTCGCTCAATTCCTAGCTTGCCTTGCTCAATCCCTATGTTCCCTCGTTCATTTCCTAGTTTCCCTCGCTCAATTTGTAGCTTCCCTCTCTAAATTTGTAGGTTGCCTCTCTTAATTTGTAGGTTCGCTCGCTCATTTCCTAGGTTCCCTCACTCAATTCCTAGCTTCTCTCGCTGAATTTGTAGGTTCCCTCACTCAATTCTTAGCTTGCCTCGCTTAATCCCTAGGTTCCCTCGCTTAATCCTCAGGTTCCTCGCATTTCATTTCTATCTTCGCAAGCTTAATTCCTAGCTCCGCCTCGCTCAATTCCTAACATCCTCGCTGAATTTTTAGGTTCCTCGCAATTCGTAGCTTCCCTCGCTCAATTCCTAGCTTGCTTCGCTCAATCCATAGGTTCCCTCGCTCAATTCCTAGGTTCCCTCGTTCAATTCCTAGCTTGCCTCGCTCAATCCCTAGATTCCCTCGCTCATTTTCTAGCTTCCCTCGCTCAATTTATAGGTTGCCTCACTTAATTTGTAGGTTCTCTCGCTCAATTCCTAGGTTCTCTTGCTTATTTCCTAGCTTGCCTTGCCCAATCCCAAGGTTCCCTCGCTCAATTCCTAGCTTCCCTCACTCAATTCGTATGTTGCCTCGCTTAATTTCTAGCTTCCCTCGTTGAATCTGTAGGTTCCCTCAATCAATTCCTAGCTTGCCTCGCTCAATCCCTAGGTTCCCTCGCTCATTTCCTAGGTTCCCTCACTCAATTCGTAGCTTGCCTCACTCAATCCCTAGGTTCCCTCGCTCAATTTCTCTCTTCGTTCGCTTAATTCCTAGCCTGCCTCGCTCAATTCCTAACATCCCTCGCTGAATTTTTAGGTTCCCTCGCTTAATTCCTAGCTTGCCTCGCTCAATTCGTAACTTCCCTAGCTGATTTTTAGGTTCCCTCGCTCAATTCCTAGCTTCCCTCACTCAATTCGCAGCTTGCTTCGCTCAATCCATAGGTTCCCTCGCTCAATTCCTAGGTTCCCTCGCTCAACTCCTAGCTTCTCTCGCTGAATTTGTAGCATGCCTCGCTCAATCCCTAGGTTCCCTCGCTCAATTTGTAGCTTCCCTCGCTCAATTCCTAACTTGCCTCACTCAATTCCTAACTTCCCTCGCTGAATTTTTAAGTTCCCTCGCTCAATTCGTAGCTTCCCTCGCTCAATTCCTAGCTTACTTCGCTCAATCCATAGGTTCCCTCGCTCAATTCCTAGCTTCCCTCGCTCAATTCGTATGTTGCATCGCTCAATTCGTAGGTTCCCTCGCCCAATTCCTAGCTTCCCTCTCTCAATTCCTGGCTTGCCCTAGGTTCCCTCGCTCAATTTCTAGGTTCCCTTGCTCAATTCGTAAGTTACCTCACTTAATTTGTAGGTTCCCTCACTCAATTCCTAGCTCAATTCGTAGGTTGCAGTCGGGATTTGCCATATGCGGGCCCAAAGGGCCATTTAAGCTAATAAGTGGCACCTGGGACACCTCCATAGTTTAGTAGTTAAATTAAAGTCTTATTTAGGTACATTTTCCATGCATTTCTCGGTCATGTCCATTCACATCACAGTCAATCCCGGCGATTCCATGCATTTCTCGGTCATTTCCATTCACTTCACGGTCAATCCCGGCGATTCCATGCATTTCTCGCGACCTTACAGACAAAAAATGAACATATAGGGTTAGTATGGGAGTGCAAGTGTTACTAGGGCCATTTACATCAAAATTGGAGTTATATATAACCCCATTTTCTCACACCTCTCTATCTTGCACGAATTTTCTATGTTTTCCTAGGGCATTCCAAAAGGGGAAATAAGGAGAAGAGAAGAGAAATCTCGGAGATGTGGGATCCAACCAAGGAACATTGATCTCCTTTTCCTTGGGAAGACTCCGTGCCGTTACTAGACTCCTTTCGGTTTCCCTAGGACCACAAACAGGTGAGATCCGACCCTCGACCCAAACAAGTAGACTATTATAGCCCTTTTTTTTCATAATTGCTAGTAGATTACGTGTATTGTACAAATCCTTACGCCCTGCGTCGAAATCCTACTTTGAAACCGTCGACTATTAACCCTAGTTTACCGTTTTATCGACCCCTAAGGGCCCAGATAATGATCACGGGTTGCGATCTACGCTTAAGAACTTGCTGTGCCGTTTATTTTAAATGATTTGTAAATGATATGTTTTATGAAATGCATTGTAGTCCATGCGTTCGATGAAATGCCTGATTCATTTCTGCTCACTCATACCTACAGTTCATTTTCCCCATGCTATGTGTTTCCCTCATTCGTTTATGCAATCCAAGTTGCTCATTTCAGTTCATTTCCCATCAATTGTTTTTTTCCCATCAGGAAATGTTACAAAAACACCTCAGAATTTCCCTACAAACCTACGCCTTTCCTTCCTATAATAGAGAATTTGCGTCCATATTCAGCAAGCTGGTCGCTTGGAGCATCTCCACTTTTTTAAAAACATCAAATTTTCCTCCTATTGATTTTATTCCACTCTATGAACCACACTAGTGCATCACATGTTGAGGAAGTCAATCGCTTCAAGAACAACCCCCTTCTTAATCTCACATTTCATCCTCTCACTTGAAAATGGAGACAATTGCCTTGCACACTACACTTAAGAAAAAAGTCAAGTTCGGTAAAATGCCTGACTCGTTATAGTCCATGTGGTCGGGTCAGGGTATATCCAAGATTCGGTTTCAGTTAAAGGGGATGCGCGTAATATAAAATTCCAACAACCCAGGTTATATCTACCAGATTACTCAAATTTTATGAACATGTTCCTCAAATGAACATCTCAACAACTTTAAATTTAAAACGGGCCATCATCATCATCACAGCCAATGGGCCGCAGTTTAAATACATCCAACAATTCGATATATCGAACGTCAATCGATATATCGAACACAGCCAACGGTCAGACATAGGGAACTTCTCTTTTCAAATCATCTATTCTCCTTCGATATATCGAAGTCGTGTCGATATATCGATAATTGCATTTAAAAGAGGACTGCGTCACTAGACAGTTTCAGACCATTTTCGATATATCGACAATTAGTCGATACATCGACACATTCTCTCCTTCGATATATTGAAGTAGTGTCGATATATCGATAATTCCTTTTAAAAGAGGACTTCGTCATTGGACAGTTTCAGAGCATTTTCACTATATCGCCACTTAGTCAATATATTGACACATTCTATCCTCGATATATCGAAGTTGTGTCGATATATCGATAATTCCTTTTAAAAGAGGAGTTCGTCACTGGACAGTTTCAGAGCATTTTCGATATATCGACAATTAGTCGATATATCGACACCTTCACTCCTTCGATACATAGAAGTTGTGTCGATATATCGATAATTCCTTTTAAAAGAGGATTCGTCGCTGGACAGTTTCAGACCATTTTCGATATATCGATAATTAGTCGATATATCGAAGTGTTCGTATGGTGACTTATTTCGATAACATCGATTAGTGTTCGATCCTATCGACAACTTCATCCTGATGTCATTGATTAGTGTTCGATAACATCGATGTTGTAACCCTTCGATATATCGTATGACGTTCGATATATCGATAATTTCTTTTCAAAGAGGACTTCGTCACTGGACAGTTTCAGACCATTTTCGATATATCGACAATTAGTCGATATATCGACACCTACTCTCCTTCGATATATCGAAGTTGTGTCGATATATCGACAATTACATTTGAAAGAGGAGTTCGTCACTGGACAGTTTCAAACCATTTTCGATATATCGATAATTAGTCGATATATCGACCCGTACTCTCCTTCGATATATCGAAATCTTGTCAATATATCGATAATTGCTTTGAAAAGCGGAT
Organism: Magnolia changhungtana; assembly: GCA_030180095.1. Classification (NCBI taxonomy): domain Eukaryota; kingdom Viridiplantae; phylum Streptophyta; class Magnoliopsida; order Magnoliales; family Magnoliaceae; genus Magnolia; species Magnolia changhungtana. Next base: position 3,447,886 of record JASAUF010000662.1, read on the forward strand.
TTCGTCACTAGACAGTTTCAGACCAGTTTCGATATATCAACAATTAGTCGATATATCAGTACATACTCTTCTTCGATATATCGAAGTCAGATCAATATGTCTTCTTTTCGCTACGGATTATAACCGTAGCTACATCCGTATTCTAATAACTTTTTTGTTATTTATATTATTCCGTGTTTTTTTTTTTACATGGAGAAAAGTCATTTCGAGAATCCAACAAAAAGCTTGTTAATTAATATCATATTCAATTCACAATACAATGAAAAATTTACTGTAATTATTAAGGTGGTTTGTTCGGTTTTAATTCTCCAACTTGCAATTTCTGACAGATCACAAGCAGCTCCTATCATTTCCGGAGTGAGTAGCTAATCTTGCCCGCACATTGGATATAGGAATTCACATCAGTTTGAATATCAAGCAGCCTTTGATCATTCCTAAATCTAAAATTCGTCGAACATTTTGAAGTTTATTTGGGATGGTGGACTGCAACGATGGAGTGCCACAACAGAAATATGTATTCTTGTAATCTAAGTCACTCGGACATTCCAAAAGTAATGGGCTTTTAATATTTTGATAGATACTTCTTCAAAAACAACTTTTTCTTTTATACAACCAATTGGGAGTTTCTCTGAATCTGTAGGAAATATGTGGACAATGTTATGGTCCAATCCTGTCAATAAAAAATGCGAAGGTTAAATCCATGTCCTTCCAAGAAAAATGTTATGGTCCACTCTGTAGGAAGGTTGAATGCATGACTCACCTGAGAAGGATCAAACGCGTAGCTCACCTAAGAAGGAATAAACGCGTAACTCACATGAAGTAAACATTCAAATTTTTTATTCGGATAAATTAGATTAGAGGTCTCAAGTTCAACTGGTTGGACTATCAGTTATGGTACATCCAACAGATAACATCCAACCTTTCAGGTTTGTGTGGTACAAAACTCGCCTTTTTGAGCAAGAAAGGAGTACATGATGCAGGAGCATGTGTAACTAGATTGACTGACTGCTGTTGGGGTATCCGTGCAAAGATGGATCCAAAACTGACAGTAGCAGGAAATGGTGACCCTAATGGTGATGGTAAATGACATTACAACAACGCAATTTTACAGAAAAGGAAATGATAGTAAATGATTATTGTTAAAAGGTTGATGGTTGAAAAAGGCTACGATACAACCAAAGCACAGCCTAAGCATCTAGGAATTTCTTTCTGCTCCTTTCTTTTTCTTCTTCTCATTATAACTTCTCAAAAGCCCTCAAGATTAGCACAATGTAGCAATTTAACATGGTATTAGAGTCTAAGTGCTCCTCGGGTTTCTTCTTCTTCTTTTTCTTCTCCCTTTTCTTCTTTTCCTCTCACTTTTTTTTTATATTCTTCTTCAATTCTTTTCTTGAAGAATTTATTTTTTTATTTTCTGAAGGACTTTCTGATTTTTGTGTTGCCTTAGCTAGGGTTGCTGGATTTTTTCTGTTGAAGCAAATTTTTGTATTGCCTTGGTTAGAGTTTGCCGGATTTTTCTGTTGAAACAAATTTTTTGTTGTCTCGGCTAGTGTTTGCTGATTTTTTCTATTAAAGCAATTTTTTTTGGTATTTTTGTATTTCCTTAACTAATCCTCGGTGGTTCCCCTCTTTCCTTCCTTTTTCTTTGTCTTCTCTCTTTCCTTCTTTTTCCTCTTAACTTTATGGGTTTTATTCTTCTAATCTTTCTCAACAAGTAATGGTTCCCTTCCTTCCCTTTCTAATCTTCTTTTCTTTCCTCATTCCCTCTTTCCTTCTCTACACAACAACAACTTCTTATTAATCCCTTTTCCTTGCACCATTTATTCTTCTTTTTCATTCTTGTTTCTTTTTTTTTTGTTTGAGTCATGAGGCCTTTTCCTCATTGACTTACATGGATGCAATGCTCTTTGTATTTGGGAAACGAGCGAGGGAAGTTAGAAATTCAGCGAGGCAACCTAAAAATTGAGCAAGAGAACCTAGGAATTGAGCGAGGGAACCCACAAATTGAGCGAGGCAACCTAGGAATTGAGCGAGGGAAGCTAAAAATTGAGCGAAGGAACCTAGGAATTGAGCGAGGCAACCTAGCAATTGAGCGAAGCAACGTACAAATTCAGCGAGGCAACCTATGTTTATTGAAACAATGGCAGAGCAGGATTTATGTAGCCAACCCCAATTAAATGAGATAAGGGCTAAATGATGATGATGAGGAACATCTGCTGCCAAGGTGTCATTACACTTTTTCCTTTTGTTTATGTTGTCTTTTAGTGTTTAAAAGCCAAAATTTGTCCGATAAAAAATTCACAATCTGTAGAAGTTATTAATATTAAGGTTTGCTTGCTAAAAGACAAAAGAAATAAAGAAGCGTGGAATTTGCGAGGGAACAAATGAAATAACACACTCTCGCAGGGCTGATAATCTCTCTACAACCCATATCTATTTTAAAGAAATTGCATGAGGATAAAAATCTACAATTGAATATAATCATGTAGAATAAATAAAGAGTTCTTACCTGCAGAGGAAAGACGCAACCATATACATTGTAGCGAACCGCACCTGATGCCATCACAGCAGCTGCGACCCCTTGCAACATTGTATTGTAGGCCAAACTACCTCAAGGATAGCTATAAAAATCCTCTATGGAGTCTGCTAGGTACATATAATCCATGTTACACATACTTTTCGATTCGGTTCCCCTAACAAAATACTCTACACACATAAGTAGAGCAACCTTCACGACATCCTCGTGCTTATTGGTATCAACTAATTTATTAAACACATCTAATAAATGCTTCTTATAAACTGGATATTCTCTAAAGTATTTGTCCATTAATGTACTACTGATGGGACGCTTTTCTAGTATTGTAAGCTCCCCAGTCTTAAGCCCTGTTATGAGGGCGAAGTCTATCTCGGTGAATTGCAACCGTGTCCCCCGTATCTCAAATATAAGATCACCTTTATATCTTACAAGAAGAAGGTGAAATAAAGCCCCTATAAATCGAAAGGATGAGAGGTGCAACAAGAACGAAAATGGGGATTGCTTGAATAGGCTTAGCCGAGTATCATGCTTCTCTAATCCACCCTTCACCGTGTCGAACCACCATCTCAATGAACACTTAGAGGATGGGTTTGGGAATTGAGAACAAGAATCGTCACCTACAAACATGTAATTGAAAATATATTAAAAGCAAATTTCACTACTTAAAGAATCATAATGCAAAAAATTAAACATAGTTGAAATCGAGCGAAGCAAACTAAAAATTGAGGGAGACAAATTACAAAATGAGTGCTTCGTGAAGGCAAACATTAAATTTAGCAAGGCAACGTATAAACCAGGCTAGGCAACCTAAAAAATTGAGCGGAAAACCTTAAGTGAGCCAACCAAGAAATTCAGCGACAGAACTGAGACAATGAGCGAGGGAACCCTAGAAGTTGATCGAGGCAACCTATGAGTTGAGCGAGGGAACCTAGAAATTGAGCGAGGCAATGTAGGAAATTAAGCGAGGTAACGTAAGAATTCAGTGAGGTAACCTAAGAATTGAGCGAAGGAACCTAGAAATTGAGCGAGGCAACGTAGGAATTCAGCAAGGTAACCTAGGAATTGAGCGAGGGAAGGTAGAAGGATCCTAGAAATTGAGCGAGGCAACGTAGGAATTCAGAGAGGGAAGGTAGAAATTGAGCGAGGGAAGGTAGGAATTCAGCGAGCTAACCTAAGAATTGAGCGAGGAAAGCTAGAAATTGAGCGAGACAATGTAGGAAATTAAGCGATGTAACATACGAATTGAGCGAGGAAAGCTAGAAATTGAGCGAGGCAACGTAGGAAATTGAGCGAGGCAACGTAGGAATTCAACGAGGTAACCTAGGAATTGAGCGAGGCAACGTAGGAATTCAGCGAGGGAAGGTAGAAATTGAGCGAGGGAAGGTAGAAATTGAGTGAGGCAACGTAGGAATTCAGCGAGGCAACGTAGGAATTGAGCGAGGGAAGGTAGAAATTGAGCGAGGGAACCTAGAAATTGAGCGAGGCAACATAGGAAATTAAGCGAGGTAACGTAGGAATTCAGCGAGGTGACCTAGGAATTGAGCGAAGGAACTTAGAAATTGAGCGAGGCAACGTAGGAAATTGAGCGAGGAAACGTAGGAAATTGAGCGAGGCAACGTAGGAATTCAGCGAGGTAACCTAGGAATTGAGCGAGGGAAGGTAGAAGGATCCTAGAAATTGAGCAAGGCAAAGTAGCAATTGAGTGAGGCAACGTAAGAATTGAGCGAGGGAAGGTAGAAATTGAGCGAGGGCAACCTAGGAGTTGAGCGAGAGAACCTAGAAATTGAGCGAGGCAACGTAGGAAATTAAGCGAGGTAACGTAGGAATTCAGCGAGGTAACCTAGGAATTGAGCGAAGGAACCTACAAATTGAGTGAGACAACGTAAGAAATTGAGTGAGGCAACGTAGGAATTCAGCGAGGTAACCTAGGAATTGAGCGAGGTAACGTAGGAATTCAGCGACGGAACTGAGACAATGAGCGAGGGAACCCTAGAAGTTGAGCGAGGCAACCTAGGAGTTGAGCGAGGGAACCTAAAAATTGAGCAAGGCAACGTAGGAAATTAAGCGAGGTAACGTAGGAATTCAGCGAGGTAACCTAGGAATTGAGCGAAGGAACCTAGAAATTGAGCGAGGCAACGTATGAAATTAAGCGAGGCAACGTAGGAATTCAGCGAAGTAACCTAGGAATTGAGCGAGGGAAGGTAGAAGGATCTTAGGAATTAAGCGAGGCAACGTAGGAATTGAGAGAGGGAATGTAAGAATTGAGCGAGGGAAGCTAGAAATTGAGCGAAGCAACTTAGGAGTTGAGCGAGGCAACCTGGAAATTGAGTGAGGCAATGTACAAAATTAAGCGAGGCAATGTAGGAATTCAGCAAGGTAACCTAGGAATTGAGTGAGGGAAGGTAGAAGGATCTTAGAAATTGAGCGAGGCAACGTAGGAATTGAGTGCGGCAACGTAGGAATTCAGCAAGGGAAGGTAGAAATTGAGCGAGGGAAGCTATAAATTGAGCGAGGCAACCTAGGAGTTGAGCGAGGGAACCTAGAAATTGAGCGAAGCAACGTAGGAAATTAAGCGAGGCAATGTAGGAATTTAGTGAGGTAACCTAGGAATTGAGTCAAGGAACCTAGAAATTGAGCGAGGCAACGTAGGAAATTGAGCGAGGCAACGTAGGAATTTAACGAGGTAACCTAGGAATTGAGTGAGGGAAGGTAGAAGGATCCTAGAAATTGAGCGAGGGAAGGTAGAAATTGAGCGAGGCAACCTAGGAGTTGAGCGAGAGAACCTAGAAATTGAACGAGGCAACATAGGAATTCAGCGAGGTAACGTAGGAATTCAGCGAGGTAACCTAGGAATTGAGCGAAGGAACCTAAAAATTGAGCGAGGCAACGTATGAAATTGAGCGAGGTAATGTAGGAATTCAATGAAGTAACCTAGGAATTGAGTGAGGGAAGGTAGAAAGATCCTAGGAATTGAGTGAGGCAATGTAGGAATTGAGCGAGGGAAGGTAGAAAGATCCTAGGAGTTGAGCAAGGCAACGTAGGAATTGAGCGAGGGAAGCTAGAAATTGAGTGAGGGAACCTAGAAATTTAGCGAGGCAACGTACGAAATTAAGCAAGGCAATGTAGGAATTTAGTGAGGTAACCTACAAATTGAACGAGGGAAGGTAGAAGGATCCTAGAAATTGAGCGAGGCAACGTAGGAATTGAGCAAGGCAACGTAGGAATTCAGCGAGGGAAGGTAGAAATTGAGCGAGGGAAGCTAAAAATTGAGCGAGGCAACTTAGGAGTTGAGCGAGGGAACTTAGAAATTGAGCGAGGCAACGTAGGAAATTAAGCGAGGCAACGTAGGAATTTAGCAAGGTAACCTACGAATTGAGCGAAGGAACCTAGAAATTGAGCGAGGCAACGTAGGAAATTGAGCAAGGCAATGTAGGAATTGATCGAGGCAACGTCATAAGAATTCAGCGAGGGAAGGTAGAAATTGAGCGAAGGAAGCTAGAAATTAAGCGAGGCAACCTAGGAGTTGAGCGAGGGAACCTAGAAATTGAGCGACGGAACCTAGAAATTGAGTGAGGCAACGTACTAAATTAAGCGAGGCAACGTAGGAATTCAGCAAGGTAACCTAGGAATTGAGCGAGGGAAGCTAGAAATTGAGCGAGGTAACCTAAGAGTTGAGCAAGGCAACCTAAAATTTGAGCGAGGGAAGCAAAAATTTGAGCAAGGTAACCTAGGAATTGAGCGAGTGAAGGTAGAAATTGAGCGAGGGAAGCTACAAATTGAGCGAGGCAACCTAGGATTTGAGCGAGGAAAGCTAGAAATTGAGTGAGGCAACGTAGGAATTTAGCGAGGCAATGTAGGAATTCAACGAGGTAACCTAGGAATTAAGCGAGGGAAGGTAAAAATTGAGCGAGGGAACCTAGGAATTGAGCGAGGCAAGGTAAGAGTTGAGAGAGGCAACGTGGGAATTCAGCGAGGTAAACCTAGGAATTGAGCAAGGGAAGGTAGAAATTGAAAGAGGGAAGAAGGAAATTGAGCAAGGCAACCTAAGATTTGAGCGAGGAAAGCTAGAAATTGAGTGAGGGAAACTAGAAATTGAGCGAGGAAACCTAGGAATTGAGCTAAGCAACGTAAAAATTCAGCGAGGGTACCTAGGAATTGAGTGAGGGAACGTAGAAATTTAGTGGGGGAACATAGATATTCAGCAAGACAACCTAGGATTTGAGCGAGAGAAGCTACAAATTGACCGAGGGAATCTAGAAATTGAATCCATGGAAGTTCCCCATCATATTTTTATGATATCTCCGTCAAATTTATGAATTGGTCGGGGAATTTCACCAATTGTGACCCGAGAAGTAGGTCAAATGGACCAAAACCTCTCGCAATTTAGATTTATAGTTTGCTCAGTACGCACTTATAGTGCTGAGTTAACTAAGTTGGGCACACCCAGGTCCATATCTCAATTGGCAGACTGAGTGGAGATACCTCGTGTCAAACACTTGAAGTCTTGGTATCAATCCCTAGCAGGGGTGGCTAACATGGAGTGTGTGTACTGACATGGGTGTGTACTAACAAGCTAACCTAATTTTTTAAATAAAAATTATAATAATTTTTTTTTATAAAAATTACAAAAACTGAGTTCGACCCGCCTTGAATGTATGTGAACTATCCACGACGTTCATCCGTTTTTCCATCTAAAGTAAGGGTTTTAGCCCAAAATGATGGCATATCGAAATATCAAGTGAATCAAAGCACAGGAAACAGTGGTTCCATCGTAGAAACCTTGTTATGCCCCACAATGATGTTTTACTTGTAATCCATCATGTTCATTGGATGATTTTTGCATGGATGAACCGAAAACCAAGATTCGAGCTTCATCTAGGAGTTCAATGGCCCACAAAAAATTTACACCGTTTAGGTAAATGTACTACATTATACCTGTAGTGCGTACTTTTTTCCGTGGAGGGACCATTTTCAGCAAAATGAGATAACGCTGCTGAATAGAAAGGGTGGGATCCAGCTAGATCGTGGTGAGATCCAAGCAGCAGATGTAGTGCAGTGGTTTTCGTCCTTCTGTTTTTCGAAAATGGAACGAGGGAAGGGAGGGAGAGGAAAAGCAACGGCAGTAAAAAAGAGGGGTAGTTTCGTCCTCAAAGTCACTGTCACGGCAGTAAAAAGGAGGGGCAGTTTCGTCCTCAAACATACAGTCCACACGTGCTAGTCTAGTTTGGTAACTAAAGTTTGTAGTCTTTCATACAAACCGCTGGGTAAAAGGTTTTGTCCACAGTGGTCATTTTCTCGTTAACCATGCCATCTCTTTAGCCAGTAATAATGGACAGTCGTCACAGAACTGCCCACATCAACTGACGTTGGGCTTTACTTATGCCTTGATGGTAAACTCACTGGAGTTTCAACACCAGGTCATGGTTCGAGTACTCATTGTGATGAAAAACTGCTGTGGTGTGAGTGTGGCAAATGCGTGTGCATTAAAAAAGCTGATAGAGTACACGACTCTGTCAATATGACACACGTGGAATATTGACATGTGATCCAAGATTTGAATTAGAAAATGCTATAGGGCAATTTTCCTCACTTTTATCCACACAACTACACGTGTAAAGGTGTCACGCATGCATGTGATCTAAGATTTGAATTAGAGAAGCCCACGATGAAATAGACGGCTTAAAAACGAAATTGCACAAATAATAATAAAAAAAAGCCTGCTCAACATAGAATTGCCATTTCGGTTTTTTTTTTTTTTTTTGGCAATTTTTATCACAAATTTTCTCAAGAATTAATATATTACCAAATAATGTTTTAATATTTGAAAATTACGAGAGATGCTTTTTAAGAAATGAAATTAGAAAATGCTTTCGTCCATTTTATTCTTAGTAAATTACTGAAACTTGTGGAGCCCACATTATATGAATATGAAATCCAAGCCATCCAACATATGCACCCCACCATGGTGGTCATTCTACCAAAAAATCAGGCCAATCAAATCATTAGTTGGGTTCCACTTGAATCTGGATGTTTTGAGTGGTGTATATTATTTTCTATGGATTAGCCCACCTTTTGATTGGATTCCTTATATTTTTTGCTTGCCTAATAATCATGTTAGTGTGCACCTATTTGACGGGTTGGATGCCAGACACGTATTCTCCACTTGGTAAAGAAAAAAGAACCAAAAAAGGAGAGGAAGAAGTGAAAAAGCACTGCCGACAAATATGAGTTCGTGGGGCCACTTTTGGGTAAAATGGAAACCATGGAGGCATTTTGTGATAAAAATCCTTACCTTTTTAAGAATGGTCTTGATCGGTAAGTAATTATCCTTGGACTATGTTTTGGTTGCATTTGTTAACGGAAGTTGTTGGCAGGTGCAAGCAAAGGGTTAGGAGCTCAGGTGGGCTCCTCCCTGTTGTTTACTTTAAACCCACTCCAACCGTTAGATCCTTCAGCTAATGTTAGGTCCGGGGCCCAAAAACAGCCCCATATATGATTCGAATGGACCACATGATTGAAATCGGTGTATAGGACGTACTCTCTAACCTATTTCTCTTTGTGTGGCTCGCTTAAATCAAGGATGGGTTTGATTTTTGGGCTCCAACCTAAATTTTGGTCTAACATATAACAGTTGAAGCGGATTTTATATAATCATCCTAGTGGGCCTTTTAAAAATCAAGGGCCAAAGTCTCTCTCCCTCCCAAATGTTTCCTTTGGTGTGGAAATGACCGGTCAACTTGATTTTTATGCCTAAGTTATATAAGATGGGACTATCATCTATGTGAGTGGATTTCACGTATACATCACAATGGGGATTAAAAAATAAGGATGACATCTCATATATGAAGGGAATTTTTAAGGATATACCCTAGATTTTAAGCGAGGCCCAGCGCAATGTATATGTGAGATCCACTTCGACAATTGGAAGTGTGATCCTACATTAGGCCCATGACCAAAAGTAAAAATAAAAATCAGTCTTATATTCCAACGAGACATACGAAGAAAATGGATGGGAGAGATAAGCCCTCCATTGACTTTTACAAAGCCCACTGTGATGATTATATGAAATCCATTCAAATCATTAGATGTCACACCAAATTTTATGCATGGAAGCCAAACATCACACGTATCCATAGTTTATTATGCCTATCCATAATTAAGGTGGGCCACACCAAGGGAAACAATTTGGATGGTAAGCATGGCTTGTACACTGCTTTCAAACATGTGGTCCACCTGAATCATGGATGGGACTGGTTTTTGGTCTATAGGCCTAACATGGGATGATGCACCTCATCATGCATGTACACAGCACGGTGGGCCACATAAATCTAATACTCCATGAAAACCGTTTTGAAAAAGGTATCAGCACGTAAATTCAATATTAAGTGGGTAGCTTTTTGTAAATTTCCCAAAAACACTGTTTTGTCCGTTAATTTGTTTTTTGTTTTTGTTTTTTTTTTTTTTTCACACTGGGCTACCTGATTGAAATGAATGATTTTAAGGCCACATGATCCAAACAGAGTGGCTCACCATGTGATAGATCGGCCATTACATATGCTCACGTTTGCTTGTTAGTAGAGATAGCCAGGGCTCCTCACGTGGACTTAAATTCCAAGTGGGAAATAATGGATAACAGATGCATTGCATGACTCGCGTCTATTCCCCTCTTTCGAGGGTTTTCTTCCCATTCGTCTCAACTCTCATAAAAGAACCATTATTTCAGGGAATTGATATTTACACCCACTCCTTTTGAATTGAACCCCTATTTCCCATTTTGGGCTAGAGGCCTGATCCACCTTAGGTTAAGCTTAATTCAATTTGCAATGTGTGGGGCCCACCATGATGTGTGCATAACATCCAATCCGTCCATTATGTGTCTCCTCATGCTCTCCTTAGTGCCAGGTCAATTCAAAATTCATGCGAGCTACATCATGTAAAATCATGACTAAAGTCTATAAAATTAGGTGGGGTTGTGCACCTATATTTTGGAATGGACTGATATTTGGTGTGTGCATTCATCCTGGTGGGACACATCTTCTGAATGGATTAGATGGAATGCACAACGACACACGACCTGGAAGTTTAATGGAGGTCTTCCATCCCAACAGTTCATTGGATTTTGTGGGCTACCTGAGTTTTAGATTGGTCAGGTTTTTTGAAGACAAGGAGAAAATGAGAGGGAGGACATGATAAACAGATTGGATTTCATACACACATCACTTTGGAGCCGACACCTAGTGTTAACATCTACAAAGCTTTGTAGTGGATCAGCTCCCTTGGGCCATGATACTTCCCAATGTTGTATGCAAATAAAAAAAAGTGGGTAGACAGACGCATCTTTGTCTCCATTTCCCCCCAAGGAAGAGTTGGTTTTCCGCGACGAAGGATCCACCGTGTGTCGCCAGCCACTGAGGCCCATATACTGACCGCCCATGTTGTGGACTCCATGTCATGCGGCCCACTGCAAGAAACCTACGCTGCACGGATGATTGTGACCATCAGCATCTAGACATGAATTCAGAACAATGAAAAAAAAAACAATAAGAGTGATCCACATTCAACTTGAAAAATCAAAGCTTATGATCACAGATGAACCGTGAGTATGGAACAATATAGCTCAGTTGTGGTAGTAACAAGAAAATGTACGGTTAATCAAGGGACCAACACGATTGTGTGGTGATGGATATTGAATCACAACGGAGGTAAAATGAAATTAATAAAAGAAGAGGCGCTTGTTTTCTCTTCCATGGGGACATGGGTTGTCTCAATTTTAATTAATCTAAAGGAATTTTGCCAAAGTATCTCATTTTAATAAATCTAAGGGAATTTGGCAAAAACATACCCATTTAATAAATAAATCTAATGGAATCTGACAAAAACCTACCTATTTAATTAAAAATTTTAATTACTGTCACTTTTTTCTAGTACTGTTCACGAGTCGAGCTACCTATATATATATATATATATATATATATAAGTTTTAAGTTTTAATTAAAAAAAAAAAAAAAAAAAAAAAAACTGTAGAGTCTCTACCTGACCGCACGCACCTCCTTTCTCTTTCCTTTTCCCTTTCCCTACCCGCTACCGGCCGCACGCCCGCCTGGACCTCTACCACCAGTTTTTATTTCAGCTCCGCAATAGTATGATTTCAATCTCTTGAGATCTATTCTTGGGCGAGAAACTCAAGAAATCCGAGATGGGTTCTTCTCAGATTTGTTAGAGCTTCAAGGGAATCTAATTATCTGAGTGGGTAGAGCTCTTTACTTGGATTTCTGATCTGTGTTCTGCTCTGTTTCTTTTTTAGTACTTGAATTTCTGCTGGTGGAAGAAGATCAAGAACAGATCGATTCTTACAGATTTCCTTATCCGATTCGAAACTTTGTTTGATTTTTTCATCGGGTTTTGCTTTGACTCTCCTAAGATTTTTGAATTTTTCATCAACGGAAGAGGATCAAGAACAAAATCTATTACTTTCTCACCCAACAAGCTCGAGCTTGACTCGAGGTAAACTCGACTTGACTCGAACCACTAGCTCGACTCGACAACTTTGGCATACAAACCAAGCTTCAATGTTGAGCTCGAGGCCAAGTTCGAGCTTGAGCTCGAACTTGAGTACAACATGGAAAAGCCGAGCCGAGCTTGGCCCACCTCGACTCGACTCGGCTCGGCTCGGCTCGATGCCCACCTCTACTTTTTTCCAAAAGGTACCTCATTAATCTCAGTAATTATCATTAGAATACTTGTTTGGCAAAAACATACCATTTAATAAATAAATCTAAGGGAATTTAACAAAAACCTACCTATTTATTAAAAAATCACTTTTTGTAACCTTTTTCCAACTGTACCTCATTAATCTCAGTAATTATCATTAGAATACCTATTTGACAAAAACATACCTACTTAATAAATAAATCTAAGGAAATTTGAAAAATATTTACTTATTTAACAAAAAATTACTTTTTGTTACCTTTTCCAAAAAGGTTTTCAACAAGGTACTTCGTTAATCTCAGTAATTATTACGAGAATAACTTCATATGTTTTTTCAGTTCTTTTTAGGGTATGGGACCAAAGAAGAGGTAGATTGGAAGCTAGGTGGGCCATACGATTGGAAATGGTGCAAAAGTGCTCTCACTAATGAAATATCTTGAGTCATTGTGGGACCACTTTAAGCCTTGGGTCTGCCTCATTTTTAGCTAATGCCCTAAAATGAGCTGCCAAAACAGATGGACGGATTGGATTTCTCACAAACATTAAGTGGCCCACGTGTAGTCAGGATGAGAGTTGCACGGCAATCAGCGGCCATCAAGGTAAATAAATGAGCTGAGAGGGATGGTTGGAAATTTAATTCTATGGGAAGGGTAGCCCGACAGTAGGTGGAGCACAGCATCATCTTTGTTACAAATCCATCCCATTCATCAGATTTTCCATCTCATTTTAGGGTCTGAGCCAGATAATAAGGCCGATATGGAGTTCAAAAGGGCCACACGAACAACAAAAATTGGGGATTGAACGCTCACGGTTGAAAACATTCATGGGGATATTTTTTTTTTTTTTTTTTTTGTGACAAATCCACCCCGTCTATCTGTTAACTCAGATCATTTTAGGGCTTGAGCGAGAACATGAGCAATATCCGAAGCTCAAGTAGGCCACACGACAGGAAACATTAGTAAAGAAGATCCACTGTTGAAGTATTTAGTGGCGATCATGGGGCCACTTTGAGCTTTGGATCTACCTTATTTTTTGGGCCCGTGCCCTTAAATGAGTTGTAAAAACAGTTGGAAAGGGTGGATTTCTCACAAACATCAAGGTGGGCCCCATGTATGGTCAGGATGAGAGTTGGCACCATTAGGGGTGTACACAAACAGGAGCTAGCTTGGTTAGCTTGTTCGACTCGACTCGAAAAAGCTCGATTCGACTTGGTTTGAAGCTGAGTTCGAGCCGACTCGAGCAGCACACGTATCAACGAAATGAACGATTAAAAATAATTGACCAGTGGTCCACATTTGATGACAGATACATAGCCTATCATTGACTGGACCCTACCTGATTTTCGGGCCACAGGTTACAGCAGATACCAAACGTTAAGGTACATGAAGTTTGACTTATGAAGAAAATGGACTACTAAAAATGATTAGTGGTCCACATCCGACATACACAGCCCAACAGATGACTCTTACCACCTGATTTTCAAGCCCAGCTGAGATCACGTGCATTGAGGAGCTACTGGTGTCTCTTACACAAACGATTGAGATTCACAAGTTTGTCCGTTATTTCCTTGAGGGGAGGAGTCCTGAAGATCTACACGTACATGTGGCATGTTTATGATGATCTGAACCGTTTATTCATCATAAGGCTCTATAGAAGGACCATATACCAGATATCACAATCATGGGCCTGACGTACAAAAATCACTAACCAGTTTAAGTGATTTTTGTACACTAGGATGGTTCCCAATGGCCGAATGGTTCAGATTGTTGCCTCTTCAAATTCGGTCACATGTGATATGCACAGGGTACTAGAAAGGATTGTACTGCTTGATTTCAAGCAAACAACTTTGACCTCAAGTGCCAAAATAGGCTGCTACGTCAGGCTTTAACTGTATAACCAAGATATGTGGAGATCAGCCGCCTAGTCGGTCACTCGTAGGCTATTTAAGGTGATTAGACAATTATATAGAGAAGGGTTCATGTAATACCCCGGATTTCAAGGGCCGAGTAAATACTCGACTCCTAATATACCAAGTGACACTTATTCTTTACCAAAACGGGATTCTATAACATTTGAGCGTTCATATAATTAAAATAGAAAATGTGATGTTCCCTGGAATAAACGTAAATTTTAGTGCAAGTAAATCAACTAATAAGTAAAATATGTTTATCTAAAGTACAGGACTACAACTGAGCAAAATATACAGTTTTAAAAATATAAAATGTGTTGATTCTAAAATCTCATCGACGTCCTAAAAGTGTCCTACATCGGCTCACCTAGTAACTGAAAGTACAATGACTCCTCCTTTGAGTCCGTGTGTGCCTCCTCCAACGTACGGACTCTATAGTGCATACATCTACAAAAGTGTCTGGTTGGTATTTTAAAACACCGTCCCAAAGTGAGAGTGAGTGATCAACTAAGTGGTTCCATAAACTCTAAGTTACACATGTTATCAATTCCACAAGCACAGTTAATAATAAAGCAATTTAAACATTTAGTTCCTAAAAGCTCTTATTAATGCACGTGCATTTTGTTATGAGATGATGCATGCCCTTGCAATCCAACACTCCCTCATAATGACTCTGACGCCTTATTCGCAAATGTCAACACTCCCTCAACACACGACCACAACTCTCAAGTTGCCACAGCCTTAACTAATGCGATGCGATGAATGTTCGTGTTAGCCATGTGAATTAATTAAGTCTGTTCATCTAACAAAATTGGAGAAGTTGAAATACATCCATTAAATCAATAACCCTAACCCGATCACTAGGCCCAAGGCGAGCATAGCGGTCTCGTACCTCTGATCCTTGATTCATATTAGGGTTTACCACCCATACGACAACTTTCCAATCAATGTGAGACTAACATTGGCCCAATCGATCACTCAAGACCCAGATGACATAACTCGGATGCATAGGGTTAGGCCGCCCAATAACGGGTAGAGGACGCCCACAAATAATGTAGGGGTTGTCACCTAAACGCAATTGTATTTCATTTCAATTTGATATTTTAGGCTCAGCCTCCATAATTGCCCATTGGTCACTAAGGGGAGGCTCGTCACCCAAGTGTAGGCTGACAGCACGGCCACAGTGTCTCATACCACCATACCCGGCTCCTGAGACTTGATTATTAGTAGGTCTCTCCATGGTATGGGGGTACTCCAGATTCAAGCAGACGTGATCATACATGGTGGACACACATGGTTGGTCAGCTAGTAGACTAGTTTAGTGGACTCAGCAAACCTCGACGTAACTGACATTGGGCACAAACATCCCGTGTAGTCCGACTACTGTCAGTTATCCGCGTTCGGGATGGATTAATCGGACTAGTCTAAGGTGGCTAACGCAAATAGGGATGCCCTCATAAATTTATGGTTTGTCGGCCAACCCGATTAACTAAATAGCCACAATCAATCAATATACTTAATAAATTAATTATCGCAGCTACAAAAAAGAGTACAAAATAGCAAATTAGGAAAATTCTACTTAATTTGGGCATTTTATCGAACATGTGGGCATATTACCAAAATCATCACAATTTACATGTGATGAGGCAAAATTAGGCACATATGTAGGAGAATAATACGAAGCATAAGCATGAAATTTCAGCAATTTCACCTTATCTACCATGCAATCAGATGTTCAAGCTACATTACAAAAAATTCAAAATTTATAAAGGACAATCAATTGAACGAGCACACATTAGTTAGCATGCCAGCATTCATTCACTATATAAATCATTAATTGCGACATGGGCTCGATAATCGGCAACCTATGGGTAATGGTCTGCACCTAAAAGTGATTTGTAGGTTAGGGTGTTGGTGCCTTGCGCCAGTGAAGTTAGCTTGTAAGGGGCACATGCAATCGGCCTATGAGGCTTAAATCATGAAAAGGGCCCGATAGTTACATCTTTTTTGCCCCCGAGCTGTCGCTTACAGCGTGGCGCTGTCGTGAGCTCCGTTGTGGCCAGCGATGGAGGGAAAATCTCTCACACAAGCTCCCTTAAAATCTCTCTCTTCTCCACTTTTCACTCCCTCTCTCCCTATTGTAACTAAATTTTTGTATGGGAGTATGAGAGAGAATTTTTGGGCTTTTATAGTCTCAGAATTCATGCCCAGATGGCCCTGGGGGTCTCTTTTCCATTATACTTGCCCATAATAGGCTGGTTTTAGCCTACAGGGCCCTTTCGGGGGCCCGCTGGCTCATCCGCACCAACGAGAAGATGCCCCACTATGTGATCTATGATTTGTCAAAATCAGGCAGCAATTAGATACTTCGATTAGCCGTGGGAGCCCCGCTTATAATTGACAATCGTCGTTGTTTGATCGGGACCGCGGTTATACGAATACGAGTGAGGAAATATCCTTAACTTGTGCCTCAAGTTTAGTCGTAATCTGACGGTTGGAAAGGCACAACTTTGCAAAAGAGCGGAGGGCCTATTTCACTTAAGTTTCAGATTTATGCCTAAGAGAATCGCACGTTTCAAGCACTTGGCTTCCGGCCTAAGTTGAGCAGTTCTAGACAGTTTCTTAGTTCGCCCCCACGATGGACATCAAGCCCATTAAGACGAACATATTTCTATAACCGGGTTTAGTGGGTCACTAACGAGTGGTTTAATGCTTGTTCGGATAATCAGAGCATTTCTGGAATGAATTAGGTGTCAAGATTTTTTGTGCGCAATTGTTAGGGTTTAGATTAACTATATTCATAGTGTGGCCTATTCGCAAATTAACGAAAATGGTGATTCGGTCATGATCACTCTAGACCATTGGTTCTCAGGTTAAATGAGTAACTGGGTTAATTTGGTTTATTAATTAAGATCCTACCCATAGTTGTCTTGGCTTTAGGTAGGTCTTTATTTAGTTATGGTCGTATCAATTGGTCAGTGATGGGTTAGTAGTTTTGGGCCCTAGATGAACAAATCACGAGACTAGCATTGAGTTTAAGTGATTGGACAGATTCGTTGGCTTAATATGATTGATTAATCGAATTTGTGCTATTATTTTTGGTATCATGTACGTATAGGCTCACCTCGAACATCAAGGGTCAGTAAGTGACAACGTAGGCTATATTATATATATATATATATAAAAGGATTTTTAGAAATCCAAAGTAGCGAAAATTCAGGACGTTACAGTTCATCATCTGAAAATAGGTTGCACTTTACCTTCCAGACAAAAGGACTTTCATATAGAAAGGCAAACAAAAAGAAAATACTTATAGTCGACCGCGGGGAGTAACTGCAACGCATCTTTATAAGTGTAGACTTGGATTACTGCTAAGAATTACAGCTATTGGATTATTGTTATACCTAATGTAGGATTACGCTATTGGTTAAGCTAAGGAATGTAAAATACAGATTATGCTAAGGAATATAAAAGTTATGCTAGGATAATTGAAAGATAGATTTGATTTATTTGATTTGGTTACTATGAGACACTTTGCTTTGTTGAACTCTTCTGTTATATATAAAATTCCTTAAGATTATTATCTAGATGCTTCTTCCTACGTTCAATTGGTTACAACAACTGCTTTAACACCAATTCAGCCTTCCAAACTCTTCTTTGACACATGTCTGGTAACTGCTTCTTGCTAGACCACATTCTGCCTTCTACTGCTTGGCCACGTTCTGAGATGAAGTTTCTTATACAACCAGTGCTAGCAATTATTTCCAAAACACGTGCTCTAAATATCTTCGCAAATCTTATGTGTGCTATATACTTCTCGTGAAATGACACGTGTCCTTTCCTAATTGACTTTTTCAGGAACGGTAGAAAGTAGGGTACAACATTGCCCCCCCACCCCCCTCTTGCTTCGCCATTGGAAAAAAAGATGAAAGCGATGGTAGTTCGTTGTTCAACGCAATAAATGTGATCAGCATTTCTTTCCATGTCTCAGCTCCTTGTTGACTTCATTCGGCTGAGAAGAAAAACCTGAATGATGGTCTTGCTTTTCCCATGGCTGTCATTGTGACATGTAGCAACTTCTTTGAAACGGTCGGATCATACGATGAGTCATAACTATCCTTTCATTAATGTGCACATTCCTGATCGAAATATATATGAATTTTTTAATCAATTTTGATTTTTCATGCCTCTTGCTCTCTTATTTTGTTTATTCTTCTTCCCCAAAACTTTTATCGCTGCTATGGTTGCTGCTGCATCTTATGTTCTTCCAACTTTCAATCAGGAAAATTGAACAAGAGCTAGACAACCTTTCTCTCGCGATCATAAACGATATTGTCTTCGACATCCCTATCAATCAGAACTGAACATTTCTTTCACTTGGATCAGCCTTTCATCCCGAAGTTATTCACCAAGAGATTTCAATAGTGGATCAATTCTTCACAGGTTGTTTAATATATATATATATATATATATATATATATATATATATATATATATATTACTTTAATCTGATTTCCCACACCTTACATGTGCCTTCAAAGCTTCAAGATTATAGCCGAAACCAATGAAAGGGTGGACAGAATGGTACGATCAAGTAGTTCAACAACATGGCGATACGTGGATAAAAGCCAACATTTATGAATGTATCAGGCTCTCTTTTTTAATATCCAACATATACTTCCCTCCTTTTCGCAGCTCGACTTTATGGAGTTGATCGACCAATACCTTTCATTTCGAATGCGGTCCCATGAGTCTAACACTTATGGATGTTGTGCTTTTACCCATCTTCTTCCTGTTGGTGAAGCAGTTTACTCAAGTTTCGTCCAAAATGACGATTACTACTTTATCTTTCCAAACGAGAATGGAAGAGCGTATTCTAACTTCATGCTCAATCAACACACGAAGCATGCTAAAGTCAGTGATCAGGAACATACAACATTCTTGTTGATGTAGATCTGTCATTATTTCCTCTACTAGAATGTCGTACAAATTATGATAAATAGTATGTTCATCTGGCTGAGGCTCTAGCACAAGGACAATAACTAGCTCTCTCTTTGTTTGTACTCGGCCTGTATGAAGCAACAACTAAAGGTTTTTACCACAGTGGAGGGCCTCTATGACTTCTCCAAATGTGGATTTGTGAATATTTTTATTCTTTCACCTACAACCTCTCTACTCCTTCCAATCTCTATTCCTCTTTCAGTCAACACAATATCCTTTATCCTAGGGTCATTCATACATTTGAAGAATGCATGAAGTATTTCTTCTCTCCTTGCATCGATATGCCCAACTATTCTTTCTATCCATTCCAAGATAAAGAAATTGGCTAAGCTCACTTCACCGAAAAGGACTTTGAACTGGTTGATCTTGTCACAACCGAGAATAGAGATTAGGCCTGGAAAAGTTACCTCATTTGCAACTACCTCCCTTATGGTGGCACAGTGGCAACTAGTGCCAATGTTAAGGTAGAGGTTGAACAATACTGTCCCAACCTCCTTGTTCGCCAATTCGGTTTAGCCCAATGCATTCCTTACCCTTTCACTCATATAACTTGTAACCAATCTCATCAGTGCCTACTTGTAGAATCGGTCGACATTTATCAAACCTTACACAATAATTTTCGGACAATAAACGATACTTTTGAGCTTACTGTCTTTCAAAGTTGTCCCTGCCAAATGTTCACTTTTCGTGATTGGTGAGAGAATTACTACAATAAATTGATTATCGAGCTTACTGACCTCATCATTGCCTGACTTTTCTCTTATGAAACTAGAAAAGCTAAACTTATAGCCGAGAGAAAGAGACCAACAATCAAGAGGACCATAAAGAAAGTTATATCAAAGATGATTGCATCTACAAGCTGAAAAATAATACAGTCTCGAAGAACATTAACTACATTGATCACCACTCCTTCACCAACAACAATAAGAGTAATTGATACAACATCTCCTCAGCGCAAGTGCCAAAAAATCTCAATTGCCAACCCTTCCAAGTCGGAACAACCAATTCGACCTACCCTAACTTCTGAACCTCCTCAAGTCATTAGGAGGATTTCAGACCTTAGACCTCTTCCAGGTCCCATTCTTGTATCTTCTACTGCTCCTATAACACCAATAAGTTCCTCTACGACGGCTAAGGATGGCCAAGCCACAAGGAAAACTCTAGGTATTTCTCTTACCGCCAGTGTTGTTCACGCCTTTGAAAAATATTATAAAAGTAAGTACTGGTTAAGAATACCTCCTTCGAAATATTCTTAGAAAATGGATCAGGCTCATAAGAGGCATGCGAAAGCCAGCTTCAATTGATCCTGGAATAAATGGAAAAAATATAAGAAAAGATTAAATGATACCAATCTTCCTCTCGATCGTTCCATCAAACCATACTATCCCAATCCTCCGCCTTTTTATATTTATGCTTGTTCTTTTGCGGAAGTTATCAATAATATGGTAAAAATTCAAGGAGTGGTCGACCAATACTCCACCCTCTCTATTCTTTTTGACTTAGGTGGATATTTTCTCCTTCATTTTATATTTATTTCACACTCTTTACATTTTTTAATATTTCCTTGTCTAGTGTAGAGATGAGAGAACTTACGGCTACTTAAAAATAATATTTTTTTTTTTTGTAAAAGTCACTTCTCTTTAACAAATTGAAGTAACCATCACCCCTGTTGCTAGGGAAGATTCTGCAAATCAAATGGTGGAACTTAGTGGCTCTGATTATAAAGCAATTATAAGCAATGTGCCTCAGCATGATCAAGATATTCTTAGAGACACAAAAATTGTGTAATTGTTGGAGCCTTTTCGTGTTTCCCTTCGTTCTGGGGCTCTATCAACCATACTTGACCAAGAAAATGATGAGAAAATTATATTAACATTGTAGGATATCCAGCAAGACATATCTCCTTATCCCACTCCTGCATCAGCCAACCCTTCTATACCATGGTTGGGTCATGATGAGCAACCTTCTTCCGTCATAATTGCTAGACATATAGACATATATTATTTATGGACGAAGAAGAAGAACCAACTCAATCATATGATCTTCCATAAAAATGTACCTTTGCCAAGAGATAGCTAATGAGATTCCTGTGACAGACTCTACTACTTTCACCGTATCCAAAGTCCTCACTACTTCAAAGCCAACATCTGCTTTTGCTCCTACAAAAACAGAAGCAGTCATGGTACTTCCTCCAGTACCCAAGAAAGTGTCTCTTATTGAAGTAGTACTCTTCTCTCTGGGCTAAGCTCTCAACAACGATATTATCATGGTTGAGTCTCCTTTACCTTCCTTAGAACTTCAACAACTCAAGGATGAATTATGAGCTCTTATATGTTCAAGAGTTGTCGAAGTTATTTTTACGAAATCGGCCAAGAGAGTCGTACTCCTCATCCATCGCTATCAAGAACTGTCTCACTTAGACGAAACCATCTTGGCCAAGGTACCTACACTTCGCAAGTTCTTGGATTTTGTGCAAGAGTATTACGAGATCAATATCGCGATTAAAAGGATTCAAGCTAAGCATTCGGTCGTGAACCTCGAATTGATAAAGGTTAGCGTTATTGGAGAAAAACTTTCTACTACATACACCAAGCTAAAAGAGTCTGAAGTGGAAAGGGATGATCTTACTGCCTAAATTGCAACATTGGAGGAGCAATTATAAGTTTTGAAGAAACGTCGCATATAGATAGAAAAGGTTTGCAAAGAGAAAGAAGATGAAATTGACACTTTAGTCGACTTCGTCCAAGACAAAACATCATCAGTCGTTCAAGCTAGACATGTGGCTTTGAAGACTCAAGCAATGCTTGCTAAACAGATGGCTAAGCGGGCAAAGATAATGGAGATGACCGCTTCTTTTTGTTCTTTTGATTTCTAGTTCTTGGTCTGTACAACAATTTTGAATTTATAAAATCGGCCAGAGTGCCATTTTTATCTTTCCATATCTCTCGGTCATTCTTTACTTACCTTTTTTTCCTTCTTCGCTAGAGAGAGTAACTGGCATAAAGATGTGGCATTGAAATAAGGAGTCCTGCGCCATTTCCTATGCTGAAATAAATGCCATTGTGGCTACACGTCGCAACTCCTCGAAAGGTGGTACGACGCCTTGCATGCCATTACTTCACATCATCCTTGCCATGATGCATCAAATGCGAGAATGATCCTTGTTCTCTAACACGTATATAAATAACATTTTTCCTTTCATTTCTCCACGCTTTGACTTCTTTTACTTTTAAACCTTTCTAAATTTCTAGCCAACATGTCTTATGTTGTAATCTCTTCTCCTCTTTCTCAGGTTAAGGCCTTTCTTAAAGAGATCATCTTTGACAACCTTGACTACTACGATCAATCATCCTTTTTGTTCAAAACTGACTTCTTCATCCAAAGCTTCTTTGAGGATGCCTTAACTGATACACCTCTAGGAGAAATCCTATAGATTCTGATGACACTTCACCACCTCGGGAATACCTTCTTCGAGGCTGAATTTGAAACTCAGTGTGTCATTGGCCTACTGAAATGGCAAGCCTCCATCCAAGATGAAGCCCACACCCTCCCTGCGAAATACGAGGTGGCCCAGAATGATCGCCTTAATTGGACTCGACAATGTCAATTCAACAAGACTGTGCTGCGAGTACTCCAAGTCCAGCACAAGGATCTGGAGGAGGACATCAAGGAAACAAAGTACATTTACCTTGGGAGACATTGCTC
Source organism: Magnolia changhungtana (assembly GCA_030180095.1). NCBI lineage: Eukaryota > Viridiplantae > Streptophyta > Magnoliopsida > Magnoliales > Magnoliaceae > Magnolia > Magnolia changhungtana. Next base: position 3,470,745 of record JASAUF010000662.1, read on the forward strand.
TAACCCACAAGAACTCCTGGCTTTCGTAGACTTCCAAATTGGTATCTTCCAATCTTGATCGTAGGAGAGCAATGTGTGCAAGAAGTAGGCAGAGACCAATGCCATAGTTCTCGGTTGTCACGTGGACGAAGTCATATGCTTCCTCGAACATGTAATGATCGAAGGGAAAGTCTTGGAAGGACAAGAAATACCGGGGGTAAGAGACCAAGGCATTTGCACAGAGAGAATTTGAGAAATCAAGGCAGTGCATGTCTGAAGTGCTCACTCAACCGGGGCTCTGTTTTTTGTTTTTTATTTTCTTTTTATGTTTTTTTTTTATGTAGTTGGTTAGGGGGCCTCCAATGTTTTCTTCTTCCACATCAATAAATATTTTTTCTTTTTTTCATACTTTCTTTTCAAATATGTTAGATTTCGGTCTATTTTTAGTGGTAAGGACTTAATATTGCCACTAGAATTCTTATTCGTCCTGGCCTTGCATCACTTCGCATATACTAGGATAACAAGTCTTCAAGAATTTTTCTTTAATTGGAGCTTTCGTGACTTTCCCTTCATGTCGCGAAGTATATAAGATCCACCTCAGAGAATCTAGACAACACTGAATGGTCCATCCTAGGTAGTTGACCATTTACGAAAATACGCGTCCTTAGACTCCAATGGTAAAATCACCTTCTAAAACATATTTCCTTTTCCAAAAGATTTTCCTTTCACTCTTTTGTTATATGCTCAAGCAACCATAACTTTATTGGCTAATTAAGCCTAAATATTACATATTTATCCTTTCAATTGTATTAGCTTCCATACATTCAAGTGGTAAATTGACTTACTAATATATGTTTTCTACATGTGAGGTAAAAGATGAATTATTGATGTCCTAGAGGGGGGTGGAATAAGACAATATCAAATTCTTCGACATAAAGCGGAATAAATAGACAAATAATCTCAATCGCTTAAAGTATTGAAACATTAATGATTCCAAATAATTCGTAGGACAACCTTCACCTAAAATATTTAGGTAGGATAAACCTATTACATGATGGCTTTGAAATCAATCTTTCAAACTAGCAAAAGACGATGAAATAAATATAGCATTCACAAATAATGAAATAAACAATCACAACAATGCACAAAGAGTTATAGTGGTTCGATACTTAAACTCACACCTACTCCACTCTCAAAATTACTACCCTCATAAATTTGGCTTTCACTATTTTAAGGTTTTCACAGGTTCAACTTTATACAGTTCTTATAATTTTCATGGGCTATCACAACAAAATCCCCTTTGTGATTTTCACGGGCTTACAATGAAACAACCCACTGAGATTTCCAAGCTATCTTAGAAAAACCTAAATGAAACAAAAGTAAATACAGGGTACTTATCTTCAAATGCCGATTTGAAGATGTAACCGAAGTTTGATTACAGTGATCTTCTTTATTGGAATTTGATGAAGCAATATATGTTCAACTAGAAAGAATATATGAATCTAATGTATTTTTAATGAATAAAAGATAACCCTAATGCTATAAATTCAATTCTCTAAATCTCAAGTAGAGTATGGATTACTTTATTAAATATGATTAAAACTAACTTAAGAAAGATAATAAAATAAGCTAAACAAATATTAGAATTACCACATAGATAGCTTGAAGATGGCCTAATTTTCTCTAGCAATGAGAAGGATTTTCTGTAATTATTGTTGTAGAAATGAATGAGAGAAGGCCTCTATTTATAGCCAAAGGATTTGAAAATTTGGTTCAGCTGGCCAAATTTCAATGATTGTGTTTTAACGGCTCTCGAATTTTGCGGGATAAGATAAATAAAAATTGATTCGCCCGAGCCAGAATTTGATTGGCCGAATACAGGGTTCAGCTGGCCAAATCATCCTGAATTCCAAAGATATCCATTGCTAGAAACTTGACTGAACAAAACTTGTGCTGGCCGAATGTCAAGTTTAGCTAGCTGAACCCAAAGTTGGGTTGGCCGAACTTGCAACATATTTTCCAAAAGTTGCTGTAAACTTGCCCCAATTTTATTAGGTTAGCCAATTTTTGTAAGGCTGGCTAAACTAGAAGTTGGGCTGACCGAACTTCAGAGAATTTATACTATCCCTATTATATTTACGGCCATGATTCATAAACACCTAACATAGGGTCATTCTAGGTTTATACCACCTGGTGGTTGACATATGTAAAGAACTTTTATCTTAAACCATGCAATATCTTTAAGGCTTGAGATGTTGAGTCGATCTTAAGTTGATCTTCATGAGTTGTCAAAGACTACTAGATTAGGAGTGTACTTGTGTTCAATCCGAAACTTAGTCTACGAAATTTAACAACTCTAAGTGTACTTCAAATACAAGCACTTATAATATCCCCCTTTGTCAATTTCATGACAAAACACATATACAACCATACACAACAACTCATCATACAAACATATATTAAAACATCTCATGGATTTGTCCATTAATATGAAGCTTTGGTTCAACAAGTCATTTGTACACCACCTGTAGTACATCAGCTTAGGCTCCCCCTGAGAACTATAGTAAATCACTTGTAGCTCCCCCTTACATATACCAAACACATACACAATATATATATATATATATATATATATATATATATATATATATATATCTAAATTCTCCCCTTTGTTGTCACAAGTTGACAAAGGAAGATGCAAAAAAAGTAGAACAATATCATAAATGAGGACATATATAATGATAATAGAGTATCAAGGAGAGTGTGAAGATAATCAAATCATCCAAAGTTATTACAAACTATAACAAATTTAAAATCATTCAAATTCAGAAGAGGACGGATCAAGCATCTTAGGATCATTAATTTTCAAACTCCGAATAAATTGATTAAAGTACTTTTTATCGTACTTCATATTCTATTTTTGAGTTTGAGCTAATGAATCTTGGGATACTTGCAAGGCATCCACCTTCTTCTCTAATGAAGACAACCTATCATTAAATTAAGAGGGTTGGTAGTCATAATCATCTGTGTCTCCAGACTCCTTCAAATCTGTAAAAATGTCGTCCATATTGATATCGCCTTACTATGCTTCTTCTTGATCACCTCGTTGCTCAGGAAGAGGAGTTATTACATCATGTTCATATTAGCATTATTGGATGGTAGTTCAGACTCCGGTGCTTCACGTGATAATGTGAAGCAAGGGAAATCATAAGATATGAAAATGGAATAAAATCATGTCGAGGATGTAATAGATACTGAATTATAACAAAACAGATTAAGGAAGACATATACGAACGCCAGTGATGACAGCATGAATAACTCTAATCATGAAGGGATTAAGATCAGCCTTATTCCCTCCCCTAGGATAAACATTCGAAGTGAAAATGCGATGAAGAATGCGGTATTTGAAAAATAATTGACTAGTAGAAAGGGCATTACCGGACCGCCATTCAACATTGAATCCACATAACACACGGGTAATAAAATCTCTTTCTGAATTGTTCATTTTATTAGAAAGTGTGGAAATTGGGATCCCATCTTTTGTCATTTTAATATCCATCAAGGACGAGATGGTGGAAAGTGTTATTGTGATGGTTTCTTCTAAAAATTGAATTTTGAAATATAAATCATCTAAAGAAACCTCATTGATATATGCATACATGCCTTGAGCGATGAACCGGTAAGCCGACCCACCCTAGTTCAATATTTTCTCCCATCCTACCTTGGAAAGGAGCTCAAGAAGACCATATTGAGCAATGTGGTCAATATTAATTGATCACTCAATGATAATGCTCCTAGATTGGAAATCGTGAACATTTTGGGTCATCTTACGGTGTGCATAAGGTCCGCACAACTTGAGGGCCGAAGCGGGATGAGGAACCAACATGAGATTTACAAATGGTACGCTTATATCTTAGTTCCATGGTAAAAAATAATAATAATAATAATAAGCAAAGAATTACAAAAAGGGGGGGTATAATAGAGAAGATCAAATTTTTGGAGAAAACCCACCAAAAAGGGGTTCTAGATTCAAGTAGAAGGAAAAAAAAAAAAAAAAAAAACAAGAATAACAAGCAAGTATGAACTTAAATCTAGAAGGAAAATGCTTAAAATTAACTTATAATAGAGTTAGATGAATGGGTTGACTGAATGAAGCACTGGTGGACCAAAGAAGATGAAGTAGAAAATGAGCAAATGGGGTTTTTTTCCCCTTATTTGATTCCCGATTCGGCTAACCCAAGGATGTGATCGGTTGGCCGAAATTCTCGGTCAGCTATGGGCTGGCCGAAAATCCCAAAAAAAATATATATTTTTTTTAAATTTCCATTTTTTTCATACATTTATTATTTATAAATAAACAAAATACAAAAAAAAGAGTAAAAATAGAATAATTATTTAACAACGCATAATCCAATATCATGCTTTAAATTAGAGAACCTGACACGGTCAAGTGGCTTAATCAAAATATCTACAAGCTGCTTCTCTATTTGAATGTATTCCAGCATGATAGTCTTATCTTCAACTAATTCTCATATATAATGATATCATATGTCAATGTGTTTTGTAGAAGAATGATTAATAGAAATTTTTAATAAATTTATAGCACTTGTGTTATCATAATATAAATTCATCGTATTTTGAGTAATTCCATAGTCAACTAACATGCGTTTCATCCACATAAACTGAGTGCAAGCATTCCCTGTAGCAATGTATTCTGCTTCTGTAGTGGATAAATATATAGAATTTTTCTTCTTGCCCATCAATGATACAAGACAGTTTTCAATATAGAAATATTCACCACTTATAGATTTTCTATCATCAACATTACCTGCCCGGTCTGCATCAGTGTATCTTGTTATTTATACAAACGTATCATATGGATATCACAAACCTAAGTTAGCAGTATTTGCAACATATTTGATTATCCGTTTAATATTAGATAGATGAGATTCTTTAGGGTTAGATTGATATCTAGCACAGATGCCTACACTGATAGAAATATCAAGTTTGCTGCTAATTAAATACAGCAGACTACAAATCATACTATGATAAAGTCTAGAGTCAACACTTTTACCTGATTCATCTTTTGATAATTTGAGTGTTGTACTCATATGAGTATTAAAATTCGTACATTTTTCAAATCCAAACCTCTTCACTAAGTTCATTACATATTTGGTCTGAGAGATGAATATTTCGTCTTCGAGTTATTTAACTTGAAGTCTAAGAAAATAATTCAGCTCGCCGACCATACTCATTTCGAACTCTGATTTTATCAAATCTGTAAACTTAGAAGAGAGATCAGCACAAGTCGATCCATAGATAATATCATCAACATATATTTGAACAATTAAGATATCATCATTATATTTTTTTTAAAAACATGGTTTTATCAATACTACTCATTAGAAAATTTTGACTAAGTAAAAATTTAGTTGGTTTTTCATACCATGCCCTAGGGGCTTGTTTTAAACAATATAATGCTTTTTTAAGACGGTATACATTATTAGAAAATTTATGATCTTCAAAACCCTTTGGTTGTTCAACGTAAACTTCCTCATTTAAATCACCATTGAGAAAAGCACTTTTAATATCCATTTGAAATATTTTGAAAATTTTATAGCAAGCAATGGAAATAAGTAATCAGATAGATTCAAGGGGGGCAACTAGTACAAAGGTTTCAACGTTATTAATACCTTCAATTTGAGTGTAACCTTGTACAACCAATCGTGCCTTGTTTCTTATAATGTTACCCAGTTCATCAGATTTGTTTTTGAAAATCCACTTAGTTCCAACCACATGTTTGTCGGAAGGTCTGGGAACCAGATACCATATATCATTTCTAACAAATTGATTTAGTTCATCTTGTATAGCTAAGATCCAACTTTCATAGCTAGTGTCTCATTTACATTAGCCAGTTCTATCTGGGAAGTGACATAAATATGATTACATATATTTTCTAGTTGTCTTCTAGTTTGAACACCAGTATGAGGATTACCAAGTATTTGATTAATCGAATGATCTTTAACTAACCTTAACTCAGTAGAATCTGATCTAGATGATAGTTTAGATTGATTAACCACAGTAATATCATTATCACCATCATCTTGGTCAAGTTTAGGTGTGATCAGTTGATCATCAATAACAACATTTACATATTCTTGAATCACCCCAGTTCTTTTGTTTAGTACACGATATGCTCGGCTGTTTAGAGCATATCCTATAAATATTCCCTCATTGCTTTAACTTCAAAAAATTTCGGTCTTGTAAGATAAAGCATTTGCTTTCGAAAGTATGAAAATATTTAATAGAGGGTTTTTTTTTTTATCGAACCATAGTTTATAAGTTGTTTTATATTTAGCTACTCTTATATAAACATGATTAATTATATAGAATGTAGTATTTAAAGCTTCAGCCCATAAATTTTTATGTAATTTCATGTTATTTAGTAGTACACTAGCCATTTCTTGTAAAACTCTATTTTTTCATTCAACCACTCCATTTTGCGGAGGAGTTTTTGGAGCAAAAAATTCATTTAATATCCCATGATCATTACAGTACTTTCCAAAATTTCTATTTTCAAATTCAGTACCATGGTCACTTCTTATTCTGATTACTGATAATTCTTTTTCAGTCTGGATGCGTTTAATTAGCATTTTGACTTCGTCAAAAGCATCTGACTTTTCACTTAAAAAAGCTACCCATGAATATCTAGTGTAGTTATTGTAAGACTCGAACCCGTGTGTGCATGTTGTTCCTTTAGGTCTCGTTGTTCTACTGATCGAATCTCAGCTACCCGCGACCTACGGATAGTGTTTGCGGTCATCCTTATGTTCGGTCACATTGACCCAACTCAGATCGACCCGAAACATATGTCATCTCATCTATATCGGCGCCTCGGTTCCAACGCCGTGTCCCGTGCGTAAATCTAACATGTACATCACAAGTTATGGGCTACGCTCGAAATGAACTATTGATGTGTGGATGGTGGAACCCACCCTAGCTCCACACATTTCCCCATGTAGTGGATGATGTCATGCTTAGGTTTAGGATTTCTAGAAAACCTATAGCCTACCGTAGACCCTATGAGCATTGGTTGTATCTCCATCATTACCTTCTCTTTTCTAGGTAGTCTCTTTTAGAGAGAAACCATCATTACACTTCTACACCTTCTAAGCAACCCTCCTTTCCTCTTATCTCTCTCTAACTCTTCGTTCTCTCCACTTCCTAGCAACCCTCTAACGTCCCACCTCTCTAAATCCTCCAGCCCTTTCTCTCCAAAATACCCTCCAATCCCACCTTCTTCAACCCATCTCACCCATAGAAATCTCTTCCTTAGAGCTTGAGGATCATGGTGGTGTAGATTTGGAGCTAGATCATTGAGGTGGGTGTGCATGTAGTTGTAATTTCTGATTTCTTTCATTTCTTAGTTGATCTTTCCATTCCTTTCATGATGAAGCTTGTGGGACCCATCAAATGATGGTGGTGGCCCCCATGACTTCATGGATGTGGCTTATAGTCCATCTTACTTGCATGCATGTTCCATGCAATGGGCCATTCTCCATGGACCCCTACATGGATTTTTTTTCTTTGACAAGGAATCTTTGGGTCATGTAGACCCTTGATCCTTAGTGGAGATTGCATCTCCACCATAGATATCGAGTAGAAATCTTATGATCATGTAGATCTTTGTATATCATGTGATAGTGGAATGTGTATGCATGTGTGATGAGGGGAAAGCCTCAATGTGGCGGAGACCCTTCCTTTGTGGCCGATCTTCCTTCTTTTCTTGTTTGACATCTTTGATCATGAGTGTCTGGCCCACGTTGTGACCTAAAACTATCCAGGTCGTCCAAAGTGGATGGACGTCCATGACAATCCACCCCCAAAATGCACCAAAAAGGGGTGCATGCAAAGGTGTTTTGATGGTGGGGATGGTTTGAATGTTTGTGGAGCCCACTAGGGTGGTCCATACCATGATTTTCTAGGATTAAATCCTCATTTAAATAGTATTTATATTTTATTATTTTCAGTTAGATGTTGCTGTCTAGAACTGTCTGGACATATTTTTTGGTCTTCTCGAGGCCTGATTTTTGGACATTTGGTGGGGAGATTGGTACCATGTAATATATGTTTCTTGAAGGTGTGTACCCCACCTATAAGCATGCCAAATTTCAGCCTCAACTGACCCCATTTATCCAAAAGGGTGGGCTAAGATGGTTGGTCAGCCTGATTTTCTGCTATGTAATCCAGCAATATAGACTGTTGTAAACTAAAATTCATAAATTATTTTGATGATGGCAGGTTACCTTTCTAGTTTCCATCTTATTGTATACATGATGAGGGACCTTGGCCCTCAATTTCAAGAATTTTAGAGGCCCCGAACCCACTCCATTAGAGTGCCCAAATTCAGGATAGCAACATGCATTGCTGAATTTTCTTTCAACCTTGTTGTCCTCTTTGTGTTTGTAGCAGTTTTAGGCCCAGCCCATTGGGGCTTTGTGCATGATTTTTGGGGCCCACCTTATGATTTTATGAAGGCCCATTGGGCCATGTTAGTGGGGCCGACAGGCTAGACTAGAGAGCCTTACTAGATGTCCAGCTGGTGGACGTCCAGCTTGGCTAGCCGTCTGTAGCCCATAGGCCCACCATGTGTATGTGTTTTATCCCAGCCGTCCCATCCATGGGTGGCCCACGTGGGGAGGGTCCACCCTAGGTGGACATCCCCTGTGGGGCTCACTTGTGACGTGAGGAGCTCACCTCGTTGTATGTGTTTGGCCCAGGTCATCCATGGCCTTGGACCGCCTAGGTCTGGAATGCCCCTACCCTTTTGGGCTGCTGCTGGACCTGCAGTCCAACAGCAGGCCCACTTATTTTTATGGCAAAACCCCTATTTCTAATCTAGTGGGGCCTCCTATGAATGTTGTTGGCCCTTATGTGCTTAATTCCCCACCTATTTAGACAAGTTTTCGACTTCAGCAGGCCCAAGAAGTTGGGTGGGCTGAAAGTCCAGCAAGAGCCTCAAATAAACACTGTTTTTGGGTTGAAACTGTATTAGATGTGGGGCCCAACCCAATTGAGGAATTTGGATAATTATTGCTCCCTTATATTTAATATATTCTTAGGCTTAATAAATGCATATTTGGGCCACCATTGATGATCATTTGTGGGATCCAAACTTAGACTAGATTTTGGGAGTTCCTAGTGGGCCCAGATTAAGCTGGAACGTCCCAACTTGGTCAACCATGTGTTTGGGCTGACTTCCACAATTTTGATGGACTTATGGGCTGAGACAAGGGTGGTATTGGGCCCTTGGTTGCCCACTTAAATTGCTAGTTATTGGACTAATGTAGTGGGGCCCATTTTGGGCCATGTTTTTGTGCTCATGGGCTACCCATTCAGTCCAACTAAATGCATGAATTTGATGGCCATTGGAACTTGGGCTTTGGGCCTTGATTCCCTTCCTTTGGCCCATGTTGATATAGATGGATTGGTTCCATAGTTCTTAATGCTTTATATGGGACTTATGTATATGGATTGGATGTGGGCCTTATAGCTTATGGTTTGTGGTTGGATGTCTTGGGGCAATGGTGGTTGAATGTCTCCATTTGGACCCCTTAAGGCCCATTTGTATCTAAGTGTAGTTGAATGGCCACCTTAGTCTCTTGCTAGGCCCATCTCTATATTATTTAGGCTCGCAGCTTGTATGCTTAATCTCGTGGACTAGCTCAGGTAAATCGGCCCCCACTAGAGGTTGTATTCCTTATGAGGAATTGGTTAAGTACCTAGACCCTCCATGGTTAGGTAGAGAGTTCATCGTCATCGCATTGGCGTCTTTGTTCATCTTCATGACCCACTCTCATACGCATCATATGCATGTTTGGTTGAGATGTGATTGGTCATGGTTATGCCATTGGGCAGGATAGTTTGGTATATTCCCTAAGGGATGGAATTTTCCTCTAGAGTACTTTGGATGCTTGAGATTGATGCATGACTGATTGTATGATTCATGCATCTGGCATTGCATAGTACGTGGATATTCGCCCTTGCTTCATCAGGGTCGTAGCCTCCACAGGTATATCGTGGATGGCTGGATTTAGACACCGAAAATGTTACTTGAACATTTGGGGCATATAGGATATCCCTGGGTGAAAGCCTCTAAACCTTCACGGTACCGAGGAGACGCCTCAACGCCAAGATCGAGTGAAAAATATGAGCGCTCAAATGCCTTATACCGTTAGGCCGCGACTTCCACTATTGCGAGGTCGATTGAGATGGGGTTTGGCCTTACCTGCCTAAGTTAAGGGGTAATAGCAAGGCTGAGTTTGACCAGCTCGTGAATAGGTCCGCTACCGTTGAGCCTCGATGGAGCGGCAGTCAGCAGGTAGTGTATTAGACCCTGGTGATTTCCTTAGAGAAGAACTATACTGGTATGTGGACTTGATATGAGGACTAACACTATTGCATTGCACCTTGCATTAGCATTTGGTTGTGTAGGCCCCCTGTTGCATCGCCTCGGCATGGCATCCAGTATTCATGTGCTCCATTGCATAGCCTTGATGTGGCTCATAGCATTTATGCAAGTATAGCATAGCCTTGACACGGCTCATTACATTCAGGCTTGGTATAGCATAGCTTGGTATGGTTGTTGGCATTGATGGTACTCATGGTTCATGTCGCATTCCTCATTCTCTGATATTGCTTTCCCAGCACTAGTATTACACACACTTACACCGCCCTTTAAGCTTTCTATAAGCTTAAGCACGATTGATACGTGAAGGAGATTCTAGGCAGTAGCTGTATTTGAAGAGGAGCGAGGAGCATGCCGTGGACCTTCTGGAGTTGTTCATTTTCAGATATTGTATTTTCCCTTTTTGAGCCTTGTACCTTGTATAAAGTTTAAATTCTTAGTGGATTTTGTAATGTTATTCCTTAGTTATCACTTGTGGTTACTATGTTATTAGCTTGGGTATGCTCTTTATGGATCAAATTATGTTATAGAAATCCTCCTTGTGAGATCCCAGGATCGGAACCTGGTGAATGGGTGCTAGGAGCCCAGAATGGGGTACTACAGAGGTTGTTAGGGCCAAAATCAGCTATCAGGTTCCTTGTGAATTCCAGTCACCGAGTCTGGGGTGTGACAGTTATCAACTACAACTAGAAAATATTTCTTTCTGCCTCTACTCTCTGTTCGAGTTGGTTCGACTAAGTCCATATGGAGTTGTTCAAGAGGTCTTGTAGTGGCTAAGGAGTTCACCTTTTTATGACTATTCCTAATTTACTTGCCTATCTGACAGGCACCACATACTTTGTTTTCTATCTTTTTCAATTTGGGTAGGCCATGTAAGTGATATCTTTTACTCAATTTATATAAATCTCTATAGTTTACATGTTCAAGACATTAATACCATAGTTTAGTTTCGTCTCTTTGGACCATGTAACATGAATGAATTATTGAATAAGAGTCATCAATGATATAGCAATTTTCAAAGGTTCTGTGGCCATTTAATATTACATGTCCTTGATTATTAATTATCTTACATTTGTGATCCAAAAATTTTACACTGATTATTATCACATATTTGAGATATGCTCAGAAGATTATGTTTTAACCCTTCAACATATAAAACATTTTCAAAGATGAGTAGATTGAGAAGTTTTACATTACCTCTTCCGATGATCTTGCAGTTGCTACCATCTCCAAATGTAACCAAGCCACCATCGATTTGATTGATGTCTGATAGTATGGCCTTATCCCCTGTCATATGTCTAGAATATCAACTATCCAGGTACCATCTTGTATGGCTATTTTCTTTGAAAGCTATGTGGATAACAAGATACTTAATCTTTAGAAACCATTTCATTATGGTTATAGGTTTAGGCGGGTCTCTTTACTTTTGATGTGTTTGGGAGTTAGGATTTCTCCTATTTCTGTTTACTCCGTTCTTATCAGAGTTGGATTTCAATAGCTCTTTGAACAAGTCCACAATTTTATTAGCTAAAGGAGGATTTCTATTTTTTCTCCTTTGATATTTATGGTAGTTAGCATAAGTTTTTACATTAGATGTTTCTTGAAAGGATTTTACATTTTTGTTTAACTCCTTTAGAGTTTGAGGATTCTCCTTTTACAAACGTAGGAGCAAAATTGTTAGATTTCACAATGTTATTTTTAATAAAACCCAATCCAGATTTGTCACCACTTCGGCGAGATGAGGTTAACAGTTTTTCAAGTTTTTGGTCTCGGATATATTTTCAAGTATCTTTTAAACTCTTAAGGGAGGAAACTTTAATTTTTAGTTTCTCATTTTTAGATTTAAGATTTTGCAATTCTGAAATGTTTACATTTAAATCCAATTTTGTTTTCTCAAAATAATAAAAAAAAAATGAGATTTTTCCAAAACAACATTTTCAAGTTCCAATTGAAGTTTGGCACAATTTTCTTTTTCAATTTTTAGTTTAGCCGTCATCTTACAACTTTCTCTATATAAGGCATCATATAGAACTTGAAGATCATCTTTACTTTCAGAATCACTTCCAGGAATTTCATAATCAGAAGTTTCATATTCATCTGAAGAAGTAATTCTGTCTATAGTCATGAAGGCTTTCAGGTCTTTCACAGTTTCTTGGTCAGACTCATCAGTTTTGGAATTAGATTCATATTCCGATGATTCATCCCAAGTAGCAATCATGCCTTTTCATATAGATTTATCCTTCTTAGGACATTTTAAAGCAAGATGCCTAAATTCAAAACAGTTGAAGCATTGGGTGTCTTTCGATTTTAATTTATAAAAATTTGAGTTTCCTTTTCTTTTATCAGATGGTTTTTGAAAATGTATTCTATAAAATTTCTTAGCCAACATAGGCATATCATCCTCATTTTCATCAATATCAAAATTTACATTTATATCTTTGGATTTATATTTAGAGGATTTTAGAGCAATGGACTTGTTCTTAGGAGCTTTGAAATTTAGCTCGTAGGTTTGAAGAGATCCTACTAACTCATCAACTTTCATGGTATCAGTATCCCTCAATTCTTATACAGCAGTAACTTTCGAATTAAACCTATTAGGAAGTGATCGCAAAATTTTCACACAAACCTTACTTTCAGGGGTTCTACCTCCAAGACCCCACATAGAATTAACTATGCCATTTAGTTTCATATAGAAGTCCATGAATGACTCACTTTCTTCCATATGGATTTCCTCAAATTTAGTTGTGAGGATTTGGATCTTAGAGTTTTTTATGATGTTAGTTCCTTCATGTGTCATTTCAAGAATATCTCATGCCTATTTAGCTATTCACACGAAATGATTCCTTTGAATTCATCTGATGATAGAGTACATGTTATTGCATTTAAGGCTTTTACATTAGCACTACTTTCACTTTTTTGAACAATTGTCCAAAAATTATAAGCAATTCCTTTCATAGACGTGGTTCCATTTTCAACTACTACTTCCATTATAGGAGGGATCCATTGTGTCACACACTTTCATCAATAGATTTGAGGAAGATCCTCATCCTTGCTTTCAAATATGAATAATTTAAACCATAAAATGGAGGTGGTCTTGAAATGAATAAACTCTTGAAATTTGACATCTTAAAGCTTTGGATCTAGCTCTAGGAGGTAAATCTCAAAAAGAGCAACTAGGCTATGATATCACTTGAAAGATGAGTTATCGATGTCCTATAGAGGGGGGGGGTGTTGAATAGGACAATACTAAATTCTTTGAGATAAAGCAGAATAAATAGACAAATAATCTCAATCACTTAAAGTATTAAAACCTTGATTCCAAATAATTCGCAGGACAACCTTCACCTAAAATATTTAAGCAGGACAATACTAAATTCTTTGAGATAAAGCGGAATAAATAGACAAATAATCTCAATCACTTAAAGTATTAAAACCTTGATTCCAAATAATTCGCAGGACAACCTTCACCTAAAATATTTAAGCAGGACAACCTTATTTCACGACGTCTTTGAAATCAATCTTTCAAACTAGCAAAAGACAATGATATAAATATAACATTCATAAATAATAAAATAAACAATCACAACCAACGCACAAATAGTTATAGTGGTTCGGTGCTTAAACTCACACCTACTCCACTCTCGAAATTACTACCCTCATAATTTTGGCTTTCACTATTTTAAGATTTTCATAGGTTCACCTTAACAACTTTATATAGTTCTTGTGATTTTCACAGGCTATCATAGTAAAACCCCCTTTGTGATTTTCATGGGCTAACCATAAAACAACCCACTGAGATTTCCAGACTATCTCAGAAAATCTTAAATGAAACAAAAGTAAATACAGGGTACTTATCTTCAAATGCTGATTTGAAGATGTAACTGAAGCTTGATTACAGTGATCTTCTTTATTGAAATTTGATGAAGCAGTATATGTTCAACTAGAAAGAATATATGGATCTAATATATTTTCAGTGAATAAAAGATAACCCTAATGCTACAAATTCAATTCCCTAAATCTCAAGTAGAGTATGGATTACTCTATTAAATATGATTAAAGCTAACTTGAGAAAAATAATAGAATAGGCTAAACAAATATTAGAATTACCACACAGATAGCTTATAAAGGGCTTGATTTTCTCTGTCTTTGAGAAGTATTTTCTGTAATTTTCATTATAGAAATGAATGAGAGAAGGCCTCTATTTATAGTCAAAGGATTTGGAAATTCGATAAGCTCGAAATTCGGTTCGGTTGGCCGGATTCCAATGATTGCATTTTAATGGCTCTTGGATTCTGCGGGATAAGATAAATCAAAAATTCGGATGGCCCGAGTTGGAATTCAGCTGGCCGAATATAGGGTTTGGCTCATCGAATCACCCTGAATTCCAAGGAAATCCATTACTGGAAACTTGACCGAATAAAATTGGGGCTGGCCGAACTTGCAACATAATTTCCAAAAAACTTGCTTGATACTGTCACGACCCAGACTCGGTAACCGGACTCACAAGGAACCCGATGGCCGGTTTTGGCCGCAATAGCCTCCATGGTACCCCATTCTCGGCTCCTGAGGCAGGTTCCGATCCTGGGATCTTACAAGGAGGATTTCCATAACAGTATAATCATTACCAATACGAGCATACCCAAGATCACAACAAGTAAATCTGAGAATAACAAAGGCACACATCACAAAATCCACTATGAATTTGAACTTTTACAAGTTTCTATAAGGTTCAAAAGGACTTACATAAGATAACAGAAGAAAGAAGGAAGAGGATCTACAACACTGGGTCCTCGGCTCGCACACCTATCCAAGCTCCGCTACTAAGACGCCAACATAGGATCTCCTGCACGCATCAATCGTGCATAAGCTTATAAAAAGCTTAGAGGGTGGTCAAAGTATGTGACAATGGTGCTCAGAAGGTGATAAGGAATACAGAAAGGGAGTCATGATCAATACCAATACCACTAGCCTTACCAAGGCTATCATGAATGCAAGAAACTATACCAAGGCAATATGATAATGCAGGAAGCCATACAAGGCTATAAAATGCAACGAGTACTGTAATGCAATGAGTACTGTAATGCGATGAGTATTGTAATGCAATGAGTATTGTAATGCAATGAGTACTGTAATGCAATGAGTGCTATAATGCATTATGAGGCTTACACAGCCGATGCAAATGCAATGCGAAGTAATGTTAATGCTCTTATCCAATCCACATATCAAGTACATTTCCATCATAAGGAAATCACCGGGGTCCATTACACTACTGGATGACTACTGCTCTATAGACCCCGCACAGTCAAACGAGCGTAAGAGACCTCACTACTCTGCTTGCGAACAGTCAATCACTAGCAAGGCCTGAAGGTAGCGAACCCATTCACGAGCTGGTCAGACTCAGCCTAGCAATGCCCCCTTACATCAAGCGAGTAAGGCCACACCCCTATCCAACCGACTATACGACAGTGGGAGTCGAGGCCTAATGGTATAAGACCTTCATGCGGTCATATTTTCCACTCGGTCATGGCGTTGGAGCAGATCCTTGGTACCATGGAAGTTTTAGGAATTTCACCCATGGACATCCTATGCACCCGGTATGCTCAAGTAACATTTTCGGTGTCCAAACATGGTCATCCATGATGTATCTGTAGAGACTACAACCCTGATGAAGCGAGGGTGATAATGCTCATATGTTATGTAATACCAAATGTATAAATCACACCATCAACTATGCATCAATTCCAAGCATCCAACATGCTCAAGAGGGAATACTACGTCCCTCAGGAAGGCAACATGCAATGCCCAATGGCACAATCATAACCATACACACAGTGTCATCCAAGCATACAATGATGCACATGGACCATGAAGATGGGTCTAGACGCATTATGCAGTAATATACAAAGTAGTACACTCCTCCTATCAAAGAAGGGACTTAGACTAGGTATTTAGACAATATCCATAAGGAATCTCACCTTTAGTGGGAGCCCATTTACCTGGGGTAATCCACGAGACTAAGCATACAACTAAGTATCTAAGTAACAAAGAAGTGAGTCTAGCAAGAGTTTAAGATGAGCATCTAATGACATTTAGATATAAACAGGCCTATAGGGGTGTAAAACCCGTATCGTAGACTGTACTGTTCCGTCGGTTTTCGAGATCCTTCCGGTTGAATTTCGGCAATTCTCGACTCATATCCGACGTTGTGCGCGATCTTAAGCCGAGTCCTGCCTACCGAAGGTGGCTCGATCCGAAACTCGTACCTTAGCGACCGCGTCGTCGCCGCGGTTCCAACACCGCGACTCGTGCACCAAATCGATACCTAGGTGGGAAGATGCCAGTCTACGTTCGGTTCGAAGAAACGCCGCACGTTGCGAATCTCGAGGAAATCTCTACGAGATGTCCCATCAATCAACCATAAATATACTTCCATACTTAAGTACAAGCAACCCATGCCTCCTTTACTCAAAGTCAACTCTCTCTCCCATTTTTTCAAAGCCACCCTTACCCATGACATCATCACACCACTCCCTCCATCCCTTCTTCCTTTAATTTATTTCTTTCTCTCTCTCACTCTCTCATTCCCTCTCTCTCACACGTCCAAGCCTCTTCTAAGCAACCCAATTTTCCAAAACATTTGTAAGTGTGGCCCACCTCCTCAACTTCCATCTCAACCGTCCGATCATCATCTGCACCGTTAAAACCCGATCGACGTCCATAAGAACCGTAGGTGAGGAGTTTTCGAGCCAAGGGAGCAAGGAGGATCACAACAAGGTGGGTGATCCACCGTTAAATTTCTTTTCTTAGGGCCACTTGTTTGTGGGGCCCATAGTGGCGGGGCCCCACCATCACCGTCTTTTGTCTCTTAACTCTTTCTCTATCTCTTTCTTTCCTTCTTTTCCCCTTGAATGTTGTGGGCCCCACCAAATTATGTTAAATCCACTCCATCCAATAGACGGTGTGGTCCACCGCATTTTAGGTGAAATCCACCCTTCATATATGCATATATATGTAGTAGTATATTATATTATTATAATATATATTAATATATGTATATATATAAATATGCATGGTGGGCCACGTACATGTGGGACCCACCATGTGCATGGTGGGCCACGTGCATGTGGGACCCACCATGAGGCCCATGTATACACCGTCCAGCGTCCAGAGACGCTGGACGTGAAGCGGCTAACATGGAGTTGTGTACTGACATGGGCGTGTACTTCCGAGCTAACTTTAAAATTAAAAAAAAAAATCTCTTTTGGAGTGGGCTGCCCATACAGGCCCCACCTTGATGTTTGTGCATGATCCAAGCCATCCATCCCAACTCTTGCGTCATTTTAGGCGTTGAGCCAAAATTTTAAGGTGATCTGATCACCGGGTGGGCCATAACCTCTAAAACCATGTAAAGACATGCAAGAACATATAAAATCACATGGTGGGGCCCACCTGAAGTTTGGATGCAGTTGAAACCCGGTCTGGATGGCCAGAAACGTGGGACACACATAATGGGTGGGCTGGATTGTGAATCACATCTCGGTGGGCCCCATTTAAAAAATAAAAAAAAATAAAAAAAAAATAAGTAAGTGGCGGCGTTCTTCTTCTTCTTGCCTTGACGGCGCTTTGACGGTTGCCAAGGCGGCGGACGGGTGGCTGGGCCTCACGACTCCAGCTGTGGGCCCCCACCATGATGCATTTTGAGCATCAGCACCGTGCATTGGGTGAGCCTCCCCCTGGCCATGGGCCACCCAAAAATCAGCCGTATACGGAACTCAGGTGGGCCATACCATATAAAATCATGTGAAAACATGCCTAAAATATATAAATTCACATGGTGGGCCCTACCTGAAATTTGGATGGGGCTGAAACTTGGTCTGGACCCTCAGCCATGTGGGACACACCTAATGGATGGGTCGGATTTGTCAACCACGTCACAGTGGCCCTCCCTGACCATGCCACCTTATGAATAGTTTGGGTGACAAATAAACATTACAGTGGGCCCGGCCCACGTAACCTCGTGAATTGGCTGGACTTCAAATAAACATTACAGTGGGCCCTGCCCAAGGTCCATGTGACCTGGTGAATAGGTTGGATTTCAAATAAACATTATGGTGGGCTTCACATGTGGCCCACCTGGATGCATATGGGCCCATGTACTTAGGCCCATCTTGATGTATTTTTTTGGGCCCATTATTAAGGCCCACTTGCATATTTATAGGCCTATTTTCAAGGCCCACTTTAGTATATATATGGGCCCATGTATTTTGGCCCATCTTGGCATGTATATGGGCCCAATAATGAGGCCCACTTTGATGTATATGAGGCCCATATGATTAGGCCCACCTTGTTATATTTGAGACCTATGTTAGGTGACTAATGTAATGTATGCAAAGCCCATGGATGATGGCCCATTGCAATGTACCTAAGGCCCTTTGGTGAGGTTCATTGAGGTGGCCCACTTGATGAATATAAGGCCTATGAGATACGGCCCATTTGATGTATTTAGGGCCCCATGGAATGTACCTAAGGCACATTGTAATGTGTAATTCCACTAAGATTTATTTAATGGTATTTAAGGCGAGCCGAGCCTTGGGGACAATGTTGGTTTGACGTCCACATTGTACGAGTAATGTTGGTTAGATGTCCACATTATAACTCTCCCTAAGGCCACTGATAGGCCCGTATCTGTTTCATGTAGGCTATCTGGGCCCATCTTCATTGAAAGGATAGTTTATTGCTTTATAATATGTTTAGCATAGCCCCATGATTCATAATCATACGCATCATATGTATGCTTAAGATGAGAAGTGTCTGATTATAGCATGTGCCTTCGGGCAAACTGATTATGGGCTCCCCGATATGTGGAGTTGCCCTACATGAGCGCATGTATGCACAGGATTGATGCATGTCTGGCAGTATGATTCATGCACTTGCATCTATATGATTGAGATATGCCCTAGCGACATCAGGGCCATAGCCTCCACAGATATATCGTGGGTGGCTGGTTGGATACCAGAAAATCTTGTTCCAAGCAATTAGGGTGCCATAGATGTCCCTGGGTGAGTCCCTGAACCCGATGGTACCAGAGGATGACTCCAACGTCGAGACCGAGTAGATATATGAGCGCACGAGGGTCAAATACCATGAGGCCGCGTCTCCCACTGTGTCGTAGTCGGTTGGAAAGGAGTGGTGGCCTTACTCGCCCGAGAGTAGGGGGCATTACTAGTGAGTTTGAGTTTGACTCGACTCGGAAAATAGGTTCGCTATCGACGTCTTGGGATAGGTATTGGGTGACTATTTGCGGGCGGATAGTGAGGTTTCTTACGCTCACTTGGACTGTGCTGCTTGGAGAGAGACAGTGCCATTTAGAGTGTACTGAACCCCGGTGATTATCCATACTAAGAACCACACTGATTTGATGCTCTAGTGAGGAGTTGCATTGGTATGAGGATTGGCATGCTTGACTTACATATTGCATCGCATGGCCTTGGTATGGCCAATAGTATTCACATCTTGTACTGCATAGCCTTGGTACAGCTGGTTGCATTTACGTACTCATCAGCATGATTCCACATTACTCCAGCATTGCATTCTGAGCACGTTCGCACACACTTACACCGCCCTCTAAGCTTTCTATAAGCTTATGCACGATTGATGCGTGTAGGTGATGCCAGGACGTAGCTGTAGTCTCGCCGCAGTTGGAGCATGCCGTCGAGCTTTTGGAGTTTTGCTATTACCATTATCTTGTATTTCCCTTTCTACGCACTGTATTCAAAGTTTTTATTCATAGTGAATTTTGTGATGGTGTTCTTGTGGTTATTGTTTGTGGGTTATGCTTGGTTATGCTCATTACGAATCAAATTGATTATTAGAAACCCTCCTTGTAGCATCCTAGGATCGGAACCTGGTATATGGGTGCCAGGGGCCGAGAATGGGGTACTACGGAGGCTGTCGGCGCCGGATTTGGCGATCGGAAATTTTGTGAGCCCGGTCTCCAAGTTCGGGGCGTGACAGAAGTTGGTATCAGAGCATAACTTGGGAATAACCGAGAACGGCATCATATGTTTACTATGAGTTCAAGGAGGTTAGGTTCTAAGTGTGAAACCTTTCGATTGACTTCCTTAACGTGCAATTCTCGAAATTGATTGGCGCCTTATTTTTCCATAGGACATGCCACCCAGGAGAGTGACCCGTTCGACTCCTACTCCACCACCTGAGGCTCCAGCCTTATCACCGGTGCCTCCCATTCCACCGCCAGAGATCCCTGCTCCCTTTCCTGAGGATGATATTCCTTCACCTGATACCGGTGCGGATCCGACCGTGCCTGTGAGTGCCTCGCAGTTACAGCAGATGTTGCAAGCTATGACCGCGTGTAGCCGGGGCGGGCGGGCGCCTGGGATTGTTCTACGCGGCTCAAGAGAAGCAGAGCGCGAGAGTGCCCTTATTCGTGAGTTCAGACGGATAGATCCTCCATGATTTTAGGGTGAGCCAAATCCGTCAGTAGCTGAGAGATGGCGCTCCGATGTGGAGAAGATTTTTGATATTATGTCATGTACGACCGAGCAGCGAGTCCGATTGGCCACATTCCTTTTTCAGGGCAAGGCAGAGCACTGGTGGACCTCTGTTACCCGTGTCGCAGGACCTGATCATGTTTGGACATGGGAGGATTTCATCAGCCGATTCGAGGAGCAGTACTTCCCCGACCACATTCGTCGTCAGAGGGCACGAGAGTTCGAGACTCTAGTACAGGAAGACATGTCCGTGGCGCATACGCGGCTCGCTTCGTGGCGCTGTCACGGTTTGTGCCATATATGGTTGATGATGAGGGGCAGAAGGCCCGCCGTTTCGAAAGCGGCTTACGTTTCGGTCTTCGAGGTTGTGTTATTGGGCACGAGCTCCCGACCTTTCAGGCGGTAGTACGAAGGGCCCAGATCTACGAGACTGAGTGGGCTGACTCTCAAAGCGGTCGAGATCAGAGGAGAGGTCGGAAGAGGCTAGCCCAGTCCAGTAGCTGTCAGCAGCATCGACGACCACAGAGGTATAGGAGTTATCCACCTGCTAGAGTACCAGCAGCACCAGTGACACTAGCAGCACCAACAACGTCAATGGCACCTTCTATGCCACCCCAGCAGCTGTTTCCAGGGACATGTTTTGAATGTGGCGGTTCTAGACACCATATATCTGAGTGCCCCCATCCTCATCTGCAGCAGTCTTGAGGACCACAGGAGTCTCCAGGATAGCCGCGACCACGGCGGAGCCTCCGGCATAGCGACGGCGGCGGTCCCATCGGCGGCGACCGCGGCCACCTCACCCCGAGGCCCCACCGGCGGCGAGAGACAAAGAACGGCATAGGCCGCCACAAAGGCAACAGCAGCACCAGGGACCTCAGAGGGGATAGGCACCTCCCCAGTCAGTTCAGGCCAGATTCTATGTAGCTCAGCAGGACCCGCAGACTTCCGGAGGAGTCATAGAGGGTATACTTCCAGTCTCCTCATGCATCGCACGAGTATTATTCGATTCCGGCGCTTCGCACTCATTTATGTCTGAGGGTTATCGTCGATCGATTGGATTGCCGACCGAGTCTTCTAGTGAGGGATTGACCGTATCGACACCTTTAGGGAAGACTACAGTATTGTCCCGTTTCTGTCCGTCTTGCCCTGTTCTGGTTGGTGATATATTCTTACCTGCTGACTTATTTGTGCTACCGATGACAGATTTCGACGTTATCTTGGGCATGGATTGGCTTGCCGAGTACCACGCCATCATGGACTGTTCCGCGAGGACAGTCACGTTCTGCATACCCAGCTTGCCGCAGTTTCAGCTTGTTGCCAAGCCCTGAGGAGAGTCGCTGTCATGCTTGATGTCCTGTGCCGTTGTGGAGCCCGTTGTCGATTGTATCGATCATATTCCGATTGTCTGCGACTTCCCTGACGTATTTCAGGAGATTCCGGGACTGCCGCCTCAACGTCAAATTAAGTTCGGGATTGATCTTGTGCACAGTGCACCGCGCTTTATCTCGAAGGCCCATGCCGTATGGCACCGATGGAGCTGCATGAGTTGCGCGGCGGTTGGACGAGTTGCGAGAGCTTGGATTTATTCGTTCGAGCAGTTCGCCTTGGGGAGCGCGGTACTCTTCGTCAGGAAGAAGGATGGCTCGTTGAGGCTCTGCGTCGACTACCGCGAGATCAACCGGGTCACAATTAAGAACAAGTACCCACTCCCGAGGATAGATGATTTATTTGATCAGCTGTAGGGTGCACAGTTCTTCTCGAAGATTGACCTGTGTTCCCATTATCATCAGATTCGTGTCCGAGAGGAGGACATTCGAAAGACAGCTTTCAGGACGCGTTACGGTCATTTTGAGTTTCAGGTCATGTCCTTCGGACTGACTAATGCACTCGCGGTCTTCATGCAGTTGATGAATGAGGTCTTCCGTCCATATCTCGATCAGTTTATTGTGGTCTTCATCGATGACATTCTGATTTATTCGAGGACCCGTGAGGATCATATGCAGCATTTGGAGATCGCTTTGCAGACCCTCCGTGCCCACCAGCTGTATGCGAAGCTGGAGAAGTACGAGTTCTGGTAGGAGGAGGTGAAGTTCCTAGGCCACGTGGTGACGAGGGAGGGTGTCGCAGTGGACCCCTTGAAGGTTGAGGCAGTGCGTCAGTGGAACCAGCTCACGACTGCGTCCGAGATCCGCAGTTTCCTTGGTTTAGCGAGATATTATCGACGTTTCATAGAAGGCTTCTCCCGTATCGCAGCCTCGATGACCAGGTTGACTCGGAAGGGCGCAGATTTTGTTTGGACTGACGCATTGAGCGGGCATTTGTGGAGCTAAAGGACTGTCTGACGTCCGCTCCTGTTCTCACTCTTCCCTCTGGGAGTGATGGATTTGTTGTATTTACCGATGCCTCACGTATTGGTTTAGGTGCTGTCCTGATGCAGCACGGCAGGCCTATAACCTTCGCGTCTCGTCAGCTCAAGGTCCATGAGCTGAACTACCCCACGCATGATCTGGAGCTGACAGCAGTAGTTTTTGCACTGAAGGTGTGGAGACACTATCTTTATGGGGTCAGGTTCGAGCTCTTCTCTGACTACAAGAACTTGAAGTATCTATTATCCCAGTCTGAGCTGAACATGAGACAGAGACGCTGGATGGAGCTTCTGAAAGACTATGATTTTGACCTCCAGTACCACCCAGGCAAGGCAAACGTGGTGGCGGATGCCCTCAACCGTCAGTCGCGAGGCCTGGTGGCACACATAATGATTCAGAAGTGGAGGATGCTCGAGGATATCGCAGAGTACGACTTTGATTTTGGTCTTCAGTCTTCTATCGTTCAGCTATCGAGCCTGTCGATTCAACCCTCGAGGCTCAGCAGACAGATGAGTCGTTACAGGATTACCGAGCAGAGGCAGTATCTGAGAGTCAAACAGATTGGCAGATGGGTGTTGATGGTGGACTTCGCTTCAGAGGCCGATTATGTGTCCTGGATATTCCAAAGTTGTGCAGAGATCTTATGACCGAGGCACATCGATCGCAGTTTTCTATCCACCCTGGCTCGACGAAGATATATCGTGATATGAGGAGACAGTATTTCTGGGCGGGGATGAAGCACCAGATTGCCAGTTTTGTGGCCGAGTGTGACACGTGCCAGCGTGTCAAGACCGATCATCAGAGACCTCTTGGTCTATTGCAGCCGTTGAGCGTCCCGATGTGGAAGTGGGAGCACGTGTCGACAGATTTCATTATGGGCTTGCCGAGGACTCAGCGCGGTCATGACGCCATTTGGGTTGTTGTGGATCGTCTGACGAAGTCGGCACATTTTCTCGTGATGGGTGCGACCTTTTCTATGGACCGGCTTACGAGGTTATTTATCGAAGAGATTGTGAGACTGCATGGCGTTCCAGTCTCGATTGTTTCTGACCGAGATTCTAGGTTCACGTCTCAGTTTTGGAGGAGCTTCCAGAGAGCGATGGGGGCTGATTTGCAGCTCGGACAGCGTATCATCCGCAGACCGATGGCCAGACCGAGAGGGTCAACCAGATCCTTGAGGATATGCTTCGGGCCTGTGCGATTGACTTCGGTGGTAGCTGGGATGAGCATCTACGATTGGTTGAGTTTGCATACAACAACAGCTATCAGGCGACCATTGGCATGGCTCCTTTTTGAGGCATTGTATGGCATACCGTGCAGATCTCCGAGTTATTGGACCGAGGTTGGAGAGCGGCGTCTCCTAAGTCCCGAGCTTGTGCAGGAGACATCAGAGGCTATTGATATCATCAGGCAGAGGATGCGCACAGCTCAGAGCCGGTAGAAGAGTTTTGCTGATCGCCGGCGTCGTCCCTTGGAATTTGATGTAGGGGACTATGTGTATCTCAAGGTTTCGCCCATGAAGGGCGTGGTTCGATTCGGAGCAAAGGGCAAGCTTGCCCTGAGATTCATAGGACCTTTCGAGATCACTAAGCGCATTGGCCCTATGGTCTATCAGCTTGCCTTGCCACCTCAGTTGTCTGGCGTCCACAACGTTTTCCACGTCTCTATGTTGAGGAAGTGAGGGTCAGACATCGTTCCTGTTATTGATTGGCAGCCGTTAGAGGTTCATGAGGACGCTTCTTACATTGAGCAGCCAGTTCGTATCCTTGATCGGAAGGAGCAGGTCCTCCGGACCAAGGTCATACCCTTAGTGAAGGTTCAGTGGGGTCACCATTCTGCCGATGAGGCATCTTGGGAGCGCGAGGCTGAGATTTGGGAGCGCTATCCTCAACTCTTTGATGATTGATCTTGTGCTGTATCTTGTATACTGTCTTCGATTTTTTATGACGATGCCTTGTTTCCTCTTCTATTATGAGTTATGATCACTTGCGATGATAGAGTAAATTTCGAGGACGAAATTTTTATTTGGAGGGGAGAGTTGTAAGACCCGTATCGTCGTCTATTCCACCGTTTCGTGATCCCTTGAGGCTTGACTCATATTCGACGTTAGAGGTTCATCGAGCTCGATCCGCTTCGTACCTTGGCGATTGACCGTGCCGCGGTTCATGATGTCGCACTCGCTTGACGGAAGAAGATGCCGGTCTCGTTTGGTTCGAAGAAACGGAGCACGTTCCTCGAGGGACTCAAGGTCATACAACCTTAGTACAAGCAACCCAAAGGTTCACCCTTGGGGTCACCACTCCCTCCATCCCTTCGCCGATTTCTTTCTCTCTCTGACTCTCTCATTCCCTCTCTCTCACACGTCCAACTCCTCTTCTAAGCAACCCAATTTCCCAAAACATTTCTAAGTGTGGCCGAGTCGGTCCATAAGAGCAGTAGGTGAGGAGTTTCAGGTGAGGAGCAAGGAGTCAAGGTGGGTGATCACCAGATTAAATTTCTTTTCTTAGGGCCACTTGTTGGTGGGACTCGTTTTTATGTACGATGTGCCCATAGTGGCGGGGCCCCACCATCACCGTCTTTTGTCTCTTAACTCTTTCTCTATCTCTTTCTTTCCTTCTTTTCCCCTTGAATGTTGTGGGCCCCACCAAATTATGTTAAATCCACTCCATCCAATAGACGGTGTGGTCCACCGCATTTTAGGTGAAATCCACCCTTCATATAGGCATATATATGTAGTAGTATATTATATTATTATAATATATATTAATATATGTATATATATAAATATGCATGGTGGGCCACGTACATGTGGGACCCACCATGTGCATGGTGGGCCACGTGCATGTGAGACCCACCATGAGGCCCATGTATACACTTCTCTCATCCGGCGTCAGAGACGCCGGACGTGGCAACTAACATGGAGTTGTGTACTGACATGGGCGTGTACTTCCGAGCTAACTTTAAAATTAAAAAAAAAAATCTCTTTTGGATTGGGCTGCCCATACAGGCCCCACCTTGATGTTTGTGCATGATCCAAGCCATCCATCCCAACTCTTGCATCATTTTAGGCATTGAGCCAAAATTTTAAGGTGATCTGATCACCGGGTGGGTCATAACCTCTAAAACCATGTAAAGACATGCAAGAACATATAAAATCACATGGTGGGGCCCACCTGAAGTTTGGATGCAGTTGAAACCCGGTCTGGACGGCCAGAAACGTGGGACACACATAATGGGTGGGCTGGATTGTGAATCACATCTCGGTGGGCCCCATTTAAAAAATAAAAAATAAAAATAAAAAAAATAAGTGTGGCGGCCATTTCTGCTTCTTGGCTTGTGCTTGACGGCCCTCGCACTGGCGGTCAGGCCTCACGGCTCCGGTGTGGGCCCCACCATGATGCGTTTCGAGCATCGACACCGTGCATTGGGTGGGCCTCCCCCCCCGGCCATGGGCCACCCAAAATCAGCCGTATACGGAACTCAGGTGGGCCATACCATCTGAAATCATGTGAAAACATGCCTAAAATATATAAATTCACATGGTGGGCCCTACCTGAAATTTGGATGGGGCAGAAACTTGGTTTGGACCCTCAGCCATGTGGGACACACCTAATGGGTGGGTCGAATTTGTCAACCACGTCACAGTGGCCCTCCCTGACCATGTCACCTTATAAATAGTTTGGGTGACAAATAAACATTACAGTGGGCCCGGCCCACGTGACCTCGTGAATTGGCTGGACTTCAAATAAACATTACAGTGGGCCCAGTCCAAGGTCCACGTGACCTGGTGAATAGGTTGGATTTCAAATAAACATTATGGTGGGCTTCACATGTGGCCCACCTGGATGCATATGGGCCCATGTACTTAGGCCCATCTTGATGTATTTTTTTTGGGCCCATTATTAAGGCCCACTTGGATATTTATAGGCCTATTTTTTAGGCCCACTTTGGTATATATATGGGCCCATGTATTTAGGCCCATCTTGGCATGTATATGGGCCCAATAATGAGGCCCACTTTGATGTATATGAGGCCCATATGATTAGGCCCACCTTGTTATATTTGAGACCTATGTTAGGTGACTAATGTGATGTATGCAAAGCCCATGGATGATGGCCCATTGCAATGTACCTAAGGCCCTTTGGTGAGGTTCATTGAGGTGGCCCACTTGATGAATATAAGGCCTATGAGATACAGCCCATTTGATGTATTTAGGGCCCCATGGAATGTACCTAAGGCACATTGTAATGTGTAATTTCACTAGGGTTTATTTAATGGTATTTAAGGCGAGCCGAGCCTTGGGGACAATGTTGGTTTGACGTCCACATTGTACGAGTAATGTTGGTTAGATGTCCACATTATAGCTCTCCCTAAGGCCACTGATAGGCCCGTATCTGTTTCATGTAGGCCATCTGGGCCCATCTTCATTGAAAAGATAGTTTATTGCTTTATAACTTGTTTAGCATAGCCCCATGATTCATGATCATACGCATCATATGTATGCTTGAGATGAGGAGTGTCTGATTATAGCATGTGCCTTCAGGCAGACTGATTACGGGCTCCTCGATATGTGGAGTTGCCCTACATGAGCGCATGTATGCACAGGATTGATGCATGTCTGGCAGTATGGTTCATGCACTTGCATCTATATGATTGAGATATGCCCTAGCGACATCAGGGTCATAGCCTCCACAGATATATCGTGGGTGGTTGGTTGGATCTAGAAAAATCTTGTTCCAAGCAATTGGGGCGCCATAGATGTCCCTGGGTGAGAGTCCCTGAACCCGATGGTACCAGAGGATGACTCCACGTCGAGACCGAGTGGATATATGAGCGCACGAGGGTCAAATACCATGAGACCGCGTCTCCCACTGTGTCGTAGTCGGTTGGAAAGGAGTGGTGGCCTTACTCGCCCGAGAGTAGGGGGCATTACTAGGCTGAGTTTGACCAGCTCGGAAATGGGTTCGCTATCGACGTGCCGGATAGGTATTGGCTGACTATTTGCCAGGCGGATAGTGAGGTTTCTTACGCTCACTTGGACAGTGCTGCTTGGAGAGAGACAGTGCCATTTAGAGTGTACTGAACCCCGGTGATTATCCATACTAAGAACCATACTGATTTGATGCTCTAGTGAGGAGTTGCATTGGTATGAGGATTGGCATGCTTGACTTACATATTGCATCGCATGGCCTTGGTATGGCCAATAGTATTCACATCTTGTACTGTATAGCCTTGGTACAGCTGGTTGCATTTACGTACTCATCAGCATGATTCCGCATTACTCCGGCATTGCATTCTGAGCATGTTCGCACACACTTACACTGCCCTCTAAGCTTTCTATAAGCTTATGCACGATTGATGCGTGCGGTGGCCTTGAGGCCTTGTGTAGTCTCGCCGCAGTTGGAGCATGCCGCTGAGCTTTTGGAGTTTTACTATTACCACTATCTTGTATTTTCCTTTCTACGCACTGTATTCAAAGTTTTTGTTCATAGTGGATTTTGTGATGGTGTTCTTGTAGTTATTGTTCGTGGGTTATGCTTGGTTATGCTCATTACGAATCAAACTGATTATTAGAAACCCTCCTTGTAGCATCCCAGGATCGGAACCTGGTATATGGGTGCCAGGGGCCGAGAATGGGGTACTATGGAGGCTGTCGGCGCCAGATTCGGCGATCGGGAATTTTGTGAGCCCGGTCTCCGAGTTCGGGGCGTGACAAGGGGTTAATAATGGGGACATTTAACCACCATTCTCTAGGAGGCATCTCAACCATGAACTATATGGATACAAGGCCCAAGGCCCCAAGATTAGAACATAGGTAACCACATACATACATTCCTCATAATAGGCCATAAAAAGATATAACACTACTTTTAATAACATGGGCCCTAAGAGAGAAATTAAGGCCCAAGACTTAATTCCCAATGGCCATAGAATCCATACATTAAGTTAGACTTGGTGGGCAGCCCGCATACATAATATACGGCCCAAAATAAGTTTAAGTTTGGATGATGAAATGGGCCCAACTACATCAGCCCAATAACTAGCAATTTAAGTGGGTAATTGTAACGCCCCGTGTTTTTAGGACCCGAGTATACAACCCGTTTCCCAAAAACTCGAGTGTTAACTTATAAAGAGCCAAGGTCCATATAAAATTTTTTTTTTTCCTTTCATCAGAGTAAGCAGATGAGCGTAGTATGGACAAATCAGACATAAAGGAAAGTTGCATTAACATTTAAATATATAAGAAACTGCCCATAATGACTTATACAAACCAATGTCCCCATTTTATTTTTTTTTACAATTACAAAATGGAATAATATTACATGTGAAATAAAGTAAATTACAACTCTCTTGGAATGTGAAACTCTACAGCAACCCTGTGAACAATATCGGCTCGCCCTATACCTGCATCAACTGTACGGTTTGATAGCGTCAATGGCTATCGCAGTGAGGAGCACCCTCCAAGATTGCACACTCATCATTCATAATCGATATAGAACACCAATCATAAATTTAGATATATCAAACAGAGCATTTTATAATCATGAGCATGCCTATAAAAATTAAGTCAACCAACATAATCTCATCATAAGCAAGATATAATAGCAGTTACAATACAAGGAACATGTTCAGATAACCAAACAATCAAACATACGATTTTCTGTTGCGCCTGAAATCATATTGTACGTGAACTCCGCAAGATGACTAGAAAATCGACAAAGCGAACTTCGGCTCCACCCGGAAATCATGGTACAAGTAGAATTCGCAAGGCGAATAGAAAATCCCCCTTTAAACCCCCACTTCACCCGGGAATCATGTCGTACGTGAACTCCGCAAGATGGCTAGAAAATCGACAAAGCGAACTTCGGCTCCACCCGGAAATCATGGTACGAATGAACACCACAGATAAAGAGACAAACAACATACAAACCCTAAACCACCCAGAAATCATGTCGTACGTGAACTCCGCAAGATGGCTAGAAAATCGACAAAGCGAACTTCGGCTCCACCCGGAAATCATGGTACGACTGAACTCCGCAAGATGGATAGGAAACAATAGGGTATGTGAACATACCCAACAACCCACAAAAGGGCAGCAATAGGTCATCAAAGCCACAAAGGCAAATATACGATCCAAGCCACATAGGCGATGTATGGTCCAAGCCACGTAGGTAAATGTGCGATTCAAGCCGTGTAAGGCAAATGTGGACCGCAAGATCACAAGTCCAAGGTAAGTTCCATTCAGTTCATCATTCAAGCACAAGTGGTAGCATATAAATAAATTAATACATATACAATAAAGGATAGCATGTTATCATCGTGAGCCATTCATGCATTATAATTTAAAAGAAACGTTTATCTTCCAACACATGAATTCACTATACCACAAGTTAGCATATTCGAATGTAAAGTAAGAAACTCAGTTAAGGTAATCATGTCATCATCTATATTTAGATTGATGAAATCAAGTGGGAAGCTCAAAGGGTGAGTCCTCACCTTATAGCGTAGATTTATTCCTTGCTTAGTTGGAGATAATTAGAGGCCTCAAAACACTCGATTGACCTAGAATATTCCATGCCAATGGTTAGGATAGAATAGGTCTAGAAGCGCCCAAATGATTGAGTTTCCCAATGTGTATTCAAGTTTATTCAAATTGGCGTAACTAGGTAATCTAAAGTGTAATTTAAATCCAAGAAAATGTGAACTCTCAAATCCTAAATTAGCCACTAATTAGTTATAATGACATTCTAGGTAGAGTAGGATTTACTTACCAAAAATCCAAGTCAACTTGGATTTAGCCTGACTCGAAATGATCTACCCTTCTCAATGGAAATGACCTGCACCAATGTCATTCACGCACTTACAACTAAGAAACTAACTAACTATTTAATTACGCTAAATCAAGGTAAATTATTGCAAGGAGCTAAATTGACTCACCTTAACCTGGATCAACTTATTTGGACTCGGTGAGCTCCAATCGAGAGCCACCAAACCCAAGCTCCTTTTATTCCTTTCTTCATTTTTCTTCCCTCTTCCCTTTTATGTGCTGGAATGTCCAGCAAGGGCCTGGACCAGGTTCATGTCCGACTCGGCTCCAACTGAGTCGACTCGATTCCAACTCAGCAGCCCCAAACTCTCTTCCATCTCTTTCCTTTCTTTCTCTTTTCTTCTTCCTTTCACTCGCTCAACCTCGTCCTTTGCTGGGATATCCAGCTAGGCCTGAACCAGGCCCAAGACTGACTCGACCGATCCCAACTCGGTTTTAACAGAGTCGTCTCGGCTTCAACAGGGCAACAGCCCCATGACTCTCTCTCTCTCTCTCTCTCTCTCTCTCTCTCTCTTTTCTTTCTTCTCTCCTTTCTTTGATGCGGTATGACAACCATGCTCGGGACCCATCTGACCGAGTCCGAGCGAGTCGGCGACTGCACGGTTCCGGTCGGTTCGAGTCGGTGCGGCAACGCACCAACCTTTCCTCCGATTCTTCTCTCCCTCTGCTTCTCTTCCATTTCTTTCTCCCTTTTCTTTGCTGTTGAACGTCCGGCGAAAATAACCGGACATCCAAATAGTGTCTACCTTGAACTCAGACGAGTGCAGCAACCGGCCTGCACCACCGCTGCCGCCACTCCTTCTCCCTTTCTTCCTTCTTTTCCTTTCTCATTCCATCTTCTTTCTTCCTTCTTTTCCTTTCTCATTCCATCTTCTTTCTTCCTTCTTTTAAACGCAACACCCAGCAGCACCGACAGATGGAGAAACCGTCGGAGAAGATGATCCGCCATTAATGGCAGATCTTGCTACAGTGGGTCTTTCTCCATTTTCTTTCTTCAGAAACGTCTATAAGGACCGTATGGAACTTGCAGATGGGTTGTTTCGAAGCTTCGTCTTCGTTTGGGCGGTGGGTTCAAGCAAGGAAGCAAACGGCTGATTTCTCTCTCTCCTTCTCTTATGAATAGAAAACCTAGCTAAGGATGGTCCAGATCACTCCAGTTTGAACGGCGGAGATGCAATAAAAGGAGGTTTACACGGATCGCTGAGCTGGCGTGGGAAGACAGTTTCCATTTTTGGAAACTATGTGTTTGTAGGTCTGTTTGCGGCAAGTATTGTGCGCACGTGGGTGCCTTTCAACGTGTGATACGAGATGGGTTTTGGTGGGACCCAAACCCTAGACACGATGAACGGTTTGGATCAGATAAGGGATTGCTGGTGGTGGGCCACGGGCGGCCAAACACCGTCCGGTGACATTAAGTGAAAGAGAGAAATCTCGTCTAAGGGAATTAGTTTCAACATTAGTATATGGTGGTATGTATTAAATAATGCAATCACATTAGCATATACCACATGTGAGTGGGGTATTATATCCATTTTATCAACATATATATAACTTGCACTAGGTGGGCCATACTCTATAATTTATATTAATAATTATTTATAAATTAATAACATATTCTATTTTGAAATATCATGTATATGTGTATATACGTATTTTTCTTTTATATTTATACAAATATTGATTATTCTAAGTGATGTATATTTCATACTATATGGTATAATACAATAATAACAAATATAATTTAAATTATTAAAATGCTACTAATATATTAATTCACATATACATTAATATATATGTTGGTATGCCATTCATATTTATGTATGGATTAAATAATATGTATAATTTGAATGATTAAAATAACATTTGTATTATATAAAATTTATTATAAAACTATTTTTGTATTATGATGTATATTTAAAAAGTCATTATTCACTACTATAGGCCAATATTTATAATTCAATTATATATTGAAAAATTATCGGTCATTCATGTTTGTAATTTAATACATTCCCAGGCTAATATTTAGATACATTAAACCGATGGTCCTCAAGCAATGAATCTTAAATCTTACAAAATCATCTATAATTTAGGTTGCATTATTGATATATAATATTATAGGTCTTCATGGTAACACTCGAGTCTCGAAAAGTACGGGGTGTTACAATCTACCCCCTTAAAGAGAATTTCGCCGAAATTCAATACTTCTACCTTAAATGGGTCGAGGAAAATCTATTTTCCTTGTCTCTAACTATTCACTAATTTCCCCCATGAAGCATGTTTGTATTAATATGCGTTCATGTTTGACTAAAAGACTGGGTTGTTACAATCTACCCCCCTTAAAGAAGAATCTCGCCCACGAGATTCGATCATACTCATCCCAATTTTCTCTAACATTAATTTAGATCTACGGTTTGCTCACATGAGGTAATGAAGAATTTTTTTTTTTTTTTTTTATTTATTTATTTTTTATTTTATTCATGTGGGTGTGTGTATGTTTAAAATTTACAATGATTGTTCCACATCGTCTAAAAGAATAATAAGAATAGTGGTTTATGCTTTCAATGTTCAGGTTAACATGAATCGACAATTATGGTTAGTCCGAGCGATATCTAACGATCTTACCACGATCGATCAGGCAGTGAGTTCATTGGTATCCATCCCTAATCCTGGTAACCCTTAACCTTCTGCTTGATCAGGGCATTGAGGTCATTAGGATTTGCTAGGATTTAGAAGTATGATCAAACCGCGTGCACTTCGCTTAAATATGATTTCGTCAATCCATGAACCTGATTACTCTAAGCTCATGGGAAATATCATTAGACCATTTATTTTCATAATGAATAAGACTATGTGGCCCATTACGCTTCTAATGCGCACTCTGATTGTCTAAACACAAAATCCTAGGACCAAGGTTTCTACATGAAATCTAAGTTTAAAATTTTGTTAAATTTATCTAAGATCTTAAATCAGGCCTTAATATGCTTAGCCTAAAGTTAAAACCTTACCCAAAAGTTATACAACTTTTCCTCTAATTATTTTACGTGTCGGAATTTATGGGAAATATTATTAACAAGTAACAAGATATATTAAGAAAATTCAAATTACGATTCTTAGTACGATTCCTTAAGTTCAGAGAGCATTTTTTTTTTTTTTTTTTTTTTTTTTTTACCAAGTGTATAATATGGTGGTTAAGGAAATTCTTATGAGCCTAAGTCCAATCCATTTGTTAATTGTTACAAGATTGTGATTCCTAACTATGAATTTTATTTTATTTTGTTATTATTATTATTATTTTTATTTTTAGTTCATATCCTAGATTTTTAGAAAATTTTCATTTGGAAGTCGTGTATAAGGAATGTCCATTATTATTATTACTGTTCTCACTATTATTACTATTATAATTTATATAATTTGTCATATTTGATTTATATCCTCATAGATCGTTTATATGCATGAATGTAAGTAAGCGAAGATTAGTATCTATTATTTGTGTATTATTTGTATGGGGATACGTGTGTCATGTTTAAATTTTATACAATGTGTTAAATTGCTTGAAATGTGTTATCCGCTATGAATTTTTCTAGTATATTTTATTTTTGTGTATTATAAATTCTATAATTTGTAATTTATATTAATGATGTTATAAGTGTATACACATAGTATGGATTATGGTAACATATCATTTTAATATGAAAATTTTAAATATTTATCAAATATATAAATAACGTTTCACAGTATATATATTTTTCATGTACATCATGATGAATATTTGGTGCACATTTAATTCCTAAGTCCACACAACTATTTTGGTAGTTTACCAGGGAACCAAAACTGCATTTCTAAATTTCAAACGATGGTCCTATTGTTTATAAGGGAACCAGAGTTTTTGTTTCTAAGTTTCAAATGACTAAACCTAGATGTTCAAAGAGGCTTAAGTTTATTTCTAAGTTCTGCGATTATCCAACAATTCCACAGGGAGTTCAGAACCTCCAGTTTCTGTGTTCTCAATTCCTCCTAGCTATAAAGTGATTTCTCATAAGTTCAAATAATTGTTCTAATAATCTCCAAGGGAACTTAAGTTCGAGTTTCTATATTCACAATGATTCTCCTAAGTCTAAGGGAATTTCACATAAGTCCAAATTTCTAGTTTCAAACATCCTAACTAGAGACATTTGTAGCTTGTATAAGGTCATTTCCCAAGGCCAAGTTTGTCCAAACTATGCTCTGATACCAACTGTAACGCCCCGTGTTTTTAGGACCCGAGTATACAACCCGTTTCCCAAAAACTCGAGTGTTAACTTATAAAGAGCCAAGGTCCATATAAAATTTTTTTTTTTCCTTTCATCAGAGTAAGCAGATGAGCGTAGTATGGACAAATCAGACATAAAGGAAAGTTGCATTAACATTTAAATATATAAGAAACTGCCCATAATGACTTATACAAACCAATGTCCCCATTTTATTTTTTTTACAATTACAAAATGGAATAATATTACATGTGAAATAAAGTAAATTACAATTCTCTTGGAATGTGAAACTCTACAGCAACCCTGTGAACAATATCGACTCGCCCTATACCTGCATCAACTGTATGGTTTGATAGCGTCAATGGCTATCGCAGTGAGGAGCACCCTCCAAGATTGCACACTCATCATTCATAATCGACATAGAACACCAATCATAAATTTAGATATATCAAACAGAGCAATTTATAATCATGAGCATGCCTATAAAAATTAAGTCAACCAAATACAATCTCATCATAAGCAAGATATAATAGCAGTTACAATACAAGGAACATGTTCAGATAACCAAACAATCAAACATACGATTTTCTGTTGCGCCTGAAATCATATTGTACGAGTGAACTCCGCAAGATGGCTAGAAAATCGACAAAGCGAACTTCGGCTCCACCCGGAAATCATGGTACAAGTAGAATTGCAAGGCGAATAGAAAATCCCCTTTAAACCCCCACTTCACCCGGGAATCATGTCGTACGTGAACTCCGCTAAGATGGCTAGAAAATCGACAAAGCGAACTTCGGCTCCACCCGGAAATCATGGTACGAATGAACACCACAGATGAAGAGACAAACAACATACAAACCCTAAACCACCCAGAAATCATGTCGTACGTGAACTCCGCAAGATGGCTAGAAAATCGACAAAGCGAACTTCGGCTCCACAGGAAATCATGGTACGACGAACTCCGCAAGATGGATAGGAAACAATAGGGTATGTGAACATACCCAACAACCCACAAAAGGGCAACAATAGGTCATAAAGCCACGAAAGGCAAATATACGATCCAAGCCACATAGGCGATGTGCGGTCCAAGCCACATAGGTAAATGTGCGATTCAAGCCGTGTAAGGCAAATATGGACCACAAGATCACAAGTCCAAGGTAAGTTCCATTCAGTTCATCATTCAAGCACAAGTGGTAACATATAAATAAATTAATACATATCCAATAAAGGATAGCATGTTATCATCGAACCATTCATGCATGTTATAATTTAAAAGAAACATTTATCGTCCAACACATGAATTAACTATACAACAAAACATGTTCAATAGTAAAGTAAGTAACTCAGTTAAGTGAATCATGTCATCATCTATATCTAGATTGATGAAATCAAGTGGGAAGCTCAAAGGGTGAGTCCTCACCTTATAACGTAGATTTATTCCTTGCTTAGTTGGAGATAATTAGAGGCCTCAAAACACTCGATTGACCTAGAATATTCCATGCCAATGGTTAGGATAGAATAGGTCTAGAAGCGCCGAAATGATTGAGTTTCCCAATGTGTATTCAAGTTTATTCAAATTGGTGTAACTAGGTAATCTAAAGTGTAATTTAAATCCAAGAAAATGTGAACTCTCAAATCCTAAATTAGCCACTAATTAGTTATAATGACATTTCTAGGTAGAGTAGGATTTACTTACCAAAAATCCAAGTCAACTTGGATTTAGCCTGACTCGAAATGATCTACCCTTCTCAATGGAAATGACCTGCACCAATGTCATTCACGCACTTACAACTAAGAAACTAACTAACTATTTAATTACGCTAAATCAAGGTAAATTATTGCAAGGAGCTAAATTGACTCACCTTAACCTGGATCAACTTATTTGGACTCGGTGAGCTCCAATCGAGAGCCACCAAACCCAAGCTCCTTTTATTCCTTTCTTCACTTTTCTTCCCTCTTCCCTTTTATGTGCTGGAATGTCCAGGAAGGGCCTGGACCAGGTTCATGTCCGACTCGGCTCCAACTGAGTCGACTCGATTCCAACTCAAGAAATTTGACCCCAAACTCTCTTCCATCTCTTTCCTTTCTTTCTCTTTTCTTCTTCCTTTCACTCGCTCAACCTCGTCCTTTTTGGGATATCCGGCTAGGCTCGAACAGGCGGCCCAAGGCGACTCGACCGATCCCAACTCGGTTTTAACAGAGTCGTCTCGGCTTCAACAGGCAATGACCCATGACTCTCTCTCTCTCTCTCTCTCTCTCTCTCTCTCTCTCTCTCTCTCTCTTCTCTCTTTCTTTCTTTGATCTTTGATGTATGCAACCACTCGGGACCCATCTGACTGAGTCCGAGCGAGTCAGCGGCACGGTTCCGGTCGGTTCGAGTCAGTGCAGCAACGCACCAACCTTTCCTCCGATTCTTCTCCCTCTGCTTCTCTTCCATTTCTTTCTCCCTTTTCTTTGCCTGTTGAACGTCCAGCGAAAATAACCAGGACATCCAGCGGGGTCTACACCTTGAACTCGACGAGTGCAAAGACAACCAGGCTGCACCACCACCGCCGCCATCCTCCTTCTCCCTTTCTTCCTTCTTTTCCTTTCTCATTCCATCTTCTTTCTTCCTTCTTTTCCTTTCTCATTCCATCTTCTTTCTTCCTTCTTTTAAACATGCAACACCCAAAGAAGCCGCAAACGGATGGAGAAAGCGTCGGAGAAGATGATCCGCCATTAATGGCGAGATCTTGCTACTGATGGGTCTTTCTCCATTTTCTTTCTTCAGAAACGTCTATAAGGACCGTATGGAACTTGCAGATGGGTTGTTTCAAGCTTCGTCTTCGTTTGGGCGGTGGGTTCAAGCAAGGAAGCAAACGGCTGATTTCTCTCTCTCCTTCTCTTATGAATAGAAAACCTAGCTAAGGACGGTCCAGATCACTCCAGTTTGAACGGCGGAGATGCAATAAAAGGAGGTTTACACGGATCGCTGAGCTGGTGTGGGAAGACAGTTTCCATTTTCAGAAACTATGTGTTTGTAGGTCTGTTTGCGGCAAGTGTTGTGCGCACGTGGGTGCCTTTCAACGTGTGATACGAGATGGGTTTTGGTGGGACCCAAACCCTAGACACGATGAACGGTTTGGATCAGATAAAGGATTGCTAGTGGTTTGCGCGGCCCATGGTGACATTAAGTGAAATCTGGTCCGTCTATTAGTTTCAACATTAGTATATAATAATATGTATTAAATAATAACAATCACATTAGCATATACTATTATATATTTTATCAACATATATATAACTTGCACTACCTTTATAATTTATATTAATAATTATTTATAAATTAATAACATATTCTATTTTGAAATATCATGTATATGTGTATATACGTATTTTTCTTTTATATTTATACAAATATTGATTATTCTAAGTGATGTATATTTCATATATATGGTATAATACAATAATCTGTAATTTAAATTACAAAATGTAAATATTAGTCGATATACATCAATTATATGTTGGTATGCCATTCATTTTATGTGTAGCTTAAATAATATGCATAATTTGAATGATTCAAGTAACATTTGTATTATTACAATTAATTATAAAACTATTTTGTATTATGATGTATATTTAAAATGAGTCATTATGGATCACTTAAGATAGGCCACCCATCTGCCTCAGGTGGGCCTCATCTGGCAGTCGGTCAGATCATGTTTGTCCTCCAACATTCCCAGGCTAATTCTAGATACACCTAGACCGATGGTCCTCAAGTCCAATGAGTTTACAGTTGCTTACAAAATCACTAAATCAGGTTTGTGACCCTAAATAAGGTCTTCATGGTAACACCCGAGTACTGAAAAGTACGGGGTGTTACAATCTACCCCCCTTAAAGAGAATTTCGCCCCGAAATTCAATACTTCTACCTTGAATGGGTCGAGGAAAATCTATTTTCCTTGTCTCTAACTATTCACTAATTTCCCCCATGAAGCATGTTTGTATTAATAAGCGTTCATGTTTGACTAAAAGACTGAGGTTGTTACAGTAATCAAGGGCCCAATACTATCCTTATCTTAGCTCACAAGTCCATCAAAACGGTGGAAGTTGGCTTAATATATGGTTGGGTCAAGATGGGACGTCCCAACCCACTCTAGGCTCATAAGATGCCCCAAAATTTTTATATAAGATGCAGTCCTCATGTGATCACTAAAGGTGACCCAAAAGAATGCACTGATTAAGCCCAAGGATTATAAGAAAATACAAGCATGCAACACGTACACAAGTTCTCAATATGGTGGGTGTGTATACATCATGAAAAGATCAAGTGGGTCTACTACTGGATTGTGAATCTAGCAGCAACCCAAGGTAGAGAGTGCCTCCATGATTGGGCGATCCAAGGCTTGGATGGCTTGGACCAAACATGTGTTGAGGTAGGTTCCACATATATATACATTGAGCCTTAAACAAATGGCCTAGGGTCTATGCTGGGCCTTTAACCATCCATAGAAGAACCCATGGGCCTACCTTAGGACCACCCAGAGGACATCCTACCTCAACTGGTTCCCAAGAGGTAGCCCGCCACTACTCGAGCATGAAATAAGGCCCAAGGCCTAAGCAATCCATGGCCTAGTGGGCCATACACTAAGCCCAATACTTAGGTAGCATGGTAGGCCCTTAAGCAAGATTTGGGCCCTACCATAAAGGTCATAAATCCATATATTGTGGTGGGCTTCATGGGCAGCCCAGTAATTCATTTACATGGGCAAGTTTCACATTTAACACAAGTGAGTTGGGCCTCACTTTTGGCCCAAGTACAGGGTCAGTTTAGTGGGCAGCCAAGGGCCCAACCTCTTGTATATTATTGCCCCTAAGCCCATCACAATAGATAGAAGAGTATAGGCCCAAGATCAATGGGCCTATCCAAAAGAACTGAGTCCACAAGGCCTACTTGTTAACACAAACATGCATATAATATATCACATAATGGGCCCAAAAGAAATGGCCCAAACAAAAGCCATCTAATTCATACATTATGGTGGACTTGAAGGCAGCCCGTAAGCCCAAGAATACACATGGGCAAGGCTTATACTGACAATGTGGGCCTTGCCACACCCACCCAAAGATTTAGCAAGGCCTTTCACAATATACATTTATGTGGGCCTTACAAGTCAGCCCACAATTAAGCATTTTATGAGGGCATCAAGGCTAATAAATGCACATGATCAGCTTGTAGACGGCCCATTGGGCCCATGAATCAATAAGGTCAGCCCTTGCACAACCTTGGGCTCAAGGGATAGGTTTCCAGCCCATTGGGCCTATAAAGCTATCAAAAATTCTAGTCAAGGCTAGCCCACAAACCACCACAAAGGTGGGCCACAAGGGGCATTAATTAAGCCCAAAATGTCTAAGGAAAGAAGGCAAAGAGTGTGTGCCACACTCCCTTAAATCTAATGGGCCGCCACAACTCCAAAAGATCAACTATGCACAAATTTGGGCCCCTTGCTGGAATTCCAACCCACCCACTTCCTGGGACTGCTGGAGTCTAGAAATTTATTTAATTTAAATGGGTTACTGACCCATGGTGACCCACACATATCACAGTGGGTCCCACCAGATAAGAAAGGGGATATACAACACTTACTTCGAGTGAGCCATGCCGTTAGAATGCAGGCCCAGCAGCCCAAGGTAGGGGCATCCCATGGTGGGTTGTCCTACAGGCCTGGATATTTAACCCAAAACTGATCCAAATTGCAGGCTATAGCACGATCGATACAAGGGCCCGATGACCCTAAACATTTGCAAGGTGGTCCTTATATAGGTGGTCTATAACTCCACAAAATTTCAAAATTTTTGGACACCTAAAAATATTTTAATTAATTTAAATAAAATGGTATGTCCAGAAAATCGGACTAACCTCGACGTCCCA
Organism: Magnolia changhungtana; assembly: GCA_030180095.1. Taxonomy (NCBI): domain Eukaryota; kingdom Viridiplantae; phylum Streptophyta; class Magnoliopsida; order Magnoliales; family Magnoliaceae; genus Magnolia; species Magnolia changhungtana. The sequence goes on from JASAUF010000662.1 coordinate 3,512,055, forward strand.
ACGTGGTGAGCCAGTCCGGGCCTTGCCACGATGTGCACAGGGGTCCATTAGGCCTGAAATTTGGTAGGTAGATCCTACCATGAGTGGATCACAACTCCACAAATTTTAAAATTTTTGGACATCTAGAAATATTTTAATTTATTTAAAGAAATCAATCTATCCTGAAAATCGAACTGATCTGGACACTATATTGTAATGGGCCGGTCTAGCCACCACCATGGTGTGTACAGGTGTCTATTGGCCCCAAAATTTTGTAGGTGGGTCCTAACATGAGTGGTCAACCTCCATATAAATTTTCATAATTTTTAGACGCCCAAGATACTTTAATAAATTTTGAAATTTCAACCTATCCAAGGTGGAATGTTGCTGGAACAATGCAGAAAATCCAGACTGTCGACCTCACTTGGACCACACATTTGGGACCCCAATGAAGGTCAGATAGGGCTGAAATTTAGGGGACATCAAGATGTAATTCCCACTTTTCAGAAAAGTATATTTGATGGGTACAAAAGGTCCCCCAATCAGTCCCAAATTCATGCTCAAAGTCTAACAAAAATCTGTCCAAAAATTTCTGGACAGCAATACATGCATGAAATAAAATAAATGTATGGGCCTATTAAGAAAGGGATTGGCCCATAAATTGGTTTCATGGCCCACCCTAGTGGGCCCCACAATTTTCTAGAACAAACCCTCAAATTCCCACCCTTGCAAGAACATTTAAGGTGGAGAAAAAGGGGCATCTAAACTATGGTGTAAGTTGAGTATAGATGTTCCTTCCTTACTGGGCTTTTCTGGGCAATCTAGGCCTACTAAGTGGACCACACATAATATCATTAGATTATGAAAGAATGAAAGAGAAGGAAGAACATCCGGCCATCAGGGGAGGGCTCCGCCGCTATTAAGCCGTCCCCACACAATCACAACCACAAACAAACACATTGTACAATATAGATCTTATGATGCATGGCCTAGATCTTTAAGATGAATGGTTGGGATGCCATCCTAGCCACATGCAAGGGTCTAGATGACCCATCATACCTAGAAAAAATAGGAGAAATCCACATGCAAGGGGTCCATCAAGGGAAGAATCCCATGCATGGACATGCATGTACAATGTGAGCCTCATGGCCACATCTAGATGGTTGTGTAGGATCTCCACCATTGATTGGTGGGTCTTACACATCCAAAATGAGAAGGAGGGAAGGATCTACGTTAAGAAGAAGAGATCTACATGATACGGAGAGCACCCACCTTGATCCTTACAAAAATCTAGGTCTCCTTGTTCCTCTAGCTCCAAGGAAGGGAAATCAATGGATGAAATGATCTTGAAATGGATGGATTTAGAGAGATTAGGGAAAAAAGGGGCCGGAGAAAATGGAGAATTTGCTGGCCATGGAGAGAATGAGGAGGGAGAGAGATAAGGAGATAGAGAGAGAGAGAGAGAAATCATTTGTTTGTAAGAAAAGAAATAATTACCTATACGAGGAGAAAACAAAGTTGTAGGGTAGAGTAGGCTTTTGGGTGGTGTGTGTGAGGTGGGTAATGTTTATTCCATGGGAATTGTAGTGTGTGTTGGTGGTGTGCATGGGAACTTGTGCCATGAGAGTGATCTATATGCTTTTTGTAACGCCCTAAAAATCGGGGGTCGAGTAGCAACTCAACACCCGAGTTCCAAAACATCACTTATGCAACATAAATGCTTATGATTGAATGTTGTCTGTGTTAGTGCAATAATCATGAATGAGATTATACCAAAACAATAATTCATACTCCAGATCAAGTTAGAACACGCAAGCGGAAGACTGAAAAATGCATATAAATGTATATAAAACCAAAAACGTCACAATCGATCTCCAGAGTATGAACATCGTACTGAATCACCATATACATGTATTTGTTTCAAAATCAAAATGTCAAAAGTGGTACAACTAGAGTGGTACACCCTGTAGCCCCGTTATCTAGATGGCCTAAGCGTAGCCTCTAGAGAACTGCATGAAGGAGAACTCATCCTGATCATCGAAGTAATCAAGCTCAGCCTTCACCGTCTCGTCAATACCTGCAACTAAGACAGGGTCTGGTGGGTGTCCAGAACACCGTCCCGTAACGTGGGAGTGAGTAACTAACTCAGTGGAATAATAAAGCATAAGTTAACATGTTATCAAATCAGTCAAGCAGTAATGATAAAGCAGTACAATCAACAATCTTAAGTACTCTTGTTAATGCAAGTATGAAATGCAGTCGTGATGCATGCCCCTCGCCAACTACCCTATACGGCACCATCTCACGTCCATGGCATGCGTTCATCCCTCAGTGCTCCACATCTTCCAGGCACATGCAATACGATGATGAGCATGATTACCGAGTTATTATTAGTCCATTGCAAACAGCAGTATTGGGAAACTAAGGTACCTCCCTTATATCATTCCCAAACAATGATCCATTCTAGGGTCGTCAATTCTAGATAATCTCACATGATAGTGTAGTTCTAGGTCGCTGCAAGGGCTGTCAGGGCTGTTACCCGAAATCATTACACCACTCTCCCATTACCTTATCAATACAGGCCTAGTTTGTACTCTTGTTTCTACGGAAGGGTCGTCGCCTCCACGTAGACTCAGCATACGCTCGAGGTCACTACAAAGGGCTGTTAGAGCTGTTACACAGAATCGTTACACCACTCCCCCATCACCTTATCAGTGTAGGCCGACAGCTCTATTATAGTGTCTCATACCACCATAATCGGCTCACGAGTCTGGTTGCTCAATGGTCACTACGGGGAGGCTCGTGGCCCCAGCGTAGGCCGACAGCTCGACTACGGTGTCCCATACCACCATGCCCGGCTCATGAGTCTTAACGGATCGAGGTACCACGGTTAACGGGATTCCACTGGTAAGTTTGGTACCCTAGGTTCAAGCAGTAGCATCCAAACATAGTGAACATACATTAGACAGATCGGGTTACTTGACGAGCTCGACTAGCACGAGCGCACGACCAGCTGAGCGACATGGAGTGCATAAGTACTTCGCGTGGCCTAACCACTGTCGCCAACGGAAGTACGACTTTGGTTCATCAAACACATCCTACGTGGCGAATGAATCTCAACCACGAACTCAAGTCTGTTACCGATTGTTTGGACTATAATCATAGTCTCAATCACAACCAATCTTTAACCAGAAGTATGTAGAGTAAAGTAGAATAAACAAAGTAATTCAAGCACAATCAGCTGACATTGAAAGCGAGTCACCCCAAACAGGATAGTGAATACCTCGCTTATACATCTCTAAGGCAGTTGAGAATCCTATCTCAACACCTACCTAAAGCACAATCATCTAAGCACTTACTCTTACAAGCATTTTCACAAACACTTAGAATACGCTATTTTAACATACATAGCGTATACTAGCAAAAACATGTATTAGGGCGAGTTCCTTTCACCGAGTAAGTATTATACATATATATAGCATGTTCATACAGTAATTAATCATGGCTAACATACTTTCAAAATTTGTATGTATACGGTATTTTCTACAATTATATAGAATACATAATATACCACAATTTGTATACACAATCAAAACGCAAAATGAACATCAATTTGTGCATGTACAATAACACTCGGATCATGAATCTATCAGTATCTGACATTGAAAGTGTTGAAAACCATAACCTATACATCTAAAGTCCGCACCTTACGCCGATAAACGTGTAACGGAGTCAGTTTAAACACCAAGTCTTTATCAACAGTAGAATAGTAACCTATGGCATGAAATAGGTTAGCTATTTCATCACTTGCAACAATCATAACCCTATAATGGATTAGGGTTAGGGTTTCTTACCTAGAAACGAAGCCGGAATCGCCAGAAAAGCGATTAGATTGGAGTAGTTAAGCACGTAGGATAGTTGGGTAGGGTATCAGGAAGAATCCCTCACTTCTCACACACTTTCTCTCTCTTTCTTCTCTTCTCTCTCCTAGGGTTTTCTCAAATTCGTATGGTGAGAATGAGAGAGGGTTTAAGGTCCTTATATAGGCCTAAAACTTTCTAAAACAGACTCAGGATCAAGGTATACTTAGGTTATGTCCAAAGCGGATCTGTTCCAGCTCAACGGAGCACTTCTGGAGCCCCCCTTGAGCCAAAGGTCGGACTTAAGCTCACTGACTCTGGATCTAGGTTGAGTTAAGTTTTCATTCCAATTGGGTTCCCAGATCACACATGGCGGACCAGTTTCAGTTCAACGGTCACAGAGACTCGATCAAGGTTATAAGTACACAGACATATATGGGAAATGTTTCCTGATCCGAGGGTGTATTTGGGTCAGATTCCGACGGTCTGATTGCTTATATTTAGCCTACAAACATCAAGTCTCAAATTACTTAAATTTAATTAATTTCTAAAGAAAACCAGGTTTTCTCACACTCCACGCTCCGGGCTCAAGCGAATAGCCCCGGAATACTATCTAGTTTCAACTTCCGAGATGGTTGTCAAGCCCAGTGAGGCGGTCCTAATTCCATAACCTCGTATCATTCAAACTTTCGATGTGCGGTCTAGATCTGATACAGAGATTCAATGTGCTCCCGAGAGCAGTCGGGTAATGAGTTTGATCCTAGATTTTACGGTAACCTAGCGTCAATGAGTCTACAAGTTTTGGGTCTTGCAGATCGTATTTAAAGTATTTCAAGCGAATTTCATGGCTAATCTAGTTTAGCACTTAGTTAACTTTGTTCAATTTCTAAAGGATTTGATCCTAAGTGATTTTTACCTGAGGTGATAGTCGGGACACTGTACCGAATTTTCCGAGTCATTACACTTTTGTACAAAAAGTGGGCCACATGGTGAAATGCTCACAACTTTTGATCTATAAGTTGGATGAACGCACAAGATGCGTCGTTGGAACAGCAACGACGATACGAACGAGATGACATAAGTCTAGGGTTAACTCGAGTCAGGTCTACGTGACTGGACTCAAAGATGACCGCAAACACTATCGGAGGGTCGCGGGTCACCGAAATTTGATCGGTAGGACCGCGGGTCCAAACTAAACGAGATGCATACTCACACACACACATGCACACATGCGGACTCAGGTCGGGTCTCACAATCCTCCCCACCAATAAAGAAATTTCGTCCTCAAAATTGATAAAATCGAGACAACAAAATGCATAACATCATATATATATATATATTACAATCATCAATCACAAGATAAGGCAATACAAGCAATCAATCATTGAACAGATAGGGATAATGTTCCCTAATCTCAGCAAACCTGCGATGAAATCTATCAATACGTGCTTACACTTCTACTCTGGAACACTCAACGGCTGCAAGGGACTAGGAGGCCTCAGATGATCAGCCTTGACACGCTGACAAGCATCACACTCAGCCACAAAACTAGCAATTTAGCCTACAATCTCCAACCAGAAGTACTGCCTTGACAACAAAATAAGCTCGACATCGGCAATACAAAATTATTCAGCGGGTAAGAGCATCTTGCCAACCAAAATAGAACACGATAATATCATCGGCCTAACACAGCATTCTTTCCAAAAATGTCGATACTAACAATTCCTTACGATAGACTCTAATAGCAATCTGAGTGAACAAAAGCCCTTGGATACAAAAAGGTGCGACGCATATGGAGACAAGGAGAATACCCATAACGACACCCCTAATAACCAAGGGTCTTGATGAGTCGCGCAAAATCAAGCCTGAGGTAGCTGGGGAAGTGTCTGTTTACTCTGCATCTGCGGTCTCTACTGCTACTACGGTCGCTGTGAAGGTCCATCCTGCTGATGGGGACACTCGCGCCTACGGTGTCCCGTCTGCCCACAACCGAAGCAAACTCCAGAAAAGAGGCTGGAAGATGAAGCGACTGGTGGTGCTAATGATGATGAAGAAGCTACTGCATGTGATGTTGATGTTCTGGCAGCTCGATAGGCTACGCACCTCTGTCGCTGTCAACACTGCTGAGAGCTACTAGAGGGGCCTACCTCTTCCGACCTCTCCTCTAATCACGATCCCTCTACAAACTAGTCCACTCGGCCTCGCCCTGAAGTAAAAATACTGCCAACGGAGCACGCTGCGGAGTCGAATCTCGCAAAAGGGGAATCGCACGCTCTTGTTCCTCCTGTCCAGGCATCTCAGGAATGGGCTAACGGGTCTGAAGAACATTAGTGATGACCTGCATCAACTGCTAGAGATTCTTAGCTCCTACAGGAATCGTCACGTAAGCGAGGGTAACACTGGCTTCTAACGGAGGCATAGGTACAGCGGGAGACTCAAGAATAAGTACGGCAGGCTCCAGAGGGGAAATAGGAATCTCAGATGGTGGAGCAAAAGTCACTCGGATCGCTGGAGCAGAATGAGAACCATGTCCATGGGCACCACGGCCACGGGCATCACAATCATGGGCACCTTGACTGACGTCATGGTCTATAGAAAGAACAAAGGTGATAGACACTTAGGAATTAAAATCCTTGAAGGCTCAAATGGAACGAGGAAAATGCACTCGGGACACTACTTTTCCTAAGCTCACGGCAGATATGTGATACTATACCAAGTTATTCCAAAATTACTTGTTATGCTCTAATACCAACTTCTGTCATGCCCCAGACTCGGTAACCGGACTCACAAGAAATTCGATGGCCGGTTCTGGCCGCAACAGCCTCCGTAGTACCCCATTCTCATCTCCTGAGGCAGGTTCTGATCCTGGGATCCTAGAAGGAGGATTTTTATAACAGTATAATCATTACCAATACGAGCATACCCAATATCACAACAAGTAAATCTGAGAATAACAAAGGCACACATCACAAAACCCACTATGAATTTGAACTTTTACAAGTTTCTATAAGGTCCAAAAGGACATACATAAGATAACAGAAGAAAGAAGGAAGAGGATCTGCAACACTGGGTCCTCAGCTCGCACACCTATCCAAGCTCCGCTATTAAGACGCCAACATAGGATCTCCTGCACGCATCAATCGTGCATAAGCTTATAGAAAGCTTAGAGGGTAGTCAAAGTGTGTGACAATGGTGCTCAGAAGGAGATAAGGAATGCAGAAAGGGAGTCATGATCAATACCAATACCACTAACCTTACCAAGGCTATCATGAATGCAAGAAACTATACAAAGGCAATATGATAATGCAGGAAGCCATACAAGCCTATATAATGCAATGAGTACTGTAATGCAATGAGTACTGTAATGCGATGAGTATTGTAATACAATAAGTACTGTAATACAATGAGTACTGTAATGCAATGAGTACTGTAATGCATTATGAGGCTTACACAGCCGATGTAAATGCAATGCGAAGTAATGTTAGTGCTCATATCCAATCCACATATCAAATACATTTCCATCATAAGGAAATCACCGGGGTCCATTACACTGCTAGATGACTGTCGCTCTACAGACCCCGCACAGTCAAACGAGCGTAAGAGACCTCACTACCCTGCCTGTGGACAGTCAATTACCAGCAAGGCCTGAAGATAGTGGACCCATTCACAAGTTGGTCAGACTCAGCCTAGTAATGCCCCCTTACATCAGGCGAGTAAGGCCACACCCCTATCCAACCGACAACACAACAGTGGGAGTCGTGGCCTAATGGTATAAGACCCTCATGCGCTCATATATTCCACTTGGTCACGGCGTTGGAGCAGATCCTTGGTACCATGGAAGTTTTGAGAATTTCACCCATGGCATCCTATGCACCTGGTATGCTCAAGTAACATTTTCGTGTCCAAACATGGTCATCCACGATGTATCTGTGGAGGCTACAACCCTGATGAAGCGAGGGTGATAATGCTCATATGTTATGCAATGCCAAATGCATAAATCACACCATCAACTATGCATCAACTCCAAGCATCCAACATGCTCAAGAGGGAATACTACGTCCCTCAGGAAGGCAACATGCAATGCCCAATGGCATAATCATAACCACACACACAGCGTCATCCAAGCATACAATGATGCACATAGACCATGAAGATGGGTCTAGACGCATTATGCAGTGATATACAAAGTAATACACTCCTCCTATCAAAGAAGGGACCAAGACTAGGTATTTAGACAATATCCATAACGAATCACACCTTTAGTGGGGGCCCATTTCCCCTGGGGTAGCCCACGAGACTAAGCATACAACTACGTGTCTAAGTAACACGGAAGTAAGTCTAGCAAGAGTTTAAAATGAGCATCTAATGACATTTAGATATAAACGGGCCTATAGGGGTTTATAATGGGGACATTTAACTACCATTCCCCAAGAGGCATCTCAACCACGAACTATATGGATATAAGGCCCAAGGCCCTACATGCAAGATAAGAACATAGGTAACCACATACATACATTCCTTATAATAGGCCATAAAAAGATATAACACCACTTTTAACAACATGGGCCCCAAGAGAGAAATTAAGGCCCAAGACTCAATTCTCAATGGCCATAGAATCCATGCATTAAGTTGGACTTGGTGGGCAGCCCACATACACAATATATGGCCCAAAATAAGTTTAAGTTTGGATGATGAAATGGGCCCAACTACATCAGCCCAATAACTAGCAATTTAAGTGGGCAATCAAGGGCCCAATACTATCCTTATCTTAGCCCACAAGTCCATCAAAACAGTGGAAGTTGGCTTAATATATGTTTGGGCCAAGCTGGGACGTCCAAACCCACTCTAGGCTCATAAGATGCCCTAAAAATCTGATCTAAGATGGGGTCCTCATGTGATCACTAAAGGTGACCCAAACGAATGCACCGATTAAGCCCAACGATTATAAGAAAATACAAGCATGCAACACATACACAAGTTCACAATATGGTGGGTGTGTATACATCAAGAAAAGATCAAGTGGGTCTACTATTCGATTTTGAATCTAGCAGCAACTCAAGGCAGAGAGTGCCTCCATATCGGGCAATCCAAGGCTTGGATGGCTTGGACCAAACATGTGTTAAGGTAGGTTCCACATATATACACATTGAGCCTTAAACAAATGGCCTAGGGTCTATGGTGGGCCTTTAACCATCCATAGAAGAATCCACGGGCCTACCTTAGGACCACCTAGGAGGACATCCTACCTCAACTGGTTCCCAAGAGGTAGCCCGCCACTACTCGAGCATGAAATAAGGCCCAAGGCCTAAGCAATCCATGGCCTAGTGGGCCATACACTAAGCCCAATACTTAAGTAGCATGGTGGGCCCTTAAGTAAGGTTTGAGTCCAACTATAAAGGTCATAAATCCATATATTGTGGTGGGCTTCATGGGCAGCCCAGTAATTCATTTACATGGGCAAGTTTCATATTTAACACAAGTGAGTTGGGCTTCACTTTTAGCCCAAGTATAGGGTCAGTTTAGTGGGCAGCCAAGGCCCAACCTCTTGTGTATTATTGCCCCTAAGCCCATCATAATAGATAGGAGAGTATAGGCCCAAGATCAATGGGCATATCCAAAAGAACTGAGTTCACAAGGCCTACTTGCTAACACAAACATGCATATAATATATCACATAATGGGCCCAAAAGAAATGGCCCAAACAAAGGCCATTTAATTCATACATTGTGGTGGACTTGAAGGTAGCCCGAAAGCCCAAGAATACACATGGGCAAGGCCTATACTGACAGTGTGGGCCTTGCCACACCAGCCTAAAGATTTAGCAAGGCCCTCCACAATATACATTTATGTGGGCTTTGCAAGTCAGCCCACAATTAAGCATTTTATGAGGGCATCAAGGCTAATAAATGCACATGATCAGCTTATAGACGGCCCATTGGGCCCATGAATCAATAAGGTCAGCCCTTACACAATCTTGGGATCAAGGGATAGGTTTCCAGCCCATTGGGCCTATAAAGCTATCAAAAATTCTGGTTAAGGCTAGCCCACAAACCACCACAAAGGTGGGCCTCAAGGGGCACTAATTAAGCCCAAAATGTCTAAGGAAGGAGGGTAAAGAGTGTGTGCAACACTCCCTTAAATCTGATGGGATGCCACGGCTCCAAAAGATCAACTATGCACAAATTTCGGCCCCTTGCTGGAATTCCAGCCCACCCACTTCCTAGGCCTACTGGAGTCCAAAAATTTATTTAATTTTTATGGGTTACTGACCCATGGTGACCCACACATATCACAGTGGGTCTCACCAGATAATAAGGAGGATATACAACACTTACTTCAAGTGAGCCATGCCGTTAGAATGCAGGCCCAACAGCCCAAGGTAGGGGCATCCCATGGTGGGTTGTCCTACGGGCCTGGATATTTGACCCAAAATTGATCCAAATTGTAGGCTACAGCACGATCGATACAGGGGCCCGATGACCCTGAACATTTGTAAGGTGGTCCTTCCATAGGTGGTCCATAACTCCACAAAATTTCAGAATTTTTGGACACCTGAAAATATTTTAATTAACTTAAATAAAACAGTCTGTCCAAAAAATCGAACTAACCTGGACGTCCCAACATGGTGGGTCAGTCCGGGCCTTGCCACGGTGTGCACAAGGGTCCATTAGGCCTGAAATTTGGTAGGTAGGTCCTACCATGAGTGGATCACAACTCTACAAAATTTCAGAACTTTTCAATATTTAAAAATATTTTAATTTATTTAAAGAAATTAATCTATCCTGAAAATCGGACTGATCTGGACATCATATTGTAATGGGCAGGTCCAGCCACTACCATAGTGTGTACAGGTGTCCATTGGCCCCAAAATTTTATAGGTGGGTCCTAACATGAGTGGTAAACCTTCATATAAATTTTCATAATTTTTAGATACCCAAAAGTACTTTAATAAATTTCGAAATTTCAACCATCCAAGGTGGAATGTTGCTAGAACAGTGCAGAAAATCCAGACTGTCCACCTCACTTGGACCACACCTTTGAGACCCCAATGAAGGTCAGATGAGACTGAAATTTGGGGGACATCAATATGAGATTCCCACCTTTCAGAAAAGTATATTTGATGGATACAAAACGTCCCCCAATCAGTCCCAAATTCATGCTCAAAGTCCAACAAAAATTTATCCAGAAATTTCTGGACAGCAATACATGCATGAAATAAAATAAATGTATGGGCCTATTAAGAAAGGGATTAGCCCATAAATTAGGTGCCATGGCCCACCTTAGTGGGCCTCACAATTTTCCAGAACAAACTCCCAAATTACCACCCTTGCAAGAACATTTAAGGTGGAAAAAAATGGGCATCTAAACCATGTTGTAAGTTGAGTATAGATGTTCCTTCTTTACTGGGCTTTTCTGCGCAATCTAGGCCCACTAAGTGGACCATACATAATATCATCAGATTATGAAAGAATGAAAGAGAAGGAAGAACATCCGACCATCAAGGGAAGGCTCCGCCACTATTAAGCCATCCCCACACAATCACAACCACAAACAACAATTAAACACATTGTACAATATAGATCTTATGATGTATGGCCTAGATCTTTGAGATAAATGGTTGGGATGTCATCCCAGACACATGCAAGGGTCTAGATGACCCATCATACCTAGAAAAAATAAGAGAAATCCACATGCAAGGGGTCCATCAATGGAAGAATTCCATGCATGGACATGCATGTACAATGTGGGCCTCATGGCCACATCTTGATGGTTCTGTAGGATCTTCACCATTGATTGGTGGGTCTTACACATCCAAAATGAGAAGGAGGGAAGGATCTACATTAAGAAGAAGAGATCTACATGATATGGAGAGCACCCACCTTGATCCTTACAAAAATCTAGGTCTCCTTGTTCCTCTAGCTCCAAGGAAGGAAAATCAATGGATGAGATGATCTTGAAATGGATGAATTTAGAGAGATTAGGGAAAGAAGGGGCTGAAGAAAATGGGGGATTTGCTGGCCATGGAGAGAATGAGGAGGGAGAGAGATAAGGAGATAGAGAGAGAGAAATCATTTGTTTGTAAGAAAAGAAATAATTACCTATGGGAGGAGAAAACAAAGTTGTAGGGTAGAGTAGGCTTTTGAGTGGTGTGTGTGAGGTGGGTAGTGTTTATTCCATGGGAATTATATTGTGTGTAGGTGGTGTGCATGGAAACTTGTGCCATAAGAGTGGTCCATATACTTTTGTATAAAAAGTGGGCCACATGATGAAATGCTCACAACTTTTGATCTATAAGTCGGATGAACGCACAAGGCACGTCGTTGGAACCGCAACGTCGATACGAACGAGATGACATAAGTCTAGGGTTAACCTGAGTCAGGTCTACGTGACTAGACTTAAAGATGACGGCAAACACTATCAAAGGGTCGCGGTCACCAAAATTTGATCGGTAGGACCGCGGGACCAAAATAAACGAGATGCATACTCACACACACACATGCACACATGTGGACTCAGGTCAGGTCTCACAATCTAGTTAGGTTAGGCTCGCTTCATTAGATGTTTGGCTAGGCAAATTTCAGAGAATTTACATTATCCATGTTATATTTACAGCCATGATTCATAAACACCTAACCTAGGGTCATTCTAGGTTTATACCACCTGATGGTTGACATATATAAAGAACTTTTATCTTGAACCATACAATGTCTTTAAGGCTTGACATGTTGAGCCGATCTTAAGTTGATCTTCATGAGTTGTCGAAGACTACTGGAGTAGGAGTGTACTTGTGTACAATCCGAAACTTGGTCTACAAAATTTGACGACTATAAGTGTGCTTCAAATACAAAAACTTACATGAGGTAATTCAAAAGACAAAGATAAAATTATGTAAAGAATGAAGAATTAAAGCTCATTAAGTGAAGAATTTGATGTTTGGAGTATAATGTTGAAGATTTCAAGTGCCAAATATCCAAGAAAACTAAGTACCAAAGGTGAAAAAAAATCTAAAAAATCACACAATCCAATAACAAAATTAACAGGCTATTCGATCCCACCTAAGGTTAGTTTGATTCGACCAAAAATACTCAAAACAATCCGGCAAAAAATTGTGATTTTCATAGTTAATTTGACTCGACAATTAAGTGTAACCGAAGTTAGGTTAAGTGCCACCGAAAGAGGGTTTGATCTTACCAAAGGGAGACAGGGACTTCAGACTGATTTTAAATGAAATTCGGCTGCAGCTAACTTCAGATGGATTCGGCTTAAATTCGGTGCGACCGAAGAGTGAAAAAATTGCAGAATTTTAAAGTCGGTCCAAAGTTGGTGTGAATTTTTTCTATTTAAATTGGTGTTTTAGGCTATTCTAGGTAAAAATTAGGGCTTGGGAGAGAGACCAAGGGGTGATGAAGCTTCTAAGGAATTGTCCTTCTTCCTCAATCCTTTGGTTCTAATTTATTTTTCAAGTTTTTTTTTTTTTAACGATGTTAGCCATGTTTGGCTAATCTCTTGGTTAAGGCTAAGGGATGAACATTTTGATGGATATTTGATATTTAATTCATTTTTAATAAAAGTTTAAATTATTTTTGTTGAATTGTGATTGCATGTGATTGAATTCATACATTAGAGAAGGAATCAATCTGTAAAATTGATTGATCAATTGTCGCTTCTAGGTATATTGGATGATATTGATTCTCTGCATTTTAATTACTTAGATCTTAATGAGATATTATGCCTATCATGATTCTAATTTATGTTGGATGTTTATGATTGATATTACTAAGTTATCTTCTGATTAGAACATATTAGAATCCAGTTCTAGTTGAGTTATTGACTCGAGAAGATGAATTAAGTTCAAGTTCTAATGAATGGGGATTCCTGGATCCTTAGTCATTTTTATTAATTATTTTAAAACTCTTTTACTTAGCTAGATTAAAAACCCAGATAACTTGATTAGTTTTAAGTGTGTTCTCACCAATTTCCCTGTGGATCGCCCTCGATCTCACCAAGTTATTATTGCATTATATCCATGCACTTGGGTTTGTCAACCTTTGGGTTCGATCATTAGCTACAATGGAATCTAAAGCTCTCAAATGCATCTCGTCTAACCCCTCTAGTTCGACCAACATAACTTCCCTAAATTCGATCGAGTTTAAGCTAGCTTAATACACAACCCCCAAGGATGGCACACTAACCTCTAAAGGAGTACTTGTAACGACTCGAAAAATTCCGTACAAAGGCCCAAGTACCACCTCAGGCAGAAATCACTCAGGACCAAATCCTTTAGAAATTAGACGAGGATTAACTAGTGTTAAGCTAGATTAGATACGAAATCCGCACTAATCACTTTAAATACGATCTGCAAGACCCAAAACTTATGGAATCGTTGACGCTACATTACCCAAAAATCTAGGTCAATCTCATTACCCGGCTGCTCTCGGGAGCATCACGAAACTCAGTATCAGATCTGGACCGCACATCGAAAGTTCGAATAATACGAGGTTATAGAATTAGGACCGCCTTGCTGGGCTTGACAACCATCTCGGAAGTCAAAACCAGATAGTGTACCAGGGCTTTTCTCTTGAGCCCGAAGCAAAGAGTGTGAGAAAACATGATTTTCTTTAGAAATTAAATCTAATTTGAGTAATATGAGACTTGTCGCTTGCGGGCCAAATATAAGCAATCAGACCGTCGGAATCTGACCCAAATACACCCTCGGATCAGGGAACATTTTCCATACATGTCCGTGTACTTGTAACCCTGATCGGGTTTCAGTGACCATTGAACTGAAACTGGTCCGCCACGTATGATTTGGGAACCCGATTGGAACGAAAACTTGACTCGACCTAGATCCAACGTTAGTGAGCTTAAGTCCGACGTTTGGCTCAAGGGGGGGCTCCAGAAGTGCTCTGTTGGGATGGAACAATCCGTATTTGGACATAACCTAAGTATACCATGGCCTTGAGTCTATTTTCATGAGTTTTGGGCCTATATAAGGACCTTAAACCCTCACTCTCTCATCCCATACGAATTTGAGAAAACCCTAGATGAGAGAGAGAGTAAAGAGAGAGAAAGTGTGAGAGAAGTGGGAGAAAGATCCTGTTGCCACCACCGTCTAATCGTTATTCCGGCGATTCTGTCTTTGTTCCTAGGTAAGAAAACCCTAACCCTAACTTGTTCTAGGGTTTCAACTATTACAAGTAGCGAGATAGCTGACTTAATGCATGTTATAGGTTGTTGTGACGCCATAGACGAAGACTTAGAGATTCTATCGACTTCGCTATGCTTCTATGGCATAAGGTACGGACTTTAGACGTATAGGTTATGGTTTTTAAGGCTTTCAATGTCGGTTAATGATTTATTCTTGTTATGGGTGCTATTTCACATGCAAAATGCATCGTCCATTTCATGTTTCAGTTATATATGAACTATGTGTAATATAGTGTATTCTATGTATGTGTTGAAATATTTGAATACGTTTGAAATTTGAATTTGTGCTTAACATGTTTATTTGTCATGAATATATGCTTAATACATGTGCGACAACTCCTTAGCGAAAGGACTTGCACTAAAATCACATCACGGCAAATACACACTATATGTGATAAAGTGTGTAGCCCAAGTTTTTATGAAAATGCTTAAATGGAACCTGGATTTGTGCAAGATCATCCGTCATGGGTATATGCATGTGGTTTATGGGGCAAATCCCTAGTAAAAGGAGTTGACCTCATATATGTGTAAACCACATACATCATGTATGATGATGTATGTAGTCTAAGTGTTTGTAGAAATGTCTGAATGTGCTAAGTATTACTAATGTAGTTTTGTATGAGGGCTGAGATATGAATCTGGGTTACCGTAATTATATATATGATATCCTCCATATACGATACATTATGATGTTTGTTTTATTCGTGTAATGAATGGGTGTGCAAATCATGTTTGTGTTACATTTCTTAACATGTTCACATGCTTGTACGAATTGAATTATTTGTTCATTACTGTTTTGATTGTCTTTTATGATTACCTGTTGGAATGAAGTGAAAGTGGGGCTATGATATAGTCCAGGCAATCGGTAACAGGTTTGAGTTCGTGGCTGAGATTTATTCGCCACTTAAGATGGGTTTGACAAACCTGAGTCGTACTAAAGTTGTCGGCAGTAGTTAGGCCACATGGAGTGTTTGCGCACTTCATGTTGCTCAACTCAACGTGCGCTCGTGCTAGTCGAGCTCATCAAGTAACCTGATCTGCCGATGTATGTTCACCATGTATGGACGCCTCTGTTTGAACCTAAGGTACCCAACTCACTAGTGAATCCCGCTTAACCTTGGTACCTTGATCCGCTAAAACTCATGAGCAGGGCATGGTGGTATGGGACACTATGGTCGAGCTATCGGCCTACATTGGGGCGATGTGCCTCCCCGTAGTGACCAATAAGCAACCCAGACTCGTGAGCCGAATACGGTGGTATGGGACACTGTATTCGAGCTGTCGGCCTACACTGATTTGGTGATGGGGGAGTAGTGCAACGATTTCGTGTAACAGCCCTGGCAGCCCTTTGTAGTGACCTCGAGCGTACTTTGAGCCTACGTAGAGGCAACAACCCTTCCGTAGCAATGAGAGTACAACTAAGCCTATACTAATTTGATGATTAGTCATGTAGGGTGATGGGGGAGTGGTGTAATGAGTGCGTGTAACAGCCCTGGCAGCCCTTTGTAGTGACCTAGAACCGCACCATCGTATGAGATTATCTAGGACTGACGACCCTAGAATGGATCATTGTTTGAGAATGATATAAGAGAGGTACCTTAGTTTTCCAACACTGCTATATGAAAAGGACTAATAACAACTCGGTAATCACTCTCATAACATAGCACTGCATGTGCCCCGGGTTGAAGAGCACTGAGGGATGAAAGCATGCCGCGGACGTAAGATGGTGTCGCACGAGGGAGTGTAGGCGAGGGCATGCATCATGACTACATTTCATACTTACATTAATAAGAGTATTTAGGAGTGTTTGATTGTACTGCTTTATCATTACTGCTTGACTGAATTGATAACATGTTAACCTATGCTTTATCGTTCCACTGAGTTAGCTACTCACTCCCACGTTACGGGACGATGTTGTATACACCAACCAGACCCTGCTTAGATGCAGGTGTTGACGAGATGCAGGAGGCTGAGCCTGACTACTACGATGATCAAGATGAGTTCTCCTACATGCAGTTCTCTGGAGCCTTCGCTTAGGCCATTCAGATGATGGGGCTACAGGGTTTACCATTATAGTTGTACCATTTTTTTTAGCATTTTGATTTTGAAACTAATACATGTATATGGTGACTCAGTAAGGTATTCATACTCTGAAGACCGATTGTGACTGTTTCTGACTTTATATACATTTATATACATCTTTCAGTCTTCCACTTGCGTTTTATAACTTAAGCTGGAGTATGAATTACTGTTTTGGTATAATCCCACTCATGATTTATGCACTAACACAGACAACATTCAATCATAAGCATTTATGTTGCATAAGTGATGTTTTGGAACTCGGGTGTTGAGTTGCTACTCGACCCCCGATTTTCAGGACGTTACAGTACTACATCATATCCATATGTAAGCATGAAAGGACTTACTCTAGTACTAGTTCGAGACGAATTCCGGTAAGCCCAAAGGGCTTTAAATAACTCGGTATGCCATTCACACGGATTATCCTCGATCATCTTTCTCTAGATATTTTTTTATGACTTTGTTACTAGCCTCGGCCTAGTAGTTAGCACATGCATAGTAAGGAGTTAGTATCTTGATCTTGTACTACTCAGCCATGGCCTTCACTTCTTTGGATGAAAATGTTGCACCTCAGTCTGAGGTAATAGACTCAGGAATTCAAAATCTATTAATAATATGAGTCTTGATAAACTCAATAATTTCTTTATATCCAACTCCCTTCATGGGTTTTGCCTCTACCCAATTCGTGAAATAATGGTAGCAACTATGATAAAATTATCCAGTTTTGATGAAGGAGGGTGGATTTGGCCTATTAAATCAAAGGCCAACCCTCAAAAAGGTCAGGGCTTAACTATAGAATGAAGCTCGACCGTAGGCATGCGTTGCATCGGCCCATGTTTCTGACATACCTCACACCCTTTTGCGTATTGAATACTGTCAGTCATCATTTTCATCCAAAAATACCCATAACACCTCAGTGTGAGCCTCATCTTTCTTTCAACTTAGTATGTTCCACACAACCCCTCGTATACTTCGGTCATGACCAACATGGCCTCCTTTCAGTCTAAGCACCGCAATAACACACCATTGATCCCTTTCTATACAAGTCACTGTCGACCATGATGTAATTATGAGCCATTTTTTAATATCCCTGCTGATTTTAACCTGAGAGTATTGAAGATAACTCATGATTGGAGCTCTCCAATCATTTTTGCTTATCTCGACTTGATAGATTTTCAAGGTTGGTTCCCTCTGAAAAACTGATAACATGGACTTCTTTTGTACAATAATCATTTTCTTGTTGGATCCTTAATCAATTGGAGACCAGATGTTAGTTGTGCCATCTCATTGGGATTAGCATTGTGTTCTCAAGTTACACGCCTTAATTCGACGCCATCGAAATTATCCATCAAATGGGTCACTAGGGTATAATATGATAATAGTGCGACACCGATGCACTTAAACAAACCGGTCATTTGGTTTATTAATAATTGTGAATTGCATGTTATCGATACGTTTCTTGCACATAATTCTACCAATATTTCCAAGCCAATCACCAAAGCTTCATATTCGGCTTGGTTATTAGTGCACTCAAATTCTAATTAGAAGGCAAACTCCTACCTCTTCCCATCTAGGGTGATTAAAATAATCTCTGCACCTGATGATTTTTCAGTTCTTGAACTATCAAAAATCAGTTTCCAAGGTGTCAAATATACCTGGTATAAGTCTAACACCATTGGAGAAAGTTGACTTTCCATGTCGAATGGACGATTGGCCAAATATTTTTCTATGGCCTGCCCTTTTATTGCTCCTTAGGATACATATTTCAAATCAAACTCAGACAGAGCTAATACCCATTTGCCAATTCGGTCATTCAAAATCAGCCAATTTAACATATATTTCACTAAATTATTAAGTACAATTATATTAACTGACTCGATGATTGCTTGCCTCCAAGTGTAGAGGTTCATAAGTAATATCCCGTGAATACATTGTTGATCCCACATGGAGATGAATTGTGAGAATGAGAAAATCAAATGCAAAACAAACAAGTAATAAAAACTAAACTAATGCTTTGATTTTGAGAGTTTTGAATGGATGTAATTCAACTGAATTAAAACAACACCCAAGCTTCAAAGTTCCACACATAGGTTAATGTTCCAAAATCATGATGACTTGGATAACACAGCTAGGATCCGAGCACTATGGTTAGCCTAATCGAAAAATAAATTAATTTAAATATTTTAAATAAATGATATAAAAGATTAGAAAATCATGGATTTGCACCATTGATATTTATTCTCAAGTGCCAATGATTTTAAGAATTCAATATCCATGAGATAATAAATATCAAAGAAATGTAGTAAGTTGAGAACCTCTTCTATCTAGGAAATCTAATTGATCCAGGGTAAGCCTATCCATCAATGTGGATCTCATATGATGGAAACATATGGATCTCACATGAGGATAAAAAATTAAATCTAAACAACTAATAACATGCATTCATTATTCTTCTCATCATTAAAATAATCAATCATCATAACTATGAAAATATTAAACTAATGTGCTTCCCTTCTAACCTCGGCTAGAGGGAACTTAAAAAATATAATTAAATTACAAAATAGAAAAGTAATAAGAAATAAATAATGCAAATAGAAAAGATCTAAAAGGAAAAAGCGATTTATAAAACTTTAATAAAATTGAAAACTCTCTAAAAACCCTAAATCTTGCTCTTGAATGTTTTGAATGATGCTTAGGAATGCCCTGGGAAGCCCTATTTATAAGTGGAGAACTCCAACTTTCTCACCTAGTTGGAAAACTCTAGAAACTACCTTAAATTTACACAGTTTGCTAAAATAGACTTCACTCTGCATAATTTTTCAAAATAGACTTCATTCTGCGCAATTTTACAAAATGACCCAGAGTTTTAGAATATGCTTTTTCAGGATAATTTCAGGATTCATTTTCTTCACTTCAAATCTTTGATTCTTTTCATTCCTCACTTGGTTTTCTTGGATCTTTAGTATATGAATTCTTTAATCTAGGTCTCCTAAGATCCATCCCTTGCCTTGGTGATTCTTGAACATCAAATTCATGCTTTTAACACCCCTTTCAATCCAAGCTCTTAAATTCACCTTGCAACACAAACATAAATAAAATATAACATTAAGCTGATTCATGTTCATAAAACCAAGATATCAATGGGGGAAATTATGCAATATTTGAGTCTCAACAATCGACCAATAAATAATGTCTTAACTTAGTGGCCACAAAATACAATGACAAGTATAATCTTTCTATTAGAGAATATCATTTTTCAATATTTAGAAGCATCTGATTAAGGTAGTAGACTGCACGCTCTTTTTGATCATCATCGTCTTATGTCAGTAAAGCTCCGATTAACTTTAAAGAAGTCGTGACATACAGCTTGAGCGATCAACCTTTGATTGGTGGCATTAATACCGGTGGCCTCTTCAAGTACTCATTGACTCTATCGAAAGTCAACTGATGTTCTGCTTCCCATTTTAATTCATTTCCTTATTTTAACTTCACCAACAAATAAAACACATTAGCTTTTCCTGCACAATTGGAAATGAATCTGTGTATAAAGCTAGCTTGGCCGAGAAAACATTGTAACTCTATTTTTTTTCGACGACTAAGCATCTATAATCGCTCGTGCCTTATTTTGGTCTATCTCGATCCCTCGTTAATGCATAAGGAATCCTAAAAAGTTTCCAACTGAGACCCTAAAAGCACACTTACTAGGGTTCATTTTTAGCCTGTGGACCCTCATTCGCTCGAATGATTTGCATGAATAGGAAAAATGCTACGCAATATTGTTGAGACTCAAATATTGAATATTTAACCCTTCAATTACATTAGTTTTTCTGAAATTTAAGTGTTAATTTGATTTAATTATATATGTTTTCATCGTGCAAGGTGATTCGAAAGCCTAAGATGAATACGTGTTTAAAAAGATGGATTTAGAGCTCAAAAGAAGATAATGAAGAATTGGATCTATAGAGGACAATATTGAAGAATTTAAGTACCAAAGATCTAAGGAAACCAAGTGAGGAAGGAATGAATTCAAAGATTTGAAGTGAAGAAACCAATGAAAATGAATCCTAAAAATTCAGGGCTGGGAAAATTATACTCTGAAATTCCAAGGTTAGAAAGATAAAATCCTAAAAAACTGCAGAAACAACCCTTCAATGCCATCGAGGACAGCTTTGATGCCATCAAAGGTGTGCGTGGCTATGTAAATTCAAAGTCAGTTTGGGTGTGAAAGTTGAAGTTCCAAAACTATAAATTGGATAACATATGACATCCCAAATCATCTTTTAGGGTTTGAAAAGGGAGAGAAGGCTTAAGTGGAGTGTCAATAATGTTCTTCTACTTCAATTTCCACATGAGGTCTAGTAGATCTTTTAGTGTTTTTATTATTTATTTTTGAGTTAGCTATGACTAGCTAATCTCTTAGCTAAGGCTAGGGGATGAAGCTTGTAGTTAATTTCAGTATTTAGTTTATTGGATTCAATAACATTATTTTGAATGATGATATTAGATTGATTTAATTTGGATTTACTTTAAGTCTTTGAATTGTTCATATCTGGATTTATTATGCACTCCGATTACAATGAATATTTTGATTTAACAATTGTTTAGCCTGAATTAGAAAAGGATTCAATCTATATAATTAATTGATCTAATGTCGCCTATGGGTGCTTTAGATACTTTTGATTCCCTGCAATTAACATCTAAATACTTCATGAGAAAATCAATAAATTGAAATCATATTCTTATTAATGTTTATAAATGATTTAATTGAATCATCTTCTGATTGGATAGGCTAAGACTTCAATTCCATTTGAGTTATCCATTGAATCAGTAAATCGAATATTGAGATTGCTATGAGTTGATTCCTAGATCCTTAGTCTTTTATTTATTTGTTTTAAAATTCTTTACTAAATCGTTGGATTAAAAACCCATACCAACACCTTAGACTTAGATTAGTTTAGAATGTATTCCCCGCTCCCCGTGGATTCGACCTCGGTCTCCCCGAGTTATTACTACCTCGGAACCCTGCACTTAGGGTTCGTGAATAAGTTTTTAGCACCATTGCTGGGGAGTGATATTGAACACAATTAGGTTTAGGTTTTATAGGTTTGATTTTTTACTTCAGGTTATATTTTTCTAGTTTTCTGAATTTTTCCAACCTGTGTTTTTAGGATTTTCTAAGTTTCAGAATTTTTTTAGTTTGTTTTGTTTTAGATCTTTTAACATTGTTAGCATTATTCACTTGTCTTAGTTTTGTAGGATTCTTAATTCTAATTATAGTTCTTCCCTACGGGTAACATCCTTCCTCTTTCCCTCAACTTGCTTTCATAATTGTTATAGGACTTAGGACTTAGGAATAGAATTAGAGTTTTGTGTGGTTCATGCCCAAGTGGGTAAGAGACCATACATTCAGACTTCTGAGTGAAGAAGGTTTAGTTGAAGAGCTCACAATCCATCGATGAGTTAGAAAACATCTAAATACTCCTGACACACCATATGGAACTATGGCTGAAACTATACAATACTTTGATGAGAATTCAATCCGGAACATACCCCATATTAGGATGGTGCGTGATGAGAATGAGGTACACCAAGTTCCACCAATTCATACCTTACGTGATTATTTACAACCGACGAGAACAAGTACGCCTTCCTGCATGATTTGTCCAACCAGTATAGGAAACGTGGACTTCAAACCGGGGATGATCCAATTACTCCCTAAATTCAATGAATTTGATTCAAAAAGATCATATTTACACATAAAAGATTTTAAAGAGATTTTTACAACCATACTATAACTCTCCATGTTTTCGAAACCCGAGTATATAACTCGTTTTCCAAAAACCCAAGTATTAACCTTTAAAGATAACAAAATCCCACGTATATATTTTTTCTTATTCTTATTTTCTCAGAGTTAGCAGCTTAACAAAGGATTAACAAATCAAACTTAAAGGAATTTTTCATTTACATTCAAAATATACGAACGGCTGCCCAAATGACTTATACAAACCAATGTCTCTGTCACGCCCCAGACTTGGTAACCGGACTCACAAGGAACCCGATGGCCGGTTCTGGCCGCAACAGCCTCCGTAGTACCCCATTCTCGGCTTCTGAGGCAGGTTCCGATCCTGGGATCCTACAAGGAGGATTTTCATAACAGTATAATCATTACCAATACGAGCATACCCAAGATCACAGCAAGTACATCTGGAAGTAACAAAGGATACATATCATAAAATTCACTAAGAATTTGAACTTTTACAAGCTTACATCAGGTCCGAAAGGACATACATAAGTAATTGGAAAAGAGAGAAAAGAGTCAGCAACACTTGAGTCCTCAAGCTCAACTCTACTCCACGCTCGCTCTTGCTATGACACTTTTAGGATCTCCTGCATGCATCAATCGTGCATAAGCTTATAGAAAGCTTAGAAGGTGGTGAAAGTGGGTGATAATAGTGCTCAGAAGAAGATAGAGAATGCAGAAGGGAGTCATGATCAATACCAATACCACTAGCCTTACCAAGGCTATCATGAATGCAGAAAAACTATACTAAGGCAGTACGATAATGCAGGAAGCCATACCAAGGCTATATAATGCAATGAGTACTGTAATGCCATGAGTACTGTAATGCGATGAGCACTGTAATGCAATATGAGGCTTACACAGCCGATACAAATGCAATACGAAGTAATGTTAGTGCTCATATCCAATTCACATATCAAATACATTTCCATCATAAGGAAACCACCGGGGTCCATTACACTGCTGGATGACTGCCGCTCTACAGACCCCACACAGTCAAACGAGCGTAAGAGACCTCACTACCTTGCCTGCGGACAACCAATCACCAGCAAGGCCTGAAGGTAGCGGACCCATTTACGAGCTGGTCAGACTCAGCCTAGCAATGCCCCCTTACGTCAGGCGAGTAAGGCCACACCCCTATCCAACCGACTACACGACAGTGGGAGTCGCGGCCTAACGGTATAAGGCCCTCATGCGCTCATATATACCACTCGGTCACGCCGTTGGAGCAGATCCTGGTACCATGGAAGTTTTGGGAATTTCACCCATGGGCATCCTATGCACCCGGTATGCTCAAGTAACATTTTCGGTGTCCAAACATGGCCATCCACGATGTATCTCGTGGAGGCTACAACCCGATGAAGCAAGGGCGATAATGCTCATATGCTATGTAATGTCAGATGCATGAATCACACAATCAACCATGCATCAATCCCAAGCATCCAACGTGCTCAAGAGGGAATACTACGTCCCTCGGGAATGCAACATGCAATGCCCAATGGCACAATCATAACCACACACATAGTGTCATCCAAGCATACAATGATGCACATGGGTCATGAAGATGGGTATAGACGCATTTATACGGCGATATATAAAGTAGTACACTCCTCCTATTCAAGAAGGGACCAAGACTAAGTATTTAGACAATATCCATAAGGAATCCCACCTCTAGTGGGGGCCCATTTACCTGGGGTAGCCCACGAGACTAAGCATACAACTACGTGTCTAAGTAATACAGAAGTGAGTCTAGTAAGAGTTTAAGATGAGCATCTAATGATATTTAGATACAAACGGGCCTATAGGGGTCCATAATAGGGACATTTAACCACCATTCCCCAAGAAGCATCTCAACCAAGAACTATATGAATACAAGGCCCAAGGCCCTACATTCAAGATAAGAACACATGTAACCACATACATACATTCCTCATAATAGGCCATAAAAAGATACAATACCACTTTTAACAACATGGGCCCCAAGAGAAAAATTAAGGCTCAAGGCTCAATTCCCAATGGCCATAGAATCCATGCATTAAGTTGGACTTGGTGGGCAGCCTGCGTACACAATATACGGCCCAAAATAAGTTTAAGTTTAGATGATAAAATGGGCCCAACTACATCAGCCCAATAACTAGCGATTTAAGTGGGCAACCAAGAGCCCAATACTATCCTTACCTCAGCCCACAATTAAGCACTTCATGAGGGCATCAAGGCTAATAAATGCACATGATCAGCTTGTAGATGGCCCATTGGGCCCGTGAATCAATAATGTCAGCCCTTGCCCAATCTTGGGCTCAAGGGATAGGTTTCCAGCCCAAAAGTCCCATAAAGCTACCAAAAATCTGGTTAAGGCTAGCCCATATTATCACCTCAAAGATGTACCTTAAGAGGCACTAATTACACCCAAATTTGTCTAAAGAAATAAGGCAAGGAGTGTGTACAACACTCCCTTAAATCTAGTGGACCGCCACAGCCCCAAAAGATCAACTATGCACAAATTTGGGCCCCTTGCTGGAATTCCAGCCCACCCACTTCCTGGGCCTGCTGGAGTCCAGAAATTTATTTAATTTAAATGGGTTACTGACCCATGGTGACCCACACATATCACAGTGGGTCCCACCAGATAAGAAAGGGGATATACAATACTTACTTCAAGTGGGCCATGCCGTTAGAATGCAGGCCCAGTAGCCCAAGGTAGGGGCATGCCATGGTGGTTAGTCATTTGGGCCTGGGTATTTGGCCCAAAACTGACCCAACTTACAGGCCACACCACGGTCAGTCCAGGGGCCTGATGGCCCTAAAAATTTACAGGATTGTCCTTCCATAGGTGTACCATAACCCCACAAAATTTTAGAATTTTTGGACATCTAGAAATAATTTAATTAATTTGAATAAAACAAGCTGTCCAGAAAAATCGGACTGGCCTGGACGTCCCAACGTGGTGGGCCAGTCCGGGCCTTACCACGGTATGCACAGGGGTCCATTAGACCTGAAATTAGGTAGGTAGGTTCTACCATGAGTTTACTACCTCCCTGTAAATTTTCATAATTTTTAGATACTCAAAAGTATTTTAATTAATTTAAAGAATACAATCTGTACAGGGTGAAATACTGCTGGAATATAACTGTCCTGAATTTGGGCCATCAAATGGGTGGGTTCTGGGCCTCCAAAATTCTTGAAATTTGGACCTAATGTCCCTCATTAAGCCTACAACAAGGTGGGACCAAGAAATATGGCCCACCTTCTGAGAAAATATTTTTTTTAATTTATTTTTATGGAACTATGCTGCTGAACTGCATAGCAGAAATTTCTGGCAGTCCATTATATTGGCCCACCCATTTGGATGCCCAAATGGTGTCCATTGGCCCTAAAATTTTGCAGGTAGGCCCTACCATGGGTGGGACACCTCTCTGCAAAATTTTAGAATTTTTGAGATATTAAAAGTATTTTATTTAACTCCTATAATTTATGGACAGCAAGGTATTTCTGAAATAATGTTGCTGCTGAAACAATGCTGCTGCCCCTGATTTGTGCACCCCATTAGAGTGGGTCCAGGTCTGCCAAATTTTAAGAAAATGTAGGACAAACATCCCTACACAAGTATACAATAAGGTGGGGTCCACAAAGGTAGCCCACCATTTCAGAAACAGACTGATAATTATGTTCGTACAACAAGCACAGTTGCTAGACAGTCCAGAAAATCTGGACTATCCACCCTCCTTGGCCCACTCTTTTGGGTGATCAAACAGGGACGGATGAGGTTGAAATTTGGAAAACATTTAGGTGAGATCCCCACCTTTAAGAGGTATATGTCAAATGGGACCAAACACCCCACCAATCATCCACAAAACTGAGCTCAAGACAACTCAAAAATCTGTCCAGATGGCTTTTGGACAGCAACATAATACTGAATTAAAATAATTATAATCACTATAAAAAGAGGAAATCAATCCATGAAAATTGTGGTATGGACCACCCCAGTGGGCCCCACAAACATCCAGACCATACCCCCTCCATAAAACCCATTGCATGTGCCCAAAATAGAGCAAATAGAGTGCCAATGTCCAAGGAATGGACAGCCATGGGCGTCCACTTTGCTTGGACGGTTTGGATATTCCGAGGCCACTAAGTGGGCCACACACATCAGGAAATCAAGAATAGAATAATGAAAAATAAAAATAATCCAGCCACAAGAGAGGAAAATGACATGCATCAAAGAAAAATGCCATGATGGGGTCCATGGAGAATAGCCCCATCCATGGATCATGCATGCAAGGAAAAAGGGCCATTGGCCTCAACCATGGAGACATGAGGGACCTCCATCACCACTTGATGGGTCCCACAAGCTCCTAAGAAAGAAATAAGAAAGATCTAAGAGCACCCACCTAGATCAACCTTGAAACTTACATCACCATCATCTAGAGGCTCCAAGCAACATGGATCAATGGTTAAGATCAAGTGAGAAGGGTTAGATGAGAAGGTATTTTAGGGAGAATGGGCTGGAGAAAATGGAGGAATTGCTGGAGAAGAAGAGAAGAGAGAGAGAGAGAAATGAGAGGGAAAGAGAGGGAAAAGCCTTTTAAGGGAAGTAATCATAACCTATGGTGATAATAACAATGTTGCTAGGGTAGGTTAGGTGTGGGTAGTGTTTAGGGTGGGTAGTGTTTATTCCATGCAATAGTGTAGTGTGTGTGTGTGGTGTGCATGGAAAATTGTGCCATGGAGGAGTAGGGTCCACATACATTTGTACAAAAAGTGGGCCACATGATGAAATGCTCATAACTTGAGATGTACACGTCGGATTAACGCATGGGACGCGGCGTTAGAATCGAGGCACCGATACGGACAAGATGGCATGGGTCTCGGGTCAATCCAAGTTGGGTCTATGTGACCAAACTTAAGGATGACCACAGCATAATCTAAGGGTCGCGAGTCACCGGGATTCGACCGGTAGGACCGCGGGACCAAAATGAACGAAATGCACACTTATGCACACACATGCACACATGAAAACTCAGGTCGGGTCTCACAGACTCTATGTTAACAAATATAAGAAATACACAATTTAACACATGAGTAATAATAAAATATATATAAACTTGAGCCGTAAGATCGCGCAGCTTCTCTTGGCAGATACTGTAAGTGCTATGTTGTAATTCTAGCACCCGATTTTGTCAAATTTTGTTGTGCCAAACCACTTAGAGTCAGTATTTTGTTATGATAAGATGGAAAGTTCACCTTCAAGTCATCGTCAACTCTTCTACATTTTCAAGTTGAAGAACATTGCCAAAGATCGAACACAAGCTCAAGTACAAGAACAAAATTCAAAGCTCAAGTTCAAGTTCATACCTCTAGCTCAAGTCTTAAGTACTCAAGCTCATATGTAAGACCCATACCCTAGTTCGTACCGTTTCGTAGGCTTCCGCGATCCTACCGGTATAATTTCGGCAATCCTCGACCCATTTCCATCGTTGTGCACGATCCTAAACCGAGTCCTGCATACCAAAGTCGGCTTGAACTAAAACTTATATCCTAGCGATCGTGCCGTCGCCGCGGTTCCAATGCTGCGACTCGCGCACCGAACCGATACCTAGGTGAGAAGATGCTAGTCTGTGTTTATTTCAAAGAAATGCCGCACGTTGCGAATCTCGAGGGAATCTCTATGAGATGTCCCATCAAATTAAGTCAAGTACACCACCTTATCTTCATGCCACCTCACCCAACAACAAGTACAAGTGGCCTCTATCCCTTTTCCCATAAGTCAAACCTCTCCCTCCCCTCACCACTCCTCTTTTTCACATTTTCAAACAAACTCATACATTTCCTTACAAACACCACTCCATCCATCCCTTTAATCCATCATTTCTCATTTTCTCTCATTTCTCATAACTCAATCCAAAGCAACCCAAACTCCATACTCCAAGCTCCTCTCCCTCCCAAACATCAAGGTGGCCCACTTTCCCCTACTCTCACATCTCTCATTTCAACTGTTGGATAATCATCAACCACCATTGAAAGAGAAGGCAAGGAGCATATAAGCCTAAGGGAACAAGGAGGAGGTCAACAAGGTGGGTGATCCACCACTAAATTTCTTTTCTTAGGGCCACTTGTTGGTGGGACCCATTTTTTATGTATGAATTGTATCATGTGGGGCCCATAGTAGCGGGGCCCCACCATCACCGCCTTTTATCTCTTGTCTCATTCTCTATCTCTCTCTTTCTTTCTTTTCCCCTTGAATGTTATGGATGCCACCAAATTATGTTAAATCCACTTCATCTATCAGACGGTGTGGTCCACTGCATTTCGGGTGAAACCCACCCTTCATATATACATATATATATATATATATATGTATGTAGTAGTGTATTATATTATATTATTATAATATATATTAATATATATATATATGTGCATGGTGGGCCACGTGCATGTGGGACCCACCATGAGGTCTGTGTATGTGGGACCCACCATGAGGTCGGTGTATACCGTCCAGCATCTCTGGACGCTAGACGTGAAGGACGAGCTAACCAAAAGAAAAAAAAAATTGCTTTTGGGGTGGGATGCTCATGCAGGCCCCACCTTGATGTATGAGGCTGATCCACGCCGTCCATTCTGTTCTCCAGATAATTTTAGGCGTTGAACCAAATTTTTAAGGTGATCCGATCATCAGGTGGGCCATACCATCTAAAACCATGTGAAGACATGCTAGAACATATAAAAGTGCTTAGTGGGACCCACCTGGAGTTTGGATGCAGTTGAAATTCGGTCTGGACGGCCAAACAAGTGGGACGCACATAATGGGTGAGCTGGATTGTGAATCACATCTCAGTGGGCCCCAAAAAAAAAAAGGAAAAGGAAAAAAAAGTCTTCGCTTCGCTGCTCTGGCTCATTGGCGGGCGGACGGACGGGCTAGGCCTCACGGCTCCAGCCGTGGGCCCCACATGATGCGTTTCGAGCATCAACACCGTCCATCGTGAGGCCCCCCTTCTAACAGGGGTCCGTCCCAAAAATTAGCCATATATGGAATTCAGGTGGGCCATACCCTCTAAAATCATGAGAAGACATGCCTAAATGTATAAAATCATTTAGTGGGGCCTACCTGAGTTTTGCATGTGGCTGAAACTTGGTCTGGACCGTCAGCCAGGTGGGACACACCTAATGGGTGGATTGGATTTGTGAACCACATTTCAGTGGGCCCCTTAAACGTGAACTCATGAACAGGTAGGGTAGAAAATAAACATAACGGTGGGCCCTCCCTGGCCAGGTGACTTTATAAACAGGTTGGTGGCAAATAAACATCACGGTGGACCCTCTCCGGCTGTGTGGCCCTATGAACAGTTGGATGGTGTATAAACTTCATGGTGGGTGCCGCAGGTCTGTATGACCTATTAACAGATTGGGTGAAAAATAAATATTGCAGTGGGGCCCACTTGGTCCACGGGACCTTATGAACATATTGGATGAAAAATAAACATTCTAGTGGGCCCCTGGTCCCGTGACCTTCTGAATAGATTGGATGAAAATAAACATTTCAATGGGCCCTACCCTAGGCCCATGAGACCTTATGAATGGCTTGAATGGAAAATAAACATTTTGGTAGGCTTCACATGAGGCCCACTTAGATGCGTATGGGCCCATATATTTAGGCCCATCTTGATGTATTTTTAGGCCTATTATTAAGGCCCACTTTGATACATATGGGCCCATGTATGTAGGCCATCTTGATGTGTTTATGGGCCCGTTGTTGGGGCCTACCTTGATATATATTGGCCCATGTTATGAGGCCCATTTGAGGTATTTGTGGCTTATTGTTGAGGCCCACTTTAATATGTATATGGCCTATGTGATTAGGTGTAAGACCCGTATCCTTGACCGCACCGTTACATAGACTTTCGCGGTCTTTCCGGTCGAATTCCGGCAACCTTCGACCCTTAACCAGCGTTGCACGCGACCTTGATTCACACGTCGTTAATCTGATTCGACTCAACCCGAGACCTGTACCATTGCGACCGCGCCGTCGCCGCGGTTCCGATGCCGCGACTCACGCGCCGAGGCGATACTCTGGCCAAGAGATGTGGGTCAGCGTTCGGTGCGAGGAAAACACCGTGCGTACGAACATCAAGAGAATCTCAACGAGATGTCACATCAATCACTTCTCAATCAATCCCATCAATCCATCACTTTTCACCCATTCCCAAGCAACCACAAAAGTTAAAAAGTTCTTACAAGCCCATGCCTTTCTTACACCTTTTACCCCAAAAGTCAAAAAGGTGCTCTTACACCCATCACCACCACATCCATCACTCCATCAAACATCACCCATCTCTCTCTCCCTTTACAAATCTCTCTCTCTTTTCCAAATCTCATTCCAAGCAAACCCCCATACGTATGAGCTTCTCCCTC
Source organism: Magnolia changhungtana (assembly GCA_030180095.1). Lineage (NCBI taxonomy): Eukaryota > Viridiplantae > Streptophyta > Magnoliopsida > Magnoliales > Magnoliaceae > Magnolia > Magnolia changhungtana. The sequence goes on from JASAUF010000662.1 coordinate 3,543,387, forward strand.
TCTTTCAAACTCCAAGTGTGGCCCACCTTTCCATCCCAAGATCTCCCATCCTAGCCATCCATTCCTCATCTCCTCCTTTGAAATTGAAGCTAAGGAGCTAAGGAACCCTTAGGAGCAAGAAGATCGGACGGTGGGTGCTTGATAAGAGTAGTTTTTTTCATATTTTTAAGATGGGCCAAGTGAGGCCAACCGATCAATGGTTTGGATCTCACTTGGGACCCTAAGATGTGGTCGATGGCCCACTTTGATCATCATGATCATTCCATGATGGGGCCAATCTCCATGGACCCCATCATGATGTTTACTTTCTAGTTGATAAGGGTCATCTAAACCGTCTATTTTATTGGAGAAGGAATCTCCACCGTTGGATTATGATTTAATGGGCCCACATGTAGTGGGACCCACCTTGATGTATGTTGAATGCAAGAGGGGCCCATAATGGCGGGGCCCCTCCATCCTCACCGATCTCCCTCTATCTCTCTCTATCTCTCTCCCTCCCTCTCTATTTCATTTCCTTATGTGATCATAATATGGTTGTGTGGCCCACTTGGATAGATCTCACCCTGAAACATGTATTTATCCACACTATCTCCAAGTGGGGCCCATCTTACATGTATTGTACCCACACCATCTATCAGTTGGTGGCCCACCTAAGCTGGGGCCACCTCAATGGAGGAGCCACGACCAAACCGTCCAGCGTCCAGGACGCTGGACGTCAGAGAAATACAAATATAAGCTTGGTTGAAGCTTTTTGTGTGGACCTCACAAATAGGCCTCGCCTTGATATATGTGTTCAATCCACGCCGTCCATCCTATTTATTGCCTCGTTTTAGGCGTTGAGCCGAAAATGAGGTGCATCTGATCATCAGGCGGGCCGTACCATAGGAAACTGTGTTTCATATCGTTCAAACCTTTTAGGGCCCACCTTGCTCTATCTGCACCTCAAATACACTGTATATTGGACTCATTTTGTGTATTTCGAGCAATAGAACGCGTTGGACAGAGTGGATTCTTCAATAGCGGGCCCCACATGCGAATTTTCGCAGGAAAATTAAAAAAAATGAAAATGAGGCAACATTGCTGGCCTGCCATTGCTGTCGTGAGCGTGCACGCCTGCGCCGCCGCTGCGGACGGTAGCGCGGCAAGAAAGCCACCCACGGCTCCTGCCGTGGGCCCCACCATGATGTATATGTGTCATCCATCCCGTTCATTGGGTGGGCCACCTCCTAAGGTGGGTCCCCTCCAAAGATCAGGCTGATCTGGGTCTCAGATGGCCCACACCAAAGAAAACAGTGGGATTGTACCTCTGCCATTGAAACTCTTCTGTGGGCCACAGAAGTTTTGGATCAAGATGAAATTTGTGTTTTCCCTTCACTAAGGTCCGTATGACCTTTTCAACCGGTCGGATGGCATGTAAACATTACGGTGGGCCCCACGTGGAGCCCACATGATGCATGTATTTGCCTCCACCATCTGCTGGACGGTGGAGCCCACTGTTATGTATTTATTATTTCCCCACCATCTAGGGATGGTGTGTGTGCATGTGTGGGTGCGTGGGTGTGTGCGTGTGTGCATGCGTGTGTGACACTGGGTGCGTGCGTGTGCATGCGTGTAGTGTGTGTAGGTGTGTCTGTGTGTGTATGTATATTTATATATTATATTATGTAATATACATATACTTGATGGTGGGCCTTCATGGGACCCACCATGATGCTTGTGTTGCGTGCAAGCTGTCTATCTATTTTGCAAGCTCATTTCTATGACATGAGCTAAAATGAGCCAGATCCATAGTTCAAGTGGACCCCACCTTGGTATGTTATGAGGCCCATCTTGTTTGATCTGTGGTAGTCCATTGGGGCCCACTTTGATGTGGATGTAGGGCCCATGATATGGGGCCCATTCGATGTAGTTGTGGCCATGGTTGAGGCCCACTTTGCTATATATAAGGCCCATGTTGCGAGGACCGTTTTGATGCATTCTAAGGCCCATGGGTTATGGCCCATTGCAATGTACTTAAGGCCCATTGGTGAGGCTCATTAATGTGACCCATTTGATGAATGTAAGGCCCATGTGATATGGCCCATTTGATGTATTTAAGGCCCAATGGGATGTACCTAAGGTCCATTGCAATGTGTGATCCCAACATGATTTATGTAATGATGTTTACGACGGGCAATGCCTTAGGAGCAATGTTGGTTTGACGTCCACATTGTAGAATAATGTTGGTTAAATGTCCGCATTCTGATTCTCCCTAGGGCCCATTGTTAGGCCCATACTTGTAGGTCGTCTAGGCCCATCTCCTTATGAACAACATCTATCCCATATAACATGTTTAGTATAGTTCCATGATTCATGATCATACACATCATATGTATGCTTGGTATGAGAAGTGACTGATCATAGCATATGCCTTCGGGCAGATTGTTTAGGGGCTCCCAGTTAGGCGGTGTTGCCCCACATGAGCGCACGAGATGCGCATGATTGTTGCATGACTGGATAGTGTGATTCATGCATTCGCATTATGTGATATGGTTACTGTACGCCCTAGCGACATCGGGGCCGTAGCCCCCACAGGCATATCGTGGTTGACAGGATTGGATATTGAAAATCTGGCTCTACATGAGGTGCTATAGATATCCCTGGGTGAAAGTCCCTAAACCCTTATGGTACCAAGAGGTTGCTCCAACATCTAGACCGAGTGGGTGCACGAGCACCGATGGCCGATTACCAGGAGGCTGCCCTTTCCACTGTGTCGTGGTCGGTTGGAAGGGGGTACGGCCTTACCCGCCCGAGAGGAGGGGGCAATGCTAGGCTGAGTTTGACCAGCTCGAGGAATGGGTCCGCTATCGATAAGCCGCGCCTGATATTAGCAGGCGGGTAGTGAGGTCTCTTCCACTTACCTTATTGCACGCGATGGGGCGGCAATCTGGTTTAGAGTGTACTAGACCCCGGTGATATCCCAGAATTGAGCAGTATTGACATGTGGATTTAGATGAGGATTTATATGCTTGAGTTGCATTTCGCATCGCATGGCATTGGTATGGCCGACATCTTTCATGCCTTACATCGCATAGCCTTGGTACGGCTAGTAGTATTCATGGATTCATCAGCATGTTTCGCATTACTTTGATACTGCATGTCTGCATTACTACCTTGCGCACACACTTTCACCACCCTCTAAGCTTTCTATAAGCTTATGCACGACCGTTGCATGCAGGTGACGCGAGGACGCAGCAGCGCTGAGGCAGGAGCGCAGAGCAGATCTTTTAGAGCTTTTTGTCCATTCTCATTGTATTTTCCTTTATACTCATTGTACTTGTAAAGTTTTTGATCATAGTGGAAATGTGATGGAGTTTTTGGTTGTTGTTTGTCGGTTATGCCTTTGATTGTGCTCATTACGAATTAAACTGATGTTAAAAATCCTCCTCGTAACATCCCAGGATCGGAACCTGGCGTATGGGCGTTAGGAGCCGAGAATGGGGTTCTACGGAAGCTGTCGGCGCCGGATTCGGTGATCGGAAATTTTGTGAGCCCGGTTTCCGAGTTTGGGGTGTAACATTAGGCCCATTTGATTCACATAAAGCTTATGCGATCGGGCTCATTTTAATACATTCTCAGGCCCATGGATGATGGTCCATTGTAATGTACCTAAGGCCCATTGGTGAGGTTCATTGAGGTGGCCCACTTGATGAATATAAGGCCTATGAGATACGGCCCATTTAATGTATTTAGGGCCCCATGGAATGTACCTAAGGCACATTGTAATGTGTAATTCCACCAGGGTTTATTTAATGGTTTTTAAGGCGAGCCGAGCCTTGGGGACAATGTTGGTTTGACGTCCACATTGTACGAGTAATGTTGGTTAGATTTCCACATTATAACTCTCCCTAAGGCCACTGATAGGCCCATATCTGTTTCATATAGGCCATCTAGGCCCATCTTCATTGAGAGGATAGTTTATTGCTTTATAACATATTTAGCACAGCCCTATGATTCATGATCATACACATAATATGTATGCTTGAGATGAGGAGTGTCTGATCATAGCATGTGCCTTCGGGCAGACTGATTACGGGCTCCCCGATATGCGGAGTTACCTTACATGAGCGTACGGTATGCACAGGATTGATGCATGTCTGGCAGTATGATTCATGCACTTGCATCTGTATGATTGAGATACGCCCTAGCAACATCAGGGCTATAGCCTCCACAGATATATCGTGGGTGGCTGATTGGATACCAAAAAATCTTATTCCAAGCAATTGGGGCGTCATAGATGTCCCTGGGTGAGAGTCCTTGAACCCGATGGTACCAGAGGATGACTCCAACGTCGAGACCGAGTGGATATATGAGCGCACGAAGGCCGAGTACCATGAGGCCGCGTCTCCCACTGTGTCGTGGTCGGTTGGAAAGGAGTGGTGGCCTTACTCGCCCGAGAGCAGGGGGCATTACTAGGCTAAGTTTGACCAGCTCGGAAATGGGTTCGCTATCGACGTGCCGGATAGGTATTGGCTGACTATTGATCAGGCGGATAGTGAGGTTTCTTACGCTCACTTGGACTGTGCTGCTTGGAGAGAGACAGTACCATTTGGAGTGTACTGAACCTCGGTGATTATCCAAACTAAGAACCGTACTGAATTGATACTCTAGTGAGGATTTGCATTGGTATGAGGATTGGCATGCTTGACTTACATATTGCATCGCATGGCCTTGGTATGGCCGATAACATTCACATCTTATACTGCATAGCCTTAGTACGGCTGGTTGCATTTACGTACTCATCAGCATGATTCCGCATTACTCCGGCATTGCATTCTGAGCACGTTCGCACACACTTACACTACCCTCTAAGCTTTCTATAAGCTTATGCACGATTGATGCGTGCAGTGGTGACGCTTGAATTTGTAGTAGTCTCGCCGCAGTTGAAGCGTACCGCCGAGCTTTTGGAGTTTTGATATTACCACTATCTTGTATTTTCCTTTATACGCACTGTACTCAAAGTTTTTAATCATAGTGAATTTTGTGATGGTGTTCTTATGGTTATTATTCATGGGTTATACTTGGTTATGCTCATTACGAATCAAATTTATATTAGAAATCCTCCTTGTAACATCTCAGGATCGGAACCTCGTATATGGGTGTCGGGAGGCGAGAATGGGGTACTACGGAGGCTGTCGATGCTGAATTCGGTGATCAAGAATTTTGTGAGCCCGGTCTCCGAGTTTGGGGCGTGACAGAAGTTGGTATCAGAGCATAACTTGGAAATAACCAAGAACAGCATCACATGTTTGCTATGAGCTTAGGATAATTAGGTTCCGAGTGCGTAACCTTTCGATTGAGTTCCTTAAACGCACGATTCTCAAGATTGATTGGCGCCTTATCTTTTTCATAGGACATGCCGCCCAGGAGAGTGACCCGTTCGACTCCCACCCCACCACTTGAGACTCCAGCTTTACCACCCGCGCCTCTCGTTCCACTGCTAGAGATCCCTGCTCCCTTTCCTGAGGATGACGTTCCTCCACCTGATACCGGCACGGATCTGACCATGCCTGTGAGCGCCTCGTAGTTACAGCAGATGTTACAGGCTGTGACTGCTGCGCTTTAAGGGCAGGGTAGGTGCCCAGTTGTTTCTGCAGCTCAGGCAGAGCAGGAGCGCGCGAGTGCCCTTCTTCGCGAGTTCAGACAGATGGATCCTTCACGATTTCAGGGCGAGCCAGATCCGTCAGTAGCTAAGAGATGGCGCTCCGATGTGAAGAAGATTTTTGATATTATGTCATGTACGACCGAGCAGCGAGTCCGATTGGCCACATTCCTTTTTCAGGGCGAGGCAGAGCACTGGTGGACCTCTGTTACCCGTGTAGTAGGACCCGATCATATCTGGACATGGGAGGATTTCATCAGCCGATTCGAGGAGCAGTTCTTCCCCGACCACATTCGTCGTCAAAGGGCACGAGAGTTCGAGACTCTAGTACAGGGAGACGTGTCTGTGGCACAGTACGTGACTCACTTCGTGGCGATGTCACGGTTTGCGCCATATATGGTTGATGATGAGGGGCGGAAGGCCCGCCGTTTCGAGAATGGCTTACGTTTCGGTCTTCGAGGCCGTGTTATTGGGCACGAGCTCCCGACCTTTCGGGCGGTAGTACGAAGGGCCCAGATCTACGAGACTGAGTGGGCTGGCTCTCAGAGCGATCGAGATCAGAGGAGAGGCCGGAAGAGGCCAGCCCAGTCCAGTAGCTCTCAGCAGCATCGACGACCACAGAGGTATAGGGGTCATTCACCTGCTAGAGTACCAGCATCACTAGTGACATCAGTAGCACCAGCAGCGTCAGTGACACCTTCTGCTCCACCCCAGCAGCTGTTTCCAGGGACGTATTTTGGATGTGGCGGTTATGGACACCGCATATCTGAGTGCCCCCGTCCTCACCTGCAGCAGTCTAGAGGGCCACGGATAGTCTCGGGACGGTCGCGACCACAAAGAAGCGGCGGCCTTCAAAGACAACAAAGCGGTGGCCCCATCAAGACCGACCTCGGCCACCTCACTACGAGGTCTCAAAGAAGCGAGAGAGAGAAAGCATGAGTCGCCGCAGAGGCAGCAGCAGCACCAGGGACCTCAGAGGGAACAGGTACCTCCCCAGCCAGCTCAGGTCAGGTTTTATGCAGCTCAGCAGGAGCCGCAGACTTCCGGAGGAGTCATAGAGGGTATACTTCCAGTCTCCTCATGCATCACATGAGTATTATTTGATTCCGGCGCTTCGCACTCATTTATGTCTGAGGGTTTTCGTCGATCAACTGGATTGTCGACCGAGTCTTCTAGCGAGGGATTGACCGTATCGACGCCTTTAGGGAAGACTATAGTATTGGGCCGTTTCTGTCCGTCTTACCCTATTCTGGTCGGTGATATATTCTTACCTGCTGACTTATTTGTGCTGCCGATGATAGATTTCGACGTTATCTTGGGGATGGATTGGCTTGCCGAGTACCATGCCATCATGGACTGTTCCGCGAGGATAGTCACGTTCTGCATACCCGGCTTGCTACAGTTTCAGTTCGTTGCAGAGCCCCGAGGAGAGTTATTGTCTCATTTGATGACCTGCGCAGTCGAGGAGTCCGTTGCCTTGTGTATCGATCAGTTACCGGTGGTCTGTGATTTCCCCGACGTATTCCAAGAGATTCCGGGGTTGCCGCCGCGCCATCATATTGAGTTCCAGATTGACCTTGTGCCCGGTACCGCGCCTATCTCGAAGGCCCCGTACTGTATGGCACCGATGGAGTTGCGCGAGCTGCAGTGACAGTTGGACGAGTTGCGCGAATTAGGATTCATACGTCCGAGCAGTTCGCCTTGGGAAGCGCCGGTACTCTTCGTCAGAAATAAGGATAGCTCGTTGAGGCTCTACGTCGACTACCGCGAGCTCAACCGGGTCACGATTAAGAATAAGTACCCACTCCCGAGGATAGACGATTTATTTGATCAGCTGCAGGGTGCACAGTTCTTTTCGAAGATTGACCTGCGTTCCGGTTATCATCAGATTCGTGTTCGAGAGGAGGACATCCCGAAGACAGCTTTCAGGACGCGTTATGGTCATTTTAAGTTTCAGGTCATGTCCTTCGGACTGGCCAATGCACCGACGGTCTTCATGCAGTTGATAAACGAGGTCTTCCGTCCATATCTCGATCAGTTTGTTGTGGTCTTCATCGACAACATTCTGATATATTCGAGGACTCGTGAGGATCATATGCAGCATCTGGAGATCGCATTGCAGACCCTCCGTGCCCACCAGCTGTATGCGAAGCTGGAGAAGTGCGAGTTCTAGCAGGAGGAGGTGAGATTCCTTGGTCACGTGGTGACGAGGGAGGGTGTCGCAGTGGACCCCTCGAAGGTTGAGGCAGTGCGCCAGTGGAATCAGCCCACGACTGCGTCCGAGATCCGCAGTTTCCTTCGTTTAGCGGGATATTATCAACGTTTTATAGAGGGCTTCTCCCGTATCGTGGCCCCGATGACCAGGTTGACTCGGAAGGGCACAGATTTTATTTGGACTGATGCATGCGAGCGAGCATTTATGGAGTTGAAGGACCATCTGATGTCCGCTCCTGTCCTCACTCTTCCCTCTTGGAGTGATGGATTCGTTGTATTTATTGATGCTTCGCGTATTGGGTTGGGTGTTGTCCTGATGCAGCACGGCAGGCCTGTAGCCTTCGCGTCTCGTCAGCTCAAGGTCCATGAGCTGAACTACCCCACACATGATCTGGAGCTGGCAGCAGTCGTCTTCGTACTGAAGGTGTGGAGACACTATCTCTATGGGGTCAGGTTCGAGCTCTTCCCACAAGAGCTTGAAGTATCTATTCTCTCAGTTTGAGTTAAACATGAGGCAGAGACGCTGAATGGAGCTTCTAAAAGACTATGATTTTGACCTACAGTACCACCCAGGCAAGGCAAATGTGGTGGCGGATGCCTTTAACCGTCAGCCCCGAGGCCTGGTAGCACACATGATGATTCAGGAGTGGAAGATGCTCGAGGATATAGCAGAGTATGACTTTGATTTTGGTCTGCAATCTTCTATCATTCAGCTATCGAGCCTATCGATTCAACCCTCTCTTTTCACAAGGGTGATCGAGGCTCAGCAGACAGATGAGTCGTTACAGGATTACCAAGCAGAGGCAGCATCTGAGAGTCAGACAGATTAGCAGATGGGTGCTGATGGTGGACTTCACTTCAGAGGCCGATTATGTGTCCCGGATATTCCAGAGTTGTGCAGAGATCTTATGACCGAGGCACATCGATCGCGGTTTTCTATCCACCCTGGCCCGACGAAGATGTATCGTGATATGAGGAGACAGTATTTCTGGGCGGGGATGAGGCGCCATATTGCCAGTTTTGTGGCCGAGTGTGACACGTCCCAGCGTGTCAAGGCCGATCATCAGAGACCTGGTCTATTGCAGCCGTTGAGCGTCCCGATGTGGAAGTGGGAGCATGTGTCGACAAATTTCATTATGGGCTTGCCGAGGAGTCAGCGCGGTCATGACGCCATTTGGTTGTTGTGGATCGTCTAATGAAGTCGGCACATTTTTTCGCGATGCGTGCGACTTGGTCTATGGACCGGCTTGCGAAGTTATTTATCGAGGAGGTTGTGAGACTGCATGGCGTTCCAGTCTCGATCGTTGCTGACCGAGATTTGAGGTTTACGTCTCAGTTTTGGGGGACTTCCAGAGAGCGATGGGGACTGATTTGCAGCTCAGTACTGCGTATCATCCGCAGACCGATGGCCAGACCGAGAGGGTCAACCAGATCCTTGAGGATATGCTTCGGGCCTGCGCGATTGACTTCGGTGGTAGCTGGGATGAGCATCTGTGATTGGCTGAGTTCGCGTACAACAACAGCTATCAGGCGACCATTGGTATGGATCCTTTTGAGGCTTTGTATGGCAGACTGTGCAGATCTCCAAGTTTTTGGACCGAGGTTGGAGAGCGGCGTCTCCTAGGTCCCGAGCTTGTGCAGGAGACTTCAGAGGCTATTGATATCATCAGGCAGAGGATGCGCACAGCTCAGAGTCGGCAGAAGAGTTTTGCTGATCGCCGACATTGTCCCTTAGAGTTTGATGTAGGGGACTATGTGTATCTCAAGGTCTCACCCATGAAGGGCATGGTTCGATTCGGAGCGAAGGGCAAGCTTGCCCCGAGATTCATAGGACCTTTCGAGATCACTAAGCGCATTGGCGTTGTGGCCTATTGACTTGCCTTACCACCGCAGTTGTCTAGCATCCACAACATTTTTCATGTCTCTATGTTGAGGAAGTGTGGGTCAGACATCGTTCCTGTTATTGATTGGCAGCCGTTAGAGGTTCGTGAGGACGCTTCTTACATTGAGCAGCCAGTTCGTATCCTTGATCGAAAGGAACAGGTCCTCCGGACAAGGTCATTCCCTTGGTGAAGGTTCAGTGGGGTCACCATTCTGTTGATGAGGCATCTTGGGAGTGTGAGGCCGAGATTCGAGAGCGTTATCCTCATCTCTTTGATGATTGATCATATACTGTATCTCGTATGCTGCCTTCGATTTTATATGACGATGCCTTGTTTCCTCTTCTATTATGAGTTATGACTAGTTACAATGATTGTGCAAATTTTAAGGATGAAATTTTTATTTGGAGGGGAGAGTTGTAAGACCCGTACCCTAGTCCGTACTGTTTCGTAGGCTTCTACGATCCTACCGATCGAATTTCCGCAATCTTCGACCCATTTCCATCGTTGCGTGCGATCATAATCCGAGTCCTGCATACCAAAGTCGGCTCGAACCGAAACTTATATCTTAGCGATCACGCCGTCGCCGTGGTTCCAATGCCGCGACTCACGCACCGAACCGATACCTAGGTGCGAAGATGCCAGTCTGCGTTTATTTCGAAGAAACGCCGCACATTACGAATCTCAAGGGAATCTCTACGAGATGTCCCATCAAATCAAGTCAAGTACACCACCTTATCTTCATGCCACCTCACCCAACAACAAGTACAAGTGGCCTCTCTCCCTTTTCCCACAAGTCAAACCTCTCCCTCCCCTCACCACTCCTCTTTTTCACATTTTCAAATAAATCCATACCTTTCCTTACAAACACCACTCCATCCATCCCTTTAATCCATCATTTCTCATTTTCTCTCATTTCTCACAACTCAATCCAAAGCAACCCAAACTCCATACTCCAAGCTCCTCTCCATCCCAAACACCAAGGTGGCCCACTTTCCCCTACTCTCACATCTCTCATCTCAACCGTTGGATCATCATCAACCACCATTGAAAGAGAAGGCAATGAGCACACAAGCCTAAGGGAGAAAGGAGGAGGTCAACAAGGTGGGTGATCCACCATTAAATTTCTTTTCTTAGGGCCACTTGTTGGTGGGACTCATTTTTTATGTATGAATTGTATCATGTGGGGCCCATAGTGGCGGGGCCCCACCATCACCGCCTTTTGTCTCTTGTCTCATTCTCGATCTCTCTCTTTCTTTCTTTTCCCGTTGAATGTTGTGGACCCCACCAAATTATGTTAAATCCACTCCATCTATCAGATGGTGTGGTCCACCGCATTTCAGGTGAAACCCACCCTTCATATATACACATATATATATATATATATGTAGTAGTGTATTATATTATATTATTATAATATATATTAATATATATATGTGCATGGTGGGCCACGTGCATGTGGGACCCACCATGAGGTCTGTGTATGTGGGACCCACCATGAGGTCGGTGTATACCGTCCAGCGTCTCTAGACGCTGGACGTGAAGGACGAGCTAACCAAAAGAAAAAAAAATTTACTTTTGGGGTGGGCTGCTCATGCAGGCCCCACCTTGATGTATGAGGCTGATCCACGCCGTCCATTCTGTTCTCCAGATAATTTTAGGCGTTGAGCCAAATTTTTAAGGTGATCCGATCATCAGGTGGACCATACCATCTAAAACCATGTGAAGACATGCCAGAACATATAAAAGTGCTTGGTGGGACCCACCTGGAGTTTGGATGCAGTTGAAATTCGGTTTGGACGGCCAAACAAGTGGGACACACATAATGGGTGGGCTGGATTGTGAATCACATCTCGGTGGGCCCCAAAACAAAAAAAAAAGAAAAAAAAAAAAAAAGGAAAAAAAAAAAATAGCGGCTAGCTGCCTGCTGCTCCTGGACATTTGGCCATGACGGACGGTGGGCCTCACGGCTCCAGTCGTGGGCCCCACATGATGCGTTTCGAGCATCAACACCATCCATCGTGAGGCCCCCCTTCTAACAGGGGTCCGTCCCAAAATCCAGCCATATATGGAATTCAGGTGGGCCATACCCTCTAAAATCATGAGAAGACAAGCCTAAATGTATAAAATCATTTGGTGGGGCCTACCTGAGTTTTGCATGTGGCTGAAACTTGGTCTGGACCGTCAGCCAGGTGGGACACACCTAATGGGTGGATTGGATTTGTGAACCACATTTCAGTGGGCCCCTTAAACATGAACTCATGAACAGGTAGGGTAGAAAATAAATATTACGGTGGGCCCTCCCTGGCCAGGTGACTTTATAAACAGGTTGGTGGCAAATAAACATCACGGTGGACCCTCTCTGGCCGTGTAGCCCTATGAACAGTTGGATGGCGTATAAACTTCATGGTGGGTGCCGCAGGTCTGTATGACCTATTAACAGATTGGGTGGAAAATAAATATTGCAGTGGGGCCCACTTGGTCCACGGGACCTTATGAACATATTGGATGAAAAATAAACATTCTAGTGGGCCCCTGGTCCCGTGACCTTCTGAATAGATTGGATGAAAATAAACATTTCAATGGGCCCTACCCTAGGCCCATGAGACCTTATGAATGGCTTGAATGGAAAATAAACATTTTGGTAGGCTTCACATGAGGCCCACTTGGATGCGTATGGGCCCATATATTTAGGCCCATCTTGATGTATTTTTAGGCATATTATTAAGGCCCACTTTGATACATATGGGCCCATGTATGTAGGCCATCTTGATGTGTTTATGGGCCCGTTGTTGGGGCCTACCTTGATATATATTGGCCCACGTTATGAGGCCCATTTGAGGTATTTGTGGCCTATTGTTGAGACCCACTTTGATATGTATGTGGCCTATGTGATTAGGCCCATTTGATTCACATAAAGCTTATGCGATCGGGCTCATTTTAATACATTTTCAGGCCCATGGATGATGGCCCATTGCAATGTACCTAAGGCCCATTGGTGAGGTTCATTGAGGTGGCCCACTTGATGAATATAAGGCCTATGAGATACGGCCCATTTGATGTATTTAGGGCCCCATGGAATGTATCTAAGGCACATTGCAATGTGTAATTCCACCAGGGTTTATTTAATGGTATTTAAGGCGAGCCGAGCCTTGGAGACAATGTTGATTTGACGTCCACATTGTATAAGTAATGTTGGTTAGATGTCCACATTATAACTCTCCCTAAGGCCACTGATAGGGCCATATTTGTTTCATATAGGCCATCTAGGCCCATCTTCATTGAGAGGATAGTTTATTACTTTATAACATGTTTAGCACAGTTCTATGATTCATGATCATACGCATCATATGTATGCTTAAGATGAAGAGTGTCTGATCATAGCATGTGCCTCAGGCAGACTGATTACGAGCTCCCTGATATGCGGAGTTGCCCTACATAAGCGTACGGTATACACGGGATTGATGCATGTCTGGCAGTATGATTCATGCACTTGCATCTGTATGATTGAGATACGCCTTAGCGACATCAGGGCCATAGCCTCCACAGATATATCGTGGGTGGCTGGTTGGATACCGAAAAATCTTGTTCCAAGCAATTGGGGTGCCATAAATGTCTCTAGGTGAGAGTCCCTGAACCCGATGGTACCAGAGGATGACTCCAACGTCGAGACCGAGTGGATATATGAGCGCACGAGGGCCGAATACCATGAGGCCACGTCTCCCACTGTGTCGTGGTCGGTTGGAAAGGAGTGGTGGCCTTACTCGCCCGAGAGCAGGGGGCATTACTAGGCTGAGTTTGACCAGCTCGGAAATGGGTTCGCTATCAACATGCCAGATAGGTATTGGCTGACTATTGGCTAGGCGGATAGTGAGGTTCCTTACGCTCATTGGGACTGTGCTGCATGGAGAGAGACAGTGCCATTTGGAGTGTACTGAACCCCGGTGATTATCCAGACTAAGAACCGTACTGATTTGATGCTCTAGTGAGGAGTTGTATTGGTATGAGGATTGGCATGCTTGACTTACATATTGCATCGCATGGCCTTGGTATGGCCGATAGCATTCACATCTTGTACTGCATAGCCTTGGTACAGCTTGTTGCATTTACGTACTCATCAGCATGATTCCGCATTACTACGGCATTGCATTCTGAGCACGTTTGCACACACTTACACTGCCCTCTAAGCTTTCTATAAGCTTATGCACGATTGATGCGTGCAGGTGACGCCAGGACGCAGCTATAGTCTCGCCGCAGTTGGAGCGTGTCTCCGAGCTTTTAGAGTTTTGATATTACCACTATTTTGTATTTCCCTTTATACGCACTGTACTCAAAGTTTTTTATCATAATGGATTTTGTGATGGTGTTCTTGTAGTTATTATTCGTGGGTTATGTTTGGTTATGCTCATTACGAATCAAATTAATATTAGAAATCCTCCTTGTAGCATCCCAGGATCGGAACCTGGTATATGAGTGCCAGGAGCCGAGAGTACCACGGAGGCTGTCGGCGCCGAATTCGGCGATCGGGAATTTTGTGAGCCCGATCTCCGAGTTCGGGGCGTGACATCATATTTCAACATCACTACCTCAAGCTTAAGATCACAAGCTCAAGCTCAAGATCAAGAATATGAGGTCAAGCTTCATGTGCTTCAATATAGACGATCTACCGAAGCGAACGATGTTTCCATATTTTATACTCACATTTAAGGTATGGATGACCGTAGATTGACCATAGGTTAGGTCATATTAATTGCATATTGAATTTGGGTCAATGTATAAGTTTATAGGCTTTTCTTCGACTAGTCCTAGTCATTGTTCGACTAGTCCAGGCACTGGCTCGACTAGTCCAAAATGTTTCTCGACCAGTCCAAAATGTTTCTCAACCAGTCCAAGATTTATTAAGAATTGTTGAGAATTTTTTATTGTGGCTCGACCAGTCGTGCACATTGCTCGACCAGTCGAGTGAACAGTCTCGACCAGTCGAACAAGGCTCCACTCGAACTCCAGTGACTTAATTTTTATTCACTCGACTAATCGAGCAAGCCATTCGACCAATCGAGTAATGGGTTTATCTTACTGTGCCAGAAATTTTGAAAATTGGTTGGTCCTTCGACCAGTCGAACAGACCCTTAGACCAGTCGAGGGAACAAAATTTCTGCCTATAAATAGAGGACATTTCTCAGAATTATTCATTCATTCCAAGCCTAATCAAGCCATCACTCTGAGAGATAAGTCCCTGCAAATGTAAAGCTATTACTTATTCATTTTAGATTCTTTTTATAGCTTTTTGTATTTGATTTTGTAATCTCTTTATTCAACTCTATTGTATTAAAAAGAGAAAATGTGATTTACCCTTTTGAGATCAAAATCAAATCAAGCTAGCCCCAAGTTAATTTAATTTAAAATTCATTTAGACTTAGAACCCTTTCATTTGTGAGATTGGACATTGAACATCTACGTCTACATCGAATTGGTTCTACCAGGCTACATCGGCAGAAGAATCTTCAGATAAGTACAATTTCATTTTCTGCATTTTTGGTTTGTGAGATTTAGCCAGGAAAAACTCATCGTGGGGTTTTCTTGTGATTGTGTAAACCCATTTGAAAAACACAATTGTGAAGGTTTTAAGGTGAACCTTGGAAAACCTTATTTCTTAGTGAAAGTCAATATCTCGTGGGTGTGGATATTGGGAGTGGAGTAGTTGTATGGCTGTTTGCGAATAATTAGTGTACACACACGAACCACTAAAATTCTCGGAGTTTAGATGATGGTTGTAATGTATGTGTGGTGCTGAATGTTGTAATTTTCTTTATGCGCTTGTGGTGAAGATTGTAATAATTTATTTTATTTCCTTCTCCTCATTCTCAGTTTGAGCTTTTTATACTTACCAACGTTCTAGACATCAGGTTGTCCTACCATAAACCTTGGTTTTTGGTGAAAGGTTGTCCTTAGAACTCAGTTTGTATCAACCTCTCAAGACTAGTGTATTTGAGGTTTCTATTTATTTGTGTTATCTGTCTTTGTATTCTGCATTTATATTTTATTTTTCATAGTCCTATTCCCCCCCCCCCTGGACTTAGAGCTCGGCCTTTTCAGATACAACCATGCATCCTTGACAATTATACCCTGCTCCTCATCAGTATAAACATAAATATCATTTAAGCCACTTGTACTACCTGTACTGTTATATATTCAATAAATGAGTGACCAACTAAGTATGAATTCTCCTCAAGATTACACACCACCTCATTAGTTAAGCATAGTTTAAAAACAGCAAGGCATACAAAATAATACATGATGCAGTCTTGTTTAATGCATGATTGTATGAGTGCATATCAACTGGGGATGCTCATCCAGTTGGCTTTTGGGTGATAGTCACCATCGAAAGTATATCCCGTATATGCGTGGTGCTAAACTCACTGTAAGTGGTCGACAGTCGATGATCGATGGTCCGGGAGCAAGCGAAACGATACCACGACTAAGGGCACATGCTAAAGCATCCAGAATTAGCCACCCGTCATCACCCGTATGCTATGAATGCATGATTAGCCTAACCATTATTATTCCATTTACAACTAGCCAGTTTAAGAAATCTCAAAGGTCACTACGGGGGGTTCATCACCTAGCGTAAGCTGACAGCTTGGGCATAGTGTCTCATTCTACATCCCAGCTCATGAGACCTCCACCTTAGGATGTTTAATGGAAGCCCATCGACTAGTGGCCAATCATAATTCAGTATATGGGACTTACCACCGTATAGTTATATGAGACTAATGGCCAAAAACTTGATTGCTTGCCTCCAAGTGCAGAGGTTCATAAATAATATCTTGTGAATATAGGGTCGATCCCATGGGAAGATGATTTATGAGAATGAGAAAATCAAATGTAAAATTAACTAAGTAATGGAAACTAAACGGATGAAATGATTTTGAAAGTTTTGAAGGTATGGAATTCAATTGAATTAAAACAACACCCAAGCTTCAAAGTTCCACACATAAGTTAATTATCAATAAATTATGATGAGTTTAATAACATAAGTAGGATTCGAGCACTATGGTCGGTCCAATCGAAAAATAAAATAGTCTAAATATTTTCAATAAATGATATAAAAGATTAGAGAATCATGGATTAGCACCATTAACATATATTCTCGAGCGCCAGTGATTTTAAGCATCCATATCCATAAGATAATGAATCAAAGAAATGTAGCAGGTTGAGAACACCTCCCATCTAAGAAACCTAATGATCCAAGTTAAGCCTATCCATCAATATGGATCTCACATTATGGAAACATATGGATCTCACATGAGGATAAAAAACCTAATCCAAGATAATTGATTTCATGCATACACCATTCATCTCATCATTAAAAACAATCAATCATCATAATTTATAAAAATCATTAAACCAATGTGCTTCTCTTCTATCTTGGGCTAGAGAGAACTAGAAAAACATAACTATATTATAAAATAGAAAAGCAATAAGAAAGAAAGAAAATAAATTAATAAAGATTTAGAAAGAACTTGTAAAGATCCAAAAACACTAGAAAAATCCTATATCTTGCCCTTGAATGCTCTCTAAAAACCCTATATATCCTTTAAAAAAATCCTAGGTATGCTTTAAAAGTCCGTAAAAAACCTCTATTTATAGCCTAGCTCTGTTACTTTCGCAAGACAAACTCTATCTACGCAATCCGCGTAGAAACCGTGTTACACCTACGCGATTTCAGTGGCAGCGAAATGTTCTATTTTTCTGTTGTTTAACTTGTACTTTTATCAATCTTTTCTCCATCCTTTGTACTTAGTTTTCTTAGATAATTGGTATAAGAATTCTCCATTCATAGTCTCCTAAAATCTCTCCTTTGCCTTGGTGATTCTTGAGTACTAAATCCCTGCTTTTAACATTCTTTTCAATACAAGCTCTCAGATTCATCCTGCAACACAAACATGCATAAAACATAACATTAAACAATATCATGTTCATAAAACCAAGATATAAATGGGGAAAAATATGCAATATTTAAGTCTCAACAAACCGTTGAAGCCACACAAGGCAAATATCAAATCGTAGGAAAAATACCAAATCAAAGAGATAAAAAGGTCACGCGAGGTAAACGCTAAATCAAAGCGGTAAAGAGGTTACGTATGGTGATATTAAATCAAGCTATAAAAAGGTTACGTAGGCACAACAACCTATGGATGGTAAGCCCATGTTGACATTCTAAAAGTAACCTCCAAGTTGAGGGTCTATTTCCCACACATTTCATCCCGTTACATCCTAAGTGTGGGATCACATACATAAGTGGAGTTTCCCACTAGTAAATGTAGTGAATCAAATTCCATAAGCGACTTACAAGCAATTCATGAGAAAGTGTATAGATGCAAGATATATGTTGATAATGAAATCCATAACTACCACAAGAGATCATGAATTAAAGGCATAAACTATTGATTTAAATGGAAACTAACATATAAGATTTAATAACTATTGCATGCTCTACAAGCTATCAGTTGTAGTTAAAATGTAAACTTTTCCTTAAGATTTGATAACTAGTGTAAGTGGTCATAGGTTAGAAGATGACAATTGTAATTCAAATAATAACTATTCCTTAGACTAATTCGGAAATGGAAAGCTTAAGGGGAAGAAATCATCACCTTATGTTTTGAATCGCCCACATCGTCGTTAGGAAGCGCGTGTGCCCTTAGAATCAGACCCTACCACAAATTATGAAACTATATAGTTAGGATTAAAGTGAGGGTCTTAATTATGTAGTATAGTGAACTTTGACATACAGTCTCGGCTTAAACAAACTCAACCCGATTGACACAACCGATTGAGGACTCAAAGTAGCCTAGACTCACATGACAATAGGAACTCAGTGAACCAAGCTGAGTCAACCCACAAAGACTATACAAATTACCGTAACTTAGCCCAAATGATTTGACCCAAACACGAGCCGAACTCGACCGTTAGAATCATATCGACTCGACAGCGAGTCGACTCACTCACTCTCTCTCTATCTCTCTCTCTCTCTCTCTCTCTCTCTCTCTCTCTCTCTCTCACTTCTTCTTCCACTATTCTTTTTGCTCACTTTCTCCCTAACCCATCCTGTAAGGTTGCTGGACCAAAAATAGCCCACAGCTCAACTAAACAACCTAGTCAAGTTAACCCGTTAACAAGGCGAGACTCAACTCTCCTTCCCTTCTTCTCCTTTCCTCTCTTCCTATCTTCTCTCTCTCACTCTTTCTCTACCTTGACTATCTTCCTTTCTCTTCTCCATTTTCCTTCTTTTCTCTTGCTGGACACCCAAGCCAGCCATGAATGCTCTAAATCGCGGTCGGTGAGCCAATGAGCTCGGTTGCTATAGTTACTTGACAGAATGGAGTTTTCTCCATTAACTTTGGACTTGGGCTGAGGATCCGGTGGTTGGTGTTGCTTTACTAGCTGAGTTCAGCCCCGCACAGACATGAACTCAATGAGTTATTTCGTCACACCCCGTAGGTGTTGAAGATGAGCTGACTCACCTTACTGCAACTTGGCCGAAACTCAGCTCTTCT
This sequence comes from Magnolia changhungtana, assembly GCA_030180095.1. NCBI lineage: Eukaryota > Viridiplantae > Streptophyta > Magnoliopsida > Magnoliales > Magnoliaceae > Magnolia > Magnolia changhungtana. The sequence goes on from JASAUF010000662.1 coordinate 3,562,679, forward strand.
TGATTTTCTTCTCTCACACTTTGGAGGGACCCAGACCCATTGCTACCTGAATCGGACCCAACTCAGTCCGAAGTCGGCCCGAGTTGCCTGGTGCAGCAAGTTAGTGCAGTGCGACACCAGCTCAAGTGTGCTCTCTCTCTCTCTCTCTCTCTCTCTCTCTCTCTCTCTCTCTCTCTCTCTCTCTCTCTCTTTTCTTCCTTCTTCTTCTACTACCTAGGGAGCCACCGGCATGGTAGGATTTTGACCAACCCCGGCCATAAAACTCAGACAAGCAGCGGCCTCGACTCACACCACTCGACTCGATTGCACCAGCGAGTCGTCGCGCGTACTTGCCCTCCTGACTCTCTCTCTCTCTCTCTCTCTCTCTCTCTCTCTCTTTCGCTCCTCTCTTCCTTATTTCAACCATGATCAGCAGGAGTTCCAACCTGACCAAAACTCGCCCCGACTCGCTGCGACTAAGTTTGGTGTAACGCGACAGCGAATGAGGAAAAAGCTCTAGCGCTTATGGAGGATTGCAAACAGAGCTTTGTTTCTTCGATTTGGAGGTGTTGGATGATCTATATGGGTTCAGAGGAACTTGTGGAATGTAGGTTTTGAAGGTTGAGAGAGTTTTAGGTGATGGGTTTGTTGGGAGAAGGAGAAGGCTAGTTTTTCACGGGCGACCGCAAGGAATGGTGAGGAACCCTAATGCACTCGCTTCCTCTCTTATGTAGAGTTCCTCAAATAATCCTAGATTGTAGGATAGGAAATGAATGGCTTAGTTGGCTCTATTTTGTAACGGCTCTAAATACAGCCGGTAACATGAAATCGGGAGCTGTTTCGGTTGCTGGTTTTCTACGAAAACCATAATCCCCATGAATGGAATGAATGGCTAGGATCTTTCGGATTAAAGGGCTGAGATTTTGGAAGCTAGGCTCACACGAATTGCCATCGTGTCAAGGAGAAACAGAAATTTTCCAATTTCGAGAGGTGTCGCACTCACTCCCTATTTGGGCTCGGGTTTGAGTGCATGCACATGTGCTTGAATGTGTACGGATGACATGGATTTGGTCGAGCCCACCTCCTGGATCAGATGAAGGGTTTGGATCTCCCATTTGGGACGAGATGGTGGGCCACAGGCCTCGCAAACAGACGTTGTCCGTTCAAATCGAAATTGGGAAGGAAAAGGAGGGAGAAACCTTTCTTTTTCGAGCAAGCTCAGGTCAGCACCCGTTTGACCCAAGTCAGTGGTCTAGTGCACCACGGGTGCGCACACCATGTGCACAAGCACCATATGCATGGGATCCACCATGATGGTTTTGATGGATCTATCTCATTCATCAAGTCATGTGGGTCCTATTAGGACATCCAGCCAAAGATGGGGCAGATCCAAAGCTTAGGTGGGCCATACTCAATCAATTCGAGCCATTTTTGTTGTTTCAAGTTAAGTTGACAGTCAGATCGAGCCTGAATTTGATTTTGATTGGTCCCTAGTCCAGTTCAGACGATCCTCAACAACACTCCTATCGATTGAGCAATTTAACTGTAGTATCCAAGTGTTAAATCGCTTGATATTAATTATAGATTAGATGGATGGTGGATCCATTGATCCAGGGTTTAAATCGGCTAATCTACTTCTTCCATCTGTTTTGTCAACTTGAATTGGTACCAACCCAAGGGATGAGGTGTATCCTAAACTCAGATGGGTCATACTTAGTGATCTCACGGCCAACTAATGATTCCCGCTAATATGATGGTCGGATTTCTTCTATATTTGATCATCAGTGATCAAAAGGGTTTTAAAGGCCCAAGGGCTATCCACACTGTGATTATTAGTATGATTTAAGGCTTTTCATTTACTCTCAACTTAATCTTAAAGGTGATGAACAATGGACTTAACAATTTGAGCCACCAGGTGACATTTTCCAAGATTCACACTGTCTAGGAGGCTCCATGGGTTTAAATAGTAGACTTAGCCAGAGATCGTAGACTATTGGACGGTTTGGCTTGTCTATCGAGGCAATTGAAACCCTAAAGGTCGATCTCTCTTGTAGTATGATGATCCATCTTGGAAATTGATGGATGGACAGCTTGATATATGGATTGAGATTACTTTTAATAATTGGATTTAAACTATGGTGCACATAAATGTTCCTAGATTTGTATTCTATTAAGTTAGGTTATATGGTAACACTCAAGTACTAGCAAGGTGTACGAGCAATTGGGCTTTGGTGAGTTGAAACCCACTAAGACAACATTACGATTGACCGACCGCTCAACTAGGATACTGAAAGGTGTGGTAGAAGATGTGTTGATCCACGTTGATAGATTCTATTACCCAGTAAACTTCATTGTCTTAGATACACACCTGGTTATAAATGCGGGTACTCAAATCCCTATTATATTAGGCCGACCATTCCTGGCTACTACTAATGTCATAATCAATTCCCAAAATGGGATCATAATATGACCTTAAAACTAAACGTGTTTAATTTGCAAAAACCACAAGAGGATGAGGATGTGATCCATGAGGTAAACTTGATTGATATATTTGAAGATGATGAGCCTCTTTTAATTGAAACTACCGGACCTCTAGAAGTATGTTTGGCACACTTTGCAGATTCAAACGATCCTACAATTAGAGACAAATATTTATACATTGAGAAAATGTAGAATTTAGGTTGGGGGTAGGTTTCCTTTGGAAATTCTTCAGATTTATATTGAATTATTAAAATTTTGAGCTATAAAATTTTTTATGAATTTAAGTAATTTTGAAGATAACCAGATATTAGAATGATAAGATACTTAATGTTAAGGATTTCTGAAATCTGAATTTTAGTTGTTTAATAGATTTCAAAAATTAAGTTTGAAGTTTTTAATCTTTGAATTAGAAGTTTTAAACATTGATTGAGTCATGATTTCGCATATTACATCTAGCTTACATATTAAAGTTTAAGTTTGATATTAAATTATTAACTTGATGATTGAGAATGATAGGAACTAAAGATGTAGAATTTGGCCGTCATGTTCAATAAAAAGAATTGAAAGAAAAGAGAGAGAGAGAGAGAGAGAGAGAGAGAGAGAAGTAATACCCAATTAAAAAACAGTTGTCATTGAAAAGGGCTACCTATCGAAGTTCCTTGAAATGACTGTAAATAAGAATTTTTTTTTTTTTTTAAAAGTTAAAATAGTGTTAAAACCGTCGATGGAAAAAATCAAAAGTTAGATGAGTAGAAGGTTGAACTATAATGCAAGTTTTGGTTTAGGTTATGGTTATCCTTAATGTTCTTTGAATCATCAATGTTATCATGAAAGTAGAGAATTGAACCATTGGTTGTCATAAGTGTAGACTTCACTATGCACCCATGGAACTCAATGTTTAGAATTTTTCTAATTATAGGATTAATGCTTTGAATTATATTAAGACATTTACAAAGTGCTAGAGTTTAAGAGAAAGTAGTACTTAACATTACTGTATTTTAGATTTCTATAATTTGGATTGTTTTTATAATCGCTTGAGCTTATGGAAATTATATATTCATTTGTTTTCAAAATATCTTTTGCATGTTTTGCTCGGGACTAATAAAATACTTGTTGGGGGTGTGTTGAGACTCAAATATTGCATATTTAACCCTTCAATTACATGAGTTTTTTTGGCATTCAAGTGTTAATTGAATTTAATTATATACATTTTCACCATGTGTGGTGATTCGGAAGCCTAAGATGAATATGGGCTCAAAAGGATGAATTTAGAGCTCAAAAGTAGATAATGAAGAATTGGTTCCATGGAGGATAATATTGAAGAATTCAAGTACCAAATATCCCAGAAAACCAAGTGAGGAAGGAAGAAAATTAAATATTTGAAGTGAAGAAACCAAGAAAAAAGAACCCTAAAAATCAGGGCCAGAAAAATCATATTTTGAAATTCCAGGGCTAGAAAGACAAAATCCTAAAAAACTATAAAAACAGCCCTTTGATGTTATCGAAGATATGCGCGATTGCGTAAATTCAAAGTCGATTTGCGATTTTTCTGAGGTGGTGCGAAAGTCGGAGTTCCAAAACTATAAATTGTAGTCCATATCACGTCCTAAATCATCTTCTAAGGTTTGGAAAGAAAGAGAAGGCTTAGGTAGAGCGCTAACAATGTTCTTCCGCCTTAATTTCTTCATGGGTTCTAGTAGATCTTTTAGTTTTTTTTTTTTTTTTTTTTGAATTGGCTATGACTAGATAATCTCTTAGCTAAGACTAAGGGATGGATCTTATAGTTAATTTCAATATTGAGTTTATTGGATTCAATAATATTATTTTGAATAATAATATTAGATTGATTTGATTTGGATTTACTTTAAGTCTTTGAGTTGTTCTTGTCTGTATTTGTTGTGCACTCTAGTTACAATAAATGTTTTGATTTAACAATTGTTTAGCCTGAATTAGAAAAAGATTCAATCTGTATAATTAATTAATCTAATGTCACCTATGGGTGCTTTAGATACTTTTGATTTCCTAGGATTAAGATCTGAATACTTTATGAGAAAATCAATCAATTGAAATCATATTCTTATTAATATTTATAAATAGTTTAATTGAATCATCTTCTGATTGGATAGGATAGGACTTCAATTCTAATAAAGTTATCCATTGAATTAGTAAATCGAATATTGAGATTGTTATAAGTGGATTCCTGGATCCTTAGTCTTTTATTTATTTGTTTTAAAACTCTTTCCTAAATTGTTGGATTAAAAACTCAGACCAACACATTCGACTTAGATTAGTTCTAGCTCGGTCTTATCAAGTTATTACTACTTCGCAACCCTGCACTTGGAGTGCACGAACAAATATCGGTTGACTTGACCACTACGTCATTAATCTAAACTTCCATGAAGTGGCCAATCATGTCATGAAATATAGCATTCATTGCCCTTTGATAAGTAGCCCTTGCATTTTTTAGCCGAAATGGTATAACCACCCAACAAAAGGTCCCCAAAGGTTAAGGGCATCTGAATGTCATTTTTGGCTCATCATCAGTGCTATGCTTGTTTGGTTGTATCCCAATGGTAGTCCATAAAGGAAACCATTTGATGCCTTACTGCTCTGCCGATCAACTGATCGGCCATTGGCATTGGCGACTCATCTTTTGGCATGGTTTGATTTAGATTTCTAAAATCGATACATACTTGAAGCTTTTCATTTTTCTTGATGATTGGAACCACATTGGATATCCATTCAGCATATTTGATGGGCCTAATGAATTCTACCTTCAACATTTGTTCGATCTCCTCTATTATTTTTTAAGTAACCTCCATTGTCATCCACCTAGGCGACTGTTTGTGCGGTTGATACCCCTCATTTATTGGCAACCTATGCTCGACCTGTTAGCAAATTCCCGAAGTAAGTCAGTGATTCAGCCTGGACTAGTGGTTCCAACAAACCACTAATGAAAGTTGGCTTGGGATTTTGTTATGTCCCCAAATTTACTTCGACCAGGGGATCTTGTACTTGGGCATGAGAATAATATAGCTTTTCAGGAGCCCTCTTCAGATCCTTCAGATCCATGCCATCTTCAGCTACCTCATTGGTTGGTATTACAGTTTCAGCCAAGTTAACAAAGAAGCCAACAGAATTGCCTAATAGGGTGCTATAGCCTTCAGCAGTATGTCATTCAAGCATATCACAGTAGAAATATCTTGTATTATTCTACTCAGACGAATTATAGTAGATATTCCAATTCGACCCCATGTTTATTTCTCCTAATGAATCATGTCAACCCAACTTCATCTCCATAGAAATAGGCCTCGTCCACATTAGATGTAGCCAAGAATATCTTATTTTCAGCCAACTTCAATTCAACATTTCCTTGATTATAAAAATTTATGAATTGGTGCAGAGATGACAGGTTACATAACAAAGAGTGAATCTATTCTCTTCCTAACAAGGCATTGTAATTGGATAAGGTGTCGATCACGAAGAAAGCAACCAACACTTTCTTGGTTCCCACCATCAACTCGATAGGCAAGATGTCATGCATTTTCATTATCCCTCTAATGAAATTGCTAGTCGTGACTTTGGTTGCAATTAGGTCGGCCGCAGTTTTCCCTAATTTTGCCATCATTCTGGCGGGAAGGATTTTCATAGTTGCCCCATTGTCAACCAGGACTTCGGTAACTGGACATCCCTCTAAATGAATGGATATATACAACGGCTTCAAGTGTTGGTTCATGGTAATGATGGATCTTTTTATGACCACTTTCTCAGAAAATGTACATAGCCTAGCAGTGACGGTCGATACACTCTTAATCTCCTCCTCTGAGTATAAGGAACCATGTTGTATTATTATTAGAGGACCAATCTCCTCCACATCTCCTACCATATTGTTAAGCCGAGATGGCTTAGCCTAGAAACTCGATGGGAGTGTGAGCACCATGTTGCAGTCCACCACGAATGGTGGTAGTGATCCAAACACTATCACAAATTTTGGACATTTCCCTTAGGTGTTCCTACATTCAATGGCTCTTTAACATTCTCAACAGAGAGTACAGTACCTGGATAATTCACCATCGGAGCTACCCCTACCATTTCAAGACTAGGTGGGGTTTCTTCCTATAGTTTTGTTGTAGGAAGGAGCTCTTCGATTAGCAATTCATCATCCGAGAAGCACTCATTGCTGAGATATTTGGTTGAGCCTTCAGAATTTCTAGTATCCTTACTGTCATTCGAATTAATTTGTTGGCTATCAGCAGCTAGATCATCCGAGACAAGTTTCACGACCAAATCAACCACATTCATAGCTAACTACTCATCCCCTGGCTGGGGAATCCTTAATGTCTGGTGTGGTCGCACAACCACTAGCTAAAGCTCATTCTTCACGCTAGCCAACTCACTTCGCTTGGCAGCCAGTTGCCTTTGCTAATGCCACTTCCGCGTGCGAGTCATCCCTTCAGGTTAACTGAGAATTTGGGGTAACTCACCCTTCTCCAAACCTCTTCCTGGGTAGGGCGAGATTTGACCATTCTACATCTCAGGAATGGAGTTGGCCGAGACTAGTTAATGTGAGGCTGATACGTTCCCCACTACTGATAGGAGCTCGCTCCCTCGATCCTCTATGAAAACTAAAGTTTGGTCTGACTAGCTGAACCAGGTAACAACTTGGTTGACCGGATCACCCTTGTGCACTGACTGCACATGTGTGAGTCGCAATTGATGTGTGGTGCTGCTCTCAGCCATGCTTCTGCACTTGTGGTTGCCTATCAAGACGTATAGTGTCTCTTGGTAGGTTTTTGTGCCACAACCTGGTGATCACAAGGCCCAAGGTCAACCTTTTATCGCAATCGAGCCAACTTCTGAAAATTAACCATGGCCATGTTAATCTCCAGGTTAGTGTTCAGTGCTAAATATTGCATATTTTCCCCTATTTATACCTTGGTTTTATGAACATGATAGCACTTAATCGATATATTTATGCATTTTGACTTGCGAGGTGATTTCGAGAGCTTGAAGTGAAAAAGATGCTAAAAGCCTAGAAATTGATGTTCAAAATTGCCAAGGATGGATCTTTAAAGACCAAGATTGAAGATTTCAAGAGTCCAAGATCCAAGGAAACCAAGTGAAGAAGGAAGAAAATCGAATTTGCAAAAGTGCAGAATTCAAAACTATTGAACTGGACTGTTCGATTGCATCAAACATAATTCAATGAGATCGAAGTAAGTATTTGATGCAATCAAAGGAAGATTGATCACATCAAGAATTTAGTAAAAAAAATCAAGTTTGTTGCTAGACAATTGGGTGCAAAGTTCAATTTCATTGAATACAAGTTTCGATGTCATCGAAGTCAATTCGATGACATGGAGAATTTTTTATTTTTAAGCTTAACTCGTTGAACAGTTCTGGACCATTTTTTATTGCATTAAAGAGCTGTTCGATGACATCAAAGGTTGGGTGATAACATCGACAACTTACAAGCGTGAAAAAGCGCAAGTTTCCGAATTCAAACCCAACTGGGTCCTAGACCTTCGATGACATCGAAGTGCCATTAAAGGTAGCATCAAATGTGCGCAAAGTACATAAAATTGAGGCTATTTTCAAAGTCGGCCGAGCAAAGCCTATATATTTGGGTCTTCCAAGGGATTCTAAACACGAATTAGGCTTGAAAGAGTAAAGCCAAGGGTGTTGCAGCTTCCAAGGAATTCTTTCTTCTTCCTTAGTTTTTCATATTTTTCTATTTGAGTTTTAACTTAATCATGTCTTTAGTTGGCTAATCTCTTAGCTAGAGCTAAGAGATGAAGCTTGAAGCTTATTTTTAATGCTTTTTTTTTTTTTTACTTTGATTCACGTTCATGAAGTTTATGGTGAATATTTCATAGTTGTAGTTTGAGTTAAAGAAGTTTTTTTTATTATTACTTTGATCTATCATCGACTCCGGGCACGGTAGATGCTTAGAAACTTCATAAATGCTTTCTCTTCTATTTATGATTGTTTGATCGGTAGAATTCTTTGATTTACCATTGACTATGGGCATGGTAGATGCTTGGAACTCTCTACAATCAATTCAACAAGACTGTTATACATGAATCATTACTATGGATGTTCATAATCTGTTTTGGAACAATTTATGATGTTTTAACCGCTCTATCATCCAACTAGATAGATTAAGACTTCGATTCAAGTTGAAGCATTGATTGAATCAAGGATGCATTAAAGCAACTACAAGTGGATCCTTAGCGCTATAGCTTTCCCATAATCAGATAGTTCCAATTCACAATATCTCTTCAATCACAAGTTTTAAGTTTAGTTTCTAGTTCTAATTCTTAATTAGTTAAGAGAAATTGCACATCTTCAGTCCCAGTGGGTATGACCTCGGTCTCACTGAGATTATTACTACCTCGTAACCTTACACTTGGGGTACAAATGAACGGTTATGAGAAAACAGATCAGTATTAATCAACATTGCTTCCTTTTCTTTCTCAATGAATTTTAGTAATCCTCGATCGACGTTGTCCTACATGATATTCATAAAAACCACGCAATTATTAGTGGAGTGGGAACAGGTTCTACACTATTTACAGTTAGGGCTGTACACAAACCGAGCTAGCTCGGTTAGCTCGCTCAACTCGACTCGACTCGAAAAAGCTCGATTCGACTCGATTCGAAACTGAGTTCGAGCCAAGTCGAGCTGATTTTTTGAGCTCGAACAAATTTTGAACCAAGTTCGAGCTTGCCTGAGCCCAACTCGACTCAGATCGAACCAGTTCGGTGACTCGGTTACTTTGATATTGATGTTGCTCACCAAGTGTTTGATGAAATTATTCAACGAAGTGTGGCTGGTGACAAGGAAGGTATGTATATGCAACAAATACCCTTTTTTTCTTGATTTTTATGTTACTTACAAGGTGTTTGATGAAATACTTGTAAAGCCACTGCTACCAAGTGTTTGATGAAATTATTCAACGAAGTGTGGCTGGTGGCAAGGAAGGTATGTATATGAAACAAATACCTTTTTTTTTCTTGATTTTTATGTTGCTTACAAGGTGTTTGATGAAATACTTGTAAAGCTACTGCTGTTGTTTTACATACAGTGAGATTTTAAAGGTGTAGTCCATGTGTTTGTGAAAATGCTGCACAGGTGAACTCAACTCGATCTTGGCTCGAACTTGGCTCGAACTGGCCCGAGCTGCTAACCAAACCGAGCCGAGCTGGCCAGTTAGGCTCGAGGACTGAGCCGAGTCGAGTTCGAGCTGGGGTATCTTGCCGGCCGAGTCGAGCCAAGCTGGGCAAAGCTTGACTCGAATCGACTCATGTACACCTCTATTTACAGTATTCGGTCTTTTTTAACTCGATCATAGGTTTTTATGGTTAATGGGAATTTTAATGAATTTTCTGACTAACATGATATCAAAGATTTCGTCAGCCCAAGTAATATCGAACGTATAAACCTTATGAGTTTTTAGAGTGGTTGGCACAGTTGTTTCCATTCTAACCAATGTCAAACACACAAATGGCTTCTTGGCTACTACCTCGGCCACAACCACCTCATAGTTAGGATCATGGTAGTATGTCCCGGTTGACGAGATCTTTTGCATTTCTCCTTCCTGAAAAATGGCTTCATATCGGGATACATTTCTTGTCAAGTCCTGTAAATCCACAAACTCCATTCCAATAAACTTCTTACGGAGTTTGTATTCCAAACCATCCTGGGCGAGCTGTATAAACTCAGCCTCAATCATGACTATCTTACATTGAATTTTCACCCTCTTGAATCAAGACATATAATTTTTCACCGATTCACTAGGCAACTGCCGGAAACGCGTAAGGTCAACCTTAAAATTTTCCAATATCCTTATAAAAGAACTAGGCGTGGAATTTCTCTTTCATCTCTTGTTAGGTTTGGAAAAAGTTTGGCAATAAGTTAGAATACCAAGTAAAGGCCACTACGATTAAGGAATGGTCGAACAGTTGTAACTTTTGATAATCATTGTTAGCCAATTCACCACATTGCATGGTAAATAAACTTTTGTGCTTTATGATCGATTGACCAGTGTCACCTATGAAGAGCGCAAAGTCCGATCGATAATTCCTAGGCAACGAATAACTTCGGTTGATCCATTCAGGATATGGTTTATAGTACACCGAGGTAGTGATGCAGCTGATAGCTTGGCCTGCCACTTATTGGACCAGTTGCATAACCTGATCGCAGTCCAGATGGTTGAGGTTCAGCCACTAGTGGGAGATCTGGACCTACCAGGTATTATCCCCCGTTGTAAGGCGGATTCCTAAGGAAGGGTCCCCGAGGCATTCCTTGATTTCTAACTTCATTAATAAAGTTTCTGGCGTCTTGCTCAGGTTATCTGAATTTAGAAGGTAGAGCACATTCCATATACCCTGCGTCGGAGCAACATACACATTTCATTGTAGGAGAGGAATTGGCAGTACTAACGCAAAGTTTCCAACAAAATTGACCTCAACATTTTGTTGAGGTGCAATAGGTGACCTCTCAGCAAGGATAGCCTCCATTCGATTCAAGTTCTCGGTCTGGCTAACCATCCATCTATTGAAGGTGTCTGCCTAAATTCACGATTACTTTACTTGAGCTTGTGCTTGCTTTGCTTGAGCCCTCCCTTGCTCCGCGATATATTGGATTCCCATCTACATATCATGTAGCCCAATTGATTTCACCTCAAAAGGATCACTCCGAGATGAGGATGCCCCCTCCTGATTTGGAGGATTGGGCATTGGGTTTGATAGTGAGCTTAAGAGTTCAGGGGCTGGCTACACCTGCATTTCTCTGAGTGGAGAAGGGGTTGTGGGCTCATTAGCCCCAGAAGGGTTTCGGGTAACCATTCAACTCATATTTCTCAAGTTGGAATAGTTGATTAAAATAGAGACACCGGTACATACACCAAATCAGGTGTCCCATCAGGCGAGCCAAAAACTGTTGCCTCTCAATTTCAAATTAAGTCACATGTGATCTGCACAGGCATGCGGCTCGATTCCAACCAAACAACTTTGACCCCAAGCCCTAAGATAGGCAAATACGTCAGAGTTGACTATATATGACCGAGATATGAGGAGATCAGCCGCCTATTCAGCGACTTGTAAGTTGTTTAAGGTGATCAGGCGATTATCGAATAGTAGGGTCCATCCTCCAAAAATGGGTTGCACCTTACCTTCCATAAGAAATGTCTTTTGGATACAAAAACAAACAAAAAGAAAACACTTACAGCCAACCATTAGGAGTAACCGCAAAACTCCTTTCTAAAAGAACTACTTTTATTAAAATGTAAATCGTCTAGCGTATGAGCGTAGACTTGGACTACCACCTAGGATTACTGCTACTCCTAATGTAGGATTAGACTACTAGTTACACTAAGGAACAAAAAAGACAGATTATGCTAAGGAAGATAAGGTTATGCTAGCATAATTGAAAGATTAATTTGATTTGTTTGATTGGATTGCTATGTTACACTTTGCTTGGTTGAAATCCTCTGCTATTCGTAAAATCCAACCACTTCAGCCTTCAAAACTCTTCTTTAACACATATCTTGATAACTGCTTCTTATTAGACCATGGACTGCTCAGCCATGTTTCGAGATTACGTGTTTTGTCCCACTAGTACTACGCACTCTAAATATCTTCCCAAATATTATGCATGCTATATGCTGGGCTTCTTACAACATGATAAAAGGTCAGTAAGTTGACTCGATGATTCCTAAAACATGCTCTGTTCTTTTTGTCCCAAACTCAGGCCAGTGAGTAATCTCAACTTCCCACCGTGTAAAGACTGAGCCACACGTAAGATCGAGTTCCCTAGCAACTGATTCAAGTTGACTCGGCCAAGTTTTGGGTCGATCTCCCAAGTTTAAGAATTATGCTTTTGACGACACAATTGATACCATTAGCTCCAACCAAACAAGCCAAAATTAACTAAAACATGCTTTTATTCCATCTCTCTACTCTGGAAATTAGAAGTAGAGAAGATAAAATAATGCTCTGTAAGGATCAAACAAACAACCAAACAACAATTCCAGCTTTGAGCGTGTTATTCAGACATGCTAATCAATCACTTCAAGAATAAACCAAATATCCAACAGACCACAATTCTCACAGTTAAATTTCAGCATCACATGGGGGCAAAACAAGTAAAACGCTGCCTCTAGTTGCTGTATCTGTTATAAATTCTCACAAACAGCCCACCCTACAAGGTATCAACTCAAAACATGGTTAAAAGAATCAGGCTAAAGAAGAAAAGAATGAACTGACAAAAAATTCGGCCTGCGGATTATGCAGTCTGATGGGAAGGGATATTTACAGGGGGAAGATGCACGAATAATGTGGTCTGATGAGACGGATGCTTTGGCATGCGATTCTCCCACATTCGCCTTTTTTTTTTCCTGAGTGAAGCATGGATTGCTTATCTTCATGAGCTCCTTTCCCCTTCATGGACTAAGCAGGTTTCGTGAATCATCGGCCACATCTGACGAGCTTCCATGGTTTCGGGATTCGGACCTATACTGAAGGCTCAATTGGAATCTTTTAGACCCAGTTTTTGAGTCACTACGCACGGTCTTGGATGAGAAAATGTGATGCACTTGGACTAGATGACTCTTAACCTCGGTCGAGAAATTTCCTGTAACTTTCACCATCAATAAAACTTCCTTTTCTTTGCTATCTTCAGATAACCAACTTTGTCCGTCAATAATGTCTTCTAGGGTTTTGAACTCTGTGTGGTGCACAGATACCTCTGCAGTTTGGTTGGGCTTGATTACACCAGTTGCTGGAGTGACCTGTCCACCATAGGAGTTTGCAAATCAAAAGGTCCTTCCAAGTAAGAATAGGAGCTATAAGCCCAAGATACACACTAAGAAAACAACTTTTTTAGGTTATTTCACAGAGATAGAGAATACAAATGCTAATATACGGGATAAAGGAGTAAGAAATCAAATCTATCTACACATGCAAATACACATACAAATGCCCTGTATATCAGAAATATCAGTGTGCCCAAGGGAATATCAGCCATCCTTATTGTGGCCTCCACCATGGATTAGCCACTGATAGCCTTGATAGACAATCATAACTATCCTATCAATAAACTTTAATGGGAAGTGACCATGTGATTCTAGCACTGCTCAAAGGGTCAGAAAGACTAGGGTCTGGAGTTAAACAGTCAGGCCAATATTTTCATATCCTTGATGACTAATTCCAATATTAGTAACAAGGGCAGGGGATTTTGCAGGATTTCGAATGCACAGAGGGTAGGCAAATAGTTTGCATACCAGACAGGCCTCCGAGTCAACCTGGCAAGGTCATAGGCCTGGTCAGCGGATCAGTTAAAACCATGCAGACCCTGGTTTGCAGGTAACTCGGCCATGTTTCCACAGGTCAACTCTAAATTCAGCTAACTTGGCCTGGTTTTAATGAATCAGCCAAGTCGAAGAAAGTGCATTAGGTAAATTCCAGGAGGACAAGAAGAAGATAGTAATTAACCATTAATTACTATTATTTATGACCCACCCAGTTGACTCGGGACTCGGGACTCACTGTGTCATCTCCACCCAATAGTGACCAAGTCACAAGCCGAGTCTGGGTTTGCAAACTAGGGGTGGGTCATAAGCAAGTGCTCAAAGTGTTTGAGTCCAGGTAATTAAGAAGTGGTCATTTTGTATCTTCTTTCAGACTAGTGAAAATAGTGTCCATTTTCAATCAAAACTAATTGGATGGGCTTGAACAGGCTTCAAATCCAAGCTCATGTTTCACGTGAAATTGGAATTCTGCTTTCAAGTGTGTCCTAAACTATCCATACCATTAAGAATATTTCTCTATAAAATTTAAAACCAAAGAACTAGTTCTCTTGTTATCTGAGATTTATAGACATTCATATTTGATGGCGACCATGAAGTGAACTGAGTGTCTGAAGGTTCAAAAATCAGTATCAGATTGTACATCTGCTGGCATCATAACTGATGCATGTCGATTGATACACACTACATATCAGTCTTATCAGTATGAATTTTGACCAATTTACTGCTTTATCCCCAATTTTAAAATTTAAAAAAAAAAAAAAAAAAAAAAAAAAAAAAAAAAACATTTAGTATCATCTTTTTACAAGACACCGATGTGTCAAGCTGTTATGATATGTATTGGTCAATATTTTGAACATCATATTGAAGTAATACCACAAATAATCAACTGACATGACAAAAGTAGTTATTGTAATGATATGCATGAGAAACGAACTATTAACGCATGAGGCTCTAAGACTAAATGAAAAGGCACTATGTATTGAGAACCCCCCCTTCTTTTCTGTCTTTTCTGTCTTTCTGTCAATGAATAAGAGAAAGGGTTCATGTTTTTTTGTTGTTCAGGCATGTGTCCACACACACACAGAGTCATGCTCACCTGTGCACTTTTGCACACGTGTCCTGGGCACAAAATCTGAACGGTCCATGTGATGTGGCACCCCATGAAACACACACACACACACACACACACACACATGAAAGAGAGACAACCCACTTCGGGTAGTTACCTCCAGCCAGTGGGGAAAGCCAAGGCCTCTTGAATTACTCTGCTCAAAGGCAAGCCCATCTTCCTGAATGGTGGATTGACCTTCACAAGTGATTTCATAGATAGCTTTCTCCTTTCCACATTTATTAGTAATTTGGAGAATGAAATTATCCTGGTTTTGAAGGATTATTTCATTCGTGCTAACTGAAGTTTCTGGAACAGTACATAGTTCTTCAAACAACGCCCTGATTCCCTCATCTGATGAGACTACTTCGCCGAACTCTTGCCTCCTTATTGCTTCATCTACATGTGCAATGTCAATATTGAATATGCACCTAACAGGCTTGTGATCACTGTCTGTCACATCCATGCAAGCCTCATACCTGAATCAAGGGAGACAACAAGTCTCATAATGACAGAATGCAAACAAATAAAAGGACAGGAAAAAAAAATTAAAAATTAAAAATCTGCCATATATCGATGAACTTACTGTAAAATTGAAGAAACTACTGGGCATTCTAATGTGCACTCACACAACGCTGAAGTAGAACGGTTGTCACGATATAATATTCTGTCACACCAGGCAGGAATGCGCTTCTTCTCACTGGAATCATAACCTAGAATATGATAGATAACACAATTTTAGCTTCTACCGTTTCTGGGGAAAGTGGAAATAGACACCTTTTGTGCAAAAAGCATACCTCCCAAACCCACTTGATGTCTTTCAAACTTGTACGTCGGAGGAAACTTTATGAGCCCTTCACGCAGCCCTTGAAAGACTTTTCCAGCTTTCATTTCTGCTCTGAGTTGATCCCGTTCTCTAAGCCAGTCAAAGGATCTTTGAGACACAAAGTCCCTTGCTTCATCATAAGAAATGCCATGAAGCCGATAATTGAAATCGCCAAGAAATACGACCATGTCTGCTTCGGCTAACTCGGGCCTTCCATCTTCTGAGTGGATCCCGACAGCCTGAAACTGAAGCAATAATATATAGATTATGCAAATTTGCTGATCTGAGCAGATAAGGAAAGGCTCCAGGAGATTTTAATCTTGAAAATTCAGATTTCAATATACCAACTAAAACATCTACATACATTTGCACCACGAAGCAACTGAACAGCAGATGAACCACCAGCTGCATCAAAGGCCCAAGGGTAAGTAAGAATAAACATCAAAATAGAATACCAGAAATGCAAAAGAGAGACAAACAGTTAAAGCACCATACCAGCTGCAGGAACGAGTCCAACAGATGGACGGCTGAAGACCAATGTTCTATAAACATGATCAAAGTCAGCGTTCCGGCGGTTGACCGCTTCTAGATGTGCAGCAAAATGACAATTTACAAAGCATATCCGCCGATCATAGACTCTCAACTTCAAACCTACTGCACCCTGCTTGGACAACCTTTAACCTCATCAGTCATATTAACCAACCAAAAAACATAAGAATACAGAATCCATTAACCATAAGTCCCAGGGGAAGGAAGGTGACGTTGCCAACCGTAAGGAGCTTAAAATGATCAAAGGAATATAAGAAAGAAGATGTGCTATAGTGCAATATGGTCAGGACAGCAACTCATTTTCCTGACACAACAAGAAAAAAAGGTGGGCTTTCTAAGGAATTCACATGAAAGGATCATGTCTGAGAAGCCAAAGAAGGATATTGGCAGAGAAGTAGCAGGATCATGCCATTGAAATGCGTTTTATGACTTCACAATTAAGCGCCGCCAACAGCCTGCCTTCAAACATAGCAAACATGAATGGTGAAGAAATGCATATATACCTTGTTACCAATTGCACGCCCGAACCCGCATGGTACTGCTGCAGCATCAACATCCCCAATAAATGGTCGAAGATTCTTTCTGGCCCTGGTAAAGGATCGTCAAATCATCATGCCAGATATGGAGCATTCAACAATGATGGAAACAAAAAGAAGAAAGAGGTATGAAAATATAAGGTGTTCTTCAAATGTAGATGTTGGAAAGGAAATAAGCATCTTCTGATGTCCCAACCAATGAATAACTACTTACCATGCAGATATAAGCAAACCAGCCAACTGCCTAGATCCTACACGTTCAAACGTTGTTCCTTCCTCGAGGGCCTTCCCGATAGCATCCAACCACCATTGTCCATTAGCACTCCCCTCAAGTCCTACCTACAATCAGGAGAACAGTCATAAATGTAACCAATTTACAGGAAGACAAGGACCTGGTATCCACAATAATCATGCAAATAAGATGATTTTCTGTTAAGGGGGCTATATCCACACATTGCTTGGTAAATGTAGCAGCTGCAGATCAAGTTAATGGTATTATAAAATCAAGAGTTTCATGATAGAAGAATGGTTCTGTAATATAATTCAGAAGAACATCATATTCCATGAATTCAAGGTCTATTTTATCGGAATATCAATATTCCAATGGAACCCTATCATAGAGTCATTTGAAAATTATTGTTATAGTGGAAGTGCATATAATAATTGGTGCACAGATACTTTCTACTATAGGGAAAGCAGGTAAATATTCCACATGCAAGAGTCACAGAATATAGCTGTATCTAATGCTTAAAATGTACTGCCTCCTCCAGCAATGGTAATCAATGGAACAAAAAACTCAAGCAAGAAAGGCACATTGGCTTGATTTCTCAGATATTGATGAGCCCATTGCACAGTTGCACTCAATTAACGCTGTATGCAGAATCAGCCACAATTTAAATCTGATGTCATCTTCCTAAGACTTGATACTTCAGTATCCAACACTGCAAAACAGATAGTCTCCAGAAAGGTGACCAACTATAGTGATAACTCAAATTGATAAAGTCTTCTCAGCAGCAAACCTTCATGCAGAAACAGCATGCGGGACAAATCAAAATTAGCAAATGTTCAATTTGTTGAGATTTGAGTCGCTGGTGTTGCAACTAAACAATAGATACCTTCATTTGGAGGAATTCAAGTCTTTCCTTCAATAACCAATGTCAGAGCAAGGAAAGCTCTCTTCTTGATCTCTTTCTTCTCCTCTTTCTTATTTTCTTTCACCTGCTACATTGCCGTCCTACAGTACCGTGCTACAGATTCTTGGAGGTTTGGTTTGAGAGTCAGCATGGTCTATTTGGCAATGTGATTTGATTCTTTGAGGGGTCTTGTGGATGCTTCAGATTTTGTGATGTGTTGCCGATTGCTGAGTTTCTCCTTGTTCATTTTCTAAATAAGATTCTGGTGCTTTTTTTCTCTCTCTTTTTTTTTTTTTTTTGCCAGTTTTCCCCAAAAATCAGGTTATTGCAGACAAGGTTTGATGAAATCCCAGGTTTGGACGATTCTTCTTCAAAGTTTCCTCGAATTTTCTCATTTTTTTTTTTAAAAAAAAAAAAAAGCTGGTTTGTATAATCTAGGGTTTGCTGGAATTTTCTGTTAAGACAGATTTTTTTTTTTTTTTTTTTTTTTTGCACTGATTACGGTTTGCTGGAATTTCCTATTAGGACTGATTTTTTGGGTGATTCTTGCCCTAATTTCAAGCAACCTATTTGAGGATAGCAATCATGCCATTAAGCCTATTGTTAGCCTTTCTTTTGGCCGCAAGATCCCCTTTTTTGTGGTTGGGTTTGGACATTCATTGGAATTATTTTAGGACATTCGTTCTTCTTGTTATTGCTAGTTATAGCATTGATTTGGTTTTCTCCTAATTGTTTGAGATCGTATATGGCTTCATCATCCACATCTGAGACTGTAGATCCCATAAACTCGACATTGGAGTGGTTAGTTGTTCATTTTAAGAACATTGGCTTGCAAATTACAACACAAACTGAAATCTAGCAATTATCTTCAGTGATCTAAAGCAATTGAGATATTTGTTGGAGGCAAACAGAAGAAAAGATATATAGATGGTAGTATATCAGAACCCCTTAGAACTGATCCCTCATATGCTGATTTGAAATCAAACAATTTGTTAGTTATGTCCTAGCTCTTAAACTCTATGGAACCAGAAGTTAGTGAATGTCTCTTTTTGTTATCCACTGCACAAGAGATTTGGTTAATGGCGTGTGAATTATTTGCTGATCAGAACAAGATAGCCCACACTAATAATATTTACCAAGAGATTAGTCATTTGCGACAGGAGGAGAGATCCATGTCTGATTATTATGCCAAGATGCATGGTTTGTGGCAGGAACTATCTTTTCTGGATGATCTTCACTTTTTATGTTCTACAGATGCGGAGGCATATAAAAGAAGCATTGAGACAAAATTGATCTTTGCAGTTATTGACAGGTCTTAATACTGAAGTCAAACATATTCACGCCCAGATTCTTGGATCACCATCTTTACCATCACTTAGCAGTGTGTATGCCCTACTATCACGTGCTGAGAATCATTGGACGACTATGGATCACCTGTGGTTAGGGGTGTACACGAACCGAGCTAGCTCGGTTAGCTCACTCAAATCGACTCAAAAAAGTTCGATTCGACTCAGTTCGACGCTGAGTTTGAGCCGAGTCGAGCTGATTTTTTGAGCTAGAAAATGAGTTCGAGCCGAGTTCGAGCAGGCCCCAGCTCGACTCGACTCGGATCGAATCCAGCTCGAATCGAACCAGTTCAGTGACTCAGTTACTTTGCCATTGATGTTGCTCACCAAGTGTTTGATAAAATGACTCAACGAAGTGTGGCTGGTGGCAAGGAAGGTATGTACATGAAACAAATACCCTTTTTTTCTTGGTTTTTCTTGGTTTTTATGTTGCTTAGAAGGTGTTTGATAAAATACCTGTAAAACCATTGCTTCTGTTTCACATACAGAGGGATTTTGAAGGTGCAGTCCAGGTGTTTGTGGAAATGCCTCAATGGCGAACTCGGCTCGATCTTGGCTCGAACTCGGCCTGAGCTAGCCCGAGCTGCTGACCAAACTGAGCCGAGCTGGCCAGTCAAGCTCGAGGACCGAGCCAAGCCGAGTTCGTGCTGAGGTTAGCCAGTGGCCAAGCCAAGTCAAGCTGAAGCCAGCTCAACTCGGTTCGACTCGATGTACACCCCTACCTGTGGTTGAGAAATCAACTTTAGTGGCAGGGTTCAGAAACTTTGATAAAACCGATGCTAGACGTGGATAAGGTACAAGAAGAGATGGCCATGATGGTGGTAGAGGTCATAATCGTGGTCCTATAATGGATCGACCATGTGCTCATTGTGGCAAACATGGATATATTGTGGACTATTGTTGGGTTCTTCATGGTTGTCCTCAAGGTCGAGCAGCCAATTATGTCGCCTTTGATAGCAGGGATTCTCAATCTATTGTTGGGGACGCAATATCTTACACGCATGCACCTACATCATCCAAGTGAAATCATTTCCTTAAGAGCTATTTATCATTTACAGCTACATGATCTATGACAGAAATACATCTACTATCCATCATTCAGCTTAATAGATGGAACTGGTTGCATATTGAAAGTCAGGAAGCCTATACGAGTTCCTCATATTTTTAGTGCGT
The DNA here is from genome assembly GCA_030180095.1 of Magnolia changhungtana. Classification (NCBI taxonomy): domain Eukaryota; kingdom Viridiplantae; phylum Streptophyta; class Magnoliopsida; order Magnoliales; family Magnoliaceae; genus Magnolia; species Magnolia changhungtana. The sequence continues at coordinate 3,583,122 of JASAUF010000662.1, forward strand.
CTCGGGAATGAGGGAAGATTGCAGATCATTATCCTCGCAGCTAACAACTTGAAGAATCACAAATAAGAGTGGAGTCAACATCAATTTAAAACACGCTAATGATTTGATATCTAACTTCTATTAATTTCTTTTAATTGACAGTACTTGACAATTTGATTCTTGGCAAAACAAGTTCCACATGTACAGCAATATACATACATATACACATCTATGTACACACATGTGAAGACTCGTTCAAGGTATTCTGTATCGATAACAGCAGCAATATCGGTCACCGCCATTAACAATACTTGTATTGGTTGATTTTTTCTTTGTCAAACAATTATGAAAAATATTTTTAAAATTCCAAATAATCTAAATATTCCAAATATGTATTTATTTTTATTTTTTTAAAACATGTTTATGGTGGTGTAACATTCCACTCTTTGGTGAGAGTAATGTATCGAGCTGATGAAACCTAACAATGTGGGATCGATTGCAAAACTTCTATATTTAATTTTCTAGTTATATAATATCAATGATACATTTATTAGAATCAATGAAATACCAAAACATCTCACATTTGTAGGTTTCACTATTATGTATAATATTGGTATGCTACATACCTCACAACTCTCGCGTACATTTCATTTCAACATTTAGACTCAAGAGCGTTTTGTGACCTATCATGTAATTCCTATACCAAACAATTTGATATAATTTCCCCCAATAAATCTTAAGAAAAAAATTGAAATAAAGTTTGGATAAAGTGTCGTCGATTTGGGGCCGATTTGGTAGACCACTCGATGCCTCACTTAGCCTAAAATTCATGCAATCTATTGGCACTTATCTGCTAACGAATCGGTCGACATTCATTGGACGGTGAAGAATGAAAAATATCAAATGGTCCTATTCTTTAAACAAATAATAATAATAATAATAATAATAATAATTTAAAATAAATATATATATATATAATAAAAATAAAAAAGGAAACAAGTGCTTGCAAATTAACAATTAAAATATTTCAAATGATTTGATTTTAGGATTGTGACTTAGCAACAACGGTCTCATAATTTAATTGGTTATTTTTTAGTTAATATATGCCTTGTGTACAATTTTTTTTTAGGGCCCAAATTAGGTGAGGCAAGGTAATGGCCAATGGGTGAGGCTTGAATGTGGGGCCCACCTTGATGTATGTGTTGTATATCGATGTTGTCCGCCCATTTTTCTAATTCATTTTAGGGCATGGTCCTAAAAATGAGGCAGAACCAAATCTCATATGGACCACACAGTAGGGATTAAATTCCATCATTAAGAACTTTTTGAGACCACAAAAGTTTTAGATCAAGCTGCTATTTGTGTTTTCCTTTCATCCAGGTCTATGTGACCTCATCGACAAGTTGGATGGCAAATAAATATTGCAGTGGGTCCTAGGAAGTTTTTAATGGTGGGCATTCAATCCCTATAGTGTGGTCCACTTAAGATTTGAATCTGCTTCATTTTATGAACCATGTCCTAAAACAAACTAGAAAAACTGATGGATGGTGTGGATATACAACGCATACATCAAGGTGGGCCCATGGTTAAGGAAACAGTGCAAGTGCACTTAGCGCCATACGCCACGAAAAAAAATTTAATGCTTGGCTGTGAAAGGGCCACTTCACCACTCCTGTTTAAAGGTAGGGGGGTTCTGAAACGATAGAGAGGGAGAAATGGCAGAAGGGCGGCAACAACAAACATAGAAGAAGAAGAGGAAGCAGGGCAGCAACAACAAACACAGAAGAAGAAGAGGAAGAAGGGCAGCAACCGTCACAGAAGAAGAAGACAACGTGTATGATTTTTTTTCTTCCCGTTTTCTTTGAGGGTTACCATGCATGACAACCCTAGACGATTGTTACGGAAACCGTACAGCCATTACACTATGTAAGGGCCTTTATGGTTAGAAAATCCTCCCCTGCCCCGTTTCGCCCTTGTATTGTGTAATGGTTGCAGTTGTTACCAATACGGTTGCACCATACACTACGTAACCATTTTGGTATACCTTGGATGGTTCCCTATACTATAAGGATAGGGAAGCTCCCTACAATCTAGTAACTAAACTAACATTTTGACATCCTTCAGATCAATAGATTGGAGGGTCAATGCATCAAATGCAATTAGTCTTGGACTAGATTGAATGGATGGTGAAGATCGATTTATTGGAGCATCCATGTGTATGAATGCAAGTACACTCTCCCAACCATTTTTATGATGAAACATGCTCAAGTTGTCGGTATTGCTACAAGTTTGGCTGACCACAGATAAAGATATTATATCATTATCGCCGATAACCGAAAATGTGGGGAAAAGGGGGAAAAGATGGGAAAATTGGTGGAATTTTTCAGTGAAACTTCATAACCTGTCTAAATACACATATTTACATATTTAGGAATAAAAAATTTGCAAAAAAAATGCATTACATAATAAGTTTTCATTTAATGGAGCCCGAAAAGCATGTGTTGCCATAAGAAATCACTCCAATAGTAACCGAATATCCTTATATGCTATGGTTAATCAGTCTAATTTTGTGCAAAGTTTCATGGTATCTTATGAAATTTGATGCAATCAAACAGATATTCATAAAACGAGATTTACTCAATAAGTTGGATAGGTATATAGTGCAATGAATGTGACTCAATAATCTATATTGAGAATCCATTTCTTCTGGTGTCATCATTCAGTTCAAAATATCAAACCGGTTAATGATCCTGAACATCGCATTACAAGCACTAAAATAAACAAATGAAATGAAAAGCAGCAGTCCTGATTTTCTTTTTTCTTCATCACTGTCTAACGGACCACATTCAGCTGGAAAATTTTATGAAGTACAATGGTCGATCAAGGTGGCTTTTGGTTCATAACCAATACCCAATAGGATTATCAGATGGACCAACAGGAAACAGTGATGATTGACCATTAAAAACCTTGTGGGCTACAAAAGTTTTTGGATCAAGCTAATATTTGTATGGTCCCTTCATCCAGGTCTTTGTGACCTCATAAACAAGTTGTATGGAAAATAAGAATTATAGAAACATTAAAGTGGGCCCTAAGAAGTTTTTAATGGGGAAACGTTCAACCGCCATTGTTTCTTCTAGTATAGTCCACTTGAGATTTGGATTTGCTTCATTTTTTGGGCTCATGCCCTAAATGGATCTATTAAAATGGATGGCTGTTGTGGATGTACAATTCATACATCAAGGTGGGCCCCACGGTAAGGGCCACACTATATTGGGTGAGGCCAAGTCCACACCTAATCAGCTCCCGTCAATGGATCCCTAAATATGGGGCCTGCAGTGATGTATTTACCTTACATCCGCTCTCCATCTGTTTTTACAGCTCATTTTTGGGCATGATAAAAATAAATAAATAAAAATAAAAAATAAAAATGGTGCAAATCAAAATCTTAGGTGGACCACACCACAGGAAATAATGGTAAATAACTATTAAAAACTTGTGGGCCACAAAAGTTTTGGATGAAGCTGATATTTGTGTGGTGTGTTTGTGACCTTATCAACAAGTTTGGATGGTAAATAAACATTCCATTGGCCCCAAAAAAGTTTTTAATGGTGAGTATTTAATCACTATTGTTTATGTGGTGTGGTCTACCTAAGATTTGTTTTTGCTTCATTTTTATTATCATACCCTAAAATGAGGTTTCAAAATGGATGGATGGCAATATAGATCAAGGTGGGCCCCACAGTCAGGATCCACCAACCTCGGCAGATCGATTGAAGTCGCGCCCCAAAATCTGGGGCGGAGATTGGGTACTACCCTGCTGGGACCTAAACTAGAGACGAATGGTCATGTCGGGGGCTCTGTAGGGCCCACCATGATGTATGTGTTTTATCCACGTCGTCCATCCATTTTGAAAAATCATTTTAGGTGATGAGACCAAAAATGCAATATATCGAATGCCAAAGTGGACCACACTACAGGAAACGGTGAGGTTTAAATGCTAACTGCTGAAAACCTCTTGGGGGCCACAAAAGTTTTGGATCAAGCTGATATTTATGTTTTCCCTTCATCCAGGTCTATGTGACATTATGAACAGGTTGGATGACAAATAAGCATCGCAGTGAGCCCTAGAAAAGTTTCAATGGTGGGGGTCATGTCACAACTACTTGATGTGGTGTGGTGGGGTGGTCCACTCTAGCCTTCGATCTACCTCTTTTTTGGGATCATCCCCTAAAATGATCTTTCAAAATGGATAGAAGGCTTGGATAAAACACATGTTTCACAGTGGGCCTCACAAAGCCCCTAACAGGACTATTCGTACCCAATCTGCACCCCAAAATGGGATGGGAAAACTAGATGGGCCACAGTGATATTCATGAGAAATCTACGTCATCCATCCGTTTTGCCAGATCATGTTAGGAAATGGGCCCAAAAATGAGGTAGATCCAAAACTGAAGTGGGCTGCATGACAGGAAATAGCAAGAATTGAACCTCCATCGTTGGGGCCACAGAAGTTTTGGATCAGGTTAAAATTTTTGTGCTTCCAACTTATCCCACTAAGAATGACCTTATGAATGGAATGGATTGCATATAAACATCAAAGTGGATCCTAGGGAGGTTTCAACAGCAAACATTTCCCTACCCATTGTTTCTTATCGTGTGGCCCACTTGAGTATTGGATCTGCCTTATTTTTAGGCCCATGTCCTAACATGGTCTGGAAAAATGGATGGGCCGGGTTGATTTGTCACAAACATCATGATGGGCCCCACCTAGCTTCCCAAGGCCGGAAGTTCCTACCTAAGGCTTCTGTACACAATCCGCATGAGGATAGGATCAGCGAATTGGGTGGGATCCTAATGGTTTGGCCCACCTAGATGAAAGAAGTTGAATATCTATATCGTCCATTTATTTTAGCCGATCATTTTAAGGCATGGACCAAAAAATGAGGCATATCCAAATCTGAGGTGGACCACACCACAGGAAACTATAGTCATTGAATGATCACCATTAAAAACTTCTTGGGGCCACAAAAGTTTTCATCAAGCTGATATTTATATTTTCCCTTCATTCAGATCCGTGTGACCTGATCAAGTAGTTGGATGGCAAATAAACATTACAATTGATCCTAAGAAGTTTTTAATGGTAAGTGTTCAATCACCACTATTTCCTATGGTGTGGTCCACCTAAAATGTGGATCTGACTCATTTTTCGGCTAATGGCCTAAAATGATCTTCCAAAATATATGGACGGCATGAATAAAACACATTAGATCATAGTGGGCCCAGCATCAACAAGGTGTAGTCGAGTCGACCGTGACTCATACGTCGCACATTCATCGTCCCCCGTAAAAAGGGGCTTTGGAAGCCATTTTGGGAAGACCTGAAAGAGAGTTCCGAATCCTCAAATTCTCTTAAAAATCTACCAAATATTCACAAATCTAAGCAAATTCTTTGTCCAAATCGACATTCTTTTTCAATTCTACCATCCATTCGAAGAAAAAAAAAACGAAAATGGACGTTTTTTCAGAACAATGGCACGTCGATCGATCGATTGAGCCACTTCCGAATTCTGAATCCTCTTCTACAGGTATTGAAAACCACTCCTTTACATAGAAATGAAAGATTTTTACTTTTTTTTTTCGTATTAACACACTCTCCAAAACTCCCTATGCGAATTTATCGCTGACAACTGTTTTTATTGGCGAAAACGAAAAAATCTCCAAATAATCGCCAACAATTGGAAGAGATACGAAAATAGGGGATATTATCGGCAATTATTATCAATTTTTCGCAGACAATTTGAACACGGGGTGAGAGGAAGTTTTTAATGAATTTGAGTAGATATGATGCTTTATTATGGTAGTCCATGTAGATGGGCATAACATACAGTGAGAGCAAAAGCTGAAAGTAGTGTTACCCCTAAGTCAGTTGTGGGCATGTGCAGATCAAATGATATTTAGTTCTAAAGTTAGATGTTACTATATCAGCTTATTCATAATCAAAATGGTGAGCAAATGACAGTGTGAGGTGATTTAGAATTTAGATGGGCATGTGCAGATCAAATGAGATTTAGTTCTAAAGTTAGATGTTACTATATCAGCTGATTCATAATAAAAATGGTGAGCAAATGACAGTGTGAGGTGATTTAGAATTTAGAGTAAAACTTACAGTTTCTTTTGCAGCTGCCATTGCAAGAAAGCCAGCACCCATCTCCACTTCCTGCAACCCAGCAACAATGACCCCAACCTCTGATGCTTCAGTACCCAGCCATGATCTAAGTGAGTCAGGTAAGGCTCTTTCTTGTCCAACATTCCAAGTGCCTACCAATATTTTCAAATTCTCATGTTTTGTATATAGCAGATCTTTACTGGACAAATCCGATCGCAAAATGTTGTCAATAGGCCCTGGAGCAGTCAGACTCCATCCACGGATGCCACCATGATTAGCCAATGTAAAAATATAGCCAGCCCCAACTGCCATCTTTATAACTGGACTGCCATGAGCAACCCATGCTGCAATAAGATTGCCCTCAAGATCCAATATTTGGATGGTGCCACTTACATAGCCTACCCATAACCTTGCCCCGTAAGTACAAAAACATTGCACTGAAAATGAATGATGATGGAACTCTTGTTGCCGAGTGCCGTTTCCGTCCCATTGAATGATTGCTCCATTTGCACATCCAGTCCAAATCGTACCATCTGCTGACATGATCAGTGCTTCAGTTCTCAACTTATCTTCAACAAAACTTCCCTTGGCTGCTACTCGACGGACAGCATCAGCTGCTCCCATTAGAGCATGACGTGAACGTTGAAAGAAACTCATGGAACTTTGAGGCTTCTCTTTCTTTGATGTGGAAACAGGCTTTACCTTCACCTCTTCCTCCGCTGATGGATCCTGCACTGATGAGGCTTCAACACGATTCTCAATCTGGCCATCTGAGCCGAATACTTTCAAAAGTTCCTTTGTACGAGCATCCCTGTGGATTGCATCAAATTCTACATTCTTTTAGCATGATTCAGATGAGGTGCCAGAAGAAATAAACTAATTCTTTACTTTGTTGAAAGAGGCAAGCAGCCATTTAATATGATAACTCCATGTTTCATGAAGTTCCATGAAGCATGCAGGAAAAAAATATCTGCTGTAACTGTAGCACATGCTTATGATGCTCAGGACCTTGATTTGGTGGGTCACCCATGTTGATAGGTGAGAGCCAAAAGGTAAGGTGATCAGATTCTAGTAGACCTCAGTCACCTGAAAAGTAATGGTTTAAAAAAGAAAGAAAGAAAAAGAGCTACAATCCACATTCAACAGGCAAAATTCAAAACATTGGATGGTCTGTTGTCCAATTGCAACAAGTTTTCACCATGGCTCCTCCATTTGGTGACCCCACCATATCAGTAGTCCCAATCAACATGCAGGTGTGTGTATAGTGGAGACATGAGGTGATAAAACAACTAAGCATTAATCATGATAGATAGCATCTCTCATATGGAAAGAAATAATATTAATCTTAGAGAGGAAGACTCATGAAGACGTACCACAGTGCAAAGTAAAGGTGGCCACCACTCCACACCTTTCCTCTACAATTATCAGATAACAAATATTTTATATCTATAGGAGGTATGGAACACACGCCACCCACAGTGACCTGGCTCTTGAGGTCAATATATGATCTCTCCACCAATAAAGCAGCCATATGTCTTTCTTCTGTCACCAGAGAGAGAAACTTCTCCACAGATTCCCAAGGCCAGACCCTAATAATAGCATTTTCAGAACCTGACCACAGATCACCTGGAACCAACAAGTATCCAAACAAAAGAAATCAAAGGTGAAAATGAATTTCTTCACACAACATAGATAAAGGATGCAACTCTACCTTACATGATTAAATTGTAATGCAAACACAAGTTCAAACTGCAGAATTGCTTCACACAAAATAGCTAAAGGATGCAACTCTACCTTACATGATTAAATTGTAATGCAAACACAAGTTCAAACTGCAGAACAAAAATAGTTGTAGCTCATAAGTAATGAATAAGCGGTCATGACAAACATATGTATCAAAGATAACATGGGCTTAAGACATTCTGCATCTTGTACACATTCTTCACAGAAAATGAATAATAAGAGAAACTAATGCAGGGGCATTTTCACACTGGGCTCGAGTGGGATCGCTTGTGGGATGCAGGGGCACACTCGGGGTGGGTGCGGCCCACGGAGGAGGTCTCGTGTTCGAGAATCCTCACCAGGGGTGATTAATGCGCATTTCACACCGGGCTCGAGTGGGGTAGCCCGTGGGATACGGGGACAGATTCAGGGTGGGCGGCCCATGTGATTTAGGGCCTACGAAGGGGGTTCGACCGAGGTCTTAAAACCCATGAGATGTGGGGCCTGGGCTATGGGATAAAGGGATTAATTCGTCATACTCTAACAGTTCGAGCTTTTAGAGCAAGTGGTTAATTGTCCTGCATCAAATTGGTATCAGAACGGGAGGTCTTGGGTTCGAGACTCCTCACCGGAGGTGATTAATGCAGGGGCATTTTCACACTGGGCTCGAGTGGGGTTACTTGTGGGATGCAGGGGCACACTCGGGGTGGGTGCAGCCCACGGAGGAGGTCTCGTGTTCGAGAATCCTCACCAGGGGTAATTAATGCGCATTTCACACCGGGCTCGAGTGGGGTAGCCCGTGGGATGCGGGGACAGATTCGGGGTGGGCGGCCCATGTGATTTGGGGCCTACGAAGGGGGTTCGGCAGAGGTCTTAAAACCCATGAGATGTGGGGCCTGGGCTATGAGATAAAGGGATTAATTCGCCATACTCTAACAGTTCGAGCTTTTAGAGCAAGTGGTTAATTGTCCTGCATCAGAAACTGAATGGAAAAATAGAAATACAAGTGTAGGAAGATCAGGGTCCTTACTCATGCCTCGGTGGTAGACTCACAAGAGTTTCAACACGAGGTCATGGGTTAAGTGCCCATTGTAGTGAAATCCCACCGTGGTGTGTGTGGGGTGTGAGTGCGGAAGATCACATGTCAAAAGCAAAACACTGAATAGAAAATTAGCAATACGAGATCACATGTCAAAAGTGAAAGACTGAATATAACGATCACATCAAAAGTGTTGGCAGTACATACATTCTTCTAGATACCTGCAATATAAAAGCAAGAAGTATATACTTCTCAATCGTGAGGATGACTCAAATCCACCAAACTAGGCAAATAATTTATTTTTTTACACACGCATCTGCACCCACACCACATGGTCACTCAGATCCCTGGTCTCAGTGTTGAAACAAAGTCTGTTTACCACTGAGCCAAGGAGTCAGACCCAACCAGGCAAATAATTTAACTGATTTTGAGGTTGTCCTTTCGCCATAACTTTGAGGATGAGATTTCTACAGGCGTAGATGAATAGCATGGCGGGTTATGTTCATTCTTATAACTGCATATCAAACAATGCGATTAGACAACCGAATCGGGGAGCCGAAACACGAAAACTAGCGGCCTACTCAAATCAACCACACAAATAAGATGAGCCAATTCACTTACTGATCCAATGGTGACGATAGTATGCCGACACACACAACCTTAAGCAAGCAGAGGAGTAGAGCATAAAGAAGGGCCACAATCTCAAACAATTGTGGCCCACCTGATAAGCGTATCATTCTGACTTTTCAGCCAGATCATGGTCACAACGTCAATGGTTAGGAGGATCTTGCAACAATTATACTTTGGCTAGTGGGCCTCAAAGCCCGCAAGGGAAATTAAGCATTATTCATGAAAAATCCAAACAACATTAAGATGAATTAGCGAATTCAAAAAATTCAGCATCTTGGAATGATGCCAAAATTTCCAAGAAAAAGAAGCGCAAGAATTCTTACCATAGGATGAGATTGTGAGAGACAGAACTGGGCCACGGTGCGCGTGCCATGTTAGCCCTTCCCTGAAATGGCTACCGTCCAAATTCTGCTCCATCTTCCATGACCGTATCTTTCCGTCTCTGTGCCCACTCCAAACCAACCTATTCCTCAGATCGGAAATCAAGCACAGTGTCGGTGACGTATGCACCGACTCATGGAATGGCGCAGTCTCCTCGTCCCCTTTCAACCCAGCCCGCCCGCCAAACTTCTTATAAATTTCCGAGTAGCACCAGAACCTCAACCCCGACTCCATTCCCGCCCAGATCTGCTGGTCCGTGCAGACGATCATCCTCAAGAAAGCCCCCACCTGCGTCTCCCGCAGCGGGTGGGGCCGCAGCTCCAGCGCGGGTGGGCGGGCCGGGTGCATTGCAGCACGCACGGGGACCTTGAAGATCCCGCTGCCACCACCAGCACCGATGTATTCGGGCAGGATCCGCTGCAAGGTGGTGTTCCCTTCATCGTCTGACCCGTCGGACCTGCTCTGGTCGAGGAACTGGCTCATGAATTCAGGGCCGTCGGCGATGGAGGCGACATGGCTGCGGTCGTCGTCGGATGAGGAATCGTAAAGGGGTTCGGAGACGAGGTTGCGGGAGATGCGAGAATCGTCGAGGCTGTGCTTGCGGACGGTGTTGCGCTTGACCATAATCTCGTGGTGGGATGTGGTGGGGGCCAGCTGCTGGCTGTAGGAGTGGTGGGGCTTGTTGCGTCGTGGGGGGTGGGCCGCCAAGAGGACGGCCAGGCATTCTGCATCATCGTCGTCGTTGTCGCCGTTGTCCATGTCATTTTTGTTGTTGTTGTTGTTGTTGCTGCTGCTGTTGTTGTTGGATTCGACGGTGGAGATTGCAGGGCGGTCATCCATCAGAGATAGAGATCTGGTTTTTTCTTTGGGAGGAGGGTAAAAATGGGACAAGAAGAAGAAAAACAAAGATAGAAATGCATCTTTGAGAATGCGATCCGATTCAGGGGCTGCTCTCCTCCGAAGAGTGAGGCGTGTTACACTGAGCGGGTGCGGATGGAATGAATTGCGTTTTCCAGAAGACGAAGGGCAGTGTTGGATTTACGAATTTACGTTTTTGCCATTCCAGTGTTTATTTGGGAACGGATTGGCTACTCCCCCTGACACCAGCCCCGTGGCTGGTGGTCGGTGCTCTTTGGGCCCCATCATGATGAATGTATTTCATCCATTACATTCATCCATTTTTACAGATCATTTTAGGCATTTATTCCAAAAAATGAGAGGCATATAAATCTCAGGTGGACCACACCACATGAAAACAATAGTGATTGGATATCCATCATTAAAATCCTCCTAGGGCCCAATGTACTTTTTATTTGACATCCAATATGTTTATTAGGTCATACAGGCCCAGATTAAGGGAAAAACAAAAATCATCTTAATCCAAAACTTTTATGGCCCCCAAAATGTTTTTAATGGTTGACGCTCATTCAACACTGTTTTCTGTAATGAGGTCCATTTCAGACTGGGATATAACTCATTTTTGGTCTTCTGCCGTAAAATGATCTTTAAAAATATATAAACGGAATGGATGAAACAAATACATCATGGTGGAGCCCACAGATCACCGACCACCAGCCATTGGCTGGTGTCAGGGGGAGTAGCCAATCCGTTCCCTGTTTATTTGATGAGGTCTGCTAGAATGCATCTCGACGTATGGATATATCATACGTCGGGACTATAGACGTTGATTCTGGAACCACATTCAATGATCTGAACTGTTGATATGACTAAAAAAATGGTGTGAAGCTGGTTTATTTAAAAAAATATTTAGTGTAGGAAAATCTTAGACTTTGGGAATCAATGGTCCATATTTAATTCACAAAGTTAAATAATATTCAGATTAGTGAGTTTCGTCATTTTGTATCTTCCATCGACAGATAAAACCCATCTTGTCAAATCTAAAGATTTAGATCCCTGAAAATGGCCCCAGATCCAACGGCTATAGTTCCTACATGCCACGATATTGGGTACGTTGGGATGTATACTAGCAAACCTTCGTTATTTGATACTCCAGAAGTGTAGCATGCTTGATACACGGTCACTACGAAATTGTATACGTAGCATACGGTAACCCCAGATAAACCACCTAAATTTGGAATCATCTGCGTCTGACTCAGAATTCCAACATATCTTTTAAACCGTCTAAACCGCTGATTCGGGGAACACTTGTTTGCCGAAGCAGGACCGCCTGATTTGAGAAAATGACCACTGTAGACAAAACCTTTTACCCAGCGGTTTCTATGAAAGAATACAAACTTTAGTTACCAATCTAGACTACCACGTGCGGACAGCGACTTTGAGGACGATACTACCCCTCCTTTCACGGAAACGGATTGGGTACTCCCCCTGCCACCAGCCAATGGCGGATGGTCGGTGGTCTGTGGGCCCCACCATGATGTATGCTATTCATCCATGCCGTCCATATATTTTTCCATATCATTTTATGGTATACGACCAAAAATGAGGTATATGCAAATCTCAAGTGTACCACATTACAAGAAACAGTGTTGAATGAGCGTCGACCATTAAAAACTTTTTGGGGGCCCACTGTGATGTTTGTGAGAAATCCTCCCCATCTAAGTCCATTCATAGGTCACAAAGACCTGGATGAAGAAGAAAAACAAATTTCATAATGATCCAAAACTTCTATAACCCCTAAAAGGGTTTCAATAGTAGACGTTCAATTCCCCATTGCCTTTTACAGTGTGGTCTACTTAATAGTTAGATCTATCTTATTTTTAGTCTCAAGCCTGAATATGAGCTCTCCAAATAGATGGACGGTTTGGATATAACATAGACCTCATGATGGGACCCACAAAAGGCGGTGGGTATTACAACAGCAGAAGGAAAAAAAAAACCAGGAATTTCATGGCTACGGATTATAACCGTAGCTATATTCCTAGCTACGGATTACTTTCAAAAAAATTCTCTCTTCTTTTTTTTCATTTATTTCATTATTCATTTAACAGGAATATATTCTAAACTAAAATTAGTTACTTGACATACCACATATGATTTTGGGGTAAGAGAAGCTACTTTAGCCAACCAACCTAGTTATTTTCCAAGATTCCATCAAGTCGATGGTTGAAAATACATTTCATTCACTTCGCTGTCAATTTCAATCACTTCACGGTTAAACTAGAAATTGAGCGGGACAAATATGAAATTGAGTAGGCAAATTGAAAATTGAGTGAGGCAAGGTAGGAATTGAGCAAGGGAACCTAGAAATTGAGAGAGGCAAGGTAGGAGTTCAGCGAGGGAATCTAGAAATTGAGCGAGGTAAGCTAGAAATTGAGCGAGGCAACGAGAAAATGAGCGAGGAACCTACGATTTGAGCTAGGCAACCTAGAATTGAGCGAGGGAAGTTAGAAATTGAGTGAGGGAAGCTAGAATTTGAGCGAGGGAACCTAGAAATTCAGCGAGACAACTAGGATTTGAGCGAGGGAAGCTACAAATTGTGCGAGGGAATCTAGAAATTGAGCAAGGCAGCCTAGGATTTGAGCGAGGCAACATAGGAATTGAGCGAGGGAACCTAGGAAATGAGCGAGGCAACGTAGAAATTTAGCGAAGAATCCTAGGAATTGAGCGAGGGAAGCTAGAAATTAAGCGAGGGAACCTAGAAATTCAGCGAGACAACCTAGGATTTGAGTGAGGGAAGCTAGAAATTGAGCGAGGGAACCTAGAAATTGAGTGAGGCAAGGTAAAAATTCAGTGAGGAAAGCTAGGATTTGAGCGAGGCAACCTATGAATTGAGCGAGGGAAGCTAGAAATTGAGCAAGGGAAGTTCGAATTTGACGAGGGAACTTAGAAATTCAGCGAGGCAACATAGGATTTGAGCGAGGAAGTTACAAATTGTGCTAGGAAACCTAGAAATTGAGCGAGGCAACCAGGATTTGAGCGAGGCAACGTAGGATTTGAGCGAGGGAACCTAGAAAATGAACGAGGCAACGTAGAAATTCAGCGAGGAATCCTAGGAATTAAGCGAGGGAAGCTAGAAATTAAGCGAGGGAACCTATAAATTCAGCGAGATAACCTAAGATTTGAGCGAGGGAAGCTAGAAATTGAGCTAGGCAACCTAGAAATTGAGTGAGGCATGGTAGAAATTCAGCGAGGAAAGCTAGGATTTGAGCGAGGCAACCTAGGAATTGAGTGAGGGAAGTTAGAAATTGAGCGAGGGAAGCTAGAATTTGACGAGGGAACCTAGAAATTCAACGAGGCAACCTAGGATTTGAGCGAGGGAAGCTACAAATTGTGCAAGGGAACCTAGAAATTGAGCGAGGCAACCTAAGAATTGAGCGAGGCAACATAGAAATTGAGCGAGGGAACCTAGGAAATGAACGAGGCAACGTAGAAATTCAGCGAGGAATCCTACGAATTAAGTGAGGGAAGCTAGAAATTAAGCGAGAGAATCTACAAATTCAGCGAGACAACCTAGGATATGAGCGAGGGAAGCTAGAAATTGAGTAAGGTAAGGTAAGAATTCAGCGAGGTAACATAGGAATTAAGCGAGGGAAGCTAGAAATTGAGCGAGGCAACCTATGAATTAAGCGAGGCAACCTAGCAATTGAGTGAGGGAACCTAGGAATTGAGCAAGACAACCTAGGATTTGAGCGAGGCAACCAGGATCTTTCTTCTCTGAGGGCTTTGGATTCAATGATTTTTAAGAGCAAGAGAGAGAAAAGAAGCGTTGAGATAATACCTTTCGTCATAATCTCATCTTCTGGAAAAGGGGGCCCTCTTGATCACCTAAAGAGATTTGTAGGTTCTGTCGCTCAATTTATAGGTTCCTTCGCTCAATTCTTATGTTGGCTCACTCCAATTTCTACGTTGCCTCACTCAATTCCTAGGTTGCCTCGCTCAATTCCTAGCTTTCCTCGCTTAATTCCTACATTGCCTCACTCAATTTCTAGGTTCCCTCACTCAATTTGTAGCTTTCCTCGTCAATTCCTACGTTCCCTCGGTTGCCTCGCTCAAATCCTACGTTGCCTCACTCAATTCCTAGGATTCCTCGCTGAATTTCTACGTTGCCTCGCTCAATTCCTAGTTTCCCTCGCTCAATCCCTACATTGCCTCGCTCAATTTCTAGGTTGCCTCGCTCAAATCCTAGGTTCCCTTGCTCAATTTCTAGCTTCCCTCACTCAATTCCTAGGATTCCTCGCTGGATTTCTACGTTGCCTGGCTCAATTCGTAGGTTCCCTTGCTCAATCCCTATGTTGCCTTGCTCAATTCCTAGGTTGCCTCGTTCAAATCCTAGGTTGCCTCACTCAATTTCTAGGTTCCCGCTCCTCAGGTCCTCGCTCAATTCGTAGCTTCCCTCGCACAAATTCTAGGTTGTCTCGCTGAATTTCTAGGTTCCCTCACTAAATTTCTACGTTGCCTCGCTCAATTTCTAGGTTCTCTCGCTTAAATCCTAGGTTGCCTCGCTGAATTTCTAGCTTCCCTTGCTTAATTTCTACCTTCCCTCGCTGAATTCTTACATTGCCTCGCTCAATTTCTAGGATCCTTCTAGCTTCCCTCGCTCAATTCCTAGGTTACTTCGCTGAATCCCTACGTTGCCTCGCTCAATTTCTAGCTTCCCTCGCTCAATTCCTACGTTGCCTCGCTCAATTTCTAACTTCCCTCGTTCAATTCCTACGTTGCCTCGCTCAATTCCTAGCTTCCCTCTTTCAATTTATAGCTTCCCTCGCTCATTTCCTAGGTTGTCTTGCTCAATTGATAGGTAGCCGCGTTCAAATTCTAGGTTGCAATGTCGGGTGGGTCACAGGTTGGTCGGGTTGAACCTACCCAACTTTCAGCCCTAAAATCATATATGGTACGTTAAGTAACTAATTTTGGTTTAGAAGATATTCTTGTTATATGAATAAAGAAAGGGTTCGAGTACCCACCGGTGGTGAAATCCCACGACGTGCGTGTGTAAGCATGTGTGTGTGTGTGTAAAAAAAATAATAATAAAGAAAGAAATGAAAAAAGGAGAGAAATTTTTTTTCATATACTTATATATATATATATATATATATTTATATAAATATGTGTTAGAAAAAATGTAGGTAGAATAAAATTCTAAATGTAAAAAAATTTTTAAAAAAATTAAAAAAAATTAAAAAGAAAAGTACACAAGATACGGCTATAGCTACAGTTATAATCCGTAGCCATAGCCTTTTGTTTGAATCGGGGATCAATCGCGGATTCCGCGATCCATCCCCGAATTCTACAGCGAGTTGCGGTGGAATCGCGGAATCCGCGATTGATCCCCGATTCAAACAAAAGGGTGTTTGGTTTGAGTGTGTTGCACCGGAGCTTCAAAAGCTCCAATGCTAAAAGTATCATTGTAGTTTTGTGCATGGAAACCTAAGAGATTCTGGTGTTATGAAATTCATGGTATTGTGTTTTATGAGGTTATTGAGAACAAAAAGGGAATGAATCCCTTCCTTTATGCTAGTTTGGTGATATGTTAACGAAGCCATTTTTTTATTTTCTTCTTTGTCTCATTTATGCTCTGAAAGGTTCACATTCTTATCTATGGGGCATTTGATATTATAGTAGCTTGCATCTTAGGGTGGGTTTAAGTGCATTTCAAATATTCGAAAGTTCTGCAATATCCCCTTCTTCATTTCATTTGTGATGATGCAATGTCGAAAATATCACGAGATGTCATGAAAAATAAAAATTTATAGAAATTCTCAGTTTTCTAAAAGTTTTTTTTTTTTTGGGGGGGGGGGATCTCTTCCTAGGGGTGTTTTAACAACACGAGTTGCTTGACAAAAAAATACATTTTTAGTGGAGAAATCGTTATTTAAGAAAAACTTATTTAAATTTCTTTTCTTTTTAAGTATTAGCATGAAGTCTAGTACAAATACATATGTATGTATGATTTCCATGCATTTGGAGGAGAAAATTGAGGAAATGGGGGAAATCATGCATCCTTTAACACCTCCCAAAGTTCCACTTAAATATTCCATCATTTTCTGAATGTTTCACTTGGATACATTCCCGATATGTGTGGTATTATTGACGATATGAATACATGTTTCGGTATCCGAAGAGTGCGATACATATAACGATAATGATGCATAGAACACTGCAATGAAGGTGTCATTGAATCGATCGGTAAAATCTTTCCACCTACTTTAATCACCTTAAGTTCTGCTTGATTAGAGTTGTTGTTGGCCATTGGCCCAAAGATTTGATTTTACCTCCAAGCCATTCTCCATCTATTAGAATTCCTCCGATCCTTGACTCCCTTGGCTTACCAAGTGAGCTGCATCAAAATCAAGTTTCCAAAAGCCTGAAGGAGAGGGACTAATGCATCTGGATGCATGAGATGTGCTGAAAGTTATAAATAGTCCATTTCCATTCACGAAGAAGCTGGGGCATTGAATAGCCGTGGAAAACATCCGAAGTGTTTTCCCAAGAGGCTAAATGAGTCTTGATCTTGATGAGAAAAACTAGAAATTGAGCGAGGGAACCTAGAAATTGAGCGAGGCAACGTAGGAATTGAGCGAAGCAACGTAGGAATTAAGCGAGGGAAGGTAGGAATTGAGCGAGGCAACCTAGGATTTGAGCGAGGGAACCTAGAAATTGAGCGAGGCAATGTAGGAATTCAGCGAGGTAACCTAGGAATTGAGTGAGGGAAGGTAGAATTGAGCGAGATAAGCTAGAATTTAAGCGAGGTAGAAATTGATGAGGCAACCTCGAATTTGAGCGAGGAAGCTATAAATTGTGTGAGGAACCTAGAAATTGAGCGAGGCAACCTAGATTTGAGTGAGGCAACGTAGGAATTGAGAGTAGGAACCAGGAAATGAGCGAGGCAACGTAGAAATTCACGAGGAAGCTAGAAATAAAGCGAGGAACCTAGAAATTCAAGCGTGACAACATAGGATTTGAGCGAGGAAGCTAGAAATTGAGCGAGGAACCTAGGAATTGAGCGAGGCAAGGTAGAAATTCGAGAAAACCTAGGATTTGAGTGAGGCAACCTAGGAATTGACCGAGGAAGTTAGAAATTCAAACAAGGAAAGCTAGAATTTGAGCGAGGAACCTAGAAATTCGGCGAGGCAACCCTGGGATTTGAGCGAGAAAGCTACAAATTGTGCGAGGGAAGATAGAAATTCAGTGAGACAATATATAAATTGAGTGAAGGAACTTAGGAATTGAGCGAGGCAACCTAGCAATTGAGTGAGGCAACGTAGAAATTCAGCGAGGCAACCTACAAATTAAGCGAGGAAAGCTAGAAATTGAGCGAGGGAAGCTAGAAATTTAGTGAGAGAACCTATGAATTGAGCGAGACAGCCTAGGAATTGAGCGAGGGAAGCTAGAAATTCAGTGAGGCAACCTAAAAATTGAGCGAGAAAACCTAGGAATTGAGCGAGGGAACCTAGGAATTGAGCAAGGGAGGCTAGGAATTGACCTAAGCCTTATCCCAACTAATTGGGGTCGGCTAAATGAATCCTTTTCCACTATTCTATTCTATCAAGATAGGTAATATATAATAATTATATGTGGGAGGTATAAACTGTATCATGAATTGTATGATAGGTTAAGCATTAAAGAGGGAGAGAAAGATGCATCAAGGAAGTGGAAAAGTAGAGACAACCAACACTAGAAGCATCAATGGTAATGATCAAAAGGTCTTGGTGAAAGTTGGTGAGATTAGGGTGAAATGGAGAGGCTAATTTTAAAGGTTGTTGAATGAAGGAGTACGCATGGAGACAAATTTAAGAGGGTCTTGGACCCTGGAGAGTCGGGATTGCATATATATTTATCTCAAAATTTAGGTAAAGAGAAGTAAAGATAAATTTAATGATGATGCAAAAAAGGAAGGTTGTTGAGAATAGGCTATCATCTATAGAAGACAGAATGTACCAAGAAAAATCAGATTAGTTTGGTTACCAAATCTTCTCGATAAAATTTTATACGTTGAAAAATCAGATTAGTTTGGTTACCAAGAAAAATCAGATTAGTTTGGTTACCAAGAAATGAAAAAAGGAGAGAAATTTTTTTTATATGCTTATATATACATATTTATATAAATATGTGTCAGAGAAAAATGTAGGTAGAATAAAATTCTAAATGTAAAAAAAAAAAAAAACAAAAAAAAAAAAAAAAAAAAAAAAAAGAAAAAGAAAAGTACACAGGATACGGCTATAGCTATGGTTATAATCCGTAGCCATATCCTTTTATTTGTATCTGCAATCAATCGCGGATTCCACGATCCATCCTCAAATCATACAGCGAGTTGTGGTGGAATCACGGAATCTGCGATTCATCCCACATTCTATTATTTTATTTTTTTTTGAAATTTTCGTTGTTTTTGTGGGCCCCACCATGAGGTCTGTGTTATATCCAAACCGTCCATCTATTTGACGAGCTCCTATTAAGGCTTAAGACGAAAAATAAGACAGATCTAACTATCAAGTGGACCACACTGTAAAAGGCAGTGAGAAATTGAACGTCTACCATTGAAACCCTTTTAGGGGTTACACAAGTTTTGGATCATTATGAAATTTGTTTTTCCTCTTCACCCTAGCCTTTGTGACCTTATGAATAGATTGGATGGAAAATAAATGTTATGGTGGACCCTACAAAATTTTTAACGGTGAAAATCAATTTCCCCACTGCTCTTTGTGGTGTGGACCAGTTGATCTTTGGATATGATTTTTTTTTTGGATAATGCTCCGAAATGATCTCGAAATATGGATGAACGTTGTGGATATAATAAATATATAGTTGTGGGGCCATGTAACTTTGATCTCTTTTAAGCCGTTAGTACAACTCTCAGTTGGAGGAGCGTCAGCGCTCGTCTTCGCAGCGAAAAGGAGGGGTAGTTTCGTCCTCAAAGTCGCTGTCCGCACGTGCTAGTCTAGATTGGTAACTAAAGTTTGTATTCTTTCATAGAAACCGCTGGGTAAAAGGTTTTGTCTACAGTGGTCATTTTCTCGCCTAATTTTTTCCTCTCAACCGTCCAATAGAGGTCAACCAATCCGGTAGCTATGTAGTCAACTAAGTGCCAAGGTTTGGTTTATGATGCATCTAAACTCGGAACATAATTTATATGGTTCATTTTAACTAAGTTATAAGCCATGTTTACAATCTCTCAAAACCTGCGTATCATCCATCACACTCTGCAGGAGTATCAAT
This sequence comes from Magnolia changhungtana, assembly GCA_030180095.1. NCBI lineage: Eukaryota > Viridiplantae > Streptophyta > Magnoliopsida > Magnoliales > Magnoliaceae > Magnolia > Magnolia changhungtana. Next base: position 3,603,172 of record JASAUF010000662.1, read on the forward strand.
TAATCTTTCCTCACTGGGTTAAACCATTCGTATCGGGTTTCTTGTCGGTATTTGCTTATTTTATATCGTAACGGTAGGTAAGGAGGGATTCAGTTAGTTATCATGAAACCGGAGAAATGATGACTCGTGTTACGCGTGTGAGGAGAGTGAAAAGATGAATCAAGGCACACGTGTAAGATATCCGACCCATTTACCAGGTGGAGCCCTACGTGAAATACCCTGTCCAAAAATCTAGACTGGTCTATTCATCATATAATCCATGAATTTAATACCAGGCCAACAATGTTTTCCTTCACTACCGTTCAATTTCTAATGATAGCTTGGCCCATCTAGTAAATGATATTGATCTAATCTATAGAACTGAGTGTTTTTAATTCGGACCCTACTTAATACTTGGAATGGATATTCGCATCTATTAGCGCGATTCGCCTCTTTATTTTATACTCGCGCGAATCTCTATTCGTTCCTAATAATGAAAAATCAGTTACTTGAGTAATTGATAGGGGAATCGCGTGAGGAAAGATATAAGTAGCATCTCACATCAAATATGCTGACTTGTCACATGTGTGCAGTATCCGGACCATTCGTTCATTCGGGGTCAGCATGGGGATGCTACCAAGTGGGCCTCGATTGTGTGTGAAATCGAAAGGTTACAATAACAAAACTGGCATTCTATATTCAATTTGCAGATGTACCCAGACCTTCTTATTATGAAAAAAGTAAATAATAATAATAATAATAATAATAATGATGGACCTTTTTGATTTCTGGCCCAAGGAATTTTAACGTTGCCAAACCCACTTTCCTGATGAGTGGCCCTTATCACTCGCACGTGACATGGGTCGCCTGTTGATGAATGTGTTTCGTATCCACGCTGTTGATAAGTTATCAACTTACCATCTGACCAGTTGATAAGTTTTAAGCTTTTAGATCCAAAACTTAAAAAGCTTTTGCAGGCTACAAAAGTTTTAGATTAAGTTGATCTTTGTAGTTTCCCTTCATCCAAGTCTCTTGACCTTATCAACTGGTCAGATGGCAAATGAACGTTAGGTTACAGTGGTCATGACGATTTCTTGTAGTGTGGTCCACCTAAAAATTTTAGATGTGCTTAATTAATGTTTGTGACTGTTTCCTAAAATGGGCGGCAAAACCGATATACATAGTGGATTTAAAACATTAGATCGGGGAGGGCTCCAATGTAAGGGTAACGCCCGCCTAACACCTAATCGATGCCCAGGGAATGGTTATTAATTAAAATGGCCATTAATAATTACCAGGTAATATAGGTGCTGATATCATAATTTCAGTGCGTATCTTTTTTAGCTATTTGAAAACTTTTTAGCTTTTAAATTATGAAATTTTTTATCGGTCAGTCATTCCCTCGTTCAACGGTAGCTTGTCACAGAAATTGATGACAACTTTTGAAAATAGGTTGTGGGCTCCATTAAATCAACTAGTGGAGTGATTTAATATAATTTAATATATTCACTTTAGTCGGATAGTAATAAACACACAATAAAATCATTATATCTATATATATATATATAGTTATAGTTATAGTTAGTTGTCTATTACCCACAATTGCATGAATGTCGTGTGTTAATTCTGGATTGTTTCTACTGGTGTGATCCATCCGTGATGAGTTCTGCCGTCAAATTTTATCCGATTGCTTGAAATTAAAACCTCTTTCATGTGGATGGCTTGCATTTGTTCTAAGACAATCCAATGGGCCCTATATAGGGTCTCATGTGGGATTCAAAAGGTGGGCCCAAGGTGTGGCAAAGCTATTTGGCCTTTTCTTTATCTTTCTTTTTCATTCTTAAGAGCAAGGGACCACCACAAAGAGCTAAATCACCCACGTCAATCCAGAGGGCCCCAACCCGCTGTGGAATTGGTTAAAAAAGGTGGGGCCTTCCCCAGAGGAGGCCACTTGGCCTTTTTTGACATCTATGTTTTTTCATGGGAGGAGAGCACGTAAAGAGTCGAAGCTTCTTCGATGGTTGGTAGTTGTATGGCCGGATTCCACACTATTCGATCGGGCGCATCGAGAAACTCCATTCAAGCTCCGTTGGAGGGAGGAGGTTGTGGTGTGGTGGTTTTGTTCCTTTTAAAGTTTTTTAATGAATTGTTATGGGTCGTTTGAATGCCTGTAATTTTTTTAGTTGTAAACACATTACACCTTAAAAGAATTTTAGGTGTAATCGGTTTACATGCTATTCCGTTTGGCTTTTAAATAGTAATCTGTTTACGAGTAAACAGATTGTGTGTTTGGCTAGTATGTAAAGTGTTTATAATGAATAGTAGGTATTCATACAAGAGAGCTTCGGCGGTGAACTTTTCAAAATTTGCAAAAATTATATAAGAAATACTTGATTTTTTTAATGGCCCTAAGAGATTATTAAAGCATACACACACTAAATAGACTGGATGTCATCCACCCATCACAGTGGGCCCCAAATGCAATCTAGAAGTTTTTAATAGTGGACGTCCCATCCCTCCCTCATGTGGTCCATTTGATTATGGACGAGCTATTTTTTAGAGCCACAAGAGAGCATCAAGGGAAGTGCATGATGGATAGATTGGGTGTACCATACACATTATGGTGGGCCCCACATATCATGAGTGTATATTAACCATTGTGTTCTAACATGTATAAAGCTTTTTAAGCTGTAAAGACTACCTGTAATCTAAAACATGGGTTTTTACTAGGTTTTAGATTATAACTAAAAGTTGTAATCTATTTACAGCTAATAAAGCCTTTACAGGAAAATACATGCATCTAAACAACATTTATAATCATATTACATGTAATCCCTTTACGACTTAAGGACTTTACGTGATGGGTTTTTTTGACCCGTTGTCCTTTCGCAACTAGGATGCGGAAAAGAGTTTCCTAAAACTATAAAAAAAGGTCCCTAGGATTTTTCTACGTATGTTGTGTTGATGAGAAAAACACAAGAGGGCTATCAAAGGTGAGAGAGAGAGGAAGCTTGTGGAAGGGAGGTTATGCTCATGGAGGTGATCTACGGTGCAGTCTATATCTCAGCGCTCCTACGTTCTCGTAATCGGTGAGATCTCTCTGGTTTTCTTTATTCTTTCATTATTCATCCACTCCTGCGTGAGTGAAGAAGATTGTAACGTTCTACTTCATAGTGGATTGTTAATCTGGACGAGGTCCCGTGGTTTTTACCTCTTTGAGGGTTTTCCACGTAAAAATCTCTTGTGTGGTGTGTGATTGATGCTTTGATTTATTTCATTGCTTTATTATCCATAATTCTGGTTTGTTTTGGGAGGCTAGATCCTAAGGTTTGTGCAAGGCATCCCAACAAAGTGGTATCAGAGCTAAGTTCATTGAACGGGTAGGATCGGTTTTTGAATTATGGAAGGTGGCTCAAGGATGATCAGCCTCAATGGTTCTAACTGGACCATATGGAAGGCTAAGATGGAGGACTTGCTTTATTGCAAGGACCTATATTCTCCAATCTTAGGCATATCAGCAAAATCCAAGGATATGACTGATGATGATTGGAAGAAGACGGACCGAAAGGCAGTGGGGTTTATTAGACAATGGTTGGATGATTCTGTGTTCCACCATGTGTCTACGGAAACCTCAGCCGCAAGCCTATGGCTAAAATTACAAGGGCTGTATGAGAGGAAGACAGCCGGTAATAAGATATTTCTGATAAGGCGACTTGTGAATCTTAAGTTCAAGGATGGTGGTTCTGTGGCCGAGCACATGAATGAGGTCAGCAATATAGTGAACCAACTCACCTCTATGAAGATGGTCCTGGATGATGAATTGCAGGCTTTACTATTACTTAGTTCATTGCCTGACAGTTGGGAGACATTGGTGGTGTCTCTAAGTAACTCCGCGCCAGACGGAAAGATATCCATGGAACAGGTAACCAGTTGTCTCTTCAATGAGGAGACAAGGAGGAAGTCTCAGGAGTCTACTCAGCAAGAGGCCCTTGTGACACAGGAACGGGGGAGAGGAAAGAACAGGAAGGGCGGGAAGGCCCGAGATAAATCAAGAGGCAAGTCGAGTAACAGAAAAGATGTTGAATGCTGGAATTGTGGCAAGAAGGGCCACTACAAGCATGAATGTCGTGGTAAGAAAAACGACAAGAAAGGAAAAGGGAAGGAAGATTAATCAGATTCCACTGCGGTCGCTTTAGATGGCGACATGGTAGTTATTCTTTCTACAGATCATGATGTATGTCTCACAGCTACGAGTCAGAACACCGACTGGGTGATAGACTCAGGAGCTTCTTTTCATGCAACTCCACACAGGGACTCCTTCACAAGCTACAAGTCAGGTGACTATGGGACTGTGAAGATGGGAAATTCTGGCGTATCAAAGATCGTGGGAGTCGGTGATATTTGTGTGAAAACTGATGTGGGCTGCACATTGGTTCTCAGGGATGTGAGGCATATCCCAGATCTTCGCCTCAACTTGATGTCGACGGGAAGGCTGGATGATGATGGCTATGAAAGCCGGTTTGCTGATGGGCGATGGAAGCTCATCAAGGGTTCGTTGATCATGGCTAGAGGAAAGAAGTGTTGCACCCTTTACAAGGCAAGTGTCAGTATGTGCAAGGGTGGATTGAACGCAGCGGAAGATTCAGCTATTGACATGTGGCACAGGCGTCTAGGCCACATGAGTGAAAAAGGGCTTCAGCTACTAGCAAGGAAGCGACTCCTTCCAGACGTGACAGGTATACCTCTCAAAACCTGTCTTGATTGTTTATCGAGAAACAACCATAGAGTTTCATTTGTTAAACCGCTTCTCATGTTAATAAAGTGCATGCATTAGATTTGGTTTATTCTCGATGTTTGTGGTCCTATGAGGACAAAAACCTTGGGTGGGGCATTGTATTTTGTTACTTTTATAGATGATGCATCTAGGAGGGTTTGAGTTTATGCTTTGAAATCCAAGGACGAGGTCTTTGGTGTGTTTAAATTGTTTCATGCTATAGTCAAGAGAGAGACAGGTAAATCATTGAAGTGCATCCGCACTGACAATGGTAGTGAATACATTGGCGACTTTCACGAGTACTGCAAGTCCCTGGGTATACGGCATGAATAGACGGTTCCCAAGACCCCCCAGCATAATGGTGTAGCTGAGCGAATGAATCGCACCATTGTTGAGAGAATCAGATGCATGTTATCCCATGCGAAATTGCCCAAGACGTTCTGGGGAGAAGCAATGCACACAGCGGTGTATTTGATAAACAGGTCTCCATTAGCCCCGTTGAATGGAGAAGTACCTGAGAAGGTGTGGACTGGACATGATCCATCGTATAGTCATCTCAGGGTGTTTGGATGCAGGGCATCCATTCACATACCAAAGGATGAGAGGTCCAAGCTCGATATAAAGATCAGGCAGTGTGTGTTCTTAGGGTACGGTGATGAAAAGTTCAGTTATAAATTGTGAGATTCGACCGAGAGAAAGCTCGTCAAGAGCAGAGATGTGGTTTTCTTTGAAGATCAGTGTATAGAAGACATTGGTAAGCCAGAAAAGAATCAGCCTAGTTCAGGTGAGCTAGAGGACATGGATTCGATTATTCCTCCCGTGGTGCCTGATGACGGAGGAGTACAGCAAGGTGCATAGGACGAGAGAGTTCCTTCAGAAGATGGACCAGGGGAGCAGCCCCCACTTGATCCACCTGTTGAGCCACAGGTGAGGAGGTCATCTAGGGACAGACAGCTGTCCAAGAGGTACTCGCCACATGAGTACATTATGCTGACTGATGGGGGAGAGCCAGAAGATTATTCTGAGGCCCTAGCCGACGAGCATAAGGGGGAGTGGTTGAAAGCTATGCAAGAGGAGATGGAATCCTTCCATAAGAACCACACCTATGATATGGTGAAACTGCCTAAAGGCAAGAAAGCTTTGAGCAACAAGTGAGTGTTCAGAAAGAAGGTTGAGCAGAAGAATTCACAGACGAGGTTCAAGGCCAAACTTGTGGTGAAAGGGTCTGGTCAGATGAAAGGAATAGACTTCGAAGAGATATTCTCACCAGTGGTGAAGATGACATCCATACGGATGTTGCTTGGGTTGGCGGCTAGCATGGATCTGGAGATAGAGCAGTTAGATGTTAAAACTGCCTTTCTCCATGGTGACCTGGAAGAAGAGATCTACATGCACCAACTAGAGGGGTTCGAAGTCAAGGGCAAGGAGCATATGGTGTGTCGGCTGAGGAAGAGCTTGTATGGGCTGAAACAAGCTCCGCGGTAATGGTACAAGAAGTTCGACTCATTTATGTTGAAACGCGCAAGTTCTCAGATGGTGATTTCTTAGTTCTGCTATTATACGCTGATGACATGCTCATCATGGGAAAAGACATCAAGAAGATCGACAGGCTGAAACAGGAATTGGGCAAGTCTTTTGCGATGAAAGACTTGGGCCCGGCTAGACAGATCCTAGGAATGGAGATAACCCGTGATGTACAGCAGAAGCTTTGGCTGTCACAAGAGCGGTATATTGAGAAAGTCCCAGAGCGGTTCAATATGAATGTAGTGAAGCTGGTCAAGTACTCATGGATGGTCACTTTGATTGAGCGATGTGCAATGTCCAAGACGAAGGCAGAGGTGGATGAGATGTAGAAGATACCCCACGCGTCAGCTGTAGGAAGTTTGATGTATGCTATGGTGTGTACACGCCCAGACATAGCATATGCAGTTGGTGTTGTTAGCCGGTTTCTTGCCAATCCTGGTAAAGAGCATTGGGCATCGGTGAAATGGATACTGCGGTATCTAAGAGGCTCATCCAAGTTGAGCCTATGCTATGGTGACGGTAAACCTATGTTAGAGGGCTACACAGATATAGATATGGCAGGTGACATAGACTCCAGGAAGTCTACATCGGGGTTCATGTTCACATTTACAGGGAGAGCGGTTTCTTGGCAGAGCAAGCTACAGAAGGTCGTAGCATTGTCAACTACAGAAGCCGAGTACATTGCAGTCACAGACGCATGTAAAGAGATGCTTTGGATGAAGAGGTTCCTACAGGAACTTAGCCTTAAGCAGGAGGAGCACGTGATCTATTGCGATAGTCAGAGTGCTATACACTTAAGCAAGAATCCAAGTCAGCATTCCAAGTCAAAGCACATAGAGATTCGGTATCACTAGATCAGGGATACTTTGGAACAGAAGGTGTTACAGCTTAAGAAGGTCTACACGGACGATAATGGGTCAGATATGACGACCAAGGCCTTGCTTAAGGGCAAGTTTGAGGTTTGTAGAAACCTGGCTAGCTTAAAGAAGGTGAATCCCTCCTGGGTCAAAAAGGGAGAGATTTGATGGGTTTTTTTGACCCGTTGTCCTTTCGCAACTAGGATGCGGAAAGGAGTTTCCTAAAACTATAAAAAGGGGTCCCTAGGATTTGTGTACGTATGTTGTGTTGATGAGAAAAACACAAGAGGGCTATCAAAGGTGAGAGAGAGAGGGAGAAAGAGAGAGAGGAAGCTTGTAGAAGGGACGTTATGCTCGTGGAGGTGATCTACGGTGCAGTCTATATCTCAGCGCTCCTACATCCTCGTAATCGGTGAGATCTCTCTGGTTTTCTTTATTCTTTCATTATTCATCCACTTCTGCGTGAGTGAAGAAGATTGTAACGTTCTACTTCATAGTGGATTGTTGATCTGGACGAGGTCCCGTGGTTTTTACCTCTTTGAGGGTTTTCCACGTAAAAATCTCTTGTGTGGTGTGTGATTGATGCTTTGATTTATTTCATTGCTTTATTATCCATAATTCTGGTTTGTTTTGGGAGGCTAGATCCTAAGGTTTGTGCAAAGCATCCCAACATTACGGGCATCCAAACGACCCATTAGAGTCTATGAAGAGGATTTGGTGTTTGTATGAATGGTGGTGTGTGGTGGTTCCATTTGAAAAGTGGGGTTTTTTGATAAAAGTCCAAGCAATGAAGATCACCGATACACACTATGAGTTATCGATACACACTCTAGATAGCTGATATTAAGTGTGAATCACTTATATTCGCTAAGATCGACATTACAACACAGTTAATATTGGCAATCCACATTGTGTATTGGCTATCCTCAATGTATATCGAAGATCCACAGTGTGTGGATTGCCAACGTCCACTCGTATTAAATGCGTCATTATCCACTTGCATTAAATGCTTTGTAACCATAAACCCTTTTGAATCACATCATTTTAGCTTTCTAATCATCTTCTAAAAAGTAATCTCTTTCACTATGGCTTCTACCGCTGCTCGTTGTACTATTACTTTCATGGTTTCTATTTTTCGGTTGGATTTGTTAGATCTGAGTGGTCAGGAAGATATGGAGAGATTGTTGCACATCTTTAAGAACTTCATTCCTTAGAAACCATAGACATTCCTTAGAAACCATAGACATTTTTGCACGGGAAATGGCATCCGTTTTATAACAGGTTCGAGCCATTCTTTGATAATTCTGAGAGGTTGACAAATTTTATATTATGATGTCACAATGACTTTGTTCTCATCAAGCTCTCTATGAACAAATTAGAGAACTATGAGAAGACATTAGTTGATCTCAAGTCATGCTAGGTGCCCTCCATCATTGTAACTAGGGGTGTACACGGGTCGGGCCGAGTCGAACTGGCCTCAGCCCGTCCAGGCCCGTTCAACAGCCGCACTAGGTCCGAACCAGACCGGGCCTGGTCACCGAGCTAACATCTCCAGTCTGAACCGGGCCCGAGGCGAGTTCGGGCCAAGTTCGAGCCAGTTTCGAACCTTCAAGTTCGGGCCAGTTTCGAACCTGAGTTCGGGCCAGTTTCGAACCTTACAGCAAATTCATGGGAAGGGCTTTGGCAGGTAATCCGCGTCCCATTACAAGGCTCTCGATCAACGATTTAGATAGTTGAATTATAAACTCCACAAAAAATCTAACTAGTTAGGACATTTACATACATTTGACAAAGCATAAAATAAAACATTTTATACAAACTGAATACAGTCATACACTACTGACTACTGTTGAGGAAATTCAGCTGCTGAGCTCGAGCTGCTATCTAAATCTTCATATACGTACTCATTCACCTCTCCCTCTTCAGAAGGTGGAGATAGCTTTTTATCGCCCTCCTCTTGTATAGTTTGAATTAGATTTTTCAAACTATTTTTGTGAGAAGATTTATACGTAGTTCCCAACGTCCTGTAAAACGCGCCCAGACTGGAGAGAAACTTAGCTGAATTCTTACTATTCTTCTTTTTACCCGTGCAGCTTGAACTTGCTTCAACATCATGTGGTGTTGGAGGACATCGCTGATGTGTAGAAGCCTTTTCCATACTGCGCTTTAAGGTGAGTTGGAGTTGTTCTTCTTCCAATGCTAATAATTTAGCTTCCTTCTCTGCCTCAGAAAGTTTGGATTGAGGAGTGGAAGTTTTTTTGTTTGAGTCAAGAACTGCTTGGAAAAGAACTTGAAATATTTCTTTTGAGACTTTAGGACACGGTTTTGCATCTCCACCCCGACAGGATAAGTGTAATCTGAGCCGATTAGTTTTGTTAACAAACTTGGCTTCACACAAATTACACAAAATCTTTAACTTTCCAGACTTTGGAGAATGGACTAAGGAACCATAGTCCCAAATGTCAATCGATGGTTCGCTTGAAGACATCTGCATATTGTGTTGGAAAAGTATTTTAAGTCTTTTAACAATAATGAAATACCAACATAAAATAAAAGCAATTTATGGATAAAAAAGAGTCATTAATGCATTACGCAGCTTGCATAACATCCATCAACATAACAGAGAAATAAAAATAAAAGTAAAAAAGAGTACCCATTACAGCATTTGTAAATTCAAATAAACTAACAAAATCAAAACATCCATCCCAAACATCCATCATATTGCTATTGTTTCATGTGTTGCGGCTCCATTCACATTCTCCTCCTCTTCCTCATCCAGATCATAACCTCCTAGATTCGGACGCAACCAATCTTGTGTACAAATTAATGCTTCCACTGTATCCGGTGCAAGGGAACTTCTAGTCTTGCTCACGACCCTGCTCCCTGTGCTAAACGCAGATTCTGATGCCACTGTTGAAATAGGAATTGATAAAATATCTCGTGCCATCGTCGATAGTGTAAGATATTTTCCTTCACTAACTCGCAATTTCCACCACTCCAACACATCGAACTCTGAATCCTGCCGTCGTACGACCGACTCTTTGAGATACATGTCTAACTCTGATTCTTTCATGTCTACGTCTGTATTTTCTTTCGCTAAGAAAGATATGAAATCAGCTTCGTCGTCGCAGCTTGAAGCAACTTGGGATCTAACTTCAGAAGCACTTGGTGTGGACACTGTGGTTGTATACGCGGTGTACAATGCTTCGATTACGTCACGAACTTTCGAGGTTTCAGATATTGCCTTTTCAGTAGGATAAATCCTCGTGAAGATGTACTTAACATAACTCATCTTGCGCCGAGGATCAAGAACAACAACTAAGGACATTATCAGATGGCAATCATCCCAGTACTTATCGAACTTCATTTGCATACCACCTGTCATGATTTGGAGAAAAAATGGACCGTCATCAGCAGCTTTCTTCAGGGCATCCTTGATCTTCCACACAAATGGAAGAAACATATTTGCTGTAGGAAACTTATTGCCAGAAAATATTTGTGTACAGTCATAAAAAACCTTCAAAAATTTGTGAACTTCTTTCGCTTTGCTCCAATCATCATCAGTAGGCAACCAAGCATATGTTCTATCACGCACTGCATATTCCGGAAAGGCATGTTCCAATTCCAAGGCTGAATCTAACATCTCAAAAGTGGAATTCCAACGTGTGCATACATCTAACTTCAACGTTTTTGGAGACGTCAAATTCAAATGTTGAACGATGTCATTCCATATGCTCAATCTTGACGGCGAGCCTCTTATGTACTTCACACTCTCCCTCACATTCTCTATAGTTTGGTCAATTGATTTCAACCCTTCTTGTACAATTAAGTTGAGAATGTGTGCACAACACCGAACATGAAATATTTTTCCCCCAAAAAATAAACTGTCGGTTGCCTTGAACTGGTTACGTAAGAATTGTATGACACTGTCATTTGTCGAAGCATTATCTAAAGTTAATGAACTGACTTTCTTTTCAATGCCCCAATCTCGTAGACAGTTGTAAATGCAATCTGAAATAACCAAACCAGAATGGGGAGGTGGAAGATGGCGAAAGTTTAATATTCTCTTGCAAAGTTTCCAATTTTCATCAACATAGTGTGCAGTCAATGAAATGTAACCCTTTCTTTGATTCTGCGCCGTCCACATATCAGACGTCAAACTTACCCTTGAAACCGAATCTAAAACTGCTTTCAGCTTCATTTTCTCACTGGCATACATCTTCATGCATTCTCTCTTCACAGTAACACGGGAGACCTTCTCAAACTGAGGATTAAGGTATTTACTGTATCCCATAAATATTTCACTCTCTACCATCTTAAATGGCTGCTCATCAATGATAATAAGTTTTGCAAACCACTCCTTCAGCTTCCCTTTTTCAAACTTATGAGTGGTAAGTGTATCTTCAGAAGCAGATCCTTCGGACTTTGTAAACGATAGCAATTATTGGCCTGAACGTGGAAGTTTAGGTCTCCTTGCACAAGTTTTTCTATGTCTGTTTAAATGAGACGTCGACCCCCCGACACTTTGGTGTATAGACTTTTGCAGTGCATACATCGGATCTTAGGGACATTGTTAACTACTACTTCTTCAAAATCATCCCAAACAGCTGACCATTTCTTTCCTTTGTTTGCAGCTGAAGACCCCCCTGCCTCAACAACAAGTGGTGATGTGGCTGACGCACCGGCACCGCTACTAGGGGTAGCCGTAGGTGGGACTTCATCCTCACTAGCCATATCTAAAGATATGAAACAATTTCGTTTATCCTTGGACCTTACTCCTTAGTAAAGAATTTCCTAAGCGGATAAATCAGTTACCCATTCAATGCTGGATAGATAGTAATACTTTCATTATTCAATTTAAATGACACGCCAAAATTTCGGCAGCATCTCCCCTTATCTCTCCAGAATATATTAATCTTGGATTTGATTCACACGTCAACTATCCACACAAAGTGGGGATATTTGATGAGGAAGTAAATGCAAGAAATATATCCAGAGAGAATTAGGAGAGACGAACCGAAACAGGCATGTGCATTTAAATTAGAATAAATGAAAGCATTACTGTTTGTCCAACATTGAACTGTCCAAAAAGGGATAATTTGAGAATTTCTATGCATCCATGAACACACTCAATCTATGTCTGGCAACATAGAAATCCTCAAATGGGTAACTGATTATCCTATACTACAAGAACAACATAAAAAATAATTAAATCAATTATCCATTCAATGTTGAATAGATACTAATGCTTTCATTATTCAATTAAAATGTCACGCCAAAATTTCGGCAGCATCTCCCCTTATCTCTCCAGAATATATTAATCTTAGATTTGATTCACACGTCAACTATCCGCACAAAGTGTAGATATTTGATGAGGAAGTAAATGCAAGAAATATATCCAGAGAGAATTAGGAAAGACAAACCAAAATGCATGTGCATTTAAATTAGAATAAATGAAAACATTACTTGCTTCTATCAACATTGAACTAATCCAAAAAGGGACAATTTGAGAATTTCTATGCATCCATGAACACACTCAATCTATGTCTGGCAACATAGAAATCCTCAAATGGGTAACTGATTATCCTATACCACAACAATAAGAACAAAAAAATAAAAATATATCTAATAGGCAATTGGTATAAGCATTAAAAAGATTACAACTAACTAACAAAAACAACATTTACAAAAATATAAATAACTACTTAATATGCATTAAAAAGATTAAAATGGAGTGGCAGGAAATCTAATAAATGAAAATTTTTAATCATTCATTAGTCATAAGATTCATAAACAAAACTAACTATAATGTGATGGCCCTTACACTAAAAATCTAATAAATGAAAATTTTTAATCATTCATTTATTTGGTAAGCAGATGGACAAGCCTGGTTTTATCTTCATAGTTAAAGCCTATTGTCTAAAGACTTGATGACCTATGGTCTAATTGAAGTTATGGCCTTTGATAGAGTGGAGTGGCAGGAAAGTATTCATATAGCCGAACCCAAGTCGTTGAGATAAGGCTTAGATCAACGAGCATATAAATAAATCATTTGTGCCTCTTTTTGTGTGTGTGTGTGTGTGTGTGTGTGTGTGTGAGTTTTAGATGGTTTTATCTAATTATGTTAAGCGGATAAATCAGTTACCCACGTGGCATCGTTCAACTTCAATCGTTCCTAATATTCAATCAATCCAAATATGCCACATGTTAACAGTTGGGATTTTTTTTATATTTGTAGATATACTATATTCATACTCGTTCGAGCTAAACCGAGCCAAGGTTCGAGCCAAACCAAACCGAGCTAGCATACAACTTAGACTCGACTTGATTTTGAAATGAGTTGGGATTTCCGGCTCGACCTAGCTTGAATAGACTATTTGAGCAAAACCAAATCGAGTTAAATCAAGCCAAATCGAGCAAGCTTTAGAAGCAAAAGAAAAAAATTGTTATTTTTGGTCATTTGCAATGTACGGTGGATTCCTCCTATCTACTTGATCATATATCATTATGAAAGTAAGTTGGAGAACCATGCTGAATTTGTTAGTTGACTAATTTTGTAACGATGTCAACAATGCGAATAGATGTTCATTTGAATCTACAAGTGGGGCTTGATAGATATCCATGCACCTACTTGAGGGGGAATCCTATATCACTATAATGATGATCTCAGGAAGTTGAATGGCTGAATTTGTTAGTTGACTAATTTTGTAACGATGTCAACAATGCGAAAAAATGTTCATACACATGATATATTTAGCTTATTTTATTTTGCTAATTACATCATTTAAATGTTTTTAAAAACCTATGGCACTATTATTTTGAAATGGTATCTGATATTTAAGGACCTTCTCTCATGATGATTGACATATATTGTGTTTACATTTAACTAGAGATTGTTAGCGTCGTATATAAAAAGATATGCTTGCTCGAATGCAAAGACAGAAGACCTATGGGCTGTTCTTGAGGAGGAATCTGGTGAACCAGTGACCATGCTAATGAATTCTTGGACAAAGCAAAAAGGATATCCAGTTGTCGATGTAAAACTAAATGATAACAACTTGGAATTTGAGCAGGTTTGTTATTCAATTTCTTGTTTCTTATATTTGGTCAATTCATAAAATAAAGTCGCTTTACTAAAATGTTGTTGTCTCCCTGCAATATCTAGTGTTGTACCATTTCTAGTTAAGTTTCAAAAACTCTGCTTAAATATTCACAGTCCTATGCTTGTTGGCTATCTTGTAAGTTTTGATAATTTATACATGATTTTAGATGCATTCTAGAAACCTAGAAGCTCCAATAGAATGAAGTCACGGTCATCTGCATTTCATTAATAAACTGGTTCTGTAAATGGACATAGAATGATCCCCTTTATGAAGTGGCTGAGCCACTCCTTACGTGCGTGCATGTGAAATGCCCAAGTCGAAGATACATGTCTTGTTTCCTTATTTATTTATTTATTTTTATTTTTTTCTTTTTTTGAATGGCATACAAGATACATTTGTCAGTAATCAAATGAAAGAATTTAGATATACTAGGAGGTGGACCTAGTCAGCGTGCTAGGAGCCTAGGACGAGTTACCGACCATGGACCATTTTAAGAGTACGGGGTGGGCCTTGCCAAACAGCTTCTGCAATGTTGTTGGCCGTGAAGAATTTGTGTTCATCTGCTTGTGCACTCGTGGCAAACTTAGCATGAGTTGGGGGTTGCATCATCAAGGGTCCCCTTGGTGGCTTGTTGTGGAGCATGTCTCCGCTCCACTATTTGTGATGTGGCTCATATGGTTGGAATTTGGAAAGAAATTCAAGTATGTGTGAAGACCACAATAAAAGTATGTGTGAAGACCTGTGCTGGGGCTGTGTGGGCCCACAGAGATACTTTTGGAATTTGGATGGCTGTGAGATACACCTGTGCTGGGGCTGTGTGGGCCCACAGAGATATCCGTGACAAATCCACTCCACCCATCTATTTTGAAAGACCACAATAGATATGAATCTAAAAATCAGGCAGATCCAAAATACAGGTGGGCCACACCAACGAAACAGCGGGACCGGAAACTTCTACCATTGAAACCATCCTGGACCTGACCATGTTCATAAGGTTACTACCACTCAAATAAACTGTAGGTACAAATCATACCTGGTGGTTGGACGGCCGGACGAGCGAGCAGAGAGGCGGAGGTCCTTTGGTGGTTGGACGGCCGGATGAGCGAGCAGAGAGGCGGAGGTCCTCTGGTGGTTGGACGGATGGACGATTAGAGAGAGGCGGAGGCCGGACGAGCAGAGAGAGGCGAACGAACGGTCGGATGGATGAGTAGAGAGAGAGAGAGAGAGAGAGAGAGAGAGAGATTTGGTGGGGGCCGTGGGGCCGGGCAGGGAGAGATTTGGTGGGGCTACTGCTGCCGCACTGGGGTCGAGCGTTTTCTCAAAAGAGGGAAAGGGAAAGGACGACGGGTAGGGTTTTTTTTTTTAAACAGGGTATATATACCTTAAAGTGCGGGCGGGCCGGGACGGGACGGGCCAGGACGGGCCGGGTTTCGGACCGAGTCAAGCCGAACTGGGTCATATCCGAACTTGGCCTGAACTCAATTTCAGGCTGAGAAATTTGACCCGTTTTGACTCGAACTTAGCTCCGGGTCAGGCCGAGTCGAGCGAGCTAACCGGGCTAGCCCGATTTGTGTACACCCCTAATTGTAACGCCCGGCATGATGTCCGTTCACTCTTTATAGTCATTCACAGATTACAATATCAAATTAGAAGAGAATGCTGCCTTACAGAACCATGAGGACGTCTATGAAGTCAAAATTTTTCTCCAAAAAGCCGGACACGTAGCACTAGTAAGTTCAAATTAATGAAAGAGGTTGAATTTCTATTACGTTTCGAAGAAGAGCTCTAAACGAGTTTATAAGGCCTCTATGAACAAGAAGGGGTGAAAACAGTTTCATGAAGGGAGCAATTATCACGGACTATTGTGGTGTAACGCCCCAGTTTTCGAACCTCGAGCACAACGCTCTTCAGCTTCAAAAACCCAAGTGTTATCTATGAGTGCTACACACGTACAACAATTTATAGTAATCAGAGTGCGAGGAATTCAAAAGTTGACATGGTGAACCATTTCATAACAAATCATATTAAAATCCTAGTCCACTCAGTTAGGGACTATTAGTACAAAACCATAAGATTCAAATGTTTCAAGAGTCAGTAACTAGAAAGAAAATAAATGCTGATTGAGCCCATAAAATTCCGTCACCTCCTGGCGGGGCTCCTCTTCATAGAAGTCCTCTCCCAATCTTATGGGATCTGCATCCAGGTTCGCCCCATAAACACCCTCATCTACGCCTGCATTATATGTACGGTTATATATTCAAAGGATGGGTGGCCAACTTAGTGGGAACTCTCCTCAAGATTACACACTGCCGCATCAGTTAAGCATAGTTCTGAATAATAAAACATATAAAACGATTCTTGATGCAATCTTGTTTAAGTGCATGGGTGCATGAGTACACATCAACTGGGAATGCACATCTAGTTGGCCAATTGAATGGACCTTTCAACAGTCAGTCCATTCATGCAAGAGAATAGGTCTTTCAAACAGTTAGCTCATTCAACTTGCAAGGTAGTGCGCCTTTCAAACAGTCGGCTCACTTAGGCATGAATGGGTCTTTCAAACAGTCAGCTCATTCATGCATGGGGATGAGCCTTTCAAACAGTCAGCTCATCCCTAATGAGGGAATATACCTTTCAAACAGTCAACTGATCCCCAATGGGGGAATGGACTTTTCAAATAGTCAGTCCATTCAGGCAAGAGAATGGGTTATTCAAACAGTCAACTCATTCAACTTGCAAAAGAACAGGTCTTTCAAACAGTCGACCCGCTCAAGTAACATAGTGGGCCTTTCAAACAGTCGACTCACTTAAGCAAGAATGGGCCTTTCAAATAGTCGGCTCATCCAAGCATAAAATAGGTCTTTCAAACAGTTAACCCATTCCTAATAAGAAAATGGACATTTCAAACAGTCAGTCCATTAGAATGCAAGTGCCATGAATGCATGATTGGCTAATCCTTGCCATTATTATTCCAATTTGTAAGTAGCCAATTTAGGAAAGCTCAAAGGTCACACTATAGGGGGCTCGTCACCCAGCATAGGCCGACAACTCGGGCATAGTGTCCCATTCCACCATCCCCGGCTCATGAGACTCCATCATTAGGATGTTTTAATGGCATTCTCCTTAACCAGTGGTTAGTCACAATTTAACAGTAGGGCTTGTCATTGCAATGTCACTCCAATTAAACCCATAAATCAAGGTAACCAATAGATCTAGGGTCCATTATGATCACTACCAATCAAGTTACATCCCAAGTCCGGATGTATATGTATAAGTGGGGTTCTCCCACTAATAAATGTAATGGTTCAAGTTTCATAAGCATGTAATTCATAAATATTCCTTAAGCATGAATTGATATACAACATATAGATGTTTACGCAAAATAAGTATTGAGCATGTAATTAAATTCAATACCTAACACAAATAATTTGAAAACAGAGTTATTAATTATTAGTAAAAATTAAAATGGAACTAACGCCTAAGCTAACATGGAAGAGGAAAGCTCAAGGGGTAGAATCCTCACCTTATGAGTCGACTACCCCTTATCTTTTCTTTTCGTTAACTATAAACTTATTCAACATCTATTCGTTTACCTTGGCAAGTCAGCTTGGTGCCACTAGGTACGTTCAAGCCTGAGAGGAACAAGTTAGCTTTCTTAGAGAATGATCAACACTAACCTACTATAGGCGGTATTGAGGTCTCCCCATATCTGGAAATGATTAGGTAAGAAGTGAATTGACTCACTGAGTCAACTCAATCGATTTGGACCTAGTCGGAAGAGCCACCTAAGATTGTGCTACCAGGTGAATAAGACCCTGAAACAATCATAAATTTGAGTCAGCTTATGAGACTCAAGGTGAGTCAACTCGGTCAGTTCCAACAGCCTGACTCAACAACTCGGGATTCAGACCATCCCTATTGGACTGGTGTTACAACTTAGCCCCTACATGCAGCTGTTGCAACTCCATCAGCCTGCTCACCTTGCTGTCGGAAGCTTGACCATGAATGGAGCTGGCCTAGCTTTGGAGGCCCTCCTGGTGTGAGCGGGGAGGTGTCGCTCGAACTCAAAGTGCAACCCCGACATCTCTGATGAGTGCAGGGCCGACCAATCTAGTTTGACATTTCAGCACTCACACCAAGACATTCGATGGGCCTCCAAAGAGTCCAACGGCTCCAAAGAACTCCTGCTGGCGAGTCTAGAAGCTAAACTCGACCCTGAACCCAGTAACGCCTTGCTGAACTCCAAGTTCTCTTGCCTTCTCTCTTTTTTTTTCTCTCTCTCTCTCTATCTCTCTTTTCTCTCTCTCTCTCTCCCTCTCCTTCTTTCCCTCCAGTTTTCCTCTGTCACGGAGCATTTGCTCGCCTGACTCAACTCGCTTCGAGTTGGCTTGACAAACTCAACTGACTTAGTAATGGCAGCGAGTCCCGCGGCATCGGCGAGCCTGTTCTCGCTCACTCTCTCTCTCTGAATTTCTTAGTGGGAATCCCGAGGAAATAGGGCCCTATTTATAGCCCTAGGGTTCACTCACGACCGCTCCTATCCTTATAACGAACGGTCAGGATAGGTGGCTGCATCCCGAGCTTCCTCTCCCTCTCTCTGTTTTGCATGGGAATGATCCATCAATGGGATGGATTTCTCATTACCATGGCCCACCGGATGAGTGTTTTTTATCTAGAAATGGGGCTCACTACATCATGGTGGGATTTTCAACTAAACAGAGAAGATGGGTTGTCTTCTATGGCATATTTTTATCGACGGTCCCTCTTGTCGACCCGATCCATATGAAGGGACCGGATGGGTCCTATGATCATTGTGGGGTCCACTAATCTCATCCCTGATCATCATCCAATCATCTCATAAGATTTTCCCTGTCGCAGCTCTTTTTCTAGCACGAACAGGCGATCTTTTCAGGGGAGCTGCTAGGGTCATTGCTGCCCTAGTGTGGATGGTCGGGATTGCTTTTGAAGCTTAGGTGGAAGGCTCAAATCGAGCCAGCATGTTTTTCAAAAAGGAAAACACCCGACCTCCTTTTGCCATTAGCAGGATGTCTCTCTTTTATCGGTGCTGGAAGAAAGGCTGGAATTTCCGCTAGATGAAGGGTTAAGATTCGTAGGAGAGGGCGCGCGGGAATCTCCAGCATGGCAGGGAGAAATAGATGGGAAATCCCTAGTCACACATGCCTCCTCTCTGTTTGGGCCCACATCTATGTGCATGCGTGTGTGCATGGAAGTGTGGGAACTGCGTGGTCCCGGTCAGATTCGCGGTTTAACCCCGATGACCGGCTCAGATCTCTGTAGAGGGGCATGATGGTGGGCCACTGCTATCACAGCAGACGACTAGTTCGAATCTCCTTGCGGGTGAGAAGCCGAAAGAAGGGAAGAATCCCTCCTTTTTTGGAACTTATCGGGTCAAGACAGGTTTGACCCGGGCCTTTAGTCCCATGCACTGCAGGTGCATGCTTACCGTGGTACACACCTAATCCATCGTGGGGTCCACATCGGTGTATTGTCCAAATCTACTCCGTTCATTCTTCTTGGAGGTCATCGCCAGGGCTTCTGATCACTGATCAGACAGATTTAAAGCTTAAGTGGGTCGCGCATTTCGATTGGGGGGGCCCAGTTAGGGATATCTATCGATCTAAGGGTCAATTTAGATTTAACCTAATAATCAATGGTTATAAGGGCCCTAGGGTCTGCCTCACTGAACTCAAATGGCTGAATTAGTGGTCTGATGGCCTGCATGCCATAGTCAGGTGGTAAATCATCAAATCGAATGTTGTGGACCCGATGGACGATGAATTCACTGAGCCGGGTCCCAAAACTTGTGATGTGTGGTTTAATCATATTGTTATCGACATGATATAAGCTGATCTAAAGTCAGTGTCTTTGATGTTACGATATGTTATTTTGAAAACCAATCGGATGGATGGCTTGATGAATGGGTGAAGGCACTCCTATTAGCTTGATTTAGGCCAAAATTATTTTGTTAAGTTAGATTGTGTTTATATTAACCTAGGTTTCCATGGCAACACTCATGTATCGAAAGTATGGGGTGTTACATGTGGTCTTAGCCAACCGCGCCTCTCAATATAAGTCATTGCAAAATGGGCCAAATTAAGATGTATTTTCTTTTGTACATGAAACTTTTCAATCATCCTTCTATATGTACTCTTCCGACCATCCTCTTATATATCTATTCCCTATACTTTTTTCTTTTGAGCGTTGAATTGAGAGAGGTTAGAAGAAATGATAGCAAATCCATAGTTGACTATTAATTGTCGATACGAGCTGAGAATTGGTGATACACACTGTGGATTGTTGATACTCATTGTGGGTCACAATTATTCTCTTGCACTAAATGCATTATACAAGTGTTTAAACCCTTAGTGAAAGAAAAAATCAACCTAGAGGACCAAATCGCCTAGATGCTACCCTCATTAATCCCATCATTCCAATTAATGCCTTACAATTTTTAGTGTCTTTCCTCCTTATATATTCTTTGTAACCATCAACCCTCCTTAATCCCATCCTTCCAACTTCGTAACCTTCTTGTAACCATCAACCCTCCTTATGGCTTCTGAAGCTGGTTGTCATGCCATTACCTTCTTGATTTCCATCTTTCGGTTAGATTTATTGTCTTTGAGTAGTGCAGGAAGGGATGTAAAGATTGTTACACATTTGCAAGGACTTCATCCTTTTGAAACTTTAGACATTCTTGCGCGAGAAGTCGCTACCGTTTTACAAATGGTTCAAGTTATTCTTATAGGATTCGAATAAGTCCGACAAATTTACATTCTGATGATAGAACAACTTCATTCTCATCAATTTCTTCAGGATCAGCTTAGACAAGTGCGAGAAGATGTTAACCTTGACTAAACCACTAGAGGGACCCTCTACATGAAATATTACTATAATACCTAACAATCTGTCGTACAACACTATAGGCTTAAAGAGATTTTAGGACATCAAATCAAAATAGAAAGCCACAATGCAAAACTAGAAGGTCGTGTTCACAAAGTTATAATTTAGCTTCGAGAAGCCCAACAAGTAGAACTATTAATGGTCAAATTAATGGAAAAGGCATTATAAAAATGGGACAAAGTTTCCTTGTGAGAATACTTGTCCAGCATAAATAAGATGATGTCCTAACATATTCATGGAGGGAGAATTTATAATGTTTGTTGCGATTTTGGTCAATTAGACGTCTCAATATGGGTCAGTTCAAAATCAGTCACATTAAGATGTATTGTCTTTTACATATGCAGCCATCATCCAATCATCCTTTTAATGAATAAATTCTAGTCCACATTTTTATTTTATATGCGACCACACTTTGTTTTTTGTATCATGTTCTTTAAATCGCCTATACACACTATATATCGTCGATACACACTTTGAATTGCTGATAAACATTGTGGATCATCGATACACACCATGGATCGCCGATACACACTAGATCACTCATACACATTGTGGATCACTGAATGGCCTTTAAACGCACATGGATGTTGTTGTGGATGTAGATGTGAATGTTGAATAGATAACTCCATAGACCTACCTTCATGTTTACTTCAAATGCAACATGTTGATAAAGTCACGGGTGATCACCGTTCCAGCAAGCAGATAATGATCAGTCATACATCAAAAATAACTAGTTGAAGCTAGGCTAAGTTGTCCGAGATAACTTATACATATAAAGTGATTAATGGAAAGGAGGATTCATATCAAATTCTATGATAAATGACAATTCATTCATTTCGCCTGACCGTACAAAATATTAGTCAGCCAAATACCACTCTCCCACTGCTCCTTTACCATATATAATATGCAAGGCTAAGAAGGGATACTAGTAGGATGGCAAGCCATGTATCAATGGTGTGGGTTTGGGGAGGGATGATTGGTCCATTATATACATCCAAAAAGAAAATGTAAAACAAAAGTGATAGGAATTCATTGGATTTTGAATAATAGTTGATCATGATTGTAAAACTCAACGGTATGTTCTCAAGATATTAGATAACTATATATGTATAATATTTTTATAGTTTTATGTTAATCCTTTCATGCTTTTGGTGATGATTATTTGAGTGGATGAAAAATATAAGCATTGCTGTTGTGTAATGATTTTGAGAGTTTCGCTTGTGAAACATTGTATTTATTGAAAATTTTCAAACTTTTTTAACACATTAAATGGAAGAATCTTGTAATTCATTATGAATCACTAATATTCATTGTGGATCGTCGATATCTACTGTGGATTGGCAGTGACTATCGGCGATCGACAATGAATATCGACAATCCACGTTGACTATCGGCAATCCATGGTGATTATTGATAATCAATAATCAATATTGCTCTATTGCAACATTCCTCCATTGCAATATTCATCCATTATAATATTGCTCCATTATAACATTCATTCATTATAACATTCATCCATCTCAACAATCATCCATTACAACATTTATCCATTTCTAAGTTTATATAAATCAATCATCCATTTCAGCATTCATTCATTATAAAAAGAATAATGATATTAATGAACTAGCAATTACAACACCCAATGCATACATTTTCTAAGGGGTTAGCGTCCTATTGAGATGTCTTGAATTTATAAATTCTACCTCGTCTTCCTCATCTTCAACTTCAACTGGTTCAGTTCTTTGTCTTTTGGTCTTTCTAAACTGTTGTAGATAGTCGAAAGATAAGGTCTATCTAAAATATGAGACCTCATTCTGCAAGTTAACTTACAAGTTAATATTATTGATGACATGACCAGTAACTAATAACAAATCAGACTGAAAAAAATTTCTTAAGAATCTTACTGGGTTAAATATGATCTCCCGGTTGCTATATAGGAAGTTGATATATTTCATCATGACTCGTATTTGCTTTCATCAGTCTATGTTGGGATCCCACTTACTATTTTGAACAGTCATTTTCTTCCCAATGTTTATTGCCCCAGTCACATAGATGGAACAACCATCTCAACCCCTCCGTGTAGCCATTTATAAACTCATCATACTTCCAAGATATGGAATGGATGCTATCGAATAATTGAATCAGTTTTCTTTTCAAGTGCATGACAATTAAAACCCGATGTGTATTTCAGACATTGTGTGAAAATTATACCTACAAAACAGATAAGCAGTACTATAAATACATCTAAACCAAACACAACATATAATGTTAAATCAAGTAAGTCACATAGAGGTGTAATGACAAACTTACATAATCGAATTTTCACATCTCCTCTTGGAAGCGATGTCCTCTAATAATAATCAAAACTTGATGATTAATATCCTTCAAGATGTTATCTTTAGCTCTATAAACATGCATTTCAACACCATGTTCTTGTAGTAGATTGACATTGCCTTGAAAAAGTTCTTATCATTAATGAATCAAAATATTATAAGTTAGATTAGTTCCAATATAAGTTAAGTGTACATATTAGTAATTGAACATTACCCAGAACAATGATGTTACAAACATGCATAGATATTATAGACGTAGATCGATCAAAAAATCCATATACAAGTCGATTCCCTGTGCAAGCCCCAAATTATTAGTAAACATATATAATATAAAATGAAGTATATAAGAGACTTTTATGCCAAAATTTTATCATATCATCAACCTATGCATTCTTCCATAAACATTTTAGTCAAATCAGAGCACCATCAAGATAGGTTGCCTTAACAAATTCATATCCGTTCTTAACGGGTGGTCCATATAACTACCAACCATCGATGGCGATTCGGCTCTTCATGGTGGTCCACTACTCTAAAGAATAAAAAATAAAGAAAAAGAAAAGGCCAAATGGTCATGCCGTGCAAGGGCCCCACCTTTTGAACCCTACATGAGACCTAGTAAGGCCCACTGGATTGTCTTGAAATAAATCCAAGCCGTCCGCATGAAAATTGTTTTAATTTCATGCCATTAGATGAAGTTTGAGGACAAAAATAATCACGGATGGACCACACTAATGAAAATAGTCCAAAATTAACACACAATGCTCATGCAGTTGTGGGCCACAAATAGCTCCAAAAATATCTTGAAATAACCCTACTGTGGGTTCACGGCTGTCCGATTAAAGTGAACAGATAAGATCGGCCAAGGGGCGGCTCCAATCGTTGATTTAGTAGGGCCCACACCCCATTCTCGTAGGGCCCTTTCGACTTCCATGATTAGCTATTGCTGTATGAGGGGACAGTTGGCATATGGGCATTTTTATCATTTAAATGCAAAAAAAAAATAAAAAATGCCTAGAGGGCTAAAAAAGATATGAATTCAATTTCTAGTGTCAACACCTTTATTACATCATAATCGAGGGTCATTTTAATTAATAACCCCACCTAAGAGTCACATGCTCAGGAGGAGAGAACACCCTGAGGAATTGTCCCCTATATGTTGTCCACACTTACCAACATGGCATAACCGGTAAATGAGACCACTCTGCTAATTAAATGGGCCACGAGCATAGAGTAAATTAGTAGCAATGACTTGCCTATAAACTAGTAAGCGTTTCAATGGTTGCCATTTAAGTCCTACTATTTCTTGTGGCGACATCCCACCTAGGTCGAAAGAGTTGATTTGAGCATTGTGGGACCCCTCAACTCAATCAAAACTTAGTCCAAGCCTAGCTTAAGCCTAGTCCAGATCCAGCCCAAGCCTAAGTCTAGTCTAAGTCCAAGCTCAGGCTGCATTTAGCCTTAGGATCATAATAAAGCAAAAGGAATCAACGCAAAGGGATACCCAGACTTCAATGGGGACACCGATGAAATCTTGGCCCCATCCATATGGTGGGCAACGCACCATGAACCGCCCGATACGTGATATTTTAGTATGGGGTAAATAGAAGAGAGAAAGGAAACCCCACCCGAAGAGTCCCACTCAGGCCAAAATGACCCTTTTCCCCTAGTTATCTACTAAATTATGCTCCATAGAAAGCCCCTTAGCCAATAAATTGTTGTCACATGGCACATGCATGCCATCAGCCAATCATAATCTTTCAAATCCTTTTTAACCCCAAGCTTCTCAAAACCCATAAAAATGATGCCCTTAACACCTATAAATACTCCATCTCCTTCACTTTCATGATCACTCATCATTCATCATCTTCCTTCTCTTATCTTCCATCAACAAGAATCCTAAGATCACCTATCTTAAGGAAGAAGAGAGGAAGAGTGGGTCTAAATCACCCATCCACCAAAAAGAGAAGGAGAGTGAAAGGAGAGGAAGTTATTATAGCTCTAGGTTAACCTAGCCAAGCCCACATCTGAACCACTTGAGCCATCAAAAAGCCAAATCTAGTCCACTTCAATCGATCCTTGAAATATCCTGTTCACCCACTTGTCTGGCTCAAATCCATTTCATCCATACTCGCATTAGCATTATGCATCATCACTTCTTCTCTAACCCATTTGCTCCCCTAGTCTACCCAATCATATGCTCTATGGCTTGCCAAAACTTTGGATTTTGCCCATCAAAAGTGTGAACTGATAGGGATTAGAACTTCATAATCACATCACTCCTACATTGCATACATTTATATCTTCCATTCATTACACTAGTCAATCGAAGTGTATGTTTTGTAGCTTGCCAGTTCTCTGGATCCTACCCATCAAAAACTTGGATTGACTAGACCTTTACTACTTTTTCAAGTATGCAGATTTGGGCAAATAATTTATTGCAACCCCTCTCTTGAGGTGGGCATCACATTATCACACAACACACCATCCAATTCATTTAAACACAAGAAATAATCAAATCTCTTATACTTCGTTGAATCCTATGAAGTAGAGACCATACATTCGTATGAGCAAAGAATGTGCCTAACACCTTCCTTCTTTGTCACCATGGTCTATTACTCATAATCTTGGGGTGTAGATCAAGAGTCAATTGGACAAGAAAATTCTTAAATTCTTTGATTCATAAGTTCTATAGGATATAGCCGACTGCAGAAATCTAAGTAACTAGCCAGTGGTGACTCCAAGTTAAATATACAATACCCTAGCTCACAATTATACCAAAAAACTTAAAAGGCCCGCATGAGCATGATCCACCGACAATCCATCGTCCACATGTGGCCCATTTGAATTTTGGGATCTTCATCACGTTTGAGCGCATGTCCTTAAATGAGCTGGCTAAATAGATAGATGGAGTGGATATAACACAAACATCAAGTTGGAGCCCATTGAGGTTGGGGTTGCAGGGGATTCCTTTGGTGATAGACTGATTTGTGGTGCATGTTGCAAATGTTGCCCATGTGAGTTTGCTTTTTTTTTTTTTTTTATCAAACATACTTTTAGATTGTCACAATTTTTAGAGAGTTCGCTTGATGAGCGGTATTAGATGAAAAATAAAGAAAATTTTATTTAAAAATTACCTAATTAATATAAAATTTATATTTCCAAACATTTTTCAAAAACATTTTTAGGAACTTACCTCATTAAATAATTCAATCATAGCTGTGCTACCTTCCTCACAGTGCCATGCATAGGGGTGTACATCGAGTCAAACCGAGTTGGGCTAGCCTCAGCTCGACTCGGCTCGAACACTGGCTGACCTCAGCTCGAACTCGGCTCGACTCGGTCCTCGAGCCTGATTGGCTAGCTCAGATCGGTTCGGTCAGCAGCTCGGGCCGGCTCGGGCAGAGTTCGAGACAAGATCGAGCTGAGTTCGCCATTGAGGCATTTCCACAAACACTTGAACTACAATTTCAAAAACCCACTGTTTTACAAACAGAGGCAATGGTTTTATAGGTGTTTTATCAAACACCTTCTAAGTAACATAAAAACCAAAAAGAAAAAAGAAAAGAGAGAGAGAGAGAGAGAGAGAGAGAGAGAGAGAGAGAAAAGATATTTGTTTAATGTACATACCTTGTTTGCCACCGGCCAAACCTTCCTTGCCACTAGCCACATTTCGTTGAGTCATTTTATCAAACAGTTGGTAAGCAACATCAATGGCAAAGTAACCGAGTCACCAAACTGGTTCGATCCGAGTTTGATTCGAAACTTCGGCTGCCGGATTCGATCGAGTCGAGTCGATCGTAGAGGGTCCCTGCTCGAACTCGGCTCGAACTCATTTTCGAGCTCAAAAAATTGGCTCAACTCGGCTCGAACTCAGCTTCGAACCGAGTCGAATCGAGCTTTTTCGAGTCGAGTCTAGCGTGCTACCGAGCTAGCTCGGTTCGTGTACACCCCTAGCCACGCAAGTAAATGGGTTGGTGGCTTGGGTGGGTCCCAACATGATGTTAATGTACAATCCACCTTGACAATCGGGTGCGTCATCCCATGCTAGGCTAAGGGGCTGAAAATTAGCTCCATCTATGATTCGGGTGGACCACATGATTGAAAAGTGCACAAGGAAATGCTCAGGTGGCCCATGTGAATCAGGAATAGATATGATATGGGTTTGATTTTTGGTCAGCGTGCCTAAATTTTTGTGTGAAATCTAATGGTTGGAGTGGATTTCATATAATTATCATAGTGAGCCCTATAAAAATCAAGGGTGGATATCTCTCTTCCAAATATTTACTTTAGCATGGCCCACTAGAATCACATGGCAACCTGATTGTTTGTTTCCAGACCTAATATGGGACTAAATATCTAATGAGCAGAATGGATCTTAAATAAACATTAAGGTGGGCCCATTAAAATCAAGAGTTGCATCCTATCCCGTTCTTTTTTAATTTGTTAAATAATCTCTCTGAATGGTTGGAGTTATTTTTTGGGAGCCCACCATGATACGTATGTGAAGTCCACTCTAACCATTAGAGGCATAAGGCTAGTTTACGCCTACAGCCAAAAAAAGAAGAAAAAAACTTGCTCATGATCAAGGTGACTTGTGATTAAGGTGGATCACACCAAAGAAAATAGTTAGGAGAGATATGTGTTCCTTTGATTTTTTTATTTTTTTTTTGGGGTTCCACCATGATGATTATATAAAATCCATTCCAGTCATTAGATGCCATATGAAAATTTAGACTTGGGGCCTAGAAATTATGTCCATTCATGATTTAGGTGGGCCATATCAAGGGAAACAATGGGCCATATCAAGGGAAACAATTTGGAGGGTGATCGTTGGCCTGTATATTGTTTCCCATCATGTGATCTACCTAATCACAGATGGGGTTGACTTTTGGGTCCTTGGCCTAACATGAGCTGAAGCAAGTGGTGGTCAGGGTGACTTTTACATGAATATCATGGTGGGGCCCACCCAAGTATCCAATGCTGGGATGCCCAGGCAGTGGAATGATAATGATATCTTAATGAGGTAGCTTTAAAAACAAAAAAAAAAAAATGCTAAGAAAGTACCTGAAAGTAATTTTCATATTATTAGGTAGTCTTTTGTTAAATGTTCAAAAAAATAAACACCGTGTCAGTCGTTCGGATAAACCCATGCTCAGCCCCCGCTTTCCATTGTTCCTTGTGGTGTGGCCCACCACGGAGTTCGTATCACAACATGTGGGCCCCAAGTATTTCTGGTATTCCTTCTGGACATATATGGTGCGCCCAATAAGGTAGGCCTCACAGATCTCAAGTGTTATTCCCTCTAAGCCGATTGCGTACGAGAAAACTTTGTGAGGCCGCCCACCATGTGTCTTATATGCTCTGTCATTCATTTTAGAAGCTCATTGTAGATCATGACACCAAAATTAAAGCATATCCAAATCTCAAGTGGACCACACCAGAGGAAAGAGTGTGAATTGAATGCCTACTGTTGAAAATTTCTTAAGGGCTACAAAAGTTTTGGATCAAGCTCATATTTGTTTTTCCCTTCATCCATGTTTGTGTGATCTTATGAACAGGTTAGATGACAAATAAACATCACATTGGCCCCTAGGAAGGTTTCAACGGTGGACATCATTATTCCCGCTGTTTCATATGGTGTGGTCAACTTGAGCTTTAGATATGCTTTAATTTTGAGGTGATGCCCTAAAATGATCTGTAAAAATGAATGGACGGAGTGGATAAGATGCATACATCCATGGTAGGCCCCACAAAGTTTAGTTGCTGAGTATGCAATCTGATTTCTATTGAGCTTTTTCCCACGGTAAATCTCACCTTTTACCCACCGGCTTTTCTGAATCACCTAAACTTTACTTTCTCAGACTAAACCACTTATGTACGGACATACTATTTGCAAACGTAAATACCCTTGCTTTATGAGTTACATTCCTTGCACCTTCTTTTCATCGTTTTTCTTCCTAAAATCTCCATTGAATCTCCAGATATTACCATTTTACATCTGCCCTCTATCATCTTGCTCAGGGTTACGTTCATTCCTTCAAACTGGTTGCATTTATATACTTCAAATATTTTAGGTTATCTCCATAAAGGTTTTTGCAATCTTTTAAAGGATTCTAAATCTTGTTTCACTCTAAAGCACCATTCTTCTACTTCTTCAACTTGGCTTTCACTGGTACAACGGTTGTGGGAGGTAAGGATGTTTAAAAAAGCTGGTGGGTTAAAGGTCAAGTTTACAGTAAGAAAAATCTCATAAATGTATTTTTATTGCAGTTAATGACAATTTACCGACTACATGTGCAAATTCAGCTAGTAATTCACTGAGAGTACTTGTTCACAACCCCAAGTGCAGGGTCGCGATGTAGTAATAACTTGGTGAGACCGAGCTCGAATCCATAGGGACTAAACTTGTACGTATTCCGAAAATAACTAAAAACAAAACTAGAATCGGAAACTAATATAAATTCTAGAATAAAAGAAGTAATTGTGAATGAGTATCAACAATCAAAAGGAAACTAGAGCGTCAAGGATCCACTTATAGCTATCAAGATGCTATCTTGCTTGATTTAATAAACACAACTGGAATCGAAGTCCCATCTTTTCCAGCTGGAAGATAAAATAATTGAAGCACAATCTAAACTTTGCATTGAATTAGTTTGCACATGAAGAAGTATTGTGATGATTAGAAGGGATTTCATCATTGTACCATGCCCAGGAGACGATGGTGAACAATAAGATTTACCGATCTCACAATCTCAAAATGGAAAAGAAGATATTCAAAGCTATCGCAGCGTCTATTGTAATTTAAGTCACAATAAACTAAGAAAACTAAAAATATTCTTTAAATTCAAACTAGAAATCAATAAAGTTCAACATAAACAAGAATCAAAGCAAAATAAACATCCCAACACGCTACAAGCTTCACTTCTTAGCTCTAGTTAAGAGGTTTAGTTAACCATCGACATAATTAAAACTAAATCTCTTAAACAAAACATAAAAATAAAATATGAAAAAGGAAGAAAAACTCTTAGGAAGCTGCTCCACCCTTTAGCTATGCTCCTTGAACCCTAATTCGTGTTTAGAACTCCTCAATGAACCCATATTTATATCATTTGCTTAGACCGACTTTGAAACTGCCTCAAATTTATGCAATAGAGTTACGCATAGGTCGGACTGAAGTCACCTTCGGTCGAACCAAAGTCGAGTTTGAATCGTGATAGGATTCTTTTTCAACAGTTGCCCGAATTCGGTTACACCGAGATTGGGTTCGGTCAGACCGAACTTAAGTTTTGGTCGGATTGGTCGGATTGAATTAATCCTCGGTCAAACCAAATTAACTCTGAAATTCATCGTTCTTCACTGGAGCTTTTTATAAACTTTTGGTCGCACTGAATCCTTCCTTCAGTCGGACTGAATTATCCTTCGGTCGAACCAAATTAGTCATAAATTTCATCGTTGGTTACTAGACTGTTTTGTGCAATTTCGACCGGACCGAACTAGGTTTCGATCGGACCGAACTATCTTGTTTTCTGCTACGAATCAAGCTATCTTCTCCAGTCTTTTCTTTATCCTTTGTATTTGGCTTCCTTAGATCTTTGGCATGTGAATTCTTCATTCTTGTTCTCCTAAGATCTATCATTTGTCTTGGTGATTCTTGATCATCAAATCCATGCTTTTAACATTCTTTTCAATTCAAGCTCTCAAACTCACCTCGCAATACAAACATATATAAAACATACTCATTAAGCATTATCATGTTCATAAAACCAAGATATAAATAGGGGTAAATATGCAATATTTGACACTCAACAATACTCAATCAAATTTAACTAGTGCTCACTCGAAATTGACGAAGAATTTATGGAAATTTACCAAAAACTTGCTGAAATATACTGAGAAGTTGATGACAATTGACCGATTACTCATTCAATTTTATATAGTGCTCGGTCAATTTCATGTAATGCTCGGTGAATTTCATGTGAAGCTCGGTGAATTTCATGTGATGCTCAGTCAATTTCATGTAGTGCTTGGTCAATTTCATGTGATGCTCAGTCATTTTTCCATGACATCGAACCTAAATGCAACATGAGACTACTTACCTTCTCTTTGGCATCTCTTGCGTTTACGAGTATTATTCAATTGCTTTGGTATACATTGGATTCCTTCTTTTAAGGTCACCTTCCTTACCTCTTTGAAATTCCATAACTCTGGTATGACATATTGTCCACTGAGATTTTATTCATTCATATCCATCTAAGCTTTAGTTGTAGACTTGAAAATTTTAACGCCCCACTTATTCTGTAGTTCCTTTAGCTTTACATCATCCTCATCTATTATTTCAATGAGTTCTCGGTCATCTATTATTTAACCGAGTTGTATCTTCTATTTTTTAATGATTCGTTGATAATATGTCATTGTGTTTGTTTTCAGATAATGGCTATGATAATCATCGTATGCTCTTATGGTGGGGATTTAGTATGTGAAAACAATCGATACACATACAAGGGTGGAAAGTCAAAAAGTATTGTGTTGTTGGTGTTGAGACTACATATAAGGAGCTTGTATCTACAACGTACAAGATTATTAAGAGTACACTAACGAATTGTGATATTAGGATGAAAGAATTGTACCCTTGCTAAAACCAATCAATCCCTCTAACTGAAATCGAAGACGACGAAGATGTGAGAGTGTTCTTAGTAGCACAGTTAGAGCATTCAGATAAATTTATCCTTTTAATCATCGAGACCGTGCAACACATTAATGAGACAATACACGAAGACCCTATGGGTGAGGAACATGGTGTGAAATTGGAATATATGGCATCACCTTTACAAGTGGGACTAAGAAACACTCCACTGCTCAAGCCGCTTCAAACATCAAACTTTGTGACTAGTCAAGTGAGTTGGGCAGGTGACCTTAACCTCAAATATGAATACATAGCACCACCTTTATCTACAAGAGCAGATTTTCCTTCATCATCCACCACCAAATTTGTACGTGTAAGTGACATTCTGCTGCCCGAGCTTGCTGGAACATCAAACTTCATCACCGGTCAAGTTAACGAGCCTTTTGAAGATACTGCATTCACCAATGCAGATCTGTCGAAATATTTGGATTCATTGGATGAGCCGATTGATATAATAGTTGGCCAAACATTTAAGGACAATAGCAAGTGCCAATATGTTTTAATCCAATTTGCAATTCGCAAAAATTTTCAATACATGGTCTTGTACTCATTATCCAAGAGATTCACTGTGGTGTGTTTTGAAGATAAATGCAAATGAAGGGTTCATGCATCTAGGGTGAATGATGCAGGGATATTCAAGATAAGGACTTATACATCTAAACACACGTGTGGCATGTCATGGATGAAGAGTGATACCGACAATCAAGTAATAAGTTAACATGTGAGCTAATTGTTAGCCATATTAAGCAACGCCTAGGGTTAAGGTCAAGTGATATTATCTTCTTCATGTAAGAGAAATATAATATTCTTATTAGTTAAAAGAAGGCATGGCACACTAAGGAGTTCGTAATCAATCGCGTAATGGGGTCTTATGAGGACTCTAACAATAAACTCCCGATGTATTTGCATGAGTTGAGGAGGGCCAACCTAGGGACAGTGACTGTCATGCTTATTAACCCATAAATGAGTAGGTTCGAGAGATGTTTTTTTACGCTCAGACAATGCATTCGAAGTTTTTAAAATTCTATGCGAAAAGGTCGTTATCATTGACAAGACGCACTTAAAAGGTAAATACAAGGGTGTTCTATTTATTGTTACGGCCTTAGATGGCGACAATCATATTTTTCCATTTACTTTTGGCATCGTGGAATCAGATAACAATAATAGATGGAATTGGTTCCTTACCCACCTCAACTGTATGTTAGGGGCTCTTCCGATTCTTGTAATTATATCATACCAACATAAAGGTTTAATGAAAGAAGTTCCCAAGTCTTCCAACATATAATCCATGGCTACTGTGCCTACCATATATACAGAAACTTGCTGGACACATTTAAAGATAAGTCGTTAGAAATGTATTATTGGCGGGCTATAAAGATTTACAGGAAGGCTGCGTTTGAAAAGTTAATGCCTGATATCGAAATGGTCAACCCCCCAGTATATGCATGGTTGAGAGAAATAGGATACGAAAGATGAGCATCTTTACATTTTTTAGGAAAAAGATTCAACGTGGTCACAACAAACATATCTGAGTGCATTAATGCTCTCTTTAAAGAAGCACGAGAATACCCTATGATTATATTAATAGAGGTAGTAAGATTTAAGATTCAAGATATGTTTTACAAGAGAAGAGAATCCAGATCATAATTTGTAAGGCCGTTGACACCATGGGTCGAGAAACAGTTAAAGGATCTTGTACCGAAGGCTCGAGATGTCCGTTGTCATGTAATTTCTCGCAATAAGTACTATGTTGTGGGAGATTATAATGATACAGTTAAGCTCAGTGAGTTGTCATGCACATGTTGCGAGTTTGACATAAATGGGTTCCCTTGTTTGCATGTCCTTTCAGCATGTATAAACTATAATATTCCTAATTACTCACACTGCTCCCCATTTTACACTGTGCAAAATTATCAGATCACGTATAACGAATCCGTGTACCCGGTATGTGACAAGAGCCAATGGGAAATATTGCCCGAATTCATGGAGTATTGTGCGAGAATTAAACCCCCACAACAAAAGAGGTCAGCTGGAAGACTGAAAAAGACAAGAATTCTTTCATGTGGAGACGAACGGAAAACAGTAAAGATCGGAAGATGCAAACAAACGAGACATAATCACCGGAGGTGAAAGTTTTTAATAACCGAGGAATAATGTACTTTGTAATTTATTTTGTGTTTGAATGATTTATGTTGTAATGTTTTTGTGTTTTAATGTAATATGATGGTGAATGATTTAATTTGAAAACATCTATAAATTTTGTGTTTGAATAATTTTGTTTAAATTGTAGAGTTACTACTACAATTGAGACTTTGAATGATTGAATGAGGATACTGACACTGAAGATTGAATTCCCTCTGTCAAGAAGTCGCACATTGCAAGTTCTTGGTCAATTTCAGTGAGTTGTTGGTCAATTTCATGATATTGTCAATTTCATATAGTGTTCGGTCATTTTCCTGTAGTGCTTGGTCAATTTTATATATTACGCGGCCAATTTCATGTAATGCTTGGTCAATTTCATGTATTAGTCTGTCAATTTCAAAAAGTACTCGATCAATTTTAAGAAGTGCTCAGTCAATTTCAAGAAGTGCTCGGTCAATTTCATGTAATCCTCGGTCTATTTCATGTAATACTCGGTCAATTTCATGTGAAGCTCAGTCGATTTCATGTGATGCTCGGTCAATTTCATGTGAAGCTCGATGAATTTCAAGTGAAGCTCAATCAATTTCATGTGATGTTCAATGAATTTTATGTGAAGTTCGGTCAATTTCATGAAGCTAGAGTACCTCCATTGTAGTCATTGGTCTTATCCGAATCATTAAGGGTGGAACGGTTGCAGTGGCCTCACGCCTGTGTCCTTTGATCTGCTTAGGTTTTTCACTTCCAGTTCATTGCATACAAAAGGAAATTTATTTATAGTAATGCTCATGATCACTATAGAGATGCTCATCACCTTAGCGTAGGCAAACAACATGGACACGGTGTCCCATACCATCATGCCCAACTAACGAGGCACCGCTAATCATATCACTAAAGACATTGTTAGATCTTCTCAGTAGAGATCGTGAGATTAAAGCATGAACATCAAATCTAGCAGTATACTCATTAGTCGAGCATTTCATCGAACATGCATGGGTCCATTGTGATGTATCTGACTTATCAACACCACTCATTTGTTATCTTAGTTGAGTTCAGGGCATAAGCTACATGAGGCGGATCCAAAGCTCAAGTGGACCACACCAAAGGAAACAGCGAGAATCAAATGTCTACCATTAAAAACTGCCTAAGGCCCTTAAAAGTTTTGGATGAAGCACCTTATCCATGTCTATGTGACCCTATGAACAGGTTAGACCCTGCATTGGCCCAACCTAGTCGACCCCGCAATGTTGACCGGTCCACCCAGTCGACCTCATCTTGTTGTCTAACTAGACAAAGATTAGCTACTAACAGGTTGAGTAGCGAAACTGGCTATTGAAGTGACGTCACCAAGTTATGTGGGTCTCACCATGATGTATGTTTGGTATCCACACTGTCCATTCATTTGGAGAGATCATTTTAGGGCATTAGCCAAGGAATAAGTCAGATCCAAAGCTTGAGTGGACCCCACCACAGAAAACAATGAGGCGTCGACTCTACCCTAGGGTTACTGCTGACAATTTA
This sequence comes from Magnolia changhungtana, assembly GCA_030180095.1. Taxonomy (NCBI): domain Eukaryota; kingdom Viridiplantae; phylum Streptophyta; class Magnoliopsida; order Magnoliales; family Magnoliaceae; genus Magnolia; species Magnolia changhungtana. Next base: position 3,639,006 of record JASAUF010000662.1, read on the forward strand.
CGCATACCAAGTAACTTGTTCATTTGCAATGAGGCGTTGACTCTACCCTAGGATCCTAACCTGGTCGACCGGGTCCATCGTTGAAAGTTGTTTCCTTCACTGGGCCTACATTGAGGTTATCTTATCATCTAACTCATTCATGGGAAAGTTGTTTCCTTCACTGGGCCCACATTGAGGTTATCTTATCATCTAACCCGTTCATAGGGTAACACAGACCTGGATAAGGGGAAAACATAAATATTATCTTGATCTAAAACTTTTAAGAAGTTTTTAATGGTAGGCATTTAATTTCTGTTATTTATTTTGGTGTGGTCTACCGGAGCTTTGGATCTGCCTCATTTTTTTGCCCATGCCCTGAACTAGCTAACATAACAAATGAGCGTTATGGATAAGTCACATACATCACGATGGACCCATTAGTAAGAGATGTCCTCTCATATGGTAGGTATGATAGGCAAAGTGGCACTGAGGCTATTGGAGCACATTCTAGCACTATAAATAGCTCCCAAATTTCACCCCCTTTCTCCTCATCTGAATTTGCAACTCCAAACTTGGGAGAAAAGGAGAGAAAGGAGAGAAAGGAGGTGCAAGAGTGAGGGTCTGGCTGCTTGGAAGAGGTGAGGGAGTATTTTCTCGGAGAAGGTTGCCCCTCTCCCCTTCGACCTATAAATTTCACTCCCTTTCTCCCATACGAATTTGCAACCCTAATATTAGGAGAAATGAGAGAAAGAAGAGAAAGGAGAAGTAATAGTGAGGGAGTATTTTCTCGGAGAAGGTTTCCCCTCTCCCCCTTGACCTATAAACTATTCGTTACTGTTTTCACTGTCAGAACTTCTCCGACAATGATTAGGGGTAAGGTTGTGATTCTCGCTTGTAGGTGTAGGTTTTCTAATGGACTCTGTCCAATCCGTACAAACCCATATGCTCGTGTAGGTAGTCGGCGATCTTTCCCAAAAAATCTAACCATAGAAGTAAGTCCGAGTCGGTTGTGCTAAGGAACAATGTAGACCATTATTTTTAGGTTAATGCTTATCAAACCTTATGAAATTGCAGTTTAGACCACTATAGTAGAAGTATGGAATAGGTCAAAGTGTCCTAGAGGGGGAGGGGGGTGAATAGGACTTTATAAAATTTATGCCAATTTAAAATCCTAATCCCCTATCTTGAACTAATATGCAATTAATCAAGATGTAGCAATCTTAACTCTACAGGCTTCCAAGCCAAGTAGAGGATCCAAATAATAGACTACTCAGGTTGAACAAGTTAAGCAATTAATCTATGTAGAATCGTGCATATGAGTGTGTGGGATGTGATTTCTATTAGTTCTAACCATTCACATGCATCATTTTAAGCATTCAAGATAAGCATAATCAAATGAGTGTGCAAATAGCAATCCCAAACACAATCATATATAGTGGTTCGACTATGTGCCTACTCCACTCTCGACGGACGCACTCAACCCTTAAGTGTACTGAATTTCACTAACAGAGGTTTTAAATCAAGTTCACCTCAAACTGTTATAACCTACACAAGGTTAACACTAGGACCTACACAAGGTTCCTAAGGATGCCTACACAAGGCAAATCATCTTATACAAGGACTCAACAGTTTATGCCCTACACAAGAGCAAAGGTCCTACACAAGGCACCTAGGTTTAGGCCACATAGGCCAAGGTCCTATACAAGGGCTTAGGTTTAGGACACACAGGCCAAGGTTCTACATAAAGAACCTAGGTTTAGGCCACACAGGCCAAGGTCCTACATAAAGAACCTAGGTTTAGGCCACACAGGCCAAGGTCCTACACAAAGGACCTATATTTAGGCCACGCAAGCCAAGGTTCTACACAAAGGCCTAGGTTAGGCCACACAAGCCAAGGTTCTACATAAAGAACCTAAACGTACTCTCCCATCAGAGGCCTCCACTTAGGGCTTGGTAAGTTTGAGATACAACCTGTGACCCAATCCTACACAAGGAATGATCTACAGGATCTCTGGACTCTAATGACTTACTTGTAAGTATATGAGCCTCATTCAACGCCTAATGAAGACGATCTCCCTTGATGATGGAGATTCTTCAGTTCCCTTGAACCCCAACACTTGAAGATGCTCCAATATAAGTAGTCGGGGTTGGGTCAAGGTATTTTATGGAATCTACTCTAATGAATGTTGATCATTTAAGAGACAGAGAAATTCTAGAGTTTATGCAATCAAGAGATTCCAGCTTAATGATATGTCATTAAGAAGGTAGCTGGAGAATCCTTGAATGGCGAAGTTCATTCTTCAATCCAATCTATTTAGTATCAATGATTAAAAGAGGATTGAAGGATGAACTTCTATGAGAAAAAGGTAAAGGATGTTAGATAAGCAACAACTCTCTCAGAGCTCACTCTTTTTCTCAATCCAACCACTAGAACCAAGCTTCTATTTATAAAGGCAAAAATCCCAATGGTAATATAATTGTCAGAATCTGACTGCATTCGATGTCATCGAACTTGATTTGATGTCATCGAAATTTGAATTTTGATGTCATTGAATCTAGTTCGATTCCTCGAATTTATGTGTGATTTTTCTTCAAGGCTTGCTAGACGATTTCATGTCCTTATTCGATGTCATCGAACTTGATTCGATGTCATCGAATTTAGTTCGATTCCTCGAACTTTTTAAAAGATTTTTCCTTAGAAGCTCGTTGGGCATTTTCTTATCCTTTATCAATGTCATCGAACCTGATTCGATGTCATCGAAGTTTGAATCTCAATGACATCGAATCTAGTTCGATTCCTCGAATTTTTAGAAGTATTTCTAAGAAGCTTGCTGGACAAAAACTAAGTTCTTCGATGTCATTGAATCACCATCGATGTCATCGAATATACATGTTTGATATCATCGAAGGTATGTTCAATGAATTGAATTTTCCATCCATATATTTATGTGGTTGCTGGACATATGAGAGTCATTTTTCGATGTCGTTGAAAAATGTTCGATGTCATCAAACAGGTGTGTTCGATGTCATCGACCCAAGTTCGATAACTCTAAGTGACATGCAAAAAACTTATAGAGTTTACTTATTTGAACTAAGTTTTAAAACATTAAATTCATTATTGTTCTTAAGACTTTTAGAGGGAATTATATACCTAGGGTGCTTTGGTCATGGGATGTGAGGCTTAATTTACCTTTGACGTTCCTGAATCACCCATTCGGTTGAGGCAACATCTTGTATTTTCTTCACATGGGGCTCACTTGATTTATTGACTCAACCGTCATGCTAATTGACAAACAAAGGCACTTTTAATCTCCCCCTTTGTCAATTACGTGACAAAACACCTAGAACAACAACCTAAATTGTGTGTACATCAACTTTACATAATTTTACAAAGATTTTATCTAACACACACACACACACATAACAGAATGTCTTTGGTGCAGCTGCTCCCCCTATCATCCTGCAGCTGCTGCCCTTATCAACTTACATCACCATGCTCTTAAAACATACAACCAGAGGTTTGTCATGGTGGAATTGTTCTCCCCCTTTTTGTCAGTCATTGGCAAAGGGTTAGTGTATACCAATATCACATTATATGACTGAAGTAGAACTTGAAAAAGACAGAGGAGAACTGTAAGACCCGTGCCCTAGTCCATACCGTTCCGTAGGCTTCCGCGATCCTACCGGTGGAATTTCGGCAATCCTCGACCCGTTTCCGACATTTGCGCGCAATCCTACGCCGAGTCCCGCATACCGAAGTCGGCTCGAATCGAAACCTGTACCTTGGCGCCCACGCTATTGCCGCGATTCTAACGCCGTGACTCGCGTACCGAACCGATACCTAGGCTGGAAGATGTCAGTCTGCATTCATTTCGAAGAAACACCCCATATTGCGAATTACGAGGGAATCTCTACGAGATGTCCCATCAATCAATCAATGTCAAGTACAAGTCAAGTACAACTATACCTCAAGTACAAGCCCCATCCCTACTTTTTCCCTCAAGTCAACTCTCTTTCCACCTCACCATTCCCTTTACAAAATTTCAACCACAACCATCTTTCTTTTACAAGATTTCAACTGAAACCATACCTCTCCTTACAAACACCACTCCATCCATCCCTTTAAGCCCATCATTTCTCTCTCTCCCTTATTTCTCAAAAACACTATCCCAAGCAACTAAGAACCTCAAACGTCCAAGCCTCCCCAACTCTCCCAAAGGCTAAGTGTGGCCCACCCTCTCATCTCTCATCCCCACCGTCAAGTCTTCATCATCTACCGTTAAACATTAAGCATAGGTGCATGCAAACCTAAGGGAGCAAGGAGAAGGCCTAGAGGTGGGTGATCCACTGTTATTTCTTATTTTAGGGCCCACTTGTTGGTGGGACCCGTTTTGATGTATGTGTTGTATCAATGGAGGGCCCATAGTGGCGGGGTCCCTCCTCTCTCTCTCTCTCTCTCTCTCTCTCTCCTCTCCCTAGAATGAAGTGGGCCCCACCAAATCATGTTCAATTCACTCCATTCATCAAATGGTGTGGCCCACCACATTTTAGGCAAAATCCACCATCCGGTGGAAAGCCCACATACAATATAATATATGATATTTATTTTACATTAATACACACACACACACACACACACACACACACACACATATATATATATTGGTGGGCCATGTCCAAGTGGGACCCACCACGATGCTTGTGCCATATGGAGACCGTCCAGCGTCTCTGGATGCTGGACGTGGTGCGGCTAGAGGGAAGTGTGGTCTAACGCTGGTGAACTAGCCAACTTTAAAAAAATAATAATAGTAATATTTTTTTTTGTGGGCCGCTCATGTAGGCCCCACCTGGATGAATGTATAAAATCCACACCGTCCATATTATTTTCTGGCTAATATTAGACGTTGAGCCCAAATATTAGGCCAATCTGATTATCGAGCGGGCCATACCATAGGAAATAGTGGTGTTGGCTGTTAAAATACTTTTTTTCATTTTTACTCGCCAAAAATATATGGCATATTAGACTCATTAGGACGGTCCTGAGCCATGGAAGCTAATGGGCGGGATGGATTTCCCGGATGCGAGCCCCACACAGGAAAAACCGTGGAAAAAAAAAGACAGCAGCAACTGCTGCTACTGCTGACAGACGCAGGCAGTGCCTATGCTGCATGGGCGGTGGGCGGACGAGCTGGCCTCACGGCTCAGCTGTGGGCCCCACCGTGATGCGTTTTGAACATCAACACCGGGCATTTGTTGGGGCGTCCCCAAAAATCAGCCGTATACGGAACTTAGGTGGGCCACACCATCTAAAATCATGTGAAGACATGCCTAAACATATAAAACCACATGATGGGGCCTACCCGAAGTTTGGATGTGGCTGGAATTTGGTCTGGACCCTCAGTCAGGTGGGACACACATAATGGGTGGGCTGGATTTGTGAACCACATTTCGGTGGGCCCCACGCCCACCCCCAGGTCCAAGTGACCTTATAAACAAGTTGGACGGCAGATAAATATCACGGTGGGCTCCCTGCCCACGTGACCCTGTCAACAGGTTGGTTGGCAAATAAACACCACCGTGGGCCCCCCTTGGTCCACGGGACCTTATGAACAAATTGGATGAAAATAAACATTATGGTGGGCCCTGGCCACGTGTTCTTATGAACAGTTTGGATGACAAATAAACGCTACAGTGGGCCCTACCCAAGGTCCACATGACCTTATGAATAGGTTGGATTGCAAATAAACATTTCCAATGGGCTTAGGTGACCATATCAACAGGTTGGCTGGAAAATAAATGTATGGTGGCCTCCATGTGGGACCCCCCCCTGAGGTATGTTTTATTTCCACTCCTTCCATTAGTGTGGCCCATTTGATACACATGTGGCCCATGTGGTATGACCCACTTACCATCTTTAAGGCCAATTGTTGAGGCCCACCTTGAATTGTATAAGGCCAATTGTTGAGGCCCATCTTGATGTATCTCTGGCCCATTGTCGAGGCCCACTTGACACGTATAAGGCCCATGTGATTAGGCCCTCTAGATGTATTTGTGGGTCGTTGTCCAGGCCCACTTTGACATATATGAGGCCCATTTGATGTATTGGAGGCCCACAGGTCAAGGCCTAACGGAATGTACATAAGGCCCATTGTAGTGTGATTCCACCATGGTTTATATGTTGACCTTTATAGCAGGCTATGCCTTGAGAGCAAATGTTGGTTTGATGTCCACATTGTGTGAATAATGTTGGTTAAATGTCCGCATTATACTGTCCCTAAGGCTCACTGATAGGCCCATATTTATAGTGAGTAGGCCGTCTAGGCCCATATCCGTTATGCACAAGCCCATCACTAGATAACATGTTTAGTATAGATACATGATTCATGATCATATGCATCATATGTATATTTGGTATGAGGAGTAACTGATCATAGCATATGCCTTCAGGCAGACTGTTTATGGGCTCCCTAATAGGCGGAGTTGCCTACATGAGTGCGTGCCTCACGAAGGATGGCTGTATGACTAATAGTGTGATACATGCACTTACATTTATGTGATTGTGATATGCCCTAGCGACATCAGGGCCATAGCCTCCACGGACACACCGTGGGTAGCTAGTTGGATACCGGAAACCATGTTCTAAGCAATTGGGGCGCCATAGATGTCTCTGGGTGAAAGTCCCTGAACCCAATGGTACTAGAGGATGACTCCAACGTCGAGACTGAGTGGATATATGAGCGCACGAGGGCTGAATTCCATGAGGCCGTGTCTCCCACTGTGTCGTGGTCAGTTGGAAAGGGGTGTGGCCTTACTCGCCCGAGAGCAGGGGGCATTACTAGGCTGAGTTTGACCAGCTTGAAAATGGGTTCGTTATCGACTTGCTGGATAGATATTGGCAGACTATTGGCCAGGCGGATAGTGAGGTTTCTTACGCTCACTTGGACTGTGCTGATAGGAGAGAGATAGTGCTATTTGGAGTGTACTGAACCCCGGTGATTATCCAAACTGAGAACCGTACTGATTTGATGCTCTAGTGAGGAGTTGCATTGGTATGAGGATTGGCATGCTTGACTTACATATTGCATCGCATGGCCTTGGTGTGGCCGATAGCATTCATATCTTGTACTGCATAGCCTTGGTACGGCTGGTTGCATTTACATACTCATCAGCATGATTCCGCATTACTCTGGTATTGCATTCTGAACACGTTCGCACACACTTACACCGCCCTTTAAGCTTTCTATAAGCTTATGCATGATTGATGCGTGCAGGTGACGCCAGGACGCAGCCGTAGTCTCGCCGCAGTTGGAGCGTGCTGCCGAGCTTTTGGAGTTTTTTTCATTTTCAGTATATTGTATTTCCCTTTCATATGCCTTGTACTTCAAAGTTTTTTATCATAGTGGGTTTTTGTGATGGTGTTCTTGTGGTTATTATTCGTGGGTTATGCTTTTGGTTATGCTCATTACAAATCGAATCATGTTTGAAAGCCTCCTTATAGCATCCCAGGATCGAAACCTGGTATATGGGTGCCGGGAGCCGAGAATGGGGTACTACGGAGGTTGTCTGCACCGGATTCAGCGATCGGGGATTTTGTGAGCCCGGTTTCCGAGTTCGGGGCATGACAAGAACCAATATAGAGGAGGAATAGATATGCATTTAAGCATCATTGTACAGTATATAACCTTAGTCCCAAGCACAAATAAAATAGATATGCATTGATTATCATTCAAACATATGTGCAATATAGAAACTCACTGCCCAAGCTTGGTAGACATTCATCATTTAACATCAAAGAAAATATCCAGCCCATCCATGGGCATAAACAACAAAGAGAAATACCCTAAAACATTTAGCCCATCCATGGGCATAAACAACAAAGAGAAATACCCTAAAACATTTAGCCCCTCCATGGGCAAGACCAAAAGGAAGTTAGCTTATCCAAGTTAATGAATCATCACATACACACACATATACTGAGGGCATCCAAAAAGATATACATGCCCTAAGCACCAATAGTCAACCGTATGTATGTGATGAGGTAAGAGATGTGTTATAGAGCTGGGGCCACATCTAATAGAACGGTGTCATCACGGTGGTAGGTCAACAAGTCGACAATGTGTTGAGCAGTGCGCTGTAATGCTGCGACCATCTGCTCAAGTTTGGAGAGCCGCTCCTCCTTACGCATTATGCTTTCCTCTTGTCTCTCAAACCTGTCCTCTAGCCGCACCTATTCACGTAGAGTCACTCTAACATGACCCTGATGCCGCTTGTGGCGTTGTGCATGCATAGAGTCAGGAGTGGTTGGGATAACTGGCGGTGATCGTGCCTCGTCCCTTGTAGGTGCAGTTGTCTCTCATATCTAGGTCTCGGCCTGCGTTTCTTCTTATCTGGTTCTCCTGGAAGCGGATGAAATTTGAGATCCATCCTTTTGATATTTAGTTTGGTGAAGCGTTGCAAAGGACGCTAAGGATCATTTGTTATAGGCAAGGCCAACTCATTGCTCAAAACACTGATAAGGTGTGGAAAAGGGAGATGAGTGGGTCTTGAGGTGTGAACAATGATAGCCAATTGGTGGACAATCATGGATGGAAGACACAATTTCACTCCTGATGCAACACTATAGAGGACTAGAAGCATGAACGGGGTTAGGTCGACTCAATTTGTCCCTCGTGGATATACATTGGTAGAGAAGACGCCATGAAGAACTCGATATTTTAGTAACATGTATTTGGTCTTGAGAGCATTCCCTTGGTGCCAGGGAACGTCTCTACCATAACACATGAACTTAGTCATCAAGGAACAGATTATAGGGTCATCAATATCGAGTTCGGACAGACCAATCGGGGATAGTAAGAGACCGAACTGACTAGCAATTGTCTCAGCCATGATTTCTACGTTAGTCTCCCCAAATGTGATAGTTACAGAGGGTGGATCCAAAACCGGAGAATGACTGTAAGCAAGAAAGCGATAGACTTGTTCATCGTGACATGGCTCTCCAAAATCCAACAGTAGGGTCCAGTCCACGGCCGACAGAAGGGGTTCAATTTTAAAAACCCGAATGCACTCCCAATCAATCTGTTGCTCGTGCACTAGTTGTCTCCCAGTGTATTTTTCTAGTAGGGTGGCACTAGGTGGGGCAATCAACGGTCTAGCAGGAGGTGCAAGAGCAGCAAGCGAGCCACCTTTGTGCAATGGCTGTCGAGTAAGGTTACCACGTCTAGATGCAGGAGAACCTTGATTAGATGCCCTGGCCCGTTCTCTAAGGGCCAGGGTTTTCTTCCTAGTTGGCCGGGAAGATTCCCCTTCGGCCGGTGCTTTGCATTTGTCCTTTGCCATGTGTGATAAGACGAAGATTTACAAGGAAAAAAGAGGAAAGACTAGGAAGAAGAACAAGACTTGAAAGAAAAACTCCCAAAATCCAACCTATACACAATGCAACCTAGATTCATCCTATCTGTACAAAATAAAGTGAGGGGATGTGGGGTTTTACCAAGAAAGGCCTCGATTTGAGCTCAAGATCACCACCACAGCTTCAATGGGCCAAAGAAGAATGAGGAAGATGACTTCTGCCAAAAAATGAAATTTCACACTCGCCCAAACTTTTATAAGTCGGGGATCTTTGATGTCATCGAAACTGATTCGATGACATCGATCAATCAGAATAAGGTGTCATCGAAGAGGTGTTCGATGACAGCAAGTAGTGTCTGACATTTCAGTTCTTGTTATTTCTTCAACGTCATCGAAATTAGCTCGATGTCATCGAAGTGTCATTCGATTCATTGAATGTATCATCGAAGCAATAAGTTCAACATTGTTTTGAGCACTTCGATTAGATTAAGGAGATTTACAACATAGTATTGCTTCTTATCAACTTGTACAGTCAACAAAATTTATACAAAAAGGTGTGAGAGCCAAAATTATAAACACTTCCTATGTTTATGTTTAAAAAGAATTTGGAGACTTAAAATCTTCAAATATATCATGAAGACCACAAAAAGGATCATTTCACACATATCCAAGTCTTGATGCCATGACTTGGGCTTATTATTCTTGGTCACATGGTATCAGATAGATGGATCATTCTTTCTACTACTTTCAATTACCTAGCAGTTGTTAATTGTGCGAAGACCCTTCATAATAAGTATTTTGGATAGGTCTGAGATCTTGCACACATTTTTTGAGAATGTCACCACGTGTTCTTTGTCGCGGATTTGTGAGATACTAAGAAGGTTGTGTGTTAATCCTTCTATGCAAAGAGCATCCTTAATCTTGGGCATTTCAAGTCCTACTATTGTTCCTTACCCAGTTATCTTGGCGGAACTCCCATCTCCAAATGTAACTATCCCACCATCAAGTTCTATGTAATTGTAAAGATGAGATTTGTCACCTGTCATGTGTCTTGAGCAACTGCTATCAAGATACTATCTAGAACTATTGCCTGCATTAAAAGAAGAATGAGTCACTAGGCAATTGTTCTTAGTTTTTACTTCCCATTTGGCGATAATTTTTCTTGGAGAAGTTGATTTGTCTCCACCATGGGCCTGTTTGGATGTTTTGGGTAACTAAATCACATTCCCTTGTTTCATCAATTTTTTGGTTTTTTGATTCAGTTGAGCCACCTGACTCAATAACTCCTCCATTCTTTTATCATTTTGGGTGGAGTAGGATGTTTCCTTCCTTCTTTTGGTATGTATTTTGACTGACTTCTAATATTCTGTATTGTTCTTCCGGTTCGTTTGAATTTACTAGAAAAGTTGAAACCGGAAATGGAGTGAGTCCTACCAAAAGTAAGGCATTCAAACTTATAATGGCCTAAGTCTCCACATGAATGACAGATAGGAGTGTCCCTTGTGTTGTTCCCAGAGGCAGCATTTTTCTTAATCACCAGGGCTGCGAAAATGGGACTTGATTTGTAATTTTCATATCCCAAGCCTCTCTTATCCTTTGTGTTCTTCCCATCCCCAGAAGTTTCTCTAGTTTTTCGCTGCTTTGGGAGAATCTATGACTGAGTTCAACAGATTGTTTTGATTTCTCTGCATTAAGAATTAGTGTATGATTTTCATTCTTAAGGTGCATATTCTCATTTTTTAGAAGTTCAATCTGTTTGTTTAATTTTAGTGACTCAGATTTAAGGAATGATGTTATTCTTTCAAGCTTATCATTTTCTGAATGGTATTGTTGGAGATCATTTATCAAGTGGGTATTAATTTCTAGAGTCTTATTTAGATCTTTTTGTAGCAATTCGTTAGCTTGTTTTCAATAATACCAAGCTTCTTAAGAACATTAATGCTATGAATGTAAAGTTGATCATAGGCATCATGAATGTCATCATTTTCTTCTTCTTCTTCTTCTTCTTCTTCTTCTTCTTCACCATCTGAGGGGAGTGTCTCTTTGGCTTGAGGTTCATCCATTTCCTCATTATCCTTTAGATTGGGGATGCCAGTAGAAGTGAAAGCCATAAGTATTTTTAAAGACTTTTGGTCTCCATCACTCTCTGAATCACTGAATTCTGAATTTGATTCTTCAGTGTCATCCCATGTGGCTGCCATAGCTTTTCCCTTAGTCTTCTTGGTGGGACATTCAATGGACAAGTGCCCAAATTTTCGACAATGGTAACACTGAGGCTCTTTGGACTTTCTGAAAGGTTTGCCTATGTGGTGCTTGTTGTCCAATTGTTTGCCTTTGTGGTTGTATGGTCTGCCACGGTTTTTGTTAAAGAATTTTTTGAACTGTTGAGCCAAGAGAGCCACTTCCTGATCATCATTTTCTCTGTCACTTTCCTCCTCCTCAGTCATGGTTATATGTTTAGCAGCTTTGAGGGCATTACTTTTGGATTTTTGGGATGGTTTGAAGTGTAGTTCAAACGTTTGTAGTGAACCTACTAATTCCTTTACTTTCATTTCATCCATGTTTCTACATTCTTCAATGGTTGTAACTTTGGAGTTGAAACGTTCCGGTAAGGATCTCAGAATTTTCCTACAAATTTTAGATACTGGAATTTTCTCTCCCAATCCACCTATGGAGTTACGGATGATGTTCAGCTTTGTGAAAAATTTCATAAAGGTCTCATGTTCCTTCATCCTGATGTGTTCAAATTGCGATGTCAGAAGTTGTAGTTTTGATCTTTTTACTGTGCTAGTTCTTTCACGAGTTGTTTCCAACAAATCCCATGCTTCTTTTGATGTACCACACATACTGATCTGATTAAAAACTTCTTGTGATACATCACAGTAGATAGCATTCATCGCTTTGGCTTTAGATGTTTTCTTTTCTTTATCATGGGTAGTCCACATCTCTTTAGATTTGGGTTTGGTGATGGTTGTACCATTTTCAAGTACCACTTGGTCAGTTGGTGGCACATATCCGTTTTCAACTATTTTCCAAACATCATGATCTAGAGATTACAGAAAATAATGCATTCTAGCTTTCCAATACGCATAATTTGAACCATCAAAGACAGAAGGTCTAGACACTGATGATCCCTCTCCTTTGGCCATAATTCCCAACTTCAGTCAAGATCACTCTCTAGGTCGTTAAACTCTTAAGACGAACCTGCTTTGATACTAATTGAAATTACGGTTTAGACTGCTATAGTAGAAGTATGGAATAGGTCAAAGTGTCCTAGAGGGGGGTGAATAGGACTTTATAAAATTTATGCCAATTTAAAATCCTAATCCCCTAATCTTGAACTAATATGCAATTAATCAAGATGTAGTAATCTTAACTCTACAGGCTTCCAAGCCAAGTATCAGGTTGAATAATTTAAGCAATTAGTCTATGTAGAATCGTGTATATGAGTGTGTGGGATGTGATTCCTATTAATTCTAACCATTCACATGCATCATTTTAAGCATTAAAGATAAGCATAATCAAATGAGTGTGCAAATATCAATCCCAAACACAATCATATATAGTGGTTCGGCTATGTGCCTACTCCACTCCCCGCGGACACACTCAACCCTTGAGTGTACCGGATCTTACTAACGGAGGTTTCAAATCAGGTTCACCTCAAACCGTTACAACCCACACAAGGTTGACACTAAGACCTACACAAGGTTCCTAAGGATGCCCACACAAGGCAAATCATCTTACACAAGGACTCAACAGTTTATGCCCTACACAAGAGCAAAGGTCCTACACAAAGCACCTAGGTTTAGGCCACATATGCCAAGGTCCTACACAAGGGCCTAGGTTTAGGCCACACAGGCCAAGGTTCTACACAAAGAACTTAGGTTTAGGCCACACAGGCTAAGGTCCTTCACAAAGAACCTAGGTTTAGGCCACACAAGCCAAGGTCCTACACAAAGGACCTATGTTTAGTCCACACAGGCCAAGGTCCTACACAAGGGCCTAGGTTTAAGCCACACAAGGCAAGGTTCTACACAAAGAACCTAAACTTACTCTCCCGTCGGAGGCCTCCACTGAGGGCTTGGTAAGTTTGAGATACAACCTGTGACCCAATCCTACACAAGGAATGATCTACAGGATCTTCGGACTCTAATGACTTACTTGTAAGTAGATGAGCCTCATTCAACGCCTGATGAAGACGATCTCCCTTAATGACGAAGATTCTTCAGCTCCCTTAAACCATAACACTTGAAGATCCTCCAATATAAGTAGCCGAGGTTGGGTCAAGGTATTTTGTGGAATCTACTCTAATGAATGTTGATAATTTAAGAGACAGAGAGATTCCAGCTTAATGATATGCCATTAAGAAGGTGTAAGACCTGTACCCTAGTCCGTACCATTCCATTGGCTTCCGCGGTCCTTCCGGTCGAATCCCGGCAATCCTCGACCCGTTTTTGACATTTGTATGTGATCCTAAGCCAAGTCCTGCATACCGAAGTTGGCTCAAACCGAAACCTATGACTTGGCGACTGCGCCGTCGCCGCGGTTCCGACGCCGCGACTTGCGCATCGAACCGATACCCAGGGTAGAAGATATAGGCCCGCGTTCAATTCGAAGAAAACACCGCGCGTTGTGAACTTCGAGAGAACCCTCTTTCTCTCCAAAGTCAACTCTCTCTCTCTCTTCATCCATCCCTCTTTTACCAAAATTTCAACCCGACCCATACCTCTTCTTACAACACATCACTCCACCCATCCTCATCACACATCATCCCATCCATATCATCCCATCACCTCATTTTCTCTTTTATTTCTCAAATCTCCCAAGCAACATCCCACGTCCAAGCTCTCTCCCTCTCCCAAACACCAAGTATGGCCCACCCTCTCATCTCTCATCCCCACCATCAAAAGTCTATCATCCACTGTTAAAAGTCGAGCATAGGAGCATAGGAGTTCAAGGGATCAAGAAGGAGGCCAACAAGGTGGGTGATCTTGTATTTATCTTTTTTTTTTTATTTAAGGGCCCACATTGGTGGGACCCATCTTGATGTATGCGTTGTATAGGGAGGGCCCATAGTGGCAGGGTCCCTCCCCTTCTCATGTCTCTTTATCTTTCTCTCTCTCTCCCTCTCTCTCTCTCTATCCTCCCCTAAAATGAAGTGGGTCCCACCTAATTGTGATGAATCTACTCCATCCATAAAATGAAGTGGCCCACCACATTTTAGGTGAGATCCCCTGTTGGGACAGTGGGAAGTCCCACATGATGGGTTAAATGGTATTTTATATATTTTTTTATATTTATATTTATATTAATATAATAGTATGTATATATATACCTGCATGGTGGGCCACGTCCATGTGGGACCCAACATGAGGCCTGTGTTGAACGTAAATCGTCCAACGTCCAGAGACGCTGGACGTGGCTGTGAATTGACGCAGAGGTGCACTGACGTGCAACCACAAATATCAGCTTGGTTCAAAAATTTTAAGTGCACCACTCATACAGGCCCCACCTTGATGTATGTATTTAATCCAAGCCGTCCACCCTTCTCCTCAGATCATTTCAGGCATTGGGCTAAAATATGAACCCAATCCGTTGATCTGGCGGCCCATAGCATAAAGATAGGTATTTGCTACCGTTAAAATCCACCCGATGATTCTACACACCGAAACATACCCAATATTGGGCTTGTTTCGTCGATCTTGAGTCATAGAATGCAGTGGCTAGGTCAGATTCAACGGAGGTGGGCCCCACCCAGGAAATCCTGTAGAAAAACAAAAAGAGAGCGGCGACATAACACGCCTGCCGTGCCGCAGCAGCACACATGTGGCGCACACGCTTCGCTGACGGACCGGCAGGGCTGGCCCTCACGGACTCAGCTGTGGGCCCCACCGTGATGCATTTCGAACATCAACACCGTGCATTTGATGCGTCCCCTTTAAATTATGGGTTATCCCAAAAATCAGCCGTATACGGAACTCAGGTGGGCCATACCATCTAAAATCATGTGAAGACATGCCTAAAACATATAAAATCACTTGGTGGGGCTACCTGAAATTTGGACGCGGCTGAAACTTGGTCTGAACCCTCAGCCAAGTGGGACACACATAATGAGTGGGCTGAATTTGTGGACCACCTTACGGTGGGCCCCTGACCGTGATCCTATGAACCGGTTAGATGGTAAATAAACATTCCAGACCGTGTGACCTTCTGAACAGGTTGGGTGACAAATAAATATTACGGTGGGCCCCAGTCCCACCTCTGGTCCGTGTGACCTCACTAATAGGTTGGACGTCAAACAAACATTTTGGTGGGCCCCAAGCTCACTCCAGGTCTGACTGACCTTATGAATAGTTTGAATGTAAAATAAATATTATGGTGGGCCCCATGACCCAATCAATGGGCTGGATGGAGAATAAATATTATGGTGGGCCTCGCATGGGATCCACTGATGTATGTTTTGCAATCCACATCTTCCATTAGTGTGGGCCCCACTATGAGGCATGTACTTTATCTATGACGTCCATCCTTGGCAGGCCTTGGAAATTTTAATGGTGGAAGCTATTACCACCACTTATATTGGGTGTGGCCTACTTTGATATATATGAGGCCCATGTGACTAGGCCCATCTTGATGTATTTGTGGCCGTTGTTAAGGCCCACCTTGATATATATGAAACCCATGTTATGAGGCCCATTATGATGTATTCAAAGCCCATGGGTTGAGGCCCAATAAGGCGTACCTAAGGCCCATTGTAGTGTGATTCCACCATGGTATATGTGTTGATCTTTGTAGCGGGCTTTACCTTGGGAGCAATGATGGTTTGACATCCACATTGTAAGGATAATGTTGGTTAAATGTCCGCATTGTCACTCTCCCTAAGGCCCATTGATAGGCCCATACTTGTAGTGAGTAGGCCGTCTAGGCCCATATCCGTTATGCACAAGTCCGTCACTCTATGACATGTTTAGTATAGATCCATGATTCATGATCATACGCATCATATGTATGTCTGATATGATAAGTGACTGATCATAGCATATGCCTTCAGGCGGATTGTTTATAGGCTCCCTGA
The DNA here is from genome assembly GCA_030180095.1 of Magnolia changhungtana. NCBI lineage: Eukaryota > Viridiplantae > Streptophyta > Magnoliopsida > Magnoliales > Magnoliaceae > Magnolia > Magnolia changhungtana. The sequence goes on from JASAUF010000662.1 coordinate 3,655,408, forward strand.
TAGGCGGAGTTGCCCTACATGAGCACGCGACGCGTGCAGGATTGTTGCATGTTTGGTAGGGTGATTCATGCACTTGCATTTGTGTGATCATGATTATTATATACCTTAGCGACATCAGGGCCATAGCCTCCATAGACACATCGTGGGTGGCTGGATTGGATACCAGAAATATTTGGTTCGAGCATACAGGCGCCATAAATGTCCCTGGGTAAAAATCTCTAAACCCGATGGTATCAGAGGATGACTCCAACGTTAAGACCGAATGGATATATGAGCGCACGAGGGCCGAATACCTGGAGGCCGCATCTCCCATTGTGTCGTGGTCGGTTGGAAAGGGGTGTGGCCTTACTCGCCCAAGGGTAGGGGCAATACTAGGTTGAGTTTGACTAACTCGTGAATGGATCCGCTATCGACATGCCGGATAGGTATTGGCAGACTATTGGCCAAGCGGATAGTGAGGTTTCTTACACTCACTTATACTATGCGGCTATGAGAGCGGCAGTGCCATTTGGAGTGTACTAAACCCTGGTGATTATCCAGACTGAGAACTGTACTGATTTGATGCTCTAGTGAGGAGCTGCATTGATATGTGGATGTGGATTGGCATGCTTGACTTGCATTATGCATCGCATGACCTTGATATGGCCGATAACATTTATATTCTGTACCACATAGCCTTGGTACGGCTGATTGTATTCATGTACTCATCAGCACAGTTTCGTATTACTCTGACCTTACATTCTGAGCATGCTTATACTGTGCACACACTTACACCACCCTCTAAGATTTCTATAAGCTTATGCACGATGATGCGTGCAGGTGACGCTAAGACGCAGTCGTAGTCTTACTGCAGTTGGAGTGTGCAGCCAAGCTTTTGGTGTTTTGTTACTTTTAGTATATTGTATTTCCCTTTCATATGTCTTGTACTCAAAATTTTTTATCATAGTGAATTTTGTGATGGTGTTCTTGTGGTTATTGTTCGTGGGTTATGATTTTGGTTATGCTTATTACGAATCAAATTGATTATTAGAAATCCTCCTTATAGCATCCCAGGATCGGAACCTGGTGTATGGGTGTCGGGAGCCGAGAATGGAGTACTACGGAGGCTGTCGGCGCCGGATTCGGCGATCGAGAATTTTGTGAGCCAGGTTTCCGAGTTCGAAGCGTGACAAAAGGTAGCTAGAGAATCCTTGAATGGCGAAGTTCATTCTTAAATCCAATCTATTTAGTATCAATGATTAAGAGAGGATTGAAAGATGAACTCCCATAAGAAAAAGGTAAAGGACGTTAGATAAGCAACAACTCTCTCAAAGCTGACTCTTTTTCTCAATCCAACCACTAGAACCAAGCTTCTGTTTATAAAGGTAAAAAGTCCAACGGTAATATAATTGTCAGAATCTGACTGCGTTAGATGTCATCGAACTTAATTTAATGTCATTGAAATTTGAATTTCGATGTCATCGAATCTAGTTCGATTCCTTAAATTTATGCGTGATTTTTCTTCAAGGCTTGTTGGACGATTTCGTGTCCTTATTCGATGTCATCGAACCTAATTCGATGTCATCGAGGTTTGAATCTCGATGTCATCGAATCTAGTTCAATTCCTTAAACTTTTTAAAAGATTTTCCTTGGAAGCTCACTGGACATTTTCTTATCCTTTTTCAATTTCATCGAAGTTTGAATCTCGATGACATCGAGTCTAGTTCGATTCCTCAAAATTTCAGAAGTTTTTCGAAGAAGCTTGCTAGACAAAAACTCTAAGTTCTTCGATGTCATCGAATCACCATCGATGTCATTGAATATACATGTTTGATGTCATTGAAGGTACGTTCGATGAATCGAATTTTTCGCCCATATATTTATGTGGTTGCTGGACATATGAGAGTCGCTTTTCGATGTCATCGAAAAATGTTTGATGTCATCGAAAAATGTTTGATGTCATCAAACAGGTGTGTTCGATGTCATCAACCCAGGTTCGATAACTCAAAGTGACATGCAAAAAACTTATAGAGTTTACTTATCTGAACTAAGTTTTCAAACATTAAATTCATTGTTGTTCTTAAGACTTTTAGAGGGAATTATATACCTGGGGTGTTTTGGTCATGGGACGTGAGGCTTAATTTACCTTTGACGTTCCTGAATCACCCATTCGGTTGAGGCAGCATCTTATATTTTCTTCACATGGGGCTCACTTGATTTACTGACTCAACCATCACGCTAATTGACAAACAAAGGCAATTTCACCTTATTCTTCAGTTAATGACTTGTACTTATTGATTTGAAAATGCATGATAACCTATATGCATTTCAATTTCTGTCTATTAATGTGAACATGAAATTGATCGAGCTTCACATGAAATTGTACGAGTACTTCTTGAAATTGACCGAGTACTTCGTGAAATTGAACGAATACTTAATGAAACTCAACGACTACTTGAAATTGACCAAGCATCACATGAAAGTGAATGAGTACTGCTTGAAATTGACTGAGTACTTTGTGAAATTGAATGAGTACTTCATGAAATTGAACGAGTACTTCTTGAAATTAATTGAGCACCTCATGAAACTGATCGAACTTTACATGAAAGTCTTCAAGGTCAGTATCCCGATTCAATCTTTCAAAGTCCGTGATTTAAACAAAATATACAAAATTTTCAAAATATAAATGTTCATTCAGTATAAATTTTATACAAAACAAATTTTTATTCATTATAAATTTTATACAAAATATCAATCACAAAATAGAATACAACATTTCAAAAAAAAAAATCATCTTCTTCTCATACCTAAGACAAATATCTTTTATAGTTAACACTTAAACAATCATATACTATTGAATTCCTCAAAATTGAAGTGCATTTTTGCATCTCTGTTTCCTCCAAAATGTAACCGCTGCACAATATGTCGATAAATTTCATTATAAATATGCCACAATTATAACCATTGGTTTACTTCGGAACCGAACTCTCTTCTTCGACGGTCCAAACCTTCCCGTCAAGTGCAAATGTGTCTCCTATGGCATGGAAGATAATGGGGAGCCCCTCAGTCATCATCTTAATCTCTGGCTCGTGTTTCATGAGTACATTTGTATATAAACTATCGAGAACAATGATCACTCATTTTTGTGGGTAGATGACCATAAAAAACCAATGACTATTACCGTGGTTCACGGGTACATATACATGTCTATGTTTGACAAAATAATATAGCATTAAAGACATGATAGAAAACGGTACAGCCAATGTTGATAAGTTGTAACGAAAACATTACCCGTTCATAGCGCCAAATAGCCTTAGCTCCTTCTCATCGCCTAGCAATCCCATAGACAGCAACCTTCTCGATTTATATTTCCGTTCACTCTAAATCGCTGCCTTTGTCCTGATATGTTATCAAACTCGACATACTTAAAGTAAACATTTAACATAAAATAAGTGGGACAAAACTTGCAATCCTGAGGATATATCGTTGGAAGTTCAGACTGCCTTTTCTCCAGAAAATTGATTTGTTAATAGCCTATCCATAGAATAATATGATTCAGTTATAATCAAATATAAGAGATAAATATATATAAATCAATGTGTGGGTATTAAGAATGCTTACAACGCTATCAACCCAGTCATTTTTCACCCATATAGATTTGAACCAACTAGCTGACACCATCTATTTGTTTGCTTCATACCATCTCTCTAGTTCTTGCAATTTCTTCGTCGATATCATTCTAAACGGGTCCATCTGGGTCTAGAAGGGTATCAGAGAACTAGGCAAGTATTTGAATTTCTCGGATCTGGCCGTCATGTTAGGAGTTGTATCAATTGCAGACAAGTACAAAAATGAAGAAACCTTATAGTAAGACGGCTTCAGGGTCATTTTAGGTCTCATTTGATAAACAAGAGTAGACATGAGTGCTTTCTCTACCACAGTACCATCTGCCGTGATATAGGGTTGAATCTTCAGCTCTCCATTCCCCTGTTCCTTCTCTTTCATATTCTCTACTTCCATTTTCTTCTTCAACTCCTCATTCTCCTTGAAAAATTGCTCCCTCTGTGTCAAAAACTCTTCCTTCTCTTTCTTCAACTCCTCCTGATTCTTTAAATCTTCTCGCTCCTTCAAAAACTTACACTTCTTCCTCCTTATTCAAGTCTTCCATTTTTTTCAAAAATAATTCTTTTTCCATCTTCAATTGTGCTCTCTCATTCAACTCTTCTCTCTCCACCCTCAACGCTTCCTTCTCTTTCTACAACTCTGCCATCTCCTTCATATTCTCTTCCTTCTGCCTCAACTCTTCCCTCTCTTTATTCAAACATTTCCTCTCCTTTTTTAAATCTTGCCCAACTCTTCCCTCTCTCTATTCAAACATTCCCTCTCCTTCTTTAACTCCGGCCTCAATTCTTCCCTCTCTTGATTCAACCATTCCCTCTCCTTCTTCAACTCCTGTCTCTCTTTCTTCAGCTCTTCCCTCTCCTCCCTCAGTTCTTCCGTCAAATCATATGCCTTCATAATCTTCTCTCCCTCTTCGTCTTCTTCGTCATTGTTCTCTTCCTCATCCTCCCCACTCTCATTACTCTCTTCTATTTCCTCGTCTTCCTCAACTTTAATGACCTACAAAATATAACAATGAATATATAAGAGTCGGGATACTTTTTTCAAGACATTGGTATTATAGACCAAACGAATGAAAATAGTAATATGCAACAAAAAAAAAAGACTTTCATAACTCTCACCTAAAACTTATCACGGGCCAAGCCAATGGCGTCTATTTCCAATTCTTCAATTGTGGGTTCCAAGGTAATGATTATTTTAGTCTGCAAAAAAACTTGTTTCATGTTCATGTACAGAACCTATATGTTAAAATAAGCGACCAAATAACTCGAAATACATTGACTTACATCTTTACTCTTGAATTTTTCATATATTTTGTTGTACCTCCAACCCTTCCAACCTCGATATTGAATGAAGCGTGGAATTTGAGAGGAAAGATATGAAATCACATACTCTTTAAGGGCTGGTACTCTCTCTATAGCCCATATATGTTACAATGAAATTGCATGAAGTTAAGAAACTATACTTTAATATAAACTCTAATTATGTAAAATAAGGAAAGAATCTTTACTTGTAGAGGAGAGATGCAGCCGTATACATTATAGCGATTCACACGTGATGCTATCACGGCACCTTCGACCCCTTCAGACATTGTGTAAAACAGTGGAAGGCACGTGATAATTATAGAAGTCTTCTAAATAGTTGACTAGGTCAATATACTCTAGGTTGCACATAGTTTTGGTGTCAGTTCCCCTAACAAACCACTCTACACACATAATCAAGGCAACCTTCATGACATTCTCATGCTTATTGGTGTCAACTATTTTTTTCAAACACCTTTCCTAGATGTTTCTTTAAGATTGGATATCCTTTGAAGTACTTCTCTCTTATTGTCACCGAGGGCGCGGGATGAATTTTCGGTATAAAAAAGTCTTCAGTCTTAACCCCTGTTATAAGGGCGAAGTCCATCTTTGTAAATTTCAAATATGTTTTACATATTTCAAATACAAGATCACCTCTATATCTTACTAAAAGCAAGTGAAATATAGCTCATATAAATCTAAACGATGAAATGTGCGACAAAAAAAGAAAATGGGGACTACCTAAAAAGATTTAACTGGCTCTCGTTCTTCTTCAACCCACGCTTCACGGTATCAAACCACCATATTAGTGAACATTTGGAGGATAGGTTTGGGACTCCAACTAAAGACTCATCATCTACAAGAATGAATTGTAAAATATATCAAAAATAAAGTTCAATACGTAGTGAAGCATAGTGTGAAAATTCAGAAATAATTTAAATCGATAAAGTATTTTATGAAATTAATAAAGTACTTCATGAAATTGACCGAGCTTCTCATGAAATTGACTGAGCTTCACATGAAATTGACCAAGATTTACATAAAAATGACCGAGCATCACGTGAAATTGACCGAGCTTTACAAGAAAATGACCGAACATCACATGAAATTGACCGAGCATAAGAGTATTATATGAAAGTAAATTTCAAGAAGTACTCGGTCAATTTGTAGTTCTTAGTCAATTTTTTATGATTTCTTTTCGGGTCAATTTCATAAAGTGCTTGGGCAACTTCACCGATCACACTCCAATAATTTCACCGACAACTCAGGCAAATTGACTGAGAAGTAGATGAAATTGATCGAGAACTCGATGAAATCGACCGAGAACTCGTGTAAGTGCAAATTTGTTCGGTTTAGGACAATTTGTTCAAATGTACATGCAGTGCATCGTTTCTTCGATGGAGGCACTATTTTCATCCTTTGTTGACAAAATAAAATGAAGAAAAAGAAGTACCGATTTGGTGGAAGGGTATTCTTGTATGACGAAGAGAGAAGATTTCAGAAAACGGGTTTTATGTAGAAGGATATTGCGGTATGAAGATAAGAGAAGATTCCAGAAAATGAGTTTTCAGTAGTAGATTATTCTAGTGTTAAGGGGAGAGAGGATTTTAGAAAATGAATTTTTGGTGATAGGGTATTTTGGTACAAAGAGGAGAAGAGAGAAGATTTTAAAAATTGGATTTATATTGCAAGGGTATTATGGTGTAAGAAAAGGCATTAGTTTAGTTTGGGAAGATAAAGTTTGAATGGTATATAAAAGCCAGTGGGTAAAAGGTGAGATTTACCGTGAGAAAAATCTCATTTCTATTCAAATGCAGCCACCTGTCAAGAGGACCATTGTTTAATATACTCATGGAGATGAACCCTTGGCCAAGTTTTTAGCCGTGACCATTTTTTTGTACATGAGGCTGCTTGAAGAATGGTAGGGATCTCACGCGCACGTGCAACATTGCCACACGTGGGTGAGTTTTGGTTGCAAAGGCCCACGTAATCCTTGAGAACCCATGGGGGTAGTGATGCACCAGTACGTACAAGTGGAGAGCATGTTGCTACGATCCATACCATTTATCTACAGCTGCAACCATCTAATCGATGGTCTGGAAAGGACTGGTCACACCATGAGCATTTGCCATGTCGAGGACCAAGGAGTTTGCAGATGGACGATGGCGCATTTGTACAACAGGGATGCTTGATGGTCGATTGTACATCTTGCACATGTGATATTCTCTCACGTGTGTAGCTCTTGAAGATGAGCAGGGACACTTGATAACAATGGTACACATGGGACGTTAGCACGTGTGGCGCATCAAGGTGGATATTGGCACATTGGGGCCCATTTCCTGACTCTTACAGCAGATAATTTTGGAACAAAAGGAAATGATGTTTCGAAGGTCCCACCTGATGAGCGAATGTGCCTATTTCCTAGGGTGGGGATATCTAATGAACAGCTGGTACGACCAACACATGTGCCAACCTGGCACGTGTGCAATATCCAAGCCGTACATAGTGAGTTACCCAGAAATCAAGCCATTCTACACATCAATTGGCCACATGTAAGCCTAAATTTTTTCGTACATCCATTCATTTTTCATAAAGTGTAGCTCACCTTAACAATGGATAGCCTTTTCGCCAAAAGCATCTAAAAATGTGGGCCCAATCTGATGGATGGCTTGGATCTCACATGTGCCAAATGTGGATGTGAAATAGCAGTATAGAGGAAATGGTCTATGTCCCACGACAATCATTTAGCAATTATCAGGGTTATCTTTGTCAAAGATCAATTTCTTTATAAGTCCTGCATGAAGCAGCCACTGCCATTTGTGTATGGCATCCAACATGTCCAACGAGCACATAAAACTATTTTCAATCAGGTGTATAAGCCTGATTACCTAGGGCAATTTTGTCAAACAAGCTTATTTCACAAGGGTTGTGATGGGCATCCAACCTATTCATCAGCGTTGCCCAATAATGAAAATTGGACACCTCAAAAGTAAGGCTGGACCACTACATGAATTTGGAGGTTTTGGGGTGATCGTTCATTGTTTTCGTCGTGGGGTTCACTTAATAATGCATGAGTTGAATGGCATGCACACATCATGCTGGGCCCGTCATAAGCAACTGCATATAAATAAATAAGTGAATAAGCCAATGAAGGCAAGTAAATAACTATTTATAAGCTGGTGAATAACTACTCTTAAGGATAACCTTGGATAAATGGTAATTTTATCATGCAGGAGTTCTGAAATGGGATGATGACTAAGAGAAAGTTCAATCCAAGAATCTAGTGCACATCATAGCTTAAGACGATTATAACTTTAGGAAAGTTTATCTGTTACATGTTTATAATATATTGTCAGAATGTTACTGAGGAACTCTACATCATATTGTCAATGCCAAAGGTAGTTGACCCCTAAACTAGTTTTTGTAGATAGGGTTATTTTAGGAGTTAATTTTTAGTTCAAAGTTAAATTTTATTATTTTTAATGAGTTACGTTTTTTTTTCTATTTTTAATGTGTTTTGAGTTTGAAGAAATCCATTTATGCTTGTCCTTGTTTGACTCATTTGAGAAAGTTTGAATCAGTTTTAAGTGTTTTGCCATTTTTAGAAAGCTTATAATTTTAAAAATGTGTTTTGCCCTATGGATTCAAGATTTATCATAGAGAAAAGAAGATGGTGCTCTATTCAATATTTATTATAGATTAATGAAGATGGTGCTCTATTCTTCACCCCTTCCACTACATAGATTTTTCCACTAAAAGAGTTTTGTCGGGACACAAATTCAAAGGTGGAGATTTTTCCACTAAGATAGTTTTGCATCATGGCCTAACCACTATCTGATCAGATCGTCTAGATCACTGAATCCCATTGGCACATAGCGAGCAACAGGTACATGAAAACTACACTCCATGAGGTCTCCAGCCTCCTCTGGACCGACCATCTAATGAACCCCAAAATAGACCATATCTCATAAACTTTCTCAGCCAAATCAATCCAAACAATACAATCGAAGATCTGCGGATAGACCTTTTAAGTGGGGAAAAGAGAAAACCTCCGCATGCAATAACAGCCAATTCACAGGCAGCATGCCAGGTTTTTAATTAGGATAGGCATGACTATTATCCAGCTTAATGATTACCAACCATGTATATGCTATTGTGAATATCGATTGCACCCCATGTATATGCCATTGTGATAAGAAAATAACAAACAATCATAAACAACCTTCATTATATTTATATTATATATTAGACTAAAAAAATGTGAGCACAGGCACACCATCCTGCCATCAATCGCTATATGGCAAAAAGACACTCTTGGGAAAAAAAAAATCCTAAAATACAAGCAATAATGCCAAGGGGGCCCAAAACTTGCACATACAGGAACACACGTGCGCGCTCGCGCGCACACACACCTCTCAAGTGCACAGCTGCTTATGCAGCGGCTGTAGTACATAAAATACAACGCATCCGGGACCCACCAGACCCAACATTATCATCCACGTCGTCATCATCATCATAATCCGGTAAAGGCCGTCGAGAAGAGGCTTGAACCCCTCTGCCGGCGCCAACACCATTCGAATCAGAGGAGCCGGTGAGGCATGTGATGTGATAAGCATGGCAACAGAAGAATACAATGACTGAGAGGTTATGAATCGAAAGCGGATCGAAGCACATGCAACACCTACCACCACCCTTGGTTCTTGAATTGACCTCTAAATTTCCTGAGCTGGCTGCTCTCTCAGATGCCTGAGTACTACTGTCGTCCCTCTTCCCGCGCGCTTCATCTTCTTCAATGCCCAAAAGGACTGCGTGCCGGGCCTCCTTGTAGTATTTCACCAAAAGGTTTACACAGTCGGCCTATCAGGTTCAAAGAAACATTAGGGACTGTTCAAAGAAACATTAGGGACTCAGAAGACATTTCTTCCATGCATGAGCTGTGGTGACCAATTTTAAGGGATGGAGCTCCAAATCAAGGTTGCCTTGGTTTCCCAAGCCTACATAATGCACTTGGTGTTGATGAGCATTAAGCAGGCCACCATTTCCCTGCCTTACCCACCCCGAGACATGGTTGAGTGCACTATAGAGCATCCAGTAGGCCTTCGGGGACTGTGAACACCGAGACATATCCAATGCCATGATATGAAAACAGAGCACCTAAATACCTTGAGTATATCATTGCATCCATGTCTAAGGGAAGTTTCTGTCCGGTAATCTGTTATTATCTTGACAAGACGGTCCCTAAGCCTGTAAAAGAAAGCCCGGAGAAGCTGGAAATTGAGTGACATGGAAAGTAAAGGAAAATCTAAAAGCAACTTGAAGTCTATTAAGAAAATGGGGTGCAAAGAATTGTAAGCAGAAGAGCTTAAGGCATGGTTATTAAGAAAATGGGGTGCAAAGAAATGTAAGCAGAGGAGATTAAGGCATGGTTCTGGAACAAGAAATCATGTATATCGCACACTTCCTACACGAGATATGCATCTAGTGTTTTTTTTTTTTTTTTTTTAAATGAAAGGTTTTCTACATGAGATGTAAATTATTAATATATAATCTATCTGTGCACAAGCAAACTTGTCCGCATAACTATTTTCTTGGTCATAAATCATCAGGTAGTTTGTCCCTCCATTTGATATTTACTGCATGTAGCCACAATGTGAGGGAAGGCACTGCAGTAAATATTGCTTTCAAAGGCATGAATAGGATGCTGATGCAAAATACCTACCATTTTCCAATCTACAACCCCCCACTCATCGAGATTAGTGTCCTATGGACATGCATTATAAACTTGGTTGTAATATTATCAAGGTTTAAAGTATCATCCAAAATCGATATGCATTGCCCAATACATACTAGTATCAAAGGTGGACAAGTCAATGCCCACCACTTCGCTGATTCAAACTTAGCAGGCATGAATCAAGCCAACTCGCTTGAGTCAGATTGATATACAGGTGTCCAACTCGATAACTTAAACCTGAGACTGGGAGCAGTCATGTGGGGGCCAACCATGTTTTGTATATAAGATCCATTCCATTCATCAACTTTGCCGGTCTACTCTTATAGCTTCTACACTAAATTTGATGCTAAGAAGGAACTCAGGTGGGCCACTGATGCAGGCGAAGACACATCAACCGGCCCAAGACCCATGGGCCAGACCCAAGCCTAAGCCCCACAGTTGGCCCATCAACAAGAAAGCACAAGCCTCCTAATTAGGAGGCATAATCCAATCAGCTAGCCATGCGATACAATCCAATCCGATCTTTTTATCTATTTAGCATCTTTCTTTTAGCCTTCTATTTGTGTAATAAATCCTTAGTTCTCAATGGCACTAAGAAATGAAAAACCACTAAAAATTTTCCTTGTACATCTAAGTGGTCAAAAGGCCTCACATGAGTATTCTCAAGGCACTTCTGATTTTATTTTTTTATTTTAAAAAAAAAAAAAATCTGAATTTCATTCTCTACTCTAATTGTGGTTCTTTTGTTAAGCTTAGCTTAGAAGTGCATACGTTTGGGCCGACCTTTCCTATCAGCTGGCTACACCAAATTGGTATCAGAGCAAGTTCCAAGAGTTGGATTGGAGTTCTGGATCAACAACAATCACATTATTATTCTGCTTCTAGGTTCTTAAATCATAAAATCTGTATTTTTTTCCTTCATTTTCTTCATTGCATTTATAACTCCTACCCTCCATTTATTTTTTCTTTTCTTTTACAAAGTCCAAACATCCAAATTGATAAGGGAAGCCACTGCCGAAATTGTGGCACACAACTACCTTCCTACTTCAGTCCAAATCCAGCCCCTATTACAATCCATTAAAAGCCCAGAAATTTAGCCCATTAATGGCCGATAATCAGCCTGGATATTCGATCCATTACCTTGCTGACATCGTTTCCCTGATACGATGTCTTCCCAAAGCAGTCACATATATTGAGGGAGGTTTATCAATCAACAACAAGATAATTGCATCACCAAGTTATTCGCAAACCTTAAGTGAATCAAAATGGTACCGGTCCTCGGATGTTTATGATCTCATGCAACAACTTTTTGCAAAGAAAGTCCATGACAACTCTATCGAAACGCCCAAGAAAGACAATATTACCAAGAAAGTACGAGTTGAAGTTCTGGAGTTCACAACTTGTCTTGATGTCAAAGTTTTTGTCAACTAGATTAAAATGCTTGAGGATTATTTTGTACGGTATAAGCATAATGTGAACAGTGTTCAGCGAGTGATCTTTATCAAGGTCAAGCTGAAGAGTCCGGCAATAATCTGGTGGCACAACATTGACAACAACAATCTCATTATGGATCCCCCTATATCACCAAGTGGGTTGACATGAGAGAGAAGCAGGAAAGTAAGTATTTGCCCTCAAATTACATAGATACCCTTCTCCAGGAGCTCCTCATATTCAAATAAGGAACTTTATCCGTGGATGACTACGCCAAGAAGTTCAATGAGCTTATTGTTCATTGTAAGCTTACACGATCTGACCGCTTAACGACCAACCGTTGTCAGACTGGGTTGCGTCATGAGATCTAATGCATGATGGTCATGTATGATTTCCAGTCAGTCGATGATGTTCATCGAAATGCTTAACAAGTTGAGCAAACAGCTAGGATAGAAAACTCTCTGGCATTTTAGCTCTTTAACTGAAAAGCCTACCACGAGGAAAGGTCCTAATCAACATCTTAATAGGACTCCGTCGCAGGGCTACCGACCACCTCCCTATCTTTTTCATATGCGGTCATAGATACAAACTTCACCCGTTAGGCAACCACAACCTTTGCAGCGTCCTCCGCTGCAAAATTCATACAAGAGGCAGCCGGCATTGCAAGGACAGGACACGGAGGGCGAGATCCTGATCCTAATCCTCCCCTCAGGCGAGAGTGGCGGGATGTTGATTGTCACCATTATAGAGAGAAATGACAATATTCTAACAAGTGTTCGCAAGCTAGGAACCTTCATTATTGCGGTAATGAGGACCCCCTACTACCAAGATAGTTGTAAGTATCATGATAAAAACGTCATGATGGAACAACCATGTATGGAAACTACATCACAACTAGAGGAATCCCCTACTGAAACCGTGATCGAAGCTAAGATTGATGATCCCACTTCTATCATACACCGCCCCCTTACCACCACTACAGAGGATGCGAAAGACTGGCACTGAACCATTATTTTGCATGCGCCAATAAAGTGGCTTAATAGGTTATATACCGTAATTGTTGATGGGGCAATGCGATGAACATCGTCTCATAACAGATAATTGATATGCTCAAATTGTCAATTGAAAAACATCAAAAACCATATAAGAGTCGATGACACTTCCATCCTTACGATTTGAAGGTGTTTGGTGTCCTTTAAAATCAATGTCTATGAAGACGACATTTGGTGTAACATAATTTCGATGAATGTCGCCCACATCTTTCCCAGTCAACCTTAGTTCTTTGACTGAAAGGTGCAAAGCAACGATGTTCCTATGACGAGGTCATTGAATCCACCTTCGCCCGTTTCAACCTACGTCTCCTCCTCCATCTACATCGGCATCAGATACTCATCCTAACTCTCATGTTCTCACCATGCAAAAGTTCAAGAAAGATTAGGGAGAAAGGCACTATGTTCGCTCTAGTATTTTAAAAATAAAAAAAGGTGTAGGAGCTTGTTACTGATCAAGAGGAGTCTATTCTTACCGAAGTCAAATCCACACTCCATGACTTTCAAGATTTGGTCCTTGATAATTTGCCTACGGAGTTGCATCCACAAAAGGATATTCAACACACCATATATTTGGTTCCTTAAGCAAGCTTTACCTAACTTACCAGCATACAGAATGAGCCAACTGAGCACACCAAGTTGAAATGTCAAGTTAATGAGTTGCTAAGTGCTTGTTTGTTTTTCAAAATCCACTGCAAATGAGTTGTAAATGAGCCATTATTGCTTTTTACGGCTGTTTGGAAAAGAAGAATTTTGGACGTAATTTGGCCTCGAAAACCGTGGCGTAAAGGCGTCGTTATCAAACAAAAATTATGATGGTAACATTTGTGGGGCCCATTGTTATGCATGTGTTTGATCCACTCCCTTCATATGTTCAACGTGTTCATTTTATGGCATGAGCCAAAAAATGAGGCAGATACAAGGCTCGAGTGGACTAAACCATAGGATATAGGAGGAATTTAACACCTACTGTTGAAAGTTAAAACGAGCGTAGGGCCCACAGGAACGAGTACCTGCCATCCAACTTGTTCATAGCGTCACACAGACATGGATGAAGGGACAGCACAAAAATAAGCTTGATCCAAAACTTTTGTGGCCCCAAAAAAGAAATAAACGGTAAGCGTTCATTTCCCTTTGTTTTATGTGGTGTGGTCCAGCTAAGCTTTGGATCTGCCTCATTTTTGGGCTCATGGGCTAAAATTAGAGGATAAAACAAATGGACGATAGGATCAAGCACATACATAATAGTGGGCCCCACAGGTCTTAGTGGAAAAAATCCGCCTTTCCTCAGTTTCAATGCACTGTCAACATCAAGTCAATGTCAAAGACGGCTTCCCAGCATAAATAAAACGGCAAATAATAATTACCCACTTGCACTTCATTTACCCAGGGATTAGAAAAACAAACAGGCCCTAAAGGGGTCTACATCTGAAAGAGCCTAAGCCCATGTGCTATACCAGCCCTCCTTACTCCCGAGAAGGATGGGAGTTGGCTTTTGAGTGTAGATAGCCGAATCGCAATAAAGTGCGCCTTCCCCATTCATCAACTTTATGATATGTTGGACTTGATGCCGGTTGTTAGCATCTTCTCCAAGATTGACTTTCATAGAGGAAACCACCAAATCCACATCCAAGCAAGTGATGAACGGAAGACAACATTTAAGATGAAATATGGTCTCCACGAGCGGCTAGTTATGCTATTCGGTCTCACAAACGTGCCTAACACTTTATTGTGCTTCATAACCCAATTGTTGCACCCATTTATTGGCAAGCTTGTCATTGTCTACTTTGAAAACGTTCTTACCTATTGAAGTCGGGGGAAGAGCACCTTAATCACCTGAGTCTTATCTTCAGAGTCCATCTCGAGCGCGACTACATCAACCTTCAAAGGTGCACCTTCATGAGTACAATCGTGATCTTCTTAAGGTACATTGTCTCATCTCAAGGTGTAGAAGTGGACCCCGCCAAGGTGAAAGCTATTGTTGATTGGCCGACACCTACCACTATCTCTGAAGTTTGTAGTTTTCATGGCAGCGCCACACTTAACAGATGCTTTGTGCAAAACTTCAACAACATCATGGCTCTAATCACCGATTGCATGAAACAAAGAGAGTTTTGATGGTCAAGTGAAACAACAAGAGCATTTGATAGGATCAAACATAAGATAATGGAAGCTCCAGTTTTGTGTCTTCCGGACTTGGTGTTGAGGTTAGCTGCGACGCTTCCAACATCGGTATTGGTAGGGTTCTCATTCAAGAGAGTCATACAATAGCATTATTCAACGAAGAGCTCTTCGATGTGAATCAACAGTACTCCACTTATGACTCGGAGTTATGTGTCATTATTCAGACTCCACGGCACTGGCATCACTATTTGGTTGGCAAGGAGTATGTCTTATACTCTGATCATGAAGCACTTAAGTACCTAAACTCTCAGTATAAGATGAGTGCTCATTGTGTTAAGTGGAGCGCTTACCTACAGGAGTTCTTTGTCATTCATCACAAGGCTACCAAGGGCAATCAAATTGCTAATGCCTTGAGCCGTCGTTCACATTCACCATCATCAATGTCTGTCACTGTTTCATGACTCGAAGACATACAATGTGAGTATGCGGAAGACAAGAATTTCAGGCATATTTACATAGACATTCTTAGTGCATAATATGCACCAAAAAAAAAAAAAAACATTTCAACATTCTTGATGGCTAGTTGTTCCAAGAGACACAACTTTTCCTACCAGCCATTGTTGTCATGTGCGACCGCATATGCGCATATCCATATGCAGATCGCATATGCGAGCATGGCATATGCGATCGCATATGTTGCATACGCGAAAATATGCGATGTATGCGATGCGATCGCATATAGCATATGCGATCGCATATTGGCCAATGGTTGGCACATTATTTTATTTTTTGTAAAAAAAAATAACTTTTTGTCTATAAGAAGGCTTCCAAACCTCCCCCATTTGCAATATTCTCACTCCAAAACTCTTTTACTCTATTATTCTCTTACATTTCTTAATTCGAAGTGGTCTTAATCTCTCTCTCTCTCCCTTTTTCTTATATTTCCTACTTCCAAGTGGTCTTTCTCTCTCTCCCCTACATTCCCTCTCTTAGAAGTTGAAAGATCAAGATTCAAGCACTTGTTATTTAATTCATTATTTAATTGATTTTATTTCTCTCAAATATATTTTAAATATGTAAAATTAGTTAGTTATTAACTTAGGAAAGTAGAAAAGTTACCCTTAATTTCTTCTTTTTTCACAATTTTTTTTGAAGTTTCCATATTTTTCGATTTTTTTAAATTTTTCAAAAAAAAAATAAATAAATAAAACAAAAAATATGCGGTCGCATATGCCATTGTGTAATCACATATGCGCATAGGCATATGCAATCACACATGATCGCATATGCAATTCGACAACACTGCTACCAGCTACATCCATCCGCAAGCATATTGTGAGAGAATTACACCCCGATGGATGTGATAGTCACTCAAGTCATGATAAGACCCTAGCCCTCCTTAGAAATTGATACGTTTGGCTTCATATAAAATTGGATATCGTGAAGATCTGCTAGTCATGTAGGGTTTGCCAACTCGGTAAAAGGTCAAAAGAAAAACAATGGTTTGGACCAACCACTACCGATCTCATATGCTCAGTGGGAAGATCTGAACATGGACTTCATTTTGAGTTTGCCAAAGACTGCCCGAAAATTTTAACTCGATATTTGTGGTGGTTGACCGATTTTTAAAGATGGCCCATGAAATGGGCCATCTCGACTACAACAAACGCCTTCAAAATTACTCAATTATTTTTTTGGAGAGGAGGTCCGTCTTCATGGGCTTCCAAAGGCAACTATGTTGAATCGTGTTACCAAGTTCATGAGCTATTTTTGGAAGACTTTAGAAAGCAACAAAGACCAAGGGCTTCAGTTCTCTAGTGCCTATCACCCTCAGACTGATGGTCAAGCGGAAGTGGTCAAACCAAGGTGTCCTGTATCAGTATCGGTTGGCATAACGGTGCCCTCCAAAACCAATACGGATACGGGGGCGTAACGGCGATACGGGGGCATAACGGCCCGTAACGACGCAAAAAAAAATTTCATCAAAAGAATATGGATTAAATCCGGAATATTCTAAGCATTCCAAATATGCATTCATTTATAAATTGGAACATGTTTATGGTGGTGTAACGGTCCACTCTTTGGTGAGAAGTTGTATCGGACTGTCTGATGAATTTATGAACCAGATAACCTGAATTTGACTACAAAATTCATATATTTAATTTTCTAATTATCTACTATCAATGATAGATATAGAATGAATGTAATATGAAAATATCTTACATTTAGGTGTTTGCAATTATTTTTAAGGGCCAAAATTCATGCGTAAATAGAATAAAAATATAAAATAAAATAAAATAAAATGGCACCCCAAATATGTAAAATGGACATTAACATGTTCTACTATGATTATCACATCATATGGCATCATTAAAACAACAAAAGAATTATTAAAAAATGATTTTTCGAATTTTCAAAAAAGGCCAAAATAAATGCGTAAATAGAAAAAAATATTAAATATATATATATATAATGGCACCCCAAATATGTAAAATGCACATTAACATGTTCTACTATGATTAACACATCATATGACATCATTAAAACAGCAAAAGAATCATTAAAAAATGAATTTTCGAATTTTCAAAAAAAGGGCCAAAATAAATGCGTAAATAGAAGAAAATATATAAAAATATATAAAATGGCACCCCAAATCTGTAAAATGCACATTAACATGTTCTACTATGATTCACACATCATATGACATGATTAAAACAGCAAAACAACTATTAAAAATTGATTTTTCGAATTTAAAAAAAGGGGCCAAAATTCATGCATAAATAGAAAAAAATATTTATAAAATGGCACCCCAAATCTGTAAAATGCACATTAACATGTTCTACTATGATTAACACATCATATGGCATCATAAAACAGACCAAGTTGTTTCAAAAAAAAAAGAATCATTCCCAAAAAAATGATTTTTCGAGCGTAAGCTACAATGTATTTTTTACTATTTTATTTTTTTATTATTTTTTTCACATTTTCTTTGTTTTTAATGTTGAGGAATGTGACACTTATATTATACTTGATACTTTTAACCTATGGGATTTTTATTTCTTTTCATAATTGTGACTTGTGGTTTCAATTAGACATTATTAATTAAAGTGGTTTGCTTAGAAAGTTGTTGATGTGATAATTATTTGATTTGGCTTATATATGTGGATTGGCTTTTGATAAATGATAACTAATAACTTTTTTGAACATGCTTAGAATTGATAAAATGAATCATCTTTTAGGCATTTTTATAATTTCTTTCCTTTTTTTTTCACTATTTATTATATTTATCCTACTTTTAAATTAAAATAGAAGTATCGTGTAACGCTACATTACGTATTTACGCTTACACGCTATAGAGGGTGAGCACACGATCACGCCACCGCTTATTTAAAAAAAACAAAGAAAAGAATCATTAAAAAATGATTTTTCGAATTTTCAAAAAAAGGGCCAAAATAAATGCGTAAATAGAAAAAAAAAAATATTTAAAAAAATAAAAAATGGCATCCCAAATCTGTAAAATGCACATTAACATGTTCTACTATGATTAACACATCAAATGGCATGATTAAAACAGCAAAACAACCATTAAAAATTGATTTTTCGAATTTTAAAAAAAGGGGCCAAAATTCATACGTAAATAGAAAATATATATATATATATATATATAAATATTAAATGGCACCCCAAATTTGTAAAATGCACATTAACATGTTCTACTATGATTAACACATCATATGGTATGATTAAAACAACAGAAAATATTAAAAAAAAAGTATAAATACCTATTTTTGACGAATTTCTAAAAATGGCCAACCGAGCTTTGATTCAAGAAAATCCGTAATATAATGTGTTTTTATCTCAAATACACAACCAAGGTTGGTCAAAATTAGTAGTAGAAGGAGTGAGAAACAGTTTGGAAGCAAGAGGTTTCAAAAAAACAGCAAAAACAGAGCTTAAAATGAAAAAAAAAAAAAAAAGCTACCGTTATTCGGCCGATACGGGCCCGTAACGGGCCATAATGGCCGTTACGCCCCGTAACGGCCGATACGGGTACAAAATCGGGTAACGGCCGATACGACCCCGAAACGTGTAACGGTTCCCACTGTTACCGTTACGTATCGGCCGTTATGGCTGATACGTAACCGTTGGGTCAAACGGAACTCGGGCATGTTATTAAGGCATCTTGTTCGCGATCATATAACTACGTGGGACATTACGATGCTAATACCCACGGCTGAATATGCCTATAATAACTTAGACTCAGTCAACAGGTCCACGGGGATGTCACGTTTTAAAGCAATGATCGGTATGTGGCTGCGTCTTCCGGTCGATCTAGTTCCTCTACCACAAAGTCGAGACTATGCACAGAAGTTGATGATTTCATCCAGCATATGCAACAGGAGCATAACGAAGTTTGACCTAATATCACTGTAGGTAATGAGAGTTATAAGTAGCATACAAATACAATACATATCGTATTTATGAAAGGTGGCATGGTTGTGGTTTGTATCCGTCTTGAACGGTTGCCCTCTGGATTCTCGAAGAAGCTCCATCCTCGTAGTATGGGACCATTTAAAATCATAGAGAAGATTAGTGTTATGCTTACACTCTACATATCCCACCAAAGTTACCTATCAATCCTACTTTTAATGAGGAAGATCTTTCCATCTATGATGGTATGGAGGACCACGCTATCACACTCCCGACCAATTTGCCACCTACAGACACAATCATCGATACTCTTGTTGTCTAGATCATCTCCACGCGCCAAGATATCTACTAGAAGTTTCTCATCTGTTGGCAAAGATGGCCTCTCTCCGACACCACATGGATTATAACTATAGACTTGCAGCGTCTGAATCCTGACCTTTATGAGCTCCACAAAGCTAGCTCCTGCCCTGCCCCTTCATCAATTTAAATGGATAAATCAATTGAGGGGAGTGATGCCTCTTGACGTCATAAAGGGAAAGGTTTGATACTCCATGCATATCAGGCCATTAACTTGCCAAAATCTAGTCCTTTTCAAGGCGGGGAGAGCTGATACAAGAAGAGCCACATCAACTAGGCCCAAGCCCATGCCCCACAATTGGCTCATCAACAAAGAGGCCCAAGCCTCCTAATTTGGTATAATCCAATTAGTCAGCTCAGCAAAACCAATCAGCCGGTCATAAAATAAATTCCCACTAGATCTTTTTATCTATTTAGTATCTTTCTTTGATTAGCCTTCTATTTTTATAATAAATCCTAAGTTGTCAATGATACTAAGAAAGGAAGAAAATCTTACACCAAAATAAGAAAAACTTTTGAAACTATCCTTATACATCTAAGAGGTCTATTTAAGGGCTTCACATGAGTACTCACAAGGCACTTCTGAATTCAAGGAAAAAAAAATTGGATTTTATTCTCGAATTTAGTTGTTATTCGTGTTAAGCTTAGATTTGAGGTGCCTACATTTGGACGGATCTTTCCTATCAACTGGCTGAGCTAGCCACAACAGTGGAAACAATGACGGAAAATGCCCGCCAAAGAACAATATCCAAATCTGTTTTGGGCCCACCTTAATGTCTATCCAGACATCCAGCTCTGTTTTGGGCCCACCTTTATGTCTATCGAGACATCCAGCCCATTCCCGAGGTGTGTAATATCAAGATTAGTGGACTCAAGAAATATCACGCTAATCTAAAACTCAGGTAGACCACGCCACTTGAATTTGGAGTTTTGGGGCATTTTATATTATTTCATTTGGTTTGACCTATGTAAGTTTTGGATCAGCTTGGTTTTGGGCGTTTTTCATATTCATTGTGTCACACGGTGCACCATTTGGATGCCACACATGCATCAATATGGCCCACAAAACACATGACGTGATGGCTGCATACATGGGATGTGTTTAGTGTTTAAGTAGTGCGTCGACTCTATAGGAACTGCCCTTTCGCTGCAACAGCTAGTGGCTGCTGTAATTTTGAAATTTTTGAGGGGAGCTCTTTGATACTCTAGCAAAGTATGATGCTTGGTACACACACTTATGAATTGAATATTTGGCACACAAAAACTTAAATGTCTAAATTGTGAGGCCCACTGTTTTTTAGTCGGTCCAAAAATCAAATTGTTTAAACAATTCTATCCTCTGATCCATGAATACTTGTCTGTTGAAATATGACCATCGGACCATGGGACACCTTGTGGATGAATCATATATATGAGATCACCGTGATCAATAAATCCTAACCATCTGATTTGAAGTAACAACACAGATTTGGGGTATCAGCCCGTATCAACCTACATATGAATTCAACATATGCTACATGGGTATGGCATCAGGAACAGCCTGAAATGGCAGTTACACAAGTGTTGGACATGAGCATAGCACCAGTTTCAGAGCATCTGGGTAACATAGACTTTCATGTATTAACTCTTCTCTGATCCATGAATACTTGTTTGTTGAAATATGACCATCGGACCATGGGACACCTTGTGGATGAATCATATATATGAGATCACCATGATCAATAAATCCTAACCATCTGATTTGAAGTAACAACACAGATTTGGGGTATCAGCCCGTATCAACCTACATATGAATTCAACATATGCTACATGGGTATGGCATCAGGAACAGCCTGAAATGGCAGTTACACAAGTGTTGGACATGAGCATAGCACCAGTTTCAGAGCATCTGGGTAACATAGACTTTCATGTATTAACTCTTCTCTATATGCATACGTAAATGAACAAATAGCCATTTACAGCTTCGTTTAATACTAAACAAAATACGAAAAGAAAGACTGCCTATATTGGTCCCTACCCTAAAAAAAATGAAGCATAGCTTTGGCTCGTGATGAAGTTAGAGCATATTCATATGATCGTGGGCCCGAAGAGGGGGAGTGTGTGGGGGGGTGGGGGGGCTGATCCAGGCCATGAGAGAGAGAGAGAGAGAGAGAGAGAGAGAGAGAGAGAGAGAGAGAGAGAGAGAGAGAGAGAGAGGAATTATATTGATCATAGGCCAAAGGATATGTCTGCATCCTCTGGCCTCGAGCCCATACCACAATGGACAAGTTGGCAGTTAGCAAAGTCCATCCTTCCCTTCCTCCCTGAGTTGTGTGTGCAACACAACCAAACTTGTGAATGAAATAAATCACGTAATGCGATAACAATGTAAAGGTTGTTAGATGCAACATACAAACCCATGGTGCAAACAAACAAGTGATCATACTGACCTTGGTATCTGTAATCCATTGGGCACCATATTAACAATATAGAGTGGATCGAGATTTCCAACAGTGTGCTCCAACAATACGCCTACCTGCTCTTATTGGAATGGATAAACATTCAAATTTGCAAATGAATAGCTAGCAGAAAAATAAAGAATACTTTAATACGAAAATTAAGAATGCCTCTTATGTACCATTTCAGGTTTACGGAGACACTGTTTAATTAGATCCTCCCATAGCTCATCATCATGTTGCGTCGTCACGAACTCTATAGCCTGTATATAGTTGGAATGCTTTAGCCATCAATCTCCAACTTCAATACGCATGTTGAATCAAATATGGCAATTAGAAATGGAAAGAAAAGAGGAGTCTTCGCTAAGAGAGCCTCTTGCAAATATTACAAAAAATGAAACGGATGAGCATACCTCCGCTATATCCTCTAGCTTGTTTATGATGACAGCCAGTGCTTTTTTGGAATTCCCCATCCTTCCAAGGATGAAGACCTGCTCTCGCAGAAGATCTTTTTTAACACAAATTTCATATGCCTGACGATCAAAGCCAATGAGATTGTTTGATTGTCATAATAGGGTTGAGTATTGAATAATGGCATGCAAGTCACAGGATAAAATGCAAACCTTCTCAAGTTTATAATGCTGACTGCTACGCAGAAAAGGAAGCAGCATCTGTGGTTCGTAGTCAGCATAGAGATCTACCTATCACAGTCAAATAATAATCACTCAGCTATTGGATATTCTAGACATACAAACATGTATACCAACAACCAAGTGGGCAAAAGCAGATCAAAACCATGTCGGTTACAGGATTAAGTAAACTAGTCATATATTGCAGCATGTGAATGAACAATGCTAACAATCTCTAGAAAAACTCTCAAAGAAATTGAACGTGGTAACAGAAAAGCACAATAAATTAAAAAACAATCAGATATTAAATTATCATGTATAAAGATCTTATCCTCGGCCATGAGAAACTTGTGGCAAACCAATTAATTCCTTCATTCAACTGAAACCCTAAAATTGAAAGCAAATGCTATCTCAAAGCTTCTTCTTCTTTTTCATTTTCTGGGAGTCTCTGCCAATCTGCCATGGTAAAAACTCTCCACTTCTAGTTCAGAAAAACATGGATAAACAAAATATGCATGACCAACCATGAATAACATGGTTTTAACATTCGAGGTTTTTAGGATTGAACTATTGGCAAAATATGTTGGATTCCATGAGGATATCAATCATACAAGAGGCTTCGCCTGATGGATAGGCTATTTTTGGGCTACTTCTTAAACAAAAGGAGGTGCAGAAATAAATTAGAAGGGAGAAGTTTGGAGAAGTTTGGGACAATATAAGCAACAATTGGAATTCTGATTGGGTTATTCTTTGCAACTACCTATGGAAGCTGGAACAGATGGGCTCCAGTGAGAATGGTAACAAAAGATAATACTGTGGAAATGTCGATTACCAGGCACACCAGAAAGATGACAAAACATAGACAGCTTACACAGTGGCATTGGCCAAGCAAACGGTGGAGGTTTGGGGAGCAGAATTCATTGTGTGCCAGAGTTTCTCATAATAAATTTGAGGTCTCTGATGGGGGTTGGTTCCTGGGGGTGGTTTTAGGAGGGGGAGGGTCAGTAGATATGTGGAATCCGATGAGTAGATTTGGGCATTCTGCAAGTAGGGGCATTGTTGATTAGGCACATATATAGATGGGGGTATAATGGAAGAGGGCATCAAATTCTTGGTTGGAGTTGGGGATGGAATTCGATTTTGGGATGATGTCATGATAGCTATTTTTTTCCCCCTGCATTTTTCTCTGACACGCTTGAAAAGAGGGTCTCATTAAGGAATTATATGAGATACTAGAAGAAGCAGTGCTGCGGAAAACCATATTCCACAGGAATCACAAGGATGAAGAGATTAGTAGCTTTGAAGAACTTATGGGTGTGTTCAACAAGGTCCATGTGGATGTAAATTAGCTTGACCAAAGTTTGGAGACGGGCCCATAATTGGTGGTTCACATCACGCTACTTGTTTTGTCAATGTGTTCAAGACAATGGAGAGTCCCCACCATGGGGCCAAGGTGTGAGGCAATTTTATCCATCATGGAGTGGGAGCAATTTCCTAGACCACTATGGCTAACAAAATTCTTTGGATAAATTCAAAAAGAAAATGGATATTTTTCTCTTCTGAGCAAGGAATTCAACAATAGGTAAACGTGGCCATAACGGCCAGCTTTATGGCTGATACGACCAATAAAGGTCAAAAAAAAATTTAAGGAAAAAATATAGCGGCCCCGTATCGGACCATTACATGCAACCTTTTCCCACTGGGCCCAATACTTAGAAGGTTTTAATTGGCTTTTAAAAGGTTTTCAACCGTTGAAGTTTATTTTAACTAGTAAATTGCTTTAATCGCACTTGATGATGATTTGATGGCTCACCTCATGATCGGTATGAGATCTGAATCATAGTCGGATAGCCTTAACACTTGAGGAATTAGGTCATAGCTATATGCATGATAAAGGCAGATTGACGGGCTTCCTTCATAGTAAAGTACACCGAAGTCTGTCTGGTGGTGGAGCACCATACCGAATGGATTTCCTGAAACCCTAACCCTTCCTTATATAATGATCTTTTTACAGAAGACAAAACCCAATGAGAGAGCGCCAGGACACTCGACTTTCCTACCTACCAAAGAGAGGAGAGTGTGTGAGAGAAATACTCCCTTCCTCATTCACATCACCATTGCTCATTCTTTTTCCATTCTCTATGTGGTTCAACAGTAGACGGTTGACACGTTTCCTTCATCCCTACAAAAGGTATGTTCTCCCCTTGGATTCACCCATCTGCAATAGATCAGAGAGAGACTCCTTGGTTTAGGAGATCATCACCAACATATCACAGATATCACCTATGAGATTAATCGCATCCATGTATGATCGCAACCATGCATGTATTTCTTTTGATTTAGAAACTTGATATTACTGCATTCAAGATTTCCTGGGACAGGTTCCTTGAATAGATTATTTTTGTACATCGCAATTCCATTATGCGTATATATATTAAAGATCCAAAAGGTGGTATCATACAAAATACATTCTTTGTCCGGATTGACAATTGTCATTTTCACTCTCTATGCTAAAAGGGGAAACCAATCATAACCATCCATCCAGGGCCAACCCATATAATCCAAGGGCACCACAAAATAGGACAATCAATATAATACATTATGTGCAACAGCTATCTCAAACGAATCACAAAAACACGATCATCCAAACCATGCAAAAAATCAGATCCAGAAAGAATGCGCCAGAACACATTAACTTCAACGGGCTAAATCTCCCAATTTAGGAATCCGATTTACACGAAACAAAAATCGGTGAGATCCTCAACCAGAAGACTAGGATCTGACCATTACGAAAAGAAATCAAAGGAATTGTTGGACGGATTCAAAAACCAATGGTTACTAAGATACGGGCCCGCTCTAACACCACCTATTGAGTCCTTAGGGTATATGCACAACAAAATTGTGTACAAAACAATCTATTCAAGCAACCCACCCTAGGAAATCCTAAATACTGTAAGATCAAGTTTCTAAATCAAAAGAAAACATATACATGGTTGTGATCGTACCTGGATATGAATAATCGCGTAGAGAATGTCTGTGATACTAATCTGTAGATACCGATCTCCTAAACCAAGGATTCTCTCCCTGGTCTATCATATATGAAGCCTAAAGAGAACACGACTTCCCTTGGTAGCCAAGGAAATGTGTCAACCATCCATTAGGTGGACCATACAGAGAAGAAAAACAGCTACGATGAAGATAGAGTGAAGGAATTGGAACCTCTCCTTGGGGGTTCTCCTCCCCAATAAGATCATTATATAAGGTGAGTTTAGGGTTTCAGGGGATGCACTCAGTATAATGCTCCACCACCCTATAAACTTCAGTGTACCGCATTGGGAATGAAGCCCATTAATTTGCCTCTATTATGCACAGAGCTATGGTTTAATCTCTCCACTATCAAAGTCCTTCACCTATGATCTAGATCCATTGTTGATCATGAAGTGGATCATCAAATCATCATCAAGTGTGATCAAAGTAATTTTAATTGTTAAAAGAAAACTTCAACGGTTGAAAACCTTTTAAAAGTCTATTAAAACTTTTCAAAGTGTTGGCCCAATGGAAAACCCACTAGATGATATCCCGATCTAACTAGATCTTGCCCTAAACAAGTCTCATGGTAGCACGAGTGGATCCCTTGTTGGCCCATACAAGAATTATGAACCCTGATGGATGTGCCTAGCATCAACCACCTTCATTGGCCTCTAAGAAACCTCGTAAAGTGAACCAAAATTGCCCGGTCAAGATCCGAGACCCTTACGTGTCCTCGAATCTAGGGAATGGTCAATAAATGTGTGCAGTCAAGTCCATGATCACAACCCAGGCTAAAGGCCCTCTAGACTATTGACCTGAACCTCAATCCACCAATGTGTGAGTCTAAGGGTCCATACCAAGATCCCATATCCATGGCACACAAGAGTAAGGGCAAAAGGCACAACCAAGACCAAGTTGATTCCCAGTGGTGGAGACCTACCATCTTAACCAATGTTGTCAAATGCGATCGCATATGCGAATATGTGATCGCATATGTGCATATTCTTAGGGCGATCACATATGCGGCAGTGGCATATGTGATCCCTGCACATATG
Source organism: Magnolia changhungtana (assembly GCA_030180095.1). Classification (NCBI taxonomy): domain Eukaryota; kingdom Viridiplantae; phylum Streptophyta; class Magnoliopsida; order Magnoliales; family Magnoliaceae; genus Magnolia; species Magnolia changhungtana. The sequence goes on from JASAUF010000662.1 coordinate 3,682,581, forward strand.
CGATCGCATATGCCACATGTGCCAGCATATGCGATCGCATACTGGCCAACTGTCAGATTTCTGACCGTTTTTTTACCCTTTTTTTTTTTAATCCGGATTTTTTCTCTATAAATATGCATTCTAAGCATTCCTACATGCAAAAAAAGCTCAAACTCTCTCTCTCTCTATTCTCTATTGCTTTTACTACATCCTCTCTTACATATTTCTAACTCTAACTTCTAAGCACTCTACAATCTACATTTTACATCCACTCCTCTCCATCCATATTCCATTTCCATATTTCTTTTCTTTTCTTTCAACTTTCAAGAATCAAGAATCAAGGAAGGGTACAACTACAAGAATCCAAGATACATGATATTGATACATTATTGATCATATCATCCAATCCATATTCAAGAAGCAAGATTCAAGACAAGAGTCAAGAGACTCCTCACTCCTCTCCAATCTCCATCCACTAAGTTTTCTAACTTCTAACTTCTATTCTAAGTTTCTAATTCTAATTTCTAACAACAGTTTCTATCATTTATTATTATTATTATTTTGTTTGTTAGTTGTTACTTTGCTAGTTGTTGTTAGCAACTTACAAGTTTGAAGTTACAACTTACAACTTACAACTTACAAGTGACAAGTTACAACTTACAAGTGACAAGTTACAACTTACAAGTTACATCTTACAAGTTACATCTTACAAGTTACAACAAGAATTCAAGAACAATACTCAAGTGAAGGGGAAAAGGTGAAGAGAAGACAAGTAGACTTTGGAAGTTGAAAGTTGGAAGTTGAGAACCTCTTTTAGATTTGTAATTTTAATTTTATTTGTGTGTAAATCTCTCTCTCTCTCTCTCTCTCTCTCTCTCTCTCTCTCTCTCTCTCTCTCCCCCAAGTCCCATATCTTTAGGCTCTTTAGTCTTTACTCTTACATCTACTTCTTTCTTACTTCTTTGTTCTTCTTTTTAGTCTCTTACTTTAGTTTTCTTTTTATTTGTAGTTTACTTTCTAGTTTCTAGTTAGTAGCTAGCTAGTTACTTTTTAGTGCTAATACACACACCACCATCCACCATCATGTCTTCTTCCTAATCTTCCTCTTTGAGGCCCAAGTCGAATGACCCGGGTTGGAAGTATGGGCACTACCGTAGTGCTACCGAAAAGACTCACATAGTATGTGATTTATGTGGATTTGTGAGTTCCGGTGGCATTGCAAGGCACAAGCAACACCTTGCACATTTACCTGGGTCAAATGCAAAAGCATGTGACAAGATTACTCTAGAAATCCGAAGGGAGATCGTGGAGTATATGGTAAAACAATCAAGAAAGAAATGCGATAGTGCCCCTACGTCAGGAGGAATATATGGAACAAGATGCATATGAAGATATAAATGTAGTAGATGTCGATGAAGCTAGTCCCACTCCCCCTACTTCGACAGGCGGGTCTAGACCACAAGTACAACCATCGAAAATAGCCCGAGGGCATGGACCCTTAGATAGATGGTGTAGACCACAGATGGTGTAGACCACACCTCGAGGATGTGGTCGACCAAAGGGGTAGAGGGAAAGGGCTGGCTCGAACAACTTTAGAGAACTGGTATAAACGAAAAGATAGGAAAACCACGATTCAATATATTGCTAAGTGGTTTTACCAAACCAGCGTTGCTTTCAACGCCTTTAAATCAAAAAGCTTAAAAGTAATGATTGAGGCTATAGGTCAATTTGGACCTGGGCTTAAACCTCCTTCATATCATGAAATAAGGGAGACATGCCTAAAAACTGAAGTTGAATATACACAATCCTTCATAGCTGAATATAGGGAATCATGGAAAATATATGGTTGTTCACTAATGGCCGATGGATGGACCGATAGATCCTGTCGGTCTCTCATTAACTTCTTAGTAAATTGTCCAGCTGGGACAATGTTCTTGAAGTCAGTGGATGCGTCAAGCCATTCACACACAAGAGAATATTTGTTTAACTTACTAAATAGTGTAGTTGAAGAAATAGGTGAGGACTACGTTGTACAAGTAATTACAGATAACGCAGCCTCGTATGTAATGGCCGGTCGTCTTCTTATGGAGAAGAGGCGACGTTTATTTTGGACCTCTTGTGCGGCCCATTGTATTGATCTCATGTTAGAAGATATAGGTAAATTATTTATAAATGTAATTGCAAGGGCTAGAAGAATCACGGTCTTTATGTACAAACATGCGCTTCTTCTCAGTCGAATTAGAAAACACATTGGGGGTAATTTGCTACGTCCAGCAGTCACCCGTTTCGCTACAGCCTTTTTGACACTACAAAGGCTACATGCAAAGAAATCAGAACTTAGAAGCTTTGTAGTGTCAGCCGATTTTACAAGTGGGCCTTGGTCAAAAAAGGCTGAAGGGAAACGGGTTCAACAAACAATTTTTTCTCAAAGTTTTTGGACTCGAGTGGTAAAGGCGCTAAATCATCCGAGCCCTTAGTCACTGTGTTGCGATTGGTGGACGGGGATGAGAAGCCCGCAATGGGCTACATATATGACGCGATGAAGAGGGCAAAAAATAAAATCATGAACCATTTTAACTATAGAGACCGTGATTACAGGCCAATTTTAGAAATTATAGATAGAAGATGGGGCAGCCAAATGTCATCCCCATTGTATTCAATTTGCCCTTACATCCTTAACCTAGCTTTGTTTGTTTATTCTCACGATCCAGTGAAGTAACACTATGCATATGGTTGGATTTATTGATGTCTTGGAAAGAATGATTCCAGATAGAGGAGAACAGAACAAGATCTCAACTTTGTTGGACTTCTACACAAAAAGTGAAGGGATTCTCAAGGGATATCGTAATAAGACATCAGACAGTGAAATTACCCAGTACGTACTTTTATGAATGAATGTTAGTGTACTGAACTCTTACAAGAAGTTTTTCTATAAAGTGTCTCTAAGAGACCAAGACTCTAAGTCTCTAACTAACCTATACTTAAACTGTTTTTCTCAGCTGACTGGTAGGCTGCCTATGGAGTGGACCCGAACAGGAAGGATCCAGCTCTAAAGAAGCTGGCTATGAAGATTCTTCGACTCACGTGTTCTGCCAGTGGTTGCGAGCGCAATTGGAGCATGTTCGAGGCGGTAAGTTTAGACTGTTTAGTGTTTAGTAATTGTTTTTTTGTAAACTTTAATTTTTTAGTGGCCTAAGCTAAATTAATTACCTAAATAGCTAATGCCAAATGCACTTTCTTTCTTGCAGATTCATACAAAGAAAAGGAATCGCCTTGAGCAAAAAAAAGCCCGGTTTCTTTGACCCTATCTGCTTAGATAAGTTGGATGCAGATAACGAGTGGCTTGTAGAGACGGAGGACCCGGTATTTGCTGGAGAGGAGCTGACATGAGCACAAGTTAAAGATGCCACATATGGATCGACACCTTGTGAAGGTAGTAGTACTACTCGAAGACGAAGGACGAGGGGGAGCCGGGGGGCGAGTAGTAGCCGTCAACCCGTTGATGAGATTGAAGAAATTGAAGAAGGAGAAGGTGATAATGATGATCAAACTGAAGATCATCCACCATTGGATGTTGATGAAGTATTAGTACGTACAGATGAAGAAGAAACAGAAGAAGAAGAAGTGTATGTGGAAGAAGGAGATGACTCGAATGATGATGATGATGATGATGGTGGTGGTGGTGGTGGTGGTGATGGACCTGGTGGTGATGTGCCACAATGGATACTAGATCAATGTATATGAGTAATGAATAATGATTATTGATTACAATGATTAGATAAATAAAATAATAAGTACATAACTTCTTAATTTTGTTTAATGCTTATCTCATAAGCCTAAGTGTGTTGATGTTAATGTTGTTGATTGTTCAATGTTGATAACTTGATATATTTTGATAACTTGATATATTATGTATTGTATCATGTACATGTAGTGTTGAGTGTTGACTGTTGAATGTTGATTCGTTGAATATGGATGTTTGTCATATTTCATATTTCATATTTGTTATTGTTAACTTAAATCAATGTAAAATGTTAATTGTTAAGATTTAAGAAGTTAACTATATTGTAATTTGTAAATATATCATTATCATATGTATGTAATTGGTTGGTTTTTTTTTTTTTTTGAAAGATAACTGATTGTATTAAAAGAAAAGGGAACTACAAGCGAGATAAAATCTACTGAGGGAGCAGAGATTAACTAGGCCCCAAAAAGAGTAAATCGACATCTTTAAGAACATCGGAATGGGAGGCCCATTCAGCAATTAGACATTTGACGTTAGAGCCCACAACATGAGACGGTATAGATTCGTTTCAGAAGCATCGGTTATTTCTTTCTGTCCACACAGACCACCACGTAGCAATAATCGCCATCCACCATAACCGAGTTTTTGAGAAGCCTAATCTGATGTCGTGCCAAGCTTTTAGGGAGAGATCGACGTCTTTGGGAAAACACCAATTAATATTGAAGCAAGAAAGGAGATCTGACCAAATGATGGAGACAAACGGGCAGTGGATGAGCAAATGTTCAACTATTTCTTCCGCCTTAAAACAACACATGCACACGTTGGTTAGGGTCATTCCTCTTTTCCTAAGGTTATCCACAGTTAGGATTTTCCTGTGTCCTACCAACCACCCAAAGACCTATAACTTCGGAGGAATCGGGTACTTCTATACGAAGTGAAGGCCATGAGAGATAGAGTTGTCGGGCTTAAGAAGAAGCTGATTATATAAGGATCTGACGGAAAAGATTGCGGAGGGATCAGCCTTCCAAAGCAGGCTGTCGCAGTTCGTCTGATTTGGTTGGGCCTGTCGAATGAATTCAAGCAACCTGACATAATCGTCGATTTCCCAATCCTCCAGGTTCCTTCGGCATTGAATGTTCCACACCACTCTGGCTGCTTCTACAGAATAATTTTCAGTAATGAAGCTGTCTTTCTTCGCAGCTAACTGGAAAATAGTGGGAAACTTATCTTTCAAAGAAGTGTCCCCTAACCAGATATCAGTCCAGAAGTAAATGTTCTCACCATTGCCTATTTCGAACCTTATCCTTTGGAGGACTTCCTTCTGCATACACATAAAACCTCTCCAGATTGCTGAAGCCCTATGTAGGATGGAATTTTTTGTCCACCAGCCACCACCCGAACACCCATACTTGCATTTAATAATTTTGTTCCACAAACTGTCATTTTCTGTGCCAAGCCTCCAAACCCATTTCCCCAAAAGAGCACGATTCATCGTTTGTAAGTCCTTAATTCCGGCTCCGCCATCTTTAATGTGAGTGCATACCTGTTTCCAATACATGAGATTAAAGCTTTTCCTGTCTTCCATGCCGCGCCAAAGGAAATTGCGCCTGAGCGAGTCGATGGATTTTCGCACCTTAGCAGGGCATCGAAACAGGGACATAAAGTACGTAGGCAGGTTAGAAAGGGTTGCCTTGATCAGCGTAAGCCGCCCTCCAATGGACAGGTAACGACATTTCCAAGCAGCCAGATGGTGTTGAAATCTGTGGATGACCTTGTCCCATTGGTGCTTCTTGGGGCGGCCGATGCAAAGGGGAAGGCCAAGAAATGTTGTCGAGAAAGATGCCAGAGAGCAGCCCATCAAATCCGCAACCTCATTAACTTCGTTGTTATCCATATTGACCCCGTAAATTTTGGATTTGTGCATATTTACCTTTAGGCCAGCAACCGCTTCGAAACATATTATTGCGGTTCACAGGTGGTTCACCATTTCTGTATCTGCTTCAGAGAAGATAAGAATGTCATCCGCGAATTGCATGTGCGAGATCGGATTTTGCATCCCTTGCACCTGCACTCCCCGAAGGATGCCTTCTGCTTGGCCTTTGTGGAGCATACTAGACAGAGCCTCACCAATGATCAGGAAGAGGAAAGGGGAGAGAGGGTCTTCTTGCCTAAGACCACGGGAGCTTTTAAAGAAGCCTTTTGGAGACCCGTTTAGGAGGATTGAAAATTGGGCCGAACTGATGCATTCCCGTATCCATTTCCTCCAAGTCTCCCCGAAGCCCATTCGCTTCAACATGTAAAGAAGGAAATCCCAATCAACGTGATCGTACGCCTTTTCTATATCAAGGTTGCAAAATATGTGTTTCTTCTTAGATCGATGGCTAGCGTGGAGGCATTTGTTAGCTATTAGGGCTCCGTCGATTATCTGTCTACGTGGAATGAAAGCACATTGATTTGGAGCGATGATCAACCCGATAACCTTCTGAAGCCGAGTAGCGAGAACCTTAGCCAAGATTTTGTATGGGCTTCCAATAAGGCTGATTGGTCTGAATTCGTTGAGCGCTGATGCTCCCGTGAACTTGGGAATGAGGGCAATGAAGGTTGCCCCCATGTTGTTTGATAATCTCCCTCTGACATGAAATTCATTGATGAAGGCCATGACATCTTCCTGGAGAATATCCCAGCAGTGTTGGAAAAACTGGATTGGATATCCATCTGGGCCCGGGGCTTTATCGCCCACTAGAGCACTAACGGCCTTCTTTACTTCATCCAGGGAGAAAGGAGATTCCAGGAGCGCTGCATTTTCCTCGCTAATATTTTTGAAGGAGAGATTATCCAGCCGGGGTCTTGTCCAGCCTTCGCTGTGAAGGAGCGCTTCGAAATAAGAGATAGCTTCGCGAATGATCGTAGCACTATCATCGATCCGCTCACCGTCGATAATTATGTTGCTGATTCTGTTAGCCCTGGCATGCATACTGGCTAAACTGTGGAAGTATTTTGTGTTTCTGTCACCTTCCTTGATCCATTTGGATCGTGCTTTGTCTCCACGAAATTTCGCTCTCCAGAACTTTTGCCGATAGGGATTGGATGAGATTAATTCTCATTGAGAGAGTCTCCTTTGTCATCGGATTGGCTTCAGCTCGAGCATCAAGTTGTTGAAGATCAGCGAGGATTGAGTCCATCTCCATTTCTCTTTTGCATCGTTCCCCTTGGTTCCACTGCTTGAGTTTAACTTTCAAGAGCTTAAGCTTTTAACATAATCTATAACCCGCAAAACCGATAGGTTGAAATTCCTTCCACCATTCAGCCACCATATTCCTAAAGCCTGCAACATGGAACCAAGAAACATCAAATCTAAAAGGCTTTGGTCCCCAGTCTACCTCCTCCGATGACAGGAGCAGAGGCCAGTGGTCGGAGGTAAGACCTGGGAAGGACAGACTGAGTCGAGAGAGGCATTATGTCCACCCAATCGGAAGAAAGGATGAATCGATCTAGTCTAGATAGGATCGGGGAGAGCCTTCCATTAGTCCAAGTGAAACGGGACCCGAGTAAAGGAAGGTCAACGAGCCTGTTGTCTTCAATCCAGTTGGAAAAGCGGACCATATTGGACTTAATTTTGGATTCATTCGATTTTTCTCCAGCAAACCTGATCATGTTAAAGTCCCCTGCAAAGCAAACAGGACCCTCGAAGCTTACTCTAACATTAGACGGTTCCTACCAGAAATCTTCCCTAGCTGACTTGGATGTGGGGCCGTAAACCGAACAAAAAAGCAAAGGTATTGCTGTAGTGTTATTTTTTAGGATAGCTGTGACCGAGAATGTCCCAGCCCAACTCTTCTGAAGCGTCCAATGCGTTGATTTCCACGCCAGTAGGATACCCCCTGAGCTGCCCGACGTATTCTTAACCACCCATTGAGCGTCTGCTGCGTTCCACAAAGTCTTCATCAGACGATCATCAAAGTTTTGCACTTTGGTCTCCTGAAGGCATATGATCTGGGGTTTGCACCTGCTACAAGAATTTTTTATAAGCCTTCTTTTTTGCTTCGACCCCACTCCCCGCACATTCCAAGAGATCATCTTCATATGAGGACTGAACTACCTCGTGTTCCCTTTCTAACTTCTTCGGTATTAGTATTGACAGCTCCTCTTGAAGACATTGCTAAACGTTGTAGCTCTCTGTTGCTGCATGACCTTGGAGTTTTCTTGCGAGATGATCGCATGGGACCAAAAGGCCTACCGCGAGTTTCGACGCATTGAAATAGGGCTAGAAAATCCTCCGGACAGTCACCAAATGACAGTCCTAAGAATCTCCCAATGTGCCCCATCGCATTGCGAATCCACCTCTTCCTGTGAATCTTCTTGACTAAGAATGCCCTTTGTTCGTCATCTAACAGGTTGTTATTGTGAGTTCCGATCACGATAGAGCTCCCCTCCCTGGTTTGGAGGGGTTCCGCGATGATGACCTCTTCACCTGAAGTTTCTTGGAATAGGGATAGGAGGTTAGAATCAGATCCGAGATAGGAAGAAGATAAGCGGTCAGTCTGGGGATTCGCCGAACTAGTTGGGGATTCCATATGAGAGGACGTCTCTTCCTCGATCAACTGATCTTCTGCTCAGTCTTCGAACGGGATGAGTAGCATATGTAAATTCATGGCTTCTTGCATAAGGTTCCCTAAAGGGCTATCGGTAGGAAAGTAACATGGATTCCTCTTTTGGAGCGTGTTTTCAAATGGCAGTGTGATATGGAGTATCCCTTTGTCCAGTTGGCTGATAGAAGGTGCGATTCGACGGGTGATCTTCCGATAGGGGACAGGTGTAAGGTTCAGATCAATTGTGTCAGAGTCCACCACTATCCGCTGCTGCAAATCTGCATGTGATTCCGGGCCTCGTATCGGGTTGATATCCGGGTCCGCCAATACCCATGGGTTGGATTCAAGGCCCAAATCAGACGAAGAGTCGGATCCGCGTCTCCTCCATACAGGAGAAGTCATATTCCCACGCGTCCCTGTGTCACGTTGAATTGCGATAATCGAGGCGACATTAATTACCGCAGGTAAACGTGTCGAGATCACCTTCCGCCCGTGACCGAGATCGTCGATTCGTGTGCCACGATGATCTGTCGTTCCTTCACGTAACACGTGTGAGCCCTGCAAACCGTCAAGAAGGATATCTCGAGATTGCGGATGCTCTGAAGCTCCACCACGTGTCTCAGCAGAGGTCGTCCTGGCGTCAGGAAACCCATCCCGAGCCATCAGGGGGTCAGGACTCCTGCCATGCTGATCTCTCGAGCCCATCGATCGGATAGGCTCCATATCCCGAGGTTGGCGCTCATCTGAGATTTCGCCACGTGGATGTACTCGTGTTGATGATCTGGCAAAACGATGATGGTTGCTCTCGCTACAATGGATTGGTGCTCTGCAGGAGTGCTGGGTGTGTGCACCTTCTTCCACTCTTTCTTCCTCACTGATAAGCTCCGTCGTTTTCGTAGGCTCTCTGCACCGCCACAAGTCTCCCCATCACAGGAGGGGGGAGTTCGGGGCTTCCACTTGGATTGGAAGGTGGATCTCCCTGTCGTCAAAGTAGACGATGATGTAATTTCGAAGTTGGAAACTTTTCCTTCTTCGAACCTGGATTCGGATCACCCCCATTTTGATGCCAAGCTTCGTCTTCAGATCAAGCTCTATCAACGATCCCAGGGTCGCAGCAACAGCGATGAATAAGTCATCATTCCAAATTTTGAGTGGAACTCCCCATATAAGGATCCAGGAGTCCTCCATACCAAATGAGGAGAACTCGCTCCAACTTTTTACACCCATCACAGGACCTTCTCTGTGAATCGCACCTGCCATGATGAGGGGTTCGAGGTTCACTCCCGGTCCGCCTTTCACCCATATTTCATTGTATCCAATTGGACGCAAGGAGTACATGGCAGGCTGGATTCTAGTGCATTCATTAATCCAGGCCCTAACTCGGGAGATGGAGGCATCCTCGCGAGCAATAATTACAACCGTGTCTATCAGAGTTTCCTTTGCTCGTTGTAAATCTTCTTTCTCTATATGGACTGTAAATGGGGTCTTTTTTCCATCCTTTGACGAAATCGTTTCCATCCGCGTGTCTGATCCTGCCAGATTGTGGGTATGTTGTATGGCATGAAGCGGGTTCAGCAATGCATCCCGATATGAGATGGTCGAAGCTATGTGGGTTGTAGGATTTACAGGAACCGTCGAATTTCCCGATTGTTAGAGCCGCTTTCTTTGTTACGTTCCTCTTCGGTCCAAACCTTACTCTCTGCACGAGCAGCCCCCCCCGAAGCTCTGTCCATGCAACATCAATATTGCCCTAAACAGTTCATCTTCCGAACTCATCCTAATGAGAGCGAAGCCCCGCTACTGACCAGTGCTCCTGTCTCTAGGCATAATCACATCCATCACCGCCCCTGCTCGCCCAAAAACCCTTTCAAGATCTAAGGAGAGCCAACCTACAGGGTAACCTTTTACGAAGAGGGTAGGAAGGGAATCATATCTTTGGCTCCTTTTCCCTCGATCCCGTTTTTTACTCCCCACCTGAATCCAGTCATCTATCGTTTGCCCCTTATTGGATTCTTTGTCGATCGTGGTGATCCTTTTCGTTGGTTCCACTCGGTCCATGGTAGGCAAACTTTCACTACCATGATCAGCTCCCTGTTCCCTTCTTTGATCGTCGGTCGTCATCGTCATCGTCGTCGTCGGGCTGAATCTCAAGGATCTGTATAAGGTAATCATCTTTAACTGAATTTGGTGGCCAAACGTCGAGTACGTTGGATCAAGTTAAAAAAAACCTTAAAACCCTTCCCTTTTTTCTCTTCTGGAGAGAAATTCTTTGGAAAAAATTAGATTCCTACCGAGGTTATGGGGATTTTAGGAGGGATTTGGAAAATGGATGGAATTCAAACGAGATTTTTGGGCTTTCGAAAGGATTCGAATTCAAACAAAATGGTTGGTTTTTTTTTTTTACTTAAATTAAATGTATTTAATGTCCAAATGACATATAATAATTTATTTTGATTTTTCTGATTTTTTTTTTAATTTTTTCTGATTTTTCAATTTTTTTTTTTTTGAATTTTTTGAAAAAATGCAAATATATATATATATATATATATATATATATATATATATATATATATATGCGACCGCATATGCGATTGTGCGATCGCATATGCGCACACGCATATGCAATTGCACAGGATCGCATATGCTATTTGACAACATTTTTCTTAACCCAAGTCAGTCACCTCATATAAGATGATCACACATCTCAAAGATTGACGTCCACAAATGTGTCCTAAGCATCTATAACAGTCATGGTTCATCTAGGTACTAAGATCCAAGGAACACAACTCCCTAATCAGTGATCATTGTGTCCAATCTTAAGTTCCCTAGGGACCAGAGGATGTACCATGTACACGATACTCTTCACACAACCCATTGAATATAACATCTAAGAATGATGTAACACTATATGTTTAAGATATATCACACATTCAAGATCAATGGTTGAGATTGACCCAATCACATCCACATGCCTAGTGGGCCGCATATTGGTTTTTTAGGGCATTAACTCCAACACATTATGTAACCATTTTTTAATACCATGCTTCTAAGTATCTACATCATGTGTTGGGAGAACGAAGAATATGTTAGCCACATGTTTCTGAATTGCCCGTTTTGGTATCACTTTTCCAACCATTTAAAATCCAGTGGATTGTCTTTGAAATATCTCATTCTAGGGGGGCTATGGGGGTTTCTCTCAGTTCAGGGCAATATTGTACGTAGATATTTTCATATTCTCGTGGGGTGTGAAAGAAGGAAATGGGAAATCTTTGACAGCAAGCCCTTGTCTTATGGCATTTCAAAGAGAAGAATTGCTTCCAGGATAACAGATTGGGCTTCCATGAGACCGGAGTTTCATGGCTTCTTGAGTTTAAGATTATACACAAGTGGGGAAATGTGATAAAAGGGAGGATTCAAGGCACTTGACACTATTCTCCCTCTTCTATAGATTTTTTTTCAGGACTATTTCCCCAAGGTGGCTTTTATGTGGACAAGAGGGTCACTTGCTTTGCTTTGTCCCTTGGTGGTTCTCCATGTTCTAATTGTTCTTTTTTGTTTTTCTCATTTTTCTTAATAAAATTGTGACTTTCTTCTCAAAAAAAAAACAAAAAAAAAAAAACAAAAAACAAAAAAAAAGGATGAATCTATTGGGCAAAATCATGGAAAAGAATAGAGAAGTGATGAAGAAGATTTCCTCCATCTTGGAGCAAATATCAACAGAAATCCCAGTTACTCAATAAAACAAATGGAAAGAGAGAGAAAAACCTTACAATAATTCAATATATTATGCTAAAATGCCACAACACTCATAATCTTCCATCATGAGAACCATACATTGACTTTGATAACATTGGCTTTGATAACAAACTGATGGCAGGGAAATCTTGATCTGCCAGGCCAAATCAGAAAGAAGAGAAAACAGAACCGATTCTACTAAAGAGATCATGTAAAAGAAGAGATCGACAAGCAAGAGAGCAGTTTGTTCACCTCTAGAGTAACAGCCACCTAAAATTTCACTAAATAACGAAAACCTCCCTTACATTAACATCATCATCATCTAAGCCGTTTCCCAATTAATTGGGGTCGGCTTCCCTTGCACTAACTCAACGAAATTAAATCCTAAAACCATAAACTATTATAATCCTATGGATCCACACCTAACCATAATTCCTATTAATATTGAAATACCTAAAATGTCCCTAATTGCTTGTTCCGCTGAAAAACTTTAAAACAAAATTTATTTTTTCCTCCACTAATTTTAGACCATAAAATTTATGGCCCCAAATGATGAGGCCATGCGTAAGAATAGAAATAGCCACCATAGAGTTTGAAAATAACTGTCAGTGGGAGTTTTGAGTTCTTATTGCAGGTCTCAAGCCCAGATAAAGGAGGGTATCATCAGGCTAGCAGCTAGCATCAAATTTCCCTCACTTCTCGTGAATCTTAAGAAATGGAATAATGGGATTCATGAAGATGATGATGACAGTTTGAAAATCTATTCAAAACAAGCTATAGACCACTGGTTGCATGGTTAGTGGGTTGCTCGTTTTCGTGGTATGGGAACAGGTGCATGGTATGCTACTCTCTCCAATATGTGGTTCGGGAGGGGTACAATTATATGGGTTGCTCCAATTCATACACTGAGTATATCCAATATAGCTATATATTCGAACTCATATGTTAATTTATATATGATATGATGAATGTTATTATTATATATCTGACATGCACGAAGCTACATTATAGCATGCTTTTTTTTTTCTTTGTTTTCCTTTTTTGAGAATTAACATCATAAGCATGCTATTGCACAAATCAAACTATAAATATCTACTTTTAAATATATATTACATTTTTAACTTAATCGGCACTAAGAGTATGGAACCATAATTCTGGGTCAGTAAAAATAACAATCTGGATCACAAATGACCCGTAATCCATATCGCATGACTCAGAATGGGAAATGTAGGGGTTGTGGCAATTTAGGCTGCTGTAGAAGATTTGAAACAGGTAATCAAGCTTAAAAGTAACTCCAAGAAGCTGATGGATTTGCGCCTGCTTTACAAGATTTAAGATGAAATTTATCCATTAAGCAAGAAATGTGGAGGAATGATACAAAAATCATAAGCAAATTGCGGAGGTTGAGGATGAGAATGCTGGCTTCTCTGGCTTCTCCAACCAGTAAAGAAGGCAAAAGAAGACGAATAAAATTCTTGAAAGTGGAAAATTCCTGAAGTGGTAGGAAGGCAAAGTCAGTGGATTGCTTGAATGTCCCTGAAACCAGTAACTGCAAAGATACATACTCCAGATGTTGATGGATTGTGCCTGCTTTATGGGCTTTAAGATGAATTATCCAGTAAGCAAGAAATATGGAGGTATGGAACAGTACCAAGTAGCATCCATCTGTACATAGCTGAAGCAGTCTCTGACAAATCTCAGGAATCAGGATAGTCTCCATCAATGTTAACCATTAAGCCGTGATTACAATGGCCAACTTTCCAACACACAAGATGTGCTTGTCAAACACAGTAAGCTTCACCAAATGCAACATTGCAAAACATTACAATATGAAATGATTCGCCACTTTCCAATGGCACAACATTGCAGTAAGTAAGCTTAAAACCTTTCTATCGGTGCAACCTTTTAAATTGGCACAAACTTTTCATCGGTTCTAAGCTTCACCACTCAATGCTTCGCCAACTTTTCTAGTGGTGCAAACATTGCAGTATGTACACTTCACCACTCAAAGCAGTATGTAATGCTTCACCACTATCCTGCGCAACATTGCCTTCTTTATTAATGGGAAAATACAACTTATCTTTTTTTTAGAGGATCCCTATAACACTAACTTTTCTTTTCTTACTTTTACTGGAAAATTACAAAGCTTTCCATTGGTGCAAATTTTACAGTCTCCATTTTTTTTAATGGTTCAGTTCAGAACAAAAGAAATCCTAGTCTGGGAATATCACTAAGTTCAGTCTGTGGTGCAGGTAACTTCACGAGCGGATATGTTAATGGAGAAAGAAGTGGCATTTTCAAGACATGCAAGTGATGCAGGACAATTAACCACTTGCTCTAAAAGCTCAAACTGATAGAGAGTGGCGAATCAATCCCTTTATCTCATAGCCCAGACCCCACATCCCATGGGTTACGATGTCGGCCGAACCCTCCTCGTGGGCCCCACTTCACATGGGCTCGCCTCACACGGGCTGCCCACCCCGAGTGTGTCCCCGCATCCCATAGGCTACCCCACTCGAGCCCGGAGTGAAAATGCTCCTGCATTAGCAAGTCTTCTTTTAAAGAGATGTAACCATGCTTCCATTAAGAAAGAAAATGATTCATGATTGATAAAGTATCACAACAGAAACATTAAATGTATGAATCTTGACCATCACACCATTTTTCCGTCGTTTAGGCACACTAATGAAAAAGGTATGGGAATTGTTTCAGAATGGTTTTGCAACATAAGAAGATAAAAGGAATGAAAGAAAAGTAGAGTACCTGCAAATCATGAAATTCCTTCCCAGCATTCGGGTTGGCTTCAAATAGATAATGCAGATATAGATGCAAGAAATATCTATGATCACACTTTTTACTGGCACTCAACAGTTGAGAAACTACTTCAGATGGAGTAATTAAATCCCTGTGTTGGATCAATAGAGGAACTGCTCGTTTGCAGTCCAGTATCATCAGTTGGACAACCTATAAAATGAACAAACATAATTTGAAGCAAATGAAGCAATAGTTGGTGTATAAAAAAAAATAATCAGAGTGAAAGATTATATCCGAATCTATTCTCACCAAACTGGCAATAGCTCATAAAAATTATTAACATTGAGAAGATTTAAAAATATGAAAGTTTTTCAAAAGTTGCGAAACTTCAGTTTTCTTTTGGAAATGGATGGGCATTTCTCATCTAGAACGGTGGAAATGGTGATATTCACACTACATGTACAAGAAGGATCAGTTACAATAAAATTGTCGAATAGAACAGTTGTATGTATCAAACTGTTAAGAAAGATTATCAGAGTAATACCGTGGCAAAAAAAAAAAAAAAAAAAAATTGTAAACATGAGCAACATCATTTCAAGGAACATGGCCCACTATAATGCTAACACAGCTGCTGCATCCAAAGTTTTCAGAAAAGGACGTGTATCTTGTCCTTCAGAAGACAATTGATCAACATTTCTTTTTCTTTTTTCATTTTTTGTTTAGTATGGAAATTTATAGAAGAGTAACTTCTTCATAGAACTTTTCACCTGAACAGATATCAATGTAGCATACCTTATCATGAATGGCCTCATGTAAACCATGTTTTTCAATGAAGTCGAATATCTCAGGCTTCATCAGCTGAAATATTAAAACAAAAACAAAAATATGAGCTTTTAAGAATTTTAAAAGTTCATTGCCACATTTCAGTATTAATTTTGAAGCTGCTCCCTAAAAATGATAATTAGAATGGGTACACTGACCGGTGGGGTACTTACATCAGCATATAATGCAAGTGCTTTCTCATGCTGTGTGTTGATCACATACAACTCAGCTAATGCCTGAAGGGTAAAGGGACATTTTTGTGAGAAAAAGAATTACAGTGTGCTAATGGATTTTAAAAAAAAAAAAAAAAAAAAAAAAAAAAAAAAAAAAAAAAAAAAAACCTTAAAACAAGATACAAAAACTCTAACCCACCTCTTTCAGGTTATCTGTCATTGAGGAAGTATTAAGCTGGGGTTCAATTGCGGAAATAACAGGCAAGGCAGAATATATCTCCCGTGGCCAAGATTTAACAGTTGACAAGAGGTCCTTGTGAAAAGCTGGATTAGTTGCAAGAGCCACAAGAGCCACCTGCAACAAGGAAAATACTACATACTGGAAAAGGCCCTTACATTGGCATATCATGAGGACGCAATAAAGACGGAGCAAAATTTGCAGACAGGTGGCCTGGTTGACAGACCTCATAAGCAGTATCCCGCAACCTTGGATGTTCTGTAGGTATATATGGAACCAACACGGGAAGCTGGCGGAGATGAGCAAAGTGGAAAACCCATCTGGGAAAAATCATCCAGTTATTGACAACATAAACACAGAATAGCTTAAATAATGACTACTTTTTGTACCTCTCCCATGCTGAAGCAGATCCGCGCAACAACTTGGGACACAGAGATGCTGCTTCAGCATACTTCCTTTCCAAAATCAAATGATCAAGGTATCTCGATCCAACCTTAAAATATAAAGGGCAAGTAGAATTATTGATGAAAATGTGAACTGCTGACTTTCTTTAATACTGGATTTAAAGATTGTTAAGCATTAAGTTGACGTTAAAGAAAAAACGCATCTCCAAATTTTCCGCTGAAAAAGGACTCCGAAAGAACATAGAAATGACCTTGGATGTAAATGCAATTTCAGAAGCTGACTGGTCTACTGCCAGAAAGCGTAACTAAATGACGGAACAAGACGACATTCGGAGAAATAAAATATCATGTTTGGTACTTCAAGGAGTTGTATGGATGATATGCAAACAAATAATCAATGAATTGAACAAACTGAACTGGAAAACGATGAGCTCCATTATTTAGGATTCAAGTAGTTGCAACCTGCCAGCATATCTGAAAGTTAGAAAGTGGCATTGTGGAAATACTAGTTCTGATAAATAAACTGTTCCCTTGCCCATGCACTTGTCTGCACCTGTGTGGCTTGACATTAAATTTACGTGGAGATCGATTTACCGTATAATGCATATGCATGAGACCAGATATTTGTCAATGCCACTCACAACAAGATATTTGTCAATGCCACTCACGACAAGAAAAGGAATGTATACGTTTCACTCCCTATTGAGATATGAGTGTCAAACAGAGTTGCATCTTTCCTTTTATTTCTGCCCACGGGTATTAATTACTCAGATTTGCTAGCCACTGCAAGTCAGTCCTACACAATCAAAATGGTTTGCTGTGAGCTGTCAGATAATCAGAATGCATACAAAGACAAATTTGCCATAGCAGTGTTCCACCTGGCAGCATCGCGTGAGCAAGTCCCAAGCCCGGTAAAGGAGGGGCTGTGTCAAGTGCCAGAGATTACGAATCTTTTGCCAGGCGATCATGAGAATTCCTGCTTTTGACTCTTGATTGATTGGAGAACTAGGATTTGCAAAGCCAGCTCGAAGTTATTTGGACAATTCTATCATTCATGGTAGAGATGATGGGTGCTCCCCAACAAACAAATGATTAACTTTCATCAATTTTTAATTGTAAGAGAATTTGTGGTTTTAGACTTGAACTTGATTAAAATTTCAGTTAAGCTCAACGAAGTTATATTATAAAATGGACCCAATACAACTTCCTACAAAACTATTTATAAAAGAGAGAAAGGTAAAAAAGAGAAGAACTTCCTGTAGAAACTATACGAGCTATGAATGACTATAGAAATGATGAAGTGCATGCAGTGCAAGTAATGGATAGAATAATCTCATTCATGCAGTTGTGGTTCTTTCATCTGAACAAAGAGAAGAGCAAGTCAACTCACTCCTCCATGGAGCCAGAATTGGTCTTTTGGGTTCCACAGAACAACCTGACCACATATATGGGACATCTGACATGTTCGGTGGGCCCAATAGTCCAATCAGATGCCCCTTTTCCCTTTATTCACAGATCGGCCAGCAAATAGAGCCCATCCTGGCCCTACACACATTTCATATCAGGCATAGATGCTTAACCTTCTTCATTTCTCATTTGACTCCTCGAGGCTCCTACATTTCTCTCTCAGTTTCAGAGCACCCATCCTCAAGCTGAGAGTTGATAATGTGGCCTTTCTTTTGCACTGGATTAAATACTTATGCTGAAGTGCTTCACCTCCTCAACAACATTAATGAATCCATTTGATGCACCATCAAACACAATGAACCAAGTATCTCCTTCTTGTTCCCCAGGAAATCGTGTGCCTTTGTGCAAACTCTCTCCTCCCGTGGCATTGTACATATATTTGATGTTGTTCCTTGCCTTCATTTTGGATAGAACATCCATCTTTGACCCTTCCATACTTTTCATCAACTCCTCTAAAATTGGCTCTATACACTCATCAAGCAACTATAAAACATTTTTGGTAGAGGCGTTCCTATTCATCCTTTCTAGACCCCCCTCGTATTCTTTCATGGAATCTTTTTTTTTTTTTTTGAAAGATTTACATGAACTCTTAATAATATAGCAGACTAGAAAACCTCAAACCAAATGTGAGATTTGGGTTTGACCTACTCCTGTTTCTCTTGTACTTATTTTGGAGGCTTCCTGGAACTTGTGATCTTCTCAGACAATTGCTCGACGTGGAGGAATAAAAATAACATTACTGAATGTCAAAAAACAGATTATGAGAGAGTTCAATTGCTGCGCCATGGCATTTTTTTTCGTTTTTTCTTTTTTTTTTTTTGGCGCCATGGAAATTAGCTTTCAGCAAATTCTAAGAGATGCCAATTCTATTGCAGATTCTCACGCAAAGGAAGCAATCCAAAGACTTCCGGTCTGTATAGACAACTCTTATCCATTGCCTTGACAGATGTTGCATCTTTCCTTTTTTATCTAATAAAATAATCAGATAGAGATTTATCACTCGTACCTTGAGATGCTTAGCATCACACAAACAGAGAGACACAGACACACACGTATGCACGCAGAGATGCATGCACCCACACACGCGCATGCGCAATCACATCACCCACCCCAACCCCAACACATACTTCTACCGAAGTAAAAGAAACCCTAATCTAATCACGCACACATACATTCCTTGAAGTAAAAGAAACCCTAATCTAATCAGGTGCGCAGTTCTAATCCTAACCATCTGTTTAATAAAATATTAATAATGATTACCATCCCTAAATCCCATCACAAATATACAACCTTTCACTAAATCAATTACAACTTACCCAACCATGTCAAAATAACATGATCATGGGCTTGTTTGACATCTTACTTAATAGGCTTGCAGACAACCAATTTAGTGCCATTCAAACATCATTAGCACCCATAAATTTGCCAAATAATAAGTATGAAAATAAGGGTGCCACAAGTTGGCACCTTCTCCTTTTTGGTCCCTTTTCTTTTGCCTCTTCAATGCTCCTACATCAGAAGCTGATGGTTCAGACAGCACCACTACCTACCTCACATATTAAGACAAGATGCACATGCATGTTCAATATTATGCTTATAGTGTTGAGGTAGTAAAAACACCTATAGCAATATTTTAGAATATATAACAATTTCTATTATCCTGATAGTAGAAAGTTGGCACCTTAACCCCTTTTCTATTCCTTCTCTTTTGCCTCTTCAACGCCTGATGGTTTAGGCTGCACCGCTACCTACCAGTACCCACACAATTAAGAAAAGATGCACACGCATGTTCAATATTATGCTTATAGTGGTGAGGTAATATGAAGCAATAATTTAGAATATCTTCAACAATTTCTATTATCAAGTTTCATAGCCATGCATACCAAGCAGCCCGAGGATAAAATGATGGCTGTTGTCTAGCGGGCAGGTGATCATGGAACTTCTGCCAATCTACCATTTAAAAGCTGACCCCAAATTGCAGAGAGAGGCTGAGAGAGGAGGGGAACATGTGAACCATATAGAGTCCATTGGATATATAGCATGCATATGTTAAGAGTCTGTATTAGTTTTTTTGAATAATCAGTGACCCAAATGAAATAACAAAATTAAACAAAAATATCATAAATAAAAAACAAAATATGAATTCATATGCAAGTTGAAAATAAATGATGTTAAAACTCGAATTAGCTACTGGAGTGTCCAGAAGTACAAGCTTCAACATACCTCATCAAGAAGTTCAGTTCGTCCTTGTCCTGCTTCAACAGCGGCCAAGGCTTTTTCATGCCAACCATGTTGAAGAAGCCAAGAAATGTGATCTTCAGCATCCCTAACAATCACAACATTATGAGAATTCGATGGCTGTAAATCCAAATATGCTCTTGCAGATTGTCGTGCCCGGTCACACAACTTTAGGGAAAAACATGAATCCCTACAGTATGAATGACCATGCAAGTGTGCTTGTAGCCCTGTGCATATTACATATGCACATACCTCAACAATATGAATGCATTAATCCAAAGTAAAAAAATGCACGCATGCATGTGTGTGAATAGAATGGAAGTGTGTCCATGTGTGCATTAATGGTGGTTTATGTTCATTCACGCATGCACTGCTTTCCGTATCGTTTTTGCGTAACGTATCGCACCCTTCGAATACAACTACATATCGGTTATCGCATGGGATATATCGGTTGTATCGCGTAATGTATTGTTGTTGTTGGGAAACATGGAAACACTAAAGGGAGTTTGGTGCATGGACTTAAGTGGGATTAGGTGGGATGGAATTGCAATGAAGGTAATAATTAGGGAGCGCATCCAGGATTGTTGCAGAATTCAGATGTACACAGCAAATCTCATGTCGTGTTTGGGATGTAAAATTTTCAGACTGGTCTCAGAGTAGGACAAACCTCAGACGATGTTTGGGACATGCACCACAGTAGAGTGCAGCCTTTTGCTGGAAGTTCTTGCGCTGCATGCTAGGTGGGGATCACAGTGATGTTTGTGAGAAATCCACCCCGTCCATCCGTTTTGCAAAATCATTTTAGGACATGCGACCAAAAATAAGGTGGATCCAAAACTCAAGTGGACTATAAGAGAGGGAAAAGTAGGGAAAGAGTTTCCTACCATTGAAACCTTCCTGGGCTCCACCTTGATGTTTATATGCCATCCAAACCATTTATAAGGTCATTCCCACTGGGATGAAGTGAAATCACAAAAAAAAAAAAAAAAAAAAAAAAAAAAAAAAAAAAAAAACCTAGTCTGATACGAAACTTTTGGGGCCACATGAATGTTTCAACAGTGGTCACTGAGTCCCCATTGTTTCCTCTGTTTGGCACACTCAAGTTTTGGATCCGCCTCATTTTTGGTTACATGCCCTAAAATGATCTCACAAAATGGATGGACGGATTGGATTTTTCACAACCATCACGGTGGGCCCCACCTAGCATCCCAGCGTAGAAACTTCATGCGAAAGGCTTTCGTAAGAAACATGTGTCTCAAATCCGAGAGGGATAGACCATATCCCATCTCCAGCAAGCACAACATTGGCATGGTTTCCAGTGCTTGAATTCATCGGTTGAGGAATGCGCTGCCCAAACGGACATTTCCGTTCCCAACGTACGATTCCAAGTGCTATCCCACCTATCCCATTTAAGTCCATGCACCAAACACCCCCTTAGGAAATTGGTCAAATTTCTCAATGAAACTTCAGAGATTGTTAAAAATGACATCAATACACGCTTAGAAATCAAAGCATCACAACAACAACAACAACAACAACAACAAAAAAAAAAATGTGGAAAGAATAGGTTTCCTTTATATGGCGTCTTAATCTATGCGTTGTCTAATTGAACCGATGCAAGGATATTCCAAGTCTATTCATATAATTTATCAATGTAAAAAGACATGTATGAAACATAAACAATACATTCAAAAGCAAAAGAAGTAGAAAACTAGAAATATACCTATGAATAATGTGTGATTGTAGATTAGACCTACATAGAGCTACGCGATGGCTCAAAATCATCATCTCCATCTCAACAGGGGCAGGCATAGTATTGTTGCTCCACAAACCAACAATACTATGCTCAAGTCATAGTAGAATGATACCGGTGAAAATAATCTCTAACATAACACTGGTACTCATCCTCTCTGATTTGAGAAATTTTTAAAATAATAATATTATTATTATTAATTTTTCCCAATTTTCTACAAATCAAGCTATCTTCCCCCAAATCCCAAAATTAGTGTATGTGATGATGATTTCATCAAACACTCCTAAATACTCTAAAATGAGGGCCAATTAACCATTGATCAAAGTGGAAATTCGAAATTTTTTATATTTTAATTAAAAAATATTTTTTTCTAAAAAATGTCGAATTACTAAGAATCATTAGATCAAGTTACAAACATGTTTAATTTTGTGTTTGGACACAGATTGCAACCGATTTGCGAGAAATTGAAAATTGTTTATCTTTCGCAATATTCCGCAACTCAACCCATCTCCCCCAAATCTCAAAATCGATGCTCCAAATCCATGATTTTCTCATAGCCCATACATAATGGTCAGATTCATTGGGCGCAATAGATTGATACTGACTGGAATCTTCCCATTCCAATCCATTCCTTCCTCCCCAGCATATTAATTGATTGCCGTAGCTGTCCGATAAAGAAGCTCGTTCGCCGGTGGCGCCTCGTATCCCGGTCGGGTAGAATCATGTGGTAGGGATGGACAACTGCCCGTAGTGGCTGCTCGATCGGGGCCGGTCCCCCCTTTGCCAGCAGCTCCCTTCGGATGATCGGTCGTGCTCCTTTCCTAAGGGTTGCTGCCCACAACTGCCCTTCGGGCCTACTAAGAGAGCGAAGCCTCTTGTTTTAGCTCATTTCTATAACTCCCCTTAGCCGCTTTCTTTCTCTTACACTCGGCCGGGCGGAGCGCTAAGAAAGAGCCGAGTGAACTAAGCTTACCTAACCTAAGGCATACTAAGAGAAGATTCTAAGCGCTTTCTGACCGGCCGAAAGAGAAAGCCTTTCTTACCGCTTACTAAAAGAAGAAAAGGCCTTCCATCCAAACGGAAATGCGGGACTCGCGGAGGTTAAATAGGGGCGGAGCGCTAATCGAAAATCAAAAATGTATATATGCTGGACCGGATCAAAAAATCAGGATCAAATAGGTGGGATATATCAGTACTACTTATGTGTTGCGTATCACACAAGTGGAATATATCAGCCAATATCATCGATATTGAAAACATTACATGTATGTTGTACATTTACATTGTACATACAAATTTATCCATGTAAGCTTGTTCTTTAAACACAATTCTATATACATATATATCCAACAATATGAATGCATATATTATTTGTAAAGAGTAATTAAGACGTATGTGTGTATGATGAATGTACTTGCATTTATGCATGCATAAATATGCCCATAACTAGATAATTGTGAAAAGGAAAAAAATGCAAATGCAGCCATCCAGGTATTTTTTAAAACTAAGTCGCATAAATATACAAAAGAAGCATATACATATCTCTGTATCTATGAAAGTACGTGTGCACGTCCATGCTATGAAAGCATGTACATGTCGAAGGGTTAAAAATTGATTTCAGTGCATCGTACCAGTCACTAATGAAACCAATACATATCATATCACAACCAATACGGACCAATACACTGAAGGTTTTCAATTCCAACAAGTGAAGCCCATGGGTGGGTGATGCAGAACATTGTTGTGTTGCTTTCCACAAAATCTCAAGCCTACAGGGTCGCTTCTGTAACTGGATAACCAGCACTGAAAACCGTCTTTATATTGGATGGCCTCATAAGGGGAATATGGCGAAATTGGTAAAAGCTACGGACTTGATTGGATTGAGCCTTGGTATGGAAACCTAGTAAGTGATAACTTCCAAATTGAAAGTAGTCTATGAATAAATCCAGATTATTTTATTGTGTACCAAATCTAAATGGCTGGCATACCAGTGAGCGAGGCTTATTTGGGTCATGTTATAAATGCTTTGGCTAAACCTATTGATGGGAGAACGGATTTATGCGAAATCCCCGGTATTTTCGACCGCTACAAGATCAACAATGCCATGAGCTTGGGCTTCTGCTGCTGACATAAAAACATCTCTTTCCATGTCTTCGGATACAACCCATAAAGGATTGCCCGTTCTTTGTACATAAACCCTTGTGAACAACTATTCCCCATAAATACTCATCTATGGGTCATTTGAACCTTTCATCGTAGCCAACAGATAGATGGCACCGGGGGGGGGGGGGGGGGGTTAACAAAAACCACTGAGCTGTTTGTGTGTGTAGCATCCAAGCAATGCATCAGGTGTGCCCCACCATGATGTGCCAAGCATCAAGCTTATCCGAAACTCAGTACGAACTCTAAACCATGAGCGACAATGTAAAAACTTGCCCAAAACCTCTAGTCCAAGTGGCCTGGACCACCTAATGTTTTGGGTGTCCCTTCATCCCAATGGGGTGCACCTTATCAATGTATTGGATGCATATGCACACCATGGTGGGCCCCTCGTACCAACTGATATTTTTCTATGGTGGACATCTTCCCTCATTCTTGCATGTGTTGTAGCCCACTTGAGATATGGTTTGGCCTGATTTTTGGGCTCAAGGCCAAACATGGAGGTCGTGCCAAACGGGATGGATTTCAGACGCATCACTTTGCACCCTACATAGCCATCGTCTACGCAAGTTGTGCATGGGCCCACTCGATCCATATCACCCAATCTGCACGTGTATGGTATGCATGGGCGCACATGCGCGTACACGTGTTTGCATATGTAGGCACATAAGCATGTGTGGCCGCATAGTTGTGGATGTATTTACATGTGCATACACATTGTTATGAAAGTGCGTGTGTAAGAGCATGAAACTACACATTTTTGTACGTGTATGCCTATACAGATCAAAGTAAAGAAAATTGTAATCAAAATGAGTTTGATTCTCAAAACAATAGTAGCACAAAGCATGGATGGAAGCATACCACAAATTTGTGTAGGAAAGAGGAAGCTGTTGGATTTTTAGAAATGCAATGGAATAAAACACGTTTTCAAAAAATCTTGATTTTAAGATTAAGACTAAGGATCCCCGTTTTGATAATCCCATGTTTCTTGAAAAGAAAAATCCCACAGACTCGTACCAGTGTATGAAGAAACCACTCAATCTTACTGTTGTCGATCTTCCAAAGTAGGTAGTCTCTCCCCGATCTATCACAAATGGAGGAGAAGTGGAGAACCTTTGCATCAACCCTTTAGTCGAGGCGAAGGCCAACTTGGAGCCGTCCACTAGGGTGGACCCCACACGCACCAAGCGGGCACACGTGTGAAGGAGTGCAACCTACTCTCTATCACACATTCTCTAGGCTCTATAATGTGACACACGAGGGAGCTTGGGCCAAGGTATCCCGTATCGGTATCAGTTGGCGTAACGGTGCCCTCCGAAACCGATACGGATACAGGGGTGTAACAATGACGACACGGGGCGTAACGTCGTGCATATGCAGGCAAATTTTTTTTTTTTTGCCAAAAAAATATGAAAAAATATGGATTAAATCCGGAATATTCTAAGCATTCCAAATATGCATTCATTTATAAATTAGAACATGTTTATGGTGGTGTAACAGTCCACTCTCTGGTGAGAAGTTGTATCGGACTGTCTGATGAATTTATGAACCAGATAACCTGAATTTGACTACAAAATTCATATATTTAATTTTATAAATATCCAATTTATATACTTAACAATTTGATATCATTTCTCCCAATAGTTCTTTCAAAAAATGAAATTAAATTCAGGTAGATCGCGTTGCCAATTTGGGGTTGACTTGGAGGACTAATCCATGCCCTAAATCAGCCTCAAATTCATGCAATTTATTGGCACTATCCCACTTGTGAATTGGTGGACATTTATTGGATAGCGGATCATGAAAAAAAAAAAATCAAAAGGCCCTATTTTAAAAAATAAGCGTCCACAAATTAACAATTAAACTATTCAAACAATTTGATTTTGACATTTTGAGTTAGCAATTACAATCCATAATTTAATTGGTAAATTTTAAGTTAATACATGTCTCGTGTACAATTTTTTAAGGGCCCGAATTAGGTAGGACTGAGATTGTGAAGTGTAGCACACGAGTGTCAAAGTTTTTTGGACCCCACTCGTGATGAATGTGTTATATCCACACCGTCCATCCATTTTGCCAAATAATTTTAGGGCATGAGCCCAAAAATGAGGCAGATCCGAAGCTCAGGTGGACCGCACCATAAGAAACAATAATAATTAAACGACTATC
The DNA here is from genome assembly GCA_030180095.1 of Magnolia changhungtana. Taxonomy (NCBI): domain Eukaryota; kingdom Viridiplantae; phylum Streptophyta; class Magnoliopsida; order Magnoliales; family Magnoliaceae; genus Magnolia; species Magnolia changhungtana. The sequence continues at coordinate 3,708,807 of JASAUF010000662.1, forward strand.
ATTAAAACTTTATCGAGGCTACAAAAGTTTTAGATCAAGCTGACATGTGTGTTTTCCCTTCATCCACGTTAGTGTGACCCTATTAACAGGTTAGATGGAAAATAAATATTACAGTGGACCCTAAGAAATTTTTAATGGTGAGCATTCTATAACCACTTTGTTTCTATCTTTGTGGTCCACCTGAGATTTGGATCTTACTAATTTTTTGAATCATAACGTAAAATGATGTGACAAAATGGATGGACGGCATGGATAAAATACATACAGCGTGGTGGGGCCCATGGGGCACACGTACATTTTATTAAAATTGTTCAACGTGCGTTACGCATACCAGTCCACTCATTTGACGCAAGCAAGTCCCACGGGTCTGATCATGAGGTATGTGTTATATCTAAACCGTCCATTCATTTGACGAGCTCATCTTAAGGCTTGACACGAAAAATAATACAGATCTAATTATCAAGTGGACCACACTGCAAAAAGCAGTGGGGGATTGAACGTCCACCATTGAAACCTTTTTGGGATCACAGAACTTTTGGATCAATATGAAATTTGTTTTTCCTCTTCATTCAAGCCTTTTTGACCTTTTGAACAGATTGGATGGAAAATAAACGTTATGGTGGGCCTACGAATTTTTTAACGGTGAAAATCATCATCTCGCTGCTATTTTTGGTGTGGTCCAGACGATCTTTGGATACGATTCATTTTTTGGCTAATGCTCTAAAATGATATTTAAAAATAGATGAACGGTGTAGATATAATAAATACATCACTATGGAGCCCACATAACTTTGATCTCCTTTGAACCGTTTGTACAACTCGGAGCTCGAGGACTGTCAGCGCTTGTCTTAGCTGACACGTACCTCCAGCTGGTGCGTGGTACGCCTCCGAAAAAAAAAAGAGGGAGAGAGGGAAACCGAGAGAGGGAGAGGGAAACTGAGAGGGAAACCGAGAGAGGGAGAGAGGAAAACCGAGAGGGAAACCGAGAGAGGGAGAGGAGAGAGAAAAAAGAGGGAAAGAAGAGAGAGAGAGAGAGAGAGAGAGAGAGAGGCAAGCCACCGCGGCCGCAGCCGCAGCTTCCCGAGAAGAAGAAGAAGAAGAAGAAGAAAAGAAAGAAAAAAAAGGTAAGTATTTTTTATTTTTTTTTCTATTTTTTAAGGGTCGTAACGCCGTTACGGGTCAGTAACAGTCGTTACGCCCGTAACGGCCCCGTAACAGCCGTTACGTGTACAAAAAAGGGACTCGGCCGATACGACCTCGTATCACGTAACGGGTACCACCGTTACCGTTACGTATCGACCGTTACGGCCGATACGTAACCGTTTTGGGACACTCTGGCTTGGGCATCTAGGCTCTCTTTCTATAGCTCATCTTCCTTGATATATATAAGGAGGACGTCTAGAGTTTCGAGAGAGACCACATATGGTTCTCTGCCACCCTATAAATTTCAATGTACCCTACTATAACAAAAATCTATTTACTGCCTTTTTCATTCACCCTAACCGACCAAATCTCTCCACTTTTCGTGGTCACCATCCTTATCCAATATCCATGACAATCTATGAAATGGATCAATAGATCTTAACCATTAAATGCGCATCGAGTACAGTTTAAAACAAATTAATAGTTAAAACTAAAAGTTAACAGTTGAAAACTTATGATTAACCAATTGAAAACCTTTGATGCATTAGCCAGCCTTAAAAACACTTGATGAACGGTCTAAACTATAAGATCAACCAACTAGTCATGTCCCGAGTAGACCAAATGGATCCCTTATTGAATCGCATATACTTTAACAACCGTAGCATAAGCGCCCAGCTACACTCACTTTTATTAGCCAAGCGATAACATCGTAAAGCAAGCCAAAGAACATTCAATTAAGACCTCTCCATCCATACATCCTCAGGTATAGGGATTTGTTGAAGCTAGTGAATTCGCAGGTCTTTTTAGTTTAAGCATGATGGGTCTCTAGGTCTTGATACTTGCAATTGATCCTGTCAATGTAGGTTCGTGTCCCACCATGGTACCTATACATAATGTTTTAAATATCGTTATCGCGTAATGTATCACACCCTTGGGATACAGATACATATCGGTTATCGCATGGGATATATCGGTTGTATCGCATAATATATCGTTGTTATTGGGGCACATGGGAACATTGGGAAATTGGTCGAATTTTTCAATGAAACTTAAGAGATTGTTGAAAAAGACATCAATACACACTTAGAAATCAAAACATTACAAAAAAAGAAAGTGCACATTATAGGGGTTTCCTTTATATGGGGTCCTAATATATGCGCTTTATAACTGAACTGATGCAAGTACATTCAAAGTCTATTCATATAATTTATAAATATAAGAAGACATGTATGGAAATACAAGCAATACATTCATAAGCAAAAATAATAATCACTAAATTAGGGGGTCTTCAAGGCCTCAGTGTGGCCCACCTAGGCCCATGTACAAGTCATCGAACCAATGGGAAGTTAGGCCAATCTCCTCCTCTGGTACACTCTAAATGGTCGGATATCCTCATCACGCACCACCCGAACTAGAACCCTAATGTCTCTAATAGAGACAAAGATCCAACCTGGCTCCTTAACTGACTTCCTCTTCCTTACACAGACTCTTGGAGCTCTCAGCTCATACCAACTTCTCTCCAAGTCCACCGCAATGACTTCGTAGAAGCAAGAACCCACTAACACAAAAACATCTAAAATTCACAACTCAAATGGCAGCCCCCTGAGCTAGTAGCACATCATCCCATCCCAGCTGAGAGTAGGAAGCCCATCTTATTAGACAAACAATCAGCCCTTCTTTGCACAGCGACGCGGTGATGATGATCCTAAGTCTTTCCCCGACTGGAAGGAAATCCAATATTCGGAATCGTTCAAAGGCCAAAATAATCAAGACTCCTCCAGGTCACACCACTAAGTCAGCCAATTGCCTAGATCTGCAGCTAATGTATCGATTTTGAAAATTGCTACGAGGCTCTATTGCATTCCAACCCAAGCATTCCCCACCACCTGCAATAGCACCTTCACCACCGTTCCTCCATCTTCCTCCTCTTTCCACACCCAACAGCGAGACCCTGATCCCACCTCTTTATCCCTTATACCCTCTTTTCTACCCACTGATTCCATAGCTACATCCCCTACCTCCTCCAACAATCCAATATCCCTTTTCTCCTTACCTTTCCCCTCCATCATCTCCCAGTAAGACCTCTCTCCCCTCCTCCATCCCTTTCTTAGTAACCCTATCAACCTATCGCCTTTCTTCCCGAAGTCTCCCTTCACTCCCCCTACCCCCTTTTGCCTTCATCTCCTCCTCCCTGCTATTTCCATGGTTCACCATTTCCGGGCCATATCTAGCCTATTGTACCGATAGTTTTCAACTGTCAAATCTCTTCCCTTTCATGGAGAGAGTGCATTACGAACCTCCACCTCATTGTTCTTATACATGAAAGCAAATCCCTACCTACCTCCTGACCCCTTGACCTAAGGGATGATGACCTTCCTAATAAACCCAAACTACCCTAGAGAAGTCATACTCCTCCTAGTTATCCGGGAACTCCACGAGGATGGTCAGGAGTTCCAACAACAGCCCATACTTCTTTCCTTTAGCCACCCCCCCAAAGGTCCTCCCTCATCAACTACCACTCTCTTCCCTTTCCTGGAATCAGCAGACCCTCATCAACTACCACTCTCTTCCCTTTCCTGGAATCAGCAGACCCTCTGTGCTTCTTCAACAGGCCCCAAGCTCTCTAACTGACCCTCCTCTCTCTAATATCACCTTCTCTATCAGGCTTCTCGACTCCTCGTCCCCTTCTCTTCATTGTTCCTTCCTCTTCTAAGCCTTGAGAATCGACGCACAAATCTTTCGGTTCTTGTTCTTCTGCTCCTAAAGTTCGCCAACGACTCTTTCCTCAATATTACAAAGCTCGTCCTCGCAAACACAATCGCCTCATTTTGAGGATTTGCCAAGTCTTGAAAAGTAGGAAAAATACCTCTTCCACACATTAATAAGGCCAATATATGAATGAATAAATGCATCATGTATTAACCAAGGTAAAAGGTAAGGTAACATTGGTTTTCTAGGGCACAAACCCAACATAGGCATCTGTTTTATAATGTCAGCAAGTAGAAAGTAAACAGAGAGGAAGCAGGAGCGAGAGATGGAGGTGTGACTCAAGCAGGAGTGGCACCTCAATAAGAAGTTTTGTGCAACTAACCTCTAAACATGATCATGCGTTCCAATTCAACAAGTTTATTGACACAAGTGATTGCCACACAATCAAAGTGACGAACCCATCACACAAATACATCCATTTTAACACATCCAACACTAACCTAGGCTTTGCAATGACCACGTCCTTAGGAGATACTATGTAATACAAAGGTTCATCACCAGCAGCCCACTGACCACCTGCATAGCTGCTACCTACATTCAAATGCATAAACAGTTAGATATACCATTAAATCAATACAAGTGGACAGAGATGAATTTCGGATATTGCACACCTGTAAAAGGAGCATGAGCAAGGGCATAATCCTTTGCCTTGTAATGTTCAAAGCCATGTATGGGAAGAGCATCCATTGCGAGTTCTTCATTTTTCCATGTGACTATGCGCACTTCTGGCCTCTGTGCAGTTCCCTGCTCAAATACTCACAGAACTGTAAAGAAGGATAAGCAGTATAGAAGCTTTCTGCTATAAATATGTTCAACCCGTGAAACTTATATTCATATTTTAAGCTGAAGAAAGAAAACAAACAGCTTCCGTGGGCTATGGTTCTCAAACAATTTATGATTATTCAACTTGATGCAAATAAAGCATTAAAAATAAAAATAAAAATAAATAAATAAATAAATAAAACCAGCGACTTGCCAGATATACGTGACTTTTCACCCACTTTTTAAGAGAGCAAATTGGCTACGAACCAACTTCTCTCTACCTTTAGAATGGAGTAATGTTCCCCCTTTTAAGGAGAGTGTTCGAAAACAGCTCTCTGCAGATTCTGAAGGGTGCACTAAGAATATTTTAACCATTGATTCCAATGAGTTGTACCTTCCGAGCTTCAGCTAGATCCCAAATCTCTAAGTCTCACGACATGTATCAACCATCCAAGTTGTTATTGATTAGCAATTTCATGCTCTACCATTCAACTGAGTAACTAGCCTAAGGTGAAATCTGCCTAACACCCACTTTCTTCTATTTTCAGTTTAAATGATGGTATTCCATGGTTGTGTTCTTCTTGAAGATAACAGGTCCTACGGAAATCAGGTAAGGCTTAGAGGACATGCAAAAAAAGCTAAATGGATGCAGCTGCGCACATGAAAGCCTGCAAGTGGAGAAAATACGTGCTAAAATATTAAAGAATCTAAGTAGCATCATGATGCAGGACAATTAACCACTTGCTCTAAAAGTTCGAACTAATAGAGCATGGCAAATTAATCTCTTTATCTCATAGCCTAGGCCCTACATCGCACGGGTTAGCACCCCGGCCGAAACCCCCTCGTGGGCCCCACATCACATGGGTTCCGCCTCACACAAGCGACCCGCCTCACACAAATGGGGCCCACCTCACACAGGCTGCCCACCCTGAGTGTGCCCTTGCATCCCACAAGCCACCCCACTCAAGCCCAGTGTGAAAACGCCTCTGCATTACATTAGCTCTCTGTTATAACTAAACATGCTGACTAGACTACGGTGCTACAACCATACTCTCAAAATCATCCTCATCATGTAAGCCTTATCCCAACTAATTGGGATCAGCTTAAAAGTGTAGCCTAAGTTTCATGCTAGCTGCCAACCTGACACAACCCTCATTTTTATGTGTTTGGAACTGGCAATGAGAGTGCAAAACACCCACAATCATTATTATCCATACTCTTAAAAGGATACCTATAAGAAAAAATGCATGAGATAACCAGCTTGTAAAGCACATCAGCTGGAGAACCTAAACCCTGTTAGAAATGGGATGAGCCAAATTATCAGGGAAGAGGATAAGGGAAATGGAAAGGTCAAGTATGGCGCAATGAATAGAAACATGCTCGCCCAATTCCCATAATCTAGAATCATGCAAGTAATAAAGGTCGCATAATACTTTCTGCAGAGACCATGAGTGGTAAGATAATTCCAGTCTGTATAGCACATCAGCATAGATAAATGCAGTGTATGGCAGATTGTCATCAATGTTATATGTGCTCTATAGTTCAGCTACTATGGTCCATAGTTGCTGAAGCTTGCCAGAGCTGAAAATCTAAAAATAGCCTATTTGGGTCCACTATCTTAAATCCAATTCATTAAATTATGGAGTCCTAAACATCATTATAAAGAGCATTATGTGGTCAGGATGCAACTCACCTGGAGACCAAAACTGGGAGGATTCACCTTGACTCATTCCGTTTTCAGCCCTGTTTCAATCTAGTGATTTGTTCCATTGCCCAAAGAAAGCGAGTAATATAAAAATAAATAAATAAGATGATAATCAACTCCGTCAATCTTTGATTCAATAAGACTACCGATAAAATGATCAAGAAGCTCAGTAATTCCTCCTAGTTCATGGAGCTTCTCAAGTTTATCAAGAAATCGAACCATAGTTTTGAAGTATTAAATTTAAAAACAAATAAATAAATAAAAACCACTTCCCCATGATTGGAGATTTTTCTATTCCACTGTTGACAAGTAGAAATTTGTTGTTTTTTTTAGGGGGGCAAAATGTAGTTGTTGAGAATATTCAGAAAACCACAGATTTGATAGGGGTGATTTCTGCCTATCATTATTAATATTGAGCTTCACATTCCCATGACCATTAAGTCTTTTAAGAGATTGAAATATTAGAGAAAAAAAAACAATTGCTTTGTGCATCATGCACTACTAGCATTCAACCTAAGAAATGGAACCTTACATGCCCCAAATGAACATTTTGGTTTCTTTCACTACTACTATAGAATTGTGTTACAGTAGAACATGCCAGAGTTGTGGTCTCGTTCTTTTCTTGACATTTCCTGTGTCTTGTTTATTCCTGTTTCCTTTTAAAATTCACTTTAAAGATCAGAAAAGGAAAAAACACTAACATAGATGAAGCAAGATAGGAATCGAGTAAATTTCAACAAGAAAAAGTATAAAGATATGCAACCAAACTACTAAACAAGTTTAAATACTGCATGGTTATGACAAAAGCGTGGCTCCATACAAGGATAGATAGGTTGGCTTTTGTGCTTCATAGATGATAAGATGAGGGAGAAGTACCTGGCGAGATGGAACTGTACTGCTAAATTCCTTCTCTCCATTCTCTTCCTCAGGAATATAGGCAAGAACAACTAAAGAATCCCCATAAGGAGCAATTCCTGAAATGAAATAGCTGGTCTGAAAAGAGGCCACAATATCCACATGCTTTGCACTTGATATCGAGATGGTCCTTTGTATTCCATTGGCCCTTCCGTTAACCCCTCCAGATAGATTTGATCTAATTGCAGCAATTTTAACTGACGTTCCCCAGCCAATAACCAAGAGAGCATCATCCTAGATATGTTAAAATGTTAGTTGGCATGCATATAAAAAATTAAGACATGTACTTCTTTTACTGACCTGCCAAACTAAGTGAGGCAGCAGAAGTTCAGGGCGTGGGCTCCCTCGTGGCCTCTCAATAAATGTGATGCGCTGATCATTTGCCATGTCATAAACTTTAACACCTGAATCATTAGCCCAAGCAATAAGGTTTGTTCTCCACTTCACCGTATGTATTGGACCTTCTCCTGAGTGTAAAACCTGGGGGGGTAATAGCAGGGTTTGTTTTAATATAATAATAACAATTACAACGACAGCAATAATAGTAAGGGCCTGTTTGGAATGAGGGAGAACCCCAACTTTTTCAAGTTGAATAAGTTGGATATCGGGTTTCTCCAAAACATACAGAGCCAAAGTGGAAATACACTAAAAGGGTTCCTTTTCTTCCAATCTGTTCCTTTCAGCTCCAGCTCAAAATGGAAAAGATAGGACTATACAATCTGATTCTGGCACTGCTCCACATGCAAAGAGGCCTCAAATTATTGGGCATGCTCAATATCACAATGCATATGAATCAAAGCAAGCATGCAGGTGCACCCACACATGCATGCACAAATACACATATGTACCCCCAGACACCCAACTGCATATCCTTATCATCTAAGCCTTATTCCAACTAACTGGGTCAGCAGACCCCCAACAGAGTATCTTTTACTAAAATTGCACAGACCTGGTCACGATAGCCCAGCCATTTCTTTGAATTCAGAAAAAGATGGCCTGCCAAACCACCCGCAACGAATCTACGTGATGAATTTCTTGAAAATTCTGGATCTAGAGCAATGGCCTTCATTGGGCGATGATATTCAAACTTCAATTTCTCATCAGTAAAAAGGCTGTTTATAACAACATGTCCATCATCTGAGCAGCTTCCTATATATTCACCCTCGATATCAAAGCTAAGGTCATTGACAGTAGCGGTGTGAGCTGAAAATTCCTTAACCTGAATGAAAGAAACAAAGGACTCAATTACTCAATCCAAATCACAAGTGATTTTTCTTACCGTAAATAGATATCATGAATAATCGTTAAACTCAGCCTTTCTAAAGTTTGGACTATCATTTGAAGTTCTAAAATAAACACTACAAAGCCACATTTTATACCCATCATCTTGAAGTCCTTCAAGACCAAGGCATCATCAACTTCAAAATAAGAAACGGCCCCTAATATACCATACTGATCGGTTAAGCAAATTTTAGCAGAGCAAGATAACTCCAAATGGAAAGAAACAACTTCCTACATGCATATGGATTACAGCGAGGAATTACCAGCACCTGATACATCAGAACGTGAATAGTGTCCAGAAACTCCCACTATGTGCAAGTAGGCCTATGTTCGCTACCCATAACGTCTATCTGATGGCCCTGCCTATGGAAGGGGAATGTTCCCAGCAATCCATAAACTTCAGCCTTTTTTCTGTCATGTTGCTGTACTTTTTCCCTTAAGGTGGGTAACTGACCAAACTGGTTACATCTTTTTTCATTGTCACCAAACGGGTAGTATCATCCAGTCTGAAATATTGTTTGGGCATCCTCCATCCATCATATGGCCCGTCAGATCAATGGTCTGGAATCTGGATGGAGACGGCATAGGGCAGGTAATTTAAAAGCTCTCCCTACCCAATGACTATAACTATATTCCAAAGTGAAGTCATTCTGGTAAGCTAACAACTCATTCTGACGCTATTGTAGCATGAAATAACTATGTTTACAGTGCAATGGCATGGCATACACTGACATGAGAGTTGGAATGCCCACGTCCAGCACGTGTGGGTATAGACAATCCAGCTGTGCATAAGGTGGGCCACACCATGAAGATCACCTGGTGCAAAAATCATCCTGGTCTACACCGTACAAGAGCAACGGACAGTTTAAATCAGACCAGCCAGCAGTCAAATTCAACCGTACAGTTTACATCAGACCAGCCAGCAGTCAAATTCAACCGTACAGTTTAAATCAGACCAGCCGGCAGTCAAATTCAACCGTACGCATTTGGGCCACCTAGCCTGATTTCTCCACCAGGTGATATCCATGGACAGTTTAGATGCCGTCCACATGTGATGGGCAATTAAACTTAGCATCCACAGTAAGGCGCGGCGTATGTGATTATTCCTAGGATGCCAACATCAAGAAAAACTGAGACTGAAAATCGCAATTCCACACATTCATAATTCAAGAATCTGCAGCATCAAAACATGTCCAAAATTCAAAACAAACAAAACCCACAGACCCTTTTTTTTTTTTGATAGAAAAAGAATCAATCCCTAATAGGGAAAAAAAAAAGGAGTTGGAATTCAGACCTGATTGCCAAGGAAATCGAGGATGTGGACGGTGCCATCGTGGGTGCCGAGGGCGATCATACGCTCCGCGACGGAGATGCAGGAAGCAGCGTCGTTGGATAGGAGGGAAGAGATGCTGCCTCCCATCCTCTGGTATTTCAGCCTCGGCTCGTCTTCTTCTTCTTCTTCTTCCTCCTCCTCTTCTTCCTCCTCCTCTTCTTCCTCTCTTTCATCGTCGCCTTCAACGCCATTTTCGTTAGGATTTCGCGACATGCTCTCTCTCTCTCTCGCTCTCTCTCTCTCTCCGTTCTTCTTCCTCTCTGCTTTTTTCTTCTTCTTTTATTGGGTGACGAGACAGAATGATTTCAAGATCTGCTACTTTCGGGAGCGAGACGAACTTGGGACGGCGATTTAATCGGCGACTTATCGGAATAATCGCCAACATAAAAGTTTAAAGAGTTTTTCAGCGGTCCCGTCCCGGTCGAAAAGTTTGACGCAACCAGTAAATGGATGGACCCGATCCGACCGACTCTTTAAACGGGGCAATTTCACAGGACCGCCATAAATATCCCAAATGATTCAGACCCGATCCCCACCCCGTTCGTAGGGAAAGCTTTTAATCTACAGAATACTCGTAGCGTCCACCGTGGTTTGCGTATGAAATCCCGTGGATAAGGGCCGCCCCACCGTGATATTTGGATACCTAAAAAATAAGGCCGATCCAACCGTTACATGGGCCACCACGTGTATTGAAAGTTTTTTGGGTGGATGTCGAATGTTCTCTAATGGCACGGCCCACCTACTGATCTTTACATGCTTGATCTTTGTAGCGTCCCATCGTCATGATGGAACTCAGCTTTAATGTGCAAGTTGGATAACTTATAGATCGGTAGACCCCACCATAATAGTTGAATAGCATTGGAATTTTTACCTAAAATTTCCTCCTAGATACTGATTTTCCTCAAATACCTGGATTTAGTATTCACGTAAGTGGAAGTGGATTGCGTTCTACCCCCGCCTATACGGTAAACCGTACCGGAGGGCACTGTGGGATCCACCGTGATGTAAGTGTTTTATCCACACCGTTCATCGTTTTTCTCGGATCATTTTAAGGTATTAGACAATATATGAGGCAGGGAAAGGGCTTAAGTGGACCAAAAAGTGGGGATTAAACGTCCACCATTAAAAACTTATTGAGAGCTGGAGAAGTTTCGGATCAAGCTGGTATTTGTTTTTTCACTTCATCCACGTCTAAATGACCTTATGAATAGGTTGGATGGTAAAACAAACATCAAGGTAGCCCTTAGAAAGGTTTCAACGGCGCGTGTCATTATCACTGCAGCTTCTTTTGATGTGATCCACTTGAGCTGTGGACCTGATTCTTTTTTATGATGATAACTTAAAATGATCTAAGAAATGCGATGAACCGCATGGATAAAACACTTACATCACGGTGGGCCACACATAGCCCTGGCCGAACGGATTACCTTCCGGTCGGGGGGTAGGACGCATTCCGCGTCCTGCGAAAGTATGCTTCCGTTCCTTCCGAATCAAGTGATGTAGGTGAAAAGACTTTTTTGCCAATATTATTTAAGGAAGGAGAGATGCAATTGGAAAATCAAATTAAATTTTATTTTTTTTCAAATTAGAAGGAATTAAGAGCTATCTTCGTTGCACATGCATGTAATAAAACTATATTATATACATGCTACGCATGTGGTGGCATGAGATCTGATCCATCCATCAGGTTAGTCTGATCTGCTACATATTTTTCTATAAATAAAATGGTACGCCGTAATATTAGAAACATGTGGATGGGTTGAAAAACCTTAATTCATCAATTATTTTGAAAATTGTAGACCACATGACTAAGTATATCAACTTGTTCTTACGGCTAGCCAATCAATATAATGATTCCAACCTGATGGATGGATTGGATTTCGGACTTATCCAGCGACGCTAGCACGTGTGGTGTTTCCATGAGCTTTATTGGACTTGCATTGGCTCTTGTGAAGCCAAAATTAAAAATAGTATGATGACTAGGCTGCGTACGAAACTGGATACAAGCCACGATCAAACAGATTGGTTAAACAATCATAGCGTCTAATTCTTGGATGTTTGTTTGTAGAAATAGGAACGTTAGATATTTTTCATATTGTTAGAAAATTATTTTTGGATACACCGAAAATAAAAATAAAATATGTATAAAAAAAAAATAATTTTGTAGGCTGAATCACATAAAAAACTACGCTGTCCTTAAAGCATAATTCGCCCCCTTACCAACTGCTAACGGGTTACAGGCGAATTACTTCCAAGATAAGACAAGCTTTATCTGGATCCAACGTGCAGCAATCATGATGGGTCCACTATTGAACAGTTGAACGCAACAGATCTATTCTGTTGGACTCAGAACAATAGAGATGTTCACAGTATTCTCAAAAAAGAGATTTAGATTGTATCTGATCTAATGGGAGAGGTGGTGTGTTGAGATGATGAAAATCGGACTGGAATGGTCCAGTTTATATAGGCATCAGGTAGTGGATCGTTGATAGGTGGCTATCAATGGTTCAAAACGTTTAGAAAACGTTTCTAACCGTTGATCATTAACTCCAGCCGTTTCTGGTCATCGGATCAAAGGATCTGACTGTCGAATCATCATGGTCCGTCCGTTTTCGGACCATTATGGCTTTCAAGGTAGAGAGCCGTTTTCAGAAACTGCTAAACGTTTCGGATTTATGATCCGACCGTTCTCAGTCTCTTATAAAACACAGACCATTTAAGACCCCACCGCACACAGGCACTGACCAGACCTATCGCATCGCGATCGCACCATCTCGCGACGGAGCGACTACTCAGCGACACGATGCCCACGTGCAAAGTGCAAAGTGCGCCAACTAGCGCCACTACAGCCACACTGCCCTCGCCCACGCTCACGCCCGTGCCCGAGCGCGCGTGCGTGCATGCGTGCGTTCCAGTACGCAACCCGAACATCTCCACATCCAAAATACCAAGTAAGAAGACTCTTCACAAGTCCACATATAAACCACAAAAGGATTTCAACCATTTTCAATGTGTAACAAAGCACACACCGCACTTTTTAGATTTGAAATTTTTGGAAAAGCGTTTTGGCAGCAAAATTCCAAAATTTTGAAATTTTAAATATTTTTCAAAAAACCACTAAATTTCAATAATCTCCTACTAATTTTTTAAAAGCAATGGAAAAAGCTCTACCAAATTAATAAAAGTTATTATGCATAAAGAAAGATATCTTGCGATTTGAATCTTTCCTTAGTGTAAGTATTTTAAAGTTATTTCGAAATTTCTGATTGCCGCAGTATTGAACCAGTTATTCTTATATGACATAACTGAAAATACTACACACATAATACCTCTTGCGTTATGTGTTCCTTCATAATCTCACTTAACACTTTTAATGGTCATGTGCTTATCCTGTTTCATGAACGATCCCAAGATAACTCTAACTCTCATGAGAAGCGACACCACTTCTATATTCACATAGGTGAAATCCTTCCAGTGTTTCCGTTAAAACACTTATCTTATTTGACTGGACTTCATTAAGATTTTAATACTCATTCATCTTCTATAACAGCCATCACTTTTATCCTAGATGAGATAATTTAATTTTTTAGTGCTAAAACTTTTTCACTTATCAGTAAATTGTTGTTACTCATTAAATTCAATCTTTAGAGATTTCCTAATTTTGGGTTGGGTTTCTTTCACTGGTGAAACTTTGAGTAAAGAATTTCAACCCAATCCCTTTAGATGTTATCCTTACTACCTCTCTCGTTAGAGATTTAATAAAATGATCGGCCAAGTTATTACTCGACTTCATATATGAGATCGCAATGATTCCATCTTGAATAAATTGTCTTATATAGTCATGTCTCAAACTTATGTGTCTGGACTTTCCATTATAGGTACCGTTATAGGCTCTTGCTAGAGTGGCTTCAGATCACAATAAAGTAAAACAGCCGGTATAGGCTTCGCATAGAATGAGATTTCTAATAGAAGATCCCTTAACCACTCAGCCTCTTCGCCCGTAGCAGCCAAAGCTATGAACTCAGATTTCATAGTTGTGTGCGTTATGTAAGTTTATTTCTTAGATCCCCAAGATACAGCTGCACCTCCTAGGGTGAATATCCACCCTGTAGTGGACTTGTTGTCCCCTACACTTGATATCTAACTTGCATCGATATATCCTTCCAATACTACTGAAAATTCTGAGTAAAATAGCCCTAATTCTTTGGTTTCTTTAGGATAACCTATAACTCTACTTATTGTTTTCCGGTGTTCAACACCTCGTAAACCTACTTAGTTTACTCACAGCATATGTTATATCTGGTCTTGTACATTACATTGCATACATAAGACTAGCTATAACACTAGCATACTCTAGTTTTGCAATTGCTCTTCTACTGTTTTCTTTTAACTTGATACGTATATCAAACAGGGTTTTTGCCTATTTGATTTCCAAGTGATTAAACTTGTTTAGAATTTTCTCAATATAATGAGACTGACATAATGCAAAACCCCCACTATGTTTTTTTAACTTTGATACCTAATATAGTATTCACTTGTCCAAGATCCTTCATTTTGAAAATCGAAAAGAGAAACTTCTTGATTTCAGTTACACCTTCCATTTTATTACTGATTATTAATATATCATCTACATACAAGCATATGATTACAACATAAGCATTACACACTTTTGAATATATACATTTATCAGCAATATTATGTTCAAAACCATAAGACAGAACTTTAGAATCAAAATTATCATGCCACTGTTTTGGTGCTTGCTTTAATCCATATAAAGACTTAACAAGTCTACACACTTTTCTTTCATTGCCTGGTAGAACGAACCCTTTTGGTTGCTCCATGTATACCTCCTCATTGAGATCACCATTCAGGAATATTGTCTTTACGTCCATTTAATGGATATGAAGATGATGTATGGATGCTACAGCGAACAAGATCTTAATCGATGTTATTCTAGCTACTGGTGAATAAGTGTCAAAATAATCGATTCTTTCTTTCTGTCGGAAAACCTTAGCAACTAACATTGCCTTAAAGGTTTGAATGGTACCATCTGTGTGATATTTTTTCTTAAATACCCACTTACAACCTATTAGTTTAGAACTTGGTGGTAGATCTACCTACTCCCATGTTTAATTAGATATAATAGAATCCATTTCATCATTAATGGCCTCTTTCCAAAAAGTGGAGTCTCTTGAAGTCATAGCTTTACTAAAGATTACAAGTTCATATTCTATAGTTAAAACCATATGTATTTTCCTAATGACCTTCTCTTTATCACCCTCAACTAGATGAAAAGAGAGTCGATGAGAGTCTACATGATCAAGATCAAGACTCTTCTATACTCTTGCTCTTTGACTCTTACGAGGTTCACTTGGAATTTTTCCTTATATTTGTGTTTCTTTTATAGTTTCATTAGGAAAATGAATCTCAGTATTCTTTTTTTCCGTGAATACAGAATTCTCAAATAACTCTACATCTCTAAACTCTATGATTACATTGGAGTCTAAGTCTAGAAGTTTATATGCCTTACTATGTTGTGCATATCCTACAAGGACGCACTTGATAGCTCTTGGTCCTAACTTAGTTCTTTTAGGTTCTAGAGTTCCGTAGTATGTAAGACACCCCCCACACTTTAAGATGCCCTATGTATGGTTTTCTTCCTTTTCATATTTCGTATGGAGATGTCTTAGTTTTTTTAGATGAAATTCTATTTAAAACATGGCATGTATCTAACAGTGCTTCTCCTCATAGGTTTAATGGCAACTGTGCTTGTATTATCATTGAGTTGACCATTTCTACTAATGTCCTATTTTTTCTCTCTGCTACATCATTTTGTTGTGATGTATAAAGTATTATGCACTGATGTATTATGTCGTGTTCTTCACAATAGGTAGAAAATTCATCAGAGAAATATTTCTCTCCTCTGTCACTACGAAGGATTTTAATATTTTTAACTAATTGATTTTCTACTTTAGATTTATAAATCTTGAATGCATTAAATGCTTCATCTTTTGATTTTAACAGATACACATATACATATCTTGAACAATCATGTATAAAAGTTATAAAGTACCTTTTACCTCCACGGGTAAGAACGTCATTTAGTTCATATATGTCAGTATGCACTAGGTCTAATATTTGAGATGATCAACGCTAGGGAATAGTTTCTTGATTATTTTAGACCGTATATATACTTCACATTTATCTTTGTCACTATCATTGTATGATATTAAGCCGTTCTTAGCCATGATTTTTGTGGTACTATAGCCAATATGGGTTAATTTACCATGTCATAGCGTTACAGATTCAATCATGTAAGCAGAAGAATTTTTTTCATTTAAAGAAAGTTTGATCATCCCATTACAAGAATAACCCTTACCCACAAAGTTCTCATTCTTAGACAAGATCAGTTTGTCTGATTCAAACATAACCCTAATCCAAGGTTTGCTTAAGAGATCCCCTGAGACAAGATTCCTCTGTATGTCTTGGAAATGCAATACGTTGGTCAGGATTACCTTCTTTCCGGAGGTAAAAAGTAATTCTACCGTTCCTTTGCCTACAACTTTCGATTATCATTTATTTCCCATTTGAACCTCATAACCATTGGTCTCATCTTCAGAGGTTTTGAAGGTAAATCGATCGTTGCATACATAAACTGTGACACCTGTATCATATCACGAACTAAGAATTTTCTCTTGAACTAAGTTCACTTCTGTGACCATGGTTACGATATCATCGTCTACTGCATTAGCCTCTTTCTTAGGCTTTTTCTGGTCCCTACAGAATCGGGCGAAATGCCCGGTCTTTCTACAGACATAGCAAGCTCCCTTAGGTTTGCCGTTTTTCTTCTTTTGGATTTTCTTGTATTTCTCTTGATCTTTGTTAGGTTTAAGGGAATCAACTTTCTCATAGGTATTATTTTGGGATGGCCTTTCTATTGCATTCACCTTGGATGAGAATGCACCATTAGTGTCATCCTTCTTGTCTCGGTTACGGGATTCTTCTTCAATACGAGATACTTTTGGATTTGTTACAGGGTGAATTATTCGGATTTATGCAGTAGTTTCTTCCTGTAGTCTTTTCAACTCGAAGGCAATTTTGTGATAATAACTCCGATTTGAAAGGATTCAGGAAGATCGATTTTTATGGCTTAGATTTTGTTTACTATAAGCTGCAGTTCTTGAATTTGGGCAAGTAGCGACAAATTGTCTACCATCGTGAAGTCGAAATACCTGACAATTAAAATTTTTTCTGTACCTTCCTCTTCAGCCTTGTATTTATATTCTAGCGCACTTCAAATTTCTTTAGCTAATGTGGTCCCCGTGTACAGATCATACAACTGATTAGAGAGAGCATTGAGAATGTGGCCGTGACACAGCAGTTCATCTTCTTAGCACTTGACCCTGCAGCAACCTGTTCTGGAGTGTCAGTGTCCTTCGCTTCAGGCAGAGGCTGGAGAGTCGGGTCCAAGATATAGAAGATCTTCAGATCTGTCAGCAGGAATTTCAGCTTGTCCTGCCATCTAGTGAAATTGGAACCATTGAATCGTTCCAATCGGATCAGATCCTGGTTTATCAATTTGACTGATGCAACACTTTCAGTGTCCATAAAATTACGCTTTAAGATTGTTAGAAAATTGTTTTTAGATACACCGAAAATAAAAATAAAATGTGAAAAAATTTCTTTTGTAGGCTGAATCATGTAAAAAATTACGTTGTCCTTAAAGCGTACTTCGCCCCCTTATCAACTGTTAATGGGTTACAGATGAATTGCTTCCACGATAAGACAAGCCTTATCTGAATCCAGCGTGCAACAATCACGATGGGTCCACTATGGAATAGTTGAACGCAACAGATTTATTTTGGTAGACTCAGAACAGTAGAGATGTTCACAGTATTCTAAAAAGGAGATTTAGATTGTATCTGATCTGATGGGAGAGGTGGTGTGTTGAGATGATGAAAATCAGACTGGAATGGTCTAGTTTATATAGGCATCAGGTAGTGGACCGTTGCTAGGCGACTATCAATGGTTCAGAATATTTGGAAAATGTTTCTGATCGTTAATCATTAACTCCAACCATTTCTGGTCGTCGGATCAAAGGATCTGACCGTTGGATCATCATGGTCCATCCATTTTCAAACCGTTGTGACTTTTAAGGTAGAGAGTCATTTTCAGAAACTGTTGAACATTACAAATTTATGATCCGACTGTTCTCAGTCTCTTATAAAACCCAGACCATTTCAGACCCCACCGCACACAGGCACTGACCAGACCTATCGTACAATCTCGCAACGGTTTGCGTAAGGTCGTGAGGGAGCGACTACTTAGCGACACGATGCGCATGTGCGAAGGGTGCCAACTAGCGCTACTACAGCCACACAACCCACGCCCACGCCCGTGTCCGAACGCGAGTGCGCGCGTGTGTGCGCACGTAACCCTAGCATCTCCACATCCAAAATACCAAGTAAAAATACACCTCACAAGTCCACATATAAACCACAAAAGGATTTCAACCATTTCCGATGTGGGACAAAACACACACCGCACCTTTTGGATTTGAAATTTTCGAAAAAGTGTTTTGGTGGCAAAATTCGGAATTTTGAAAATTTGAATATTTTTCAAAAAGCCACTAAATTTCAACGTTTTTAACTATGTAATAAATGTCCCTCAATTTGATAATAGAATAAGCTCATTTTAAGTTAATGATACGTCTACACTAGGTAACATAATTAGGCCGAATTGAGTACTTATATTCCATTGTGCAATTTTTAAATAATTTTTTAGTAGCTGGGTGGCCTCAAAGATTTTCTCAATCTAGGAGTCCAATTTTGTTAGTTTTACAACATAAACTATATGCAACCAAGTGTGAGACTTTAGTGGATACATGATTTGACTTTAGTGGATACATAATTGTGGGGCCTACCTCAATGCATGTGTATTAAATCCACTTCATTCATCTATTTTTCAGTATCATTTTAGGGCATGAGTCCAAAAATAAAGCAGATCCAAATCTAAGGTGGACCATGCCACAAGAAATATTGGTTATTGCTATTAAAAATTCTCCAGAGTGCAAAAGTTTTAGATCAAGGTGATATTTGTGTTTCGCATACATCTTTTTAACCTTATTAACAAGTTGGATGGCAAATAAACATTTTGGTAGCCCCATGTAGTTTTTTATGATGGGCATTTAATCACCACTATTTCCTATGGCGTGGTCAACTTGAGATTTCGATCCACTTAATATTTGGACTCATGCCTTAAAATGATATGGGAAAATGGATGGACGGTGTAAATTTAAGACACATACATCAAGGTAGGCCCACAATCAGGGATCCGAGTATCCACCAAAGTTGTGCCCTAAATGGCAACATTGATTGTGTCCTCCCTGCCAAGAGGAATTGGTCCGGCCAAGGGCTCTATTGGGCCCGCTTTGATGTATGTGTTTTATCCATGCCATCCATCCATTTTACCAAATCATTTTAGTGCATGATCTCAAATATTAAGCAGATACAAGGATCAAGTGCACCACACATAGAGGATTGAACAGCCACTATTAAAAACTTCTTAGGTACCACAAAAGTTTTAGATAAAGTTGATGTTTATGTTTTCTTTTCATATAATATTGGGGCCCCCTTGCTAACATTGAATCAAACATTTTTTCTTGGAAAACATGTATAAGGTGGGACAAACTTGATTGATGGATTAGATATTATAACATCCCAAATTTTAGGGGTCGAGCATGTACTCGATCCCTGATATTTCGGGTGTCACTTATGCTTTGCAGAGATGTGGTTTTTCGATATATTTTAACTTGATATACGAACTATCATAGAACTAAACTAAATAGTGTAATACACTCTTAAATAAATGCATTGGAAGTAAGTAAATCAACTAAAACATATAATGCACATGTATCTAGAGTACAGACCCACTATTGGGGCCCAATATATAATTGCAAAGGTAAATAAAATATGTTAATGTAAAGTCCATCCAACACCAAAACATCCAATGCTCCTAGCTGAGCTGCACATCGGCTACATCGGTCTGTTAGATCGCTAAAAGTATGAGAACTAATCCTCTGAGTCTATGTACGCCTCCTCCAACTCATCAACTTCAGTAACATCTGCATCTACAGTATCATTTGGTTGGTGTTTTAAAACACCGTCCTAAAGTAGGGCTTAGTGATCAACTCAATGGTTCCATTAGTTCTAAGTTACACATGTTATCAATTTTATAGCATGGGTAATGATAAAGCATATAAACACCCATATCCTAAGTACTCTTGTTAATATGCATAAATTGGATTATGACATGATGTATACTCTTATAATTCAACACTTCCTCACAAGTGACTTCAACACCTATTTTACAAATACCAACACTCCCTCATCACACGACTATAACACTAAATCACCATAACCTGAGTTAATGCAATGTGATGGATGTATATATTTAACTAAGTAATTATTAAGTTATATTCGTCCAACATATTAGGGAAGCTAGAGTACCTCCATTTCTATCATTAGTCTCAATTGGTTCATTAGGCTCGGAACGGTTATAACAACTCATTGAATATGTCCCTTGATATGTTTAGGTTCGTCACTCCCAATCAAACATATACGATAAGTAGGTTATCAATAAAATTGCTTATAGTCACCACAAGGAGACTCATCACTACAGCGTAGGTCAATAGCATGAACATGATGTCCCATACCACCATGCTTGGCCCATGAGTCTTGTGGATCGTATTGGCAATGGTTATCAATGGACTTATTCAAAGGGTATGAGATATCCCAAATTTAATCAGTCGTAGTCATACATGGTGAACGTACATGATTAGTTAGTCATTAGACAAATTTGATTGACCAGAGAAAACCCAGATGCAACCAGCATGGGTGAAAGAATCCCACGTAGTCTATCTACTATCGGTCATCCATATTCGACCCAGGTCAATCGAACAAGCCTAGGGTGGCCGCCCTAACTCGAGCTACCCCTGTATTCAGTGATTTGTCAACTAACCCCACATCTTAAGTAGTTCTAAATATCAATCAAGACTAACTATCCGGTAAACAATAACAACAAAATATAGCATGAACCCTAAATCTAGTAATTTACTCATTCAGGTATTTCATCGAACCTGTAAGTATTAATTAGTAAGAATTAACATTATATGCAATTAAAATCGAAATATTTACAAGTTAGCATGCATCAACTCATTCGTAAATAATAATTCATTAACTGAAACTCTCAAGATTTGATAAATGGTAACCTATAAATAATAGTCCTCACCTTCGTGATGACTTGCCCGACTTAGCGCTCCTAGGGTTCGGGTTTTAGGGAAGTCACCAAGACCTAAGCAATCACAAAGGTCTTATGAGGATTTTGGATAAATCACTTTATTTGATATAAGGTTTGGGAGTAAGGATCGGCTCTTACCTTATTATTACTAGGAGGCTCCGATGAGGGTTCCAGTTGCGGCACGGACGATATATAATCGAATGAGGAAAGAACAACCTCTTCCAATCGATCCTTCTCTCACACCCCCTTCTCTCATTCTTTCTCCTTGTTCTCTCTTAATTTTAAGGCTAGGGCATAAAATTCGTATAAGGAGAGGGGGTGTGAAATAAACTAATATTTATAGTGCCAGATTGTGCACAAATGGCCCCAATGGCCCTTTGTTCATTATATTAACCATAAGGGAGATTGTTTCACACCAATGGAGCCCCAAGGGAGGTATACGGGTCAATATACGCTATGGGATAGGTGTCCCACTAAGCAATTTATGTTTTGATGCAACCATCCGATGTTCGGGCGTGCCGATCAATCGAGAGGGCCCTAACTCAAATTGATGGTCACCGAGCGTCAATCCGGTCCCTAACTATATGGATACGGGGAGAGTCATAATCTCGATTGTTGTCGCAAATTTGGTCATCATCCAATGGTCTGAAAGGTACAACTTCGCAAAAGAATAAACGGTGTTGATTTCACTTAAATATCAGGTTATCACCCAAGGCATTCACACATTCCATACAACCGGATTGCGACCTTAAGTTGAGCAATCCTAGGCACTATCTCGGCTCAATATTTGTGATGAACATCAAGCCTGGTAAGACAGACATTATTCTACAGCTTCGGGTTTAGCGGACTTAATCCGGCTAGACTTAATCCGGCTAGTCGGGGCATTTTCAGAATAAATTAATCCTTGGGATTTCTCGTGGGCCCTAGTTAGTATTGGGACAACCCAAGTTTACGGCCTACTCATTCGCGATTAATGAAAATTGAGTTCAACTTTAATTACTTTAACTTCGCTAATTTTGCCCAATTAGGGCATTAGGTTAGACTAGTACGGCTTCTTAATGGTCACACTCATGGATGCAACAGTGCTCCCACACAAAATTTTACAGGACGTTATAGATATGTGGTGTGTACATGAATTTCATTATACACGTGGCAAAAGGCTTTCTCATTAAGTTACTGCATCGAAAAGCTAGGTGAGGCCCTACATGATGTCTATGAGAAATCCACCCTGTCCATCTATTTTTTTAGATCATTTTAGGACATAAGACAAAAATGTGAGATGGATCCGAAACTCAAGTGAGCTACACCAAAGGAAATTATGGGGATTGACTGACTACCGTTGAACCATTCGTATGGCCACAGAAGTTTTGTACAAGGCTAAGTTTTTTTTATGTTGTTAGTTCATCCTAGTGGGAATGACCTTATAAACAGTTTGGATGACATTTAAACATTAAGGTGAAGCTCATAAAGGATTCAATGGTAGGCATTTCTTTCCCCACCTTTTCCTTTTGTGTGGCCTCCTTGAGTTTTAGATTCGCCTCATTTTTTGTCTCATGTCCTAAATGAGATGGTAAAACGGATGAACTGGGTAGATTCATAATGATGAGCCCCACCTGGCTTCTTAGCGCAGTAACTTCTTGCAAAAGGCTTTAGCAAGAATTGACATCCGCATGCCATTATGAAAATAAGGGTAAAATAGTCTTTTTAACTTTATTTCTAAGTTTGGAGGCATGCTTTTGTAAATTTGAAAGCTAGAGGTACTTTGTGGTAAACCACAAAGTAGTAGTTTCAAGGAATTTTGAGGTAAAAATCCCAATAGCATTTGCATGTAGGTGAATAAGTTCCTCAACATGTATTAACCATTAGATGTATGTAAATTAGAAAATTCTTATATTCATGTGGACATTAGAGGGAAGATTTCCCAAGGGGATGGGAAATCGACTCTATTTTCCATTGGTTGCCTCGCTCGAGGGATTTTATTTCGGGATAAAAAGACGTTATATTTAACCAGAGTCCCTACTAACCAATTATTACGATCCTACAGTCAATTAGACCCTATAAAAATACTTAGGATTGAGAACTCAAAGATCCTTAATCCTAAGATAACTCGTGAGTTTGCGTTCTAGAGATTCTTAATAAGGGATCGCAGTTATAGAGAGGGGAGGTGTTAGGTACCCACTTTGCCCATACGAGTATATGGTCTTTATTTCATAAGATCTGACTAATTTATGAGGAATAAGATTAGTTCTCGCATGTAGAAGATGTCATGCGATGCAATGGCAATGATGATTGATCAATCCAAATTTCTAATGGGTAAGATCCGATTATATCGACAAGCCGCATAACATACGTTCGAACTGTTCGAGTGTAGGTACAAAGTATGATGTATGGGATGCTTAATGTTATATTGATGCTTATAATAAAACGACGACCACTTATCTAAGGTTTTTAGTGGACCTACTCAGATTATATCGGAAAGCTTAAGAGCATACGCCCGCTAATTAAATGTGAGAAAATGATGAAATGTGATATAATGTTGATGTACATGTGGAGCAAGGGGGTTGAGAATGGAATAAATGTTGCGTGATGTTGATGCTCGGGTTTAATGAAACCGATTAAAGCTTGGATGGTTGGATGAACGGTAGCATCACAAGGGTAGATAGAGTGACTCAGATTTTAACTTAGGTGGCTCAGGAGGCTTGGACTTAGGTTAGGCCGGGCTAGACTAAGGTGGGCTCTCTCTCTCTCTCTCTCTCTCTCTCTCTCTCTCTCCCTCTCTCTCTCTCTCACACACACACACACACTCTCACTCTCCTTGGTGGAGGGATGGCTAAGTTGTTAAGGCCCTATGGGATGATGAGGGATGCTTGATCCTCCCTAAATGCTCTAAGTCTTCTGAACCTACTAGATGCTTGAAATGAGCAATGGAGGGGGCTATTTATAGCCTCCAAACCCAATTTTTTAGTAATTGCTGGTAATCCTAGGGGCGAAAGGAAATTGAAGGTTTAGGATTGGAGATTGTCATATGGCATCATCTCACAGATTGGATGAGGTGGTAAAAGGATAATTTTGGATAAGGAGATGGGCAATGGAGTAAATACACATCAACTGCACACTTAGGGTCTGGAAAAGGGAGATTCCATATACTTAAGGGATGCTACCCCAAAGAAGGGGAGTGCCACATGGCCAGCGGCAAGCTGGTTACCACTGGTCCCCACTTAGACTTCCTGCTTTAATAGACAACCTCCTCCAAACACGTGGAGGCTCTGTTATAGAGGTTGCTATTTTGAGGTTTTGCATACTTCTCCGATTGGGCTTAGGTTTGGGCTTGCTTTTAGGCTTAATTAGGTGAATTGATTAGGTAGGCTGACTGGGTGAGTTGACTTAGCAAGTTGACTTGTCGAGCCGACTCAAGGCTCTAGGCTTTTAAGTTCCTGGGGTTTAGGATTAGTGTAACGCCCTGAAAATCGGGGGTCGAGCATAAGCTCCACTCCCGATTTCCAATGCATCACTCATGCAACATAGATAATGATGATTAAATGTTGTCCGTGTTAGTACATTAAACATGAGTGAGATTACACCAAAACAACATATCATACTCTAGAGACGGTTAAATTATGCAAGCGGAAGATTGTGATAGATATATAAAATATATAAACTATTATAAGTCTCCAGAGTGTGAACATGTTACCATATTATATATATACATGTATACTCCAAAAATGAACAAAAAAATATACATGGGTGCTCCAAAAGTGCAAAATAACAAGTGTAATAATGTCTAATCAATATCCTTGTAACCCCATCATTCAAAACATGGTATACATAGACCCACCTGAAAACTGCATGTAGGAGAATGCCTCCTCGTCGTCCTCGAAGTCCTGCTCCACCTCAGGAGTCGCGTCGTCATCTGCAATCAAGACAGAGTCTAGTTGGTGTTTAAAACACCATCCAGTAACGTGGGAGTGAGTGATCAACTCAGTGAAACTATACAGCAAAGGTTAACATGTTATCAATTCAGTCAAGCAGTAATGATAAAGTAGTAAAATCAAACATCCCTGAATACTCTTAGCAATGCAAGAATGATATGAATAATTATGCATGCCCTTGCCTACACTCCCTCGTGAGACACCATCTTACGGTCGTGGCATGCTTTCTTCCCTCTGTGCTCTTCAACCCGGGGCACATGCAGTGCGATGTTATGAGCGTGATTACCAAGTTTTTATTAATCCTTTTCATATAGCAGGATTGAGAAATCTAAGGTACCTCCCTTATATCAATTCCCAAACAATTATCTATCTAGAGTCGTCAATCTTAGTTAATCACATACGATAGACAAGTTCAGGTCACTACCACCAACGCCCTACCAACTGACTTCTATTTTCGAAGGCTCGTTGCCAACTTGATTGGGGACCACAGCCAGGCTGTACCAGGGAAGGCCTATTTTGTACTCGAGGTCACTCCACCAACGCCCTACCAACTGACAGTCTATTTTCGAAGGCTTGTCACTAACATGACTAAGGACTACAGTCAGGCTGCACCAATGGAAGTCGACAGCTTGAATACAGTGTCTCATACCACTGTATTCGGCTCACGAGTTTGGGTTGTTCATTGGTCATTACGGGGAGTTCGTCACCCCAACGTAGGCCGACAGCTCGACCACGGTGTCCCATACCACCATGTCCGGCTCATGAGTCTTAGCGGATCAAGGTACTAAGGTTTACCAGGGTTTTCACTGGTGAGTTTGGTACCTTAAGTTCAAGCAGTAGCGTCCAAACATGGTGAACATACATCGGGTCAATCGGGTTACTTGACGAGCTCGACTACCCTGAGCGCACGACAAGTTGAACGACATGAAGTGCGTAAGCACTCCGCGTGGCCTAACCACTGTCGCCAACCGAAGTACGGCCCAGATTCGCTAGCACGTCTCGTGTGGTGAAACAACCTCAACCACCTAATCAGGGTCGGTTACTGATTACCTAGACTATATCATAGTCCCAACCTCATTCCATTTCAACAGGTAATCATAGGAGACAGTCACAGCAGTAATGAACGAATAATTCTATTCTTGCAATCATATGAGCATGTTGTGAAGTGCAACACAAACAGATTTCACCCACATTCATTCCATAAATAAAATAGATATCATAATGTAAACATACATGGAGGAAATCATACACATAATTAAGGTAGCCGAGAAGTATATCTCAATCCTCATACAAGGTATTCCTTAGTAACAACTAGCTTACTCAGACATTTTCACAATCACTTAGACTACACACATCTTCATACATGTTGTATGTTGGTTATACATGTATTAGGCCAAATCCTTTTACTAGAGAGTTGCCCCGTATACCACACGCGTATACCCAAGGTGAATAATCATGGCATGCACGAATCTGGGTTCCATACTCATTTAATCATTTCCACAAACACGTAGGCTATACACACTTTAACATATATAGCGTATATTAGCCGTGGCTTGATTTAGGGCAAGTCCTTTCGCTGGGGAGTTGTCGCAT
Organism: Magnolia changhungtana; assembly: GCA_030180095.1. Classification (NCBI taxonomy): domain Eukaryota; kingdom Viridiplantae; phylum Streptophyta; class Magnoliopsida; order Magnoliales; family Magnoliaceae; genus Magnolia; species Magnolia changhungtana. The sequence continues at coordinate 3,735,535 of JASAUF010000662.1, forward strand.
ACATAACAAGCATATAGTCACGGCAAATAATCATGTTAGACACAAATCCAAATTCCATACGTATTCAAACATTTTAATACGTACATAGAATACACTATATTCAACATAGCTCATATATAATCGTAAAGCAAAACAAACGACACATTTTGCATGTGAAATAGCACCCACGTCAAGAATAAATCATTAACCGACATTGAAAGCCTTGAAAACCATAACCTATACGTCTATAGTCCGTACCTTATGGCGGTAAACGCGTAATGGATTCATTTTAAACACGTAGTCTTTGTCACCGGTAGGATGACAATCTATAGCATGAACTAGGTTAGCTATTTCATCATTTCAACTATTTGAAACCCTAGAACAAATTAGGGGTTGAATTTCTTACCTAAGAATGGGATCGGTAGCGCCGGTAGAGCGGTACGAAAGTGGTGGTAAGGCACGTGGAGTGATGGGATTGAATCCCAAGGATGAACTCCCACTCTCTCTCTCTTTCTCTCTCTTTCCTCTCTTCTCTCTCCTAGGGTTTTCCAAATTCGTATGGGATGAGAGAGTGAGGGCTTAAGGCCCTTATATAGGCCTAAAACTGATGGGAATGACCCCAGGGCCAAGGTATACTTAGGTTATGTCCAAAGAGCGTCTGTTTCAGCTCAACAGAGTACTTCCGGAGCCCTCCTTGAGCCTAAGGTCGGACTTAAGCTCCCTTATGATGGATCTAGGTCAAGTTGAGTTTTCTGTCTGATCGGGTTTACAGATCGCCTATGGCAGACTAGTTTCAGTTCAACGGTCCACGATCATCGATCAGGGCCACAAGTACACTGACCTGTATACGAAATTTCTCCTTATCCGAGGGTGTATTTGGGTCAGATTCTGATGGTCTGAATACTTATATTCGGCCCGCAAGCGACAAGTCTCAGATTACTTAATTTTAGATTTTTATTTCTAAGATATCCACGTTTCTCATACACTTCACTCTGGGCTCAAGCAAATAGCTTCAGGACACTATTTGGACTTGATTTCCGAGGCAGTGGTCAAGTTCAGTAAGGCGGTCTTAATTATATAATCTCGTACTAATTGGACTTTCGACGTGCGGTCCAGGTCCGATACGAAGTTTCTATGTGCTCCCGAGAGCAATTAGGTAATGAGATTGATCCTAAATTTTAGGATAACTTAGCGTCAATGATTCTACAAGTTTTGGATCTTGCAGATCATATTTAAAGTGATTAGTGTTAATTTCGCATGTAATTTAGTTTAACACTAATTAATCCTCATCTAATTCCTAAGGGATTTGACCCTGAGTGATTTCTGCTTGAGGTGGTACTCGGGTCTTTGTACGGATTTTTTCGAGACGTTATAGTTAGGCTGATTGGGTTGACTGGGTCAAGTTTAGGGTTTATGATTAGGGTTCCTAGGGTTTAGGGTTTTAAGGTTAAGGTTTAGGATTAGGGTTTGGTTGTCTATCTATTAGTTCAAACTCAATCAGCATATCAGCTTGGGGTGGCGTGTCTACAATTAAGCACCACATGCAAGCATGAGGATCCTGCCTCAACTGTTTATGATCAATTAAATAATTAGTCTTTCTGTAGTTTACAACACCAATAGCTATGTATGTTTTTGCCTAATAATTAGTCATTGCAACATTGGTTTGTGGAGGATAAATTTTATAGAAACTTAGATGATTGGTTAGGAATACTTGATGTTTTATGGCAGCAAGGGTGGCATAGATTGCACTCACCTCCTTTCACTCCCTTAAATGCATGTAGCATGTACCAACCTCTTTTTTTTTCTCTACAAAAAATATTTAATTAGAGAGACCATGCAAGAAGGGCTCTATGGGGCCCACCCTGATGATTACATGACATCCATTCCATACAGTAGACAACCACTATCAAAACATGACCATATGGCTTTATAACTTTGGTGGGACCCCTGATGAGATTTGGTATATGGTTAAAAATATGCCAGTAAAGCAACTGGCAATCTAAATTGAGCCAAGGTTGGCCCAACACAGTAAACTACCAATTGTTAATTGTCGTCTCTGTGCAGAGCCAATGGATGCTCAATCGATTGCAAGCAACAGAAACTCAGACCCCTTCAGTTGTGCTTTGATTTCCCTAAACCTAAGAACTTCTAAATGACTCGTCTCAGAGCAACCGAGCCTTCTAATCTAGCCTTACATGTCCCTCTCCAAATGACTATAAAAGGGACCCCGCACTCACAAAGAAGGGGGGCTCACCGAGAAACAAAGAGAGCTCTGTATGGGAGAGAGTCAAGAGTTAGTTGTAGCTCTGAAATAGAGATAGAGAGTCTGTCTCTTTTGTTCTCTCGACCTCCTTTATTCTTTAAATCTCTTATATTATATTTCAAATCAAAGCATGTATTCCCTATCTATCCTTTTTGCCAGTCCATACATCCCAACAAAATTTTTATTGTTTATGCTTTAAATGCTTCCTAGTAGGTTTTACTTTGCATAACGTAAAGTATGCTCTATAGTTACCTCTTTTGAGGATCTTATGTATCAGAAGACGTGATGTAAAAGAGTAACAAAAAACTCTATGTTCTTTTCTTTTTCATACCTTCATTAGAAAAAAAAAACTCTTTTCTACCATTTCTATTTTCGATTTTAGTTTATATTTCTTAATTAGATATCTAAAGCTTAGTATTTTACTAAAAGTTCCTTGAATCCTGTAAATCCCGGTAAAGTAGATACCGCGTTTTTACATAAACAGTAAAAGGGTGCCTAACCTCTTCCTTTTCCATAACTGAGGCCCTTACCTAAAATCCATGATGTGGATCAAACCAGGAGTCACTCGAGTTAGGAATCTTTCATTTTCCCGATTTCAAGGCAATTCCACAGATTCTAGCATGAAATTATATGAATTGTCTACCACGGCGCATGCGGAAGCTTGGTGAAGCTATAAAATTATGGCTAAGTTCTAGATGGGGGGTGATTAGGACCACTTTTGGAATTCTTGCCGATATAAATAAATTTACTAATTAAACTTAATAACACGAATATAACATAAAGGCTTCCAAGCTAAAGTGGGTCCAATCACATAGATTACAAGTGATATACCAATTAAGCAACTAGTCTACAGAGATAGTGAGTTTATGTGTGTTTTACAAGTTAAGTGTCTAGCATATAATCTAATTTAAGAATTCATATTATCTAACTAATCAAATATATAAGCATGAATAAAATTGTACTCAAAAGACAATCACAAACACAAGCATATATGGTGGTTCGGTGTTCCTACTCCGATCCCAACGGACGTACTCTCCTTAAGTGTATTGGTATTCAGGTTCACATCTAGCCTTTACAATGGTTTCTCCCAAGCTAACTAAAAACATATACGTATACTCGGGTATATCAATAGAACACATGTACTAAATAGTACAATCTAATATATACCAATATGAACCAACATGTAATAATAACACTTATCAAATGATATAAAAGAGTTCTCACAGTAGGAATTTCTTATTGATCAAGCATTTCATCAAACAAGTTGGCTACCAATAGCATATAACATTAGGGTTACCCTAATAAAGCAATTCAAGCACTAATTACATATGAAATCTTAACGATAACTAAAAATTATTATCTAATACTATCAATAGTTGATGAAATGAAAACCTAGAAGAATGGTCCGCACCTTAGGAATGAATTTTCCAAATTTTGAACATCTAAGGTTAGGGTTTTAGAAAAAAATTGATTCTTATACCAAATTCAAAGAAACTATGTGAGATTCATTGAATTTATGATTAAGGTAGCGTAGTTCGGAAGATATGATATATTTCCTACATCTGATCGCAAGGGAGATGGATTTGACAGAGGAAATGGTGACCACAAAGGTTTGTCGCAATAATCGCAACACCCGATAACAAATGTCTAGAAAATTTAGCTCTCAATCCCTCACCCCCACTCTTTTTTTTTTCTCTTCTTCTTTCTCTTCTTCTCACAAAACCTAATAAAGTTCAGATTTGGGGGTTTAGGGCTCAATAGTGAGGTATTTATAATGTTAGATGTGGTGCAAATGGTCCTAAAGCCTAGGTACTTACTACTATAACCCCATGGGAGGTTGTTTATAGATTTTGGGGTCCACTATGGAGTGTACAGATCAATATATGTCATAAGATAATTGCCCCTAGTGATGACCTACATATTGATATGATCAGCCCGCCATTTAGATGCATTGATCGACAGGTATGATTAATAGTCAGTTCAACGATTACTGATCATCGGTCGGGATCACGACTTCACGAATGGTAATAAGATATTAACTTAAATCAATGCCTTAAATTTAGTCGCGATCTGTCACGCCCCGAACTAGGAGACCGGGCTCACAAGATTCCCGATCGCCGAATCCGGCGCCGACAGCCTCCGTAGTACCCCATTCTTGGCTCCCGGCACCCACATACCAGGTTCCGATCCTGAGATGTTACAAGGAGGATTTCAGATAATCCATTTGATTCGTAATGAGCATAACCAAGCATAACCCACGAACAATAACCATAAGAACACCATCACAAAATCCACTATGAACAAACTTTGAATATAGTGCGTAGAAAGGGAAATACAAGATAGTGTAAATAACAAAAACTCCAAAAGCTCGGCGACACGCTCCAACTGCGGCGAAACTATAGCTGCGTCCTGGCGTTACCTGCACCCATCAATCGTGCATAAGCTTATAGAAAGCTTAGAGGGCGGTGTAAGTGTGTGCAAACGTGCTCAGAATGCAATGCCGGAGTAATGCGGAATCACGCTGATGAGTATGTAAATGCAACCAGCCGTACCAAGGCTATGCAGTACAAGATGTGAATGCTATCGGCCATACCAAGGCTATGCGATGCAATATGTAAGTCAAGCATATCAATCCTCATACCCATGCAACTCCTCACTAGAGTATCAAATCAGTACGGTTCTCAGTCTGGATAATCACCGGGGTTCAGTACACTCCAAATGGCACTGTCTCTCTCCAAGCAGCATAGTCCAAGTGAGCGTAAGAAACCTCACTATCCGCCTGGCCAATAGTCAGCCAATACCTATCCGGCACGTCGATAACGAACCCATTTCCGAGCTGGTCAAACTCAGCCTAGTAATGCCCCCTGCTTTCGTGCGAGTAAGGCCACCACTCCTTTTCAACCGACCACGACACAGTGGGAGACGTGGCCTCGTGGTATTCGGCCCTCGTACGCTCATATATCCACTCGGTCTCGACGTTCGAGTCATCCTCTGGTACCATCGGGTTCAGGGACTCTCACCCAGGGACATCTATGGCGCCCCAATTACTTGGAACAAGATTTTTTGGTATCCAACCAGCCACCCACGATATATCTGTGGAGGCTATGGCCCTGATGTCGCTAGGGCATATCTCAATCACACTACTGCCAGACATACGTCAATCTTGTGCATACTGTGCGCTCATCTAGGGTAACTCCGCATATCGGGGAGCCCGTAATCAGTCTGCCCGAAGGCACATGCTATGATTAGACACTCCTCATCTCAAGCATACATATGATGCGTATGATCATGAATTATGGGACTGTGCTAAACATGTTATAAAGTAATAAACTATCCTCTCAATGAAGATGGGCTTAGATGGCCTACACGAACGGATACGAGCCTATCAGTGGCCTTAGGGAGAGTTATAATGTGGACATCTAACCAGCATAACTCGTACAATGTGGACGTCAAACTAACATTGCCCCCAAGGCTCGGCTCACCTTAAATACCATTAAATAAATCCTGGTGGAATTACACATTACAATGTGCCTTAGGTACATCCCATGGGGCCCTAAATACATCAAATGGGCCGTATCTCATGGGCCTTATATTCATCAAGTGGGCCACCTCAATGAGCCTCATCGATGGGCCTTAGGTACATTGCAATGGGTCATCACCCATGGGCCTGAGAATGCATTAAAACGAGCCCGATCACATAAGCTTTATGTGAATCAAATGGGCCTAATCACATAGACCATATACATATCAAAGTGGGCCTCAACAATGGGCCTATATACATGCCAAGATGGGCCTAAATACATGAGCCCATATATATCCAAGTGGGCCTTAATAACGAGCCTAAAAATATACATCAAGATGGGCCTAAGTACATGAGCCCATATATATCCAAGTGGGCCTTAATAACGGGCCTAAAAATATACATCAAGATGGGCCTAAGTACATGAGCCCATATGCATCTAAGTGGGCCACATGTGAAGCCCACCATAATGTTTATTTTACTATCCAATCTATTGATAAGGCCATGTGGCAAGGGGCCCACCAAAATATTTATTTTCCAACCGCCTGTTGATAAGGCCATGTGGCAAGGGGCCCACCAAAATATTTATTTGAAATGCAACCTATTCATACTGTTACAGGACCAGGGCCCACCGTGATATTTACTTGCCATCAAACCTGTTCATATGGTCACGCCGACCAGGGACCCACCGTGATGTTTATTTCCATCCAACCCATTCAAAGGGTCACGTGGGCCTTGGGCCCACTAGAATATTTATTTGAAATCCAACCTACTCACGAGGTCACGTGGGCAGGGCGCACTGTAATGTTTATTTACCGTCTAACCCATTCACGTGGTCACGTGGACCTGGGTGGGTGGGGCCCACCGAAATGTGGTTCACAAATCCAGTCCACCCAATGTGTGTGTCCCACCTGGCCGAGGGTTCAGACCAAGTTTCAGCCGCATCAGAAAATCAGGTAGGCCCCACCAAGTGTTTTTATATGGTTTAGGCATGTCTTCACATGATTTAGATGGTATGCCCACCTGAGATACGTATACGGCTGATTTTTGGAACAAGCCCCTTTTTAGAAGGGGGCCCCACAATGGACGGTGTTGATGATCGAAACGCATCGTAGTGGGGGCCCACAGCTGGAGCCGTGAGGCCCAGAGTCCGCCCACCCGTCACCCATGCACAGGCCCAGGCCGTCAGCGTCAGCAACTGCAGAAGAATATACTTTTTAAATTTTTTTTTAATTATTTTTTTTTGTTTTGGGGGCCACCGAAATGTGATTCACAATCCAGCCCATCCATTATGTGAGTCCCGCTTGTCTGGCCGTTCAGACCAAGTTTCAGATGCATCCAAACTCCAAGTGGGTCCCAACGTGTACTTTTATATGTTCTGGCATGTCTTTACATAATTTTAGAGGGTATGGCCCACCTGGTGATCAGATCACCTTAAGGCTTTGGCTCAACGCCTAAAATGATGCAAGGGTTGATATGGATGGCTTGGATCATGCACAAACATCAAGGTGGGGCCCGTATGGACGGCCCATCCCAACTCTTTTTTTTTGTTAGCTTGAAAGTACACACCATGTCGGGCCAAGACTCATTTCAACTTTGTCCGGCCTCTGACGCTGGACGGCATGGATATAATACAGACACCATGGTGGGTCCCACATGCACGTGGCCCCTATTGTGTCAAGGTGGGTCCCGCATAAACGCGGCCACCTGATTTGGATCAACCTGATACTTATGTTTTCCTTCCATCCGGGCCTGTTAATGGCTGGATGGGTTAGATCCAACACATTCATCCGGTGGGTCCCACATGAAATATGTGATTCGTGGTGGGCCCCACACACCCCTTCACCATCATTACCATTCAAAGAGAGAGAGAGAGAGAGAGAGAGAGAGAGAGAGAGAGAGAGACGGTGATCATAGAGGGACCCCGCCACTATGGGCCCCTCATGGATACATCACATACATCAAAATGGGTCCCACCAATAAGTGGGCCCTCAAATCATGAAATTAACGGTAGAAACTCAAGGATCACCCACCTCTTGCACTCCTCCTTGCTTCCTTGCACTCCAATGCTCCTTTGCTTGACTTTTAATGGTGGATGATGGACTTTTGATGGTGTGGATGAGAGATGAGAGGGGTGGGGAAAGTGGGCCACACTTGTTGCTCTTGGAATGCTTAGAGGGGGCTTGGACGTGTGAGAGGGAGGGAATGAGAGAATGAGAGAGAGAAAGAAATAAAATAAAGAAAGAGGGGATGGAGGGAGTGGTGTGATGATGTCATGGGTAAGGGTGGCTTTGAAAAAATGGAAGAGAGAGTTGACTTTGAGTAAAGGAGGCATGGGCTGCTTGTACTTAGGTATGGAAGTACATTTATGGTTGATTGATGGGACATCTCGTAGAGATTCCCTTGAGATTCGCAACGTGCGGCGTTTCTTCGAACCGAACGCAGACTGGCATCTTCCCACCTAGGTATCGGTTCAGTGCGCCAGTCGCGGCGTTGAAACCGCGGCGACGGCGCGGTCGCCAAGGTACGAGTTTCGGATCGAGCTGCCTTCGGTAGGCAGGACTCGGCTTAAGATCGTGCGCAACATCGGATATGAGTCGAGAATTGCCGGAATTCAACCGGAAGGATCGCGAAAACCGACTAACAAGATACACGATACGGGTCTTACAACTCTCCCCTCCAAATAAAAATTTCGTCCTCGAAATTTAATCTATCATCGCAAGTGAACATAACTCATAATAATAGGGAAAATAAGGCATCGTAATATAAAATCGAAGACAGTATACAAGATACAGCACATGATCAATCATCAAAGAGATGGGGATAGCGCACCCGAATCTCAGCCTCGCGCTCCCAAGATGTCTCATCAGTAGAATGGTGACCCCACTAAACCTTTACTAGGGGTATGACCTTGGTCCGGAGGACCTGCTCCTTCCGATCAAGGATATGAACTGGCTGCTCAATGTAAGAAGCGTCCTCACGAACCTCTAACGGCTGCTAATCAATAATAGGAACGATGTCTGACCCACACTTCCTCAACATAGAGACGTGGAAAATGTTGTGGACGTCAGACAACTGTGGTGGCAAGGCAAGCCGATAGGCTACAGCGCCAATGCGCTTAGTGATCTCGAAAGGTCCTATGAATCTCGGGGCAAGCTTGCCCTTCGCTCTGAATCGAACCACGCCCTTCATGGGCCAGACCTTGAGATACACATGGTCCCCTACATCAAACTCCAAGGGACGACGCCGGCTATCAACAAAACTCTTCTGACGGCTCTGAGTTGTGCGCATCCTCTGCCTGATGATATCAATAGCCTCTGAAGTCTCCCGCACAATCTCGGGACCTAGGAGACGTCGCTCTCCAACCTCGGTCCAACAACTCGGAGATCCGCACGGTCTGCCATATAATGCCTCAAAAGGAGCCATGCCAATGGTCGCCTGATAGCTGTTGTTGTACGTGAACTCAGCCAATCGCAGATGCTCATCCCAGCTACCACCGAAGTCAATCACGCAGGCCCGAAGCATATCCTCAAGGATCTGGTTGACCCTCTCCTGGCCGGCCATCGGCACCTGCGAATGATCTGCAGATCGAGCCGCAAATCGGCCCCCCATCGCTCTCTGGAAGCTCCCCCAAAACTAAGACGTAAACCTCGAATCTCGGTCAAAAACGATCAAGACTGGAACGCCATGCAGTCTCACAACCTCCTCGATAAATAACCTCGCAAGCCGGTCCATAGACCAAGTCGCACGTATCCCGAGAAAATGTACCGACTTCGTCAGATGATCCACAGCAACCCAAATGGCATCATGACCGCGCTGAGTCCTCAGCAAGCTCATAATGAAATCTGTCGACACGTGCTCCCACTTCCACATCGGGACGCTCAACGGCTGCAATAGACCAGGAGGTCTCTGATGATCGGCCTTGACACACTTACATGTGTCACACTCGGCTACAAAACTCGTAATCTGGCGCTTCATCCCCGCCCAGAAATACTGTCTCCTCATATCACGATACATCTTCGTCGAGCCAGGGTGGATAGAAAACCGCGATCGATGTGCCTCGGTCATAAGATCTCTGCGCAACTCTAGAATATTCGGGACACATAATCGGCCTTTGAAGCGAAGTCCACCATCAACACCCATCTGCCAATTTGTCTGACTCTCAGATGCTGCCTCTGCTCGGTAACCCTGTAACGACTCATCTGTCTGCTGAGCCTCGATCACCCTTGCGACAAGAGAGGGTTGAATCGACAGGCTCGATAGCTGAACGATAGAGACTGCAGACCAAAATCAAAGTCGTACTCTGCAATATCCTCGAGCATCCTCTACTCCTGAATCATCAAGTGTGCCACCAGTCCTCGTGGCTGACGGCTGAGGGCATCCGCCACCACGTTTGCCTTGCCTGGGTGGTACTGGAGGTCAAAATCATAGTCTTTCAGAAGCTCCATCCAGCATCTCTGTCTCATGTTCAGCTCGGACTGAGAGAATAGATACTTCAACCTCTTGTGGTAAGAGAAGAGCTCGAACCTGACCCCATAGAGATAATGTCTCCACACCTTCAGTGCGAAGACGACTGCTGCCAGCTTCAGATCATGCGTAGGGTAGTTCAGCTCGTGGACCTTGAGCTGACGAGATGCGAAGGCTACAGGCCTGCCGCGCTGCATCAGGACAACACCCAATCCAATACGCGAAGCATCAGTGAATACAATGAATCCATCACTTCCAGAGGGAAGAGTGAGGACGGGAGCGGACGTCAGACGGTCCTTCAGCTCCACGAATGCCTACTCACATGCGTCAGTCCAAACAAAATCTGCGCCCTTCTGAGTCAACCTGATCATCGGGGCCACGATACGGGAGAAGCCCTCTATAAAACGTCGATAGTATCCCGCTAAACCAAGGAAACTGCGGATCTCGGATGCAGTCGTGGGCTGGTTCCACTGACGCACTGCCTCAACCTTCGAGGGGTCCACTGCGACACCCTCCCTCGTCACCACGTGACCGAGGAACTTCACCTCCTCCTGCCAGAACTCGCACTTCTCCAGCTTCGCATACAGCTGGTGGGCACGGAGGGTCTGCAATGCGATCTCCAGATGCTGCATATGATCCTCATGAGTCATCGAATATATCAGAATGTCGTCGATGAAGACCACAACAAACTGATCGAAATATGGACGGAAGACCTCGTTCATCAACTGCATGAAGACCGCGGGTGCATTGGTCAGTCCGAAGGACATGACCTGAAACTCAAAATGACCAAACGCGTCCTGAAAGTTGTCTTCGGGATGTCCTCCTCTCGGACACGAATCTGATGATAACCGGAACGTAGGTCAATCTTTGAGAAGAATTGTGCACCCTGCAGCTGATCAAATAAATTATTTATCCTCGGGAGTGGGTACTTATTCTTAATCGTGACCCGGTTGAGCTCGCGGTAGTCGACGCAGAGCCTCAACGAGCCATCCTTCTTCCTGATGAAGAGTACCGGTGCTCCCCAAGGCGAACTGCTCGGACGAATAAATCCAAGTTCTCGCAACTTGTTCAACTGCCGCTGCAACTCATGCAACTCCATCGGTGCCATACGGTAAGGGGCATTCGAGATAGGGGCGGTACCGGGCACAATGTCAATCTGGAACTCAATATGACGGCGTGGCGGCAACCCCAGAATCTCCTGGAACACGTCAGGGAAATCACAGACAATCGAAATATGATCGTTACAATCAACAACGGGCTCCACAACGGCGCGGGACATCAAGCATAATAACGACTCTCCTCGGGGCTCGGCAACAAACTGAAACTGCGGCAAGCTGGGTATGCAGAACGTGATTGTCCTCGCAGAACAGTCCATGATGACGTGGTACTCGGCAAGCCAATCCATGCCCAAGATAACGTCGAAATCTGTCATCGGCAGCACAAATAAGTCAGCAGGTAAGAATATATCACTGACCAGAACAAGATAAGACGGACAGAAACGGGCCAATACTGTTGTCTTCCCTAAAGGCATCGATACGGTCAATCCCTCGCTAAAAGACTCGGTCGGCAATCCAGTCGATCGATGAAAACCCTCAGACATAAATGAGTGTGAAGCGCCGGAATCGAATAATACTCGTGTGATGCATGAGGAGACTGAGAGTATACCCTCTATGACTCCGCCGGAAGTCTACGGGTCCTGCTGAGCTGAATAGAACCTGGCCTGAGCTGGCTGGGGAGGTGCCTGTCCCCTCTGAGGTCCCCACAGTGCTGCTTTGCTCCCTCTGCGGCGCCTATGCTTTCTTGTCTCTCGCTATGGTCTCGGAGGCCGGTGCTTTGGTCTTCTTGTTGGGGCCTCGGTGGTGGAATCTGCTGTGATCGCGACTGTCCTGGAGACTGCTGTGGCCCTCTAGATTGCTGCATATGAGGACGGGGGCACTCAGATATGCGATGTCCAGAACCACCACATCTAAAACAAGTCCTTGGAAACAGCTGCTGGGGTGGCGCAGAAGGTGCCGCTGACGCTGTTGGTGCTGCTGGTGTCACTGGTACTGCTGGTACTCTAGCAGGTGGATGACCCCTACACCTCTGTGGTCGTCAATGCCGCTTGAGAGCTCTCTTGGGACCTGGCCGGCCTCTTAGGCCTCTCTTCGATCTCGGACCGCTCGAGAGTCGGCCCACTCGATCTCGTAGATCCGGGCCCTTCGTACTACCGCCGAAGGTCGGGAGCTCGTCTTAGAAGAACACAGCCTCGAAGACCGAAACGTAAGCCGCTCTCGAAACGGCGGGCCTTCCGCCCCTCATCATCAACCATATATGGCGCAAACTGTGACATCGCCACGAAGCGAGCCACGTACTGTGCCACAGACATGTCCCCCTGCACTAGAGTCTCGAACTCTGGTGCCCTCTGACGACGAATGTGGTCGGGGAAGTACTGCTCCTCGAATCGGTTGATGAAATCCTCCCATATCCAGACATGATCGGGTCCTGCAACGCGGGTAACAGAGGTCCACCAGTGCTCTGCCTCGCCCTGGAAAAGGAATGTGGCCAATCGGACTCGCTGCTCGGTCGTACATGACATAATATTAAAAATCTTCTCCACATCGGAGCGCCATCTCTCAGCTGCTGACGGATCTAGCTCGCCCTAAAATCATGGAGGATCCATCCGTCTGAACTCGCGAAGAAGGGCACGCGCGCGCGCTGCTTGCTCGAACGAAGCGCAAAACAACCGGGCGTCCCGCCTGCCCACGAAGTGCTGGTGTCACACAGTAACATCTCGCAGAATCGCGAGGCACTCACAGGCACGGTCGGATCCACATCGGCATCAGGCGAAGGAACGTCATCCTCAGGCAGAGGAGCAGGGATCTCTGGGGGTGGAACGAGAAGTGCGAGTGGTAAGGCTGGAGCCTCAGGTGGTGGATCAAGGCGCGCTCGAGTCGCTCTCCTGGGTGGCATGTCCTATGGAAAAGATAAGGCGCCAATAAATTTTGAGAATCACGCGTTAGGGAAGTCAAACGGAAGGTTTCACACTTGGAACCTAACCGCCTTCAACTCATAGCAAACATGTGATGCCGTTCTCGGTTATTCCCAAGTTATGCTCTGATACCAACTGCTGTCACGCCCCGAACTAGGAGACCGGGCTCACAAGATTCCCGATCACCGAATCCGGCGCCGACAGCCTCCGTAGTACCCCATTCTCGGCTCCCGGCACCCATATACCAGGTTCCGATCCTGGGATGCTACAAGGAGGATTTCTGATAATCCATTTGATTCGTAATGAGCATAACCAAGCATAACCCACGAATAATAACCATAAGAACACCATCATAAAATTTACTATGAACAAAAACTTTGAATACAGTGCGTAAAAAAGGAAATACAAGATAGTGCAAATAACAAAAACTCCAAAAGCTCGGTGGCACGCTCCAACTGCGGCGAAACTATAGCTGCGTCCTGGCGTCACCTGCACGCATCAATCGTGCATAAGCTTATAGAAAGCTTAAAGGGCGGTGTAAGTGTGTGCGAACGTGCTCAGAATGCAATACTGGAGTAATGCGGAATCACGCTGATGAGTATGTAAATGCAACCAGCCGTACCAAGGCTATGCAGTACAAGATGTGAATGCTATCGGCCATACCAAGGTCATGCGATGCAATATGTAAGTCAAGCATGCCAATCCTCATACCAATGCAACTCCTCACTAGAGTATCAAATCTACGGTTCTCGGTCTGGATAATCAGGGGTTCAGTACACTCCAAATGGCACTGTCTCTCTCCAAGCAGCACAGTCCAAGTGAGCATAAGAAACCTCACTATCTGCCTGGCCAATAGTCAGCCAATACCTATCCGGCACGTCGATAGCGAACCCATTTCCGAGCTGGACAAACTTAGCCTAGTAATGCCCCCTGCTCTCATGCGAGTAAGGCCACCACTCTTTTCCAACCGACCACGACACAGTGGGAGACGCGGCCTCATGGTATTCGACCCTCGTGCGCTCATATATCCACTCGGTCTCGACGTTGGAGTCATCCTCTGGTACCATCGGGTTCAGGGACTCTCACCCAGGGACATCTATGGCGCCCCAATTGCTTGGAACAAGATTTTTCGGTATCCAACCAGCCACCCACGATATATTTGTGGAGGCTATGGCCCTGATGTCGCTAGGGCATATCTCAATCACACAGATGCAAATGCATGAATCATACTATCTGACATGCGTCAATCCTGTGCATACCGTGCGCTCATCTAGGGTAACTCCGTATATCGGGGAGCCCGTAATCAGTCTGCCCGAAGGCACATGCTATGATCAGACACTCCTCATCTCAAGCATACATATGATGCGTATGATCATGAATCATGGGGCTGTGCTAAACATGTTATAAAGTAATAAACTATCCTCTCAATGAAGATGGGCCTAGATGGCCTACACGAACGGATACGGGCCTATCAGTGGCCTTAGGGAGAGTTATAATGTGGACATCTAACCAGCATTACTCGTATAATGTGGACGTCAAACTAACATTGCCCCCAAGGCTCGGCTCGCCTTAAATACCATTAAATAAATCCTGGTGGAATTACACATTGCAATGTGCCTTAGGTACATCCCATGGGGCCCTAAATACATCAAATGGGCCGTATTTCATGGGCCTTATATTCATTAAGTGGGCCACCTCAATGAGCCTCATCGATGGGCCTTAGGTACATTGCAATGGGTCATCACCCATGGGCCTGAGAATGCATTAAAATGAGCCCAATCACATAAGCTTTATGTGAATCAAATGGGCCTAATCACATAGGCCATATACATATCAAAGTGGGCCTCAACAATGGGCCTATATACATGCCAAGATGGGCCTAAATACATGAGCCCATATATATCCAAGTGGGCCTTAATAACGGGCCTAAAAATATACATCAAGATGGGCCTAAGTACATGAGCCCATATGCATCTAAGTGGGCCACATGTGAAGCCCACCATAATGTTTATTTTACTATCCAATCTATTGATAAGGCCATGTGGCAAGGGGCCCACCAAAATATTTATTTTCCAACCGCCTGTTGATAAGGCCATGTGGCAAGGGGCCCACCAAAATATTTATTTGAAATGCAACCTATTCATACTGTTACAGGACCAGGGCCCACCGTGATATTTACTTGCCATCAAACCTGTTCATATGGTCACGCCGACCAGGGACCCACCGTGATGTTTATTTCCATCCAACCCATTCAAAGGGTCACGTGGGCCTTGGGCCCACTAGAATATTTATTTGAAATCCAACCTACTCACGAGGTCACGTGGGCAGGGCGCACTGTAATGTTTATTTACCGTCTAACCCATTCACGTGGTCACGTGGACCTGGGTGGGTGGGGCCCACCGAAATGTGGTTCACAAATCCAGTCCACCCAATGTGTGTGTCCCACCTGGCCGAGGGTTGCACAAGTTTCACCGCATCAGAAAATCAGGTAGGCCCCACCAAGTGTTTTTATATGGTTTAGGCATGTCTTCACATGATTTAGATGGTATGGCCCACCTGAGATACGTATACGGCTGATTTTTGGAACAAGCCCCTTTTTAGAAGGGGGCCCCACAATGGACGGTATTGATGATCGAAACGCATCGCAGTGGGGGCCCACAGCTGGAGCCGTGAGGCCAGTGCAGTCATACCGTCCTAATTGTCACCATGGCAAGAAGGCCGCTACTTTAAAATTTTTTTTAATTATTTTTGTTTTGTTTTGGGGCCCACCGAAATGTGATTCACAATCCAGCCCATCCATTATGTGAGTCCCGCTTGTCTGGCCGTTCAGACCAAGTTTCAGATGCATCCAAACTCCAAGTGGGTCCCACCGTGTACTTTTATATGTTCTGGCATGTCTTTACATAGTTTTAGAGGGTATGGCCCACCTGGTGATTAGATCACCTTAAGGCTTTGGCTCAACGCCTAAAATGATGCAAGGGTTGATATGGATGGCTTGGATCATGCACAAACATCAAGGTGGGGCCCGTATGGACGGCCCATCCCAACTCTTTTTTTTTTATTAGCTTGAAAGTACACACCAGTCAGCGCACTCATTTCAACCCGTCCAGCGTCTCTGGACGCTGGACGGCATGGATATAATACAGACACCATGGTGGGTCCCACATGCACGTGGCCCCTATTGTGTCAAGGTGGGTCCCGCATAAACGCGGCCACCTGATTTGGATCAACCTAATACTTATGTTTTCCTTCCATCAGGCCTGTTAATGGCTGGACGGGGTAGATCCAACACATTCATCCGGTGGGTCCCACATGAAATATGTGATTCGTGGTGGGCCCCACACACCCCTTCACCATCATTACCATTCAAAGAGAGAGAGAGAGAGAGAGAGAGAGAGAGACGGTGATCATAGAGGGACCCCGCTACTATGGGCCCCTCATGGATACATCACATACATCAAAATGGGTCCCACTAATAAGTGGGCCCTCAAATCATGAAATTAACGGTAGAAACTCAAGGATCACCCACCTCTTGCACTCCTCCTTGCTTCCTTGCACTCTAATGTTCCTTTGCTTGACTTTTAATGGTGGATGATGGACTTTTGATGGTGTGGATGAGAGATGAGAGGGGTGGGGAAAGTGGGCCACACTTGTTGCTCTTGGAATGCTTAGAGGAGGCTTGGACGTGTGAGAGGGTGGGAATGAGAGTGAGAGAGAGAAAGAAATAAAATAAAGAAAGAGGGGATGGAGGGAGTGGTGTGATGATGTCATGGGTAAGGGTGGCTTTGAAAAAATGGGAGAGAGAGTTGACTTTGAGTAAAGGAGGCATGGGTTGCTTGTACTTAGGTATGGAAGTACATTTATGGTTGATTGATGGGACATCTCGTAGAGATTCCCTCGAGATTCGCAACGTGGGGCGTTTCTTCGAACCGAACGCAGACTGACATCTTCCCACCTAGGTATCGGTTCGATGCGCGAGTCGCGGCGTTGGAACCGCGGCGACGGTGCAGTCGCCAAAGTACGAGTTTCGGATCGAGCTGCCTTCGGTAGGCAGGACTCGGCTTAAGATCGCGCGCAACGTCGGAAATGAGTCGAGAATTGCCGGAATTCAACCAGAAGGATCGCGAAAACCGACGGAACAGTACAGTCTACGATACGGGTCTTACACGATCTAACAGTCTCAAAGCCATAGCTTTGGTAAAGATCGGATGAGAAAAACTAACTTAAGTTCCTAATAAATCCTAAGGGTATTCACACATCTCAGGTGCTCGTCATACAAGCCCAAGTAAAATGATTCGAGATGCAATCTTAGCTTGATATCCCACGATAGACGTCAAGCCTGCTAGTTTTGAGTTTAGCAGCTTATTGACGAGCAATCTAGAGCTTGTTTGGATAATAAAATAATTTCTTGAATGAATTAGGTAACGATATTTCTTGTATGTAATGATTAGAGTTTGGATTACCTAAGTTCATAGTGTGACCTATTTGTAATTAACAGAAATAAAAAATTTGATCCTAGTCACCCTAAATCATTAGTTATTAGGATAATAAGGTAATTGAGATAATTTGGTTAGTTAATCAAGATCCAACCTCTAGTTGTCTTAGCTTTAGGTATGTCTTTATTTAGTTATGGTTGTCTTGATTAGTTAGTGATAGGTCAGCTAAATCTTGGCCATAGATGAATAGGTCACAAAGTTGAGCTTAAGATTTTGGTGATCGGGTGTATTCGTTAGTTTTATACAATTAATTGATTGAATTTGTGTGGTTCTTTATTAGTAACACCCACGTATAGGCAAACATCGAGTGTTAAAGGTTAGTAAGTGACAAAATAAGCTAATTCTAATGATTTTTCAAAAAAAATTTAAAATCTAAAATATCAAAAATTCGGGATGTTATATTCATTCAAACTTCCAGTATTGTGCCAGTATACATTTGCTAGTTTAGTTTACTTTCTTGTAATCACTCAACATTCTAGTCCTGTACTCATCCTATTTACTTTTCCTGTGAGCTTCCAACATTTCAGTCTTGCACTGGTGCTCTTTACATTCAATACTATAGTTTCGTACCAGTCCTCTTTGTGTTCCTGTCTTTACATTTTTGAGTTTTCATACCTTTATTTTCAAAAAACAAAGAGAAAGATAATAAAATAAGAAAGGACCAAGGGCAAAGAAATAAAAAAAGATATGAAGGGAGAGCCGGAAGCAGAGACATAAGCATCTGACCTGACTTAACCATCAATAATTAGAAGCTCTGCAGAATCCTGTAAGCTTTCATTCTCTATCTTTTATATATATATATATATATATATATATATATATAACCATTCCAACCCAAGCTGTTCCCTGACTCTATTTTATATTTAATCACTTTTGCTGGAAAAGAATAGAAAAGAAGAGAGATATTCTGATCCTGTTCAAGTGAGAGAGTTAAACTATCCTACAATAATTGTGCCCATAAGATAGTTAGGAGTCCGACTCCCTGCAAAGTCAATCTACTAAAGCATCATCCGAACATGCGTACAAGCTAAAATGTTGGTCCAGGGAGTTTTGTCGAATCCTACCCATGATTCACCCATATAACAAACCTTCTAACTTATGATAGACCCTACAATAGACAGTCTAGCTTTTAGCATGAATAGGATAGAGAACTTAATAACCTAATTTTTCCAAACAGCAGTCCAACAGTCCATTCACAATGCACAACAACCTCCTACTCATGTGTATCTTTCAGATCCTTTCATTAACCATTTACAACCTATCCATTCCAAATGAAACTGGGTCAATTTTCAATATCCTACAACAACTAAAAATCCCACCCATTCGCAATTAACTGCGAGCCAACCAGTGCTTCGTTAAACATACTTTGGCAAGTCTCAATCCAACCAGTTCTAGCCACCTTCCCCCAACGAGAGCGATGACCAGTTCCAATTTGGACAATCACATCCACAATCCAATCCAGCTCAAGCTTCACTCTCTACGCCTGTTTATCCTGAGAGACATGCTCACCCTATGTTAGGGAATCTTTTCCAACCTCCTCAAATGTTTGTGCCCCACCAACAAAATCCTCCCGTAAGGGACAACCAAAACATAGGAGAGGTATATCATAATGAAGAGGAAGCTGCTCGAGCTTCTCAAGGGGCATGGGCCCCTGTTCAATAATCATAACAATCTAAGATCAATGAAGTCAAGAGGCATTTTGAAGATCAGCTCAAAGTTATGAGAAATGACCTTAAGAAGAAAAATAGAGTGAAACTTCCGTCCACTCGATTCAGGGACCTTTGTCCCTTCCTTGACACGAGGTTACCTCCCAACTTTGAAATCCCTAAGTTCCAAAGTTACAAAGGAATCTAAAAGCTTTTTGTGGCGAACTCAATGCTTTAGCATGGGATGATGGAATATTGATCTGATTGTTCCAAAAGTTCCTGAGAGGTGATGCACTTAGTTGGTACACATCATTCAATCATCCCAAAATCAAGACTTGAGAAGACATATTCCCAAGCTTTCATTGATCGCTTTACGTACAACCTAAATGCAACACCAAGAAGGGCATATTTGGCCACCCTTAAGAAGAAAAGTGGTGAGACTCTGTTAGTTTATGTTGGATAATGGAGAGCCATGGTCGCACAAATGAAAACACCTATGACGAGGAAGAACATATTTTCATGATTGTCCATTTGGCTAATCCAAACATATCTGAATATCTGATCTCTTATCCATACGTCAATTTCTCTTAACTTATTCGTGCAAGGGAATAAGTGAAAGTAGGGATCCGAGTTGGCACCATCTCATTATACCCCAACCAATCCACTCCTATGCAAAAAAAAAAAAAAAAAAAAAAAACTAAGACGACTGAAGAAAGGTTAAGCAAATATATCCCTATAAATAAGGATACTTCCGTTCCCCGTCTAACAGAAACCAACCATCTCATTGCTTGGACACAGGGAAGGTCAACGCCTCCTCCACCCGAACAACAACAACAACAGCTGTAACAACGTATGTGGAATCCTCGATATTTCAATCAAAATAAGCAAACGGGTATGGTGCAGCTTTAGATGTAGTTCACTCATTTGGCTCAATCTTACACTGATACTTTAGACATGATGATTCAAAAACAACTGATGACCCTCATGCGGCCCACCACTAAACCCATTGCCTATGAGCTATAATGAAAATGAATATTGCGCGTTTCACTAAGGTAGGGGGCACATTATGGAGCGTTGTTTCTCTTTGAAACATGCGATCCAAAACTTGATCATTCAAAAGAAAATCACAATCACTCCCTTAGTAGGCAACTGCTAGCAACTGCAACACATTTTGGAATCCTATGGCACAACATTCAGCAGGGACAGGTACATCAAGAACTTTGATAATCAATGTCATTTAAGGGGATTATACCCCCCAAGCCAAGCAATCCCAAAACTATAACTAGGAATTCACATCTCTTGAGGGGCATTCCCAGCTTAGGAGAGGATTCCTACTCCCATTTACCAATCCACATCCATTCAACGACAATGTGACCAACCCTTTGGTCTTATAAGGGTGTTCTCGTTCAATCAATCTAGGTTACTATCAGGGGTCTATCTTGGGACCAACAACCAGTGGTGCTCATGCGAAGAGCACCAGATCCACCTAACCCTTCATCAACCTCAGTTACAACCAAGGTTCATTGTGGGACCAACAACTAGTACTGCTCATGGGAAGAACACCAGATCCACCATCTTACATCAACGCTCCAACAGTCACATTACAAGGAGGATACTTCTCTCCATTTAACAAGCCACACGAACCAGTTCTGATCAATCCAGTCTAGCCCAATCACCCGCAACAACTTATTGTCTTGCTAGGGACAAGCCCAACGCCACAACCAGATCATCGACATTGGTTTCCTTACAGGACACATCTACACCGCTACAACCTCCTCTGGGCCTTCAATGAAGGCTGGTACTAGGTTATAACAACAAGTCAACCCCATAACACTACCTAGAGTGCATGGAAGTGGTAAACATGAATCCGAACGGATCATGCATCCAAAGAGATATACCCAAAGGATCCTTCATATGTATGACTTCCAAATCCAAGACTACTTTTGATGTAGCAACTCAGTCAAAACTATATTCCAACTCAAATATCAGTGTGGGAACTTCTTCGTACATCCCAGACGACACATCGAGAGATGTTTGTAAAAACTCTCAATGATGCACATATCTCTTGGGATGCTCGCTCGAAACCTCACACACATGATAGGTCAACTCCTCGCTCCACAAGCCATCGTCTTTTCTGATGATGACTTGACACCAGAAGGCCATGACCATGGGCATTCCCTATACATAACCGTTTCTCATAAGGACTGTAACATCTCACTCGTCCTAATTGACAATGGTTCAAGTCTCAACGTTTGCCCACTTCGAACTACTATGTGCTTAGGACTAGACCCGTCCACTTTTAAACCAAGCAACATGAATGCCAGATCCTTTGATAACTCCTGAAGGCAGGCTCAGGGAGAAATTCACCCAAAACTATAGATCGGTCCAGACACGTCCACCATCTCTTTCCATGTGCTAGATATCCCATCATCATTTAACATTATCCTTGGTAGATCATGGATACACAAGGTGGGAGTCGTCCCTTCCACTCTCCACCAAAGAATCAAATACATCTTCAGCAACAAGGTGTTTTCCAATCATAGTAGATCACATACAACTCTTTCCCATAGAGTTAGCCTATTCAGGAGAGCCTAGTGTTCCCAGTCATTGATGTTTGGGCTCCAGAGAGAGATGAACCATGTCGGAGATTTCAATTCAAGAGAGTGGATCATATGCCAACAACTTGTCTTCTCGAGCATAGCCCTAACTTTTCTCTTGTTGAGCACCAAATTAGGAACTACCAACACGAGTGTTAAGACACTGCTAAAGCGATCGAAGTATAAGAAAGGATGGGAAGGGCAGGACTAGGGTATGAGTCTCTCCTGAGAGATGAGACAACCACCTTAAACCACAAGAAGAAAGGGAAAGGCCTACCAGAAGGCCATAATCTTCCCCTTACACTAGTCCAATTCACCAGTGCCAGAGTTCTCCATCCGGACACACAATTACATTCCATCCAACCATATCACACGTACACTCTCACTCATCTAATAATCACTCAGCCAGGCCACAATCACAGCCTCGAACTCTTAGATTCCATCTACCCATATCATAGTCACTCTTTTACTCCCTCAGTATTGCCCTGCACATAAGAGAGCAAGGGGTAAGTTTTACCTCATATCGATTGGACCTCTATCATTGTTGCGCAACATGCCAACAATGCAGTGAACCGAGATCCCATCTCAATTCTCACCCACAAACGATAAACAAGAAGAAATATAAACTAGAAAAAGAATAAAAGCATTCCAAACAAACCACAAGACAAGATATACGTGGAAAAACCCCAATAAGGGTAAAAAAAACGGATGCAAACTTCCATTATGAAGAAAAACGAAGATTATAAGGCAATATACTAACATCTCGCTTAGAAGTACATAGAAAACCCTTTGCCCACACCTTAGAATTATTTCCCATACAATTTCCAATCCCTAGAAAAGCCCTAGGACACCTATTTATAGTTTAGGCAACTTTCGAAAGGCGACTCAAATTTCTGCAGTCGGCATCAAATTCAGAAACGAATCTGTGTAACCACGACTGGTCAAGCAGACTGCACGACCGGTTGAGTGGACCCCACGACCGGTCGAGCACCTTGGAACAAAAAAATTGATGCTCACTGAACTTTGAGTTGAGCCAGTCCAGGACTAGTCGAGCAAGGGCCACGACCGATCGTGTGGCCCCCAGATGTTGTTCCACATCTCAACAATCTCCCACTTGGAGACACATCGCCATAAACCTTCATCTTCTACATCCAGAGTGCATCACCTCTCCGTCTTCAAGCCTGAAGACCAATTAAAGCTAAACAGAGCTTCAGCTTCTCTCGTGTGACCACCTTGGTCAACATATCCGTAAGATTCTCACTTGTATGAATCTTCTCCAGAGCAATCGATCCATCTTCCAGTAACGAACGTATGAAGTGATATCTGATGGTAATATGCTTGGTCCTTGAATGAAAGGTTGAATTCTTAACCAATTGTATCTCACTCTGACTGTCACTGTACATCTTGCAATCTGCTTGCTTCTTACCCAACTCTTCCATGAAACCTTGCATCCATACCATCTCTTTGCATGCTTCTGTAGCCGCAACATATTCTGTTTCCGTCGTATTGATAGATACTATCTTCTGTAACTGAGAGACCCGACTGACTGCAGCACTACCCAGAGTAAAGACATAACCTGTAGTGCTTCTTCTGTTGTCGATATCTCTTGCCAAATCTGAATCCACATAGCCTTGTAGCTTGATTTTCGATCCACCATAGCATAGCCCTACATACTTAGTACTTATCAGGTATCTAAGAATCTACTTCACAGCTTCTCAATGTTCCTTACTGGAGTTGTTCATGAACCTACTAACAACTCTTACTGCTTGAGTAATGTCTGGCCTCGTGCTCACCATAACATACATGAGACTCCCAATAGCTGACACGTATGGGACTTTAGCCATATAGTCTCATTCCTCCTGCGTCTTTGCGCCTTGCTCCTTAGATAACTTGAATTAGTTGGCTAATGGAGTGCTAACCAGCTTAGCACTTCCCATATTGAATCGATCAAGTACCTTAGCTATGTACTCTGTCTGTGATAAAACTAGTTTCTTATTTTTCCTATCACGCTTTATCCTCCTGCCTATGATTTATTTTACAGCTCCTAAATCCTTCATGGAAAATTTTCTAGACAGTTGTCTTTTGTCCTTCATGCTTGAACTAGCCACAAGCATATCATTAACGTACAGAAGAAGGATGATGTACGACGTATCAAACTTCTTCGAATAACAACAGTGGTCAGCATGACATCTCCCATAACCGTTTTTCGATATGAAACTGTCGAACTTCTTGTGCCACTGCCTCGGGGCCTACTTCAAGCCATATAGACTCTTTTTCAGTCTACATAACTTGTTCTCCTTTCCTGATGCATATATATCTCTTCTTCAAGGTCCCCATGAAGAAAGGCTGTCTTAACATCTAGCTGCTCTAGATGTAAGTCCTCTTTAGCCACTATACTTAAGACCATGTGAATCGTAGACATTTTCACTACCGGTGAAAATATTTCAGTAAATCGATACCTGCCTTTTGTTAAAACTCTTTCACAACCAATCTGGCCTTGTACCGTTTCGAACCATCGTGCTTCTCCTTCAGTTTGTAAACCCACTTCTTATGAAGAGCTTTCTTACCGTTGGGTAGAGTGACTAGCTCCCATGTACGATTAGACTCAAGAGAGTCCATCTCATCATCCATGGCCCGCTCCCACTTAACCCGTGTATTTGATTGTAATGCCTCTTCAAAACACTTTGGTTCACCATTATTTGTCAGCAGTAGATAATGTAAGGAGGGTGAGTATCAGATGGTGGGTCTCCTCTCCCGAGTAGACCTCCTCACAGCCGGTGTTTGTGGCTCTGCCTCATAATGCTCCTATATATGATCATCATGTGGCGCTGTAATACCTGTGTCCGGTAACTCTTCCAATTCTACAAATTCTTTCTTATTGGCCTTAGTTTCTTGCACACTATCCTTATGCATCACTTTTTCATTGAAGATTACGTCTTTGCTTCTGATGATTTTTTTATTTTCTACATCTCAAAACCTGTAGCCAAAATCATGCTGCCCGTAGCCTATAAACGTGCACTTCATGGACTCCGAATCCAGCTTGTTTCTGTGCTCTGCATCAATGTGAATATATGAAGTGTAACGAACACTTTGAGATGTGCAAGGTTCACTTCTTTCTCAGTCCACATTTCTTCTAGTAGCCCACCATCTAATGGTGCTGAGGGACTTCTATTGATGAGATATGCGGCAGTATTCATAGCATCTACCCAAAAGGTCTTGGGCAACCCTGCATGTAACCTCATGCTCCTTGCGCGCTCAAGGATGGTCCTATTAATGCGCTCATCCACACCATTCTACTGTAGTGTCGCTGTAATCATTTTCTGATGTTTGATTCCATTTACTGCACAATACTCCTCAAATATCTTATCACAGTACTCTCCCATATTATCATATCTGAGACATTTTACTGTTTTACCTGTCTCATTTTCTATCATAACTTTTCACTTCTTAAATACATCAAATACATCAGATTTATGTTTTAAGAAATAGACCCATAGTTTTCTACTAGCATCATCAATAAAAGAAACAAAATAACGTGAGCCACCAAGAGATAATACCTGTAATACCCCGTACCTTTGGTACACGGGTGTTACCTTGTCCAAAAATCTGTATCAACAAAACTTAAAATATTAAGCGACTTAAATATTTTTGACATACCACAGGACGGGACTTCCAGCTAGCATCGAAGCCATCTATCAGAGTTAATGAGAGCCAAGCTCAACCCAATACCAGACAGCGAGGTAAGATCAAATGAACACCTCAAATTAACTTTCATTCTAAGTCATGTTGGGGCGCTAGGCATCCACCAACGACCCCTGAAGGTTAACTAGCAACCAGTCAAACCATCATTGCTCTGAAAGCCCCATTTAAACCATTGAAACCCGTCCTCAGATCGATCCAACCATCGAATCAGCATATATTGGGCCAAATAGGCCCTGAAGTGTGAGGTAGGGCCCACTTAGGCCTTGGCCCCGCCTAAACTCAGGCTGGGATCCCTAGTTGGGGACCCTAAGAGTTGTGGATGGACTGGATTGATCACAAACATCGTGATGGGCCCCACACGGTGTGTGTGTGCACCCCTACACATGCACAACGTGCACCAGAGATATTGGCTCGGTCAAACTAGCCTTGACCGAACTCTTTACACAAAATGAGAAAGCTATCCCTCCCGCCAAAACAGGGATTCAAATGGCCAATCCTTGAGCTCCTAGGTGGCCCACCATGGCCACTTTTGGGGCCATCTGAACCGTTCAAAGTCTCCATGGGGACCAGCTTAATAAAACCCTTTAGTTGTTTCACCCCTTGTAAACGGAGGAAGGAGATTGGTTGCCACCATCCAAATTGTTGCACGTGGAAGACGTCCAAAAGGTGGGGCCATGATAAAATCAGATGGACGGCTCACGATCGGTCCGATCGTGCAGTCTCAACCATCCATCACGAAGGGAAGGCGGTGCTCGTTCTCTTTGCCAAAAGCAGCCAAGAAAAACTCCTACAAAAGAAAATTAGAGAGAGAACCTTCCTCTCTAGGAAGTCGATGGCATGGAAAAATCTCGACTGTTCGCCATAGAAGAAATCTCAGTCGTTCCTTGTCTCTTTCCCCCTCTATATAAAGGGCCCTGTAGCCCTTGGGATTCATGTCGAGAGAGAGGGAAGGAGAGAGATAGTAGTGGAGGTCGCGAGGAGTGAGCCGACTGTGTGGACTCAATTTTCACTGCTCCAACTCAGTCCGTGAAAGGTTCGGACCGAGTCGGATCAGTTGGGATTGTAGCTTCACAGGCAGAGAAGGAGAAATAGAGGAAGAAGTGGAAAGAAAGAGAGACAGAAACAAGGTAACTGATTCCCTGTTTTTAGCTTAAGTGGGACAGGCAGTTGTCATCCTAGGTAAAACACTTCTCAGTGGTTCTTTTCATATTCATTGTGGCTTCAAGATGATGTTTGCCTGGACCTCAACCCAGCCAAGCAATGGATGGGTTTGCTCCAGCCATAGTAACGTCGGGTTGAGCCAAATAATGGCCGTTCTAGACCACATTTCGGACCTCATTTAAGATTCATTTTAAGCTCTCTGTAGGGCTTTGAAACGAGCTCAGAAAACAAGCCAATCGATGGCTGTGGAACAGACTAAAAGAAACAGTAAGTGCACCCCTGTTTCTGGTCTGAAACTGAGCTGAACAGTGGTTTTGTTTCGGGCTGGAAGCCGGACCATGTTGCAGCATTGTTCCGGGTCTAGGCTAAGCTAACTAATGGCTGAAGTTTGGGCCGGAAATAGGGCAGGGAACGAACTCGGAACAGTTGAGAACCCAATCTGGAAATGACCTCCGAAGAAAAGCCTGTAACAGGGGCTGTTTTCATGCCAACCGTAGGTAGGCTACATCAGCCAGCGAGCCACGATCTGGACGTGGAATCAGGTCTCAAGTAGGCCCTAGTTCCAGTCCATGCACAGGTCGTGTTTGAGCTAGAAATCAGGTCCAGCAGAGGTTTCAGATGACACCTACAGGGAGGCCCTTTTTTTACGTTGCAACTGGTGGGCTGCGCAAGACGTGGGCCTCACCAAATTGCAGGTGGGCCGCACCTTGCATCAGCCTAGGAGCCGTACGCTATTTTTTTTTTTTTTTTCAGACTAGGTGGGCCACCCCCATGTAAAACACAGTGGGCCACACCCTGCCTGCATGGGCCCTAAAAATCATAAGTGGGCCTCACTCAAACATCAAGTGGGCTGCATATGTTAGGCCATCCTAGGCAAACAGCAGTCCCTGGGCTCACGTATATTTCCCACCTTACACGTGTGTTGGAAACAGACTGTCCAAGGTCTAGACGTGGTCCACCTGGATGCATATCTGCTCCGTCCACCGATGTTGACAGCTAGGTGGGATCCACTTTGCACGTTGTATATCGTGTGGGGTGTGGGGACTACCATGATAAATATACTATGAGCCCACCGTCCAGGGATTGGACGATGGGAGGCAGCTTGGTTAGAAACTCTGGTAGGTGTACCTCATGTCCTACGCGGGGCCCACCAAGTGCTCGTGTAATGCATATATATAATGTATATAATATATACATATATACCGTATAATGCAAATATAATATACATACTGTATACAAGGATATATTATGTGATACATCTATAATGTATATAATGTATACATGTATACCATATGATGCAAATATGGTATATATACTATGTGATACACCTATAATGTATATAATGTATACATATATACCATATGATGCAAATATGATATATATACTATGTGATACATCTATAATGTATATAATGTATACATATATACCATATGGTACAAATATAAAATATATAATGCATACATAGATATACTTTGTGATACATATATAATGTATATAGTGTGCAAGCTCATCAATATGGTGGTGGGCCACGTATGGGGATCCCACCATGATATAAATGTTTATCTGCACGGTCTGTGCAATGGATCCCACCAACTAGATAACTATATATTGAGCCCACTTGTTGGGACAAGTATTGTTACGCCTGAACTCCTCTCAAATGAGGACTGGACCATCATGACTTGGGCCATTCAACCAACCATTGGTGTACTAGGACTTTAGAACTTATCAACTAATGTAAGGGATTTCTCTAGGGATCTATTCAAGTAACAAGGAGGTGCTAGTTTCTCAAGGGAACTCGCAGCAAAGGACGCTCTACAACTTGTCTGGTGATGATTTCTTCCCCTTGAGCTTTCCATCCCTAACTAAACTAGAAATGGTAGTTTTATTAAATAAATAGCTAGTTAAACCAATGATAAACTGCAACAGAAATAGACTGCGTTCACCTAACCTATCTATTAATTCTTGTGCTTACTATCGTTTAGACTCCTGATTTCTTTGAGCTGCCTAGGTGAATAACATAATCATTCATGTTATGTATCCTATGATAACTCTGTTAGTATGTACTGCTAAAAATATATGTATTGTTTCTCATATCCTTTTTATATTATGATCCATGTTTCTATGACACACACACTGTTATAAATCCTCCATGAGAAGTTCTAAGTAAAGGAGAGTCCATGCTTAGGGTGTAAACAGACTAGTTATGAGTAGGCCCCTGACATGGAAGTTTTGTTGTTAAGTTGATTGACCCCATGTTGGTGGGTACTACACACACCCTGAGACGGTAGCCTCATGGGCCGGGAATGGTGGTCATTGGACACTATGCCCGGGCCGTCGGCCTACGCTAGGCCATGCGCTCCCCGTAGTGACCGTGAGCTCACTTAAATTGGTTGGTTGCAATTGGACTAATAATGATTTGGCTAATCATGCATACATGACATACTACGATGACCTGGATCATTATGCCCATGTGATTACGTTGAGTGTTGCGCTAATGACCAGTCATCTGACTTATGATGATGACTTGGATCATCATGCCTATATGATTACGCTGAGAGTTGCGCTGTTGACCAGTCACATTCATGGGTGACGCTCGTCCGGATGTCTTACCTGGGGCACACCCTCGTACGTTATTGTCGTCCGGATGTCTTACTCGGGGCACACCATCATTCGTCATTGCCCGTCCGGATGTCTTACCCGGGGCACAGGCCGTCTGGATGTCTTACCCGGGCTGATGATTACATTCATGCATTCATTTAAAAAGAATGCATATACGGTGTTTTGGATTACTTGAGTGCTTTTATGTTATTCCTTATTTAGGGCGGCTGTGTGAAATCTTGAGGGGAGATCACACTGAGCTGCCCACTTATTCATCAATATTCAACCGTACAGAGGACGTAGGTACAGGGGCTGACGAGTATGTAATAGACCTGGAGGACGTGGCAGTCGAGGAGGAACTTTATGACGAGGAGCCGCAGCAAGAGGCGACCGCATACTTTGGGCTCAATCAGTAGATTAGCCCATTTATCTTATTTCAGTACATTTAGCATTTGAGAAACTTGAGGTTATATAATTGTCCCCCAGCTGAGTGGGCCAGAATATTGTTCCCATTTTGGATCACATCTATGCTACGTTTTATTCCCGCTATGCACTTTGATTTATTTGTTACCATAATTAGCAGTTAACTCCTGGGTTTTTGAAATGCGAGTCATGTACTCGGATTTTGGAAACTGGGGCGTTACAATACCTATGCCGGTCCCCACACATCAGTGTGTATAAGCTCCAATAGATACTTCTTTGGAGCTTGTCCTGTCTTCTTGAAGCTTACCCTCTTCTGCTTACCATACACACAGTCCTTGCAAAATTCTAAGTCAATAGACTTCAGCCCTGGTAGCTTCCCTTTTGATGATAGCACTTTCATCCATTTCTCACTCATATGTCCTAACCTTTGACGTCATAACTGCCCATTCACTCCAATTGATGCAACTTCGAGTGAACTATACGAGCCTGAAGTTACGTACAAGGTACCTTCCTTCTTGCCTCGAGATATCACCAAGGCACCTTTTGTGATCTTCTAAGAATACTGGTGAATGTCGTCACATAACCGGTATCGGCCAACTACCCCACTAAGATCAGATTCCTTCTCAAACTTGGTACATGTCTGACATCCTTCAATTTCAATGTTGTTTCGTCTTTCTGATTTATATGAACGTCTTCATTTCCAATAATACTGCACGAATCATCATCACCC
This sequence comes from Magnolia changhungtana, assembly GCA_030180095.1. Taxonomy (NCBI): domain Eukaryota; kingdom Viridiplantae; phylum Streptophyta; class Magnoliopsida; order Magnoliales; family Magnoliaceae; genus Magnolia; species Magnolia changhungtana. The sequence goes on from JASAUF010000662.1 coordinate 3,766,088, forward strand.
AAGTAGACTCTCCTGAAGTCACCTGATACATAATTACGTAGAACTTCCTTATATGAAGTGGCATAAAATGAAGCACCCGAGTCTATAACCTAAGACTCATTCCTCGCATCAAGAGATAAGATCAATGCCTCTGTGTCGCTCTCCTCAGATAGATTCACTGAATCCTTCTCACCTTGAGAGCTTCCTTCTTATTTCTTGAGCGCCCTCCAATCACATTTCATGTGCCCCTTCTTGCCGCAATGCCAACACCCTTCTTTGTTTTTCGGTCCCTTGGACTTCTTTCTTGACTTAGAACGCTCGTGTTTATTGCCTCCTTTATTCAGTGATCTTCCTCTTCCTTTAATGTATAGAGCATTCCTTGAATCCTCTAAAACTCCTGATGCTTTTCTTTTAGATTCTTCACTGAGAATTTGACCGACTACATCCTCAAATTTCAGCTTTGTCGACCCTGAGGAATTGCTCACAGCAATCACCAAACCTTCCCAACTGTCTGGCAAACTGGACAAGATCAATAACGCCCTGACCTCATCCTCAAAAATAATGCCAATGGATTCTAACTGGCTTGTGATTGTATTGAACTCGTTTAGATGTTCAGCCATGCTCCCACCATCTGACATCTTCATGTTGAATAGTTGTTTCATAAGATGAACCTTTTTGGATGCTGAGGGTTTTTCATACATTGTGGCTAAGGCTTCCATTAATTCTTTTGTGGTTTTCATCTTGGATATATTGAAGGCGACGCTCTTAGACAAAGAGAGTCAGATCATTCCTAAAGCCTTCCGATCTAATAAAAACCATTCATCATCTGTCATCTTCTCTAGTTTATTCTATTTTCCTCCTAGAGGAATGTAGAGGTCCTTCTGATACAGATAATCCTCCATCTGCATCTTTCAGAAGGCAAAGTTTGAACCATTAAACTTTTCAATTCTTGTCTTCCCTTCTTCTGTCATCACTCCCAATAGAACTAAACCAATATCTCTTATACCAGTTATTGCGCAGCACGCCAACAACGCAATGAACCGAGATCCCATCTCAAGTCTCACCCACAAACAATAAACAAGAAGAAATATAAACTAGAAAAAGAATAAAAGCATTCCTAACAAACCACAAGATAAGATATCGTGGTAAAACCCCAACAAGGGCAAAAAACCATGGATGCAAACTTCCACTATGAAGAAAAACGAAGATTACAAGGCAATATACTAACCTCTCCCTTGGAAGTACATAGAAAGCCCTTTGCCCACACCTTAGAATTATTTCCCATACAATTTTTAATCCTTAGAAAAGCCCTAGGGACACCTATTTATAGTTTAGGTTACTTTCCTTTCGCACCCTCGCGAAAGGCAACTCAAATTTCCGCAGTCCGCATCAAATTCGGAAATGAATCTACGTAACCATGACTGGTCGAGCAGATTGCACGACCGGTCGAGCAGACCCCATGACTGGTCGAGCATGGGCCATGACCGGTCGAGCACCTTGGAACCAAAAAATTGATGCTCGCTGGACTTTGAGTCGAGCCAGTCCACGATTGGTCGAGCAAGGGCCACGACTAGTTGAACAGGGCCCACGGCCAGTCTTGCGACCCCCAGATGTAGCTCCACATCTCAATAATCATCGTCCCACCTCAGTTACAATGACCCGAGGAAAGCCACGACCTTAGGAATGAAGAAGATCAGCTTCGTCGAATATGGATTCAGACCATAGTCCTCGTTTCATCATGATGGTTAAGCATGAAAAAACGATCCACCCCTGCGTGTTGATTGATGTCTTAAATTTGTAAATCAATAGGTCTGTCGATGACAGTTCGATGTTATTGAGCAGATTTCGATGGCATCGAAGTCTGCTCAATGTCATTGTAAAAATTTGGGAATTTCACAATTAGTTGCTTGAACTTTAGGTGTCCTACACGATGCCATCGAAAGAGGTTCGATTCCATCGAGGGTGGTTTGATGACATTGAAGTCTTGCTCGATGCCATTGAAAAAATACATGTTTAGTCGCTGAAAAGTTTTGGTGTTTTGTTTAATGACATTGAAGGGACTCGATGACATCAACAGTCTGTGATTTGTTTCTTATTTCAATTATGATTCTCATAAAGGCTATATATATATATATATAATCGGAATTAGGGTTTGTCTCAGAGCTTTTGAATTCGTTTATAGGGTTTTCAAGGGCTTATAAGGGTAATTCGAGGCTTGTTCGAATCGGGTAATCTTTATCTCTTATAATTTTTGTTTTCATAGTGCATAATTGTCACTTTATGCTGTGGGTTTTTTTTTCCAAAAGGGTTTTTCCATGTTAAATTCACTTTGTTTGTGATTGGACTTGGTTGTTGTGATTGGAGTACTTTGGTTGATTCATCTTTGTGTGCTTCCGCGGTCCCCCAACAAGTGGTATCAGAGCAAGCGTTGGGTTGTAGATCAAATTTGAGAGCAAAGTATAATGACTTCTAATCCTAAGTTCGGTGTTGAGAAATATCTTAAGAAAATTAATTTTGAATTATGAAAGGCTAATATGACCGGTCTCTTAATTTAGCAAGGATTGGGTAATGCACTCCTTGAGAAGCGACCAGAAACTATGACAGAAGATGAATGGAACAAGATGGATAAGAAAGAGAGAACATTTATCCAATTGTGCCTAATGGATGAGGTCCTCTACAATGTCATAAGAGAGAAACCTATAGCAAGTACATGGGCAAAATTAGATGACATATATGCGAAGAAATCTCTTGAGAATTGCCTATACTTGAAGCTTCAGTTATTCAATCTAAAGATGGCAAAGGGGGTTGATGTTGAGGCCCACATTAGTAACTTTAATAAGATTATTTATAAATTGCTAGATGTGGAAAAAACGGTAAAAGATGAGAATCAGGTATGCATCCTGTTGAATTCTCTCCTGGCTTCGTATGAGTAATTCAAGGACTCGTTGTGCACCGGTAGATCGACCATTAGTGTCAATACCGTTATCTCAGCCCTTCAAGGAAAGGCGATGAAAAATAAAAGTGGTGACATGGGTGCCTCTACTGATGTATTGGTTACGAGGGGCGAAATTCTAAGTGAGATAGTGGATCTTCTTGATTGTGGTCCAAATTCAAGGGCAAAAGCAAAGGAAAGTTGAAGTACTAGAACCGTGGGATGTTCGGTCACATGAAGAAAGATTGTAAGAATCCTAAGGTCAAGAAAGAGAACTCAAAGGCTTCTTCCAGGGAGTTCAACACTACCGAATCTGATGAAGGTATGAGTGAAAACGATGTGTTGTCAGTGTACATGGTCGGACACTTATACGATGATCGTAAGGATGAGTGGATTTTGTATATTGGGGCATCATATCACATGAATCCTCATCGGAGTTGGTTCACCAGTTACAGAGAGTGTGATGGAAACTAAGCATTTATGGGAAATGATAATGCTTATAATGTGGTGGATGTTGGATCAGTGCTCATCAAGATGTTTGATGGCATGGAGCGTATCTTGACCGAGGCGAGACGCATTCCTGATATGAGGAAGAGCTTGATATGTCTTGGAGCACTCGAGCCGCTTGGCTGCAAGATCATCAAGTTTGATCGTGTCCTTAAAGTTTCAAAGGGGGCACTCAACATCATGAAGGCACAGAGGAATGAAAATCTTTACAGGTTGATCAGGAGCACTTCATCAGGTGGAGCTGCAGCGGATTCCACGTCTACACGTATGTGGCATGCACGCTTGGGCCACATGAGCGAGTGGGGCATGAACTGTTGTTTAATTCTAGTTTTTAAAAGTTATAATTTAAGTATACGTAAGTATTATATATATGGTAAATATTCAAGGTTATCTTTTAAATCTAAAAAACATGTGTGTAAGGGTGTTTTTAATTATGTGCATTCTGATATATAGGGGTCGTTGCCTGTAGTTTCTGCTCAAGGGTTCTCATGATTTGTCAAGTTCATTGATGACTATTCTAGGAAGGTATGGGTTTATTTTCTGAAAAATAAATCTGATGTTTTCACCAACTTCAAGTATGGGAAGGCAGAGGTGAAAAAATAGTCAAGGCAAAAGTGAATGTATTAAGGACAAATAACTGTGGTGAATTGACTTTTGAGGATTTCAATCAATACTATAAGGATGAAGGGATCGTGAGGCACAACATAGTACGTCACACGCCAGAGCAAAACGATATGGTTGAACGGATGAATCAGACTTCTTGAAAAGGGCCTGATGCATTATTAGTAATGCTGAGTTGGGCAATGACCTGTGGACTGAGGCCGTTAGCATAGCTTGTTACTTGGTGAATTGGTCCCCTTCTATAATCATTGAATGTAAGATTTCAGAAAAAGAGTGGAGTGGTCAGCAGGTAGACTACTCAGGTCCGTGTGTATTTGGTTGTGACGCTTACTTTCATGTATCGTCAGTTGAGATATATAAGTTGGACCAAAGGGCCAAACAATACATCTTTGCTGGATATGGTGGTGGTGTGAAGGGATACATGTTATATGATTGGGCCACATGAAAAATCGTCATTAGCCGTGACATCAAATTCAACGAAGGATATTTATTCTGTAAGGATGAGAATGAGGAACCATAAAAGTTGGTGGTCGACGTTCAGTTAGACAAAGATGAGACATGGGCTGAGACAGAGACACAGACAAAGGTACAGGAGTAGGTGGAGAAGCCACCTGTGAGAAGGAATCTGCCTCAGGATCGCAAGTTACCAGCAAGATACAAGAATGACTCAAATATCGCATATGCCTTCATTATAGATGAGGGGGATCTGTCTACTCTTTAGGAGGCTCTTAATAAGTCAAATGCAGAAAAGTGAAAAGCCACGATGGATGATGATATAGACTCCTTATACAAGAACGAGACGTGGGAGCTTGTGGAACTTCTTGTCGACCAAAAAACGATTCGATGCAAGTGGATTTCAATAAGAAACAGGATAGATACAAGGTAAGGTTGGTAGCAAAGAGATATGCTCATAGGGAAGGTGTTGACTTGAATGAAATATTCGCACTTATGGTGAAGCAAACATCTATCAGATTTGTGTTAGCACTGGTTGCCCAATATGATCTTGAGCTGGAGCAGATGGATATGAAGACCTCCTTCCTGCATGAGGATTTAGAAGAGCAAATCTACATGAAACAACCAAAAGGCTTTGAAATAAAAAGGGGCAGAGAATAAGGTTTGCAGGTTAAAGAGGTCGTTATACGGCCATAAACAGTCGCCCAGGCAGTGGTATAAAAAGTTTGATTCTTTTATGAAGAGTCAGAAGTTTACCAAGAGTGAATATGATCATTGTGTCTATTACAAGACGCTGAGTGATGAGAAGTTCATTATCCTAGTATTGTATGTTGATGACATGCTGATCGCCAGTCATAGCATGTCTGAGATCGAGACTTACTGAAGACTCATTTATCAGAGACATTCGAGATGAAAGATCTGGGGCTATAAAAAGGTTTCTTGGCATTGATATACACAGAGACAGGAAAAGGATCAGGCTTTTGTTATCTTAAAAGGAGTATCTTGAGAAAGTATTAGCAAAGTATGAGATGGACATGACAAAGCTGGTTAACGTTCCTCACGCAGCTCATTTTAAGCTTTCTTCTAAACAATGTCCTAAAAAAGATGAAAAAAATTAGGAGATGTCTCGTTTGCCTTATTCAAATATGGTTAGTAGTTTGATGTATGTCATGGTCTGTACGAGACCGGATATTTCGCATACGGTGGGTATTATTAGCAGATATATGTTTAATAATGAAAAGTAACACTGGGAATCAGTGAAATGACTACTTCAATACATTTGAGGTATGTAGGACTACGTCTCGACATTTAAGAAATCAGGGGCCAAGTTAATAGGTTATATGAATTCGGATTACGTAGGCAGTATTAATATTAGAAGGTCGACTTACTATTACTTGTTTATGCTAGCGGGTGGAGCGATCAATTGGATATCGAAGCTTTAGTTTGTGGTGGCTCTTTATACGATTGAAGTTGAGTATATGGAAGTGACAAAGGCATTCAAGGAAGGTGTTTGGTTGAGGGGAATGATAAATTAGTTGGGGTTTTAGTAGGATGTCGTGCCTGTTAATTGTGACGGCGAAAGAGTGATCAATTTGGCTAAAAATTCTATTTATCACTCATGTACTAAAATATTGATATTCGTCATCATTTTATTTGACAGGTGCTTAAGGAAGGAGGCGTGACTTTGGAGAAGATTCCCACGAGCGTGAATCTGGCGGACATGCTCACTAAGGTGGTTCCCACAGAGAAGTTCAAGTTATGTGCAACTTTTTTGGGCTTTGCAAATGCATTAATGAAAGACGGAGTGTGCACGAGAAGCAATGGTGGAGCTATAATGCAAGGTGGAATTATAAATGAGGAAAAAGAAGATAAGAAGATTGGCAATTGAAGACATGGTGGAGATTATTGATTAATATCTTAAATATGTAGATCAATAGGTCTGTCAATGATAGCTCGATGCCATCTAGCAGACTTTGATGGCATCAAAGTCTATTCGATGCCATCGTAAAAATCCAAGAATTTCACAATTGGTTGCTGGACACTTTAGGTGTCCTGCTCGATGCTATCAAACGAGGTTCGATTCCATTGAAGATAGTTTGATGACATCGAAGTCCTGCTCGATGCCATCAAACGAGGTTCGATTCCATGGAAGACAGTTTGATGACATCGAAGTCCTGCTCGATGCCATTAGAAAAATCTATAAAATACATGTTTAGTTGCTGGAATATTTTGGTATTTTGTTTGATGACATCGACAATCTTTCGATGTCGTCAAAGTCCCATCGAAGGAGCCGTTGAACAATCGCGCAGAGTTATGTAGAGATGCGTAACTATGAGATTTGTTTCCTATTTTGATTGTGATTCTCATAGAGGCCATATATATGGGTGAAATTGGGATTAGGGTGTGTCTCAGAGCTTTCTATTTCATTCATAGGGTTTTCAATGGCTTGTAAGGATGATTCGAGGCTTGTTCGAATCAGGTAATCTCTCTCTTGTAATTTCTTCTTTCATAGTGCATAACTGTTGCTTTAAGCCTTGGTTTTTTTTTTCGAAAGGATTTTTCCACATGAAATTCGGTTTATTTGTGATTGGACTTGGTTATTGTGATTGGAGTACTTTGTAATTCATCTTTGCATGCTTCTGCGGTCCCCCAACACTACGTTCACAGGCCCTATCTCCCATGGGGAAGGAACATAGGGCCCAAATTAGTTCACAATCTCCCTTACCTCTAGGTCGGCCGGCCAAACTCATAACAAAGCCGACAAAAAAATATCTACATAGATAGATGTGCGTGCCCTAGGTTGAATCAGGTTAGCCCTTGGTTCGTTGTGTCATTTTTTCTTAAGGACCAACATTCCCAAAAAAATTTAGAAAACCCTCAAAATTCAAAAACATCCATGCATTATTAAAGAATTAAAAAATATCTCAAATACCATGCACAACACAGAGCCAGACCAGTTCCTTGAGCCAAATAAATTCAAGGTTGACATCTATGATTTCACTATAGAACTCAACTTTAAACTTATGGGCTTAAAAATGGTCAAGGATGAGGGAGATGATGATTCAACTTCCGAGCTTGACTATCTCCTCGAAAAGTTCAATTCAAAAGCCAACATTGTACCGATGACTTTGTGATGGTCAATCTCGATTCCATCGAGACTCCTCGGGAAGTACGCATTTGAAAGAATCTATGACCATAAGACGGACAGAGAATGATCGATTTTCTGAAATCATGATTGTTAAATTTTTCCTTCTCCTATGAGAATATTCTTGGGCTTAATGAAGATCTAGTTATGCACCATCTACCCACCAAGCCAGAAATCGAGGCTGTCAAGCAAAAGCTACGAAGAATGTGGTCCTAGTAGATCCTGAAAGTACATGAAGAGGTTATTAAGTAATAGAATGTGGGGTTCTTGGTAGTATCTAATTATCCAAAATTGCTCACTAATATCATCTCAGTTCCTAAGAAAGGCGGCAAAGTCTGGTGTGCATTGATTTCTGAGACCTTAACAAAACCATTCTAAAAGACGATTTTCCGCTACCTCATATCGATACTCTGGTCGACAAGATCTTTTCCTTCATGGATGGGCTCTTCGACAACAATCAAATCAAAATGGTCATAGAAGACTGTGAAAAGACGTCATTCATCACACCATGGGGAACTTTCTGCTACCGAGTTATGCCTTTCGGGTTAAAAACGTCAGTGTCATGTACCAACAAGCTATAACAGTGCTATTCCACGATATGATATGATAAACAAAGAGCTTGATATATATATATATATATATATATATATATATATATATATGACATGATCATCAAATCTCACAGCATCAAACGACTTTTTGATCGCCTGAAAAAAATTGAGCTATGTATCGACCCTTGGAAAGTCTTCATGGCGATGAGGGGCAGGTTGCTCGGTTTCATCATCACCAAATATGGCATTCGGGTCAATAACTCAAAGACAAATCAATCTCGAGATTCCATCTTCGAAGATGAAAAAAGAAATTCAGGATTTCTTAGGCCGAATCCAATATATCATCTGCTTCATCATATAACTCACTCCTATATGAGAGCTCATATTCAAGATCCTTTGCAAGAATGTGCCGAAGGATTGGAATGCGGATTCCTAGGAAGCATTTGAAAGAATCAAGAAGTTCTTGCTAAGTTCACCAGTTTTGGTTCCACCAGTGCCCAATCCCAAATGAAATTTGCCCAAATAGTACAATCTATAAAAATTCATGTACTTAATCAACAAGTATAGAAAATTTAAATGGTTTCTGCATGGATGCTAGAAGGGTCGTAGCTTTTGGATCTCCATTCATGATAAAAAAATGTTTTAGGAAAATTCAATATCACTTAGTTAAAGTGTACCTGTGTGCCGATCAACCTTTTTTTTGTCAGTGCTAATCTCTCAATGAAGGGAGTACCTCCCTAATTTTATCTCAAGCGTAAGAGGTTAGAGAACTGCATTGGATCCTCTAATTGAAAACCAAGGTTGACTCAAGCCATCTAGAAGTGAACCGCACGCCTAGGGAAGAGCATGCACAAGTGCATAAGATGAAAAGATAAAGTGGCCCACCTTTCCTCTTTTTTTCCACCCTCCTGGATCTCTTTATCTTGGATGTCCAATGGGAGCTTGGACGTCCAAGATTCTCTATCTTTTACCATCCCTCTCAAGACATGGTCTATATATAGGGGTGTACATCGAGTCGAACCGAGTCGAGCTGGCCTCAGCTTGACTCGGCTCGAATAGTGGCTGACCTCAACTCGAACTCGGCTCAGCTCAGTCCTTGAGCCTAACTGGCTAGTTCGACTCGGTTCGGTCAGCAGCTCGGGCTAGCTCAGGCCAAGTTTGAGCCAAGATCGAGCCAAGTTCACCATTGAGGCATTTCCACAAACACCTGAACTGTAATTTCAAAATCCCACTGTTTTACAAACAGGGGCAATGGTTTTACAAGTATTTTCTCAAACACCTTCTAAGTAACATAAAAACAAAACAAAAAAGGAAAAAAAAAAAGAAAAGAAAGAAAAAAGGTATTTGTTTCATGTACATACCTTCCTTGCCACCTTGCCACCAGCCAAACCGTCCTTACCATTAGCCACATTTCGTTGAGGCATTTTATCAAACAGTTGGTGAGCAACATCAATGGCAAAGGAACTGAGTCACCGAACTAGTTCAATCTGAGTTCGATTCGAGCTGGATTCGATCTGAGTCGAGTCGAGTCGAGCTGGGGCTTGCTCGAACTTATTTTCGAGCTCAAAAAATCAGCTCGACTCAGCTTGAACTCAGCTTCGAACTGAGTAGAATTGAGCTTTTTCGAGTTGAGTCGAGCGAGCTAACCGAGCTAGCTTGGTTCATGTACACCCCTATCTATATATGAGGAGGGATTAGAGTTTTAGAAGATATATCATGATATAGTACTCCACCACCATACAAACTTATGTATATCCCATTGGGAATGTGGATTGTTTACCTTCCTAATCCATATACTTAACCGATCTAATCCCTCCACTATTCATGGTCACCATCCTCAGGCAATCCAATGCCTACTTAAGAGATTGATTAACATATCTTAGTCATTAAAAGTCTATCAAGTATGATTAAAAACAAATCACAAATTGAAACTCAAAATTAATAAGTAATGATTAATTAATCAGAAACCATAAAAGTACAACCTAACAATTAAAACACCTAATGGACAGTCCAATCATAAGATTAACCCATATATTAATGTCTCAGGTAGAATAGAGTGGATCCTACGTTGAATCATGTAGATTTCAATGAACCTAATGAAACCACCCAATCATTAGTACTTTTAGCCATTATAAGGTAGTATCATAGAGCGAGCCAAAGAAGTATCAATTATGATCTCTCCATTTACATATACTTAAGGTAAGAGATTTGCTCGAACAAATGCAATCATAAATACCTTTTAGTTTGATTATAATCGACCTCCTAGAATAGATACTTACTGGCAATTCTACTAATATAAGCGGTCACAAACCAATACATGAAATCGTCTGTGACACACTCTTATGTTAGGTAAGGCAAAGGCACATTGACACCAAGTCAGACCGGATGGTGGAGACCGTCCATCCCGACACTAAGTCAGTCTCCTTATAAAAGATGATCAAATGAATAACATAAGTATATTCAAGGAGCTGTATGTCATGGCCAAATATAGTTATGAACAGGGCAATGAGATTTAGATCACAACTATTATCGGCTACAAGCTAATCCTAGGCAATAAGTGAGTGATTTGTGCATGGAGAAAGTCAGGAATCAACCAAGCAGGGTCTGGCTCCGTGGCTCAGTGGCAGACAGACTCTATTTGGACACAGACCCATGTGGTGTGAGTGGGTGTGTGAGTAGGTGGGGGTGTGGGGATGTGTGTTTTAAAAAAAAAAGCATTTAATTTTTAGAAAACTCTAATATTAACACGGTTGTCACATCTTGGACATGGTCATCCAATGTGGGCAAGGTCAAACCAATGGTATTGGTTATCGAATGGTGGGCCCCACGAATTGAAAGATGCGAGTCACGCATGTTCTACTAACTCCGCTTATCCTTGGGAGTATTGCTTTGTTTGAGTCTTTCCTATCTTTGATGCCCTCTCTCTTATCACATTTATTTGCAAGAAACAAGAGCATTGAGACAATGATGGATCATCATCTTTCGTCTTTGTTCCTCTTCTCTTCTTTTACACTCTTATGTTGTTTAGCAACATTTAAGAAATGGTGTACGGAAATCCAGACCGTTAATAAACGCACTGCACAAGGTGCACTAAGAGCATAATCCAAAAATTACACTGGTAGATAATATTAAATATCTTTTTTTTTTTTTTCAAATTATTTGGACCACTGATTTATTTATATTTAATCATTAATTGGATGGTTAAGATTTCTTACTCAGTATGGTTCCACAAAAATGCCCCATCCATTCATCCACAATGGGACCCATAATTTGGACGGTCTATTTGCTGTCCATCGGTGCCGTATGTGAGTAGGATGAGTCACCGCCATTTTAAAAGATAGCGATGAATTAGCGTAGGAATTTAATCCCTGAATTATCGTCCTACCCCCCTCCCGTCTCTAGCCACTAATGGGCACATCTGTGTGCAGCCCGCCGTTATGTATCTGTTTATCCAATCCGTCCATCCCTTTTCTTAGATCATTTTAAGTATAAACTAAAAAACGAGGCAGATCCAACGATTAAGTGGATCACACCAAAGATGACTTCTGCATTTAATGCAACCCAAGCTAGCTATTTGGTGTGGTCCACTTTAGCATTGAATATGCATCATTTTTTGGATTATACATTAAAATGATCTGATAAAAGGTATGGACGGTGTGGATATAAAGATACATCACGGTGAGGCCTACACAGATGTGCCCGTTCGTTGCTAAATGGCCGCGGCAGGACGCAATCCGCGTCCGAATTATCTATTAAAAATTATCAGCTACTTGCTCCAGTTCCAGAAGCTTAGCGCACTTCACATGTTTCCCACCGATATCTTACATGTGTACAATATCCTAGCCGTAAAAAATCTTATAAAATTTACAATTTTTGGTCTTAATCAAAATCAGGCTGTTCTATATATTAGGTGGGCCACAATATTGAAATGAATGAAAACCCGTCGATCTGAGATAACCTACTATTTAAGCTACATCATGAATTAATCAGATTTATTTTAATGTCAGAAATTCCTCGTGGTGGGCCCAACATTTTTCACGTATCAGATTTTTCAAAAAATGATACGTTGGCGAGAAAACATTCCAGTAAGTTAAGCTCATGATACTCGCGGCAGTACCCGGTCGTATGTCATTGTACAGCATTTGAAGCGCTGATAGGGGTGTCGTGAAAGAGACCGTTCCGTGGAGATCTAATCTCAACGATCCACCGTACACGTGCCTTCCAAGTGCGAGATCCAAACCGTTCAGTGAGCCTAGGGCGGTGGACAATCTTAGACGTTCCGCTGGTGCCTTCAATCGACATTAACATTCAACGGGTAAATCCAGTCATGGACGATTATGATTGTCCAACAAGTGCAAATCCCAGGGATGGGGCACATCAGCAGTAGAGCTGCATGGGATGGATGGTAAAGATTTCGTGATCTAAATTTATATCCCTGAGAAGCATTTAATGGTAGGAAGGTCAATGAGACCACTGTTTCTTATGGGATAGTCCATCTCATAACTGGATCGGCTTCGTTTTTGTAATTTGCCAATGGTGGTAGGGCGTCCTTTCTTGACTAACGGCCTGTTTGGATTCATGTATTGGATTGTAATCTACTCTTCATGTATATATTGAATGGTTTTTTGGAATACATCCAAGACAGTATGTCATTAATCAATGTTTGAATAGGAGGTATTGTTCTGGCAAATATATAACTTCTTGTACATATCAATGTTTGGATACGACGTATTAGGCGTGCATATTGTACAATCAATTTGGCATCATTTTCCAATTGAATTTTCAAATCAACTTCCCTTTTTGGTTGAGTTTTTAGCCTGTCATCTGTTAAAAAAAATTAAAGCTGAGAATGTAAGGAATGTTGATGATGGAATCGAACTCTGAAAATAAAAAACCATTAAAAGAAAGAGTGCAAAAGAGATCAAAGAAAGTCTGAAAGAGCATGAAAAAAAAGGAGAAAAACTTGTTTGAATATGAATTTCAGATGTTCTTTTCAAAGATCAGAAAAAGTAGTACAACAAATAAAAAAAACCTAAAAGAGAATGTTCAATCTCACTCGTTCTCTATTTCTTGTATTTTTTTCTTCTAAAACTCACATATCAGAAAATATGGAAAAAAATAGCAACTGATTTCAAAAACTTATATAGTAGAATATCTCACGTCTGACGTTGTGTACAATGGCTACGTTTTTTTTGTTCTGCGTTGTATTTGCGCACATGGTTTTCCACGGTCTTTAACTCCAAACCAAACACTTTATATGTCACATCAAGCCCGTTAATACCATACAATACACCTTAAAACGTGAATCCAAACAGGCCCTAAAGTTTTTATAATGGATGAAAATGCCCCTCTATTATAAATATCTCTCGAACGTTGGGCTCTAGTATCTAAAAGAGAGATTTTTTGAAAAAGAGATGTGTGCCCCACTAAAAATTGAAATTCAGCCATTTCCTTGCCAATATGATTTATTCATTTAACCGTACAACTGTAAACTTGAGGGAAGGTTTTGTTTTTTTGTTTTTTGTTTTTTTTTAAAGTTCTTTGTGCCCCACAGCTACATTAATATAATGCGTTAATTCTAAATTGTTTTCTCGTGTGTAGTCCATGTATGATGTATTCTGCCTTCAAACTTGGGTTGATGGTATAAAATTAAAACTCTTATATGTGGATGAGATAAAATTACTTCACAACAATCCAGTGGGCCCCACATAAGATGTGGATAAGTTCAAAACGTGAGGCTCTTGCCGCACTAGGGCCATTTGGCTATTTAATTCTTCCTTTTTATTATTATTATTATTTTTTTCATGAGAGGGAAGGAAGGTGTGAAATGGAGGATGGTGTTTTTTTTCATTTCCTTCTTCCTTCCTCCCTTTTTAGTTTCCTTTATAATTGTTTTTCAAATTTTATTATTATTACTATTATTATTATTATTTTATGAATGGTGAGAATTTGTGAAAGATAGGAGGTGTGGTGGTTTCCTTCATGCTTTTTTTTTTTTTTTTTTTTTTGTCTGATTAGGTGTGAAAGGGAGGAGTGTGTGGTGGTTACCTTTATAGCTATTATGGTTTTCTTTTTTTAATGAATGATGAAAATTTGTGAAAGATAAGAGAATGTGGGGTTTTCACAAATTTTTTTTTGGTTGTATAAATAGTGAGACAACATGGATTGCGAATATTCATTGTGAACCATTGATATTGACAGCGAACCATTGATATGAACAGTGGACCGATGATATTCAACTGAGGATCGTTGATATTCAATTGAGGACCATTAATATTCAATTGGTCTTAGAATATTAGCAGTCCTCAACTGAATATCAGCGGTTCACAATTGAATATTAGCAGTCCACGTTTAATATCATTGGTTTGTGTTGAATATCATCGGTCCACTTTAATAATATCTACAGTCCTCACTAAATATCAGCGATTCATTGCTAATATCCGCGTTCCATAGTAAATTCCATTGTTAATATCAACGAATCTCTTTTAATATCTGTTATCCTTATTGAATATCAGCGGTTCACAGTGAATTCTACAATCCATGTTTTGCCATTCATTCAAAAAATAAAAACAAAAAAATGAAACCCCCACACTCTTTTCCCTTTCACAAGCATTCACTATTAATAATAATTAAAAAAAAACCACAACAATTATAAAGGAAACCATCACATCTTACTCCTTTTCACAAACTCTCACCAATTATACCTAACTAGACAAAAAACAAAAACAAAAAAGCGTAAAAGGAAACTACCGCACTTCCTATCTTTTACAAACTCTCACAATTCAAAATTCTTCGATTACAAAATTTATCAATTACAAAAAATCATACATTACAACATTCTTCCATACCATCCTCCCTTTCACAAACTCTCACAATTTATACTAAAAAAAAAAAAATAATGATTATAAAGAGAACCATCATACCCTCTTATCTTTCACAAACTCATATCATTCATATAAAAAAATGAAAAACAACTATAAAGAAAACTAATGAAGGAAGAAGAATGAAGAATGAATGGAAAAAAAAAAACATCATCTTCCCTTTCACACTCTCCTCCTTTCTCATGAAAAAAATCATGGAAGAAGGAAACGATCAAATGACCCTCGTGTTGTAAAGGCCCCATGTTTTGAACTCATTTACATCTTAGCCGAGGGCCATTGGGTTGTGTTGAAGCAAATTTATGCTGTCTAAAATAAGAGGTTTTAATTTTATGTCATCAACTTGACTTTGATGGCAAAATTCATCACAGATGGACCACATATGAGAAAATAATTTAGAATTAATGCACAATGTCAGTATAATTGTGGGCTACAGAAAACTTCAAACAAAAAATAGAAAAAACTCTTCTATGGGCTCGCGACTATCCGATTAAAATGAGCAGATCAGATTGACAAAGGAATGAGCCGAATTTCAATTTCTAGTTGGGCCCACATCCCTTAAAATTATTTATTTATTTATTTTCTATTCAAGCCCACCATATGCCATATGATAGTTGTGACATATGAACATTTTCAGTCTTTAAAAAAATGAAAAAATGGTTTAAGTGTTATAAAAACTTAAGTTAGCAAAGGATGGGCTCTTATTATGACCACAGCAGGAGAAACTACTATTTTTTCACCAAATTTTTTCAGGTAGTTTTACCGCACCAACTTAAAAATGAGTACATCCAAAGCTTTAAGTGAACCACATTATGGGAAGTAGTGGAGATTGAACGCCTACCACCAAAAGCTTCTCGTGGGCTACAAAAGTTTCGGATCAAGATGCTTTATGTGACTGCGTGACTAGATTAGCTGGCAAATAAGCTTCGCAGTGGACCGTGGAAGGTTTCAACGGTGTAGTCATCATTCCCACTGCTTTTGTGGTGTGGCCTACTTGAGCTTTTGGATCTGTCTCATTGAAAAACTGGAGAGACGGCGTGGATAAAACAAATACATTATGGTTTGACATACGAGCTTTTCCCGTACCGACAATTAGCGACCTCGGTATTGGAGGGGACACCACCGAATCCGAGTTCCTTGCCGGGCAGCGAAGGTGGGGCCCACACTGGGCGGTGCACGCATTGACATTTCTTTTTCCGACAGGGACTGCTATAGCCATATCAGAGTAGGCACGTGGACGTCCTGACTTACGCTTACCCAACCATACGTGCAACAAACATAAATCTGATCCACCCCGTCCATCAGGTAAGCTGCCGAATTTTCACCATTAATCCTAAAGATCATTTCAATGAAAAACTTAGTGGGCTACACAGTAGAGAACTATATAAATCATCCCTAAAACCTAAAAATTCATTTCGTGGGGCCCACAAGAGCCTTGGAATGTGCTTATCTCCAGATAATCCATTCATCATTGTGTATCGCGTCAGATGAGTGGATTAGATGGAAGATAATTGCTACGGTAGACCCCACACACAATTTGGACGACTTTAAAGGTGGAAATTCCCATCTCAACTGTTTCCCATGGTGTACCCCAACTAACTGTCGAATCAGCCTAGTTTTTGGGCCCCTATCCAATAACATAGTGGCACACCTGATGGAAGGGTTGGATCTCATTCACACGAAATCGTTCCCTTCCATGTCAGCGTAAGTTACAGACCCTACAGGTAGGCAAGTTTTTTCGATTATAAAAGAGTCACTCATTCGGCAAAGCGGATGAACGTGGATGGGCCATCCATCATACCTTTTCTGAGGGTTAGTTAAAAGGGGGACCGAATTAGCTGTTACCCTGGTAACAGCTCAGTGTGTGTTACCCTAACCGTGTGGGGCCCGCATTGATGTATTTTTATTTATTTTTTGTATATCCATGCCGGCCATCTGTTTTTTTCCATCTCATTTTAAAATTCTATCCCAAATCATAAAAGATCCAAATATCATATGGACCACACCAATAGAAACAGTGTTTTCCAACCATTAAAAACTTTTTGTTGGCCACAGAAGTTTTGCATTAATATGATCTTTCTATTTTTCCCATCATCCAGATCTTCTTTACATTATAAACAGGTTGGATTGCAAATAAACACTACAAAAACTTTACGATGGGCCCTTTGGAATTTTTAATGGTGAGGTACTCAATCACCACTGTTTCCTGTAGTGTGGTCCACCTGAGATTTGTATCTTATGACTCTTCCTTAAATGAATTGGAAAAACGGATGGACGGCGTGGATATACAACAAATCATCAAGGTGGGCCCTACGGCAGGGGTAACAGTAACACCCACTGGCCACTGTGCTGTTACCGAGTAACACCTAATTCGCCCACGTTAAAAGGAGGTTTGCTACAATACATCCCAACAGCATACGTCGGCACTTCATCGGTTAGATTCAGCCGTTAGATTTAGGTTCTTTTCAATGATCTAGACCGGTTTATGTGATAGAGCTCCCCTTGATAGCAGGGACAAAAAAGAATCCCTCAAATTGAATATTTCTACCCTTTGATTAAACAAAGGTTACCATGACCGTTTATATTCAAAGCAAAAGAAACAATGGTTTAGATAGTCCAATTTAAAGCGTTTATTTATTAACTATCCACCGTACAAAGTTACAGACATCATATAAACGGTCTGGATCGACCAAGTTCAAAGTCTCAACGTATCCAATTCGAGAGTAACGTTTCCTTTCCATGTTTTTGAAAATCACATCAATGGTACTGATGATATAATAAAGGGGCCATGCCAACGGTCCTGTACGAGTTTAAATGGTGGTGAGTCCGGTTACTCCACCGTACACGTGGCATAGTTGCACGGAATCAAGGCCATCCAAATAAATGAGGCAGACAAAATTAGTATTAGTAATTTTATTTTTCTCTTTACATTTGGCCCCACTCAATAATTTACTTGTATCCATCAATTGGATGGGTAGGATGGTTTGATCGGCATGGAAAAATGCTCCATCTAGAGGGACGCGGATTGGCTGATGTACCACACACCAGCTATATAGCTGGCATATGTACGTGTCGTGCGAAGACGAGTGAGCTCCGACTTGTACGAACGGTTCAAAATAGATCAAAGTTGCATGCCCCAAAACGATGTAATTATTATATCCACACCGTTCATCCAGTTTTTGATATCATTTTAGTGCATGAGCCAAAAAAAATCATATCCAAAGGTTAACTGGACCACACCACAAATAGCAGCCAGTGGATAATGATTTTCACCGTTAAAACATTCATAAGGCCCACCATAATGTTTATTTTCCATCAAATATGTTCATAAGGTCACATTAACCTCGATGAAGAGGGAAAAAAATATAATATTGATCCAAAACTTCTGTGACACCCAAAAGGGTTTCAACGGTAGATGTTTAATCCCCCACTGCTTTTTGCAGTGTGGTCCAATTGACCTTTACATCTGTCTTATTTTTAGTATCAAGCCTTAAGACTAGCTCGTCAAATGAATGGACGGTTTGGATATAACACATACCTCATGATGAACCCACAGAACTTGCTCACGTCAATACACCAGCTATATCGCTGTGTGGTACACAGCTAATCCGCTTCCCATTCATTTCGCGGGTGAGGGACGCGGATTGCGTCCTACCGCCGCCCGTCTCTAGCCCCGAACGGCAGTTCTGTGGGCGGTCCCACGATGTATCTGTTTATCCATTCCGTCCATACCTTTTCTCGTATCATTTTAAGTTATAAGCATAAAAATAAACCAGATCCAACGCTTAAATGGATCACACAACAGATAACTTTTACATTTAATGTAACCAGCGTTGAATGCTTCGTGCACTTAATGAAAACAAGCTTATTATTTGGTGTGGTTAACTTGAGCGTGGTATCTGTCTCATTTTTAGGTTATGTCTTAAAATGACTTGAAAAAAGGGATGGACGGCTTGGATATACAGATACATCACGGTGGGCCACACACAGAACTGCACGTTCAGTGCTAGAGGCGGGCGGAGTTGGAAACGGATTGGCTACTCCCCTGCCACCGGCCAATGGCCGGTGGTCGGTGCTTTATATACTAGTTTCATCTATGCCGTCCATCTATTTTTCTAGATCATTTTATGACAAGAGACCAAAAATGAGTTATATCCTAATCTCAAGTAAACCACATTACAGGAAACAGTGCTGAATGAGCGTCGACCATTAAAAACTTTTTAGGGGCCAAAAAAGTTTTGGATCAAGCTGATCTTTGTTTTTCCCTTCATCTGTGTCTGCATGACCTAATCAACAGATTGGATGTCAACAGATAAAGGCCTTAGGACGATTTTAATGGTGGATATCCAATCACTATTGTTTTCCTATGGTGTAGTCCACCTGAGATTTATATACCTCTCGTTGTTTGGATCAAGCCTAAAATGATCTGTAAAAATGGATGAACAGAACGGATGAAACACATACATCATGGTGGGCCCACATAGCACCGACCACCGGCCACGGGGCTGATGGCAGGGGGGAGTAGCCAATCCGTTTCAGGGGTAGGACGCGATCCGCGTCCGCGGGTGAGACCCTGACAGTAGGGCCCACCTCGGTGCATTCACTTTATATGCCTCACGTTCTGTTTTTCCGACTTATTTTATGATATGGCCCAAAAAATAAAGTAGATACATATTTCAGGCTGAAACAGTGTTCATTCAACGCCCACAGTTAAAAACTTACTAGCGTCTACCTTAATATTTATTGGTCATGAAAAACTTTTGTAGCACTTTTCCTATGGTGTGGTCCACTTAAAATTTATATCTACTTAAATTTTGAGATCATGAATTAAAATAAGCTAGAAAAATAGATGAGCAACGCTAATATACAATGCATACATCAAGGTAGGCTCCTATGGTCAGGGTTTCACCAACATAGTTGGTTACCCGAGTCAAAGCCAAGTCTCACTACGCAAAGTCTCGCTGAGCAATATCTATAGGGTCATGCTCATGCCGTGTGCAGAGGGTGACGTTTT
Source organism: Magnolia changhungtana (assembly GCA_030180095.1). Lineage (NCBI taxonomy): Eukaryota > Viridiplantae > Streptophyta > Magnoliopsida > Magnoliales > Magnoliaceae > Magnolia > Magnolia changhungtana. The sequence goes on from JASAUF010000662.1 coordinate 3,786,168, forward strand.
TGGTGGCTTGGCATTGGGTGTAGATTGGTAAGGAATCTAAGGCTTCTTGGAGATTATGTTCACTGGAGGGTCTTTGGATGATTTAGGAAGAAAGAATTTGGGAGATGTCTTTGTAACGTTTTCTATAGTGAGTAGGTGGTAGGAAGAGTTTGGGGCTTTATATTAGAACGTAGATTGTGTATTGGTGGGGTAAATTCATCTCCGCTGTCGTTGTAATGTGACGGGTTGTTTTGTCCTTTACTTATTTATTATTATCATTATTATTTTGAGTATCTTTTGGCGCTTGTTTATAAAACAATTTATTACCTCTAAAAAAAGTCTATGCCTTGTTTGGTTATACCCAAAAATGATTGGACCTCATTTTAGCTTAACAAGTATTAATATATTAGAGATCTTCATCTCTATTACATGAGAATTCATGAGCTAATAGTGATTATTTAGTAGAGATCAAGAACTCTACATAATTATTATGAACTAAAACTAGGGTGCATGACAAATGCGGTGCATGTGAAGAGAAAGGAGGATGAGTTCGGAAGAGGGAAAGTTATGAAACACCTCGCATGGATATCTTTTGGGGTTCCTTTCACTGGCATCGAATAAAAGACTGATATAAATAAAATTAATACCATCAATCAGGTGAATCACATATTGTTTGGCTTTGATTCAAAAAGTCAGGTGATTCAATTCTCAGGAATCTTGTATTTTTTTTTGGGTAATTTATTTAGCATGACCAACCCAAGTCACGGAATCTTTTTTTTTTTTTTTGGGTAATTTACTTATCATGACCCACCTAATTCACAGAATCTTGTATTTTTTGGGGTAATTCGTTATGGGTAAAGGTAGACTAACCGATAAGATAAGGTTAGGTTGGACATCCTGCACGCCATGAGGTCGGTCAACAACTGTCATGATAAAAACCTCGGCCCGATCTCCAATCTGATTAGGAAATGAGCTCGGTCTCGGTTCTTTAAAACAAACCTCTATAGGCAAGTCAGCAGGCCAGTAATCTGCTTAACGTCAAGAGAAATTGGGCGATGACTCGCTAAGAAAACCTAGGTCGGTTGAACCCCTCTTCAGAACGACTCTCTATCTCGACCTCCCACCATGTGCTTTTACTAGTTCCGACCTGGCCATCGGTTCTGACCTGGCTTCAACCGACTCTACCTAAATCGAAGATCTCAGGGAACTACCGCAGTATGGGTCTATCTGAGATCTTCGCCAGAGGATCATTGCGATACGTCTATGATTCGAATCCCTCTACAATACGTCCCTGCTAAAAAGGAAAATCACATTCTACATCACCGCATCTCCTCACCTATAAATAGGAACATCCTTAATGGTGAAAGGTACACACAATTCTACTTAAAAAAACACTCAAAAACCTCACGTTCTATTAGACCTAATTCGCTTGTTTGACTTTGGCATCAGAGGGTCCCCTGTGGCAGTCAGGATCTCCATTTTTGTCTTCTCTTGTAGGTCTCGAGTGCTCTAGGAAGGACGACTAGATTTTTGCATCAACAGTTTGACGCTGTTTGTGGGAACGATATCAAAAGTCGTTCTCTTCACCTACAGGGGTTCAACATGGCGAAAGGGAAGAAGAAAGCCCAGACCACCACCGTTGTGCCCATCCCTGCGTTGCCAGAACAGTCTGTAAATCATCGGGACTCATCTTCCCAACCTCAGGCTGATTCTGCGCTCGTAGGCTCGGCGTAGCAATCCCGGAATCGGGGAGGTCGGCTCGTCTCTCTTGAGCATCAAGTTGAAGCCCTAACTAGCAACATCGATTAAATGAGGCAAAGCTGGAGAGACAAATCCCTCCTCTCGACCAAGGGGTTAAGGAAGTTGTTGCTCGGGTAGCTACGGAAGTTTCTGCACCATCTCGAGCACCCATAAGCTCCTGGAGATGCAGATAGATCGGTGCAGCGCCTTCCCACGCTTCAGGCACTACCACGCTGGCTGCCTCCGACTTATATCATGAGTTGGAGAAGAAGAGGCGTGGCAAAGCTCCTAAGGCCGTGACTGAAGCAGTAGCCGAGAATGAAGACCGCTGGGAGGCCAAGCTCAATGAGCTGCGAGGTCAGATTGGTGACATAAGACAAGCCTACCGCGCGTATGCTCTAACCTTGATAGAAGCCATGTTAGAGGAAACTGAGCTGTCGTTCACCGCCGACATCATACACGCTTAGTTCCCGCTCAAATTTAGGATGTCGCAGATCACCCCTTATTCCGAGGCCACCAACTCAGCTGAACACCTGGAATCTTTCAGGGCATGGATGGAGCTTCATGATGCATCGACTGCGGTAATGTGCTGAGCATTCTCCCTAACTTTGTCAGGGATAGCTTGAAAATGGTTTTGACAATTGAAACCACAGTCCATTAGTTTGTTCACACAACTCAGCAAGGCCTTTATCACCAACTTCATCGGAAGAAAAGAAAGGCTGAAGCCGACAACTCATCTCATCACCATCATTCAGAAAGAAGATAAACTGTTGAAAGATTACATCAAACGCTTCAACCTAGAAGCAATGCAAGTGGAGGGCTATTTGGATCAGATCGTTCTTGCCGTCATGATGGCCGGTCTGAGGAAGGGGAGATTCCTCTTCTCGGTCGGCAAGAATGCCCCGACGACATTGGTTGATCTTCTCAACCGAGCCCAAAAATAATCCAATGCGGAGGAGCTTTTTAGTTCGTGAAAAGCTACTTGGAACAAGGGAAGCTCGACCAAGGAGAAACGACCTAAGGAAGAACAGGCGTCGGCTCGTGGCAATAAGCGGAGAAGAGATGACGATCCGACTAGAGGTCAACGTTTGAGCAGATGACCCGAGAGTAGGTTTAGCTCTTACACCCCCCTCAACGCTACGCCTGAGCAAGTCCTCATGGAAGATCAAGAAAAATGATTCCTAAAATGGTCGAACCAGATGAAGCTCGACGCCGACAAGCGAGACAAACGGAAGTACTGCCACTTCCACAGTGAACACGACGACCATTCCACTAGCGATTGTTTCAACCTCAAAGAAGAAATTGAGGCCCTAATCCGCAATAGACATCTGCGAGAGTATGTCAACAGGAGGGAAGAATGGTCAGATCGGAAGAATGAGCAACCCATTATGGTAACAACAACGAGGTTACGAGAGAAATCCGCACCATCTTCGGTGGACCTGCTAGAGGAGGAGACTCGAATTGAGCATGTAGAGCCTATGCCCGAAGTATCAGCCACAGCAGCTTGGAACATCAAGTCCACCTCACCAGTAGACCTCCGAAGGAACAAAAAGTGGCCTCATGCGAGGTGACCTTCACCGAAGAGGACGTCTGAGGTGTCCACTACCCCCATGATGATGCATTGGTGGTGGCCATGGCTATAGCCAATTGCAAAGGGTTTCAGATTTTAGTGGACACCGGCAGCTCGACCGATATCCTCTTTGTCGACGCCTTAGACAAAGTGGGAGTCGGGAGGTCCCGACTTCGACTTGTCAAAACTCCTTTGCTCGGGTTCTTGGGGGACAAAGTCACCTCCGATGGATCCATATAGCTTCCAGTTATAGCGGAAGAATAACAAAACTAGATGACGACTATGATCGATTTTCTTGTAGTCGACTGCCATTCCATCTACAATGTCATCCTCGGATGACCGTCCTTCAACGCTTTATGAGTTGTAGTATCGACCTATCACCTTACAATGAAATTCCCAACCGAGCATGGAGTTGGGTAGGTTAGAGGAGATTAGCAGGAAGCTCGACAGTGCTACTCCATGACATTAAGAACACAGCACCATGTGATGGCCATCGCCTCCCTCGATCCTCGAGAGGACTCGATCGAAAGAGGGTGTCCAATGGAGGACCTCGTAATCATCCCGCTCAATGAATCTGACCCGACCTAAATAGTACAGGTCGACTCATCACTGGCTCTAGCTCTACGAGATGAGATCATTGATCTCGTCTGACGACACGCCGACGTATTCGCATGGTCCCATTGGGAGTCCAAAAAGTGATGTTCACAAACTGAATGTCGACCCGGACCACTGACCAGTGAGGCAAAAGCGACGGCCATTCGAATCAGAACGGTACGCCATCATCGGTGAAGAGGTCGGCAAGCTCCTCGAAGCAAGTTTTATCGAAGAAATCTACTATTCTAACTAGATTACTAACATTGTCCTGGTGAAAAAGTCCAATGGGAAGTGGCGGGTCTGTGTTAATTATATGCTGACCTGAATAAAGCCTGCCCCAAAGACAACTTTTCCCTTCCACGGATCGACCAGCTAGTCGACAGCATGGCCGGGCACACACTCCTAAGCTTTATGGATGCTTATTCGGGATATAATCAGATCGTCATGCATCCCCACGACAAGCAGAAGACGACCTTTGTCACCGATAAAGGACTCTACTGCTACAAGGTCCATGCCATACGGACTGAAGAACGATGGGGCCACATACCAGTGACTCGTCAACATGATGTTTGCTCAGTAGATCGAACGCTCCATGGAGGTGTATGTTGACGACATGCTCGTCAAGAACATTAAAGCTGCAGGCCACATCGTTGACCACAAGGAGATGCTCGTAATTTTGCGAAAATATCAGATGAAGCTGAATCCGAGTAAATGTGCCTTTGGCGTCAGCTCGGGAAAGTTCCTTGACTTTCTGGTCAGCCAAAGGGGGATTGAAGCAAACCCGATCCGAGCTCTACTAGACATGAGCTCGACCGGGACGATGAAAGAAATTTAGTGCCTCACAGGGAGAGTTGTTGCCATCAACCGTTTTATTTCTCAAGCTATTGATAAGTGTCTCTGCTTCTTCAAACAGTTAAAAGGAAAACAGAAGATAGAGTGGACCGAGGAATGCGAGCTCGCCCTCCAACATCTCAAACAATACTTAGGTTCACCCCCGCTACTTTCAAAGCCTGAGCAAGGAGAGCTGCTGCTACTATACTTAGCAGTCTCAACAGCAACGGTCAGCTCAACCCTTATCAGAGAGCAAGAAGGGAAACAACCACCAGTGTATTACGTCAATAAAGCCCTGGTCCTAGCCGAGACCAGATACCCAGACATCAAGAAGCTCGCCCTAGCTTTGGTCATGTCATCCAGCTGTCTCCGACAATACTTCCAGGCCCATACAATCATAATCCCGACCAATCAGCCTCTTCACCAAGTGTTCCAGAAGCCTGGGGTGTCGGGAAGACTCACAAAGTGGAAAATCGAGCTCAGTGAATACGACATCAAATATCGACCCCGGACCGCCATCAAAGGACAAGCAGTGGCCGATTTTATTGTCAAACTCGCATGCGGGCATGACCTGGAAGCCAGTTCGATCAGTGAAACTGACCAACTGGCCGACCAGGCAACTGAGCCAGACCTACTGACCTGGACATTTTACGTCGACGGGTCATCTAATTTTAAAGGCAATGGGGTCGGGGTCGTCCTTAAAGCTCCCGACCAAACCTGCACACAATTTAACTTAAGATTTGGATTTCAAACCTCGAACAACGCAGCAAAGTACGAAGCATTGCTCGCCGGACTTAGGTTGGCAGCAGTAATGGGAGCTCAAAACCTGAAAGTCTACAGTAACTCACAACTTGTCGTTAACCAGATAGCCAGCGAGTACCGGGCCAAGGAAGAAAGAATGATCGCCTATTTACAAAGGGCCCGGGAACTCATCAACAAATTCTCCAAGTGCGACGTCAGCTTGATCCCTAGGTTGGAAAACTCCAAAGCGGATACACTAGCAAAGCTGGCCACGGCGGACGAAGATGACATCCCGAAGTTGATCCCAATTGAGTATCTAGCTGAGCTGAGCATCAACGATTCCAATTCGGATACAGTTCTTCCGGTGAATTTGATGTCGAGCTGGATGGACCCAATAGTCGACTACCTTCAAGAAGGGAAGCTGCCCGAAGATCGACTCGAAGCACGCAAACTCTGATCCAAGTCGGCCCAGTACACCATGGTCGGAGACACTTTATACAAAAAAGGATTCTCTTTACCTTATCTCAAATGTCTTTGACCTGAAGAAGTCAAGTACGTTCTAAGAGAGATACATTAAGGTATTTTCGGCAACCACTCCGATAGTCGTGTACTCGTTCACAAGGTTATCCGACAAGGATACTTTTGGCTGACCATCCATAAAGATGCCAAGCAATACACCTAGAGGTGAAACAAATGTCAGAAATTCACGATAATACTCCATCAACCATCTGAGCAACATGATCGGGCCAAGGCCCTTTGCCCAATGGTGGATAGACATCATCGGCCTTCTGCCAACTGGCAAAGGACAGACAAAATTCATAGTTGTTGCGGTTGACTACTTCACCAAGTGGGCTGAAGTCAAGCCGCTAACTAAGGTTACTGAATATAAGATCACAAACTTCGTGTGGAAAAATATCATATGCCGGTACAGAATCCCGCACACGATTGTCTTGGACAATGGGAAGCAGTTTGGCAATGATCGGTTCTGGGGCATATGTGAAAACTTCAGAATTTGAAATGCCTAATCATCACCTCGGAACCCCTAAGCTAACGGTCAAGTCGAGGCAGTCAACAAGATCATAAAAAACCACCTCCGAACCAAGCTTGAGAAAGCTAAAGGAGCCTGGGCCAAGGAGCTCCCCCATGTCCTCTGGGTGTATTGGACCACTCCACGAACGACCACAGGAGAAACCCCTTTCTCCCTGGCCTTCAGAGCTGACGCCATTGTTCCAGTCGAGATTGGGCACCTTACTGCTCGGATCTGTTCTTACAACCAAAATCAAAATGCTGAGCAAATGGCACTGGACCTCGATCTGCTCGAAAAAAAAAGGGAGCAAGCCCAACTCAAAGTCGCAACTCGGCAACAGTAGGTTGCCCGATTCTACAATTCTTGAGTAAGGGTGAGACGGTTCCGAGCAGGAGATTTGGTACTCCGCAGAACCTTCCAAAACACCAAGGAGCTCGGCTCAGGAACCCTAGGGCCAAACTGGGAAGGACCCTACAAAGTGACGGGCACAACCCGACCTGAGACCTATCGACTTGAAGATATGGAGGGGGGTCCTTACCACACCTGTGGAACACTGAACATCTAAATATCTACAACCCATCAACGCTGACCAGATGTCTGGTCAGAATCTACATGTTCGCGGCTCGGAATCTATAATAATCAACCGACTAGGTTGGGATCTACATGTTTTATTCAAAATCTACAAATGAAATCCCAAAGCCGGGAAATTTTAAATTCTACTGGTTGTCTACAAATATTTGATCTACATAGTCTACTAAGGATTTCCTTTAATACAAGGAAAAACCATCCTCTAACCAATCGTCCGACCCTTAGAGAAGAGGTTGGACCATTAATCGATCCTACTATATAACCTACTGACGACTTCCCTTAGTGCAAGGGAAAAACAGTCCTCACCAGTCGTCCCTGAAAGAGGAGGTCGAACCACTAATGAATAACGCTACTTGGGTTGCGTAATCTACAACGAGGATCCCTTTATACAAGAAAAAATAATCATCCTAAACAGACCACTTGACCCTATATGAAGGGATCACTGCAGTTCGCACATCTATACTACAAAGGAAAAATCCCCTCAATGAAGGGAAGAGCTCAAGAGCTTGCCCCCGCACCTCTACTCGACTAAAAGGCTCGACCTAGTACGATGACTAACAAACAACAAACCGATCTAATAAGCCTACTTAGAATTTCGCAAGCAACAATTGCTACAAAAAATATTTTCTTTTCATTAACATGAAAAAAGGAGTACACATGGAAGCATACAAAAAAGAGGCTAAAAATACAAAAAGAGGAAGGGAGATCAAAGTTCCGCAGAGGTCAGCTGCTCGGGTATCCGTAGGAGATGGGTCCTCAGCTTCTGGCAGAGTTGGGTCTTTAATGGGGTCGTCCTCGAGAGAGGACAAGTCGAGCTCGGGGTATAACCCCCTAACATCCTCAAGGCACGTATCATATCCAAGGCTACGAGCTTTCGACTTCCACCAGTCTAAAACATTAAATTCTTTGCCTTAGTTCTTTACAAGTGGCTCATTGAGATAATGGTCAAGTTCTGTTTGAGTTGTCTGCATTTGAGTCTCAACCCGTGCAATGAAAGACATGAAATCATCGATCATATTTTATTATTCATCAACAGTAGAACTAGAGCCCACTCCAGGAGTCAGGACTACGGCTGTAGTATTGTCTTTTACGATGCTCAAAGTTTGTACATAGAAATTGTCGACCTCCGTGGCACTCTTCTCACCTTACAACTTATTAAAGATGAATATAACCACAAACATCTTATATTAAGGATCAAGAACGATTGCAACAGCCATCACCAAACTACACTCAGACTAATACATATCAAACTTTAACTGCATACCCATATTTATTAATTGTAAAAAGTCTAGTCCACTACAACTTTTTCTCTCTCTTTTTTCTTTTTTTTTTTTTTTTTTTTTTTTTTGTTTTACACACACCCACTCACACCTAGAGTGGGCATCGGACCGAGTTCGATCGGATTTGATCCAACCCGATCGGTTCGAAATCAAGTAGGTCTACCAGAATCCGATCGTATTGGGACCGGATCCGAGTCATTTAACTCGAACAGATCCGAACTCGTACTGGCCTGAATCGATCCGACTCCGACTCAGGCTGGGTCTGAAAACCAGTCGGATCGGATTGAATAACGTTCGGACAAAAAACTGATCGACGGTGTGGATAAACCAAAAACGTTAAGATGGGCCCCACATAATTAACTAAGTAGGAAAAATGGACGGTTAGGCGGTTAGCTTCTTGAAGAAGCTTTACGCCATTACACTTAGAGATACTTGTTGAAGAAGCTTTACACCTTTACGAGGCTTCTTGGAGAAGCTTCATAAGCCAATTGTGTTCGTTGTTCTGTGGGACCCACCATGATGTATGTGTGCCATCCATGCCGTTTACATCTATTTTTACATATCATTTTATGATATGAAAAAAAATGAACTATATCTCAATTTTAAGTGGACCGCATTACCGGAAACAGTGTTAAATGAATTTTGACCATTAAAAACTTTTTAGGAGCAATAAAAGTTTTGGATCAAGTTTATATTTATTGTTTCCCTTCATCTGCGTCTTTATGACCAAATCAACGGATTGGATTTCAAATAAAAAGATAACATGGGCCTTAGGAGGATTTTAATGGTGAATATCCATTCAGAGAATGGTGTGGCCCACGTAAGATTTATATCCATATAATTTTTTTAATCAAGCACCGAAATGATATGTAAAAATGGATGAACGGAATGGATGAAGCACATACATCATGGTGGGGCCCACAGAGCATCAGACCATCGCCCACGGGCGGTGTACTTGTTCGTGGAAACCCAACTAGCCTACCTATTAACTAGGCACGTGTCGTGCAAAGACGAGCACTGACGCTCCTCGAGCTCCGAGTTGTACGAACTGTTAAATGGAGATCTACGTTACATGGCCCCATAGTGACGTGTTTACTATATCTACACCGTTCATCTATTTTTAAAGATCATTTTAAGCATTATCTATAAAAATGAATTATATCCAAAGATCATCTGGACCACACCATAAATTGCAAGTAGAGATCATAATTTTCACCGTTAAAAAATTTGTAAGGCCCACCATAACGTTTATTTTACATCCAATCTTTTCATAAGGTCCCAAGTACCTTAAAAAACATATTTCATGTACATGATTGAAGAGGAAAAACAAATTTCGTATTCCTATGAACTAAAAAGGGTTTCAAGGGTAGACGTTCAATCTCCCTCCAGTTCTTGCAGTGTGGTCCAGTTGATGGTTAGATCTGTCTTATTTTTCGTCTCAAGCCTTATAATGAGCTCGCCAAATGGATGGACGGTTTGGATATAACACTTACCTCGTGATCAGACCCGTTACACCAGTGATCCGCTTTGTACACCTAAACCTGCTTCCTTCAACTTTGACAATACTTGAAGAGTCAGACTCCGTCTGTTCTTCACCGCAACCCTCTCCCTTTCCCCCTCTCATTCGTACACACCTATACGGATCATTTCTCAGATTTATTTCTCTCCAACGGACATCTCCAGACTGATCGTGTCCTCCTGACTCCGTTCAACGATCGGATCATCTCCAGATTTATTTCTATCCGCGAGGGTTACCATCGGATCATCTCCAGATTTATTTCTATCCGCGAGGGTTACCATCGGATCAACGATCGGATCATCTAAGTCCATACAAATGCCGCTGATGGATACATCACAATACATCTAGCTAGCCTTCTTCTTACCTTCTTCTTCAACAAAAATAGAGAGACAGATATATAGAGAAATAGAAGATATAATAGAGAGATAGAGAGATATAGAGATATAGAGTTGGGCGGGATTTTTGGCGCCGAACTAAAAGCTCAGCGCATATTTTAATGAGCGAAAATTATAGTTAGAGATATATTTACATCTAGTATGGTCTTTTCTGATGCTCGGACCATTTCGATTCGAGTTTTTGATCGGTTCCGCCGTAAAGGATTAAACTCTATCGAACCCGATCCGAAAAACGATCGGATCTGTAGGGACTGATCGAGGCCCGGATCTACGATGCAACTTTGCCTGATTTCGGAACGGGCCCGCTTCGGGCGGGTCGGATTCGCCGGATCGGGTCAGATCTGCCCACCTCTACTCACACCATAGTGGGATTTCACCACCTATGGGTATTGAACCCAAGACCTTGTGTTAAAACTCATCGGAGTCTACCACTGAGGTAAGGACTCGAACCCAATTCACTACAACTTCTGTACAAAACATCTTTTACCCTCCAAAGTTCTGGTAGAAATATATTTGTTGTTGGATACTTGCTTCCTGAAAATTTCTTTGTTGGGTCGTAAAAAACTGAAAAGAATTTGCAAACTGCTTCAACTCTTGTCCAATCATCATTAGAAGGCAACTACTAATACGCACTATAACGCTCCGCATAGTGAGGAATTCATCTTTGAAAGCTATCGCCCAATCCAATATTTTGAAAGTTGAATTTCGATGTGTCATGACATACAACTTCGTCGTTCTCTGACATGACAAATTCAACCGTTTTATGATCTCATTCCATGTATTTAATCGTGAAAGTGACCCCTGTATGTACTTCACACACTCTCTTATGTTCTCGATCGTTGGCTCAATTATTTTAAAGTCATCTTGTACAATCAAGTTTAGGATGCGGGGACAACACCTAACATGAAATATCTTTCCACTAGAATACAAGTCACCGGTGGCCCTAAACTAGTTCCTCAAATTCATTATCACGCTATCGTTTGCAAAGGCATTGTCTAAAGTTATTAAGGAGGTTTTCTTCTCAATGCCTCACTCCACAAGACATCTGTAGATGTAATATGAAATCATTAGTCCAATATGAGGAAACGCAAGATAACGAAAGTTTACAACTCTTTTGCAGAGCCTCCATTCAACATCAACGTAGTAGACAGTTAATAACATATACCCATTTCGTTGATTGGATGCCGTCCACAAATCTCGTGTCAGGCTGATTCGGGAAACTGATTCCAACTGTCCTTTAAACTTAAGCTTCTTACTTGCATACATCTTTATTCACAATCTCTTTATTGTTGTATGAGAGACCTTCTCATATCTGTGGTTAAGACTTCCGGCTAATTTGACAAAAGAATGACTCTCTACCATCTGAAATGGTCTTTCATTGGCAATAATAAATCTGGCTGTCAACTCATTCACACAGTATCTGTTATACTTATAGGTTGACAATGTACCTTGCGACAGACCCACTAAAGATTGGGTAAATGAAAGTGTTTGTTGCCTTAAGGTCTGACTTCTCACCTTTTTATGACACCTCGTGTAACACCCTGAAAATCGGAGGTCGAGCAGGAGCCCAACTCCCGAGTTCCAATACATCACTTTTGCAATATAGATAATGATGATTAAATGTTGTCCGCATTAGTGCATTAAACATGAGTGAGATTATACCAAAATAGCATATCATACTCTAGAGACAATTGAATTACGCAAGCGAAAAACTGTGTTAAGTATATAAAGCATACAAGTGATTGTAAGTCTCCTGAGTATGATCATGCTACCAGGTCAATTAATTACATGTAAAGTTTCCAAAATATACAAAATGGGTAATGTCATCTAGTCATCATCCCAGTAATCTCCGTCGATCAGAACATAGCCTACATAGATCTGCCTGATAGCTGTATATAGGAGAACTCCTCATCACCATAAAAGTCCGGCTCCGCTACATAAGCATCGCCATCATCTGCAACTACAATAGGATCTGGTTGGTGTTGAAAGCACCGTCCCAGAACGTGGGAGTGAGTGATCAACTCAGTGGAGCTATAAAGCAAAGGTTAACATGTTATCAATTCAGTCAAGCAGTAATGATAAAGCAGTACAACAAGCATTCTTAGGTACTCTGGTTAATACAAGGATGATATGTTAGAATGATGCATGCCCTCGTCTACACTCCCTCTTGCGACAACATCTCACGATCGTGGCATGCAACACTCCCACTGTGCTCAACTCCGCCAAAGGCACACGTAATGCGGTGCATGTGCGTGATTAGCCAAGTTCTTAATTAGCCAAGTTCTTAATTAGGCATATTCATACAACATCACACGATCGCGGCATGCAACACTCCCTTATATCATTTCTCAAACAATGATCCATATAGGATCGTCAATCCTAATTAATCACATGCGACAAGCAGGTTCTAGGTCGCTATGGGGAGGCTCGTCACCATCAATGCAGGCCTAGTTTATACTCGAGGTTACTACGAAAAGACTCGTCGCCTTAACGTAGTCCTAGTGTATACTCGAGGTCACTACGGGCTCGTCACCTGATCGTAGGCCAACTCGAATACAGTGTCTCATACCACCGTATTCGGCTCACGAGTTTGGATTGCTCACTGGTCACTACAGGGAAGCTCGTCGCCCCAGTATAGGCCGACAACTCGACCACGGTATCCCATACCACCATGCCCGGCTCATGAGTCTTAGCGGATCGAGGTACCAAGGTTAAACGAGTTTTTCACTGGTGAGTTTGATACCTTAGATTCAAGCAGTACATCCATACATGGTGAACATTCATCGGGCCAATCGGGTTATTTGACAAGCTCGATTGGTACGAGCGTGCGTTAAATTAATCGACATGGAGCGCATACGCACTCCTTGTGGCCTAATCATTGTCGTTAATCTCCATACGACTCAGACTCATCGAACGTATCCATTGTGGCTAAAACAGTCCGGCCACCGATCGCAAACCGTTACTGATTGCCTGGACTACATCGTAGCCTCAAATCACACTTCAAACAATAGCATTCACATGTGATAATCAAATACAGCATGTGACAACCAATTTCAATATCAAACTCATTTAAGCATTTCAACAAACACGTAGTACACATGTTATCATACATAGGCATTTCATCGGTAAATCACATAGTATTAAGATATGTTACACAAAGGAAACTGTAACTATATATAAGAGATTTGAGAATCCTATCTCAACACCTTCATTACATACATTTCAACAAGCATTTTCTCATTCAGGCATTTTATCAAACACTTAGACTACACATATTACACATATGTAATAAATTAGTTAAAACGCATATCATAGCAAATCCTTCCACATAGGAGTTGCTGCACATACAACCATCGTGTATCCTCAAACATAAATCATGGCAAGCACAAATCATAATTCCATACTTATACAAACATTTCAACAAACACATGGAATGCACATATTTCAACGTAATTCATGTATATGTGTAATACACAAAAAGACATCGTATTTAAGCACATGTGATGGCAATCAAGTTAGACATAAATCATTGTTGACATTAAAAGCCTTGAAAATCATAACCTAAACGTTTATAGTCCGCACCTTTCGTCGATAAACTCGTAACGAATTTAGTTTAAACACTAAGTCCTCATCTACGGCACAATGACAACCTATAACATGAAATAGGTTAACTATTTCACATTTTTCTCTACTTGAATCCCTAAAACAGATTAGAGTTAGGATTTCTTACCCAAGAATGGAATCAGAATCGCCGGAATAGCGATACGGTAACGGTGGTTAAGCACGTGAGTGGCAGGGAAGAATCCCAGGAACTCTCTCCCACTTTCTCTCTCTCTCCTTCTCTCTTTGCTCTCTTCTCTCTCCTAGGGTTGGAAATTTGTATGGCATAAGAGAGAGAGGGGGCTTAAGGCCCTTATATAAGCCCAGAACTGATGGGAATGACCCCAGGGCCATGGTATACTTAGGTTATAGTCAAAAGTTAGTTGTCTCAGTCCAACGGAGCACATCTAGAGGCCCCTTTTCTGCGTACGGTCAGGGAAAAGTTCCCTGACATCGGATCTATGTCAGGTTAAGTTTTCAGTCCGATCGGGTTTATGTATCGACCGTGGCGGACCAGTTTCAGTTCAACGGTCGTCGTTACTCGATCAGGGCCACAAGTACACTGACCTGTGTAGGAAAATTTCTCTGATCGGAGGGTGTATTTGGGTCAGATTTTGACGGTCTGAAACCTTAAATTTGGCCTGTAAGCGAACAACCCAAATAACTTAAATCTGAGTTCATTTTCTAAAGATATTCGTGTTTCTCACACACGTCGCTCTGGGCTCAAGTTGTGCGTTTCTGGGTACTATCTGGACTTGATTTCCGACATGGTCGTCAAGCTCAGTAAGGCGGTCATATTCTTATAGATTCGTGGTAATCGGACTTTCGATGCGCGGTCCAGGTCAGCAACGGAGTTTCAAGCTGCTCCCGAGAGCAACTGGGTTTTGAGATTGATCCAACGTTTTTAGGTAATATAGCGTTAGTGATTCTACTAGTTTTGGGTCTTTCAGTTCGTATTTAAAGTTGTCCAAGCAAATTCAACAAGTGATTTAGTTTAGCACCTAATTAATCTTCGTCTAATTTATAAAGGATTTGACCCTTAATGATTTCTACCTGAGGTGGCACTCGGGTCTTTGTACGGATTTTTCCGAGATGTTACACCTCGAAATGTGTTTATTCAAGGTTGTGGTCAACCCATCTACTTGTTTAGCATATTTAGCCTTGTAGTACTTACATTGTATCTTCACTCTGCCATTTTTCAGGGTTACTTTTTCAAAATCTTCCTACATTACCGATCTTTTTATCGCTTTTCCTATAAGTCGTAATTGTGAGGTACTAATATCAATGAGAACCTTTTCATTTTCTAGACCTAATCCTTCATCTTCCAAAATCATCTGCAATATAACTGACAAACCGCTGGGGGTATTGGAAAGACCCTCACTAGCCATCTAATAGTTGAAAGATACTAAATCATATTAGCATTAGCACTATAATGCATTAAAGGTTTATATTAAACCCTAAATTAGTCATCCATCCAAGGTTAGATAGATTGTAATACTTTCATATTCCCATTTAAACGCCCACTTCGAAAATCCGGCAGCATCTCCCTGTGTCTCTCCAGATAAGCTGATCTTTTATTACATTCTGATGCCAAATATCTAAGCAATGTGAAGATATTTGACATGAAAAATGAAAAGGAAGAAATATATCCAGAGAGAAATGGAGAGACGCCGCAGATCAGGCATGAACATTTAAATAAATTATATAAAAGCATACTATCTATCTAACCTTGAACTGTCCAAAATGGGACAATTCGAGCGATTTTTATGCCACGAAAAACACGTTATATCTATGTTTGGCCACATAGAAATCCTCAAATGGGCATCTAATTATCTAACTCACAAGTCACAATAATAAGCTAAGAAAAACACAATGTAATTCATACATATTAAGCTAACTATCTAATGCACAATAATAAGCTAAGCAAAAAACAATGTAATCCACACAAATTAAGCTAATTATCTAATGCACAATAATAAGCTAAGCAATAAACAATGTAAACCATAATTCCCAAAAATTAACCACTAATTATTTAATTCAAATAAATAAAATATATTAGCAATTTAGGATTTAGGGATTAGGTTTAGCCGTTTAGGTTTTAGGGTTTAGGGTTAGGTTTTAGGTTTAGGGATTAGGGTTTAGGGTTAGGTAGGGTTTAAATTTTATGGATTAGGTTTTAGTGTTTAGAGTTTAGGTTTAGGGATTACGGATTATGGATTAGGGTTTAGAGTTTAGGGTTAGGGTTAGGTAGTGTTTAGGTTAAGGGATTAGGGATCAAGGTTAGGGTTAGGGTTAGGGTTTAGGGATTAGGGTTTGGGGTTAGGGTTTAGGGTTATGGATTAGGGTTTAGGATTTAAGGTTTAGGGTTAGGTTTTAGTTCAGCCGCACCCGAGCCAAGCCGGACGCACCATAGCGAGCTTAGCCGCATCGCACCTGAGCCAGGACAGGCGAGACGCACCACAGGTCCACAGCGAGCTCGGCCTCACCGCACCCAAGCTAGGTCGGATGCACCACAATGAGCCTGACTGCATCGCACCTGAGCCAGGCGGGACGCCCCGCAGGTCCACAATGAGCCTGACTGCACGCCCGCACCGCACTTGAGCCAGCCCAGACGCACCACAACGAGCCCAGGCCACTCCCGAGTCAGCCTGGACGCACCACAGCGAGCCCATGCAGCTCCAAAGCTAGCTCGGGCTTACCTGAGCCATCCCAGACAAATTATGAATTATTAAATTAAAATTAGAAATGACCTTAATCGAGCCGGATTACTACTGAAGCTCAAAATATGAGGAAGTGGAGATGAGAGAGAGGAGGAGGGACAGTCGGACAGTTGCTACTGTGCTGGAATGGATTTCAGATTGGGTTGCTTCCGATCGGGTGCGGTGGGTAGGGTTAGGGTTAGGGTATAGGGAAATGTTTATTTATTTATTTATATACTAGCCGATAATCGGATCAAGTCAGGTTGAGTCCGACTGGATCGAGTTACTGTGTAACTCGAACTTGACTCGGTCGGGTTTCGGATCGAGCTAAGGCTACTCGATCCGAACCTGACTCAAACCATTCGGTTCCGGTCGAGTCCACTAAGTCGGTTCGACTTGTGTGCAGCTCTACCCACATCCAAGATTGGCCCCTACTGATGAATGATCCACATCCAAGGTGGGCCCCACACGATAGATGACCCACATCAAAGGTGAGGCCCACACAATGAACTATATACATCAAAGGTTGGCCCAATATGATGAATGGTGGATGTGAGGGTGACTAAACAAGGGATAAAAATGCTCATGACTTTGGAAACAAAATATGCTTTTCTACTTTTTGATTGATAAGTCTGTTGTTTACCAAACATACTTTTTGTTGAATAAGTGAAAACTAAGATAAGCTACTAGCGGCATAAGTATCTTATTTAAAGAAACTTATGATTCAAACGCCCCTTAGTATCTAAACATGACATTAAACATGTATATAACCTGATCTACACATAGCTATATATATATATATATATATATATATATATATATATATATATATATATATATATATATATATATAGGACTATTTTTAGTTTTACATTCTTTTGCTTTTGAGTGTAATGTTTGTATTTCCATGTCTTTTTACATTATATAAATTTCATGAATTGACTTTGAATAAAATTGCATCAGTTCAGTTGGATAGTGCATAGATTAAGGCCATATGTAAGGAAAAGCTATCATGTGCACTTATTTTTTGTATTTTATTATTATTATTTCTAAGTGTGTATTAGTGTCTTTTTTAACAATTCCTGAAGTTTCAATGAAAAATTCGATCAATTTCCCAATGTTTCCCAATAACAGCGATAAATTACAGGCTACAAATAAGATATCCAGTGCGATAACCGATTTGTATCTATATCCCAAGAGTGCAATACAATACACGATAAGCATATGGAAAACATTGCTTATGATACTGACACTAATATAAATGATCGCAGACTGTGAAAATACATTTTCATTCTTCATGATTTGAGCAATGCTAAACACTAGTGCGATTGAATATCATGTTCCTGAAACAGAAAAAACAAGCTATTTACATAGAAGGCCCATGGCATCAATGGCTAATTTTAATTGAAAATGGGGGCAAAATGAAAAACCCAAAAATGTTAGACGACTTGAAGCCTAACCTTAATGCACTTAGATTGGTACCTTAGCCTAACCTTATTGCACTTAGAGTGGGTCCACATATTAAAAGGTACAACCTGTCTCATCATTACTAAAGTGAGGCATTTGCCATGGCCAGTTTCTCTTGAAGTTTTGCAACCCGAGCCTGTATAAGAAATGTGATATAAGTCAGGATCCATAAAAAAAACTAAGGATTCAACAAAAAAAAAAAAAAAACCCCATTGAAAATGGCCAAATGCATACGTTTTATGTTACATCTCAGAATGCTCAGAATCTTTGGAAGGTTAAAAGATAACAGAAATTAAAGGAGGGGCACATGCATCCTATGAAAGAAAAGTAGCATGCACGCCCCCTTTTTTTGTAAATGTATTGGAAAAGGTGGAAATAATAAGGGGTGCAAAGTTCCAATTCATGAACTATGTAAAATCATATCACTTGTAACTGCACACATATCATCGGATGGGCCGTGTAAGTGTCCTGAATGTGGACTCCTGTCGAGTACTTTCACCATCCGCTTTTTCACTCAAGTGCAGCTCAATATCTCAATATACACATGCATATCCCCATGAACATACAGGCCTAATTGGGCATGGTGCAGATTTTCGGCTGACCAGATGAAGGATTCGGATCTAGCAGAGGCACCCCTGCATGCAACTCTGCATCCCAGGTTCTCTACTGGTTACTTGTAACTGTGCTGTTTATTTTGATAAAAATAAATTAATAAATAACGAGGTTATTTCAACTGTGTTCTTAAAAAAAAAAAAAAAAAAAAAAAAAAGGGAAAAAAAATAATCAATTTTATAGTACAAGAGGTCCTCCCTTGTATCAGTAGTCTTGCTCTATCTGGTGAGATATTATGCTTATATTCACTATTCCTCACTTGGCTGTGCATATACTAGTGTACTTGATTCTTGCCCACTTATAAAGAAAGGATAAAGAAAAGAGGGGGAAAAAAGGAAACCTAGATAGAGCTGCTTTTCAGTTACTTGTGAAAGAAAGATTTAAGGGCTGAATAGAACCTTGAAAGACTTGGACCGGCGAATGGATGGATCAATCAGTAAAGCAGATGAATATGCCTTTTCTGCTGCTTCACATTCCTCCATTGCCAAGAAAGCATCACCTTGGGAAATGTAGGCCTGTAGCGTTGAACTGGTTAATATATCCAGAATTTCATGAAAATTTCCCTATCATATTTTAGGAGCTCCATCACCCTAAACTTTCAAATTGATTAATTTTGCTTTTTTCTGGATTTTTTACAAAGTGTTTCTTGAGAATTTTAAAGGGGAGAAATTGTCATGCCCTGACAGATCAGCACATGTATAAGCAGGGCCATGTTTTGGTGATCCAGGCAGTTGATCTGATGAGTCCCACAGTTGATGAATGATGAGGAATACCCTGAATCTTCCAGATTCGAAGATCCTAACCTTCGCTATGCAGTCCACAAAAATAACAGTTAAAGAAAATTGGAAACTGTCAGGACAAAAATGGCAAAGATTGGATGGCTAGGAATTTCCAATCTAGAAGATTGGTGGGGCAAACTCGATCCACAGCAGAGTATATCAGCTCAATGGTCTAGATTCTGGATCATTGAACCACGGTCCCACTTGACACTATCGATGAAATGGTTTATCACAACCCGGAAGCTCCTCCAAAAAAGAAGAAGAAAGAAACTCCTTTACATGCAGCCAATTAAGTGCATAATCACTCGTGCATTCATATAGTTTTCTGTTCATGTCACAATTTATCGCACTCAAGTTCATACATGTGGGGCCAGTTCACTGGTCCAGACTGTTTCAGTGGGCTCCACCATGAGAGGACATGTCCCAAAGAACTACCATATTTGAAGATCCTAGCTATCCAACCTTTGGCCCTTTTCCATTGAATTTGGGCTGTTGCTGCATTTTTTCCATACCTATCGATTTAGAGGCCACACATTGAAGGGTTAGAATTTTCCACTGGGAAGATATTTGGGCACAGAGTCCATTTCATCATATCGAAGTTCTGAACCATCAAACTGGGGAGCCCCACTTAGGGGTGGCAATGGATCAATTCGGCTCACAAGTCAACTGGCTCAACCTGCTTCTGAGGTGAGTTTGGGCCAAGTTAAATGGGCAGTAGGTCAGTCATGGGCTAGAAAACATGGACCATTTAAGTAAATGGACCGAGCTCAGGTTGAACCCCACCTGAATTGATCCACCCATGGAGGTTATCAATGGGTTTGGCCAAATGACCCAGCCAACCAAAATCCAAAACAGGATAATAGAAGATAAGGATAGATCCATGACATATAATGTCTATGTGCATGCTGTATAGATACATCCATATGATGTTTGTATCCACTAATTGGGGAGCCTAGGCTGGACATACAGTTAGCCCACATTCCATTCTTAAACCTGAGTTAGTTCATGCCGCGTAGGGTCAACCAAGATCAACTCAGTTAAAATTAAAAGGGCCAGGCTTGGGCTTGATGAATTTTTGAGTGCATCAGGTTGGCCCAAAGGGTAATGGGTCATGGGTTGGGTTCAGGCGAGAATTCTTGGCCTGTTTAGTAAATGGGCCGGGATTGCAGCCCAGCACCGACCCAACCCATTGGTACCCCTAGCTCCACTTGATTGGACATGGTGACTTTGTACACTGTCAGTGTCCTCAGCTCAACAATCAGATAATTTGTCAGACCACACCCTCAGCTCAAGGACAGTGTAGTTTCTCAGTGGCACGTCCATAAAGCCACTACTGTAATGTAAAGTCTTACCTGAGGATATCTAGGAGCTATTCTTGAAGCTTCTTCAGCATCTTCAAGAGCACCAAAATTATTGCCCACTGCTAATCTTGCAGAAGACCTGAGAAGTGAAAAACCTCATAATTATGGATTGGAGTTGTAAATGGCACAAGAGAACTGAAAGAAAAAGATCCTTAAAATTTCAGTAATTTAACACAACACCCTTCTTCTTCATATGACAAACTCCTAAAGAAAAACAATAATACATTTAACAAGAAGGTGAAGTAGGAACACTCAAATAAAACAAAAGATTCCTTTAGTCTGTTGGGATATTAGGAAAAGAAAAGAAAACTATTAGCGATACAATGACGTGTTCCCAAGATTTTCCATGAGAATGGACTCCAATGGATTCCATTTTGGGGTTCTTGTTTGGATGACAAGTAGAAATTGAAATAAAGCTCTAAAAATAGTCACCTCATATCTTGTACGTGAGAATTTCACTATGGTGTTTGGTTAATGATTGCTTTTTGAAATCACGTTTCGTTTGCTATCCAAATGTAGCGAAGCGTCCCATCATAGGAAAACTTATCCATTTTTTTTCTTTTCTTTTCCCACTATCCAAATAGACCCTTACGAAGATAGTTGTGGTTCAAGAGGCATTATTAACTAAATGCACTAGAAACAATCATGAAGAGTATAAGCATATTGCTGGCATTATGAAGGGATAGCAGAACCACAAGACCACAAAGCTCTTTGAACTTTACAAAATAAAATAGACCAATTGCCTGTTCTTCAGAAAAAAAAAAAAATTCACTCAGAATTATAGACTTCACGCACGATAGTAATTTCAAGGGTAATACCATATATATATATTTTAAAAAGGCAGCTAAGGCCTAAGAGACACATGAGGTGTCCTTATTTTCTCAGATCACTATCAACTCAGCCATTTCCAGATGATTATATACTTCTATGAGTTTTACAAACCTGCATTTATAAATAATATGCAGACCTCCGGAAGGTTTGAGATCAATGGCCTGCAACCATGAGAAAGATGATATCATTAGAGCCTCCTTACCACACCTAACCAAATTGCATGCAAATTGACCATGATGAAAGAGAGCATATAGTTAAAAGGCTTTTATTAATCTGGGAGCATATATTTAAAAGGCTTTTATTAATCTGGATTCATAGTACATTCCGGGTAGTGGTCTAGCACATGCCCTTAATTACATTCCAAGGAAAATACCCTTGATTGTAACACAAAACTTGAGAAAGCTGTAACATGCGTGATGCAAAGGATGTATGTTGCAAATGAGCCTAGGCTGTTAAAGGATCACTTAGCCTTAGCATCATGTCCTTTGCTGGCTAAAGTAAGCTCGTCACCCAGGCAAATAACAATGGGCAATGCCCGGAAGGCCAGTGATCATTCAATGAGATGTTCATGAGTCATACATCACTTTCCTCATTATTGACTATTGTGAGGTCGCACAACATTGAGTTAGCATGTGTGATATTGGCAACATGGCTCATCACAATGTTGTTTGACTTTTGTCCTCTTTTTTTTTTTTTTTGAGAGGCAACAAAAAATTTATTAAAAAACAGCAAACAAAATGGGACAGAATACAACAAAAACAGCAAGAAGAAAAAACAACAGGCACAAAAAGGCTACAATGGTGCAAGGTTCCATATCCTTCAAACCCAAAGCCCGCTCGATCACCCAAGTGCCTTTCAAAAGATTTGATCCGCTGATTTGGACTTGTTCTCAAAATATCTCCTGTTTCTCTCTACCCAGATAGCCCACAAGGTAGCCATAGCAGCCAAGTACCAAACCGCCTTACCTTCTTTACCCACGCCTCCTTCGTCCCATGAAGCCAAAAAGTAAGGGATGGAGGCCAGCAAAGCCCAACAAACATTTTGAATAAATAGGAAAGTCTCCAAAATCTTCCTAGCAAAGGGGCAATGGATAAATAGATGATCTACCAACTCAGCATCCCTCATGCATGAGAGACAAATATTTGGAAGCACCATTCCTCTCTTAGAAAGATTGTCCAAAATGAACACCCCATTCCTACCCACCAACCACACAAAAGCTGCCACTTTTGAGAGAGCTCCATACTTCCAAAACTGAAAGTTATAACTAGGGGGCGAAGGGGATGAGGATAGCTTTCTGTAAAAAGACCGAACCAAGAAGCAACTTGATTTGTAATCCGTCCAAATCAGCAAGTCTGCCTCCAAAACATTTGGCGGACTGACGCCACTAACTTTAGCCTATCCAAGAGACTAATGAGCATCTCCACTTCCTCATCATTAAGACCTCTACAACAAGGGAAAGCCCACACGACTCTTCTATCAGATCTTGAGAAACAATTAGCTATAGAAACATTCTTGTCTTAGGCTAAAACTGCCAAGTTCGGGAAGGCATCTTTAAGCAAGCAATCGCCCAACAGGAGAACTTCCCAAAATCGAATTCAAGATCCACCCCCCACCGAATAGGAAACTCCTTTAAACTTTGGGGCTACCGAGAATATGGCTTTCTAAAGACCTGAAGCTTTGTAGTGCAACGCGTATGTTGATCAAATTGCCATTCAGTCTTGAAACAGGGAATAATGCTTGTCATAATGTTAGCACAAATGGCCATTAAAGTGTCCGTTGTGGCTAGATGATTGAGGTCTAGCACCGATTAGGAAGCAACTAGTGTCATCTCCATCGACATGTTCATTGTGTAGCAAAGGGAGTACCGGCTGTATGGTTGAGCGGGTCATCTTGATGCAAAGGCTTTTGTTGATTGGATTACAACGCTGAAAGATTATTTTGCATGGTACGAAATGGATGATGTCCAATGAGTGGCTTTTGTCAAGGTCAAGTTGAAGGGCCAAGCAAGAATCTTGTAACATCGCGGATGCATGTTACTGTTTCAACCTAAGTTCAACATCTAGCTTGTGATGTGTATTTTCCCTTAGTTAACGAGAATTTTAACTTATTTGTTGAACTCTTTATCCGTGATGATTTAGATATAGGTTCTTTTGTAAGAATTGCTTAGAAACATGCTTAGAACCATTTAGAATCATTAGATTTCTCAAAACTCTCAGATCAGAAATAATTACAAAAATGCCATGAACCTCGACCCTTGATTTCTAAATTGCATGGTTCCGATGATCCGTTTGACCTTAAGATTTTATCTCATGCCTATCTATCATAAATTAACCGTACGCGTCAAATTTCAGCCCTTAGATCATAGTAGAAGTGACCTAATTGCCAATCAGCCCCTTAATCCTTGATTTTAGTGAGTGAGGAAAGTTTATGGGTAATCGTAGTCGAATATTTTCGTTCATGTGAAGGACTTGGATTGCCCATCATGTAGACCGAATGTGAGATGTGAGTGCCTCACCTTGTTAAACCGTTTCTTAAGCGCCAAGTCACCTATTATAGGAAATGGCCACGTTACCAAATCTAGTGTTTTAAATACTGACGATATCGGCCGATATATCCCATGACATATCTTGTATCCCACCTGTGTGATATGAAACGCACAGGACCATAGGTAGTGCCGATATATCCTATATGTTTGATCCGATAAGCATTTTCGATTTTCGATCCTTTTTTTTTTGTTGAAAATATGTTAAATCGGTGTCAAATGGTTACAAAGCCATTGGTTCTTCATGTTTTGTATGAAAAATCATGGAGTTGGAGCCTTGATTTCGATATCCATTGGTTCTTCATGTTCTCCATTTTTTTTTTTTTCGAAAACTTCCTTTAATCAACCGTTAATTGAGGCTAATTTCATGGTATTTACAAGTATTTAAACGATCATCACATATACTCTAATTTCGAAATTTGAATGTCATGGTCCGATTTGGGGAAAAAAATGGAGAAAATTCAAAAATTTCCCAATTCTCCCAAATTGCTTGCAATGTTGCACTCCAAATATGAAATCAAGCATGTATGATGGTTGATTTACTGATTTGTCAAGTCCTTGTCAATTTTTGAAAAATAAAAATAATTTTTAATTAAAAATTAATAAAATAAATATTCAAATAGTAATTTTTTTTTTTCGAAATTTCCCTTCAACCAACTATCAATTGAGACTAATTTCAAAGTATTTAGGAGTGTTTGATGAAATGATCATCACATACACTCTAAATGGTATGCATTCAATTTAAATATAGTTGCATTAGTTCAGTCAGATAACACATAGCTTAGGACCCTATACAAAGGAAACCTATTATGTGCTCTCTTTTTTTTTTTCTTCTTTTTTTTTTAATCGATGTTATGATTTAAAAGTATGTATTAAGGTCTTTTTTAACAATCCTTGAAGTTTCATTGAAAAATTTAACTATTTCCCCAATGTTTTCCCATTTGTCCCAAAAAGTGCAATAAATTACCTGATACAAACGATATATCTTGTGCGATAACCGATGCATATTTGCATCCCAATGATGTGATACGTAACGCGATGCAAATATTTCAAACACTGACCAAATCTTCCCAAATCTGGACTTTCCAATTGACTCACTTCCTACTGTCAACAACTCAAATTTGGACCACGCCTTGGCCTCATATGACTATGAGATCATACAAAATTTAGACCCCGATATATGATCTTACACCATTGAATGATGACAACCTTAAAGCCAATTTCTTCATTTTGATGCAATATGTGAAATTTCATATTTAGACCTTTCCCATCAATCAACCACCAAAAATTTCCTAATTATTTGCCTATCATGACCACATTTCCCCTAAATTTGGGCCCTGATCATCAGGCGTGGATTGTTAATCAAGATCAAGTCCGTTTTGGCACCCACCAAGCCATTTTTCAAGATCGGTCAATCTAGATGTCGGATCGCCAAGAAATTAGTGCCACCCAACTCTATTTGATGACATGGACATGATGAACAGATTAGAATTAGATAAAGATTGCCCAAAATCAACTTTTTTGTGTCCCAATTGGATTGGGAGGTGGGGATTAGGGCTGAAAGTCGGGCGAGTTGGGTCGGGTTGGTGCTCAACCCTAACCCAACCCAAGGTTCCTATACCTCAACCCTAACCCGATCAGGTTGGGAATTCTCAAGTCTCAACCCAAGTCCAACCCAAGCGGGCTCGGTCGGGTTGATCGGGTCGGTCGGGTGTATACGTGCTAATATTTTCATTATTATATTAGTTTATTATATTTCAATATATGACTTATTTTTTGTATCTATGATTTTATTAATTATATATGTGATTATACATTATAAAGAACTTCATTTTTTTCTTAAAAAAAACAAGCTAAAATATAGGACTACTCCTCCTTTAAGAGTCATGTAGCATAGCACACATTCTATTTGGGAGAGAGAAATCCGGCATATCTTGTTAGCTTGATTCCTTGAAAATGACGTGGACAAATGAGACCCGACATCACTAGTGTGCCTTCGACACAAACGATCCACACTCAATTATAATTTATAAATAACTAATATATTGATCGGGTTCGGGTTGGGTCGGGCAACCCGAGACCTCAACCCGAGCCCAACCCAAGTTTTATCGGGTTGGTGTTTGTATAGCCCAAGCTTAAGATCGGACCCGATATATCCTACACGAGCCCAACCCAATATCAGGTTGGTCACGGGTTGGTCGGGTTGAACCTGCCCAACTTTCAGCCCTAGTGGGGATGCCCAACCTTGCACCACACCATGCACACACCCCTTCTCTCCCTATTTCTCCACAATTTCTCAAGTTCCCTATTCCCCTCTTAAAGCCACACACCCCCACTCTCTAGACCAGCCCTCCACACGTCCAACAAGAGAGAGAGAGAGAGGACGTCTCACCAAAGGGCGCCCATCCCCTTCTTCCATCCAATGTGTGATGCCTTCCCTCTTGTGCATATGATCATCTTCAATGTCATGGTTCGTGTAGACATTGTCTCCCTTCAAGTTCCACTAGGGTTTTCATCCAAGGCTAAGGTGAGGAATCCCTTTAGGCTTATACACAATTCTAGCTAGTTTTCTCATAAACTTAGACATTGTTTTCCTTGTTTGTTTGTTTGATGATTTGGGTGGTAAAACCTATGTTAATTCTCTGATTTATTGCGTATAATTGCTATAAATTCTATGATGGTTGAATGGATTCATGGTTGGATGAAGTTTGATGGAGAATTGATGATGAATGGGCTTAAACCCAAACTACGTGATATAGGGTACTCAAACTAAATAATGATGGAAACCTCATGTACCTTGAACATGTGAACCTATGCTGCTCTAATTGACATTCCATAATGGTGGATCTTATGTGGACTTGTAGGTCAGCGAGTTAACCCGTTGAGACGAGCTAACCTGCTGAGTCTTACATGGTGCACCCACTATGTTAGCCCATATGAACCCTATGCACTGTAGATTGGTTTAGCTTATTTGTTGTGATGTTTGTATGATGTTTAATGTTGTTTAACATGTGAATTAAATAATGATTTTTCGCTGGACATATTGATTATTATGAACAGGTTACACGTTTGGACGTTTGAACATGGACTTGTGGATGAAATCATGTATATGGAAGGACTATGGAAACTATGTATGTTTCATGATTATTAATACACGGTGATGAACATGGCATGCCCATGATATGTGGTGATGATGGAATTATGTATTTTGAATGCCACATTACAAGAAACCCCTTATCCCATGTATTTTGGAAAACGTTGTAGACACCCATGTGGTTTATCCATGGTGAGTTGTGAAGAATCTAATGGTTAGATCATTTCTTATGATAGATCCTTGAATGGTAGATGTGTCATGTGCCATGGAATGGGTGAAGTGGTGACTTGTTGAGTGCGAGCATTCTTGTAACGACTGGATGCATCCATTGTATTATGATCACTACTTGTAAATGGTGCATTATAAGCCTACTTGCTATAGTCTCATGAACCGGGCATGATAGTATGAGACACTATGCTCGAGTTGTCAGCCTATGCTGGATGACGAGCCCCCCATGGTGACCTTTGGGCTTATCTAATATGGCTGGATTTTAAACCGTATTAATTAAATGATGGAACTAATCATGCATGCATGGGGATCTGAATTGGTGGATCAGCCCCTTCGGTGTTACAATACAGGTTGTAATGGATTAGTCCACCTCTAATTGTGCACTATCTAGTGGAAGTTGTAATGGATTAGTCCACTTCCATTAGTTGGGTTTTGTTAGTGTGAAATTGTAATAGGATTATTCTGCTTCACATAACTCTGATGACTAGTGGCTAACGTTGAAGTTGTAACATGATTAGTTCGCTTCATTTAGCGAGGGTGCTTTCATCAGAGCATGCATATCATGCATTGCATTAATCAAGATTTTCTCATGGATGTTTTGCTTTGATTGTTTATATTATGAATGTGCTATTATTATGTTAATCTCGGAGGGGTGCCCTGAGTTGAACCTAGGCAACTCATTCCTCTTGTTGGAAAAACAATCGTAAACTGTGCAAGTAACGATCCAAAGAATGAGCTAGAGCTTCAAGGTGAGAATTATGATGGTCTATGACAATGGATGGTGGACGATGAAGCCAAAGTAGCTTGATAGAGAGATTATGTTTTACTTGCTTTGTTTTTAAGATTTGTTGTTTATTTATTTATTAATATAATAAGTCCCATGGAAGGACCGATCATGTGATATATTGATGTAATGAAGGTGAATGAAACTTAGAGTAGTTACTTTAATGGAATGAGATTTAATTTTTCCGTCATTTATGCCGCTATTGCCATGAAAATTTAGAATTATATTATTTTAAGGAAAAAGTGGAGTATTTATACTCTATCATATTCAAATTATTACATGGAATTCGGTTTTTTGATTTGTCCACGAGAGTCAAAATCTCGAGTTGTTACGAACCTGATGGCGAAGCATTGACGACAACAATCTTATCATGGGTCGTCCTGCTATCACCAGGTGGGCTGACATGAAGGAGATGTAGGAAAGTAAGTATTTGCTTTTAGATTACATTGATACTCTTCTTCAAGAGCTTGCGTTCAAACAAGGAACTTTATCGGTGGATGACTACACCGAAAAGTTCAATGAGCTTTCTATCTGTTGTAAGCTTGCAGAGACAAACCACATAACAGCTAACCGCTATCGGGCAAGGTTACACCAAGAGATCCATCGCAAGATGGTCATGTATGATTTCGAGACAGTTGATGATGTTCATCGAAAGGCTCGACGAGTTGAATAGCAACAGTAGCAACATACTCTCCGATGTTTTGGTTCGCCAATTGGGGAACCTTCTGTGAGAAGGGGTTCAGATCCGCATCTCAATTGGATTCCATCACAAGGCTACCGACCACCTCCTCTCCCTTTTCAGTTGTGATCACAGATGCATGCCCCTCTTATAAAGCAGCCTCAACCTTTGCAACCCCCCCCCCCCCAGAATTCACACCAAAAGCAACCAATGGTGCAAGGACATGACATCATAGAGCGAAGTCTTATTTTTAATCCTTCTCTCCGAAGAGAATGGCAGGGTGTTGATTGTTAGCATTGCGGATAGATAAGACACTTTTCTAATGAGTGTCCGCAAGCCAGTAACCTCCATTATTGCAGTAATGAGGACCCCTACAACCCAAATGGCCATGAGTATTGCGATGAGCACATTGAGATGGAACAACCCCATGCAGAACCTGGATCATAGCCAGAGGACCCTACTGTTGAATCTGCGATTGAAGCTGAGGATGAAGGCCATACTCTTATCATATGATGCCTCCTTACCACCACCGAGGAGGAAGAGGAAGTTTGCTGATAGACCATTGTTTTCTGTACGTGTTTAAAATGCCAAGGCATGTTATGTAACATGATCATTGATGACGATGGTGCAATGAACATCGTATCTCAAGAGGTGATTGATAAGCTCAAGTTGCCAATTGCAAGGCATTCAAACCATATAAGGTTGCGTGGGTTGATGACAATGTCATACCCGTGACTTAAAGGTGTGTGATAATTTAAAATTGACATATACGAGGAAAATATTTGGTGTGACATAATTCCGATGAATGTCGGCCACATCCTTCTCAATTGACCTTGGCTTTTTGACCAAAAGGTACAAAGCGACGGTTAAGCTAACACGCATACTTTCATTTGGCGAGGTCATCGTATCCTTCTTTATTGGTTGTAACCTACGTCACCTCCTTAATTATCGACATTGGCTACTTTTTCAAACTCTCATGTTCTCACCATGTGAAAGTTCGAAGAAGAAAGGAGAAAGGCATAATGTTCGCTTTAGTTACAAAATTGGTGCAAGATCCTATTATTGATCAGGATGAGCCTATTCCTGATGAAGTCAAATCTATGCTACATGACTTCCACGATTTAGCTCTCGATGATCTACCCGAGGAGTTGCCTCCATTGTGGAATATTCAACACGCTATATATTTGGTTCTCGGAGCATCCTTACCCAACTTACCTGCACACCGGATCGATCTCGCCAAGCACGTTGAGTTGAAGCGGTAGGTTGACAAGTTGCTTAAAAATGACTACATCCAAGAGAGCCTGAGCCCATGTGCGATGTCGGCCCTCCTTGCTCCCAAGAAAGATGGAAGTTAGAGAATGTGTGTAGACAACCGAGTTATTAATAAAATCACAGTGAAATATTGTTTCCCCATTCCTCGGCTTGATGATATTCTGGACTTTATGCAGGTGCTACAGTTAGAGCTAGGCATCGAGTCGAGTCGAACCGAGTTAGGGCTGATCCAACTCGATCCGGTTTTAAAATAGGCCTGACCCAAACTCGAACTGACTTGGTACCGAGTCCAGCATGCCTGACCCGATCCAAGTCCAGGTCTGGCCTGGAATAATCCGGACTGAATTCGACCTGGTAACAAGTACCGAGTCGAGACGAGTCAGCACCAAGTTGAGTCAGGTGTAGCGGGTATTCACTGAGTTTATATATATATATATATATATATATATATATATATATATATATATCGATTCACTTGCCAGAATTGCAGCCTCTCCATCAGCTACACGCCATCTAACGAGTTTCGAATCGAGTCAAGTTAGTACCGAGTTGGACTTCGGGTTGAGTCGAGTCACTGGGTGACTCGAACTCGACTCGGTTTGAGTTCGGATTGGACGAAGTCAACTTGATACGGATCGACTCACCCACTACGTTTGGATCAAGTTGGATTTGAACGAGTCGAAGGAGTCAAGTTTGCTGAGTCGAGTCATTTCGTGCCCAGCTTTAGCTACCGACTTCTCCAAGATTGATCTTTGCAGTGGATACCACTAGATTTGCATAAGAACTGGTGACGAATGGAAGACGACATTTAAGACGAAGGACGGTCTCTATGAGTGGCTAGTTATGTCATCCGGTCTCACAAATGCGCGTCATGGCACAGTTGTTGCGCCTTTTATTGGTAAGTTCGTCATTGTCCATTTTGACGACATTTTTATCAACAGTACGTCAAGAAAGAAACACCTCAATTACCTAGGTCTTATCTTCAAAGTCTTTCGTCATAAGCGCTTCTACATCAACTTTTAAAAGTGTGTCTTCATGAGTGCATCAATGGTTTTCTTAAGGTACATTGTCTTGTCGCAAGGTGTAGAAGTGGACCCCACCAAGGTGAAAGCCATAATTGATTGGCCGACACCCACCATTATCCCTGAAGTTCGCGATTTTCATAGCATCACTACATTTTACAAACATTTTGTGCGGAACTTTAGTAGCATCATGGCCCCAATCACCGATTGTATGAAACAAATGGAGTTTCGATGGACAAGTGCAACAACATGAGCGTTTGATAAGATCAAACGTAAGATGACCGAAGCTCCAGTCTTGTGCCTTTCGAAGTTTGAGAAGGTATTTGAGGCAAGTTGTGGCACCTCTAATGTCGGCATTGGTGGAGTTTTCAGTCAGGAGGACCATCCAATAGCTTTTTTCAGCGAAAAGCTCTCTGATGTAAAGCAACGATACCCCACTTATGACTTGGAGTTTTATGCCGTTGTTCAAACTTTACGGCATTGGTGTCACTATTTGGTTGGCAAAGAGTTTGTCTTGTATTCTAATCATGAAGCACTCAAGTACCTAAACTCTCAACAGAAGATGAGTGCTCATCGTGTTAAGTGGAGCGCTTACCTTCATGAGTTTTCTTTCGTCATTCGTCACAAGACTGGCAAAGACAGTTAGGTTGTTGATGCATTAAGCCGTCACGCACATCTATTGTTATTGATGGCGGTCATTGTTCTAGGATCCGAGGAAATATGACTTGAGTATGTTGATGACAAGGATTTCAGACGTATTTATACAAGCGTTCTTAGTGGGAAGCTTGCGAAACACCTACATTTCAGCATTCATGATGGCTATTGCTCCAAGGAACGCAACTTTGTTTACCCAATACATCCATCCGTGAGTATGTTGTGAGGGAGTTACACACCAGTGGGTGTATTGGTCACTTGGGCCGTGATAAGACCCTAGCCCTCGTTGGAGATAGATACTTTTGGCCTCGCCTAAAATCAGATTTTGTAAAGATTTGCCAGTTCTGCAGGGTTTGCCAGCTTGCTAAGGATCAAAAGAAAAACAGTGGATTGTATCAACCGCTATCGATCTCACATGCTCCATGGGAAGATCTCAACATGGACTTCGTCTTGGATTTGCAAAAAAAACTATTCGGAAAGTTGATTCACTATTTGTTGTGGTTGATCGATTTTCAAAGATGGCTCATTTCATACCATTCTCGAATACAACAGACACTATCAAGATTGCTCAATTATTCTTTTGAGAGATTGTTCTTCTTCATGGGCTTCCGAAGACAATTGTGTCTGATCGTGATACCAAGTTCACGAGTTATTTCTGGAAAACTCTTTGGACAGTAACGAAAACCAAGCTTCAGTTCTCTAGTGCGTACCACCCACAGACCGATGGTCAAACGGAAGTGGTCAATCGTAGCTTGGGCAAGTTATTACGGTGTCTTGTCCATGATCATATAACTACATGAGACCTAGTAATACCCATGGCTGAATTTGCTTATAACAACTCAGTCAACGGGTCCATATGAGTGTCACCTTTTGAAGCAATCATTAGTATATGACCACATCTTCCAGTCATACTAAGTGCAGAAGCTGATGACTTCATCCACCATATGCAGCAGAAGCATGACGAAGTTCGACGCAATATTGCCGCAAGTAATGGAAATTATAAACAACATGCAGACACAAGACGTCGCTTTGTTGAATTTGAGGAAGGTGACATGGTTATGGTCCGTATTTGACCTAAACGGTTGTCCCCCGGTACCTCGAAGAAGCTCCATCTTTCCATCTATCATGGGTGCCATACTAATGATGGTATCGAAGAACAAACCATCACACTTCCGGCCATTTTACCACCTACGGACATGGTCGTTGATGTTCTCGATGACCAGATCGTCTCCACGCGCCAAGGTGGTTACCAAAAGTTTCTTGGCCGTTGGCAAGGACGACCTCTCTCCGATGCTACGTAGATCACAACCACCAACTTCTATGTTTGAATCCTGCCCTCTATGAGAAATATGAAGCCATTAACTCGCCGGAGTTGAGTTCTATCAAGTGGGGGAGGACTGATGTAGGCTGATCTGGGCCGATGATCCATTAGGCCAGGCATAGGCCTATTAAGCCCAAGCTCAACAGTTGGCCCATCAATAAGGAGGCCCACACCTCCTATTTAGGCAAGTAGTTAGAGAAATCAATCAGCTAGCTATGAATAATCCACTAGTTAAATCCTTTTTTATTTATTTTCCATATTTGTAATAACTAATAAGTCATTGGTTGTCAATGACATTATGTATTTTCCTTATATGTATGTTTCAAAACCTTATATGAGAGCTTGTGATTAGTAGGAAGGCATCTTTGAATTGAATAAAATTTTCTAGCATGCTTCTTCCTACTTTATGTAGTTCTCAAGTTTAGATTGAAGGTGCCTATGCTTGGGCGAATCCTTCCCATCAGCCATTTGCACCACATATCAACGAGCACAAGCCACAAACACCTATAAAGGGTCGTGGCTGGCTACATAGATAGCAAGGAGGCACTGATCCATGTTTATCAAGCAGGACTTACATGACAAACACGGTCACATCCCATGTACAAAAACTTATCTATTATTGTGTTTCATAACAAGACTAATTCCATTATATTGGCATATCAAGGTGGGTCACAAGGCATTCCTATCATGAACAAATAGTGCAAGTTCATAATCAACAACAGCATTTTGACGAGATGGTCTGTCTCCTTACACCAACTATGAATTACCCAACAGGAGGCATCAATTGTCTTAAAGAGACCAACTCAAAAACTACATTCCAGTCCAATATGAGTGCAAATTCTACAACATTCTAAAGTCTATTAAATGCCAAATTGCCAACAAATAACAAATATCATAGGAAGAGATCCAATGCTTGCAGAGGCATGGAACTTCTTTTATGGAATTATGCATGCATACCATGAGCCATTGCTGATTTGTTTTTTGCTGTCCATTTGCATGACAATGATAAAAAGGGTTAGGATCATTCCTTGATGGACCATAGTGACCAAACTTGTTCTCGGCAATTTCTTGCCCCTGAAATTTCTCAAGATTTTCAAAATTTGAGGTTTTTCTCAGGATATTATCAGGAAAATCTCTGCAAAAATAAAAATATTTATTGTAAAATAATAAATAAATTTATATTTATATTTATATAACAAAATACCCTAAAAGAATGCAATATTTTAAATATTGCGATAATATCACAATAATATCATTTAGTATATTTCTCACGATATTATCACAACATTTCCAATGTCAAACCATGTAGGACCACCCGAATGAACAGTCCGGTCTCCTCCATGTTTACAAGATGTGCAGCAATGATACAGACATACCTCTCAATTCTCCAGAGGCACAGCATCAGTTCCCAATATCATAATATCATCCATATCAATGATTCTTACTTATATCAACACAGAAAATTTCTGCTTATTCATTACACACACACACAAAACTACTTTTCCAAAGCGAACTTCAATTGAACTCTCTCCTCAATTCAAACAAACAAATTCCAAAAACAGCAGTAACAAAGAAAACAGAGAACCGAGGAAAGAAAGAGTTAGATAACCTGCGAGAGCAAAACCTCAGCCTCCGAGAAATTTCCCTTCTCCAATTCTCCCTCTCCTCTCTTCCTCAACGCCAGTGCCGCCAAATTCTTTGAAGCATCAAAACCGCCGCTGCCACGGCAGACCTCCGCCAAGACCTCGGCCGCTCGAGCCGCAGTCCCGCAGTGGCGGACATAGACAGCATCCGGCAGGACGACGAGGTTTGGGCCCGCGCCACATTGGCCCAAGCAGCCGCAGGAATTGACAGAGACTTCTGGCGGGGCGAGATTCGAGAGGAGTTCTAGGGTTTGTCTGGATCCCAATCTGCTGCAGCTCCTGTTCACGCAAACCCTAATCTCGGTCTCTGCTCTTATAAGGCGATGAGCATTGGAAGGAGATTTTGAAATTATCGGATTTGGAGAAGATGATATGGGACGATAATTTGAGAAAGAGGACGAGAAATCGAGATTTTGAGGTGTGGAATTGAAATGGTAGCTCGCAGGTGCTGCTGCCACCTTCATCTCCGTTTTATCTTCTTCTTTGTCTGGTCCGTCTCTTTTTCGCGGTCTTTTTTTAATGAAGATATGGTTGACTATCTTAGAACCTGCTGGATGCCTGTAAGTTGGAAACGGATTGGCTACTCCCCCTGCCACCAGCCCCGTGGCGGGGGAAACGGATTGGCTACTCCCCCTGACACCAGCCAATGGCTGATGGTCGGTGCTCTGTGGGCCTCGCCATGATGTATGTGTTTCATCCATTCCGTCCATTTATTTTTATGGATCATTTTACAATAGGTGAGAAAAAATGAGCTATATCCCAATATCAAATGGACCACATTACAGGAAATAGTGTTAAATGAGCGTCGACCATTAAAAAAATTTTGGGCGCCATAGAAGTTTTGGATCATGCTTATTTTTGTTTTTTTACCTTCATCTGGCCTGTATGAGCTAATCAACAGATTGGATGTCAAATAAACAGTACAGTGAGCCTTAGGAGGATTTTAATGGTGGATATCCAATCACTATTGTTTTCATGTGGTGTGGTCCAAATGAGATTTATATCCCTCTCATTTTTAAGATAAAGTCCTAAAATGATCAGTAAAAATGGATGAACGGAATGGATGAAACACATACATCTTGGTAGGGCCATGGAGCACCGACGACCAGCCACGGGGATGATGGCAGGGGAGTAGCCAACCCGTTTCCCGTGGCTGGTGGTCGGTAAAAATTCTTATTCTACGACATTTTTCTCTAACACATTTATATATGAAATGGCTCAATGAAATGTGTGCTCCGTGGGCCCTACCATGATGTATGTGTTTCATCCATTTTTAAGATCATTTTAGTCCTTGATCCCAAAAATTAGAGGTATGTAAATCTCAGGTAGTCCACACCACATCAAAACAATAGTGATGGGATATCCACCATTAAAATACTCCTAAGGCCCACTGTATTGTTTATTTGATATCCAATCTGTTGATTAGGTCATACAGGCCCAGATGAACGGAAAAAGCAAAAATCAGTTTGATCCAAAGTTTTTATGGCCCCCAAATGTTTTTAATGGTAGACGCTCATTTGACAATGTTTCCTGCAACGTGGTCCACTTGAGATTGGCATATACCTCATTTTTGGTTTTACACGGTAAAATTATCAGTAAAAATAGATGGACAGCATGGATGAAGCACATACATCATGGTCGGTGCTCACAGAGCACACCGACCACCAGCCATTGGCTGGCGTCAGGGTCAGTAGCCAGTGGGAAGTAACTCGGTATAATCACCTCGAAGTAACTTACAACCAAGTAAATTTACCGAATAACTGCAGGGGAGTGAAGGTAAGAAGTCACTTCCCTAAATGACTTTCACCTGTTAGTGACGTGCATGTAAGGCACTTGCAACTTAAAATAACTTACATGCATCCAGACGGGCTCTTAGTTTTGCACCATTTAAGAAATGGCAGTGACACATCATCCTCCTTCCATGCTGCGATGTGAACGAATATCCAGACCATCTGAATTGTGGGTCCCAGTGTTGATATAAAGTATATGTTTAAAATCACATCGATCAAGAAATTTTGACCATTCATTTATTGGATATCAAATGTATGATTAGAAGTACAGTAGTTTGAGTGGTTCAAATTTGAGGAAAAATCTAACGGTTTACTATTATGTTGTGTTTGAAAATTTGATTGAATACATCGAAAATATAAAATAAATAATTGAAAATAACAATTTTATTAGGCTGAATCACGTGTAAAATACGTTGTCTTTAAAGCGTGATTCGCCTCTATATCAACATTGATGGGTTTTAATGGTAATTGCTTGAATGCCAAGATAAGACAAGCCTTATCAAGGTCCAATATTTAAACATAGATATAAAAAGAATCACAATAGGTCTACTATGAAACAGTTCTAACACAGTTGATTTCTTTTGACAGATTTAGATGGTAGAGATGATCACGGTATTCTAAAAAGGAGCTATGGACTGTATCTGATTTGATAGAGAGATGGTGAGATGATGAAAAATCGGAACTTTGTAATTTCAAATGTGATGGTCACTTGTATTTTCGGGCTTTTATATAGGCCTCAGGTTTAAACAATCCCCAATTCATTCTTTGTGTGGAATTCAATGGTTCATAACGTTTGAAAAACGTTTCTAGTCATTGTCCATTAATCTCAGACTCATCGTACTAGACCCATCGCACCGGTTCACGTAAGGTCGCGCGAAGTGCAAAGTGCGCTATCTAGCGCCACATTGCCCGAGCGCGTGCGTGCGTGCAACCCGTGTTTCATCTCCTCCAAAAAGCTCCAAGTAAGAATACCCTTCTCAACATCTCATATAAACCATAAAACTATTTTTTACATTTCCGATATGGGACAAAGCACACACATCGCACTTTTTAATTCAAAAAATTCAAAAAGAATTTTGGCGAGAAAATCCCAAAAATTTGAAAAACTTGAATTTTCATTTTTATTATTTTTAAAACCACTGGTTTTCGACATGTTGTCTATGCAATTGTTGGTTTATTCCCGGTACAGAGCTGAGTGGGAGATTTGGACAGTTTGGATTTCCTTAAAACTATGCGATGTTTATGTTCGGAGAGTTGCCACCGTCTTTTAAATGGTGCAAAACTAACACAGGAGTCTTCAATTCGAGATGAATGTTGAAGGAAAAAACTTAGTCCGCCGGACTAATTGAATCTGTGGCATCTAATAGGTCAGAGAAATGATGACGTACAAGCTGGCAATGCACCACAGCTTGCCGTCCCGTGTTTCCCGCATTCCCACCACCATACCACTTGTGTAAAATATCCGAGCCATGAAAACAGTAGGCCACACCGTAAAGACCAGCTGGTACAAGATTCGGACTAATCACCTCATCAGATAGGCCACACATTAGGAATTAATGAAAAGCAGATGGTCTGATTCAACATATAGGTGTGGCCCACCAAGTAGGTCGGTCAGCTTGATTTTTTAGAATGATGATCCTCATTGTGGGTCCCACCGTTTTCATGGTATGGATGTACTACGAAAGTAGCACGGTAATAGTAGAACCTGTGTATGATCGGATCTCTTACAGATCACACGTATCCATCGGCTGTACTTCTCGCCGTTGACTGTTCATCCAATTTAACGGTCGACGTTGCAAGATCGCACCGACAGTATCCTTTGATTAGCTAACCAGTTCGTGTTGCAGTTGGACCATATTAGTTTTTATTTCTGGCTGTTCGTTTTTTTTTTTTTTTTTTTTTTTTTTTAATAATTATCTTTTTACGTTGAATGTTTCTCTTCCTGGCCGTACAACACTTCCTATATGTCTCGCTTGAATTTAGGGAGCTAGACTTCTGCGATCGTTTAGCACCGTTTAAAAATGGTGATTGCTTGTGGCTTTTTGAACGAAGATACGGCATAGTTCGTACGGCAATCAGACTTTCCAAATCGCTGACAATTATTAATGGATCGTAACCAAAAGATTGCACTGGGAAATAACATTATCCATTTGATTTTTCCCATTGAATTTCACCCCACGATTTTACATTTTAACCATCTATTTGATAGCATTAAATGGATGGTTAGGATTATTTTATCAGTTTGATTTTAGACATAGGCTCCATTCATATTTTGGATGGTTTTGATAGCTGTACATCAGTGCCACATAAGGTGAAATGGGTCAACACCATGTTTTTAACGGTGCGAAAGGTAGGAGTTGAAACATTGAATTGGGCACCATATGGGCTGAGAGACGTCCAAACTTATTTGGGTTGAATTTAGAATGAGGCAGGACTTTGTGCATTTCACAGACAAGATTGGAAAGCCCAGGCCTGGTGGGCCGGTATACTTGACCCACAGTAGAAAACACACCAGAAATTTAATCTGGGCCATTGAATTAAAAGGGAATGGCCCAGATTCAAAAGGTAAAAGTCTATTAAATTAATAAACTTGGACGGTTATTGCATCAGCCATCAATTGTATGCCCAACATTTGGACGGTCTCGGTTCACCGATCCCACAGCCAAGCATCATCTAGAGCTGCGACTGACCATGACCTGTTAGTAGCTGTTATCAGACACTGGAATTAATCAACTGTACCATGAGACAGAGATAGTATATCCCACCATTTGGATGGTCCAGATTTACCAAATATAAGCTCAACCAGGTTTGAGACCACCAGCATCATGCACAGGTCAATACCTTCAGGCCTGTTTGGGTGCAACTTCAAGAACAGCTCAGAGATTAACTCATTTTTTAAGTGGCAACCAAACAGATATTAAAACAGAGTCTAAAAAAAAAAAAAAAGAAAACTATCAACAAGCGACCATTAATTAAAACTTAAAATCATTCAATCAATCTGATCTTTGGAGGATGACCTATCTGCAGTGGATGTTGGAATTTGGACGGTTTAATTTTAGTTATGCCACTGTTATTTCTGAGTGCCTGTATATCAAGCATCACACCCTGTTAGAGTATCCAATAACACCACTTCCCACAAACCATACATTAAACCATACATTTGCAAGTAAATATCCTGAAAATATACAAAGGCTCACACTTATTTTTGTTGGGGCAGCGCCCAACCTTTCAGTGACCCAGAACATCTGTTCACAGCCACAATCCTGAGCAGATGATGCTGCCAAAAAGTTGTTCCCCACCGGATCTTAGCCTCTTGATAATTAGTCCGCCAATGGACGATTCAAAAGAATTTATATCTAATGGTCCATACGCACTGGCAAATATCTGCTGATCTTACCAATCAGGCCTACTGAAAGACGTGACCGACTCCTTGAGAAAGAAAAAGGCAGTGAATCACCCAGGTCACTTGTTCATTTCTAACCCCTTCCAGACCATACTTCAAATCTAGAACACAATCTCAAGAAAAGAGCGGATTTAGAGATCAAAAGTCACAAGCTTTACCTAACGAAGAGGGACCGTTAGATCCTTAACCTGGAGTATGCAGTC
Organism: Magnolia changhungtana; assembly: GCA_030180095.1. NCBI lineage: Eukaryota > Viridiplantae > Streptophyta > Magnoliopsida > Magnoliales > Magnoliaceae > Magnolia > Magnolia changhungtana. Next base: position 3,826,416 of record JASAUF010000662.1, read on the forward strand.
TAATTGGGTTTCTGGTTCACACAAGATAGTCCAATTTTGTAATGATCCTGACCATTGGTCTGATGGGGCCTGCACAGATGTGCCTATGTCCCGAAAATCTTCAAGATTGGAACAACATAGCTCCCAATCCTGTGATGTTTCTCAGTTGAATGTTGATAGTTGCTCTCTCCTTGTACATCTACTGGCTGGTGAGAATCAGAAAGGTAGGATTGTCTTATCAAGGATATTCTTGTGGCATGGTCATCCACAGTGGGTCCCAACAGACAAATGGCCTTGATTACTAACCATGGGCAGCGGTACAAACTGCAGATCCAAGTAAACTGGGCATATCATCCAGTTAGAGGATCCTAATTTTCCAATAGGAATACTTTCATGAATCCAAATACAATCCCGGAAAACCAATAGTACACCATAAAGCACTAGTTCAGACGCACTTCTCCCAAATGACCAGAAACTCTCTCAAACCATCGAAGCTTGAATTGCGAAGGGGGAATTTCGTATTACCACTATCGACGGCGGTCACGCTCCCTCCCATGTTCTCGGCCTCTGTCATGATCGTACTCTCGGTCTCTATCTCGATCTCTATCTCTATCTCTCCCTCTTTCTTTCTCACGGTCCCTATCCCTTTCTCTGCTCCGGCTCCGGTGCCTTTCTCCCTTATGCGTGTACCCATCTCGTTCCCAGTTCTTGCTGCTCTCCCTCTCACCATGGTCCCGTCCTGTGTCTTTGCTTCTTTCTCTACCATCTCTCTCTGTCATACCTACAAAAATAACCATTAAAAGCATTCAACATTGGACCAGCTTGCTGAAAATTAGCAGACATGGGCAATCTACACAATTTGCCATTTTATCGTCCCCCATTCCACTTATAAAGCTTCAACAGTTTTGCCCAGCTACATTTCCAGGCCAATCCATGCTGCTGACCCGTGCACGAGGTCCAAGTTGTACATCTGATGGGGCCCACCATGTAGACAACCTGGTCCAAAATAAGCAGGTCAATCATCATGTGGGTTATATGCACGTTGAATGAAGACAGCTAACCTTTCTTTCGGCCGTCCACATTCCACATGGTGTGGCCCACCTGATGATTATTGAACCAGCCTATTTTATGGTACATGCTGGCGTCCATCTGATGCACATCCTGGACCTTTAAACATGCCATGGTGGCATGTGGCCACACGTAGATGGGGCTGTGATCCATAGGCCTGTGGGCTCAGGTAAACTATATTAGTAGTTCTGTTCTATGACTTGACCATTCATGAATTAATATGCATACAAGTGGCAACAATGGATGCACATGCTATGTAGCCACTGTACAAGTTGCATACGTGTACCTTTAATCAAAACTGTTTAAATTGTGGGCCCAATGTAGATCTGCCATGGGCCCAACGTCAGGTCAGTGGCTGTCATATGGAGGGTTCAAAGAAGTGGTCAACCCTCCAAATTCAACAAACAAATGTCCATTAATTAGAGGTAAGGATTGTCCACTCAATCCAATTTTGGTGCTAGGCCCCATCTACAATAGGGCACTGTGATTCAGACAGGTTTGGATTGACCTACGTGTCACACCATGGGAACAGTGGCTGTGTACCATTTGTATAGGGATGGTCGTGTTCCGAAAGCATATGGAGTGACTCTATCTACATAACGTATATGTTTCAGAATCACTGCATCCACGTGAATGTGTCAACATATCATGTTTCCAGGGTCATGATGCATGACAAATACAAGTGTCATGCCTAAGTTGTTTCACACCGGTACATGTGTCACGCCTAAGCTATCCATTTTAAAAAAAAAAAAAATTTCAAAAAAAGGCGTCATGCCTAAGTTGTTTCACATCAGTGCAAGCATCATGTTATTTAGCTTTGAACAAAGCCAAAAAATTGCACCCAACAACAGCAATACATGGAAATCAACCTTTCAAGAATATTATTATTTTGAGGAAAATGCAGTTTTCTCAAGAGACTGATACAATACCTAGCTCCTCAACCTCCCATCCTGCACGCCCGGAGCCTGGAAGTATCTGGCCAGATTCCACTTGCTGCATTTTGGCACGGAACTTCTTCTTGAGATTGCCAAACTCATCGTACATCTCCCCATCATCCTGAAATTGAAGCAGACAGAACTTAAATACTACAATCTAACTTACACCATTTTTTTTTTTAATAGAGGAGAAAAGAGGCTCTTACTTCTTCAGCTTCCCGCCGCCGTCTTCTTGTTTCCTCTATTTCTTCTTCGTCGAGTTCTTTGTAACCCCCAGCACGGCCTCCTCTGATGCACAAGAAAGTAACATAAATGTATGCCTTGGCTAAAATAAACTGGACAGCAGATTTTATTTCGTTCACTCTTCACAAAGCCAAAAATGAGGCCCCAAAATTACTTAATTGAAGAAGGACAACAAAAGGACTTGATATTGGACCTCTAAAAAAGTTAGTCCCACCCCCATAAGGGTATTTTGGCCATTACAGAGGTTGTCATGACACATGAAGATAGCTTGGCATGACCCCACCAAAATGGCCCTATAGGGGGTGGACAAATCAATTTTAGGTGGTGGAAAACATCCCACCAGAAAATTACAAACAGTAATTCAAGAACTCTATGATACTCTACCCGAGGATATGCTTGAACCATATACTCAGTTTATTGTTTTGTACATGATGGAACTCGTACGATCATGTCGGGTGAGCAACAGCCACTTCATCACAGTACTGACTGACAGGCTAATGGGTCACACTTTGGCCACTTATCCTAAAAGAGACTCCTGAGAACCAGAAGTATTGTAGGAATGGTCTCATCATGACATCATAAGATGTCTCGCCTGAATGAATTTGTTGGTAGAAGATATGTTACAAAAGGTGAACAAAACGAGTAGCAAGGAAATGAAAAGGAAAGAGACACTTCCCAAATAGAAAGCAAAGCTCCCACTGATGGTATATGTAGTGCAAGTGAGTACCAAGATCATATTCTGCCATTCATCCTTCACCCCATTCCTCTATTTGTTCCCTTCAAGGGTGCCAGCAAGCAACAGCTAGCTTCAAAGCTTATTTCTATATAGTCAAACGCACTAGCACTTTAATTTATAGTCATTTTGAAGTTGGGTGAAAAGGGTTTATGTACAAACGTGCTAGCGCCTTTGGCTTTTATAGATAGTCATAAGCATTTTGAAGCAAGCTGCCCATGATTTAGTGATCCAAACCATTGATCTGCAGGGTCTTTCTTTTTTGTTGGAGGATTGCAGGGTCCTATAGGACCTAGAAAAGATAATAACTTTCAATCCTGAAACCAGAGAATGAAGAAAACTTCAAGAGAGAATCAACGAGTGGAAAAGTGATACTCAGAGAGGTCTATCCTTCCAAGAGATACATTTCGAGCAGAAAAGGAAGTTGAAAGACAATGGGATATTCAACGGAGGGAGTGTGATTGTTGGCTGGAAGCTGAAGAATGCATTCGATCCGGCGACAAAATCTTTCTTGAAGGTCCTCATGGCAACAGAACAATCGTTGCGGAACGTGTTGCCCCATCAAAGGTGACCAAGCAAACCAAGGACGGATGGACTATAGTCTCCAAGAGAAGATCATCAGCATCAATGAAAAGACCACCAGTTTCAAGGTTTGCAAATTTCCCCGCCCTCAGTCTCCAATATCCCAAAGGATTGGGACAAGCACACGATTTCTCACATCTTTAGCAAAGTAGGGAAAATCATGGAGATTATCATTCCTAGAAGACGGGACTCGGGAGAAAAAAAAAAGGGGTTTTGCAGTTGTTAGAACAAGTGTTTTAAATAGAGAATAGCATGTAGCGTAGTGTTCATGCCTCTAAAGCGTGATGCGTAAACTACATAGCGTGTAGCGTAAGCCGGTGTTTTAAATATCGACGATATTGGCCAATATATCCCACGATATATCTTGTATCCAACCTGTGCGATACGAAACTCACAATTAGTGCTATATATCTCACATGTTAGATTTGGTGAGCATTTTCGATTTTCAATCATTTTTTTTTCTGTAAATCATGTTAAATCAGTATCAAATTGTTACAAGATTTAGAGGAGATGGGCCGAGTTGCGAAAAATTGAAAGAAAAAAAAAAATCAAAATTTCCCACTTTCTAGCAAATCAGTTGCAATCCTTGTGTCCAAACATAAAATCAAACATACATGTAACCTAATCTAGTGATTCTTTTTTTGCTTTTGAATGTATTGCTTGTGTTTCCACACGTCTTCTTACATTTATAAATTATATGAATGGACTTTGAATATACTAGCATCAATTCAATTAGACAACGCATAGATTAGGACCCCATATACAAAGAAAACCTATTATGTGCACTTATTTTTGTAATTTATAAGTGTCTTGATGTCTTTTTTAACAATCACTGAAGTTTCATTGAAAAAATCGACCAATTTCCCCATGTTTCCAACAACAGCGATACATTACACGACCCAACCGTTATATCCCATGCGATAACCAATACATAGTTGTATCCCAAAGGTGCGATACATTACGCGATACCAATATTTCGAACACTAGCGTAAGCTATCCCCTACTTCTAGATTTTTCATGAAGGTTGCACCAATTTCATGATATTCACTAAATTAGACTGATTAATAATGAAATTTAACAAAATTTCATAATGTTTGGTGCAACCAAACCCAACCTAAAGTAATAGGAAAGGGTAATCATGAAGTATAAAGGTAAAGAAAGAGCACCAAAACTGATTTAATACTATTACTTATATTATTTTTACTAAAAGCATAAAAAAGATTAACTAAATCTTGTTTAAAATAGAAAAAAAGTAACAAATCATTGAAAACATTAATTGATTTTCATGTCGTAGTAAAAAATAACTTGTAATGTGAGCAACGTAGTGTGTAGCATAGTCTATGTAATGTGTGGCATATGCAAATGATCATGTAATGTAAGCTACATGGGACTTAAGCTATTTTCATGAGCTACGTAGCGTTAAGGCTTAGCTACGCTCCGCAGCGTAAGCTACATGCTACATAGCGTAGCTATTTAAAACACTGGTTAGAACCGAATCAAAGGAAGCAGCTTCCTCGGCTATTGCCATTCTAAACAGTGTCAGCTTCAATCGCCATTGTATTTCGGTTCAAATGGCGAAGTATGGTCCCGTTCAGGAATTAGAGAAGGTCATCCTCCCCCACAAGGCTCCCACTCTACCTCCCTCAAAGATCAGGACTTGGACCAATAACTCCTGTAAAGACGCTGGACAGTCCTTCTTTGAGGTTGTTAAAGGGTCCGACCATTCCAATCGGTAGTCCCCCTACCAAGAGAGTGGAATCTGGCTGGCTTCAAATTTTCTCATCCCCTGAGAGCCCCAAAATCACAGTGTACAGTTCTATAGTCAAGGAAGCAACAACCTCTTACAATAGTAGCTTGGTGCTTACAAGATGGGAAGGTGCCGCCTTATTGGATATTCAGGGTTGGCTACAACTCCACTGCCAGCTTAGGGAGGAGGATTTTGGAGTAAAGCCCCTTGGAGATTTTCAGGTTCTCCTTAATCTCAAGCTAGATATATGCTTGGATCACATTCTTATGGTGGGAACTCAATACAGGGATGGACTGGTGGCCTTTGTTTGTAAATGGGAGTTCTTCCGCTTCGGCGTCGTTATCGACTGCTATTGTTTATTTGGAATTGCTTTGGAACTTTGGAATCTCGAATTCCTCTTAGTGGTTGGTTCATGCATAGGCAAAATTACTCAGTTTGATCCAGCAACAGAATCAGGATCAGGGCTTCATTACGCTCGTATTCAAATTAAAAGGAAGAAGAGCAACCCGGAAATTTCCTGCATTTCAGGAGGAGAGATTTTCTTCAAAATTGAAGCTTAGGTGGAGATGTCTAGAGATACACCTATTGAATCCACTCCCTCTTCATGCAAGAAGCTCAGAAATCATGGAGGCTCAACTTCCTCCGAGCAAATCCGAGAAGAAGGAACATGGCTACTTCAGTGCTCCAGCAGACTACTGGCACTGCCTCAGAATCCTCAAGAAGACTACGTGGCGTTTCCAACTCTTCGCCTCGACAATCAAGAAAGGGACCGAATTGCCTCGACTTTCGTGTTTGGGTCCCAAACCACCATTCTCAATCTCCACGCCCCGATCTCTATGCTCAGGACCCGATCAACCAAACTAGACTTTAGAGTGGATACTCGAGATGGTCTAATGGGTACATTGGTGCAAGACCCGACTCCTTTGGGTCACATCTCCAGTGAACTAGACCCGCCAAATCCTCTTACGGACTTGGCCCCGATCCTACAAAATGAGGACCGACTCAAGCCTTTCGAGCCAAGCCCCCCTGTCCAAAGTTGTCTTGATACAAACACATGTTGTTCATCGAGAACGATGACTCTTTCGTCGATGAGCCACATGTCAAAGGAAGAATCAATCCTGCATATCTTAAGCATGCTCCTCAAGATAATGAAGTAACGTGCATTAATCTCAGTGCAGTGAGAAAGCCTATCTCATTTACATGTAGCCCGTCTCTCAGCTCCTTGTATGATTCTGAATCATACGTCAGCAAGGGAGATTTGGATGATCGCAGCGTCGATTTGCACGAGTCTCAACGTCTTCTTTCCTCCACTGACAACAACGTGGCCTCTTCTCCAGGAGACACGTTCTCCCCTAGCCTTTTCAATCAGTTCTTGAAACAGGTGAGGTTCCTCTCCTGGAGCCATGTGGTTTCCAGCATTCATTACCATTCCCGTCAATTTATTCGATCATTAATGCCCTTCCCTCCTCCCACCTCCTTGTTTCACCACGTGTCCTCTCAGAAGCTAACCCAGTTTCCATCCCAATCCCTCTTCGCAATTCTCCTTTCTCAGGGCTCTAATCCCCCTCCCTATCTCACCACCTACCTCTCGATCCTACCACTGGCTCAACGTCGTACGAAACTTCATTGGATCCCCGTCCTCTTTCCCCTCTTTCATCAGGATCGGCTATGGTTCCTTTCCAAGCAGAGGAGTGATGACTAACTCACATCCCCACTCCCACTTTAATAATGATCTCCTGGATGTTGTTCCCTTACAAATTGTTTCTAGTTTCCATGCCCTGGCTTAATTCCCTCGACTCCCAAGTGGCCCACAAGCAATTGCTCCGTTCTAGCTAATTGCAAAGACCCTCGGAAAATCAAAGAGGCCCGCATGGAGTTTGGCCATTCTATTAGGATGTCCTTTGGGGATAAGGAGGAAGATTACATTGCCCTATACCATTTTATCAAAGATTGAGAAGCTCGAGCAGCCCTGGCAATTAGAAAATCTCCCAAATCGACTCGGGGAAGACGAGAGTTAGCCAACCTTGAAACTACAATCAATTACGAGGCATGCTCAAGTTCTAGATCCTCGAAAAAAGGAAGAAGGGGTAGTTCAGGTACCCAATGAAAATTATCTCTTGGAATGTTTGAGGTCTCGGATATGCAAGGAAGAGATCTCAACTCAAAGACATGCTCCAAAAATAAAAAGCTTAGATAATAGCCATCCAAGAGACATCTTCAGACAGTTAGGAAATCTAATCTCGATAACATCTAGGGAATTAGGCACAGGGACTGGATCTTTCTAGGGGCAAATGGTTCAGCAGGTGGTATTCTAGTTGCCTGGAACTTCTGCAGCAAAGGCGACTCTTTAATAGGTAACTCTTCTGTCTCTATAGTACGTACTCGTCTCTGTAGTCCATAAAGATAACTCCTCTAGTTTCAAATGGGTTTTCTCTACCATTTACGAACCTTGCAGGGTTTTCCTGAGGCACACTCTTTGGGACAACCTCAATGCCTTTAGTCTCAAGTGGTCCTTTCCGAGGTGCCTCAAGGGAGATTTCAATGTTATTAGGTTTTCCTACGAAAAATCGAACTGGGGGCCAATAATAAAGTGTATAAAATCATTTTCGAAATGGGTTGGTGCCACTAACCTTATTGACCTTCCTCTTCTAGATGTTAGATTCACCTGGACCAATGGTCAATCCCCCCTATCTTGAATCACTTAGATAGATTCTTAGTTTCCCTGGCTTGGATGGATGTTTTTCATGTTGTCTTCCAAAGGGGATTGCCTAGACCGGTTTCCAATCACTATCCCATCCTTCTGGATTTGGTGGAAGATAGTTGGGGTCCTAAAACTTTCATATTCGAACTTTCCTGGGTTAAAGGATTATCTAATCTTATTTCCTCAAGGTGGTCCTCCATTTCTGGCAATCATGGCTTTGTCCTCAGTCTCAAGCTTCACCTTCTTAAAACCAAATTAATCGAGTGGAGGGAGACTCGAGATAATCACGAGATCATTGCCTCAAATGCTCTTTCTGCTATCTAGTTGCTTGACATGCAGGAAGAAGTGGGGCCCCTCTCTGAGGAAGAATCCATCCAAAGATAGAACCATAGATCTGTGTAAGCTTTTGCTTCTATCTAAATTGAAATCAAATGGAGACAGAGATCCATATTTGTTTGGCTAAAAGAGGGGGACAAAAATACGTGCTATTTTCACACCATAGCCAGTGCTAGATCAAGGTCCAACAAGATAAGCTCTGTGAGTATTAATGGTTTCCTCACTTCTAACAATAGGTAGGTACATGACCATACAATTTCCTACTTCTCTTCCCTTCACGCTGTGGAATGTTGGTCTAGACTGAGACTGGACAATCTTCAATTTCAATCTGATCTCTACCAAGGAGGCTTCTTCCATTGAAGCCCCGTTCTCTGAGGAAGAAATTAAATCGGCCGTCTTCTCTCTTAGCAGAGACAAATCGTCGAGGCCGAATAGCTTTCCCCTAACATTCTTTCACTCTTTCTACAATAAAGTTAAACAAGAGATTATTTGACTTCATTAATGATTTCTTTTCTTCGGGTTCCATTTCCAGGGCAACGGGAGCAACCTTCATAAGCTCTTATCCCCAAAATGGAAGGTGTGACTAACCTCAAAGATTTCAAACCTATCAGCCTTATGGGTGCCCCTTACAAAATCCTAGCCAAGGTTGTCTTCTAGACCGAGACTAGTACCCTTTAAGGTAATCTTTGAGGCTTAATGGACCTTCTTAGCTAATAGACAAATCTTTGATTGTGCTCTTATAGCCCACGAATGTATTGATTCCCACCACATAGAGGGTCTTGAAGGTTTAGTTTGTAAATTAGACATTGAAAAGGCCTTTGACCATGTAGATTGGGGCTATGTTGATTACATTCTGGGTCACCTCAGTTTCAGCACGAAGTGGAGAAGTTGGATTCATTGTGTTTACCCTCTGCCCATTTCTCCATCTTAATCGATGGATTGTTGAAAGGCTTCTTTCGATCCTCTAGAGGAATCAGGCAAGGAGACCCCCTTTTCCCCTCTACTTTTTGTTATTGTAGTTAAAGACCTTAGCTGAATGATGTTCAAAGGTGAGTTGATAGGCTTATCCAAATTCAATGGATTTGGTCTTCTTCAAGCTCCAGTATGCTGACAATACTTTAATTTTTTGCAAAGCCTCTATCGAAGCTGTGACTAATCTGACGAAAATTCTTCGTTGTTTTGATACTATTTATGGGCTTAAAATTAACATTTTTAAAAGTGAAATGCTTGGTATCAACATTCCACCACACTCTGTATCCAACTTTGCTAAGGTGTTTAGATACAAACTTAGGTCTTTCTGATGGGGACATAAGAGGACCCGCTCGAGCATACAAGAGGCGGAGGTGACCACCGACATCAGCGCAGCCCTCTCTGTGGATGGGAAACGAGTTCCTGATGGGGCCCGTCAGACCACTTTGAAGACCCCACATGCATTGAACATGCATCGTGAAGACCCTAAATTGGGATGATGAATGTGGGCTGCTTACGAGAAACTTTTAGTTATAAGTTTTTATTTTTCGTGTTGATCTGACTGTTGGATCTTGTCGATCGGGCCACCAAATATTCCAGATCCAGGCCCCTTGGACTCTGATCTTGCTTTATTTTTATTTATTTTTGTTATTTTAGGATTTATTAGACAGTTGAGATTGCACTTAGGTGTTTTAGTGTACTTATTTTGGTTATGGGCTATAACAATTGAGTGGATGGCAATTTTGTAATTTTTGGTATTTTTTTATATATAAGCAGGGGGGGTACGCCCAACCTTAATGGTGTTTTGACTAAAAGAAAACAAAAGACTTCTCTCTCCATTCTTCATTTTCCTTTAGGGTTTGTGAGAACTCCCCCCCTTTCCAATTGGATTGTGGAAGGGCTAGAAGATTGCTTGGTGGACTTCTCCAAAGTTCTCTTCTTCCTCTTTCTCTTCTCCAACAAGGTACACAATTCTCTTCACTTTTTTTCTTCTTCCTTTTTTCTACAACTCCTCTAAAACCGAAACCCTTTTCATCCCACATCCTTTTTTTAAAACCTTTCCCAATCAAACCCATCAAAACCCAACCATCTATCGAACCCACACGCATGTTCGTACGGACCAGCCTTACGGACAATCGTATGTCCGTACGGACAGCCTTATCCCCTCATTTTACATCTCATTTCTCCTCACATCATCCTCTACACCCTTTTGTTAAACCTAGCATCAATCTTAAACCTAAAACCGCAATCCCCAATTTCCTAAAACTCTAAATCCCTAAGTCTCAAAATCCCCAAACCTCAATTCCCGATTCCCAAAACCCCCTTCAAGTTAGAGGGTAAATTCTCACAATAGACAATCTTAAACGTAGAGGCATGATTTTACCAGTGTTTCAAATAGCATTCTTAGTGTAGTGGTAGCGTATGCTACATAGCATACTAAATAGTATAAATCCCCTGTAGCGTACACTACAGGGGTCGTAGCATGTGCTCCAACTACATAGTGTGTAGCATATGTAGCGTACGCTGCCATGTATTTTTTATTATTTTATCTGTTTATTTTTTTTACATTTTCGTAGTATCTAATGTTAAGATATGTGACACTTGTATTATACTTGATACTTTTAACTTGTGGGATTTTTATTTCTTTTCATACTTGGGACTTGTGGTTTCAATTAGACATTATTAATTAAAGTGGTTTGCTTAGAAAGTTGGTGTGATAATTATTTGATTTTGTTTATATATGTGGATTGGTTTTTGATAAATGATAATCAATAACTTTTTTGAACATGCTTATACTTGAAAAAATGAATAATCTTATAGGCATTTTATATTTTTTTTCCTTTTTTCTTACTATTTATCATATTTTTCCTATTTTTAAAATTAAAAAATAGAAGTATCATGTAGCTTACGCAACACACTACAAAGGGTTGAGTGCTACACAACACACTAACGCTATTTAAAACACTGGATTTTACCAAACATTTGTTGCCTTTGTTTGGGTAATGAGGAAACAATTAATTACTTGTTCCTTCACTACCCTTTTGTCTTTGAAATTTGGGCTTCCATTTGTGCCAAATTCTAAGTTCCATGGGTCATGCCTAGCTCAATAACTGATTTCCTTTTCTGTTGGAATGGAGTTGGAGGTGATAAATCCTTTAAAGCTATTTGGAGATTGGTCGTCCTTGCTTCTCTTTGGGAAATCTGGAGAGAGAGGAACAACGGACGTCTTCTAATCTTTCTGCTTCACAAGAGAGAATTCAAGGATTAATCTTTTGTGATATCATAGACTGGGCATTGGTTCTCAATCTTCAACCTGAACTGGATACTTCTCGCATCCTCTACTAGCTCTCTTCTTCTGGGGTCTCTCCTGGGTGCTTTTGTCTGCCCTCTTTGTAGCTGCTATTGCAGTCGTTGGTCTCAAGTTGTATAGTTCTAGCTTTCTCTCAAGTTGTATAGTTCTAGCTTTCTTTCCTTTTTTCGTTTCCTTTTCTTATTTCTTCTTTTTCTGTTCTGTTTAGTTTTTGTTTTTCTTCTTTTGTTTATGTTCTGTTTTCTTTTTTCGAGTTGCCCTTGTTTCCCTTTAATAATATTTAATCTTCAAGACAAAATTTTTTGCAAGGTCCTATAATAGATGGACCATGTGGTCAGAAGTCCCAAATTGGAAGATCTTAGCCACCCATCTGAGGTTTTTCAGTTAAATATGGACCATTAGACTTTCCTCTTAACCATATATTTTCCTTCCACAAATTGAACGGACAAGATTACCCTACGGAGAGGCATGATCCATCCATGCCCAACAGATTAGTCAGCTGGACCACAGAACCATGGCTCAACTTCTACAAGCTGGAAACCCAACCACACTATGCATATCCTTTTCTTTTTTTCTTTTTAAGCTAATAGATCTAGGATCTGATTTATTGAAAGGCTGTTTGAAAATTATCAAAGCAACAAAAAATAGACAAGGTGTTACATCCCAAACAGTAGTATGGCACAACATGCCAAGCAAAGAAGAAACATCATGAATATTACATGTTAAATCCCAGAAGCCCATTCTATGACACCCCTGTTTACTTTCCACACTACTTCCTCTCACAAACCCTGTTTGTTGAGAAAGCATCGCTTATTTTGTTCCCCCCATATATTTCAAAGCACGGCAAGCAAAAGGCGCCAAGACACTAACTTCCCCTTGGCAAGCAGAACTCCATGCCACATCCATAGTAAGTCATCCACTGACAATGGCATCACTCATTCCATGCCGAAGGTCAATAAGAAGGTGGACCACACTCGCCGCGCAAATGAGCAATGAATGAATAGACGATCTACCGACTCAGTGTCGCCCTTGTAGGAGGTATATATGTTGGGGATAATCAATGATCTTTTCTGAAGATTATCTAGAGTTAAGATAACAGTTTTGCCCAACCAATCAAACAAAAGACACAACCTTACAAGGATCCCCATGGAACCAAAAAGCATGGGAGAAATCTCGTCTACGTGTACTCAACGAATTCCATAGCATCATGTAGAAAGACTTGACTGAAAATTTACCAAAAGATGACACGCTCCACGACAAGGAGTCCAAACCCAAATTGGGATAATGTTGTGGAACCTCTCCAATAGCATAGCATAATCCCCAGCTTCCTCTTCACTTAACTCTCTACAACAAGGGGGACAGCACGTGCCGCAGCCACCAGTGAAGGAGAAACAGCTTGCCACTGACATGTTCTTTCTAGGAGCAAGTCTTAGCATCAATGAAAATTCTGATTCCAACATTCTAACCCCACACCATGGATCCTCCCAAAAACAGGTTCTATCCCCATCTCCAAGTGAGAATAACAAGCCTGGTTTGAGCATAGGAGCTACTGAGTTGATGGCCTTCTAGATACCCGAAGCTCAATAGTGGGACGATGTCTTAACCTCCCAATCCCCCTCTTGGATGCCATACTTGGAAGCAATGACTTCCCTCCACAGCTTTCCCTCTTCAACTCGGAATCCCCATTGCCACTTTCCTAAGAGAGACACATTCATAGATTCCAAGACTCTGAAACCTGCACCCCAATCGGCTAATGGTTTGCAAACATCTTCCCACTTAGGTAGATGAAATTTATGCTTCACTTCTGCCCCTTGCCATAAGAAATCTTAACGTACCTTTTCTAATCTATCCAGAACTGACTTTGGGCATTGGTACAAGGACATAAAATAGAGAGAAAGAATGGAAAGGGCCACTTTGATAAGAGTGATACATCATGCCATCAAGGTTGTCAAAATTGTTATCGTATTGTAAATCGTAAGGTATTTTTACAAATTTCTTAAAAACTTTTTTAAAAAATATGAAAAATATAAATAAATCAGAATTTTATTTTTTTTTATAACTCATCAATCTTCCTTTAGCCATCAATGTGCACCATGTAATACCATGTCATTATAGTGTTAAAGGATTCTTATCCCTTTTCTTTTTTTTGTCATTCAATAAATTTTCCTTTAAAAACATACAAGGGTCCTTTAATAATTTATTTTCTTGTTACTTTTCTTGAATGTAGAATCATGGTGGAAAAGCGGCCTTTGGTACTGCAGACCGACAAAAAAAGATATTTTGATTTCTAAACATCATTCCATAATACGTAGAAGTCAGAATGATCATAACCAGTGTTCGAGTTGTCGGTATTGCTACAAGTTTCGCCGGCCAGAGATAAAGAAATAATATCATTATCGCCGATAATATCGTCGATAACCAGAAATGAGGAGAAAAATGCGAAAACGTGGGGATAACGGTGAAATTTTTTAATGAAACTTCAGGACATGCCTAAATACACATATTTGCATATTTAGGAATTAAAATTTTGTAAAAAAAAAAATGGATTAAATAATATGTTTTCATTTAATGGGGCCCAAAAAAGCATACGTTGCCATAAGAAATTACTCTAATAACAACCAAAATAAGTTTATATAATGCAGCTAGCATATAATAAGTAATACATGTAAAAGTAAATGAAGTAAAAAATTAAATGTATTTTTCTTAACGGTAATGTAGAATGTTGATCCTACTTGGGAGTTGGGACAAACATTAAATCCACCCTATCCATCAAGTGGGCCGTCACATTTTCACTATATATCATTGAATTATATCAAATAAAACACTTAATTAGGCCAAATAAAAACTCGAAATTCAAGTGTTGTAGCCCACATGAGTATTGAGTGTTGTAAGCTTGTAGCCCACTCTAAATTATCCTAAAACGATTTAGAAAAATGAATGAACGGCATAGATAAAATACAAACATGATAGTGGGGCTCAAAGAGCACCGTCCAATAGCCATTGGCTACGCACCGTCGGTAGCCATCTAAGTTGAGGATGGATTAGGTGTTATGTAGTTAACAGCTTAGTGGGTTTTGCCCCTACAGTGGGGCCCACCTTGATAATTTGTTGGATATCCATGCCATTCAACTCTTTCTACAGTTCATTTTAGGACCGGGTGCCAAAAAATTATGCATATCTAAATCTCAAGTGGACCACACCATAGGAAAGAATAGTGATTGAGTGCCTCACCATCAAAAATTCGAAAGGGCCCATCGGAAAGTTTTCATAATGTTTATTTGCAATCCAACTTCTTGATAAAGTAAAGAAGATCTGGATGATGGGAAAGTAGAAAGATTAGATTGATCCAAAAATATTGTGGACTAAGGATAGGTTTTAATAATTATTCATCACTTTTTCCATTGGTATGGTCCACGTGAGATTTGGATCTTCTTATGATTTGGGATCACCTCCTAAAATGAGATGTAAAAATAGATGAATGACATGGATACACAGAAAATACATCAAGGTGGGCCGGACATGGTTAGAGTAACTCCCACGGAGCTGTTACTGGGTCACAACTAATCCGCTCCCATCCATGTACAGGCAAATGTAAGTAGTATATCATTCCGAGTAAACTCTGTTAGGCCCATCCCGAATGTGATTAGTTTATCCATGTCGTGCAACTGTTTTTCCATCTTATTTTATGACTTGAGCCTAAAATTAAAGTATTTCTAAGTCTCAAGTTGATCACACCATATGAAACAGTGGGAATAATGATTTCCACCATTGAAATCTTCTTATGGCCCAGTGATGTTTATTTGTCATCCAAACTGTTCATAAGATCACACGGACATGGATGAATAAAAAACAGAAATATCAGGTCAATACAAAACTTTTGTGGCCCCCAAGAATTTTTCAATGGTAAACATTCAATTCACACAATTGCATGTGGTGTGGTCCACCTAAGCTTTGAATATGCTTCATTTTTTGGCTTGTGCCTTAAAATCATCCAATAAAATGGATGGACAGAGTGGATCAAATACTTAAACTACGATGGGCCCAAGGAGTTTACTCAGTACACAATCCGCTTTTGTTCTGGCGCAGTTTGTGTGGATCCCAAAATCTACTGAGGTCGGTGGATCCGGAAGCAGATTGGTTGGTGTACCTCACACCAGCTATATAGCTGTTGTATTGACGTCAGCAAGTTCTGTGGGTCATTATCTTTATGGGAGTAGACCATTCAACAATGGCCCTTATCTTTTCTGAATCAGCCTTCACGCCCTCTGTTGAAACGACGAACCCTAGAAAGACCACGCTAGAACTCATGAAGCTACACTTCTTCAAATTGATGTAGAGTTTCTCATGGCGTAGTACTCTCATCACTTGGCGAAGATGGTCCAGATGATCTTCTCATGAATGGCTATAGATGAGGATATCATCGAAGTATACGACTTGCCAATGAATGGTTGTAGAATTTGCGTCATTACCTACATGAATGTGTTAGGTGCATTCGTCAAGCTGAATGGCATAACAAACCATTCACACAATCCATCCTTTGTCTTGAAAGAAGTTTTCCATTCATCGCCAGGACGAATACTTATTTGGTGGTACCCGCTTCGCAAATCAATCTTTGAAAAAATTGTAGCATTTGCCAACATGTCCAGCATATCATTTTTTTTTTCTTTTTTTTGCACACGCACACACACCCCACACACATGTTGGTGGAATTTCACCACCTATGGGTGCTCGAACCCTTGTCCGGGATGTCATCTAGGCGCGGAATGGGAAAGCAGTACTTTATTGTTATCTTGTTGATGGTGCGATTGTCAACACACATTCGCCAGTTGTCATCCTTCTTTGGTGTCAGCAATGCTGGCACGGCACATAAGTTGAGGCTATCATGAATGAACCCCTTCGTTAACAATTCTTCCACATGTCGACGAAGCTCTGCATGCTCTGTCGGGTTCATTCAATATGCTGGAAGATTTGGTAATGGCGCTCCGGGTACCAAATCAATTGCATGCTGAATGTCGCGCATGGGTGGAAGGTCACTTGGTAGTTCATCAGGGACCAAATCCTGAAATTGGGACAAAATGTCTAGAATCTCAGGTGGTTGAATAACAACATTATCAATTGGATCGGCCTTGCATCCTACCATAGCATACATGATTCTATGTTCACGACTCTCCTCCATGAATCAGGCCATACTCAACACTGTGGAAGCCAACTTTGCCTCTTCAAATTCGGCATCCTTCATAAGGTTAAGAGTAATTGGCTTTCCTTTGTATATAAAGTTGTAAGTGTTCTTGCGACCCTAGTGAGTTACATCATTGTAGTATATCCACGGGCACCCCAGTAATATACGTGTGACCTTCATTGGAATGATGTCACACCAAAGAGATTCTTCTTAACGACCTAGAGAGAAGTTAACTAAGCACCTCTTAGTCACAGGGATGAACGTGTCATTCACCCACGCAATCTTGTATGGCTTGGGATGCATTTGAGGTTTCAGTTTCAACTTGTCCACCATGCTTTGTGAGACCACGTTCATGTTGTAGCCTCCATCAATAATGACCTTGACAGCCTTTCCACCACACAATAATCTTGTATAGAAAATATTCGTTCGCAGCCAGTCTTCTTGGGCCTCCTTTAGTGTTGTCAGAATCCTTCTAAGTTCTAACTACCAATGATAACTTGTTTTCATTTAGACCATCGAGGCCTTCCTCAAGTTCTTGCTCATCATCTTTTGGATCATTTGCGCATTCATCTTCCACTTGGTCTGCAGTGAAGTCTTATGTCTCGCAAAATTGGAGATTGCAAGAGTCACATAATGTCCACAACCACCACACTTTAAGCAATTGTTGGTCGACCTCCTTTGTGTTACTGCAACAAACTTTCCCTTTGTATCACCGTTTTGGGGGAGAGGATTGGAAGCGGATTGGGCAGAGTTCTGACCAATTTTGTAATCCCGAGGTAAGTTAGCGGGGGGCACAAATGGTTGGGGGCGCGAAGTGGAGCCACCAATAGTGGGACGGGTGCGTGCATAGCCCTCGCCTTGAGGGTTATCGCGCCTTATCACCAACTTCCGGTCCTATACTTTTTGGGCCATTTGATATGCCTTGTCTACGTTGTTGAGCCGAACAATTATCAACTCTCTTTGAATCTCGAACCGTAGCCCATTACAATAATGCGCCACTTGTTGTCTTCCAGTTTCTGTTAAGTGGCACCAAATGACTAAGTTATAATAACGTTGTGTACTCCTTTATGGTCAGATTGTCCTGTCGCGTGAGGAGCTCTTGAAAAGATGTCGTCTCGTAATCTAGCAGCAGAAACATTCGCTTCATGCTTGCTTTCATTTCCTCCCAAAGCAATTGGGAGGAAAGCCACATTGTTGTAGATCTTCTTCGATGGCGTACCACTAGTCTTGAGCTACGCCTATAAGTTTTAAGGTAGCAAGACGTAACTTGACAACTTCATCCATTTCATACCAATGAAAATATTGCTCCATTGACTTTAGCCAGTCATTAAACACTTTGGGATCCAAATTACCATCATAATCCGAAATATCAATCTTGAAATGCTTAGCGGGATCCGAAGTGTGAATATTCCTTTGTCCTTCGGGATAAATTAGATGATCTCGTCGAAGGTTGTTCATCCCTCTGTCTCTAGGTTGCTAACGATATTGTTGAGCCCCGTAGTCAAGCTCATATTCTTCTTCTTGGAAATTACCATTTCAACCAGGATGCCTTAAGTCAACATTTTCAGACTCCAATTCTGTCAAGGTCATCCATAGATGTTTGGCAGTCTAGATTGATTCCCTTGTTTGCGTTTTCGAGAACAATAATACGTTCTTCCAAAGCATTCATTCTGGCTGTGGAATGGGCCTCTAGGTCATCCACCCGTTTTGTGATCAAATCGACCACTTGTTGCAATGTTGTGACAGTTTCATCTTAAGGTTGTGGGGTCATATCAGGATTGTAAACCGTCCCTCTTCTAGTGCGGCGCATAAGACAACAAGCTTTGGCAAAGCATGTGAGAAAATTTTTCTTCTTCTTCTTCTCTTTTTTTTTTTTCTCTTTTTTTTTTCCCTTTTTTTTTTGTTTTTTTGGTAAGGAAAGAGAGGAAGGGCAAGGAATTGATATGTTGAAACGGTAATAGGATGTGGTAGGGTTGGAAGAGTTTTTTTTTTTTTCTTTTAGAGTTAGGTTTTGGTGATGTTGAGATGGGGAAAAAAGGAAAGAAAAGAATATGAAAGATGACCGATGGATGAAGGGGAGAGATGAAAGGTTAGATTGAAATGAAAAAAATTACCTTCTAGTTTTCCCAAGAGCAGAACTTGCTCTAATACCAATTTGATGCAAAACCCGAAAGGGAAAGCAAATAAATCAATAAGAAATGAGAAATGAAAGAGATTGCAGGAAAAGACCCAACAATCCTCCAGCCGAATGCTAGAGATCACAAATGCAAGACTGTGAGCAAGCTCAACAGTCCTCTAGTCTTAAACTAGAGACCACTCCCCCTCCATTCAACAGCTACCATAGAGAAAATAAGAGAATTTCATAAAGAGAATATTAATCAGTTTGTCTTATTCCATAGGCCATAGGTCCTATTTATAATCAACCTTATAATTTGTAATAAAGGATATGGAATCTAAAAATCTGCGAAAATAGGAAAACACCTAAATAACAAAGCATTCTAATTAAGAAAATGCCTAAAATAAGAAAATACTTAGATAAGAAAATATTTAAAATTATTCTCTGCCTAAAATAAAGATATGAAAGAAAGAGCAGATTTCCTAATCTAGAGATTTGAAAGAAATGGGAAGTGGTGATGGACTAAAAAAGGAATGTGGTCGTTTTCTTGTACACACGTGCAAAGCTTGCATGTGTGGGATGTAGGACGATTGCATCAACATCCTTTCGTCTCCTTTTCAATTGTCGACGATTTTGCAACGAAATATTGTGTTGTCTATATTCTTAAATATTGATGGATGTTTGGATGGAAGGAAGGATGGTTGGATGGATAAATGGGATTGATGGGATGGTTGGACTAATTTCTTACAACAACACATGCCTTTAAGCCCCCCATTAAATGGAAAGTTATTATATATGCATTCGTTTTGCAATTTTTTTATTCCTAAAAATGCAAATATGTGTATTTTAGCATCTCCCAAAGTTTCACTGAAAATTTCCGTCGTTTTCCCATGTTTCCCTGCATTTCCAGTTATCAGTGATATTATCGATGATATCGATATTGCTTCTGTATCCTCGTCCAGCGAAACTTGTAGCGATACCGATACTTCGAACACTGGTTGAAGGTGACTCTTCTAACACTATTTGGTGGGCTAGATCAGGTTCCTGTCCTTGGACAAGCTAGAAATTTTGTGTGGCTAGCATCTGGTGAGTTTCTCTTAAGTGCCTAGATAATAAGCCAATGATGTAGTGGGCGTGTTAGCCAAGCTTGGCGCTGAAAAAATCTCTCTTCTGGCGTGACACACAAGATAAGCCTCTCTTTCTATATTTTATTATTTTTCTGTTTTCTTTCGTTTTTAATGTAGGGGCATTTTCACACCGGGCTCAAGTGGGGTCGCTTGTGGGATGCAAGGGCACACTTGGGGTAAGTTCGGCCCATGGAGCAAGTCTCGTGTTCGAGACTCCTCACCGGAGGTGATTAATGTGCATTTCACACCAGGCTCGAGTGGGGTAGCCTGTGGGATGCGGGGACACACTCGGGGTGGGCGGCCCATGTGATTTGGGGCTCACGAAGGGGGTTTGGCCGAGGTCCTAACCCATGCGATGCGGGGCCTAGGCTATGAGATAAAGGGATTAATTCACCATACTCTAACAGTTCGAGCTTTTATAGCAAGTGGTTAATTGTCCTGCATCAAATTGGTATCAGAGCAGGAGGTCTCGTGTTCGAGACTCCTCACTGGGGGTGATTAATGCAGGGGCATTTTCACACCGGGTTCGAGTGGGGTCGCTTGTGGGATGCAAGGGCACACTCGGGGTGGGTGCGGCCCATGGAGGAGGTCTCGTACTTAAGACTCCTCACCGGGGGTGATTAATACGCATTTCACACCAGGCTTGAGTGGGCTAGCCTGTGGGATGCGGGGACACACTAGGGGTGGGCGGCCCATGTGATTTGGGGCTCACGAAGGGGGTTCGGCCAAGGTCCTAACCCATGCGATGTGGGGCCTGGGCTATGAGATAAAGGGATTAATTCGCCATACTCTAACAGTTCGAGCTTTTAGAGCAAGTGGTCAATTGTCCTGCATCAGTTTTGTTTTAGCTGGGAGGCCATTGATGTATGCTATTATGGGTTGTTCTTTTGTCCAATTTTGGGTAGACCCTCCTACTTCTTGTCTTTTCTTTTTCTTCACTTAATAAAAGTCCAGATTGCTCAAAAAAAAAATCCCATGGGAATTGCCAACTAACATTCTAATAAAATCTTTGAAGCATGAACTTGTAAAAGCTTAAGATTGTCCTAAGTGTTGTTCTCTAAATGGGTTCTTCAGAGGATGGTTTGGGGCAAAAAATGCAGGACAAGAATGGAGTGATGTTTCATTCAAATTCCTGTTTTGGTTAATGGACCAATCCAGAGAAGTTCCTTTCAAATCTTCACAACCAATAACTAAATAGGCCACTAATAAATTGTATCAAAGCCATGACGCTCCCAACCACTAGAAATCATTGCCATGAGTGACAGGGCCTTATTTTGACATCATATTTTCAACAATCCTATCCATCTTTTTTTTCTCGAGTTATGCGCAGTAGCAATCTTACTATATTAGAGGGTCATGTTTTATAGAGACATGCATAGAAGGCCCAGCACTAAATAGAGCTGACAAGAATACCCTAGAAAACAATGGAGATCATTAACTTTCAGTTAAGGCCTTAGGAACAAAAAGCATGTATATTATTCCTTAATGATCTCTTCACAAGCCTTCCACTAAGCATAAAAGATTCAAGTTTCAAATACAAATCCAAGTATTAAGACAGTTCATTACCTCACACCACCCTCATTGTGACCAGGCTTATTGGTGTTACAAATATTGCATTTCGTGCGTTTTGCCCAGTTGATATTGCCACACCTGAAACAACAGCACAAAGGATAAGAAAATAAAGCAGCAGTTATGATGGGTATGAAATAAACAAATCACTCCATGAAAATTTATCCATTTGGTTGTTCATCCCTTCTGAGTAATCATTTCCAATTCAAGAAATATAGCCCTTTATAAAAAGATCCCAAAATCATCCATTGGAGATGAGATTCTGTAATAAAAAGGCTTTCATCCCTTCTGAGTAATCACTTCCAATTTAAGAAATATAGCTCTTGCCTCTTGATGAAAAGATCCCAAAATCATCCATCAGAGATGAGATTCTGTAAATAAAAAGGCTCCAGACATATCCATTGAAAAGTTGTCCACACATTTTCTTGACATGGCCATTGGTTTTATAAAGAATTTATAAAACCCATAGTCCAAAACTACTATGAAACCTCAAGATGGATAAAATATCAAAGAATAAAGAAGGAAATATTGTGGTATAATTAAAGAAAATGACGAGAACCAATGCAATGAAATCCAAATGAGTTACTACTACAGCACCGAAGGCAAAAGGAACCTTAAATAGCCTATGAAACTATGAAAAATAAGTTAAAAACCTGAAATCGAATCTTATATATATGAACAAGAAAGTGCAGAAAGGATTTTCATTATGAATAAATAGCTCCAAAAGAGAGGGAAAAAAGAGAGAGAGAGAGAGAGAGAGAGAGAGAGAGAGAGAGAGAGAGAGAGAGAGAGAGAGAGAGAAGAAGAAGAAGAAGAAGAAGAAGAAAGCTCCCAAACAATCAAAGTTCCAATGGTACTATACTTTTTAGCAAACACATTGAATGGTGCACAGAAATCATATAATATACAAAGTAACTACAGAACGCACCTGCAAAATAAACAAAAGTATACATTGCAATACAATTCATGCAAAAAGTACATAGACCTTTTCAAAATCTAGTTTATGATAAAATAATAAAATATGTAAGTCGAGGGGACAAAGGAATCACGAAATAAGCAGCCTCTTGAAAGTCAATCCTAGAAATTGTTTCAACAAGTCCTAAAAATATGCAAATTCAAATTCTAAACACAAGATAGCCTTACATTGGACAGGACCAGTCATTTGGACCAAAAAGCCCTGTAGGACCACCAGCAGCAGCAGCACGGCCACGGCCCCCAGAGTCATTGTTGCTGCGGCCCCTCCCTCGACCACCACTCCCAGCACCTGTGCCAGAGGCACCAGCAGGACGAGCAGTTCCACAGCGATTACAGACACCACGGAAAGCAAAGTTTACATTTGCACAGCTGCTAGAAAATGGCACAAGGGATCCAATTATATATCTTTCATAACAAACAATGCACCAAAAATAAAGTAGAAGGGTCTAAAGTGCAAGAAAGAGCTGCTCACCAATGTCACATCACAGACCTTGTATTCGGACAAAACCAATCTCCATCCTGTTGCCATGCTTTTCCTGCAGCATCACCCCGTCCTCTACCTCTTCCTCCAACCCCATTCAAATCCCCAGCATCTTCCCCTTGGCCGCCAAAATCACCATCTACACTTGGTTCTCCGGCATGATCCAGTTGATTAGCAATACCCAAGTTATATGAATTGTCAACTGAATCTTTGGTCTTTGACTCAGCTATATGTACTCCAATAATGCTTCCATGAAAATCCTTTTCGTTAAACCATTCCACAGCAGCAAATGCTGCATGTGGATCTTCATATGTAACTGTTGCATCACCCTTTGGTTCGCCAGTTACTTTATCTCTATATAACCAGATCTTTGGTTGTCCAGTCCTTCTATCTTTCTGTACTTTTACAACAAATTGGAAAGGAAATATCAGGATTTATTAACTTTCCTGAACACAAAAAAAAATAATAATAATAATAAATAAATAAATAAATAATAGACATTGATTTTGCATACTAAGAAAAATGCTAATCTTTTTCTTTTTTTGAAGGCGAGAAGAATGATAATCTTACATGTTGATCTCAGGTAAAAGGGGCTTGTACGAAATCGGGGTCACTCATCAGGTGGTCCCAATGATGGATGTGACCAAGTCCAAAACCAGGGCAGTTGGACAATCCTTACCACTGAATAGAGCATTCAATGTTGACTGTTAGTCAACTCTTTTTGGACATCCACCTTTTCCTCAAATCCAAAGATTAGGATGGTCCAGCTGGCACTTTTTGGACATTATCACATCCCCCAGTCAGCAGCTTGGATCTCTTAGATGTGGTGTCATGTGTAAGATTGGGGATGCACGTGTAAGATTAGAAACTCTACCAAAATTTAGCAAAACTACAATGAAGTGTGGACTAAAATGATACCTGGTGGAACTCCCTACCTTTAGCAACCCTATGGTGCCAAAAAACTCTGCCAGCATACTCTCGTCAGTTCCAGGGGGCAAGTTACAAACGTACACTGAGCCATTTGAAGGCGATCCTCTTCCTAAATAACTTGCCATTTCAACAAATACGATCCGCTCTCATGAAATCACAGAAAATGAAAGAGCGCCCAGTTCTGGACATTGAAAAATTGCGTTACATTACATGAAAACGCCTTCATACAGGGATTAATCCATAGCTTAAAAATCATATGATGTCTCAAGGTACGTATCACAAACTGTCAAACTGCAAAAGAAACACAATTACTTGAAAGCGTTTATGGTGCATTTGGATGTTAAAACAAACTGAATATCAATAACTCAATTCAGTGAAGAGAAGATGGCAAAATTGGAGTGGCACCAATTTACTTCACAACAGCAAACTAAACTTCCGATTGCAATTCCATGCATTTCAAGTTGTGCTGCAACGAATTGTAATGGAATTTGGGCTAAGTGGAGCCTAGCCCTAGACTTGTCATTTTGTTTCTGTTGAACTATTGTAGTTTAATTCATTTGACATCCAAACAGTCTTAGCCTGGTGAACTAGATGGTATGCTTAGCATGCTTTACAAAAGTATATTCCATTCCAATCAGCATCCAAACCAAGAGATGAGTGCTTAAGAAAAAACAAAGTGATGAGTTGGTCACTTGCATCTTGGAGTTGAAAAACAAAGTACATGCTTCTGAGCATTGGACAAGTAGTTATGCATCTTGGAGTTGGTCACATGCACCTTGCGCATGGGGAACCAATGCACATCTGGACAAGTAGTCGTGCATATGTAACTATTAGACCATGGATTGGATGTCTTTGATGCATACGTGGAGCAACTTGTCAATGGCACTTTGTAGTTTCGGTGCACATGATAATCATATCTATCAGTGCACGTGTGTGACAATGTGTCACGTGAGCGACCTTTAAAGTTCAAGCATCCCACATGTGCATATGTGCCACCATCAATCTTCAAGCACTAAAAAATGTGACATGTCACATGTGTCAAATGCATACATGCACATGTGTAACTGTGCCATCAACCAATCCTTAATTTCCACACATGTGCCACAATCTATCTTGTCCATGATCGACTGTGTTTGACAAACAAGGGACAGAACAACTAGTCAGCAAAAGCATGTCCATGACCAACTAGCCTTAACAACATGCCACGAATTGCTAGTCGTGAAACAGCTTTGCCAAATCCAAACAGGCCCTTAGAATACAAGAATTTGTTGGATAGGGCCAAATAAATTATCACTTGCGGGCCTTTTCTGAAACCTTTTGTGATTATTCAACAACTGGTGGAGGACTAGATAGGGTGTGATGATAAGATCTTGGGTTCGAGCCAAGTCTACCTATACAAAAAGGATGGTATCAGTGCAATTTTTAGGAACATGGCCCGTGCAAGAGGTGACCCCACTGACTGGACAATCAGGATCCATTGCCCTGTACAACAATCCATGGTCTGTGTGATTGCTACCATTCACTATGAGTGCACTAAATCCTGAGCCTTTCTTGTTGATAGTAATAATATCCTGTCTAAGCATTACATGCACAGGAAAGTGAGAATTTCAAAAGAGAGACTTTTGGGAGTTGACATCTGCATCCGCCTTGATTGAATTGCATACACCTATTTTTCCATTTTGGGAATTGAAATGGTGAACTTGTACTAATTCCATTCCAAAAAAACGTCAATGTGGGTGTGAATGGCTTGTGTTTCTAGACACCTAACAAGGATGCAATTTTACCCTCCCCAGAATACTAGTGCAGAAGCACATGGAAAAAAGATATCAACGCGTGCAGAAATTTCAAGCAAGATACAAGTAGTTCATTGGGTAGGCCCCACCATATCATTATTATGACCAAGATGAAGTGAGCATATTACACACAGGAATCCACTGATCACATGGCATGAATGTGCCTCAATCCAAACCATCCAAATCAAGGGGCAACTGCAGAGAGGGTAGAGCACCGGTATCCAATCAATTGGATTATCATAACCTATTAGTTTTTTCTTTTTTGTTTTTTACTTTGGACGGCTGAAAAGTTTCGATTCGATGGCCACCAACTGAACAGTTAGGATCATCCGCTAAGTGTGGTTCTTAGGTTATGGCCCATCCATAATGAGGTCCGAGATTTGGACGGTTTGGATTGACGGCACATGCGTCCCATGTGTGCATTGGCTGTGTGGATTTGAAATCCATCAATCGAACGAAAACCAGAAAAGTCGAGACACCCCAACCCTAATGGAAATTTAAGATCTAATAATATCGGAAAAACGAGAACAGATTTTTGAGATTCCGATAGCGAATCAACGAGAGAGAGAGAGAGAGAGAGAGAGAGAGAGAGAGAGAGAGAGAGAGAGAGAGAGTATCGATACGTGACAAAGACGATAAGAAAGAGAGGGATAGAAACTCGCCTGGAGATGAATCTGATGAAATTTCCGCGAGTCTGATGAAATTTATGCCCCAGATATTGAAGAAAAGGGAAGAAATTGAATAAATATGGGGTTTTGGTTTGCCAAACGAAGAGAGAGAGGAGGGTTTTCAGGGGGAAGAGGACCCGCTAAAAGGACACTCGCGGCACGCGTGTCCTGGATTCGTGCCATTTGAAAGAACGGTAGACTCGTGTGCTGGACTTAGAGGATTGAAAGTAATGGCGGTGATTCATCCTCCTCGCATGTGGAACTGTGAAAGGATATTCTGACCTTCCAAATTGTAGGTCCGATTTTGGATTGAACGTATCACTAATGATCAAGCTATCCTAAGTGTTGTACCCAGTTTCCTGGACATTCTTAGAAAGCCAGTTAAAGCGAAACACGTGTCAATACACGAGGAAGCAGATAAAATTATTTCAAAGACTTAGAGGGCCTTTTACAGGATCACAGCGGGTGCAAGTCTAGTTTCACACCTCAGTTGATGGTTGGTCAATATATAAGAAACACAGTTGAACGTATTAAGCTTAAGATATAAATAACGATCGAGGACAATAAAACCTTAATAGATAGAAGTTAAACCTTGGTAAAGTTTCAAATCATCGGTGAAATTTTATAGGATGAGTAGAGAAACCAAATCAATGAAACCAGTTATTAAATTATGACTCGTGTATTTCCTGCAAAAGCCTTTAGCTTGAAGTACTGCTATGTAAACCTAGGTGGGGCCTACTGTGGGATTTTTAGAGAAATTCATACCATTTATCCGTTTTTCCATATCATTTACGGGGTTAAGCTTAAAATTGAACCAAATCCAAGTCTCAAGTTAATCATATCACACCAAAGAATGGGAATAATGATTTCAACCATTGAAATCTTGCTAGGCCTTGTAGTGATGTTTATTTGTCAGCCAATTTGTTCATAATATCATACAAACATGAATGAAGAGAAAAAACAAATATAAGCTTGATCCAAAAGTTCCATGGCCCCCAAGAATTTTTCAACAGTAGACGTTCAATTCAACTGCTTCATGTGGTGTGGTTCATTTGAACATTCTATATGAATAATTTTTTAGATCAATTATATGGTAAAATGGATGGACGAAGCGGATCAGATACATAAATCATGGTGCACCTCACAGAGTTTACTCAATACACTAAGGGCCTGTTTGGCCAATTGCATTAGGTGGGATTAAGGTGGATGGGATTGTAAAAGTAACAATAAATGTATGTGTAAGGTATTGTCCTTAGATTGGGTTTATCCCATGTTTTCCAATACCATGTTTGGAATGTATGCAATTAAAAGTAAATTCCAGGATTTCTTTTCAAATTACACTTGGGTAAAGGAAAAATTCATCATCCATGGAATTTAGAAATCTCATCTCACACTTTTCAACACAAGGCTCATTTTCCAAAGCCTATAAAATTAATTTTAATCTCATCCCACACTCCTTCCAAACATGTCATTCCCAATCTCGAGGCGGGATTAGCAATGCAATCTCATTTAATACAACTTAATACCACTGGCCAAACATGCCCTAAGCGTAGTGAGTTACTCACCACGCAATCTGCTTCTGTCAAACAAGGGCGTGGATTAGATACTAACAAGTTGAGTAGCGAGACTTGCTATTGAACTGCCGTCACCAAGTTTCATGGGCCCCACTATGATGTGTGTTTTGTATCCACACCTTTCATCAACTTGGAGAGATCATTTTAGGGCAATATCCAAAGAACGAGTTAAATCCAAAGCTCCAGTGGACCTAGCACAGAAAACGGTGGGACAATGACGCCAACCATTAAAATCTTCTAAATGCGACAAAAGTTTTAGATCAAGCTGATATTTGTGTTTTGCCTTCTTTCATGTCTTTTTTAACTTTTAAACAGGTTGGATTTCAAATAAACATTATGGTGGGCCTTAGGATAGTTTCAACTATGGGAATCACTCTCCCCACTGTTTTCTGTGGTGGGGTCCACCAAAAATTTTTATCTACCTCATTCTTTAGCTCATGCCCTAAAATGATATCTCAAAATGGATGGATGGTGTGGATACAACACATACATCATAATGAGGCCTACAGAACATGGTGACGTCACTTCAATAGAGGACTTTACTCAACCTATCAGTATCTAATCATGGACCTGTTCCGGAAACGGATTGGCTACTCCCCTGCCACCGGCCAATGGCATGTGGTCGGTGCTCTATGGTCCCCACAATGATGATGTGTTTCATCCATGCCGTCCATCTATTTTTCTAGATCATTTTTGGGTATGAGACCAAAAATAAGGTATATCCCAATCTCAAGTGGACCACATTACAAGAAACAATGTTGATTGAGCGTCGACCATTAAAAACTTTTTGGGATCCAAAAAAGTTTTGGATCAAGATGATATTTGTTTTTTCACTTCATCTGTGTCTATATGACCCGATCAACAGATTGGATGTCAAATAAACAGTACAGTAGGCCTTAAGAGGATTTTAATGGTGGATATCCAATCACTATTGTTTTCTTGTAGTGTGGTCCACCTGAGATTTATATCCCTTTCATTTTAGGGATAAAGCCATAACATGATATGTAAAAATGGATGAACGACATGGATGAAACACATATATACATCATGGCGAGGCCCTTAGAGCACTAACCACCACCCCTGGGCTAGTGGCAAGAAGAGTAGTCAATCCGTTTCCACCCGTTCCGCACTGACGCAAAAAAAGAAAAAAAAAAAAGAAGATGCGGATTGCGTCCTACCCCCGCCCGAACATCCGTCCAGGCAGGGCTCTATGGGGCCCAACGTGATGTAAGTGTTTTATCCACGTCGTTCATTGCCTTTCTCAGATCATTTTAAGATATGATCTTTAAAATGAAGCAAGTCCATAACTCCAGTGGACCACATCAAAGGAAGTTGCGGTGATAATGACACCCACCGTTAAAACCTTTTTAAGGGTGTAACGTCCCGAAAAAATCTGTACAATGACCCGAGTACCACCTCAGGTAGAAATCACTCAGGACCAAATCCTTTATAAATTAGAAGAAATTAACTAAGTGTTAAACTAGAATAGCTGTGAAATCCGCTTGAATCACTTTAAATACGATCTACAAGACCCAAAACTTGCAGAATCATCGACGCCACATTACCCTAAAATCTAGGACCAATCTCATTACCCAGTTGCTTTCGGGAGCACACCGAAACTCATATCGGACCTGGACGGCACGTCGAAAGTCCAATTACCGCAAAACTAAACGAATATGACTGCTTTGCTGGACTTGACAACCATCTCAGAAATTAAGTCCAGATAGTGTCTCGAAGCTATTCACTTGAGCCCGGAGTGAAGTGTGTGAGAAACGTGGATATCTTATAAATAAAAATCTAAATTTAAGTAATCTGAGACTTGTCGCTTGCGGGCCAAATATAAGGATTCAGACCGTCAAAATCTAACTTAAATACACCCTCAGATCAAGGGAAATTTCATACACAGGTCAGTGTACTTGTGGCCTTGATCGGTGATCGTGGACCGTTGAACTGAAACTGGTTCGCCACGGGCAATCTGTAAATTCGATCGGACCAAAAACTCAGCTTGACCTATATCCAACATAAGGGAGCTTAAGTCTAACCTTTGGCTCAAGGGGGGCTCCGAAAGTGCTCCGTTGAGCTGAAACAGCCTCCCTTTGGTTATAACCTAAGTATACCTTGGCCCTGGGGCCATTTCCATCAGTTTTAGGCCTATATAAGGACCTTAAACCCTCTCCCATTCACTCCATACGAATTTGAGAAAACCTAGGAGAGAGAAGAGAGTAAAGAGAGGGAAAGTATGGGAGAAGTAGGAGAAGATTCCTGGTACTCTATCATGCTATTCTACGTGCTTATTCATCGTTACCTAATCGCTATTTTGGCGATTCTGACTTCGTTCCAAGGTAAGAAAACCTAACCCTAATTTGTTCTAGGGTTTCCATTGTCGCTAGTAGCGAAATAGCTGACTCAATTCATGCTATAGGTCGCCAATCCGCCGTTGACAAAGACTAAGTGTCTAAAATGACTCCGTTACACGTTTACCGGCATAAGGTGCGGACTATAGACGTATAGGTTATGGTTTTCAAGGCTTTCAATGTCGGTTAATGGTTTATTCTTGACGTAGGTGTTATTTCACATGCATAAAGTGATGTCCGTTTCGTTTTTCAGTTATATGTTAACTAGGTTGAATATACTGTATTCCTCGTATTTGTAGAAAATACCATATACGTATGAATTTCGGATTTGTGATTGCCATGATTAATTGCTGTCTATGTATGCTAGATGCATGTGTATCAACTTCTGGGCGAAAGGATTAGCCCTAATACATGTTATATCAACATATGTTGTGTATGTTATTATGTGTAGCTTAAGTGTTTGTGAAAATGACTGAATGAGTATAGAATTTGCATTCGTGCTCCCCACGACTAACGGTCGTGGATATATGATTGTCGTATAGGCGACAACCCTTCGACGAAAGGATTTGCCCTAATATGTATGATAACTAATATATAATATGTATGATGGAGGGTTAGTCTAAGTGTTTGTTGAAATGATTACATGAATATGAAATCATGATTTGTGCCTACCGTGGCTATGGGATGCTAGTACATGATGATTGTGTATGTGATAACTCCTTGTCGGAAGGATTTGTCCAAGTACATATTAAAAATCGACATATGTCATGTAGGTTGATAGGTGTAGTATAAGTGTTTGATAAAATGTTTGTATGAGTAAGTAATTGGTGAATTGTACTGTATATGGGTGTTGAGATAGGGTTCTCAACTACCTTAGGGATGTGTATGATTTCCTCCATACAAGTTGTTTCGTTTCTTCGCCTTACTTGTGAAAGGCATGTGTATGGATTTTTATTTATGTTGCATCTTATAACATGCTTGATAATATAATTGGACTACTTGGTTACTTCTGTTCTGACTACTCCACGTGCTTTTTAGTTAAGGTTGAATGTGTATGGGGCTATGCTATGGTCCAGGCAATCGGTAACAGGCTTTGAGTTCGTGGCTGAGATTCATTCGCCATGTAGGACGTGTTTGACGAACCTGAGCTGTACTAGAGTTGTCGGCAGTGGTTAGGCCACACGGAGTGTTTACGCACTTCATGTCGATCAACTCGATGTGCACTCGTGCTAGTCGAGCTCGTCAAGTAACCCGATTGACCCGATGTATGTTCACCATGTTTGGACGCTACTGCTTGAACCTAAGGTACCAAACTCACCAGTGAAAACCCCGTTAACCTTGGTACCTCGATCCGCTAAGACTCATGAGCCGGACATAGTGGTATGGGACATCGTGATCGAGCTATCGGCCTACGCTGGGGTGACGAGCCTCCCCGTAGTGACTAGTGAGCAACCCAAACTTGTGAGCCGAATACGGTAGTATGAAATACTGTATTCGAACTGTCGGCCTCCATTGGTGCAGCCTGACTGTGGTCCCCAGTCGAGTTGGTGACGAGCCTTCGAAAATATATTGTCAGTTGGTAGGGCGTTGGTGGAGTGACCTCGAGTACAAAATAGGCCTACCCCGGTACAGCTTGGCTGTGGTCCCCAGTCGGGTTGGCGACGAGCCTTCAAAAATAAACTGCCAGTTGGTAGGGTTAGAGCTGTACACGAGTCGAGTATCGCCCTACTCGTACTCGGCTCTTAACGCCCGAGTGCTGCTCGTACTCGACTCTACTCGGCCAACGAGCGGAGGACCCCCCTAGCTCATTCTCAATCTTGAGTACGAGCCGAGTACTAATAAGAACAGTAAGTCAGTCCGAGTTTTGCATGAGTGCATTAGTCAGAGTACGAGCAAACACGAGTTGAGTTATGCGTCGAGTGCGAAATGAAGTTTTCAAGGTGAGTTCGAGTAGAGGCGATATCCACCATTAAAATCATCACGGGGAAAATAGCTTAGTGATTGGATATCCACCATTAAAATCATCCCAAGGCCCACGTACTATTTATTTGACATCAATATGTTGATTAGGCCCACTGAGGCCTAGATGGAGGAAAAAACAAATATCGGACGAGTTCTTAATCCAAAACTCTGTGGTGTACTTAGGCTACCGTGAGATCCAAAAAATGAGGCGAGATCCAAATCTTTGTGGACCACCCCAAAGGAATCAAGTGCAATGTATTCATACTTTGGAGACCGATCGTGATCTTTCTATGGTGCGGTCCAACTGTGTTACAACTTGATCAAAATATAATGGATGGACGACGTGCATAAAATACATGCATCATAAACATATATGGGGCGGAAATGGATCGGCTAGTGAGTTCTACTCGACCCTACGATTTTCGGTGATTTGTGGGCCCCACCGTGATGTCGTGTTTCATTCCTACCTGTCCACCCATTTTTCGATCATTTTATTAGGTTAATCTCAAATATTAGGTTAATCCCAAAACTATATTAAACAATTTCTATATTAACATATATTAAACAATTTTTAAAAATAAAAAAAAAAAAATCAAACCCCACACACACACGGGCGAGTTCTAAGGAAGGCATGTGGAACGGCCGTAGGAAATATACGTGAGAGCGGGCGATGACGGATGAGTGGCGGCACAGCGGGGATGATCTGCGACATCGGACAAGTGGCACCATCCGAGCTCCATTACTCAACCTCACGGAAGATAACATGCAGCAGGAGCGAGCGGCGGTCCCACACAACACACGTCGGACACAGGGGACAAGAGCTAGTGAGATAGAGAGAGAGGGAAGAAAGAGGGACTTTTGGGAGTCCCAAGGAAGGGTAATAGGAGAGGAGGGAAGAGAGAGAGAGAGAGAGAGAGAGAGAGAGAGAGAGAGAGAGAGAGATCTATCAATTTGTTTTTTCAAACGGGTTTGGGCGCTCGCTGGTTGAAAATGACGTGTAGGTGGGGTAAGGTTTTTTTTAGGTGGGCTTATATATACGGTTACGAGTCAAGTACGAGTCGAGCACACGAGTCGAGTACCGAGTCGAGTACCTCTAGACTCGTACTCGAATTCGAAAGTCACTCGTGAAAGTCAAACGTAAGCGAGTGAAGAACCCCATCCTCTGATTATCACTTGACTCAATTTGCTACCAACTCGAGTGAGTCGAGTATTCAGTCAGTCGGATGCATTTGTACTCGAGCCTTAGTCGATTAGTTCGTGTCTGAGTCGCTCTAGGTAGGGTGTTGGTGGTAGTGACCTGAACTTGCCTATCGTATGCGATTAATTAGGATTGACGACCCTAGATGGATCATTGTTTGGGAATTGATATAAGGGAAGTACCTTAGTTTCCCAATCCTACTGTATGAAAAAGACTAATAAGAACTTGATAATTATATGCATGCACTGCATTACGCGTGCGTTCAGGCGTAGCAGGTCAAACACTGAGGCAACGTTGTTCATAGGCGAACGTGAAATGAAGTCGCTGAGGGAGCGTAGGCGAGGGCATGCATCATACATTCATACCATTCTTGCAATAACAAGAGTACTTAGGGATGTGTGATTTACTGTTTTATCATTACTGCTTGATTGAATTGATAACATTCTAACCCTTGCCTTATTGTTCCACTGAGTTGATCACTCACTCTCACGTTACGTGACGGTGTTTTAAACACCAACCAGACTCTGTCTTGATTTCAGATGACGGCGTGACCCCTGAGGCGGAGCCTGACTACTACGATGATCAGTACGAGTTCTCTTATATGCAGTTCTCCGGTGGCTTCGCTTAGGCTATCCGGATTGACGGGGCTACAGGGATTATCATTGTAGTTGTACTATTTTGACATTTTGATTTTTGAGACTATTACATGTATATGTGACTCAGTGATGTATTCATACTTTGGAGACCGATCGTGATCTTTGACTTATATACGTGTATTTATGTCTTTCAGTCTTCCGCTTGCGTTTTATAACTTGATCTGGAGTATGAATTATTGTTTTGGTATAATCCTACTCATGATTAATGCACTAACACAGACAACATTGAATCATAAACATATATGTTGCATAAGTGATATTTTGGAACTCGGGAGTTGAGTCCCTACTCGACCCCTGATTTTTAGGGCGTTACAAAGGGCCACCGTGATGTTGTTTTTTTTTTTTACCATCCAACCTATTCAAAAGGTCATGTAGACGTGGATGAAGTGAAAATACAAATATCAGATTGATCCGAAACTTCTCCATCTCCCAAGAAGTTTTTAATGGTGGATGTTCAATCCCTAACTTGTGGTCCACTTGATCCCTGGACCTGACTCATTTTTTAGATCATATCTTAAAATGATATGAGAAAAACGGATGGATAGGGTGGATTTCTCAAGATAAGCCCCAACTAAGTTTCTAAGGAAGGACCTTCATGTGGGAGGCTTCCGTAGGAAATATACATGAGAGAGAGCCAGTTCCACCAGTTTTGTTTCTCCACTCTCCTATAAAATCTCACCTTCCTCCCTATAAAATCTCACTGTTCTTTTAAAAATTTCACCATCCAACTGCTAGCATAGTGCCAACACTCAACCTCACGGGAAGATAACATGCAGTTGAGCGCATAGTACCGTTTCCCACACACACACACACACACACACACACACACACACACACAACATACTAAAATAAAGGATCTAAAGAAGAAAAGAATCTAGAAATACTTTTAGACTGTCATAACAGTTACAAAAATAGAAGAAGGATCTGGAAGAATAAGCTAATGTAGAAATCTATAAATAGCAGAAGAATATGATGAAAAAAGGCATACCAACAACAATCAATCAAATCTATCAATTTGTCTTTTATCTCATATTATCCTAGGAGTAACAGTATTTCTTAACCATAATATTTAGTTGTAATCCAAGTCTACGCTCATACACTGGATTTGTTCTTTATCTAATATTGAACGATTCTTTTAAGAGATGCATTCTTACAGTTGCTCATAGTGATCAATTATAAGTTATTCTTTTTTTAAAAAAAAATTTGCACTGGTATTCTGAAAGTCATTTCTTGTGAAAGTCACAAAGTAACCCTTCTTCGGAGGAAGAACCTCCATCCTCTGATTATCACTTGATCATTATCAATTTGTATAAGTGTCTGAGTAAGAGACCAATCTTCTCAGAATCTGATCATATACATTCATATTGGACGCATTTGCTTATTTTGGCGCTTGGTGGTCGAAGTTGATTAGTTTGGATCAAGTCGCTTAATCGATTTTGGCACGCCCACACAATTGAAAATAAATCGAGCCACCAACATTTTTTGGTACGCCCGGTGAGACTACAAATTACTTGGTTGCCATAACATTTGGTTGACTCAAGTATATTTGTCGGTGCAATATTCATTCGGAATCATGAGTAAAGAGGTGGTTGTAATACTTCTACAGTTGTTGTTGTGGCTAACGAGCCTCTCACTCGTGAATAGTTACAAGTCAACAAGTGTCGGAGCAAGGACATCTACCACCTAGTCCAGTGCATGTTCCTCCAAATCTATATAGATCATCGATATCTCAAGTTGAACCTCTTAAGATTATGTTGGCTGGGATAGTTGATATGCAAAGGGGGTTTCAACACGTCGCAAAACTATTACAAGTTCATGTAGAACACTCACGAGTTCAAAGCAAGGCTTTCAATAGCTGGATGGTCGGCCACACTGAGAGTATGAATCGATTAGTGGCTTTGTGCGTTGATAAAGCACTTGTTCCACCTCAACAACGGGCTGATGCAAGTTCTATTGGAAATCTAGCACTTGTACCACCAGGCCAACCGATGCCAAAGACACTTCTATTCCAATAAAACATACCACATGTTCCTATCCCTGGTCCAATCTAGTATGTGCGAAATTCACTGATACCGATAGATTTCAGACGTCCTGAACATGTTCCTATCCAGGACATACGAAATTCACTGCCACCGGTAAAAATAAGAATGTAATTCATGAAGCCAAGAATCAATAGATGCCTGGGGAGGGGGGAACCCTTACCTAGAAATCAACCGTATAATGAACAATAATATCAAGATGGCCCTGAAGTATCTGAAGTTGCTGCACAACAATACTAGGAGCATAACTAAATTGTTCAACTAGTTCATGAAGTAGAAGCCTGAGTACTCGGCTGAACTACAACTGTAGTTTATCATAAGCCATATCCTGACTGAATCAACCAGAAATATCCATTGTTGATAAATTATCGACCTAACTTTACGTTGTTTACAGGCGATACGGGTCAATCTACCCTGTAACACATACATGTCGATTTACTATACAATGTGAAGAATTGGCCAATAATGAATATTATAAATTACAGCTATTTAAGCATTCACTCACTGGGGTAGCCTTTACTTGATATTCCAATTTAGTACTAAATTTTCATACAAATTTGGCAAGAGATGGAAGCAAAAAATATTTATGCTTGGTTCTTTTATAAGGACAGAGAAATTTTTATGGCCAATCTTGCTCGTTTTCGGCAATTGTCAAGGAAATTGATCGAGAATTATATTGCTTGGTCTAAAAGAGCAAAAAGACAATGCAAAGTAGTTACGACCGAGATAGAATTTGTCCAATTGGCTTAAGATAGACGAGATGTCAAGATTCGAAAGAAGTTTATCATAATGGAATTCACAGATCTTTATAGTTTAACCAGAAAGGTGTCTCGATATAAGGCCCTGCTTCAAGAGTCAATAAGGTAAAAGAATTCATCGGCAGAGACATATTATTATGACTCTAATTATAATGTTGCAGTGGCTGAAATAGTAGTTAAACGGTCATTCATATGTTCAGCCTTGGTTAAAGCAGAGACAGTGACATCCTTTAATCAGAAGTTCAATGATCCTGCACCTTTGATATTTCTTATGTTGATGAAATCTTTGATATTATGTTAGCTGTCAAATTTATTAAAATTTCAATTAATCATAAGTTTCCAACAGGTGAAGAATTGAAGAAAATTAATTACTGTAAATAACATGGAACTCGATCGCATTCCACAAAAAAAAATGTGTTATTTTCATGAATGTTATTCATTATAATATCGATAAAGAGTTGCTGAATTTTTCTAAAAAAGAAGCAATGTTGATCGATATTGATACATTTCCATCCAATATAGAGATCAATATGGCCACCATCAATCATCGAAGGCTGGTTCAGCCATGACAAAAAGATCAATCTTGAAGTTCAGATGAATCAACCCAAAGAGCAAAAATGGCATGAGTGGTGTGAAGCCAGAGATTGCGGTCGACCAAACCGAAGCATATTTAAGGAAAACAACATTAAATTATCAGCAACTTTATGAGATATGTTATTGACCGAAATATCTAGCAAGATGATCAAGCAATCAGAATTATGAGGAAAGAAACGTCTTTTACCCTCATAATGACAAATACGTCAGTGGTTACTCTCAAACTGTTCAAGTGCAAAGGATGGTTAAGCATTGGGCTGAGCAAGAAGGTGTTTGGAAAAGGTTGAGTCATCCAAAATTCCCAGCTATACCTGAGGATATGACTCGTACCTAGAAACGTCGTTGGCAAAAACAACAGGCAGCAAAGAGAAGTCAATTAGTCATTGCTTTTATATCAATCATAAATGTATCAGCCAACTCGACCAAGGCTGGTAGTGCCAAAGTCAGAAGGAGAATAACATATATTGGCCGATATAGAAGAATCAATTGGATTTTGTGTGGATCATGACTCGGTCGAAAATCCTAATTATGATAATATATGAATGAACGTGGAAGGATCGACTGAATACTTTAGTGCTGAGGAATTTTCGGATGATATTCTGATTGAAGAGTTGCTTGCTAATGCAAGAGCATTAGATTCATCTTATTTTAAACTGAATAAAAGAAGCATAAACGAAGCTGCACGTGAAGTGGATACTCAACCGGATTTGGAAACACCTGGGTCATTGTCCAAATTTGGTCTACAATTTAGCTCATTACCACCAATTATATTGGATTGTAATATGGTGTTGAATATACCATTAAGTTTTCAGGCTAAACCATCTCAACCGAGCATGACGAAAGGAGGTGTGAAAGAATTAGGCTCGTTGATAATTATACAGTATGAATCTTTTAACTCCGATAACGAAGCCAAAAAGGTGTCAATTGCGACTGTAACATCCCAAATTTTCGCAGCCCGAGTACATACTCGTGCTTAAGAATTTCGGTTGTTAATAATGTAAAAATTGGATGCTTCAAAATTGCGCCTTGTTTTTTTTTTTTTTTTTTTTCCCATTTAGATCTAGTTACATTCATGAGGGTAACCATTCACGAGAGTAAAATCAACTGTATTTATTATTTTATTATATTAAAAGAATTTAACAAATTATCAAATGCCCTCTCAATGGGAGCTTATTACATTATCAAAGTTTGCAGCGAAAATGAATAAAACTAAACATAAAACTCTCTTTATTTATTTAGAATAATCTTCCGCAGGGGATTATCATCCGTGTCTTCAATCTGCACATCACCTGCATCATCTGTACGGTTAGAGAGGGTCAATGCCCTATTCATAGCGATGATTATCCTTTAAGATTAACAATAATTCAAGAGATTCATAAGAGCGATGTGAGGGTTCTGATACGTCTCGTATTTCACCATTACGAGTGGTATCAGTATGCGCAACCAATATATATATGAATGCATGCCTAGCAAAGTGTGTGCGGTCCATCATACGTAGTAATCATCATAATGTGGAATATAATTCATAGAAAATCCGGCTCGCCCCACATCCCATACTACGGAGATTTGTCGGCATGTCCAACATTAACGTGGATTTATGCAAATATTTCAAGGTAACACAACAACGCGATTGAGAGATTTACGTGACACGATGTGTTTATGAAGCGACTATTAGCAACATCCAATCTTAAGAAGTGATGTAACACACATGGTAATTTACTTACATCGATTGTGCACCACTCACCAACCCACAGGATTACGTGCCGACCAAGAGGGCCGCTATTCAAAACGCATTACATCCACAATAATATATATAAAGTCTATAACACATCACTTGCATCAATAGAGAAATAAGTTGAACCATGAGAATTTTGGAATTCCAAGACACATTCCCAAGCCATAAAGGGAAGTAGCACAGGATTGACCTAATAAAGGAGAAGAGTAGTAATAAGCTAACTTAATAAAAGAGAATAGTAGAAAATAGGCTAACTCAGCAAAAATTAGGGGAGTGGAGCAAAAGGATAACTCAATATAGAGTGGAAGCACGCGTCACTCTCAAAATTGGTAAAGGGCAAAGCTTATACTCATCACCCCACATAAATTCATAAAAATCGCGCATAACTAAAATCATACCTTAACCATAATTCCCAAATGGATAAATAATTGATAATGGTAAACCAATAAATTGCATGGAAAAATACAATAATATGGAAGTATACAAAAATAAGATAAATCATATCAACTCAAATTAGTCTTAGCTTTA
This sequence comes from Magnolia changhungtana, assembly GCA_030180095.1. Lineage (NCBI taxonomy): Eukaryota > Viridiplantae > Streptophyta > Magnoliopsida > Magnoliales > Magnoliaceae > Magnolia > Magnolia changhungtana. The sequence goes on from JASAUF010000662.1 coordinate 3,866,256, forward strand.
AAGGAATCCCTCACCTTAACCTTGGATTTAAACCTTATGTAGATATCCATGTAGGAAAGCTTGTATACGAATCACGACATCGCTTGAGTAAGAAGGAAACACCACATGTGTAGAGAAGGAAGATGATGATGGCGTTTAGGCTTTCTCCTTCTCTTTCTCTTTCTCTTTCTCTCTCTTCTTTAGGCGTTGGGAGATTTGGGCGTGTGAGTTGAGAGGGGATGCACACTCCTTTTATAAAGGAGTGGGCGTGTGAGAGGGGTGTGTTTCACATCCCACTTGGATTAGGTTTCTCCAATTTGCCCTTTTATGACAATCTTTCTTTACATCTAATTCATCAATTGTGTTAGGGTCATCAAATAGAGCCGGAGTATATAATTTTCTTGGTGATCCAAAATTTAGATTGACCTATCTTGAAAATTCTCACTACGGGTGCTAAAACGAACTTGATTTTAATTAATGGTCTACACTTGATGATCAGAGCTTAATTTTGGGAGAAATGTGTAGTCAGGATAGAAAAATGGTTAGATAAAATTGGTGGTTGATCGTTGGTGGAAAGGCCTAAATATAAATTTTCACCTTTTGTACTAAAAAGAAGGAACTGACTTCAACCTTTAATGATGTAAGATCATAAATCAGAGTCTAAATTTTGTATAACCTTGTAGTCATATGAGAACAAAATGTGGTCCAAATTTGAGTTGCGATGGATGACAGGAAGTGGTTAAATTGGAAGATTCAGATTTATAAAGAGTTGGTAAGCCTTAAAAGGATAACTTCGTGCTTAAGGAAAAACTTACCAAAGTGGAGTCTTCATATTTCACACTTGGTACATATGATGGACAATCCAAGTCGTTCATATGAAGTGAAATATCCTATTACGACTACCCACGAAGTTTTTTCACTCAATGGACACCAAAATCAATGGTTAAGGGGTTGATTTGTCAATTGGATCACTTTTACAATGATCTAAGGGCTAAAATTTGACATGTATTGTTAATTTATAATACATAGGTATGGTATAAAATTTTACATCAAATGGATCGTGAGAATCATGTGATATAGAATTCAAGGGTCTAGGTTAATGACATTTTCGTAATTATTGTTGATATGAGAGTTTTGAAAAATCTAATGGTTCTACATATTTATAAGCACGTTTTTAAGTAATTTTTATAAAAGAAGTTATATCTAAATCATTATGAATAAAGAATTATTCACCAAATTAATTAAGAGAATGTACATATATTAACCAACATAATGGATGGTCAGATGACATGTTACAAATAGAAAAACTTGATGGTTAGTACTCTGATCATGTACGTAAGTGGGTGTATGGTCAGTTTTATAAACGGATGAACATAAAGTGGATTTTTGGAGTGATCGAGAGGTAGAACATGTACACCGTTAGATTAAAGTAACTCGTTCACATATGTAAGTTCCTCAGATTGTAGTTTTTATGATAAGTTAAGCATATTCATAGGTGGTGAATAACATGAAGGGACCAGAATCTTTATTTGATATATGTACGAGCGGATGCTTAGATTAAGTAGCTAGTTTACTATGATTAGGTGGTCCAAACTCAGAGTGGACGGTCATATTTCTTTACCTAACAATGAATAGTTGATTGAACGGTTGGTTATGATGGACAAGTGAGAATACTTGGGTATATGATTATCCTATCTCAAAATCAACGGTTAGATAGGTTGATCTATGAATGAAAATTATTTCCAATGGTTAGATTCGTGTTAGAGAATGGATGCAAGGTTAAATAGCTAGCTTAGTATCTTACACATGTACATAATAAGTTAAATTTCACAGTAACACTCGAGAACTTTCAATACTCGGATATTGAAAAGTTCGGGGTGTTACAAGGACGGTCGAATCAGGGTCACCTTCTAAAAAAATCATTTTTAAAATGTCGACTCTTACAATGACCCAATATTTGAAATCATTACATATCTCTGTTCACTTGGAAGGATATATGATCACTCGAATTTTACTAGACAATGGAGCTATTATTAACATTTTACCAACCAGAATAATGGCTAAATTAGGAAAGTTCAAGATGACCTTATCTGATCGAGGTCACAATGAGTAGTTTCACTGGAATAATAATACAAACACATGGCGTTTTACTAGTCGAATTAATGATGGGGACCAAGAAAGTACTAGCCGCTTTCTTTATAGTCGATACTTTATCAAACTATAATGCTTTGCTTGGATGAAATTGGATTAATTCATCTTCCTGCATCCCATCATAGGAAACTGAAGATGGTATTGAAATAAAGGATTTGAAATCAACTTTAGAGAAATTGGAGGATTCTCAGGTTCAGGTTCAAGATCCTTTGGTATAAGTAAATTTAGGGATTGAGCAACATCTCAAACCTACTTTTATTAGTAGATTGATGGATTCCCAAACACAAGTTGAGCTCCTTAATTTACTTAAAGAGTATGTCGACTGCTTTGCTTTGGATTATCATGAGTTGCTTGGATTAGATTGACATCTGGTTGAACACAAGTTACCCATAAAGGAGGGATATCAGCCACATAAGCAGCCGCCTAGGTAGATGACTATCGAAATAATGCAAAAGATCAATGAGAAATGCAAGTAGCTTTTGAAAGCATGCTTTATTAAACTCATCAAATATGTTGAATATATTTCAAACACAATACCAGTTATCAAGAAGAATGGTAAGATCAGAGTGTGCATTAATTTTCAAATTTTAAATCAAGCCACACAAAAAGGACGAGTATCTCATGCCTACAGTCGATCAACTAATCGATCGGAAAACTGAGCATCCAATGATATCCTTTATGGATGACCATTCAAGATATAATCAAATAAATATTGTAGTAGAGGATGTCCTAAAGACAACTTTTAGATGTCATGATCCTTTATGTATGTTTTGTTGGGTCGTAATGCCTTTTGGGCTTAGAAATGTCGGAGCTACTTATCAAAGAGCCATGAACGACATTTTTCATGATATGATTAACCATTCATAGAAATTTTCATCGATAACATAGTGGTCAAATCGGCCAGCTTGACTGTAACATCCTGGAAAATTCTGTACTTAAACCTTAGTATGTCCACGAGCAGAGCCGTCAAGGGACCGTACTAGTGCAACTAAATTGACAAACCCGACTAGGATCAGCGGACTTAAGACATTTGGGGTCAAATAACCATTTCCTCAAACTGTGAACGGGTAACGCCAGTTAATCCCAACGCTAGCCGAGGCCCGTGACTAATACCAGGGATCTACTTCCCTCGGAAGTGCCCCGATTTGTCGTATTAGATCTAGACTGCACAGCGGTGCTTCGCTAAACCCGAAACTATAAAATAATATCCATCTTGTCGGGCTTGACGTCCATAAAGGGCGTTGAGTCAGGATGGTGCCTAGGATCACTTAACTTGGACCCACAAGCGGGGTGCATGGGATGTGTGAATGTCTTGGGTGATGACTTGAAATTTGAGTAAAGTTAGCACCCTCATTCGATCGCAAAGTTATAACCTTCGAATCATTGGGTGACGACCAAACTTAGGGCACTGATCAAGATTACTACCCTACCCAAATCCATATAATGCGGGATCCGATCGACGATCGATCGTTGTCAATTTGAGGAAGGGCCCTTCTGGTTGATTAGTGCACCTGGTCATTAGAGGGTTGTGTCAGATCATATATCCCTAAGTGGGGCACCTATCTAAGGGCACAGATTGCCCCGCTTACCTCCCATATGACCCCATTAGCCTGAAATGACCCCCCTAGGGTTAGTATAGTGGACAAAGTGCCATTGGGGCCATTTGGGCACAAATTGGCACTATAAACACCCTCTTATCTCACACCCCCTCCGCTTACACGAATTCAGTGCCCTAACCTTAAATTTGAGAGAGAGAAAGAGAAGAAACAAGAGGAAAAAGGGGTGTGAGAGAAGGATTGATCGGGAGAGATTGTTCTTCCCTCCTTCAGTCATTGTCTGTGCCACAACGAGAACCTTCTTCGGATCTTCCTAGTAGCAATAAGGTAAGATCTAACCCTTGTTTCCAAACCTTAGAGCAATTAGAGGTTTTTTTCACAAATTCCTTATAAACCCTCGTGTATTGCATAGATCTCAATGATTTCCTCTGAAACCCTAACCCTAAGAACTTTAAGTTGTGCGACTCATTGAAAATGTATAGACCATTATCCTCATGTTGCTTTTTATCGACCATTGAGGGTCCAGTTAATGATCTCTTATAGTGAATATTTTATCGATTGCTAGCATGTCCATATTTCGAGTTTGATTGCAACATGTATCATTAGTTGTTTATGAAGGCTCATATGTTTGATAAAATGCCTGAGTAATTGAATGTGTTGTTCTATTGATGCTCACATGCTTGACGGAATGCCTGGGTAGATGTGTGGTTCTATTGATACTCACATGTTTGATAAAATGCCTAAGTAGATATATGGTTCTATTGATGATCACATGTTTGATAAAAATGCCCAAGTAGATGTATGGTTCTGTTGATGCTCACACGTATGATTTAATGCTTTAGTGAATGTATTTTCTATGAATGCTCACATGTTCGATGAAATGCTTGAGTGGTTATACTGTAATGCCCTAAATTTTCATGGCTCGAGTTTATACTTGTGCCCGAGAATTTCAGGTGTTAATAATGTAAAAATTGGATGCTTCAGAATCGTACCTCATTATTATTATTATTATTATTTTTTTGTTTAGATCACATCCAGTTACATTCACAACGGTAACCATTTACAAGAATAAAATCATCTATACTTCTTATTTCATCAAGACATAAAATTCAACCAGTTATCTAACGCCCTCTAAAATGGGAGCTTATTATATTATCAAAGTTTGCAACGGAATAAATAAAACTAATCGTGTGATATTCTTATTCTCTATTCGAACATATCTTTTACAGAACGGTCATCATCCGTATCATCAACCTGTATTTTGCCTGCAGTATCCGTATGGTTGGAGAGGGTCAACGGCCTACTCATAGTGGTAGTTATCCTTTAAAGTTTAGAATGATTTAAGTGATTCATAAGAATAACAGTCAGGTTCCAATACATCTCATACTCTACAAATAGAAGTGGTATCGATATGCACAACCATTCTATGTGAAATGCATGCCTAACAAAGTATATGCAGTCTATCACACTCAGTGATCATCATAATGTGGAAAGTAGTTTAAAGATATCTGACTCGCCCCGCATCCCATACTACAGAGATTTTTTGGCGTGTCCAACGTTAACGTAGATTTATGCGAACATCTCAAGGCAACACAACACGCGATTGGAATATTTACGTGACACGATTTGTTCATGGAGCGACTATTTACGACATCCAATCCTGAGAAGTGATGTAACACGTATGACGGTTTACTTACATCAATTGTGCACCACTACCCAACCTACGAGATTATGTGCTGGCCAAGAGGGTCACTACCTGAAACGTATTACGTCTACGATAATATATTAATCGCTACGATAATATATTAATCACTATAAGTGGGATTTCCAACATAATACTTGTATTGTGTGATATTGATGCAGTAATTAAAATTACATATCAATGATTTACATAGTGAAGATAAATGACATTAAAATTTGAAGTAAGAAAGAGGAAATCAAATCAATTAAATTGCAAAATTTAAAGGAAAAACCCTCACTTTTTAAGATAGATCGACTTCTAATTGCTACGGTTTGGTGTATTTGTACTTTACGTCCAAGATTTGATCATGATTAACATACTTCATGTGGTTACATCATAATAACACACGGTTAGTACAAATAAAATAAATGACTAGGTTTGGGCCCGCGATGTAGGTCTAAGGTAATATAATTTAATAATTTAATTTGAAAACTTTAATTAGGTTATTACATAGTTGGACAACTTACCTTATTCAGCCCCTAGATTTCAGCATGACAACTTGAATCCAAGAAATTGTTATAAAGAATCTGGACTTTTACTGAATTGAACACGCGAACTCAACAGATTTGAGTCGAGTCGGCATAACCCGAACTCTATCTTTCTCTTATTTTTCTTCTCTTTTCTTCCTTTCGCCTTCTTTTCTATTCTTCTGTTTTCTCTCTAGTAGAACTCATCCAACAACGAGAGTTGGAGATCGCGACTCATTGAATCTGCAACATAGTAACGCACACTCCCCCTTTTTTTTTTCAATCGATCTCTCTCTTTCTCTCTCTTACGTTATACAGTGGTGTTCTCTTTTCCATGCTGTCCCTTTATAAGTTTCAGACATACTCAAGAGGTAACGAGTCCCTATTTTATTGCAACAACACCTTGGCCAGTTTGAGCTTATATGACATGCGAAGGAATCTCATACGTACCAAGTCGTGTGAAGAGCAACACCGGTCAATCATGGCGTAGATGGTTGATTGGTTTAGCTTAGTACTCTAGGGGAATGGGGACATTCAGATGGGCCATCTGATGTATGGATTTGATCTTGAAATGGAGCAACTTTAGTGATTGACGGTCAACACTCAAATGAGGAAGACAATCGTTGTTTTAATGGCAGGTTTCGTTTCGTCCCATCTTCCTTTGAGGTGATCATTGTGGATGGTTCAGATGGATGCATGAAGCTTGTGGTCATTGAAAATCTAAGGTTCAATAGGTTCGGTCAATGGTTTTCGTGAAAGAAAGCTCCGCGAGGTGCATCTTAGTTTCGGAAAAAATGGAAAGATGCCGGGATAATCTCACTTCTCCCGTCTCCTATTGTCAGGAGGCGTCGGAAATTCCTCTGAGGATTGGATAGCTCGGATTTGATAGAGGATCTCCAAACTGATAGTTCTTGGTGGAGAAGTTCCTCTCAAACTCGTGTTTATCAGCCGCTGTTACGGCGGGCGGAAACTCCAATTTTTGGCTCGACTTTCGGTGATCAGATGGGGCCCACTATGATCGGTTTTGAAAGATCCACTTTGTCCATCTATTTCTCCATATCATGTTAGGACATGGGGTTAAAAATGTGGCAGATCCATTAATCAGGTGGACCACACGATTGAAGTAGTTGAAGACGTTCACTTTTAAAGTGCTTCCGAGATTAGAAATTTAGGGAAAGAAATTTCATTCAAATATGTCTATGTACGTGAGGGTAGCTTGGACGCAGACACGGGTTGTCTGTAGGTATAATGTGGGGTCCATCATGATATTGATAAGGAATCCACTCCATTCATCGGTCTAAGCAGGTCGTGTTGGGCGACGAGACCAAATATGGAGTTGATCTGAGGCTTAAGTAAGCTTATCTTTAAAGTAATCTTAACGGGTACCAAAATGAACTTCACCTTAATTATTAGTCCATGCTTAATGATCAGGGCTCAATTTTTGAAGGAAATGTGTAATCAGGATAGGTGAATGATTGGGCAAAATTTGGTGGTTGATCGATAGTGGGAAAAGCCAATATCTAAAGTTTCACCTTTTGCGTCAAAAGGAAGGAATTGACTTTAACATTCAATGGTGTAGGATCATAGATCGGGGTCTAAATTTTATATCATCTCATGATCATATGAGTCTAAAGTGTGGTCAAGTTTGAGTTACGATGGACAGTGGAAAGTGGTTAAATCGGAAGATATAAATTTATAAAAAATCGATAAGCCTAAATGGGAGAACTTCGCGCCTAAGGAAAATGACACCAAAGTGGGGTCTTCATATTTCACACTTGGTCCATATGATAGGCAATCTAAGTCGTTCATATGAAGGAAAATATCCTACTACGACAACGTACAAACTTTCATTACTTGATGGACACTAAAACCAAGGGTTAAGGGACTTATTTATCAATTGGACCACTTACATTATGATCTAATGGCTGAAATTCGATGCGTGTGGTTAATTTATAATAGATAGACATGGGACAAAAATTCACATTAAATGTATCATGAGAACCATGTGATCTAGAATTTAGGGGTCTAGGTTAATGGTATTTTTCATAATTATTACTGAAATGAGAGTTTTGAGAAATCTAATAATTCTACATGGTTATAGGCATGTTTCTAAGCAATTCTTATAAAAGAAGTTATATCTAAATCATTATGAATAAACTATTATTCACTAAATTAATTAAGGAAAGGTACGTATATCAACCGACATAATGGATGGTCAGATGACATGTTAAAAATAGTAAAACTTGATGGTTAGTATTCTGACCATGTATGCAGGTGGATGTATAGTCAGTTTCGTAAAAAGGTGAACACAAAATGAGTTTTTAAAGTGATCAAGAGGTAGAAAATGTATACCATTAAATTTAAGCGACTTATTTACATTTGTAAGTTCCTCAGATTGTAGTTATGATTGTGGGTTAAGCATATTAATAGGTGGTGAACAAGATGAACGGATCAAAATCTTGATTCGAAAGTGTACAAGTAGATGTAGAGATCAGGTAGTTAGCTTAATATGATCAGGCGGTCTAAAGTCAAAATGGACAATCAAATATCTTTACCTAGCAGTGAATAGTTGATTGAATGGTCAATTATGATGGACAAGTGAGAATATTTGGATATACGATGATTATGACTTAAAATCAATGGTCAGATGACTTGATTTATGGATGAAGATTATTTTCAATGGTCATTTAGATGTAAGGTTAGGATGGACTAAATTGGTATTGTACACATGTATATACTAAGTTAAATTTCATGGTAACACTCGAGAACTTTCAATACTTGAGTATTGAAAAGTTCAGGGTGTTACAATCTACCCCTCTTAAATAAAATTTCATCCCCGAACGTTAATTACTTCTAGCATTTACATTGATTTCTTATGTTAAAGTTTCCACTATATTCCTCGCGAGATAGATATATGTCTAGGTGTATGTATAGTTAGCTACGTAAAAGCGGGGCGCTACATGTATAGTGTCACCTATTCTACGATTACATGATGTTTTGCTTAGGTCGTAGCGATACTTAGGATTGCTACGACGTTAGGTTAGTTGGCTAACCGTCATAATTACCGGGGTAACCCAATTTAGGCCGGCCACTCTAGACTTGTTCAGTCGACCTGGGTCGAACACGGACGACCGACAGTAGCTAGACTACGCGAGATGCTCGCATCCAATGTCGGTCGATGTTGAGTATCAAATATTACATATTTTCCCCATTTATATCTTGGTTTTATGAACATGATACTACTTAATGGTCTATTTTATACATGTTTGTGTTGCAAGGTGAATTTGAGAGCTTGGATTAAAAAGAATACTAAAAGCATGGATTTAATGCTCAAGAATCACCAAGCCAAAGATTGGATCTTAGAAGACCAAGAATAAAGAATTTACATGCCAAAGATCCAAGAAAACCAAGTGAAGAATGAAGAGAATCGAAGACTTGAAGTGAAGAAAAGGAATCCTAAAAATTTATGTGTTTCGACTAGCCCCGGCTCTGCCTCGACTAGCCTAAGAAACTTCGGCTCAAACTTTAGCAACATTATTTTCTAAATTTATGCGATCTTCGACCAGTTGAAGGTGACCCTTGCTGACTGTGTAAATTTGAGGCAGTTTCTGGATTTTTCCAACTCGGTGCGAAAGTTGGAGTTCCCCAACTATAAATAGGAATTCCTAGAATGTTCCTAGGCATCTTTTAGGGTTTAAGGAGTGGAGAAAAATAGCAGAGAGCCACCACCAAGAGTTTTTCTTCTTTTTCCTTAGTTTGTTTTTATGTTTTATTTAAGAGTTCTTAGTTCAATCATGTCTATGGTTAGCTAAACCTCTTAGCTAAGGCTAAGAGGTAAAGCTTGTAGCGTGATTGTGAATTTTTTTTTACTTTGATTCATGTTTATTTTGAACTTCATTGATTTCTAGTTGATTTTAAGGAATATTTTCAGTTTTTAATGATTTATTGTGATTCCAATTACAATAGATCTGTGATAGCTTTAAATATCTTCTTTTCCTCTTTGAGATTATAGGATTGGTAAATCTTATTATTCACCATCGTCACTTGGGCATGGTAGGGTAATAAAATTCCTTCCAAAATTTTATAATTCTTTTTTATTGAGACTAGATCAATGAGAAGTTTAGAGATTTGACCATCTCTTTCTCTAATTGGATAAGATAGGACTTTGATTCCAGTTAGACCTCTTGACTCATGCAAGGTAGCATCTCAATTGCTACAAGTGGATCCTTGGCACCCTAGTTCCTACCTTTCAATTGTTAGTTTGATCGATATTCACAATTACTTATTTTATTTCAAGATTTCTAACTTAGATCTTTTTCTAGTTCTAGTTACTTTTAGAATACGCACAAGTTTAGTCCTTATGGATTCAACCTCGATCTCACCGAGATTATTACTACATCGCGACCCTACACTTGGGGTTGTGAACAAGTTTTTGGCGCCGTTGTCGTGGACTATGGCTGCATTTTTCTGAAATTAATTAGTGTTAGAATTAGGTTAAGATTAGGACTAACTTTCTGTTTTGTTTCTAGTTTAGGATTTTTCTGCTTTGTTTTTAGAAACTAACATTGTTTTCTATTTTGTAGGGTCATAACATAGAACTCCAATCTGGTAACGTTCTTCTAACTTCTTCCCTCTACTTGCTTTCCATACTTGCTATAGGAATTAGAAGATAGAATTAAAATTTGGTGCGGTTTATGCCCTCGCGGGTAAGGAACCATACTTTGAGACCTTTGAGAGAAGGAGTTTTGGTTGAAAAATCCATTGACAAGTTAGAAAATCCTCAAATATTTTTGAAATATCATCTGAGAGCATGGCTCAAGAACATCGAGTTGATGAAGATCCTGTGCATCACACACCACCTATTAGGACAATGCGTGATGAGAATGAAGTGCATCGAGTTCCACCGGTTCGAACTTTACGAGATTATTTACAACCGGTGAGAACAAATTCACCTTCTTACATAATTCTCCCAATTAATACAGGAAACGTGAACTTCAAACCTGAGATAATCTAATTACTTCCTAAGTCCCATGGACTTGATTCAAAAAATCCATATATGCATATTAAAGAATTTGATGAGATTGTTACAACCATACATTTTAATGATGTTCCTTTTGATACAATTAGCCTTAAATTAGTTTTATTTTCTCTAAAAGAAAAGGCCAAATCATAGTTTCATTCATTAAGGCCTAGATCCATTGGCACATGGGCAAAGATGAGCCAGGAGTTCCTTAAAAAAGTTCTTCCCGGTTCATAAAACCAACGTTCTTAGACGAGAAATAATGAACTTCTCCTAGAAAAATAATGAGACCTTCTTTGAATGTTAGGAATGGTTTAAAGACTTACTTCTCGCTTGCCCACACCATAGTTACGAAACTTGGTGAACAATTGATCTTTTTTATGACGGACTCAGTCCAAACATGCACCAATTCATACAGCCGATGTGTAATGGCGAGTTCATGGATAAGAAAACAGAAGATGCATGGGATTACTTTGACATGCTAGCTGAAAAAGCTCAATCATGGGACAGATCAAACCAAGCTAGTATTCCCAAGGAAGTGCCAGGAGATATAGGAATACATGTACTCAAGGAGGAAGATGATATTAATGTAGGTTGACAATTCTCACACGAAAAATTGAGGACTTGGAATCTAGGAAGGAATCAACTCTGCCCAAAGTAGTTGTCGAAACCGTATGTGGAATTTGTAAGAGTGATGTACACCCAATCAAAGATTGTCTTACAATCCCAACTTTTCAAGAGGTGTTTCACGTTCAAGCAGATACTACAAACACGTATCAATGACTACTTAGTGCACCAAATTTTGACATGCACACTCTTGATGAGTGGAGCCTTAATTGGAGAAATGAACCAACTGCAAATGTAACCAATTATCCACGAGGGCCATCTAGTGGACTTCCACCAAAGAGAACCCTTGAAGATACAGTAGATGCATTTAAGCAGGAGTAACTGTAGGATATAAATGAGCTTAGAACTTCGGTTGCAAAACTTGAGACAATTAAATGTTAGGGAGACTGGGATCTTTCTGGCCCAACCGCAACCTAACCCAAAAGGACAATATGAGATATGTGATCTCAACTCTTTAACTCAACATCTGGAACATGTTAAAACTATCACTACCTTGAAAAGTGGAAATGAAATAGACAAAGATATTCTAAGGAAGGCTGAGAAACCTAAAGAGTCCAAAAATTCAAAAGATGGTGGTGAATCTAGCAATGCTCCATATTACAAAGAGCCATTGCAGGGATATAAACTCGTGGCCCCATATTTCCAACGTCTCATCAAATAAAAAAGGCTAAGTGAGAATAAAAACATTCTAGAGGTTTTTCAACAAGTCAAGATTAACACCCTCTTATTGGATGAAATTAAACAGTTCTCATCTTACGCCAAAATTTCTGAAAGATTTGTGTGTGGTGAAGCGGAAGTTGAACGTATACAAGAAAGTTTTTTTAACTGAACACGTGAGCGTCATAATTAATCAAAACACTCCCCCAAAATATAAGGATCCTGGAAGTCCTATGATCTCATGTGTGATCAGAAACTTCAGGTTGATAACGCACTTCTAGACCTTGGGGTAAGTGTTAATCTAATACTATACTCGGTATATGAACTGTTAGGCCTCGGTGAGTTGAAACCCACCAAAATAACATTACAGTTAGCCGATCGGTCGACTAGAATACCAAGAGGTATGATAGAAGATGTGTTGGTCCAAGTCGATAGATTCTACTACCCAGTAGATTTCATCATCTTGGACACACACTCAGCTTCAAATATGGGCGCTTAAATTCCGATCATATTAGGCCGGCCATTCCTAGCCACTGCCAATGCCATCATAGCTTGCCGGAATTGAGTAATGAAAATATCTTTTGGGAATATGATGGTAGAATTCAATGTGTTTCATTTGCACAAGCCACAAGAGTATGAGGACTTGACCCATGAAATGAACTTCATAGATACATTTGAAGATGATGAATCTCTTTTAACTGAAATTCTTGAATCTCTGGATGTTTGCCTAACACACTTTGTGGATTTAAACTATCATATTGGCCAAGAAGTTGATGTCACTCCTTCCACTAACACTAAATTCTTACCATTACAAGTGGAGGAGATAGATTCTGAACCAGAGCCTATGACTTCAGATTTTAAAGAGACCACGGCGAACAAGTTTTTTGTTATTCAATTATTTATGGTCTCTCATTCACCTCAGCCTACTAATGTTGAGAAATTATCTTCTACAGGTGAATCATATATTCTCTGGAAACCTCCAAATTCGGATTGTGAATATGTTGCTGAGGTTCTTAAATTTCTCTGGACATTAATGCTCCAGGACACCCAAGCCCACTGCAAAAAGGGCTTTTGGATAATCTTGTTGAGAAACCTTCTGAGAAATTTACCAAGATACTGGCCGGAGGAGGAACTTTACCGCATGGTTGAGTAGCTTTTCCCTGCTTTCCTAGATCAAGATTAGAATTTATTGCTTTCATAAGATTTAGGAGTAGGATAGTTGATGTTTTATTTAAACCAATCTAATTTAAATTGATTTTAAACTCGCAAGTATACGAATCAGGTGTAGACATGATACGTATTACGAGATCGTTCTCACAAGGACTGGTTATCACAATTTGAATTTTATGTTTCTTCTTAACTAATCCAACAAATAGTTTAACTAGTTATTAAGTAAACCAACAAAAATCAATGAAAAATAACTGAGAACAAGAAGGAAAATTCACTCAAGGAGAACACTAGGACTTTTGAATCCACCCCCAAATTATCCTAACTCTTGTTTTACTTATTGATTCACCCTAATTCAGATTGATACACATTCAATAAATAAAGCACAATCTGTATCCTTGTTCAGGCACAAAGGATGTATAATTCCCTTGAAGCACAAGGGATTTTTCCCTTAACATTAATTGTCCCTAATGCATGCACATCAATTGTCATGTATAGATATAGACATTAAGAATCAACCAAACCGCTTAAATCCACATCCACCATCTAGTATCTTGATTATGAATCACAGAAGATGAAATTGGGAAAAAATCTCAAGGATCACATCTTTCCATCTATGTTTAGGCATGAATAGATGTAAATTTCTATTTCTTTTTCTGTAGGAAAACCTGTTCATGGTCAGACACAAGCACATCTAGAATAAGATTCTAAACAACATCCACATCTAGACATTAGGTAAGCTCATAGATTGGAGAGGTATGGAGTTTTCATTTAATCATAATAGAGAAAGAAATAAATCAATCTATTCCGGATGAGATCAACAATTAACAAGAATCATTCAAATTAGGTGCTTCATCTCAGCCCTAGCTAAGAAATTAAAAATTCATGGGAAGTAACATAGATTCAAATGGAAAGAAGAAAAATATAATTGATAAGAAGCACATTCCTTACACAACCCTCTGATTTCTTTCGATCTGTGATGAATCTGTCAACCCCAATACCACGTTGTTATGAAGCAATCCCTCTTCTCGAGCAATCTCCCCTCTCTCTCTCTCTCTCTCTCTCTCTCTCTCTCTCTCTCTCTTCACTCACATCCACCACCGGGCCCTAGGTCTCCTCGAATCCCCTTTCTCTCTCCTTTTTTCTCTCTTTATAGCCTGCTCAGGGTGGTGGAGAGGTCAGTTTGGAGAACTGACCTTGCTAGAGTCGGTGGAGTGCGTGAAAGTTACGCAGTAAGTAACGTTTTGCAGCCGGAACATCATTGAGAAAGACCGTAAGTTTGCTATTTTGCTTACGCATACAATTATGATCTTCACCGTGCGGAGTCTACTCCTCCTTGGAGAGTTTTGAATTGCTGAGAAGATGAATGGTTTGGATTGCCTCGACAGCCAACGGTGATGGCCCACCTGGAGCATCATTTTCGTACGCAAAACAGAGTCTGCGTAACGTCTGCCTGCACTGATTAATTGGTGGAGCCCCTGATCAAATCCGGACAGGAAATCCACTCCGTCCATTGAACTCACCTCGAAAAATCGATCAGAGATGAACAGTTTTGGATTTCCGTTAACGCGGCCCATCTGTTTAATCTTGCGACAAATATTCTGCTGTTCAGTGCATTTTCAACCTCTATCTGGCATGTTTTAGATCAAGATCAAACAGGTCTTGGTCAGGATCCTTGTCTGATTTTAATGGATGGATCGGATTGATCTTCTGGATCGAGATGGTGGCCCACTGGAGTCCGTCCGTGGGTCCCTGTTTCATGTTTTTGCGCAGCAGGAAATAGAAATTTTCGTTTTGGCTGGAGCTGCGGGTCAAAGTTAGTTTGACCCGACTTTGACTACAGTGCTCAGCTAATGCACTAGTGTATTATGCACACACTGCTCGGGTGGGGTCCACTGCGATGTTTCTAAGAAATCCAATCCATCCATTCATTTTGCCTCCCCATTTAAGGGGTTAAAACAAAAATTGAATCACATCCAGATATCAGGTGGGCATGAAATCAATGGTTTATAGGCTGATTTGTCCGTTGGACTACTTCTACAGGGATCTGAGGGCTGAAATTTGACGTGTACGGTTAATTTGTGGTCCTTAGGCCAGATATAGGGTTTTGAGCCGAACGGATGGTGGGAACCCTATGATCTTGCTTTCTAAATAATTTTCGGGCCCGTTTAACGTGAGTGGCCTGATTTTCTCGAATCTCTGGCGTGTAAATCCATCGAACTTGGTCCCCTGGGGTCCGTCCCTTGCCTTAGTGAATTCTGAGCATTAAATTCATGCTTTTAGCACTCTTTTTCAGTCCAAGCCTGTAAATTCATCTTGCAGTACAAACACTTATTAAAATAAGCCAGTAAACAGCATCGTGTTCATAAATTCGAATAATAATTGGGGTCTAATATGCAATATTCGACTCTCAACACAACCCCCAACTAGCATTTTGCTAGTCTTGAGCAAAGTATGCAAAAAATAATTTCAGAAATATAAGACAATTCCTGTAAACCCGAGTGACTTGTGAAAAAATAATGGGGATGCGAGAATTCTAAGATTCATGACTGGTGAGCAGTATTTTCTCCTAAAATCAAGCTCACGGTAAACTTCATAATCAAGTTCAAAATATTAATCCATTAATTAGAACAATTCTAAACATTGAGTTCCATGAGTATATAATGTAATCTCAGCTTATCATTATTAAGAGATCCAATTGTCAATTTCATGATATCATTGGTAACCAACAAAGGAATTCATGACAACCAAAACCTAAATCAACACTTGCCTTACAGATCAACTTTTCATTCTACCAACCTTTGATTTTTCTATAAACAGTAACGTCAAGGAGGGGAATCAAATCCTCACTTATAGGGAACAAACCTATGGTGAAAACTAGTGGCCTAACTCTTTCCAAATGTCAACCATGGAGAATCGAATCTATACCTATAGGGAACAAACCTATAGTGAAGTTCAATCCCCCAACCCTTTCCGCAGGCAGCTATCTTGTAGCTGGGTAATACCTTTTTCTTTCATTCTTCTTATTGAACATGATGGACAAATTTCGTAGGTTGGTTCCTTCCATGCTTAATGATCACCAAGTTATAATTCAATATCGAACTGAAACCTTAATGTGTAAGCGAGATGTGTCCTATGAAATCATGAATCAATCAATGTTTAAAACTTCTAATCATGGGTTAACAATTCAAACTTAACTGCGAAATCTAATAGATGGCTGAATCCAAGAGTCATAAATTACCAACATTCTATATCTTGTAATTCTAAAATCACGACTATCCTTTTAAATCACTTCGAATTCACAAGAAATTTCAGAAAATTTTTCAAAAAGTTTCACAATTTTTGCTTAAGACCAAGAAAATACTAATTAGGTAACCTAATCTCCCACCCCAACCTAAAATCTACATTGTCCTCAATGTACAAGATATGAGCATGCACTGCATATGAGACAATGAAATTGAAAGAGAAGTTGTGTTAGTCTTCAAGCAAAATAAAAATAACAAAAATAAAATCCTACCTACACCACTTTCGCAAGTACTCTCGATTGCATTTAGTGTATGCAACAAGCCTTTAAACCCTTAAGTTGCCTCTAGTGGACGAGTTGTAGTCTTGTGAGGGTTTGCAGCAATGTTACCCACAAACATTGAACTAACTAGGAAAAAGAAATGAAATGAAAGGTTAGGTTGCCTCCCAGGAGCGCTAAGTTTAACGTCTTCAGCTAGACAAGCAATGAAAGCAACCATGGACCATAAATTAATCAATCTTGATAACCTGGGTCCTCCAAATAAATTTTCTCGACATCTTGATTAACCAAATCCTCTAAATATGGTTTCAGTCGTTGGCCATTTACTTTGAAAATATTCTCGTCCTTTAGATTTTGAATCTCAACTGCTTCATGAGGAAATACTTTTACTACTTGATAAGGACCATACCATCGCGAACGTAGTTTTCTAGGAAAGAGACGTAACCTGGAATTATACAATAATACTTTCTGGTCCGGTTCAAATGTCTTGCGAAGAATTGATTTGTCATGAAAAAATTTTGTCCGTTCTTTATAAATTTTTGCATTCTCATATGCCTCATTTCGAATTTCTTCTAACTCATTGAGTTGAAGTTTACGGTACGATCCAGCCTTGTTTAAGTCAAAATTAAAGGTTTTGATGACCCAATTAGCATGATGTTCTAATTCCACAGGCAAGTGACATGCTTTCCCAAAGACAAGCCTATAGGGAGACATTCCAATTGGAGTTTTGAAAGCCGTACAATATGCCCAAAGAGCATCATTCAAATGTTACGACCAATCCTTACGATCAGGGCGAACTGTTTTCTCTAAAATTTGTTTAATCTCCCGATTCGAAACCTCTACTTGACCACTTGTTTGTGGATGGTATGGCGTTGCAACTTTATGGGTGATGGAATATTTTTTCATTAAAGATTCAAATGGTTTATTGCAAAAATGAGTACCCCCATCACTTATAATTGCTCGAGGAGTACCAAAACGAGAAAAGATATTTTCTTTCAAGAAACAGACCACAACTTTGTGATCATTCGTTTTACATGACACTACTTCAATCCACTTAGAGACATAGTCGACGGCCACAAGGATATACATATAACCGAATGACAGGAGAATTGGACCCATGAAGTCAATACCCCAAACATCAAATATCTCAACAATGAGAATATTGGTAAGTGGCATCATGCTCCTGCGGGAAACATTACTCGTACGTTGGCATCTATCACATGTAGAACAAAAGGCGTGGGTGTCTCAAAAAAGTGTAGGCCAATAAAATTCACTTTGTAAAATTTTTGCAGCTATTTCTTTAAACTAAAATGATCACTACATGCATGGTCATGACAAAAGGAGATTATACTATGAAACTCACTCTCAGGCACACATCTCCTAATAACCTGGTCAGGACAAAGTATGAATAAGTATGGGTCATCCCAAAAGAAATGTTTAACCTCAGCAAGAAATTTGGATTTATCCTATTTAGTCCAATGAGAAGAAAATTGACTTGTAACAAGATAATTTACAATATTCGCATACCAAGGAAATTGAGAAATAACTAAAAGTTGTTCATCAGGGAAAGACTCGTTCATTGGCAAAGGATCCACTGTGGATTCCAAGGATTCCAAGACAAGTCTAGACAAGTGGTCGGCTACCACATTTTCGGAACCCTTTTTATCCCAAATTTCAATGTCGAATTTTTGTAGCAAGAGAATCCAACGAATCAATCAAGGTTTAACATCTTTTTTAGAAAGAAGATATTTCAATACTGTATGATCTGAGAATACTATAACCTTTGATCCTATGAGATACGACCTGAATTTGTCTAGAGCAAATACCACTGCCAACAATTCTTTTTTTGTGGTAGAGTAGTTAAGTTGAGCATCATTTAGGGTCCTACTAGCATAATAAATGACATGAGGCATTTTGTTCAGTCTTTGTCGTAAGACGGCTCCAACAGCATAATCAGAAGCATCACACATAAGCTCAAAAGGTAAACTCCAATTAGGTGGTTGGATGATTGGAGCAAAAGTTAATAAATGCTTTAACTTATTAAAAGCTTTCCAACAATCATCATTAAGGACAAATGCAACATCTTTAGCTAATAAATTGCATAAGGGTCGAGAAATTTTGCTAAAATCCTTAATGAATCTCCTATAGAATCCCGCATGCCCTAAGAACGATCTAATCTCCTTCACCGTTCTGGGTGGAGGAAGACTATAAATAAATCAATCTTGGCTTTATCAACTTCAATGTCTTTACTTGAAATAACATGCCTGAGTACAATCTCTTTTTAAACCATAAAATGACACTTTTTCCAATTCAAAACCAGGTTCATTTTTTTTACATCTTTCTAAGACGAGAGATAGATGGTATAAACATTCATTAAATGAAGAGCCAAAAATTGAAAAATCATCCATGAAAACCTTGAGGAAATTAATGCTCGACCATATCTGAAAAAATACTCATCATGCATCATTGGAAAGTAGCAGGTGCATTACACAACCCAAATGGCATACGCCGATAGGCATATGTACCAAAAGGACATGTAAATGTGGTTTTTTCTTAATCTTCGGGAGCAATGAGAATCTAATTATACCCGGAATAGTCATCCATGAAACAATAGCTGCCAATCTCTCAAGCATCTCATCTATGAAAGGAAGAGGAAAGTGATCCTTCCTTGCGACCAGGTTCAGTTTACGATAATCAATACAAACTCGCCAACCCGTAGTCATGCGGGTTGGCACTAACTCATTATCAACATTTTTTTTCACCATAATCCTAGACTTTTTGGGGATAACTTGAATTGGACTGACCCATGTGTTATCTGAAATGGGGTAAATGATACCAACATCTAATAATTTAAGCACCTCCGCCCGAATGACCTCTTTTATGTTAGGGTTAAGCCTCCTTTGCATTTCACGTGATGTTTTTGCATTTTCTTCAAGATGAATATGATGCATACACACAATGGGGCTTATTCCCTTTATGTCTGCTATTGTCCACCCAATAGTTGCCTTATATTCTATAAGAACATTAAGTAACTTCCCCTCCTGTTCCTTATTAAGGTTAGAAGCTATAATGACAGGAAGGGTCTCAGAAGGACCTAAAAATGCATACTTGAGAGTTTCAGGTAATTATTTAAGGTCAAGTTCAGGTAGTTTCTCAATAGGCGGGACTAGTTTAGACTCAGATGGTGGAAGAAGTTCCACTTTAGCTTTCCATTTTGTAGTATCCATTATAGGATTAGAGTCAAGCAATGCATTGACTTCTTGGATGGAACTTCCTATTTCAAAATCTATGCTAAAATGTGTTAAACAAGTCTCAAAAGCGTCTTTGGAAGATTTAAGGAAAGAGTCATGTACTAGACTCTCAATTATGTTCACTTTAAATATATCATTCGAATCTGACAGTTGTTGTCTAGCATTGAAAACATTGAGTTTAATATTCATGTTACTAGAAGACAACTTCATAATTCCATTCCTGCAATTTATGATAGCATTGGATGTGGCTAAGATGGGACGTCCCAAGATAACCGAGATTTGACTAGTAGGATTCTAGACAGGCTGAGTATCTAAAACGATGAAATCCACTGGAAAATAAAACTTATCAACCTGAATTAGCACATCCTCAATAACATCACGGGGCACCTTGACAGATCTATCAGCTAGTTGTAGTATTATTTTAGTTGATTTCAGCTCATCAAGTCCTAGTTGCTCATATACAAAATATGGAAACAAATTAACGCTCGCTCCTAAATTAAGCAATGCCTTCTCAATCCTATGATCTCCTATGACACAAGAAATGGTGAGAGCTCCTGGATCCCTAAATTTAGGAGGGGTGTTGTGTTGAATCATGGAGTATAGTTGCTCCGTAAGGAAGACCTTCTTGTGAGCATTCAACTTTCGCTTTTGAGTGCATAAATCTTTAAGAAACTTAGCATAAGCAGGGACCTGCTTGTTAACATCAAGCAACGGAATGTTAATTTGCACCTACTTAAACATGTCCAATATATCATTAAAGTTATTTTCTTTCTTAATTGGTGCCAAAAGTTGAGGAAAAGGTGCTTTAGGCATATAGGATGACACATGAGTGGATCCTGGAGAGTCAGAGTGATTTTGGACTTTAGATGCACTAGTGTGTCTCTCTGCTTCATTTTGGTCTTCCGATTTGGAATTTGATTCTTCCCTAGGCATCTCTACTTTGTTCTCGATCTGTTTGCCGGACCTAAGGGTAATGATTGATTTGGCTTGCTCATGATATTGTTCTTGGTTTGAATTAGAGCCAATCTCATACCGTCCTTTTGGATTTGCCACATGTTGGCTAGGGAACTTGCCCTTCTCTCTCTCACTCAATGTGGTAGCAAGTTGACCCAACTGTACTTCCAGCTTGGCAATGGATTGCACGTTTGCATGTAAGCTTTGCTGGTTAGCTTGTAAAGTTTGTTGGGTGTCTTTTTGAAATTGAAGAGAACTTTGCATAAAAAGATTGAGTGTATCTTCAAGAGATGGTTTCCTTGATTGTGAAGGAAGTTGTTGATATTGCGGAAACTATTGAAGTTGTTGACTGCCAACTTGGGGGTAAGGTTGCATTGGAGGATTTCCAGATGGTCCTCCTTATTGTGGTCCTTTTGCCTAAGAAAAATTCGGATGTCTAGCCCACCCTGGGTTGTAGGTGTCTGAGTAAGGATCATTCTCAGTTCTCCGAAAAGTGTTCATAGCATGCACTTGTTCAGAGAGAAATTTCAAAAATGCTGCACCAAATGGACAAGACTGCGTAGGGTGGGCGGGACTGGAACATATGACACATAACTCGATTTGAGTTATTTTTGGAGGTCCGTTATTTAACATCAAAGCATCAACTTTTTTTGTTAGGCTATCAATCTTGGCATAAAGATCTAGCGTGACTCCTATCTCATATATACCACCTTTCTTCTGTGGTTGGGGACTTTTTTCACCTCTATTTGAGTAGTCCCATTGCTGGGAGTTTTCACACAAGGTTTCAAAGAAATTCCAAGCTTAGACATCACTTTTGGTCATGAATGACCCTCTACTGGTGGCATCAACCATGCGACAGTTTTGGGGTGTCAAACTGTCATAGAAGTATTGAACCTGTTGCCACTTCTCAAAACTATGGTGTGGACATTTAAGAAGCAAGTCCTTCCATCTTTCCTAACATTTGTGAAAGTGCTCACCCTCTTTTTGTGTGAAATTAGTAATTTCTCTACGGAAGCATTAGTTTTGTGAACGGGGAAGAACTTGTTTAAGAACTTCTTAGACAGTTGGTCCCATGTAGCGATGGACCTAACTTCTAGAGAATTCAACCATGCTTTCACCTTATCCTTCAAAGAAAAAAGAAAAAGGCGCAAACAGATCGAATCATCTAAAAAGTTTTGGAACCTAAAGGTAGAGCAAATGCCTAGGAATTATTTCACATGATGATATGGATCCTCCTTATTTAAACCATAGAAGGAGGGCGACAATTGTATGACCCCAGGTTTGAGTTCAAAGTGTGCTGCCGTGGTGGCTGGCAACACTATACATGAAGGTGCATTAAATTGGATAGGAGCTGAATAATCCCTAAGAGCTTTAACTCCATTCTCGTCCGCCATTTCAAATGGAATGTTTCTTAATCTTCTACGAAATGTTCTTTCTATTTCAGGATCAAAAGGTGCTAGTTCTATGTTCAGAGATTTACGTCCTAGCATAAACTGAGTTATTGTATTGTAGGAAAGAAAGCTAAACTAAGATGCAACCTAAAAGAAATAAAATTAGAGCTAAAAATCATGAATTCCTAAAAACAAGATGAAACTATGCAAACAAGAATTGGAAGAAAGAACTTGGAAAAGGAGATGATTGATTTCCAAAGACTTGGGAGCTCCTCCTTCACTTTAAAGACAATTTTTTTTTCCAGCTTCCTTCCTCAATTCCTGTAGAAAATAAAGACAAAATAAATTAAGTTTTCTAAATGTTGTGAAATGATGCGAAAAAATCCTAGGGCTATGAATTATGATAAGAGAGAATCTTAAATCCAATTGGATCGAAACAGTCTCCGGCAACGGCGCCAAAAACTTGATGTTTTATTTAAACCAACCTAATTTAAATTAATTTTAAACTTGCAAGTGTACGAATCAGGTGTAGACATGGTACGTATTACGAGATCATTCCCACGAGGACTGGTTGTTACAATTCGAATTTTATGATTCTTCTTAACTAATCCAACAAATAATTTAGCTAGTTATTAAGTAAACTAACAAAAATCAATGAAAAATAACTGAGAACAAGAAGGAAAATTTACTCAAGGAGAACACTAGGACTTTTAAATCCACCCCTAATTATCCTAACCCTTGTTTTACTTGTTGATTCATCCTAATTCAGATTGATAGACATTCAATAAATAAAGCACAATCTGTGTCCTTGTTCAGGCACACAGGATGTATAATTCCCTTGAAGCACAGGTGATTTTTCCCTTAACATTAATTGTCCCTAATGCATGCACATCAATTGTCATGTATATATAGACATTAAGAATCAACCAAACCGCTTAAATCCACATCCACCATCTAGTATCTTGATTATGAATCACGGAAGATGAAATTGGAGAAAAATCTCAAGGATCACATCTTTCCATCCATGTTTAGGCATGAATAGATGTAAATTCCTATTTCTTTCTTTGTAGGAAACATGTTCATAGTCAGACACAAGCACACATAGAATAAGATTCCAACCAACATCCACATCTAGACTTTGGGTAAGCTCATAGATTGGAGAGGTATGAAGTTTTCATTTAATCATAATAGAGAAAGAAATAAATCAATCAATTCCGGATGAAATCAACAATTAACAAGAATCATTCAAATTAGGAGCTTCATCTCCGCCCTAGCTAAGAAATTAAAAATTCATGGGAAGTAACATAGATTCAAATGGAAAGAAGAAAAATATAATTGATAAGAAGCACATCCCTCACACAACCCTCTGATTTCTTTCGATCTGTGATGAATCTGTCAACCCTAATACCACGTTGTTCTGAAGCAATCCCTCTTCTCAAGCAATCTCCCCTTTTTCTTTCTCTCTCTCTCTCTCTCTCTCTCTCTCTCTCTCTCTCTCTCTCTCTCTCTCTCTCTTTTCACTTACGTCCACCACCGGGCCCTAGGTCTCCATGAATCCCTTTTCTCTCTCCTTTCTTCTCTCTTTATAGCCTGCTCAGGGCGGTGGAGAGGTCGGTTTAGAGAACCGACCTTGCTAGAGTCAGCGGAGTGCGTGAAAGTTACGCAGTAAGTAATGTTTCACAGCCGGAACGTCACTGAGAAAGACCGCAAGTTTTCTCTTTCGCTTACACATACAATTATGATCTTCAACGTGCGGAGTCTACTCCTCCTTGGTGAGTTTTGAATTGCTGAGAAGATGAATGGTTTGGATTGCCTCGACAGCCAGCCGTGATGGCCCACCTGAAGCATCATTTTCATACGCAAAACAAAGTTTGCGTAACGTATGTCGGTGCTGATTGATTGGTGGAGCCCCTGATCGAATCCGGACAGGAAATCCACTCTGTCCATTGAACTCACCTCGAAAAATCGGTCAGAGGTGGACAGTTTTGGATTTCCGTTGACGCGGCCCACCTGTTTGATCTTGCGGCAAATATTCTGCCATTTAGTGCATTTTCAACCTCTGTCTGGCATGTTTCAGATCAAGATCAAATAGGTCTTGGTCAGGATCCTTGTCTGATTCAAATGGACGGATCGGATTGATCTTCCGGATCGAGATGGTGGCCCACTGGAGTTCGTCTGTGGGTCCCTGTTTCACGTTTTTGCGCAGTAGGAAATAGAAATTTCAGTTTTGGCTGGAACTGCGGGTTAAAGTCAGTTTGACCCGACTTTGACTACAGTGCTCAACTAGTGCACTAGTGTATTATGCACACTGCTCGGGTGGGGTCCACTGCGATATTTATGAGAAATCCAATCCATCAATTCATTTTGCCTCCCCATTTAAGGGGTTGAAACAAAAATTGAATCACATCTAGATATTAGGTGGGCTTGAAATTAATGGTTTATAGGCTGATTTGTCCATTGGACCACTTCCACAGGGATCCGAGGGCTGAAATTTGACGTGTACGGTTAATTTGTGGTCCTCAGGCCAGATATAGAGTTTTGAGCTGAACGGATGGTGGGAATCTTATGATCTTGCATTTTGGACGATTTTCAGGCCCGTTTAACGTGAGTGACCTAATTTTCTCGAATCTCTGGCATGTAAATCCGTCGAACTTGGTCCCCTGGGGTCCGTCCCTTGCCTTGGTGAATTCTGAGCATTAAATTCATGCTTTTAGCACCCCTTTTCAGTCCAAGCCTGTAAATTCATCTTGCAGTACAAACACTTATTAAAATAGGCAAGTAAACTGCATCATGTTCATAAATTCAGGTAATAACTGGGGTCTAATATGCAATATTCGACTCTCAACACAAGGATAGTTTTCTTTAAATTATTGAGTCTTTGTGCCAACCCCTCTTCACGTTGAGTTCTTTGGAATAATGTCAATTCTCCTTCTTCAGGTATTACCTTTTCATTACTTCTGTTTTCTTTTCGTTGCCTCATGTGCATTGCATGCTTAGATCTTTTACATTGAGGACAATGTAGATTTTAGGTTGGGGGTGTGGATTAGGTAAACTAATCAGTGTTTTTCTTTGTCTTTGAGCAAAAATTTTGAAAATTTTCAATTTCTCAAAACAAAAACTTATTTTGAAGGTGATAGTTTGTGTACTTAATAATGTTTTGAATATGATAAGATTGAGATTGAACTTTGAATCGTTGGAGTTTGATGAACCAAGTATACTATTGTAACACCCTGAGTTTTCGGAACACGAGTATATGGCTCGTTCTCTAAAAACCCAAGTATTAACCTTTAAATATAGTCAAATTCATGTATTTTTTTTCTTTTTTTTTTTTCAAAGTTAGCAGTTTAACAGAAGATGATCAAATCAAACTTAAAGAAAAATTTGTATTTACATTCAGAGTATACGAGCGGCTGTCCATAATGACTTATACAAACCAATGTCTCTTTGTTAACAAATATAAGAAATACACAATTTAACACATGAGAAATAATAAAGCCGTAAGATCGCGTAACTTCTCTTGGCCCATGCATCATTGACAATTGTACCATGCTCCTCATCAATCCAAACATGAATATCACTTAAACCACCTGTATGGTTATATATTCGATGAATGAGTGGCCAGCTCAGTGTGAATTCCCCTTAAGATTACACACCCTTACATTAGTTAAGCATAGTTTTAAACAATAAGACATACAAAACATTTCATGATGCGATCTTGTTTAAGTGCATGGATGCATGAATGCACATCAACTGGGGATGTATATCTAGTTGGCCAAGTGAATGGACCTTTTAAACAATCAGTCCATTTAGGTAAGAGAATGGGTCTTCCAAACAGATGACTCATTCAACTTGCAAAGGAACAGGTCTTTCAAACAGTCAATCCGCTCAAGTAAGATAGTGGGCCTTTCAAACAGTCGGCTCATTCAAGCAATAGGATGGGTCTTTCAAATAGTTAACCTCCTTTTTAATATGAGAATGGACCTTTCAAATAGTCGGTCCATTAAGCAAGAGAATAGGTCTTTCAAACAGTCGGCTCATTCAACTTGCAAGGGAACGGGTCTTTCAAACAGTCGACCTGCTCAAGTAAGATAGTGGGCCTTTCAAATAGTCGGCTCACTTAAGCAATGAATGGGCCTTTCAAACAGTTAGCTCATTCATGCTAGGGGATGGGCCTTTCAAACAGTCAGCTCATCCCTAATAAGAGAATGGACCTTTCAAACAGTTGGTTCATTCAAAATGCAAGTGCCATGAATGCATGATTAATCCTAGCCATTATCATTCCAATTTATAAACAACCAATTTAGGAAAGCTCAAAGGTCACTATGAGGGGCTCGTCACTTAGCATAGGCCGACGACTCGGGCATAGTGTCCCATTCCACCATCCCTGGCTCATGAAGCTCCATCATTAGAATGTTTAATGGCATCCTTCTCAACCAGTGGCCAATCAAAGTCTAACAAATGAGAATTCCCATTGCATGGTCACACAAAAAATACATCAAGCCGCCTTGGGCAAAATATGCAATAATCAGGGCCGCAAGGGGCAAATATCAATCAGAAAATAATCCATGGATGGTAAGCCCACATCAATGTTTCATTTAATCCATCAATCAAAATAGCCACAGGTGAGGGTCCATTACAATCACAATCAGTCAAGTTACATCCCAAGTCTGGATGTACATATATATGTAGGGTTTTCCACTGATAGATGTAGCAGTTTAAGTTCTTTAAGAAATCTATAAACAATCCATAATCATGAAAGATACACAAGTACAACGTATGGATATTCATACGAGCTAAGTGTTGAGTAGATGATTGATAATCAAATTCAATATCTAATACAAGTTATCATGATTTAGACATACCAATTATCAGTTGAAATAAAATGAACTATTACTTAAACTAACAAGAAAGAAGAAAGCTCAAGGGGAAAGATTCATCACCTTATGTGTCGACTCGCCTTCTAATGTCGCGAGGAAGTGCGCACGTCCTTAGAGTCTTCCCAAAATGGACTTAGCTCGACTCACTCTCGGCTTAAACAACGTGAAACCGAGAATGCGATATTAGGCTACATTTCCGTTGAGATTTTAGAAAACCATCTAACCAACCAAGGATTCTAATTAGATCTCCAAGGCAAGGTTTGAGAGAAAAATGTATCTAGTTTGTTTAACTTGACATGACTCAACCCAACTTGACTCTAACTGAGTCAACCCAACTCCCTCTCACTTTCTCTCTTTTCCTTTCAACTTGCAACGTCTAGCAAGTTTTTTGGACTCAACAAGACCCGACTTGACTAGCAAAACTCGGCCCAATGAGTTTCAGCTGAGTCGACTCACTCACTATCTCTCTCTCTTGTTCTTCTTCATGTTCTTTTCTTTTTTCTATCTTTCCTGGGATGACTTGGACCAAACCAGGCCCAAGCCTAACTTGACCTAACTGGACTCGATTCTAGACCCGACAGCCATTGCTTTGGCAGCAAGTCAACTCAATAATAGCCCATGAGTTGGGCAGAGTCGATGTTGCACATGCACACACTCCCTGTCCTATCTCCTTCTTCTTATCACACACACACACACACACACTCTCTCTCTCTCTCTCTCTCTCTCTCTCTCTCTCCCTTCTCTCTCCTTTCTTCCTTCCCCTTTTCTTTTGCTGGAACTCCAGTAATGACTGGAGCAGACCTAAATGAAGCTCAACCTAGCCGGCTTGACTTGAACTTGAACCCAGTGAGTCAAGTTCCTGGACTCAACAATAGCCGTGCCTTCCCTTCCTCTCTCTCTCTCTCTACCTACGCTTTGCTAGGATCTAGCAAGGCCTCTAGTTTGCACCATGCCTGCAACTCACTCGTCCTGTCAGTTGCACCCGAGCGCCATAAAACTTAGAGGGGTGTGTCCAGATTTACTCGCTGACCCCCTCAAGACCACCCATTGGAGTGTTAGAGTCGGGTTTGGACTCAGTCCCAACGCATCCACTCGAGCCATGACTCGGCCTGACTCAAGCGGAAAGGCTGCATCGCACAGCAAGTGGCGGTGATTAGTAGCTCATCTTCTTCTCTTTCTCCCTCGCCCTCTCTTTTCTTTTCTTATCTCTCTCTCTCTCTCTCTCTCTCTCTGTATCTTTCTCAGAATCGGGGCTACTGCCACCCCAACTCTGCTCGAATCAAATTGTCCAACGAGACTTGTTGTGGAGCAGTCCCGCACTCATGTCGAGTTGCACTCCCCCTTTATTCTCTCCCGTTTTCTCTCCTTTGCTGGATTTTGTTGTTGGGGATCCCGAGATAAAAGCAACCCTTTTAAAGGCCCAGGGTTAGTTTTTCGGATCGCATCCAGCGACCATTATTTCATACCGCAATGACTCGATAGTGTGGTTGCACCCGCTATTTCTATATGCATGGTGTTGATCCAGCGTGTGGGATTGATTCCCACCATCACGGCCCATCGAATGAGCATTCTTACTCGTAAAATGGGGCCCACACCATCATGGTGGGTTTCACAGCTGGACGGGGAAGATGAAGTGGTTATTAATGGCTGATCTCCATTCATGGCCTATCAGGGTGATCTGGACCATTTGGATGGGTCAGATGGGACTATCGATCAGTGTGGGGTCCACTTTCCTTATCCCATTTCGCCCGAGTATAGTAACTAGCGAGATATTCTGCCGTAGCTTCTCTCCTCGCGTGGAGGGAGATTTTCTCAAGGAGGAAGGCTAGGGTCGTTGCTGCCCTAGAGTGGATGGCTGAGATAATCTATGGAGCTCGAGTAGAAGGCTTGGATTGTGCCAGCGCGGTTTTCCCGAAAAGGAAGGCTCCCGACCACCTTTTGCTGTCAATAGGGTGTCTTCACTTCCTTGGTGCTGGACGAAGGGCGAGGATTCATTCCTGGAATGATGGCTGGGATTGTGAGATGCCATCGCACGTGGACTGCCAAGCTAGAGCGAGGTCGGGCGTGATTTCCATTTTTCAGAAATTCTTACCGCACCTAACACTCCACTTATGCTGATGCGCGTGTGCACATATGTGTGTATCATTAAGTGTGCCACACCTATCACTGGTTAGATCCTCAGTCCGAGCATGATGGACGACGCAGATGGCACAGGTGAGTTGCTGTGGTGGGCCACGATTAACTCGAACAGGCTTGCTCATTCAAACATCGTCGGGCGGGAAGGAGAGAAAAATCTCTATTTTTTGAGGTTCATCAGGTCAGCATCTGGTTTGACTGTGCTAGCGATCTAGTGCACTGCGGGTGCATGTGCACTTTATGCACATTTAGTTAGGGTGGGGTCCATGGTGGTGTTTAGGTGAAATCCACTTCATCCATTAGGTTCCTCTAGTCCAAAATGGGTGTTTGACAAAGGATGAAGCATATCCAAGGCTCGAGTGTGCCATATCAAGGGAGTTGCGGTCTTTAAGTGTCTATTTCCATTGATCTGATGGTCAAATCATCATACTATCAAGAATCAACAATTTAAAGGAGTCCTACTCTTCTTTAGAGGGATATTACCAGTGCATTTTGTATTTTCGACGGTCTAGATTAGCCTTCAAACCTACTTCAAGAGTCCATTGATGATTACTGTAATGATTATGATAGTTCAGGTGACACTTACTATATTTTTCTTATTATTAAGATATCATTAGCAATATTATTATTAATATTCTTGTTAAGATAATTATTTTATTTACGTATTTTATCATGTATCCAATGATTAGGTCATTAGTAAATAATTTATATCTATTTGTGTTTGATAAATGCCTATCATGTCTCGGGGTCTAATGGTTAGTATTGCGATCCTTGGTTGGATTGTACACTGTTATGATGTGAATTGGTTAAATGGTGGATCTTGATGATCTGATACCCAAGATTGATAACGTATGGTTCAATTTGTCTAATAGGGCAGGGTTTAGACCTAACAACACAATATTCTTGAAGATAAATGTCAATTTTGTGATAAGATGATTTTTGTCCTCGATACTTAATGGCTAGATGACCTGATATATGAATCAAGGTTGTACTAGATGGTTGAAATGAACAGATTAAGAATCACTGTATAACGTTATGTAAGGTAAGTTATGTGTGTTCCCACACATGTGTAAACTGATTTAGATCTCCATGGTAGCACCCGAGTACTGAAAAGTATGGGGTGTTACAACTATCACCAAAGTTCTTGCACTCAATTGAATAAGATAAAGTTTTGAATATCATGTTAATCTAAATCACAAGACGCATTCAATTCATTTTCTGTGAATTACGCTAGAATTTCTATTGGTTAGTATGTAAATCATTGATATATGTTGAGAATTGAGTTTGGAGAATTTTATCCACCTTAAAAGATGAAAAATCAGTTAAAAAAATAGAAGATCAACAAAAAGGTCGTGTATGGTGAAAGGACTGGAAAAGAAAAAAAAAAGATGAAAGAATGTAAAGTCTGAAAAAGAATGGAAGTGAAAAGACTGAAAGTACTGAATAAATACAAGTGACCGTCGGTATAAATTCAAAAACTAGAATAAGATGGAGAAGGGGATAAGCTCAGAATCAACACTTGATTATTCGATTAGTCTTGAAGTGATGAGCGTGACTAACATTATGAAAGGATGGTATGTTCACGAAAAGTAAGTTGGAATTCATTAAGCATGTTGGAAAAACTTGATATATGAACTTATTCTCTTAAGTGATTGATATAGAGAACATATTTGATTGATTGCTCGTTTGATTCAGCTCTAGGTTTTCAAAATTTCACTCTCATATCTTTGAATTATATTCATTCATACTTGTTTACATAAAAGATTATTTTTTCTGAAAAGGTTTAAAACATTGAGAATTGAAGATTATTTGACGCATGTTTTGCTCGGGACTAGCAAAATGCTGGTTGGGGAGTGTGTTGAGTGTCAAATATTGTATATTTTTCCCTATTTGTATCTTGGCTTTATGAACATGATATTACTTAATGGTCAATTTTATACATGTTTGTGTTGCAAGGTGAATCTGAGAGCTTGGATTGAAAAGAATGCTAAAAGCATGGATTTAATGCTCAAGAATCACCAAGCGAAAGACTGGATCTTAGAAGACCAAGAATGAAGACTTCACATGCCAAAGATCCAAGAAAACCAAGTGAGGAATGAAGAGAATCGAAGACTTGAAGTGAAGAAAGGGAATCCTAAAAATTTGCGTGCTTCAACCAACCCTGTCTCTAGGGATGTACACGAACCGGGCTAGCCCGGTTAACTCGCTCAACTCAGCCCGAAAAAGCTCGACTCGGCCCGACCCGAAATTGAGTTCGGGTCAAGACGGGCCATTTTCTTCTACCCGAAATGAGTTCGGGCCGAGTTCGCATAGTCCCAGTTCGGCTCGAAACCCGACTCGACGTGGCCCGACTCGGTCAAGTGGTGTGTATATATATATATATATAATTTTTTTTTCAAAACCCTACCCATCCCTTTCCCCTTTACCCTTCTGGTATAGTTAACTGCTCATCTTTGAAGTGATAGTAAGGTCCGAAACTGGCCCGAACTCGGCTTGAACTCGCCCGATTGCTGACTGGGCCGGGTTCAGGCTGGGTTTGGCTGGTGACCAAGCTGGGCCGGGTTTAACCCAGTTCAACTCGGATCGACCTGTGTACACCCCTACCTGTCTTTGCTTCGACTAGCCCTGGCTCTGGTTAGAATAGCCTAGGAAACTTTGGCTCGAACTCCAGCAACATTATTTTCTAAATTCATGTGATCCTCGACTAATCGAAGGTGACCCTCGACCTGTCATGCCCTGAACTTGGAAACCGAGCTATATACAGGCAACTACGCCCCCACTATTAGGAGCCCTAAACAATTTGTTCGAAGGCGTATGCTATGGTCCACCTCATATCAAGCATCACATATGATAGTTCAAGGCGATCTCACAAAATTCCCGATTCGTGAATCCGGCGCTGACAGCCTTCGTAGTACCCCATTCTCGGCTTCCGACACCCATACACCAGGTTCCGATCCTGGGATGCTACAAGGAGGATTTTTAATCATGATTTGATTCATAATGAGCATAACCAAAAGCATAACCCAAGAACAATAACCACAAGAACACCATCACAAAATCCACTATGATAAAATTTTTTTGAGTACAATGTATATGAAGGGAAATACAAGATAGTACTAATAACTGAAACTCCAAAAGCTCGACTGTATGTTCCTGTTGCTACTATGCTACGGATTCATCTTGGCGTCACCTGCACGCATCAATTGTGCATAAGCTTATAAAAAGCTTAGAGGGTGGTGTAAGTGTGTGCGCAATATAAGCATGCTCAGAATGTAAGGTCAGAGTAATGCGGAATCGTGCTGATGAGTACATGAATACAATCAGCCGTACCAAAGCTATGCGGTGTAGGATATGAATGCTATCGGCAATAACACGGCCATGCGATGTAGGATGCAATTCAAGCATGCCAATCCTCATCACATATCAGTACAACTCCTCACTAGAGCATCAAATCAGTACGGTTCTTAGTCTGGATAATCACCGGGGTTTAGTATACTCCAAATGGCACTACCGCTCTCCTAATCGCACAGTCCAAGTGAGCGTAAGAAACCTCACTATCCGCCTAGCCAATAGTCTGTCAATACCTATCCGGCACGTCGATAGCGGATTCATTCACGAGCTGGTCAAACTCAGCTTAGTATTGCTCCCTACCTTCGGGCGAGTAAGGCCACATGCCTTTACAACCGACCATGACACGTGGGAGACGTGTCCTCCTGGTATTTGGCCCTCATGTGCTCATATATCTACTCGGTTTCGATGTTGGAGTCATCGTCTGGTACCAACAAGTTTAGATATTTTCACCAAGGGACATCTATGGAGCCCCGATGCTAGAAACAATATTTTTAGTATCCAATCCAACCATCCACGATGTGTCTGTGGAGGTTATGGCCCTGATGTCGCTAGGACATACAATAATCATAACCACACAAATGCAAGTGTATGAATCACACTACTAGTCATGCAACAGCCATGCTCATACCACGCGCTTATGTAGGGCAACTCCGCCTATTAGGGAGCCCCTAAACAATCTGTTTGAAGGCGTATGCTATGATCAGTCACTCCTCATATCAGGCATACATATGATGCGTATGATTATGAATCATGGATCTATATTAAACGAGTTATGCAGTGATGGACTCCATTCATAACGAAGATGGGCCTAGACAGCCTACACGCTACAAGTATGGGCCTATCAGTGAGCCTTAGGGCCAGTGATAATGCGGACATTTAACCAACATCATCCTACAATGTGGATGTCAAACCATCATTGCTCCCAAGGCACGACCCGCCATCGAGATCATCACAAGAACCACGGTGGAAACACATTACAATTGGCCTTATGTACATCTCATTGGGCCTTGACACATGGGCCTCCAATACGTCAAATGGGCCTCATACCATGGGTCTCATATATATATATATATCAAAATGGGCCTTAGTGGGCGGGCCACAAATACATCAAGTTGGGCCTAATCACATGACCTTGCATGCGTCACAATGGGCCTCATAATATGGGCCTCATATCTATCAAGGCGCCCTCAACAATGGGCCTCATACAAATCAAGGTGGGCCTCAACAATGGTCCATAATATGGTAAGTTGGCCACACCACATGGGCCACATATATATCAGATGGGCCACACTCAAATATAAGTGGCGATAAGGACTTCCACTATTAAAATTTCTAAGGGTTTAATGGTGGACGTTCAAACCCACTATTTTCTATAATGTGGTCCACTTGATATAGATCTGTCCTATTTTTTAGCCTCAAGTCTTAGAGTTGGCTTACCAAATGGATGGACAGTTGGATAAACCGTATACAGCAGGTGGGGTGTGGAATACAAAACATACATTAAGGTGGGGTTTGGACGTCCTGCTAACGTCTCCAGCAGTGGAACCCACAAATCTTGGTGGCATCAATACACTAGCCAAGTGTTGGTGTGCGGTACCCATGAAGAAACCTCGACTATCATTGTTCACAAGTCACTTGAATTTACTGAGAATTGTCCGAAATGGATAGGTGGGTCCCATGTGGGGTCCACCATAATGTTTATTTTGCCATCCAACCTATTGAGAAGGTCACGTGGACCTAGGGTCCACTGTAATGTTTGTGTTCCATCCAACCGGTTGATAAGGTCACGTGGACCTGGATTGAGGAGGAAAAACAAATTTCATTTGATCCAAAACTGCTGGCCCCAATAAGGGTTTCAATGGTAGGCGTCAATCCTCATTGTTCCCTATGGCGTGGGCCACCCAAGTCCCATGTATGACTGATTTTGGGATGGGGACCCACTGCCCTAAGTAGCCCTCCAAATGCACGGTGGTGATGTTCACACACATCATGGTGGGGCCCACGGCTGGGACCGTGGGTCCCTGCCTCTTTTCACGCGATGGGACCAGCCAGACGCTACATGTAGTGTCCTCGGCTCCAAAGAGTAACGTCTCGCATAGAGCCGTGCCAATACCTCTTGCATATATATATATATATATATATATTGAAAAATGAGTTTTTCTGTGGTTTTCCCTAGGTGGGGCCCGCATTAGGTGGATCCGACCCAACCATTGGATCGTATGGCTCAAAATCAACCAAATGAGTCCAATATGAGGCATGTTTTGGCGAGTAAAAAGATCCAGGTGGTTTTCAACGGCAAACACCACTATTTCCTATGATATGGCTCGCCAGAAGGTCGGATTGACGTCATTTTTTGGCTCAACGCCTAATATGGGCTGAGCAATAGGATGGTCGGCTTGGATTAAGTACATACATCAAGGTGGGGCCTACATGAGCGTCCCACCCCCAAAAGCATTTTTTTGTTAGCTTTGTTAGTACACACCCATGTCAGTACACGCACTCCATGTTAGCTACACCCCACCCTGTCTAGCGTCCAGGATGCTGGATGGCATGGATAAACACATCATTGTGGTGGGTCCCACACGGGCGTGGCCCACACATCAAGGTGGGTCCCACACGATCGTGGCCCACCTGTTGGATCAACATGATATTTGTGTTTTCCTTCATCTTGGTCGTCCAACGGACCCACTGCAAGGTGGGCCTCACAATCGGGCGGCCAAGATCGCCTTGCACATGGTGGCCACAAGACATCACACCAAAGAAAGAGAAAGAGAGAGAGAAAGAGAAAACTGGTGAGATAGAGGGACCCCACCACTATGGGCCCCTCACTACATTACATACATCATTGTGGGCCCCACAACAAGTGGTCTTTAAATAAAATGAAATCTAACAGTCGATCACCCACCTCTATACCTTCTCCTTGGTCCCTTAGCCTCCTTAGCTCCTTACCTACACTTTTGATGGAGGTTGATGGGGCTTTGATGGTGTGGATGAGAGATAAGAAGGTGGGCCACACTTGTGGTTTGGGAGAGAGGGAGCTTGGACATGTGAAGGTTATTGCTTGGGAGAGGTTTTTGAGAAATGAAGAAGAGAGAGAAGTGATGGGTGAGGTGTGATGGGTGATGGGTGGAGTGATGGGGTTGTAAGAAAGTGATGGGTGGAGAGAGAGAGAGAGAGAGAGAGAGAGAGAGATTTGACTTTGGGTAGCTTGTGTAAGAGAGAGGTAAGGATAGGGTATGGGTTGCTTGTACTTAACATGATGGGATTGTTTGATTGATTGATGGGACATGTTGTACAGATTCTCTTAGAATTCGCATGTGTGGCATTTTTCTTCAAAATGATTGTGGGCCTACATCTTCTAGCCTGGGTATTGGGTCAGTGTGCGAGTTACGGCGTTGGAACCGCGGTGACGGCGCGGTCGCTAAGATACAAGTCTCGGGTTGAGCCGACTTTGGCATGCAGGTCTCGGCTTATAATCGTGCGCAAACGTCGGATACGGGTCGAGGATTGCTAAAATTCGACCGAAAGGACCGTGAAAGCCTACGGAATGGTACGGACTAGGATATGGGTCTTACACGACCAATCGAAGATTGTCCTCGATTAGTCGAGGGTTACGCAAATTTTATGCGGACTACGTAAATTTGAGGCGGTTACTGGATTTTTCCAACTCGGTATGAAAGTTGGAGTTCCCCAACTATAAATAGGAGTTCCTAAGATGTTCCTAGGCATCTTCTATGGTTTAAGGAGTGGAGCAAAAGGGTGGATAGCCGCCGCAAAGAGTTTTTCTTCTTTTTCCTTAGGTTGGCTAAACCTCTTAGCTAGAGCTAAGAGGCGAAGCTTGTAGTGTGATTGGGATGTTTTCTTTGCTTTGATTCATGTTAATTTTGAACTTCATTGATTTTTAGTTAATTTTAAGGAATATTTTCAGTTTTTAATGGTTTGTTGTGATTCTAATTACAATAGATCTGCGATAGCTTTAAATATCTTCTTTTCCTCTTTGAGATTGTGGGATTAGTAAATCCTGTTGTTCACCATCGTCTCTTGGGCATGGTAGGGTGACAGAATTCCTTTTAAATTTTCATAATTCTCTTCCATTGAGACTGGATCAATGAGAAGTTCAAAGATTTGACCATCTCTTTCTCTAACTGGATAAGATAGGACTCTGATTCTAGTTGGACCTCTTTACTCATGCAAGGTAGCATCTCAATTGCTACAAGTGGATCTTTGACACCCTAGTTCCCACCTTTCAATTGTTAGTTTAATCAATATTCACATTTACTCACTTTATTTTTAGATTTCTAACTTAGATCTTCTTCTAGTTCTAGTTCTAGTTCTAATTACTTTTAGAATACACACAAGTTTAGTCCCTGTGGATTCGACATCGGTCTCACCGAGATTATTACTATATTACGTTCCTACACTTGGGGTTGTGAACAGTTGAGCCGAAGTGCCCTAAGTCGACAAACCAGTCTAAAAGTTGATTGACCGCTTATGTTTGCGATGTATGACAATACCAAATAGAATCTAGGATACCCCGTTCTCATTGAATGAGTCTACTTCTAACCGTTAGTGATATAATCCACAAGACTTATGGGCTGGGCATGGTGGTATTGGATACCGTGTCCGAGCTGTCAACCTATCCTAGGATAACAAGCCTCCCTGTAGTGACTAATGAGCAATTAAGAAGGCTATGAGTCTGGTACATCAAACGGTAATGATGTCACGACCGCTCCACAACTGCGTTTGGGTGACAACTCTTACATCAATTGTGGGCGCCCTCCACCCGTCGATGGGCTGCCTAACCTCTTGAGTCTGGATATGTCATCCAGGTCCTTAGTGATCAGTCGGGCAGTGTTAGCCCCACATGTCGTATGGGTGATCGACCCGAATACGGATCAAGGGACACAGGTAAGGAGCCACTCTGGTCGCTCCGAGGCTCGTGATCCGGTTGAGACCATGATAAAATGAGGGTATCTTAGCTTCCCCAATATGTTGGATGAATGAAACTTAATAACTACTTAACTAACATATGCATTCACTACATTGCATCAGATAGGACTTGCAATTTAGCGTCGGGCCGCTTGTGAGGAAGTGTTAGCATATGCGAAGTAGGCATTGAAGTCACTTAAGAGGGAATGCTATTTGAAAAGAGTATGCATCATGTCATACCTTCATATGCGCATTTAACAATAATATTTAAGAATTGTCTAATTTCTTGATTTTCATTACCTGTACTGATTGAGTTGATAACACGCGTAACTTAGAACTAATGGAACCACTGAGTTGATCACTCACTCCCACTTTGGGATGATGTTTTAAAATATCAACCAGGCAATGCTATAAATGTAGGGGTCATCGAGGTAGACGCATTAGATGATGTCTACCTGGATCAGGAGGAGTTCTCATTGTTTTAGCTGTCGGACGGGCCGATGTAGCAGGCGCTTCACTTGACGAGTTGCGACAGACACTTTTTAGGCATTGAGAGATCTTCACCTTGACACATTTATTTATCTTTTTGACTTATATATTGGGCCCTAGATATGGACCTGCATTCTAGATAAACGTACTTTGCATGCGTAGTTAGCTTATTCATTTTGTATGTATTTATTCCAGCGTACGTTGTACTGCTTGGCTTATCTCTATGATTGCTTGAATATATTGCCAAACGCACGAAAGGGTTATGCTTTTGCAAAGCATAAGTGACAACCGGAATATTGGGGATTGAGTACGTAGTTGACCCCTGAAATTCAGGGCGTTACATGGATCGAGCACTTCAACCATTTAAGGAAGTCGTTCGAGTGAATGAGGATTTATAAATTGAAAATAAACCCTCTTAAATGTGCTTCTGGTGTATCAGCCAAAAATTTTCTGGGTTTTATGGTACATCAGAGAGGAATCTAGATCGATCAGCATAAGGCATGAGCAATAGTAGAAGCTCGGCTATTAAAAACCTAAACTGAGTGACAAAGGTTTCTTAGCAAGGCTAACTAAGTGATTTATTTCCAATTGCACTGGAAAAACTAATATGTTTTCTTCTTTATTGAAGCTAAAACAAGGGGATGAGGTGAAATGGGAGGCAGAGCATTAATTGGCTTTCAACGACATTAAAGAGTATTTGTCCAAGCCACTAATGTTAATGCCACCAATAAAGGG
This sequence comes from Magnolia changhungtana, assembly GCA_030180095.1. Classification (NCBI taxonomy): domain Eukaryota; kingdom Viridiplantae; phylum Streptophyta; class Magnoliopsida; order Magnoliales; family Magnoliaceae; genus Magnolia; species Magnolia changhungtana. Next base: position 3,905,257 of record JASAUF010000662.1, read on the forward strand.
TCGACCGTTCAAGTTTTATATCTTAGCTTCCACAAAACTATCGCGAGTTTAGGAAGAATACTCATGAGTTCGGGCCGAGGCTTTCAACAAGTAGATGCTCGGCCACACTGAGAGCATGAATTAGTTGGTGGCTTTGTTCGTTGATAGAGCATGTGTTGCACCTTAGCAATAGGTTGATGCAAGTTCCGCTGGAAATCGGGCACTTATACCACTAGTTTAGTCGATCCAAAAAACACTTCCATTACAACGAAACATACCACTATCCCTGGTCCAAACTAGGATGTGTTGAGTTCACTGATACTGACAAATCTCAGACTTCTGAATATGTTCCTGTCTAGGACATACGAAATTCACCGGCACCAGTAGATTTCAGACATCCTAAACGTGAAAATAGGAATGTAGTTCATGAAGCCAGGAATCAATGGATGCTTGGGGGGGGGGGGGGGGGGGGGGCGCACCCCTTACCTAAAAATTAACCGTATAATGAAGAATAATATTAGAATGGTCCTAAAGTACCTCCAGTTGCTGCACAATAATACTGGGAGCATAACCAAATTGTTTAACTGGTTCCAGAAGCATCAAGTCAAGTTCTTGCCCGAATTAGTACTCCAATTTATCATAAGCCATAACCTTACTAGATCGACCAACAATATCCATTTTCGATGAACTATCTACCTGACTTTACAAGTGATACTGGTTAATCGACCGTAAAACACATAAGTTGATTTACTATACAATGTGGAGAATTGACCATTAATGAGTATTATAATTATAGTTATTTGGTCATTCACTCACTAGGATAACCTTTACTTAGTATTCAAACTTGCTACCAAATTCCATACATAACTGTTAAAAAATTGAATTAAAATTTCATACTCAGTTCTTTTATAAGGATAAAAAAATTTCTACGGCTGATCTTGCTCGTTTTCGGCAGCTAACAGGGGAATCGGTTAAGAATTACATTGTTAGATTTAAAAGAGCAAAAAGCCTATGTAAAGGAGTTGCGAATGAGGTAAAATTGGTCTAGTTGGCTCAATATGGACTGAAATTCAAGCTTTGAAAGAAATTTATTGAAACGGAATTCATAAATCTTTATGATTTGACCATGAAGGTGTCTCAATATGAGGCCTTGATTCAAGAGTCAATATGGCAAAAGAATTCATCAGTATGGACATATAATTATGACCCTAATTATGATGTTGTAGTGGCTGAAATAGTGAACAACCATTTACATATTTAGCTTCAGTTAAAGTAGAGACAGTGACAACTTCTAATAAGAAAGTTCAAAGATCCCATGCTTTTGATATTTATCATGCTGATGAAATCTTTGATATTATGTTAGCTAGAAAAATTATTAAAATTTCAGTTAATCACAAGATTTCGATGACTGAAGAACTGAAGAAAAATAATTATTGTAAATGGCATAGAACTCGATCGCATTTCACTAACAAATGTATTTTTTTCAGGAATGCTATTAAGGATAATATTGATTAAGGGTTGCTAAAATTCTCTAAAAAAGAAAAAGAAGCAATGCTGATTGATACTTGTTCACAATCCCAATGCAGGGTCATGATGTATTAATAACTCAGTGAGAGCGAGGTCGAATCCATAGGGACTAAACTCGTACGTATTCTAAAAATAACTAGAAGTAGAACTACAATCGGAAACTAATTTAAAATTTGAAATAGTTTGAGTAATTATGAATAATGTTGACTTAACTATCAATTAAATGGTGGGAACTAGGGTGCCAAGGATCCACTTATAGCTATCAAGGTGCTACCTTACTTGATTCAAGAGACACAACTGGAATTGGAGTCCTATCCTATCTAGTGGAAGATAAACTATTCAAGCACAATATGAGCTTTCATTGAGATAGTTCACACATGAAGATCCATTGCATTGATTGGAAGGGATTCCATCATCTTACCATGCCCAAGAGACAATGGTGAATAATAGGATTTACCAATCTCCACAACTCCAAATAGATTAAGAAGATATCAAAAGCCTCCACAAAATCTACTGTAATTGAAGTCACAATAAATCATAGAAAACTGAAAATATTCCTCAAATCAAACTACAACTCAATGATTGTTCAATATAAACAAGAATCAAAGCAAGATAATCATCCCAACACGCTATAAGCTTCACCTCTTAGCCCTAACTAAGAGGTTTAGTTCACCATAGACATGATTGAAACTAAATCTCTCAAACAAAACATAAAAATCAAACTAGGAAAGGAAGAAAACTCCTTAGCAGCTGCTCCACCCTTTAGCTCTGCTCCTTGAAACCTAATTCGTGTTTAGAACTCCTTGGAGAGCCCATATTTATAGCCTTTGTCTAGTTGTCTTAGGAAAATTGCCTCAAATTTATACACTGCGTAATGCTTTCGATGCCATCGAAAAAAGAATTCCAGTTTGGATCAGATTTAAAAGTCGTGCCCTTTCACATTGCGTAAGTTGTCAATTCCATCGAACGTCCCTTTGATGTCATCCAACAGATCGTCGATGCTATCGAACATGTCCTCGAGTCATCGGAAAATGTCTAAAATGTTCTAGCGAGGTTCTCCAGAATTATCCAAAAATCTCGATGTCATCGAACTGCCTTCGATGTCATCGAGCAGAGCTTTGAGCAATCGAACAGGGCTTCGATGTAATCAAAAAATACATCCAATTTGTTCCGCAACCAAACTTGATTTTTATGTAAGTTTCGATGTAATTGATTAGGTCTCGATTCCATCGAACACTTACTTTGATGCCATCGAAGGGTGTTCGATGTCATTGTTAGTGATGCTTTAGATTTCTAGATTTCTGTACTTTGATCTGTCGACATTCTTCCTTCTTCACTTGGTTTCCTTGAATCTTAGGGACTTGAAATCTTCAATCTTGGTCTCCTAAAATCCATCATTTACCTTGGTGATTCTTGAGCATCAAATCCATGCTTTTAATATTCTTTTTAATCCAAGCTCTTGAACTTACCTTGCAGTACAAACATGTATAAAATTATACCCATTAAGCATTATCATGTTCATAAAACTAAGATATAAACGGGGGAAATATGTAATATTTGGCACTCAACAATACTGATCCATTTCCATCTAATATAGAGATCAATATGTCTATCATTAATCCTCAAAGTCTGGTTCGATTGCGACAAAATATTAATCTGGGAGTTCAGATGAATTGGCCCAAGGAGAAAAACGACATAAGGCTTGTGAGGCCTGAACCAATGGTCGACCAGAGCGAAGCATATTCAGACGCAACAATGTAAAAACACCAACACCTTTGTGAAAAATGTGTGAGGCTGAGTCGATCAAATGGGAGGTCTTATTGATTGAAGTATCCAATGAGACAATCGACCAATCAAAATTATGGGGAAAGAAATGCCTTATACTCTTAGAAGGACAAGCATATCAGTGATTACTCTCGGACTTTTCAAGGACTAAGGATGGTTAAACTTTGGCCTAGCCGAGAAGGTATTTGGAAAATTTCCAATCATCTAAAATTTCCAGTGATGTGATGTTTGTGTAATGCCCTGAAAATCGGGGGTTGAGCAGGAGCCCAATTCCCGAGTTCCAATGCATCACTTGTGCAACATAGATAATGATGATTTAAATATTGTCCGTATTAGTGCATAAAACATGAATGAGATTAAGCTAAAACAGCAAAACATACTCCAGGGATAATCAAATTATGCAAGCGAAAGACTGAGAGAAATACATGGAACGTAAAAACCACTGTAGGTCCCAAAGTTTGTACGCGTTACCAGGTCAAATAGTTATAAGTATTGTTTCAAAATATAAAATGTCAAAATGTAGTAACCCACTACAAAGTATAAGCCCTGAAGCCCCGTCGATCAGAACAGTCTATATAAACCCACCTGAATACTGCATATATTAGAATGCCTTCTCATCATCCTCAAAGTCTAGCTCTGCCTCATAGACTGCACCATCATCTGAAACTACAATAGGGTCTGGTTGGTGTTTAAAACACAGTCCTAGAACGTGGGAGTGAGTGATTAACTCATTGGAGCTATAAGTAAAGGTTAACATGTTATTAATTCAATCAAGCAGTAATGATAAAGCAATACAATCAAGCATCCCTAAGTATTCTGATTAATGCAAGAATGATATGTATTAAAGATGCATGCCCTCGCCTGCACTCCCACTACGAACTTCATCTCACGGTCGCGGCATGCAATCACTTCCTCAGTGCTCAACTCCAACGCCAAAGGTACATGCAATACGGTGCATGATCATGATTACCAAGTTCTTATTAGTCCTTTTCATACAACAGGATTAGGAAACTAAGGTACCACCCTTATATCATTTTCCAAATAATGATCCATTCTAGGGTCGTCAGTCCTAGTAAATCTCATACGATGTTGCGATTCTAGGTCATTACAAAGGGCTCGTCACCTCGATGCAGGCCTAGCTTATACTCTAGTTGCTACGGAAAGGCTTGTCGCCTCAACGCAGGCTCAAAGTATGCTCGAGGTCACTACAAATGACTCGTTACCTAGTCTTAGTCCGATAGCTTGAATACAACATTTTATACCACCATATTCGGCTCACGAGCTTAGGTTGCTCACTGGTCACTACGGGTGGGCTCATCACCCCAGCGTAGGCCAACAGCTCGACCACGGTATCCCATACCACCATGTTTGGCTCATGAGTCTTAGCGAATCGAGATACCAAGGTTAACAGGATTTCCACTGGTGAGTTTGGTACCTTAGGTTCAGGCAGTAGCGTCCATACATCGGATCAATCGGGTTACTTGACAAGCTTAACTGGTACGAGCATACCTCGAGTTAATCGACATGAAGTGTATAAGTACTCCGTGTGGCCTAACCACTGCCGACAACCAAAGTACGACTCGAATTTATCGAACACGTCCCGTGTGGCTAGACAACCTCAGCCACCTGATTAGAATCTGTTACTGATTGCCTGGACTATATCATAATCCCAACCACACTTAAACATAACAAGGAATCATATATGAATAGGCACCTCAGCATTAAACTAATCCTTCAAGTAATATTAACCATTTGAGCATTTCATGAAACATAACATAAACATGATTTCACACATATGCGTTTCATATACAAAACGGACAATATAATGTAAGTTGCATGGAGAGATTTATACACACAGTTAAGGTAGTTGAGAATCTTATCTCAACATCCATATAAATTATAATTTACCAAATACTTATACAGACATTTTTACAAACACTTAGACTACACACTTCGACATACATGACGTACGTCGACCACAACATGTATTAGGGCAACTCCTTTCACCAAGGACTTGTCACGCACGCAACCACCATGTATCCACGACGGATAAACATGGTAAGCACGAATACAAATTCCATATTCATTCAGACATTTCTACAAACACTTAGGCTACACACTACAACATACATGACGTATATTAGTCATAACACGTATTAGGGCAAATCCTTTCGCCAAGGAGTTGTCGCGTATACAACGATCCTATATCCATGATAGATAATCATGTCAAACACGAATCCAAATTCTACACGCATTCAATCAATTCGACAAACACATGGAATACACTATATTCAACATAGTTCATATATATATCTGTAAAGCGAATCAGACATTACATTTAGCATATGAAATGACACCCACGTCAGTTATAAATCATTAACCGACATTGAAAGCCTTGAAAACCATAACCTAAATATTTATAGTCCGCACCTTACGTCGGTAAACGCGTAACGAATTTAGTTTAGACACTAAGTCTTTGTCAACAGTAAAATGACAACCTATAGCATGAATTAGGTTAGCTATTTCATCACTTACACTATTTGAAACCCTAAAACAGATTAGGGTTAGGTTTTCTTACCTAAGAACGGGATCGGAATCACCCGAATAGCGATACAGGAATGGTGGATAAGCATGTGGAACGATGAGATTGAGTCCCAAGAAGAATCTCCCACACTCTCTCTCTCTCTCTCTCTTTCTCTCTTTTTCCTTCTCTTTTCCCTCTCTTCTCTCTCTTCTCTCTCTAGGGTTTGCAAATTCATATGTGAAGGGAGTGAGAGGGTTTAAGACCCTTATATAGGCTCAAACGTGAGCTCAATGGCCCCAGGGCCATAATATACTTAGGTCATAGCCAAAACCCATCTATTTCGGCTCAACAGAGCACTTTTGGAGGCCCCTTTTCTGCGTGCGGTTGGACTTAAGCTCCCTGGCATTGGATCTAGGTCGAGTTAAGTTTTCAGTTCGATCGAATTTGTAGATTGACTGCAGCGGACTAGTTTCATTCAATGGTCACTGACACTTGATCAGGGCCACAAGTACATTGATATGTGTATGAAATTTTCCTTGATCCGAGGGTGTAACTGGGTCAAATTTCGACGGTCTGAAACCTTAAATTTGGCCCGCAAGCGAACCGCCCAAATCACTTAAATCTGAGTTCAATTTCTAAAGATATTCAAGTTTCTCACACACTTCCCTTCGGGCTCAAGTTGTGCGCTTCTGGATATTATTAGGACTTGATTTTTGAGATGGTCGTTAAGCCCAGTAAGGCGGTCATAAGCGTATAGTTTCGTAGTCATCGGATTTTCGATGCGCGGTCCAGGTCCGATACGAAGTTTCAATGTGCTCCCGAGAGCAACTGGGTTTAGAGATTGATCCTAGATTCTAGGGCAATGTAGCGTTAATGGTTCTGTAAGTTTTGGGTCTAGCAGTTCGTATTTAAAGCGGTTCAAGCAAATTTCACATCTAATCTAGTTTCGCACTTAGTTAATTTCGTCTAATTTCTAAAGGATTTGGTCCTGAGTGATTTCTGCCTGAGGTGGTACTTGGGTCTTTGTACGGATTTTTCCGAGACGTTACAGTTTGTAAAGACAACATGCAATAAATAGAAAGTAGTTAGCTGTTGCTTTGGATCAATCTCAAAAGTATCAGCCAACTCGATCAAGGCTGGTAGGAGAAGAACATATCTTAGCCAATATGAAAGAATCTACTGAATTTTACGTGAATCATGACTCAGTCGAAAATCCTAGTTACAATAAGACAAGGATGAATATGGAATGATTGACCGAATACTTTAGCGATGAGGAATTCTTGGATGATCTTCTGATTGATGAGTTACTTGCTAAAGCAAGAAAGTTAGAATCTTCTTTTAAACTAAACAAAGAGAGCATGAACGAAGATGCGTATGAAGTGAATACTCAATCGAATTCGAAAACACTTGGGGGGTAATGTCTGAATTCGATCATAAAGTTTGGCTCATTGCCACCGATTACATTGGATTGTAATATGGTGTTGATTCTGTCATTAAGTTTTCAAGCTAAACTATCTCAACCAAGCACAATAGAAGGAGATGTGGAAGAATTAGGCCCGTCGATAATGATACAAAATGGGTCTTTTGACTCAAAGGAGGAAGCCAAAAAGGTGTTGACCGTGATGGTCGAATGTAAAGACCCTATCCATTCTGTACCATTTTTCATGCATATGTGCATGAGGATCGATGCCCTTAGTTAGACTTGGATTGGCCGTTTATAGTACATACCCGATTGACCGAAACCCCAAGACCTTGAAACCTATCTCATATCGACCGCCCCGTCACCACGATCGTGGAGGTACCACCCGTGCGTTTCTATGATGCTCTGTTGGTGAGATACGCCATGAAGAATAATAAGTGTATCATGTGCGCATGGCACTATATATTTTATTCCACACATGTGCACAACACATGTGATACACACATGTACATGCCATACATGGGTGAGGGAATCTCTACCCATGTGTGTGATGTCACACACCCATACTCATCCCTCTCTCATGTACACCTCAAGTCAACACCTCTCCATTCCATACACTATACATGACATCATCACACCATGTCATCCCATACTCTTTTAATCCACCATTAATTACAAAGCATGAATTAATTACCATAATCCTAGCTTAAGCTAATATTAATTACATTAGCCTAACCTAACCAAGAATTTTATCCATTTCTCTACAAATACCTCTCCATCCCTTATCATTTCCACCATTTCCTACAAGAGAGAGAGAGAGAGAGAGAGAGAGAGAGAGAGAGAGAGAGAGAGAGAGAGAGAGAGAGAGAGGAGTGATCTTGGTGGGCCATCAATTCCATCAATCCCCTCCCTTCCATCCATCTCAACCATCCATCCAACTCATTAAGGTGAGTACACCCACTCCACTCTTAATTTGTTTTTCCTTTTGATTATTTGTATGGTTGTTAGTGGTGACGATTTGATGATAATGATGTGATCAATGGTGTGGATACATAGGAGAGTATGATATGTTTAATGATGTTAATGATGATCAACAATGGTGATGATATGATGTGATTAATGGTATGGATTCATGAGAGAATAATAATAAAAATAAAAAAATAATAAAAATAATAATAATAATAAAATAATTATAGACTTTATATGGGACCCATTGACTGTGGGCCCCACCAGAATTTTGTAGGCCATCCAAACTATCCAAAGTGTGGCCCATTGGGCTGGCCACATACTCATACATGCACACATGTGACACACCACATTAAATTAAATAATTAAATTAAATTAAATTTAAAACAAACAAAAAAAAAAAGAAGAAGAAGAAAACAAAAGAGAGAGACAAGTGGACGCTGTTGCTGCCTGCGTCCAGAGGACGCTGCAGCAAGCGGCGTCCCTGCTGCCGCTTAGTTGAAAAGGGACTGGGGTTGTGGGTCCACAACGGGCCTCACCCATGATGTATGTATTAAATCCACACCGTCCATTCAATTTTTCAGATCCTTTTAGGCGTTGAACCGAAAAATGACGCCAATCCAGTTCTCTAGTAAGCCACACCATCAAAAACACATGTGAAGACATGCTTAAGCATATAAAAGCACTCATGGGGCTCACTTGAAATTTTGATGCACCTGAAACTTAGACCGACCCCTCCATCAGTTGGGACACACACAATAGACGGACTGGATTAGCTTTATGTTGGTCCCACCTAAAAAAAAAAAAAAAAAAAGGGAAAACAGCATTGACGCTGCTGCTGCCAGCGTATGACGCTGCAGCAAGCAGCGTCTTGCTGCTGACGCTGAACGGGAATGGCCCCACCATAGGTTCCATCTTGATGCATGTTAAGCATCTACACCGTGCATTCAATGGGTCCACTTTAAAAAGTGGGATACCCCAAAATTCAGCCACATCTGCAACTCATGTGGCCCACATCACAGGAAATAGCGGTGATTGAACATCTGCCATTGAAACCCCTTTGGGTGGTCACAGAAGTTGTGGATCGTCATGAAATTTGTTTTCCATCTTCATCTGGGTCTGCATAACCTTATCAATGGTTTGGATGGAAATTAATCATTATGGTGGGCCCCATGTGGGACCCACTGATGTATGCATTGTATTCACTCTGTCCTACGCCCCTGGACGGAAAGGCCAGGGACCCATGGTCCCTACCACGACGTATGCACTGTATCTATGCCGTCCAGCCATGCTGGGTTGCTGGATGGTCAGTGGGACCCACCATGATGCATGTGGTGCATCCAACCGTTCACCCATTTTGAGAGCTCATTTTATGGCATGAGCAGAAGAATGAGTTAGATCCATCTAGTTGGTGGGATCCACTCCATGATGCATGTATTGCATCCAAGCCATCCAACCATTTGAAAGATCATTTATGGCTTGAGACTAAAAATGAGTAAGATCTAAAGCTCAAGTGGATCCCACCATTGAAAATAGTGTGGACAATGACATCCACCATTCAACATCTCTAAGGAGCCATAGTAGTGTCTTATTAAGCTGATATTTGTTCCACTTCATCTATCCCTATGTCAACTTAGGAACAGGTTGAATGGGAAATATACGTTATGGTAGGCCATCTTGATTTAATTATGGCCCATCTGTGAGGCCCACCTTTGACATGTTTATGGCCCATCTGTGAGGCCCACCTTGATATGTTTATGGCCCATCTGTGAGGCCCACCTTTGACATGTTTATGGCCCATCTGTGAGGCCCACCTTTGATATGTTTATGGCCCATTTGTAAGGCCCACCTTGATATGTTTATGGCCCATTACTAAGCCAAGAGGGTCATCTAGTAGCCTATTTCAGTGAAATACTGAATAAGGCAAAACAAAAGTATTTCACCTATGATAAAGAATTTAATGCGGTCGTGCAGTCGCTATATCATTGGCGTCATTATTTTCTACTGCAAGAATTTGTCTTGTTTTCTGATCAAGGGGCTTTGAGGTATTAGAATTCCCAAAAGAAGCTTAACCCAAGGCATGTCAAGTAGGTAGCATTTCTTCAGGAATATTTATTTGTCCTGAAACATAAAGGCAGGATCGAGAACAAACCAGCCGATGCCCTTAGTAGAAGAGTGACATTGCTCAACTCCTTAAGTGTAGAAGTTGTCAGGTTTGAGCAATTGAAAGACGAGTATCCCATATGTCTAGATTTTGAGGGAACATACGTGCCACTCTTAGGTGCGCAGCATAGTTCGGGTGAGTTCGTGCTTAAAAATAACTTCCTTTTCAAATGAGACTGACTTTGTATTCCTCGCACTTCCCTCCAAGATTTTCTTGTTTGAGAGCATCATATTGGAGGTATTGCTAGCCATATTGGTCGAGATAAAACCATCGCCTTAGTAGAGGATAGATTTTATTGGTCAAGTCTCAAGCGAGACGTAGCCAAAATTTTAAGGCAATGTCGAACATGTCAACTGGCAAAACAGAAGAAGTAGAATACTAGATTGTACACACTATTATCAGTGTTGTAAGTGCTATGATTTCTAGCCCCTATGATTGTCAAATTTTGTAGTGCCAAAACCTCTTGGAATCTATATCTTGTGTAGCGCTTCTACGTGTTTCAAGACAGTGCATCTCATGTACAAGAACAAAGGTCTTTATTTCAAGAACGTCAAATGCAAGATTACATGTTCATGTTCAAGTATATTCAATCTTTCAAGCTTCAATGGTTCAAGTTTTCAAAGCTTTAAGTCAAGACAAAGTAATACTATTTCAAGTTTCAAACTCAAGCTTCAAGTCAAGCTTCAGAAGTCTCGAGTTCAAGCTTCTACATATGACAAGATCTCAAGCTTCATGAACTTCAAAGATCATCTATCAACCGAAGGAAAAGAAGATTCAATGTTCATATATCACTAACAATGTTTGGATGACCCTAGATTGACCTTAGGGTAGGTCATTTTGAATACAAAATTCAAATGGCATATTTTATAAGTGCATAGTCTATTTTTAGACTAGTCCTAGGCTATGTTCGACTAGTCTTAGCACTGACTCGACCAGTGCAAGAATTTCTCAACCAGTCCTAAGTTTGTTACTGATTTTCGGGAATTTTTGTTAAAGCCTCGACCAGTCCTGGAGACTGCTCGACTGGTCGTGTGAACAGTGCTCGACTCGTTCTCAACCAGTCCTACAAGCTCGACTCAAAGTCCAGCAACTAAATTGGGTCCCGCACAACCAGTCGTGGATAGGACTTGACCGGTCGAGCAGGTTTTTTAACTAGTCGTGGAACGGTCTGATCTTATCACGCTCGAAATTTCAAAAATCTGTTGGTCCTACGACCTGTCGAACTGACCGCAGGACCAGTCGAGCAAGCGATTTCTGCACTTATAAATAGAGCACGAATTTCAGAGTTTTATATTCAATTCAAGCTATATCAATACGCCACTCTTAGAGATAAGTTAGTCATATTTTTAAGCTATATTGTTCTCATTTAATATTCTCTTTATTTAGCTTTATTATATTTGACTTTGTATTATATATTCCAATCATATTTGAAGAAGGGATTGAGACTCGCCCTTTTCTTGGAATCAAAATCAAATAGAGCTAGCCGAACTTGATTTCATCTAAAATCAATGTAGAACTTAGAACCATATCATAAGTGAGTGTAGACATTGAACTTCTACTCCAATTTGGTTCTTCCGAGCTGCATCAAAAGGAGAATATCCAGGTATTTTACATTATTGTAAATTCTGTCTTTTGGTTTCATTGAGATTGTGCCAGAAAAATCTCTCTGTTTTGGTTTGTCTAAGGTGATTCAGAAAACTCAGAGTGTGGGTTTTTGAATTGTGTAAGCCCACTTGAAAGACACAATTGTGAAGGTTTTAGGTGAACCTTGAAAAACCTATTTTCATAGTGAACGCTAATATCCACTGTGTGAAGATATTAGGAGTGGAGTAGTTGTGTGACTGTTTTTCTAAACAGTTGGTGTATACATAAGCGAACCACTATAATTTCGAGTCTTGTGGTTGATTGATTGTTTTTTTTTTTTTTGTGGATGTTGTAATTTCCCTTTTTGCATTTGTGGAGAATATTGTAATTTCTTTTATACAAGTGTGGGAATGTTGTAATAGCTTAGATTTCTTTTCTTGCTATTTATTTCTTTATTCCTCTGTATCAGTTTGAGTTTTTGATACATAGACCGTTCTAGTAAGGTTGTCATACCATAAACCCTTGGTTATTGGTGTAAAGTTGTCCTTAGAACAACATCTGTATCAACCTCTCAATACTCGTTCATTTGAGGTTGTCTTTAATTTCAGCATTGTGAGATTATTTAGTGCTATCAGTATTTAACTTATTTAAATTCCGCTGTTAATTTTTTTTAATTTGGCATAATTCTATTCCCCCCCCCCCCTCGGACTTATTAGCTCGGCCTTTTCAAGTGGTATCAGAGTCTAATAGCTCGTTTTAAATTATTATTTCTTTTGGATTAATTTTCTAAGCTAATCGATCTGAGCTATTTGAGATGTCAAATTTTGATAGCCTTTTAGTCACCAGGCCTCCACCATTTGATGGTTCCAATTATGCTTATTGGAAAGCCAGGATGAGAATTTTTTTTTAAATCCATGGATGAGAGCATGTGGCAAGCCATAGTGACTGATTGGACCCCTCCTACCACTGAAGTGACTGGCATCGATAGATCCAAAACTATGAGAGTTACACTTTTTTTCTCTTGGACCACTCTTCAGAAAAGTGAGGGTAGTGCCAATGCAAAAGCATTAAATGTAATCACTTGCGCACTATCACCAGATGAATTCAAAAGAATTATATCCTGTGATATTGCAAAGCAAGCCTGGGATATTTTAGAAACGACACACAATGGAACAATTGTCAAGAAATCTAAAGTCCAAATCCTCACAACCAAATTTGAGGAAATACGTATGGAAGAAAGTGAAACTTTCATGGACTTTTATATTAGATTAAATGACATTGTCAACTCTATGTGGGGTCTTGGTGATAAAATCCCATAAAGTAAAGTATGTGCAAAGATACTACACTTACTACATGAACGGTTCAATTCAAAGGTGACTGCGATATAGGAACTTCGTGATACGGATAATATGATGGTAGAAGAATTAATTGGCTCATTACAGACCTATGAGTTAACTTCTAAAGCTCCTAAAGGTAAATCAATCGCCCTTAAATCTTCTAAATATTTTTCTCAAGAAAATTGTTGTAATTCTGATTTTGAAAATTCTGAAGATGATATGGCCCTTTTAGCTAAAAAGTTTTATAAGATTTTCAAAAATAAAAAGATGGTTGATTTTTAAAAATCTAATGATAAGAAAATATCTAAATCTAAAACATGGAAATCTTTAAAAGACAGTCAATGTTACAACTGACATGAATATGGGCATTTAGCAAACAAGTGTCTTAAAAAGAATAAACCTAAAAGGAAATGAATGTTGGCTACTTGAGATGAATCTTCCTACTCGAAAGCCTCTTCTGAGTCAGAAGATTCTAAAACCGAGTCGGGTAATGAAGTCAAAGCCCTTATGACTCTAGCCAAGTTCACTTTTTTAGTTAATGATAATTCAACTAGTGAAGAAAATTTGAATAGTGATCATGAAAATGAAGAAGATCTTTAAGATGCTTATAATGCCCTATACAAGGAAAGTCGTAAAATTGTTGTAAAACTAAGACTTCAGAAAGAAAAGTTTTTGAAACTTAAAGAAAATTTTGATAATCTTGTTTTAGAAAAATCTCACATTTCATATTGTTTTGAAAAAACTAAGTACGACTTAGATTTCAAAACCTCCTTTATTGATAATCTAAAATCTGAAAATGAAAAACTAAAACTTGAAGTCTCTTCTCTTTTGAGTCTGAAAGACAAATGAAGGTATGCCCAAGGTGATCCTAAGTTAGAAAAACTTTTATCCAGATCTAGAAAATGTGGCGACCGATCTGGATTGGGCTACAACAAAAGTATTCATCCCAAACATAAGAAAACACCTCCTAAATTTGTGAAAGGAGAGTTTTCAAACTCAAAAGGGAAAAATCAAAATTATCCTAAAAATGATAAAACTTTTCAATCCTTAAAACCTAGAAGTAACCATATCAACTATAAAAATCATAATCATAATCCTTTAACTAAGAAAATTGTTGATTTACTTAAGGAGCTCTTAAAATTTAACTCATTGGATCGGTCTTATAACAACTACAAACATAAGAAGACCAACTATACCCCTAAACCCAAGACGGTAATGAAATGGGTTCCTAAGGTTACGTGCTTGGTTGCTCACACTGCTTTCAAAGCTACAAGCCATTCAAAATAGTACCTAGACAGTAGATGCTCTAGACATGACAGGTGACAGGAGTTTGTTCACCAATCTTAAAGATATGACTGATGGTTCAGTCACATTCAGTGATGGTAGCAACTGTAGGATTGTTGGCTAAGGTACAGTTCAACCCTTTAACCTCCATTTATTTGAGAATGTTTTATATGTAGAAGGGTTAAAACACAACTTATTAAGCATCTCTCAAATATGCGATGATAATCATAGCGTAAAATTTACTAACTTAGGGTGCGAAATTTTAAATAAAAATGGTTCAATAATATTAACTGGTCGTAGAACTTCTGAAAACTGCTACATTGTAAGTGATTTTAGCTCATCTAATCTATCGTGCTACATGGTCCATACCGATGAGACCGAGTTATGGCATAAACACCTTGGACATATACACTACTGCAACTTATATAAATTGAGCAAAAGAGAGTTAGTAAGAGGCTTACCCAAAATACAGAAAATTGATGAAATATGTGGCGAATGCTAGATTGGCAAGCAAACTAGGAGTTCTCACAAAAAGGTAGACTCCAATGCCACATCTAAACCACTCAAACTCCTCCATATGAATCTTATTAGACCAACTAGAACGGAGAGTCGAGGTGGCAAGAAGTACATACTGGTAATTGTAGATGACTTTACCAAATATACATGGGTAGTCTTCTTAAAAGACAATTCAAAAACTCTCGATGAAGTAAAAAAGGATACTTAGACGTATCCAAACTGAAAAAGAATCTCAAGTCTGTAAGATCTGTAGCGATCATGGATCAGAATTTGAGAATAGCGGTTTCGAGAAGTTTTGCAGTGATCAGGGAATATCACATGAATTCTCTGCGCCCAAAACACCACAACAAAATGGTATAGTAGAAAGAAAAAATAGAGTGCTTCAAGAAATGGCAAACGTAATGTTAAATAGTATGAAGCTCCCTAAAAATCTTTGGGCCGAAGCCATTAATACTGCTTGTTACATAATTAACCGCATTTATACTAGAAAATCAAATAGTAAAAAGGCTTATGAAATGTGGTTTGATAAGAAGCCTACTGTCAAATACTTTCGGGTTTTTGGCAGCAAGTGCTACATTTTACGTGATCGAGAAAATATGGGTAAGTTTGAAACCAAAAGTGATGAAGGAATATTCTTAGGGTATGCTCTGAATAGTCGAGCATATCGTGTTCTTAATAAAAGGACCGGTGAATTCAAGAGTCTATTAATGTGGTTATTGACGATCACTTGAATACACCTGTCTCACGTTCAAAAAATGATGAAGTTCTTCTAATTCAAGTCAAAATAACTCTGAACTAAGAACTGTTAAAGATCATCTAACTAATCAGATTCTTGGAAACCCTCTCACTGGTGTGCGCACTCGTAAACAACTAGAAGATATGTGTAACTACGTGTGTTTTAAATCTCAGATAGAACCGACCAACATAAAAGAAGCTCTTACTAACGAAAACTGGATAATTGCGATGCAAGAAGAGCTTAATCAATTTATTAGAAATGATGTTTGGTATTTAGTTCCTAGACCTAAAGATAAACACATAATCGGAACAAAGTAGATTTTCAAAAATAAGTCTGATGAACTTGGTAACATTATTAGAAACAAGGCTAGGCTAGTTGTACAGGGGTATACTCAAATTGAAGGCATCGATTATGATGAAACCTTTGCCCCGGTAGCTCGTCTTGAATCAATTAGACTATTTGTATCTATTGTATGTTTTAAAAAGTTTAAAATTTATCAAATGGATTTAAAGAGTGCTTTCTTAAACAGCGATTTGTATGAAGAAGTGTATGTTGAACAACCAACGGGTTTTGAAGACCCTAAGAATACTGATCATGTCTATCGCTTAAAAAAGGCTCTCTAGGTTTGAAACAAGCTCCCAGGACATGGTACGAAAAGTTGACTAAGTTTTTACTAAGTCATAACTTTATAATAGGAAGTGTTGATAAGACATTGTTTGTAAAGAAACATAAATATCACATTTTAATAGTACAAATTTATGTTGATGATATTATTTATGGATCTACCTGTGCTAACATGACTATTGAGTTTGCAGATCTTATGAAATCTAAGTTCGAAATGAGTATGGTTTGGGAATTGAATTACTTTCTAGGGTTGCAAGTTAAACAACAACCTGATGGTTTCTTCATCTCTCAAACCAAATATGCTCTGAACTTAGTCAAAAAGTTCAGATTTGAGAATGGGAAAAATTTTGATACTCCTATGAGTACTACCTTAAAACTCTCAAAGGACTCTACAAGTAAGAGTGTGGATTCTAAACTATATCGCAATATGATTGGAAGTTTGCTTTATTTAACTACAAGTAGACCTGATATTGCATTTAGCGTAAGACTTTGTGCTAGATATCAATCTAACCCTAAAGAGTCACATTTAATTGTTGTTAAGCGGATTTTGCGATATGTCACAAGTTCAGCAAATCTAGGTCTTTGGTATCCACATGATACTAGTGTGTAATTAGCTGGTTACACTGATACTGATTGTGCTGGTAACATAGATGACCGAAAATCAACCAATGGTGGTTGCTTATATGTAGGGAACTGTTCAGTTTCTTGGCAAAGTAAGAAACAAAGTTCTGTATCGCTTTCAACTGTTGAGGCTGAATACATGCAACAGGTAATGCATGTATTCAGCTTGGGTGGATGAAAAGAATGTTAAGCGATTACGAAATTGCGTAAGATACTATGATTTTATATTGTGATAATTCAAGCGCAATTAATCTCTAAAAATCCAATCCAGCATTCACGAACCAAGCATATTGACATTAGATATCACTACATTCGTGAACTAGTGGAAGACAAGACTATTTCTTTGAAATATATACCAACCGAGACTCAACTTGCTGCCATATTCACAAAACTGCTCGACAAAAGCAGGTTTTCTAAATTGAAATTTGATCTTGGTATGTGCAATTTGAATTGATTATTTATGCATTTCTATACCATATTGTATATATTTGTTATTTTAAATGGTTAGAATTTTAAATTTTATGAAAAATGCATATTTTGGATTGTGCACGACCGGTCGAGCATGTACTCGACCAGTCGTGAAGCGCGGGTTGGTGATTTATTTGGGGGAAAAATCTCCTTTTCTTCATATTGAGTTTCTTCTCCAACGAGTCCTAGGTCGACCGGTTGAACCCATCTCCTAATTCTTCATGGTTAGTGCGTTATTTACATTTTCCTTGTAAATTCAAGTTCTTATCATTCCTTTTTCATCATTGGTGTGATTTATTTCTTGATTCGTAGTGGTTTTTGGGGTTTTCTTCTCCAAAATCCGATCTTGTGAAAACCCATTCTACTTCTTTTGCAACCACTTGGTTCCTTAATTTCTTAGTTGCAAATGGAAGGTAGAGCAAAAAAGAAAGGCTCTCGTGGTCTTTCAACTTCTAGATCGACACCTATCACAAAGCGCCACCTTTGGTCACCCGAAGATGATCCCTCTTATGTGCGGGATATTAGGTTGCGCAATGTAATAGTTGAACGACCTGTTCATGTTGAACATCTAGCTCCATTTGAAATCCTTCATCTCCTCCAAACTGTAGGTTGGGATAACATTCTACATTGGGGTGGGCCGACATACCGGTCCATTGCACAAGCTATGTATACATGTATTTCTGATTTTTCAACAAAAAATCTGACATTTATTATTAACACTAGAGAAGGTCAAGTTGAAATAGACTGACATCTGATCTCTGGTCTAATGGACATACCTATCAATGATGAAGGTATTCCCATTAGCTCTTTAGTGGCTAAACCATCTGAATCTGAAAAACGTATGCTTACTAGAGATTTGTGCAATATAAATGTTGAATGGAATCCTTCTGGAAATGCGCTTGCCTCAAAGTATTTGTTACCCAGATACAGAGTCCTTCACAGGATTTTTATTTCAAATGTTTATCCTCGTTTTGCTAACAAAACTGAACTCACTACTTTCATGGTTCAGATTCTTCATTCCATTGTTTCTGGAACTCGTATATGCCTTCCGTTTTTAATTTGTCATTGTATCATTCAATTTTGTCTCCATCCTAGACACAGTGACATCCCTTTTACATATCTTATAACTGTGTTGGCCACTCATATTTTAGTACCTATGCCTGTTGGAAAGGCTCCTATTCAACACCTAATCTTCAACAACTCCAATATCAATAAAATGAATCTGAGGTTGGCCGCAAGCCAAGTCAATGTGGGTGTTGGTGGAGCGGATGCAGTGAATGAAGAGGAAGGTGATTTACCTCCAGATGACATTAACATGGATAATATTTTTGATGAGATCAAATCCGATTCAGCAGATGATCCTGATTACAGTCATCTGACTTTGATGCGCGTTTGCGCTCATTAGAGGAGAAGGTAGAGAACATGAATGTGTCCTATGATTTACAATTCAAATATATGCGCAAGTATCCTAGGCACCTGAATAAGGGACTTCATAATCTTGATCCTACCATACCTGCTACTTCGACGGGTTCTGATTAGTTTTTCCTTATCTTGGTTTGTAATAACTTTACTTATATTTTGCTTTCGGTTGAACTTGGTTGCACTTGGTTGAACTTGGTTTTATTTGATTGAACATGGTAGCTTATGCTTAAACACTGCTTACTTATGGTTTTATTATCTTGTCTATCTTGTTCATTTATTTCTCATTATTCTTCTTTTTATTTCTTATTGATCTACTTCCATTATCATATATTGGTTCCTTCCTTTGTCATATTGTGACAAAAAGGGAGAGAATTTTGATGTGAATTGTGGATGTGTGTGGATGTGGTTTGTGATTGTGAAAGTGGAAATGTAGATGTAGTCCATTTTTTTTCATCCATTTTTGTAAGGGGGAGTTTTGTTAGAGGAGTAGATGCTAGTTTATGACCTGTTGCATGATTCTTTAACCACGTTGTAACTGGTTTATGTTAACAACTTGTGCATGATTCTTTAACCGGATTGTAACTGGTTTATGCTGATAACCGGTGCATAATTCTTTGTGCGTATAATGCTTATGTTATTATGAAGTGTGTTTTGTCACAAATTTGACAAAGGGGGTGATTGTAAGTGCTATGGTTTCTAGCCCCTATGATTGTCAAATTTTGTAGTGTCAAAACCTCTCATGTACAATAATAAAGGTCTTTACTTCAAGAACGCCAAATGCAAGATTACATGTTCATGTTCAAGTACATTCAATCTTTCAAGCTTCAATGATTCAAGTTTTCAAAGCTTCAAGTCAAGACAAAGTAATACTATTTTAAGCTTCAAACTTAAGCTTCAAGATCAAGCTCAAGCTTCAGAAGTCTCGAGTTCAAGCTTCTACATATGACAAGATCTCAAGCTTCGTGAACTTCAAAGATCATATATCAACCGAAGGAAAAGAAGACTCAATGTTCATATATCACTAACAAGGTTTAGATAACCCTAGATTGACCTTAAGATAGGCCACTTTGAATACATAATTCAAATGGCATATTTTATAAGTGTATAGTCTATTTTTATACTAGTCTTAGGCTATGTTCGACTAGTCTTAACACTGGCTCAACCAGTCCAAGAATTTCTCGACCAATCCTAAGTTTGTTACTGATATTCGGGAATTTTTGTTAAAGCCTCGACCAGTCCTGTAGACTGCTAGACCGGTCGTGTGAACAGTGCTTGACTCGTTCTCGATCAGTCCTACAGGCTCAACTCAAAATCCAGCAACTAAATTGGGTCCCGCACGACCAGTCGTGGACAGGACTTGACCGGTCGTGGAGGCTACTCGACCGATCGAGCAAGTTCTTCAACCAGTCGTGGAACGGTATGATCTTATCGTGCTCAAAATTTCAAAAATCTGTTGGTCCTACGACCTGTCGAGCTGATCGCAGGACCAGTCGAGCAAGCAATTTCTGCACTTATAAATAGAGCACGAATTTCAGAGTTTTATATTCAATTCAAGCTATATAAATACGCCACTCTGAGAGATAAGTTGGTCATCTTTTTAAGCTATATTGTTCTCATTTAATATTCTCTTTATTTAGCTTTATTATATTTGACTTTGTATTATATATTCCAATCATATTTGAAGAAGGGATTGAGACTCGCCCTTTTCTTGGAATCAAAATCAAATAGAGCTAGCCGAACTTGATTTAATCTAAAATCAATTTAGAACCTAGAACCATATCATAAGTGAGTGTAGACATTGAACTTCTACTCTAATTTAGTTCTTCCGGGCTGCATTAAAAGGAGAATATCCAGGTATTTTACATTATTGTAAATTCTGTCTTTTTGTTTCATTGAGATTGTGCCAGAAAAATCTCTCTATTTTGGTTTGTCTGAGGCGATCCAGAAAACTCAAAGTGTGGGGTTTTTAAATTGTGTAAGCCCACTTGAAAGACACAATTGTGAAGGTTTTAGGTGAACCTTAAAAAACATATTTTCATAGTGGACGCTAATATCCACCATGTGAGGAAATTAGAAGTGGAGTAGTTGTGTGGCTATTTTTCTAAATAGTTGGTATACACACAAACGAACCACTATAATTTTTGGTCTTGTGGTTGATTTTTTTTTTTTTTTGTGGATGTTGAAATTTCCCTTTTTGCATTTGTGGAGAATGTTGTAATTTCTTTTATGCAAGTGCGGGAATGTTGTAATAGCTTAGATTTCTTTTCTTGCTATTTATTTCTTTATTCCTCTGTATCAGTTTGAGTTTTTGATACACAGACCGTTCTAGTAAGGTTGTCCTACCATAAACCCTTGGTTATTAGTGTAAGGTTGTCCTTAGAACAACATATGTATCAACCTCTCAATACTCGTTCATTTGAAGTTGTCTTTAATTTTAGCATTGTGAGATTGTTTAGTGCTATCAGTATTTAACTTATTTAAATTCCACTGTTAATTTTTTTAATTTGGCATAGTCTTATTCCTCCTCCTCCTCCCCCCCCCCTTAGGACTTATTAGCTCGGCCTTTTCAAGTGCCACATGCAACGTGGCAAGACATCAGTATGAATTTCATGCTTGGGTTTCCAAAGATAATTAAAAGGCATGATTCTATTTTTCTGGTCGTAGACCGTTTCTAAAAAATGACTCACTTTCTCCCTTGTTCTAAAACATCAAATGCACCCAACATAGTCAAGATTTTCTTTAAGGGGGTGGTTCGATTACATGGTTTGCCTAAGACCATAATGTCTGACAGGGATGTTCGGTTTACCAGTTATTTTTGGAAGACATTATGACACATGATAGGCACAAGACTCCAGTTCTCATCGGCCTACCATCCGCAAACGGATGGCCAAACTGAGGTTGGGAATCGAAGTCTCAGAAATCTATTACGATATTTGGTGGGTAAACACGTTAAAACTTGAGACTTAGTCCTGCTAGTCGCCAAGTTTGTATATAACAGTTCAGTTAGTAGGTCTAGGAGTATGAGTCCATTCGAGATTTTTAGTGGTTACAAACCTAAACTACCCATTGATTTATTACTTATGTCAGTCACCCAAAGGACCTCAGAGTCAGCCGATGCATTTTCCTATCACATTCATGAGTTGCATGTAGAGATTAGAAGACGGATAAATGCTAATAATGAACAATACAAAACTTCAGCTGAGTTACATCGTAGAATTCAAGAATTTAATGAGGGTGATCATGTAATGGTTAAGATGCAACCAGAACGGTTCCCACAAAGTACCGTTAAGAAGTTACAAGCACGCAGTACTGGACCATTTAAGATTTTAAAAAAGATTGGGTCCGATGCATATGTGATAGACATTCCATCTCGCATGAGAATTAGTTCAACATTCAATGTGGAGGATCTAATGCCTTGTTCAAGCCATCCTATAGACCCTAATTTTGTTCCAAACCATTGGCCAATTTCTGAATTTTCTTCACAACCTACACCACCTATGCCTACTATACCTAAGAAAATAAAAGAAATTGAAGGAATTGTGGATGAGCAAATTGTTTCCACTCAAGACGGTAGATTTCAGAGGTACTTGGTGAAGTGGAAGAACAGACCATCATCTGACTGTACATAGTTGACGGAAGTGGAGTTACGGAGGCTAGATTCAAATTTGTTAGAAAGGCACAAGAGTTTTATCTCGCCGGAGTCGAGCTCTTCTCAGCTGAGGGGAGTTGATGCGGACATCAGGCCATTCAAAATATATCAACATAGGAGGCGTGCGTCACCCATGTCAATGTGGTTAGATGACAAGTACGGGTCGGGTCTCTAGAGGTTGAAGACCTTACACATGTGTTCGTGACATGTGTAAGTTTCTTAAAGGAGACATTTGGACTGTTAGATCATGATGATGGTGTGATCGGGACCATTGGATCGTCACGACCCACCTTCATTGCACCACCTTCACAGCATTATCATCAGGGCCCATCGGACATCTTGAATTTGAATTTAGTTTATGAACATTTGATTTATTTAATTTTTGAGACAGTTTGCACACAATTTGTGTGATTTTTTTTTTTGAAATTTTTTAGTAGGGGTACTTTGGTAATTTCATGTAATTACGAATTTATAAGGGTGTTTTATCCTAAACCTAAAGAATGACATGTTATGTTTTAAGAAAGAAAATGAGAACTGTTGCTTCTAACGATTTCGTCTTCGACTTCCAGCGATTGGAAGAGGGTGTGAGGCCCAAGGAAGTGATTTCTCATCCTCTACTTCTCTCTCATTCTTTCTTTTCTCAAGGTACTATTTTCTTTAACCCTATTTTCTCCTAAAATCTTTAGATATAGAAGCCGATCCTATTTCTTTTTATCTAAATCATTAGATCTTAAAAGATTTTCATCTCCACATTTACATATTTTGACATTCTTCAAATCCCATCACCCAAAGCCTAAATTTGAAGAACCACCAATTTTTTTTCTAAATTTTTCAGATTTTTCAATCCATAAAATTCCTATTTTCTGGATTAAAAAATCCACTTGGATCGTTAGATGGACCTATTGCAAGATGAAAGTTCTATTTTTCGCCGAATCCAACTAAATTCAGATTTTAAGATTCAATAGTTTGTGTTTATGATGGATGGCCATAATCATTACTGCATTAACCTTATTTCTTTCTTGTGTTTATGATGTATAAGACTGGTTTTTTTTAATTTGTTTTTAAAGATTGCATAAATCTTCTCCTTTCAAAGACTACGTTCATTTAAGGTTGGATTAGGTCTTCCTATATCAAACGTCCTGATAACTACTGCAGGGAGCTCATACTTATGAATGAAGTATATGAGACCGTTAAAGAAATTTGGGATGCACCTATGCATCAAAATCAGATGCACGTGTTAGGGTAATGGAACTAGAGTTATGGAGTATACGATTCCAGTTGCTTATTCCATTAAGGATCATATCTAAAAATGGAGCGTATGATAGCTAACCTTAGGAACACTAGGTCAAATTGACGAAAACTATAAGATTGTCAATGTTCCTTGCTCGACTCGTGGGCTCCCGTAAAAAAAGATGATGAACCACAAGACTTCTGTTATAATGTTTAGCATAGTCCCATAAGCAGCTACCAAGAGATGGTCAAATGGTCACAAGAAGGCAAAAAAGAATAACTAGGAATAGAAGCCTATGATACTTCCAATTTCAAGAAGAGAAAAGGTAAGAAAAAGCAGAAAATGCCCAACATGATTTACTTCGTTTGCAGAAACATTAGCTATTATGCCCTTCAGTGCATTAATAAAAATACAATAATTCCTATATCACCTCATACTTTGTTTACAAGCATTTGTTATAAAATCTTTACAATTGATACTTTTATCTAACAAGTGTATTTTAGATTCAAGTGCAACAAAGTTTGTGACATGATGTTGCAAAAGACTCAAGAAATTCTGACTTGTAGCCATGGAGAGCTATAATGTGTATATGTGCCGCTGAAGACATGCTAAAGATTGATATCTACCATCTCCACATGTGCATAGGGTGAACAGTAATCTCTTATGATACTTTTTATGCACCGAGCATATGTTGAAATTTGATTTGTCTCTAAGTTGTTTGCAGACTATTTTAATATTCGTTTTTTTAATACTAAAATTCATGAAGACTGAATAACGTGATCTTTATAATGGCAGTTTAATTTCAAATTTATTTATTTTTTATGTACATTGTAATGATGCATCTTTTGCTTTATTTATTATGTCGAAAGAATTGGTTGTATCTAAATCTATAAATAACATGTGAGGTTAGGTCACATTTAAAATGATTGTCTGAAAGATTGGCTTGATATGGTCTATTAGAATATTTATCCAGAGTAAATCTGTCATTTATGAACATTGTATGTTTGGAGAAATATGTAAGATATCTGTTTTCTAACATACTTAGGTTTAATGATCTATTAGAGATAGTTCACTTAGATATCTATGGATCTCTAAAAGTAAATATTAGAAATGGATGCCAATACTACATCACTTTCATTAACAATTATCCTACTATGGATTTGTGTTTCTCATTTCACATAAACCTGAGGCTTTCGGCTATTTCTCAGATATAAAGTTAAAGTAGAAAATTAGCTAGAGAAAAATATTAAGGTAACGAGTATACATCTAAAGCATTCAAATCATACTATGAAAATGTTAGCACCGTCCAACATTACATGATGGCTTACACTCTGCAGCAAAATGGAGTAATAAAGAAAAGAAACGTGATATTGTTGGACATGGTTAAATCGATGGTGGCACATTCTAGGGAGATGCGCTGCTTATAACCGTTTATGTTTTAACATAATTCTGTTAAAATCCATCCCAAGATCCCATATGAGACGAGGACTATGAGGATTTCTTCTCTAGCCGACCTATGACATTTGGGAATCTTTGGGATATATTTTCATGTTGGCTCCTTATAGAGGTAAACTTGATGGTAAAACCATTGAGTACATATTTTTCAAGTACCTTATATATTTAAAGGGATATGTTTTAATTCATGAGAACCATTTAGGATTAACTAAGATCGAATCTTGCGACATAACCTTCATCAAAGATAGATATCCCAGCCAAAAGAAGTAAGAAGTTGAAATAAAACTTTTAAAACTTTTTATGTATCTCAAGAGGGCGAGAGTTCCACTTCTCACAATGGAGATGCTCCCATAGTTCATCAAAATAGTGGAAGTATACCTCAGCGGGCTCCTGAATTACGTCCAAAGGTGAAAGATGATTGATTTTCAAAAAATACTTCCACATCGATGGTGAACCATTCTTGCATTACAATTGACGATGATGAACTGGATTCATATCAATGTGCATTATTGTCTTCAAATTCGGTTGATTTTGTAGCTGCCATGGACGAAGAGAAATTGCATCTATGAAAATGAATAAAGTATGAAAACTTGTAAATCTGACTCACATTCATGAAGCAATAGGCAACAAGTAGATGTGCAAGATCAAAAGAAAGGAAAATTATATAGTGGATAAGTACAAAGTAAGATTAATTGCTAAAGGTTTCACACAAAAAGGGAGCATTGATGATAAGGAAACTCTTTTACTTGTTACGAAATTCTCCTTAATCCATATGATCTTATCAATTATCGCCAGTTTGGACAGAGTTATATCGAATTAATGTGATGATTGCATTCCTAAATGGTGATTTATATTAAAAGATATACATACAACAATCCATGGAAAATGAATTTAAAAATAATAATTAAAAAATTCAAAGAAGGTTTGCAAACCGTTTAAATCTATCTATGGGTTAAAGTAACCTTCAAGTTAGTGCAACGTAATATCTTTCCTAGCCATCACCACTTTTAGATCCACAATAAATAAAGAAGATCATTATGCATGTGTATCGGTCTGAAAGATCTTTTCTAATATCACTCTTTACATATATAATATCATATGTAATTGTTGATAACGATTAAATATTGTATTTTCTCAAACTTTGAGATTAAAGATTTTCATGAAGCTAACTATATTCTCAATTAAAGATCACTAGAGACTGTTTTAAGGAATTTTTGAATTTGTTTCAAGATATCTACATACAAAAAATAATAATCTCATAGCGGTTTAAGATGAAAAATTCAAAAGATGTTGAAATATTTATGAAAAAATTGCCAAGTAATATAAGAAGTCATGTCCACATACTGAGGTTGATAAATTGATTATGTCCTCGGTACCTTATACAAACATAGCAGGCGGTTTAATATATACCATGCTTTACATCAGACTCGATATTAATTATTTAGTTAGCATAGTTAGCCATTACTAGAATAACCTGGTACAGTCTCATTGGCAAGCAATCAAATGCATATTTCATTACCGCAGATGGACCAATGACATGATGTTATGTTATAAAGCCATGAATCTCGAGCTAAAATGATACTTTGATGCCGCTTAAGATAATGACGCCAACTACAAAAAGTCAACTTCAGACTATATATTTTTGCTTGAAGGGAGAGCTATATTATGGTCGAATAAGAAATAGACATTTACAACCCTTTTATCTATGAATATTGAGTACATTGCATGTTGTGCTTATTGTTCAAGAGTGTAGTTGAGGTTAAAAATTTCTTATAAGGTCTAAGTGTTGTATCGGGCATCCGTGAGCTAAGTATCATTAAGGATAGACAACACCTCCACCAATGATTTAGTGAAGGATTCTAAACACCGCAAAAAAGTCTAAGCATTATTACATTCGTGATCAAGTAAGAGATAAAAAGGTTATCCTCATTTACATTCTCATTGAAGAGATGTTGGCAGACCCGTGACAAAGCCTATAGCTAAAGACCTATTCTCAGTTTACGTCAAGCAAATGCAATTGAGAAAAGCTCCAGTGATGTGGTTGCGTGATGTTTTTTTTTTTTTTTTTTTTATATCTTTAATTAATGAATAGCCATTTCTTTTCTTTAGTATTGATTAAGCATGTAGATCATCAACATTTTTCTTGAGATCTTAAGAGATTTCTACCTTTGTTAGTAGGCCAATAACTCATTCACATGGGTAAACCAATTCTTAATGTATAAGAGAAGTACAATTGGGGTGATATTCATACATTGAGGTGTGACTAGGCCTCTATAGAGAAAAATAGAGGATGTGAATAAAAGTGACGGAACACCATATTCACCTTCAGTCCATAAAAATTGAAGATAAGACTAATCAAAGTCAAAATAACATAATCGCACCATTGCTCTTCTACACGATTAATGTTATAACCTGAATAAAAGCCAATATGTGAGAATATGAGATAAATCATACCTCATGTGTAATAATTAGTGTATTTTAGACCTGACATATTCCTAGTATAGTCTACTTTACAATGGGATTGTAGTAATGTGCACGGACCCATTATCTATATATTACTTTAATTTGATGTAATCATTACAACATTCGAGTAGCTAATCTCATAAGTGACTCTGTCCTTAGCTATCCTCATCGTATATACAGAAGGATGTGATTGAAGGTCGCTACTTTAGTGTATGATAATAAATGACCGTAGATTGGCTAACCTTATGCTAGGAAAGCAGTTTGATTGATTCCAAATTACACATCTATGTTAGAAAGAACCATTGATAGTTATACCAAGTTTTTATAGCTATTAATATACACTTAATTACTTATTCGCCAGTAGTATTGAGTATTTAATAGATATATATATATATATATATATATGGAAAAAGGTACTATGCACTCGAGCTGATGGGAACGTCCCATGAGGTCGAGCTGTGTGGGCCCCACCGTGATGCGTTTCGAACATCTACCCCATCAGTTAGATGCACCATTCCATCGTGGGCCTAGGTCTCAAAAATCAAGTCAATCCGTGACTTGTGTGGGCCACACCACATACATAAGTTGATATGGGTCGTGCACCATTAAAACATTAATAATCATTTTTTGGGCCCACCGAGATGTGGTTTGCAAATCCAGCCCATCCATTATGTGTGTCCCACTTGGATGAGGGTTCGGACCAAGTTTCAACAGCATTCAAAACTTAGGTGGGCCCCACAAAGTGCTTTTATATGTTTTTGGCATGTCTTCACATGATTTTAGATGGTATGGCCCACCTGAGTTCCGTATACGGCTGATTTTTGGGATATCCCATAATTTAAAGGGGACCCATCAAATGCACGGTGTTGATGGTCGACACGCATCACGGTGGGGCCCACACAGCTCGACCTCATGGGAGCTTATCGTGAGCTCGAGCGCATAGTACTTTTTCCATATATATATATATATATATATATATATATATATATATATATATATATAAAGTATATGTATTACAATATTACTTTAAAAATTTTTAAATTGATGTGTGAAAAACCAAATTTTCAAAATAACTTGATAAATTGGATAAGTGCATATGCTAGCTGAGTACTCTAAATTAAAAGTCAACTCCATCTAGTGTAGCCATGTGGACCAAGATAAGCATAGTAAAGCTTAATTATTAAATACTAATAAGGTGGTTACTTAGTAATCAAACACATATGAGAAGACAACAGTGTTTCAATTGATCCCATATCTCTTATCCTTATGATCGCGATTTTATTTTATTTTTTTGTTATGAGACGATCTAGATGAACATTCAGTACTGCACCCATTCCACTGTGATTGAGAGGGAGCAAGGGCCCACTTATGAGCAATTACATGTATGTGTGTCCCACACGAGAATCTCTATGAATGCTTTTCACTTCTCCTCGGGGCTTGAAATTCAATTTTAAGCTTGAAATTCAATTTTAAACTTGAAATTGAATAAATAGAATAAATGATTGAGAAATTGGAGAGATGAATGAGATTAGATAACCCTTACCTCATCCAAACTCTCATTATCCCTCCCTTATAAAACTGAAAGCTATCCCTTGTTCAATACTTCTCAAAAACATTATGGGCCTGTTTGGCCGGGCAGATTGGATGGGATTGGATGGTATTATAGTGGATTGCACAGATTTCAAGGTAATGATAGCTACGTCAGTGGATTGGTGAAAGATCTATGGGATTGCTATATCCTGGGATCGCTATATTCGGTCTGTTTGGCACGTCTGGCCAATCCTGGGATTAAACATTCCAATCCCTTTCAATCCCTCAAACCAAACACGTCCGAGGCAATTTTGAAGGGATTAGGCTGGATTGGATGGGATTTAAAGGTAATGATGGTGATGTTAGTGGATTGTCTTAAGATCCATGGGATTGCTATATCCCGGGATCAGGATCCTATGTCTGTTTGGCACGCCTGGCCAATCCCAGGATCTATCTTCCAATCCCATCCAATTTGCCTGGCCAAACAGGCCCTATGGCTTGTTTGGAGCGTGAGATTAGGTGGTATGGAATTGCATTTAGTCCAATGTAGATTCCATCCCATGTTTAAAAACATTGGGAAGGATTGGATTAATACAGATATCATACGAGCCAGTCCCTACAAGAGATATTCCAAAATCTACTACATCTGTAGTTCTCCCCATTGATATGTGTTTTTTCCATGTCATCCATCTATACGCACCCTCTACACGTGACAATCAAGTTGCATATGCACACAGGTAACTGGCGTTAGCTGTGAAATTTGGTCCATTGATTACAATTTCATGATCAAGTTTCACTAAATACAATGTTTTTCTCAAAGGATTTGATCCCAAACCTGAGATTGGACGGTCAGAATACTATAGAATTTCCAAACATATAATCATTGTATAATAATGGTGTCAATTTCACCTAACACAATTCAATCTCATTTAATCCCGCATCCCAAATAGGCCTCCTAGAGAAAAATAAGAAAATACTTTTATCCACCGAATACACCTCTATACAATTTAAGCCATTGATTGTAATCTGGGGGCTATCTTAACCATATACTCAAAGGGGTGATCAGATCTTCTCCACTCCCGCAGTGGTTAGGTGGGCCTTTGGACATAGACCTTCATTTTTGGCTTTGTGAGAAAGGTCCCCCATTTGTGACCTTCCATCTTTGGCTTCATTGGAAAGGCCCCTATATTGCGACCTTTCATCTTTGCCTTTGTGTGAAAGGTCCCAGATTGTGACTTTCCATCCTTGGCTGTGTGAAAGCTCCCCAATGAACACAGACCGTCCATCTTTGGCTCGAACCTATGTGAGAACGTCACTTCTCTACTACCAATTTAATTAAAACTATAGGACATTCTAGGCTAAATGATACAGTACAACATGCAAAACTGTAATAGGGCAGAGCACCAATCAGGATACTTCATTCGGCGTCTTAAAAGCACTTTTTGGAGAAAATTCTTTTAAAAATGGTTTTCAACCCCACTTGCCCTCATCTTGAATGGTGCTCCACCCTATTAAGTTATTAGGGGTACTACATGCACTATCCTTTCGCTTTCCATGCTTAAAAGGTGTTCTGAATAAGATAAACATGAAACTAGTTCTGTGAGCAAACCAAAAGAAAAACACATTATTATTATTTTAAGTAATAAGTACCGATACATGATTCATAGTATTTATTTATTCAAACAACTGAGAATTCATAATCCCCACTTAAGTAAAGATATTTTTGGATGCTACTTAAAATTGACTTCATCTTATTTTAGTTAATTGTAATTAGGTGTTAGAGATCGGGATTGTTGGCTACTAAGATTGTTACTAATCTTTTTTTTTTTTTTTAGATAGGATTAGAAAAAATCTCCATAACCAACAAATACAATCTCTATACATAATTACAATTAACTAAAACAAGATGAAATCATTTAAGTAGCATTCAAAATCGGCACTACACCTCCCTTAAGAGTAAAGGCTTCTGTTCCGGCGCTTTGTTTCGTTCATTAGTCTTTTTATGGAATATGAAGAAGAAGTAGAAAGTGAATAGGCAGCTTGACCCTGCCATCGCCCACACCAGCCATGCCATGGTGCTGGACATGATCACGGTCACCCGGCGAGCGAACATGACATGGAGCACCGTTGCGAGCGACCATATCGGGACCTTTAACCACTCCCTCTTTGGTGAATCACGCGGCAGCCCATCGAAAACACGAACGCACCAGAAGAACAGCAGAAGGAACGCGTAGATGGAGACGACAAAGGCAACCCTCGACAGATCATTGCGTGATTGGACAGCGGCAGCTACTGTGTTTGCGGTCAGGAAAAGAATGCTCGCAATGACGATGGAGGACAGCTTTGAATCTCCGCTCCAACTACCATCGGCCTCGGAAAATTTCGGTGCCGGTTTGAGGGCCTCATGATTCGATATTGGGTACGCTGAAACGGACATCCTAAGACTTCAACGGCCTAATTCGAAATGAATATAGCGGAAGCGCAGCAGCCTCTGGGATCCAACGTCTCCATCTCTTATAACATTAAGGGTCGCTGGTCCGCGTCCTCCAGAAGAGCGAAGTTTCTCGTCTGCCGCCGTTTTGGACACGCATTAGTTTTTTTTTTTTTAATGCGACAGCTATTACGGAAGCTACGCAGGAACTTGTAAACTACTTGGAAAATGCAGCAGAGACCGAGTATTAAAAACACTCCACAAAGGTCAAATTGGTTTGTTGAGGATGTTTCCGCGAAGTTCCGGTGAGGCTTTCCCAGCTAGTTCCTGACTTGGAAAGCTAAGTGGGGTGGGTCCACCATGATGTCGGTCAGAAATCCTCTCCGTTGATTCATTTTACCAGCTCATTTTAGGGTACGCGGATCTAACACTCGGATGGTACTAGCGGGAAAAGTGGGGAAAGAAATTCTACCGTTCAAACCTTCCTGGGTCCACCTTGACGTTTATATGTCATCCAAGCCGCTTTATAGGGTCATTCCCACTGGGATGAACTGAAAAAACACACACACACACAAATTAGCCAGATATAAAACGCGTGGCCATACCAATGTTTCAACAGTGGTCGTTCAATCCCCACTCGTGTGGCCCATTTGAGTTCCGGATCCTACTCCTTTTCGGTCTCATGTCCTAAAATGATTTGGGAAAACGGGTGGACGGAGTGGATTTCTCAGGAACATCACGGAGGGCCTCACCTGATTATGTACTACCGGCTCTGAGGAGCCACTATGATGTGCAGGATTATCAACACCATGCATCAATTTTTCCGTATCATTTTAGTATTTATAAACTAAAGAATTAGGCAAATCCAAGGCTCATGTGGACCACACAGGAAGGATTTAACACACACCATTAAAAACTTGTTGGGAGCTACAGAGGTTTAGGATCAAGCCGATATTTGTGTTCTGACTTCATCCAGGTCCATGTGAAGTAATGAACATGTTGAAGATTTCAACGGTGGGAGTCATGATCACCACTCCCTATGGTGTGGTCCACACGAGCCTTGGATCTTCCTCATTTTTGGGCTTATATACAAAAATGGATGGATGGTGTTGATAAACCCATAAATCACAGTGGGCCCCTCAGCCAGCTCCGAGCTCTCAACCAGCGGATACGTGCATGGTTCAGGGAATACTTTCAGTATCCCAGCGCGTAAGGTGGCTCTCAAACTTGCTTATGATCCAGCAATTCTGACCGTCCATCACTGACTAGACATGAAAATTACACCAAGAAGACAATATTAAACAAGTAATTTTTACCTTTAACTTTGGACCACTCACTATTTTCGCTTTTGCAAGCCATTAACTGGATGGTTAAGATCGATGGGTGAGTGTGATTTTAGATACATGCCCCACACACAATTTAAACTGTCTGGATAGCTGTATGCCAGCGCCACGTGGAAGGAAGATGAGAAATCCCCATCTTACTATATTGCAAAAACTACCATAGGAATACCAAGTCTTTGGAGGTTGAGCTACTCCAACCGGCTGAAGACCTAGGCAACTGGGCAACTGGGTAGATTGATCCAGACCGTCCAAATCGTCAAGATTGCTTTCAACAGAGTGTAGCTCAAAATCATGCTGATGTATTGATCCAACCATCTGATTTCACCTCGTTAAAAATTGTGATTGTTAATGATTTGGCAAAAGGCTAACCAATAGCCGGTTAGGATCATCTACTTGGTGTGATTTCTTTCTAGACCAGGTCCACTCTCCATTTACAGCAAGGCTTACAAGTTACAAGTTGGGAAGGTCTGGATTTACATGAGCAACCTACGTGTGCAGTCTGGTGATTGTCCACACCATAGGGTGTGTTTGGATAGAGGAAGGAAAACAAGGGGAAAAAATGCCTAATGATTCTCCACTAATTGACTTATAAGGATTTCATGGCACTATTGAACCATGGATTCAACTTTTCGGTAATCTCATTTGCATAATAAGCGAAAATCTTATTTTTGTGAGATAATGCTCACCTTGATAATGTCATCTAAATTCGACTAGGGCGCACCAGATCCTCTTCAGCTTGAGTAAAACAGGCTTATTCAACAGACCTTGTGGGGTAGTGGATTAGGTGCGCCCCAGAATCATGCAAGACGGTGCCGCCCTTAACACAGGGCCCACCTTGATCTATGTATTATATATCCGTGACATCCATCCCTTTTCCCAGATCAATATAGGGCATGAGCCCAAAAATAAAGAAGATTCAAATCTCAGATGGACCATGCTGTAGGAAACATTTGTGATTGAACCTCCCACCATTAAAAAAATCCTAGGGCCCATCGTAATGTTTCCATAATGTTTATTTGCCATCAAACCTGTTGATAAGGTCACATAAACCTGGATGAAGGGTAAAACCAAACATCGGCTTCATCCAAAACTTTTGAGGCCTGTTATAAGTTGTTAATGGTCATTCACCACTGTTTCCTACGGTATGGTCGTCCACCTGAGATTTGGATCTGCTTCATTTATTGGATCATGCCCTAAAATAATATGAGAAAACAGATGCACGGCATGGATATGGAATACATACGTCAAAGTGGGCCACACCATCTTGGGTGAGGCCGGCGCCGCACCTAATCCACCCCCATACTGTGGGTGGTTCCCAAGATGGTGTATGTATGGCATCAAACACATCAAGTGGGGTTGCACAACCATGAATGTTGAAACTCCAAAGATGACCAATCGAACCATCATATATGGGTAGGTTTTCGGGTGGTTTCATTTTTTCCAATGGTGTGGCACACCTGATGATCATATAGACTTGCTGTCATCATGATGGAGCTCACTTGATGCATGGGTTCAAGTAAAAAACAACACAGCAACCACACCACCAAAGATAATAGACAACCACCCAAAAACCTCCAATTCACATGGTGTCCCACATGTTTGCTGGGTCAGCCTGATTTTTCAGATGTGCCGGATTCATGGTGGCGTGGCCCTTCTAGACAAGGTGGATGCCATGAAAGCATCACAGTAGGCCCTACGTGCAATAGTTATAAAATGAGCTTATTCTCAAAACATCACAAGGCCTCGTCTTTTTACAAAACCTTTAAAAAAAAAAAATGTGGAAGCCTAATCAAGTCATTAGAGGTGTACTAACAAAGCATTGCATCAGGGAATGTGCATCAGGTCCAACCCATCCATCAGGTGTTCCACATTAATTTCACCCTATATCCCAAAATTAAGGTCGCTAGTGTCAGACATGTGGGGCTACCAAACCTCTCATTTATAAAAGGCACTAATTCGATGCTGCATAGCTCATTCACATCAGGGCGAGAGTTTGCAAACTGCCGTTTCAATTTTGGTTAGTACAAGATGAGCCCATTGTTCAATGAGTTTGTATGAGAATCTAGTCTGAGATGCACAAAACGTGCAGCTTTCTATCTATCTCACTGAATAGAAGATGGAAATTGGGTTCATGCAGCAGGCATGCTAGATGCTAGTTCTCAATAACAAGAAAATCAAAACCCAATCACCAAAAGAAAAGCCTGTAGCATTGTGAAATTCTATAGCCAGAGGGGTCGCATGGTTGGCCATACTGTGGTTCACTGACAGGCAACGGTAGAATAATCACAACAAAAGGGCTACCCTAGCTGTTACATTTGTGGCCTCCATATAGAGAGTAAGCATGAAAAGGGAGAAATCTATTTATTGCATGGCCAGGATCCTTCAATAGGTGTTGTTTTAGTTCCATAGGCTATCCACAGAAGGGCCCACCACATGGATGGTGTAGGATCACCAACTATATAACCACATCTACAATGGAGTGGCAACAAACCAAGACTGGTTCATTGTGCAATGAATTTGAAAGTTTTTTCCAATTTGTGAAGGGTTCTCAGATACTGAGCACGCTGAATACTCAGCTGCAATATCTTGATTGAGGGACAAATAAAACGAAGGATTCGGCAAGGAAGTGATTCGTGATTGGTTGTAAGACAGGCCGCTCAATTAAATTCAAAGAAAGAGATAGTGGGATTGAAATAACAAACAGAAGCACTTGATAGAGAAAACCGCATTAATACTACTGTGGTTCTTCGTAAACTAGGTAAGGCATCCTTTTCCATTCTTTCCCATTTTCTTTTGGTGATGCAGGACTGTTTCAGACTGCGGCCTTCAAGCTCAGAAACTCAGATCGGAGAAGCATAACACTACATTTCTTGTTCTTGAGGTACCAAAAAGAGAATGAGATGGGCAATGCAGTAACAAGGACCCTTGAAATTGCAGACCGAATTATAAAGACAACATGATCAGTCTCATCAACCAGCAGTTTAGAATCTAAGACCATGACAATTGCTTCAAGAGGCAGAAGAATACAACTTATTTCCCATCTAGCCCAAGCTTACTTAGCAAAATAAAGGGACATGACCTAAAAAGGAGGGATTGTACGATCCTCAATCCAAACTTGCCCACCAATTTTCCTCGAACCAACCTCTTTTCGTCTTTTGAAACGAAACTTGCAAAGCACGCAATATAACTTGCTCCCTACTCTTCCGTGATGAAGACAAAAGTATTGCCACAATGAAAGACCTATCTTGAAACTTCTGAACTCAATTAAAAATTAGTAAAATCCCTGGAAATATCCATAGGCTAAGCCCCCCAGTTTTACGCCGAATGGACATGCATGGAAAAACCCCCTGCTGGTTTCATCATGGCATCACAGTGACTTCATCACAAGAGGTCAATTTGATCCTCATTTTCAACCACCCCTTCTTTTACTTGGTAGACTCCATGGCGATTGGTGGGCAAGTTTGGTAGAAATTGAAGAATGAGGGACCGGATTGTGTGACCAAAAGGTTCTAGGCCTTTATATGGAAGGATACATGTTTTTACCTTATTTCATCTTTTCTTCCTTCTATGGTTGGCCAAAGGGTTCTAGGACCACGTACTGAAGGCATTTTGTTTGCGTGTTATATTCTCCCCCTTCATTCTACATCTTCCTTTCTACAGTGTTTCAAATGCCCTCCCTCAGTTCTATCAGCTATTGACAAACTGAGACGTGATTTTCTATGGCACGGCAAAGAAAACTCTAAGAGATTTCATCTCATGAACTGGAAGCAAGTATGCAAGCATTATAAAGAGGGTGGAGCAGGCATCAAGGAGCTCAGCCGCATGAACAAGGCCATGCTCGGGAAATGGATCTGGAGGTTAGGATTGGAAGATGGTAGCCTTTGGAGCTCGATAATAAAGTGCAAATATGGTAGTTCGCACGGGGGCTGGTGGACAAATCCTTCATCCAAGCACAATGCTTCGATTATTTGGAGGAACATCATTCGTTTGCAAAAAGAGGTCCTCAGTGAGGTTGGGTTCGAGCTAGGAAAGGGCAACAGAATCAGTTTCTGGAAGGATATTTGGGTAGGTGACAGCCCCCTCAAAGACAGGTTTCCCTCTATTTTCAAATTGGCCCCCAACCAGGATATCTTGGTGGCTGACTGCTTCTCCTTCCTGGAAGGGAAGCTAGCGTGGGACATCTGTTGCAGGAGACACCTCAAAGACTGGGAGATTCCAGACTATGCCAGCCTGCTGGAATGTGTCTACAAGGCTAGTCTTAACCCCAGTGCCGAGGACAAAATTATCTAGAAACCGGACAAGTCTTCGTGTTTCACTGTCAAATCCTTCTACAATGCCCTCGCCCCCCTGCAGTCGCCGCTCGATGCCCCCCCCCCCAAAAAAAAAAAAATTCGAGTGTTTGCATGGATGGTAGCCAACAAGAGGATCCTGACTGTAGACAACCTGAGGAAAAGAGGGGTAGTGCTATCCAACATATGCCTCTGTTGCATGAAGGAAGCAGAATCAGTCGATCATCTTCTTCTCCATTGCCCTTTTTTTTACTCCATATGGACAGACTTCACCAGAAGATTCAACATCCATTGGTGCATCCCTGGATCCGTAGACTTGCTGCTCAAAGCATGGCACGGGGTCAGCTTAGGAAAGCCAAAAACTCAGATTTGGAGAATGGCCACCCTCACCATGTGGTGGTCAGTGTGGATGGAAAGAAATGAAAGATGTTTTCGTAACTCCTCTGTGGAGAAAGTGGCCTTCAATGCTCTCAATTTGGTGATCGAATGAGCCACGTTCGACACCTCCTTAAGGGAAGTGGACTTTTTATTCCTTGTTGCTTAATGGACTACGCCATCTCAGCGTAGTCTTTTAGTTTTTCCTGTTTTTTTGTTTTTTCTCTTGTAGCTTTTCGATCCTTTTTCAATGATATTGCGTTATCTCTCAAAAATAAATAAATAAATATACCTTACACTATGTAGCATATAGCTTATGCTGCGTAGCATAGCTTAATCGTAATGCTACATAGCTCATGAAGATAGTTTAAATCGCATGTAGTCTAAACTAAATGATGATTTGCATACTCTAAACACTACATAGACTACGTTACACACTATGTGGCTCACATTACAAGTTAATTTTCACTATAGCATTAAAATCAATTAATGTTTTCAATGATTTGTTATATTTTTTATTTTCAATATCAAAAAACAATAGTTAATATTTTCAATGCTTTTAGTATAATAATACAAGTAACAGTATTAAATTAGTTTCATTGCTCTTTCTTTACTTTTGTACTTAATCAATGCCATTTCCTTCAGGTCATTTTTTCATTATTAATCTGTCTAATTTGGTGCAAAATATCATGAAAATTGTGCAACCAAGCAAAACCTTGATTAAAAATCTAGAAGAAGTGTGTAGCGTAAGGTACATACTATTTAGCCTATGCCTCACGTTTCAAAGTGGTGAATGCCATGCTCCACGCTATCTGCTACTTAAAACAATGTTTCAACATTAGGATGTGTGTAGCATCATTGGGTCCTTAGTTGGTACTAGAGAAAAGGTATTCGCAATGGTGGCCATAACGGCCACCACTGTTGCCTTTACGATACGGGTCGTAACGGCTCTTATTGACCCCCATAACAGCCATTACAGTATCTTTTTTATTGGGGGGAAAAAAAAACCCTTGAAAAACCTATATCTGCCCTGTAATGTTGAAGAAAAAAAATCCGAAAAACCTATACATGACCCATAACAGACCATTACGGAATTGTTACGGCCTTTACAGGAGGCATAACAGGTGGTTAATGGCAGTTACGGGTCATTTTTACCATAATGGTTGTTACAGCCGTCACGACCCCATAAAGTGTAAAGGTTGTCACCGTTACCTTTACCTAACGGCCTTTACAACACACCATGGGAGAGATCCATGGTCCAGTAAAATCTCCTCGACAGGACAAAACTAACCCTTCTATTGGTGCATGCAAAAGGAAGGTTAAGAAATGAACCACAGCAACATTTCACATTCTAAAATCAGACAGATGGAATACCGAACCTGGAGAACTTCTGGGAGATTGTCAATACATTGGGGATGTATCGGATCAACGGTCTAGATCATTGGACTGTGCTCTGCAAGCACACACCGAAAACGTGAGGATAGTACACAGATCTACTGGACGAGGATCACAAGAAACACATATGCTCATCAGCTCATGTCTTTTTATGGTCAAAAGGCAGGAAAACAGTCATATAATGTAGGCAACCGAAGGTAGTCCTTTTACTAAATAAATAGTACCCTACAACCCATCCCCATCTAACTAACATGAAAGGGATGCAACCAAGCAATTGTTTAGGTTGAATCACATTAGAAGTTGGGGATTTGGGCATAGCCAGAGATATCTACCAATTCCATGCCAAACGCGAACAAGTAAGTAGCTAAATCAGGAAGATCAAGATATCGTACCATACCTTTTTGAAGTAGAAGATAGTTGGCTAGGCCGATCAAATACCAGCTTTCGGGGCCAACCCAATTCTCCATACAGCACCATTTCCACGCTTCTATTGCTTTGCAAGTCACCAATATTTTGGATTCAAGTGATTCGAGCTAAAATTTCCTCATCACTAACCATACTACTCAGACTAATAAAAAAAGTGACGAAACGTCCACATCTTGCAGATAACATCCTCCACTCAAACCCAATGAGGGAAAAACCCGTAAGATAATTGAATACCTTATATCAATCAATCCCAATTCTATCTAATTGCATTATGGGTAATCGAATCGCCACACCAAATAAGAATTTCAACTATGATGTAGCTACCGCCTGACCACTTCCCTTACTACTCTCATCATTCAACCCAAGTACTCCGTCAACTTTCTTCCACACATTCAAAGAACTCTTGGGAAACCTTTGTTGAAGGAGAAGAGGTCAAAGGATCGCAACAAATGCATCATCCGACATAGCTCATTATTATCTCTCCTTTATTAGAGTTTCTTTTCTTAGTTTATTTCCTGTTCGGACAAGGCTGAATTCTCTTTTTGTTTGTTATAATTTTAATATAAATAATATATAGATTGAGGGCATTAATAGTCTCTCTTTGCCCTCAATCTCTATATTATTTATACTAAAATTATAACAAGCAAAAAAAGACAATACAAAACTTGTATAAAAAGAAAATAAATTAAGAAAAGAAACTCTAATAAAGGAGAGATAAGTACCGTACTTTGCGATCCTTTGACGGCTTCTGCTTTAACAATTCAAACTATCAACCACCTCTTCTTCACCTCTCAAATCGACCCCTTCGCTGTCACCACCTTCGAATTCTTAACCAGCCCCCCAACCAAACCCTTGTCGTCCCAAAATTCGGAATCTTGTTCTTCTTCACACTGGCCTTGAAAATTCCAACCCCGCATTGAAATCCCCATTCCTACGTCGTGGCATTTGGCAGACACCGTTTCTCCTCCAAACCCTAGTAAACTTTCTTCGCCTCGTCCATCTTCCCATTCTTACAGTAACACGTCATGAGATAATTATAGCTAATCGTACCCGGCTTCAGCCCCGAC
The DNA here is from genome assembly GCA_030180095.1 of Magnolia changhungtana. Classification (NCBI taxonomy): domain Eukaryota; kingdom Viridiplantae; phylum Streptophyta; class Magnoliopsida; order Magnoliales; family Magnoliaceae; genus Magnolia; species Magnolia changhungtana. The sequence goes on from JASAUF010000662.1 coordinate 3,945,868, forward strand.
GAGGCCATCTCATCCATCAATCCTAACACTTCTTGAGGAGACAGCGGACCGCGAGGTGCCGAGGGAGTCCATCTGTTGGAAATTTTGGATGGCCTGGTCGAGCATGCCGGCTCGGCCGTAGGTGAGGATGAGGGTGAGGAGGAAGGGCTCTTGGGTGATTTTGGGATCTGATTTCTGGGACTCGACGAGGGATTCGATGTCGGAGTAGCGGTGGGACTTGGCCAGGCGACGGACGGTGAGATCGAGGGCGTAGCGGGAGGCGACGCGGGACTGGAGGTGGGCCGCGACGGAGGAGTAGACGGCGAGGGCTTTGTCTGGGTCGTGCTCGGATCGGAGCTTGGATTTTGCACGATTGATGGAGATTGAGCGAGACGTGGCAATAGCGGTGGTGGTGGTGGAGAGGAGCCATGGGAATAGGAGGGATAGGATGGATTTTGGTAATGATAGTGGTGTGGGTTTGGGATAGCACGTGGGATATACAGCGGCCTGTTTGGACCGTCACAAATGGATGGGCTTGCATCTCCACATTTTCTTGTAGTGTGCCCCACTCATTGTTCTGTATCTACCTCAAAACAGGTTGTTAGCTGAATATAGGCGGATGAAAATGATAAAAGGAATGGATCACTTATTGATATCTCGGTGGGCCCCACATAGTGGTGAACCCTCGCATCCAGGGAATGACAGAATCCGTCTCGAATTTTAGGCGCTGTTTACGAGGGCAAGCACAACCCGCCGTTCCAAGCAGCGGATGGGATGGGGAGGCGCAGGATAACCTTTCTAATTTCATCTAATACCATATCCAGCGCCCGGCCAAACACGGTCGGGATGGGGCGTAGCTCACACGTGCGATGCTCGGTCTGTCTGTTGGAGAAGATTCTCAGCGTTGATATTGGCACCAGATAGAGAGGCCATCCTGCCCGTTGGGTGAGTTGTGTTTTGGGGGTTTGGACGTCTGGATGATGGCGGCTCAGCATATGAAAGTATTTTCTGGATGGCCTTTTGCACAGGTGGACAGTTCGCATATGCGGCTTTCCCTTTGAGCTCTGACCGTCCTCGCGGGGGACGCGGATTTGCGAGAAGTTCTTGTGCAAGATGCGGGGTGGGCCACCGCGTTGTTTGTCCGTCCATCCGTTTTGCAAGCTCATTTTAAGACGTGCAGACAGAAATGAGGTGGATACAAAACTCAAAACTAAGTGAGTTACACGAGAGAAAAAATTGGAGCAAGAAATTTCAACCGTTGAAACCTTCACGTGCTCCACCTGGATGTTTATAAGCCATCCAAACCATTCACGGGTGAATCCCACTCAGATAAAGTGAAACACAAAATAAATTGATGTGGATCACCTGATGGATGGGTTGGACCTGATGCACATTCCCTGATGCAATGCTTTGTTAGTACACCTATAGGGTCAGTTTGGGCGGTGAGATTAGAAGGGATTAGGTGGGATGGGATTCAAAAAAACATAATTATTGCTCATGGCAGGGGTTGTCCCCTATTAGTAGGGGATAAAACTAATGCCCTGCTTTGTTGGTAATACGGTGGTACATTGAATGATTATACTCACCATCATTTGAAATTATTGAGAATAACATGCATGTGTTATATCTAAACTGTTCATTTGTTTTGTAACATCATTTTATGGCATGGACCTAAAAATGAGATAGATCCAAAACTTATGTAGCACCGGAGAAGTTTTCAACAGTAAGTATTCAATCCTGTTGCTTTCTATGGTAGGGTCCACTTGAGCATTAGATTTACCTGATTTTTTGGCCCATGCTTGAAAATAATCTCAATAAATGGGTGGATGGTGTGGATATAGCCCACACATCATGCTGGGACTTACACAACTTTCCAAACATTAAGTAAAATTAGCACAGGACCCAATGCAATTTCATTTAATGTAATTCCAAGCATTTCCATTCTTGCCAATCATGGAGTGGAATTGGCACAGGACCAGATGAATCTCATCCCCACCTAATCCCTTCTAATCCCAGACCCTAGAAAAAGTAATGAATGACGGGTGAAATCTCTCCGTAGGCTACAAAAGTTTTGAATCAAGATTATCTTTATATTTTCCCTTCATCCACATCTGGTTGATATCTTCAGGATTATCTTTATATTTTCCCTTCATCCAGATCCGGTAGATCTCTTCATCTAGATCGAGTTGACCTTATTAACCTGCTGGATGAAATCTATACCATACGGATCTACTTATGGTAAGCCTTGGAAATTTTTTAATGGTAGATGTTCAATCATCATTATTTCCTGTAGTGTGGTCCATCTTAAATTTGGATATACTTAATGTTTGGGACTACATCCTAAAATGGGCTGAAAAATACATGGACCGCATGGATGTACAACACATCATCAAAATGGCCCAATGTAAGGGTAGCACCCGGTAAGGTGTCACCCTTACCCGGGTAACACCTAACCCGCTTCCATTCAACACAAAGCCCAGTGGGGCCCACTGGATGTCCGTGTGAAATGCAACGCAAAGCTCATTGGAGCTCAAGACTAGGTAGATCCACGACCCAAGTGAGCCACCCCCACAAGAAACATTGAAGATTTAAGGCCTGCTATTGAAATCTCATTGCCACCATGGAAGTTTTATATCACATTAATATATTTTTTCGCTGCATCTCCGCCAGAATCATCTTATGAAAGCATTAGATGGCACGTGAACATTAACATGATCTCTTAACAATATTTTAGGCCATCTTTGGTTTTTCAATTTTCGGTGTAAGTCTAAGTTCATTGTCTTTTTAAGGTGTTTGATTAAAATACTATTACAACACCAAAAACAAAGTCAAATGCACAGGTAAACTTAACAGAAAAAGAAAATTAGAATCATTATATTTTTACATGTTAAAAGTTTCAATTTTACTGTATGTTCTTTTAAAACAAACAATGATATGGTACAATTATTGTAGTAAAACGTAAGTATTGTCATTACATAATTATAGGTAAGTAATTATTACCTGTTTTCAGTTAACTACTTTTGTAAATGAAAAATCAAATAGGCCCTTAATGGTAGTCATTCTCCTTCCTACTCTTTCTTATATCGTGGCCCTCTTGAGTCATGGGTTTGTCTCAATTTATCTTGTAAAACTATATGCGAAATTACAAAGAATCGTGTTGTGCATCGAATATGGAGATCAAATAAACTGAATATATCGCGTACCTGATTGGGACAGCATCGCTATAAACTTGATGTTGTAGTTTTTTGCACCTTACACCATTAGAGAAGCATTGGGATGGGAATGAAAGCTTTTGTTGTGTGTTGGCTTGGGAACCCAGCCCTGTTCATATAGTTTAGAGGGTTAATGAGTTTGAAACCCAGTGAAACTCCTCTCCATAAGGCTCCACACGAATTTGGTAATTTCAGTTCAACTTGAACACTGTGTGTGTGACACATTTGTAGCACACCACCCCTTACACGATTGTAGATGAATAACAACTAAGTGAGGTCTACTGGTATTCCCGATCACACTATCCAACCCTTAGGGCAATCTAAACCGTTGATCACTAAGGCCCACTTTATAGAATTATTACATTCTCCCACTTGGACCACATTGATCAATGTGTTCAATGATTAATCTTTTAAAAAAATATATTTTAAAATATGTTTTAATTTTGAAGAAACATCCAAATGGTTAACTAATATAATTGTTAAATAATACGAGCAACACTCTTATAATCTGGTTTATCAAGACCACTAGTATCGGAACGCGGTATCCATCACAACATTTAATCTAAGCAAAGTAAAATTAAGCGTGGTCACAAATACAACCAGTCTTAACGACATGGATCAGGAACTAGGAAGTGTAGTATGATGATTACACATATAGTGTGATGATATATGTTTATCCTTGAGAGGTCGTAGAGCTTTAAAATGACTCCAACAAGACATGACTTTAGTTCTGCTTACTCCAAACAAATTGTGCATATATATTTAGAAGCAGAAATTAACTTTATATCAGAATCATCAAAACTTTATCAATGAGATCTCTTAAATGTCTATAAAAATAAAACATGCTCAACTCCCACTAACCAAATATATTTGTGGGATCAATGATTCACATGGATGCTGTTATGGGTAAAAATAGACCAAGTAAGACTACCAATATAAAAGAGAACACAAAACTATTCCAAGGACTGACCATAAGGTGTGACCTCGGCCCCAGCTAACACCCTACTATTGCGATCGACGGACAACTTTTTACCGACCTGACCTCGAAGGTAGATCCCAACCAGCTTGACCTCGAAGCCAGCTTCAATCATCAGAGACCGACCACGAATCCCAACCACCTCGCCTATGAGGTCGGACTCAGTCATCAACTTCGAGCTCCTTGAAGGCCGACCACTTGAAGATGAGAGTAAGATCTCCCCGGGGTCCTCGCCGAAGATCTTGGGATGATAAGTACGAACTACGTAGAAGAAGATACCTTCTATAATACACACCTGCCAAGTATGGAAGATACCATCTACGTAACCGATACCATACTACTATAAATGAGGACCTCACCTATGGTGAAAGGTATGCAAAAAACCCTAGTTCTACTAGACCCAGATCCCTAGTTATAACTTAGGCATTGGAGGGTCCCCTACCACAGTCAGGGTCTCCATTGTTACATTATTTTTGCAGGTATTCAAAGGTCTAGTAGGGACAACCAAAAAATAGCATCAACAGTTTGGCGCAATCTGTGGGAATGACAGTAAAGCCATTCCCTTCTCACTTATTAGCTCTAGTTGTTCTACAATGGCGAGGGGAAGAAAGAAGGCCCTGGCTACTATTGCAGCCACTACTCCCGCGTTTGCAGAACGTTCAGAGAACCTTCAGAGTCCACGTTCACCACAGGCTGATTCTACTCTAGCAACGCATGTGCACAAGTCCCATAATCGAGGAGGTCGATTTGTCTCTTTGGAAAATCAAATCGAAGCTTTAAACGGTAACATGAATCATATAATGCAGATACTAAAAAGACAGAACCCACCTCCCAATCAAAGGGTAGGAGCAGGTGCCGCTACCGAACAATCTCAACCTCTGCAGGCTACCCATAACTCGCATGGGGTCAGGCTACATCTGGGGCTGCATAGCCAAGCCCCTACCCACACTACCGCTCTCACCATCTCCGACCTTCGCCATGCGTTAGAGAATAAGAGGCGCGGGAAGGCTCCCGAAGTGATGGCAGAGAACGAAGTCCCATGGGAGGCCAAGCTCAAGGAAATACGAGGATAGATTGGCGACTTCCGACAAGCATATCGTGCTTGAGTCCCGACTATAGTTGAAGCTATGTTGGAGGAAACAAAGCTGCCCTTCACCAACGACATTATGGCAACTCTACTTCCGTCTAGTTTCCAGATGCCACAAATCACGTCCTATTTTGGAACTGGAGATCCAATCGAGCATCTGGAATCTTTCAGGGCGTGGATGGAAATGCACAGTGTAACTACTTCAGTAATGTGTCGAGAATTCTCCTTGACTTTATTGGGAGCGGCACGAAAATGGTACAGACAGCTAAAACTAAGGTCTATCAAATCCTTCACTCAACTCAACAAAGCTTTCATCACTCAATTCATTGGTGGAAAGGACAGGAGGAAACCAGCTACTCATCTCCTCACCATTACTCGAAGGGAAGACGAGCTTTTGAAGGACTATATATCCACTTCAACCGGAAGCAGTGCAGGTAGATGGCTATTCGAAGCAAATAGCCTTGACCTGCATGATTCCGGTCTCAAGGAGGACATCTTCCTTTTCTAATCAGCAAGAATCCTTCGACCACATTAACCAACCTCCTCAGCCGAGCACAAAAATATTCCAATGCAAAAGAACTCTTTAGCTCATGGAAAGCTACTTGGAGAGCAGGGAGCTCGGCAAGAGATCGAAAACGTAAGGAGGAACAACCACCAGCCATGGTCGACAGCAAGAAGAAAAGAGACGATGACCCAAGTAGAGGACAACGCCCGAGCTGTCGACCGGAAAGTAAATTTCGTTCATATATTCATCTAAATGCCACACTCGAACAAGTCCTCATGGAAGTTTGCGAAAGAAGGATTCTAAAATGGCTGAGCAGGATGAGAGCCGATGTCGACAAATGCGATAAACAAAAGTACTGTCACTTTCATAGTGACTACGTTTACAACACTACCAACTGCTTCGATCTTAAGGAAGAGATCAAGTCCCTCATTCACAACGGACATCTACGAGTGTACATCTACAAGAGGAAGGAAGAGCGACCAGACCAAAGGAATGAGCAAAAAGGCAACAAGAACAACAATGAAGTGGCGGGTGAGATACGCACTATATTCTGAGGTGGGGATTCGAACAGAGCTCACAAAGCTCATGCCCGGAGTGCCAGTGGTAGTAACACCAAGCACCACGTCAATCTCGCAAGTAAGGCTGCGAAGGAACAAAGGTGGTTCCATGCAATTTGACTTTTTTTGAGGAAGATACCCGAAGAATCCACCACCCGCACAATGACGCCCTAGTGGCAACCATGACAGTGGCCAAACACATGGTACGCTGTATATTGGTAGACACGGGCGGCTCGGCGAACATCCTTTTCACCGTTGCTTTCGACAAAATAGGGACGAAAGATCCCGACTACGTTTCATCCGAACTCCCTTGCTCAGATTTGCTGGGGAAAAGGTGATGTAGGACGTGGCACCGATACATTCCTAGCATGGTTAGACCAAAAGAAGGTGGACCGTAAATTGACCAAAACTTTTGATTCGGGTATCGTTACGGTGCACCAGACCAAGTATCAAGAACCAAAGAAGCACGAGAACTCGAATACGAGTTCTTTTGAAGCAGAGGGGACTAATGTAGAGCAGGTTGTAGACACTTTCATGTCCAAGATGGACCAAAGAAGGCCCGATCGAAGGCAGAAGTCATCAAGATCGTCAGAACCTTAAAATAAGCATATTTCACAAAATTGTCGTGGGCAACCTGGCATAGCCAGGTTAGTTGGATTAAGTAGCTCGTCCTACCCCAAAATCATATATGATACGTCGTGGTTAATCCACGTGGGACACTTTCTATAAATAGTAAATTTACTATTTATAGTAAGTTACGAATTTTAAGGAGTTTTAGTTATAGTTTAATTCTTAAGCTTATTCCAAGGTTTGGTATCCCTATTTAAAGGGTTGTAGACTTGTTTATTTCATTAATCAATCAATTTATGAATTTTCTAGAATATTATTTCTATTTTTCTTGCTTTTTCCTCGTGGATTTGAGAAGTCTCTATGAGGAGTCCAGAGAAGCTTCGTAGATTCAAAGTAGTCATCCTTGAGGAAGACGGTGATCAACCTCATCACGTTCATCCTTGCATCAATTGGTATCAGAGCGAGGACTCTCATCGGGTCGATGGCAAACAACCAAGGCATGAACCAAAATCATGTGGATGGTGATATAAGGATTCATTATCTTTCGAAAAGAATGGAAGCTTTCCACCAGGAGAGTCAGTTGACCATGCAAGGGTTGCAGGCAACCCTCAACCGTATTGCGGATACGTTAATTCTGCCCCGGGCTCAAAGCGATGCTCAAGCGCCGTGGTAGCTGTAAATCGCAGGCCACCACTTTGATCGTGAGGAAGCCGTTATACATGTCAAAGGTAGAAATAGATTTACAACGTGAGAACATCTTTCAAATTAGGTGCACTGTAAGTTAAAAAGTCTGTAATGTGATCATCGATGTTAGGAGAGGTGGGAATCTTGTGTCAAAATAATGGTGGAAAAGATGCAACTGAAAACAGAAAAGCATCCATCTCCGTACATGATTGGATGGATCAATGAGGTCAACAAAAAAGAGGTAACCGAACAATGCACTGTCTCATTTTCAATTGGTAAAAATTATAAGGATCAAGTACTTTGTGACGTAGTCGACATGAAAGCTTGTCATATATTACCTGATCGACCATGGAAAAATAATATTGATTCTACGTATAAAGGTCGGGATAACGTATTTATATTTATTAAAGATGGTAGAAAAATTGACCTTATCCCTATGGGAATGGAGAACCAACCAAAGACTTCTAAAGTTAAGGAACAATCTATCATACCCAAACTAATTTCATTAAACAATCAAATATGTGGAGCCTGTGAACTTTCCAGAGGATTTAAAAACAGTGTCGGAAGAGTTCAAGGCGATTGTGTTGAATGAACTTCCTAATAAATTACCTCATATACAAGATATACAAAACACATTGATCTTGTCTCATGGGCAAGTCTGCCTAATTGCCCACATTATCAAGAAGAATGTGAGATTCTACAAGGGCAAGTGAAGGAACTGATCCATACTAGCTAAGTCAATGAGAGTATGAGTACATATATTGTGTCAGATTAAGAGCCTAATGTCAAGTACAAGATAAGGGCTAATCAACGTTGGCATCAGAAGTTATCTGAGAATCATGAGGTAAGTCCCTTAGTAACTCGATGACAAGTTTTTTCTAAGCAGAGGGATCTGATGTAGGTCGTGGCACCGATACTTTCCTAGCATGGTTAGACCAAAAGAAGGTGGATCGTAAATTAACCAAAACTTTTTATCCGAGTATCATTACTAGAGGTGTACACGAGTCGAAAATACTCGCTTGACTTAACTCGACTCTACTCGAAGTGCGTTAGAGCCGAGTACGAGCAGAATTTAGGTACTCGAAATGACTACGAGCTGAGCACAAGCATGAACGTACTCGACTCGATACTCGACTCAGTACTCGACCAGGGGTATAAATGAAATTGCGGTGAAGACCGCTTTAGTTGAAGAAGGAATATGCTGATATATCCTAGAGGGGGGTGAATAGGACTTTTAAAGCCTTTATGATTTAGTTCAAAATCCTATTGCACTAATCCTAACAACAAGCTCATATTAGGATTACTCAAAAATAACTCTACCCGCTTCCAAGCCTGGTAGAGGATCCAATCACGAACTATTTAAGGAGTGAACAGTATGCAAACTAGTTTATGATGGATATGACTGTGTAAGTGTGTGAGGTGTGATCACAGATATTCAGATATAAAAAGATTAAAGCAAATCACACAATCAGAAGAATTGCAATCTCAAATACAGTCATTTTTATAGTGGTTCGACGATCAGTCTACTCCACTCCCGGCAGACGCACTCAACCCTTGAGTGTGTCGGATTTCACTAAGGAGGTTTCACGGCGGTTCACCTCAAACCTAAGGTTTTAAATCAGGTTCACCTTCAACCTTTACAACCTACATTGAGGCTGACTGTTTATATTTTCAGGAGCAAGGGTCAACATAACGCACCCACTTTTAGGCACACTGGTCAAGGATCTTCCATAAGACCCTACTGGAGGTTTCTATATGGTTCACCTCAAACTCGAGGTTTCACAGCGGTTGACCTCAAACCTAAGGTTTTGATTGGTTCACCCTCAACCAGATGTTTATGCTCTCCACAGAGTAAGGGTCCACACAACGCACCCACCACGTACACTCCCGCCGGAGGCCTTCTTGAGGACTTCAAAGGGTGAGAACCACTTAAGACCCAATCCTACAAAGGAATGATCACAAGTGTCCTCTTGGACTCTAGATACTTACAAATAAGTTGATAAGTCTCAATAAGCACAATGCCGAAGATCTCCTCCTCCTTGTTGAGGAAGAGTCTTCTGCTCCCTTGATCCGCAACACAAAAGATGTACCGATATATGGTGACAGGTTGGGTCAACGATATGATGGGATCCTACTCTTTAAAGTTTTTCCTATAAGGAAGATAGAGTAGTTTCAATCATCAAGGCATTCAAGGCATCTCAACTTAATGATTTGCCATTAAGGTAGTAGCTGGAGGATCCTTGAATGCGGAAGTTCATTCCCCAATCCACTCTATTGAATATCCATGGTAAGGGTAGATTGGAGGATGAACTTTCTTAAGAGAAAGGGCTTTGGATATATGATCTAAGGTTAAACACTCAAAAGCTCTCTCTACTTTCTCTCCTAGCAACAATAGACAATCCTCTATATATAGGCAAAAGGTTCCAACAGATATAAAACGATCACATTTATGATTGAGTTCGAGATCATCGAGCGTATACTCTCGATAGCATTGATGGTCTGCTCGATGACTCGAACTTAAAGTCATACGCTTTTGAAACCTTTTGCCAGCTGGTCGATGAATCGAAATAATTGTTGATGTCATCAGATTTTAAACTCCGATTCCATCGATGATAGGTTCAATCCATCGTCATTTAAAAAATGAGAGAGACTCGACTTCAAATATTTCAGGTTTTTAAGAAATGATCGAGGGTCAGCCGATGTCATCGGAATTTGTATATCGATGATATCGAAGTCAGTATCGATGCATCGATAAATCCTATAGATTTACCAGTAAGCTTGCTGGACAATTTATGTCCAGTTTTGATGTAATCGACTCGGCCTTGATATCATCAACATATGAATATCGATTTCCTCGAATGGCTCCCGATCAAAGTTAAAAACAACCTGAAATATCTGCTGGAAGAAATGCGCGCCCTCGATCGATATCATCGATGGTCTTCCGATCTAATTGATATTTGATTTTAGATCATATCGGAAGGAGCATCGATATATCGAAGGAATTTGAGATTTTCTTTTAAAAAACAGGGGCGCCAGAAATCTGCCTGTCGATCTTATCGAGCCACTTTCGATGAGTTCGATATTCGAGTATCGATGATATCAATAGGTGTATCGATACATCGATAATTCGTCCAGATATGTTGTGGGTTGTTAGACATATTTGGTCCTCTTTTCAATGGTATCGATGGAGCATCGAGGACTCGACAGTGCAGGTCGATCATATCAAGGGTGCTTCGATAAAATCGACAAGGCAAGAAAAACTTAGAGATTTTCCTATTTTGAAAAAAGTTTTCTCACATTAAAACCCTATGATTTTCTAACTTGTTTTTAAGGGTTTTATTCACCTGGTGTTTTGGGAGATGAGATGTGAGGCTTTAAATTTACCTGTGGCGAGCTTGCACACATCTGGTTGAGGCAGATGCTTGAATTGATCTTCCTATCAGGCTCTGTAGACAATCTGACTCAACACTCACGTAACTTGACAAACCAGGGCACTTTCAATAAATACCCTTCTAATACATTTTACGTCGGCCCATTCAAACTTTAAAAAACCCTAAACCCCCACCCCCCCCCCCCCACTGCCATACCAGCGCCCAGCGGCCACCCCATCCGGACGTCACTCCTCCTCCTCCTCCTCCTCCTCCCTCTCTCTCTCTCTCTCTCTCTCTCTCTCTCTCTCTCTCTCTCTCTCTCTCTCTCGGTCCCTGCCTTGCTCGTCCAGACGTCCCTGCCTTGCCCCGCTCGCTCAGTGCCGCAGCTCCTCCTTGCCGGTCGTCTGTGCCCGTCTAGTGTGGTAGATCGTCCCTGTCGCCGGTCATCCCTATTGCTCGACCCTACCTTATCCGGTGCCAGTCATCCGATCCTTACCGCAACTCGTCCGGTAAGTACCTATCCATTAGGCCTTTTTTGGACAATTACATTTATAAATTTAAAAAAATATAATATTTTGGGACTGATTTAGATGTAATCTAAGCTCTAACAGTGGATTTCAAACCACTCTATGAGGGAATTTGAAACCCCCATTTACTTTGAGATGCCAAACAACCAAGGGATTTGAAATCTCCTCAAATTCCCTGAATCTATGGTGCCAAACGACCCTTAAGTGTCTGATTTTTCCCCCATTTCTCTTCTCTCATTATGGATGAGAGAAGATGAGTTAAGTTCAAGTTAGGTTTATAGGCTAGAAAACCGTATGGCAATTGGCACTCGAAAACTCTACTCGAACTCGGCTCGGACTCTGCTCGTACTCGACTTAGCTCGGGCTTGCTCGAGCCAAGCTGAGTATGAGCTGGGGATGAGCATACCGAGCACGAGCACGAGCAGGGCAATACTCGACTCGACTCGACTCGTGTACACCTCTAATCATTACGGCGCACCTGACCGAGTATCAAGAACCGAAGCAGCACGAGAACGAGTTCTTTTGAAGTGACGAGGACTAATGTAGAGTGGGTCACGGACACTTTCATGTCCAAGATGGACCAAAGAAGGCTCAATCGGAGGCAGAAGTCATCAAGACCGTGAGAACCTTAAAACAGGCATATCTCGCAAACCAAAATGATTTACTCGACGTACCATATATGATTTTGGGATAGGACGAGCAACTTTAGCCAACCAACCTAGCTATGCTAGATTGACCATGCCAAATTTGTGAGATTCCATTAGATCGACAGTCAAATTTCCTGTTTATTTCCATTTTTACTATTTTTAGTAAGTTTTGGTTTGATTGTAACTCTTCATCCATTGGGATTTAGGAGTTGTGTCTGAAATAACAGTGAAGACCCCTTGAGTTAAAGTTGGAATATGCCAATATGTCCTAGAGGGGGGTGAATAGGACTTTTTAAAGATTTATGAGTTATTTAAAAATCCTATCACACTAATCCTATCATGTATGCAACTTTCAGGATTACTCAAATGTAACTCTACTAGCTTCCAAGCGAAGTAGAGGATCTAATCACAAACTAATCAAGATATAGCAATATGCAACTTAGTCTATGTTAGATGTGACTGTGTGTGTGTGAGATGTGATCAGATATACGAATATGAATGCATTGTCATGAATCACACATAGAGAAAGCAATCACAAACACAGTCATTTTATAGTGGTTCGACGATAAGTCTACTCCACTCCCAGCTGTCACACTCAACTCTTTAGTGTACCGGCTAAGGAGGTTTTCTAGGGTTCACCTCAAACTTAAGGTTTTAAATCAGGTTCGCCTTCAACCTTTACACAGAGGTTTCTACTCGGTTCACCTCTAACCCTGGAGTTTTACTGGTTCACTCCTAACCAGATGTTTATGCTCTCCATAGAGCAAGGGTCCACACAACGCACCCAGAGGTTTCTACTCGGTTCACCTCTAACCCTGGAGTTTCACTGGTTCACTCCTAACCAGATGTTTATGCTCTCCATAGAGCAAGGGTCCACACAATGCACCCACAGCGTACACTCCCGCCGGAGGCCTCCTACGAGGACTTCAAAGGGTGAGAACCACTTAAGACCCAATCCTAGAAAGGAATGATCACAAGTGTCCTCTTGGACTCTAGATACTTACAGATAAGTTGATGAGTCCCATTAAGCACAACGCCGAAGACCTCTTCCTCCTTGTTGACGAAGAGTTTTCTGCTCCCTTGATCCGCAACACAAAAGATATATCAAGACTAGGCTTAGGGTTGGGTCAAGGTTAAGATGGAATCTTATTCTCTAAAGGTTTACCTATAAGGAAGGTAGAGTAGTTTCAATCTTATGTATTCAAGGCATCCCAGCTCAATAATTTGACATTAAGGTAGTAGCTGAATGATCCTTAAATGCGGAAGTTCATTCCCCAATCCACTCTATTGAATATCAATAGTGAGGGTGGATTGGAGGATGAACTCCCTCGAGAGAAAGGGCTTAGGGTATAAGATGTAAGTTGAAAACACACAAAAGCTCTCTCTTTTCTCTCTTACAGCAATAAAAGACAAGTCCTCTATAAATAGGCAAAAAGTTCCAACGGATATAAAACGGTTACATTTATGATAGAGTTCGATATCATCGAGCGTATACTCTCAATAGCATCGATGGTCCGCTCGATGACTCGGACTCGATGTCATACGCTTTTGAAACTCTTTGCCAATTGGTCAATGAATCGAAGCTATTATCAATGTCATCGGATTTCGAACTCCGATTCCATCGAAGACAGGTTCGATCCATCGACACTTAAAAAATGAGAGAGACTTGACTTTGAGATATTTCAGGTTTTCATGAATGATCGAGGGAACCGTCGAGGTCATCGAAATTTGAATGTCGATGATATCGAGATCAGAGTCGAGGCATCGATAAATCCAGCTGATTTATCTTTGAACTTATTGGACAGTTTATGGCTTTGTTCGATGCAATCGATCTTGTGTCGATATCATCGATATTTAAATATCGATTAAATCAAAGAGCCCCCGATCATAGTTAAAAATAACCTGAAATAACTGCTATAAGAAATGCGCGCCCACGATCGATATCATCGATAGATCTCCGATTTTATCGGTATTTGAATTTAGATCATATCGGAAGAGCATCGATGCTATTGAAGAATTTTACAATTTTCTTAAAAAATAGGGGCGCCGAAAATCTGCCTGTCGATCTTATCGAGCCACTCTCGATGGTCTCGAGATTTGAATATTAATGATATCGATATGTGTATCGATACATCGATAATTCATCCAGTTATGATGTGAAGTTGCTGGACATAATTAGTGCATTTATCAATGATATCGATAGGTGTATCGATACATCGATAAATTCGTCCAGATGAATATTTAGTTGCTGGACATTTTTGGTCCTCTTATCGATAATATCGTTAAGGTATCGAGGATATCGACAGTGCAGGTCGATCATATCGAGGGTGTTTCGATAAGATCGACAAGGTGAGAAAAACATAAAGATTTTCCTATTTTGAAAAAGTTTTCTCACCACAAAAATTCTAAGATGTCTATCTTGTTTTAAGGGTTTTAATCACCTGGTGTTTTGGCACATGGGATGTGAGGCTATGATTTACCTATTGTGAGCTTCCACACATCCGGTTGAGGCAGACACTTAAAATAATCTTCCTATCAAGCTCTGTAGACAGTCTGACCCATCATTCACGTAACTTGACAAACCAGGGCACTAGCAGGTGCACTTTCAGTGTCCAACATGAAAAGTTCTTAGAATAATTAGGAGAATAATATGGTTAAGCCATATAGGACACTTATTATAAATAGTAAATTTACTATTTATAGTAAGTTATGAATTTTAGGGAGTTTTAGCTATAGTTTAATTCCTAAGCTTATTCTAAGGCTTGATATCCCTATTTAAAGGGTTGTAGACATGTTTATTTCATTAATCAATCAATTTATGAATTTTTCTAGAATATTATTTCTATTTTTCTTGCTTTTTTCTCATGGATTCGAGAAGTCTATGTGATGAGTCTAGATAAGCTTTGTGGATTTAAAGTAGTTATCCTTGAGGAAGACGGTGATCGACCTCATCACATTCATCCTTACGTTAGAAGGTCACCCTCGAAGGAAGTATACTACTATCCCTGATCGCAGGAGAAGGTCACAACCAAACTACAGTGATGGTTGACTTCCTTGTGGTAGACTGCTCATCTGTCTACAACGTTATTCTAGGGAAACCATCTCTCAACGTCATGCGAGCGACTGTATCTACCTATAATCTTGCAATGAAGTTCCCGACCGAACATGGGGTCAGCAAAGTTAAGGGTGATCAGCACAAGGCTCAATAGTGCTACACTACAACATTAAGGGCAGGAGCACGACAACAAACACCGGTGATCACATCCCTGGACCCCTGAGAAGAATCAACTAAAAGAGGATCTCCTGTGGAAGACCTTGTGGCTATACCCTTATGCTAGGCTGACCTGACCCGTACGGCTCAGACCGGCTTGCTACTAGGCTCAGGACTGCAGGAGGAGATCGTCAGCCTACTAAAGCGACACGTCGACATCTTTGCATAGTCCCACCAGGACATGCCCGATATTTATACCAGAGGTGATGGTTTATAGGTTAAACGTTAATCCCGACCACCGACCAGTGATGTAGAAGATAAGAGCATTCGATCTGGAACTATACACCATCATTGGAGAGGAAATCGGCAAGCTCTTCAAAGCCAAATTCATTGAAGAAATCTACTACCCTGATTGGATCACCAACATCGTGCTGGTAAAAAAGTCTAGTAGAAAATGAAGAGTATGTGTCGGATAAGGTGTAGCTTTTTGTTGCTGTTCGAAAAGTCGTTCTATAAGCTCATAAAGCTTCTTGCAATTTTTAATCCCAATCGCGTTTATTTCCCATGACGATTTTCTTTAAGATTCTGACTATCGTCTTATTGAAAGCTTCCGCCAACCCATTTACTAATGGATAATATGGCGTCGAGAAGGAATGTTGAATACTGAATTTCTGACAGAGCTTTTCCATGTTTCTATTCCTAAGAGTGTCGTTATCAGTAATAATTCTCTTCGAAATTCCATGTCGGTATATAATTGTATGACGAATAAAATCGATGACATCCCTCTCCTTAATACTGCGCAGGGTAATTGCTTCTGTCCATTTAGAGAAATAATCTGTCGCTACAAGAATATACCGATGCCCTCTAGATGATGATGAATTAATAGGACTAATGACGTCCAACCCCCAAGCTATAAAGGGCCAAGAAGCCACTGACTGATGAAGATCTTCAGGCGGCACGTGTATAACATCACCATGTACCTGGCATTCGTGCCATCATTTCACATAAGCCATCGCATCTTTGAAAAAAGAAGGCCAATAATACCCCATGCGATGTATTCGGTGAAATAAATTTTGGCCAACCTGATGAACCTCGTACTCTCCTGAGTGGGCTTCTCGTAATACATAATCAGCTTCTTCTGTATCCAAACAACGCAACAGCATTTCATTGTAAGATTTTCGGTATAATACCTTATTGTGCATAATGAACCTTTTCAATCTTTGTTTAATTTGTGATTTCAACGATTGTTGTTCCGGTGAGATTACATACTTAAGATAATCGACGAATGGCTTTCGTCAATCATCAATAGTAACTTCTAGGCAAGATACCAGTTGCGCTTTGGCAATTTCGCTCAAAAGATCTGGCAATGGTAAAAATCATCGTTCTTCAATCGTTATCTGGAGAGGGCTCCTATCATAACAGGAGAGAGTCGCAGCCAGACTAACTAATGCATATGCTCTTGTGTTTTCATATCGCAGTATATGTTTGATTTTAACATTATGAAAACCCTCCAACAATTGTTATGCTCATTGGCAATAGGGTAATAATTCTAGCTTTTTTGTATTGAATTATGTTGTCAATTAATTTATTGCTAGCTTAGAGTCTCTAAAAATCTATAGGACTTGTATCTTCATCTCATGAGCTATTTCCAATCCCATAATGAGGGCATTATATTCGGCCTAATTGTTCGTGCATGATGCACCCAACATGAAGGAGTATGGTAATAAATTGTCTTGAGGACTGATAAATATTACACCAGCGCCTGCTCTTGACATTTAGGAGGCACCGTCGAAGTACATCTGCCAAGAACTAGGCGATTCAAGTAACAACACCTATTCATTTGGCAATTCATCAAAGATCTCTTCATTATCTGGGACCGGTGAGCCGCTAAGAAATTTGCGACTATCTGCCATTTTACCGATTTTGACGGCTCATAAGCAATTGTAAATTTGGAGAGAAGTAGCATCCATTTCGCTAGTCTTCCGGATAACATTGGCCTTGTAATTAAGTATTTTATCGGATTTGCTCACGAGATCAGAGTTATCTAATGGGAGAGACAATAATGCCGCAGCTTTTGTACCGCGAATACAAGGGCTAAGCAGACTTTTTTAATGGGCAAGTAATTGCATTCTGTGCCTATTGAAGTCCTACTTAGATAATAAAGGGAACTCTCCTTCCCTCGTTCATTGCATTGAGCTAATGGGGCCCCTAAAGAATTTTCACATGCGGTAATATATAGGATCAAGTGTCTGCCTTTCACATGTGTTATTAGCACCAAGGGCTGCTTCAACAACTCTTTGATGGAATCGAATGTAGTCTGGCACACTTGATCCCATATGAATTCTACTCTATTTTTCATGAGGTGAGAGAATGGTTGACATCTCTCGGCTAGATTTCATATAAAGTGGCAAATATAGGCTAACTTTCCTTATAAAACTTTGAGTTCTTTTAATATTTTCGGGGGCGGCATTTCTTGAATAGCTCTGATCTTTCCCAAGTCAATTTTGATTTCACGGTGCCTAATAACAAATCCCAGAAATTTCCTTGACGGTACACCGAATGCACATTTTGTTGGGTTCATTTTTAATTATTTCTTCCTGAGCCGTTGGAAGACTGATGATAAATGTTCGCGATGTTCTTCATGATCATTAGACTGAACGACCAGGTCATCAACATAACATTCAACATGCTTATGCATCATTTCTTGAAAGAAATTTTACATTGTTATGTAATATGTAGCCCCTACGTTCTTGAGTCTGAATGACATAATTGTGTCATAATATATGATCCCCAGAGATGTCTTGAATGATGTAGCCTCTTCGTCTTCAGGTGCCATGCATATCTGATTGTACCCGACATACCTATCCATAAAGGACATAATTGTATATTTTGTCGTGTTGTCGATTAATAATTTCATTATGGGCAACGGAAAGTCATCATTCGAGCATGCTTCATTCAAGTCTCTGAAATCAATGCATACTCTAATTTGTCCACTCTTCTTTTTTACAAGGACAATATTAGAGATCCATTTGGGATACCTAACTTCTCTTATAAAACTGACTTTAATCAACTTATTCACCTCTTCCTCTATTAGAGGTATTAAGTCAGGGTGGAAATGCCTTTGTGCCTGTTTGACCGGCCTCTTATCTTTAGAGATGTTGAGCCGATGTATTGTCACTGTCGATTCTAAGCCAGGCATTTCTGCATATGTCCAAGCAAACACATCTTTGTTTCTTTTTAGCAATTCAACATATTGGTCAGCATCTTGCTCTGACAACCTGACGCTTACATACATATTTTGGGATTCTTCTTATGTTACCAAATATACTTCCCGTAGCGCGTCAATAGTTGGTTGCCCCCCATATTCTATTTGCTTGGGCGCTGTTTCAGGGTGCTTGATTTCTTCATTGGTACCTTCAGCTATCTCTAGGTTTGTTTCTTGACTGGTTACCAAGAGAGTATTAGTCACGTTCACTTGCGCACATATAGGAGATGTCCCCAATCCACAAAAACTTTCCTGTTTCCTTTCGTTTACACCGATCAGGACTTAGATGCCCTTGCCATTACTTAGCTATATCGGCTCATTACAATCGAATCCCATATTTTGTAAAATCTTCTTGTTAATTGGGTTGTACCTCTTTAAATCTTTTGGCAAGAGCTTATTACAGATTATCATTTCATTCCTTCTTCTGTTTCTTTCTCTGACGGTGCATAAAATTTGATCGGTTCTGGATTGTTTGAATTGGGTTTTATGTAGAACCGTTTTAGCATAATAGGGAATGGTTTGTCCTCTCAACTCGCGGCACCGGTACTGTGTAATTTGACTGTAAGATTTCTATCTATTCTGGCAATAACAACATCAGACAGGGTTGGTCGAGTTGTCTTCGATGTTTTTGGACAAAATAAAATTTCTTCTTGTCTATTTTCTCAAATAATTCTATTTTCGCTACTTTCTTCTCTATTGTCGGCACTCTATTATCTTTTGGTATCATGTTTTCCTTGTTTTCCTTTTTACTTTCTTCTGTTGTGAACTCATTATAATAACTTGCATCGACGAAGAAGGATTCTGCTTTTGTATACGTTTTCATATCAGCCATTACCTTATATTGGAGCCCATTGTTACAATATTTAAAACACTGGTGCATGGTAAATGGTAAGATGTCATATTGGTGCATCCACGGCCATCCTAAGAGGTGGTTATACGTCATTACTGCATCAATCACATGACACACGACATTCGTGACCAAATCACCTATCTTTAATATTAGTGTGATCTTCCCTAATGCTCTTTGACCATCTTAATTGAAACCTTGAATCATCATTCCACTAGCGCGCATATGCGAGCGGTGATACCCCATCTTATTAAACATGTTTAGCGGCAGTAAGTTCACTACAAAGCCGTTGTCCAACATTATTCGCTTGACCTATTTCTCGCGGATATGGCCAATGATCATCAACGGCCTATTGTGTTCCTTCTCATCTATTAAATTGTCATCCGAGAAAGTGATAATAGTGTGCAGTTGCTTATTCCTACTCCTTCAAATGCATCGTTCTATATCATATGGTTCACTTTTCCCGAACCCGTGCTTTCCATTTCAACAAGCAGCGCCTTTCTCACACTGTCGTCTGATAAAGCTTGAATTGATATCTGGCGAAAGTCTTTTAACAGCTGTAATGCATCATATATGCTCAACCGAGCAGGGATGCCTTTTAGATGGCTCACTACGTCGAAAGTTACTTTCTCTATTAATGATGTTTCGCTGACTGACAATATGTTCCTTTCATCGTTCTCATTACTTCATGACGTTTCTGGCACTTTATTCTTCACTTCTGTAAGTTCTTGCTTTCAAGGCGAGCTGGATATCTTCTTTCCTGAATGAAATGTGACTACCGCTTCCTTGCGCGTATTTTTCGACGATGACCTGGTCGGTTTGTCAAATAATTTAATGACAATCACATTACAGTCTTCATTCCTCCACTCATTGTGTATGTATGATCAACATTGTTCTTGCATAATTCTTTCACATTCTATTTTCTCATTCAAGATATCCCGAACAGATATCATGTTTGTAGTTGCCTTCCTACTCCTTTCTTTTTCTTTCTCCATCACGATCTTGCCTTTCTTTATCATCTTCTGTAATATATTCTTCAGTGTAAAATAGTTCTCGGTCAGATGGCCTAGTAGACGATGGTAATGACAATAATTCTTTTCTTTCGTCTTCCTTATTTCTTCTGGATGTTTAGGCTGGGGTAGTTCGATCATTCCTATAGCCAGCAGTTGATTCATCATGAGAAGAACATCTTCTTTCTTGAATGTGTACCCTTCATTAAAATCATACTGTCTAAGTTGTTTGTCGGTCATTCGGCCTCTAAAACGATCTGTGTCTTCTCTTCTCTTCGTTCTTTGTCGGTTGCGAGGGTCCTCTCTTTTCTTTTCTCAGTCTGCAACATTTGTTGCTGCTCGACTTGGTCCTCGCCGTACTATTTCGTTCTGGAAGGCCGGCATTTTCTTGGTCATAACTTCAAGTGCGTGAGCCTTTATAGCGAGATCATGGAAGGTATGTTGAGTTCCTGTTTCCATTGAGTTAAGACACATCTTCACCTGTTCTTTTTCTTCAAGGAGTTGTCAACACGATGCCCCCAGAGTCTTCCATCGGTCAATGAATTTTTCTACTGGTTCACCTTCCCATTGTCGTACAGAGAATAATTCGGTGATGCTAACATCCCGATCGAATGAAAACAAATTCGCCATAAAGGTATCCTGCATCTAATTCCAAGTGTGTATAGACTATGGTGCCAAACTAGAATACCATCAGAAAGCCTTTCCCGTCAGCGATGACTCGAACAATCATAAGCAAGATTGCTGGACCGTGGAGAAATTACTCATTGTGGTGATAAAAATGCATAAGATGTTCTTCTGGAGATCCGTCCCCATTGAATTTCTGGAAGTCTCGGTATTTAAAGTTTACAAGGAATGGCACATCCTCAACCTCTCGAGGTATGGCATCCTGAAATAAAATCTCCCAGGATGTTCTCGTTCCCTTTATGTTCTGACAGACTCTACCACTACTTGTCGTATTTTATCTTGTGTTATCGTTCAAATTGCGGGAGCCAACCCATGTGACCCTGCCGTCGGTGGTTGCGAGCCTTTCGGTTGCTATTCATTGCCATTTGTTGTGGTCATTACGGGAGGAGTGACAACCTAAACTACATTATGGGCCGGCATAGCCAACGCTTCTCTAAGGCTCCTACATTCTTCCATAAGAACTGTTTGTGCTCTGGCCATTTCATCTAAGCGTTTATCTGTAGATGGTGGCTAATTCTGACATGTCCCTACCATATAAACGGCCGCTTTCCTATTTTCCGAATGCCTTACCGTCAGAGGAGACGGAGGATATGTTGTCACGAGAGAATTTGGAGAAAAGGAACCCCAATTGGATCCATTGACACTTTCGCATGTCTCTGGCAATTTCGACGTAGGAACGTATGGTGACAATGTTCACAATGGTGTGGCCGCAGTAGATCCTGATGATGACAGTTTATTTGTCATAGGGGACTTTCCTTTTTCTTTTCGATTCCATCATGAAGTCGCAATTGGAAGGACCAGGAAGTCTTTTGAGGCGAAGGAAACAGTTCTAGCTTGTCTCGGATGCAATGGGGGCAAAGATAACGTAGGGTTTTGTCTTGCCATAGTAAGCGTAACAGGCCCTCTAACTTTTTGCAACAGGTTCAACCTTTTGGTCTGAGGGGATTGGGCTCTTGCTCTCTTGGATGACACAATTGTCCATTCTTCCTCATTATTTTGTGGTACTGGTGATATTGAAACCACCCTAGTCATTGCTCGTGGCTTGTTGCCCTTGGTCGAAGTTGGCTGAACCTTCTTATCTGAAATCTTGGGCAATGTTTGCATGTTATGGATATAATCGATAACGAATCCAGTAGGCGTGAAGTAGAAAATTGTGTTGGTCGGGAAATAAGTCATCGTAATTGAAAGAGATCGAAGTTCCTGGATTATATGGCAATATCTTAGTGATGCAGACTGAGCAAAATATACTTTATTTTAGAGATGAAGGGAAGGATGTTACCATTGAGAGTCACCATTGTAGCACCGTTGCGGCGCCTTTTGAGGATAAAAGTTCTTCCGATAATTCCGAAGTTATTATTGAACATAGATAAGTCCCCCCAAAGTTGTCATTTTGGTTTTTTTTTTAAATGAATATATTGCGATTGGGATATCTATATTCAATAAATAATAAAGGAAAAATGAAAGAACTTTCATCATCGAATATTTTTATTGATTATGGAATTTATTTACATTCTCTTATTTCCCTTAATTCCAATACTAAGTACATTTGATGAATACAATCAACATAAAGGAAAACAATTTGAATGGTAATTCTGGCAGTATTTCGACTTGCAGAATATCCCTCGTAATGACAGAGAAGTTATGCGGATTCGAAGATCCTTTATTCCTTCCCAATATGCTTGGGATATGGTTGTAGATGATAATCTTGAAGGGAATGATCAAATATCATAAGAGATTGTCATTCTTGTGAAGAACCCCTGAAGTGCATATGTAGTCCTAAAAGTGTTGTGCAGTCGTGCAATGGGTGTTTGTTGCAGGGTCACGCAATGGGTGTTCACAACAGACAACTTCTACCAACTTCTTCTTCTTCTTCTTCTCCTGCGGAATACCTGGAGAAGTTTCTTGAAGAGATCTCGGATTCCTTTCGGTTTCTCTAGAGTTATGCACTTGTGAATGTCCCAAATGAAAAAGGGAGGGGGTATTTATAGGCCACCACACGTGTGAACCCTAACTCCACACAACCATATCTCTTTGCGCGGTCACGCAATAAGCTCATTGCGGGCCGCACAATGGACCAACACCTGGCCCACACTACTTAGTCATTGCGCGCCACGCAATGCATCTACACTGCGCGAGCAAAATCTCCTTCCTTTCTGTCTTGTCTTTCATTCTTTTATTACTTCTTTCTTTTGATGTTTTATGCTCCAATACTTGTTCCTGAGATCATGCCCTAAAATGATCTCTCAAAATATATGGATGGCATGGATAAAACAAATAGATCATGGTGGGCCCCACAGAGCCCCTGACATGACCATCCGTCTTTTTTCCTAGTGGGGGTGGTACCCAATCGGTGCCCCACTAAGGGGTTATTTGGATGACTGTAAAGTCCTTAAGTTGTAAAGGGGTTACATGTAATCTTATTACAGGGGCTGTTTTGATGAATGTGATATTACAGATTTTAGCTGTAATTTGAAACCTGGTAAAAAGCAACGTTTTAGATTATAGGTAAAGTCTTTACAGCTAAAAAGTCATTATACATGTTAGAACACCATGGTTATTATACACTAATGATATGCGGGGCCCACCATAATGTGTATGGTACATCCAATTTACCCATCATGTACTTATCTTGATGCTCTCCCGTGGTCCTAAAAAAATAGCTCATCTATTATCAAATGGACCACACGAAGGAAGGATGGGATGTCCACCATTAAAAACTTATATATTGCATTTTGGGCCCATTGTGATGGGTGGAAGACATGCAATCCATTTAGCATGGCATACTTTAATGCTTTCTTAGGGCCCTAAAAAAATCAAGTCTTTCTTATGTGATTTGCAAATTTTGAAAGGTTCACCACCTAAGCTCTATGGTATGAATACCTACTTTATTCATTGTAAACACCTTACAAGATAGCCAAACACAACCTGTTTACCTGTAAATAGATTACCGGTTAACAGCCAAACAGAATAGCATATAAACCGATTACACCTGAAACTCTTTCCAGGTGTAATGTATTTACAACTGAAAATTTTACAAGCATACAAACGACCCCTAGGTAAAGTTTAGACTTGGGATTGTCATTGTCTAGAGGTCCATTGTGCCCTTCTTCACCTTTTTCATATCTAGCCAATGGTCATCGAGGCCCAATTGTAACGGGTCTAGTCCCAGTTTTTTTAACCCACTAAGGGCATGTTTGATATTTCAGCTCAACTGTAATTATCATGTAAATGGGTAATAATTATTTACTTGCGTAATTACCATATCTTTCCCAATGCAGATGTAACAACTTACTTTTTTAACACTTAAATTAAAAATTTTACAAAATCAATGTGGGGCCCATCGTGATGTATGTGACTTATCCACACCGTTCATTTGTTATACCAACTGAATTTAGGGCATGAGCAAAAATAAGGTGCATCCAAAGCTCAAGTGGGCCACACTGTAGGAAACAACGGTTTCAAACACCTACCATTAAAAACTTCTTGGAGCCCTTAAAAGTTTAGAATCAAGCTGATATTAGTGTTTTCCCTTTATCCATGCCTGTGTGACCCTTTGAACGGATTAGATGATGAACAAACCTCAATGTGGGCCCAGTCAAGGAAACAACTTTCAACGATGGACGAATTACGGCCACTGTTTCCTTTCTTGTGGGCCATTTGAGTGTTGGATCTGCCTCATTTCTCGTCTCATTCTCCAAAATGTTCTAATAAAATGGACAGTGCGGATATATCATATACATTATGGTGGGGTCCACATATTTTAGTCAACACTTTTGCATCGATTTTCAAGATGTAATTACTCTCACATTCTCAAACACGGTGAAAAGTAATAATTACTTATTTAACAGGATTTACTTGTATCACAAAATATCAAACAGGCCCTAAGAAAACAGGTTGAGTTTATGTTTTGCCTTTCAGACCAGGTTAAAAATCGGGTCCAAACAGGTTTGGGTCGGGTCCACGAGATTGATCCTGTGAAATGTATTTAATACTTATTATTCGTATGAAAAAATAAGCTAGACTTCTAGGTTGTTCCGTAATTTGGATGGACCACATTAACGGAACATTGGGAGGGGACATCCAACAAAGAAATTACAGATGGAATGTAGGGTTAATTGCGTAATTTAGAAGGTAAGTGTTTCCTATATACTATTTCTAATTGGATGGTGCATCTGAACAATAGATGGGGCTGATATTTGGTTCCTTCGACTAAAATGGGGTGATGTACTAAGTAGTCGGAGTGGATTTCAAATAAACATTACAGTGGGCCACCTGAGCCGAAGATATCCTGTACTTTGCTCAACCCACGTCCCCTCATCTTCTAACCTAGTCACCATGCTCCTCATCTTCCAAGCCTCAACCCACACCATCATCTCTCTCATCCGAAAGCGCTCAAGCTCAGGCTTGGGCCCAATATGATTTGGGTAACACCCACTGAAATGTTACTCTGATAACGAGGGTTTGTCCACTATATCCGGATATCCCTGATGATTTGCATTAACAAAAGCTACATCGCTATATATATCTCAAGTGGAATGATATCGAATGAAGCAATGAAAATATTCAGTGGAGTTTGTATCGATTGAGTTGATGATTCGGGAATATTTCGATATTCTTAATTGACCGGTAAGTATTCAAGTTAATAGGTTGTGAATTGAACTGAACTAAAGGATCAAGACACGTAACATTGGTCGAAGGGACAGGGATATTGCCGTCGTCAACTCTTCTGTCCTAACATGGATCATTGCTCGAAGGGCCAGAAATATTTGTATTGTACTCTCATTACCCAGCAACCAAAACAACAGTATATCACAATCGCTAAGTCATTGATCATGACATGTATCATTGCTTGAAGGGTTAAGAATATTGCAATCGTCGAGTCATTAATCATGAAATGTATTATTGCTTAAAGGACTAGGAATATCGCAATTGTCGAGTCATTGATCATGGCACGTATCATTGCTTGAATGGCAAAAAATATCGCAATCGCCGAGTCGTTGATCATGACATATATCATTGCTTGAAAGGTCAGGAACATCATACTCGTGACATTGTTGATCATGACATGTATCATTGTTTGAATGCTGCATATCGAGGGACGGTATATTTGAATGTAATGGAGAGTGTGTGCTCATTGCTTGCACAAGCGGTGTACACCTCATTTTCTTTATATACAGTGTTATTTGAGTAGGTGGACTCTATCCAGAAAAGAGCATATATGCGAGGAGATTTCATTGTCTTTGATTGTATGTGGAGGGAGTAATCTACGTACCGCTTCACCGTGCATAACATTCATTCTCAAATCAAATTCATTCAGGCCCGGTTTGGGCAAAAGGATTAGAAGGGATTAGGAGGGATTGGATTCATCTGGTTCCGTGCCAATTCCACTCCATGTTTGGCAAAGCTTGGAATTAGATCGGATGGAATTACATTGGGTCCCATGCTAATTTCACTCAATGCTAGCAAGTTGTGTAGGTCCCACCCTGATGTGTGGGCTATATCCATACCGATCCACCCATTTTTTGAGATTATTTTAGAGCATGGGCCAAAAATCAGGTAATTCTAAAGCTCAAGTGGACCCTCCACTGAAAGCAATGGAGATTGAATACTTACCGTTGAAAACTTCTTTGGGGCCACATAAGTTTTGGATCTACCTCATTTTTCGGCCCATACCATAAAATGAGGTTACAAAAAAAATGAACGGTTTAGATATAATACATATGTGTTATTCTGGTAATTTCAAATGATGGTGGGTATATCCATTCAATGTACCACCGTATTACCAACAAACAAAGCAGAGCATTAATCTAATCCCATGGAATCAGGGGACAATCCCTGCCATGTGTAATAATGATGTTTTTTTGAATACAATCCCACCTAATCCCCTCTAATCCAGTTGCCCAAACAGGGCCTCAGTGTTGTCTTTGTAATCTGATATATTGTATTTGGGATCTCCTGGTAAGTAATATCATCCCTTACAACAATCTCTTTTGATTCCTCACCCACATATGAGAAACTTTCATTTCCACATACACCATCCCCATCATAATAACATAGAATGGGCCTACGAGCCATAATATTCTAATATAGATTAACCTACAATAAAAAATGAACAATATATTATTATGTTTACAACATTAGTATTTTGGTGCCTCTTGGCATACTAATCGACCCAATTGAAGTACATTTTACGATAAACAAGCCAATTAGTACGATGACCAATTAGTGCAATGACCATGACGTTCATCAGCCACCTCATTTATTAAATTAACCAATTAATCCCGACCTCCTAGGGGTAAAACCATTTCCCTTCATTCCTAAGGGCCTGAGTTAACTTCAGGTTGTAAATCCTAGGCAGGTTGTGTTATTGGAACCTGCCTATTATTGATTCGTTGTTTGGTATAAATTGCCTTGGAACGGAAAAGTCATGGTTCATGTGGCCATTCCTTTCAATTCTTCTAATGCTTACGTGATATGACATATTCCGGCCTATCAACCATTATCTCACTGAATGTTGCATGGAGTGATAACCAGTATTTCCAGAGGAACATTACCATATGGTGTACTTTCAATGTTATAATGACGGATATCCAACAACCGATCATGAAGAAATGCTATCAATTTGAGCCCTAGAGTACTCAAAAGCCACTTTCAATCAAATGTGGGGCACAATGACGGACAACAATCATACCGTTTTCTATTATAACTTGATCAGATGAATGCATTTGAATGGCACCCGCACGATCTCATTTAACATGTTCATAAGCATTTATCATGTAGATCATTCTCCGTTGCCCTTTGATCATAATGGATGAATTTCAACACCTTGACCGTGTGAGATTCTAGTTCTGATTGGTGGGCTCCGAAGAGCTGCAAGTCCAATTGGTCCCTGATCAACAGTTCAGCTTTAAGGGATACTATACAACACTCGGGTGGGAAGGTTGTACAGTGCCCTTAGAATGAGTTGATATAATGGTTCAGCGATCCAAAACATTTATATAATGGGTCACACAATAGATGGTTTGAATAATGTATAATCTGTGGGATTTTGGCAAAATGGCCCATCCCGCATTTCTGTCTGCAGTTTTCATCACTCCATGTTTTAATTACCCTATGGGTGCAGCAGAAAGATGGTCATTTTGAGACCATACAAGGTGGAGCTAATTGGTTCAACGATCCAGATTGTTTGATCCGATGGGCCCATCCTGGAACAACCATTTCCAAAAATCTACCTTATAGGTCAATAAATTCCAACCCTTGCACCAATTGCCTGAAAATACAAGGTTAGGTTTAAAAAAAATAATAATAAAAATAATAAAAATTGTCCACATTCAACAAAGACGACAGCAAATAATGTTTGTGGGGACCATGTCCACCATCCTCAGCGGAACCCAATCGACAGTTGGGATCAAATGGGCCTTTCAACCCATCAAAGAAGAAGGTAAAAATTCAACAACCATACTCATGTGAGATGGAGCTCAGAAAAGCTCAATAAGTCACTGATGTAACAACAATCAACAGTCATTCCAAATTTCTGTTGCGAGGGGATGCATTGGTAACCAAATATCCTAGAGAGAGGAGAGACTACAAAACTGACATGGTTGCATGCTTCACACTGAAAAGAAGCTGGGTATCATTGACGGCCTCCAAGATGCAAAATGTTCAGTGCGGTTTGGGCACATAACCATCCACCGCAAAGTTCCTCGTAGCAGCTGGCAGCGCCAATCGAATCCCATCGAGCTCAGGCTTCGCAATCACTTGGCAGCCTAGACGAGACCTGCAAATGGCCCATGAACAAAAACTCAGAACTGGTTTTTAATTACAAATGAGAAATCAATTTTGGTTTCCAGAGGGACCCACGTTTCCGTAAGCCCAAAAGCAAGGTCCAACATGTCATTTTCCTCATCAGTAGGATCTTCTAGCTTGTTGTATAAAGCCACATCCTACAGCAGGAAGTTCAACAGTCAGCTCGAGTTACAAAATGCCACCATATCTCAGAACTGCTAAAAGTAACATCCTAAAGAATTGAGGCCCAATATCCGATAAGCTAAGCCGTTGATCTGGTGGACCTATATCTGCCATTGGAAAAATGGATATTCGCTATGAATGAACCACACTGCCCAATCAGGCAGTTAGGATCATCCCATGGGGAGGTTTCTGGGGTATCTCCATCTACAAGGGTCCACCATGTGAACAATTTGTCCTACACCGACAAATTGGGCCTAGCAAATGCATGGCTGAACATTATACACTGCCTCCATCCTAGATGCCATGCAACAAGAAAGCCAGGTACGTACCATCACAATCACGTGACATGTCGAACATGCAAGCGAGCCTTCACAAGCTCCTGTAATCACATCAGACTGTTCATCAATGTCTCGGTGCATTCCAGCGCTTCATTACATTCCTACTCTTGTGTACCGGATTGAGATTTATTATGCTTTGAAGAAAAGAGTACTGATCACCTACAGTTGGTTGTAGGTAGTTTAAAATATAACCCATCATGTGCCAACGAGTTGAGTGTACAATGAAGGGGCCATGCAGAAGGTGGGCTCCACCATGGACATCACCAGTTGTGAAAATCAGGCAGATCCAATCATCAGACAGCCACTGTGAATGAAAACAGTGGACGGTTTGAATCTGACCTTACGACAGTCTGATTCAAGATATACATGTAGCTGCCTGATTATTGGCCCAACTGATTTAATGGTGGGGCCCCAGCTCTGCAAAGCCCAGATGCCATACACAAATGACATGTTGGCACATTTGATGGGTGTACCTTAAGCTAACCTACAAGCATTGCTAGTTGCTCAATCCTAGCAACTTGAACCAGGATTCTCGATCAAATCAAGATAAGATTTCTTTGACTACTACATTGAGTTTTTAAACACTACTGCCAAGTGATTTAATCCAAACTTTAAGAAACCAAAATCAACTCGGTACCACCAATCCCCAATTAGGTACTGCTTGGCCTATTTTGAAAATCAAGTTGCTAATAACATATGTCATAAAAGAAAAGCAAGCAGTTTAGCCAATAAAATGTTTTAAATCTCTCTCTCTCTCTCTCTCTCTCTCTCTCTCCTCTCTCTCTCTCTCTCTCTCTCTCTCTCTCTCTCTCTCTCTCTCTCTCTCTCTCTCTCTCTCTCTCTCTTTCTCTCTCTCTCTCTCTCGCGAGAGTATGTACCTTCGAGTTCTATATCATTTTCATGTGCTGCTTCTAACATTGACATTCCAACAGGGACCTTGATATGCTTCTCCTCTCCATCCTTGTCAACAAACGTCACGGATATTCTGAAAGGGTACCAAAACTAAATTATGGAAAGATTTCAAAATAACATATGCTGTTCCTTATTTGCTCATTGGCAATTGCCCTGGCAGTTGAAAAGCTTTCCAATATAAACATAACACCATTGCTTGTTTGCTCATGGGTGATTGCCCTGGCATTCGAGATTCACACTAAACAACTTGATAACTATTAACCCAACCCTAAGAAGAATTCAAACTGAAAAAAACAATTGCAGTAGCAGACACATGTACCAACATGGCCCAAATGAGTGAATTCCAAAGACACCCATCTGGCAGGCCCTTCCTGCAAAAGAACTGGCCCTAAAATCAAGTGACGCCCATCAGGTAGGCCACACGTCTATATTGAATGCGGACAGCTGGAAATTTTGCTTACCTTCCATTGATTGTAAACAAGCAGCCCAGCTGATGGATGGACCTGCCTGACTTTTGGGACATGACAGATACACAGCAAGGCCGCCTAATTTGATCTTACAAATCTGCATTGGCACGTGTTCCAGCAAATAAACTTGAAAACCCGAGGTGTGATGTCCATTCCCAGGGCTCAAACTCAAATGGATGTGTTGCTATTAAAAACTATAGCCAACTCCATGCCTTCAATATAAACAAAATCAAAACACATGAAAGGCATAAGCTCTTACAATCACCTGGTGGAGCGTGTGAAAAACACTTACTTTTCTTTCTTCTCATTCTCTGCTTCACGAGCTTTATCAGCAGCTGTGGTAGAAAAAGAATACTTCTGAAACTGAAAATTCACATGATTTAGCTCTTATCGAGGAAAAATAATGCCATGGCTATTTTATTTTCATAAACAATCCCCCCAAAAAAAAAAAAACAAACAAACAAACAATTAAGAAGAATATCTCATAAATCAAGACGCATCTAATCAAAAGATAATTTAAGCCTAGAAAATAGAGGGAATCCAGCACCATCACTAACTCATTAGCTTAAGAAGGGGGTGGGGGGGAGTTGTTATAAAAAATCCAGGTCCAGCTGGGGACTTCCAGGAACAGCTACAGTAGTGTGATCAAGGAATTTTCAGGGCCCGTAGGAATCAAAGACTCAAATTATGCAGAGGCACCAGTGCTTCAAGCTAGAAAGATCTTTTTTGAAGTCTCTTCAGCCCGTCATGATTGAAAGCGATTCTAGTAATACAATTGCTTGGGCTACAAGCAGGAAGGGGCAGACATTATTGAATAAAGTGCAAGATTTGTGTATTGGCAGGGGCCAGGGAGGTTTCCTTTTCATCGGTCCCAAGAGAAGTGAACTTCAAGGTGGATGATCTTGCAAAGGCTGGTGCTACTAGAAATGCACTGTTGTCATAGATGGCAGCTTATTTTTCTTTCTGTTTCTATCTGTAGCTGTTTGCCACACTATCTTGCTGCATCCTGTTGCTATTTTTCTTGTAAGATTGTCTTGCACACCCCTCCTTTTGGGGCTGTCTTGTTTTGTGGTTTTGTGTCAGCTCAGGCAATGGTTTGGATCATTGGGTGCAAAACTCCGGAGGAAAGATATGATTTGCTGAAAGAAACAGATATCTTTGCGCTTTAAAAAAAGAATATGGCTAACCAGAGACTGGAGATAATGACTGGAAGGTCTTTGCACGTATCCCGTTCTAGAGATGGAAATGACTCGACCTGCCAAAAGAGTAATTTTGGTATCAAAGGAAACAGAAGAGAGAAAATATATCACATGCATAAACATATCACCATCACCATCATAACCTTGTCCTAGCTATTTAGTTGCTTTGTGCAGTATGTTACCTGCCACCATTTTATTTTTATTTCTTGAGAAATGATAATTTTTATTAAGAGGGCTCGAGAAAACGAGCAAAGAATACAACACCCAAAGGAGCCAAAAATCACGCCCACCACTCCAAATAGCCAGAAAATTTTCTAATAACCTCCTCGGCAATAGCCTGAATATTTCTAAAACAGCACCCGTTCTTCACTCCCCAGACAGCCCAAAACACCGCCATAATAAGAAGCCTCTACCTAGCTTTTCCAACGTTCCCCACACCTCCTCTCTGCCACGCCCAAAGAAGCTAATCCGCCGATTCCGGCATCACCCAAAAGATGTGGAATAGCGACAAAAAATAGCTCCACACCTTACCAGCAAAAGAGCAATGGATAAAAAGGTGGTCGATATTCACTTTGTTCGCCATGCGCGTGCAACAAATATTGGGAAGAATCATCGCTCTTCTTTGCAGATTATCAATAGTCTGGATTCTCTTTCGACAAACTAGCCACACGAAAACCACCACCTAAGGAGGGGCCCTGTAAGACCAATGATGAAAGGGATGCCAGAAGGAACGCTGCCCTGGTTCCGTTACTAGACCGAACATACTTCACCGAAAATATGCCGGAAGTAATTCTTGCCCACACCATAGAGTCTTCCACTTGCACCTCTACCTTGGCATGCCTAAGAACCTCGAGAAGACAGGTAAGGTCCTTCATTTCTATAAGTCTAATAAATTCTTGCAACAAGGAGGCGCCCACACTACCGAGTCCCGCATGATCGAAAAACAATCTGCCATGGAGACAAATCGATCGGGAGCCAAACGTGCCAGACTAGGAAACCTAGTCTGCAACTCTTGATCACCACACCACATATCTACCCAAAAACAAGTATGGGTCCCATTACCCACTGAGAAGGATATGCCCCTTCAAACTAGGTGCTCAGTAGCCACCACAGCTTTCCAAACCACAAAAGCCTCCAATTTGGTACTTAGCATGACCAATGTTTTAAATATCAACGATATCGGCTGATATATCCTACGAAATATCTTCTATCCCACCTGTGCAATACGAAACGCACAGGTAGTGACGATATATCCCACATGTTTGATCCGGTGAGCATTTCCAATTTCCGATACATTTTTTGTTGTTGAACTTATGTTAAATCAGTGTCAAATGATTACAAATTCATTGGTTCTTCATGTTTTGCATGAAAATCATGAAGTTGGAGCTTTGATTTTGATATCCATTGGTTCATCATGTTCTCCATGTTTTTTCAAAATTTTCCTTCAACCAGCTATCAATTGAGACTAATTTCGAAGTATTTAAGAGTATTTGTTGAAATAATCATCACATACACTCGAATTTAGAAATTTGGGTGTAGGTGGTCGGCTTTGGGAAAAAATCAAAATTTCCCCAATCTCTCAAATTGTTTCCAATGTTGCACTCCAAACATGAAATCAAGCATGTATGAGGGTTGATCTATTGATTTGTTAAGTCCTTGTCAATTTTAGGAGAATAAGAATAAAAATCATTTTTAATTAAAAACTAATAAAAATTATTAAAATATTAATTTTTTTCGAGATTTCCCATCAACCAGCTATCAATTGAGACTAATTTCAAAGTATTTAGGAGTGTTTGATGAGATGATTAACATACACACTCTAAATGTTATGCAATCAATTTGAATATAGTTGCATTAGTCCAATCAAATAACGCCTAGCATAGGACCCCATACAAGGGAAACCTACCATGTGCACTTTTTTTTTGAGATGATATAATTTAAAAGAGTGTATTAAGGTCTTTTTTAACAATCCCTGAAGTTTCATTAAAAAATTCAACCATTTTCCCAATGTTTCCCCATGTTTCCAAAATATTGCGAGAAATTACCCGATACAAACGACATATCCCATGCGATAACCGATACGTATCTGTATCCCAAGGATGCGATATGTAATATGATACCGATATTTCGAACACTGAGCATGACTAAAAATTCACAACACTTCCCTCCTAGAACATGCATGCAAGATGCATACTTCAAGGTAGCAAAAGGGAAAGATAAAAAAGAAGGGATGACCAGTGTTAGTGGCATTTCTTTCAACGACATAGGAGAGTAAACCTAAAAAAAAACTTGCATTCTATGGACCAATTGGTCTAAACTTTGAAGGTTTATGATGAGACTTCCAAGGATAGCTCATTATTTAGGGGACTGAAATAATTCGTTTCTGCTTTGGAGGGTTATCTTATGGCAGATGGCAACTTGTAAAGCACTACTCTATATCTTGCACTTCAAGTACAAATTTGGGTCCTGCGGATGTACGCATTTCAATTGAACAAACTAGTTAAATATAGATTTTCTTTTTTCTTTTTTAAAGATGAAGCGCTTTTATTAGGGCCAATGGGCAAAAAGAAAATTAAACAACAAGAACAAAACGAAGAGAGAGAGAGAGAGAGAACTGCACTAAACCTTAGGAAGCCCACTCCCTAATATGCAAAGCAAATCCCAAGCGGGGAACCCCTAAGATTACAAAGTCCCTACGACTAGGGGGAAGCCAAATTCCTCCAAAATCCGAGGCAAAGAAACAACAGGCTACAGAGATATTTTGAATTGGGCAAAGGTTGGCCAGATTAAAGACATCCACAAAGAAACCTCTCCACACCACAAGTCCTCCCAAAACCTATCTCAAATCTCCAGCCAGCAAAGGACCAATGCAGCGACAGATTTCCAAATAAAGGAGGCCTTGTATAGGGATGATTCCCAAATCCACCACCCTTGGAGTCCTCTACGCTATTATTTCAAACACACAGGTCCCAATTAACGACTTCCAATTGTCTGATACCTGCCCCACCCTACCCGATAGGGATACACACCTCACCCAATTCAATAAATGAATTTCTAATCATCCACCCCACCCTGCCATAAAAAATCTCTTCTCAGCCCGTCGATCCAAGCCAACACAGACTTGGGACACTTGAAAAGAGATTTTTTACAAAAAGTAGATAGGAAGATGGGAGAGAGAAGCTTGAATGAGAGTGATTCACCCCCCTAGGGATAGAAATTTACTCTTCCAAGGAGAATTTTCTCTCCATTCTCTCTACCACTTTATCCCACAAGTGAAGAGCCGATTTGAAGGCCTAGATATATCGAAAAAAAAAAAAAAAAAAACAGAGCCAGGCTTGCAGCCAAAACCCTCCACAAGCTGGGAAACCTTTTCCTAATATATATTGACTCCAAGGAACTATTAATATTAAGGCCAAAAATAACCTGAAATAATATCGCTTTTTAAAAAAAGGCCGGAAATAAAGCTAGATATTAATATCGTTTTTTTTTTTAAAGGCCAAAAATAACCTGAAACCACCTCATCACAATCCTCAAATTAGCCACTTGAGACTCAGAAGCTTCACAAAACAGAATGGTGTTATTAGCGAATATGAGATGGTTAATACACCAAGAAAATTGGCCGCCCGAAAACCATAGAACAAACCTTCATCTTGACCACTAGAAAGCATTTTACCCTTCATCTTGACCACTAGAAAGCATTTTACTTTGGGCCTCCGCAACCATGACAAAGAGGAATAGAGACAGGGGGTCTCCTTGTCAAATGCCCCATAAGACTTTAAAGAAGCCAAAGGGGGATCCATTAATCATAACCGAATAATTGGCAAAACAAACACAGGATTGAATCCATTTCAAACCAAAAACTAATCTGCCCAACATATAATTTAAGGAGGACCAATCAGCATGATGCTTTTTCTATGTACAACTTACATATAACCCCTGTGCCTTCCTGCCTTAAAGGTAGAATCCAAAGTCTCATGAGCTATCCAAGATTTGCATGTCAGTCACAAAAGCACTTTAGAAAGGCAAGACAACCTTATGGAGAACCCCCTCTGATTCTCTAACCAAGAATTTTAGCAACAATCTTACAGGGACTAGTTATCAAACTGATGGGCCTAAAATTCTTTAGACTAGCAACTGCGTCCACCTTAGTTATAAGGGTAGGAAAGTACATCCCAATTTGGGGGTGAGAGCTCCCAATGCGAATATAGCATGTACAAGTCAAAATTAATAACATCCCAACAGACCTAGGGGGGGGGGAGGTGTGCATCCTTGATCTCCTCGACTAGGACTAGGGCTTTCCAAAGAATCAACATCATCAACTAAACGAGATTCAAAGGCAAGATTGTCTAAATTAGATCTTAGAAACCCCTCATCCGACAGCAAGTATTGATAGAAATTAACCATAACATCGCAAACGTGGCCTTTATCAACCAATCTTTTACCATCAACCATCAAAGAGGAAATACAATTGGACCTCGCTCTACCTCTGGCAATGCCATGAAAGCATTCGGTGTGCTTGTCACCCTCTTTGAGCTAAATAACCCGTGAATGTTGACATCATTTCATTTCCTCTTCTTTAACCCTAGATTGGTACTCAAAAGTTAACTCATCTCTAGAAGAGCGATCATCATCTAAAAGCAACTAGTGTTCGAGTTGTTGGTATCGCTACAAGTTTCGCTAGCCGGAGATAAAGATATAATATTGTTATTGCCAATAACCAGAAATGCAGGAAAAAAGGGGAAAACATGGAGAAAATGGTGGAATTTTTTAGTGAAACTTCAGGACGTGCCTAAATACACATATTTACATATTCAGGAATGAAAAAATTGCAAAAAAATGTATTAAATTAGAAGTTTCCATTTAACGGGAGTCAAAAGGCATACGTTGTCGTAAGAAATCACTCAAATAGTAACCAAAATAAACTTATATAATACAAATGCAACTGGCATACAGTAATTAAGACATGTAAAAGTAAATGAACTCAAAGATGCCAAATCAAGGATGGATTAGATTATCCAATCAGTGTGGTATTTGATACTCTGGCTGCATATGACACTTGATACCTAGCATTTGAAAATGGTACATGTGTCAAATTCTAACATAATCTAAACTGTGTTTTCACTTCATCAAGATTAGTGTGACCTAATCAGGAGGTTGGATGGCAAAAAAAAAAAACATGACAATGGCCCTATGAAGTTTTTAATGGTGGCCATTTAATCACCACTATTTCCCTTAGTGTGGTCCACCTAAGATGCAGTCATGCAGATCTGTCTCATTTTGGACTCATGCCTTGAAATTATCTATCAAAATAAATGGACGACATTGATAAAATATTTATCATTATGATGGCCCCACATAACATCGACCCATCAATCCACGGATACAAACAAGTGACACGTGTGAACCATATAAATCAGTACGCTTATCGTACTGAGTCAACTACATGGGGCCCATTGTGATTTATGTATTTTATCCACCCCATCCATCCATTTTACAAGATAATTTTAAGGGTTGATCCCAAAGATGAAGCATATCCAATGCTCAAATGGACCACACCACAGGAAACAATGTCAATTGAACATACCTACTATTGACAAATCATTAGGGGCCACAAAAGTTTTGGATCCATGTCATTTTTGTATTTTACCTTCATCCATCTCCGTGTGATCTTATGAACAACTTGGATGACAAATAAACACCACTGTGGGCCATAGCGCCTAGGAAGGTTTCAACGGTAGGAATCATTGTCCCCACTGCCTTGGCGGTGTGGTCCACCCTAGCTTTGGATCTGCCTCATTTTTGGGTTCACAGCCTAAAATGATCTCCCTAAGGGCGTGTTTGGATTCACGTATAGTATTGTACTGTATGGTAAAATTGTCTCGTCACGGTATTCGCGACACTGTAGCAAGTTTGCATGGGAAATATGATTACCACTCACATTGTTTGGGTAAGATTGGAAATGTATACCCCAACATTTCCAATATCCACACTCAATGTTTGGGAGTGGAGTCCCTGTGAATGCAGCACTGTAATATATCAACGACTAATCTTCCCTCTCTCCCTCCCCCACCATTCCCTCCACTATGCTCGCTCCTACCAAAGCTTCTCGTTTCCTCCCGCCCGAAACCATAAAAAACAAAAAACCCTCCAAATCTCAGTCCCCAGCCAAACGCTCCTCCCTTCAAATGCAACAACGCGTGAAATGCGCGGCCCAGAATCGAAAAAAAATAAGTTCGATTTTCAGCTTCGCTTTGAAAAACATCTCCGAGAAATCCGATTCCAAAACTTTGGCTGCCGCAGCAGCTACTGATCAAACCCTAAAGGAGCTTATTTCATTGCTTTCTTCCTCCTCCTCCTCCTCCTCCAGCAGCATCAAATCCAGCTCTAGGAAGCCACTGAAGTCGTCAAAGAAATCAGCTAGGGTTTTGTCCAAACCATCATCTGCTTCGTTGTCTCGGCCGAAGAAATCCGATTTTGACACCAGAAGTGAAACAGTGGATTCGGATTTTTTATTTTTTTTTTTAAATGTCTCTGATATGGCAATGCAGTGCAATAAAAGCACTGCACTGCGGCCTACATTGTAATGTGACTGACGAGATGCGTGGACGAAGGAAAATGATTCGGCGACGTACTCGGGCCGCCAGCGTACCACACGTTAGTGTTTGGCTTCAGACCAGCTGAAATGTATATTTTATTAAATTACACATTGTTGTACCATCTGGGCCCGAAATCCAAACACGCCCTAATTGGATGGACCATGTGGATATAACACATACATCACGGTGGGGTCCATAGAACTTGGTGACATCCACACGCCACTGACATTCGCACCCGCACACCACGCTAAAAGGAAGCGGATTGCGTACCGAGTAACTCAGTAGGCTAAGCGTACATAGTAAACTCTGTGGGGTCCACCGTGATTTATGTATTTTATCCATTCCGTCCATCCATTTTAATAGATAATTTTTGGGCTTTTGCCTAAAAATGAAGTATATCCAAACCTCAAGTGGAACACACAATGGGAAACAGTGTGAATTGAACATCTACCGTTGAAAATTTCTTAGGGGCTACAGAAGTTTTGGATCAAGCTTGTATTTGTGTTTTCCCTTCATCCATGTCTGTGTGATCTTATGAACAGGTCGGATGAGAAATAAACATCACTGCGGGCCCAAGAAATGTTTCAACGGTGGAAGTTATTATTCCAACTGTTTCCAATGGTACGGTCCACTTGATCTTTGGGTATGCTTAAATTTTGGTCTCAACCCCTAAAATAAGATGGAAAAACGGATGGACAGCATGGATAGACGAGATACATTCACGGTGGACCTAACAGAGTTTACTCAATACGATAAGAGCATACTGAGTAACTCAGTACGCAATCTGATTTCCCCATAAAAACCGGACGCAGATTAGATATTGACAGGTTAAGTAGCGAGACTCGCTACACGTCACCAAGTTCTGTGGACCCCACTATGATGTACGTGTTGTATCCACAACGTCCATTCATTTGGAGATATTATTTGAAGGCATTGCCCAGGGAACGAGGCAAATCCAAAGCTTTAGTGGACCCCACCACAAAAAACAGCGAGAAGATTGATGTACACCGTTGAAACCTTCCTAAGGCCCACCATGATGTTTTATCGAAATCCAACCTGTTCAAAAGTTAACAAAGACATTAAATTAGGGAAAACACAAATATCAGCTTGATCGAAAACTTTTGTGGCCTTTAGAAGTTTTTAATGGTGGTGTCACTCTCCCCATTGTTTTCTGTGGTGGGGTCCACTAGAGCTTTGGATGTGACTCATTCTCTGGATCTTATGCTAAAATGATCTCTCCAGATGGATGGACGGCATGGATACAAAACATACATCATGGTGGGGCCCACAGAACTTGGTGACGTCACTTCAGTAGTGGTCTCGCTACTCAACCTGTCAGTAGCCAATCCGCACCCGTAAAAACCCATCGTGAGGCCGTTTTTGAAACGTAAGAGGGTTTCGGAAGGGAACCCTCAAAACCCTAAATTTTTTAAAGAAAGTCTCTCCAAATCCCTAATCTTCAGTAGATTTTTCACTGAAATCATCTTTAGGTTTGAAATTTTTGAGTATTCGAAGAAAAAAAGTGGAAAGTAGAGATTGGATGGCACTTATAGCACACCGATCAATCAATTGGCCCACCGCAATTTCCGTTCACCGATCCTCTTCTACGATTGACCCTCCTCTTCTACAGGTACGGAAATCCACAAGTTTCCCCATTTTTTTCCTTTTTTTTGGGATATTTTGTGTATTTACGCAGCGCTCCGATGTTATCGGTCCTTTTATCGTTGAAAATGAGTTGTTTGCTACAGTTATCCCGCGATTTCTCGCTGACAACTAGACTTTTCGCAAAAAAAAAAAAATGATAAAATCACCAAAAAATAAGCGATATTAGGAAGAGAAACGAAAAAAGGGAGTTTCGGCGTCGGAACTCCAGCGATACCTAAATTATCGGCGATAATTCGATAATATCGCTGATAATTTAAACACTGACGGTATCAACCGTTACGCGAAACGGGGCACCTCTATTTTTTGGGTTCGTAACGGCCATTACAATACCGTAACAACTGTTACAGACCATAACCTTTTTTTATATAAAAAAAAAACATACCTTTTTTTTTCCTTTTTTCTTCTTTTTTATAAAAAAAAATGCTATGGACGCACAGCGATTCTTTGCCTCTCTCTCTCTCTCTCTCTCTCTCTCTCTCTTTTTTCCTTTTCTTCTTCTTCTTCTTATTTTCATTTTCCGAGAAAAAACGAATGGCTCATGGCTATTTCACAGCCACGCTTGATTTTTTTTTAACGATTCTTTAACTCTCTCTCTCTCTCTCTCTCTCTCTCTCTCTCTCTCTCTCTCTCTCTCTCTCTCTCGTTTCGGTCCCCTCTCTTCTTTCCCTCTTTTCTTTTCATTTCCCTCTCTTCTTTTCATTTTCCAGAAAAAAACGAATGGATTGCATGGCTATTTCACAGCCACGCAGTTTTTTTTTTTTTAACTCTGCAGTGCACGCTGCATAGTGTACACGCACTGTTTTATTACGTGGGGGTGGGGCCCACCTTGATTTATGTATTGTAAATCCATGCCATCCATAATTTTTCAAGTTCATTTTAAGGCACGATCCTTGAAATGAAGGGATCCAAATCTCGGTTGGACCATGCAGTTGGGATTGAATGCCCACCATTAAAATCTTCTTAGGGCCCACTATAATGTTTATTTTCCATCCAACCTATTGATGAAGTCACATGGACCTTCACCTTGATGAAGGGAGAACACAAATAACAACTTGATCCCAAAATAAAATGTGTTAAGAAATTTTTAATGGTGGGAATTAAATCCTTATTTTGTGATCCACCTAAGATTTGGATCAACCTCATTTTTTGGTCCATGTCCTTATATAAGTTGGCAAAAAGGATGGACCACATGGATATATAACAAATGCATTGAGGTGGGCCCCACTTTTAAAGGCATGCTCACTGGTGGTCCACTGAAGATTTAGATCTACCTGAATTTTTAGACCATGCCTTAAAATGAGTTGGCAAAACAGATTGACGGCATGGATATGCAAATACATCGAGGTGGCCCGCTTGGCCCACTAGTGGTCCACATGAGATCTGGATTTACCTCATTTTTTTTCCAATACCCTTAAATGAGTTGACAAAACGGATGGATGACATATATATATATATATATATATATATATATATATATATATATATATATATATATATATAATACATAATCAAGTGAACCCCACGTACATGGCCTTAAAAATTTATACATGAGGTATATATCATCTCAAAATTAACCAATTAAATTTTGGGACCATTGTTGCAAAGTCACAATCCCAAAATTAAATTGTTTGAACAAATTTCACTATTAGTTTGCAAACACTTGTTTTTTGAAATAGGACCATTTGATATTTTTCATTTTTCACTGTCCAATAAATGTCCACCAATCCATTAGTGGGATAAGTGCCAATAGATTGCATTAATTTGAGGCCAATTTAGGGCATCAAATGGTCCCCTAATCAGCCCCAAATTGACAACACTATTTACCCCAATTTAATTTTAATTTTTTTATAAAGATCTATTGAGGAAAATGATATCAAATTGTTAGGTATATGAATTACATAATACAGTACAAAAGTCTCTAAACTCCATATATTGAAATGAAATGTATGTGAGTCACGAAGTATGTAATGCACTAGCACTATAAATAAAAGGAAAACTTGAAAATATAAGATGTTTTGGTATTACATTTATTATAGTTAATTTATATAGATATTATATAGTTAGAAAACTAAATATAAAACGTTTGCAGTTAATTCCAGGTTGTCGGGTTTATAAATCCATCAGACAACCCGATATAGCATTCTCACCAAAGAGTGGACTGTTACACCACCATAAACATGTTCCAAATTATAAATGAATGCATATTTGGAATATTTAGAATATTCCAGATTTAATGGATATTTTTCCATAATTTTTTGACCAAATTTTTTTTTTTACCGTTACACACCCCGTATCGGCCGTTACGGCCCCGTATCGGTTATGGTGGGCATAACGTGCCCACCGATACCGCAATGAAACACCTTGGCCCCTTATATTAGTTGTACTTTCTCAGCAATCAAATGAAGCTAGTGTAATCAGGAACCCATTCCCTTCTTGATGTGATCCCTTCCTTTTTCCTTGAATTAATTTTCCTGTTAATTCTCAAAAAAGAAAAAGGAAAGAAGCTAGTGTTGCTGATTTATAAATAAAAGAAGGAAAGAAAAGAAAAAAAAAAGGCA
This sequence comes from Magnolia changhungtana, assembly GCA_030180095.1. Taxonomy (NCBI): domain Eukaryota; kingdom Viridiplantae; phylum Streptophyta; class Magnoliopsida; order Magnoliales; family Magnoliaceae; genus Magnolia; species Magnolia changhungtana. Next base: position 3,988,703 of record JASAUF010000662.1, read on the forward strand.
GAAGCAACAAATATGAATTGATTACAAAATCTCTAAAAAGCCTCACCACAAAATACATTCATCAAAAGACTTCAACATATGCTCCTTGATCCAACTGCTGGTCAAGATACAATCTATGGATTGTAAAAAGATTGAGCTAATAAAGTGCCAATAAACAGACCCAGTATAAAAGACCTCCTGAAGCTAAAGAAGTTGTACAAGACTTCGTTTGTCATTGCACACCTATAGTTCTGCACCACAACCAGGACTATCTTTTACCAATCAGACATGCACGCCTCTACATGGGAGTGGAAAATCACATAATTAAACACTAGTACCTGCACCTGCATTCTCAAAGGATCACACAGTGCTAGCAACCCCAACTTAAAATGGAGATAGCCATAGGACTTCCTACATGCTCCCCACTAACCAAGCCATAGCAGACACCCAATGACCTTCCCACCTCCTGAATGCAGAAACCTTACCTTTGGCAGATTTATACATTCTTCCAAAAATCTAAAAACTAACATTCCAATCAGCAAATTAGTCATGAGTCATGAGTCACCCAGAAATCTAAAACTAATATTTATACAATCTGCAAATTAGTCATGAATCACCCCAATGCATGCTTCACAAAGGTCATCCCAAGAAACAAAATATTTTGACCTCAAAATGTTAACCCGACGCCACAACTTTCAGTGAACTCTGGTTATAAAAGATACACTTGATGGGCTCCAAGACAAGCACCATATATCAGGGTCCAAACTCACTGCAGAGTTCACCGCCAAGTGAGCCATGATCACGGTCCACGAAGAATCAGATTTGCGAAGCAATGCATGAGGATCGTCAAACAAGATAAGGTCTTTGATTCGAATAAGATAAGGTCTTTGCTGCAACTTGCTAACTGAATTTGGCACCCACTGATTTGTCATTTTCAGATCATCCAAAGTCACGCTCACTATCGAGACTCACTCCAACATCTGTGCATGCAATCACTATGTTTAGGCATAGATTGATATTTCAGAGACCATCTCACTGCATCAGCACGAACCAGACTAATATCAAGCGTCATGAACTTACATGTTAGTATAGCTACAGTTGCCAGGTCATGCTTTAGTCAGATCTAGATTCCAGTTTTTTATTCATAGGGTAATTGGTGAATCCAATTCATTGGGTTTTGTTCCTCATCAGTTTGCTTGATTTTTAAATCAATTTGGTAAGTTTGTAGATTGATTCATTTAAATAATAACAAATTTAAGGATCGAGGAGTCCGAACCAATAAGCAAATTTTATAGATTTAACCACAGGGAATTAACCAGTTTATTCATACAATTCAGAGCAAATGGAGGACTGATCCTAGTAAAGTGTAAAGTAATAAGACTGCCTGAATTTAGAACACAGCGGGTAACCTAACATACTCGACAACTACAAAAACAGCAAACAATCAATAGAATCAACAGAGAAAGAGAAAGGATTTGAAAAGGCACCTTGGAGCATGGGATCATACCTATTTTGAACTCCTTGACCATCCAAAGCCCAACATGTGAAAGTTTGGAGATGAACATAAATGTTACACACAAACCTGAAATTTTACATTTAAAATTGATTAACATGTTCAAGTAAAACTATTCTTGCTTTAAAAATTGGTATATAAGATCATTTGCATGATGTCCTTCGTATCCCAAAAAAAAAAAAAAAAAGGCTGCAAAACATTCAATATAAATTCCTCAATCAAGGTTACAGCTGTCAGTTGGCTAAGCTCATGCAGGACGATGTCAGCGCAGTCCATTTAATTTTCAGGGCTGAAATTTAGGCCAAGCTTACAAGAACCAAATGCGGATTACGTAGAAAATTGGGCTCAGATTCAGGCTCAGCCAGGGCTCAACAGAAATCATCATCATCTAAGCCTTATCCCAATTAATTGGGGTCAGTACATGAATCCTGTTTAGCAATTCCACTATCAAGGGTCATAGCTTCAGTTAGACCATAAGTGTCTTTAAACTGCTCATCATTCAGTTAAAACCATTCAACATCTTTAAAGACACTTGGATGGATGGGATATCCGTAAAAACTAAGAAAATCATGCCTATCCAACCATCACGTACCCCACGCCATAGACAAAAATACACAGCCACCCAAAAACCTCCACTCATGGTTAGATGGATTGCATGCCATGTCATACACACATACCACAAAAGATCCCACATAGAAATTTTTTGTAGAACAATCCTATCCTACAACATATGCACAGGAACGGACTTCCTAAAAAGGAAAAAAAAAAAAAAAAAAATCATAAATCTTCATACGAAATGAAGAACTGATTAAGATATGTTAATGGGCAAGAACATACCTCTATGAAGATCGAGAAGAGATTCAGTCAATCAAAAACTGAGTTTTTGAGCTTCATAGACGTACGGACGTGAAAGGAGGAATTTGATTTTTTTTTTTTTTTTCCCTTCGTTTGAGCTCCAAAGCTCCTGAATACAGCAGCGGTAGGGTTTAGAAAATTAGAAGAGAGATTACGTGCGGCCCAAGCCTCACCTAACACGGTGCAGCCCTGACCGTCGGGCCCACCCTGATGTATGTATTGTATATCCACTCCGTCCATCCGTTTTTCCATCGCATTAGTGCATGAACCCAAAAATAAAACAGATCAAAATCTCAGGTGGACCCCACAACAGGAGACCATGGTGATTGACCATTAGGCCCTGCTTGGGAGGGTGGATTTGGAACACCTGGATTCAGAACCCCCTGGATTTGAAATCCTACTACTGTATTTGGCACCGAGAATCAACTTCAATCTAATAGTAGTTATGCATGCTATATTTGCACGGGCTTGAATTTAATTACTAAATCAACTTTAATATCTCAAATTAGTAAACATATTTAATGTTGGACACAATGGTTGTAATAAGCTTACTGAAATATAGGCTTTGCCCCAAAATGATGAAATTCCAATTCTCATATGGACCACAAGCACGCAATCATGTCCGAGTGACTAACCAAGGATTTTAAACCATTGATTTACATGGACAATGTTTGGACGGTGTTGATCGTTATATTCAAGCAATCATAGTGATGTAATTGATAATCTAATTGTTTCGGGACATCTTTAGTGGGGCATGTGCCCAATAGAATAATAATTTGGTAATATACATGTTACACATGCAACTCTTGAAAGGATTTTAGATGTAATCCAAGCTCTTGGGATTTGAAACCCCCTGGGTTTGAAATCCCCATTCACTCAACTGTGCCAAACAACAAGGGGATTTGAAATCCCCCAAATTCATGGTGCCAAATGACCCCTTAAAACTCATCATGGACCGCAAAAGTTTTAAATCAAGCCGATATTTGTTTTCTTTTCCCTTCATCTAGGTCTTTATGACCTTGATAGACGCTCAATCACCACTAATTCACGTGATCCATCTAAGATTTGGATTTGATTCATTTTTTTTTAGATCATGTCATTAAATGAATTCAAAAAACAGATAGACCATGTGGATATACAATAAATACATTAAGGTGGGCCCCCGTTACCATATCCTCATTGTGTTGAGAGTAGCGGCGGATTCGCGGACGTGGATTTCCTGTGAAAGTTCTTGCGCAAGGATTGTGTGTGGGACCCACTTAGATGTTTGTGAGAAATCTAACCCCTCTATCCATTTTTTAAGCCCATTTTATAGCGTGAAACCAAAAATGAGGAGGATCCAAAACTCAAGTAGGCCACACAAGAGGAAACAGTGGAGATTTAGTGACCACCGTTGAAACATTTATATGGCCATAAAAGTTTTGTAACGGTCTAATTTTTTGGTGTTTTCACTTTATCTGAGTGAAAATGACCTTATAAACGGTTTAGATGGCATATAAGCAGTAAGGTGGAGCTTAAGAAGGTTTCAACAGTGGACATTCCTTTCCCCACTATTTCATATCCTATGGCCCACTTGAGTTTTGGATCCTCATTTTTGGTGGCATGTCTTAAAATGAGATTAAAAAACGGATGGACGGGTTTGATTTCTCATAAACATCGCAGTAGGCCCCACCTAAAATCTTTGCGAAGGAACAAAAGGCTTTCGCAGGAAATCTGTGTCCCAGATTCGCTATTAACAGTGACAATATTTGCTACTGAATTTATGTGGGCCTGACCATGAGGTATGTGTTATATCCACATTGTCCTTCCATTTGGAGAGATATAGATTTAAAGCTCAAGTGGACCCCACAATAGAAAATAGTAGGGACAATGACGCCCACCATTGAAATCTTCTCAAGGCTCATCACAATGTTTATTTGAGATCCAACCTATTCATAAGTTAACATAGACATAAAAGAAGGGAAAGCACAAGTATCAGCTTGATTAAAAAAACTTTTATGGCCCCCCCCAAAAGTTTTTAACGGCAGGTGTTCAATCCCCATTGTTTTATGTGGTGGAGTCTACTTGGGCTTTGGATTTGACTTATGTTCATGTTGTAAAATAATCCCTTTAAATGGATGGCTCAACTTGAGCTTTAGATTTGCCTCATTTTTTAGCTCATGTCCTAAAATGATCTCTCCAATTGGATGGACGGTGTGGATACAACACATGATGATGCATCATGGTAGGGCCATAGACCTTGGTATCGTTAATCCCTAAGAAATCTTTTCTTCCCTGAGTTTTCGTATCGGCTCGATACAAAATTTTAACCCGTATTAGCTAATACAAGGTTAATCGGCATTGACACAGGCCAGTATGCCCATAAAAGCTCAATTTTGATTTTATTTTTTTTTTCAAAATTTCACTCATATCTTCTCTCTCTCTTTTTTTTTTTTTCATTTAGATTAGGGAAGAAGCTTAAAAACTCATTTTAAGCTAGATCTAGACCTATTTTGGGATCAAAACAAATGATTTGAATGGGTATTCGACAAATTGAAGTGAAGTGGACCATTATGGGAAAAATCGGAAAAAAAAACCTTCACTTTTTTTAATATTTTCATATTCTTTTTGTTGTATTTCAAAGAAATGGGCCCTAGTTCACCAAATCTTACTTGATTTGTGTTTAATTAGGGCCCATTTAGTTGACCTTTAACAAGTCAAACCGACAGATATCATTCTCATAAAAGAGTAGTCTGATACACCATCATCTGCTTGTCTAAAATACCTAAAAAAAGAAAAAGAAAAAAAAAGAAAGATCGATTCTTGAATATCATATTATTCTCTTTTTTCTGATATTTGCCGTAATTATTTGGCTTAAAAACAACCAAACCAATATGACCCCGATACCGATAGGCAACATTGTTTTGTATCATTTTTCTGTCGGGCCGATACACCGACCGATACCGACATTCAAATATTGTATTATCGCACATCCTTCTTCTTCGCTTCTCCTGTGTCGCGCCGTCGGATACCTAAATGTTGCAGCTCCTAACTCTCTAAGATCTCTCTGAAGCTTCTCACTTATGAATGAATCAAATGAGAGGGGGATGGGTATTTATAAGCTTTCATACGTGTGAGCTATAAATCTGCATAACAAAACAATGTTGCGCGATCGCGCAATTATCAGTTAATCCCTAGAGCATGCTTGTAGATAATTATTATTGGTGGAGCATATTCAACAAATCTGGATTGGAAAGTGAATTCAATTGAAAGAAAGCAATGCTTAGAGTGACAGTTGAAACAATAAAAACACAAACATACTATAAAGAAGTTATGACTTAAAAGCCAACAATACATAACCTAACACATCCCTATTTTATGAATGACCGCAATCTGTAGCACATGTATATGCAATTGTCATGCTTTGGTAATCAACTGTACACAAACAACGGGTTTGAATTATGGCACTCTTTAAGCTCCCAACTTTAGCCATGTGCACTAGACAATGTCTATTTCTAGATGCTTAAGTATTAGGCTTCATAAGTTGCTCAAGTTTTAAATAACTTCCCATAAAAGAAAAAGAAATCCACAAATTTTTAATTCTCTTCCGTTTATAATTCGTGGGGATTTTACCAAATTCATGGATTTAACCCTAAAACCCTAAGCCCTAGAGCCCTAAACCCTAAACCCTAAAAACCTATAACCCCAAACCCTAAACCCTTGTTATCCTCTTGTTTTCTCTCTCTCACAAGGTACTTCTCTTCTCATATCTCTTTTTCATCTCTCTCTCTCTCTCTCTCTTTTAATGATTCTAAACCAACTTAGACCTAACCTACACCCAACTGAACCAAAGCTCTAGCTATGAACAATACCATGGGAACAGTGTCCATACGGACAACCCCAATCTGTGGCCCCCTTGCTTTGAATCTTCGACTTCGTTCTTCCCTTTTATCCCCTTTACAAAACCCCTATATATAAACCCCAAACCTAACCATAGCATTCTCAAATCCCAAAATCTTCAATCTTTCTAAACACTAATCCCCAAATCTAAACCTTACTATGAATTCCCCCAAAATTCTATTACCCTACCTAATTTCCCTTATTTTCCCTAAACCCTCAAATACCTATCCCCAAAATTCTTAATCCTCAAATCCCTATATTGAAACCCTAAATTCCTTGTTTGCTAAATACTCTCAACTTATTCCCTACATTCCCTACCTCTTGAAACAACCATAAACATGCAAACCTTTACAACTCAAGTGATTCCATGAATGTTCAAATTTGATACCTGCGCTAAGCAAGAGTCTTATCTTCTACCCGATCCTAATTACTTGATACTTTGTAAGAATCACATTGCGCCTACCTTCCTACCCTTCCCCTTTCTTTCACATTTGAGCTCCCACACCCCCATTTGAAGCTCAAAATCGTGTAACCTTCTAACCCATCTCATTTCTCTCTTGTTCCTTCTTCATTCCCTGTCATTTGGGCCTCTTCAACACCTGTTGGGACGGTAGTGTAACATCCCGAAAATCGGGGGTCGAGTAGTAACTCAACTCCCGAGTTCCAAAACATCACTTATGCAACAAAATGAATTATGATTGAATGTTGATTGTATTCGTGCATTGAACATGAGTGAGATTAAGCCAAAACAACATATCTGTAGACACTGAAAAATCGGGAGTCAACGTTTTTGTGAAAAATGTTGTTGTTGTGGTGATGGTGGGGGTGATTAAGCTGATTTTAATTGTTGGAGTCGCCACTAGCCGAATGATTTCAAAATCCCGCGGTCGGCTAGAACTACGGAATACGTAAGGTTGGAAAAATCTGAAGATTCTCCGACCTTAGATTGACTCCTGGTCTACGATCCGGGATTCCGGGTAAGGGACCTCGGTTACAAAGAGGGAAGGTGTTAGGCACCCTCTGCGCCGTACAAGTGTACGGTCTCGACTTAGTGTGGTAAAATAATCTCAAGGGATGATGATGATCTTTGTGGTCATGATGGGGCTAGTCACACATGGATTTCCGATGTAGCAAGATCCGAGTATTTCGGCAGGCTACAGAGCATACGTCCGACAATGCGTCTAGAGGGCGGATGTGATGATGCTTGTGCAAAGAGATAAGAAAAGTGGACTAGATCACTAGGAATTTCTGATGTGACAGGATCCGATGTACGGTAAGTCACAGAGCATACATCCACTAGAGATATAGAGAAGCAAGGGGGTTGAGAAGGGAGTAGATGTCATGATGAATGCTTGTAGGATGATGGATCTTTGGCTTGATTCTTGAATAGGCTAGGACATGAACTGAACCATGATCATTTTGGGCTAGGCTTGCAGGTTGGAAGGGTTGAGGTGAAGGCTAGGAGGTGGCTGAAAATTTGGGAGCTCGAAGGCTTGGGAGCTCCTTCCCTTCCTTCACTCTCCTCCTCACTCCCTCTCTCTCTCTTTTCCTCTTTTTTCCTCTCACTCTTTCTCTCTCACTCTCTCCCTCTCTTGGTGGCTCTCATCCATGGGTGAAAATGAAAGGGAGAGGGCTATTTATAGCCCTTTCCAATGGTTGTTTGGTAAATAGGGGATAAAAGGAGGGCAAATGCTGATGTGGCATATGGTGGTTGGTGGAGAGGAGAGAGATGCCACATGGCATGCTCCCATTAGTTAAAGGGGCTGGTAAAACGGTAAATAGTGAGGATGAGGGGGATAAATGTATAGGAAAGTTGACTTTGGACGCTGGGACAGCTGTCCCTACTCCGACCGCTCGCGGCGGAATTCCGATCACCGCCGGCGGTAATCCGACAACCGCCGGCGGTAGTCCGTTACCGCCGGACTGGTTGAGTCCGGAACTCGTGTGACTGGCTCCGTGCGCATTTTCTGGGAAGAAGCGGTAATTTGACTACCGCCGACGGTAGTCAGACTACCACCTCGGTACGGTTTCCCTCGAAATTCATCTGGTGAGTCCTTTTTTGGGTCCTTAGAGTGAAACCAAGTTCCTTTTGGATACTTGGCTCAAAATGGCTTGAAGTCGGCTCGATTGTTACCCGAAAATGATTCGAGAAATAGGTTGATTTTGGACATGGTCTGGATTGAATGATGATTCATGATGGCTCAGGTTAGGATTGGGGATATGATCATGGTTCTCGGATTGTCTTAACAAAATCAAGATATTAGCCTGTGTGGGGTGTCTACAGATGCCCCTCTTTGACCGAGGTTGCGGGCAAATAGAAGGTCAAAGCAAGTGGACACCCCACCCTTCGAGGTCGAATGAAGGGTAGCGATTCAAATCTATTGCTTACCATTGTATCATCATCGGTCGATTTGTTTGGAAAAAGAGGACTTGCACATATCACGAGGGTTGAGGAAAACGTTGTGATTGTCTCCTGCGCATTTGTCGCGGCTTACGGATCACCAATCACAACCTCTTCACATCGGATTGTTTACAGCATTGGAGGGTAAGTCTGAAAAGTAAGGGCCTCTGCGCATTTGTCGCGGCTTTACAAGGATTCCCGTACTGTTAGGTCTGTCGTTCCTTTGCTATGTAATCATCCTAGGAATGTTTGTTCCATTTGATCGTCAAAGTGGTTAGCTGCCCTGCGCATTGGTGCGGCCTTATGGGGAACTCACTACGCCGACTTGGACTCGATCAAATTTTACGAACATTCCGGACTAGGTATGTGCAGGTAATCTGTTTGCCATGCAATCCGCTGAGTCTGATACTTTGGTTACAATGGATTGTCTTCACTTCAAGTTTGACTATTCTTTCCAGAGATAGATCCACTCATCTTACTAGCATTTGTACGACTACTCAGTTATAGAGATCTGGCCAATCGTACATATATCATGTACGGACTCGATCGTCCTTCGGGGAAACCGGAAGAGATCGGGTCTTATTTAACTGTTTGCACTGTCCGCAACTGGAGAATATGGAAGGTTCCTCAGTGTACTGCGTGACGCGCGCGTGTTTTGGAAAACTATCCTCTTTGGAGCTAAGCTCTTCGAGAATTTTATCTGAATTTTTTTATTTTATTATTTTTTTTGGGGAAAATATCCGTTCGATCTCACGGGTGGGCGTCGTCGTTCGGTTTTTATTTTCGCAAGTTAAGTAAACAGTCGCGTTGCCTCCACTAATGAGTTGATGGGGCTAACGGTTTTTATTTGAAAGTCAGATGGCCTCCACTAATAAATTAATGGGGCTAATTTTTTTTTTATTTGTAAAAAAGTCAGATGGCCTCCACTAATAAATTAATGGGGCTAATGTTTTTAGAAGAAGCAAACCTTTTGTGCCTGGGGATTTATTTTAGAGTTACTTGGTATTTATTTATTAATTCTTTATTTTTATTTATTTTTTTTGAAGATTTTTTTTTTTGGGAAAATTTGGAGGTTTTATAAAACCCTTTGGGAAATTTTGAATTTTTTTTTGGAAACTTTTTGGGATTTTGGATTTTATTTTATTTTTTATTATATATATTTTTTGGATTTTTGGGATTTATTTTTTGAGAAAATTTTTTTTTTTTTTTAAACAAAGGTTTATTATTTTTTTTTGAAATTTTCTAGGGGCCATTTTCAAGGGTTTAGAAAGACTAAAATCTGTTTTTTAGAAATTCTGGGACCTTTTTGGAGATTTAGAAGAACTGAAGTTTATTTTTTTAAAATTTTTTGGACATTTTGGAGGTTTTAGAGAATCAGAAGTTTATTCTTGGAATTTTTGAAGATCCTTTTTGAACTTTAGAGGAAACAGGAGTCTATTAAAAAAAAAATTTTGACTTTGTCTATCGGTCCAAAGGGAGGACCGGTCACTGGAGGTGGGCATGGGGGACAGGACGCTACCCCACGTCAGATTGTTGGCGGCGGCAGTCGGACTGCCGCCAGCGGTAATCAGGCTACCGCCGGTCCGTCGAATGGACCGCTGGTCCGTTCCTCTTTGCTGGTCCGTCCGATGCAGCCTTCTTCCCATTTAGCCTGCTCGCCCGATCGTCCAGGGACGCATCTGTGATCCCTGGAGCTCATTTTTACCTTGTATTTTCTTTGATTTCAGGTATTCTTGGCCATTGGATTCTCCTTAGGTTCTTGGTGGGCCATCCTCTTGAGGAGATCTTGCAATCTTTTCTCTTTTTTTTTTTTTTCTTTTTTTTTTTTTTTGGGAGGGCTATGATCCGGACCGTTGATCGATTTTTGGTGAAATCTAGACCCTTTGGATCTTGCAGGATTTTGCATATTTTTATTTATTTGTTTTATTTATTTATTTTATATATATATATATATATATATTTTATTCAAGCTGCTGATTGTATTTATATTTTTTTTTGTTTTTATTTTCACTTGCTAGAGTGGGGTGTGATAAGAAAGGGGGCCCCACCTTTTATTTGATCTGATTTCTTTTTTTTTTTTAATTTTTGTTGGACGATCCGGACCGTTGGATGGGTGGATGGATGATTTGGATGATTGATCTGGACGATGGATTTGGATCATGCATGGATGGATGGATGATGGATGTTCTGGACCATTAACTTGAATCATGCATGAATGAAGGGATGATGGGTGTTTTGGACCATTAATCTGGATCGTGTATGAACGGATGGATGATGGATGATCTGGATCATAAATCTGGATCATGTATGGACGGATGGATGGTGGATGATCTGGACCATTAATCTGGATCATGTATGGACGGATGGATGGTGGATGATCTGGACCATTAATCTGGATCACGTATGAATGATCTGGACCATTGATCTGGATCATGTATGAATGGATGGATGATGGATGATCTGGACCATTAATCTGGATCATGTATGGACGGATGGATGGTGGATGATCTGGACCATTAATCTGGATCATGTATGAATGATCTGGACCATTGATCTGGATCATGTATGAATGGATGGATGATGGATGATCTGGACCGTTGATCTGGATCATGTGTGAATGGATGGATGATGGATGATCTGGACCGTTGATCTGGATCATGTGTGGACGATCTAGACCATCGGATGGATGATCTGGACCATGTGTGGATGATCTAGACCATGAGATGGATGATCTGGACCATGTGTGGATGATCTAGATCTGGACCATTGGATGAAATGATCTAGACTATGTATGAGTGATTTGGACCATTGGATCATGGATGGATTTGCTGAAATGGCCCCTCCCTCCTTTTTTTTTTTTGGAATGGACCTTGATCTTTGAGCGAGCCCTTGATTTTAAAGTGGCAATGACTTTGAAGAGGATTTAATCCTTGGAATGGGTTATTCTGGAAAACATGCTCTTGAAGGTGAGTTTGTGGACGTGGGCCTCCGAGATGGGCCTTTCACCATGGACCCTTCTTTTTTTCTTTTTTTTTTGGCCTTTTAAGATTGTCCTTGAAGGTGGACTTTTGAGATGGATCTTTTGAGGTATGGGCTTGACATGGAACTTACCTGTAGGCTTTGCCTGTGCAGTATGCCCCATCGAGGTAGGAACGAGGCTGGTCCGTCTCAGCGTTCGACTGACCCATGTTTCGTGCCGCGGGAGGGTCGGCATCTTTCCGACGTAGCTCGGGAAGGCGGTGCGCCTGCGATTCTTAGAGGGCGTGGAGTCGAAGGCATTGGCTCTGACTGGTTTCACGATCCTCAGCCCTTATTCTTTGAGGTTTTGGAGCGTACCCCTTTAGATCTTTTTCCTGGGTTCGTCTCGAGCAAGACGAACATGTCGCTCTTATCTCGCCTTGGCCGAGCGATGGCACCCGAGACACATACATTCAGTGCCCTTTGGAGAGTGGGGGATCACCCCATATGACATATATATGCAGCTGGGTCTTAGATATGATGGTGGTTATGTGCCCTTTGAGGAGGACCTTCCAGTACCTACTGAGGACGACTGGATGGAGCTATTAGGGATAATGCCAGATGCCACAGAATTTTCGGGCCATCAATTTAAACTTTTGTGGCTTTCCTCGAATTTCGCCAGGCGCATCCCTGAGACTGAAGTTGCAGCTGTGATAAAAGCTCGGGCCCTGATTTTATATACCATGGGAGCGATGATCTTCTGCCATGGGAATGAATTAGTGAGTTCCGTTTGTTATCGCCGTGGCCACATCACTTTTCCCATCCGTACAAGCGGAATGCGACCCTCTTGGCGCATTTATACGAAAGAAATTTGGATAAGGCCGCCATCGCATCATCGCCGCTCCTGGACCGGTTTTACCCACCATTGAGGTACTTTCTCGAGATCCTTCTTGTCATCTTTCCTTTGAGGATGGTCTCGGTGTGTTTTCCCTAATTTTGGTGTATCGCAGTGTACTTTTTGACCACTTTCCTCACACTCCGGCACCCACTCGATCAATCATTCGCCTCCATTCCCGCGCATGATCTTTGTGGTACAAGGATAACCGCACTAGTACACGTTTTTCGATCTTGCTTGGAGGTCGAATGTTGATGCCCTCGTTCTCCCGACGATGTGAGCGGTCCATCTTGCCCTTTATTGCCCATATGTTGCTTTCTCGCATATCCGACAATTTCTTCCTTTTTGATTTCATACTCGACCATACCTTCGGATCGAATGCGGCTCTTACTCCCGGTGCACATGGAGGCTTTCCTGTGCCTCTCGACGACGCCTCGCATCCAGAGGATCCGCGGGTGACCAAATGGTATCGGGAGAGAGACTCTTTTGGCGACCGCGACCCTTTGGTCCCGCTTACTCCGCCATCCTGGACCATCGATTGGAGATCCGTGCCAGAGAGAGCCGATTCTTTGCCTTGGAGGGTTATGAAGCCAAGCACCTTTGTTGACCAGACAGAGAGTACTGACTCTTGGAGCGAGCATGACGGCATGGGTCCGATTCTTGACCTAATTATGCTCCGGTGGTGGTGCCCAGCTTTCTTTGGAGGAGGGATCTTGGGACCTCATTTTTATAACAAGGATAGTGACACCTATTTTCAGGATGACGATTAGTTCATGCTGTATGATCTCCTTCATTTGATATAAAATTTTAGTTTGTTTGGCATTGTCTTCTGCTTTCATAGTTGCTTTTATCCAATTATGCACATAGGAGCAAATTACTTATTTTCTACCCTCCCGAGTAAATCATCCTGAGTTGTACTTTGAACCGGGTCGGGCGGCATCTGATGCCATGGATCGGACCTCGGACTGCCGTGGCGTATGGACTACCGCCCGTTGACATTTGCCCGTTCTGCGCCTCTCTGTCAGTCTTGCCGTGCAGTTGATCGGTGATGACACCTGCGTTTCCGAAACGGTACTCCGAATGCCGCGAGCGGTAATCCGATTACCGCCTCCATCCATCTTTTCTTCCAGCGAGCTCTATTCTTCCCTGTTCATTCCTTTTGTCTCTTCCTCTGGTATCCTCGTCCGTCCGTTTTCTGATCATCCTTTTTGTCTCCATTTTGTCCTTTCTTCTTTGTCTTCATCCATCCCTTGTTCCTTTCTTCTTTTCTGATTTGTCATGGCCAATCATGATGATGGGTTAGGTGTGGTTATTGATGGTGAAAAAGTGGGTGGCTCCATAAATGATGAGGAGTTTATGGGTGGATTAATGGGGGTTGATGGGGAAGTGTTGGGCCCTCTTGAAGGAATGAACACCATTTATGGCTTGGATCCTTTTCTTACTAATGGGCTGATGGGATTGGAAGGTTTGATTGATGGAGGGATGGCTATGGATGGTGTGGATGGCTTGATGGGTGGTGTGGATGGTTTGATGGGTGGGAGGATGGCTATGGGTGGTGTGGATGGTTTGATGGGTGGTGTGGATGGTTTGATGGGTGTGGATGGTTTGATGGGTGGTGTGGATGGTTTGATGGACGGTGGGATGGCCATGGATGGTGTGGATGGTTTGATGGGTGGTGTGGATGGTTTGATGGGTGTGGATGGTTTGATGGGTGGTGTGGATGGTTTGATGGACGGTGGGATGGCCATGGATGGTGTGGATGGTTTGATGGGTGGTGGGATGGCCATGGATGGCATGGATGATGGGACTCCTCTTGGAGCTTTAGATAACTTGGATCTGGTAGACGATGGACTTTCGATAGGCGGCCTGAGTCAGATTTTTGGTGCGATTTGAGGCGATGGTTAGACGATCGGCTCATCGTCGTGCGCAGGATGTAGCTCTTATGTGTCACAGGATGCTCCAAACGTTGCGACCATTGGGGCTTCTTCATTTCGCGACGCCTCCCGGACGTAGCTTGGTTGTCGGGATTGTGTTCTCGTGTTGGTGCTTTTCGGGATACATTGCATGATGCGATGGGCGCGTATGGCTTTTTCATCATCACGAGATTGACTTTCTAGATGAGGGCATGCCCATATTCGATGACCTATCGGTGGACCCGTGCGGGATCCAGATTGTTGAGGGCGTGCGATTCGGACTGTCGACCTGCGGCCGCGTGGCACCCGTTCCGAGCGGTTACTCATTTGGATTGACGTTTGACCGAGTCCGAGATCTTCGAGTTGGACTCCTTGGGCTTTCGCGAGGTTCTCCACCTTCGCCGAGTCCGCTTAGATCGGCGACCGCCGGCTTGGCAGCGACATTGTATGATTGGGTACCATCCCTGAACCTGTTTTCCTTCAATGATCTGGAGCTGGGTCCGTCGTTGGAGGAGTTTGCGCATCTGTCAGGCCTTCTCCTGACCCAGGAGGCGTACCTTCCTTTATCGAGTCGGCTCCGCCCTTCCGATCCGTTGCACCGTTCGGATTTTCCGTTGATCTTCCTACCTTGCAGAGGGCGGGGTTGGTGAGCTTTCCTGGAGATTTTATATGACCGCCGCTTCACCGCCGTGGGAGACCCTCGGATCGATCGTCGCCTTAGGTGCCCGAATGCACCGATATTTTGCACTTAATTTCTTTCGGGATGGAGACGGTCATTGCTAGTAGTTTTGTTAAATGTCTTCCGATGTGTCCTTTGTCGCAGGAGCATCGTTTCAGTAGTCTTTGGTGAGCTTTTCTTGGGGTTGACCGAGTGTTCCTTGGACATACCCGCATCCTCGAAGGCCGCCGCTCATTTCTCCGTGTACTTTCTCGCTCTTTTGCCTCTTTATCATGCATCCTATATATTTTTTGATATTTTGAGCTTAATTTGAGTTTCTCCCGTGTATGGTTATGGGAGCACTTGTACATGACCCCTATGCTTGCATTTCCCGATTCCCCGCCGTCGACGTGTCGCGCTTGTTACTCGACGACCTTCCGTGTGGCGCCGAGGCCACGGAGTCATTGTATCGCCGCATGCTTTCTCGCCCGAGGGTGGGAGGTCACCGGGAGGCTACTTGGCTTTGTCGAGCGCCACCGACCGTAGTGCGGCTCGCACTCCTTCGTTGCTCGGCCTTCGGGGATGTTGCTCCTATCATCCCGTGCGCTTCCTTCGCCGCTTGGTTTTTGGCGGGATATCCCGGAGTTCGCCTTTTACGGATTTGGACATTCCTCTCTTCCATCCGATCCGACATCCTTGATAGGCGAGTCTGGATTTCTTGGCAGGGTTCTTTGGATGCGACCGCGCTAGCCTTGAGTCTTGGGCTCCTCCTATGGCGACGGTACCATATCAGCGATGGGTGGCAGAGCAGTCGTTGTATCGTCAGGTCCCAGGCTGGCATTTAGCAGATGAGGCCGCTGATCAGGACATGATAGGTGACACTGCTACATCTTCCTCCTGTGTTATTGATTCTTTTGAGGCCTTTGAGGAGCGACCCTTCATTGATCCTTTATTTCTGCTAGCCACACATGGCCACCTGATTAGTGAGATTGCTGTGCTTCGCCATTCGTGTGAGGACATGGCCCGCCGACTAGCCGTAGGGCGGTGGTATGATGAGAGCATGCTTGCGACACATCGCCTGGACAGGGATGAAATCTTCTACCTGCGCATGGAGATAGAG
Organism: Magnolia changhungtana; assembly: GCA_030180095.1. NCBI lineage: Eukaryota > Viridiplantae > Streptophyta > Magnoliopsida > Magnoliales > Magnoliaceae > Magnolia > Magnolia changhungtana. The sequence continues at coordinate 4,004,874 of JASAUF010000662.1, forward strand.
AGGCTCAGGGAGAGATTGTTTACATATGAGAGGTAGGAGCTTACCTGCAATTTCTGCTGTTGATTGACTGCCTTTTTTGTATGCATAGAGAATTTTGTTTTTAAGATATAAAAGGGAAAACAATGTACTTCGCAAAATGGTTTAAAAGGATGAAATGTTTTGTTTATGCCATGTTTGCTCATGTTTGGATTTCTACTTTGGATGATAGGGATCAGAATCTTTTGGGCTCAGCCTACGTTGTGTACAGTATTCTAGACTGTGTTTCTTGGGGTCTTGGTTCCCTGAGACGGTATCCGGGATTGCACCCCCTGGATCTGAATAGCATCTGATGGAGTATTGATCTAAAGTTGATCCTTCTTTGTATCTTGTTGTGACATTTGCTGCCTCGGCTTCTTCTGTTCCTGCACTTTTTTTTTTTCTTGCCATTTTTACCCATAGCGCCCTTTCGGGTTTTCACTACGTCTGGCTCTTCCCGTCATTTTTGCCCGTAGTGTCCTCTCGGATCTTCACTACGTCCCGGGTTTTTGATCTTGCTTACCCCTTGGCAGCTTGTGCTATTTTTACCCTTGGCGCCCTTTCGGGTTTTCACCAAGTCCGCTACATGCCTGCTTGTTTTTACTCGAGCCGCCTTTTCGGAGTTTTCAACTCGCCCTTTCCTTAGGCATGCCTTTATTCTTTTTTTTTTTTTGTTGGTTTTGTCGAAGTGCTAGGAGTGACAGGGAACTTCCTTCATAGCCGGCCGATTGGCTACCTGCCTGTCCTTGTCTCTGATCACAATCGTAAGCTACTTGAAATTATTTGGGATACAGGATAGATTACTAGGGATGCGGGATGAGTTTCTTTATTTTCTTTCGGGTCTTCTTTTTGTCTTTTCCTTTTTTTTTTTTTGTTTTCTTTCTTTCTCTTTTTTTTTTTTTTTTTTTGAGGGATACGGGATGGGTGTTTTTGGAAAGGGTAATTGGTGGATATATACAATTCTTATTTCTGGTAAGGAAGTGCAACCTTTCGATTGTAATCGTTAACAAGGTTAGGTAGGGTTACCCGTGATAGATTTTCACATTGTCGGCGTTGATGGGCTCGGGAAGATCCTCGCCTTTCAGATTGGTGAGTCGAAGAGCACCTCCTGGAAATACTTCCCGAATGATCAGTGGCCCGTCCCATAATGGTTTGAATTTTCCTCTGGGATCTGGCAAATGCGGCGGCGGAGGATACGTTTCATGACCATGTCACCGACTTTGAAACTTCTCTTAGGACTCTCTTGTTGTAAGCTCGAGCGATCCTTCTTTGATAACATTGGGAGTGGCTTAGCGCCCGCATGCGCTTTTCATCTGCCAGATGTAGCTGATCGTACCTTGCTTGTTGCCACTCGCCTTCCTCGACTTCACTTTCCAGTAGTATTCGCAGTGAGGGGATTTCAATTCGACTGGTAGTACTGCTTCCATACCGTAAACGAGCTTATATGGAGTTGCGCCTGTAGCAGACCGTACAGACGTGCGATAAGCCCAGAGTGTATAAGGAAGCATTTCTGACCAGTCACGATATGTCTTCACCATCTTTTCGAGTATGCGGATGATAGTCTTGTTTGCGGCTTCCACCCCACCATTCATCTGAGGGCGATAGGGGCTCGACCGATGGCGTTGAATTTTAAACTTGTCGAGGAAATCGCCCATCCTTTTATTGACGAACGGAGTTCCGTTATCAGTGATAATGGCCTGAGGGACCCCATATCGGTTAGTGATGTTGTTCTTTATGAATTTGACCACATGAGATGCTGTGACGATGGTGTAGGATGCTGCTTCTATCCATTTAGTGAAATAATCTACTGCCACCAGGATGTATTCATGCCCGTTTGAAGCTTTAGGGCTGATCTTACCTATGATGTCGAGTCCCCATACAGAGAAGGGCCATGGTGCCGTCAAGTTGTAAAGTTCGGAAGCAGGCGCATGGATTTGGTTCGCGTGCTCCTGACACTTGAAGCATCTCCTGACGTGCTTGCAGCAATCTGTCTCCATTGTAAGCCAGTAGTAGCCGAGTCGTAGGATCTTCTTTGCCATCATGTGTCCGTTCATATGCGGGCCGCATAGTCCTTCGTGGATTTCTGACATAATCTGGGCTGCCTCTGTCTCGTCGAGACAGCGGAGGAGGACTTGGTTGAAGGATCGCTTGTAGAGGATACCCCCAGTGATCACGAACCGAGCTGCTAATCCTTGTATTGTACGTCGATCAGTCAGAGTGCTCCTTCCGGTACTCCTGATGTTCGAGGTATTTTTTGATGTCTGTGTACCATGGCTGATCATTTGGGGCAGGTCCGGCTTCTTCGATTTGCAGGCAGAATGCAGGTTCCTCTTGGAGTTCGACCGTGAGTTCCCATTCAGCAACTCCTTTTGGGATTTCCAGCATTGAAGCGAGGGTAGCGAGAGCGTCCGCAAACTGATTCTTGACCGGAGGCATGTAAGAGAATGTGATCTCTTCGAACTCCTCGATCAAATTTTCCAGATAGACATGATAAGGAATCAGCTTCTCATCCTTGGTCTTCCAATCGCCATTTATTTGGTTGATGATGAGTTGCGAATCTCCGAAGACTCGTAACTTCTTTACGTTGAGGATGATGGCTTCTCTTAGGCCAGCGATGCATGCCTCATACTCAGCTACATTTTTGGTGCACTGGAATGCTAGTCTTTTAGATATAGGAACTGAGACGTCTTCGGGGGAGTAGAGTATGGCGCCTACTCCATTCCCCTTTGAGTTTGCAGCTCCGTCGAAGAAGAGTGTCCATTCCCCTGCCTTTCTTTCCTCTTCTCCCTCGACCTGGAGGATGTCTTCGTCGGGAAGAAGGTCTTCGAGGGGGTAGTTAGTTGGGCAGTGTCTTTGCTTAAGTGATCGGCCGTGCTTGCCCCTTGATTGCCTTACGGGTGACATATGTGATGTCAAACTCGTAAAGAAAGCGATGCTCGCCATTTTGCAATTCGCCCGTCGGTCTTTGGTTTTTCGAATAAGTACTTCAACGGGTCCATACGAGCGAGCAGAAGTATCGGGTGAGCGATCATGTACTGCCTTAGCCGTTGTGTTGCCCAAACTAAGGCGAGGCATGTCTTTTCTAAGCTGGAATATTTGGCTTCGTAGCTTGTAAATCGTCGGCTTAGATAGTAGATCGCTTGCTCCTTTCTTCCCGTATCATCGTGTTGGCCGAGGACGCATCTGATTGCTTCCGCTGCGACAGAGATATATAGCAGAAGTGGCCTACCTGGGGTAGGTGGTACGAGCACTGGAGGATTTAGCAAGTATCTTTTGATTTTATCGAAGGCCGCTTGACAGTCGTCATTCCACTCTTTTGGAGAGTTTTTTCGTAATAGCTTGAATATTGGTTCGCAGACTGGAGTGAGTTGTGCGATGAATCGGCTGATATATTGGATTCGCCCGAGGAAGCCTCGAATTTCTTTCTCAGTCTTGGGTGGTGGCATTTCGATGATAGCTTTGGTTTTGGTCTCATCTACCATGATACCGTCTTCGCTGACAATGAAGCCTAAAAGCTTGCCTCCGGTTGCACTGAAGACACATTTTTGCGGATTGAGGCGGAGCTTGAACTTTTCCAGCCTGTCGAAGAGCTTTTTGAGATCTTCAAAGTGTCCTTCGATCGTGCGAGATTCGACAATCATGTCGTCCACATAAACTTTCATTTCCTTGTTTATCATATCATGAAACAAGGCAGTCATGGCTCGTTAATATGTAGCTCCTGCATTTTTCAATCCGAAGGGCATGACTTGATAGCAGAAAGTTCCCCATGGCGTGATGAAGGAAGTCTTCTCACGGTCTTCGACGGCCATCTTGATCTGATTGTAACCAGGAGAAACCATCCATGAAGGAGAAGATTTTGTGTCCAAGAAGTATTATCTACCGGTGTGTCGATATGAGGTAGAGGGAAGTCATCTTTAGGGCTTGGTTTGTTGAGGTCCCTAAAGTCGATGCACATCGACTTTCCCATCTTTTTTGGCCTGTACGATATTTGCGAGCCATTAGGATAGTTGGAGACTACAGAAATCCGCATTGTATTGCTTGATGACTTCATCACGGATTTTCGGGGCCCATTCGCTTCATCCTTCGTACTTTTGCTTGACTGGCTTCATTTATGGCTTTGTCGGCAGATGATGCACCACCAACTCTTCATCGAGCCCTGGCATGTCCTCGTAGGAGAAAGCAAAGTTGGACAACCTCGCTTCAGAAACTCCATCATCTTTCGCTTGTATTCTAGGGAAGCGATTTCCGATATGCACTTCCTGGGGGATTCCATTGACCCTAAGTTCACAATTTCGAAGTCGTCTGCCATAACATTGGCCTTTGTTTCGAATTTTTGAGGGTATCCTCGAATTCAAGAGCGGTATCGTCATTTCCCTCATCCATGGCTTCATCCAAACCCATGAGTTCAAAGTCTAATTCTAGATCAAAATCATATGAGTCGACTTCAAACTCATGCTTGTCATGAGAATTGTTTGGCACAGTGATTTTGGAAAGTTTTCTATTGTTTTTGTATTTTGGAATTTTTTTGATGTTTTGTGATTTTGGGAATATATGATGTTTTTGTATTTTTGAAAATATCTGATGTTTTTGTGTTTGAAGGATTTTTTGATTTTTTGGTGTTGCCAAGATATCCTGAACAGGACGGTGTTGCAAACCATGATTGGTCTTGTCCTGGTTCGGGATACCAATTGCTATTTACATTGGCGTTTTTTTTAGGCTGGTGCTAGCGAATGGTTCGCTAGCTGATTCAATTGTTAGAGGGATGGCTGACCATTCAGGCTCCTTTCTTCCTTCGATCTTGCTGATCTGCCTTGTCTGTTCCTGTGGGTCATCTGTCTCGATGACCATGATGTCTGCTGGGCTGGGCTCAGAGTCAGAATCTGTTTCGACCTCTGTGCCCAGGAGTTGAAGTTCCTCTTGTTCTTCGGATTCCTGGGACGGGATTTGAACATCCGTCCAATCCAGAGCAAGCCACTTACCTTTGTCAACCCAATGGATGGGTTGCTTCTGCCCTGTGTTCCCCTGAATGGGTGTCTCCCTGTTCTGGCCTACATTGCATGCAAAGGACATTCCCAGTTTTGAGTTACCTGCGGATGGACTTGTTTCCATGCCCCTAGTCTCATGCGATGGATCTGGGGGTTCTGCCCCTGGCTTTGTGTATTCTTCTGATGTCTTGAGGATCCGATCCCACCTTATTGGTGGCCAGATAGACTCTTGCCTAGTCTGTTTTGCGAGTCTAAGTGCTTGGAATTGGTCCTCAAGAGATACCATTTTGCTCTCGTCAACTGTCTCGGCTTTGACAAACTCGATGGGTGTGCATTTAAACAGTTGACCCCTTTTTGGCCTTTCAGCCTGATCTTCCGGTGTCGGTTGATATCCCAGTCCCTGTCTCTGTACATTGGCAGGTGCTGGTCTTACTACCATACCTTTTTCATGGAACTCGGTACGGTAATTTAGGATCAATCGCTCAGCAGGGGGAATGACGTATTCAGCAGCTAGAGGGCGAGGGTTAGCGATCGCGTTCACTTTTTCGAATTCAAAACTGTGATATGGAATATCGCCTTCTGTATGCTGAATGTCAATCACTGGAATGTCAGTTTCTGGAATACTGACCGTCACCGGGAGGATGGTTTCTGGCTCAGCCAGTATTGAAATGATTCGATTTCCCGAAGGGAATTTAACCCTTTGGTGGAGGGTAGATGGGATGGCTCCAACAGCATGGAGCCATGGCCGCCCCAAGAGGAGGTTAAATGAGGCAGGGATATTGATGACCTGAAATGTGACAAGGGTCATGTCTGGTCCAATTTGTAATTCTAGGTCAATTTCCGCCTCCACTTGCCTTCGGGAATTATCAAAAGCTCTAACGCTCATGGTACTGGGTCTGAAGGAGGATGGTTCTATCCCTAACCGTTCAACGGTCCTTGAAGGGCAAATGTTGAGACTTGATCCATTATCAATGAGCACAAGTGGGATCTTGAAATTCTTGTGGTGGGCCACTATGTTTAGTGAGCGTCTGTGCTCACGACCCTCAGGTGGTAGCTCATCATCAGAGAAGGTGATGGCTTGTGCTGCGAGAAGTTGGCCAATCATGCTTGCCACCATTTCGGGAGGTACGTCAGGAGAGATATGGGCATCATTCAAGGTCTTCGCAAAGATTTCTCGATGCGACCTTGACTTACATAAGAGTTCCCAGATGGATATTTGTGCGGGAATGGTTTTGAGTTGGGTTGCTATGTCATAAGCAGCGTCAGTTTTGCTGGTGGTTCCCGACAAAATTCCCCGGGTTTCTTTTGGGTTCTGATTATCTCTCCTGAGGTATCTCCCATTGTTACCCACCTCATCACATTCTGGGTAGTGCCATGGGATTGCTTTCGAGTTATAGGAAGGAACCGCTCTTCCTTCCAAGTATGCCAATGGTTCTTGAAGCTGAGGGGTCATTACTGGAGCAGTTTGTGGTAGACTCAGTGATATCTCTTGAGGTGCCACCAAGCTCTGATTAGTTGTGGCCATGGATCTTTCCTCTTTCCTTTGATGTGGGGGAGGGATTCTTTGGGTATGTGCCAGTTGGTGAGGCATCAGGAATTGCGGGGTATGAACTGAGGGTGCCCCTTGCAAGGTTAGCAGGGTTAGGTCAGGGAGACCTATCGGGAGGATGACAGGTTCAGAATTCAACCTTTTTGGATATACCGAGGATGGGGTTGAATGTGCCCCTTGGAGGGCGAGGTTCTGAGGGTATGACCTGTTGGGTGTTGTTTCCAAAGTCTCGAGAGACCGGAAGTGTTGGCGCCTGCTTCAAGAAATATGAGAGGTTGAATAGCTGGTGCTGCTTCAAGGGACACTAGTGGTCCAGGCGATGGTGCTTGCTGGTGTCCCCATGTCCGATTGGCTGTGTCGGGCATGATTGCTTGGATGGAATGATGTGGATGAGCATGTGTGGGTTGACCTCCTTCAATGTGATTGACGGTAGAGGTGCTAGATGTCTGGGTCCGCCCGATGCGAGGGCAGGGGATTTTGGAGAATATTGGCTTGAAGCAGTACATCGGCTGTGGGGTGATCGCAATCTTTTGGCTTTCGATCAAATCTTGGACCGCATGTTTCAAAGCGAAGCGGCCGATCCGTTAGATGGCCAGAGAACGATGATATGCATGATCGATTTTCATTGTAACCAGGAGGCAAGGGATTAGGTGGAAGTCGAAATTTGGAGGGGTGTTATGATTGCTTTTGCATGAGCATTGTTAGCACTTGGTCGTATGATTGTGCCAATGGAGTGAACTTCCTCCCTAACATTCCTTGCTTGTATGGTCCTTGCGCATTCCCCTAAAGTGTTGTGATTCTTTGTTGAGATGACCGTGCTCGATATCCTTGTTGGGTTTCTTTGGGGTTGGTACCGCCTATTCCGTTGTGGCCAGTGCTTGCCGTCTCCGCCGTGGCTCTGGTGGTGGAGCATACTGGTTGCCTTGAGTGTTAGCGATGATGTTGTTAACTTCTAGTAAGTACGTTGCATAGGAGCGTCTCTGTTTCCATTCCCGTATCCAACGGGTTTTCCCTCGACTTTGTTTCTTTTAATTGAGGGGGCCTGATGTGGCCATGGGGAGATGGTTCCAGCTCGGATCCCAGCTTCTACTTGTTCTCCGGCTCGGATGAGTTGGGAGAAGTTTACGTACGGATATGAGATCAGATATCCTGAAATGCTGGGATGTGCTGAATGCACAATCATGGATATCTGCTCCTCATCATCGATGGGGTTTCTCATTCGAGCTGCCATAGCTCGCCATCATCCTACGTATGCTAATAAAGATTCATCGTTTTTTTGCCTCAGGGCAGCCAAGTCGGCTCTCCTTGGAGCCATGTTCAGGTTGTATGAGAACCTGTCAATGAATGCTTGGGAAAGTTTTTCCCAGGTTCTGATTTAGTGGCTATCTAGTGAGGTGTACCAATCCAGAGCGTCACCCTTTAAGGATTTCTAGAAAAGTCTTATTAAAGCTCCATCATTCCCTGCTATCGCATTGAGCTCCCCACAAAAGGCTTTTAGATGTGCTGTGGGGCACCCACTACCGTCATATCTTTTGAACTTTGGTACCTCAAAATTTAGAGGTACCCGAGCGTCTGGAAAGGGACAGAGGTCCCTGAACTTAGTGGATGGGTGATCCACTCCTTGTTGTCTTTGAAGCTGGTTTTGCATCATTGGTAATTGCTCTCGTAACTCCTTGATCTCTGACTTACTTTGCTGCGGGTATCTTGCCCCTTTGCTGTAGGGCTTGTGCCGCTTCTTCTTCATATGGATCCAAAATGGGGGTTTGATGGAAAGAAGGTGGACTCCCGGTGGCGGGAGGTAGCTGGAATTGAACACCACTCCCTTTCGGAGGAGGGTGGGATGTTTGGAAATGGCTCTCGCCTGGGGTATCTGCCAATTCCGGGATGTTACTCCCGTTAGGGGGAGTGAGCTGGACTCGAAACTGGCCCCCTTCATGGGCATCCGCCAATTCTTGCCTGTGATTTGCATGTGCTGTGACCGGATTGTTGTGATGTGTTGAGTAGAGATGTGGGGGAGGGTTGCTCCCAATTGCTTGCTGTTGTTGATCTTGTCTTTGATTCTTACGGGGAGGGAGCACAGGATTTCTTTGGAGGAATGAGAGAGAAGGCAAAAGGAGTTTGAGGGAGTGAGTTATTTCGCACACTAGGCTGGGTCATCTGCGTATTCGGTGTGGCACTTGGCACCAGGCGAAGCAGTAGCTCTTGCATTGTTCGAAGTAGTAGCTCTTGTGTGGTGACATTGGCTGGCAACTCTGTCGGAGCTATTGGTAAGGGTACGGATGTAGGTATGGGTGCGGGTGTGGGTGCATGTGCGGATATTTCAGGAAATTTGGTTGGGGTGCCGGCTCTTCTTCATGGGTCGCTTGAGAAGTCATGGCTGCACGGGATCGAGTGGTCATGGTTCGGATCTTTACCTAAGCAAGTGTAAGCCAAAGAGATTTTTTTTGTTTTGTATGAATGCGCTGATGAATGTCCCTTGATATTAGTATACCACACGTTGTCGAGTGGGGTCTCAGCTAGTGCGTTCTAGACTCATCCCCAGTGGAGTCGCCATTCTGTAGACACTGAAAAATCGGGCGTCCACGTTTTTGTGAAAAATGTTGTTGTTGTGGTGATGGTGGGGGTGATTAAGCTGATTTTAATTGTTGGAGTCGCCACTAGCCGAATGATTTCAAAATCCCGCGGTCGGCTAGAACCACGGAATACGTAAGGTTGGAAAAATCTGAAGATTCTCCGACCTTAAATTGACTCCTGGTCTACGATCCGGGATTCCGGGTAAGGGACCTCGGTTACAAAGAGGGAAGGTGTTAGGCACCCTCTCTGCCCGTACAAGTGTACGGTCTCAACTTAGTGTGGTAAAATAATCTCAAGGGATGATGATAATCTTTGTGGTCATGATGGGGCTAGTCACACATGGATTTCGATGTAGCAAGATCCGAGTATTTCTAGGCTACAGAGCATACGTCCGACAATGCGTCTAGAGGGCGGATGTGATGATGCTTATGCAAAGAGATAAGAAAAGTGGACTAGATCACTAGGAATTTCTGATGTGACAGGATCCGATGTACGGCAAGTCACAGAGCATACATCCACTAGAGATATAGAGAAGCAAGGGGGTTGAGAAGGGAGTAGATGTCATGATGAATGCTTGTAGGATGATGGATCTTTGGCTTGATTCTTGAACAGGCTAGGACATGAACTGAACCATGATCATTTTGGGCTAGGCTTGCAGGTTGGAAGGGTTGAGGTGAAGGCTAGGAGGTGGCTGAAAATTTGGGAGCTTGAAGGCTTGGGAGCTCCTTCCCTTCCTTCACTCTCCTCCTCACTCCCTCTCTCTCTCTTTTCCTCTCTTTTCCTCTCACTCTTTCTCTCTCACTCTCTCCCTCTCTTGGTGGCTCTCATCCATGGGTGAAAATGAAAGGGAGAGGGCTATTTATAGCCCTTTCCAATGGTTGTTTGGTAAATAGGGGATAAAAGGAGGGCAAATGCTGATGTGGCATATGATGATTGGTGGAGAGGAGAGAGATGCCACATGGCATGCTCCCATTGGTTAAAGGAAATCTGGTAAAACGGTAAATAGTGAGGATGAGGGGGGTAAATGTATAGGAAAGTTGACTTTGGATTTGGGACATTGTCCCTACTCCGACCGCAGCATGGCGGAATCCGATCACCGCCGGCGGTAATCCGACAACTGCCGGCGGTAGTCCGATTACCGCCCGGACCTGGTTGAGTCCGGAACTCGTGTGACTGGCTCCGTGCGCATTTTCTGGGAAGAAGCGGTAATTTGACTACCGCAGGCGGTAGTCAGACTACCACCTCGGTACGGTTTCCCTCGAAATTCATCTGGTGAGTCCTTTTTTGGGTCCTTAGAGTGAAACCAAGTTCCTTTTGGATACTTGGCTCAAAATGACTTGAAGTCGGCTCGATTGTTACCCGAAAATGATTCGAGAAATAGGTTGATTTTGGATATGGTCTGGATTGAATGATGATTCATGATGGCTCAGGTTAGGATTGGGGATATGATCATGGTTCTCGGATTGTCTTAACAAAATCAAGATATTAGCCTGGGTGGGGTGTCTACAATATCATACCCCAGAGACAGTTAAATTACAAGCGGAAGACTGTGATAGACATATGGAATATAAAAAAACTGTGGTGAGTCTCCAGAGTGTGGTAATGTTACCAGGTTAAATAAATACAAGTACAATTCTAAAATTTACCAAATATGAGGAAGTGTAATGTCTTCTATCCTAAGTACCATAGCCCCGTCAACACAATACCAGGTCTTCATAGACCTGACAGAGAATTATATGTAGGAAAACTTCTCCTCAACATCATAGTAGTAGTCCAGCTCTGCTTCATAAGCATCGCCATCACCTAAAACTCAACAAATCTGGTTGGTGTGTACAACATCATCCCGTAACGTGGGAGTGAGTAGCTAACTCAGTGGAACAATAAAGCATAGGTTAACATGTTATCGACTCAGTCAAGCAGTAATGATAAAGCAGTACAATCAAACACTCCTAACTACTCTTATTAATGCAAGTATGGATGCAGTCATGATGTATGCCCTCACCGACATACTCCCTCATGCAACACCCTCTTCGTTCGCGGCATGCTTTCATCCCTCAGTGCTCCACATCTTCCAGACACATGCAATGCATGATGAGCATGATTACCAAGTTGTTATTATTCCATTTTAAACAGTAGGATTGGGAAGCTAAGGTACCTCCCTTGTATCATTCCCAAACATGATCCATTCTAGGGTCGTCAGTCCTAAACAATCTCATACGATGGTGTGTTTCTAGGTCACTGCAAGGGCTACCAGGGCTATTACGCAGAATCGTTGCACCACTCCCCCATCACCTTATCAATACAGGCCTAGCTTATACTCTGTTACTACGAGAAGGCTAGTCGCCTCACCGCAGATTTAGAGTATGCTCGAGGTCACTCCACTGACACCCTACCAACTGACAGTCTATTTTCAAAGCCCGACCGGTCCGCTTATTGAGAATGGAACCCGGATGCAACCCGACTGGGGACCACAGCCAGGCTGTGCCAGCGTAGGCCGACAGCTCGAATATAGTGTCCCATACCACCATAATCGGCTCATGAGTCCGGTTGCTCAATGGTCACTACGGGGAGGCACATGGCCCCAGCGTAGGCCGACAGCTCGACCACGGTGTCCCATACCACCATGCCGGGCTCATGAGTCTTAGCGGATCGAGGTACCATGGTTACGGGATTCCACTGGTAAGTTCGGTACCTTAGGTTCAAGCAATGGCGTCCAAACATGGTTAACATACAATGGGCCAATCGATTTATTAGACTAGTTCGACTAGTACGAGCGTACGCTGGAGTAGCCGATAAGGTACCACTGTCGTCAACCATCGTACGACTCGGATTCACCGAACGCATCAATTGTGTCGAGACGAAATCGCCCACTTAGACAGGAATTGTTACCGATTGCCTGGACTATAATCATAGCCCCAATCGCATTCAATTATAGATAAGTAAAGCAGTAATGGATCGAGATTCAAATCATATAATCAAAGTCTGGTATCATCCGTTTAGGGCTGCTAGGGTTGTTGCACGGAATCGTTACACTACTCCCCCATCACCCATGACGGATCATACAACATAAACATGAATTTAAACATGCGCATTACATAAATAAAATCATACAATCAGTTGAGCATGTTAACAAGCATATCATAAAGCATATTATAAAGCATGTTATAAAGCATGTTATAAAGCATGTTATGAAGCACTATATAAATAGGAATATAAACACATATATTTCATAAGTGGTTAAAGTGAACAACCACATGGAGGAAATCATACATGTCTCTACGGTGGTTGAGAATCCCATCTCAACACCATACCTAAGGCGACATCATCCAAACACTTACTCACACAAGCATTTTCACAAACACTTAACATACACCATTTCAACATACTTAGTGTATGTTAGCAAACATGTATTAGGGCGAGTCCTTTCGCCAAGCAAGTATTTTACGCACATATAATATATTTATACAACAAATAATCATGGCAAACACATCTCTAAAATCTATATGTATATATTACTTTCTACAATACAGTATTTCTACATACATAGTGTATATTAGTAAAACATGTATTTGGGCGAACCCATTCACCAAATAAGTATTTTATCCATATATCGTATATTCATACAACAATTAATCATGTCAAACATATTTTCAAAATTTATACGTATACGGTATTTTCTACGAATACCTAGAATATGTAAAATTCCATATTCTTCATTTTTAATCAAAACAGAAAACAAACAGTACTTTGTACATGTGCAATTACATGCAGATCATGAATCTATCATTATCTGACATTGAAAGCATTGAAAACCATAACCTATACACCTAAAGTCCGCACCCTTTGTCGTAGAATCGCAACGAAGTCGATAGGTTTGCTAGGCTTTCGTATACGGTAGTTTGGTAACCTATAACATGTTTTCTGTTAGCTATTTCATAACCTATAACTATCAAAACCTCAAATCAGTTTAGGGTTAGGGTTTCTTACCTAGAAACGGAGCTGGAATCGCCGGAAAAGGGATGAGAATGGAGCGGTTGAGCTTGGATACGGCAGGGAAGAATCTCCCACTTCTCTCTCACTTTCTCTCTCTTTTCCTAGGGTTTTTCTCAAATTCGGATGGGTGAAATGAGAGAGGGTTTAAGGTCCTTCTATAGCCTAAAAACTCACTGAAATAGACTTGTGGACAAGGTATACTTAGGTTATAACTAAAGCGACTCTGTTTCAGCTCAACGGAGCGCTTCTGGTGGGCCTCATTGAGCCAAAGGTAGGACTTAAGCTCACAGACATTGGATCTACGTTCTATTAAGTTTTCGTTTTAGTCGAATTTCCAGATCACACGTGGCGGACCAGTTTCAGTTCGACGGTCAGTGGGTCTCGATCGGAGATTCCGAGTACATGTAAATGTGTATGAAATTTTTCCTGATCCGAGGGTGTAATTTGGTCAGATTTTGATGGTCTAGTTGCTTAATACTGATCCGTAAGCGACGAGTCTCAGATTACTATTCAAGATATTTATTTTGTAAAAAAACTAGTGTTCTCACACTCTCTCGCTCCGGACTCAAGCGAACAGCAGCAGGACACCATCTGGATTTGATTTCCGAGATGGTTGTCAAGCCCAGCAAGGCGGTCCTAAGTCCTTAACCTCGTATTATTCGGACTCCCGATGTGCGGTCCAGATCTGATACGGAGTTTCGAGATGCTCCCGAGAGCAGCCGGGTAATGAGATTGATCCTAGATTTTAGGATAACCTAGCGTCAATGATTCTACAAGTTTTGGGTCTTACAGATCGTATTTAAAGCGATTCTAGCAGATTTCGTAGCTAATTTGGTTTCACACTTAGTTACTTTGTCTCATTTCTAAAGGATTTAGTCCTAAGTGATTTCTGGTCGAGGTGGTACTTAGGCCTTTGTAGTTTGTATATAAGGTGATCCAAGTTATAATACTTAACTAGTTTAAGATAGTGTCTAGGGTGAAAGTACTTAGGAAAATTGAAAGAACAAGGTGGTGAAGGGTTGGATTTGTGAAGGAAATGGGTTCAGAAGCGATTTTAGACTGTGGGATTCAGTTCTGACAAGTTAATAAGGTATTAGGAGCGGCCCATTGCCTAAGGACGTCTAATTCCAGGTTGGCAAAAATCCGGGCTGTTACAGGTAGTTCGTGGAGAACCAAAGAAATTAGCCCCTTCTCTCTCTTTCCTCCATTTCTATGGCCCTTTTTGAGTTGATTACTGCTGCAGATGAAGCTGGGCCGAGCTGCCCAGCCCGTTTTAGAAGAAGGGCTGACGTTGAAGCCAGCACTAGCACCGTTCGGGAGTATAGGTCGAAGCGGGACCTAGATCCCCAACTTCCGATCAGAGATGCCCTTCCGATAGGTTTCGAATACGGTCATTTTACTGACCATAAGATAGTGTTTGAAGCTCACGTGGATGAGAGAATGTTTGGGCTCCACCCGATGATGGACCGCTTGGTGGACATCGAATGGGGTCCTATATTTGAAGGCCAGTCTCCTGCATATGAGAACACAGTTCGTGCCTTCTACGCCCATATCGTAGACCCATCGTTGGAGCCTCTTCAGTTCATGGTCTCTATGAGGGGCATAAGGCGTACAATTACTATGGTTGAGATGGCACGGATCATGAACATCCCACGTGGTGAAGTGCTTCCTAATAACAACTTCTCCAGGAGTGCGCGAGAAAGGGATCGCCGTACGCAATACCTCTGTGGTCGACGGATTTCTTGGACGCGAGGAAACTGTCTTTCATCATCGAAGTTGACAGATGACTTCCGTTTGCTCCACCACATTTTCACATATAATGTGTATCCACGGTGGGGTAATCGCACGGAGTGTACTCGGTTAATGGTGGACTTCCTATACAGGATTGGACATAGGGACAACTTATGCCTGCCCACGTTCGTCCTATTTTAGATAGTTCAGGTCGTTCGATCTGTCAGGAATGACCTCTCGCTCCCATTTGGCCGCCTGATATGGAAGATGGCTCGTGATGTCAGTTACAGGCTTAACATGGAAGACCTTGCGCCAGTCCTGAGGCTACACTTAACAACATGAAGATCGGCCCTCGGCAACGGCAAGCCCGACTCAATGAGCCTGGAGATGAGTCGGATAGTGCCGGTAAGGAGAGTATCGACCTCGAAGCAGGAAGTGAAGAAGGAGGCGGCGATGAGATACGGGAAGGGGAACCTGAGGCCCAGGATACAGAAGAGAGTTCACCTCCTGCGGCTCAGGAGTAAGGCACCGATTGAGCTACCATAGATGTGCGTTTAGCCCGTCTGGAGGAGGGCTAAGCCGCCCTGTAACAGGAAGTCGGGCGGGTCCAAACCAAGCTTAGCAAGGTGTCTCGTACCTTAAAGGCCATCCTGTGCTGTTTACAGGACAAGAACGCCCCTCCTCCATCGCCTGACATGGATGCCTAGCCATCCATACTGTTGTTTTGTAGTTGTTTTGGTTTCCTCTGTAGCAGTTTATGTTTTCATGTTGATGGATGTAGTAGTTAGTAGTATATTTTTGTAGTAGTTGAGCTTGGTTGTATTAGCTCCCCTGCATCTTCTGTCATGATTCATGTAACTCTGTATTCCATGTATTATGACAATTTTGGTAATGAAAAGCATGCAGCCTCTTTTGCTATGAGATGTGTGGAATGCAAGTGCTTGTATAATGTGTTGTTATACTTTATCTCACATACGTTGCACCCTATGTTGTATAGGGCATGCCGCGGCAGTATACAGGGAGCACATCACACCTCCTTCTCACTGACTCGATGGACCAGACTCCTTCTTCTAGATGTGGTCCTACGGACCGAGGTTTAGACTCAGAGTAGCACCGAGCATCCTCATCTACACAGCATGACCCACAAGCTGCTCCACCTCCTGACAGGTTTGAGCAGATGATGATGGTGATGCAACAGCAGCATCAGCAGCTTCTTGCGGTCTTATCAGCTCAGGGTGGCAGTGTGGCTCCACCTTCACCATCTGTACGACCAGAGACCACAGAGCCTCCTACTCAGGCTGAGGCTATACCTCCCTCTGCGCCTGCTGTACCCCCTACTGGAAATGTTGGTACTCGTGTCCTTCTCGAGCAATTCCAGCGCTTGAGACTTCCCACATTCACGGGTTCTCAGAGACCCGAGGAGGCTGAGTTTTGGCTAAACCGCATCTCCAAGATACTACAGATGCTGCACTGTACTGAGGTAGAGCAGGTCGAGTTGACCACTTTCATGTTCGAGAGGAAGGCTAGCCTGTGGTGGGACAGTATACTACGGTCTGTTGTAGTGGGCTATGTGTGGACTTGGGCAGCATTTGAGTTCCGGTTCCACGAGAAGTATTACCCGCAGACCTACAGACACAAGCGGGAGGATGAGTTTTTACGCCTCAGGCAAGGAGGCATGACTGTTACTGAGTACGACCATCGCTTTACGGAGTTGGGGCCGCTTCATCCCGACCATCCTTGTTGATGAGCAAATGCGGATACGCCATTTTTCTAGGGGTTTGCGCCCTGATATATGGTCGAAGATGTGCTATATCAGTATACCTTCTTACGCGGAGCTGGTTCACATGTTTATGATGGCCAAGCAGGATGTTGATCGGCTGACACGTTCTCGTGGCATTATGGTTACGAGACCATGACCAGAGATGCAGAGCAGGCCTTTCTTAGGCAAGAGGCCTCGTATCGACTCTCCCCCTAGGGCCGTGGCACCAGTAGTTCCGATGCGGCACCCAGGAGTGACCTGTTCTTTCTGCAGGAAACTGGGTCATCTTGCAGAGAGCTGTTTTTCACGTATGAGGGCTAGCGAGTTCTCACCACCGCAGAGGCTGGATCGCCCTCACCCCCAAGCCATATCAGCTCCACCTCTACAGACTACCCATGCTCATCTATCTTTCAGACCTCCTGTATCACGCTTCAGGCCGCCTCAACGGCCCATGGTATCACAGCCCAGCCGATCACAGCAAGCTCGAGTGCATGCGCTTGTAGCTGAAGCACCTGAGATATCGATTACGGCCCCGATGGCTTTTGAGGGTATGACCCACATTCAAGATACACCCGTCTCCATATTGGTGGACACTGGGTCCATTACTTCTATCATTTCATGTGGAGCAGTTAAGCGTCTAGCTTTACATACTACTCCCACGAAGGGAATGAGACTCACTACGACTATTGGAACCTTTTTGGATGTCACACGGGTGTGTGAGGGTTACTCCGTGGATTTGGGTAGCAGAACAGTGTTCGTTGACCTCATTGTCGCCCCACTATGGCACTACGACATTATCTTCGGTATGAACTGGCTCACCAAGATGAAGGCAGAGATTGATTGCGATAACCGGGTGGTAACAGCCTATGGACCTGATGGCACGGTCTTTACTTTTCCAGTGCAGGTTAGTTGGCCATGTCGTGTTGGATGTTACGCTGCTTTACTAGAGCATGTTGATGGTCCGACGTTGGGAAATACGCCTGTGGTTCAGGATTTTGCAGGTGTGTTTGCATCGATTCCAGGTTTACCACCTCGGCGCGAGATCGACTTCACCATTGATCTTACGCCCGGTGCGACACCCATCTCCTTACCGACGTATCGCATGCCTCCGTGTGAGATGGAGGAACTACGGAAACAGATTGATGGGCTGGTAGAGAAAGGCTTTATATGACCTAGTGTATCTCCCTGGGGAGCACCTGTACTATTTGTGAAGAAGAATGATGGCTCACTACGGTTGTGTATTGATTACCGTAGGTTGAACCAGGTCACCGTGAAGAACAAGTATCCTTTGCCCAGGATAGATGATCTGTTTGATCAGTTGAAAGGGGTGAAGTATTTCTCGAAGATTGACTTGCAGTCAGGGTACCATCAGTTGCGCATCAGAGATGAAGACATGCAGAAGACAGCTTTCAGGACATGTTTTGGGCATTACGAGTTCTTGGTGATGTCGTTCGGTCTTACGAACGCACCGGCCGTGTTCATGGATTTGATGAACAGGGTATTTCAACCATTCTTATACCGATTCGTCATCATATTTATTGATGACATCCTGATATATTCCACAAGTCGGGAAGAGCACAAGGTACACTTGAGAGCGGTGTTGGATGCCTTGAGGAAGAACCAATTGTTTGAGCAGTATAAGAAGTACGACTTCTGGCAGGAGGAAGTCAAGTTCTTGGGACATGTGGTGTCCAAGGATGGAATAGCTGTGGACCTTGCTAAGATAGCCGCGGTTCAGGATTGGAAGCAGCCTGGCTTGGTTACCGAGGTGAGGAGTTTTTTTGGTCTGGCAGGGTACTATCGACGCTTCATTCGGGACTTCTCGAAGATTGTCAGGTCGTTGTCACAGTTGACGCATATAGATTTGAGGTTCGCCTGGAATGAGAAGGCAGAAGCAGCTTTTCAGGAGCTGAAGGACAGATTGATGTCCGCCCCTATGCTAGTATTGCCAGAGCAAGGGGTTAAGTACACAATATACACTGATGCATCTCGCATTGGTTTAGGTTGTGTCCTTATGCAAAAAGACAGGGTGATTGCATATGCCTCGAGACAATTAAGGAAGCATGAGAAGAATTACCCTACACACGACCTTGAGTTGAAAGCTGTCATCTTTGCATTGAAGCTCTGGAGACATTACCTCTACGAAGAGGAGTTCGAGCTTTTCTGTGACCACAAGAGCCTTAAGTATATATTCACGCAGCGAGACTTGAAAATGAGGCAGCGCAGATGGATGAAAACCTTGAAGGACTTCAAGTTCGAGGTCTCCTACCATCCTAGCAAGGCCAACCTTGTGGCGGATTCGTTGAGCCGCAAGAAGGCTATTACATTTGCAGCTCCGCTGATGATAGTAGAGTGAGATATGCTAGCTAGAGTTCGTGCGGGACTTCGAGTAGAAACTTACTGTAGATGAGCTATTTGAGTATGTCGCGCAAGTTCATGTGCGGCCACTTATTGATGATAGGATCATCGAAGCCCAGGAGGGTGACATGCGGTTGTCTGAGCTTCGAGAGCAAGCTAGCGATGCCGAGGACTCCGAGTGGAGAGTTGGCACAGATGGGGGTCTACGATACCATGGCCGCTTCTGTGTTCCTGATATTCATGACTTGCGACAGGAGCTCCTCGAGACTGCCCATAAATCGAAGCTTGCGATGCACCCTGGTAGCACGAAGATGTACTAGGACATGAGACAGTCTTATTGGTGGGATGACATGAAGACCCACATAGCAGAGTATGTTTCTCGTTGTCTGACGTGCCAGCAGGTCAAGGCAGAATATCACCGACCTCCTGGACTGCTTCAGCCCCTGCCCATAGCTGAATGGAAGTGAGATTTCATTTCTATGGATTTCATATCGGGGCTGCCGAAGACGAGGAAGGGACACGATTCCATCTGGGTGATTGTGGATCGGTTGACCAAATCGGCCCATTTCCTCCCTATCAGAGTCACGAACTCTGCAGACGAGCTGGCTAGGCTGTACATCAGAGAGATCGTGCATCTGCATGGAGTTCCCCCAGAGATCATGTCGTACAGAGACACTCGGTTCACATTTATCTTCTGGACTCGTATTCAGGAAGCGATGGGTGTGAAGTTGAAGTTCAGTATGGCGTTTCATCCTCAGACTGACGAGCAGACAAAGCGGGTGAATCAGATTTTGGAGGATATGTTGTGGGCCTGTGTCTTGGACTTCAAGGACAGTTGGGATGACTGTCTTCCTTACGCAGAGTTCGCCTACAATAACAGCTTTCAGGCGAGTATTGGTATGGCGCCATATGAGACCCTGCATGGTCATCCTTGCAGAGCACCACATTGTTGGGCTAAGGTTGGTGAGCGTAGTCGGATTGACCCAGAGTTGGTACAAGCGACCTCAGAGAAGATCGACATTATCAGGCGTCGACTTCTTACAGCGCAGAGCAGGCAGAAGAGTTATGCCGATACGAGGCGGCGACCGCTTGAGTTCGAGGTCGGAGATTATGTATTCCTTCGAGTTTTCCCTATGAAGGGAGTCCTTTGGTTTGGGAAGAAGGAGAAGCTCACACCGAGGTTTATCGGTCCATTTCATATCCTTGATCGAGTGGGTGCCGTGGCATATCGTCTTGCTTTGCCCACACCACTTGCAGCTGTACACAACGTATTTCATGTATCTATGCTGAAGAAGTACGTTCCTGATCCTTCACATATCATCAAATGGGAGCAGGTACAGCTGAATGAGGATGCTACATATGAGCTGCGCTCGACGCATATACTTGACAGGAAGGAGTAGGTACTGCGTAGCAAAGTGATTCCACTCGTGAAGGTACTGTGGACACATCATACAGAGAAGGAAGCTACGTGGGAGATATAAGCCGAGATCCGAAAGAACTACCCTCAGCTCCTCGAGGACTACGAAAAGGTACTAATTTCGAGGATGAAATTTTTGTTTAAGGGGGGTAGATTGTAACGACTCAAAAAATTCCGTACAATGGCCGAGTACCACCTCGACCAGAAATCACTTAGGATTAAATCCTTTAGAAATTTGACAAAGTTAACTAAGTGCTAAACTAGATTAGCCATGAAATCCATTTGAATCGCTTTAAATACGATCTATAAGACCCAAAACTTGTAGAATCATTGACGCTAGATTACCCTAAAATTTAGGATCAAACTCATTACCCGACTGCTCTCGAGAGCACATTGAAACTCCGTATCAGGTCTGGACCACACATCGGGAGTCCGAATAATACGAAGTTAAGGACTTGGGACCGCCTCACTGGGCTTGACAACCATCTCAGAAATCAAATCCAGACAGTGTCCCACGGCTGTTTGCTTGAATCTAGAGCGAGGAGTGTGAAAACCCTTGATTTTCTTTACAAAATAAATATATCGAATAGTAATCTGAGACTTGTTACTTGCGGACATTTTATAAGCAACCAGACCGTCAGAATCTGACCCAAATACACCCTCGGATCAGGAAAAATTTCATAAACATATTCATGTACTTGGAATTTCAGATCGAGATCCGCTGACCGTTGAACTGAAACTGGTCCGCCACGCGTGATCTGGGAATCTGACTGAAACGAAAACTTAACTCCACCTGGATCCAAGGTTGGTGAGCTTAAGTTCAACCTTTGGCTTAAGGAGGCCCACCAGAAGTCCTCCGTTGAGCTGGAAAAGGGTCGCTTTGGTTATAACCTAAGTATACCTTGACCATAAGTCTATTTTGGAGCATTTTTAGGCTATATAAGGACCTTAGAACCCTCTCTCTCACAGCCATACGAATTTGAGAGAAACCCTAGAGAGAGAAGAGAGAAAGTGTGAGAGAAGTGGGAGAAACTCCCTGCTACTATTTCCTGCCGCTACCCAAGCTCCACCACTCCATTCTTGTCACGTTTCTGGCGAATCCGACTTCGTTTCTAGGTAAGAAATCTTAACCCTAATCTGTTTTGGAGTTGTAAGGGTTGTAGGTTATGAAATAGCTAACCTATTTTATTCTATAGGTTATCAAACTACCGAATACGGAAGCTTAGCAAACCTATCATATTCGTTACGATTCTACGGAAAGAGATGAGGACTTTAGGTGTATAGGTTACAGTTTTCAACGCTTTCAATGTCAGATAATGCTAGATTCATGATCTACATGCAATTGCACATGTAGAAAGTGCTGTCTGTTTTCCGTTTCGATTAAAGATGAAGAATATGGAATTTTACATACTCTAGGTATTTGTAGAAAGTACCATATACGTATAAATTTTGGAAATGTATTTGCCATGATTATTTGTTGTATGAATATATTATACATGGATAAAATACTTCTTTGGCGAAGGGACTCGCCCTAATACATGTTTTGCTAATGTACACTATGTATGTAGAAATAGTGTATTCTAAGTGTTTGTGAAAATGCTTGTGAGAGTACGTGTTTGGATGATGGTGTCTCAGGTAGGTGTTGAGATGGGATTCTCAACTACCTTAGAGACGTGTATGATTTCCTCCATGTTGGTTGTTTACTTTAACCGCATACTTATGAAATATATGTGTTTGTATTCTTGTTTATATAGTGCTTTATAACATACTTTATAACATGCTTTATGATATGCTTGTTAACATGTTTGAATTACTTTGTTTATTATGCTTTACTCTACATGTTCTAAATAAGGATTGATTGAGTTTGGGACTATGTTTATAGTCCAGACAATCGGTACCAGACTTGAGATTGTGGTTGAGATTCTTTTCGCCACGTAGGATGTGTTTGATGAACCCGAGTCGTACTTCGGTTGGCGACAGTGGTTAGGCCACACGAAGTGCTTATGCACTTCATGTCGTTCAGTTGCTTGTACGCTCGAGCTAGTCAGGCTTGTCAAGTAACCCGATATGCCTAATGTATGTTCACCATGTTTGGACGCTACTGCTTGAACCTAGGGTACCAAACTTACCAGTGAAATCCCGTTAACCATGGTACCTCGATCCGCTAAGACTCATAAGCCGGGCATGGTGGTATGGGACACTGTGGTCGAGCTGTCGGCCTAGGCTGGGGCCATGTGCCTCCCCGTAGTGACCAGTGAGCAACCAGACTCGTGAGCCGATTATGGTGGTATGGGACACTATATTCGTGCTGTCGGCCTACATTGATAAGGTGATAAGGGAGTGGTGTAACCTTTGTACGTAACAGCCCTGGCAGCCCTTTGTAGTGACCTCGAGTATACTCTGAATTTGCGGTGAGGCGACGAGTTTTGCCGCAGTATATAGAGTATGAACTAGGCCTGTATCAGCTTAGTGATGAACTGTTAAAGAGGTGATGGGGGAGTAGTGTAACCTTTGTGCATAACAGCCCTGACAGCCTTTGCAGTGACCTAGAAATATACTATCGTATGAGATTATCTAGAATTGACGACCCTAGAATGGATCATGTTTGGGAATGATACAAGGGAGGTACCTTAGTTTCTCAATCCTGCTGTTTGAAAGGACTAATAACTACTCGGTAATCATGCTCATCATTACACTGCATGTGCCTGGTAGATGTGGAGCACTGAGGGATAAACGCATATCGCAAACGTAAGATGGTGTTGCATGAGGGTGGTTTGGCAAGGGCATTCATCATGTCATTTCACACTTGCATTAAATAAGAGTAGTTAGGATTGTTTGATTGTACTGCTTTATCATTACTGCTTGACTGAATTGATAACATGTTAACCTATGCTTTATTGTTCCACTGAGTTAGCTACTCACTCCCACGTTACGGGACGATGTTGTACACACCAACCAGACTCTGTCTCAGGTGTAGATGATACGTCGATTCAGGAGGCTGAGCCAGACTACGATGAGGACCAGGACGAGTTCTCATACATGCAGTACTCAGACGGCTTTGCTTAGGCTGACTGGATCGCGGGGATTTCAGGATTTATCTTTTTAGTTGTATTTTGACCTTTTGATTCAGAAACAATATATGTATATGGTTACTTAGTTAGTGTTCATACTTTGGAGATTGAGATGGTTTTGTTTCTTTACATACCTTATATATACAGTTTCAGTCTTCCGCTTGCCTTTATATAATTGATCTGGAGTATGAATTACTGTTTTGGTATAATCTCACTCATGTTTATTGCACTGACACAGACAACATTCAATCATCATCATCTATGTTGCATAAGTGATGTTCTGGAACTCGAGAGTTGAGTTGCTACTCGACCCTCGAATTTCACGGTGTTACAGCCCACTTAGATGTTTGTGAGAAATCCAACCCCTCTATCCATTTTTTAAGCCCATTTTATAGCGTGAAACCAAAAATGAGGAGGATCCAAAACTCAAGTAGGCCACACGAGAGGAAACAGTGGAGATTTAGTGACCACCGTTAAAACATTTATATGGCCATAAAAGTTTTGTAACGGTCTAATTTTTTGGTGTTTTCACTTTATCTGAGTGAAAATGACCTTATAAATGGTTTAGATGGCATATAACCAGCAAGGTGGAGCTTAAGAAGGTTTCAACAGTGGACATTCCTTTCCCCACTATTTCATATCCTATGGCCCACTTGAGTTTTGGATCCTCATTTTTGGTAGCATGTCTTAAAATGAGATTAAAAAATGGATGGACGGGTTTGATTTCTCATAAACATCGCAGTAGGCCCCACCCAAAATCCTTGCGAAGGAACAAAAGGCTTTCGCAGGAAATTCGTGTCCCGGATTTGCTATTAACAGTGACAACATTTGCTACTGAATTTATGTGGGCCTGACCATGAGGTATGTGTTATATCCACATTGTCCTTCCATTTGGAGAGATATAGTTTAAAGCTCAAGTGGACCCCACAATAGAAAATAGTAGGGACAATGACGCCCACCATTGAAATCTTCTCAAGGCTCATCACAATGTTTATTTGAGATCCAACCTATTCATAAGTTAACATAGACATAAAAGAAGGGAAAGCACAAGTATCAGCTTGATTAAAAAAACTTTTATGGCCCCCCCTAGAAGTTTTTAACGGCAGGTGTTCAATCCCCATTGTTTTATGTGGTGGAGTCTACTTGGGCTTTGGATTTGACTTATGTTCATGTTCTAAAATAATCCCTTTAAATGGATGACTCAACTTGAGCTTTAGATTTGCCTCATTTTTTAGCTCATGTCCTAAAATGATCTCTCCAATTGGATGGACGGTGTGGATACAACACATGATGATGCATCATGGTAGGGCCATAGAATTTGGTATCGTTAATCCCTAAGAAATCTTTTCTTCCCTAAGTTTTCGTATCGGCTCGATACAAAAATTTAACCCGTATTAGCTAATACAAGGTTAATCGGCATTGACATAGGCCAGTACGCCCATAAAAGCTCAATTTTGATTTTTTTTTTTTTCAAAATTTCACTCATATCTTCTCTCTCTCTCTCTCTGTCTCTCTCTCTCTCTCTCTCTTTCATTTAGATTAGGGAAGAAGCTTAAAAACTCATTTTAAGCTAGATCTAGACATATTTTGGGATCAAAACAAATGATTTGAATGGGTATTTGACAAATTGAAGTGAAGTGGACCATTATGGGAAAAATCGGAGAAAAAAACCTTCACTTTTTTTAATATTTTCATATTCTTTTTGTTGTATTTCAAAGTAATGGACCCTAGTTCACCAAATCTTACTTGATTTGTGTTTAATTAGGGCCCATTTAGTTGACCTTTAACAAGTCAAACCGACAGATATCATTCTCATAAAAGAGTATTTTGATACACCATCATCTGCTTGTCCAAAATACCCAAAAAAAGAAAAAGAAAAAAAAGAAAGATCGATTCTTGAATATCATATTATTCTCTTTTTTCTGATATTTGCCGTAATTATTTGGCTTAAAAACAACCAAACCAATATGACCCCGATACCGATAGGCAACGTTGTTTTGTATCATTTTTTTGTCGGGCCGATACACCGACCGATACCGACATTCAAATATTGTATTATCGCACATCCTTCTTCTTCGCTTCTCCTGTGTCGCGCCGCCGGATACCTAAATGTTACAGCTCCGAACTCTCTAAGATCTCTCTGAAGCTTCTCACTTATGAATGAATCAAATGAGAGGGGGAAGGGTATTTATAAGCTTTCATACGTGTGAGCTATAAATCTGCATAACAAAGCAATGTTGCGTGATCGCGCAATAATCAGCTAATCCCTGGAGCATGCTTGTAGATAATTATTATTGGTGGAGCATATTCAACAAATCCGGATTAGAAAGTGAATTCAATTGAAAGAAAGTAATGCTTAGAGTGACAATTGAAACAATAAAAACACAAACATACTATAAAGAAGTTATGACTTAAAAGCCAACAATACATAACCTAACACATCCCTATTTTATGAATGACCGCAATCTATAGCACATGTATATGCAATTGTCATGCTTTGGTAATCAACTGTACACAAACAACGGGTTTGAATTATGGCACTCTTTAAGCTCCCAACTTTAGCCATGTGCACTAGACAATGTCTATTTCTAGATGCTTAAGTATTAGGCTTCATAAGTTGCTCAAGTTTTAAATAACTTCCCATAAAAGAAAAAGAAATCCACAGATTTTTAATTCTCTTCCGTTTATATTTCGTGGGGATTTTACCAAATTCATAGATTTAACCCTAAAACCCTAAGCCCTAAAGCCCTAAACCTTAAACCCTAAAAACCTATAACCTCAAACCCTAAACCCTTGTTATCCTCTTATTTTCTCTCTCTCACAAGGTACTTCTCTTCTCATCTCTCTTTTTCATCTTCCTCTCTCTCTCTCTCTCTCTCTCTCTCTCTCTCTCTTTTAATGATTCTAAACCAACTTAGACCTAACCTACACCCAACTGAACCAAAGCTCTAGCTATGAACAATACCATGGGAACAGTGTCCATACGAACAACCCCAATCTATGGCCCCCTTGCTTTGAATCTTCGACTTCGTTCTTCCCTTTTATCCCCTTTACAAAACCCCTATATATAAACCCCAAACCTAACCATAGCATTCTCAAATCCCAAAATCTTCAATCTTTCTAAACACTAATCCCCAAATCTAAACCTTACTATGAATTCCCCCAAAATTCTATTACCCTACCTAATTTCCCTTATTTTCCCTAAACCCTCAAATACCTATCCCCAAAATTCTTAATCCTCAAATCCCTATATTGAAACCCTAAAAACTTATTCCCTACATTCCCTACCTCTTGAAACAACCATAAACATGCAAAACCTTTACAACTCAAGTGATTCCATGAATGTTCAGATTTGATACCTGCGCTAAGCAAGAGTCTTATCTTCTACCTGATCCTAATTACTTGATACTTTGCAAGAATCACATTGCGGGTCTGTTAGGTGTTTTGAACCTTAACTTGTTATAAATCTGAATTTTTTTAATTGTGGTAGTTTAAGATTATTTTGTCTTTTGCTTACTCTAGGTAGTCCACTATCTAGTTTCAACGCATCATATTAAGTTAGATCATCCTGTCTTGCATCCCATGCTGATTTGACCAAAATGAGTTTAGGGGATTAGCTTAGATTTTATGACTGTGGAAAACTTGACCAAGAATCAAGCTTTTATACCTTCAACTGTACGAGAACTGCCATGATGGAAAATTGGCACTTCCAAAGACTTGTATAAGATCGACCACCATAGAAAAGACATGAAGATTGTTCAGAATCCCTATGCAATGCTACAAAAAAGTGGCATATATCCATAAATTGACACAACAAAAAAGAAAAAAGAAAACAAAAAATAAAGGAGGTACCACAATATCAAGTTGATTAAATGAATATTTACCTGTTTTAAGAGTTTCAATTTCGGCCATATTTTCTTTGACTTCAATTGGGAGAGGTGAAGCACGTAACCAATCTTGTGCACAAATTAAGCACTCCACAAGCTTAGGGGTAAGAGAAATACAAAATTGATCTAGGACACGACCTCCAGTACTAAAAACATATTCGGAAGCAATGGTATATATGCGATGGCTAAAATATCCCATGCAACTTGAGAAAGACCTTTGTACTTTGAACTATTTACCTTCGACTAACTCAAAATTTCAAAGTTTAGATCATCATTTTCATAAGATTCTTCCAAAAATTTATCTACTTCTGACTTGTCTCCATTACTCTCTTATTCTTTTAAATGTTTTGAAACTATAAATTAATTGATCACTTGCACTAATACTTGATTGGTAAACCTCCATGTCATTAACAATTTGACTTGAAGAAGAATCAACTGACTGAAGGTTTTGATACTCATCATAAATATGATTGAATGTCTCTCTTACCTTCTTAGTGAGCTCAATAACCATGGCAAGTACGTAAACTTCAGAATAACAAAACTTTACATATTTTAATTTTGTAACGGGGATCCAACACAACGACAATCAATAACATTATATTCACTTTTTCAATATTTTTCCAATACTTATCAAATTTAATCTTCATTTTTCTTAACCAGGGTATTTCAAGTAGAATCCAAACTGATTGACCATTTGGACAAGAAAGTTTCAATGCCACAAACTTCATGAAAATATGAATTAGAAGTGACATATAAAGAACCAGACATGCGAATAGTGGCATCATAGAATTTCTGCAAAAAAAATTGTAAGAATTTGAGCATCATCCCAATTACTAGTGGTAGGATGTCCATCATGAAGTTCTATGGTGAAATGTGGATCTTCCTCTTATAATCTCTCAAATGCTTTTTAAAACTTTGTTGCAACATCTAACATTAGATACATGGACTTCCACATAGTTTGAACATCTAGGCATAAATAACTTTTATATGTTATCCTCTCATTGTTACACATACCTTGAAGCATTGTTCTTTTTGTGGAGAACTCTTAACATACCTCACGGCCCCACGAATTCAAGTTAATGAATCTTTTAATTTAATTAACCCATCTTTCACAATTAAATTAAAAATATGTGCACAACAACTCATGTGAAATAATTCGCTGCCTAAAATGAAAGTGTCGCTCTTCTTAGACGTATTTCTCTTCAAATATGCAATAGCAACATCATTGGAACTTGCATTATCCACAGTAAGCATGCATAGTTTCTCTATATCACATTCCATCAAACATGCCTCCACCACTCGACCAATTTCCTCACCTTTGTGACTAGAAATCACACAAAAGTTTTAAATTCTTTTATGCAATTTTCAGTCTCTATCAATAAAATGAGCTGTAAGGCACATGTAAGAAATGTTCTGCACAGAGGTCCATGAATCCGTAGTGAGACAAAGTCTTTGATTTGAGTTCATTGACAAATCTTTCAAATTTTTTTCTCAATCACACACAATGTCATACAATCCATTGTCATTGTAGTACGTGACACTATTTTAAAATTAGGTTGCATCATGCTACAAAAGTAATGAAAACCTTAATGCTTAACAAACTTAAAAGGCAACTCATTTATGATTATCATTTTTGCAAGCGCTTCTTTACATAGATCTTGGTCAAATTTCCAAACACCAAGGGTACTACCACCATTTTATGATATTGATTGCATTGACAAAAGTCTTTGTTTATTGTCTTTATTGTGAAAAATCTTGGGACACTTTGAAATTTATTTTCTTAAAGAGCTAGTCTCATTCTCACTCGACCATGCATAGGCTGAATTACAATAGTTACATCTATCACCTTTCTCTTTTCCATCCCTTTCATTTACAATTTTGGTAAAATGATCCCAAAACTTCAGATTTACAACTATTTTCTTTAAGAGGACATTCCTTTGTCTAAGAGAGAGAATTAGCAATAGTGGGCTCCTGAGGATTATTTATCTCTCCATTACTTGACATCAAATAAGAAACACAAAAATAATAAAATAATTACCAAAAATCAATAAAACACCCAACATTTAATAAAATATTTACCAAAAATCAATAAAATTGATAATTACCATCGGGAGAGAATGATGATGAAGCTGTTGTTGAAGTTCACAATGAGATGACTGAGATAGAAAGAAGTCAGTGGCAGTAAGGGAGCTGGTGGCTGGCCAGTGTGGAAAATGGAGGGAGAAAGAGGTCAGCAATCTTGAGGCGGTAAGGGGGCCGGTGGTTGGCTGATGTGGGCAAAGATAGAGAGGGAAAGAGAGAGCGATAGAGAGAAACGCCAGTGTTGAACCGTCGGCGCAAGTGCTGGTGGGTATAGAGAGAGATGTTGTGTAACACCCCGAACTTTTTAATACCCGAGTATTGAAAGTTCTTGAGTGTTATCATGAAGTTTAACTTAATATGTACATGTGAACAATATCAATTTAGCTATCCTAACCCTACACATATTCTCCAACATGAATCTGACCATTAAGAATGGTCTTTGTTCATAAATCAAGTTGTCCGACCGTTGATAATATGGTTTGCTATATGTACATTCCCTTAACTAAATTGGTGAATAACTTTTTATCCATAATGATTTAGATGTAAGTTCTTTTGTAAAAATTGTTTAGAAATGAGCATATAACCATGTAGAACCATTAGATCTCACAAAACTCTTAGATCTGCAATAATTATGAAAATGTCATTAACCTATACCCTTGAATTCCAAATAAAATATTTCTCGTGATTCGTTTCATGTGAAATTTTATACCGGGCCTAATTATCATAAATTAACCATACACATTGAATTTTAGCACTCAAATCATTGTAAAAGTGGCCCAATTAACAAATAAGCCCTTAATTGTTGATTTTGGTGTCCATCGAGTAAGGAATGCTCATAGGTAGCTGTAGTTAGGGGTGCACACGGGTAGGTTCGGTCCGATTCTGGGGTGAAACAGAAATCGAACCGTTCCTAACAGTTCTAGGATTTTTAGAACCGGAACCAGACCATTAGCAACCTATAATCGAACCGGAACCGGACCTTGAAAACCAAATCGGTTCCATGGTTCTGGGCTTTTTAATATCCAGCCCAACTGGTATGAGATGCATTTATATCCACCATACATCCAAGGACTTCATCACAGGAAACGGTGGAGGTAATGTCTCTTATGAGTTGCATTTATTTTTACCTACGGTTGCTAATTCTACAAACATTTGGGACCCACAAGGTCAGAAGCAAGAAGTTTTGTCTGACTGGGTTTTGAAGTCATAATTCATATATGGAGAGCTAGCCAACTGCACTCTTGAGGGATGGCAAGGATGGCTGCTAGATTGATTGGATTGGTTGTATTAACTTCCCTCATTTACCTAGTTAGTAAGGATCATCTAACAAAAGTCATTTTTTTAAGGGATGGCCAACCGGGTGATTGACCCAGACGGCGAGAGAGAGGGAGACAACGAGAGAAAGAGATAGAGAGAGAGAGATGACAAGAGTGGCTGGGGGCTTAGGTAACCGCACGTAGATAGAGAGAGAGATGACGAGAGAGAGGGAGACGACGAGAGAGAGAGAGAGAGATAGGTTTTTTTTCCTGGTTTTAAACATAAGTTCGGATCGATGGTTCGAATCTATAGTTCAAGTCCACGGTTTGGATCCATGGTTCGGATCAATGGTTCGGTTCGGTTCTACATGCCCTTGAACCGTATCCAACGGTTCTTGGATTTTTGGAACCGGAATCGGAATCGGTGCAGTCTAGAACCAGACCAAATCGGACCGTTTGATTGGTTCCGGTCCGGTTCCACGGTTTTACCGGTTCAATGTGCACCCCTAGCTGTAGTAAGATATTTTCCTCCATATGAACGACTTGGATTGGCCATCATATGGACCAAGTGTAAAATATGAAGACCCCACTTCGGTAGGCTTTTACTTAGCCGCGAATTTATCCTTTTAAGGCTTACCAACTCTGTATAAACCTAGATATTCAGATATAACCACTTCCTGCCATCCATCGCAACTCAAACTTGGACCACACCTTGGCCTCACATGACTACGATATCATACAAAATTTGGACCCCGATCTATGATCCTACACCGTTGAACGCTGAAGTCAGTTCCTTCCTTTTGACGCAAAAGGTGATATTTTAGATTTAGACTTTTCCCACCATCCATCAACCACCAAATTTCATCCAACCACTTACATATCTTGACTACACATTCTCCCCATC
Organism: Magnolia changhungtana; assembly: GCA_030180095.1. NCBI lineage: Eukaryota > Viridiplantae > Streptophyta > Magnoliopsida > Magnoliales > Magnoliaceae > Magnolia > Magnolia changhungtana. The sequence goes on from JASAUF010000662.1 coordinate 4,036,455, forward strand.
ATTGAACGTGGACCGTTAATTAAGATCAAGTCCATTTTGACACTCACAAGGAAAACTTCCAAGATAAGCTTATTTAAGGCTCAAATTACTTCATATTTGGGCTTATGGGCCAACATGATCTGACTAGACTGATGAGTGGAATAGATTTCTTGAACATGCATCTTAGTGGACCCCACTTATTCCGTACAACCGAACTGAAAAAGTGTAACTTTCACCCGCTGTAACAGCGAACGAAAAAATAGATCGAGAGAGAAATTCACTCCCAAGAACTCTTAGTTTTGGAAATCTGCAGCTGTTCTGAACTGTTCAAATTCTAATGAAGTGAGTTCTGACTCCTTCCAACAAGGTTAGGAGTCGAGAGCATCGAGATGAATACGACACCTCCGCCGTTCTTCCCGGAATTGAGTCGCACCGTGTAGGAACTTCTTCTGCGCAAACCACTAAGCAAAGGCCTTTGAACCTTCGATTGCATGGGCCAGGGAGCATCATTTGATCAATCCGAACCTTCCAGGAGAGTCGGTTCGAAGGATGAATGATGAAAACTGAATCTGCCATTAAAGAAGGGGTCATCTTCCTCGTTTGAACGATGATGTTGGGTCGTGAGAAACATCACCATTCCAAGATCCAAGTCATCCATCTGATGGCCCATCCGGACACGATCTAACTTCCAAAAGAAAGAAAGGAGAATCCTACAAGGACCGAAATCAGTGGAAGTCATAAACGACACTTGCACCGTTCGCTTCCGCACGATACTTATAGCATAACTTGTTGTTTTAACATGACACAGACTCCCTTTCCTGTGACAAGATTGGTCGAAACCTACATAAAAGAACCCTCTAACAGTGATCGTCCAACAAGTAGAGGATCATAGGGAAGAAGTTGTCCAATGACTATTTTTCCAAGGGAATCAGAGAAAGAAAGAGAGAGAAAGAGAGGTAGAGAGAGAGGAGTTCGAACATTGAACCGAGTTGGGTTCGGACAGGTTGTGATGCTGGTAGGGGTGTACACGGGTCGGGCCGAGTCGAAGCCTCGGCCGTCTGGAGGCCGTTCATGCAGCCACACAAGGCTCGAACCCGATCGGGCCTAGTCACCGGGCCAACATCTCCAGCACGAACCGGCCGGCGCGAGTTCGGGCCAGTTTCGAACCTTACAGCAAGTTCATGGGAAGGGCTTTGGCAGGTAATCCACGTCCCATTACAAGGCCCTCGATCAACGCTTTAGATAGTTGAACTATATACTCCATAAAAAATCGAACTAGTTAGGACATTTACATACATTTGACAAAGTATAAAATAAAACACTTTATACAAATTAAATACAGTTATACACGGGTCGGGCCAGGTCGGGATGGGTCGGGCCGGGCCGAGTCGGATTTCGGACTGAGTCGGGCCGAACTGGGAGGTATCCGAACTCGGCCTAAACTCACTTTCGGGCCTAGAAAATTGGCCCGTCTAACTTGAACTCGAAAGAGAGTCGGGCTTTTTCGAGCCGGGTCAAGCGAGCTAACCGGGCTAGACCGGTTTGTGTACACCCCTAGATGCTGGTTTGCCCAGGTTCTCTGTTCAATCCTCTAGGAAGAAGAAGAAGAAGAAGAAAGTGAGAGGAAGGAAGAAGGGAAAAAAAAAAGAAAAAAAAAAGAAGAGAAGAAGTAGTAGAAGAAGAAGAAGAGCAAGGGAGAAAGATCCTTGTTAGCCGAGTTAACTCAGTGGAACCACTAAGTCCAGTAATGAGTGAATCTGGTTTGGATCGATTGTAGTCAGCCATGCCAAAAGGTAAGTCTCCTGGTGAAGATCTTCCTTCTAGTTTTCATAAATGTCGAGTTTCATTCAATTTTGAACTCATTACCATGAAAGTTGATCAACTAGTGAGTCCAACCGAGTTGACGCAGAGAATAGACTTGCTGAAGCGTTTACTAGATTGAGAATAGACACTGGGCAAGGTTAATTACCCATCTAAACTATACCCTAGTTTAAGTTTTATTCGTAACCAGTATAAACTATCTTTGACAGAACCCTAGACTAAATCTTAACCATATAAGTTTTGTGATTTAAGGTGTGTCTATGACCGTCTACTGTTGAGGGTCAAATATTTCATATTGAACCCCATTTATATCTTGGTTTTATGAACATGATACTGCTTAATGTATTATTTTACTCATGTTTGTGTCGCAAAGTGAATTTGAGAGCTTGGACTGGAAAGGTGCTAAAAGCATGGATTTGACGCTCAAAGATCACCAATGCAAAGAATGGATCTTATGATACAAAGATTAAAGATTTCAAGGTCCCAAGATTCAAGAAAACCAAGAGGAGAAGGAACGAAGTCGAAAGAACAAGTGCAGAATTCATATTGACTATGTTATTGAGCACCGTTCGATGACATCGAAGCTATCATTCGATGACATCGAACACGGGTTGATGACATCGAATTTATGAAAGAAAATCGAGTTGGTCACTGGACAAATTAAAGACATTATTCGATGACTCGAGGACTTGTTCGATGACTCGAAGCGCTGCTCGATGGCATTGAAGCCAGTTCAATAACATCAAATTTAATGAGAAATTTTGGCAAAACTCGCTGGACACATTGGGCACCATGTTCAATTACTCGAAATCCTCCTTGATGATATCGAAGACCTGCTCGATGACATCAAATTTATTGGAGAAATTGAAAAATTCGCTGGACTGTTTTGAACGTATTATTGATTCCTCGAAGACCCCCTCGATGACATCGAAGACATCTTCGATGACATCAACATCGAACACGGGTTGATGACATCGAATTTATGAAAGAAAATCGAGTTGGTCGCTGGACAAATTGAAGACATTATTCGATGACTTGAGGACTTGTTCGATGACTCAAAGCTCTGCTCGATGGTATTGAAGCCAGTTCGATGACATCAAATTTAATGAGAATTTTTGGCAAAACTTGTTGGACACATTGGGCACCATGTTCGATTACTCGAAAGCCTCCTCGATGATATTGAAGACCTGCTCGATGACATCGAATTTATTGGAGAAATTGGAAAAACTCGCTGGACTATTTTGGATGTATTAACGATTCCTTGAAGGCCCCCTCGAAGACATCTTCGATGACATCGAAGGTAAGTTTGATGACATAGAAGATTACGCAGTCCGGACGAAGTTAAGCAGCGCGGAAAAAGCACATATAAAAGTCACTTTAGATGACATCGAAGGCATTTCAATGTCATCGAAGCACTTACACAGAGTTGCATGGAATTACGTGGAGTGCATAAATTTGAGGCGATTTTCAGATTTTTTTTAAGACGGTGGGAAAGGAGGTATTGTTCAACTATAAATAAGAGTCCCCAGGGATCCCTGGGTATCTATCTAGGGTTTGGAGGAGCAAAGCACAAGGGTGGAGAGTTGTCACCAAGCGTTTTTCTTCTTTCTTCCTTAGTTTTTCATGTTTACTTATAGGGTTTTAGATCCAATAATGTCTATGGTTGGCTAAACCTCTTAGCTAGGGCTAAGATGTGAAGCTTGTAGTGTGATAGGATGTTTCTATTGCTTTGATTCTTATTTATGTTGAACTTCATGGATTCTAATTTGATTATTCAAGGAATACTTCTAGTTTTTAATGGTTTGTTATAACTTAAATTACAATAGATCTACAATAGCTTTAAGTATCTTCTTATTCCTTTTTTAGATTGTGGGATTGGTAAATCCTGTTGTTTACCATCGTCTCATGGGCATGGTTTGGTGATGGAATCCCTTCCAACTTTCATAATTCTCCATCTATTGAAAATTAAGTCTACAGAAGTTCAGTTTTAATTTTAACTGCTATATCTTCCACTTGGATAGGCTAGGACGCCAATTCCAATTGTGTTACTTGAATCAAGCAAGAGGGCTCCCCGATCTCTACAAGTGGATCCTTGGAAACCCTAGTTGCCACCTTTAAATTCCATAATTTAAAACACTTTAATCACAATTACTCTCTTAATCACTTCAGAATTAGTTTATATCTTATCTTAGTTCTACTTCTAGTTAATTTTAGAAGAGTACAAGTTTCAGTCCCTGTGTATTAGACCTCGGTCACCGATATTATTACTGTATCGCGACCCTGCACTTGGGGTTGTGAACATCTACCAACCTTCAAAGGTGATTCCAATAATGAGGTGAGAGATTCCTTTAAAGATTACCTTGATTTAAGTTGATATGATTTATCTTGCCTTTTTACATGCTTTCATGTTATTATGATTCTCTCCCTGTAATTGTTTAATTTACCACCAACAATTATTTACCGCTTGGGAATTATGATAAGATGTTAATTACGGGTGATCTTTATTATTTTATGTGGGGCGATGAATACAAGCCTTGCCCTTGCCTTTATCAAATTTGTTGAGTTAGTCCTTGCTACTATCCTCTTTGTCGGGTTACCCATTGTTACTCTCCTCTTTTATTGAGTTAGCCATTACTACTCTCCTCTTTGTTGAGTTAGACATGTTATTCTCCTCTTTTATTACGTTAACCCTATGCTATCTACCTTTAAGGCTTAGGCATGTGTCTTGGAATTACAAAACTCTCATGATTCAATTTATTTTCTCTTTGGTGCAAGTACTATGTTGGAAATCCCACTTCTAGCGATTAAATAAATATCGTGGATGTAATGCGGTTCGGGTAGCCCCCTTGGTCAGCACGTAATTCCATGATTTTTGGATAGTAGTACACAAATCGATGTAACTAATTTACAATGCGTGTTACATCACTTCCAGGATTGGATGTTGCAAATAGTAGCTCTATGAACAAATCATGTCACGTAATTCATCCGAGCCATGTGTTGTGCTGCCTTGGGATACTCGCGTAAATCCACATTAACGTGGGACACGCCGTCGAATCTCTGTATAATGGGATGCGGGGCGAGTCGGATAACTCTAAATCATTTTCCACATGTGTCAATCGCTAAGTGTGATGAACCGCATATACTTTGCTAGGCATATATCTCATATAGGTTGCTTGCGCATATTGATACCTCTCATAGTTGTGGAGTATGAGACGTATCAGGACCCTTACATTACTCTTATGAATCTCTTGAATTATTGTTAAACTTAAAGGATAACCATCACTATGAGTAGGGCATTGACCCTCTCCAACCGTACAGATGATGCAGGTGATGTACAAATTAAAGACCTAGAGGATCATCTCCCTATGGAAGATTATACTGAATGAATAAGAAGATAATTTTATGATCTACTTTTATATTTATGTTGCAAACTCAATAATGTAACAAGCTTCCATTGAGAGGGCATTTGATTATTTGTTAAATTCTTTTGCTCAAATGAAATAATAAATATAGTCGATTTTATTCTCGTGAATGGTTACTTTCATCAATGTAACTGGATGTGATCTAAATTAAAAAAAAAATATGATGCAATTTTTAAAGCACCCAATTCATTTAATCATTAACACCCAGTTTTCTTAGGCACGAGTATAAACTCTGGCTGTGAAAATTTGAGATGTTATATGTTGTCGGTGGGTATAGACGAGAGAGAGGGGGGGATGACCATACGTGAAGGTGGAGCCACAGTGAGGGTCGGTGGGTGTTGGGCAATGGCCGGTGGTTGTCTTAAGAGAGAGAGAATGGGGTGAGGGGGCTGGGCGGTGTGAGGTGCTTAAGAGATTAGTGTGTTTAGTTTTTATGTTTAATTATTTTTTAAAATATTTATTGATTGGATAGTCCGGTTCCAAGTTCGGTTCTATGGTCCGGTTTGGTTCTATAGAACCCCAAACCGAGAACCAAACTGAACTAACCGGTTCTTTGATTTTCGGAACCAGAACCGGAACCAGTGCGCTTCAAAACCAGACCAATCCATGCGATTTGGTGGATTCCAATCCGGTTTACTAGTTCTGGGTGCACCCCTAATATTTGCACATGCATGCCACATTATAGTGTACTGGTGTGATAGGTAGGGTTGTATATGTGTGTGGACTTGATGAATTTCAATGGAATATCTAGAGAACAAGTTGCAAACATTATAGTGTTATGTCATGCAATTCATTTTCTCCCATGCATCCTATCTACAACTCTAAACCCTTGCTTTGTGTTCCACTGTTACATCACGCTTATTTATTCAACTGGAACTAAACACAAACAATTTCCTCAACCATCTTCAAGTATAGATTTTTGCATACGTCTGAAATAGCATTTGGTCCTTGCTGGTTCCATTCTCAAGAAATATCCTATGGGGCAGCATGTCCTGACTAAACGACTCGACACAGTTAAGGAGGACTGATTATGTAGTGACAGAAGACAAAGGAGTAGAGAGGGTATCTTCTAAAAAGGAGAGGGGTGAAGGGGAAGAGCTCTAAGAAGGAGAGATGGGTCTTGCAAGGGGGAGCTGGAGAGTAGCTTCGAGATCAATTCCTCAAGCGAGTCCCTTTCCATTTATTTTTTTTTTACACCGCTGTCATGCTTGATAGAGATAAGTATTTCGAAGCTTTTCGAGGGATTTTATGGGGGAATGAGCTTAGTTCATTTTCTTCTTAAGGAGATATTTTCTAGGAGCAAATCCTTGATGCCACCACTCCATGCTTTAATCCTTGAGGGAAGGTGCATGCATATGCAATTGGCATGGGGATTCTTGCACTACTTGCTAATGAGGTCGAGGTATTGTTGGTGTGGGTTCCAATCTTTCACGTAATTCTGATCTCTATTTTATATTTTGGTAATAACAATGAAGATAAAGAAGCTGTAGAGAGATTTCCTTTGGGAAGGAAAGAAGAGATGCACATCTCATTAAATGGAAATACCTTCTCTCTCTCTAGAAGTCACTTGCTACTCTGGTAGAGTGTGATGGTTGTTATTCAGCCACCTAAAAATTGCTAATTTAGAATAAATGAACTCAATTTAAACCATCCATTTTTATTTTTATTTTGAGAAAACATAGATAGGTCATATTTAAAAAATCATATTTATTAAACTGTTATAACCTATGATTACTAGGAAGTTGTTGTTGAATTGGGACCATTGAATGATTTTTGTGACCGTCCCTTAAATGTCCATCAATCATCTAATGGGAATAAAATAAAGTACAAATTTTTTGTTTTGTTTTGATGTTTATCTAAAATAGTTCCCATGTCGTTGATGGTATATTTTAGGTAACAAGCATGTCATGTATGCAATTTTTTGATACCTGTGTATTAGCTTTCACGCCCATCCAAAGTATAAAAAAAAAATTCTTGTGAAGTGGGAGAAATGGAATGCAATAGATGCACAAGCAACGGGGCCACCAGCTTAGTGACCTTTCTGGTGTACTATATCAAAAGTACATGGAAACGAATTGGCTACTCCCCTGCCACCAGCCCATGGCTGGTGGTCGGTGCTCTGTAGGTCCCACCATGATGTATGTGTTTCATCCATTCCGTTCATCCATTTTTACAAATCATTTTAGGCTTGATTTCAAAAAAAGAGAGGGATATAAATCTCAGGTGGACCACACCACAGAAAAACAATAGTTATTGGATACTCACCATTAAAGTCCTCCTAGGGCCCACTGTACTGTTGATTTGACATTCAATCTGTTGATTATGTCATACAGATCCAGATGAAGGGAAAAAACAAAAATCATCTTGATCCGAAACTTTTATGACCCCCAAAAAGTTTTTAATGGTCAACATTCATTCAACACTGTTTCCTGTAATGTGGTCAACTTGAGATTGGGATATATCTAATTTTTGGTCTCATACCATAAAATGATCTAGAAAAATAGATGGACGGCATGGATGAAATACATACATCGTGGTGGGGCCCACAGAGCACCGACCACCTGCCATTGGCTGGTGGCAGGGAGTAGCCAATCCGTTCCCATAGTACATGGCCTTGTGGATAATCAATCCACAGCCAAGGTAGTATCAAAAGTTTTCCTGTGACAATGCACATAGATGGTCAATTTAATCATGGCCATCGATCCTGCCATGTCTGTGGATTGTTGGGAACATGGGTAGGGCATGCTTAATGACCCAACCATTCAGGATCGGTAACTTGACTGCCTCTTTCATGGATGGTCATTGTGGGCCTGTAGTAGCTGGAATTAGCCAATTGAAATAAAGTTGGATCCATGCTATTTACTAGGGGTAGCAATGGGATAGGCTAGGGCAAGCCTTAACTCAGCCATAGTCCCATGCGTTGGCCCTAGCCAACTCTGATAGGAAAACAATAAAATAATTAAATGCTTAAAAGACTCCAATATAAAAAGAAGTTTTAGGGATATGCATTTGGCTCACGGTGTTATATGGGATTAGGTGGAATGGACTTGCATTTGGTATCGTCCAAATTCCACCCTACGTTTGGGGAGGGAAAGGGTGGGATTAGGTTAAATGGATTTCCATTTGGTCCCTATTGGATTAGGATGACTACCACACAAATTTTTGAAAAGATTTGTAGATGTGAGCAAGTTCTGTAGGTCCCATCATGATGTATGGATTATATTCACACCGTCCACCTATTTTTCGAGATCATTTTAGTGCATAGGCCCAAAAATCAAGCATATCCAAAGCTCAAGTGGACCTCACCATAGAAAGCAGTGGGGATTGAACGGCTACCATTGAAAACTTCTTGGGAGCTACTAAAGTTTTAGTTCAAGCTAATATTTGTGTTTTCCCTTCATCCATGTATGTTTAACCTTATGAATAGGTTGGATGGAAAATAAACATCACAGTGAACCCTAGGAAGATTTCAATGGTGGGCATCATTATCCCACTGCTTTTTATGTTGTGGTACACGTAAGCTTTGGATCCACCTCATTTTTGAGTCCATGTCATAAAATGAAGTTGCAAAATGAATAGTCGGTACAGATATAGCACATATATGTTATTCTTAATGATTTCAGATGATAGTTGGTATATATATTCAATGGGCAACAAACTAACAACTGAATACCACCATGACACAAACAGGGCATGGAGTTGTGTTTGTACCATGGTATCCCATGATAATAGGCGACAGTCCCTGTCATATGTAATAATTATAACTTTTTAATCCCATACCACCTAATCCCATCTAATACCATGCGCCAAACACCCTTAAACTGTTTGTCCTTTTTGGGTAATGATGGCCGCTTGATGATTGGACTAGGCTTGGCTATTCATCATTGGCCTCGATCGGATGCCCTAAAATTTAAGTCTGAGACTAGTTTTGGCCCTTTTGGGGCCAACTTTAGAACCTGTTACGTGATGTGGGGCTATAACACCTATTCTTCAGCAATTGCATTCCGTTACGGCTTGTGATTCTTAATGGTGGGCATTGAATGGAATCCACTCACTAAGTGTCTTTAAAGACATTTTAAAAACAAAAACAAAAAAGTGTCTTTAAAGATGTTGAATGGTTTTAGCTAAAGGATGAGCAGTTTAAAGACACCTATGGTCTAACTGAAGCTATGACCCTTGATAGTGGAATTCCTAAACAGGATTCATGTACTGGCCAACTGAGACTGAATCTGAGCCCAATTTTCTATGTAATCTGCATTTGGTTCTTGTAAGCTTGGCCTAAATTTCAACCTTGAAAATTAAATGGGCTGCGCTGACATCGTCCTGCGTGGGCTTAGCCAATTCACAGCTCTAACCGTGATTGAGGGATTTATATTGAATGTTTTGCAGCCTTTTTTTGGATACCTTAAAAGGACATCATGTAAGCTTGGTCGAGTGGACACATGCTAATATAATTCCAAGAGGGCTTGGTCGGGTTGGTCTGGTTGGTCGGGTGGATACATGCTAATATTTTTATTATTATATTAGTATATTATATTTTAATATATGTATTTTTTTGTACGTATAAGTTTATTAATTATATATATAGTTATTTATCATAAAGAACTTCATTTTATCTAAACAAATAAGCTAAACTATACGACAACTACTCCTTTAAAAGTCATGCTGTGTAGCACGCAATCTATTTGAGAGGGAGAAATCACGCATATCTTATTAGATCGAGTAATTAGAAATAATGTGGACAAATGAGAAGTAACGACACTGGAATTTCTTGTGCCTTCAACATAGACAATCCACACTCAATTTTAATTTATAAGTAACTTATATATCAATTGGGTTCAAGTTGGGTCAGGCAACCTGATACCTCAACGTGAGCCCGACCCAAATTTTATTGCGTTGGTGTTTGTATAGGCCAAGCCCGTGACCGAACCCAACATATCCTGCCTGAGCCCAACCCAATGTCGGGTTGGACAGGGTCCGTCGGGTTGAACCAACCCAACTTTCAACCCTAATATTTAAATTTTGATGGGTATTTTTGTCATTTTATGAAAAACCATGACGGAAATTGAAGAAAACTACCAGGTACACCTTTGAGAATTATCTTTATTAACGAGGTAGCTTAATGAAAGTTAATTTTGAAAGGTACTGGGATGTAAATAAGTAATTAATGAGGTAGTATTTTGTAAAATCTCCTTTTAGAAAATCATGCCTCTTTCACTATATTAGTTTTACATTTTAGAAATTGCCTCACCTACTTAATTAAGTGAATGGAATTTGATAGTAAGTTCAAGATTGAGTCCCCAGGGATATGTTGGCTCTATTTTTGGCCTATCCAAATTCATTGAAGTCAGGAAAGGTGGGTTCGGACCTGTTTAAAAGTTATACACCTAATCTCTGCAATTATCATCTAAGCCTTATACTAACTAATTGGGTATAAAAGTTTCTACACCTAATAATTGTAATTATCATCCAAGCCTTATACTAACTAATTGTGTTTAAAAGTTTCTACACCTAATATGAACTAATTGTAATTATCATCTAAACCTTATATGAACTAATTGGGGTCAGTAATACAAATCGTGTTCTGCCATTTCACTCCATTGAGGATCATAATATGTAGTTAAAATGTATGTTCGCTCCTGGCACCCCTCCTACTAATATTATCATTCTCTATGACAAAAGGCTAGTGATTTTTTTGTCGAGGGAATTCAGATTCCACAAGAAAATTAGAGAAAAATTAAGAAATTTTATTAAAAGTTATCAAAATAAACGAGTTCGTATGCTTAAATACTCGTAAATGGTCCTAATCACCCCCCCTCTAGGACTTAGCCTGCATTCTCTAGCTCCATCATACTTTTGCACTTAACACATTGCGGCATGAAAATCGCAATTTCAATTGGTATCAAAGCGAGTAGATCCTGAAAGGCTTAACCGCCCGGAGTTGATCCTAAGAGCTCAAGAATGTTGTCTAACCTAGAGAGTAATACTGTCTCATGACCACCGTACTTTTACGGGTCTAACTATGCCTATTGGAAGGCTAGGATGAAAATATTTCTAATGTCCTTAGACCATTCAGTTTGGGAAGTTGTCGAAGAAGGATGAATAATTTCCATGGAAGAAGTTGTGATAGACGGCAGAACCATTAGCACTTCCAAACCAAAATCCCAATGGAGTGCCATTGAGAAAGTTGTGCATATCTATAATGCCAAAACTCTCAATGTTATTTACTATGCGGTTTTTATGGATGAATTTAGACGTATATGGACTTGTATAACGGGGAAGGAAGCATGTGACATCTTAGAAATCACTCACAAAGGAACTTGCACAATAAAAAGATTGAAGCTTCAGCTCTTTAACAACTCAATTTGAAAACATTAGGATGTTAAACACTAAAACTTTTATAGAATTTTACTCTAAATTGAATGACATTTGCAATTTCATGTTGGGTTTAGGAGAGAGGATTCCAAACGAACGCATTTGTAGGAAAATTCTTAGATCCTTGCAGGATAGGTTAACTCTCAAGATAACATCGGTAGAAGAGTTTAGGAACATAAATGAAATGAAAGTAGAAGAACTTATAGGTTCCCTACAAACATTTGAACTACACTTTAAAACCCCCTCTAAAGATTTAAAAAAATTAAACGTCCTAAAAACATCATATAGGCATTCACATAAATATAAATAAATCAAATCTAAAAGTGATAGTGATGAAGAGGATGTAGAGGAATTAGCTAAAACACTTAAGAAATTTCTTAAATTTACTAGAGGGAAGAGTTGTGACAAGAAGGACAAGAAGGTGGGTAAGCATAAAGGAAAATCTACCAAACTATGTAAACCAGTCCAATGTTACAACTATGGAGATTATGGACATATTGCCTCTGATTGTCCTAGCAAAAAGAAATTCAAAAGCAAAGCAATGGCGGCAACATGGGATAATATGGAGGAGTCTGAACTTACTTAAAATGACTCCTCTAGTGAAGAAGACTTGAGCCACATGCTTATTTTATCAGCTTATGTCACACTATCCTTCCCTAGAAATTTGGGAGATCATAACTCCACAAAGAGGTGACCTTAGAGGTCTAGTTGAGATGAATTGGTAAATCATAGGATAAAGCCTCCTATATGAGCTCTATTGTTGAATTTGAGGATTTCAGCTTCATATATGAACACATAGTTAAATCAAAGGATTAAAGCCTTATATTTGTGCTAATTGTTAAATTTGAGGATCTAAGCCTCTAGTTATTGTTGTGATTCCATTTTCATTCTCACTCCTTTATATATTATGGAATCCAACCTTTAAACACAAAAAAAAAACCCAAAACAAAACAAAAACTCAAAAAACACAAGTAAAATTTTCTTGCATCTGCCTTTTTTTTTGCTTCAGTGGATTTCGGTCCGACCGAAATTGGGTCGCGTCAGAATATTTATATAAAAAAAACCCTCTGCATAGTTTCATTTCACACTGGAGAGTTTTTTCCCCTTGAGTTCGGTTAAAGGGTTTTCCGACCAAAGTAACAGTATTTCCATATCTATTCTTTCAAATCCTAGGTATATTTCTCTTTTTCTTCTTGGGATCATTTTTCCCCTTGTTAAGTTACCTATTCTACTCTCATTCTTCTTTAAAAATGGGGAATCCAGAATCGATTCCTCCTAAAGAAGGTTGCACTAAGAAAAAACATGACCTTAATGAATCTTCTGGGATGAGGCATAAGCTTTGTACCCCAAAAAGAGGGAGGACTTCTAGTCAAAACCCTAGACCCTCAGCCAGCCCTAGTTCTTCCACGACTAGACTGTCTCCTCTGCCGAGCCTCATAGCCGTTAGGTTTGCCAATAAGAAGATCATTTGTGAAAGAAATATTGACCCAACGTGCCTTGATAAGTTCAACGTCTACGGCATCCTTTACTATCATGGATGACATCTGATCTTGTCATTTGGGGGAGAGCTTCATGAAAATCTTTCTTAGTCCTTCCTCTCCCATTGCACTCATCTTGATGATAGAAACAATCTAAGTTTTGAAGTAAAATATCGAGGACGAGTATTCACCATCACACCCTCTCGCATTACGTCCCTTATCGAGGTGCCCCTGTTCCATGAACAACACGCTGAGCTTCCAATGACATCGGCAGCTAAACGGATTGTTTGGACTAAATTGTTGTGTAATGGTGATGATGTAGAATGTAGCAAGGGCAATCCACTTCGGTCCTGGAGTATGTCTGATGACTACCATATCCTACATCTTATTTTTGTCTCCAATGTCTACCCTCGATCAGGTAATTACACCGAGCTCACCCCTTTTAAGGTAGAAATTCTATACAATCTTGGAAAGGGGGAGTCGATGTGTCTTCTGACCATAATCTATAATCAGATAGTCTCAGCCTTTGAGTCAAATTCATTCGAGATACCTTTTGGTCAATTGCTATGTCAGTTAGCCTTCCAGTGCGGGCTTAAAGGGATAGAGGGCGCATTGATCACATGTCCAAAATTTAATGCGCTAAGTATTCAGAAAATGAAGCTCTCCTCCAAACATGGATCTGGTGGCCTAGCAGAAGAAGACATCCAAGACGAGGCCGAGGACACCGCTGAGGCAGTCGAGTATACACAACCGCCTCCTGCTGATCCTACAACCCTTGCTTCCTAGGATGATATTCTCGCACACATCAGGGACCTGCAGTTGCATATTCTAGAGCGGCAGTCTTGACTGGAGCGGATGGTCCAATCCATGGGGGAAGCTTTTCATTTGTTGCAGCGCGCTATGCAGAGGATCGCAGCTCACTTGTCGTGCCAACAAGATGACATAGCGGCACTAGGCCCTCTAGATCGTTGTATTTTATGTTGTTTTGTATGTTATATTTTTGGATATTATGTATTTTGTTGGTGATGGATATTGGTCTTATGCCCTGGCACATTTTGGATTTTGATGGTGCTTTTCATGCTTTTATACATCAATTCAATCCAGTTATGCGTTCTATAGTAAAATCAGAGGATTTAGCATTATGTTCATTAATAATTTAGGTTTTAAAGTTGCTGAACTCATCTCACATGTTTATAACCTAGATTGTCATTGGTCATTTTTTTTCATTGATATTTACCATTCTTAGCATGATCTATGAATTTCCTATTTATATGCATTCCTTAACCCTTGTTAGTATGGCCTTTTATATGAAATTTTTTGACGTTTAACATTAGTTTATATGCGATTTGATTGGTATATCTTGTTTGGACTAACACTTTGTCAAATACTAACAAAAAGGGGGAGAAAGATCATGTCCCACCAAAATAATACATTCTCTTATGTAGGGTTTGTTTATGCACTTTTTCAAAAAATTCAAAAAGTATGAAAAAAATCAGGAATCATAATAAATTATTATATGTCATTGGGACATGAAACATTTAATTTAAGTAAAAAATAAAAAATTCAACAATTATTACATGTCTTATGAACAATGATAATTTGATAAATTTACAAATTATAATATGTAACTTGATAACTTCTTAAATCTTAACAAATAACAATTAAACATTTTACATTTTAATTTAACTAACATTTTGTTGATAACTTGATATCAAGTTATCAATATCAAGTTATCAAGTATCAAGTATCATATCAACAATCAACAATATCAACATCAAGTCATGCAATGAGTTCAACACTTGACTTATGAGTTTACTTATGAGACAAGCATTAAACAAAATTAAGAAGTTATGTATGTATTTATTATTTTATTTATTTAATCAATAATCATTATTCATTAATCATATACATTGATCTATCATCCATTGTGGCACATGTCATTGGTATGGACCACCACCATCATCATCACATGAGTCATTCTTCTTCTTCATCATTACGTTTTGTACTTCATCAACATCCAATTGGTGGATGATACTTGATCATCATTTTATCACCTTCTCCTTTTTCAATCTTCTCAATTTCATCAACGGGTTGACGGCTACTACTACCGTCCCGGCTCCCCCGTCCTTTGCCTTCGAGTGGTACTACTACCTTCACAGTGTGTCGATCCATACTGGTATTTCAATTTGTGCCCATGTCGGAGAAGCAAATACCGGGTCCTCCGTCTCTACGAGCCACTCGTTATCAGATCCAACTCAAAGCGAGGGTCAAAGAAACACGGACTTTTCTTTCCTATTGGAATGCCTCGCAATTTTGGTGTATTGAACGAAAACCAAGTCGTTGAGCTTTTTTTGCTAACGATTCCTTTCTTGAATCCCAAAATTTAGGTAAAGCCAAAAAAATAATTAGTAAACAAGAACCTTTAAATGATTTGGATACGTTCTTAATCGCAACCACCAGGTAGAACAAGTAATCTTCCCAGCCTTCTTTTTGATCCTTCTTGTTCGGGTCCATCATCGCCTAAGAAAATGGTTTAAGTATAGGTTAGAGTCTTAGTCTCTTAGAGACACATTGACATACCACATACACTAACATTCATTCATATAAGTACTTACCGGGTAATTTCATTGTCCGATGTCTTATTACGATATCCCTTGAGAATATCCCTTCACTTTTGTGTAGAAGTCCAACAAACTTGAGATCTTGTCTTATTCTCCTCTATGGAATCATTCTTTCCAAGACATTAATAAATCCAACCATTGAATTCAATCACAGGTTTAATAAATTTGGGTTTAATGACCGAATACAATGGGGATGATATTTGGTACGCCCATCTTTATCTATAATTTCTAAAATTGACCTGTAATTACGGTCTTTATAGTTAAAATGGTCCATAATCTTATTTTTGCTCTCTCCAGCATCATATAAAGCCCATTACATGGCTTCTCAACCAAAATAAACACGTTGACTAAGGGCTCGGATGATTTTAACGCCTTTACCACTTGAATCCAAAACTTTGAGAAAAAATTGCTTGTTGAACCCGTTTCCCATCGGCCTTGACCAAGGCCCACTTGTAAAATCGGCCGCCACTACAAAGCTTCTAAGTTCTCGATTTTTTGCATGTAGCCTTTGTAGTGTTAAAAAGGTGGAGTTTTAATAGTTTGACGAGCAAGTTACCCCAATGTGTTTTCTCATTCGACTGAGAAGAAGAGCATGTTTGTACATAAAAACTGTGATTCTTCTAGCCCTTGTAATCACATTTATAAATAATCTACCTATATCTTCTAACATGAGATCAATTCAATGGGCCGCACAAGAGGTCCAAAATAAACGTCGCCTCTTCTCCATAAGAAGACGACCGGCCATTACATACGAGGCTGCGTTATCTGTAATTACTTGTACAACGTAGTCCTCACCTATTTCTTCAACTACACTATCTAGTAAGTTAAACAAATATTTTCCTGTGTGTGAATGACCCGACGCATCCACTGACTTCAAGAACATCGTCTCAGCTGGACAATTTACCAAGAAGTTAATGAAAGATCGACCGGATCTATCGGTCCATCCATCGGCCATTAGTGTACAACCATATATTTTCCATGATTCCATATATTCAGCTATGAAGGATTGTGTATATTCAACTTCAGTTCTAAGGCATGTCTCCCTCATTTCATGATATGAAGGAGGTTTAAGCCCAGGTCCAAATTGACCTATAGCCTCAATTATTACTTTGAAGCTTTTTGATTTAACGGCGTTAAAGTTAACGGTTTGGTAAAACCACTTAGCAATATATTGAATTGTGATTTTTTGATTCTAAAGTTGTTTCAAGCGGCCCTTTCCCTCTACTCCTTTGGTCGACCACATCCTCAGGTGTGGTCTACACCATCTATCTAAGGGTCTATGCCCCGGGCTCTTTTTCGATGGTTGTACTTGTGGTTTAGACCGGCATGTCGAAGAACAGTGGGACTAGCTTGAGCTTCATCGACATCTACTATATTTATATCTTCATATGCATCTTGTTCCATATATTCCTCTTGACGTAGGGCACTATCGTATGATTGTTTTTCCATATACTCCACAATCTCCTTTGGATTTGAGTAATCTTGTCACATGCTTTTGCATTTGACCCGGGTAAATGTGCAAGGTGTTTTTGAGGAACTCACAAACCACATAAATCACATACTATGTGAGTCTTTTGGTAGCACTACGGTAGTGCCCATACTTCCAAGGGTCATTCGACTTGGGCCTCAAAGAGGAAGATTGGGAAGAAGACATTATGAATTTATGATGGTGGTGGATGGTGGTGTGTGTATTATATTAAAAACTAGAAACTAGAGAGTTACACACTTACACTTACACTTACACACACACACACTTACACTTGTAGAAACTAGAAAGGAGAAGAAGAGAGAGAGAGAGAGAGAGAGAGAGAGAGAGACACTTACACACACACACACTTACACTTGTAGAAACTAGAAAGGGAGAAGAAGAGAGAGAGAGAGAGAGAGAGAGAGAGAGAGAGAGAGAGAGAGAGAGTTACACTTACACACACACACTTACACACTTACACGCTTACACTTGTAGAAACTAGAAAGGGAGAAGAGAGAGAGAGAGAGAGAGAGTTTGAGTTACACACTTACACTTGAAGAAAGGGAGAAGAAGAGAGTTGTTTACACACTTACTTACACTTGTAGAAAGAGAAGGGGAGAGAGAGAGAGAGAGAGAGAGAGAGAGAGAGAGAGAGAGATTTACACAAATAAAATTAAAACAACAACTTTCAACTTCCAAAATTCCAAATTTTTGTTTAAGTTCTCTACTTGTCTTCTCTTGAATCTCTTCACCTTTGCCTCTTCACTTGAGTATTGTACTTGTTCTTGATTCTTGAATTCTTATTGTGACTTGTCACTTGTAACTTGTACTTGTAAGTTGTAAGTTGTAACTTACTAACTTGTAACTTCAAACTTCGAAGTTCAAAGTCAAACTTTTAAGTTGTTATTTGCTAACAAGTAACAACTAACAAAGTAAAATGAATCAATTAACACTTAACAAACAAAATAATGTTAAAAAAAAATGATAGAAATCAAAGAAGTTGTTAGAAACTTAGAAATTAGAAATTAGAATTAGAATTTAGAAACTTAGAAATTAGAATAGAAATTAGAAGTTAGAACTTAGAAGAAGTGAAGAACTTGTGGAATGTGGATGGAGATTGGAGACTAGAGTGAGGAGTCTCTTGATTCTTGTCTTGAATCTTGATTCTTGAACAATGAATATGGATTGGTGGATTCTTGATTCTTAATTCTTGTAAGTTGTAAGTTGTAACCCTTCCTTGATTCTTGAATGTTGATTGTTGAAAGAAAAGAAAAGAAATATGGAAACTTGGAAATGGAATTGGATGGAGATGAGTGGATGTATGTAACTTGTAAGTTGTAAGACTCTTAGAAATTAGAATGTATGTAAGATTGTAAGAATAAGAGATAGAGAATAGAGAGGAGAACGCTTAGAATGTATTTTTATAGAGAAAAAATCAAAATTAAAAAAAAAAAAGAGGTAAAAAACGGTCGATTGATCATTGATCAGGATATGCGATCGATATGCAAGATGCGATATCGATACATCGCATATGCGATCGCATATGTGCAGAGTCGCATATGCCACTGCCGCATATGCGATCCCTGCACAAATATGCGCATATGCGATCGCATATTCGCATATGCGATCGCACATGACAACACTGGTCCCACCAAAATAATACATTCTCTTGTGTAGGGTTTGTTTATGTTGCAAGTATGATCAAGAAGCAATTTAGGGGGAACATTACTAGCATTACATGTCTTAGTATATGTGTACTGAGTTGTAAAATTTTATATTTGACATGTAGTTTTATTTAGTTATTTTGGTATGTCATTGGTATGGACCATGACATGGTTTTATGTTAGGTTTTTGTCACATAATTAATAAAGGGGGAGATTGTAAGTGCAACCAATTTTGTACCCGGTTTGTCAATCACGTGAGTTATTGTATCACATAGTTGCTTGAGCCCTTAGAAAATGAAGACCAAAGACACAAGTGAATTCGACACATCAAGGAAGCAAAACACGTAAATCAAAATGCCTTGGTGACCCTAACCTTTGTCCCAAAATAACCCCTTAACCTTTAGATGATTTGGATATTAATAGGAATAACCCATTTTGATCATCCTTTTAGACATAGGAGCCTATACCCTAAATACCTTTAGATTGACTTTAGAGGTTGTGTTGGTGAAATAATCAGTTGAATTCAGCAACATTTGGTTCGACCAAAGATGGTTTCGGTCCGCTGAAGATGGCCATTGTAGGACAAAACAAAACATTAAAATTTGGCTGCTATTCAGTTGGACTTGGTCTGACCGAATGGCAAGTTCAGTCCAACCGAAGTCACCTTCGGTTCGACCAAAAATGGCCAAAACAATCCAGTAAATTTCGGCCCTAATTCGGTTCGACCAAGTGCATCCGAAGGTTAGCTTTGGTCCGATCGAATCTGGCCAAAACTGTCCAGCAACTTTTGGTCTTTATTTGGTCCGATCGAACCAATATTTGATTCGATCGAAGGCTCTTTTCGGTGCAACCGAAATGTAGCCGTTAAAGATCCGTTGGAGCACTTTTTTATATATATATTTAGCTTCCGGATCTTTGCACAGATTATGGATTTTGACATTTTAGAGACTTTAGGTCATCCCAAGCCTAACCAAACATCATAGACTCTATCCCAATGCGATTCATGCACTCTTCTTTGTGATTCTTCACTCAAGCAACCATTCTAAGCTTCTATTCAAGAAGAACATGATCTCATTCCATCTCTAGAGTATTGAGACCAAGCGTATAGGTATATCTATAGTCTCTATCAAACTCTAGAGTATCCATCAGTTGAATCCCTTGTGAAAAATAACTTTTCATTAATTGTAGGAGATTCAACCCACTCCTATCACCTTCGTCATCTTAAAGAAGCATCAAAAGTAAGGAGATTGATAATTGAGCTGAAACCTTGGTAAAGCAACAACAGCATGATCGGGGGGAGTATCGAGGAGCTGATTGAAGCACGGGAGAGCGAAGATCAAGCAACCCATTGAGGCACATCAAAAGGGACTCAATCCAACAAGTAAGTGTCATGTGTAAGAGTCTGTGTTTGTATTCCTTCCTTGTGTAGGTTGGAGTGCAAGAGTTTGTGTTCAAACTCACCTAGGTTTTTCTGTAAGACATTGGCTCTTCCGTAGGGCCTAAACCCGTTGTTCTTGTGTAAGACTTAAGTTGTTGGTTAGCCGAAGGAAAAATCAACTGAAGTCCTTTCGTAGGCCTTCGGCGAGGGAATACGTTTCGAGTTATTGTATAGGACCTTTGCTCTCGTGTAGGGCATAAAGAGTTGGGTGCTTAGTTAAGACCATTATTCTTGTGTAGAGCATAAATGTAACACCCCAGTTTTCGAGACCCGAGTATAGCACTCGTCTCTTGAAAACCCAGGTGTTAACTGATAAACAAAAGGATAATCAAACCCAAATCAAAGTAATCAAGCGTAGTATAGATAAACCCAATAAGTAATAATATCCTGGGCCACTTAGCTAGGGCCCATATACAAAACTTTAGTTCTCAATATGAAATGAAATGTTAATAAGTAAATAGACTACTGATTCAATCTAAAATAAGCGACCACCTCCTGATATGACCCTTCATCGTAAGCCTCCGCCTCGACCTTCGCCGTCTCCGGCTCCTCTGCAACTCCCTCTATTCCTGTGTCCTCTATACGGTTGAATATTGATGAATAAGTGGCCAACTCAGTGTGATCTCCCGCTAAGATTACACACCGCCGCCCTAAACAAGGAATAGCATAAAAACATACAGATAATCCAAAACACAGTAGATGCAGTCTTATTAAGTGCATGGATGTATAGAATGCGTTCACGCCCCGGGGATGCTCATCCGTGCGGACAGGGCCGCCACCCATGCAATCATCGAACCTAGGAAACATCATCCAGTCGGAACATCGAACCCGGGACACATCATCTAGTAGGAACGATACGTATATCACGTACGATAGCAATATATGCTGGTTTGTGCGATGTATGCATGATTAGTCAGTCCATTATTAATTCAATTACACTCAGCCATTTTAAATAAGCTCACGGTCACTACGGGGAGCACATAGCCCAGCGTAGGCCGACGACTCGGGCATAATGTCTCATTACCACCATCCCCGGCCCATAAGACTACCGTTTTAGGGTGTGTGTAGCACCCACTAACATGTGGTCAATCAATTTAATGTAAAGGAGCTACCACCAATGCCGACTAGGGGTGAAATGTTGAAATTACCGAAAGTGGCGTTTTAAACATGTCGGCATGAATGGTTCAAAGACGAGTAAACAACGGTATTTGGAAGGGTTATGAATTCCATCCCAAGTCAGTTAGGTGAAACCAGACATGGATGGTAAACCTCGTAGTCAAGTACCACAACCACAACCTCCATGTCAGGGGCCTACTTATGTCCCAACCAATCTAGTTACACCCCAAGCACGGACTCTCCCTTACTAGGACTTTCCATGAAGAGATTTTAGCAGTATGTGTGTCATAACAACATATATTATAATATGAAAGGGGAATAAGGAACGACACATGTATCCCTATCAATATATAACAACTGAATATACATGACATAAATGACTAGATTATTTACCTAGGCAGTTCAAGAATCTAAACAATAGTAAGCATGAGAATTATCACGTTTAGCAGATAAATCAAGTGAGAACAGTTTATTTCTACACATAGTTTATCCTTAGTTTAGCTAACTATTTACACTTATAACGCTGTTATTTCTGGTCTAGTTAAGGGTAGAAAGCTAAAGGGGAAAGAAATCATCACCTGATACGTTGTAGGGTGACCTTTGTTGTGAGCCCTCTTGAGAAGCTAGAGTCTCTGTGTCACCTGAACAGATTCCTGGAGATATCCCTGACATTAGCTGATAAATCCTAAGATTCTAGGATGCCATGGTTGGTCGAATGGCCCTAATCATGATGGTTTGGGCGCTTATTTGAGAGGAGTATAGGCCCGACAATACTTGTCCCAATAGGTAGGCTTAATATATAATTTATTTAGTTGGTGGGGTCCATTGCATGAACCACGTAGATAAGTATTTTTCATCATGGTGGAACCCCCATACGTGGCCCACCACCATATGGATGGTCAGCACACTACACCTATTACATATACATCATACAGTGTATCTGTGTATACATCACGTATTGCATCATATGGTTTATATGTATACATTATATACATTATGTAGTATATCTATGTATACAGCACGTCGTATGTATGTACATGTATATCTATATTATACATGCATCACACCAGCTCTTGGTGTACGGAGTGGATGTGTGTCCAGGCGCACCACATTCAGGCCTTGGACGGTGTATGTCCAGCATGCCTAAGAGTGGTTCCATATGTGTAGGCCTCACCATGCATGGATTTATGAGGCATGCCTAACTATGCATCTGGACACGTGCGTTTCTTCATACATGTGACGTGGGTGTTAAATCTGAACTGTTCATGAGATGTGGAATCTCGAGAAACCTTAGGTGTTAAATTTTCACCCTGATCTAAGATTTCGGTGGACCATAGCAAGGAAAAATGCAATTTCAAGGGTAGAAACTGTTTGCATTAATCATGGCCCACTGAAGTTTTGGTTCAAGGTAAAAATTGGCACATTTTATGAGGTCCTGCTCCATGTGGACCTTTCAGATCTTCCAGAATCATCAGGTATGATGAGATCTCGAATTTTTGCGATCTCAAACTTTTTGCATGCGGTTCACGTGAACTGATTGGCAGTATGAAGTTCACGTCCAGGTGCACACATGCACCGTGTATCCTCTTCTCAGTTGGTTTCCATGTGGACCTTCCACGTATGCAAAAATCAAGGTGGGCCTTATATCCGAAGTCAGAATGAATGGATGGCCTGGATGTGCACCATCTACATTGCATCGTGTGGATGGTGCACGTGCACATGTTATACATGTAGAGACATGTATTCTTTCACGGGGGCCTTCAACGGTATACATAAAATGCCCACTTGTTCCACACTCTGGTGTACACACACCACTTATTCACTTCACAGGTGGGTCCCATGTGGGGCCCACCACGTATCTACGCATACTGACAAGTATATATTCATATACTTATGTATATATATACATATATCTATATATATATATACACATATAGTTATATAAAATAAAAAGGAAAGGAACAGAAGGAACTACCCAGATTTGGACATCCGGCCCAGGTTCTTTTTCTAGATTTTAACGTCCCTGATGGCCGGTCCTACTTGAGTGGCCCATGGTGGCCTGACACTAGAGCAACCCACCATCGTTTGGTGGGGCCCAGGGTCAGCACAGGGCTCATGATTAGTGTCAGCCCACTGACGTTGGTGAGGCCCACCTGCATTTTTGCAGGGCCCAGAACCATAGCTTCCTTGTCAATGTAGCCTTTCTGAAATCTGACGTTAATACTGCCTCTGTTCCAGGCCATTTCAGAGGTTGTTTTTGGGTTGATGGCAACGTCCCTGGGGACCCTTCTAAGTACAAGACGTAGCTGATCAAAACCCTTGATTGAAGGCTTGATCAGCGACCAACAGTAGGGGGGTTTCCTTACGTTGGATCTGTTTGCAGGTGGTTTAAGGTCTGGTTCAGGACCCACTCTCTATCCGACTTCGGCTAGTCCAAGAGCTCCAACCAGCACCCGTTTTCGGCCCCAATGAAGTCCACAACAGGGTCATTTGGTGGCCTGACGGACGGTCCATCATTAGCTTGAAAACAGGGCCTTTTATTTGGTCTGTTTCAAACTGCCGTGCACTCAGCGTCCAGCCTGGTTTTCAGCCCATTTATAGTCGACCTTCAGGCCTGTCGTATGCCTGAGACCTGACCATCATTTGGTCAGTCCCAGCTCCAAACAGAGGCTTGAAATGGAACGCTTAACCAACACAAAGGTATCTGCCGGTCAGCTTCCGATTCGAAAGCATGGCCATTGATTGACCATCCTTCCACC
This sequence comes from Magnolia changhungtana, assembly GCA_030180095.1. Taxonomy (NCBI): domain Eukaryota; kingdom Viridiplantae; phylum Streptophyta; class Magnoliopsida; order Magnoliales; family Magnoliaceae; genus Magnolia; species Magnolia changhungtana. The sequence goes on from JASAUF010000662.1 coordinate 4,060,596, forward strand.
TGATACAACCATCACTGTGGCCTTATCCTAACTGGAATAGAAAGAAGGAAAATGGAAGGAGAAATGGTTACCTGAGAAGGAGAGAACGGCTCTCTATTTTCCTTCCTCTCTTTGCTCTTATTTCTGCGTGCAAACACCTAGGGCTACAGGGTCCATTTTATAGAGGAAGTGAGAGGCAAGGGACGGCTGAGATTGCTCTCACGGCGGACGGCTAGGATTCGTCCTTCCTAAAGAGGAAGGGCGGTCCTGACCCTCACGTCTTTCACAGGCTCGGGTCGGGCGGTTTTTAGGCTAGAATGGATGGTTGCATTCAATCAACTTCATCCGAATACAAGTGATCAAACGGCTATACCGTTTAGATCGTATGGGTCCCATGAACGATTTGAACGGTTTAGAATGCTCGGAAGGTGATCGTTGTGGCCCACTTACAGGTTTGAAGTAGGTCGGTAAAAAAAACAGAGGAAAGGCGGGAAGGAGATATTTTTGAACTTGTTGGAGAGATTCTCGGTCAAGCCAGTCTGACTGAGCTAAAAGTTTTAGTACTCCTTATGCACAAGCACCTTTTGTGTACATGCAATGTGTAGGGACCCACTGAAGTGCTATCCCTGAAATCGACATCGTTCATTCGTATCGAGGGGCATCACCCAGGGCCCTTGGCCCATTTTAGGTCGATGGTGAACCTTAGGTGGGCCGTTACATACTCCTCTGGACTATTTTTGGCCTATACGGCACGATCTGTTGATCGGTTGGACCTGATATTTGTTTTTAACGGTTAATATCAGATACTGGTTATGACGAAGGCGTGACTTTGTTGCTAAATAGTCCTTATGTGTTGGTGATAAGTGTGTTGCAGCTATATTGACTAACGTAATGTCCTTAATTTAGAGTCCTCAAGTAATCTCACCTTCTTGACAGTCGTAGGGTGCGTTCTAGCTCCCAGAGGTCTAGATGGATGGCCTTAGTTTTGATCTGAATCCCCCATCCTGCATGAGTCATGTTCGAGTTGACTGATTTATTTAAATTTGATTTAGATTGAGGTGGGTTTAACAGGTAACACCCGTGTACTGAGGGTACAGGGTGTTACAATAAACGTAGAGTCCTTGTGTAGGGTTGTAAAGGTTAAATGTGAACCTGATTTAAAATCTCTGATAGTGAAATCTGGTACACTTATGGTTTAAGTGCATCCGTTGGGAATGAAGTAGGCAAGTAGTCGAATCATTATACATGCTTATGTTTGGGATTGATTATTTGTACATATGTTTAAATTATATATAAATGCATAGTTAGATGTATGCCTAAGTTGAGAGGTAGCACATTCCACATAAACATGTTCATTATCTCTTTATAAGCTAGTTGCTTAACTTGCATATCTTTTGTAGCTTATATGATTAGACCCTCTATTGGCTTGGAAGCCATAAAGTTACATTGCCTCACTTAGTTTAATTGTTAATTAGTTTAAGTTAGGCATTGTTGTTTTTAAATTAGCATAAATTTTAAACTAGTCTTAATCACCCCCATCTAGGACTTAGCTTACATTCTCTAGCTCTGCCATACTTTCGCACTTAACGCGTTGCGGCATGAAAACTACAGTTTTAGCATATATAATGCTCAAGTGGACCATACCATAGGAAACAATGGAGATAATGATTTTCACCGTTGAAACATTGCTAGCCCCCATGGTGATGTTTATTTATCATCGAACCTGTTCGTAAGATCACAAAAACATGGATGAAAAGAAAACACAAATATAAGATTGATCCATAACTTCAATGGCCCTCAAGATTTTCAACGGTAACAGTCAATTCACATTATTTCTCATGGTGTGGTCCATTTGAGCTTTGGATATGCTTCATTTTTGGGCTCAAGCCCTAAAATTATATGGTAAAAGATGGATGGAAGTAATGGATAAAATATATAAATCATGGTGGACTCACAGAGTTTACTAAGCTTACTCACTACCTAAACCCTATAAGGTTGCGACAAGTGACATGAACAAATCATCACCAATCTTACATTATATCCACATCTAACAACATTAGTTTTTGCTGCGGATCGGTTTGGCCAGTGATTTCTGTTGCGGATTGGTTTGGCCAGTGATGCTAGTAGATGCTTTGTGGGCCCCACCATGATGTATGTGTTTTATCCATGCCGTTCATTAATTTTTTAACAAATCATTGTAGGGCTTGATCCCAAAAATGAGGCAAATCTAAATATAAGGTGGACAACACCACGGGGAAATAATATTTATTAAATGTCCACCATTAAAAACCTCTCAGGGCCCATTGTAATGTTTCTCGTGGTGTGGTCCATTTGAGCTTTGGATATGCTTCATTTTTGGGCTCAAGCCCTAAAATTATATGGTAGAAGATGGTTGGAAGTAGTGGATAAAATATACAAATCATGGTGAACTCACAGAGTTTACTAAGCTTACTCAAGCCCTAAAATTATATGGTAGAAGATGGTTGGAAGTAGTGGATAAAATATACAAATCATAGTGGACTCACAGAGTTTACTAAGCTTACTCACTACCTAAACCCTACATGGTTGCCACAAGTGACATGAACAAATCATCACCAATCTTACATTATATCCACAGCTAACAACGTTAGTTTCGGTTGCGGATTGGTTTGGCCAGTGACGCTAGTAGATGCTCTGTGGGCCCCACCATGATGTATGTGTTTTATCCAATCCGTTCATTCATTTTTTTACATATCATTGTAGGGCTTGAGTCCAAAAATGAGGCAGATCTAAATCTAAGGTGGACAACACCACAGGGAAATAATAGTTATTAAATGTCTACCATTAAATACCTCTCAGGGGACCCTGTAATGTTTATTTGACATCCAACCTGCTCATGAAATCAGACAGACCTTGATGAAGGGGAAAAATAAATACCGGCTCGATCCACAACTCTGTGGCCTCAAAAAGTTTTCGACGGGATAAGTTCCATCCCACTACTTCTCATGCTGTGGTCCATTCAATGCTTAGATCTACCTAAATTTTAGGCTCATGCTTTAAAATTGTCCGAAAAAAATTAATTGTCAGCCTAGATAAAATGTAAACATCAATGTGAGCTCCACCAACCTCATATAGGACCGTCTATTTTAGCTAGGTCTTTGGGGTAGCTTTTATGTCTACTTTTTTCATTTTCAATCTACCAATAAATATCAACCAATCCAACAACCAGCTAATCCAAACAATTTCAACACCATAATTTGTGGGCTGGAATTGCATTTGGTCCCTTGCCAATTCCACTCAATGTTTGGGAAGAATGGAAAATCTTGGAATTAGATCAGATGGAATTGCATTTGGTCGTGTCAATTCCACTCAATGTTAGCAAGTTGTGTAGGTCCTACATTGATGTGTGGGTTATATCCACACTGTCCACCCATTTTTCAAGATCATTTTAGAGCATGGGCCAAAAGATTAGGTAGATCTAAAGCTCAAGTGGACCCCACCACAAAAAGCAGTGGGGATTGAACACCTACCATTGGAAACTTCTTCGGGGCCACATAAGTTTTGGATCTACCTTATTTTTAAGCCCATGCTATAAAATGAGGTTACAAAACAGATGAACGGTTTGGATATAATACATGTATTATTCTCAATAGTTTCAAATGATGGTGGGTATTTCTATTCAATGTACAGAAAACCAAAGAGTGAATCCGCATGAAATTAGGCTTATCCCAAGAAAAATTCGTGGCACATGTAATAATTACATTTTTTTGAATCCCATCCCACCTAATCCTTCCCAATACCATGCATCAAACACCCCCTAATGATCATTTGCTATCCAAGTCCTAACCAGCGTGTGGGGCCTACTATGGACCCAGCGACGTTGTACCTGTCTATCCAGGCCAACCCTGTCCTTAGATGAGGGCCCGCCATATATATGTGTTAGGGTATAAACCCAAAAATGAGGTGGATCCAATGCTCAAGTGGACCACACCACAGGATGCAGTGGTGACAATGATGCCCATTGTTAAAACTTCCTAGGGCCCACTGTAATGTTTATTTGTCATTCAACCTGTTTATAAGGTCACGTTGACCCGGATGAAGGATAAACACAGATATCCGCTTGATCCAAAACTTTTGAGGCTCCTAAAAAGCCTTTTAATGGTGGGCGTTAAACCCCCAATGCGTGGTCCACTTAAGCCTTGGATCTGCCTCATTTTTGAGCTTACGCCCTAAAATGATATGGAAAAATGGACGGTGTAGATAAACCCATACATCACAGTGCTCCCTCAGAGCCCCAGTTCCAAGCTCAGGACATGCCGGGGTAGTACCCAATCCGTGTCTGTTTTAGACTCCACCAACCTCTCTCTGATTGGTGGTCCACTCTATTAAGGTATTAGGCTACTGGATGCACTATCCTTTCATTTCCCATCACAAAAGAAAGCAAAAATAGTTTTTATTAATGATCGGCATTGAGTAACACAAGCATAACACTAGTTCAACGACTAAAAGAAAGATACAATATATATATCCATAGGAAAGGAACTGGATGGAATCAAATCTGAAGTCTTTACAGTAACAAGCACTAGGATTTCAAGTAATATTCATTCAACTTAAAAGACTAGGCTATTTAAAAGAGCACTCATAGTGTGGAACCGGGTCAGGCCCGAATGCCCGATCAAATCTAAGGTGGACTTGAGTCCTTATTCATGCCTCAGTGGTAGACTCACATGAGTTTCAACACTCATGGGTTGAAGTACCCACTGTGGTGAAATCTCACTGTGGTGGAGTGTGAGTGCATGGTTTTTTTTATTTTTTAATTAAATTTAAAGTCTAAGGTGGACTCAGACAAGTAGTCCAAGCCTAAGGCGGACTCAGACGAGTCGCACAAGAGTCGTCCAAACCCAAGGCGGACTCAATCGAGTCGCACAAGAGTTATCCAAGTCTAAGGCCGACTTGGATGAGTCGCACAAGGGTCGTCCTGGTCTTAATACCTAAAAATTGGGTACATCTCATTTTAGCTAATCATAATTATGTATTGGAGTTCATGATCGTTAGCTATTAAGATTGCTTTTAATCCTTTTTTTGGGTCAGGATTAAAAAAATCTCAATGACCAACAAACACAATCTCCATACGTAATTACAATTAACTCAAACAAGATAAAAGCCGTTTTAAAGCAGGCAGAGTCCTTACTCGTGCCTACAGGAGTTCATGGGTTCAGAGTAACCACTGTGGTGAAATCCCACTGTGGTTTGAATACGTGGGTGTGTTAAAACACCCGACTGGCACTAAGCCTCCGCTGCTAGTAAAGGCTCGTGTTCACGCGCTTCCTTTGGTTCAGTAACATTCCCAGGGTAGATGAAGAAGAAGTAGAAGGTGAATAGGCAGCTGGACCCAGCCATCGTCCACACCAGCCATGCCATGGTGCTAGAGATGATCATGGTCACGCGGTGGGCGAACATGACATTAAGCACAGTTGCGAGCAACCATATCGGGACCTTTAACCACTCCCTCTTTGGTGAGTCATGTGGTAGCCGATGGAAAATGTGCACGCACCAGAAGAACAACATAAGGAACATGTAGATGGACACAACAAATGCGACCATAGACGGGTCATCGCGTGATCGGACAGCGGCAGCTACGGTGTTTGCGGTCAGGAAAAGAATGCTCACAATGACAATGAAGGATGTCTCAGAATCGCCAAACCAGCTGCCATTGGTCTCCAGCAACGTTGGTGCCTGTTTCAGGGCCTTACGATTCGAACTCGGATCCACCCAACCGGACGCTTTAAACATCGTAGCTGCGAAAAGAGAAATGAATAACGAGGATGTGCAGCAGCGTCAGCGTTCTAACAGACGTGCTCCTTCCTATGTGCAACCTCTCATGTACTCCTCCTCATATAGATGGGAGCGTGGAAACATATATGATATTTTAAGCTACAATTCCTGAACGAAACTTCCGAGTATTTTAATGGGGCAATTGAAAATCTATCTTTAGAAAAAGCCACTACCGATGGTACTGAGGCGGGCACATGTCGCCTAAATGATAGGAAGACACTCAGAAATTACTTAGAAATTGCACGGTAGAAGCAAGTAGACTTTCCAAATTATGAGTCTCACCTTCCATGTATGATGTACCGAATGACGTCTTATTCGATTATCTTATTGGACGGTTATAATAAAAAAAAAAATAAATCTAACGGTCCCATTTCAACAAACATCTGTCCAAAGATCAGAATTTCTAGTCCTTCAAACCCATCTGGTTTTGGTATTCGGACCTACCTAATCCAACAGGGGAGCGGATTAGGTGTTTTTACCATTACCGTGTGGAGCCCACCTTGATGAATGTTTTTATATCCAGGTGGGCCCCAGGGTAAGGGTAACAGCTAATCCACTCTCCCACCGACAGTGGGTCACTCGAGTGGTTACGTACGGTCAGGGAAAACTTTCATTATCCAAGCGTGTGAAGTGGCTCTCAAAATTACGCATGATCCGGAGATCCTAACCATCCATCGCTGACTGACTCGATTGTGAATGGATGGATGGATGGTAACATATAAATTGGACCGAGCAGACTATTAACCATGTAATTTTTACCTTCAACTCTGGAACACTCACTATACTAGCACTTGCTAGCCATTAGCTGGATGGTTAAGATTGATTGATGAATGTTATTTTAGATACATGCCCCACAAACAATGGAACCCACAATTTAAACGGTATGGATAGCTGTAGATTAGTGACACGTGGAAGGAAGAGATATCCCCATCTTTATCCACGCCCTTCTATTTTAAGACGTGAGCTAAAGAATGAGACAAATCCAAACCTCATGTGGAAATAGTGGTGATTGAACGCCCACCGTTATAAACTTCATAGGGTTTACTGTAATGTTTATTTTCCATCCAACATGTTGTTTAGGTCGCAAAGATCTGGATGAAGGTAAAACACAAATATCAGATGGATCCAAAACTTTTGTGGCCCCCAAGAAGTCTTTTAACGGTAGGCGTTCAATCACCACTGTTTCCTGTGGAGTGGTCCACCTGAGATTTTCATCTACCTCTTTTTTGGGTTCGTGCTCTAAAATGAGCTTTAAAAATGGATGGACAGCATGGATAAAACACATAGCTCATGGTGTGGCCCACAGAGTACGGCCCAGTAGTGAGTGGCTACTAGCAGTGTCAGCAGGCAACCGAAGTCCACTCCCAATCGCTGAGACCTAGACAATGGCAGTATACTAAAGTTGGGCAAATGGGCAGATTGATCCAGACTGTCCAAATTGTTAAACTTGCTTTCCAGGGGGTATGGCTCAAAATCATGCTGATATATTTATCCAACCAACTGATTTCACCTCGTTAAAACGGCTACCTATCAGCCGGTTAGGATCATCCGCTTGGTGTGATTTCTTTCCGGACTACTCTCCACCCACAGTAGAGCTACCTGACGTGTGCAGTCAGCTGATTGTCCACCCCTGGGGCGTGTTTGGATGGGAGGAAAAAAAAAAAAAGTAGAAAAAGAATAAAGATTTCGTGGCACTATTGAACCATGGATTTTATTTTTGAAGATTTTACTTGCATAATAACTGAAAATCTCATTTTTCTAAGACAATGCTCACCTTATATCTTGTCATCCAAAATTTTTGAATTTGATTACAGAAACGTGTGTGATCATTGCTATATGTAATCCACTGATATTTTTCTTACCGCTTTTATGTTTTCTAAATCTAGACAGGTTGGCAGAGGTTGGAGACATGACCACATGGCATATGGCAATGCGTGATTGTAGCAAAAACTCTTGCTTGACTTGTGCACGTGCCATGGCATGGGTGGCCCTCAAACGCCACATGGCGGAGATGAGCGTATGAGAGAGCTTCTTCCAAGCGGCCACCTGGTGGCAACTAGGGTGGCGCCTCTTCCTATTAAGGCCAGATCCTCTGCAGCTTAAGTGCAACAAGCTTATTCAATGGACATTGTGGGTGGGTCCCACTATGGTGCATGTATGGCATCAAACACATCAAGTAGGGTTTGCACAACCATGAAAATTGACACTCCAAAGACGACCAATCTAACCATCATATATGGGTAGGTTTTTGAGTCAGCCTGATTTTTCAGATGTCCCGGATTCAGAGTGGGGTGGCCCTTCTAGATAAGGTGGATGCCATGAAAGCATCACAGTGGGCCCCACGTGCAATAGTTACAAAATGAGCTTATTCTCAAAACATCATCAGGAGTCTTTTTACAAAACCTTAAAAAAAAGAAAAGAAAAAGTGGAAGCCTAATCAAGTCATTAGAGGTGTGCTAAAGCATTGCATCAGGGAATGTGCATCAGGTCCAACCCATCCATCAGGTGTTCCACATTATCTTCACCCTAGATCCCAAAATTAAGGTCGCCAGTGTCAAATGTGTGGGGCTACCAAACCTCTCATTTATAAAAGCCACTAATTCAATGCTGCATGGCTCATTCACATCAGGGAGAGAGTTTGCAAACTGCTGTTTGAATTTTGGTTGGTACAAGATGAGCCCATTGTTCAATGATACGAACTGTTGGCATGAGTTTGGATGAGAATCTGGTCTATCAGGCACCCTGAGATGCACAAAATGGGCAGCTTTCTATTCATCACACTGAATAGAAGATGGAAATTGGGTTCATGCAGCAGGCATGCTAGATGCTAGTTCTCAATAACAAGAAAATCAAAACCCAATCACCAAAAGAAAAGCCTCTAGCATTGTGAAATTCTATAGCCAGAGGGGTCGCATGGTTGGGTGGATCTGGACTTTCCATTTGGTAGGCCATACTGCAGTTCACTGACTGGTAACAGTAGAATAATCGCAACAGAAGGGATACCTTAGCTGTTCCATTTGTGGCCTCCACATAGACAGTAAACATAAAGAGGGAGAAATCTATTTATTGCATGGCCATGATCCTTCAATAGGTGTTGTTTACTTGTTTTAGTTCCATAGGCTATCCACAGAAGAGCCCACCACATGGATGGTGTAGGATCACCAACTATATAACCAAATCTACAATGGAGTGGCAACAAACCAAGACTGGTTAGTGCAATGAATGTGATAGCTTTTTCCAATTTGTGAAGGGTTCTCAGATACTGAGCATGCCGAATCCTCAGCTGCAATATCTTGATTGAGGGACAAATAAAATAGAGGATTCAAGGAGGAAGTGATTTGTGATTGGTTGTTAGATAGACTGCTCAATTAAATTCCAAGAAAGAGATAGGAGGATTGAAAAAACAAATAGAAGCACTTGATAGAGAAAACCACATTAATAGAACTATGGTTCTTCCTAAACTAGGTGAGGCATCCTTTTCCATTCTTTCCCATTTTCTTTTGGTGACGCAGGACTGTTTCAGACTGCAGCCTTTAAGCTCAGAAACTCGTATCAGAGAAGCATAAGACTACATTTCTTGTTCTTGAGGTACCAAAAAGAGAATGAGATGGGCAATGCAGTACAAGGACCCTTGAAATTGCAGAACGTATTCTAAAGACAACATGATCAGTCTCATCAACCCACAGTTTAGAATCTAGGACCATGACAATTGCTTCAAGAGGCAGAAGAATACAGCTTATTTCCCATCTAGCCCAAGTTTACTTAGCAAAATAAAGGGACATGACCTTAAAAAAAAAAAAAAAAAGGGATTGTACAATCCTCGAACCAGGACTGTGATGCAGCTATAGTGAGCATGCACCAATCGCGATGGGGTCTACCAAGTAAAAGAAGGGGTGGTTGAAAATGAGGATCGAATTGACCTCCTGTGATGAAGTCACTGTGATGCCATGATGAAACCAGCAGGGGTGGGGGTGTTTCCATGCATGTCCATTCAGCGTAAAACTTGGGGGCTTAACCTATGGATTTTTCCAGGAATTTTACTAATTTTTAATTGAGTTCAAAAGTTTCCAGATAGCGCTTTCAAGTCTTCGTCAAGGAAGAGTATGGAGCAAGTTATATTGCGTGCTTTGCAAGTAAAGTTTCAAAAGACAAAAGGAGGTTGGTGCAAGGAAAATTGGTGGGCAAGTTTAGTAGAAATTGGAGAATGAGGGACCGGATTGGGTGACCAAAAGGGTTCTAGGCTTTTATATGGAAGGATGCATGTTTTTGCCTTATTTCATCTTTTCTTCCTTCTATGGTTGGCCAAAGGGTTCTAGGACCATATACTGGAGGCATTTTGTTTGCATGTCCCACCCCCGCCCCCCCCCCCCCCTTCTCATTCTACATCTTCTTCTACGTAGTGTTTTAAATAGCTTACACTATGTAGCATATAGCTTATGTTGCATAGCATAGCTTAATTGTATTGCTACATAGCTAATGAAAATAGCTTAAATCACATGTAATTTACACTAAATGACGATTTGCATACACTACACACTACAAAGACTACGTTACACATTGTGTGGCTCACATTACAAGTTATTTTTCACTACAACATTAAAGTCAATTAATGTTTTCAATGATTTGTTATATTTTTTATTTTCAATAAAAAAAAAAAAATAGTTAATCTTTTCAATGCTTTTAGTAGAATAATATAAGTAACAATATTAAATCAGTTTCATTGATCTTTCTTTACTTTTATACTTAATCAATGCCATTTCCTATTATTTTAGGTTATTTTTCATTATCAATCTATCTAATTTGGTGCAAAATATCATGAAATTGGTGTAACCAAGCAAAACCTTGATTAAAAATCTAGAAGAAGCGTGTAGCTTATGCTACACGCTACACGCTATTTAGCTTACACCTCACACTTCAGTGTGGTGAATGCTACACTACACATGCTATTTGCTATTTAAAACACTGTTTCTAGATTATGATGTAGTGTAGCATTGTTAGGTCCTTGGTACTGGAGAGAAAGTATTTTGTAACGGTAATGGTGGCCATAACAGCCACCACCATTACCTGTACGATACGGGTGTAAGTTGTAACGGCTTTTATGGCCCCTGTAATGGCCCGTTATGGTCTTCTTTTCATTGAAAAAATAAATTGGAAAACCTATAGCTACTGCGTAATATTGAAGAAAAGAAATCCGAAAAACCTGTATATGCCCTGTAATAGACCATTACAGGGTTGCTACTTGCTACTTGCTACAGCCTTTACAGGGGGCATAATGGGCAGTTAACAGCGGTTACGAGTCATTTTTTTTTTCATAACGGCTGTTACAGCCATTACAACCCCATAATGTGTAAAGGTTGCCACCGTACCTTTACGTAACAGCCTTTACGGCACACCATGGGAGAGATCCATGGTCCAGTAAAATCTCCTCGACAGGACAATCCTAATCCTTCTATTGTTGCATGCAAAGAGAGGGTTAAGAAATGAACCACAGCAACATTTCACATTCAGCTATGAAAAAGCCTAAAATCAGACAGATGGAATACCGAACCTGGAGAACCTCTGGGAGATCGTCAATACATTGGGGATGTATCAGATCAACGGTTTAGATCATTGGACTGTGCTCTGCAAGCACACACCGAAAACCTTAGGATAATATGCAGATCTCCCGGACAAGGATCATATAGTTCCTCCCCAAGAAAACACATCATCCTTTTCTCTCAAAACTAAAAGGCATGCTTGTCAGCTCATGTCTTTTAATAGGCAAAAGGCAGGTAAACAGTCATATAATGTAGGCAACTGAAGTTGGTCCTTTTTCCTAAATAAATAGTACCCTACAACCCATCCCCATCTAACTGACATGGGCCGGATGCAACCAAGAAATTATTTTGGTTGAATCACATTAGAAGTTGGGAATTCAGGTATAGCCAGAGATATCTATCAATTCCATGCCAAAAGCAACAATGAAGCTAAATCAGGAAGACCAAGATATGGTACCGTACCTTTTTGAAGTAGATGATAGTTGGCTAAGGCAATCAAATTCCAGCTTACGGGACCAACACAATTCTCCATACGGCACCATTGCCATGTTTCTATTGCTTTGTGAGTCACCACTATTTTGGATTAATGTGGTTCGAGCCAAAATTTCAGCACCACTAACCATACAAAGACTAATAAAAAGTGTGACGGAACGTCCACATCTTGCAGATAGCATCCTCCACTCAAACCTAAAGAGGAAAAAACCGGTGAGATAATTGACTACCCTATATCAATCAATCCCATTTCCATCTAACTGCGTAATCCAATCACCACACCAACTAAGAATTTTAACTATGACGCAGCTGCCACCTGACCACTTCCCTTACTACTCTCATCATTCAACCCAAGTTCTTCCTCAACTTTCTTCCACACATTCAAAGAACTCTTGGGAAACCTATTCTTCACCACTCCAATCAACCCCTTCGCCTCCACCACCTTTGAATTCTTAACCAGCCCCTCAACCAAGCCCTTGGTCGTCCCAAAATTCGGAATCTTGTTCTTCTTCACACTTGCCTTGAAAACTTCCAACCCCGCATCGAAATCCCCATTCCTACAAAGATAATGCACAAGTGTACGGAACGTCGTGGCATTTGGCAGACACCCTTTCTCCTCCAAATCCTTGTAAACCTTCTTCGCCTCATCCATCTTCCCATTCTTACAGTAACATGTCATGAGATAATTATAGCTGATCGTGTCAGGCTTCAGCCCTGAGGAAGCCATCTCATCCATCAATCCCAGCACTTCTTCAGGCGTCCCATGATGGGTGGCTCGCATGATCTTAACATTGTAAGCCACAACATCCAAGGAGCAGCCTTTCTCACGCATCTCATTCCATATTCTCTCTGCATCTTCAATCTTCCCTTTCCTATAAAATGCATCCAAGATGCTCGTATAAGTGATCATGGTAATCTCTATATTCTTCTCTTCCATTTCTTTCAGAACGGGGACCACCGATTCGGGTAGCCCCGACTCACAGAGCGACTTGATTAGTACACCGTAGGAAATTTTATCAGGGGTAATTCCGTAATTCTGAGATATTTCGGAGAAGAGCTTGGGTACCTGATCATACTTCTGCGATTGATTGCAGGCGGTGAGGAGAGCATTGAAGGAGACGGCGGACCGCGGGGTGCCGAGGGAGTCCATCTGTTCGTAGGTTTGGATGGCCTGGTCGAGCATGCCGGCCCGGCCGTAGGCGAGGATGAGGGTGGAGAGGAAGGGCTCTTCGGTGATCTTGGGATCTGATTTCTGGGACTCGACGAGGGATTCGATGTCGGAGTAACGATGGGACTTGGCCAGGCGACGGACGGTGAGATCGAGGGCGTAGCGGGAGGAGACGGGGGACTGGAGGTGGGCCGCGACGGAGGAGTAGACGGCGAGGGCTTTATCGGGGTCGTGTTCGGATCGGAGCTTAGATTTTGCGCGATTGATGGAGATTGAAGGAGAGGTGGCCGTGGCAGCGGCTGTGGTAGTGGAGGTGGAGAGAAGGCGGATGTGGAGGAGGAAGCGGTTGCGAGAGGATAGAATTGTCATTTCGACTCGTATGTGGGGGTAAAATGGGAATTTCGTTCCAGGGGAGGGAAGGAAGAAAACAGGCAGAGCTGGGGAGTGGCGATTTTACGGAGGTTCTAGATGGTTTAGGGTTTGGGAGGGGATGGGCCCTAGCTAACACGTGCCGAAATTCACACGTGCGATGATCGGGTTGATCATTCACCGTGTAGATATTGGCCCTAGAGTGGGAGACCATCTTGCCCGTTGGGTGAGTTGTGCGTTTGGGGGTTTGGATGTTTAGATGTTCCTGGCCCAGCATATGAAAGTATTTTCTTGACTACCTTTTCCACATGTGGACGTTACCTGCATGTGGCGCTTTCCGTTCCTCGCGCGGACGCTACTTTCCTGTTATGCAACACAAAGCTCCGTGGGTCCCACTGGGATGTCCGTGTGAAATGCATCACGAAGCTCGTTGGAGCTCAAAAATAGGGATGCGGATTGCGTCCTGCCCTCGCCCGCCTCTAGCCACTAACGGGCAGATCTGAGTGTGGCCCACCCTGATGGATGCCCAACTCAGATGCGCCCATTCGTGGCCAAAGACAGGCGAAGGTAGGACGAAATCTGCATGTTTATTTTGGCTTCATCCTAGCAAGAGTCATCTTATGAAAGGGTTGGATGGCTTGGAGCTGTCGGATTATTTATTTATTTATTATAATTCTTTAGAAATAAATCATGATTATATAAGTGTGTATTTCTAGCTGCTGTCCCCATGTGGGTAGTGATTGGTAGCCTGTTGGCAAAGATTAAGACTTCTCCAATTATATCAGTATGATTTGAGGGGAAACGGATTGGCTACTCCCCCTGCCACCAGCCAATGGCTGGTGTTCGGTGGTCTGTGGACCCCACCATGATGTATGTGTTTCATCCATGCCGTCCATCTATTTATATAGATCGTTTTATGGCATTACACAAAAAATGAGATGTATAGCAATCTCAAGTGGACCACATTACAGGAAACAATGTTGAATGAATGTCGACCATTAAAAACTTTTTGGGGGCCATAAAAGTATCGGATCAAGCTGATCTTTGTGTTTTCCCTTCATCTGGGTCTTTATGACCTAATCAATAGATTGGATGTCAGATAAACAGTACAGAGGGCCTTAGGAGGATTTAAATGATGGATATCCAATCACTATTGTTTTCCTTTGGTGTGGTCCACCTAAGATTTATATCCCTCTAATATTTAGCGTGAAACCATAAAATTATCTTTAAAAATGGATGAACTGAATGGATGAAACACATACATCATGGTGGGGTCCACAGACCACTGAACACCAGCCACGGGGCTTGTGTCAGGGGGAGTAGCCAATCCGTTCCCGATTTGATGGGTGGAAAGATAATGGGGTGTATGTGTCTAATCCACATAGTCCATTGGACCCATCGGCTCATTTATCCAAAGCTAAAGCAAACCATATCACACGAAACAGTAGAAATTAAAAAGCATGTGATTGAAAACTTCTCTAAGGCCACAAAAGTTTTAGATTAAGTTAATGTTAGCATTTTTCCTTCATTTTTGTCCATGTGATCTTGCCATCAGAAATATCCAATCTCGTAGAGATCATGTCATACATTAAATTGTCAATGATGCTTGCATAGATCACATGAGGTCTTAATTATTTTTCTTCATCTGTAGTATAACATAGTTCAAAAGAAAGCATAAGGTGGTTTCGCATTATCCGTACCAAACTTTATCAATATATTCTTAAGGTATTCTGCTTAGGATAATTGTAGCCTACTCTTTTATCTATTTTTATGAATATTTATGTTGAGAATATTCTTTGCGACCTATAGATCTTTCATTTCTAATGTCCCTGACAACTGAGTATTTAACATATCAATCTTAGACATGCTATAATTAACAATAAGAATGTCATATATGTAAAATACTAGTACGATGATCTGTCCATCATTTAGTGCCTTGTAATAGACACAATGATCATATTCTAAGCCCTATAGAGGATTCGACTTTCAATGGTAGACATCATGGGGACCACTTTCTCCTATGGTGAGGTCCTCTTGATTTTGAATTCGCCTCATTTTTGGGGTTTATGATCTAAAATAAGTTGGCAAAATATATGGATGGTGTAGATAAGTCACAAACATCCCAGTGGGACCTACATATTTTACTCAGGTTGTATATCGCAATTTCAGTCTGAATTTGTTGCAAAGAAAACTATTTTTTGAAGTGTAATTGCGCACCTCTTTTCCTCTCCTCCAAACAACTTTTGCTAATCATTATTATACTTTTACACATAATTTCATGTATTTACAAGAAGAAAACATGCTCCTATTGTTGGGATTTGTGCTGCGGAATCACACAAATATGGATCTAGGATAGCAATTCAAGAGCACCAAGCAATCACAAGAGAATACACAAATTTAACGTGGAAAACCCTTTCGGGAAAAGACCATGGCACGAAGCAGCAGAAATCCACTATGAAAGCATAAATTACAAAGAGAAAGGACTTACCCGATTCGAACAACCCGAATCTCACCCTTGCTACACCCTTTGAAACCCTAGAACCCCTTCTAGAAACCCTTAGAATCTCTTTAGAATGCCTTAGACTACTTTAGAAAGGCCCTAGGGACCCCTATTTATAGTTTGAAAGCATAAATTGGAAAACAAAAGTCTCAAAAAGGACTTCGACTAGTCGAGCCGGGCCGATTGAAACAACCGATCGAATCTGTCCCTCGACTGATCAAGCGTCCCGAAAATCTAAATACATTGTTGCTGGACTTCGAGTCGAACGGGCTTCAACCAGTCGAAGGGACCTTCGACTAGTCAAGCCAGTCCCTTGACTGGTCGAGCAACTTGGACCAGATAGATTTAAGACATCTGTTTTAACAACACCTACATTGTATTTAGTCTTTCAATTTCCAATGTAATTCAAAGAAAATGGGCCATCATGATCTTTGTAAGGTGTTTGATTAAAAGAGAGTTATGGAACAAAAACATAGTCAAATACACATGATAAGTAAATAGATAAAGAAAATTGTATTATTATATTTTTATATATTAAAAGTATTATTTTTACAGCGATGCTCAGTAAAACAAGCAATAGTATAATATAATTATTGTAATCAAATATAAATAATGTCTTTTAAGGATAAGTGATCATTATTCAATTTCAACCAATTACCGTTATAATTGAAAAACTAAATAAGTACCTAATAATAGTCTTTCTCCTTACATTCTTTTCTTATATTGGGGCTCACTTGAGTCATGAATTTGCTTTAATTCATCTTTCATCCCAACGTGAGCTAACAAAGTTAATGGACAAAGTAAATTTCATGTAGACATCACGCTAGGCCTCACGAAAATGTGTTGTAATAATTCCCTGTAACAAGTGTTGCAAAAAACTTGCGTCCCATGGTGGATAGAAATTGAATGGTCTTTACTTATGTGTTTTTTTTTTTTTTGTTCAATCTACATTAGTGTAGTATTTATGTGTTTGTTGTTTATTACCTGTGCAGGAGAGAGATGCATTCCTTTCCAATGAGACTGGCAATGAGCTAAACATGGGCTTTAGTTAAGAAACTCAGTTTTTCCAAGAAGCTCAGCACAACAACTTAAAAATCCAGGCTCGAACCAACTCCAAGACCCCCATTTCTAAGCTTACATCTGCTTGCATCTTGTAAGCATTTGTCCTATATAAGGTGTCCCTCGGCACATGGAAAGTCCCCAAGTCCTTTGTTTGGGAATTTTTTAGGAGCTTTTCAGTTTCAAATTTGAAGTTTTCATAGGATATTATCAAGGAAATCTTTCTAGTAAAAAAAAATTGAAATTTTTTATTATGAATTAATAAATGAGTTTATAATTTAGATATATGTGAAAGTAATAAGGATTTTTGCTGCCAAATTTCTTAGGATCCTGAATTTTATGCATTGACATATAGGAAGGTTTTGAGATAAGAGAGGACCAAGATGGCTCTTTTATTTAAAGGTGAGAATTGTGGGACGCACGCTATGTTTATGACCTCTAATCTATCTAATATATGAACGTTAACATGATGATAATGTAAAATGCTATATGTGGAATTGTAAAGGACTTTGTTGTGCATCGAATATGGAGATCAAATAAACTAAATAGTGTATCTTATTGCGACACCATTGTTGTAGGCTTGATGCCCTAGCCTTCCTCTCCTTACACCCTTATAAAAGCATTGAGATGAGAATTATTGCTTCTGTTGTGTTGGATTGGGGACCCAGCCCGAATCTTATAGTTTTAGAGGGTTGAGGAGTTTGGAACCATCAAAACTCCTCTCCCTATGGCTCCATATGAATTTGGTAATCCCAGTTCAATTAAAACATTGTTTGTGTATCACAGTTGTAGCACACCACCCCTCACATGATTTTGCATGTATCACAATTGAGTGGTGTCCACTGGTACACCCGATCATATTATCCAACCCTTAGGACAATTCGGACCATTGATCAATAAGGCCCACCTTATAGAATTCTTACAGATCACACGAATTGGACATTTTCCCAATCAAAATACCAAATGAGTCACGCCTGGATTTGGATGTTTTTGGGTGGTTTGTAATATTTTTATAGTGCAACTCTCCTAATGGTCGAATTGCCTTATATATTTAGTTCATTTAATCATCCCACTGTAGTGGATTTGTTGGACGAGTTAGATAGCCTGCACATACCATGTGGGCCCCACAGTTCTCAACTTTACACTTTACAATCGGGGGGTGGTACGTGCAACACATGTGAATAAGGATGGGAGAGAGACAAAAAGGGGAGAGAAAATGAGAGAAAACACAAGCAGATAAAGATAGATGGGCTCGTTATGGACGATCCATCCTGACTATTTTTTTTCTAATTTTTTGGTTCACTCTAGATTTTGATTTTCATAAGCTTTGGTCTTATATCTAATGTTGGAAAAAGTATATTGGAAAACCGAAAATAAAATAATTTAAATTAACATTAAGTTGAATCACATATAAACACGCTGTTCTTAAAGCTTGATTTGCCCCGTTTTTAATTGTTGATGGGTTACAGGTGAATTGCTTCTAAGATTAGACAAGCCTTTTCTCTAAAATCATGTATGTAGCAATCATGAAGGGATCTTCTCAGGAACTCAATTAATGCAATTGATTGTCTGCCAATTTTGATGAGTGGTCGTCTTTAGTAACTCAAACAATGTTTGAGCTTCTCAGTGATTTTCTTAAAAGGAAAATGTTTGGAGAGATTAGATCGGATTCTGATGGGATCTGTTGGATTTGGATGATTCTGGACTTGGATGGTCCAATTTATATAATAGTCGAGGCGTGGACCATTGCTAGGTGGTCATCAATGGTTCAAAACATTTGTAAAACGTTTCTGAATGTTGGCACTAATTTCTGAGCATTTCAAATCGTTAGATCATCAAGGCATGTCCATTTTTGAACCGTTTTGGCTATTAAGGCTACTAGTCATTCTCAAAACGGTCAACAGTTTTAGATTAATTGATCTGCCCGTTTTCAGCGGCCTATAAAACTCAGGCCCATCTCACACTTCTCGCACCGTGATCGCACCATATCGTGATGGTTTGTGTAATGTTGTGAGGGAGTGACTGCTTTACGACACAATGTGCATGTGTAAAGTGCCTCATCTAGCGCCACTACAGCCACACTGCCCATGCTCACGCCTGTGCCTGAGCTCACATGTGTGCATGCGTGCATACGTGTATTCCAATGTTACACACTAGAACATGCAAACCGAGCATCTCATCCTCCATTTATCCAAGTAAGAATACTACCCACTCATTCACTTATAAATCATAACTTTTCTCCCACTCTATCTAATGTTTGACTAAAAAAACATACTTTTCCTTTATTTTTTTCAAAAACCATTTTGGAGGGGAAATGAAATTTTCAAAAAACTTTATTTTATTTTTAAACCAAAATTTCAACATTTAAACATGAGCCAATCATGGATTGGCATCATGGTGGCTCCACAAAAGCCTTGGTTACATGGGCTCCTAGCACATGCTTGCACGTGGGCTACATGCAGAAGGGAGGAGCAGATGTGGGATATCTTCAAGGGTTTTATGTTAAATTACGATAAACACCTCTAGTATTAGTATATAAAAAACTTTTATTCGCTTATGCTATCATCAATTCGATTAAACTGAACCACTCGTGTGATCAAGGGTCTAGATTGGGTTTTCATGCATGGGTAAACTGCGTGGGCATGCCAAATTCTACTTGAGAGTTTGACCGAACCGCTGGTGTTTCCCCACGTTGAGCTAACCAGTTGGAGACTAGGGTCAAAGATCTAGGGTCCTCTCAACCACGAATATTTACGCTTGTTAAATGGTAGGGGTTAGCTGTAAGTGCTATAGTTTATATCAGTCTATATCCCTATCGGTTGTCAAATTTGTGATGACAAAATCACTGTTATATAACTTGTATAAGTGAAGCTCTTTCCAAGATCAACTTTCTTGAACTAGCAAAGTTCACAACAAGCAAATATCACAAGTACAAAGATCAACCTTGACTTCAAGTATTGCTCACAAGACAAGACTCAAGAATGCAAGACTTCAAGAAGAGTACAAGGCAGTTCGTAAAGAACTCAAGACACTTTCAAGGTTGAGCTACATCAAGACTTCAAGGCTTAAACTTCAAGGTCACTTGTTCCTAATGTTTTCAATGTCCTTACTTCTTGATTGGGGTTTGATTGACCATAGGTTGACTTTAGAAGTAAGCCATTTTGGATACATAAGTCATATATATATGACACATGTGTTTGGGCAGTTTGGGGACTTGTTCTAGGCTTTCTTTGACTAGTCTTAGCTTTTTCGACTCAAGAAATTCTCGATCATCGTAAGTTTGTTACAAATTTCGGATAATTTCTTTAATATTCGACCTCATCCTGGAATCTATTCGACCAGTCAAAGGAATAGTGTTGACTGCTTCTACGATCAGTCGAACATCTTCGATTCAAATGATAATTACAAGGTCTTCGAACCCGATCGATGGTGACCTTGACGGTCGAAGATGAATGTCGAAGGTGACCTTCGACCAATCGTAGAACGGTCAAAGCTTATCGCACCCGATTTTTTTCAAATCTGTTATTTCTTCGATTAGTCGAAGAGCTCCCTAGACCAATCGAAGATGCGATCTGCTCACCTATAAATAGAGCACGAATCTCAGAAGAATTTAAGCAATTAATTAATCCATTCAAGCTAATCTTCGTCAAACTTCTGAGAGATAATTTTGTGCTCCATCTAAGCTAAGTGTGCTTATTTTATACTCTCTCTCTCTTTAGCTTTATTTAATTGATTTTATTTCTGCTATTCCAATCTAATTTGAAAAGAGGAATTGTTATTCCCTTTCTTTGGAATCAAAATCAATTAAGGCAAGCCCTAGTTGGTTTAATTTAAAATCTATTAGAACTAGAACCATTGTAATTGAGTACTGGACATTGAACTTGAACATTCAATCATTTACTCTGATTTGGTTCTCTTAGAAATTTAACGAAGGAGATAATCAGGTATTTTACATTTTATTATAAATTCCTTTCTGTTTTTGGTTTCTTTCAAGATTTGCCAGAAAAATCTTGTTGTTTTGGTTATCTGAGGAGAGCTAGGAAAACTCAGAAGTGGGGTTTTTTTTTTAATTGTGTAAGCCCACAGACAAAGACACAATTGTAAAGGTTTTGGGTGAACCTGTGAAAACCTAATTTGTTAGTGAACGCTAATATCCCCTGTGTGAGGATATTAGGAGTGGAGTAGCATTTTGTGTGGCTGTTGTTTAATAGTTGGTGAACACACAGGTGAACCACTATAATCTCTTGTGTTGTGGTTGAATGATTTACATTTCTAATCTTTAATATTCATTTGTGGGATGTATGTGTGGTGGTGAATGTTGTAATCATTTAATTCAAGCATTATGGGAATTTTGTGATAATTTAGAATTTACTTTCTGCTATTCCTCTATCTGCTTGAAATTCAATTTCCTTTAAAGTTGTTCCAGCAAGGTTGCCCTGCCATTTTTATGGTATATGGATGTCCCTAGAACAACACATTTGTGATTACAAGTTAATTCAGTTTGTGCTTATTTCTGCATTCCTCTTTGGTTTGAGATTTGATACAAAGATCTTTCTAGAAATAAGGTTGTCCTACCATAAACTCTGGTTTTTGGTGTAAGGTTGTCCTTAGAACAACATTTGTATCAACCTCTCAAGATCAGATATTTGAGGTTGTTTTACTTTTCTGCATTGTAATTTATTTTGGCTATCATATTTGTTTTAATTTCGCTGTTATAAGATTTATTTGGCATTATCCTATTCACCCCCCCCCCCTCAGGACATATAGCTAGGCCTTTTCATTAGCCCTTCCAAATGAGTTCATTTTTCCTTGTGACAGTAGACGTGAGTCTACAGACTTAAAGATTTACTCTTTCATCAATACTCTCTGTTTAATATTTCTCAAAGAAATAAGGATACACATATAAATTGAAGAAGGTAAAATGTTAATTCATTAATATTTGAAAATGATACTCATTATATTGACAAGTTGCGAGACAACCAAATGAATAAACAAAAAGGAAAAGATAAATACCTTATGCGTTTATCGGAACAGACGATCGATGGAGGTGTGATAAGCTAAACCGGAACTCAGATAATTATAGTCCTACAACTTAAAATTGCAGAAAAAATTACTTCTACTCCTAAGGTACTGCGGCGAGAGCCACCAGGCAATAGCTATGTAAAACTAGGATATGCTAAGAAAGATAAATAAAAGATTATCTAAAAGATATATTGATGTGTTTAACGTAGGGTCTTGAGCTCTTCTTTAATTGCTCATTTTATAGATTGTCAAGGCGGTGAAACCCTTGCCGAGGTTTCCTTGCTGATCCTAGATCATTCGTTCTCATGTCATAGTTCTGGATATGGGAATCCCCGCGATTACTTCGGAAGTAGCAACTTGGATTGGAAAAGAACTCCAGTCGGATCCAGACTCCCTGACTTCTCAGATCTTCGTAGTTGATTAATTTGTCACGATCCACTAAAGACCTGGCCTAAATATGTCAAGATTCATCTAATCGAGACAACCAGAACAAGGGCTAGACCCAGATCAATCTCGGCCACTCAACGTCTCTGCTGATGGCCCGCTACATGGATCAGGCCAGGGACCACCAAAGTTTCTCTGGATCTAGGCCACCAAATCATATTTCGGGAACCTCATGGGCTAATTTAGGTGTTAGATCAACCATGGCCACTCCCCTAGTAGCCCCCCTCCTTCACTTCAAGGTGTTAGACGGTCCGGATGAAACCTCCTTTTGCACTTAACCATTTATAGGTGATGGTTTGGAGTGACGGAAGGATTTGACACCTGATATAGCTATGGCAACAGCCCAAATCTGATTTAGTTCTCATATTCTCCTTATTCTGATTGATGTATAGTGGGGGAGGCCTGATTGAGCCGATGTGTTTGTTTCTCTCGACCTAAGTTGGTCCGATCTTCGAGTCTTCAGAATCTTCTCAAATGTTACAATCACTCTAAACGTCTTTGGGGAGATCTCCCATTTTGAAAGATTGTGAGAGATGGCCTCATCGAGAATATCATAGCCAGATTTGTGAGAGATCTGTTTTCTCAGTGAGTCTATTATAGACATGCTGAGTATATTTCCTCATTAATGGGCATGATAATCATGGTCACATAGCATGCATTGGTTTATATGAGAGTACGTTTCATGCCAGTTATAGTCTATGTAGTATCGACACATGGCGGCCTTTGATTAGTCCACGTTAGGGCATAAAAAAATGGGTGTAAACAATGCTCCATATGGTCCTTCGTATCAAGAGATGTGATGGGACGTTTAACATTTTAAGTTTCGACGGTCGTTCTAACATGTGACACGTGGCATCATGAGGTTTGCACTCGACTGTCATGCAGTTTACTATGGACGTCAAATCTCAACAGCATGATTGCTAGCTTTTTATTGCAGACGTGAATTGCGATATATCGTTATGTTTATATATTGTAACATTTTCATCACAATCAGTATTCTTATGTCCTTTAACCATCTTCATCTTTTATATTCTCCTTAAGTTTTCATGTGTTATGGCTTCTTTTTCCAAGGAATCTCATCCTGAATTAGTTATCATGGATGTTCTTGCCCTGACTCTATCCGACCAATTATCGAGCAATTGGCCAATTTTGTCCTTCCAAATACTCTCACCAGTTATAAGGCTAGTGAGCCAGACCAATACCTTCTTGGTCATGTCTTCACTTCTACTTCAGTGGAGGATTTCGCTTCTCTTCTCCTCTTCTTTCCTTTATACTTCTTCTGCGGGTGCCCTCTTGAGTTGGTCCCATTGGAACCCTAGCATTTGCATCATCAACTATGGCCCTATCCTTCTTCAAACAAGGTTGCATGGTTGGACCACACTAAGTCTGCGTTTTTGGGGATAATTGGAGAACCATTGGGAACTTCAGTTGCATCCATCTTTCTCGGATTGAGACGACCATGCAACCTGGTCTACTAGCGGCGGCCATCTGCTTTGGGGTTCCTCGACTAATTGTTTCCATTTCCCTCGGGGCTTCATGATTCCCATGATTATTGATGTCTATGCACTAACAAGTCTTCAAACCGTAAGGGAATATATCAAACCCTCGAGCTCGTGGCCCTCCTCTTCTTTTGACACTCAATGGGCCAATGTTGTATATTCCTCTTATATAGTTGAGGAAATGAAATAGGGTCATGTGTCGCACTAAAAGCGTTGTGCTTTCCTACTAATGTGGTTGTGCCAGTTTATTTTATAGGTCCCGGCTAGCCAAATGACCAAGGAGTACAGTGAATTCGCCGAATCGCTGGCCACTCCTTTTATTCTTTCTCACTTGTATTGGTCTCTCCACAGTCTCACGACCAAGAATCTCCATCATTATGGGTGGCCCTTATAGCTTCCCCAATTATGGCTTTGTGAGTACTTCCCTTCGCTTAGTTTTGAAATTTTCAGGGAAATTCCTCTTAGGCCAACTACTTACAATTTTCATCATTTGACCTACTTCCATATCAAAAAATGCTCAATCCAAGAACACCTTCATTTATTTTTTATTTATTTGAAGAAACTCTGAGACGAGTACTTTTTTCCTTTTTCCGAAATGATTCATGGCCTTAGATTGGCTTAGGAGCCTTTGGCATAGCCCTCTTGATTCCGTCACCTTAGAGTTGTTATACCAATTGTGGGTCAACTTTCTAATCTCGGGGGATCTCCCTACTAGTGGGGCGTTTCCAGTCCATGGTCTCAATGTTAAGACTGGTGTTGAATTCTACCCAGCCGCCTTATGTGCGTGATAGTTTGGTTTTGTTCAAGGGATTCCACTTCTTCCTTGTATGCCTTGATGAACATGTGCATCCACTGTCGAGGGAACTTATCCTCCATCGGAGCGAACTACGCCCAACTAAGGTGGGATTTAAAGATTTCTCCGGTCGATTCATTTTTCCAAACTCCATACTTGCTTTGCCCCTCTATAGCACCTGAGTATGATACTTGGTGGAAGTCATATTGGGATTCCTAGTATTTGCTTCTTCGGGTAGTTTACTTGTCACATCTTTTATCGGTCGAGCCCCAAGTCGATCGGCCAATAAAGGCTATCTTCTCAGATGGGTGAGGTGTCACGCCCCAAACTCGGAAACCGGGCTCACGAAATTTCCGATCATCAAATCCAGCACCGACAGCCTCCGTAGTGCCCCATTCTCGGCTCCTGGCATACAAGGAGGATTTCTATATATAAGTCTGTTTTATAATCAACATACCCAAGATCATAACCCACCAATAATAACCACAGGAACATCATTACAAAATCCACTAAGAATATAAACTTTTACAATACAAGGCGCATAAGAAAGATACAATGGCTAATAATTAGAACTCCAAAAGAAAGCTCCATTGCACGCTCTTCCTCCTGCACTGCTACTGCCTAGCGTCACCTGCACGCATTAATCATGCATAAGCTTATAGAAAGCTTAAAGGGTGGTATAAGTGTGTGCAGGATAGTGTCAAGTATGCAATATCATATTACGCGGAATATGCTGGCAAGACCATGAAAACCATCGGCCATACCAAGGCTATACAATATAGGGCATGAAATGATATCAGCCAACACAAGGCTATGCAATACAACACGTGAGTACTAACCGCCATACCAAGGCAATGTGATGAGAGGCCTACATAGTCAAATGCCATATGCAAGGTGCAATGCAGTCATGCCAGTGCTCATATCCAATCCACATATCAATACGATTCCTCTCTGAAAAATCACCAGGGTTAAATACACTCCACACAGACTGCCGCTCTCCTAACCGCATAGTCCAGCGAGCGGAAGAGACCTCACTACCCGCCTGGCCAGTAGTCTGCCAATATCTACCCGGCTCGTCGGTAGCGAACCCATTTCACGAGCTGGTCAAACTCAGCCTAGCTTATAGCCCCCTCACTCAAGTGAATAAGGCCACACCTCATTCCAACCGACCACGACATAGTGAGAGACATGGCCTCATGGTATAAGTACCGATGCTCATATTTTCACTCGGTCTAAACGTTGGAGCATCTCCTGGTACCAAAAAGGTTCTGGGACTTTCACCTAAGGGCATCCTACGTGCCTATAGTGCTAGAACCAACATTTCTGGTGTCCAAATTTGGCCACCCATGATGTGACTGTGGAGGCTACGACCCTGAGTCGCTAGGGCATATAATATCAGTGCCATGCAAATATGATATGCATGAATCATACCAATCAACCATGCATCAGTCCTGCGCATCCATCGCTCATGTGGGGCAACTCCATCACTCTGGGAGTCCCATAAAACAGTCTGCCCAACGGCATAAAACAGTCTGCCCAATGGCATATATGATGATCAATCACTCCTCAATCTTAGTATACATATGATGCACATGGGAATGAATCATGAAGATGAACCACGCATGACATGCGGTGATGATGTGCTATCCTCTAAGCAAGGTTGGGTCTAGGTACTTAGACTATTCTACAAGTCAAGGTAAATGCACAACCACTAGTGGGGGCCCAACTATTTGGGTTAGTCCACTAGGACTAGGTAAACAACACTATAGGCATAATAGATGACAATGGGCCTAACAAAGGGGCCTATACGGGTACACAATGTGGACATTTAACCACCATTGTCCCCTATAAGGCGGCCCAATAAAGAAACTAGCTAAAACAAGGCCCAAGGCCCAGATACAACTATGAAAACTAAATGGGCAGCAATACATGTCATCATATATCTCATGATGGGCCTCGAGGAATGGCCCAAAGCCTACATACATCCATATGGGCCAATGGGGCAACCATGGCCCAAGGCATACATCAAGATGGGCTAATGGGGCAACCATGGCCCAAGTCTCAATGGCCACCGAATCCATGCATTATGATGGGCTTAATTGGCAGCCCATATGCCCAAAGTACATAGCCAATGGTCAATCCAATATTCATCAACATGGCCTTACAAATCAGCCCAAAAACTGGATAATATATATATGGGCAATAAGGATCCATTCTTACACTTCAAATCGGGCTTATAGCCAGCCCATGGGGTCCATTATACAAAGTGGGCAGCCCATACATCAATTTGGGCTCAAGGTTGGGCATCCAGCCCATCTGGGCCTATTTGGACATCCCAAAAATCTAAACTATCTTGGACCTCAATAATCAACCAAAGGTGGGCCTCACAAGGCACTCAAGGGGTCTAATAATCTGAGAAAATCATAAACGAGGTGTGCATGTATAGCACCCTCCATCTAGTGGGCCACCCAACTTCAAAATGCCCAATTACAAGCAGAATTTTCTAGGGCATTGCTGGACTTTCAGCCCACCTAGCTTCCTGGGCCTGCTGGAGTCTAGTAAATCATAAATCCAAGTAAAACAAACTTCTCAAGTTGGTCCATACATGTGAAAGTGGGCCCCCACCAGATGGAATATGATAGTACAACACAAAATATAAGGTGGGCCTGCTACTGGACAAAAAGTCCAGCAGCACCTATAAATTTCTGGCGTCACAAGGGGTGGACGGTTGGCCCATAAGAGGTGCTCAAGGTGGGCCCCACCATGGACGTTCCACCAGGGGTGGGCCACGTCCAAGATGGAAGGACGACAGGATGAAACATATCATCATGGTGGGCCTAAAACCTGGGGATGGCCAGCCCCTGCTGGACATCAACCCAGCTGGAACGTCCAGTAGGGCTGCTGGCCTAGCCATAATGACCCCCAAAATGGGTGGCCTGGATGGTCCCTAGGCACATGAAGTGAGTCCCAGCAAGGAGGGCCACAAGAAGGGTAAGTTAGGGAGTCATTAATACATGTTTTAATAATTAACAAAAATGGATAGCAAGATTGAATTAAAATTCAGTTGCTGGAACTATGGTTGTCCCCAACTTGGACACCTAATGGGGTGGGCCCAGGCCTTCCAATCAAGGGAAAAAAAGGGTGGAATACATGCTCCCATAAAGGAACATCAAATGGGGTCCACAAAAGTGGCCCACCATCTCCAAGGTACATGTAGAAATTTATGCTTTCCATAAAATATGGGCCTGCTGGACAGTCCAGAAACTTAGACCGTCCTGCCCTCTTGGGCCTACCCCATGGACTCCAATCAAGGGCCATATGAGGTGGGATTTAACATACATCAAGGTGGGGTCCACACCTCAAAGAAATGTTCAAGAAATCAGGGAGAAAAGATCCATTAACAGGGCCTACATTCCAAACAATTCAACAACATTAAAATTCCAGCAATCTGGACAACAACATGTTGCTGTCTAGACCAGCCCAAAAGATGGATGATAGGGGAATAAATCTCAGATTCCTCAAGGATGGGTCCACCTAGATGGATCACACAACCTTCAGACCCAAGCCCCTTCCAAGATCAACTATAAATTCAGGCCTAAAGGCCATCCAAATCATGCCAACAAAATGGGGCAACAAGGTTGGGCCTGGACGTCCAACAACTTGGGCCTGGACATCCCAACAACTTGTAGGTCTAGTTGCATGGCACATCAGGTGGGCTACACATACATCAGATCCACATCAGAGAAAGGGAAGAAAAGACAGAGAAAGGACACAATCCGGCCATAAGGAGGGCTCCGCCACTATGAGCCCTCCACAATCAAGGAATTAACATGTACATGGAAGATGAACAAAGGTCCCATGCATGCATGGGCCCTACAAATCAACATTTAAGGTGGGGATGCCATCCCCACCAAGGATCTAGGGTCTAGATGGCCCAAAGACTATAGACCAAAGAGAAGAATCATCAAGATGGGGTCCATGGAGGATGGCCCCATCAAGACATCATGCATGCAAATGGTGGGCCAATGGCCACACCTAAGGAGTTGTGTAGGATCTCCACCATTGATTGGTGGGTCCTATACTCTCCACATGAGGCAAAAGAAAGATCTAATGAAGGAAAACATGAAATCTATCCTATAGGCACACCCACTTTATGGATCTCCACCAAACTTCAACACCAAGCTCCTTAGGCACCAAGGGATGAAGATTTATGGGTAAGATGATGTTCCAAGGGCTAGATGATGAGAGATTAAGATGAAATGTAGCTGGAAATGGAGGAGAAAGGTTAGACGTTGGGTCTCTTGCAAGGGAGAGAAGATGGAGAAGATGAGGGAGAAAGAGGAGGGAAAGAGAGATGTAAGGGAGGAATGATGAGATTTGCTAGGGAATGGGGAGATGTAGCATGAAAAACTGAAATTTCTAGAGAAAGGTGGCTTTGGTTAGAGCAAGTCATGATGACTTTCTAGAGAAGGATGCTCATGATTGCCTAGGTTAGAGAAGTCTCATGATAGCTAGCTACGTATGGTGTAGGTTAGTGTAGGCTAGTTAGGCTAAGCACCTAGGAAATGATGAAACCTAGGGTGGGCCTTGCTACCTAGGGAAACGTGTACACCCTTAAAGTGGGTTCCACACAAATCAAGGGCTCAAATAATACAAAGGGTACATCTTTTTATCTACCCATCGGATTGCTGCACGAGACGAGGCGTTGGAACCGCGGCGACGATGTGGTCGCAATGGCTCAAGTTTCAGGTCGGATTGGATCGGGTTTACAGGATAGAACTTAGAGATGATCGCAAATACAATCTACAGGTCGTGGGTTGCCGGAATTCGACTAAGAGGACCGCGAGACCTATCGAAATAGAACGGATACCAGGTTAAGGGTCTGACATGAGGGGCTACTGCTAGTTTTCCAACCATCCTACTGGGATAAGGTCTACTCTTAGGGGTGTTACTTCTCATTCTCATGGGTGGTCAGCTATCCAGAGCACTTTTGAAATTCATGATCTTCTTGATCAGGAGAACAACCCCCCTTCTAGGGATATGGACAGAAAGAAATGGTCGATGATTAAGTCTACGGCTAGAAAAGGAGTCGTTACTGGTGGGCGCCCCTCTGCGAGAGAATGTGAAGGCCCTTCCAAAATGCCAGCGAGTTGGGGGAAACATTGGTTCGCCTATTCAACTAACCCCTTATGCCACTGAAGAGGGAGGGTGAGTAATCTCTAAAAGGAATGGCGTTTGATGAAAGACCACGATTGTTGGTCCAGTTGGCCCACCAACGTCTCCTATATTAGGAATCATCGAGGGCTTAATTACTTCTGAAGTACCTGAGTCGACCCATAGTGTAGAAACTCAAATGCCTGCTACTTCGGCTGGGAGCCATCTTCCGTCACCCATCCCTTATGTGTGTAAATATTCTATGTAACACCCTAAAAATCGGCACTCGAGTACATAGACTCCGATACCGAGTTCCTAAGTGTTAACTTAATAAAATGCACATGTGTCCTCATTCGAATTCACGTTCATTTCACACATAATTAATCAGAGTAATGCATTTCAACTTAGCGGAACCAAAGCGAGGTAAAGATAGTAAGATCCAATAATATAGGGCTAACTCCTAGAAGTTACAGTTCCAAAAGTGGTGATCACTCATGTGAGAATTATACAATCCACAATAATTATAATAGGAAAAGAAGAACAACAACCAATTGGGAATAAGCTAAAGATCTACTGGGCACCCCGAGCGCACCATTCACTAGTCCTTTTCCTAAGTTATCTGCATATGTCAAATAGGAGGCATCAAACACAAAAATAGTGAAGAAGTACCCCTAAGATTATTACTTGGGACATTTTAGGGAATAACAAGTTTCACAACAAATACATATTTATACATGTAATACACTTAAGCATGTTACATTAACACATAAGCAGTTACACATGTTATCAACACAACCAAGTGTAAGTAATGATGGCATCACAAACAAATAATTTCCTCATCTAGTTGGTAAGTATATTAATATTATGACGAAATGATGTATGCTCCTTATAATCCAGCACTCGCCCTCGATCGACTTCAACGCTTATTTTGCAAATGCCAACACTCCATCACAAGCGACTTCAATGTCAAATCATAACTTATCCTATGATATGCATGATTAGCCAAGTGATTATTAGTCCCAGTTCATACAGTAGGTTGGCAACGTGCAACCATGCAAGTGCAAGAGACCTCATTATCGCCTAACCAGTAGTCAACCAATATCTACCCGGCACGTCGATAGCGGACCCATTCACGAGCTGCTTAAACTCAGCCTAGCTATGCCCCCTACCCTCGGGTGGGTAAGGCCACACCCCCTCCTAACCGACCATGACATAGTGGGAGATGCGGCCTCCTAGTATTCGACACTCTGGCGCTCATGTATCCACTCGGTCTTGATGTTGGGGCGTCTCCTGGCCTTGGAGGTTTAGGGATTTTCACCCAGGGCCATCTATGACAACCCGATACTAATAACAGATTTCCGGTGTCCTATCTGGCCATCCACAATATGCCTGTGGAGGCTATGACCCTAATGTCGCTAGGGCGTATAGTAATCACAACGCACAATGCAAGATGCATGAGTCATACAATCTAGTCATGTATCAATCTTATGCATACTGTACGCTCATATGAGATATACAATCCAGTCATGCATCAATCCTACGCATACCATGCGCTCATGTGAGATAACCTCCGCCTATCAGGGAGTCTCATAACAATCTGCCCAATGACATATGCAATGGTCAACCATATCTCATAACAAACATGCAGATGATGCGTATGAGCATGTATCATGATGCTATGCTATCACATACTCATAATCAGTATCAATAACTAGAATCGACAATCAATCTCAACAATGTGGACATTT
This sequence comes from Magnolia changhungtana, assembly GCA_030180095.1. Classification (NCBI taxonomy): domain Eukaryota; kingdom Viridiplantae; phylum Streptophyta; class Magnoliopsida; order Magnoliales; family Magnoliaceae; genus Magnolia; species Magnolia changhungtana. The sequence goes on from JASAUF010000662.1 coordinate 4,092,174, forward strand.
AACTAACATTACCCCCAAGGAATGGCCCACATAGAGACTAACATATAGTTGACTCATGGTCTCACACAAGGGGCACATATACAACACCATGGACCTCACTCAAGAGCTTAATACACATCGCGATGAGCCTTTCACATGGGCCTAACATACATCACAATGGGCTCCATTGCCTGGCCCTTAAATGCATCACATAGGCCTCATATACATCACATTGGGCCTTAAATAAGGGCTGAATACACATCACAACGGGCCTCAAATACGGGCCGCATATACATCACATTGGGCCTTGACAATTGGCCTCGATATCCGGCCTCGACAATCGGAATCAGCCTCGATAATTGACCTCGACAATCGGCCTCAACAATCGGAATCGGTATCGACAATCGGAATCGGCCTCGACAATCGGAATCGGAATCGGAATCGGCCTCGACAATCAGAATTGGCCTCAACAATCGACCTAACAAGGGGCCTAAGGGAAGGTCACAATATGGACATTTAACCATCGTTGCCTATCAATGTGGACATTTAACCAACATTGCTTTTAAGAAATGGCCCACATAGAGCTAAAGCCAAGCATATAGTGGGCCCATGGCCTCACACAAAGGCCTCATACACAATACAATGGGCTGCATACAATCTTAATGGGCCTCATACAATCATAATGGGCCTTACATACAACACATCGAGGCGGGCCCTGCACATATCATATGGGCCCCAACAGATGGATAATTTACCTGCTGTACACACATCAAGGTGGGCCGCATAAGTGGACGGCATAAATGAAACACGTACAACATGGTGGGCCCTACGATTACACTACAGATGAGCCCACCATCCAGCAAACTGGATGGTACAGAATTATACAACACATACATAACGGTGACCCCACGTCTCTCATAGCCGGATGGAATAAATACAACATGTACATCATGTCGAGCCCACGTCCCATGGACAGTGCAGATAAAACATGTACATCATAATGGGCCCATATGTACATCACATTAGGCCATATTTCATAGGCCCCAAACACATCAAGTGGGCCGCATCGCTTGGCCCTCAAATTCATCACAATAGGCCTCATCACTTGGGCCCAATATACATCACAATGGGCCTAATCGTATGGGCCGAAAATATATCACAATGGGCCACGACATATGGGTTGGAATTACAATATAATGGGCCTTGCTAAATGGGCCATAAATACACAATAGGTGGGCTTTATATAATACAGGTGGGCCCGTTGGATATTACAAAGAACGGACAGTCCTAGATACACATTACAGTGGGCCTGTTGGGCAGCCCATGGTCCTTAAAAATGGATGGATAGTGTGTATATAACACATATATATCATGGTGGATCTCACAAGATAATGGGGCCCATGGCCCTACTAGTAAAACGGATGGGTGCTTCGTATACGACACATACATCATGGTGGTCCCCCGTCCCAAACAATGGCCAGTGTGGATGAATCACATACATTATAGTGGTCCCACGTGACACACTAATGACGATCAGCACTTCCCAAACATTGTCCATGTAAATCAGCATTATCCCAACATTGTCTATGTAAATCAGCACCATCTGGACACTGTCCAGCTCATCATCACCGTCAAAATATCGTCCAGCATGTGTGGATGAAGCAGATACATCACGGTTGGCCCCACAAAACCGTCCGGAGATTGACGGTGTGGGCATAAAATACATACATCAAGGTAGGGCCCACCATAACGTATATTCTCCATCCAATCTGGTCATAAGGTCACAAGACCTAGATTAAGAAGGAAAACAAATTTCATATTTATCCAAAACTTCTGTGACCCAAAAAGGGTTTCAAGGGTAGCCTTTCAATCCCCCACTGTTTGCAGTGTGGTCCACCTGATAGACAGCGTGGATATAGAATAAATACATCAGGGGTGGGTCCCACCGTCCCGCCATATGGACGGTGTGGATGAGACCCATACATCATAGTGGAGTCCACTTGATGGAAGGTGTGGATTACAATACATACATCAGTGAGCCCACAAAGCTTCTGACGTCAAAGCAACAACATTTCTGCTGCGTGGGCCCCACTGACCAGACGGACGATGTATATATATAATACATACATCGTAGTGTAGTCCACCGTCAGATGGTTGGACGGTTGGACATATAGCACATACCTCATGATCTGGACCCACACAACAGGTGGACGGCTGAGATGAAACACTGATGGATGGCGTGAATGAAACACATATCATGGTGGACCCCTCCTACCAAAATATATGAACGGCTTGGATCCAAAACACATGGCTCACACAGGACCCACAGAACTTGCTGCGTCAACACAGCAGCTGTTCTGTTGCTCGTCCACAAATGGACGACGTTGATGAAGCACATAAGCACGGTGGGGTCCTTGCTTACTCTTCACAGCAGCAACCTGCTGGTGTGAGGCATGTCAGCCAATCCACCTTCCCACCATCCAGGAATTGGACGGTGTGGATATACTTATCTCCAAGGTAGGCCACATGTGTGAGAGTGGGCCCCACCGTCCAAGCAATGGACGGTGTGGATGAGGCCCATACGTCTGGTGTGCTGACGCCCTTCACACCATGATATATAGCTGGTGTGATATACACCGGCCAATCTACTTCAGCAAGTGGGTCCCACGTGGGCCCACCACCATCATATATATATATATATATATATATATATATATATATATATATATATATATATATATATATATATATATATACTATCATTATTATATTATTATTATTTTAAAAAAATCCAACGTCCAAATGTTTGGATGTCTGGATGGACTGGCGGTGGGATGGAGCCCACGAAACTTACCGACGGTCCAGCAGCTGCGTGCTGCTGGACGTCCAACTGATGGACGGCCCAGATTCAATGCTTGCACGAGGTGGGCCCACACGTGTGGGACCCACCAGTAACTTTAGATAAGATGATATTTGTGTCTTCCTCCAATCAGGCCCATCCGAACGGTGGGCCCACTCGGAGGACGGCATGGATAAAATACATTCATCATGGTGGGATCCATCCGGGTGGGCCACACGACCACATCACCACTAAAGAAATGAAAGAAAGGGAAAGAAAGAGAGAAGGACGGTGTAGTGGAGGGACCCTGCCACTATGGGCCCCTCGTATGATTACATGCATACACTAAGAAGGGTCCCACATATGTGGGCCCTCAAATCGTCAAATCAAAACAAAAATCACCCACCTCAAGATCCCTTCTTCCTCCTTCCAACAATGCATTCTATAGCTCCAAAAAATGTGATCCAACGATTGAGATGAGGCTTGGAGGGTGAAGATGTGAGGTAGGAAGGTGGGCCACATTAGGCTCTCATCTCCTTAGAAGCCATGAACGTCCACTCTCCCTTGGTTGCTTGGGAGATGGAATTTGAAATGAGAGAGAGAGAGAGAGAGAGAGAGAGAGAGAGAGAGAGAAGTGATGGGTGGATGGAGTGGGTGTTATAAGAAATGGGAATGGAAAGTATGGGGTTGGTTTGAAATTTGTGTAAAGGAGGATGGGTAGGGAGAGAGAGAGAGAGTTGACATGTAAGGGGGGTGAGATGGCATGGGGTATGGGTGATGTACTTAAGATAGGGTGTGTACTTGATTGATTAATTGATGGGACATGTTTTAGAGATTCTCTAAGAATTCGCAATGCGCGGCGTTTCTTCGGAATGTACGTGGGCCCACATCTTCTAGCCCAGGTATTGGATCGGTGTACGAGTCATGACGTCGGAACCGCAGCGATGGTGCGGTCGCAAAGATACAAGTCTTGGGTCGAGCTGACTCAGATTGATAGGATGCGACTCAGGGTCACGTACGGATGTCGATTACAGATCGAGGATCACCAGAATTCGACCGGGAGGACCGCGGAAGCCTATGGAACGGTACGAGCTAGGATACAGGTCTTACAGTTATGGTCTAGTCGCATACCCTTAATTATATTACATCGAATACCTTTATGATTCTAATTTTGAGGAAGGCCACCTAGGTCATGTCGAATCACGGTTTAAGTCATTAATACATATTCTTATTAATTGAGTTTTCCAGGTTGGGTGAGAGTTGAACCTAGGCTTGATTGAGGTTCTTTGAATGTCGAATTAGGGTCTTCTCTTTGGACTAGTTTTGTAACACCCCAATTTTCGTAATCCGAGTTTAGTACTCATTTTCTAAAATCCTCAGTGTTAACCTTTAAAGATAGCGTACATTTCACATATAAATCTTTTTCTCAAAAGGGAGCATTATAGTGGAAGAGAAACAAATCAAACATAAAGAAAAGTCTAAATACATATTCAAGAGATTTGAACGGCTGCCCATAGGACTTATATAAACCAATGTCTCAAGATTTATAAATATATGAAACCCAATATCGATATAAATGAAGTTTGAAATTGAGAGCTGCAAGATAATCCAGCTCCACATGCTCCATATGAGCACTAACATGCACATTATCTACATCTCCTGTAACATTTGAATATGGCTTGATAACATTAATGGCTATCCTAGTGAGGTATACCTCTCAAGATTCACTGAACCATCATAATAGTTAAACTTAGTTTACCAAGATAGGTATACACTAAACTATTCATAATGATCATAACAAATGAGATTACAATCTATCACACTAGCCAATAATAGTTCTAAAATAAGAATCATACAAAACAATCCACGATGCAATCTTATTTAAATGCATGGATACTTGAAATGCACATCAGCTTGGGGATGCTCATCCAGTTGGCTTTGGGGAAAACCCATAAGTGGGGTGAAATCCACATGCAAGCTCAAGCGGATAGTCACCAATGAAAGTACATCAAGTACGTGCTCAAGTGACCAGTTCATACAAATTGGGTCGATCGACGGTAGTCTGTGAACTAGCAAAACATACCACGACAAAGGATGTGTGCTACAACATTCAAAATTAACCACCAATTATCACCCGTATGCCATGAAATGCATGGTTAACCCATCTATTATTAGTCCAATTACAAACAACCATTTAAAGAAAGCTTAGAAGTCGGGGGGGTAATCACCCAACATAGACCGACAGCTCAGGCATAGTGTCTCATACTACTATCCTCAGCTCATAAGATTCCAACAAGTAGGATGTTTAATGGTAACCTCATCAACTAGTGGATAATCATAACTCAACAGGTAGAACTTATCATCACAAGATTATATAAAAATAACCCATCATGAGCCACATTGGGCAAAAAGCTTATCCAAGGACACGACAAAAATGGGTTAACCCAAAAGCCACATATGCCTAAATGATCTATGAGATGGTAAATCTAGAACAAATTTTCATTTAATCCATTAGACAAAAATGGCGGCTAGTTCAAGGGACCTCCAAAAATACCATTCGGTAATCCCAAGTGGTAAAACAAGCCACATACAATATTGATAGCAATGACATATGTAAAGTACTTATCTTATATCAATATAAAGATATTTGAAATACATAATTGAATACTTGACTATAAATTGAATCATCAACTATATATGAATGATTATTCAAACAGAAATTAGCACTTATTATTCAATACACTAAATACTATATTAAGCAAGTAATAGAAATAAATGAATTAAGATAACTATCATCATGTTGGAAAGCTTGAAGGGTGAACCCCACCTTAGAGCGTGGACTCTCTTCAAATCAAATGAGGTTTAGAAGCTGCGAATGGCTTTTGAAATCAATTCCAATCCCTAATTCATGAATATCATCTGATTATCTTAGATTATCCCACAATTAGAATTAAAATTAAGTTGGAATTAAGACCTAACTCTATCTAAAACCTAAACTTGTATTAGATATTAATATAACATGGAAATCTCCACATAGAAATGATTATAAGCCTACCTCTCGAGTCGAAATTGAATGGATTCAACTCGACTCAGTTCGACTCGCTACAGTTTAATGTGACTCAGAAATGAATATTTAGGAATTCAACATGTTTTAATATGAGTTCAACACCGACTAAGGTCCCAGGTTGGTTGGACCCAAACTTAATTTAAATTCCACTACAACTTACCAAGTCAACTTAGCAAAACATTAAATTAACTAGAAAATACTATGAAAATTGCATAAATGGAAACATAAAAGAGGCATTTACCTGATGCAATACTGCTAACCCAACCAAAGTCAAACCGCAACTAACCTGGCTCAACCCTAAAATGAGCGGGTCGACTCACTAAGTCGACACAACCCTCAACTCACTTCTCCTTCCACACTCCTCTTCCTTTCTTCTACTTCTTCCGTATCTTTCTGTCTCTTCTCTTCTAACTCGAACCGAGACGCTCTAATCAGCCAACAACAAGTGTTGAATCATGAGACAAACGAGTCAGTGACTCAATCTCGAGTCAGCGAGGTCTCGTTCTTTCGTTCATTCTTTCTCTCTCTCTCTCTCTCTCTTCTTCTTCTTCTTCTTCTTCTTCTTCTTCTTCTTCTTCTTCGTCTCTAGCTTTCTCTCTTTGACCCTTCTATTGGAATGATCAGGATCAGGACATGACCCCGACTTGGTCAGAACCCTCTTTAGTGAGTCGATGCAGCCTGTGACTCGGTAGCCAGTGCGCGACTCGGTCAGATCCTATGACTCGAGCAAGTTAGTGCGGTGCGGCACACGCTTAAGGCGAATTTCTATCTCACTTTCTAGGGTTTGAGAAGACTTTACCATAAAAGGAAAGAGGGATTATATAGGGCTCTCGTAACTAGCTTCTAGAGCCTTCAGAACTAACCAATCATGACATTAGTTACCATTTTAATTACTCTAACCGACAAGTATTGGATTGATATAATCCAATTCCATTTTATGGCTAAAATCAAATGTTGTATATAGACCACAAAGCCCACTGAATGAGCATCTTAGATCAGAGATTCGGGCCTACCCATGATTGTACAAAGTTGGGTCGAAACGGAAAAGATGACTAAGTTGTAATGGTGGATTCAAAATGAATGGCTATTCTTTGGGTTTCTTTGGACTGAACGGCTTAAATGGGACCCACAAAGCTTGTGGAACACATATTTTTTATGGACAATAATAAACATTTTGTGAGTTCTAAGTTTCTCTCTGATGCATGGTTTTCACAAGAAACTGGTTTAATAAGTTCTGACTTTCTCTCAAATGCATGGTTTTTGCGAGAAACTGGTTATCGCACGAGAAGCATCTATTCTATTGTGGGAAGCTTCTTGGTACTTTTGTCTATTCCATTTTGACGCACTAGATTATATGAAGACCGCTGAACGGCTCGGATTCATTTTTGGGCAAACATTTCTAACGAAAAATGTCTCCAGTTGTGCCTCCATTCATCACGATGGAAGCCCTAATTTGGAGGTTGAAGGGAGGGTTGAGCATGCTCGAAATGGATGGCTGGGATGAAGAGAAAAGGAAACACGAGGACTGCCAGCTAAGGAGGGGAAACAAAGTTTCCTCTCTTGAAACTACTCATGTGTGACTCGACACGCACGTGTGCATCATCATGTGGAAATTGCAGGGTTTTGATCAAATTCGAGTACCCAATAAGATGGACGGTTCAGATATTCTAGATGAATCACGATGGTGGCCCACTCTTAGTTCAAACAGATATGGTCTGTTTAAATTGCATCCGAGTGGGAAACAGAATTAAGATGAGGGAATTTCCTCTTTCATCAACGTGTTTCGGGTCAAACTCAGTTTGACCCAACTTTTGGTCTGGTGCACCGTGGGTGTACACTGCTAGTGTATGTATGAACCCTAAGGTGAGGTCCACACCAATGCCCTATGACATCCACTCCGTCCATCAGATACTATGGCTCCCATCAGGTCATTTGACCAGAGATGAGGCAGATCTAAAGATCAGGTGTGGCCATACTTAGTTAATCTGAGTTCTATTATTGATTATTATCAATTTGACGGTCGGATCATCTTTTAGATCTGATCTTTAGGGTTCATATGGATTCCTAGTTAATTCTAAAGGGGATTTAAATGTTAATTAAGTGTTATTAGCTAGCTTGTATGTTTTAGGTATGGATTAATCATCAGGTTGCTGAGAATGTGATGAACGTTGGATTTGATGATCTAGGGTTTGACCTTGATAATGGACGGTTTGATTTGTCTGTCAAAGTAAATAAAATCCTAAAAATAGGTTTCTCTAACGGTAGCTCATACATGTTGTTCTTACTGGTTCTGAATTGCCTGAGCCTCTTGCGTGTCACTTCTCTTTGATGTTTTCCTTTCACATTGCTGAGCTAGTGACGTTCTGCATGTTAGTGCGAGAACTTGTGAGTTAGTAGCTCAGGCCAAGTTCAAGACAATATCGAGCCGAGTTCGCCATTGAGGTATTTCCACAAACACCTGAACTGCAACTTCAAAATCCCACTGTTTTAGAAACAGAGGTAATGATTTTACAAGTGTTTTATCAAACACCTTCTAAGTAACATTTATATATATATATAAAAAGAGAGAGAGAGAGAGAGAGAAAAAAAATGTATTTGTTTAATGTACATACCTTGCTTGCCACCAGCCAAACCTTCCTTGCCACAACCACATTTCGTTGAGTCATTTTATCAAACAGTTGGTGAGCAACATCAATGGCTGGATTATTTGAGCTTTTCGTGTGGATTATTAATGAGGTAAAATTATCAATGGCTGGATCATTTTATCAAATGGTTGGTGAGCAACATCAAGACAATCCACCAGCCAAACAGAGTCACCAACCTGGTTCGATCAGAGCTGGATTCGATCTGAGTCGAGTCGAGCTGGGGCCTACTCGAACTCGGCTCGAACTCATTTTTGAGCTCAAAAAATCAGCTCGACTCGGCTCAAACTCAGCTTTGAATGAGTCGAATCAAGCTTTTTTGAGTCAAGTCAAGCGAGCTAACCGAGCTAGCTCAGTTCGTGTACACCCCTACCTAACGCCCTCCTCATCAATCCTACGCGTAGTTCATGCCTTAGTGCCTCGCCTCCTTTTTATGCTTTAACAAGTAACTCCACTTTTAAAGCATGTCTTAAGAGGTCAGACCTTTGTTGATGTTGTTGGCCCAAATACCACATCCGTTGATGTTCGCGGGCCTTGCTCTAACGTTCTTACCAGTTTTTGTGGTGCTGATGAAGAGAAAGTTTGTGACCTTTTGTCTTCATCATCCTCTCTTCTAGCCAACTCGAGTTTCGCGGGGACCATTGCTCTCGAGCCCTTAAGCTACCTTGCGGGCTTAGTGGTAACCCGAGGGATACTTGATGGTCCTCTCATACGTCGGGATGTCGATAATCTACAACAGTTCGTTAATCAGTTCTTTTGTCTAGACATGTTCGATTTGGTTTCTTCTAAAGAACTCGCTTTTGTCCTAGAAGTTGTTGTCAAGCTTCAACAAGTACTTGGGATTGATGAAGCATGGGGCCCTAAGTTGGCACATTTTTTAGCCTTGTACGAATATGTGGTCGCTCGAGAATGTCTGGATATTTGTAAGACCCGTATCTTAGTTCGTACTATTCCGTCGACTCCCGTGATCTTCCCGGTCGAATTCCGGCAACCTGCGACCCGTAGATATCATTTATGCGTGGCCCTGAGTTGCATCATATAAATCCGAGTGGACTTGACCCCGAGACCCATACCATTGCGACCACGTCGTCGCTGCTCTTCCAACGCCGCGTCTCTTGCGTCAAACCGAGTTGTAGATCAAAAGTTGTAAGCCACGCATCATTGAGACCATTGATCATGATGTGGGGCCCACCTTGTGCTCGTGCACATTTTCCTAGGTGAACCCAACCTAGATTCATCGTTTCCCATGAGAGCTATCTATAGCCTAGCCCATCTAGACTAGGTTGATGACATCATCCCTATGAGCATGCCTTACATGTAATAAGTACAAGCATGCTTTCTCCTCTTCCCTAGGCTCTTACAAAGCCATCATTACACATCTCTCTTTCTTATCTCTCTCCCTCTCTCTTCATTTACATCTCCCTTAACAAGAGAAGCCATGAACGTCCGAAGGTGAGAGAGAAACTCATCAAAAATTCAGCCACATTCTACTATAGATCCCCTTCAATCCAGCCTTTGGATCATGATCTCCACCGTTGTAAGAGCCTCATAGGTGCGCTGGAAGGCTAGGGGGGAAGAAGAAGGTTAGGTGGGTGCTTCTCTCCTTTTTTTTTTTCCCTTTCTTTTATGATGAGTGGCCCACCTGACGATGCATGTAATAACCTTACCATCCATCTAGTGGGATCACCTTGCTACCCCTTTCATTTGAAGGATCCAGATGATGGGGGAGTGCAAGCATTTGGTGGACCCCAACGAAGCCAGATGGGCCAGCCGTCCGTTGTCTAGACCGTCCAGAAATGCCTGGACGTTGCTGGAACAAAACAAAATATCAGCTTGGTTGAAAACTTTGGGCTGAGCCGCTCCTACAGGCCTCACCTCAATATATGTACTTAATCCAAGCCGCCCATTCCGTTCCTCAGCTCATTTTAGACATTGAGTCAAAAAATGACGTCGATCCGACTTTCTGGCGGGCCATAGCATAGCAAATGGTAGTTTTCACCATTGAAATCTTCCCTGACATTTCTATACACCGAAAAATACTCAATATTGGGCTCATTTGGTTGGTCTTGAGCCGTGGAGTGCAATGGATAGGCTGGATTTAGCTGATACGGGCCCCACATATGAAAAACCAAAAACCTCATATTTTTTTAAAAAAATAAAAAATAATAATAAAAACAAACCTCAATACTGCTGGTATGAGAGAGAGAGGACGTCTGCATCATGCGCACGGACGTGCAGACGAGAAGGGTCCCATGGCTCCAGCCGTGGGCCTCACCTTGATGTATGTATGCCATCCAAGCCGTTCATGAGGTGGACCCCTTCTTGAAGTGGGCCCCCTTCAAAAATCAGGCCCATCCAAAGCTCAGGTGGCCCACATCATAGGAAGTTTTGACATTGAAACCCTTTTGGATTGACATAGAAGTTTTGGTTCACCATGAAATTTGTTTTTCCTCTTCTTCAGGGTACATGTGACCCTATCAACAGATTAGATGATAGATAAACATTATGGTGGGCCCACATGAGATCCACTGATATATATGCATGTATACCCGCACCGTCCGTCACCGGTGGAGGGTGAACTGACGCTAGGGTGGTACTAATAGTGAAGTGTTAACTGACATTAGGTGCACTCACGTGGGTGTACCAACAGTGAAGTGTGTGCAGACGGTGGGGTCCATGGGACCCTCCCACGTCATCCATCCATTTTGGTGGGCCACACCCATTAGTGCATGTGTTCTATCCTAACCGTCCTGACGGTAGGACCACGTCCGTGTGGGCCCTCCTTGGTGCGTGTGCACGCCAGGTCCATATCTCCAGTGGTAGTAGGCGGAGTGAAAGATACCTCCTTCAAAGCAGAGGTATTGGCATTGATTGCCTATGCAGGTGGTGGCAGGGAGAAGTGTGTGCAGACGGTGGGTCCATGGGACCCACCCACGACATCCATCTAGCTTGGTGGGCCACACCACCGTGAATATCCAAACCGTCCACCGTCCCTGGACGATGGGACCCACCCCACATGTGGGGACACCATGATATATGTGTATGTCCAGGCCCTGGACGGCCTGGACGTTATGTATATGATATATAATATGAATATATTATATTGTATTATATTGTAAGTAACATACCATATAATATATTATATATTATATTATAATATAATACTATATATATATATATATTCCAGAGATATATATGAGGGTGGGCCCTACGTGGGACCCACCTCTGCCCTCTCCTTAATGTGTAAAGCTGCACTAGCAGCTGACATACATGAATATACTAAAATATATTATATTATATATATTTGGTATATATTTAAGGGTAGGCCAATAAATAATTGCGTGTACACGCAACTATATTCTTGCCTATACACGCAAGCAAGCGGACCCCCACCACCAGCAGTTGGCGGCAAGTTCGACAGGTCCCACCTATTCCGTCCATGACGCTTATTTACGAGACCCACCATGATACATATGTTGTATCCAAACAGTCCAACATTTGTGAGATCATTTTATGGCATGGAGTAAATGAGTGAGATCCAAAGATCAAGTGATCCCCACCATTTACAAATAATAATGGGGTACAGTGACATCCACCGTCCAAACTTCTAAGGTCCATCGTAGTTTTCAATTAAGCTAATAATTGTTTTCATTTCATCTATCTCTATGTTATCTTATGAATAGGTCGAGTCTCAAAATACATAAGAGTGGGGCCCGATTTGATAAACATTTGGCCCATTGGTGTGGCCAATTTGATATACATGAAGGCCGTTGGTGCAACCCATATAATGCGGCCCATGTGATGTGGCCCGCTTGACACAAGAGGCCATTGTGATATATTTGAGGCCCAGGTGTGAGGCCCACTTGTTGTGTATTCGCGGCCCGATGAGATGTATGTTGGCCCATATGACGAGGCCTATGTGATGTAAATGAGGCCCATCGTAATTGTATGTAAGGTTGTGGGTCCATTATATGTTTGACCCTATGTAGGCCACTCCTTGAGGGCAATGTTGGTTAGACGTCCACATTGATGGGCAATGACGGTTGAAAGTCCTCATGTGACATTCCCTTAGGCTTTTGGTTAGGTCGATTATCGATTCTGATTGCCTTGACCGATTGCCGATTTTGATTGACGTGACCGATTTACCGATTCTGACTATCGATCGGTGCGATTGTCATGGCTAATTTGCTAATTCTGATTACCTTGACCGATTATCGATTCCGATTGACGTGATCGATTTGTCGATGTTGATTGTCGATCGATTCTGATTGCCTTAACCGATTGCCAATTTCAATTGACGTGACCGATTTACCGATTCCGACTATCGATCGGTGCGATTGTCGTGATCGATTTGTTGATTCTGATTATCTTGACTGCTTGTTGATTCCGATTGACGTGACCGATTTGCTGATTCTGATTATCTTGATTGCTTGCCGATTTCGATTGACATGACCGATTTGCCGATTCCGACTATCGATCGATTTCGAGTATCAAGGCCAATTCCGATGATTTCGATTTGTCGAGGTCGATTGTATATGCCTATTCTGATTGTTGAGGCTAAGTATCGAGGCCGATTCTGATCTGTCGAAGACCGAGTATCAAGGTCGATTCCAATTATTGAGGCCGGGTATCGAGGCCGATTATCGATGTCGATGCCGATTATCGATTCTGACTCCGATTGTCGAGGCCGATTGAGGCTGATTCTGATTTTGATTATCGAGGCCGATTCTGATTTATCGAGGCCGATTATCTAGGCCGATTTCGATTGTCGAAGCCAAGCATCGAGGCTGATTTCAATTGTCGAGGCCGCGTATCGAGGCCGATTCCGAGTGTCAATTCGATTGTTGAGGCCGAGGCGATTGTCGAGACCTATATGATGTATATGCGACCCATAGTTGGGGCCCACTGTGATGTATTCGTGGCCTATGGGCAAGGCCCATTGTGATATGTATTAGGCCCATGATGCATGATCCATTTGATGTGTTCGAGACACATGTGTAAGGTCCACATGTCATGTATTTAAAGCCCATGAGCAGAGCCCACCCGTTGTGTATATATGGCCCTTAAGTAAGGCCCATTGTGTTGTATATTAGGCCTTTGTGTGAGGCCGTAGGCCCATTATATGTTTGGCTTTGTGTGAGCCATTCCTTGGGGGCAATGTTGGTTAAATGTCCACATTGTCGAGGCCGATTGTTGATACCGGTTATTGATACCGATTATGAGTATGTGACTGCATAACATCATGATACATGCCCATACGCATCATCTGCATGTTTGTTATGAGACGTGGTTGGTCATTGCATATGTCATTGAGCATGTTGTTATGAGACTCCCTAATAGGCGGAGGTTATATCACATGAGCACACGGTATGCGCAGGATTGATGCATGACTGAATTGTATGACTCATGCATCTTGCATTGTGTGCTGTGATTACTATACGCCTTAGCGACATCAGGGTCGTAGCTTCCACAGGTAGTTCGTGGATGGCCAGATGGGACACCGAAAATCTGTTCTACATGGGGTGGTATAGATATCCCTGGGTGAAAGTCCCTAAACCCTCTTGGTTCCAGAGGTTGCTCCAACGTCTAGACCGAGTGGATGCATGAGCGCATGAGGGCCATATACCGTTAGGCCGCGTCTCCCACTGTGTCGTGGTCGGTTGGAAGGGGGTACGGCCTTACCTGCCCGAGAGGAGGGGGCAATGCTAGGCTGAGTCTGACCAGCTCGAGGAATGGGTCCGCTATCGACGAGCCGGGCCCGATATTGGCAGGCGGATAGTGAGGTCTCTTCCACTCACCTTGTTGCGCGCGATGGAGCGGCAATCTGGTTTGGAGTGTAATAGACCCCGGTGATTTTCCAGAGAGGAACCATACTGATATGTGGACTTATTGAGTAGGAGTTGCATGCTCGTTCATTCATTCATTCACTATCCACTCGGGCTGGTGGTGCGCAACTAATTGTTGTGTACTTTCGTTATGGCAAGGATTTCGGTTGGGCGGACGACTAACCTGAGATCAGGAGTTTACCACGTTGAGTTTGACTATCCAAATTTAGGTATGGGACTGGTTTGGATAGAAGGCCCTTGTGGTGAACCCCGTAGCCTGCGATACTACGTACTATCATCCCGACTTCACCCTCCAGCATGGTCATTCCATTCGCACCGCATATTGCATTACATCTGCGGCATATTGCATCTTGGGTTACTATATTTATACATATATATGGTCTAGATACAGTTGATGTTATTCATGGACTCATTGGGATCTGCATACTGTATCGCATCCTCGACATTTGATAATTGGCCCTTTATGACTCCTCATTTGTATAGTTGTTCTATATTGCGTATTCTGATATTGATTGACTCATGGACTTGTCCGTGTTTCCGCTTACTCTGTTATAGTATAATTTATGATCTTACCAGTATTTTCGGTACTGTACGATGATGGCATTGTATTGGACACTTAGCACTTACCTTGTGCACACACTTACACCACCCTCTAAGCTTTCTATAAGCTTATGCACGATAGATGTGTGCAGGTGATGTTAGGTTGCAGCAGTATTGAGCTTGGAGCGTGCAGCAGACTTTTGGAGCTTGATTTTCGATTTATGTATTTTCCTTTTTAGCATTGTACTCAAATGATTATAATAGTGGATATGTGATGATGATGTTGCCTTTGTGAATTGGGTAATCTTGTGGTTATGCTTATTACGAGTTAAATGTACAAAAAAAATCCTCTTTGTAGGATTCCAGGATCGGAATCTGGCGTATGGACGCTAGAAGCTGAGAATGGGGTACTACGGAGGCTGTCGGCACCGGATTCGGCGATCGGGATTCCTGTGAATTCGATTTTCGGGTTTGGAGCGTGACAATATTGCTACTAGCCAATTTGATACATGGAATAGGGCGGTGGAACTCTCTGTCCTTGCACAATGAATTTTATGAATTATTTTCCACATTGCGATGATCGCTACGTGTGATGAACCTCACACACTTCGTTAGGGATGCATTCATATATATTGGTTGCGCATACTGATACCACTCGTAGTGGTGAAGTACGAGACTATCGGAACCCTTACATTATTCTTATGGATGTCTTCAATTATTGTTAATCTTAAAGGATAACCATCACTATGAGTAGGGCATTAACCCTCTCAAACCATACAAACGTTGCAGGTAAAGTGCAGATTGAAGATACAGATGATGATCGCTCTATGGAAGATTATTCTTGATAAAGAAGAAGGATAACATTACATTTAGCTTTATTTATTTTCCACTATAAAACTTTGAATAATGTAATAATCTCACGTTGAAAGGGCATTTGATAATTTGTTGAACTTTTTTTTTACTATAATGGAATAGTAAATACAGTTGATTTTACTCCCGTGAATGGTTACCTTCGTAAATGTAACTGAATGTGATCTAAAAAAAAAAAAAGGTGCGATTTTAAAGCATTCAATTTTTAAATTATTAACACTCGAAATTCTCGGGCACGAGTATATAATCTGGCCGCAAAAATTTGAGGCATTACAATTGTCATGCCCGGTGTTTTGGCCTTGCCTGCTTCCAGCCAAATTTCTTTACAGGGGATTCATTAATGGATTCCGTCTTGTGCCCCCTTGAGGCAGTGGTAACCCGACGGATACTTGATGGTCCTTCTACATGTCAGGATGTCGATAATATGAAATAGTTCATCGATCGGTTCTTTTGTCTCATGCTCGATCTGGTTTCTTCTAAAGAACTTGCTTTGTCCCATACGTTCTTATCAAGCTTCAACCAGTACTTGGGGTTGATGAAGCATGATGCCCTAAGTTGACACATGCTGAAGACATTTTGTTGGCCTTATACAAATATATGGTCGCTCAAGAATGTCTGGATACTTCCATTAGCTAATTTGATACACAGAATAGGGCAACGGAACTCCCCTTGTCCTTATATAATGAATTTTTAGTGATTGACTGCAAGGAAACAACATTATGGAGAGAGTTGGGGGATATTGATGAGTAGCTTTCAACACTCACCCAGGAGATAGACGACCTGGTGTGGCACATAAAAGATTTAGAGGTTGTGATCAAAAGTAAATAGGAGCTTCATGTTGAGCTTGTTGCAGAGCTCAAGAAGCAATTTGATAATAGGAAGTGAGTGCTCGAGTGAGGACAAGAAGCAATGCAATGGGTGCTTTTACTCGAAGCCGAGTTTCCTGCTTGGCAGGCTGAACAATTGAAGGCATTGAGCTCAGCCCGTGAAGCCATGCAGTGCATCATATAGCATCAATGAGCAAGTTTTGGCATATGAGGGTGATGAACTTCTTTAGGCCCCCCCCCCCCCCAAAAAATAATAATAATAATAAAAAATAAATTCATGGTCAGCGTTAGGCCAATTTTTAATCACTAGACATTAGTGGTGGGCACACTTTTTATGCATGTCTGCTACACCCATATTGAACTAAATACTTCTGTGGTGAATGCTGAACTACCTTTATTTATTAATATTTCTTTAAAAATCTAGAATTTGTGGCCCGACCGTATTCGATTGGCTATACATTATTGAATTCGAATGAAAAGTAGATACCCAAAACTATAAGATGTCCTATAGTTGGGCTTTTGGGATGTCATGTTGGGCTCTTTTATTCCTAAATTCTATTAATACTTAGGCAATTATCACGCCTTGTGTCTTCGGCCTTGCCTGCTTCCAACCAAATTTCTTTATAGGGGTTTCATTAATAGATTCCATCTTGGGCCCTCTTGAGGCAGTGTTTTGCGATTAATATCCTCTTACGGTTTTACCGGTCGTGGGACGAAGACATCAATCTATTGATGAGTAGCTTGCTCTGCCTTGTAGTTCCTCTTAGCAGCTCTCTTACTTTGGAGGTGTCTCTTTTTAATCTTATACAACTCCTCTGTTGGTTGTCCGTCTTCGTTCATTCCTTGAGAACCGCCTGTCTGGCCAGGGTTGGTGATGTCTAGAATGCTTCACACGTATTTATGACATTCATATCCCTGACATACCCATATTGGGTTGTTTCGCAGCTTCCCCTTGGTTGACCATGAGTCAAGGCCACCATTAGGCTTCGGTCTCTCTGGCTAACCTCCACTCGGTCGCTGTTGAGGGCTGAGTGTTAGCAGTTAATTCTTGGTGTACTTAACCAAGCGCTCCTGCCATCCTGTCACTTGTCGGGGTTGATATGGCCTTAGCTTATTGGCAGCTGCTCGTTGTTCATAGGGAGATTGGTGAGCACTCCTCCCTTCCACTTATTGGCGTCAATCCTGGACATCTTGACAAAATTAACGTCTTTCATTATGGGCTGGCTTCGTCGATACGAAAGTGTCTTTCACTGTCTGGGCCTTCCCTGGGTCGAAAAGGTCTACGGTTTGCGCTGCACTGGGTTCCAACCTTGGTTCTGCTGCCAGAACATCTTCTTTCGGCACATGTAGCAAATGAAAATCTGAGGCTCGTCCTCATACATTTGTGACTATAAGCTCTCAAAATCTTAACATGGAATAAGGTCTTTCCTTTGCCTTTCATGGGCCCTTTTTTTCATGTTGGCTGAGCTTTCGGTTGACTCGTTCTTCCTAATCGATGGTGTGATCGGCTTTGAGCTCTTGTCTGTAGTGGTGACTGGCATCTCTTTTGAAGTCTCGTCGATCAGAGTGGCGATTCTTCTGTCTCAGCTGCCACTAGTTGGGTTTTTGTGAGCAGGGTACCCAGCTTGGGCGAGTACGGGGGTGCGACTATGTGCTTCTCCTTCAATTGGTCGATTGTCATGATGTCAATCTAGACAATGTTGACTGTGATCATTTCAAAAGTGGGTACGATGTTGACTCCCATTACTTGTCCTTTCAAATTTAGAAAGGCAAGCAAACCTTTATCTATATTATCATGGACTAGGTTCCTAAACACAACGTAATTTTTAATAAAGTAATTCCTAGTGCCAAGCCATTTATAATAAATCTCACCTTTGATATCCTTGATCGAGGGTTTCTAATGCATGGGAATTTTGATAAACTTGCTTTCAAGTAAGGAGTCAAATATCTAATCGGCGTTGGAAATGTTGAATGTATACAGTTGGGCAGCATCGGGGGCATCCTTTTTTGGGTTTGCCATACGTGGGGTCGGACATTCGTACAATCGTGTTTTGATGATTTCAGCCACGACCACCTCGAAAGAAGCGTCATAGTCCTCACTTGGTCGTGTGGGTACTATGTTTACAAGAGCCAGCTCGTAGTCTCGGTCACGATAAAACATGCCCCTAGATGCTCTCATCTGTTGTTACTCATCTTGGAGGATTCACTCATACTCGGTAGCCCTGGTCAACAATTCGAACAGGTCACCAAAGTACACACCATTCGAATTTCTTGTGAAGCTCAAAACCCATGCCTTCTAAGGCTAACCTAGTGAACTCAACCTCGGGTAGGATCATTGGGCAACAGTTTCTTGCGCCCTTAAATCAGGCAATGAATTGTTCAATCAACTCCTCTGACAATTGCCTTGGCATGGACAGGTCGGCTGTGGATACCTCCGACTCAGTACGGTGGAACTACATGTGGAACTTTTCTTCCATCTCGATTCATGTGAATTAGATGGTAGGTTAATGTACAAAGTGAAGGCAACTCTTGTTAGAGATTTCTCAAATAATCTGACCTTCAAGAAGTTGTTACAGGATGCCTCATGGCATTGCATTTGTGAAGCAGCTGATATGTTTTATGGTAGAGGTATCATTGTCCTCCAAAAATAGGGTGAACTCTAAGAACTTGAAACCTTTGGAAATTTTAAAATTTTAGTCGATCTATTTAGGGTATAGCTTCCTATAGATCGACAAACAATTTTTCGGTCATTTATTTTCACACTATACTCCTAGATGAGACTAATAATGTCATCCCGGCCGAGCAGCCTTTGCGGTCCTAATGGGTTCTCTAGGTTGAGAACTCTATGCAATTGTTCTATATTTGGGTTTATGGTTGTGTTTACAATGGTCGTTGGGTAAGGTGCAGCCATGAATTACCCCCAAGACATTTTTACCCTTTGGTAGTCGTTACAGATAAGAGGCACGATCGACGGTTTCCACCTGAACACCTCCATCTTGGATTGTCATTGGTAAGGCGGAGTCACAATTGGAGTTTTCCCCTCAAGTGGCTCAACCCTTTGATAGCCATTTGTTGTAAGGGTGCAATGTCGAAGGTTGCCCCTTAGGCGTGTCCACCCTTTGATATGTGGTTGACGCTACTTGGTGTTTCCCCTGTTGGTAGTCGATCGTCTGGGTTCCATAGTAATTGGTTGGGCCGATCAAAGGTTAGACCTTGAGTAGCTTAGTCATGTTACTATATGATGATGGGTAGGTAGTCGATCCCCCCCCCGGTTACTTAGGCCAGTTAGGTATTGATTCCTGAAAGAATAATAACTCTATCAGTTAGGATAATCCAGTTAATTATATAATAGACCATCTTAGTCATTCCTTACTGTCAATGGAGGTGAGAAAGGGCAGCCTTGTGGTTTGATCTAAATGGCTCTGGTTTGGAGCTCAGTATGTTGTTCTTCCTCATGTCCAACGGGATGAAGCGGAGAAAGTCTATTGATGGCTTTAAGCCTCACAATGAGACTTTAGGTCAATTTCTCTCTTCTCTTAAGATGTGATCTGCATAAGTTTGTAACATGTTGCATACATCTAGTGAATTGCTCGAAGAATGTAGCAAAGTCACCAGAAATCTGTTAGGAAAAATGACCTTAGTTCAACCTCAATTATGGGCTCCTGTTGCTCCACATCTTCTTGCCCTTCCAAAGCATCGACCACATAACTAACCTTTTTTGATTTGGGAAGCATCTTATTCTATTGAGAAATATGATGAATTTTGTTGTGTCCCACCAGGCATGCCAAAAATAGTGTTGTCGCCAAGTTAATCAAACTGGACAACTCGTGTGATCGAGGGTGTAGATTAGGTTTTCGTGTGTGGGTAAATTGCATGGGCATGCCAGAGTGACTCAAGTTAAGAGTTTGATTGAACCATTAGTGTTCCCCTGCATTGAGCTGAACATATGGAGATTAGGATCAAAGATCCAGGGTCCTCTCAATATTTATGCCTCTGTTCAAGCGATTTATGAAAGGTTAGGGATTGACCCTTATGAATGAGTTCTTTTTACCTTGTGACAATAGGCATGAGCCTACAGACTTAAGGAATTGTTCTTTCAACAACACTCTTAGTTCAATATTTCTCAAAGTAATAAGGATACACACGCAAATTAAAAAAGGCAAAATGTTGGCAATTTCATTAATAGTTAGAAATGATGATCATTATAATCGCCAAGTTGTGAGATAACTAAATGAATAAACAAAAAAGGAAAAGATAAATACCTGATAGGTCAGACAATCGGGGAGGGTGTGATCAGCTAAATCGGAACTCAGATGATCATGGTTATACAACTTAAGGTTGTAGAAAAATTACTTCTACTCTTAAGGTACTATAGCAGGAGCTACTAGGCAGTAGCTATGTAAAACTAAGATATGCTAGGCCAGGCTTAGAAAGATAAATAAGAGATAATCTAAAGGATAGATTGATGTGTTTGGCATAGGGCCCCGAGCTCTTCTTCGATTGTTCATTTTATAAATTGCCAAGGCGGTGAAATCCTTGTTGGGGTTTCCTTGCTGATCCGAAATCCTTCGCTCTCACGTTGTAGTTTTGGATACGAGAATCCCCTTAATTACTCTTGAACTGGCGACTTGGATTGGAAAATGACTCCAGTCAAATCCAAACTCCCTGGCTTCTTGGATCTTCTTCTCATAGATGATTTGTCGAGGAGATATTCATAGTTCACTAAAGACCAAGCCTAAATATGTCTACACCCAGATCAATCCCGTCCACTCAACGTCTCTGCTGATGGCCTGCTACATAAATCAAGCCAGGGACCACTAGAGTTTCTCTTGATCTGGGCCACCAAATCAGATTTTGAGAACTTCATGGACTGATCCATGTGTCAGATCAACCATGGCCACTCCCTTAGTATCCCCCCTCCTTCACTTCAAGGTGTTGGACAGTTCGGATCAAACCTCCTTCTACATTTAACCATCATATAGGTGATGGTTTGGAGCAATAAATGGATTTCACACCCAATACACCTGTGGCATCAGGCCAAATCTGATTTAGTTCTCCCATTCTCTTTATTTTGATTGATGTACAATGGGGAGGATTGATCGAGCCAATGTGTCTATTTCTCCCAACCTAGGTTGGGTTCGCTTGGACATCGGTCCAATCTTCGGGTCTTTGGAATTTTCTCAAATGTTATAGTTACTTTAATGCCTCTAAGGAGATATCCCATTTTGGAAGGACCGAAAGAGACGACCTCACTAAGAATATCATAGTCAGATTTGTGATAGATATATTTTTTTAGTAGGTCTCTTATACATGTGTTGAGTATGTCGTCTCATTAATGGGAATGATAATCCTGACCATGTGGCATGCGCCGATTCATTTTCCTAAAGGGGGCGTAAGGTTCGTGCCTTCACATCTATATTTGAATGTGTATCATTAAAGGAAGTTCAAATGAAAATACTCTCAGATGAGAGTATATTTCACGTCAGTTGCGATCATGTATTGTTGATACATGGTGACCTTTGATTGGACAACGTCAAGGCATTGAAAATGGATGTAAACAACTACTGCAACTATCTCTATAGTAAAATTATTATTAGCTAGTTTTTTTTTATGGATAAAATCTAAACCATTTATGTAGAGAAAAGAAGAAGAACAAAGTATAAAATTCACAAAACTTTTAATTATACAAATCAGTACTACAATTTATACTTATAACTTACACAATTTATACTTACAGGTACAGTTACAAGACTACTACACCACACAACTACAACTACAACATACTCCTCTGCTTAGGGCCTTTAGATGTTAATGTTGGTTAAAATAAAGGCTTTATGAAAATCCCATGTGCACTAATGTGAGCCATGTGAAAAGTCAATTAAAGAGATACCTACATGGTTATATATGCTCCATTTACTAAAGTCGGTGGTTTTTGCCAAAGTTAGTTCTTGAAGTCAGTGTTGACTATACAATATTCCCCCTCAATACTGACTTTCTTTAATTGTGAATCTCTTAATCATGTCAAGCACTTTTTGATGTTGTGTGAAGAGTGCGGAGCTAAATCCTTTTATAAATATATCAACAACTTGGCCTTTTATTCCGATTGGTGATAGTGTTATATCTTCTTATAGGATATTTTCTTGAATATAGTGATAATGTATTTTAACACGTTTGGTCCTTGCATGGAAGACAATATTCTCAGCTAACTTGATAGATGACAAGTGATCGAACCTAAGGGTTGACAATCCCAAGTGCAGGGCTGCGATGCAGTAATAACTCAGTGAGACTGAGATCGAATTCTCAGGGAATGGGGAATATAGCCTAGAATTAATCTAACAGTAAAGGTTGGTCGGGTTTTCAATCCAGTGACTAGGTTAAAGGGTTTTTAAATGATAAATAAAAGACTAAGGATCCAGGAATTCACTCATAATAATCACAATATCTAATTTACTGATTCAATATATATCTCAATTGGAATCAAAGTCCTATCCTATCCAATCAGAAGATAATTCTGTTAAACCAATCACTAACACCAGTAAAATATGTTTTCAATTAAATAATTCTCTCATGAAGCACTTGGACATCAACCGCATGGAATTCAAAGTATCTATTATACATGGGGTTTACAATAGATTAAAGAATTTTATAGATTGATTCATTATCTAAATAAGCATTGTAATCGCACTTCTAAGCATCCAATATGCCCGGAGTTGACAATGGATTAAAGATGAAACAACACAAAAACTTTAAAGTAAAATCTAAATTTATTTCAATCTACTATCATCATTTAACTCAATGTTATTGAATCAAATAAACTAATTACTGTAATTGAAATATAAACTTCATTCCTTAACATTAACTAAGAGATTATCCTAACATGACTAACATTTGAAAAGAAAAACTAAAAAGACAAACTATAATTGAGGGGAAGAAGAAGAATGACGACTTCATGAAAGCTTTGTCACCCCTAGGTCTTTCTCCCAAGTCCTAATTCGTACTTACAAAAATCCTAAAACACCCATTTAAATAGGAAAAATCTGCATCGACTTGAAATCGACTTCAAATTTATGTACTTTAGTTACGCTTCGGTCGCATCGACTGTAGCCTTTAATCGCATTGAATATCACTTCGATCACACCAAATTGGTCTATCGGTTGCAGCAGATTTTCTTCCAAAAATCACAGTTTCTTGCTGGATTGTTCTGTGTACATTCGATCGGATCGAATCAACCTCAAGTAGGATCAAACAGTCGGTTATTTCTGTTAATGGACTTTATGATTTTTCTAGCCTTTTCTTCATCCTTTGTCATTGGTTTTCTTAGATTTTTAGCATGTGAAATCTTTAATAATGTCTTCCAAATCTCCAATTCTTCATTATCTTCGGCTTTATCTCTATTCGAGTTTTAATATTTTAAGCATGTATTTTTCTTTAGGTCCAAAAT
Organism: Magnolia changhungtana; assembly: GCA_030180095.1. Lineage (NCBI taxonomy): Eukaryota > Viridiplantae > Streptophyta > Magnoliopsida > Magnoliales > Magnoliaceae > Magnolia > Magnolia changhungtana. Next base: position 4,116,225 of record JASAUF010000662.1, read on the forward strand.
CTCCTCGTATATAGAAAATATATATAATTAAATCGAATTAACACTTTAAATGTTAAAAAAGCTAATGTAATTAAGCAGATGGATATGCAATATTTAGGCGTTATCAACAAGTTGTCACAATAAAGTAATATTGGTTTCTCTATTAGTTAATGTAGTTTCTCCAACAAGTGTTGGCTAGGTGAATTCTTGAGCAACAATTGTTGCAAATCTATATTATGCTTTGGTAGTTGACAATAAAAGTTTTAGTTGTCTGTTGCTACATCAAGAGATTGTTGTCAAACCAAGGCTAAAGAAATATTTGATAATGGATCAGCGAGTTGTGGTATCTCCAGTAAAGTTAACATCACAATATCTAATTAGCTTGCACTTGCCTTTCTTGTGTATAAGATCATAATTAGCAGTGCCTTTGATGTATCATATGATTCTTCAAACAACCTCCAATGAGGTTTCCTTAGTTCCTGCATGAACCGGTTGACTAGTCCAACTATATGCAAAATGTTGGATCGAATTAGTGTCAAATAGATCAGACTCCCGATGAGTTGCCTATATATTGTTAAATCCTTGAGGGCATCACCTTCACTTGCCTTCAATTTCTTATTTATCTCCATTGGTGTTGATATGGGCTTGCAGTCAACTATGCTGAACTTTTGTAGAAGGTCTCTTGTATATTTTTGTTGACACAAGAAAAGACCCTCCCTTACTCCATCTATTATGAATCATATAAAATGCTTGAGTTCCCCGAGCTCCCTCATTTGAAACTGTATTAGTAAATTTTCTTTACTTAAGTGATTTCCTCAATGTCATCTCCATGATAATTAGATTATTGACGTAGATGAAAATTATGGATAACCTACTATTTTTAGCTTTTATGAATAAGCTAAAATTTGTAAGTACAACAAAATATCCATTCTATAACAAGAATTCAGCAATCTTGATGCACCATACTCTTGGTGCCTGTTTTAATCCATAGAGGACTTTCATAATCTACAGACGTAATTTGGTTTATCCCTATTCACGTACCTTTTTGGTTGCTCCATATAGATGTCCCGATTAATCTCCCCATAAAGAAAGACGTTCTTCACATCCATTTTCCATAGCATCCATGACCTGTTTGCAACCAAGGCTAACAATACACATACTATGATTATTTTTGTCGTGTGACTGAAGTTTTATCATAGTCAATTTAGTGTTGTTGTGAGAATCCTCGACCAACCATTTTGTTTTTATACCTTTCGATTGATCCATCAACACGGGTCTTCAATTTATATACCCATTTACATGAAATGGGTTTTACTTCTGCTGGCTGGGGAACCAGATCCCACGTTTGGTTTACTTTTTGTAGCAAGATCTCCTTGTTAATTCATTACCTTGTCGTGCTTTTTCATGTGATGTTGGCTCATGATACTAATTGAAATTGCGCAGATTATCTACCACAGCCCATGAGGAAGCTTGACAGAGCTTAGAATTACGGTTAAGGCCTGTTGGGGGGGTGAATATGACAATTTTAAATTTCTTTGCCTAATTATCTAATTTACCAATTAAAACTAATAAAATAAATTAATACTAACGTTTCCAAGCCCAAGTGCGTCCTAGCACATAAACTATAAATGCTGTAACAATTAAGTAACTAGTCAATAAAGATAGTGAGCTTGTGTGTACTTACAAGCTAAGCACCTAGCATACAACCCAATTCAAGCATTCATATGATTTAACTAATTAAACACAAACATGAATATAATTGTGCTCAAATGACAATCATAAATAAAAGCATATATAGTGGTTTGGCTTCCCTACTCTACTCCCGGCGTATACACTCTCATCAATTGTACCAGTATTCATTATCTTAAGAGTTTTGAATAGGTTCACCCCTAATCTTTACAATGGTTTCTCTAAGGCTAACCACTAACCTACACATACACTCCCATGTAAGAAGAACACATTTTCACCCGTGTTGGTGGCTCCCACAAGAGACTTTAGTTGGTTTTTTATTGGCTTACCACCAACCACTAGTGATCTTAATCCAAGGCCCTGCGTACACTCCCACCGGAGGCTCCTCATGAAGACTGACACATACACAACTGTGTCTGGTGAATTCTCATACACAAGAGCCTAGGTCCTACATAAGAACCTATTCGAGTTTGGGTCACAAACTCTACACTTAATCCTACACAAGGAACGAGCGTGAATGGACTCTACAATTGACAACTTACTCTACTGGTGCAGGTACCCGCACGACTGCAGGTTAGCCCGGCTCATCCAAATTCTAGCATCAATGATATGGGTGTACATCGAGTCGAACTGAGTCGAGCTGGCCTCAACTCGACCACTAGTTTTCCTCAGCTCGAACCCGACTCGGCTCGGTCCTCAATCCTGACTGGCCGGCTTGGCTCAGCTCGGTTAACAACTTGGGCTAGTTCGAGCCAAGATCGAGTTGAGTTCTCCATTGCAGCATTTTCACAAACACCTTGACTGCACCTTTAAAATCTCACTGTATTTGAGACAGTAACAATGGTTTTACAGGTATTTTATTAAACACCTTCTAAGCAACAAAAAATCAAGAAAAAAGGGTGTTGGTTTCATATACATACCTTCCTTGCCACCAGCCACACTTCTTTAAGTCATTTCATCAAACGCTTAGTGAGCAACATCAATAGCAAAGTAACCAACCCACCGAACTGGTTCGATCCGAGTTCGATTCGAGTTAGATTCGATCCGAGTCGAGTCGAGCTGGGTGTTAAGGGTCAAATATTGCATATTATCCCCCATTTTTATCTTGGTTTTATGAACATGATAATGCTTAATGTTCTATTTTACTCATGTTTGTGTTGCAAGGTGAATTTAAGAGCCTAGATTGAAAAGGGTGTTAAAAGCATGGATTTGATGCTCAAAATTCACCGAGGCAAGGGATGGATCTTAGGAGACCAAGATTAAAGAATTTACATGTAAAAAATCTAAGAAAACTAAGTGAGGAATGAAGAGAATCAAAGATTTGAAGTGAAGAAAATGAATCCTGAAATTGTCCTTAAAAAGCATATTCTGAAACTTTGGGTCATTTCATGAAATTGCGCAGAGTGAAGTATATTCTAAGAAACTGCGCAGAGTAAAGTCTATTTTAGTAAACTACATAAATTTGAGGCAGTTTTTAGAGTTTTCCAACTAGGTGAGAAAGTTGGAGTTCTACAACTATAAGTAGGACTCCCTGGATGTTCCTAGGCATCTTCGAGGGTTTAAGGAGTGTAGCAAAAGGGTGGAGAAGTTGTCGCCATCATGTTTTTCTTAAGACACTTTGGTCTAATCATGTCTATGGTTGGCTAAACCTCTTAGCTGGGGCTAAGAGGTGAAGCTTGTAGCGTGATGGGATGTTTTTCTTGCTTGGATTCATGTTTATGTTGAACCTTCTTTGATTCTAATTTGATATTTAAGGAATACTTTCAGTTTTTAATGGTTTATTATGACTAAAATTATAGTAGATCTGCCATATCTTTGAGTATCTTCTTTTCCTGATTTTGAGATTATGGGATTGGTAAAACATGTTGTTGGCCATCGTCCCATGGGTATGGTTTGGTGATGGAATCCCTTCCAATTATCATAGTTCTCCTCTATTGAGAATTAGGTCAAGGAAAGTACAGATTTGATCTTAATTATTATATCTTTCAATTGGATAGGATAGGACTCCAATTCCAATTGTGGTACTTGAATCAAGTAAGAGTGCTCCCTGATCACTGCAAGTGGATCCTTGGCACTCTAGTTCACTTTTGATATTTGATAAATTCTTCACAATTACTCTCTTTTATTCCATATTTAGATTTAGATATTTTTCTAGTTATAGTTATAGTTCTAGTTCTTTTCAGAATATATACAAGTTTAGTCCCTGTGGATTCAACTTCGTTCTCACAAGTTATTACTACATCGCAACCCTACACTCGAGGTTGTGAACAAGTTTTTGGCGCTGTTGCCGAGGACTAACGGTTGTATTTTTTTTAGATTAACTAGTTTTGGAATTAGTTTAAGATTAGAGTTTTTCTACTTTCTATTTATGGGTTAGGATTTTTTCTGAATTATTTTAGAAATTAACTTAGCTTTCTATTTCTAGGTTTAGAAACTTTCTTTTTCTGTTTTTAGAAACTAATTTACTTTCTAATTATAGGATAGAAACTTTCTTAATTTATTTTTAGAAACTAATTTTTTTAGAAACTTTCTTAATCTGTTTTTAGAAACTAATTTCCTTTCCTTTTTCTTTTTCAGAAACTAGTTTACTTTCCTTTTCTTTTTAGAAACTAACTTACTTTCTATTTTTAGAAACTTTCCTTTTTCTTTTTTTAGAAACTAGGTTGCTTTCTTAATTCTTTTTTTAGAAACTAACTCACTTTCCTTTTTATAAGTTTAGAAACTTTCCTTCTTCATTTTTAGAAACTAGGTTGTTTTTTTTAAGAAACTTTCCTAACTCGTTTTTAGAAACTAACTCATCTTTCTATTTTTAGAAACTTTCTATTTCTCTTTTTAGAAACTAATTCACTTTCCTTTTTCTTTTACAGGATCCTAATATAGAAACTTTTAATTTGGTAACTTCTTTCTAATTCTCTCTCTTCCTATTTCTAGTTTCTATTTGCCTTTTTCTTTTTAGGTTTAGGTTAGATTCTGAAATTGAGGGCTGAGAGTGTTTTATGCCCAAGTGGGTCCGTGACAACACTCAATGTCTCTTGAGTGAAGGAGGATTGATTGAGGGGTTATCTATCCATCACAGGATTAAACGTCATTCGAGATCCACAGAGTTAACTGAAGTTATGGTTGCAAATCAACGGCCAATCAACCTCCTAATCCACCCCAACCTAGGGCGGAGGAAATCTAAGATGAGAACGAGGTGCATTGAGCACCCCCGCCTCGTACTTTATGAGACTATTTATAACCGACGAAGGTGAGCACCCCTTCCTATATGGTTTTTTCCGAAAATACAGGAAATATAGACATCAAGCCAGGAGTGATCCAACTCCTTCCGAAGTTCCTTAGGCTTGAATCTGAAAATCCATATTTACACTTGAAAAAATTTGATGAGATCATAGCCACTTTATACTTTCCTAATGTGTCTGAGGACACAATCCGACTGAAACTCTTCTCTTTCTCCCTAAAAGAAAAGGCTAAGACGAGGTTACATTCACTACGTCCACGATCTATTAGCAGATGGAATGGTATGACAAGGGAGTTCATAAAGAAATTCTTCCCGTATCATAAAACAAACACCATCAGAAAGTCGATCATGAACTTCGCCCAAAAGGAAAGATGAAACATTCTTCCAATGTTGGAAGCTGTTCAAGGATCTTGTCAATTCATGCCCACAACACGATTTTGAAAAGTGGGGCGTAACAAATTTCTTCTATGAAGGATTGACATCTTCCATGCGCCAATTTGTCAAGACAATGTGCAATGGAGAATTCCTGAACAAAGATGTTGATGAAGTGTGGAATTATTTTGATAAACTTGCTGAAACCACACAATCATAGGACATCTCCCTAAGAATGAGCATCACGTCTAAGCCAACTCAATCACAGGAGAGAAGTGGAATATATCTTTTGAAAGAAAAAGATGATATCAAAGCTAAAGTGGCTAGTCTCACAAGGAAACTCGAGGACATGGAACTTAGGAAGGATAAAGATAAGAAAGTTGTCTGTGGTATTTGTGCTTGTAACATTCATACAACTGAAAATTACCCAACAATACCCGCGTTTCAAGAAATATTGAATGAGCAATCAAATGCCGTAAACAACTACCGAGGGACTCAGTTCGAACACATACAACTCCAGCTGGAGAAATCATCTAAATTTCAGTTGGAGGAATGGACAATTTGTTACACCTCAAGGAATCCTTAATCAATTCTTAGATCTAGGGAAACCTCAAGAGGAATTGGTTCAAAATCCTTAAGAGCTCATCCAACAAAGTACTCTTCAAACCTTATAAGAACTCACAAAGGCTATACAAAAGATAGACCCACGCGTTACAGTTATAGAGAAAGGGATGCTTCCAGCTCAACCTATCCCTAATCCTAAACCGCAATACGGAGTTAGTGAACCAAGGTCTTCAAATCCAATGGAACAAGCTAAGTCTATCACCACTCATAAGAGTAGGAAGATAATTGACAAATCTATCCGGGTAAGGGCTGAGAAGCCTAAGGACCCGGATGTAGATGAGACTGATAGACCTAGCAATGCTCCACATGAGGTAGAACCGGAACTTTAAAGCAAACCGATTGCTCCATTTTCCCAATGTTTGATAGCACCAAAACTTCTCTCTAACTCTCAGGATATTCTAGAGGTGCTTAAGCAAGTGAAGGTCAACATTCCTCTACTTGATGTCAAAAAACAGATACCTTCATATGCCAAATTTCTGAAAGAGTTATGTACGAGCAAAAGATAACAGAACATTCAAAAGAAAATCTTCTTAACAGAAAAAGTGAGTGTCATCTTAAAACAAGATGTGCCACAAAAGTACAAAGATCCTGGTAGCCCAACCATCGCCTGTGTAACTGAGAATGACCAAATTGAGCATGCACTTTTTGACTTAGGAGCGAGCGTAAATCTGATCCCATACTCGGTCTATGAACAACTGGGTCTAGATGAATTAAAACTCACCTAGACTACATTACAACTAACCGAACACTCAGTTCGTGTGCCGAGAGGGATAATTGAGGATGTGTTGGTCCAGGTTGATAAATTCTACTATCTAGTAGATTTTATCATCCTGGATACTCAACCCATCATGGATATGAGCGCTCAAATTCTTGTTATCCTTGGTCACCCATTCCTTACTACATCAAATGCAATCATCAATTGTAGGAATGGAGTCATGAATTTGTCTTTTGAGAATATGACATTGGAGCTCAATATCTTTTTTAATATGAGCAAACAGGTAGAGGATGATGATGATGCCCACGATGTTAACTTGATTGATTCTTTCGTGGAAGACAGAACTCTGATGACCTTATCCTCTGACCCTCTAGGGACGTGCTTGGCCCACTCCCATAATTTAGATGATGATATGATTAGGGAGACGGGTGTCATGCTTGATACTGTGCCGGTACTTGAAGTTAACTGGTGGAGGCCACAATTTAAAGAATTAACCCAAACGGATATAGTGCCTCTACCGTCTAACCTCAAGGCACCAAAGCTTAACCTAAAACATTTGCCCTCTTATTTGAAATATGTCTATTTAGGTCAAGATGAGACATACCTGGTGGTGATTTCTTTCCACCTTGAGCGAAAACAAGAGAGTATGCTTATTTCTACTCTTATTGAGCATAAAGGAGCCCTTGGATGGTCGATTACGGACCTTAAGGGAATTAACCCTTTGATTTGTACTCACTGCGGTTATTTAGAGGAGAATGCGAAGATCTCCCGGCAACGACAACGTAGATTAAATCTAAACGTGAAGGAAGTGGTCAAGGCCGAGGTTCTTAAGCTATTAGATGTGGGTATTATATACCCTATATCCGATAGCCAATGAGTGAGTCCAACTCAGGTGGTTTTTAAGAAGTCCGGAATCACCATCGTATCCAATGTCGACAATAAACTCGTGTCAACTAGAGTTACTACTGGTTGGAGAATGTGCATTGACTACAGAAAATTGAATACCGTCACAAGGAAGGACCACTTTCCTTTGCCCTTTATTGATCAAATCTTAGAAAGGCTAGCTAGTTATTCCTCTTATTATTTCCTTGACGGATATTCGGGCTACAACCAGATAGAGACGGCCCCTAAAGATCAGGAAAAGACCACATTCACATGCCCCTTTGGCACATTTGCATACCAAAGGATGCTATTTGGACCGTGTAATGCCCCCGTCACTTTTCAACGATGCATGATGAGTATTTTTTTTGACATGGTAGGGTAATATTTAGAGATCTTCATGGATGACTTCTCTGTCTTTGGTCCATCCTTCAGCGATTGTTTGGAGAATCTTAAATGTGTGCTGAAGCGATGTGAGAAAAAGAATTTGGTACTAAATTGGGAGAAGTATCATTTCATGGTTCGTAAGGAGATTGTCTTTAGACATATTATCTCGTCTAAAGGAATTGAGGTAGATAAGGCTAAAATTGATCTTATCTATATCTTACCTCCACCCAAAAATATACAAGATGTGTGATCCTTTTTAGGACACGCCGAATTTTACAAGAGATTTATAAAGAACTTTAGTCACATCTCTCGTCCTTTATGTAATCTACTTCAGAATGATGTACTATACGAGTGGATTGAGCAATGTCAAGAAGCTTTTTTTAAGCTCAAGGGCATGTTAACCACTGCACCTATCATGCAGCCACCTGATTGGAGCATTCCTTTTGAAATTATGTGTGATACGTCCGAATGCTCTTGTGGCAGTATTAGGCCAGAGAAAAGAGAAGAAGCCTTATGTTATACACTACGCAAGTAGAACTCTAAATCCTACCCAAGTGAATTACTGAACTACGGAGAAGGAACTCTTAGTTGTAGTATTCGCTTTGGACAAATTTAGGTCTTACTTGATTAGATCTAAGATCATCATCTACACAGATTATGCGGCGCTCAATTATCTTCTTTCTAAGAATGATGCTAAGTTCTGCTTGATAAGATGGATCCTCCTACTCCAAGAATTTGATTTGGAAGTAAAAGATAAGAATGGAGTTGAGAACGTAGTGGTTGACCATCTTTCTCGCCATGACCTCTTTGATTCCCTTGAGACGACGAATATAAATGACATGTTCCCTGATGAACAACTGTTTAAAGTCTCCCATTCACCTTGGTTTGTGAATATTGCTAATTATCTTGCCACAGGTTTCACGCCAACACATTGAACTACGCAAGATAAGAAGAAATTTTTTGTCGAGGTACGCAAATTCTTCTGGAATGATTCATATTTGTTTAAATATTGCCCAGACCAAATCTTAAGGAGATGTGTGCCAGATAATGAACACCAAAGTATCATCTCCTTCTATCATTCTCAGGGCTATGGTAGTCACTTTTCTGTAAAAAGACTACGGCCAAAATTCTGCAACGCAGCTTTTACTGGCTCACTATGTTCAAGGACACTCATGAGTTTTGTAAAGCTTGTGAGCGTTATCAGAAATTGAGAGCATTGTGCCGTCGAAATATGATGCCTTTGAACCCCATTCTGATCATTGAATCATTTGATTGTTTGTGCATCGATTTTATGGGACCATTCCCTCAATCTTTTAGAAATTTGTATATTTTGCTAGCGGTAGACTATATTACTAAATGGGTCGAAGCGATCCCATGCCGGAACAATGATCATTAAACAGTCATTTAGTTTTTAAAAGAGAACATCCTTTCCCGGTTCAGAACGCCACAGGCCATTATTAGTGATGGAGGTTCACATTTCTGTAATAGGTCATTTGCGAACTTAATGAAGAAATATGACATCTCCCACAAAATAAGCACTCCATACCACCCATAAACAAGTGGGCAAGCCAAAATTTTCAATAGGAAAATTAAACATATTTTAGAAAAAACGGTTAACCCTGACTGTAAGGACTGGTCAATCCGATTAACCAATGTTTTATGGGCTTACCGTACTGCATTTAAGACCCCTGTTGGAATGTCTCACTTTAGACTTATTTATGGGAACGCTTGCCACTTGCCTGTGGAGTTGGAACATAGGGCTTACTGGGTGATTAAAAATTTGAACTTCAATTTGGACAACGCTGGCTCGCTGCGTAAACTTCAGTTGAATGAACTGGAAGAAATCTGGAATGATGCATATGAGAAGTCGAGAATTTACAAGGACAAGATGAAGGTATTTCTTAACTAACACATTCTTCGAAAATCATTCACACCAGGTCAGAAAGTCCTTTTGTATAATTCTCGATTACACATTTTTTTGGGTAAACTCTGATATCTTTGGACCGACCATTTCACTATTACTAATATTTATCCTTATGGGGCTGTCAAGATTCGGAATCCAAACAATGGCAATGAATTCAAAGTAAATGGACATCGTTTAAAGCCATTTGTTGAAAAATTGGATTCAGAGGACATGTCAATACCTCTGATTGACCCTGTTTATCGGGATTGACCTCCTAGTCTGACAAAGGTATAAGTAGATTTATTTACTTTTATATGATTTAGGATTAGGATAGTTTGCTTTCCGCTGTTTAGGATAGTTTGCTTTCCACTATTTACGATAGTTTGTTTTCTGTTAGTTTAATTCTTGTGCTAACCCATCTTCACACTGAGACCATTTGAAAAGTCTCAAAATTCCTTCTTCAGGTATTCCTTTCCATCACTTCCCTTCTCTTTTCATTGCCTCTTTTGCATTACATGTTTATTTCTTTTACACTGAGGACAATGTAGATTTTTTGGTTGGGGATAGGGGATTAGGTGAACCAATCAATGTTTTCTCAGTTTTGAGTAAAATATTTGAAAATTTTCAATGTTTTAAGTTGAAATCTGTTTGGGAAGCGATGAATTGTATACTTAAGAATGCGTTGGGTATGATAAAAATAGAGATTGAATTTTGGATTGTTGGAGTTTGATCAACTGTAAGACCCGTACCCTAGTCCATACCGTTTCGTAGGCTTCCGCGATCCTACCGGTCGAATTTCGGCAATCCTCGACCCGTTTCCGACGTTGCGCGCGATCCTAAGCCGAGTCCTGCATACCAAAGTCGGCTCGAACCGAAACTTGTATTCTAGCGACTGCGCCGTCGCCGCGGTTCCAACGCCGTGACTCGTACACGAACCGATACCTAGGTGGGAAGATGTCAGTCTGCGTTCATTCTGAAGAAATACCGCATATTGTGAATTACGAGAAAATCTCTACGAGATGTCTCATTAATCAAGTCAAGTACACCACCTTACCTCCATGCCACCTCACCCAACAATAAGTACACATGACTACTCCTTCCTTTACCATAAGTCAAAATCACCATTCCTCCTTTTATAAATTTCAACCAAACCCTACCTCCTTTACAACTTTTCAACCCAACCCATACCCTTCCTTACACCCACCATCCCACCTATCCCTCTCACCATTTTCCATTTCTCTCAAAACTCTCCCAAGCAACAAAGCATCCCACGTCCCAAAGCATTACCAAAGAACAACAAGTATGACCCACTTTCCCCTACACTCTCATCTTTCATCCACACCATCAAAAATCCATCATCCACCATTAAAAGTCAAGCAAAGGAGCATAGGAGTGCAAGGAAGCAAGGAGGAGTACAAGAGGTGGGTGCTCCACCGCTGATTTCCATTTAAGGGCCCACTTGTTGGTGGGACCCATTTTGATCTATGTATTGTATTAATGGAGGGCCCATAGTGGCGAGGTCCCTCCTCTCTATCACCGTCTCTCTCTCTCTCCCTCTCCCCCCTCTCTCTCTCTCTCTCTCTCTCTCTCTCTCTTCTCTCCCTAGAATGAAGTGGGTCCCACCAAATCATGTTAAATCCACTCCATTCGTCATTGGTGTGGCCCACTACATTTTTAGGAGACATCCATCGTCCATTTTGGGATGGTGGGAAGCCCCACATGTTATATAATTTATTATATTTATTTTGTATTAATACTATATTAATATATATATATATATATTACATGGTGGTGGGCCACGTACATGTGGGACCCACCATGATGTAGTGTTTATCAAACGTCGGCATCTACGGACCATTTGGGAAAGTGGCTAACATGGAGTGCGTGTCTTGCATGGGTGTGTACTGCATGCTTAACTAACCAAAAAAAAAAAAAATTTACTTTATGGAGTGGGTGCTTGCTGTGCCCCACCTTGATGTTTGTGCATGATCCAGGCCGTCCATCCCAACCCTTGCATCATTGTAGGCGTTGAGCCGAAAAATTAGGCCGATCCAATCATTTGGTGGGCCGTGGCATTAAGAATACTAGTGTTTCCATTAAAACTCGGGAAAAGGATTCGGGGTCCACCAGGAGTGAAACTTGATATGGACCCTTAATTTTGTAGAGCTCATGCAATGACGGGGTTGGATCTTCTGATGTGGGCCCATGAAAAAAACTGGATGCTTCAAATGCTCTATTTAATGGGTGGATTTTGGGCCTCATGTCATGGACCCCATCGTGGTGCGTTTCGACCATCAGCACCGTGCATTTGATGGTTCTCCTTTAAATTATGGGGTATCCCAAAAATCAGCCGCAAACGAAACTCAGGTGGGCCATACCATCTAAATCATGTGTAGACATGCCTAAACCATATAAAAACACTTGGTGGGGCCTACCTTGAAACTTGTCCGGACCCTCGGACGGTGGGACACACATAATGTATGGGCTGGATTTGTGAACCACCTCACGGTGGGACCCCTGATCGTGTGACCCCATCAACAGGTTGGCTGGAAAACAAACATTACGGTAGGCCCTGGCCGCGTGACCCAATCAACAGATTGGGTGGCCAATGAACATTACGGTGGGCTCCCTGACCATGGGCCCAGGTCACGTGTGACCTTATGAACAGGATTGGGTGGCAAGTAAATATTATGGTGGGCCCTGGCCCACATGTTCTAATGAACAGTTTGAATGGCAAATAAACGTTACAGTGGGCCCTTGGTCCATGTGACCATATCAATAGGTTGGCTGAAAAATAGACATTTTGGTGGGCCCCCTATTCATGTGGCCTTATCAACAAATTGGATAGTAAAATAAACATTATGGTGGGCTTCACATGTGGCCCACTTGGATGCATATGGGCCCATGTACTTAGGCCCATCTTGATGTATTTTTTGGGCCCATTATTAAGGCCCACTTGGATATTTATGGGCTCATGTATTTAGGCCCATCTTGGCATGTATATAGGCCCATTATTGAGGCCCACTTTGGTATATATATGGGCCCATGTATGTAGGCCATCTTGACGTGTTTATGGGCCCGTTGTTGGGGCCTACCTTGATATGTATAGGCCCACGTTATGAGGCCCATCCCATTATTGAGGCCCACTTTGGTATATATATGGGCTCATGTATGTAGGCCATCTTGATGTGTTTACACCTTGATATGTATAGGCCCACGTTATGAGGCCCATCAGAGGTATTTATGGTCCATTGTTGAGGCCCAATTTGATATATGTATAAGGCCTATGTGATTAGGCCCATTTGATACACATAAAGCTTATGTGATTGGGCTCATTTTAATGCATTCTAAGGCCCATGGGTGATGGCTCATTGCAATGTACCTAAGACCCATTGGTGAGGCTCATTGAGGTGGCCCACTTGATGAATATAAGGCCCATGAGATATGGCCCATTTGATGCATTTGAGGCCTAGTGGGATGTGCCTAAGGCACATTGCAATGTGTGATTCCTCCGTGATTTATTTAAAAGGGCCTTGGGGACAATGTTGGTTTGACGTCCACATTATAGGTGACGACGGTTAAATGTCCGCATTGTCACTCTTCCTAAGGCCCACTGATAGGCCCATACTTGTACTCTGCAGTCCATTTAAGCCCATCTTCACTTTGAGCAACGCCCATTATCATACCATAAGTATAGTGCTACCCCATGATTCATGATCATACACGTCATATGCATGCTTGAGATGAGGGGTGACTGATCATATCATATGTCTTCGGGTAGACTGTTACGGGCTCCCTGATAGGCGGAGTTGCCCTGCATGAGCGCATGGTTTACGCAGGACTGTTGCATAACTGGTAGTGTGACTCATGCACTTGCATTGTGTGATTGTAGTTACCGTATGTCCTAGCGACACCAGGGCCATAGCCTCCACAGACACATCGTGGGTGGCTGGATTGGATATCGGAAATGTTTGGTTCTAGCATATGGGCGTCATAGATGTCCCTGGGTGAAAATTCCTAAACCCGATGGTACCAGAGGATGACTCCAACGTCGAGACCGAGTGGATACCGAGTGCGTGAGGGCTGTATACCAGTAGGCTGCGTCTCCCACTGTGTCGTGGTCGGTTGGAAAGGGGTGTGACCTTACCGCCCGAGTAGTTTGACCGACTTGAGGAATCGGTCCGCTATCGAAGAGTCGGGCCAGATATTGGCAGGCGGATAGTGAGGTCTCTTTCGTTCTTCCAGTTGTGCGTCCGGATAGGGACGACAAGCTGGCGTAGAGTGTACTAGACCCCGGTGATTATCCAGACTGATAATTGTATTGACAGGAGGATTTGGATGAGGGTTGGCATGCTTGAGCTGCATCTTGCATCGCATGGTCTTGCTATGGCCGATTGCACTCATATCTTGTACTGCATAGCCTTGGTACGGCTGGTTGCATTTATGTACTCATCAGCATGATTCCGCATTACTCTGACCCTGCATTCTGATCACACTCATATTGCGCACACACTTACACCACCCTCTAAGCTTTCCATAAGCTTATGCACGATTGATGCGTGCAGGTGACGCCAGGACGTAGCCGTAGACTCGCCACAATTGGAGTGTGCAGACAAGTTTCTGGAGTTTTGTTATTAGCACTATCTTGTATTTTCCTTTCCTACGTATTGTACTTAAAGTTTTTTATCATAGTGGAATTTGTGATAGTGTTCTTGTGGTTATTATTCGTGGGTTATGCTTGTGGTTATGCTCATTACGAATCAAATTGATTATTAGAAATCCTCCTTGTAGCGGTCCCAGGATCGGAACCTGGTATATGGCTGCCAGGTGCCGAGAATAGGGTACTACAGAGGCTGTTGGCGCCGGATTCGGCGATCGGGAATTTTGTGAGCCCGATCTCCAAGTTCGTGGCGTGACATCAACTAAGTAATTTATCACATAAGTTCTTGCGCTCAATTGATTAAGAGATAGTTTGAATATCATGTTAATTTAAATCACAAGACACATTCAATTTATCTTCTGTAAGACATGCTAGAAGTTCTGATTGTTAGTATGTGAATCATTGATAGATGGTGAGAATCGAGTCTGGAGAATTTTATCCACTTTAAAAGAAAAAAATAACTAGTTAAAAAATAATAGATCAACAAAGAGGTCATGAAAAAAAAAATAAAAAGAATGAAAAATATGGAAAAGAATGAAAAAGTAAAAAGAATAAATACAAAATTAACCGTCGATATAAAATCAAAGACTAGAAAAAGAAGGAAAAGGGAATAAGTTCGGAATCAGTACTTGAAATTCAAACTGATCTTGAAGTGATGGCTAACATGATGAACTAATAGTATTCGTATAAGAAGTAAGTTGATTTTCATTGAGCACATTGAAAAGCTTGATATGCAAATTATGCTCGATTTAACGGACAAAGAATTTATTTGATTGGTTGCTTATATGGTTCGGCTCTAAGTTTTCAAAAACCCACTTTCGTATCTTAATTCCACCCATTCATACTTGGGTGTACAAAAGATTGTTTTCCTAGAGAGGTTTTCGACATTAAGCATTGCGATTTATTTTACGCATATTTTGTTCGGGACTAGCAAAATGCTGGTTGGGGATTGTGTTGAGGGTCAAATATTGCATATTATCCCCCAATTTTATCTTGGTTTTATGAACATGATAATGCTTAATGTTTTATTTTTACTCATGTTTGTGTTGCAAGGTAAAATTAAGAGCTTGAATTGAAAATGGTGCTAAAAGCATGAATTTGATACTCAAGAATCACCTACGCAAATGATGGATCTTAGGAGACAGATTGAAGAATTAACATGCCAAAGATCCAAGAAAACTAAGTGAGGAATAAAGAGAATCAAATAGTTGAAGTGAATAAAAGAAATCCTAAAGTCGTCCTAAAAAGGCATATTCTAAAACTCCGGATCATTTTGTGAAATTGCATAGAGTGAAGTTTATTTTGGAAAACTGCACATAGTAAAGTATATTTTAGCAAATTGCTTAAATTTGAGGCAGTTTCTAGAGTTTTCTAACTAGGTGCGAAAGTTGAAGTTCTACAACTATAAATAAGACTCCCTAGGATGTTCTTAGGCATCTTCAAGGGTTTAAAGAGTGGAGCAAAAGGGTAGAGAAGCCGTCACCAAGAGTTTTTCTTCTTCTTCCTTAGTTGTTTTCATGTTTTCTTAAGAGACCTTGATTGTACATATTCTAAAAAGAACTAAAACTCAAACTAGAAAAAGTTCTAAATCTAAATATGGAATAAAAGAGAATAATTGTGAAGGATTTATCAAATATCAAAAGTAAATTAGAGCGCCAAGGATCCACTTGCAGTGATCAGGGAGCCCTCTTACTTGATTCGAGTACCATAATTGGAATTAGAGTCCCATCCTATCAAATTGGAAGATATACCAATTAAGATCAAATATGAACTTTTCTTAACTTAATTCTCAATAGAGGAGAACTGTGATAATTAGAAGGGATTCCATCACCAAACCATGCCCATGGGACGATGGCCAACAATAGGATTTACCAATCCCACAATCTCAAAATCAGGAAAAGAAGATACTCAAAGTTATTGTAGATCTACTATAATTTTAGTCATAATAAACCATTAAAAATTAAAAGTATTCATTAAATATCAAATTAGAATCAAAGAAGGTTTAACATAAGTATGAATCAAAGCAAGAGAAACATCTCATCACACTACAAGCTTCACCTCTTAGCCCTAGCTAAGAGGTTTAGTCTTAAGAAAAACATGAAAACAACTAAGGAAAAAGAAGAATAGCTCTTGGCGATGGCTTCTCCACCCTCTTGCTCTACTCCTTAAACCCTCGAAGATGTCTAGGAACATCTTAGGGAGTCCTATTTATAGTTGTGGAACTCCAACTTTTGCACCTAGTTGGAAAACTCTAGAAACCGCCTCAAATTTACGTAGTTTGCTAAAATAGACTTCATTCTGCGCAGTTTCCTAGAATATACTTCACTCTGCGCAATTTCACAAAATGACCCAAAGTTTCAGAATATGTTTTTTAAGGACAATTTCAGAATTCATTTTCTTCACTTTAAATCTTTGATTCTCTTCATTCCTCGCTTGGTTTTCTTGAATTTTTGGCATGTGAATTCTTTAATCTTGGTCTTCTAAGATCCATCCCTTACCTTAGTGATTTTTGAGCATCAAATTCATGCTTTTAACACCCTTTTCAATCCAGGTTCTTAAATTCACATTGCAATACAAACATGAGTAAAATAAAACTTAAGCATTATCATGTTCATAAAACCAAGATAAAATTGGGGGATAATATGTAATATTTAACCCTCAACACAATCCCCAACCAGCATTTTGCTAGTCCCGACCAAAGTATGCGTAAAATAAATCTCAATGCTTAATGTCCAAAACCTCACTAGGAAAACAATCTTTTTTACACCCAAATATGAATGGGTAGAATTAAGATACGAAAGCGGAGTTTTGAAAACTTAGACTTGAATCACATAAGCAACCAATTAAGTAAATTCTTTGTTTATTAAATCGAGCATAATTTGCATATCAAGTTTTTCAATGTGCTCAGTGAAAATCAACTTACTTCCTGTACGAATACTTTTAGTTTATCATGTTAGCTATACTCATCACTTCAAGATCAGTTTAAAACTCAAGTACTAATTTCGAACTTATCTCATTTTCCTTCTTTTTTCAGTCTTCGATTTCATATTGATGGTCAATTTTATTTATTTATTTTGCATTCTTTTCCATATTTTTCATATATATATATATATATATATATATATATATATATATATATATATATATATATATATATATAATGACCTCTTTGTCGATCTCTTGTTTTTTTAACTGGTTCTTTTCTTATTTTAAGATAGATAAAATTTTCCAGACTCGATTCTCACCATCTATCAATGATTCGCATACTAACAATTAGAACCTCTAGCAAGTCTTACAGAAGACAAATTGAATATGTTTTGTGATTTAGATTAACATGATATTCAAACTATCTTTTAATCAATTAAGCGTAAGAACTTAGGTAATAGATTACTTAGTTGATCAAACTCTAACAATTCAAAATTCAATCTCTATTTTTATCATACCCAACACATTCTTAAGTACACAATTCATCACTTCCCAAACAGATTTCAACTTGAAACATTAAAAATTTTCAAAATTTTTACTCAAAACTGAGAAAACACTAATTAGTTCACCTAATCTCCCATCCCTAATCGAAAAATCTATATTGTCCTCAATGTGAAAGAAATAAGTATATAATGCAAAAGAGGCAACGAAAAGAGAATGGAAGTGATGAAAAAGTAATACCTGAAGAAAGAATTTTGAGGTTTTTCGAATAATTTCAGTGTAAAGATAGGTTAGCACAAGAATTAAACCAATAGAAAGCAAACTATCATAAACAGTAGAAAGCAAATTATCCTAAACAGCAGAAAACAAATTATCCTAATCCTAAATCATATGAAAGCAAATAAATCTACCTATACCTCTGTCAGACTAGGAGTTCAATTCTGATAAACAGGGTCAATTAGAGGTATCTACATGTCCTCTTAATCAAATATGGATAGAGCTTGCAACACAAATATGACTAAAATGGATCATTATGTATTATTATATTCATAAAATCAAGATATAAATGGAGGATAATGTGCAATATTTGACTCTAAACACTGGAGCCAGCTCAAAATCAGCTCGAACTCATTGTCGAGCTAAAAAATCAGCTCAACTCGGCTTGAACTCAGCTTCGAACCGAGTCGAATTGAGTGGAGCGAGCTCGGTTCGTGTACACCTCAACGAGGGTAAAAAAAGAAAAAAGAAAAAATCAAGTCCTCACGTGATTCATGGATTTCGAAAGACTTAACCGCTGAATGTATGTAAACAGGCATCCAAACGACCCCTGAATGAAACGGCATTTCTCCGTTCCTCAATCACCAAATCCTTTCCCGCTCAAAAATCCATCGGTTTTCCTCGATCGCGAGTAATCGATTACGCTTCCAAATCCCAATCCATTCAAATCACTATCTTCCCCACCTCAAAACCAGAAATCTCATGCGCATTTCGACCAAAATCCTGTAAACCCCAACCCCCAAGCCTTTATTGATTTGGCTTTCCGCTTTTTGACGCTCTATCTATCCCTCTTCTGCTCAAATTGCTACTGTTTTGCTCTCTTCCCAGTTCGAATTCTGACTTCGTTCGTTCCAGACCGGTCCAAAAGCAGTATTGTGATGAAATTTCCATTTTTCTCGAGCTTGATATGGTAAACCCTAACTCCACCATTTTCTTGAGAAATTAGGCTTTTTTTATTTTTGAAAGTGGTTGATGGCCGGAAATGCGAAAGTGTTGCGATCACATTATCTTTTCAGTTTGGATTATAAAAATGGAGATTTTGAGTAATCATGACGTGGCAATGCAATCTTCATTTTGGTAAGGTTTCGACTGTTGGTTTGAGTCGAAAATGCCATTGCAGGCTTGTAGCAACCGGGTAGTGGATCCAGACTGTCCATACTATCTGCAGCTCAATCTTGAAAAACACAATAATTGGATGATCCTAGCCATCTAGTCAATGGCCTTCAAATAATCAAATGAAAGGTGAAAATGGAAATGATTGATTGCCAAACTTCACCATGAAAAAGAAATCATTCAGTAGTCTTGTTTTTCAACCTTTCATTGTCAGACCAGAATCCTCTACAATGCCTGTTTCACGCAGTGTGTAAAACGCCCAATCTCTTTGGCATCGGTTGCGTTGTATATAGAGGTGTACACGAGTCGAACCGAGTTGAGCTTGGCACAGCTCCACTCGGCTCGGCCACTAGCTGACCCCAGCTCAAACTCAGCTCGGCTCGGTCCTCGAGCCTGATTGGCCAGCTCAGCGCGGTTTGGTCAGCACCTTGGGCCAGTTCAAGCTAAGTTCAAGCTAAGATTGAGCCTGTGCGGCATTTTCACAAACACATGGAGTGCACTTTCAATTTCTTACCGTATGCAAAACAACATTAGTTGTTTACAAGTATTTCATCAAACACCTTGTAGGCAACATCAAAATCAAGAAAGAAGGGTATTTGTTTCATATACATACCTTCCTTGCCACCAACCAACACTTTGTTGAGTCATTTCGTCAAACACTTGGTGAGCAACATCAATATCAAAGTAACTGAGTCACCAAACCGGTTCGATCCGAGTTCGATTCGAGTTAGGGTTCGATTTGAGTCGAGTCGAGCTCGGGCTAGCTCGAACTCGGTTCGAAATTTTTTCGAGCTAAAAAAATCAGCTCGACTCGGCTCGATCTCAGTTTCGAACCGAGTTGAATTGAGCTTTTTTGAGTCGAGTCGAGCGAGCTAACCGAGCTAACTTGGTTCGTGTACAACCCTAGCTGTATATATGAAATCCACCCCATCTATCAGGTGCGCTCTATGCCGGGACTCGGGGCAAAAAATCAGCGAGATAAAACAACTTAGGTGAGCCACACCACAGGGAACAGTGAGGATGGGACGCCAATCATAGGTTTGTTTGAGGGGCCACCTTAGCGTCTATCTTTCATCAAACCCATTCATGAGGTTTGATCACGAGGATGAGGGGAAGATAAAAAAAAATTAGCTTGATGCAAAACTCAGGTGGGCCTTAATGTGTGAACGTAGAGGTTTTATATTGTTCCAGTTGGTGTGGCCCATTTGAGTTTATTTTATACATATACACACACATGTGCGCACGTGCACACACACACACAAAGTAATGGTCTCCTGTGTATTGTACCATAGGAACTTGGATTGGGTGGGTTGGGGTTGGGTTCTACCGTGATGCGTTTGTAAAATCCGCTCGGCCCATTAGGTTCATGATGTCAATTTGGCTGTAGGGCGAAAAGACTAGGCGGATTCGTGATTCATGTGGGCCACACCAAGGGAACTAGCGGGTGATGGGAGGCCTACCGTTGAATTTTTATAGGGTCCATTGTGATGTTTATGTGAAATCGACTCCAACCATTAGCTTCCTCATAACAATACTTGTATAGGAGCCAAACTTGAGGCCCGTATGTGATTTATGTGGGCCACAACAAGTGAAACAATTTGGATGGTGGGGGTCCCTTTCATTGTTGTGCTCATATGACCCACTTGAATTATGGATGCGGGTGATTTTTTAGCCCTATGGCTAAATTTTTGTCATGCGCCTTATGGTCAGAATAAATTTCACATATACATCACGGTGGAGCTCGCCTCAGCCCTCCCTCCTTGGTTTGCCTGCCCAACTCTTGGACGTCGGCATACACACTCACCTGCCAGTAGCGACCTCACAACTGGTTGGTGCTGGAAGTGTTGTGGGCCCTACCATGATGTGTGTGTTTTATCCATTTTGTCCATCCATTTTGCTAGATCAATTTATGCATGAGCCCAAAAAATAAGGTAGAGCCAAAATCTTAGGTGGACCACACCACATGAAACAATGGTGATTGAACGCTCACCATTAAAATTTTCCTGGGGGCCACAAAAGTTTTGGATAAAGCCGATATTTGTGTTTTCCCTTCATCGAGGTATGTATGACCTAATTGTGGATGTTTGATCCTAGGCGAATCGCGCTTAGGTTCTTAACTGACGTTTGAATGTGATAGAAATGGTTATATTTTGACTGGAGTCACCACTAGCCAATTAATCTGATTCTATAGTCGGCTAGACCCTGTAGAAACGTTAGGATAGAGAATCCAAAGATTCCCTATCCTAAAGACTGAAGATTCTGAGTAAGGGACCACAATTATAGAGAGGGAAGGGATTAGGCATTCGCTTTGCCTGTATAAACGTATGGTCTCTACTTCACAAGATCTCACGACCTATCGGGGATTATGATTAGTTCTTGCGCACTAATGATGCAAGGTATGTGTAATGCCGTGTTGGATGTAACGCCTATGACAAGTTGTAGCCTAGGCTGGATAAATCCGCCTTGACTCTCTCACTTGCCAAAGCGATAACCAATCGGTCCAAGTTTTTGATGGACAAGATCCGATTAACTTGGCGAGTCGTAGAGCATATGCTTGAACTGATCGGGTGCTGAGTGCTATGTATGCAATGTAATTACGTATTAAAGATGTGTCTGTGATGCACTGTTAAATGCAACCTATGACAAGCTGCAGTTTCGGCTAGCTAAATCTGCCTTGACTCTTCCACTTGCTAAAGCGTAAACTAATCGACCAAAATTTCTGATGGGAAGGATCCGATTATATCAACAAGCCGCAGAGCATACGCTCATAATTGATTAGGTGCATGATGCTATGTGGTGCAATGCTATGGGTTGGATAAGCAGGGGGGTGGAGAAGGGAATATATGTTGTATGATGCTTGTGTAAGATGGCTGAAGTTGATTGAAAGTTGGACAATAGAATGGACGGTGGTGTCGCAAGGATTAGATCGAGTGACTTGGATTGAGGCGTTGGTTGCTCAGGCGGCTAAGGCTTTGGGTTAAACCGGGTTGACCTGGGCCGGACTCTTTCCTATTGCTCTTTCCTCTCCTTGGTGGAGGGATGGAATGGCTAAGGAAGGGGTTTCTCCTTGAATGGAGTAGGCTTGAATTTTTTAGGATGGTTAAAATAAGAGGGGGACGAGGCAATTTATAGCCCCCAAGCATGGCTTTCTTGTGATTCTTGGCAAGTGCAGGGCTAAAAAGGGTTTGGATGGCCTGGATTTGAGATTGCCACGTGACAAGATCTCAATGGTAAGATTGGATGGCATGGATTGTAATTTTAGTGCAAGGGAGGGGCACCAGAGTCTTTTCAGTTCTCCTACATGATTATACCTTTCAAAAGAGAGGCTCCACTTGCGTTGCTTCTTCCTGCCAATGTAGAGGAGTTGCCGCCAGAGCCACATGAAGCTCCTTGCTTTGGCAAGTGAGCTTCCATACATGTGTGGAGGCTTTGCTTCCTTTAGTGCTTGGTTTCTAGTGTTTCAGATTTTTTAAAGGAGTTTGGATATATGGGCTGGGATAAGGGTTGGCTTAGGGCTTGATTTGACTAGGCGAGTTGACTCAACAGGTTGACCTGGCGAGTTGACTAGGTTGAGTTTAGTTGGGCTTTGACTAGGTTCTTAGGGTTAGAGTTTAGGATTGGCCATGAGGGAGATCGTAGTCATGGCGGTCGTAATCTTCGTAGTCGTGGTAGATGAGGACAAAGACGTGATGGTTCCCACATTTGTTAGCATTGCGATGGAACCAATCACATTGTTGATTATCGCTGGCAACTCCATGGTCGTCCTACATTTGCCGCTGCTTCTGTTGCTTCCACTGTTGTTCTTGAGGGACAGTCTTCCACTCCAGCAGATGAGTAGTTCTCTTCAGGGGAGTCTCTCATCATTTCTTGGGTTGCATATAATGCCCTGATGCGGCTTCATGTTCGTGATATTCCTGAGCCTTCTCATGCAGCTTCGGCCTAGTTAAGTACTGCTCTTCTTGCATCATCATCTCCTACCCTCTAGGTCATAGACTATGGAGTATCTTCCTATATGACTGGTAAGTCACAACTCTTTTCCTCTTATTCTCCTTCTCCCCACACTCAGTATGTCACAGTCGTAGATGGAACCCAAACTCCCATCTTTGAGATTGGTTCTATCTCTTAATGAGGACATCCAAGCACCATACCAAAGGAGAGTTGGGCTAATCTCCTTATGGCTAGATGACCATTACGTGGGGCCCACTTTGCCCAATTCATATTCCTAGCTATGTTGAAGACTCCACACTAGGAAGATGCACATGGGTTGTGTATACGAGCTTGATGGACAGATTGGACCGTTGGATCGAGTGGACACGATGATCGGACCGTTGGATCATCATCATCAGACATCTTGATCGTCAACCCCCTTGGGCCACGAAATAGTTTAGTTGTTTAGATTGTTTACATGCTTCATTATTTTTGTATAACTTATATTTGTGTTGAGATTAAGGAGTTAGGAACAACTTTTAATTTATTAAGCGTCTTTATATTGAGAATCTTATTTGAGAGCGTCTTTTTGTAAAAGGTCTTTTCTGATACTATAAAAGAGAAAGATGGGTGTGTGAAGCCCTAATGCCATTATTATGGGGGAAAAAAAGCTGTGTTT
Source organism: Magnolia changhungtana (assembly GCA_030180095.1). Classification (NCBI taxonomy): domain Eukaryota; kingdom Viridiplantae; phylum Streptophyta; class Magnoliopsida; order Magnoliales; family Magnoliaceae; genus Magnolia; species Magnolia changhungtana. The sequence continues at coordinate 4,140,092 of JASAUF010000662.1, forward strand.
TCTCTTCTTCATGTGATTTGAAGACTACTCCATGTGATTTGGAGCTTGGGTGTGGTGTGATTCCATTCCCCATTCAACGGAGGTACGAGGCTTCCATCTATCATCTTCTCTCTCCCTTTCTATCCGAAAGAAGTATTTTTTCAAAACAAAAAAAAACTTCATCTCTCTTCTTCCCTTCCTATCCAAGACCATCCAAATCATCTTTTTCTTCAACGTTTCATCATTTAACTTCAACCCCAACTGAAATCAACCATTGAGGACCCAAAAACCTAAGCCAATGACCCACACGTGCAAGCCCCTAGGCTGACCGTATGGACAACTACTCAATCTTTTAATTTCCCCTTACTTCCCCCATCAAAACCCCTTGATTCCCCATCCATAACCCTACCATAAACCCTAAACCCTAGATCCTTAATTTCCTATTTTTCCCCCATTTCTAAAAACCCTAATTCCAAAATTCCCATTTCTCATGAACTTTAATTTTCCAAATTTCATATTTTTCCCTTCCTAACCCTAATCATAAAACTTACAAATCTGTCCCTTGAGTGTAGAACGTGCCTATGGTAAATTGGAAGTTTTATCCTTCAATCAGGCCTAGTTTTAATTGATTTATGTGATTTCTTAGCATATTGGCATGTGATTTAGGTTCAATCAGATTTTATTTCCTATTATTTACTCTTAATTACTTAGTGGATTAGTATATTTTGTTAATTGAATTACTTTATGAACTCTTTCATAATATCCACGTTGCATGCTAGCATTAAATTGTGTCCTGCATCATCTCTCTTTCTCCTTCTTTGCCTCTGTCCTCAATCTTGCATGTGCCTCATTTTCCTTTAAACCTATTGTTTGTTAGCTCTCTTACTAAATCATTGAATTGTTCCATTACCTTCTTACCTTCTCATTGTTTGTTCTATGACCTACAGACGAAGAGAGTGATTGGTGGGGGGCATGAGCGATGAGACGTTTATCTTCTCAATGATACACCTGTTGTTGCTTCTCTAGATCAAGAGTCCATGACACGGTGGCACTGCTGCTTAGGCCACCCATCATTAGCTAGATTGAGACTTTTGTTTCCCTCCTTATCTATCATGAAACCATTATGTTGTCATATTTGTGAATTGTCTAAATATCATCGTGCCACGTTTCCTCCTAGCGCTTATGGAAGGAAACCTCAACCTTTTGCTTTGGTTCACTCGGATGTTTGGGGACCAGCCCTAATTACCTCCACTTTTAGATTTAGATATTTTGTCACATTTATTGATGATTATTCACGCATGACTTGGGTTTATCTTTTGAAATCTAAAAGTGAAGTGTTTGATGTGTTTAAAGTGTTTTATCATGAAGTGTGCACTCAGTTTTAATGTTCCATCAAAACTCTCTATTATGACACTCGGTTTTAATGTTCCATCAAAACTCTCCATTATGATACACACACACACACACACACACTTGGGGGAATACATGTCCACCGCTTTTATGTCCTTTTTGAATGAGCATGGTATTTTGTCTCGGACGTCGTGTGCTCGCACACCTCAACAAAATGGTATCGCAGAACGAAAAAATTGTCATCTTCTTGAAGTTGCTCGCACTCTCCTCTTTGGTATGCACCTACCTAAACATTTTTGGGGTGATGCTCTTCTAACTTCTACCTTTCTTATTAATCATATACCCCCACGTATCACATCTTACAAATCTTTATTTACTATATAGTATCCTCATAATAATCTCTTTCCTCTACTACCTAAAGTTTTTTGTTGCACATGCTTTGTTCAAATTTTGGATGAAAATAATGATAAACTTAACCCCAGGGCAATTGAAAATGTTACGACCCCTTTACTTACAAGAAATATGTCTCTGCCGATGTAACCTTTTTCGAGGATGTTTTTTTTTTTTTTATCGCCAGTTCCAAGTCGATCCCTCTGTGACCTTCTTGCGAGTCAGGGGGAGTATGACTCTTAGCCTTTGCCTCTTTCCACTGGTGACCACGGGAAAACTCCTCTCCCCTCCATTCAGCCTCCTACTGGTGATTTGGGTGACCCTAAGCTTCTTCGGGTGTATCATCATCTAGATAAATCTTCACATGCTTAGCCATCCAACCTTCCACTCACTTTAGATGTTGGCTCAGGTGACTCTCCTACTTCGACTCTGGATCTCCCCATTGCCTTGCGTAAAAGGTCGCGATCTTGTACTTAGCACCCTATTAGTAATTTCGTTTCATATGATCATCTTTCACCGTTCCTTCAGTCGTTTGCAGCTTCCCTTTCATCACAGACTATTCCTCGGTCGCTCTCACATGCACTTCAAAGTCCTGACTGGACGAAGGTGATGATAGCAGAAATGTTTGCTCTTGAGAAGAATCATAGGTGGGAGCTTGTGCCACTTCCTTCAGGGCATAAACCTATTGGATGTCGATGGGTTTACATAATCAAGTTCTTTCCAGATGGCTCCATTAATCTTTATAAAGCCCGTCTTGTTGCTAGGGGCTACACGCAGACTCATGGTGTGGATTACTTCGAGACATTCTCTACGGCTAAGCTTAATTCTATTCGTGTTGTGATCTCCTTGGCTGTCAATTTATCATGGCCCTTGCTTCAACTTGATGTTAAGAATGCATTTCTCCATGGAGACCTTGTAGAGAAAGTTTACATGCATCAACCTCCTGGCTTTTTTGCTTCCCATAACCTTGCGCTTGTATGTCAATTGAAGAAGGCTCTTTATGGACTCAAACAATCCCCACGTGCATGGTTCGAAAAATTTAGTCAGGCTCTTATGGAGTTCGGCTTTGTTCATAGTCATGCTGATCAATCCATCTTTATATGTCGTTGATCGACTGACATCATTGTAACGCCCTGAAAATCGGGGGTCGAGCAGGAGCCCAACTCCCGAGTTCCAAAACATCACTTATGCTTGTCTGTATTAGTGCATTAAACATGAGTGAGATTATACCAAATCAGTATCTCATACTCCAGAGGCAGTTAGATGATGTAAGCAGAAGACTGAGGGATGTATATAAGTATATATGGAACGTATAGACCATTGCCGGTCTCCAGAGTATGAATACATTGCCAGGTCAAATAATTACATGTATTAGTTCAAAATACAAAATATCAAGATAGTCCAACTACAAATGATAAGCCCTGTAGCCCTCGTTGATCAGGACGGTCTAAGTAAACCCGCCTGATAATTATATGTAGGAGACTCCTTGTCGTCGTAGAAGTCAGGCTCTGCCTCATACGTCGCGTCGCCATCTGCAACTAAAACAGAGTCTGGTCGGTGTTTAAAACACCGTCCCAGAACGTGGGAGTGAGTGATCAACTCAGTGGAGCTATAAAGCAAAGGTTAACATATTATCAATTCAGTCACGCAGTAATGATAAAGCAATACAATCAAGCATTCCTAAGTACTATGGTTAATGCAAGGATGATATGTATTAATGATGTATGCCCTTGCCTGCACTCTCGTTGCGAACTTCATCTCACGGTCGCGGCATGCACCCCTTCCACAGTGCTCAACTCCAATGCCAAAGGCACATGCAATGCGGTGCATGAACGTGATTACCGAGTTCTTATTAGACCTTTTCATACAGCAGGATTGGGAAGCTAAGGTACCTCCCTTATATCATTTCCCAAACAATGATCCATTCTAGGGTTGTCAGTCCTAGTAAATATCATACGATGTTGCGGTTCTAGGTCACTACAAAGGGCTCGTCACCTGATCAGTGTAGGCCTAGTTTATACTTTAGTCGCCACAGAAAGGCTCGTCGCCTTAACGCAATCTCAGAGTATGCTCGAGGTCACTACAAAGGGCTTATCACTTGATCAGTATAGGCCGACAGCTCGAATACAGTGTCCCATACCACCGTATTCGGCTCACGAGTCTGGGTTGCTCACTGGACACTACGGGGAGGCTTGTCGCCCCAGCGTAGGTGTCCCATACCACCATGCCCGACTCATGAATCTTAGCGCATCGAGGTGCCAAGGTTAAACGGGCTTCACTGGTGAGTTTGGTACCTTAGATTCAAGCAGTAGCGTCCATACATGGTGAACATACATTAGACCAATCGGGTTACTTGACAAGCTTGACTAGTACGAGCGCACGTAGACTTAATCGACATGGAGTGCATAAGCATTCCGCGTGGCCTAACCACTGTCGTCAAGCGACGTACGACTCAGATTCGTCGAACGCATCTGTCGTGGCTAAAACAGTTCAGCCACCGGTCGTAAATCATTATCGATTGCCTGGACTACAACGTAGCCCCAAATACATTCCAAACAACAGCATTCACATATAGTAATCCAAAACAGCATGTGGCAACTGAAATCGGATATAAATCTTACTTGAGCAATTTAACAAACACATACTACACATATTTGGATTACCAACACTAGATTTAGGGTTGTGACATTATCATCCCTAGACATTTTATCTATACAACACATAGTAGTAAGATAGGTTTTATAAAGGATACTGTAACCCTAGTTAAGGGGATTGAGAATCCTATCTCCACACCCTCATTACATGCATTTAAACGAGCATTTTCACATTCAAGCATTTCATCAAACACTTAGGCTACACATATCATATACATGTGGTAAGGTAGTATAACAGGTATTATAGCAAATCCCTTTACAAGGGTTTACTATACGTACAACAATCATAAATTCTCAGTCAACAAACATGGCAAGCATACATCACTATTCCATACTCATTCACACATTTCAACAAACACATGGAGTGCATTATAAACCAACATAGTTTATATATGTACATAATACATGGAAACCCTTGTATCTAAGCACATGTGATAGCAATCAAGCCAGTCATAAATCATTACTGACATTGAAAGCCTTGAAAACCATAAACTAAACATTTATAGTCCGCACCTTTCGCCGATAGACTCGTATCGAACTTAGTTTGTATGTCAGGTCTTTGTCTACGGCACAACGGCCACCTAAAGCATGAAATAGGTTAGCTATTTCATCACTTACACTATTTGAATACCTAAAACAGATTAGGGTTAGGATTTCTTACCCGAAAATGGAATCGGAATCGTTGGAATAGCGATATGGTAGTGGTGGTTAAGCACATGGAATGGTGGGATCGAATCCCAGGAATGATCATTCACTCTCTCTCTCTCTCACTTTCTCTCCCTTTCCTTCTCTTTCTTCTCTCTCCTAGGGTTAGAAATTCGTATGGAATGAGAGAGGGGTGGGTAAAGGCTCTTATATAAGCCCAGAACTGATGGGAATGGCCCCAGGGCCAAGGTATACTTAGATTATAGCCAAAGGGCAACAGTTTCGGTCCAATGGAGCACTTCTGGTAGCCCCTTTTTTGCATGCGGTCGGACTTAAGCTCCCTAACATTGGATCTAGGTCGAGTTAAGGTTTCGGTCCGATCGGATTTGTGAATCGACCGTGACGGACCGGTTTCAATTCAACGGTCACTGCCACTCGATCAGGGCCACAAGTACACTGACATGTGTATAAAATTTTCCCTGATCCGAGGGTGTATTTGGGTCAGATTCTGACGGTCTGGAACCTTAAAATTGGTCCGCAAGTGAACGACCCAGTTTACTTAAATCTGAGTTCAATTTCTAAAGGTATTCGCTTTTCTCACACACTTCGCTCCAGGCCCAAGTCGTGCATTTCTGGACACTATCTGGATTTGATTTCCGAGATGGTTGTCAAGCTCAGTAAGGCGGTTATAATCGTATAGCTTCCCAGTCATCGGATTTCGATGCGCGGTCCAGGTCTGATACGGAGTTTCAATGTACTCTTGTAAGCAACTGGGATTTGAGATTGATCCTAGGTTTCAGGGTAATGTAGCGTTAACGATTCTACAAGTTTTGAGTCTTACAGTTCGTATTGAAAGTGATTCAAGGTAATTTTGCAGATTATTTAGTTTAGTACTTAACTAAATCATGTCATAATTACGATAGAATAAGGTCCTAGGGCAGTTCTACGACCCTTTTTGGCACTTTTAATTTGTATATTATTTTAATTATTTTTCTAGTAATTCATCATCAAGTCTACTTCACCTCTACCAAATTTCATTAGATATCGTATTGTAGAAAAATTCTAAAAATTCTATAAGCAACAGCTGTCCAAACTGATGATTCTCGGACAGTTGTCACAATGACCTGTATTTAATTACATTAAAATTTTTATTATATTTTACACTTATTTTTATATGAAACTAGACTTATCAAGCTTCAATCTGGCTTTTTAATCACCTAAATCGGAGTTATAACGAGGGAGATATAACTTTTTGAAGTCGGATGAACATTGCAGAAAATGGGGCAGAAAACGGGCCGCCCGGCCCGCTGGCTGGCGAGGCCTTGCCGATCGCTGGACCTTGGGGCGATGGCTTGCCCTAAGGGCGATGGCATCGCCCCCCTTGGGGTGCCGGAAATGTGCGGGACCCTCCTTGGGTCTCCTCGATTTGTGTCGTTTGACCTCCTGAGTCCGTTTGATGTAGTTTTGCCACTCGATATTTGAAATGGGTGTATTTTTCTATCTGGAATGAGTTACGCGACGTGCAATCTATGATTTTGGGGTAGGAGAAGCTGCTCTATCCAAATAACCTATTTATTTCGTAAGATTCCAAATGGTTAATGGTCAAAAGCCTATTTTATTTATGTATTTACCATTTACAGTAAGTTTTAGTTTAAGCCTTGTTCTTCATCATTTAAACTTTATGATTAGTGTCTAATGTAAAAGTACTTAGAAAAATTTGAAGGACAAGGTGGTGAAAGGTGAGATTCTTAAGGAAATGGGTCGAAAAGGGGATTTGAGACTTTGAGATTGAGTTCTGAGAAGTTAATAAAGTGTTATGATCGACCCATTGCATAAGGACGTCTATTTCCAAGTTGGCAAAAATTCGGGATGTTACAAATCATGGTTCTCATTGTGTATGTGGATAATATTGTTGTCCGGTAGTTATTTGGTTGGAATGTGGGAGGTCAAAGAATTTTCGAAGACCAAGTTTGAGATCAATGATCTTAGTCATCTTCCCTATTTCTTAGGAATTAAAGTTGGTCACTCCTCATCCAGGGTGGTCTTGTCACAATGAAAATATGTGATTGATCTCCTCATAGAGACCGGTATATTAGGATGCAAACCTGTTACCACCCCCATGGATACTTCACATAAGCTTCAGCTAGATGATGGTGCCCTCCTTTCTCATCTCGGGATGTATTGACAACTTGTAGGCCGGCTCATTTACTTGACTATTACTCACCTGAATCTCTCTCATGCGGTGGGCATTATTAGCCAATTCATGCAAGCTCCTTGTTCTTCACATCTCAAGACTGTATACCGCATACTTCGGTATCTAAAATCAGCCCTGGGTCTTGGCCATTGTGCAGGTAGTACTTATGATCGCCGCTCTACATCTGGCTTATGTACCTTCCTAGGTGGCAATCTTATCACATGGAAGAACAAGAAGCAACCGGTTGTTGCTCAGTCCTCGGTTGAAGCATAATATTGTGCTATGGCTCATGCGACGTATTAGCTCGTGCGGCTTCGCACCCTTCTCGAAGAACTTGACTATCCTCCTTCGGCTTCTATTCCTCTTCATTGCGACAACCAAGCGGCCATCCATATTAATTGTAACTCGGTTTTCCACGAGCCCACCAAGCATATTGAGGTAGATTGTCACTTTATTCGGGAGAAAGTTGCCTCTAAGGAAATCATCACTCCCTTTGTTTAATTCGGGTATCAGCTTGCTGATGTTCTTATAAAGTCTATGAGTCGAGATGCTCTTCATTGTGTTGGTGACAAGTTGGGCATGATCAACATCTATGCTCCAACTTGAGGGGGAGTCTAGAGAGCGTTAGTGGTTAGTGGCTCTTTTAATGTAAGTGCATATGCATGTGCACTCTTTCATCTTCTCTTGCAGTGTACTATATGCTTTATTCTAATAAAACATTGTGTGTTAGGGCATGTTGGCTAATACACAATATTTCCCCAAACTCTCTTATTTCCTCTTCTTCTCACTCACACTTCTCCTCTTTTCTCCACACCATAATCATCAAATCACCTTCTACTAAGCGTAAAGGTCAATCCTCAACTCCTCAGACTCATTATCATCATTTAAGTTGCCAGACTCTTGAAATCATATTCCACCAGCTAGGACAATTGGATAAATAAAAGATGTGCATGGACCGGAATCATCTGTTGCACTTGTTTTACCCAATGCATAAAACACCCAAACTGTGTGGTCCAACATATTATATATGTGAATCCATTCCAACCATCAGGTGGGAACCATTGTTCGAACCATACATACAAAAGACCAACCAAATAAATTTTATACACATACACACACATACATATTGTAGACACCTCACCTAAATCACGAGATACTACTCCTGAACCATGTGACTATACCCTGATAAAACCACACCTAAGACCCTTAATCACCATTGGATCTCTGACAATATTAAGAGGTAAAATCCCTAGCTTGTCACAGATGAAATTACTGGACCCAATCAAGAGATTTCCGACCGTTAACCCCTCAATCAGAACTAATGATTGACACCTATCAGAATCTGTAACCCAAGCAATATTCACCCATCCATCAAAGGAAACATTAAGGGCTGGCCCGAAAAGAGACAATGAAACCTAAACTCCTCTCCAAAGGCAATAAATAGCTTAGACTGCCTAATTACAGTCCCTGTGGACCTAGATCCAGCCAAGATAATAGACTAGGAAAAGAAGAAAATGCTACAGATTAGCACTGGACCAAAAAGAGAAGCCTAGTAGGCCGTCGACCTGCTGCACGCCGACGACCACTTGGCACCCTTTTTACCAACCCTAGATATGGATCCGCCCGTTGCAGATCTTATAACGGTGGTGAGCCGACGGTTTCACCCTATAAATTCAACCATAGTAGTCGATGGGGGGTGGGGGGGTGGGGTGGGGAGGAAGAGGAGAACGTAGGGAAGCATATTGGGGCTTAGAATAAGCTAATGAAACAAGCAAGGCAGAGGGTCTCTCATCCTTCCAGGATGCTCGAAAAGTCCTATGCCAATGCCGAAGTCCTACCCAACTCAGTGAAATCAGCCTTAAAAAGTCAGCCCATCAAAGGAAGACAGTTGAATCAGGATTCGGGTTAGAATCAGGGACGTCTGACCATCCCCTCTGAGTAACAAGGGTGTCCGATTTCCCTTTTTCTTTCTCACATCTCAATCAAAGCTCGAGGAGCACTTCATTCCACACATCCCTAGCATATTATCACATGTCATTCACATTCTTATTCATTCCAACTCTATGCGTCTTTTTATTTATCTGGTTCGCCTGCCCGGGTCGCTTGACTCTGCAAAGTAGGGCTAGGACTTTCTCTATTTTTCGCCTACCCAATTCTCTTAAAGGACTACGCGAAGCATGGCTAGTTACCGAACACAGCTGCAAAATTAAATTCCGTTGAATCATATTTATCTCATAAAGTAAAGACTGCATGATGAGCGGGTAGAAAATGGTCCTTAACCCCTTCCTTTTCTGTAACTGAGACCCTTACCCAGACCTTACGGTCACAGGCCAACCATTGGAGTCATTCAGATCGGGATTTTACGATCCCTGATTAAGCTTCAAAGGCATTGCAGAACCAAGGAAACATGGGATAGCCATGGTGATCTGACGGTGGACACTTGTCATTTTTCTTGGCTGCCTTCAAAAGCATTGCAGAACCAAGGAAACAAGGGGTAGCCAAATCATATAATAAATACCTCGTAGCATACCAAAAGTGGCAAGCACGCGAGTTGCCTCCCTCTCTCCTCACAACGGACTATGTCAGGGTGTGTGCGTGTGTGTGTGTACTCACACACACACACGCACACATATATACATATAACATATAACACACACATATAGAGAGAGACAATAGAGTGTTGGACTCCTATAAACTAGACCACACACATACATATATACATGTAAAGAGAAGGTGTTGGTCTCCTGCAAACTAGATCGCAGGAGACCTTAAGTACGGTCTTGAGCAGTTGACGGCTTAAGTGGGCCCTACCATGATGTTTATGTAAAATCCACCCCAACCATCAGGTGTGTATCCCATGTTAGGCCCAAGGCCCAAAAATTGACCCTATTCGTTATTCAAGCGGACCACACCAAGGGAAACAATTTGGAGGGTAAGCGTCGCTTGTACAATTTCCAATTGTGTGGTCCACCTGAATCACCGATAGAGCTGATTTTTCATCCCTAGACCTAAAATTGGAGTCATTGGCCTGCTGTTTGGAGTGGATTTGGAAAATACATAATGGTGGGGTCCACTCCAAATACATCATCGTTTACATTGGAAGCCTTTACATGGAGATAGTTTGTACAATGAGGTGGTCACACCATTTATCATGGTGCTAACTGCTAAGACTATGGGGCCCGCCGTGATGTATGTGTTTTATCCACATCGTCCATGTGTTTCTCCAACTGATTTTAGGGCATGAGGCCAATGTTGAAGCATTTCCAAAGCTCAAGTGGACCACACCATAGAAAACAATGGTGATAATGATGTCTACCATTGAAACCATCCTACGATGCACAGTGATATTTATTTGTCATCCAAAGTGTTCATTAGTTCACACAAATCTGGATGAATGGAAAACACAAATATCAGCTTGATCCAAAACTTCTATGGCCCCCAAGAAGTTTTCAATGGTAGGTGTTCAATTTCTCTTGTTTTTTGTGTTGTGGTCCACTTGAGATCTGGAAATGATTCAATTTTGGGTTCATACCCTAAAACGAGCTGGCGAAATGTATGGACGGCGTGGATAAAACACATACATCACAATGGGCCCCATAGAGTCTTCACACCACGTTAAGGGGCTAACTGCTTTGCTACACAATTCTGGTTCACGTAAAAGTCTTTTACCTAAATTGTAGGTAACAAGTTATATAGTTGGCATGGGCCCCACCATCATGTATTTACAAAACCCACTCTAACAAGTCAATGATCCAGTTTAAACCTACGGATGAAAAACCAGCCCCACCCATGAGTTAGATGGACCACCCGATTGGAAATAGTGTATAGACAACATTCACCCTCCAAATTGTTTCCCTTAGTTTGGCCCACTCGAATTACGAATAGGGCTGATTTTGGGCGTTAGGCCTAACATGTGATGATGCACTTGATGGTCAGGGTGGATTTCACATAAACATCGCGATGGAGCCCACCTCAACAGGCCAAGCGTCTAGATCGCAAATAAACATTTACGGTTGGGTGCGCAAGAGACCATTGCGCTACACACACATATATGTATATGTATGTATGTATGTATGTATGTATGGGCCATTGGTCTCCTGCGCACCATACCGCAAGAGACCTTTGTGCACACCCAACTAAGGTACTTGGACAGGGTGGGTTGAAAGTGGGCCCTACCATGGTGCATTCGTGAAATCTAATCTAGCCATTAAGTCGGTAATGCAAATTTAGCCCTAAAACTAAAAGAACATGTGAGTTTGTGATTCAGGTGAGCCACACCAAGGGAAACAATGGCAGAGGAAGATGCCAACCATTGAAATTTTATAGGGCCTGCCATGATGTTTATATGAAATCCACTCCAACCATTAGTTGCCTCATAACAATACATGCATGGGGACCAACCTTTAGGCCCGTATATGATTTATAAGGGCCACACCAAGTTAAACAATTTGGATGGAGGGCATCTTTGACACTATTTCCACTCATATGGCCCACCTAAATTATGAATGTGGGCGATTTTTTAGAAGTATGGATTAATTATTGGCACACACCTCACATAAACATCAAGGTGGGGCCACCCCTATTTGCCCACTGACAGGATTTGCAAGACGTGGATTGCACAAGGTGTATCATGGCGCTAACGGTGGGTGTAACGGTGCCCATTGTTACCAATACGGTTACGGGCCATATCGGCCGTTACGGCCACGTAACGTCCAATACACCCCCTTGAACGGTTAGAATTTTTTTTTTTTGTTCTAAAAAAATATCCATTAAATCCAAAAATTTCTAAATATTTCAAATATGCATTCATTTATAATTTTGAACATATTTATGGTGGTTTAACGGTCCACTCTTTAGTGAGAAAGTTGTATCGTGTGGTTTGATTAATTTATGAACCTAACAGCTTGGAATTGACTGCAAAACTCATATATTTAATTTTCTAACTATCTAATACCAATGATTGATATATTAGAATGAATTTAATATCAAAATATCTCACATGTGTAAGTGTTTTCTATTATTTTCCATCATTTACTCTACAATCCTACATTACATACATGTCCTTGAGGAGTATGAGGTGAGGACATTTATATGTTATACTATCATTAACACACAATATTCAACCATTAAAACAGAAAAATTTTTGAAAAAAATATTTTTCCTAATTTTTAAAAATTGATCGAAAATAGTTCGAAAATTTAAAAAATACAAACGAAATAGAAATCAGTTGCATAATCTGTAAATTGCACATTTATATGTTCTAATTTGAATAATGCATCATATTCAACCATAACAACAAAGATTCAAAAAAATGTATAAATACCTATTTTTGAAGATTTTTCGAAAAATGGCCCACAGTGCTTCGATTCAACAAAATCATTGAAATAACTTGTTTTGATCCTCAAATTCAAGCTAAGGCTTGTCAGAATTTACAGTAGAATAATTTTGAAAAGAATTTGGAAGAGAAAAGTGCCTATTTTTTTTAAAAAAATCGTAACTTAAAAATACAAAAAAAAAAAAAAAGTCGTTTATGACCATTACGCCCTAACCGTTATGGGGCAGTAACGGTTGTTATGGGGCATAACGACTGTTATGGCCCCCGTGACGGCTAATCCGAGCCAAAAACTAGGGGGTTGTCGTTTTGGCCCCTGTATCGTGTAACGGACTCGGCCATTACCGTTGTGTATCATCTGTTACGGCCGATACGTAACTGATTTGGTACTTCTTGGGATTGCATGCTGACGTTGCTAGTAGGGACCTTGATGTTGGTATGCAAGGGCATTTTCACACCGAGCTTGAGTAGGGTGGCCTGTGGGATGCAAGGGCACACTCGGGTAACTCAGGTGAGGCGGAACCCATATGATGTGGGGCCCACATAGGGGGTTCAGCCGAGGACCTAACTCATTGGATGTGGGGCCTAAGCTATAAGATAAAGGGATTGATTCGACACGCTCTATTAGTTCGAGCTTTTAGAGCAAGTGGTTAGTTGTCATGCATTAAAGTGGTATTAGAGCGGGAGGTCTCGTGTTCGAGACTCCTCATCGGGGGTGATTAATGCAAGGGCATTTTCACATCGGGCTTAAGTGGGGGGCACACTCGGGGTGGGCAGCTCGTGTAAGGCGAGTGGCTCGTGTGAAGCGGAACCCATGTGATGTAGAGCCCACAAGGGGGGTTCGGCTGAGAACTTAACTCATGGGATGTGGGGCCTAGGCTATGAGATAAAGGGATTGATTCACCACGCTCTATCAGTTCGAGCTTTTAGAGCAAGTGGTTAGTTGTCCTGCGTCAATTGGTCAGTGCTCGTGGGTCCCACAATGATGTATGTGTTTTATCCAAGTTGTCCATCCATTTTTCTAACTCATTTTATGGCATGATTTAAAAAATGTGGCTAATTCGAATATTAGGCAGACCACACCATAGGAAACAGTTTGATTGAACGCCCACCATTAAAAACTTCCTAAGGTCCATTGTAATGTTTATTTGCCATCCAACCTGTTGATTAGTGTAGACACCCCACCCCAAGTCGACAAGCTGATTAAGTTGGACCGAGTCATTCCATAAAACCCTAACCAAACCTAATCCAAAACCCAACCCGAAACCAAACCTAATCTACCACGACCACCATAACTAAAAGTGCGTCCTGAACTCAAGGATGGTGCCCGAAGGCCAAGAAGAAGAGAAGGCTGATTGCTAGCAAAATACGCAGAACGCTCAGGTGGCATATATGAATGGGAAGAGAGAGTGGAGACAGTAGTACGTTGACACATGGTATAGACTGTCGTCAACGGGGGAAGAGGATCCTACATAACAATCTGGTCCCGAACATTAAGATAATCGGAGTTCAACCTAGTTAAGAACTACATAATACGCGTATCATCCCGCTTAAGGTGTTCTGCAACAGTAATGATAGCCGTAACGACCACCACCATTACCTTTACGATACGGGGCATAACGGCTATTACGGCCCTGTAACAGCTGTTACGGTCTTTCTTTTTTATTTTTTTATTTATTGAAAAAACCCCCGTATTTGCCCTGTAATGTTGATTAAAAAGTATGAAAAACCTATATATGTCCCGTAATAGGCCATTACGGGGTTATTATGGCATTTATAGGGGATGTAATGTGTCGTTAATAGCAATTACGGGTAAATTTTTTTTCCATAATGGTTGTTACGGCTGTTACGACCCTGTAACGTGTAACAGTTGCCACCGTTACCTTTACGTAATGGCCTTTACGACACACCATGATCCCGCTACTTATGGGCATGTTCATGATCGTCTTTACATTTGGAAGGAAGAGGATGATATAGGTCCAACTCATCCCACATGCCCCGACGTGTCGAATGGTAATCTTTTAATGATCTTGAGTTTGTTGGAACCGACCGATTTCTTGAATAAGCTGGAATACCCGTGAAAAATTCTGAGACTCCAAGAACATATCATGGAGCGTATCCCAAATGTCTTTAGCCGGGGATAAAAACATTACTGAGTGGCTAACCGAAGAATCCATACCGCTATACAACCAACCAAACATTTGACTGTTTCCTTTGTCCAAGACTTGTAGGTAACATCTGTAGAGCTTGCATAATCATCCAAAATATATGACAGCTTCTCACGGGTTCCCAAGAACACTTTTATAGATTGCGCCCCATTGAAGATAGTTGTCACCATTCAACTTAATGGAGGTAATCCGCAAGGGGTTAGATTCAAGAGAGCCTATGCCAAGAGATGAGGGCCCTTTGTCGTCCATATGAGACTCTAAGTAAGAAGGACTGATTCAAACAACTCTTTCTCACTCAATCATTTAAGAGAATGAGACATAAACCCCAAACAATCAATAATCCTCCAAAATAACAACAAATCCAGTCAGATCTGACTCAAACGAGTGAAAAATAGCCTAGCTGCACATCCATTTGGGGTTAAAACCTACTCAAACATGAATCATATCTAAAAAATCCTCCATGATTAGCTTGGGGAGAAGATTTCGGTTCATATTAAGCAAAAAAACTAAAGAAAAACTTACCGATTTGAGGCAGATCGAAGAAAATCTGATTAAGGATCCGGTTTTTTAATTTCTCTATTTCGGCCAAAATGCCATGAAAGAAGGTCAAACAAATTCTAAAAAAATCATGACAAATCTTCTAAAATCAAGATCTATTAAACCCCTAAACTTTTAGGTCAAATGGGGTCCATGTGTCCGTACAACGCTAACGTCAGCTACTCAGCCGTATGGCTACTGACGTCAGCAAGGTGACGTGACGCTTCTCAACTTGTTAGATGCGGAATGCCTTGATCTATGATCTGATACCAAGTAGAAGGTAATTTGATGATTATGGTGTGGAGAAAAGAGGAGAAGAGTGAGAGAGAAGAAGTGGAAAGAAGAGAGTTTGAGGAAATATTGTGTATTAGCCAACATGCCATAACACACAATGTTTTATTAGAATACAGCATATAGTTTACTGTAAGAGAAGAGGAAAGATTGCACATGCACATGCACTTACATTAAAAGAGCCACTAACTACTAACACTCTCTAGATGCTTTTACCCTACATAATATGGATACCTCATTTATCCAATAGTTGGGTGGCAACTTATTGTTTGGCTTGTTGCCTTTGTATTTAAGCACCTCCCTGCTTGCATTGTGGTCAAGGATAGGGTGATAGGAATCCTCTACAAGGCTTGTTTTACGCAGCATGTAAAACACACAAGCTCTTTGGAGCCCATCACATTGTATGTGCAAAATCCACTCTGCCCATTAGGTGCACTCTTTGTTGGGCCTTGGGGCAAAAAATCAGCTAGAAAAACAACTCAGTTGGGACAAACCACAGGGAACAATGGGAACGGGACCCTAACCATAGGTTTGTGTGTGGGGTCACCGTGGTGTGTATCTTTCATCAAACCCGCTATCAGATTTGATCACTAGAATGAAGGGAAGATGCAAAATTCAGCCCGATCCAAAACTCAAGCAAGCTACAGTGCACGAACGTAGAGGTTTTAGGTGCAATTTTACATTGTTCCAATCTTTGTGTCCCATCTGGGTTTTACATCAGGCTGATCTCTTGTATGCATGGTTAACATAATAATTAACACGTGATGGACATAATGGATTTCACGTATACAACATAGTGGGCCCCAAAGGGCTTGTGTGTTTTACATGCTGTGTAAAACAGGTGTTGTAGACTATTCCTGACCAATGTTCTGTATTGCATTACGTTTCGCATCCTTGGGATACAGATACATATTGGTTATTGCACGAGATATATCGTTTGTATTGGGGAATTTATTGCACTTTTTAGGAAACATGTGGAAAATGGTTGAATTTTTCAATGAAACTTCATGGATTGTTAGAAAAGACCTTAATACACACTTTTAAATCATAACATCTAAAAAACGAAGTGCACATAATATGTTTCCTTTGTATAGGGTCCTAAGCTATGCGCTGTCTGACGGAACTAATGCAACTATATTCAAATTGAATGCATAACATTTAGAGTGTATGTGATGAACATTTCATCAAACACTCCTAAATACTTAGAAATTAGTCTCAATTGACAGCTGGTTGAAGGGAAATAAAAAAATAATAATAATATCTTAATAATTTTTTTATTAAAAATGATTTTTATTTTCCAAAAATTGACAAGGACTTAACAAATCAGTAGATCAGCCCTCATGCAAGCTTGATTTCATGTTTGGCGTGCAACATTGCAAGCAATTTGGGAGAAATTGGGTAAATTTCGAATTTTCCCCAATTTCCCCCAAATCGGACCACCTACACTCAAATTGCAAAATTAAAATGTATGTGATGATCATTTCATCAGATACTCCTAAATACTTCAAAAGTAGACTTCAAAATTAATCTCAATTGATAGCTAGTTGAAGGAAATTTTAGAAGAAAAATGGAGAACAGGAAGAACCAATGGATATCGAAATCAAAGCTCCAACTCCATGATTTTTCATGCAAAACATGAAGAACCAATGGATTTATAACCATTTGACACTTATTTAACATAATTTCAACAAAAAAAGGGGATTGGAAATTGAAAATGCTCACCAGATCGAACATGTGGGATATATTGGCACTACATGTGCGTTTCGTATCACACGGATGGGATACAAGATATATCGTGGGATATATCAGCCGATATCGTTGATATTTAAAACATTGTTCCTGACATGTGTTGTCTATGCATATGATGTGCTGGATGCATGTCTGTATCCATTGTCACACTGGCCACACCCGCATGTAAGGTTGGTTGTATCACTTCTTTGTTTCCGCTGCATGCAAGGAGCAACAAAGAAGTGTAGTAAAAACGAAAACTTTAGTTTCAATTTAGGAAAATAGGGTGTCAAGAATAGAATGGGCTGCCTATAGGTTGTCCCTCTTGGATGCCCCATGGGGAACTGTGGGGTAACCAAGAAGATATGCAGGCAAGCAAAGAAAAGTGTAATAAAAAACATGTGAGAAAAGAAGGAAAGCAAAGAAAAGTCTGAGAAAAAAACATGCGAGCGAGGAATGAAAAGATTGTCACAAAAAGGGTGTTTTCGGAGACCAATGCACAAGATTAGCCAAGCTTGAGTCATGGTGAACCCTTAAGAGAATATTAAGATGACTGAAAAAAAAAGCTCTAAGAATGCCACTCTATGAACATTATGAAAGGAGACATTTGCAGCCAATTTTCTCTTTAGTTGTCTTTTTTTTTTTCCCCCTTGAGTAGTGGCTTTCATAAATGGAAGACATTCCACCTCTGATATGGTTGGTGTTTCGGCATTTTATAATTTTGAGTTTTCTCGTGATAGTGGCTATTGTCTTTATGCTCAATGTTTCTGACATTCCAAATGTAACTTTTTGTAGCTTACTTATCTTTGGCCAGGGTTTAGCAGGCAACCTGACCATGAATCCATGTGAACCAGTCAACTGCATGCCAATTGCTCTGCCCGGCGTCGAAATTTGGTTGCCTGTTTTCGTCTTTTAGATGTTCATGCAACTGCATTCTGCAAGCTGGACTGCCTCGCAGATTTGCTGGGTCTCACCTCGTCCATGTTCTTGTAAGGTCAACAAATCTGGCAGTGGATGTAATCATCAGTTGAAGGCTCACTCAGGAAGGGTATTTATTGGAATTAAGTTCTACCGTAGGAGATGGAAATGTAGAGCTTGTGTGCTTCCCTCTGGCCGTGGCAGTCATGATCTGAATTTCAAATTTATTGATCCAGCCAAGAAGAGCTTGAAAGCACAGAAACTGTTTGTTGTTGAAAGGCCGTCCAATGAATCTGATTCTGGAGAACAGGTTTGGGAGTCTACTCGGATGGTATCGAACTTCACCAATTTCCAAGAAGATCCAATGGTTAATAAGTTGCGGACTCAGCTCGGGGTGATCCACCCCATTCCAACGCCTCCTATTGATCGGAGTATTGTGGGCCTGTTTGTGTTCTTTTTCTTTGTTGGAGTCATTTCTGATAAAATTTGGACGTTGAGGAAGAAAAGAAAGTCCGGCCATGATACTCAACCTGGTACCTGGCCTCAGGTGCCCACTAGTTTTTCGTTGTTTCTTGAGAAGGATCTGCAAAGGAAAGAGTCAGTAGAATGGGTGAACATGGTGATTGGGAAACTATGGAAGGTGTATAGAATTGGGATTGAGAATTGGATTGTTGGGTTGCTTCAGCCTGTCATAGACAACCTAAAGAAACCTGATTATGTGCAGAGGGTCGAAATAAAGCAGTTCTCTCTTGGAGAAGAGCCCCTCTCGGTTAGGAATGTCGAGCGCAGAACTTCTCGTCGTGCTAATGATTTGCAGTGAGTTTGGAATAGTCAGTTGAGATTGCATTCATAGAATTTTCAGTGGTAAATTCGATTTGTTTTTTTGTTTTTTTAAAATCTATCTTCAATAACAATGTCATGAACATCTTTCTCCCCCCAGAAAAAAAGAACCTTCAATGTTGAACTCCGCTTCTTAAATACGGAGAAAATCTGCAATAAAACCTATGCTACCTGCATTGATTTAATCTGTGCTTTTGTTGCTTTATTTAATGCATAAAGGATTTTCTATTAAGTAGAAACCAGATGCTAGAGTGCATTGCACATTGGGAGCGAAAACTTGTAACATACAATTTATGACTGTGAAATTAAAATTTATTTTGTAGATCCAGCTAGTGAGTCAATAATCACTTAAATGAATCTAATTCCAATCATTAATTACTTCCTAATGGTCGTATGCATTTCCAACCCCCCCCCCCCCCCCCCAAAAAAAAAAAAAAAAAAAAAAAAAAGAAGAGGAAGAAAAGAAAAAAAAGTACAAGGATTCAAAACCAAGTGAAGATAATTGCCAGGAAAAATGCTTGTGGCACCAACCTCGGTATCCAAACTGCTGGGAAAATTGCTTCTCCCTTTCTTGATAGCCATTAGCAAGTAGCAAACTGGTGAAATCAGCCACACCCAGCTTAGCATCCAAATTGGTAGTGTACCACTTGTGCGGTGTAGCCTAGGAATCAAATCTTACCTGGGTAATCGGTGAGGCAGTGGCAAGCATTGAAATCTTAAAAAAAAAAAAAAAAACTCTAGGCATTGACATGGACAGACTGGGATGCTTATGGTGTTGTCTCAAGCTTGGAAGCACAAGTTTTAACCTCAAAGAAAATATCAAGCCTAGCCATCAAAAGAAATGGTTGAAGATGAAGAGTTCACCTTTTGCCTTCCTGGCTCTGACAAGCAGACCTGGATACTTATGGTGTTGTTCAAGCTTGGAAACACATTTTAACCTCAAAGAGAATATCAAGTCTAGCCGTAAAAAAACGGTTGAAATTGAAAAGTTCACTGTTTGCTTTGTTGGATGTAACAACTTCCCCAGGCATTGACATAGGTAAATCAACAGACTCACTGAAAGCAGGTCTGGTCTTTTAAAATGATGGTGAAAACAATAGTGCATTAAAATTTTGCTGTAGTATGTGATTGAGCTAGCTGCCACAGACATGAAATTTGTTGGACAACCAGTTTAAAGATTGCTATGATAGTATAGACATGTATTACAGAGCAATAGAATCACGTTGTTGCAAACTGATTATACCCATATGATGTAATCTTTTACCAATTACCTTATGATAGGTACCGTATTACATGTCCATCATTGGACTTGGATGTTTGGTGATCTATAGAAACACGAAATCCATATTTTAGCTGATTCTTTGTTTTCTTTGACGCTATCTAGGTACCAAATAGGGCTCCGTTATACTGGTGGTGCTCGCATGCTGCTGTCCCTCTCACTAAAACTCGGAATAATACCTATCGTCGTACCTTTTGGTGTTCGAGATTTTGATATTGATGGGGAGCTTTGGGTCAAATTACGATTAATACCATCAGAGCCTTGGGTAGGGGCAGTTTCATGGGCTTTTGTTTCCCTACCAAAGATTAAATTCATGCTCTCACCATTCCGTCTTTTTAATCTCATGGGTATGTCTTAGTTACATACTACCTTGTAATTATGATACTTTTAATATTAATAATTCTTCTTATGATTCATGAAGTGGATAAAATCATCATTGTCATCATCATCTAAGCCTTATCACTGTTCCAAAAAAATACATAATAATCATGTAAGCCTTATCACAACTAATTTGGGTCAGCTACACAAATCTTGTTCTGCCATTCCACTCTATCGTGATTCATGAAATAAATAAAACGATTGGAAAATACTGTGTTGCTATTGCCATTCATTGAGTAATTCTTGCATGAAGTCCGGCATTTGAAGATATCCTTGTTTTGATGTTCATTTTTTTTTTTTTTTTTAAAATATTTATTTTTGAATCAGTATCTCGTGTAAGCGACTAAAATTAACTTCAGAGCCCTTTCATTAGATGTTGGGGGACATCAATGCAGGTATCGAGATTCAGGATCGTACATTCAAAACAATCTTATGATGGCTACTCATCTTTTATTCTATCAAAGCTTTTAAATTTCTGCACTCTTTAGAAACTTCAGACTTCAGAGACTTTCAAATAACTCACCCAATTGCTGTAAATATGTTGTCTGATTGTGATGTCGTGCCTTGTGCTCGGCTGTATGTCTGCTCCTCTATGACTCTCTGCTTGCTTGCCCTTTGGAGTGTGTGTATTAGTTCAATTGGGGGTTAGTACTGGTGGGACCGTGTTGGCATGCGAGGTTTATCAATTTGAGCCTATGCTATGGCCGTTCCAGAGCCTGGATAAAGGGGAGGTTTAATTTTCACTGGGCAGCCAATCAGACAACTTAAGCCAATCTCCATGTAAATGCTGATGTCAAATTGCTGGGAGAATGGCTAAGATGATGATTTAAATTCCAGCAGCTGCACGTGTATAACATATTTATCTAATTTTTTGAGCAATTAGCTGTCTTTTGTTTTCCTCTGCCATTGTCGAGGTATCCAAAACCTTATTTTGTGGTGCTGTTGCTGTAATGGTCCTAGGTCACTCTATGTTTTGCTGTACTAGTCTTTTTTTATCAACATTTGGAGGTTATTTTATTTTGTTCTCCTGGACTGTTTTTTCATCTTTTGGAGGTCTCATTTCATTAGTTGACGTGGGTCAAATGGCTTCGTAGATACTCTGCTGTGTTCCAAACCTGACGCATTTAATCTAATATTACTTCGTTAATCTTTTTGCCTTTCCGATGCATTTAATATAAGATTAGTTCATGAAAGTTTGTGCCTCTGTGGTATCCAGCCCATGCAATTATCAGACATTAGCTCCCCCACAGACCCACTCAAAAAGAAGAAGAAGAGGAGGAGAAAAAAGAAAAACAAGAAAGGAAACACAATTTGCAGATATTTTTCCTTTGAGAGATAACAGCCACTTTATTAGAAAAACTCGCAAGAAGCAAGCAAAGAATACCTTTCAAAAAGAGAGAGAAAAGAATACAAACCCCCCCCCCCCCCCCAAAAAAAAAAAAAAAAAAAAAAAACAGAAAAACTAGGGGAGAGGCCTCAAAGGCCTAAACAAAACGAGCCCAACCCTCTAAGGAAGCTTTAACTTTTGCAATTTGCAGTTATTCACCTACCATTTCCTGGAAGTGAATCTCAGCATATTTGCTCCTCTTTCCACATGTGGTGGCCATAACTGCTCAATACTTGTTCGTTGGAAAACAGCTGAATAGCTTATATTGGTTTTTAACAATATTCACTCTTGCATCTATGCTGCACGTGATCAAATTTGAACACTTAAAAAGTGCATCTACTTTTCGAACAGTAGATGATGATGATGATGATCTCTTTTCAAACAGTGCCACATTGTATCCTAAGCCAACTTGGATTGCTGATACATGTTATTTCTTTTTTGCATGTAATGGTTCATGCTACAACAGCAATTCCTGTTCTTTCAATGTAAGTTTACTTCTCTGATTATTATGTTGAAACTGCTTAAATACATAGTGCACCTCTCTCTCTCTCTCTCTCTCTCTCTCTCTCTCTCTCTCTCCTCTCCCCTCCCTCTCCTCTCCCTCCCCTCTCTCTCTCTCTCTCTCTCTCTCTCTCTCTCTCTCTCTCTCTCTCTCTCTCTATTCTATTGGCATTCTATAGCAATCCATGGAACACGGAATTTTATTTGTCGGAGAAAATGTAGGAAGGACATGACATTTTGCAAAAAATCATGGTTAACACACTTTGGAGACACATTAACATGGTAATATATGGAAAAAGGTAACTTATTATTTTTTATGAGCAGTAAATTTTTTATTCAAAGATTTAAAAAAAAAAAAAAAAAAAAAACACTAGGGACAGGCAGCAATAGAGCCCGAAACAGAAAACAACTTAATTCTTAATGATTTGAATGATCTCTAATACATTTATATTATTCTAGACCTGTTCCATATTTTGTTCTTATCAATATCTTTTATTCTTTCTACATATGGATGTGTGGACAAGTTTGGTCTGTCAGAGTGTCTATGGTGGAAGGAACTATTATTTTGGGAAATTTGTTGTCCCATTTGGGATCACTCAAAAGTTGTATTAAACTACAATTCCATCCAATGATCCAAATTACATTTAAACATAAATCAAACTAAACAATATACAATATACAACAATAGAGGGAGGGAGATGGCCAGGTGAGAAAAAATGGTAAAAAGGTACATCATAATTTATATGTAAAAAGTGCCCAAAAACAAGTAATAACAATAATGAACCCAAGAATTGATAATTTATATATAAAACTGTACCCCAGAAATAGGGTTATACTGATGCAATTTCTTTCTTTTGTTGGATTGACGTGTTACGCTCATTGTAATTTTTTTTCTTTAGCATTGTCCTCTATTCCTTCTCTTTCTTTCTAAATTTTTAGTTGTTCCATAGAAAAAAAAATCATTATAGTCTTGTCACTTATTTAGGTTTAGCTTTCTCATTATTGCTTGACAAAATGTTTGGTGATAACCCTTCCTTCTCATGATTAAAATTTGATAGCGCATTGAAGTTATTTATATCATTATATGTAATGTTTGTGCACGCCCTTGTGCATGCCCATGTCTTTAAAAAAAAGACAATAACAGATAAATGCACAAATTAATTTTTATATGAGCCAGGTCTAGGATTGCAAACACACAGACTGTCTTCAACATGTTGATGCAGCATAATTTAAAAAAACCAAGTGATGGAGGAGAAGAACAAGGGAAGAAAACACAATAACCAATAGGGAATAAGGAAGCTTTCATTTTAAGGATTAACACCCAATGGAACGGCCATTACATTGGTGCAAAACTCAAATACAAAAGATAGATTTTATTTTACTTTTATTTTTTCTAAACAAATCAAAATTCTGTCCCTAAATTTTCCCTCTCAACGGTTCTTATATAAACATTTAAACCATTTTCCTTTTCTTTTTACAAATGGAAAATTTATACCCCATTACTTGCAAGAATCCATGCCCATTCAGTTGTTGCCTTGGGACCACATGAAATCATCTCAAAACCCCACAACATTCAACAAAAATGACCTTAGAAATGTACAAAGTGATTAGCAACCTTTATAAATACACTATTAGACTCCAAGTTGCCACCCTTACCTAAGCATCCTTTTTATCCATCTTAAGAAATATTATTTATTCATAACAACT
This sequence comes from Magnolia changhungtana, assembly GCA_030180095.1. NCBI lineage: Eukaryota > Viridiplantae > Streptophyta > Magnoliopsida > Magnoliales > Magnoliaceae > Magnolia > Magnolia changhungtana. The sequence continues at coordinate 4,164,370 of JASAUF010000662.1, forward strand.
TCCTTTGTGTGGACTGCTTTAACCTTCCCTTGTCTCATCCATTAACCATGCAGAGTCATGCACATGTCCCACCGACATGGCCCCACCAAATCTTGCAAGTATTTTACTTCATAGGTCCCATTATCAGGTGCTACACCATACAAACACAAAAGAAGTGTGGTGTCCTTGTTGCATAGCTTTTGATAATTCATTCTTTTTATCCCCCCCCCCCAAAAAAAAAAAAAAAAAATAAAAAAAAATCTTGCAAGTATTTTACTTCATAGGTCCCATTATCAGGTGCTACACCTCCTTGTTGCATAGCTTTTGATAATTCATTCTCCCCCCCCCCCCCCCCCCCTGCTAGTTCAATCTCAAGGGTTTGTTAGCTTCCTTTTCAGGTTTTTGACAAAACTACTTACTGAGGATCTGCCTCGGCTATTTGTTCTTCCAAAGAAGATTGTCCTTGATTTTCAGAAGGTAAAAGCAGTTGGTCCTGTTCCAGATGATTTTAGAACTGGTGCAATTCAAGAAGGGAATGAAGATTTTGTTGGAGAACTATCAGTGACTCTTGTTGATGCTCGGAAGCTTGCTTATGTTTTCTATGGTATCCATTTTTCCTCACATATTAAAGTTTTTTTTTTTTTTTTTCAATATGCTCGAAAGCTTGCTTATTATTCTATGGTTTTGATTTTTCTCTATCTATTGAAGTTCTGTTTCAATTTGATATTCTTCATGTGTTGAAGTTCTGTTTCAATGCAATATTTTATTGGGTTCTTTTCACTGTATTTTCTATTAAAAAAACTCCACATGGTAGCAATTGCACCACCTGATCTTAGCCTGGGTAAAGGAGGTTTGATGTCACGCGGGCAGTGCGTCGTCAAACTTTTGCCAAGCTTCTGGGCAAACAGAATTCATAAAGCTGATGACAAATAGCTGGGCCAAGGGTATGATGATGATGATATCATTTTTTTTTTTTTTTTTTCTATCATGCTTTAATGGTCTACATAGGCTAGAATATAGTGTTTGCCATTTTTTTCTGCTTAAGTTTTAAGTGATTCAATTTCAAACACACGGGGAGCCATGCAAGATCTGAACTGGTTATCAGGTTGTCTCTACCTTGGATTTCCAATACCCCAAAAGTCACAATTAGAGAATCATCGTTCATAACCATTCCATTGGATGGTCTTTTGGGAAAATAATATGCTGTTCATAAGAAAGTCAGGCAAAGTTCCTATGAGTGACTGTTCTTTTCAAAAAGCAACTGTCCAATTCAAGGTTGCGATTGTTTTATCACTGTGCACTACAGATATGGCCCATCAAAGATAGATAGTGAGAGGGAGGAATATTCTCAGGGAAGAGTCCACTGCCTTCCGTACACACTCCTTCAAACTCGATTTACCACTGCCTTACATAGTGTAAAAGTCATTTTCTTTGCCTAAGGTTTTATTGCTCGTATCAGGGTGCATCTGGCATCTAGTGGTCTTTTTATATGTTCTTAGGACCTGACTTTGGATAAACTATATGAGTTCGATTGTTCCACCTAATCATATCTTACAAACACTACTTTTTGTGGGAATTGTCAGGGAAGACAGATCCGTATGTCGTTCTACGACTGGGTGATCAAGTATATCGGAGTAAAAAGAACAGTCAGACCTCTATCACTGGACCACCTGGAGAGCCAATCTGGAATCAGGTGATGCCTCTTCATTCAAGCCCATTTTGCTTGTTTCAATCTATGGACTTCATTGTTTCATCCTCTGTACGCAACCATTCGATGTGCCAGCATGCTTCCACTGAATGTACTCCCTATCTGAAGCAAAATTCTCTACGAATAACAATATCTGTTTGCCTGGGGCCAGGATTTTCTTTTGCTTGTTGCAAATCCAAAGAAACAGAGGTTGTCCATCCAAGTGAGGGACTCATTTGGTCTCACAGATTTCACCATTGGCACAGCAGAGGTAAATTATCCAAACCATACTCAGGTTGATCTTTGGGAAATGGGACACTGAAAATGTAACTGTTTTGCAGCATGGTATTCTAACGCAGTGTTGGATATATTCAAAAATAAAAGAATGAAAAGATTATCTTCTATTAGGGCCCGTTTGGATTGTGGGAAAAGAAAAGAAAAGGAAAGAAAAGAAAATGGATGACTTTTCCCATGATGAGAAATTTTATCATGTTTGGATAGCAAAGGAAACATTGGATTTTAAAATGCAATCATTACCCAAACACCATAGTCAAATTTTCATACATAAAATACAAGGTGACTTTTGTGAGAGCTTTATTTGGATTTTCACTTGTTATCCAAAGAAAACCTCCAACATTGAATCCGTGCTCATGGAGAATCTTGAAAAATCATTATGGGATAATTATTACAGTTTTCCTTTTCTCACCATCCAAACGGGTTCTTAAAAAAAGAAACAAATGTTATCTTCTACTCTCATTGATATCTTGTAATGTAAAAGCCAAGTGTGCATGACATTAACATCCTTAATTCAACGTAATGTAGAAGAAATCATCACAAGGATGCTCTCAACTAGATAGATATTAATATCTAAATTTAATGCAATAAGAAATTCAACGGATCTTTTGTTTGAAAGTACTTTAGGAGCAACATTTAAACGAAGAAAAGTTTGGTGACTTGGTCTTGAGCTTGATAATTTCCTTCAAGGCTCTAAAAGGGCAATTGGAAGGCCCAAAAGGATGTGGATGGTGTAAGTAAGAAAGGATTTGATGACCTATGTTTTAATTGAAAGTATGACCCTTGATAGAGTGGAATGGTAGAACAAGATTCATGTAGCTGACCCCAATTAATTATGATAAGGCTTAGAAAATGACGATTTAGATTTATAGTATGACATTGTACAGTTTATAAATAATTGTGTATTAACAATCACACTCTACCAGAAGCAGTGTTTTAAATAACGAATAGTGTTTAGCGTAGCATTCACTCCTCTGAAGTGTGAGGCGCAAGCTATATAGTGTGCAATGTTTTAAGTATCGACAATATCGGCTGATATATCCCACGATATATCTTGTATCCCACCTGTACGATATGAAACACACAAGTAGTGGGATATATCCTACATGTTTGATCTGATGAGCATTTGCGATTTCTGATCTGTTTTTTTTTTTTTTTTTCTTTTGTAAATCATGTTAAATCAGTGTCAAATTGTTACAAATCCATGATTTTTCGTGAAAAATCATAGATTTGCATGAAAAATCATGGATTTGGGAGCTTTGATTTCGAGATTTGAAGGAGATGAGCTGATTTGCGGAAAATTAAAAAAAAAAAATCAAAATTTCCCAATTTCTCATGAATCAGTTGCAATCTTTGTGTCCAAACATAAAATCAAACATGTATGTAACCTGATCTAGTGATTCTTCTTTTGCTTTTGAATGTATTGCTTGTGTTTCCACATGTCTTACATTTATAAATTATATAAGTAGACTTTGAATATACTTGCATCAATTCAGTTAGACAACGTATAAATTAGGACCCCATACAAAGAAAACCTATTATGTGCACTTGCTTTTTGTAATGTTTTGATTTACAAGTGTCTATTAATGTCTTTTTTAACAATCATTGAAGTTTTATTGAAAAATTCGACCAATTTCCCAATGTTTCCCCATGTCAATAAAGATACATTATGCGATACATTACGTGATACAATCGATATATCCCATGCGATAACCAATGTGTATCTATATCCCAAGGGTGCGATACGTTACGCGATACCGATATTTCGAACACTGATAGTGTGTAGTGTAAGCTACATGCCACTTCTACATTTTTAATTAAGGCTGTGTTGGTTGTGCCAAATTTCATGATATTTTGCACTGAATTAGGCTGACTAATAAATAATAATGAAATAGGGCAAAGATTAATTATAAAGATGAAGAATGAGCAACAAAACTGGTTTGATATTGTTTAAATATATATATATATATTTTTATTTTTATAATTTTAAAGATAATGAAAATTTTCACTAATATACAAAGTACAAGGGGCAGCCCAACACCCTAACAAATTACAACAGAAAATTATTTTTCATATAGAAATCTCTGATCAACGATAGAACAAGATCCATTTTGCATCATATCTAATTGATTCCTTTGTTCGGACTGAAGAAGCAATGTCACTCGATCATTATCAAACTGACTGCAATAGTTTTCTGTCTATGAGGATTCCACCAGAGCATCTTTTACTTCTAATAGGCCATGAACTAGATCAGAATCATTCTCACAAGCAAAGAGGCCCATTTGATAACCAAATCCCTCTCCTTGAAAGCCACCCATCCAGAAGAGTGGCTCGTATTTCGAAAGCACCTCCCATTTCTTTATTTCCAAACAGCCCAAAGGCCTGCCAGTAAGCACAGTTGCCAAATTCCTTTCATCTCCTTCTCGACCTCCATTTCATACCAAGCCATAAGTAACCAATAGAGCTCGACGAAGCCTAGTAGACATTAAACTTGGATAAGACACTATTCCACAACTTATTAGCAAATGGGCAATGAAGGAAAAATGATCAACCGACTCAAGATTGGCCATGCACACCAAGCAAACGTTTGGAAGCACCATCCCCAATTTCTGAAGATTATCCACTATTAGTGTCCTTTCCCTTCCAACCAGCCAAGCGAAGGCCGCAAACTTCGTGGGAGCATTGTATGACCAAATACACTAGTATTTTTGAATTCCCCACCCATCCCTTGTTTATGAAGCATCTTATATAAAGAGTGCACAGAGAAGCACCTAGATTTACCCCTTCACCATATCATCCTATTCTTTGCTCCACTATTTGGGTGACATAAATTAATATGATTTAGCAAAGAGGCCAATTCCACCACCTCGTCATCGGAAAGGAATAAACAACAACCATACTATAGAGTCGCCACACATCGAAAAACATCTCGCTATCAAAGCATTTTGAATCCACATACATATGAGCAATTGTTGGAAATAATGATTGCAAAGTTTCCTCCCCAACCTACACATCTCTCCACAACCAAATATTCTCCCCATCTCCAAGCACAAGCCTACCCTTTCGCTAAAGCATGGTTTTATGAAAACAATCCCTTTCCAAATTGATGAAGCCCTATAGATAGAGGAATTGTTAGTGAACCATCCACCTATGCTATAACCATATTTGCTAGAGACTCTATCCTCCAAAAAGCATCTTCCTCAGTCCCAAATCTCCAAAGCCACTTACCCAACGATGTGCTATCCATCACACCCAAATCTCTTATACCAGCTCCCCCTTCAATGAAATCTTTACACACCTCCCCCCAGTTTAGCAAGGGAAACTTATTTGTTCCTTCTACCCCTTATCACAAAAGGTCTTGCCTCAACTTTTCAAGTTTCACCAAAACCGACTTCGGGCATCGAAATCAAGACATAAGTACGCAGAAAAATTTGATAAAGCTGCACTAATGAGAGTGATACGGCCCCCGAGAGATGGATACTGGCACGTCCACCTCGCAAGCTTCCTTTCCACCCTTTCCACTACTACATCCTCCAAGTGTTGTGTGGGTTTGCCAATATAGGGGCAAACCAAGGTACATGGAAGGGAACTCCCCCACATCGTAACTGAATAATGAAGCTAGCCCCAAAAGCTCCTCCTTAGGCAAGTGGACAGTCAATATTCCGCACTTAGCAATATTGACCTTCAACAGGTTCAGAATGCCGGATAACCATCCTCCACGTTTCCACCATACCCGCATTTGCGTCATAGAAAAGAAGCGTACATCAGGGAATTGAAGGTGGGCAATTGGGGAACTCATCCTTGTGATAGAAAAGCCACAAAATAGCCAATGTCCCGCCCGTGTTCCAACCTGTTACCTAAGGGGCCATTTGGATGGGAGTAAATGGAGGTAAATGGGGGGAATTAGGAGTATATGGAAGTAAATGATAGTTGAAGTGTGTTTGGATGGGAGTAAGTGCGTGGAAATGAAATGAAATGAGAGTAAATGGGCTTGCATATGAAATCATCTCTAGGAGAGAGGATTTGGAAGTAAATGGGGTGAAATGCCTTTTTGAGGTCCTTGGATAGTCGGTACACGTGTAAAAAAAAGTGCCGGTACATACATGTCCACCATACATGTGGCACACTAATGGTACTCCAAAACAATCTAATTATTGGCTACATCACGCCAATAAAATGATCCAAACCGTCCAAAGGTTGACCATCTAAATGGACGGTTAAAAAACGTTGTCAAGTTGCTTCTTTGTGATCCTTATGGTTGTGGCCCCCCTGAGGCTCAAAATTTCCTCTTTTGTGGCTAAAGTATATATTTAAATGGGATTATTATAATCATTCTAATAAATATCACATATGTGCACTGATTTGAGATATTAAAGCTGATTTAGGATATCATATACATTCTTGTGAATATATTGAAAAATTCCAATCCATTCCAATTCCTCCCATTTACTCTCATCCAAACAAAATATTTGGATTTCAAATACTTTTTATTTACTCCCATCCAAACACAATTGAGTAGCCATTTACTACCAATTCATTTACCTCTAGTTCCATTTTCCATTTACCTCCATTTACAGCCTCCCAATCGAGCCCTAAAGCTTCAACTACCACCACAAAGATGAGGGGATCTCCTCGCCTTATCCCTTGTGATATTTGGAAGAACCCTTTCGGCAACCCATTTACCAAAATCGAAAACCTGACAAAAATAACACATTCCTTCACCCGCACCCTCCACTTTGCTCCACATTCGATCATCTCGAGCATGTAGTCCAAAAAACCCCGCTCCACATGATCGTAAGCTTTTTCAATATCTAACTTGCATAATCCTCCTATACCCACATGAGGTCCTCTACCGAAAACGACAGAACCCAATCCACATGGAGTGAGGCAAGGAAATAAGCCCATATTTTGTAAGCGAAAGAACAATGTAAGAATAGATGATCGATAGACTCCGCGTTCTCCTCGCACATCAAGCACATATTGGGTAAGATTAACACTCTCCTTTGGAGGTTATTGATGGTAAGAATTCTCTTTTGCCACATAAGCCAAACATGCATTGCCACCCTTGGAAGAGCCCCATAGAACCAAGAATGGAAAGGATGCGGAGGAGATGAACCTGATTGATCCTCACCCAAGCACAACCATAGACCAAATAGAGAACTTGCCTGAAGGATGACTCCAAAACATGGCATCCAGGAGGGATGGAGAAGGGGTAAAATGCAAAAGATGAGCCAATAGAGCAACAAAATCCCCAAATTCAACATCTGTCATATGCCTCCGAGAAGGGGGATTCACTAGCCTCGGCTCTTTATCCTCACCCAAGGCATCCATAGCTTTTTTGACCTCATCTTCGGAGAACAACTTCTTAAGCGATTCACTTCCACCCTCGACAAAGTATTGAATTGCAAGTTATTCATAGTTAAGCCTCTTTTAACCTTCATCGATGAGCAACTCCTTGTAGAACCAAACTATCGCATTGCAAACCTTATCTTTTTCTTCCAGTCTTTCTCCCTTCTTTTCAATACTAGTCAACTTGTTGCACCTAGCCCGACCATTAGTTGTATTGTGGAAAAATCTTGTATTTTTATTACCCTCTTTTGACCAAGTAGCCAACGATCTTTGCTTCCATTTGAACTTTTATTCTTTAGGCAATTCACATAATCTTGACTGAGCTTTCCACAAATATAGTTATCCTCCGGTAGATTCATATGCTCTACCTTGAAATTAAGCTCATGAATCTGATTTAGAATTTCCTCGGTTTCAATGTCCTCCTACCTAAGACTTCCTTTTCCCAGTCAAGAATTTTCCCTTTCAAGAATGTTTCTTTTCAAGAACGTCAATTTCTAGGTTAACTTAAAACCCGTAAACTCTTCCACCATCACTGTTCCCTGACAAGACTTGAGAACCCCTCCACCTCAAGCCATGAAAGTTCGAACCTAAAAGGTTTCGGGTTTTTATTTTTCTCCTGTATCTCCAACAAAATTGGGCAATGGTCCGACACTAGTCTAGGTAACCCACATTGTGACATAAGTGGAAAATTTTCCACCCAACTAGGCAAAACCATAAACCCATCAATTCTAGTCATGATGGGTCAATCTTGATCGATGAACATCATCTCGTGCGCCTCCACCCATCTTGAGAATGAAGACATAACTCTTAGTAATTTTCTCCCCTGGAGACATTCTAAAGGAGAATATGGTGACATTAAAATCATCCCTAACGCACCACAGGCAGTTGCTTTGCCCCTAGCCGAATTGAGCTTGTCCCCAAAAGCATCCCTCTCTGCTACCACGTTCGGCCCATAAACCGTTATAAATAACTAGTGGAAGCCATCAGACACCCCAAATAACAAAACGATCAAGGAGAACCTCACACCCCACCATGAAACCTTGGACCAAATGCTAGAACCCAAGCAATAATGATACCCTTGGCTAGGGGTGTACATGAACCAAGTTAGCTCGGTTAGCTCGCTCAACTCGACTCGAAAAAGCTCGATTCAACTCAGTTCGAAACTGAGTTCGAGCCGAGTCGAGCTGATTTTTTGAACTCGAAAAAATTTCGAATTGAGTTCGAGCTTGCCCGAGCTCAACTCGACTCGGATCGAACCCTAACTCGAATCGAACTCGGATCGAACTAGTTCAGTGACTCGGTTACTTTGATTTTGATGTTGCTGACCAAGTGTTTGATGAAATGACTCAACGAAGTGTCGGCTAGTGGTAAGGAAGGTATTTATGTGAAACAAATACCATTTTTCCTTGATTTTAATGTTGCCTATAAGGTGTTTGATGAAATAATTGTAAACAACTGTTGCTGTTTTACATACAGTGAGAAATCGAAAGTGCACTGTATGTGTTTGTGAAAATGCCACAGAGGCTCGATTTTGGCTCGAACTGGCATGAGCTGCTGACTGAACTGAGCTGAGCTGGCCAGTCAGGCTCGAGGACCGAGCCGAGTCGAGTTCGAGCTGGGATCAGCTAGTGGCCAAGCCGAGTCGAGCTGAGGCCAGCTCGACTCGGTGTACACCCCTACCCCTGGCAGCCCCATTTGAACCAACTACCACCTAATCCTTACAAAGAACCCTAAACAGATTCCAACAACCAGTTGTTGAAATCTTGAACCTTAGTTTCCTTAAAAATAATTACTTGCACCTTCACTCTTCTACAAGCATCTTGGATTTGAGCCCTCTTATCTTTGGAACCTAGACCCCTCATATTCCAGCACAAGATCCTCATTTGGACAAAGATGTTACCCTGTGTCCCACTCTCTTGCCCCTAGATAGAGCCCCGACCTCATAAGTAACTAAAGTATTAAGACGTACTAATTCTTTGGTGATCCTTAGAGATCATTGTCCTTTCCTTGGGGACATGGACTATTGCCTCTTTCTCCCATGGGATTCCACAAGCTGAAATAGGTCGTAGTAATCCTCGTCTCCGTCTCCGAGCATGACTTCAATATGTCTGCCACATGCAACAAAGCTTCCATGACCCATCTCTTTCCTTTCGCTATCTCCACATGGCACATAATTCTGTTATCGACTTCATCGGAGTTAAGATTGCTTTGTTTATTAGAATTCAACCCCCTTTCTTCTATTGTTGTCATCTACAAAGGGATAATGTCGAGCACTTTCCTTTGACCCACACAAACCCACCAAGGCCTCGGCTTCTTCCCAACGAACTCACTAACTGTGATTTCTAAATAACCCACATCTTGACTAGCCGTTATATTGTCCATATCACCTCGTTTCACCACTGCCATAACATGAAGGGCTTCACGGACAAGTAGGTCATCACTTCTCGAGTCCTCCTGGAGACAATTGAGAATTATCTTTGATACTTGGGCAAGTTCCTCTCTCGACTTGGCCCTAATCGTCTCAGGGAAAAGCAAGAAATCTCTTGAGAAACGATTTAATAACCCTCGCACGTGCTTCGGTTGTAAGTAGTCATCACATGTGTTGCCACTGGGGATATATACAAATGTGCAACAACCTCCCCATGTGTAGCATTGGCTGATGTGAACACCTTGAGCCCTGAAGAAGCCGATGCCTTGTTGCACATGTCGGGAGGAGATGCTAATTTCTTGCCCAAACCTGACACCACTGGAGATGAAAAAGACATTCTCTCTCTAGCCTTCGCTTCAGACCTTTAAGGCCCCATGAAAAATTTGAGCCCCAAGGTCAAGGCTTCGTACAACTAAAGAGAGCAACCGAACCTCCACCTTGAGCTAGCTCGACCCTCGAAGGGACTGAGATACACCACCACGTGTCCCACCTCTCACCCCCCTCTTGAAATACCAAAGCCACGAGGGACCACATGTCTATCCGTGCCTAATGATTGGCCAGATGATTGCCACTCGTCCTGCCCCTTAGTTGGTGCTCTACGAGAGCATTGGGCTTATACACCATCATCTCCACCCACCTCTTTGGATGCCATTGCAGGCTTCCCTCCGCCATCACCCACCATTGCATCTTCCTCCATCCGCCTAACCTCATGCCAAATGGCCTCTTTTTCCACCTTAATAGTCACTTGACCTCCCCAATTGCAATAACTATCCTTTTCGGCAATGGGATCAGTCTCTTTCTCCTCACGTGTAGTCTGGCCCATCTAACCTCCTCCCTTCTCTCTGCTGCTGGATCCACCACCACAAGCTGGCCAAAGCAAGAGGCGATGAGCGAGAAAGCCTCCAGGAAGCAGTGTTATCAAAATCCTATGATTTACGATTTATGAGTCAAGTCGAAGCTTAAGCAAAACGATTTGAATCCTACCTTTAAATGCCTTTTTATATCAATCCTACGAGTTATGATTTGAATCCTACAGTCAGTGTTGTCATATACGATCGCATATGCCTAGGGCTGTACATGAACCGAGTTAGCTCGGTTAGCTTGCTCGACTTGACTCGACTCGAAAAAGCTCAATTCGAAACTGAGTTTGAGCCGAGTTGAGCTGATTTTTTGAGCTCAAAAAAATTTTGAACCGAGTTCGAGCTTGCCCGAGCTAGACTCGACTCGGATCGAACCCCAACTCGAATCGAACTCGGATCGAACTAGTTCGATGACTCGGTTACTTTGATATTGATGTTGCTCACCAAGTGCTTGATGAAATGACTCAATGAAGTATTGGCCGGTGGCAACAAAGGTATGTATATGAAACAAATACCTTTTTTCTTGATTTTGATGTTGCCTACAAGGTGTTTGATGAAATACCTGTAAAACTGTTGTTGTTATTTTACATACAATGAGAATTTGAAGGTGCAGTCCATGTGTTTGTGAAAATGCTGCACATGCAAACTTGGGTCGATCTTGGCTCGAACTTGCCCGAGTTGCTGACCGAACCGAGCTGCTGACTAAACTGAGCCGAGTTGACCAGTTAGGGTTGAGGAGCGAGTCGAGCCGAGTTTGAGTTGGAGTCAGCTAGTGGCTGAGTCGAGTCGAGCTGTGCCAAGCTTGACTCGGTTCGACTCGTGTACACCTCTACATATGCCATAGTAGCAAACACGATTTTATGACCAATAGGCATGTGCGATGGCATATGCGATGATTTGTGCGATGGCATATGCAATTGAATATGCGATTATGCTATCACTTATGCAATGAAAAAACATAATTTTTTTGGAAGGCTATGTGATGGCATATGCGATTATGTGATCGCATATTAATGTGCATAGGCCCCTTGGGTCACATATGATCGCTTATGCTATTTGACAACAATGCCTACAACTTATGATTCAAATCCTGAATTTTCAAACTATACTTATTTTCTTCTATTTAAGCTTCACCAGGCTTTCATTTTATCTTTTTAAATTGGTGGGAGCTATAAGAATCATTCAGAAAAAAAACCTTAAAAAAAAAGTTTTATGACTAGTAGGCATTATGTGATGGCATATGCGATTATGCCATCACTTATGCAAGGAAAAATGTAAATTTTTTGGAAGGTTGTGTGATGGCATGTGCGATTATGCAATCACATATGCGCACAGGCCCCTTGGGTCACATATTATGCTATTTGACAACAATCCTTACAATTTATGATTCAAATTATACTTGCTTTCTTCTATTTAAGCTTCGCTTGGCTTTCATTTTATCTTTTTAAATTGGTGGGGGCTATAAGAATCATTCAGGAAAAAAACTTTTTAAAAAAAAAAAAAAAAAAAGAAAAAGAAAAAGAAAAAAGAAGAAGATTTGTTTAGAAAAGGTAAATTATTTTAATTTTCTTTATAAGAGACTAAATTATATAATATTTTCTTCAATGTTAAATTGTAGATCTTTTATTTATTTATTTATGAGTTCTTACTTCGTAACTGGTCAAAACAACAAATTGATAACTTATCTGTAAATTTTTTTTATGGATGGTTACGATCATGTTGACTTATATGTATTGTGGAATGATGGTTAGATATCAAAACATCTTTTTTCGTCAGTTTACAGAATCAAATGCCGCTTTTCCAATGTGATTCTACATTCAAGAAAGGTAACAAGTATATGAATTATTAAAGGATCCTTGTATTTTTTTAAGGAAAATTTCTTGAAAGACAAAAAGAAGAAGAAGAAGAAGAAGAGGAAAGATAAGAGTTATTTAATTTTTTTAAGTACCACCATGTCATGATAGTGTTAAAGTTTTAAAATTTTCTAATTTATTTATATTTTTCATATTTTTAAGAAAATCATTAAAAAATCTTACAATTTATGATACGATTTGTGATTCAATACGATTCAACCTTTACTACGATTTATGATATGATAATGATTTTGACAACATTGCCAAATAGAACCACTCGACTGGCTGGTTCGTAACTTTGAACTAGTCATCCTCCCACTCGAGTCGGTCCATCTGTATACCGTCCACTTCGAGAAAGAGCTTGCTAGAAGAAGATCCACCTGCTTTTGGAAGAGCCGATAAATAGAGAAGAAGACTCTTCTTAGCAATGTTGTCAAAATTGTTATCATATTGCAAATCGTAATAAGGGTTGAATTGTATCGAATGACAAATACCCACAAATACCCACACCTCACTATCAGAGAGGGCATTTAAGCAGAATAGATCCTCCATCCCCCACTGTCAATCATCCAACAGCTTGCCTCCTTAATGGCAACTCCATTTCTAACAACATGACTAAGCTGAAAGTTAGCCTGTGGTGTAATGGGATTACCACGGTTCGCGGAAGCTTGACAGAGCAAAGGAATGAAGACTAAGTGCGGGGGGGGGGGGTTGGTAAGCATCGAAAATCGGGGGTTAAGTAGCAACTCAACTCCCGAGTTCCAAAACATCACTTATGCAACATATATGCTAATGATTCAATGTTGTCTGTGTTAGTGCATTAATCATGAGTGGGATTATACCAAAACAATAATTCATACTCCAGATCAGTTGTAAAACGCAAGCGGAAGACTGAAAAGTATAAATAAACGTATACAAATCAAAAGATCAGAATCGGTCTCCAGAGTATGAATATAACATTGAGTCACTGTGTTCTTGAAATATTACATGTAATGTTACAAAAGTCAAAAGTATCAAAAATAGTTCAACTGAAATAAAACCTTGTAGCCTCGTCGTACAGGAGAGCCTATGCGAATCCATCAGAGAACTGCATGTAAGAGTACTCGTCCTGATCGCCGTAATAATCAGGCTCTGCCTCGGGAGTCACGCCATCATCTGAAATCAAGACAGAGTCTGGTTGGTGTGTACAACACCGTCCCGTAACGTGGGAGTGAGTGATCAACTTAGTGGAACAATAAAGCATAGGTTAGCATGTTATCAATTCAGTCAAGCAGTAATGATAAAGCAATAAATCACACATTCCTAAGTACTGTTGTTAATGCAATAATGGTATGGATGTATGATGCATGCCCTCGCCTACGCTCCCTCAGCGACTTCATCTCACATTCACGTATGACAACACTGCCTCAGTGCTTGACCTACAACTCCTGAACGCACGCGTAATGCAGTGCATGCATATGATTGCCAAGTTCTTATTAGTCCTTTTCATATAGCAGGATTGAGAAACTAAGGTACCTCCCTTATATCAATTCCCAAACAATGATCTATCTAGGGTCGTCAATCCTATTTAATCACATACGATAAGCAAGTTCAGGTCACTACCACCAACACCCTACCAACTGACAGTCTATTTTCGAAGGCTCGTCGCCAACCCGACTGGGGACCACAGCTAGGCTGTGCCGGGGTGGCCTATTTTGTACTCGAGGTCACTCCACCAACGCCCTACCAACTGACGGTCTATTTTTGAAGGCTCATCGCCAACCCGACTGGGGACCACAACCAGGCTGCACCAATGGAGGCCGACAGCTCGAATACAATGTCCCATACCACCGAATTCGGCTCACGAGTTTGGGTTGCTCACTGGTCACTACGGGGAGGCTCGTCGCCCTAGCGTAGGTCGACAGCTCGACCACGGTGTCCCATACCACCATATCCGGCTCATGAGTCTTAGCATATCGAGGTACCAAGGTTAACGGGGTTTTCAATGGTGAGTTTGGTACCTTAGGTTCAAGCAGTAGCGTCCAAACATGGTGAACATACATCGGGTCAATCGGGTTACTTGACGATCTCGACTAGCACGAGCGCACATCGAGTTGATCGACATAAAGTGCATAAGCACTCCGCGTGGCCTAACCACTGCCGACAACTTTAGTACGACTCGAGTTCGTCAAACACATCTTACGTGGCGAAGGAATCTCAGCCATGACTTCGAGCCTGTTACCGATTGCCTGGACTATAACATAGCCCCAATCACATTCAATCTTTAACTAGAAAACATGTGGAGTAGTCAAAGCAGAATTAAGAAAGTAATTCAAACATGTTAACAAGCATGTTATAAAGCACAATGTGAGCAGGAAATACAAACATATACATTTCATAAGTAAGCGATTAAACTAAACAACTTGCATGGAGGAAATCATATACATCGCTAAGGTATTTTGAGAATCCTATCTCAACACCTACCTAAAGCACTATCTCCTAATTACTTACTCATACAAAAACATTGTTATCAAAAACTTATACTACACCTATCAACCTACATGACATATGTCGATTTTAACATGTACTTGGACAAATCCTTCCGACAAGGAGTTGTCACATACACAATCATCATGTACTAGCATCCCATAGCCACGGTAGGCACAGATCATGATTTCATATTCATGTAGTCATTTCAACAAACACTTAGACTACACCCTCCATCATACATAGTATATATTAGTTATCATACATATTAGGGCAAATCCTTTCGTCAAAGGGTTGTCGCCTATACGACAATCATATATCCATGACCGTTAGTCATGGCGAGCACGAATGCAAACTCTATACTCATTCAGTCATTTTCACAAACACTTAAGCCACACATAGTAACATATATAACGTATGTTGATATAACATGTATTAAGGCTAATCCTTTCGCCCAAAAGTTGATACACATGCAACTAGAATACATAGACAGCAATTAATCATGACAGGCACAAATCCGTATTTCATACGTATATGGTATTTTCTACAAATACGAGGAATACAGTATATTCAACATAGTCAACGTATATCTGAAAAACGAAACGGACAGTACTTTGTACATGTGTAATAGCATCCACGTCAGTAATATATCATTAACTGACATTGAAAGCCTTGAAAACCATAACCTATACGTTTAAAGTCCGCACCTTACGCCGGTAAACGCGTAACGGAGTCATTTTAAACACGTAGTCGTTGTCACCGGCAGAATGACTACCTATAGCATGAACTAGGTTAGCTATTTCATCACTTACATTATCTGAAACCCTAAAACAGATTAGGGGTTGGATTTCTTACCTAAGAACGGGATCGGTAGCGCCGGTAGAGCGGTACGGAAGTGATGGTAATGCACGTAGAATGATGGGATTGAATCCCAGGGGTGAACTCCAACTCTCCCTCTCTCTTTCTCTCTCTTTACTCTCTTCTCTCTCCTAGGGTTTCCCAAATTCGTATGAGATGAGAGAGTGAGGGCTTAAGGCCCTTATATAGGCCTAAAACAGGTGGAAATGACCCCAGGGCCAAGGTATACTTAGTTTATAGCCAAAGGGAGTCTGTTTCAGCTCAACGGAGCACTTCCGGAGCCCCTCCTTGAGCCAAAAGTCGGACTTAAGTTCCTTGACCACGGATCTAGGTCGAGTTAAGTTTTCGTTCCAATCGGGTTCCCAGATCACACGGGACGGACCAGTTTCAGTTCAACGGTCATCGGAACTCGATCAGGACTACAAGTACACTGTCATGTGTATGAAATTTCTCCTTATCCGAGGGTGTATTTGGGTCAGATTCTGATGGTCTGAATCCTTATTTTTGGCCCGCAAGTGACAAATCTCAGATTACTTAAATGAGATTTAATTTCTAAAGAAATGCACGTTTTCTCACACTCTTCACTCCGAGCTCAAGCGAATAGCCCCGGGACACTATCTGGATTTGATTTCCGAGATGGTTGTCGAGCCCAGCAAGATGTTCCTAATTATATAACTTCGTATTATTCGGACTTTCGACGTGCGGTCCAGATCCGATACGGAGTTTCAATGTGCTCCCGAGAGCGACTAGGTAATGAGATTTATCCTAGATTTTAGGGTAACCTAGCGTCAATGATTTTACAAGTTTTGGGTCTTGTAGATCGTATTTAAAGTGATTCAAGCGGATTTCACAGCTAATCTAGTTTAGCCCTTAGTTAATTCTCGTTTAGTTTCTAAAGGATTTGGTCCTATTTGATTTCTGCCTGAGGTGGCACTCAGGTCTTAGTACGGATTTTTCTGGGACGTTACAGGGGGGGTTAGGACCAATTTAAAATTATATATTTTAAAAACTTAATTGCCTACTTAAACTAATTAACAATTAAACTAAGGCAATTTAACTCTAAGGCTTCCAAGCCATTAGAGGTTCCAATCGCGTAGAAAACTAATGATATGCCAATAAGCAACTAGTTTATAACATGATAGTATATATGTGTGTGTGGGATGTGCTAACTATCATCACCTAGCATTCAACTAATCATGCATGCATATAATTAAGCATTCAACATATAAGCATAGTTAAAAAGATGCGTCAATAACAATCCCAAACACAATAATGTATAGTGGTTTGTCTACTTGCCTACTCCACTCTCTTCAGACGCACTCAACCCATTAGTGTACCGGATTTCACTATCAGAGGTTTTAAATCAAGTTAACCTCAAACATTTACAACCTTACACAAGGACTCTAAGATTTAGGCTCTACACAAGAGCTAAGGTTTTACACAAGAACCTGGGATTTAGGCTTTACACAAGAGCCAAGGTCCTACACAAGAGCCAAGTATGTACACTCCTGCAAAAGACTTTAGTTGGTTTTCTTTAGGCTAACCAATAACCTCGGTCCTACACAAAGCCCTACGTTTACTCCCGCCGGAGGCTCCCATGGAGACTGACACGCAAATACTCGTGCTGGGTGACCTACATAAGGACTTGATTTAGGCCCTACACAAGAGCCAAGGTCCTACACTAGAACTTATGATTTAGGCTCTATACAAGAACCTATGATTTAGGCTCTACACGAGCCAAAGTCCTACACAAGAACCTGATCGAGTTTTGGTCAAAAACTCTTACCCTCAATCCTACATAAAGAAAGAGAGTATATGGACTCCTACACTTGGCAACTTGTTAGATTGAGCCCCTTTTGTAGTGCCTTCTTGGGTAGCTTGATCGATGCTCTCTCATGCTTTAATTAGATCCTGTTTGCTCCCCCGATCATGATGCCGATGCTTTGCCAAAGCTCTAGTTCCACGATCAAACACCTTGCATGTAGTGCTCCTTTGAGGTGACCAAGGTGATGGGAGGTTGGTTGGATCTTCTACAATTAATGGAAAGTTGTATTTCCCAGAGGATTCACCTAGACGGGTCTTCTAAAGGATTTAGACAATGGTATGCATATAAGGGATAAATCTAATCTCTAGAAAATGGAAGGGTTCAAGCACATTTTCAAGGTTAGAACTCAATGGTATATAGGCTTGGGATGAGGGATATGGACATGGATTCACTTAAGCTTTTATTGTACCAAAAACCCATAGAAATGCTCAAGAACCGAATGACCTTTATAAAAAAGTTCGAGTTCTAACAGTAAAAAAATGGGCAGAAAACAGCTCTGTCAATGCCATCAAGGTCACCTTCGATGCCATCAAGAAAATCAGATACCATGATGTTTTCTTGTTGGACATATCTGAGTTACCTTTGATGCCATCGAAAGGGACCTCGATTGCATCGAAAAAGTCACAGTTTAAATGATCAATTATTGTTGGACATCTGATTTCACATTTGATGTCATCGACTCAAGATATGCTCGATGCCATCGAGCATCAATCGAAAACTGTTGTTTTGGGTGTTTGTTTTCATAACAGCTTCGCACCTCTTCTAACCTTACTTATCATGTTCTACTTGGGTTCCTAAGGCTAAAGGATTATCAATTAGGTATTCCTTTTCAGTGTTCGAGTTGTCGGTATCGCTACAAGTTTCACTGGCTGGAGATAAAGATATAATATCGTTATCGCCGATAACTGGCAATGTGAAGAAAAATGGCGAAACATGGGGAAAATGATGGAATTTTTCAATGAAACTTTAGGACATGCCTAAATACACATATTTGCATATTTATGAAAAAAAAAAAACTTACAAAAAGAATGCATTAAATAATAAGTTTTCATTTAATGGGGCCCAAAAAGCATGCTCTGTTGTAAGAAATCACTCCAATTGTAACCAAAATGAGTTCATATAATACAAATGCAAATAACATATAATGATTAAGCCATGCAAAAGTTAATGAACTAAAAAAATACACCTTTCTTGAGACATGGAATCTATATAGTGGTATACTTGGTGATGGATGACTTGGATATGACACTTGTTTGACATACTGACGTATCCATCCAATTTTCCAGATCATTTTATGGTATAAGCCCAAAAAATAGGTAGATCCAAATCTCAAGTGGACCACATCACAGGAAACAGTGTTGATTGAATGCCCACCATTAAAAACTTCTTAAGGGCCACAAGTTTTGCAACAAATTGGTCTGTATGACCTAATCAACAGGTTGGAAGTCAAATAAACATTACAACCAACCCTGGGAGGTTTTTAATGGTGGACATTCAATCGCTACTATTTCCTGTGGTGTGGTCGACTTGAGATTTATATATGCTTGATGTTTTGGATCAAGATCTAAAATGATCTAAAAAAAATTGGATGGACAACGTGGATCAAATAAATACATCACGATTAGGCCCACATAGCATCAACCACTAGCCATCTGGCTAACATCACTAGCCAAATCATGTCCTAGCGTAAGGACTTTGTGTACCCACCGTAATGCATTTGTTTTATTGTGTTTCTAATAACGAGGTGGCTACTGGACAGTGTTCCATGGGCTCACCATGATATATGCCAGAAATCCACCCCATTCATCCGTTTCAGCATATCATTTTAGTACATGGTCCCAAAAATGAGGTAGATCCAAATCTCAAGTGGACCACACCAAAGGAAACAGTAGCGATTGAATCCCACCATTAAAAACTTCTAAGGTGTCACAAAAAGTTTTCAATCAAGCTGATAATTGTGTTTTCGATTTTGATGAAGCATATCCAATGATCAAATGGACCACCTGAGAGGTTGGATGGCAAAAAAAAACATTACAATGGCCTTAAGAAGTTTATAATGGTGGGTATTTAATCACCACTGCTTCCTTTGGTGTGGTCCACATGAGATGCGGATCTGCCACATTTTTGGGCTCATGCCCTAAAATTATCTGGTAAAATATATGGATGGCATTGATAAAATATATCAAATCATAATGGACCCCACAGAGCATCGAGCCACCGACCTTGGAGACCCTAAACAAGTTGGACGTGGAAGTCCACTGCGCACCATGTAAATTATTATGTTAAATGGACCAAGTCAACTCTGTGGGGCCCACTGTGATTTATATACTTTATCCACTTTGTCCATCCATTTTACCATATAATTATAGGGCTCGATTCCAAAGATGAAGCATATCCAATAATCAAGTGGACCACCCCGCAGTGAATAGTGTGAATTGAACGTCTATCGTTGAAAATTTCTTAGGGGCCATAGAAGTTTTCGATCCGTGTAATTTTTATTTTTTTCCTTCATCGATGATTATGTGATCTTATGGACAGCTTGGATGACAAATAAATATCACTATGGGCCCTAGGAAGTTTTCAACAATAGGAATCATTGTCCCCATTGATTTCTGTGGTGTGGTCCACCCAAGCTTTTGATCTGTCTCATTTTTTGGCTCATGACCTAAAATAATCTCTCCAAATGGATGGACTGTGTGGATATAACACATACATCATGGTGTGGTCCACAGAACTTGGTGACATCCACGCCACCCGAGGTCGCGCGCTCCAGACGAACACGTAACACCTAATCCGCGGACCCGGATTTCCTGCAAAAGCCTTTAGCAGGAAGTTCCTGCACTGGAAACTTGGGTGGGGCCCAATGTGATGTTTTTGAGAAATCCACACTGTAAATCTGTTTTCTGAGCCCATTTTAGGACTTGAGACCAACAGTGCGAAGGATCCAAGAGTCAAGTGGGCCGCACTAGAGGAAAAGGTGGGTAGGAAAATTCCTACCGTTGAAAACTTTCTGGGGTAGAAAGTGATGTTTACATGTCATCCATACCGTTAATAACGTCATTCCTGCTGGGATGAACTGAAAACACAAATATTAGCCTAATTCAAAACTTCTGTGGCCCCATGAATATTTCAACTGTGTACGTTCAATACTCACATTTTAGGCCCACTTGAGTATTAAATACGGCTCATTTTTTGCCTCTAGCGCTAAAAACATCTCAGAAAACGGATGGACGGAGTGGATTTCTCACAAACATCACGGTGGACCCCACCTAGGTTTCCAGCGCAGGAAGTTCCTATGAAAAATCCGCGGCCATAATCACTTCCGCTCCCTGTAAAAGGGTTTCAAAACCCTAAACTCCCGCAAAACACACCTGTAGAAGAGAGGGAACGCTAAAATCCCGAAAATCTTAAAAAATTCCTATGATATCGCATATTCTTCGCCGGAATCATCATTTGATAGGGCTGTGATCAACGATCCTATTCTAAAGGTACACTTCCAAAAATTTCTTTTTCCCCCTTTTTTTCGAATTTTTTTTTAATTTTTTACTTACATAGCCCCCAATATTATCGTCCAGGAGTTGTTGGCTACAGTTATCCCTTGACAGGGCCGCGATTTCTGGTCGACAACGGTATTTTACAAGAAAAATCGATAAAATCGCCGAATATTTGCCGATATTAGGAAGAGAAACGAAAAAAGTGAGTTTCGGTGTTGCAACTCCGGCGACACCGATAATATCGGTGATATTATCGATTTTTCGCCGATAATATGAACACTGTTCCTATTAAGCCAAGATCCTCTAGAGGTTTAAGGTTGTTTTGGGTCAAGGGTTAAGGTCACCAAGGTAGCTTATTTTATCTGTTCTTCACTCTTTGATGCTCTATCTTCGCTTGTGTCTTTGGTCTATACTTTCCAAGGGTTCAACCGACTACGTGACATAAGGACTCACATGATTGACAAATAGGGTGCAAAAATAAGTGTACTAACATAAGATCCACCGTAGCACTCCCCAAGCAGACTCGATAATGGTAGGGTAAAATCTCTTTCTACTCACGCACAGTCTAGCCCATCTAACCTACTCCCTTCCTTTGTTGTCGGATCCACCATCACAAGTTGGCCAAAGCAAGAGGTGATGAGCAAGAAAGCCTCCAGGAAGAACCACTCAATTGGCAAGTTAGTAACTTTGAATCAGTCATCCTCCCACTTGAGTCGGTCCATCTATATAGCCCGATCACCAGCTCCTCCCTGAAAAGAGCCGTTGCTAGAAGAAGCCAATCCACATCCACCTCTTGGTTTAGAGGTACCCACACTTTGCTATCAGAGAGGACCTTTAGGCAGAAGAAATCCTCCACCCCCCACTATCAATCATCCAATGATTTGCCTCCTCAATGGCAACCCCATTCTCCAACAACATGACTAAGCTCCACCGCAACACTCCCCAAGTAGACTCGATAATGGCCGGGTAAAACATCACCACCGGCTCCCCACCTCCCTCCTTCCAAAGTGTTTTCTCTATACTCTTCTCATCCCTCCTCCCCCCCTTTCTACTCTCCCTCCACTATCAACTCCTCTTGTGTCAGCCCCCCACCTGCTTCAGCATTTCGAACCCACCTTCCCACAACATCCTCAAAGCCTTGCTCACTATCTGTTGGTTCATAGAGTCAGGCCCATACCTAGCTCTTTGGACTGATAGCTTTAGACCTTCCAATCTTCTGTTCAACGTCTTCATCACTACCTCCACCTTTGTTGCATTCTCTAGCCGAATGAACCAAAAACTCCTCATTTCTCTGGATCCTTTCTTCGGGATGACTATCTTAGCTATAGCTGCAAATCTCCCAAAGAGGGCCTGGCTACGTCACTGCTTTCTTCCCAACCATCGGACCCTTCTTAACCACCTTTTTTAGCCTTCTCCTACCACAACCAAGGTGTTTCGTAATGGTAACGGTGGCCGTAATGGCCACCACCATTACCGTTATGATACGGGCCGTAACGGCCGTTACAGCCCCCATATCGGCCGTTACAGCCATTTTTTATTTTTTGAAAAATGTACTTCCTGGACCGTTACGGGACCATTACGGGGCCGTTATGACAAGTTTTTCTATAACGGCCGTTACGGCCGTTTCGACCCCATAACGCGTAACGGTTATGACCGTTACGTAACCGATTTGGAATACCATGACCACAACCCCTCTTGAGCAATCTCCAAGGAATCCACTACCCCCCGCTGACGATCCCCCCTTAAGAGTTAATCAATTGCTTCCCTTTTGTTGTCACCTTTTCTAGGGCCCATCTCTTCCACTAGCCCCTGATTTGCTTTGCCAATTCCCTACCTCGGCTGCCCGAGTCATCTTTGAGCCTGCCTTGTTACCCGCTAATCTTTGCTTTCCTATCTCTTTACTGCCTTTGCCGATGACCTGGATCACGATCTCTCGACCTCTAGATAGTCACTCGCCTCATCTCTCGATGTTAGATAGTCACTCACCTCATCTCTCGACCCATATCTCATGAATTCTATAAAGAGATTGCCTTTTAGATGTGATAGGGAGAAAGTTGCGGCGGAGTGTGAAGGGATTCCTCCTTTTCTTACTTTTATTATTTTACTAAAATTATTGAACAGATTTACTATTTTTTATTGAAAAGTAGAAAAATGTAACAAATCATGAAAAATTAGTTTATCTTTGTTTTAGTAAAAAAATAACTTGTAGTGTAAGCTATGTAGCATGTAGTGCAGGCTATGTACCATGTAACATATGTAAATTAGCATTTAATGTAAGCTATGTAGCATGTAGTGTATGTAAATTAGCATGTAGCATAGGCTACATGCGACTTGAGCTATTTTCATAAGTTATGTAGTGTTAAGGCTGAGCTACATGCTACATGGTGTAATCTATTTAAAGCACTAGCCAGAAGTATTGAATGACTCTCCTTTTTCCTCCATTTTGTAACCCCATTACCTGTTTCTCTTCTTCTTCCAAAAAAAATCGACAGGCAGCCTATGCCATAGAGATTGGAGAGAGGTTGGATTGGAGTAGAGAAGCATGTGAATATAAACATTGGGTTTCCATCTTTGTTTCCTTCAGTACACGGCTTTCTTTGCTTTTGTTTTTGTTTTTTTTGTTTTTTTGGCTCGTAAGAGTATCATTTACTTGGGTGGGTGCAAGACTCATTCGTGACTCAGATGAGTCAGCTGAATCCGTGGACAACTTGACCCAGTCACCCAGTTGGTGACTGGGCCGAGTTGACTTGTCTGAGTCCTAGGTCAACCCATTGAGTAGGCGAGTTGTGTCCAATATTTGTCTTCCAATCCTATACCCAGATAAGTAAGCATAATTTTTGGTTCATGATACATCTAAACTGTGACCCATAATTTGGCAGTTTAAGTTGACTTGGTTGTATTCCATGCACACAATTTCTAATCATCATCCAAGATCCAACACATTCTACCAGAGTATCAAAGTTTTTCTCTAAACCAATTATGCCAAGTTATTTTTGCAATGTTTTGAGTTCTTAGTGTTTGTCTGTTAACTTCTCCAAAAGTTTCATCGAAAATTCCATTATTTTCCTATTTTTTCCCCCAATGTTCCTCTCATACTGCCATACATTCCCTGATGCGTGTGTTATTTCCTATGGATACCAATATGTTTCCATATCCCAAGGGTGCGATACTGATACTAAAACATTGCTTGTGAAATGATAGTTATTTTTTATAGGACAACTATATTGGGCTTCGCCTTTCGGTTACTGTCACTCTTGGATGTTCCAAGAAAGTATTTTGTTCGTGCAATTTCCTAAATCTTCCACCGATATTGATTATTATGATTCCTATTTCTTCCGAGAGAGTTTCTATTATTCTATTCTGCTTATACTGACAAGGTTTTCCGCAATAATGACTATTATACCTCCATGCCTGCATTAGAACCTGTTCATCCACACTTTTCCAATTGATAGAGCCGGAGGTGAAAGTATAAAACATGGCCTTGTTCCATTTTTTTGCTATCTGGGACTTTTTAAGTAGCTAGTTTTAGTCTGAGCATAAATTATAATTATGATAGTGTTGCTGAAGGGAAGTTTGCATAAGAGAACCACTACCAGGAAGAATAGTATTAACCTGTGTGGTTTGAGAAATCTATGCAGTAAGTTGGCTATAGAAGTTTGATTGTGTTTGATTTTTTACCGTGTGGAAACTATGTAATCCAATTGCACTTGCATTTAAGGAGTTGATCTTTCATTCAAGAAAAAGAAAAAGAAAAGGAAAAAAAAGGATTCCAATGTAAAATTGCCTAAGAATCGTGGTTATGTCCATTGGAGAGATGGCTCAATGAATTTAAAGGCAGAATGTATTTGGGACGATTTTCACTATCACTGGAATGTTTGTTCAGATATGTGATTGGCAAGTGAAGTGAAGAGGGTTTCCATGACAATTTTTTTAGATCCCACTATGCGTATGTTTTCCTATAAGTTCCAAATTGGATTTTTAACTTCAGAATGGTCTAATGCTTCATATGAACAAGAAAACAGACGTATGGATGTTATCAGTTTAAATTCCACTATGCATATCTTTACAGGAGAAGTGTTTGATTATGCTGCCTTTTTCTGTTCAAAAATGAATATGCTGTTTTTTTTTTTTTTTAATCACTGCTTGTGTCTGAAAGTTAAGATCCAGAGCTGCAGGTGTCTTTCTTTAGTTATACTTGTGCCGTTTGAAGAATTGTTTCTTTGATACTCACAGTTTCATCCACCATTCATTGTATTGTTTATTTTCTAGGTTGATCTGGGATCCCTTCAAGACACTGTCCCGACAGATAAAATCATTGTCTTGCAAGGAGTCTGGGGAGTATTTGGGAAGGGATCTTCTGGGGAGATATTACTCCGACTCACATATAAAGCCTATGTGGAGGATGAAGAAGACGAGATGAAGGTGGAACCCTTGTATAGCGATTTATCTGATGGCGAGAGTTTAGAATCTGATGAATCAGACATTACATATGAACAGAATCAAAAGGACCTCTCTGTTGAAACAGAGAAAGAATCTTTTATGGATGTACTAGCAGCTTTGCTCTTAAGCGAGGAATTCCAAGGGATAGTAGCATCTGAAACAGGAAATACAAAACCTTCTGATGAGGCTGTGAATCTCGATTCAACTGTTTCAAGTGGTCGACGTGCTGAGTTTGTACCAGTTGATTCTGAGAGCAGTTCTGAAGCTCCTGAAGGTAACACTGGAAGAAATATACAATGTTGATCGAGCATTTGGTTGGTTCAGTAAACTATATAAGCTGGGACCTGTTTTGGTGATCCAAGTTGTTCAGGTGGTGGACATCACAGTGGGTTGAGATACCTAAAATCCTCCCCAACTGGATGATCCTGTCTGATTGGGCAGCACTAAACTCGGACCAGTCTATGTAATTGTCCACTCTTCAGAGTGCTGGGATCATCTAATAGTGGAGATATTGGAGCCCACCTCAACCCATGATGAGGTCCACCTGATTAACAGCTTAAATTACTGAAAGATGGGCCCCACGTGGTCCTTTGTTGAGGTCGAACAGAAAATGTCATTTCCTTTGACAACTCGTGCTATTGATCATTTGTGTTTTGCAGGATCAGCATTATTTTGGTTTGCTGTGATTACTGGTATAACTGTGTTGATTTCTATAAACATTGGAGGCTCAAGTCTCTTCAATCCCTAATATGTTAGTTTAACACCAACAAAGAGCCAAAATCAATGCTTCCATTCGATCAGGTAATTATGGAGAAATCTCCCTATTCATTGAAGTTGTTGATGTCTTTTATGTTCACAATCTTGGAGTTAATGATATCATAAGTGCTGGTGGATTTTAACTTTAACAAGGCATAGGGAAATGTGTAGGCTACTTTCAATAACAGGATTTTGAATCTTATTCTCACCAAACGCTGCACATGTGTGTGAGATCAAGGCTGTTCATCAGGTCATCCCAACCTTGTAAGTGCCATTACCTGAAAATCAGGCTTCACATGCGCATGTTTGAGAAAAACCATACACAAGAAAGACCAGAAAGCACACAATGGGACCCATGTTGTGACCAAACTGACCTCATTGTGGGCAAAGGCAAAGCCCATGCATGATGGGGTTGGCGGGCTGATTGGCCACGATCTTGCACAAACTTGTAGCGGAAGTAGGAAATGGAAGCCTTTACCCTTGGGTAGAGCCTCGTTAAAGTTTCTAAAGCACCGTGCATTATCACTGTTGTTCCATGTGCAGGTGGACAATGATTACCCTCTACATGGAGTCTAATGGCAAGTCATGATGTGTGCACACATTTCTTTTATCTACCCATCATGAATAAATCTGGAATGCTAGCAGAGGTTCTCTTGGATCAGATTTTGATCCCTTTTTCATATTACATTGTAATGTTTTCCGAGCTTTGATAATTTGCAGGAAAGGCAGAGTCTAATTTATAATGGCTTCTCATTTTAGAGAGGCAACACATAACTCAGAGCCCCATTCATTTATACACAAGTTCTCAGCTGCAAGGTGCGCTTTACCTCTTCCCAGCCTTATCTTGATTGAAGACCTCTAGTTCTTTTAGGGCTAGTTTGATAGGAGGGAAAACTAAGGAAAATAAATCTTTCAGATACGGTTTTTTCGGACAAACAGGAATGTAATGGGATCTTGCACTGACTTATCGGAAGGTTGGTCCATCCTTATTGGGATTCTCCCAGCTGGAGAGGTTCCAAAATTACCTTTTTGCAAGGAGCGTTGTGAAAGGATAACCGTATGGTGTGTTGGTGCATGGCCTGCCATGTTCTGGATACTTTAAATGTCCATATCTTAAAGATTTCATGTCGGAGCTGGTCCTTGCACATTCATCAAGTCTGACACAATTGTTACCTGCCAATATTTTTACATTTGAGTTTATTGGTCATATGTGATTGTTATTATTATTATTATTTAAAGAGAATCTAATACAGTTGTGAAGAAGCCTGGAACACTGGGGATATGAAAGTGAAATCCTCTCATGTTTCTGAAGGGCCGCACCCCCAGTGGTACTGGTATTTCCATGACCTTACCATCGTAGTGGCCACATGTGGGGTACTGGGTACATGTGATGTATTCACGCCATCCAACTCATCAATCAAATGCGTGACCTCAAAAAAGGCATAAGGCCCAATATTCAGCCTGATCCTAAACTGGAGTTGGCCACAATAAAGGAACCAAGCTGGGAGGGAACACACACCCTTGAATTTCAAGGGACACACCTGAGTCATTAAATAACCCTTCATCTGGCTCGAGTGAAGGGTCTGATTGGACTGGATTCTATATATATACAACACGGCAGGACTCCCACTCAGATAAACGGTGGGCTTTTTCTTCTCAACATGTTCCATGTTTTATGGCCCACCTGAGTTTTGGATGAGGCTGATCTTGAGAGGCTTGGTGTTTTTTGAGATGAAGCATCTGATGAATGGGTTGCATTCTGTGAACGCATCACTGGGTCCCACATCTGCCCGGTACCACTGGTAAGGTTACAATGGTACTGGTACCGCTGGAGCATGCCCCATTTCAGGAATAATACATCAGGTGGATACGTGGTGAGAAAGCACGCTCCTCGAATAAAATTTAAAAAAAGAAAAAGAAAAAGAAAAAACCCTGGCAAGAAACTTGACATAAAAGGTCAGACAGAAGAAGAAAACTAGTTTACAAAATATGTTGCAGGGTTATAGCAGTCGCAGCTATCTCAGTGGATTTATTTGCTTCTATCTTATCAAATCATGCTCTTCAACCATTTCAATGGGTTTAAACTACTATTCTATTGTCTGAGTTCAAGCTCATATTCTCTAATGGGATTAATCAGGTCCTAGTGCATTGTCTGCGTCAGCTTTGCTTGTTTAACATCTACTGCGAATACTTTATAACTATTCTTCCAGTCCTTGTTCTTCTCATCGTCTGCACTAGATGGATTTTTTCAAATTCAGAAGTCCCAAGAGTTTGCTGAATTTTCTGAAATACCCTCTTCTGCCATCTTTGATTCTCTTCTTGTATTATCTAAATTTGCAGTGTAATGAGCTCAGTCAGGCAAGAATCCCATAAAAATCACTTCAAGATCATGTTTCATAACTGCAAATCAGTCACAATCCCATATAATCCATATTTAAGATCATGTTTCATTGCAACAAATCTCAAGCGCCCACACAAAGTGAATGTGTTTCTGTGTAGTTGCAAGGAATGCTGTTGCGATTTGCACAACCACACATATGCCAACTCAGCACGTGTGGAATTATGGGGAAGCGGATTGCGTCCTGCCCCCACCTGGACAGAAATTGGTCTAGGCAGGGGCTCTGTGGGGCCCACCATTTTATATGGGTTTTATCCACTCCATTCATCCATTTTTCTAGATCATTTTAGGTTGTAGTTAGGTTAGCCCTTCCAGCATTAAATAGAACTGGCCACCAAATCGGCAAGATCACCATAAAATCTGGTTGGTTAAGTGGGTAACTGTTTTGTAGAAAAATGCAACCAATATATGCCAACGGTGGAATGCTTGCTAATTCCTTCCTCTTATGATTTTGGTTTTCAGGCTGAAATGGGTAAGAGAACGGGCCTGAAAGGCTGGAGAGGTGATTGGACCTAACCGGCCACAAAAACAAGCTTAGTTCCAGTTCTGGTTTTAAAACAATTTTCTTTTTTTGAAAGATGAGAATTTATCAGCAAGAACCCAAAGCTGCAAGGGAAAGCAAAAAACAAAACAAAACAGAAGGAACAGAAGAAAATTACACAGTTAGCAAAGTAGAAAACAAAACACCGCAGCCTCACGACTGCACCCCAACCTGACCTCCCACAATTATGGCGTGCAATTCCTAAAGAGTCAAAGAACTCTGGAGAAGATCTTAGTAGCAGAAACACGACTATTGCAGAAACATTGGTTGTTTCGCAACGTCCATATTGCCCACATCACAGTATTGATTACGAAGGGGGAAAAAAAGAAGAAGCTGAGATGGGTTGAAACTCCCTTTAAGGATATGGGAAACTAAAATGTGGATATTGAAATGTTAGATGGAATTCTCAGAAAATGGAAAACCCTCTATTTCATTTTTCCTTTTGTTTATTTGGGATTTCAGTTTTACATGGATTCTATGTATTGTCACCTTGCTTGTCCTCTGTTTTGAAATCTATTTGATGCCCTTATTATTATTATTATTATTATTATTATTGTTATTATTATTGTAAAATGGAAATTACCTTTCAATTGTGATTCCTACGTTCCCAAACGCTATTGATTATCAATGACTGAAATTACACAGGGCGCTCGTACCGAATTGCGGCCTTGTCCGTAAGTTTAAGCTAATGGAGTACTACCCCCACCAGGACCTAGCAAGAGACGGACGGTCCTGTCAAGGGCTTTGTCGGGCCCACCGTGATATGTGTTTTATCCAAGCTGTTCATCCACTGTGAAAGATCATCTTAGGGCATGAGCGCAAAAATGAGCAGATCTAATGCTCAACTGGACCACACCATGGGAAATAACGGGGATTGAATGCCTACCCCCGAAAACATCTTAGGGGCCACAGAAGTTTTAGATCAAGCCAATATTTATATTTTTCCATTGATCCATCTATGTAACCTTATGAACAGGTTGGATGGCAAATAAACATGGTGGTGGTGTTGCATGTTGTTTTCGATAGTTGGAATGCAATCATGTGAATTGAATTTGCTGCTCAATTCAAACTGAACAAACTATAACCCCAAGCCCAAGATAGGCAGACACGTAGTGTATGACTGAGATCCGATGAGATTGGCTGCCTATTCAGTCACTCGCTCAATGTGTAAACTACGATTAAGCGATATTTAGAGGGTAAGGTTCGTCCTTTGATAATGGGTTACACCTTTGCCTTCCATACGAAAAGATTTTTTTGATACAGATAAAAGAGGAATGGAAAAAGTATTCTTACAGTCGGTCGTGAAGAACAACTGCAAAACACCTCTCTTGATGCAGAATCGAATTCAACGTATGAGCGTAAACTCAAATTATAGTTAAGATTATCAGCCACTTGATTAATGTTATGAATTACACTACGGAATGTAAGCGGGAAAAAAGATAAAGAATTACACTAAGAAATGTAATTGATTTGGTAAGAAAAGTAAAACAATTTACACTACAGAATGTAAAAAAGAAATGGTAATTGAAAGATAATGTTTGGTTTTAATTGAAAGGAAAATTGAAAGATAATATTTGGTTTTAATTAGGCTAGTATGAGATGAAATCTTTCTATTGCATATCTCTTCTATATATAGCTTTACCCTGACCATCTAGTTTCTTCATACGTTTTGACAGTTCCTATAATTGTTGGATACTTCGTGGCTTTCTCTGTCTTTTCTTCTGTCCTCTGTCCTGTAACCGCTTTTTTCACGATTATTCTTCTATTGGCCACTTAAACAATGACGTAGTATTGTTTGATGTGTTCCAATTGTTTTGCTAAAAAATTTTGTTCGTACATTTCTGCAGACTTTTAAATACACCATACAGATCCATCCAGATCACACATAATTTGCTCTGATTGGTTCTTATGAAAAATGACAACAATAGGGATGAACTGGTAAGCCCTAAAAAGGTTTCAACAGTGGGGTCATTGTCAGAATTGCTTCCGATGGTGTGGTTGGCTCAAGCATTCAATCAAATGAAGAAGATCGAAATCTAAGATGGGCCAAACCATAGGAAACAGTGGTGATTGAACGCCCTACCATTAAAAGCTTCTTAGGGTGCACCGTAATGTTTATGTAGTGTTTATTTGCCATCCAATCCGTTGATAAGGTCATATAAGCCTGGATGAAGGGAAAAAACAAATATCAGCTTGATCGAAAGCTTGTGTGGTCTATTAATTGTCAATCACCAATGTTTCTTATGGTATGGTCCACTTGATAATTAGATCTGCTTCAATTTTGGGATAATGTCCTAAAATGATCTAGAAAAAATGGATGGACGGCGTGGATACGGAATACATATATCAACGTGGCCCACGTCAAGGGCCGCATCGTCTTGGGTGAGTCCGAGGTCTCATCTAAACCGCTCCCGCTTTGGGCGGAGTATAAGCCATCCACATGCAGGCACGTGCTGTGCGTACATGCATGTATGCCCCTAGCTGTTCAAACACCAGGGCTTGTTGTAGATGGGCTATTACTCAATAATCATTGTAACACCCTGGAAATCGGGGGTCGAGCATACACTCGGCTCCCGAGTTCTTGGGGTCACTTATAACCAATTTTTCATTAATATGTGTTTAATTCGATTTAAATGCGCAGCTTGAAATTTCCTTGAACATGAAACACACCCACACAAGTCTACTGAAATGAAAGAAGTCTAGTATATATACAGGTCCAAAAGAATATAAATGGGCGCACAAGGTGCCGCTCAACAAAATCACAAAAAGAATGTCATGTCTTAAAAATAAGGTTGAGTCCACAACTCAGCGATCCAAATGTCACTCGTCAAGCCGATGGGGAGCCGCCCATCAACTGAAAGTAGGACAGCTCGTCCTCCTCGTTGAGGCTCGTGTCGCCAGGCTCCTCCAAATCTGTATCACCTGCATCTATAGGCGAGTTTAGTTGGTATTTTAAAATACCATCACAGAGTGGGAGTAAGTGATTAACTCAGTGGGTGCTATTAGTCTTAAGTTGTAACAGGCATCAATTATATTATAAACTTAATGAAAAACAATCATTCACAAACACCTAACTAATCTTATTAATGCATATGCATGATAGATGATATGATGTATGCCCTCGCCATAACACTCCCTCAAGCGACACCATCTCACGCTCGCATATGACAACACTCTCTTATTGCGACCTCGACTGTCAAGTCGCCAACCTAACTAGTGCGATGCGACGATAGTGTTAGCCAAGTTCTTAGTTAATTCCATTCATCCAGGAGGTTTGGAAATCTGGTACACCCCATGTATCAATGCCCTAATCTGGTTGCAAGGCCAAGGTCCCCCAACGTGTGAAGCCGAGACCCCGCAATCCTTAATCCCGTCGGGTTCCCCATCCTCGACTCCAAGCACATGGGGAGTGCCGAGAGGAAGGGATCGCTAGCAGTCACTACGGGGAGGTGCGTCACCCCAGCGTAGGCAGACAGATCGGACACAGTGTCCCATTCCACCATGCCCGGCTCACGCGTCACCCCAGCGTAGGGTGTTCCAGGTTCCATACATATGTGAGCAATTAAGGTTAATAAATAGGGTTAGTCAGTAAGTAGGCTAGACCGCACGAGTCAGGCGTATATGCGACGAACGACATCGGATGACATCGGGTACAAGGGACCCATGTAGTCAAACTACTGCCGCCCGTACACACCCGCCCAAGCTCACAGGTTTAGCCCTAGCATAGTCCTACCGATGGGACTATCGTCTCTCCTCATGTTCCCGACCAACCCAAGGGTATGAATAGTGATTCATAGCATGCCAACTGCCAATGCATCATCCAGCATAAACAACATCATAGTTTCATACTCCTCAACATACAATTTAGATTCGGGTAGCAAGCAAGGCTAACAATATCATTAAATAAAGTGCATGTGAGTTATGTGTGTGGGTGAGAAAGTTAAGCACTTCATTTATCTTAAGAAATCATAAGCACAAGAGTAATGAATCATGGATACTAAGAAGCAACACTATAAGGAAAAATCCAACAAGGCATGAGCATGAGATCTTCCATATACAAAATCATGTGAGAGGCAAGAATATTATCATATGAAAAGCAAACATACAATTCCATGCAAATCCAACAAACATGCAATTCCTAGGATTCTTCTAGATTCTCCAAATATAGCATCCAAACAATCAAAATATTAGATTCGTAATAAAATTGGTACTAGGCCACCTAAGGATAATATTCCGCACCTTCGGATTCGTTGAAGGCTTGGGAATGACCTAGGAGATGTGGAATTTGGGGTTGAACGGTCGGGATCCCTAAAGCAACATTTGTAGGTTAGGTTTCCATGTAAATCTCCCTCATCACAAGGGTTTCAAAGAAAATGGGTGATGGATCTTACCTAGATGATCAACGGAGTGAAAAGGGCGGTCTTGAATGGGGGATTCTTCTTGGAGAAGATGTAGAGAGTTGTGGGGGTTTGTTTTTCTTGGGCCTCACCTTGATCTAGGGTCCACATTGCTCACCTTCACACTCTCTTTCTCTCCTCCTTGCTCTCTTGCTCTCTCTTTCTCCCTTGGCAAAGGTGGTTGTGGTGGGGGTTATGAGATAAGGGGCTAGGGCTTTATTTTCTAGAGTTGGGCCCTTTGGCCCCAAGCTTCCACAATTTTTCAAAATAGACCACTAGGACTCCCTATTGGTGTTGGGGCGGCCCTAACACCCCTCTGGCCACCAAACTTAGTGTGTAGGTGTCTTATGGCCCAATGAGAGATCATGCAAAGTTTGGGAACAAACGGATGATTGAGTATGGGGTTTGAGCATACGGTTTCGATCTTTAAATGGCCCTAAGGGGCCTATTTCGGTGATTGGGGTGGTTGTGGTGGCCCTCTGGTCATGAAACTTATAGGATAGGTGATCCATGGCCCGATGAAGGGCCATGCAAAATTTGGGAGCGATCGGATATGAGGTTTAATCGTACGGGTCCGGTTTGTGATCAACGGTCATCGTGCCACGATCGAGTTCTAGATTTTATGGACGGGCATAGAAAAATACATTAGACGTTCACCATAAATTTGGAAGAAATTCGACGGCTGGAAAGTATGGTATCTTGGTTTTATTTGTAAGTGGTGGGGTGCATTTGACAAGTGACAGATTCTAATTCTTAGTGTCCACTAGGTCCGCGGTCTGCGATGGACCATAAGTTCAGTGAGATCTATGTTTTTCCAAATTTTTAGATTTTTCTGACCTTCTTCGGCTGCTGCACGGCCTGCACAAGCTGTCGCCGAGTACAAACCGATCATCTGACTTGATGACTTGGAAACGGTCTAATCGTGACCAGACTAGACCACTCGTGTATAAGCTAATATTGAGTGTTAATGGTCAGTAAGTGATAATATAAGTTAATTCAAAAAAAATTTTCAAAAACTTTTTGGAAATCCAAAACAGTGAAAATCCAGGATGTTACAATCACACTAAAGGATCATCATAAACAATTTTTTTTTTCGGGGTTTTAGACAGGTGGGTCCCACCTTTCAGCAACTTAAGCCGTTGGTGAATCTCATCATGCAATGTCATCTATGCCTTAATATGTTCATGGTAGATGATCCTAGCCATCCGATGAAACGGGGAAATTTTAACCTAGTTCACAGCTAGGGTTTAGATGGTTAGGATCATCTGATCGGGGAGATCTTGCAGGTATAAATATATTCTACCATTGGGCGTTCCATGAGAACGACTAAGATCAATAGAAGATCAGCCTCACATGTAGAGTTTGTTGGGCTGAATAAGAAAGGTTCACCAGGAATTTTATGATATGTGGACCACAATACAAAGGATTTCAAATATATTTAATATTGTGATAAGTAGGGCCCACGTGTTGGTAATCCGGTCCGTCTGTCTTTTACGTCCCGCCGAGGATGAATAATGCTGTCAAAGCCTCCCAATTGATGAAGCGGACTGCGTAGTAACTCAGTACGCTAAGGGTACTGAGTAAACTCTGTGGGGCCCACCATCATTCATGCATTATATCAACTCTGTAAATCCGCTTTATCATATAATTTTAGGGCTTTAAACCAAAAATTAATTATATCTAAAGTTTAAGTGGACCACATCACCTGAAATATTGTGAATTGAAGTCTCCGTTGAAAAGATCTTGAGCTTTTGATATACTTCAGTTTTGGGCTCAACCCTTAAAATGATATGGAAAAACGTGTGGACGGGGTGGGATAAACCACATGAATTCACAATGAGCCCAACAGAGTTTACTCAGTACGATAAGAGTATACTGAATAACTCAGTAAGCAATCCAATTTCCGGTAAGGGTTCGAGTATCCATAGGCGGTGAAAGCCCACTACGGCGTGAGTGCGTGGAGGTGTGCGTAAAAAAAGAAAAGAAAAAAAGCTAGACCCTAGCTACGTTACCTTCCCCACTACCGTGTCGAAAGTGTAGGATATCCTGGCCGTTCGAAAGGTGGGCCCCACAATGAATATCATCGGATGCAAAAAAAAATTCAGGCCAATCCACTAATCAGATGGGCCACACCACTGTACTCTGAGTTGATGTATAGATGGAGAACACCTGGTCAGTAGATCTACCTTATTTCCTCACCTGATGATCTTCATGATGGCCTTGCATTTTCCACCATTGGGATGTTCTATACATGTGACACGTCAGCAGTAAAGTTCAAATTCAGCTTATTATCCGATGGTCGTATATGCAAAGGAGGAATTAACAATGGTCAGACGGAATGGGCTTTCATTTGCCCAGGTGGACCCCATGGTTCAATAATCAAAACCGTTGCTATGATGGAGCCCGCTGCCGATCGCCTATGCACAAATTATCGTCCGGGTCGAAGAACTCCAAACCGTCGGCAGTTGGTCCAACAAATAAAGGATAAGAACTAAAATACAACGGTCGCCATTCCTTGAAATCTGGTACATGGTACATTTATACTTCATGGGCTATCCAGAGCAAGGCCCAATCATCCAACGGCTGGATTAATTCATTTTCACAAAATCATTCATTAATAACTGATTAGCCCAAACATTCTCTTGGTGGATCACTGAATCGCATGGTGTCCTTACAATAGTCATAAACCATATGCTTTCGACACACCCACTTCAACTGATGGCTCTGATGCAAGCTCAACCCAATCATGGCCGGTCTATCCCACCAGTAATCTCCACCCTCCCTACATTTCCCGACCATGTCGTCAGTCTCCGGCAAATACTCGCACGCATCGACCTCGAACGATTGGAAGGCTGAGATGAAAGGCGCATGTCTCCAATCTGTCTTTACCCTCCCTCCTTGTGTGGCCCAGTCGTCCGCATTCCAAACCGAACCGTAGATTCCCATCCCTTGATTTTTTGGGTATGGTACGCCCATATCTTCCTTGTTGGCGAACACACGTATTGGAATTCCATCTATAAGGAACCTGTCACAATATCACATTTCCAACTGATCATCAGATCGATGGGCGCCATTCAATTGGTTATAGCCTCATATCTAAGGGCTACGATGGTTCGATCGGTGTGATTATTTAAGCTGTGGGGTATCAGTTGTGAAGCCCACCAGATGAATGGTCCAGATCTCATAGATGTGGACCATTTTGTATTGTATTTGAAGCCATGTATTGAGTACGAGCTGGCAAATTGTATGAAATACAATGAAGTATTGCTACTCGATCGACATGGTTAGTGGTTGCATGGGTGAGGAATAATAATGCTTAAAAAATAGCAAAAAGATTATTCTTATGCTTTAATTAAATACAAAAGAAAGTTAGAAAAAGTGTAGTCGGCTGTGATTCTTCCCGTGCAGTGGGCCCCACGTACCAGGAACCTAAAAGATGAAGTTCCTGCGCTGGGAACCTAGGTGGGGCCCACCGTGATGTTGGTGAGACATCCATCCTGTCCATCCGTTTTGTGAGCTCATTGTATAACTTGAGCCCAAAAGTGCCCATGATCCAAGACTCAAGTGGGCCGCACTAAAGGAAAAGGTGGGTATGGAAATTCCTACCGTTGATACCTCCCAGAGCTTGAAAGTGATGTTTACATGCCAGCCATACCGTTCATGACGGAAACGGATTGGCTACTCCCACTGACATCAGCCCCGTGGCTGGTGGTCGGTGCTCTGTGGACCCAACCATGATGTATGTGTTTCATCCAATCCTTTCATCCATTTTTAAAGATAATTTTATGACTTGCATGCAAAAATGAGATGTATATAAATCTCAGGTGCACCACACCAAATGAAAACAGTAGTGATTGGATATCCATCATTAAAATCCTCCTAAGGCCCACTGTACTGTTTATATGACATCCAATATGTTGATTAGGTCATACAGGCCCAGATGAAGGGAAAAAACAAAAATAGGCTTGATCCAAAACTTTTATGGCCCCAAAATATTTTTTAATGGTCTACGCTCATTCAATACTGTTTCCTGTAATGTGGTCCACTTAATATTGGTATATACCTCATTTTTTGTCTCATACCGTAAAATGATCTGTAAAAGTATATGGACGGCATGGATGAAACAAATACATCATGGTGGGGCCTACGGAGCACTGACTATCAGCCATTGACTGTGTCAGGGGAGTAGCCAATCCGTTTCCGTTCATAACATCATCACTACTGGGATGAACTGAAAACACAAATGTATCCTGATTCAAAACTTCCGTGGCCCTACGAGTATTTTAACTGTGGAAGTTCAATCCTCACATTTTCGGCCCATTTGAGCATTAGATCTGGCTCGTTTTTATTTAGTAGTTCTAAAATGATCTCACAAAGCGGATAGACGGTGTGGATTTCTCACAAACATCACGGAGGGGCCCACCTAGGTTCCTAGCGCAGGAACTTCCTGCCAGGAAATCCGCGTCCGTTCCTGGACCAGCCTGGTTACATCGGCAAATGATCTGGACCGTCCATCTTGTCGGCCTTATTATGGGGTAAGATTGTACAAAGATCACAATATTTGACAATCCTAGCTAAATTTGATTTATCAGATAGATTGGTGGAAATTTACGTGAGCTGATCTGGAGCGTCCATCTTGTGGGCCTTGTCACGGAGGTAAGATTGTACAAAAATCACAACGTGGGACAATCATATCAGATGGGAGGATGGAAAATGACCTGATGTGGTGGCGATTCCAGAGGAGCGAGTACGTGTGAAAATCTGCGGTCGGATCGAACCAGAGCGTGTGCCGTTGCTCCCGGTTTCCGGTGCCGTTGACGTAGACATTGGTTTGAACCAGGTACGGCTCGCCGGAAACGTTACCTAGGAACTCAAAATCCAGCTCATCATGGTATGGCCCATCTGAAGACATCTGCATCACCGTTCAGATAAATCGATCAAACAGCTTAACAAAAATCCAATCTTGCGTGAGTAATCGATCGATCTGGACCGTCTATTAGGTCCATTGTATATTTCATGAGATACCATTCTCTTTTATAGCCATCCATTTTCCAAGCAATGGATTGGATGGTCAGAATTGCTCAATAAAAACGAAGATTTTAATGACAAGCAATCCATGGTGAGCCCTGAAAAATTGATGGCTCAAATTGTTGATTGGACCTGTTTTTATATAATTAATCTCAACCGTCCATTTTATAGGCATATGATGGGATAGATAGAGTGATCCGATTGGTGTGATTTTAGCATGCTAGCCCATGAAATGGGTGATCGACCTAATGCATGGTCTAGATTGATTAATTGGACAGTCCAAAATGTTCTGATGGAAGTAGTAATACTTTCTAAGAGAAAATAAGTGATGCACACGAGGTTTCAAGACAGGGTCGAGTCACATGCAACTCGTCTGAGTCAACCGGACTCAGTGATATCCAGTTGGACAGCACGAGTCAGAATTGAAAATGAGGTTGATCCGGACGAGCATCTGAGTCACGACTCGACATTGTACCTGAATCGCTCTTAAAACCATCATTACAAATGCAGGTCATGAACTTTCATTTAGTATACCAAAGAAGACTTACGTAGAATGCAGTCACGGTGCCAGCTGAGTCACCTTCAACGAGCTTTATCTGGACACTGACTCGCCCAAAAAGGTACTGCCCTTTTGACTCAAACCCACAACCTTAATACAAGAAGATAAAGTAAATGAGAGAGATTATTTTTAGACTCGGAAGATGACTCGTCCGAGTCGACTCGGACTCGTTTGGCCCTGATTCGGTTCGACAGCAGTCACACCACGAGTCTCCTGGGCAAGTCATCCACGACTCGGCCCAGTAGGGGGAGAATCGACTGGAGACTGGACGAGTCGGAGTTGCCGGGTCTTTTAAGTATGAGTGAGAGAGAGAGAGAGAGAGAGAGAGGGAGAGAACCTGAAGCGTTATCCAGCCTAAGCTGAAGTGTATCTCCTTGAGCCATGATGTGGTCGGGTGCCCAACTGGGTTGGAAGAGTTCGCTAAAGTTAGACGAAAATGCTATATTTAGAAGCGTAGCTAAACATAGCAACAGCACATTGGCGTTGATTGAGTGCATTGCAGTCCACCTCTCTCTCTCTCTCTCTCTCTCTCTGTTATCTTTCCTTCAATAGTATGGGGACCGTTGCTACGGCGACTGGCATTTATAGCCGTCCGATGCCTTGGTCGACAAGTCACATGTGACCACGTTGGGGGAGCGGATTAGGTGTTACCCGGGTAAAACCCTAGTGGGTGTTACCCTTACAGTGGGGTCCACCTTGATGACGTGTTCTATATCCATGGTGTCCATCTGTTTTTTCAGCCCATTTTAGGTTTTGTTCATGAACATTAACGATATCCAAATCTCAGGTGGACCACACCAAATGAAATAGTGGTGATTAAACACCCACCATAAAAACCTCCCAGGACTCGCTTTAACCAGATTAGTAATGTTTAGTTTCCATCCAACCCGTTGATAAGATCAAATGGACCTGGATGAAGGAAAAATATAATGATCAGCTTGAAATAAAACTTTTGTGTCCTACAAAAATCTTTCAATTGTCATTCACTATGTTTTGTAGTGGTGTGGTCCACTTCAGATTTATATGTATTTAATTTTTGGGAAAATTCTAAAATGAGCTGAAAGGACAGATGGACAGTGTGGATATACAAAAAAATATCATAAATACGGGCCTCACACGGTAAGGGTAATAGCTTTGGTGTCACCCGGTAATCCGCTCCCCCACCCACTTAGACAGTTAGACGGGAAGTGGATTGCGTCCGAACCCGGGTTGGACAGTAAACTTTCCAACCAGAATTCCTGTAGAGCCCACCTTTATATATCTGTTTATCCATGCCGTCCATCCATTTTAGAAAATCATTTTGACATATGGGCCCAAAATTGAAGTAGATCCAACGCTTAAGTAGACCAAACTAGAGATGATTCTTTCAATTAATGCATATTGCATTTAATGCTTTATACATTTAATGCAACCCAAGCTCATCTCTGGTGTGGTCCACTTGAGGGTTGGATATGCTTCATTTTTTATATCATATCTTAAAATGATACGATAAAATGAATGGACGGCGTGGATAAACATATACATCATGGTGGGACCCACAGGAGCTCTTGTCGGACGGCTTATGCACATCCCGTTGGACGCCTGGTCGGATATATTGTGGGGGTCATGTGGGGATCCCTTTTGCTGAATTGGCAGTTATAGTGGGAGAGAAGGATAGAAGGTGGTGGGGCCCACTGTGCCACGTCGGTCCAGTGCACAGTCACTCAATGGGGCTTGTTATTTTAGGGGATCGAATGTAGAACAGCTGTTGGAAGGGGGAATCGATGAGCTGTTTTCCATCTTAATCGTGTGCTTTTGTGAGGGTGGCTGTTTCCAATTCGAATTTTAATCTTACTCACACACTCTAACTCGCGACACACGTGTGCGTGATCTAAGATCCACCCAATTGCCCATCACTGATATGGACGGTCAGCCGGCATAATTTTTTTTTTTCTTTTACCGTCTATCTTTCTCTATAAATCAAGTGGTTAGAATTGTCCACGTCTGTTGGTATTAGGAGATAATCACGTCCGTGCTGGGGTCCACCTGTTGAACGGCTCGAGTCTTGCATGGAAGTGCTCCGTTCATAACCTCCCAAACTCTGTGGAGTCCACCATGTTGTATATATAAATCCAATCCGTCCATTAGGTGATAACACTTATTCGAACGGTAGATTCAAAATATTAATCGGACAGAGAATTTCTGTGGGCTACAACACTGTGAATACTGTAAAATAGCTCCTAAAACCTCTAAGTTTACTTCGTGTGGTCCACTGAGTTTTCGATCATGCTAAATTTTTGCATTTTCACTTCATCCTGGAGAGTTGAATCTGATTAAATGGTTCGATGAAAGACATTAACTGTGGTGGCCTCACAAACAAACCTATTGAGTGGCATCCCATTCCACGTTGTTCCTTGCTGTGTGCTCCACCTGCCTTTTGGATCTGTCTGATTTTTCTCTCCTATGATTTAGAATAGATGATGGAAGCTGATGAACAGAGTGGATGTTACATATAAGATATGGTGGGCCCCACATATCTTGGGTGTAATACGCGCTGCATAAAGCAGGTGTTGCAGAGTATTCCGATCCATTCATATTGCGTGCGAGTAAGACAAAAGTACCCCGTTTTCAATCGCAAAAATATGTTGTATAATGTCTATCTTGCGAGTGGAGTGTAATGCGCACCTAGGCAGTAGGCAGGAGGCAAATGCACCCCTTAAGAATATGACGAAAATACCCTTTCTTTCCCCGGTCTGTTCTCTGAGAAATAAGAAGTTGATAAAAAATCCTATGGTGTCTGATCGGTGACGTACAATTGTACACTAACCAACAGCCCACATTGAACGGGCAAAAGTCTCCTCATCGAATGGTTAGGATCGCCTCGTAACATCATTTTCGACCCGTAAACCTTGTCTTGAGGTCCACACGTAATGAACAGCTTGGATCTCTTGCACGTATCAAACTGAAAATGTCCTGTGAAAATCTGGCTAATCAAACGATCCTAACCATTCGATTAGTGGTTGTCAAATGAATAGTAAAAACTGAAGCAGTCAGCGGTCCAGAAAAGTGAAATCAGAGGGTCAATATCGCTCCATCAGTATCAATTTCAGGCCATGTTCCATCCAAACTGGGTCCTACATATTGGGCGGTTTTCACTGTTCTGGCAGCCGTCCATGTAGGCCAGTACGGTTGTTGAGACTCCCCAGCTTAGAAACTGGCGACAACATCACTATAATCTGTCCCATGGAAAAATCGACGGGCCCACTAACATGCCAGCGGACCTCGAGCACTTGGCATTGCAAATCATGGGCGTGGATTCAGTCAACTCGTGGCTGTGGGTCCTACCTTAATGCATGTATTATATATCCACGCCGTCCATCTACTTTTCCAGCTTATTTCAGTCCGTTCGTTAAAAAATGAAGTAGATCCATATCTCAGTTGAACCACACCATAGGAAACAGTGGTAATTGAACGCCTGCCATAAAAAACTTCCTAGGGCCCACATTAACCTGTATTTTCCATCCATCCAGTTTATAAGGTCAAACGGATCTGGATGAAGGGAAAATACAAATACCAGCCTCATCCAAAACTTTTGTGGCCCACGGGAAATTTGTAACGGTTAATTACTATTGTTTCCTGTGGTGTGGTCCACGTTAGATTTGGATATGCTTCTTTGTTGGGCCCCTTTATAAAATTAGTCGGGCTGAGTGTGATGGTTGATACGCATGCGCATAGAGATTACTTTAGAAACTGAATACGTATCAAATAAGAAATTTAAATTAAACCGTTCAGTTTATGTTTCCCACTTTAGATGTAACATGAACCAAAAATTATACTTATTTGATTATCTAACTATTGGATTTGTGGACACTAATTGGACGGTAAAAAATGAAAAAAAATATTTAATGGTCCTATTTCAACGATTTGGATGCCTTGGTTTCCACGATTTAAACGGTTTAATTTGCGTTAATGTATGCCGCGTGTTCAATTTGTGAGCGCCTGCGTATCATGCATCGTACTCTTCCAGAGTATCGAATAATTCCCCTCCATTTATATGAAGAAAAACGGATTGCTTGGATGTTGAGATGATGGGAGGGTCCGTTGAAAGCAAGATGCTTTGATTTAATACCATTACCATATTAAGTGGAGATGGGAATCAATGGATGGCCATGAGTGGCAGTGGGATCCAGTTTTCATATTGGGTAGTGCTGAAACCATTGATAAGGCATGTTCCACGTGTCACCCCACGGCCTGAATTTTTGGGTGGTATGTTTATTAGGTGGGCCAATCCCTTATGGGCCCAACGAAGGATCAGGCCAGACCCCTCGTCAGGTGGGGGCCCGGATTGGGTACTACAACCGGACATAGTTAGAGACCGATGGTCCTGTCAGGGGCTTTGTGGGCCACTATGATATATGTGTTTTATCCAAACCGTCCATCTATTTTGAAAGATCATTTGAGGGCATGGACCCAAAAAGGAGGCAGATCCAAGGTTAGAGTGGACCACACCACAGGAAGCCGTAGTAACAGTGACCCCACCGTTGAAACTTTCTTAGAGCCCACCATGATGTTTATTTTCCATCTGTTCATGAGGTCACATAAAACTGGATAAAGGAAAAACATAAATATCAGTTTAATCCAAACTTTTGCTCTCTTAGATGTTTTCAGCTGTGGGCATTCAATCCTCACTGTTTCTTGTAGTGTGGTCCACTTGAGCATTCTATCTGCCTTATTTTTGGACCTATTATTTAAATTGATTTTTTAAAATAAATGGACAGCATGGATAAAATACATACATCACGGTGGGCCCCACAGAGCCCCTGATAAGGCCGTCCGTCTCTAGCTAGTTCGTTGGTTTTACAAATGCTCCTTTTTTAACACGCTTGGCCTACTTAATGAATGAACC
This sequence comes from Magnolia changhungtana, assembly GCA_030180095.1. Lineage (NCBI taxonomy): Eukaryota > Viridiplantae > Streptophyta > Magnoliopsida > Magnoliales > Magnoliaceae > Magnolia > Magnolia changhungtana. The sequence continues at coordinate 4,208,467 of JASAUF010000662.1, forward strand.
AGATTGATTTTTAGAAGTTCGCTACGTGTACACGCGCGTGCATCGCATACAATCTAGATTCCGCAGTGCCAATGTGACATACCAGTGCAATCTCCATGCTCCATCAGGTGGGACCGACCTTGATGATGGTTTCACACACAAAAAAATAAAAATAAAAATAAAAATGCTCTTTTCATCAGGTGGGCCATAATGTTAGGAACATGTGGACGACTGAGAAGAACTTTGACCAAGTTCACTCTCACTCTGCTTTATTTCGTAAACTTTTGCTCACCTGATGATGCAAGACAATTAACCACTTGCTCTAAAAGCTTAAACTGTTAGAGTGTAGCGAATTAATCCTGTTTTCTCATAGCCCAGGCCCACATCGCATGGGTTAGGACCTCGGTTGAACCTCCCTTATGGGCTCGTGGGCCCTAAATCACATGCGCAACCCACCCGAGTGGGTCCCCGCACCCTACGGGCTACCCCACTCGAGCCCGGTGTGAAATGCACTTTTAATCACCCTCGGTGAGTAGTCTCGAACACGATACCTGTCCCGTGGGCCCCAAATTACATGGGTCACCCACCCCGAGTGTGTCCTCGCATCTCACAGGCTACCCCACTCGAACCCGGTGTGAAAATGCTCCTGCATTAATCACTCCCGATGAGGAGTCTCGAACACAAGATCTCATACTCTGATACTAATTTGATGTAGGACATGAAATTTTAAACATGATATGCGAGATTCCAGGCTTTAGATCATACTAGTTCAAAACAATCACACAAAATTCCACATCCCACATAAAGTCAAATACTCAATCAATGGGAATCTATGCGGGTCCAAGCCTACACATGCTATGGCTGGATCAATTAAAATTATAGACCGAGCAATACTCGAAGAAGAGTAAATTCACCCACACATGCACGGAAATAATTTTCTCAATCCAAGGGATTCACATGTTTTAATTCGGAAAACCCTTGGGCTAGGGTTAGGGAAATCAGGTAAGAGAGAAGTGCAAGTGATGAGAGAGTGAATCTGAAAGCTGCTCGCATGTATGGACAACAGGCCACGCTTGACGCACGTGCGTTGAGGGCAGTCCGCATGTGTGTGGGGCCCACGAACCCAAAAACCCCAAATTTGATACAGGACATGAAATTTTAAACATGATATGCGAGATTCCAGGCTTTAGATCATATTAGTTCAAAACAATCACACAAAATTCCACATCCCACATAAAGTCAAGTACTCAATCAATGGGAATCTATGCGGGTCCAAGCCTACACATGCTAGGGCTGAATCAATTAAAATTATAGACCAAGCAATACTCGAAGAAGAGTAGATTCAGTCACACATGCACAAAAATAATTTTCTCAATCCAATTCAGAAAACCCTTGGGTTAAGGTTAGGGAAATCGGGTAAGAGAGAAGTGAAAGAGATGAGAGAGTGAATCTGAAAGCCGCTAGCGCGTGTGGACAACAGGCCACGCCTGACGCACGTGCGTTGAGGGCAGTTCGCATGTATGTGGGGCCAACGAACCCAAAAACTCCAAATTTGATGCAGGACATGAAATTTTAAACATGATATGTGAGATTCCAGGCTTTAGATCATACTAGTTCAAAACAATCATATAAAATTCTACATCTCACATAAAGTCAAGTACTCAATCAATGGGAATCTATACGGGTCCAAGCCTACAGATGCTAGGGCTGGATCAATTAAAATTATAGACCAAGCAATACTCGAAGAAGAGTAGATTCAGCCACACATGCACAGAAATAATTTTCTCAATCCAAGGGATTCACAAGTTTTAATTCGGAAAACCCTTGAGTTAGGGTTAGAGAAATCAGGTAAGAGAGAAGTGAAAGATATGAGAGAGTGAACCTGAAAGCCACTCGCGCGTGTGGACAATAGGCCATGCCTAACGCACGTACGTTGAGGGCAGTCCGCATGTGTGTGGGGCCCACGAACCCAAAAACCCCAAATTTGATGCAGGACATGAAATTTTAAACATGATATACGAGATTCCAGGCTTTAGATCATACTAGTTCAAAATAATCACACAAAATTCCGCATCCCACGCAAAGTCAAGCACTCAATCAAGGGGAATTTATGCAGGTCCGAGCTTACACATGCTAGGGTTAGATCAATTAAAATTATAAACCAAGCAATACTCAAAGGAGAGTAGATTCAGCCACACATATACAAGAATAATTTTCCCAATCCAAGGGATTCACAAGTTTCAATTCGGGAAAACTTGGGTTGGAAAAAAAGGCAAAGAAATTGAGAGTTTAAGACAGTCTAGGGTCATGGTTAGGGAAATTAGGTAAGAGAGGAGTGAAAGAGAGGAGAGAGTGAACCTGAAGGCCGCCCACGCGTGTGAACAGCAGGCCACGCCTAACGCACGTGCACTGAGGGCAATCCGCACGTGTGTGGGGCACACGAACCCAAAAACTTTCTCCTTGTGGAGTTTCGATCTGATCTAATGTACGGTCCGTGCGTGGTGCGCCACAGAAGTTTCAGCCCTCCTGCAGAGCCAAATTCTAGAAATTTGCTGTAGAAAAGGAACGACTGCAAAATAACGATAAATTTGCAGGTGGAATGACTATTGGAGAAGAGGAATATGAGTGGTAGAAGGTGAGGGCAAATCGAGATGGGTGTGTTTTTGCACCACAGTAATTAACTTTTTTAAGAAGGGAGGGTTTCGCACTCAAATGGATTTTCACAAATCGGAGAGGAGCAGGAAAACACATAAATTTTATTCAATCATTAATGAGCAAAAGGACTACAAGGGGTGTCTATTTATAATAAAATTCTATACTCCAAAACTTGCGCCATGTGCGCACCCTATCACTTAGAGACGAAGTAATAAAAAATAACAAATAATCAAAGCAATCTAAACCGTCCATGATATTCTTAATAACAATAATACAAGTACTATGTCACATAGGGTAGTAGGCCACGATCATGAGATCCAATGATGAGATCTACATGATGATCGGGTCCACCCTAAGGAACCAAAACACAGTCCTCTAAGTAGGAGGCCCTCCATAGATGCCGTCATCGATTCAAATCGAAGGTGGGGCCCTCCTTACGTACGTGCGTAAAGGGGGTATGCGTGTGCACGAGATGTCCCCATCAACTCTCCCCGGCTGCGAAGATTTCACCACTGGTAAAATAAAACTCTTGAACCGCTCCAAGATGTCAGGATCAAGTCTCTTAAGCTCCTCCTCAGTGAGCCACATACTGTCTGAAGCTGGGTGTGACTTCCACTTGACCAGGAACTTTTAAAATCCACCATCTAACGTTGATGTTATCTGATGGTCTAGAATTTCCTCTATCTCCTCTCTAGGTGTGGGAATGGTAGGTACGTGATGTAGAGGCTGGGAAGTTAGGTCGGGAGGGGGCCATGGATCAAGGAAAAGGTCCGGGGAATCAAGATAGTTAGGTGATAGGTTGGACAATGTATCAGTGGTCCCTTGAAATGCAACTAGATCTTCCACATTGAATGCGTAACTAATTCCCATGGAAGGTGGAAGATCTACCACATATGTATTGAGACCGTTTCATTTAATAATTTTGAATGGTCCAACGTTACACGCATGTAATTTATGAACGGCTCCCTGAAGGTACCGTTCTGGCCCAATGCAGACCATCACAGAGTCAAATGGCCTACATTGAATTCCTTAAAATGTTTATGTTAGTCTGTAGAAAGTTTGTAATGTTCATTACTAGCAGTGATCTTTTTCCTGATTTCTTGATGCAATGAGTGACTATGATGTGCAAAGGACTCTGCAGACTCTAATGGCCTATGACAATGACATAGGGACAAGATCAATAGGCTTCCTAGGTTTATAACTAGTAACGACTTTAAAAGGACTTAAACGTGTGGACCTATTGATAGAACTATTAAATGTAAATTCGGTTATAGGTAGTGTGGTGTCCCATATCTTGGTGTACTCCCCCACTAAATACTTGAGTAAATTTTCCAGACTCTTATTGACCACCTTAGACAGGTTTGGTAGAGTCGCCCTAGGGACTAAATCAATGGCGTATTGTATATCCTTCATAGGGGGAAGCTCATCCACTAGATCATCGGGAAAGACATCACAAAACTCATCCACTATCGGAATGGCCTCAGTGGGTAACTCTGCACTAGTCTTTGGTGCAATTTCTATAAGACCCGTATCCTAGCCGCACCTGGGTAGCAGAATCCCACCGATCAAGTTCGCAACCTTCGACCCTTCTCTCGCGACAAAGTCATACGCCGTTAACCCGAGTCGATGGAGAGACTTGTACCATTGGACTTCGCCGCGATTCCTCCGCGACTCACGCGCCAAGTGAAAATAAGGAGAGATGTGGGCTTAAGACGTTCTTTGCGAGGAAAACGCCCACGTTGCGAAACCCAAGAGAATCTCAACGGATGTCACATCAATCACCCATCAATCAATCCCATCATGTCAAGTACACATCAACTTTTCACCTTTCCCAAGCAAGCCTCAAAAGTCAAAAAGTTCTTACAACACACATGCTTTCTTACACCATTTGCCAAAAAAGTCAAGAAAAGGGGCTCTTACACCCCATCACACCACATCCATCATACCACATCCATCACTCCTCTTTCTTTACAACCCTCTCTCTCTTCATTTGCAAATCCATTCCCAAGCAAGAGAGAGAGAGAGCACCATACGTATGAGCCATTCCCAAACCTTCCAAGAGAACCACAAGTGTGGCCCACCTCTTCCAACCCTTCCATCTTCCATCTCAATCATCCATTCCTCATCTCCTCCATTGAAATCGAAGCCAAGGAGCTAAGGAACCCATAGGAGCAAGAAGATCGAACGGTGGGTGCTTGATAGGAGTAGTTTTTCATGTTTTTTTAGGAGGGGCCAAGTGAGGCCAACCGATCAATGGTTGGGATCTCACTTGGGGCCCTAAGATGTGGCCGATGGCCCACCTTGATCATCATGATCATTCCATGATGGGGCCAATCTCCATGGACCCCATCATGATGTTTATTTTTTTTGTTGATAAGGGTCATCTAGACCGTCTATCTTATTGGAGAAGGAATCTCCACCGTTGGATTGTGATTTAATGGACCCACATGTAGTGGGATCCACCTTGATGTATGTTGAATGCAAGACGGACCCATAATGGCGGGGCCCCTCCATCCTCACCGATCTCCCTCTACCTCTCTCTCTCCCCTTTCTTTTATGTTTTGTGTGATGATTTGGCCGTGTGGCCCACTTGGACAGACCCCACCATGAAGCATATATTTAACCCAAGTCACTTGTTGTTGGGGCCCACTCTACATGTATTGGATTGACAACATCCATCATCAGCGGCCCACCTGAGTAGGCCCACTCCATGTAAATTTGGAGCTGCAAACCGTCCAGCGTCCCTGGACGCTGGACGCCATTTGGAAAACACAAATATCAGCTTGTTTCTAAGCTTTTGGGTGGCTCCCGTGTATAGGCCCCACCTTGTTGTATGTGTTCAATCCACGCCGTCCATCCCCTCCACAAGAATGTTTCTAGCGTTGAGCCGAAAGATGAGGTCGATCCAATACTCAGGCGGGCCGTACCATAGAAAACGGTATCCCCTACCGTTCAAAACTTCTAAGACCCACCATACCTCAACCATACATCAAAAAAATTCGACCTTTGGACTCCTTTGATGTATTCCGGGCCCAAGAATGCAATGGGCGGAGTGGATTCTCCGGTAGTGGGCCCCACATACCATTTTCTGCAATAAAATAGAAATAAAAAAAAAAGAGAGAGAGAAGCAGAGGCTGCTGCCTCTGTTGTGTCAGGCGGGCGCAGGCAGCGCCTGCGCGCTGGTTTGGGCGGACGGACAGGGCCACCCACGGCCCCTGTCGTGGGCCCCACCATGATGTATATGTGTCATCCATTCCGTCCATTAGGTGGATCCCTCCATGGAGTAGACCCCCTCCAAAGATCGGCCCGATCCGAGTCACGGATGGCCCACACCAAAGAAAACAGTGAGAATTCAAGGCCTGCCATTGAAACGTTTTTGGGGCCCACAGAAGTCTCGGATCAAGCTGAAATTTTTTATTACCCTTCATCTAGGTCTGCGTGACCTTATGAACGGATTGGATGGCATGTAAACATTGAGGTGGGCCCCACTTGAGACCCACTATGATGTATGTGTTCCACTCCACCGTCCGCTGGACGGTGGAGCCCCCTGTATTGTATGTGTTTTCCCACCGTCCAGTGGACGGTGGGTGTGAGGAACGTGTGCGTGCGTGTGTGTGCATGCGTGTGTACGTGGTGCGTGTGCTGTGAGTGTGTGTATATATATACATATATATATATATAAATGTGTGCATATATATATATACACATTATGGTGGGCCCGCATGTGGACCCCACCATGATGCACATGTGGCATCCAATACGTTTATCCATTTGGAAATATCATCTTATGGCTTGAGTTAAAAGAATGAGGTGGATCTAAACTTCATGTGGGCCCACTTTGATGTCTGGTTGAGGCCCACCTTGATATACTTAAAGGCCCATGGGTTAAGGCCCCTTGAGATGTGTTAGGGCCTATGGGTTAAGGCCCATTCGATGTACGTATGGGGCCCAATTGGTGTGGCCCATCTGATACACATATGACCCATGAGGTTAGGACCATTTGATGTACTATAGAGGCCACGGGCTACGACCCATTGCAATGCACTTAGGGCCCATTGGTGCGGCCCATTCCGATGTGGCCCTCTTGATGAATATAAGGCCCATGTGTTATGGCCCATTCGATGTATTTAATCAATGGGATGTACCTAAGGTCCATTGCAATGTGTGATCCATACATGGTTATGTAATGATGATTACGATTATAATGCCTTGGGAGCGATTTTGCACGTCCACATCGCACGTATAGTGTTGGTTAAATGTCCGCATTATGACTCTCCCTAAACAATGATAGGCCCATATCGGTTGTGTGTAGGCCGTTCATGTCTAGGTCATTCTGCGTTGCAAGAGTAGTTCATTACTTCATAACATGTGTAGTATAGTTCCATGATTATGATCATACGCATCATATGTATGCTTGACAAGAAGTACCGATCATAGCATATGCCCTATGTTTAGTTAGCATTCCGATTAGGCGGTGTTCAAACAACCCACATGAGCGCACGAGACGCGCAGATCTCTGCATGACCTGGATAGTGTGATTCATGCATTCGCATTGTGTGATATAGTTACTATACGCCCCTAACGACATTTATTATTATTATCGTTTTTCGTGGATTGGATACCTGGGAAATTTTGTTCTACATTTGGGCCTTTATAGATACAACTACTGGGTGAAAGTCCCTAAACCCTTATGGGTAAAAAGAGGTTGACTCCAACGTCAGAGAGTGGGTGCACGAGCGCCAAGTGCGACGATTACTAGATGGTTGCGCTTTCCACCGTGTCGTGGTCTGGGTTGGAAGGGGTACGCCTTCCGCCCGAGAGGAGGGGGCAATGCTAGGGCCGAGTTTGACCGGCCGAGGAATGGGTCCGCTATCGACTCCCGAGCCCGATATTAAGGTAGTGAGGTCTCTTCCACTTACCTTATTACGCGCGATGGGGCGGCTGCGGTTTAGAGTGTACTAGACCCCGGTGATATCCCGATTTTGAGCTGTCACCGATATGTGGACTTAGATGAGGATTTGTATGCTTGAGTTGCATTTCGCACGCATGGCCTTGGTATGGCCGACATCATTCATGCCTTGCATCGCATAGCCTTGGTACGGCTAGTGGTATTCATGGACTCGTCGGCATGTTCCGCATTACTCGATACTTCATAACCGCATTACTATGCACACACTTTCACCACCCTCTAAGCTTTCTATGCTTATGCACGACCGCTGCCTCGTGCAGTGATGCGTGGTCGCAGCCGTGAAAGGCGAGCGGGCCGGCATCTTTTGGAGTTGTTCATTCCCATTGTATTTCCTTTATGCTCATTGTACTTGTAAAGTTTTTGATCATAGTGGAAATGTGATGGAGTTTTTGGTTGTTGTTTGTGGGTTATGCCTTTGGTTATGCTTATTACAAATTAAACGGATGCTGAAAATCCTCCTTGTAGCATCCCAGATCGACTGGCCACGGCGTATGGGGCATCGGGAGCCGAGAATGGGGTTCTACGGAGGCTGTTGGCGCCGGATTCGGCGATCCGGAATTTTGTGAGCCCGGTTTCCGAGTTTGGGGCGTGACACTTTCCCTAGCCACAAGGGCGTACACCATCAATTTCGACTCAGTCTCTCGCTCAAAGTCTTTGGTATTTAGAATATGGAGAGGCTTAGACTTGGACTTCGATTCCTCAACTAACCTCAAGTGATAAGAGAAATAGAGGTATTTTTCCTTAAGAGTTTCTTTCATTTATCCCCAGTGGACTATTAGGGATTCCCTCAACCTCTCTTTCTTTCGCTTCACAGTAGCCCAAAACCTCTTTGCTTGGACCACAAGCTTCATCTTGGCAAATCGGACTCGACGAGTGTTTGACATGTCGTACCACTCAAAATAGTGGTCCATATCCGCCAACCAATCTGGAAAAGCTTTAGCTCAAGTGGCCACTAAATGTAAGGGTCTCTACTCTAACTCTCTTGAGGAGTTGCACATCTGAGTCATAATGATCATGATGCCCCTCGCGGGTTTGGCACGGGTGCACGCCCATGTCTTATTCTTTGGCCACCCCCATTCCCTTGTCTATCCTCCTGACCACCTGCCTGAGATTGGACATCTTCCCCAATAACGGGGTTTGCCCAGGCGGAGATCTCTAATTGGGTAACATGCACATTAAGCTGATCCTAGCGTTGGTCAATATATTGTTTCAAGCGCCTACCCAAAGACTCAAACTGCCGAGTTATGTTGTCTATTAACTCTTATAATTGCTCCATGTCTAGTGCAGGGTGCAACCCAAAATTGCGACCAGTACGTGTGGGCATACAACTACCCGCTCAACTCAAAGGTCCTCTAATACAACTATATGTGTCTAAATGAGACTAAATGCTCCTATAGGACTTTATATGAGGGAAACTACGCAACGCTCCTAAAATTTTAGCAACATAACTGTCCAAACAGTTTGTTAACAAAAAATTCAGCAATGAAAATTGGGGAATTTCTGACAATAGAAAATTCTGCAGTCTATGTTGTGAATGATGGGTCATAAACAACCTTATATGATGAAATTCAATGCAAAATAAATGCGAGTAGACTAAACCCTAAACATGTAATGCAATCCTTTATGAAAAACCTAAGCTCTGATACCAAATTTGATACAGGACAATTAACCACTTGTTCTAAAAGCTCGAATTGTTAAAGCGTGACGAATTAATCCCTTTATCTCATAGCCCAGGACCCACATTGCATGGGTTAGGACCTCGGTCGAACCCCCCCTCGTGTGCTCGTGAGCCCCAAATCACATGGGTAGCCCACCCCAAGTATGTTCCCACATCCCACAGGCTATCCCACTCAAGTCCGGTATGAAATGTGCATTTAATCACCCTCAGCGAGGAGTCTCAAACATGAGACCTCCTCTGTGGGCCCCAAATCACATGGGTCACCCACCCCGAGTGTGTTCCTGCATTCCACGGGCGACCCCACTCGAACTCGGTGTGAAAATGCTCCTGCATTACCTGATTAATGTATCGAGCTGATTCTTGGATTGGTGTACCTGGATACTGGGCTCCACCTAATGGATGGATGATTCCACACCTACTTGCCACGCTGGCGTGTGCTTAAGCTTCCTTAGACACGCGTGTGAGTTTAGCAAAGCTGATGAACGTTCTTGCAACTAATCCTCGCACCTAACTCGCTTTACTTGCTGTCATCACCCTACACATGATACCTAATAAGAGATCCGGGTCTCTCATCAGTGGCCCCACTATACCTCAGAGCACTCATACAAACACACCCACTAACTGAACAGAAAAAAATAACTCTCAGGTTGGAATATTCCTAACCTTCGATCAGTATTCCAATAGTTCAACCTTTATTATTATTATATTTTTAGAATTTTTTAAATAAATACCTAATTACTACGTAGTTTACATTCTGGTACCTTCTTCAAACAACTACTTCATTAAAAGATATAATTATCAATATACTACCTTCCCTAACTTTTCAAACCCTCTATAACTATTCCAGTTATCTTTATTATTATTATTATTTTAGAATTTTTCAAAAAATACATAGTAATTACATTCCGATACCTTTTTGAAACAACTTCCTTATCAAAGAATATAATTATTAATCTACTACCTTCCTTAGCATTCCAAACCTTCAATCAGTACTTCAGTTCAACCTTCATTATTATTATTATTACTTTTAGAATTTTTCAAAAAAATACCTAATTATTATGTAGTTTACATTCCGATACCTTTTTCAAACAACTACCTCATTAAAAGATATAATTATCAATCTACTACCTTCCTTAACGTTCCAAACCTTCGATTAGTATTCTAGTTCAACCTTTATTATTATTATTATTTTTCAAAAAAATACCTCATTATTATGTAGTTTACATTTCGGTACCTTTTTCAAACAACTACCTCATCAAAAGATATAATTATTGTTATGGGTAAAAATATACTGACTAAAGAGAAGAGGTTAACTCGGACATCTCGGCGGGACACGAGGTTGGGCAGCACCAGTCATGACCAATGAGCTCCTCAATGGCTAAGGAAGAGAGGTTGGTCAAAACTACCTTAGCCTCGTCAGCTTGGCATACCACTCCCAAGTCAGCTCGGCCTCGTCAGGTTAGGTCGGCCTCGTCAGGTTCACGATGGTCCCCGCCAGGTCGGCTTGACCTCGTTAGGTAGGCTTGGCCTTGTTGAGTTCACGATGGTCCTTGCTAGGTCAGCTCGGCCTCATCAGGTTCACGATGGTCCCCGCCAGGTCGGCTCGGCCTCGTCAAGTAGGCTCGGCCTCATCAGTTTCATGATGATCCCCGCCAAGTCGGCTTGGCCTTGTCAGGTTCACGATGATCCCCGCGAGGTCGGCTCGGCCTCTTCAAGTTAATGATGGTCCCCGCTAGGTCGGCTCGGCCTTGTTGGGTTGACGATGGTCCCTGCCAGGTCGGCTCAGCCTCGTCAGGTCGGTTCGGCCATAGACCTCAGCCTCAGCCATCTGCCTCGACTTTCTTGGGGTTCGATCACTTAATCTTATCTTCACCAAAGAGCGTGCGAAACGTCCACTGAACGCACGCCTATAATTCAGGAAACGTCTTCACCCACGTAATCTACTCTCACCATATAAATAGAGGACCTATCTACGATGAAAGGTACGCAAAATCTCCTGCCCAAAACCCCTTATACACGACCAGACTCGGATTCCTAGCCTGAGTTTGGCATCGAAGGGTCCCTTGCTCTAGTCGGGGTCTTCTTTGTTCCTTTCCTGTGCAGGTGCTCAGAGGTCGGAGGAGGAAAGCCCAGATTTATGCATCAACATTTTAGCATCGTCTGTGGGAACGACATCAAAGCCATTCTTGCTTTACCAAAAAACCACAATGGCAAAAGGTAAGAAGAGAACTCTAGCTGTCATTGTTGCAGTCATCCCAAGTCTTCCTGAATCATCTGCTGCAATCATTCCAGCTCTTCCTGAATCATCGGTCGAGCAGAGTACCCAGCCCTACTAGTAGTGGGTCGACTCTACTCTCGCAGCGCCCGCTCCCCGATCTCGCACCCAGGGGGGTCGATTAGTCTCCTTGGAGAACCGAGTCGAAGCCTTGAATAAAAACATGAATAGACTTATGCAACTCTTGAAGAGACAGAATCCACTCCTCAATCGCAATGCAAAGGAGGGTGATGCTACTACATCACCTCAAGTTTCGATCAATTCGCAGAGAAACATGCAACCTCCCGAGCTATCAGCCCAGACTCTTTCCCACACTTCGAGGGCAGCCACGCTAATAGATTCCGACTGCACCCAGTGCTAAAGAGGAAGAGTTGTGGAAAAGTCCCCGAAACAATGGCCGAGAACGAGGGTCCTTGGGAGACAAAGCTCAGGAAACTTCGAGAGCAGATCAACGACATCAGACAAGTCCACTATGCCCGAGTGCCAATCTTAGTAGAGGCCACGTTTAGAGAAACTAAACCACCATTCACCGACGACACTATGGCGTCTCCACTTCCACCCAGGTTCCGAATGCCGCAAATGACCCCTTATTTTGGAACCACAGACCCGGCCGAGTATATTGAGTCCTTCAAAGCCTGGATGGAGCTTCATGGCGCCGCAGCCCCCGTGATGTGTCGAGCATTCTCCCTGACCTTATCAGGAGTTGCTCGACAGTGGTTCAGGCAGCTAAAGCCGAGGTCTATCAGTTCCTTTTAGCAGCTTAGCAAAGCTTTCCTCACACATTTCATCGGTGGGAGAGATAGAAGGAAATCGTCAACTCATCTTCTCACGATCAAGTAGAAGGAGGACGAGCTGTTAAGTGATTATCTCATCTGTTTCAATGTCGAAGCTATCCAAGTAAACGATTATTCCGACCAGATTTCTTTGACCACCATAGTGGCCGGCCTCAAATAAGGAAAGTTCTTCTTCTCTATTGGTAAGAATTCCCCGACTACCATCGCCGACCTACTTAATCGAGCTCATAAATATTCCAATGCTGAGGAGCTCTTTAATTCACAAAGAGCTGCTCGAAAAAGAAACAATTCGGTGGAGGATAGAAAGCGAAGGGAAGAAGGGGAACACTCTTCAGTTAATGCAAAAGAAAGAAAGAAAATGACCAAGACCAAGGTCAGCATACTAACCGACATCTAGAAAGTCACTTCCATCAGTACACTCCCTTGAACACTAAGCTGAAGTAAATGTTGGAAGAACTCGAGCTAAGCAAGGAAACCTGACGACCGAGCTGAATAACAAAGCTCAGTAATAAGGCTCATCGGCCAACTCCGACCTCAACATCAAATATTGAGTGACGTATCGACTAAAAGACATGAGGGGCTCTTACCCCGCCTATGGGATGCTGAACGCTTGAATATCTACTACCCCCAGGTCAGCTCGGCCTCATCAAGTCAGCTTGACCTCGTCAAGTCAACTCGCGACACGACCACCATGCTTTCTACTGTTCGATGATTTTTACAATAAAAAAACTTCCTCAGGTCAGGAGAGGAGAACTTGTTTCAAAATTTTGACTATCCGATCTGAAAAATTAACTATAAAGACATCCCTTAGTGTAAGGGAAAAAAGTCAACTACCATGAATTCTACTATGGAAGAGCTTCCCTAGATCGGGAAGAAAATCTCTCTTTCTACAATCCGAGCTACACGAACTACTGAGGACTTCTCTTAGTGTAAGGAAAAAATAGTCCTCACTAGTCGTCCGTGAAATGGTGGTAAAGACCGCACTAGTTGAAGAAGGAATATGACAATATGTCCTAGAGGGGGGTGATTAGGACTTATTAAAGTTTTTATGATTTATTTAAAAATCCTACTTCACTAATCCTGTGATCATGCAATTATTAGGATTCTCAAATATAACTCTACTGGCTTCCAAGCTTGGTAGAGGATTCAATCACAAACTATTTTAGAGATAAGCAGTATGCAAGCTAGCTTATAATGGATATGACTGTGTAGGTGTGTGTGGTGTGATCAAATGTTCAGATATGGAAGTATTATAGTAAATCACACAATCATAAGAATAACAATCTCAAACACAGCCATTTTTATAGTAGTTCGACGATAAGTCTACTTCACTCCCGGTAACCGCACTCAACCCTTGAGTGTACCAGATTTCACTAAGGAGGTTTCACAGCGGTTCACCTTTAACCTAAGGTTTTAAATCAGGTTCACCTTCAACCTTTACAACCTACACTGAGGCTGACTGTTTATGCTCTCACGAGCAAGGGTCAACACAATGCACCCACTTTTAGGCACACTGACTAAGGATCTTCCATAAGACCCTACTGGAGGTTTCTACACGGTTGACCTCAAACCCTAAGGTTTTACACGGTTCACCTCAAACCTAAGGTTTTGTGCGGTTCACCTCAAACCCAGAGTTTTACTGGTTCACTCTTAACCAGATGTTTATGCTCTCTACAGAACAAGGGTCCACACAACGCACCCACCATGTACACTCCCGCCGGAGGCCTCTTTGAGGACTTCAAAGGGTGAAAACCACTTAAGACCCAATCTTAGAAAGGAATGATCACAAGTGTCCTCTTAGATTCTGGATACTTACAAATAAATTGATGAGTCCCGTTTAACACAATGCTGAAGATCTCCTCCTCCTTGTTGACGAAGAGTCTTTTGCTCCTTTGATCCGCAACACAAAATGATGTACCAATACTTGGCTTCGGGGTGGGTCAAGGTGAAGATGAAATCCTACTCTCAAAATATTTTCCTATCAGGAAGATAGAGCGATTCCAATCTTATGCATTCAAGGCATCCCAGCTTAATGATTTGCCATTAAAGTAGTAGCTGGAGGATCCTTGAATGCGGAAGTTCATTCCCCAATCCACTCTATTGAATGTCAATGATGAGGGTGGATTGGAGGATGAACTCTCTTGAGAGAAAGGGCTTTGGATATGAGATATAAGTTGAAACACACAAAAGCTCTCTCTTCTTTCTCTCACAACAATAAAAGACAAGTCCTCTATATATAGGCAAAAAGTTCCAACGAATATAAAATGATAACATTTATGACAGAGTTCGATATCATCAAGCGTATACTCTCGATAGCATCGATGGTCTGCTTGATGACTCGAACTCAATGTCATACGCTTTTTAAACTTTTGCCAATTGGTCGATGAATCGAAACTATTGTCGATATCATCAGATTTCGAACTCTGATTCCATCGATAGCAGGTTCGATCCATTGACACTTGAAAAATGAGAGAGACTTGACTTTGAAATATTTCAGGATTTCATGAATGATCGGGGAACTATCGAGATCATCGGAATTTGAATGTCGATGATATCGAGATCAGAGTCGAGGCATCAATAAATCTAGCGGATTTGTCTTTAAGCTTGCTGGACAGTTTATGACCTTGTTCGATGCAATCGACCTGGTGCTGATATCATCGATATTTAAATATCAATTCTATTGAAGGGCCCCCGATCATAGTTAAAAACAACCTGAAATATCTGCTGTAAGAAATGCGCGCTCACAATCGATATCATCAATGGACTTTCGATGTTATCGATATTTGATTTCAGATCATATCGGAAGAGCATCGATATATCGAAGGAATTTGAGATTTTCATTAAAAAAATGGGGTCGAAACTCTGCCTATAGATCTTATCGAGCCATTTTCGGTGGACTTGAGATTTGTATATCGATGATATCGATAGGTGTATTGATACATCGATAATTCGTCCAAATATGTTGTGAAGTTGCTGGACATTTTTAGTTCTTATATCAATGATATCGATAGGTGTATCGATACATCGATAAATCCGTCCAGATGAATATTTAATTGCTAGACACTTTTGGTCCCCACATCGATAATATCGTTAAGGTATCGAGGACATCGATAAAGCGGGTCGATCATATCGAGGGTGTTCCGATAAAATCGACAATGCGAGAAAAACTTAGAGATTTTCCTATTTTGAAAAAAGTTTTCTCACCTTAAAATCCTATAATTTCTAACTTGTTTTTAAGGGTTTTATTCACCTGATGTTTTGGGTTATGGGATGTGAGGCTTTAGGTTTACCTGTGGTGAGCTTGCACACATCCGGTTGAGGCAGATGCTTAAATTGGTCTTCCTATCAGGCTCTGTAAACAATTTGACTCAACACTCGCGTAACTTGACAAACCAGGGCAGTTTCAGTCTGACCCTTAAAGAAGAGGATGGACCACTAATTGGTAACGCCAATCGAATCGCACGATCTACAATGAGGATCTCTTAGTGCAAGGGAAAATAATCCTCCTAAAAGGGGTCATTACAGCTAACCCATCTGTTCGACAAAAGCAAAAATTTTCCTAATAAAAGGAAGAGCTCACCCCAATACTCCTACTCTGCTAAAATGTCTGACCTCAACAAAACCAACTTACTTTCCAAGCTGCGCGAGCTCGAAAGTAGGGAGGCTTACTATTATGGGTAAAAATGGACTAACTAAAGAGAAGAGGTTAGCTCGGACATCTTAGCAGGACACGAGGTCGACCAGCTTCAATCATGACTAATGAACTCTGCAATGGCTAAGGAAGAGAGGTCGGTCAAAACCACCTCAGCCTCGTCAACTCGACATACTAACCCCAGGCCAGCTTGGCCTCGTCAAGTTGGCATATTACCCCCAAGTCAACTCGGCCTCGTCAGGTTCACAATGGTCCCCTCGGGTAGGCTCGACCTCATTAGGTTCACGATGGTCCCCACCAAGTCGGCTCGACCTTGTCAGGTAGGTTCAGCCTCGTCAAGTTCACAATGATCCCCGCTGGGTCGACTCGGCCTCGTCAGGTTCACGATGGTCCCCACCAGGTCGGCTTGGCCTTGTCAGGTCAGCTCGACCTCCCCAACTCGGCCTCTTTAGGTTGGCTCGGCCATAGACCTCAGTCTCAGCCACCTGCCTCGACTTTCTCAAGGTTCAATCACTTGATCTTATCTTCACCAGAGATCGTGCGAAACGTCCGCTGAACGGACGCCTATAATCTAAGAAATGTCTCCACCCACGTAATCCACTCTTGCCCTATAAATATAGGACCTATATACAGTGAAAGGTATGTAAAATCTCCTTCTCAAAACCCCTTATACACGACCAAACTCAGATTCCTAGCCTGACTTTGGCATCAAAGGGTCCCCTGCTTTAGTCAGGGTCTCCTTTATTTCTTTCTTGTGCAGGTGCTCGGAGGTCAGAGGAAGGTAGCCCGTATTTGTGCATCAACAATTATCAATATACTACCTTCCCTAACGTTCCAAACCTTCAATCAATATTCTACTTCAACCTTTATTATTTTTTAAAAAACTTTTCAAAAAATACCTAATTACTATGTGGTTTACATTCTGATATCTTTTTCAAACAACTACCCCATCAAAAGATATAATTATCAATCTACCACCTTCTCTAATGTTCCAAACCTTCTATCAATATTTCAGTTCAACCTTTATTATTATTATTATTATTATTATTATTATTTAAAAATTTTCAAAAAAAAAATACCTAATTACTGTGTAGTTTACATTCCGATACCTTTTTCAAACAACTACCTCATCAAAAGATATAATTATCAATCTGCTACCTTTCCTAACGTTCCAAACCTTCTATCAATATTCCAGTTCATCCTTTATTGTTACTATTATTTAAAAAACAAACTTTTCAAAAAAAAAACCTAATTACTAAGTAGTTTACATACCCATACGTTTTTCAAACAACTACCTCGTCAAGAGATATAATTATCAATCTACTGCCTTTCCTAACAGCAGCTGTGAGAGCAAATTGATGGGTGGCTCATGTGGGGCCCACCGTAAAGTTCACGTAAAAATCTTCAGTCCATCAGGTGCGTCACCCTATGTTAGTGGAACAGCTCAAAAATAAGTTCCATCGGTGATATCCAAGTAGACCATGTGATTGAAAAAATTGTACAGGTCAATGCTCACCTTGCAAATTGTTTCCATTAGTACGTCCCACATGACTCATGCATGGGTATAATCTTTTGGTCACAAGCTCAAATTTTGTGTGCGATCTAATATTGGATTGGATTTTATAAAATTGTCAAAGTGAGCTCCATAAAAATCAAGGGTAGGCATCCAACTCCCGACTATTTCCTTTGGTGTGGCCTGTTAAATCACAATAAGTCTGATGTTTTGTTATGGGTGTCGTATGGTACTAAAGATCTAACGGTGGGAGTGGATCTTATATACATAAGGTCGGCCCCATCGAAATCAAGACCGGAGTCTCATGCAAGTCCGTTTTATCTTAATACTTATGTAAAGTTACGGTGGAATGAGATGCATGTTACTTTTATTTTATGCGGAGCCCATCCCATCGTGATATGATGTTTATGTAACAATTACTTAGAATCATTGGATGTATAATCTTAGCTTAGGCTAAGAATTAAAAAATCAAGATGATTTATGATTTAGGTGGGCCATACTAAAGAAAACAGTTGGGACAGACATTCACCCTTGATTTTTATAAGGACCACCATGATAGTTATATAAAATCCACTCAATCCGTTAGATGCCACACAAATATTTTAGGATGGAGACTAAAGTTCAGGGCCCACCTATGATTCAATTGGGCCTTAGGAAGGGAAACATTTTGGAGGGTGGTTTTTTTTTTTTTTTTTTGGGTTAGCTTGTTAGTACACACCCATGTCAGTGCACACACTCCAAGTTAGCCACCCCCACTAGGGAGGGAAACATTTTGGAGGGTGGTTATTGCCCTATACAATGTTTCCAATGATGTGGTCCACCTGAATCACAAATGGAGGTAATTTAATTGGGCCTTTGGCCTAACATGAAATGAACTATCTGGTGGTCAGATGGATTTTATATAAACATCATCGTGGCCCACCCAAGTAACCAACCCATTTACTAGCAGATGCGAATTAGCTACTGACAAGTTGAGTAACCAGTTTTGTTACTTAAATTGACGTCACTAAATCTGTGGCCCCACCATGATGTATGTATTGTATCCACACTGTTCATTCATTTGGAGAGATCATTTTAGAGCATGAGTCAGAGAATGAAGCAGATCAGAAGCTCAAGTGGACTTCACCATAGAAAACAGTGGGGACAGTGACACCAACTGTTGAAACCTTCCTAGGGCCCACCATGATGTTTATTTGAGATTTAACCTGTTCATTAGTTAATAAAGACTGGACGAGGGGAAAAAACAAATATCAGCTTGATAATTTTAAAAAAAACTCTCCAGCCCGCAAGAAAGTTTTAATGGTAGGTATTCAATTCCCACTTTTTTTTTTTTTTCTGGTGGGTCTACTTGTGATTTATATCTGCCTAATTCTTTGGCTTATGCCCTAAAATGATCTTTTCAAATGAATGGACAGTGTAGATACAACACAAACACATAAATCATGGTGGGGCTCATAGAACAAAAACTTTATTAATATCATTAAAAAAAAAAAAAAAAAACACTGCTTAGGCACTCGAACCCATGACTTCAGTGCCGAAACAAACTCTTTTTCGGTACTGGGCCATGAGCTCAAGCTCTTAATCGTAGCAGACCAAAATTTCTTATCTGAACCTAACCCACCTGACCCAGGACCCATACCCAGAGGCCTGACCCAAATTTACCATGGTCCATTGAGTTCTATTCGCACTGGACTCTACCAAAATGTGGTATAGCTAGTTGACTGTCTATCTAGTTTCCTTCTGTTGGATGAATAAAGATGGGAACCACACAAAATCAGACAATCCCATTCATCGGATATTGCATGCATGGTAATTATTGGTAAGTTCTGGTGAAAATCAGGTCTTCCCATATGCAGCGCCCTAGCACGGTTGGATTATATCTCGAAAAACATTGGTTCTAGACAATCCCATCCATCGAACTTGTAGCCATTAAAGTGATAGTGGAAAATTAAAAAAAAAAAAAGATTTAATGTTCAAGTGAAAAAATGTAGAAAAATAATGGATAGGATTATCTGTGGATTAATTTTTTTAAAAAATTTTTTTTATAAAATTTACATTCTGGTGCCTTTTAAAAAAGTTTTCAACAAACTACCTCATTAATAATAATAAAAAAAAAATTATAAAAAAAACTACATAATATAAAATTTACATTCTGGTGCCTTTTAAAAAAGTTTTCAACAAACTACCTCATTAATTTAAGTAATTATCATTATAGTGCTTTAAGTTAGCTTTCTTAATAAGTGGCTTGGGTTGGCTGCGCAGGCAAAGGGTCAAGGGCTTGAGTGAGCTCCACCGTGATGTTTATATAAAGTCCACCAGGACAACCAGGTGTGTCATTCCTTGTTAGGCCCATGGTCCAAAACTTAGTTCCATTACTGATTTAGGTGGACCACTAGATTGGAAATAGTGTATGGAGCCACATCACTATCAGAACTTTTTTCAATGGTGGCTAGTTGAATCATAGATGAGCTGAATTTTAGGGCACGTGCCTAAATTTTGGTGTGGCATCTAATGGTTGAAGTGGACTTCGTATACTTATTAGTATGGGTGCACAATGGGTCGGTTCGGTCCGGTTTTGGGGTGAAATCAGAACCGAACCGTTCCCAACAATTCTAGGATATTCGGAACCGGAACTGGACTGTTAGTACCCTAGAAACGAATCGGAACCAGACCGTTAAAATTAGTTCAATTCTAGATCGGTTCCATGATTTTGGGCTTTTTATAATCCAGCCTAATTGAATGTTTTATTTTATAATCTACCTCATGTCTATTCGTGTTGTGATCCATTTGATGAATGGTTTAAATATTGTATAAGGTGTGCTAAAATACATTTATGGAAACAATCAAATGATGTATTGTAAACCATAAATCTTGAGTCATATATGGAAACAATCAAAGGGTTCCTGGTTCGGTCCCAAGTTCGGTTCCAGGTTCGGTACCACAGTTTAGATCCACGGTTCGGTTCAGTTCGGTTCTACATACCCCCAAACCGAGAACCGAACCGATGTAATCGGTTCTTTGATTTATGGAACCAGAACTAGTGCACTCTAGAACCGGACTAAACTAAACCGTTTGGTTGGTTCCAGTCCAGTTCCATAGTTCTACCAGTTCGATGTGCATCCCTTCTTATTGGGTCCAATAAAAATCAAGGGTGGATGTCTCTCCCAAGTGTTTCCTCTAGTGTGGCCCACTTGAATGCATGTCAACCTAAAATTTTGATGTAGAGCGGGTCGCGGACAGTTTCATGGCCAAGATGGATCAGAAAAGGCCCGGTCGGTGACAGAAGTGATCCAGACCATCGGACCTTAAATCGGGCGTATCTCACAATCCGAAATGAGTTAGCTGACGTAAAATATATGATTTCGAGGTAGACCGAGCTACTTTAGCCAACCAACCCAGCTATGCTAGGTTGCAACGCTCAGAATTGCGAAAAGCCCCTGGGTCGACGGTCGTTTCCCTGTTTTAATTTCATTTTTACTATAAATAGTAAGTTTTAGTTTGATTATGACTCTTCATCCGTCGGGCTTTAGGAGTTGCGCCCAACGTGAAAAGAGCTTAGAATAATTTAACGGTTTGGTGAAGCCAAATAGGACACTTACTATTTTTGGCCGAAAACTTCAAGCACTAGAGACATCATGCCGCTATAAATAGTAAGTTTACTACTATTTATAGTAAGTCGCGAATTCTAGGAGTTTTAGTTGTAGTTTGATTCCAATTTCTTTTCTATTACTTGGTATCCCTATTTAAAGGGTTGTGAACTCGTTTTTATTCATGAATTAATCAATTTCGAATTTATTAGAATTTATTTATATTTTCTGCTTTCTTTCGTCATGGATTCGAGAAGTCTCTGTGAGGAGTCCAGAGAAGCTCCGTGGATTCAGAGTATTTATCCTCATCACATTCATCCCTGTGTCAATTGGTATCAGAGCGAGGATTCTCATCGGGCCGATGACAAACAATGAAGGTATGAATCAAGATCTTGTGGACGGTGATCCAAGGATTCGTTATCTTTCGGAAAGAATGGAAGCTTTCCACCTGGAGAGTTAGTTGACCATGCAATGGCTGCAGGTAACTCTCGACCATCTTGCGGATGCGCTACTTCCGCCCCGAGGCTTAGGCGGTGCTCCACCACCTATGGTTATTCCATCGCCCAGAGTGGCTCTACCACCCATGGTTGCTGTACGACACAACCCCAATTTTCGTAGAGTACTACCAGTGGCAAACCGTAGGGCTACGCCAGATGATTCAAGTTCTAGCGACGAGGACCTTAATGAGGGTTTTGCCAGATGACCAAATTCCATTGAAGCGATCGCCAAGATCGTGCTGAAAGAGACTATCGAGGTAAGGCTGAACTTCCTAGTTTTAATGGTTTATTATGTATAGAAGATTTCCTCGATTGGCTAGCCGAAGTAGAGAGATATTTTGATTATATAGACATGCCAGATCATAAAAGGGTAAAATTGGTAGCGTTTAAATTAAAATCTGGTGCTTCTGCATGGTAGGAACAATTACAACTCTCACGAGCCCGCCAGAATAAGGCGCCCATCTCATCATGACCACAGATGAGACGTCTTCTTCGATCATAATTTCTCCCCAGTGATTATGAGCAGATACTATTCCAGCAATATCAAAATTGCCGACAAGAAAATCGAACCGTCACAGATTACACTGAAGAATTCCAGCGGTTGGCTACACGATACAATTTGTCAGAATCTGAGTCACAAAAAGTGACACGATTTATAGCTGGGTTGCGGCCGATAATTCAGGACCGAGTTCAGATGTACCTAGTCGGGACCGTGGATGAAGCAGTTCAATTGGTAGGTAGGGCAGAAACACAACTTGCAAGAGTTCCTGCTCGTCCCTATCCTTCAACTCGACCCCCCATGATGGGTCCCACACAGGATCCAGTGCTGGCACGAGGAAAAGATCCAGTAGGAGAATGTCCTCAACTTCCTACAACCGCAAACCGTGATATGGGGAGCGGCTCATCCAGACCTCAACGTGCAGCGCCCACAACAGCGGGCCCGAGTAGGGTTTCAAATCCTTATGCTCGGCCAAGGTCGAACAATTGTTATCGATGTGGCCAGTCAGGCCACTTATCAAATACCTGTCCTCAACGTCCCGCGACACACTTGACTATAAATTAAGGGGGCACTGAAGATGAGGCCTCAGAAGAAGGTTATAGCTATGATGAACATGAGCAAGCCACTGAAGAAATCGCAGGTGGCGATGAAATGACGGGCGAGGATCGTGGTGAATTTCTAGTTGTGAGGCGATTACTGTATACCCCACGAAAGGAATTACATCCACAACGACATAATATATTTTGTACTCGGTGCACTGTCAATGGAAAAGTCTGTGATGTGATCATAGACAGTGGTAGTAGCGAGAACATCGTCTCAAGGGTGATGGTGGACAAGTTGCGGCTACCAACGACGAAACGTCCTTCCCCGTACTCAATTGGCTGGATAAAAAAGGTAAATGAGACCAAGGTAACTAACCAATGCACTATCTTATTTTCAATTGGTAAAAATTATAAGGATCAGATACTTTGTGACGTGGTTGACATGGAAGCTTGCCACATGCTACTCGGTCGACCCTGGCAGTCGGACCGTGATGCGACCCATCGGGGACGAGACAATGTCTACGTATTCGTCAAGGATAGTCGGAAAATAATCCTTGCCCCTATGGCACCAGAGAACCACCCTGAAGCTTCTAAAGTGGAGGGGAGTTCCCTCTTGACCATTCGGGATTTCATGGAGGAATCTAAAGAAACCGGCGAGGTATATGCCATAGTGGTGAGGGGCGAGGAAAATGAACTCTCAAACATCCCTCTAAGTTTAAGACTGTTGCTAAATGAATTCAAAGAAATCTGGCCTGAGGATTTACCTAATGGATTGCCCCCCATGAGAGACATCCAACATCACATAGACCTCATCCCTGGGGCTAGCTTGCCTAACTGCCCTCATTATCAGATGAGTCCGAAGGAGTGTGAGATACTTCAGGGGCAAGTGGAGGAATTGATCTGTAAGGGTCTCTTGAGAGAGAGCATGAGCCCATGTGCCTTACCAGCATTATTAATGCCAAAAAGATGGAAGGCGGCGCACATGTGTCGACAGTAATACCGGCAATCGACAAAATTACCATCAAATATCAGTTCCCAATACCACGATTGGACGACATGCTCGATATGCTAGAAGGGGCCAAGGTGTTCTCTAAACTAGATCTAAGGAGCGGGTACCATCAGATTCGTATCCGACCCGATGATGAGTGGAAAACGGCATTCAAGACCAAAGAAGGGTTGTATGAGTGGCTGGTCATGCCCTTCGGCCTATCAAAAGCACTAGGTACTTTTATGCGTTTGATGAATTAAGTGCTAAAATCGTTTACTGGCCGATTTGTGGTAGTATATTTTGATGACATATTGATATATATTCAGGATGAGGCGGAGCACAGGAAACATCTCAGGCAGGTGCTACAGGTCTTACAAATTAACAAGTTGTATCTCAACTTGAAGAAGTGTAGTTTTTTAACTGACAACCTATTGTTTCTAGGGTTTGTTGTAACGTCCACAGGCATTCGTGTGGATGATGAAAAAGTGCAAGCTATTAGGGAATGGCCGATCCCGACGAACATTCATGAGGTAAGGAGTTTTCATGGGTTGGCGACTTTCTATCGTCGATTTTTACAAGATTTTAGCACCATAGTCGCCCCTATAATAGATTGCATCAAAAAAGGGTCATTCCAGTGGATCGATAAAGCTGACAAGAGCTTTTATGAGATCAAGCATCGTTTATTTACAACACCAGTCTTGGTGCTTCCTAATTTCGACAAATTGTTTGAGGTTGAGTGTGACGCTTCATACGTCGGAATTGGGGGAGTATTATCACAGGAAGGCAGACCGATAGCCTTCTACAGCGAGAAGCTCAGCAAAGCCCGAAAGAAATGGTCAACTTATGAGCTTGAGTTGTACGCAGTTATTCAGGCACTACGACATTGGCGGCATTATCTGATTCAAAGAGAGTTTGTTCTTTACACTGACCATCAAGCATTAAAGTTTATTAATAGTCAGACTAACGTGAATCGTGTGCATGCTAAATGGGTTGCGTTTTTACAGGAATTCATGTTCGTTCTGAAGCACAAGTCAGGGCAGCATAACAAGGTGGCTGATGCACTTAGCCGTCGTGCATCACTACTTGTTACGATGAGCAATAAGGTGCTCGGCTTCAACTGTCTCAAGGAGCTGTATGCAGAGGATGAGGACTTCAAAGATTCTTGGGTGAAGTGCTAAGAAGGTCACCCCAGTGACTTTCATATACAGGACGATTTTCTCTTCAAAGGGAATTGATTGTGTATCCCCTAAAGTTCTCTGAGGGAGCAGATTATTCAGGAGCTACATGGAGGTGGCCTTGGTGGACACCTTGGGCGAGACAAGACCCGAGCTCTTGTGGAAGAGCGGTATTACTGGCCGCAATTAGTACGTGATGTGGGAAAAGCCGTACAATGTTGTCATGTTTGTCAGACCTCCAAGGGGCAATCTCAGAATACGGGCCTCTACACCCCGTTACCTGTGCCTGACGGTCCTTGGGAGGATTTATCAATGGACTTCGTGCTTAGTCTCCCACGAACACAACGCAGCATGGATTCGGTGTTCGTGGTGGTAGATCGTTTCTCCAAGATAGCGCATTTTATGCCATGCAAGAAGACTCTCGATGCAACACACGTGGTGAATCTATTTTTCACGGAGGTTATACGGCTACACGGGGTTCCCAAGACCATTACTTCTGATCATGACACGAAGTTCATTAGCCACTTTTGGCGAACTTTGTGGACTCGATTTGATACACGACTTCAATTCAGCAGTGCTTACCACCCACAGACTGATGGGCAAACCGAAGTTGTGAATCGCACGTTGGGAAACCTCCTTCACTGTATTTCAGGAGAAAAACCGAAGCAGTGGGATTTGGCCTTGTCTCAAGCAGAGTTCGCATTCAACAACATGGTGAACCGTTCGACTGGAAAATCATCGTTCCAGATTATCTACGGACGAGTGCCTCGCCACACACTTGACTTAGTCCATCTGCCCAAGCACTCAGACACGAGCATTGTAGCAGAACATATGGCGGACAAGATCATGGGCATTCATAAGGAAGTGCGGACCAAGCTACATGCCTTGAACGAGAAGTACAAGGAACAAGCAGACAAGCACCAGCGACAAAAGGTGTTCGAGGTGGGCTATCGCGTTATGGTTCATCTGCGCAAAGAGAGATTTCCGACCGGGACGTACAACAAGTTGAAAAATAAGAAAATTGGGCCCATCCCAATCATTCAAAAGATCAATGACAACGCTTATGTTGTTGATCTTCCAGATGACATGGCAATCTCACGGACTTTCAATGTCACGGACCTGACCGAGTATTATGAACTAGAGCAGGATGAGAACTCGAGGACGAGTTCTTTTGAAGTAGAGGAGACTGATGTAGAGCGGGTCGCGGACAGTTTCATGGCTAAGATGGATAAAAAAAGGCCCGTTCGGCGACAGAAGTGAACCAGACCATCGGACCTTAAATCGGGCGTATCTCACAATCCGAACTGAGTTAGCTGACGTAAAATATATGATTTTGGGGTAGAACGAGCTACTTTAGCCAACCAACCTGACTATCTATTGCTTATTGTGGACGCTCGGAATTACAAAAACCCTTGGATCGACGGTCGATTCGTTTCCTGTTTTAATTTCATTTTTACTATAAATAAGAAGTTTTAGTTTGATTATAACTCTTCATCCGTCGGGCTTTAGGAGTTGCGCCCAACGTGAAAAGAGCTTAGAATAATTAGAGAAACGGTTTGGTGAAGCCAAATAGGACACTTACTATTTTTGAATTTGAAAACCTTACACTAGTAGACATCATGACCGTCTATAAATAGTAAGTTTAATATTTATAGTAAGTCGCGAATTCTAGGAGTTTTAGTTGTAGTTTGATTCCAATTTCTTTTCTATTACTTGGTATCCCTATTTAAAGGGTTGTGAACTCGTTTTTATTCATGAATTAATCAATTTCGAATTTATTAGAATTTATTTCTATTTTCTGCTTTCTTTCCTCGTGGATTCGAGAAGTCTCTGTGAGGAGTCCAGAGAAGCTCCGTGGATTCGGAGTATTTATCCTTATCACATTCATCCCTGCGTCAACTTTTTGGCTCTAAACTAATATATGATTACACATCTAAT
Organism: Magnolia changhungtana; assembly: GCA_030180095.1. Lineage (NCBI taxonomy): Eukaryota > Viridiplantae > Streptophyta > Magnoliopsida > Magnoliales > Magnoliaceae > Magnolia > Magnolia changhungtana. The sequence goes on from JASAUF010000662.1 coordinate 4,235,208, forward strand.
GGTTGGAGTGGATTTTACATACACATTAAGGTGGGCCTACTTTAAAAAAAATGGAGAGGGAAGGGGTGGGGATTTGATTTCCAATAAAATATTAAAAAAGGTTTTTTACGGGACACTAACCCTTGATTTTTTTTGTATGGAAGTCACCGTGATTTGTATGTAAGATCCATTTCGATCATTAGATGTCTACACCTCATTTTAACGGGGCCATCGTGATGATGACATAAAATCCACTCTAACCATTAGATGCAACACCAAAATTTAGACTTAGGGCCCAAAAAATAGGCCCATTTCAGATTTTTTGGACCACACCAAGGGAAAAAGTTTGAATGATGAGCATTGCCATATACACTATTTCCAATTGTGTAGTCCACCTAAATCATGAATAGTGCTGGTTTTTGGTCCTCCGGCATAACATGGGGTGACTTACCTGATGGTCAAGTGGATCTCACATGAACATTATGGTGGGCTAATCGAGCTAGTAACCCCTTTGCTCGCATTAGCTGAACCAAACACTGTCCACAAGGAAAATACTCTACCCATAATTACTTTGGTAAGAGTCTTTTCCAAAGAGTATCAAAATGTAATGTTTATATTGAGTAGGTAGTTTTTTTATTATAAAAATTTCCTTTTAAAATGTAAGCCATCCATCATTGGGTGGGTATATAGGTGGACCTCATCGATGCGTCAATCTATAGAGGAATGGCTACATTGTATCATCTCCCACCTAATGGATGCCGATTAGGTACTGCTCCCACCCCTTTAATATGGTAAGATTTGATTAGATAGCCGGCCACTGTCAAACATGAGGACACATATTTGAAAGTTGCCTGTACTTGACTGGGCTCCGTCTCTTACGATAGCCCATCATCGAATCAAATCTTCCAACATCGGGAGAGATAGGAGCTCGGTCCTTGCAGTACCCACTTCATCTCTTTATCTAATTGGACGCGGATTGGGTACTCCCCTGCTTGTATTGGGCTCAGTGTAGGCACAGTATAGTAGGATTTGACTGAATGACAAGCCAATGTAAGAGATGCCTGCAACCCCATGACTTAGTGGTTCACTCACAAGAGTTTTAACACGAGGTCATTGGTTTGAGCACCCATTATAGTGCGAGTGCACCGGCCTGTGTGAGTGCGTGCGCAAAAAAAAAAAACTACTGTAAGAGATAGGGCCGCTAAAGCATATTTAAAAGGACATGGATGGGTTAGTGACCCTACTTTAGCAAGGGAGATAATGGATAAGCTTTGTGGACTCCACTATGATGTATCCATTTTATCCACATTGTTCATCTATTTTGCCAGCTCATTTGAGGGCATGAGCCCAACAATGAAGCAGAACCAAAGCTCGAGCGGACCACACCATAAGTAATTGTGGGGGTTGAATGCCTTCTATTGAAACTTCTTGAAGGGCTCAAAAGTTTGAATCAAGCTGATATTTGTGTTTTCCCTTCATCCAGGGTTATATGACTTAATGAACAGGTTGGATCACTAATAAACATTGCGATAGGCTATCAAGAAGTTTTCAATGGTAATAATTCAAATTGCCCCTACTTCCTACCGTGGACCTTGGATCTGCCTCATTTTTTATTCAAGCCCAAAAATGAGTTGGCGAAATGGATGGACAAGCACTGGATAAAACACATACATCATGGTGGGGTCTGCGGAGCTTTTCAACCATCTAATTGCCTGGTGTAGAGGTCACCGACCAATCTGCGTGCTGTCTGATGTTGTTTGGTTGAGTCTTGACCAATCAAATCCGGCCTCATTGTGCTCATTACTTTATCTTATACAGATGGGGCTTTCCATTTAATCTTATTTAATCTAATCTACTAATAAATGAATTAAAAAAGAAAAAGAAAAAAATCTAACATTTAATTTAATCTTGTGTGGCAACCTCTTCTTTTAAGATTTTTCTTTATTGTTTTTTTTACAAACGCACTCACACCCGAGTGAATTTTCACCGCAATGGGCACTCAATCCCGTGACCTTGTGTTGAAACTCATGTGAGTCTGCCACCCAGGCATGAGCAAGGACCTAAAAATTTACTTTATTTAAACTTCCTTTATTTCTCCCCCTTCCTCTCTCATCATAGATTAATTCCTTCGAAATGTGCCTTTTATGCAAGCCTAGCAAAACTTACAAGTTGCGTGGCATTGTTATCTAGAGGTGTACATGAGTTGAACCGAGTCGAGCTTGACACAACTCGACTCGGCTCGGCCACTAGCTGATCGCAGCTTGAACTTGGCTCGGCTCGGTCCTCAAGCCTGATTGGCGAGCTCGGTTCAGTTCGATTCGATCAGCAACTCGGGCTAGTTCGAGCCAAGATCGAGCCGAGTTTGCTTATGTAGCATTTTCACAAACACATGAATTACACCTTCAAATTCTTACTGTATGTAAAACAGTAGCAACAGTTTTATAGGTATTTTATCAAACACCTTGTAGGCAATATCAAAATAAAGAAAAAAAAAAGGTACTTGTTTCATATACATATCTTCCTTGCCACCAGCCGACTCTTCATTGAGTCATTTCATCAAACACTTGGTGAGCAACATCAATATCAAAGCAACCTAGTTTGATCCGAGTTCGATTCGAGTTGGGGTTCGATCCGAGTCGAGTCGAGCTCGGGAAAGCTCGAACTCCGTTCAAAATTTTTTTGAGCTAAAAAAAATTAGCTTGACTCGGCTCGAACTCAGTTTCGAATCGAGCCTTTTCGAGTCAAGTTGAGTGAGCTAACCGAACTAACTCGATTCGTGTACAACCCTATTGTTATCTATCATGCAACCCACCCGAAGATTGTATTGACCTAATTTTGGAGAATCCTGTGATTATGATGGGGCTCATCCATTGGATGGGTTGGGTTATCAAACCCTCTCTACTTCTTCAAGGAAAAACTCACTCCAAGAGTTTTATATATATAAAAAAAGTAGGGTTGATAATGGGTCGGGCTTGAGGCAAGTCTTGAGTGGAGTCGGACCGAGTTAGGGTTGACCCGACCTGACCTATTTTTGAAATAGACGTGACCTAAACTTGACTTGACTCGTTACCGAGTCGAACATACTTGACCCCATTCGAGTTCAGGTCTAGCTTGAAATAACCCGCTCACAAGGACCAAGTTGGGTTTAATGTTTGGGTTTAGAGTTTATATGTAGGCTTAGGGTTTAGAAATAGCTCAGCTCGAGCCAGCCTGAACGCACCACAGATAGCCTGACCACACCCGAGCTAGTCTGGCCGCACCTAAGCCAACCCAAATGCACCACACAGTCCACATCCAACCCATTCGCACTCGACCTGAGCCAGCATAGACGCACACCACAACCAGTCTGGACGCACCCGATTTCAACCCTACCCAATACCAATTTCACGAACCACCCCTAAATTAGAAATTAATAAATGAACAACTATATAAATTAGTAAATTACTATAATTAGAGGCAGGTGGTCGGGTGGGTGCTGTCCATTCGGATGAGCTGCTGCCTAAGTCGAGACAATCAACTGGGCTAGAGAGAGAGAGAGAGAGAGAGAGAGAGAGAGAGAGAGAGGAGGGGGCTTGGTGGATAATGGTGGTGGGTGGTTGCCGAGCTCGAGAGAGGAGGGAGGGAGAGAGATCAGGTTGAGTGCGGGTACGCGATAAATAGGGTAGGTTAGATAATTAGTTACACAAACTATATGAATCCGAGTCGAGTCTAAATGAGTCGGATTTTAGGTTGGGTCGAGTCGAGTTACTGGGTGACTTGCACTCCGGTTTGAGTTTGGATTCGGCGAAGTCTATTCGGTTTCGATTCGACTCACCACCTGGTTTGGGTCGAGTCGGGTTGTTCCGTCCCCAGCTCTAATGCAGCCACCGGTGAGTTTTCAACTGTAGGCATTTAATCTCCACCGTTTTCTATGTTGTGGTCTACATGAGATTTGGTTTTGCGTAACTTTTGAGTTCATGCCTTAAAATGAGATGTCAAGGAGGATGGACGGCGTGGATAAAACACATACATCACGGTGGGTCCCACGGCGCCTGCCACTAGCGATATCCCTTGTGGCAGGGTCATCAGGTCATCCGCTTCCACGCCGGCCTCGCTCTCTCGTTCGACCTAGCCGGAGCAGCGTCTCTCCAGCTTCTCTCTTCCTGGGACTGATTGCAGTTGAGATCGTTATAGGGTTCCTCTCCTCTCCAGAGACCTAGGGTTTCTTCGAGCTTGCTGCTGCTGATTTTCGCGATGGTGAGTTCTCTTTCTCCAGCGTGTTTCTCTCATCTTCATAAATTCCATTGCCAGATATTCGGCTCCGTTGTTTTTTTAGAAGAAACTCGCCTCTAGGTCATTACTGATTCAATTCATCTCTCTCTGATTAAATCTGCTTGATTCCATGAATTTCTCTCGATGCCTTAATCGATTTTCCGTTCTTTAGTATTTCCTACGTGATCTCTTCGTCTCGTATCACAAGATGGTTGGATCTGTGAGAAAATCGTTTAGTTCTGTTGCAGGGGTTGTCTCTGCCTCGATCAACTGATAGATAGGGATTTTTTTTTTAAAAAATATTATTATTATTATTTTTATGGATCCTTTCATTTCATATCCTAAGGTAATTGATCTGATATTGTTGTTATTTTCACATATTTCTTGTTATCGCCCTGCCTTAGTTACCATAAAATTCTGTTTCCTTTTTACAAATACCTACATTATTTTTTTTCCTGCTTCCTGCATCTGAGTGTGCATTTGGATAGCTACTATAACGGATGTCGTGAGTCCGTCATTTGGGTGTCTGGAAACCTTCAATTGGACAAAGTATGCATGAATTAGGGATTCCATGGTTTCACTCCCCGAAGTTCATTAGAAATTTAGGGTTGTTTGGATAGGCAGATTCCAAGATGTAGATTTGAATAATTAATAATTGTTCCATTGGCACTGTTGTGTCAACAAATTCCGTTTTAGGGGTCTGTTAATTTTGCAGGTAGAAATTTTAAATTCATTAGACAACAGTCACCTCATATCTTCTATCAGAGAACCGCAACTGTAATAAGGTTAATGATCATTTTGTGGAATGAGAAAATGTTTTCTTCTCTGACTAGATTCCACCTATCTAAACAAGTCCGATTATCTAAAAAGCCCTCGCTTCCAACCCAACAGCTAGAGTGCAACTTCCCATGGCCAAATGAATCCACCTGAGTGCTCTGCACTCCACATCCCCACTAATTCTAGACTCCATCAGATGTAACCAAAAGGTATTCGGCCTGGATTTCAGGAGAGAGCATGTTCACATTTTTGCTTTCATCCCATGGAGTCCCTCAGTTCACCCCTTCAACATATGATTGAAATCCCAATTACGAACGCAACTTCTAGGGGTTGTGATCCACTGAATCTAACATCTATTGAACCCCCCTTTAATAGAATTTAAAGATCCATGGATATGGACTTCCTCTTGCAAACCACCCTCTTCTATGCATCAGCCCTCAAATGAGATGTTTCTCACTGTAATAGATGCTGGAAAAATGGAAGTTGGCTTTTGATTGACATGATCTGAAATTTAATTTCCCCGGTTTTAGAGGTTGCAAGTGGCAACAGCCTCTGTATAGGTATGTTTGGGGTTGAAATTGATACCCACCGCCTAATTTCCAATTAATAAAACTGACACCATCGAAGTGACAGACTTCTGTAACCTATGGCTTTGTTTAAGGAACAAGGAAAATGAGGAAGAAATTGTATCTGAAGTCATCGTAATTGGATTCTTTTTGCAGGATATCATCGGGATGAAGGGGAGTGCATTGGTGCTCACGGATGATGTGATTTTGCCTGTAGGTGCAGTTCTGTCTGCAATGAGGGAGGTTGGAAACGAATCAGTTGGAGATAATGAAATGCTAGTCGTCACACAAGCTTCTGTTTTAAGTAATATTTCTTCCTACTGAGATTCTAGCTGTAACTTGAAAGCATTTATGTTTGATCTTTTATTGTAAATTGCTATCTACTGAAACAATTGAACTGTCTTTCACTTGAGTTAGTTTGTGAAAAGAACATTTAAATGGAACCATGGTGCCCATTTGATATCCAGAGCTGGGATTCATGATGAGCCAATATTAGGAGGCTGATAGTCAAAAGGAAGTAAAAGGATTCAATAAATAGAGAAATTTCCTTGCTTGTTCAATAAGTAGCAGTACTGTTTTCTTACTACTGGTATCCAATAGTGCAAAGGAGGGAAAAAAAGGTTTCCATCAGAAAGGGTGGGTGCAAATACTTGCTCCCAATGCTTGATTTGTCAATGAAACAAAACATGGATGCAATGGTCACGCCACTTGGAAAGAAAAAAGGTTGCACCATTGTAGAGAAGGGAAAAAAAAAACTTGTCTGGTTCTAAAGTTGCTATTAAGAGCCCTTTGATAAATAGAATCATGAATTGTGTATGCATGCATCTGTTGAACTACATGTTTTCCTGAGAAGAACAGTAAAATGACATTGATCTTTAAGTCTTATTTTCTAATCCTCTCTCTTTAACGAAAAACTACTGGTAGTTCTTTTTCTTCTTTAATGAAAAGTGTGAGTGATGTTTTTTCCTCATCATGTGAAAGAAAATATTTGTATATCTTTTTGCTAATTTAACTGGTCTCCAAATTTTGTTTGGACACCAACAACAGGAGAGTTGCCATTTGAGTCTTCATCACTGAATATCACTGTTGCCATATCAAAAACCCCAGAACTTCTCAGCCAGCAGTGGCTTGAAGAGATTGCTAGGGTGTTGAAACCTGGTGGGATGATCCTACTGCAGACACCTCTGTCTGATAAGCCCACGGACGAGGTAATGCATATGTTATATCATGCAATGATAATGTTGTATGCCTTGGTGTGACAAATTAGTGGGATGTCAATGTATAATGATGTTCTAATGAGGTTCGCTTGCAGCCAAGCTTCACACATGAGCGCAAGCTACTCTTGACAGGATTTGTAGAGGCACAAGTTCTCCAAGTGAAACCATTCTTACCGCTGGCTGACACCAAATCTTTTACTGTGAGTGATTTATTTCGTTCCATTATTTTACGGTCCACCCTTCCAACCTGTCATGTGCAAGCGATATCCAACCCTCCCAATAGGTTATCCCCACCATGATGATCACCTTGTGCAAAAATCAGCCTCATCCACTCACTAGGTGGGCTACACCATAGAAAACAATTTCTAGCCATTGATAAATAATGAAATACAAGTGTGGTCCACTCAGCGAGTATTTGTGGCTAATTTTACACAAGGTTGATCCTCATGATTCAGACAGCCTATTGGATGGATTAGATGGCGTGCACACATGAAAGCTTAGAAGTTATCTGCCGGATGGATAGTAGCCACTTATGTTTCAACCAGTTCGACTTGAGACCCTCTCTCTACACGTATTATTTTATAGGGCATTGATTGAGTACTGCCTCTACATGTGCTGATGTTAGTACAATCATGACGTGACAAGATTTGATTAGACGGTAGGCCACCATTAAAGATGGGACCTAGTTGAGTACGGACATGACCAAACTACTTTTAAGCATGTTTTGCATGGGGCCCCATCTCTAACAACAACTTGTCGTCCAATCAAATCCCATCACATCGTGCCTGTACCGACTTCGGTACATGCAAAGGCAATGTATATGGGTTTTGCTAATCATCCCCACCTTTATGGGGACATTAGCAACATCCTCAACTTTTGAATGACACTGGGATGTGCAAATCATCAATTGGGGTGGTCATTCCATAGTACCATAGGGAGCAATGAATGGTGCAAGAGAATTGGGGACGTTAGCAACATCCTCAACTTTTGAATGACACTGGGATGAGCAAATCATCAATTGGGGTGGTCATTCCATAGTACCATAGGGAGCAATGCATGGTGCAAGAGAATCACGCTGATTGGATGATCCTAACCCTTTTAATGGGGTAGATTTGTTACAACTGTCCATTGTTTAGAAGCCATAGATCACATGGATACAATTATTTAGGGGGTATTTGGATCGTAAGTTACTTAAGCTACTTATGCCTCAAGTAGCTTATCTTAGTTTCTACTTATTGAGATGAAGTGATTAAGTAATTTTAAGTAAAAAAAAGTTACTTATAATGGATCTTGAACCAAACTTACTTATTTCAAATAAGTTACTTATCTACTGCTGTAAGTAGAAAAAGTAACTTATTTGGTGGTATCCAAACGAGCCCTAAACCAAAGTGCTACTTTGGAATCATAAGCAATACAAAATGGGATCTATCATATAGATATTTCAAGATGATGATTGGACAAAATTTGTTTCTCCATTCAATCTTGATAGCTCATTTTTCATGCTACTGATCAGATGTTTAGGATCATCTGATTGATGTGATTTTTGCACAATGGCTTGCTCCTAGTTGCATGATGTATGAACAGTTCATATCCACAATTGAGTGCTCCACGTGTCATTTAAAAGCAATAATTTGTGATATTTTTAATTTCATGAAATATTTTCACAGATTAGGGCCAAGAAGCCTTCTTGGGAGATGGGATCATCTTTTTCCATTAAGACAACAGCTAATAGTTTGCTCAAAGTTCAGATTGATGATGATTCAGATCTGATTGATGAAGATAGTCTCCTAACTGACGAAGACTTGAAGAAACCCCAACTGCCACTTGGTCAGTAGAAAATACCCCAAATTGTTTTTATTGCTGAACGCTCATAGGGTACTTCTGATGTTTTTCCATTGGAGCAGCTACTACAGATTTTATCAATTCTCCTTTTTGCAGTGGGTGATTGTGAAGTTGGAGGCAAAAGGAAAGCATGCAAAAACTGCACCTGTGGTCTTGCTGAGGCGGAGGATAAAGTGCAGAAGCTTGGGCTGATTGCAGAGCAGCTGAATAATCCTCAATCCGCATGCGGCAATGTATGCATCTGAGATCCATAGTTACCAAAATTCTGTCCATGTAAATGTGATTTTTCTTTTTCTCCGGTTGCTAGTGAACCCTAAGCCTAATACATTGCTCTTTATCTGGTCGTACACATGTTCCAGTGTGGACTTGGTGATGCATTCCGGTGTAGTAGATGCCCTTACAAAGGTCTCCCCCCATTCAAAATAGGTGAAAAGGTACTGCTGATAAACACCCTAATTCTACTTCGACGCCTCCTTTTTTCTTTCTATTTCTGCTATTCTTCAATTGCAAGACATTCAATTGCTAAAGGAGAAGAATGTTCAACCTGTGATCTGGTTATTACCGCAACTGAGCTGTCTGTTTTTAACCAAAGCCTTCCATGGCACCCCTCTATGCAGGTATCACTACCCAGAAACTTCCTTGCAGCTGATATATAAATGGTGAGTTGAGCCTCATGGAGATTATTTAACTCGAATCATGCTCGAGAGACTGGGAAACCAGCTTTTCAAATGTAAGTCCAAGAGTTTACTGATTGCTAGTCAAATTTTCAAATGCAAAGGTTTTACCCCTTGGACTGCAAATTCATTCCACGAAATAGTGTGTAGATTTTCAGGAATGCAGTCAAGGTTGAAAGGAAATAAACACAGATATAATTGCATATCATAATATCATTGAAGTAACATGTTCAAAAATCTGATTTGGCATTTCACTGTTTTACATCTTGTTCACTAAACTAGTTTCTCCCTTCATAATTATTCTCATAAATGAATGGGCATATGACAGAATACACGAACTGATGAGCCAGAAAACCTGGGTCAATAGCTAAACTTGCTGAGATAGAAGGACAAGAAGCCCTTGTGGGCCCACTAATATTTCGTTCAAGAAACTCACCAGTCCAAACCACACCACTGGTGTCACATCCACACCCCCGAGAGGTGGTATCACTTTCCTTGTTGGGATTAGCAGTGGTTCTGTAGGTGCATATGCAAGAACGTAAGGGAACTTGTCCACTGGAAGCTTGGGGTACCAAGACATAACTATCCTCACGATAAAAAGAAAGCTGAGAGCCGATAGTAGCGGTCCTACAATTCCGATTGCTAGCTTTGCCGTTGCAGGGTCTACATCTGCTAGCACTAATCTATGCAAATGTTCTGATATAGTATGCGTTTTTTCTGGTAAATCAGATGCAAGACTCTGCAGACTTCTGGATACATCACCCGGTTGTGGAAAAGCAGATGCACTTGGAGGTGTAAGTTCAATGCTTTGAGATACCACAACATTGAAGAGGCTGGTACTCCGGATGCTTGAACTGCTCAGCAATTTTTTTCTTGTTGACCCGCTTCCATTTTCCTGTCATACGACAAGAACAAAAGCTTATCTTGGGCTTTATTGATCATAACACATGACACGACTACACATTAGTAGGCATTTGGAAAAGCCGGATGGTATTAGTCAAAGAAAAAGAACAAAAGATACCCACCTTTTGTTCCTGTCATACACCCATTCCGAATCGCCAAGTTTATGCACTTGTTGTTAACACCAGACTCAAAATACGGGACACCATGCTTGTGTTTTAGACATTTACCGAACATTTACTAGCAAGTTTGATATTAACATTTGAATATATGCTTATTTAATTGGAAGTGGATTAAGATGTTTTTTAAGTGCTTGATTCTTCTTTTTCTTTTTTCATCTTATCCTTTCCTTTTTCTTTTCCAGGTGATGGGCTGTTGATGAAGAAACAGGAACTTGGGTTTGAGAAACCATGCTTTGAAAACAAACCAGACGTAGGTTCCAAAACAAGTAGGGTGAATGCAGTTGGAATTACATGTTATACTGTGGTATTGGTGAGATTTAGAAGTGTTACAAACAGGGTTGACTGCAATAGGAAATCGCATGCTTATACTGTAGCATCTGTGAGATTTAGGGGGGGCTGGTATTTTGGGTTGTCAGTACCCCTTGCACTGGCTGTTGCTTGTGTTTATTGAGATTTGAGAAATCAGAGGCTGTGTTGGTTGTGTTTATTGAGAAACACAGTCATATCAAACGGTGCTGATCTAATTCTAACTACAGAACTGGCCAGGTTTGTGAGCCCCATATGTACCTTTACACACATCACCTGAACATCTGAGCAGTCAGTATTTGGCTGCTGTGTGGATGATGAAATGTAAAGAATGGGCTGGGCCACCCGTATTGAAAAGGATGGATAGCTTGAAAGAATTGCCAGTGGTTCAGATTCAAGGTAGACTTATCTAGTTGTAGGTTGAGTCATCAATTGAGGTCGTTCATGTAGAAGGTCCACTCACACCGCCTATGTTTCAAAACCACAGGTATGAGACCATCCTATCCACCACTTCCCTGCCCCGAATGGTTACAGAATCTTTTGTTTCCTACTCTTGCTTTAAAGGCTACTGATGATGGATTCCTAAAGTGTATTTTGAACCAGTTGCATCAAAGGGCGGGCAGCTACATGAACTGTCTGGAACTCCGGATCCAACGAGTATGGCTCCATGTGTACCTGGGAGGTGGCTCCACTGCATTCTGGTCCTGCTGGCGCTGTGGAGAGAGGGAAGCCAGTAGTCAAATCCTTTTGGTTTCCGGGTTCACCAAAGCCTCCTAACGAAGGCTCTAATGATACAAACCCAGTTTCACCATGATCCAGGTGATACCCTAAGCTGTCCGATTATATTCAAGTCCTCATAGAATTTGTGTGGTGCACTCACTGAGTTTGTGCATGGCATCCAAAGTTTCGTCGAGCAAGGCTAGCCCATGATGAAATTTTAAACGTACCAGAGCTAGGTTGCTCCAACCATCATGTGGGCCACCAAGTGAAAACATGCATATGGAGAGAGGAATTTGGGAGAGAATCCGGGCATGCCAAGCTTCTTCTTCTTCTTCTTCTTTTGCAGGTAAAATATAAGCTATTGGTGAGTTTTTGCAGGTAAAATCTGAACTGTCCCATGGACACTAGCCACCTTTTTAAGTTCCTGAGATGTCTAACTTGTTTCAAATGTTTTATCATGTCTTTAAGATAGCTGATGTTCTTCACCTAAGAAAGCCAATTGTGGGGCGAAAATGCCCTAAACCTATGGGCACAGAGACAGAATACCGAGTGAATTTAAAGACTCGTTCAAGTCTTTTGAGTCAACACAACTGACTGGAAATCAAACTGAGTCGAGTTTTTGGGTTTTCGTAACTATGTTATTGACCACATAATCTGCCAACGTGGCAAAGAAATCAAGATCCAAGCTGTCCATCAGGCGGGTCCCATGGTAGATGCCTGTTCTTGTAGTCAGCCTAACATGAAAACTGAGATTTGAGTCTCCACCTACATCAAAACTACACTCTGTGATTGAGCTATTCTAAATTTCAAAATATCCCACGTCCACCCAACTATTATATGAATCCATTGGTCTTGGGAACAAAATAAATTAAGGCTAGTTTTTCTTGGCCTCGCAAGGGTGTGTTTGGATGCTCAATTGAAATGAATTGCAATTCATTCTATGGCCGGCCACAGAAGGATCCGTGATCACTCACCAGCAACTGCAATTGAGAAATTCTAGCGTGACTCAACGAAGTTGAAAAGGCGGTGGTTCATACCACACGTGCAAGATCAAGTCCGTTCGTGGAGGCGGCCAAAGCGAGCACCTGAGTTTTGGATGAGACTGATTTCTTGATTGTTCTTTCATCGTGGTGAGGCGCACCAGATGAACGGGTAGAATGGCATACACAATTCCCAAGGTGTGCGTCCGCACATGGTGGGCCCCACAGAAGTCGGGTGGCTAGAAAACATGGATTCGGGCCCTCAATTCACTTGGTTGAGAATGCAAAAACGCAGTATGCTTGAAAAATCATCGTCTCCACATGCAATGGCACATTTGTAAATATAAAGAAGACACATAAGGCACATCCAGTATCTACTTACTTACAAAGATTTGGAAGAAACTGGGAGACGACGATTTTAGGAGGTAGGAATTTCCAGGTCTGGAAACCAAAGGAGCAAGGCCTACCACCAAAGCAAACAGATAAGAGAGTAAAAAAGAAAAGAAGAAGAAGAAGAAGAAGAAGAAGAAGAAGAAGGGTATTTTTGAAATATTGAAAGAAATGGGGATATACATGAACAAAAAAAAAAAAAAAAAAAAAACAAGAAAAAGAGAGAACTTACCTTGCGAGGTTTGGAGGCCATTGTAAGTCGCAGGGAAGATGGGGGCGCACTGAAATGCCATGTTTGAGAGAGAGAGAGAGAGAGAGAGAGAGAGAGAGGGGTTTTATGCTTCGCCTCGCAAGAATATCTGCCCTTTGCCGTTTGCAGCCTCGCTTCTTTGCTTACATGTTTTTTTTTTTTTCTTTTCTTTTTAATTTAAGTTTTTGGGAGCTGATACTGTGGATGCAGAAGAACCGTTATATGGTAGAACCATCTAATCCACAAGACACGTGGGAGGGCGATCAGGTTAAAACTAACTCCTATTAGTTGATCCTATCCATCTGAATCTGATATGTGGCCATTTAAGTGATGGTGAAAAACAAAAGTAGTTAACGGTCAATATTCACAGTGGGTATAAACTGTATTTTATTTTTGAAACTTCGGCTATGTGTACTGATGCTCGCATATTCCTCCAGCTGGGACAATGGGACAAGTAAAAGATCCGATCCATAAGGTGGGCCCCTCCACGGACCATGGATGTGTTCTCTCTCTCCAAAGATGACCGTAAGCCCTGACCTTTCAACATATGAACTTGAGCAACTTTATCCATCCATAAATCAAATGGTTGGAATTCTTTTTGGAAAACTCGTGACTTTCTCGTCGCCCAGTCAATGGTTGGAATTCTTTTTGGAAAACTCGTGACCTTTCAACATATGAACTTGAGCAACTTAACCAAATGAGGGGGCTTGCCTCTCCGACTGTTCCATTCACCCAACTGGTGGACCCGGAAATCACTGATAGACGCAGTATGAACAGCTCGATGCGGAGGGGCGATGCAACCGTTTGAAATTTTGTGCCGGATCAGGTGGTTCAAACATGTGAACACTTTTAAGCAAAGTAAACAAATCTAACAATAAATCAATCCAAATTTTATGTGAAAAAATTCTTACATTAAAAATTATTATACAAAGAGATGAATAATACACTATGAAAGCAATATTACAAGATACTGTATATTTTACCGATTCGAACAATCCTCAAATCTCCAGTCATGCCCTTGAATCATTTAAATAAATTATAAAGCTCCAATTCTTTCCCTAATTCCGATTACACCCGATATATATACTACCCAACCGGAATATAAAATAAATTGCTCATTTATGCAAAACTATGCGCGCCTTTGATGGATCATTCGATGTCATCCATCGACAAACACTGAAGACCAGTTGATGACATCGAAGATCCGTCGATACCATCGAGTCGCAACCTCCAAAATTGTCTAGCAATCAACTAGCTTTTTTTTTTTTTTTTTTTTTTTTCAGATTTTCTAAATGGGATCGAGCAGTCTGTCGATAGCATCGACAAACAATGTTATAGACAGATTTAAGATATTAGACAACAATCTCCACTAGATTTAAAAGATAACATTGACTGCTTACCAAATATAGAATACCCGCATATATTAAAATCAGTGCTTTTAAAAATTGAAATTAAACAACGGTCAGAAAGTACCTTCATGCCCCGCTCGCTCATGTGGCCTGGGCCACATGCGTGCAGACGTGAAATCCATTATAGTTGTTACAGCTTCACTCGATGAAATGCTTCTGATCAACCTATAGATGTTACTGTTCATTTGTGTCTTCATGACTACGAGTGCCCCCTTCGAAAATTTAAGGACACGATTGAACTTAGTGAATCTGCACCCAAGTTCTTCAAGTGCTCTCGGATATATCAGACTCTTCCTTAACTCAGGAATGTGTCTCACATTTGTCAAGATTCGCTCTATGCCATCAAACATCTCGATGCACACATATCCAACATCAACCACATTACATGCATTGTCATTGCCATAAACACCTGGCCACCACCACACTCACTGTAACTGGTGAACTAACTCCTATGAGGAGTCATGTGATATGAAGCCTCTGTATCCAAAATATATTTATCACCAAAATATCCAGATTTTGATGCAGTCAACACGTCACTATCACTCATCTCCTCACTGGATTCGGCAGTGTTAGCAATCCTTCTTTATATGCCCTATCATGCCACAATTTCAGCACTTTAGCTTGCCTTTATATTTCCCTTGGATTTAGATCTCGATAACGAAGATATACTATCCCACTCAGAATTCCCCCTCGTAACCAACCAATCTGTAAAGGCACCTATGTCATTGTTTTTCTTTCTCATCGCCTTCAATTGAAGCGTTAATATAATTATTTCAACGTTAATGGTTGTCTATCGGTGCACAAATAGTCTTTAAACAACTCATACGATTCTAAAAGAGAATTCAACAGAATACATGTTTGATATTCATCTTTCATCGTTTCATCCACATCTAACAATTTACAAATGAGCCCATTGAAATTACCGATGTGGGCCTTAACATCAAACCCTTTCGTCATCTTCAGATTGAACAATTGTAGCTTTAGATATAAGTGATTCTCAATAGACTTCTTCGCATAGATGTTCTCTACTTTTGCCCATTAAAAGATGAGCTATCAATGTCCTAGGGGGTAAATAGGACTATACTAATTCCTAATAAAAACTTGTGGAAATAATATTCTTAATCGCACAAAGTATTGGAACCTTAATTTTAATTAATCCGTAGGACAACCTTCACCTATTATTTTAGGCACGACAACCTTATTTCACGATGTCCTTGAAATTAATCTTTCAAAATAGTAAAAGACAGAAAATCAAATAAATCAATCAGCACAAATGCATAAAGAGTTATAGTGGTTCTGTGTTTAACACACACCTACTCCATTCCTAAAATTACTACTCTCATAATTTTGGCTTTCTACTATATCAAGGTTTTCACAGGTTCACCTTAACAATCTCTTACAGTTCTTGTGATTTTCATGGGCTTACTATAATAAAATCCCCTTAGTGATTTTCACGGGCTAACCACTAATCAACCAAATGAGATTTTTGAGATTTCTCAACAAACCCAAATGAAATAATAAAATAGTAACAATACTTATCTTCGAAAGATAGAGCGTCAATTTGAAGATACTTGATGAAATCGAGGCTTCGATCAATGCAATGATCTTCTCTCTTTTTCTTTTTTTTATGTCGATGAAGCAGTGTATGTTCAACCAGAAAGGATCTAGGGATCTGATATATCTCAAAGAATATAAACCTTAACAACTGCGGATTCAATTCTCTATTTCCCAAGTAAAGTATAGATTACTCTCAAATTTCATTTAAAACTAACTTGAGAAAGGGAATTGAATAAGCTAAAACAAAATAAGAATTACCACACAAATATCTTTGGGAGGACCTGAGCTTCTCTCCTTGCTTGAGGAAGATTTATCAGACTTTTTCGTTATGAAAACAACGAGAGAATGTCCCTATTTATAGCCAAAGGATTTGAAACTTCGATCAACCTAAGAAACGCTTCGGCTAGCCAAATTTCAATGATACTATTCCAACGACTATTGGATTTTACGAGATAAGATTTATCAAAAATTCGGCTGGCCTTAACAAAAATTTAGCTAGCCGAATTAGCTATTCGGTTGGCCGAATCCCCTTAAAATCTGAATTAATCCATTGCTAGAAACTAGACCCGAGACACCTTCGGGCTGGCCCAAGCCAAGTTTAGCTGGTTGAACCCAAAATTGGGCCGACTGAACTTGCAACAAAATTTTTCGTTTAATGTTGCTGAATACTTGGCCGAGGCTGAGGTTGGGTTGGTCGAACCAAATTAGGCTGGCCGAATCAGAGGTTAGGCTGGCCAAACATTAGTGAATTTACATTGTAAATTTTATACTTTAAGCATATAAGGCCATGTTTAAAAACCACTAACCTAAGGTCTTTTCTAAGGTCATTTTACCTGATGGTTGGCATACACAATGATCGTTTACTTGTAATCCTTCCGAGTCTTCTAGTCTTGTGATGTTGAGCCATTCTTCATGAAGTGTCGTAGAGGATTGAAGTGTACTGAAGATCTAACCATCATTTTGTTTACGAAATTTGACAACTACATGTGTGCTTTGAATACAAGCACTTACAATCTCCCCCATTTTCAATTTCGTGACAAAACACAAATACACATCACATCATACATACGCATCACATCATACATAAATACACAAAACTCATGGACTCAACCATCAACTTAAAGCTTCAAATTAAAAAATCTATTTGAAGATCAAATCTTTACACCTGCACACCACATGTTTCTTACCCTGAAAAATATACTCAAGTTTGTTTTTCGAGTACATACATAAGATGTGTCTATGCATAAGATAAGAAAATTTTCAAAATTTTAACAATATTAGACATTAATATAATCGCATCTAAGCATTTATGTATGCCCTTCTCCCCCTTTTTGTCATAAGTTGACAAAGGAAGATGTAATTAAATGAAGCAATATCACATGAGCAGATGAATGAAGCATATCAAAGAGAATAAACTATTTAAGCATTAAAACATCATAAATACCAAGTGAAAAGAAGTCAAGTGTATCGAGTTGAGCCACACCAAATGTAAGGCCCGTATCCTAGCCCGTACTGTTCCATAAGCTTCTGCGATCTTTCCGATCGAATGCCTGTGACCAGCGATCTGTTATTGGTGTTTGCGCATGATCCTGATTCGTGTCCCGTATATGAGAGTCGGCTCGACCCGAGACTTGTACCCTTGCGATTGCGCCGTTGCCGCAGTTCCAATGCCGCGTATTACTCGCTGAGGCAATACTTGGGCCAGGAGATGTGGGCCCGCGCGTTTAGTTCGAGGAAAACGCCACCCGTTGCAAATTCCAAGAGAATCTCTAATCCCATCAATCACCACATCATGTCAAGTACAATACCATCCCCAAAGTCAACTCTCTCTCTCTCTCTCTTACACACCCTTACATGTCAAGTACACATCACTCACTCCATCACACACCATCTCTCTCTCTTTACATCCCATCCTCTCTCTCTCTCATTTTCTCCATTTTCAAGCAAGCAACCCCCATGAGAGGTGGACGTCCATGGCTTCTATGAGAGAAACTAGGTGTGGCTCACTCCCTACCACCCAATCTCACCCTCCAAAATTGATCTCAACCGTTGAATCTTGTTCCCTTGAAGCTCTAGAACGCATTGGTGGAAGAAGGAAGAAGAAGATCGTACGGTGGGTGATCTAGGATCTACGTTTTTATTATTTTATTTATTTATTCATGTATTTCTTTGTGATTTAAGGGCCCACATATTGTGGGACCCACCTTGATGTATGCTTTGTACCAATGAGGGGCCAATAGTGGCGGGGCCCCTCCACCGCCGATCTCTCTCTCTCTCTCTCTCTCTCTCTCTTTTGTGTGATGGCATGGCCCACTTAATCCAGGTTGTCTGTTCGTGAGGCCCACCTTGCTGCCTGTATGGGACAGGCATGGATGAAGGAAAACACAAATATCAGTTTGATTGGTGGGCCACTGCATGGACCCACCTTGATGTATTTTTATCCATGTTGTTCGTACATGGGGCCCACTTTGAGGTGTGTGTTGTATGCACCATCCATCCATGAGGAGCCCTATTTGGAGGGACGTGATCCAGACCGTCCGTTAGACAGACATCCAAACCCCCCCTGACGCTGGGGACCTTCAAAACAGCAAAAAGGAAATAATATAATAATAATATTTATATTATATTATATATATATATATAACATTATGTACCCCCTCGTGGGACCTCACATCGATGAAAGTGTTTCATTCAGACCGTCCAAATGGTGGGGCTGACCCAACATGATGTATGTGTTTATATTAACGTCGTCCATCCAACGTCCAGCGTCTGGACGTTGGACATGCTGGATGCTAGATATATTATATTCATATATGTATGTATATGTATATATATATATATATATATATATATATAATATCATATCATATTATATTATATAATATAATATAATATTATAATATATCAATACCTATACATATATATATACATATATATATACTTACAAATATGTCTGTACATGTGGGACCCACCTTTTGAGATTTTAGATGGCTAGCGTACGCTGGCCAGTAGCTAGCCACGTGGCTATTGCACATGGGAATAAACCCACACCGTCCATCTGATGGAACCCACCATCTTTGTATATGTTTCATCCGCACCATCCATCTGGATGGTGCCATGCATGGCCCCACCATGGTGCGTGTTGTACCCACACCGTCCATCCTCTTGGCAACAGCTGGCCGTCCGTCTGCCGGATGGTCAGCGGCCTTACCATGATGGATGTTTTCCATCCAAACCCTCCATCTGCCAGGGATGTGGGACCCACAACAATTAATGTCAGCAAGTTCTGCAGGTCCCACGTGATGTACACGTATGTCCCAACAATTCCTGTATAGCAGTAACTTTAGAATTAAACCTATCAAGAAGTGATCGTAGTACTTTTGCACAAACCTTGCTTTCAAGGATGCTTTCACCAAGACCCCACATAAAATTAACTATGTCATTTAATTTCGTATAGAAGTCCATAAATGACTCATTTTCTTCTATACATATTTCCTCAAATTTCATTGTGAGGATTTAGATCTTAGATTTTTTCACAATATTAGTTCTTTCATGTGTCATTTCAAATATATCCCATGTTTGTTTTATCGTATTAAACGAAATGATTCTTTTGAAATCATTTGGTGATATGGCACAAGTTATAGCATTCAAGGCTTTAATATTTTCACTACTTTCACTTTTCTGAGTAGTCATCTAAAAACTATAAGAATTTCTTTCATGGACATGGTTCCATTCTCGGTTACTACTTCCATCATAGGAGAGATCCATTGAGTCACAGTGGCCACACACTTTCATCAATGGATTTGAGGAAAATCCTTATCTTGACTTTCCAATAAGAATAGCTTGAAACATCAAAGGGAGGTGGCTTCAAAATGGTTAAACTCTCGAAATTTGACATCTTACAACTTTGTATCTAGATCTAGGAGGTAAATCCCAAAAATATCAACATTGCTCTGATACCACTTGAAAGATGAGCTATCAATATCTTAGAGGGGGTTGAATAGGACTATACCAATTCTTAATAAAAACTTGCAGAAATAATATTCTCAATCGCACAAAGTATTGAAACATTTATTCCAATTAATTCGTAGGACAACCTTCACCTATTATTTTAGGTAGGATAATCTTATTTCACAACATCCTTGAAATAAATCTTTCAAAACAGTAAAAGGCAGATAATCAAATAAATCAATAACCACAAAGTAGTTATAGTGGTTCCGTGTTTAACACACACCTACTTCGCTCCCAAAATTACTACCCTCGTAATTTTGGCTTTCTACTATATCTAGGATTTTACAGGTTCACCTTAATAATCTCTTACAGTTCTTGTGATTTTCACAGGCTTACCATAATAAAACTCCCTTAGTGATTTTCACAGGCTAACCACCAATCAACCCGTACTATCTCGAATTTTTGCTAATTTTGAGTTGTACATCCTTGAGCGTTACCTTTGATTTATCAATTTGAGTGCATATTCGTGCTTGCATTCACACGTGTTCGAGACCAAAATGAGTGATGTGGGGTCCACCAAAACCGCTTGAAAGAGCGAAAGTTTGAACTTTAAAGAGCGGGGACCGACCCATAGCGGCACCGCCAATCTGACGGTGTAAAGGCTAAAAAATAGATTTTTAGACAGTCCCCAGTGGTGCCACTGCCAAAAATGGATAACAGGCGGCGGTGCCACCATCACCCCATGTTTAACAATTTTCTACATTTTCAGATTTTGACAATTTCAGTACACTAACTTCAAAAATTCATATCTTTTTTTTTTCTTTTTTTTTACAATTCTGATTGAGGTGATTCAAAAGCCTGATTGAAACTTAATAAGTTTAGTTTCATATAAAAATTAAAAAAAAAAAAAGATTTAAAGGAGGTTACGTTTTGGGCGTTTTGGAAACTATACCAAAAATCTTGGTTTCAGATAGTTGGTACTTCAAGAATTTTTAAAAAAATTTTAGAAATCAAAATATAATAAAATTTGGTAGGGATAAAGTGGACTTGATGATAAACTATTATAAAAATAATAAAAATAATATAGTAACTGAAAGTACTAAAAATATTATATAAAATAGACCTATTAAAACTGAAAATTTCTGCAAGTACACATTATTAATGGGCTGCGCATATCTTTTTCATCTTAGAGTTTTTTTTGTGTCTAGCGTATTCTTAGGAAATGCTTCTAATCATGCCAGAAATCATCTTGTAAGGTTAAATTTGGACTTTTTATTTTTTGGTATATTTTTTAGTATATTTTATTAATTCAAGTAGTTTCTGGTATAGTTGAATTAGGGTTCTTGATTAGGGTAATTAGGACCGAATCATCGTTTTTGCTAGTTGCGAATAGGCTACAATATGAACTTTGCTAATACAAACCTTAATCATTACTCACAAGAAATCTCACTGCCCAATTCGTCTTAAAAATGCCCAGATTCACTAGATTATATTTAGATCGCACGTTAGTGGTCCACTAGACTCGAAAGTATAGAATAACGACTGTCTTACCGGGCTTGACATCCATCACAGATGTTAAGCAGAGATAGTGTCTCGAATCGCTTAACTTGGACTCGTAAGGTAAGTGCATGTGATGTGTGAATATTCTTGAAATCAATCCAGAACTTAAGTTAATTGCATGTGTCCGCTCTTTACCAAAGTTGTAGATTAGGGGCCATTAGATTGTGACCAAATTTAGGGCAACAACCTAGAGTAATATCCTACACAAATCAGTATAGTCGTGAGCTCGATCGATGGTTGGCGACCGTCAAATTGACTTCTTATCATACATATTGATCGTCCTATCTAAATGGTAGGTCGATTGTGTCTATGTGTAGATCAGCACTAAGGCCAACTGTCCTACGATGGGTGTCGACCCCTACGCCCCGTAGTGGCCCCTAAGGAGTAGAAACACACTCCCCTAGGGCTATTATAGTAAAAACACATCCCTTAGGGCCATTTGCACCAAATATGGTGCTATAAATAGGGCATTTGGGGGCCTCCTTTGCTCCCATACGAATTTTATGCCTTATGAGAGAAAGAAAAAAAAGAAGGGAGAAAGAGGAAGAAAGTGAGTGTGAGAGGGAGGGAAGGATATTGGTGCTTGGGGGTCAGTATCTCATCGATTAAACCCTTTAACTTACCGAATCATTCGCTAAATCCACCGCCACTTGCAACCGAAGGTAAGACTTGCATTCAACTCTTCGATTTTGCAACTTATACCTACTTTACGTGTGATTAACGATATTTCTTTACTTTACATTAGGAATCGGGATTTTCCCCAAAATCCCAACCTAGGAGCTTAAAGATTAGAAATCCCCTCTTAAGGTGCGGACCATTATACTTACATTTCCATTTATCGACCCTTGAGGGTCTCGGTTAATGATTTTTTGTGGTGAATAATTTGTAAATATCTAACATGTTCATATTTTGTGTTTGATTATAATATGTTATTGCTTGTCTATGCATGCTCACATGTTTAATAAAATGTCTAAGTGATTAAATATGTTATTCTAATGATGCTCACATGTTTGATTGAACACTAGATTGAATGTGTTAATTTGTTAATGCTCACATCTTTGATTAAATGCTCGAGTGAATATATTACTCTATTGAGGCTCACAAATTTGATGAAATGCCTAAGTGTTTGTGTTGTTGAATCTATGATTCTTATGAAACCTCACATTGATCGCGTGATGAGTTACTAGGTCCGTAGTGATATTAGAATTGCCTACGATGTTAGGTCAGTCGGCTAACCACTCAAACTAAGGGGAGGCCCGAGTTAAGTCAACCACCCTAGACTTGTTCGGTTAACTCGAGTCGAGTACGGACAATTGACAGTAGCCGGACTATATGGGATACTCGTACCCAATGTCGGTTGCGCCGGAGTTCTCCAAGTTAATCGAATTAGCCCAATAGTTGACTAACCATGTGTGTTCATAATGTATGACAATGACAAATAGAATCTATGATACTCTCATTCCCATTAAATGAGTCTACTTATAACCGTTGTGGTACAATCCACAAGGCTCATGGGCTAGGCATGGTGGTATGGGACACCGTGTCCTAGCTGTCAGCCTACGCTATGGTGACGAGCCTCCCTGTAGTGACCAATGAGCAACCAAGAAAGCCATGAGCCTAGTACATCAAACTGTAATGATGTCACGACCGCTCTACATTTGTGTTTAGGTGACGATTCTTACATCATTTTTGAATGACCTTCACCTGTCGATGGGCTGCCTAACCCTGTGCATCTGGGTTATGTCATTTGGCTCCTTAGTGATCGATTGGACCAGTGTTAGCCTCACATTGATTGGGGAGTTGTCGTCTGGGTGGTAAACCTGAATAGGGATCAAGGGACATAGGTAAGGAGCCGCTTCAGCCGCTCCGAGCCTAGTGATTCAGTTGAGAGCACGATAAAATAAGGGTACCCTAGCTTTCCCAATATGTTGGATGAATGGAACCTAATAACTACTCAACCAATATGCGCATTCACTGCATTGCATTAGATAGGACTTGTGATTTGGCATTGGGCCGCCTGTGAGGAAGTGTTGACATATGTGAAATAGGCATTGAAGTCGTTTGGGAGGGAGTGTTGTTTGAAAAGAGTATGCATCATGTCATATTTTCATATACGCATTTAACAAGAGTATTGAGGAATTATTTGATTTCTTGTTTTATCATTACCTGCATTGATTGGGTTGATAACATGTATAACTTAGAACTAATGGAATAACTGAGTTAGCTACTCACTTCCACGTGGGACGATGTTTTAAAACACCAACCAAGCATTGTTGTTGATGCAGGTGCTATCAAAGCCTTCGATGGGTTGGCTTGGGTTAGCTTACACTTTCGCCATGATGTCTTAAGAGCATCGGGCGAAACTGGAACACTTTACCTTTATTTAAATTTATCCTGTATATGTTGGAGTCTCGTACTGTGTGTGCTCCGTATGTTGATTTTGTTGTATGTTCATTGTAGCTTGTATAATCCCCATTTTGGGTGATCATCACTATTGGAATCGTATTTTTTACTATTAGCCCTATATTTATGAATTTTTGTTATCTCTACCTCACTTTAGATTCACTAAGTGAATTGTATTACTCTGATTATTCGTGTGTAGAATGAATGTGAATATGAACAAGGTCAAATGTGCATTTCATTTGGTTTACACCCGGGAACTTGGGACCTGGGTCTCTATACTTGGGTGCCGATTTTCGGGGCGTAACACAACCCAATGAGATTTCCAAGATATCTCAACAAACCCAAATGAAATAATAAAACAATAACAATACTTATCTTCAGAAGATAGAGCGTCGATTTGAAGATACTTGATGAAGTCGAGGCTTCAATCAATGCAACGATCTTCTTTCTTTGATGTCGATGAAGTAATGTATGCTCAACCAGAAAGGATCTATGGATCTAATATATTTTAAAAAATATAAACCCTAACATCTGCGGATTCAATTTTCTATTTCTCAAGTAGAGTATAGATTACACTCTAACTGCATTTAAAACTAACTTGAGAAAGAGAATTGAATAAGCTAAAATAAAACAAGAATTACCACACAAATAGCTATGGGAGGACCTGCGTTTCTCTCTTTGCTTAAGGAAGATTTATCAGACTTTTTCATTATGAAAAGGATAAAATTGGTGAAAAGGATAAAAATAAAAATAAAAAGAAGAGAAATGTTCTCTTAAGTGCATGGTTGTGAAAAAACCAACCAAAGTTTTCTAACCGTCGACTTCTAATATCATGGCACACTTATTAAATGGACCACCTTTATCTTTCACCAATAGAATTATGAGATCCACATGATGAATGGTTTGGATATATCACCTCTTTGCCACACTGGCATATGTGGTGGCATGACAAAAGTTGGGGTGGAGATTTGTATAAAATACTTTGGTTTTCCGTTTGCATAGATTGTGTCCAGGTTCATATTCTTTTTATCCATATGTTACAAAAAAATAATTTTGGTTTAAAAAATAGTTTAAATAAGAAGCGTGTGTGTGTGTGTGTGTGCACGTGTGTATTAGTTTTTGTAGAAAAAAAAACTTGGTTTTTCACTTTTGGGAATAGTCCCATATTGGATAAGAGAGAAAAAAAAATCATCTTAATAAGTAGGGTGTTGAGTACCTTAATATTTGCTTGGTGAGATAGAGGAGTACCAAGACTTGCATGTTCGCACTGGAACACACGTGCATGAGCATAGTCTTGGTCTAAGGGCATGGGCATGTGAGGCAGTGTAGATGAAAAGGTGCTAGCCCAACAGTCAGAAACGGCTAGCCACCATGTCTAAATGACTAGTATGTAATTAGTCTCGCACATGCAAAACGGTAAAAAAACAAAGAAGCCAAAAAACAGCTAATTTCTCACCAACAGTCAGAAATAATCTATTGTATTTATGACCTTGGACCAAAACGTCTAGCCACCCTTTTCTAGATAAAGAAAGCTTAGCTGGTTCATTCCATCATCACAACCAAACCAACTTATTCTTTCATATAAACCAACAACCTTTAAGTGTTCTCTGATCAAGTCAGCAGGTTCATTACGAGCCTGAGACTACCAGGTCCACAAGAACCAAACCAATGTAGTGGTCTAATCTAGCAAAACCAATCTTCATTTTTTTCTTTCTCTTTCCATTTGGATTTTTTTTTTCATCTGCCAGTAAAACTGTGTTTACAGAGTTCCACCAGTGGTTCCTTCGTGCTTGCTGAACGAAGAATCACATATAGGCTCATCGTATCCTGGATGCTATTTGTCTATAACTTATCAGTCGTCTCAATTACTTTAAGAATGGGTGAATAACGCTTCAAGGACAGCGTGAACACCCGTGCTTCCTCCTGTCCTTAATATTTTTTATTTTTTGGTTTTCAATTTCTTTCTATTTTATAACAATAATAAATTTATAATTTGAGATTAACAAATCTCAACATTCTTAAAGTGTTATTGTAATGGAAACCGAAAGTGTATCCTCTATCGAACTGATGAATCATGATCTGATTCATCTCGATCGGTTCGATGGAACCAACTTCACTAGGTAGCAACAATGACAACCATGTCCAAATTTTCTTCAACTTCAGCGAGATTAACTTGAGATTTTGTATTCTTTTTCTTAAGCCTATACTTAATTTCATAAATGTCCAAGCTTCTTATAGTAGTTACAGGGCCCCTTTTTCGTGAATTGGTCATTTGTTTTCTTTTTAAGCCTACACTCCTTAGAGTGATGCCCAAGCTTTCTACAGTTTTAACAATTCCCTTTCTTTTTGCCCCTTTTGTGCCTGACTTATTTCTACTAGGTTAGCCTTTGATAAAGACTCATTTGCATTTTCAATTTCGTCTTTATTTCTGTTAGGCTCATTTATTTTTATGTGTTCGATTATATTTTTAAAGAAATATAATTTTTCTTATGTTTCATTCTGTTTTTGTATTCTTTCAAGAAGGATGTAGTTTTTTAATCAATGCTCCTAACAAGAATACTTCATCCATTTTCATTCCCTCAATCATCAATTCATGTACCAGATTCTGATAATCATGAATCTAGTTCGTGACAAGTTTATCGTCTGTTATTTTATAATGAATGAAGTTTGCAATAGCATATGTTTTAGATCTTATATCTTCAATAACATATTTCTTTTCTAGTGTGGTCTAAATATCCTTAGCAGATTCATAAGAAACATAAATGTCATATAATTCATTGGACAATGTATTCAGAATGTGATGTTTACAATTATTAGCATCTTTAAATTCATTTTCATTCGCTAGATCAACTATAAATGAATCTAAAAAATGTATTAAAAAAAAACCTTTAATGTTTTCAATGCAAAATTGATTTTATATTTCCATCTTTCAAAATTCTATCCATCAAATGGTTCGATTTTGGACAGCTCAGTTGTAGGGTTGACTGTGATGGTGACCATGGAATATAATAAAATTTTGGTTGTAACTCAGTTTTCAACCAATTAGAGAAATTGTCAAAAACTGATTAAAGAAAAGAAAAGAAGAAGAAAACTTTTTTATTTCTAAATATCGAATAAGATGTCTATTGTTTTCAATGATTGAATATTTGGTTTTAAAATTGTTAGAAATAATGTGCTGAAAACATTAGATAATATTTAAAAAATAATAATAATTAAATAATAAAATAAAGTAAGAAAAGATGACTTATTCGTTTGAGTCGAGGTGTGACTGAGTCACTTGACTTGAAACCAAATCTGCTCTCCTTAGACCACGTCCCAAGTGCAATAGGAATCTAGGACAGTTGGCCTCGAGGATGCAACAACTATGACCCAGTCCCAATGGTGTACTCGTTGTACATGGGTAGGGGTGTACATCAAGTCGAACGAGTCGAGCTAGCCTCAGCTCAGACTCGGCTCGGCCACTGGCTGACCTCAGCTCGAACTCGGCTCATCTTGATCCTCGAGCCTAACTGGCTAGCTCGGCTCAGTTCGGTTAGTAGCTCGGGCCGAGTTCGAGCCAAGATCGAGTCGAGTTCGCCATTGAGGCATTTCCACAAACACTTGAACTGCAATTTCAAAATCTCACTATTTTACAAACAAAAGCAATGGTTTTACAGGTATTTTATCAAACACCTTTTAAGCAACATAAAAAACAAGAAAAACAAAGAGAAAAAGGGTATTTGTTTCATATAAATTCCTTCCTTGCCACCAACCACATTTTGTTGAGTCATTTTATCAAACAGTTGGTGAGCAACATCAATAGCAAAGTAACCGAGTCACCGAACTGGTTCAATTTGAGCTGGATTCAATCCGAATCGAGTCGAGCTAGGGCCTGCTCGAACTCATTTTCTAGCTAAAAAAATCAGCTCGACTCGACTCGAACTCAACTTCGAACCGAGTTAAATCAAGCTTTTTCAAGTCAAGTCGAGCGAGCTAACCGAGCTAGCTCAGTTCGTGTACACCCCTATACACAGGCTCGAACCATCTTGCAGAACTTAACCGAAGTGAGTTAACTCAACGACGAACTCAATTGCAAAACATCACTGAACCAGAGAAGAATTTTGAAATAACAGAAAAAGAAATTGTTGATTTTTTATTAATTAATTTGAAAAAAGAGTAGGTCTATATATAGACTATGATTAGGTGCTTAAAGCACCATTTCAAATGGGTTAGGTCCATTGGGTTTAAACTCAACTAGTGCGACCACCAGAACAAACACGTCCCTGGTTTGAAGTTCGTGCAAAACTAATAGGTGTGAGTATACTCACGGAGTGCGGAATAAAAATCGTTAGCGCGAGTGTACTTTCAATCCTCACATAGACCCAGACCCAGACCCAGACTTGACTCGACCCGACCCAACATGGCTTGGCTCAGGGCACACGCACACGTGTGGTCAATGGCATAGGTTCGGGCTAATGGCATAGCCCTCCATTGGACCAAATTCACATGCCCCTTGAGAATGAGCTCAAGCCCATGCAAAACTACTCTTTTATATACTTGGATTTTTTTCTTTGATCATTTCTGATGTGGGACAAGAGATAACACTAAAAACATTTCATGGTATGGATTAGAGAATCATGGCCCCCACCTGTTACCAACAATAACCCGCGTTAACGGTACAAGGCTTCTGTCAGAGATATGTAATTTTCCCGCTCAGAAATTTCTACTTAAGATTTATCCTCTCTCAAAATTTTTAAGAAATCTTCTCTTCCACTTATTTTCTTTCATATTCTTCTCTTTCATCTAACGTCCCCTTACAAAGGTCTCTCTCTCTCTCTCTCTCTACTCCCCCCCCCCCCCTCTTTCTTCTCCTTCTTCTTCAATTTCAAGATATTATAATCATTTTATTCATTTTTTTTCATCTTTTTATGTAAATCATTTATTCATTTTCTTTTGATCTTTTCATGTTATCTTCTAAATTTTAAATGGAGCTTGATCTTTTTCTTTTCTCTAATTCATGTTACAGGTTAATTTTCCTGTTCAATTCAAAGATAAAGATAGAGAGGTAAATGGTTTCCCTTTTCATCTTTTGTACAAATTAAGAACGTTCTTGATTTTAAAACATTCCTTCACATCTATCTCAACGAACCACTCATTTACCATCCATTTGAGTATATATGGCCAACTTGTCATCTATCTACTACATATGGGCCACTGAAAAGTAGGCCCTACCTTGAATATAATTGGGCAAAAAAGATCAGACACATCTACTCTTCAGGTGGGCTTCACCATAGATCACGATGGTTTACTCAATTTCATGTGTGGCCCACCTAATGAATGGATTTACCTAATTTTTGTGTACAATGGTCGTCAAGGTGCACAATTTAGCAGTACATTGACCAGGGTTGTCAACAAGCTGGGTGTGGACTTGGGCTAAAGTCTGTTGAAGCTTGGGCCAGGCCCGTGACTACCCATAAGCCATAAGTCTAATATTTCAGCCCAAGCCTGAACTTAAGCAGGCCAGAACCGAAAGCTACCCCAGTCCATTGATAGCCCTATATAAATTGGTCTAAGGCATCCAATGATGGACCCTGACTCACGTGGCAGTTATGATGTGGGACCCACATTCTAGAAAACTTGTGAGAGTTTGGGTTCCAATTACAATTACATTACTTTCAAATTAGATATTATTTTAATAGTTATTTCATGGTTGAGATGATGGATCAGGACCATCCATCTAGTGGTACCAACTGTCAATGGCCCACAATTAAAAACTCAAAATAATCAAATTATTCTAGCCATCACTTCTTTAAGCACACTCCTTCACTGCATCTTGACCACTGACCATTTTGATGTATCGGCTCATTTGATTAGTTGGTGATTGAGAGATGTGGTCCATGCATAGTAGGGGCTACTAAATAGATGGTCCGCATTCAACATATTCTCTAGATAGTAGGCCAGTTGAACAGTGGTATTTCATTTCCTTTCGAGTGGGACCCCAAAATCATGTCGGTTTGATCTGATTGGTATAATCAAACCTAATTCGTTGAAATAACACTGCCTTGTATTTCCAAATTTATACTGAAGATTTAGTAGAGTATGGAAGAAATTATTGAAGTTGTGGATGACTATCACATTATCGTTCCTTTTAACAATCGAGTATGTTTGTTGTACAATCAAATAAATAAAATACAACCCTCGTTAAAAAAACAATACAGAGCATTTTGAATTGGTGTGGCCGAATCCAATCCAAATCATTTATAGGATAAGATGTACATACAAATTGACATGTGAGTCCCACTGTAATATTTTAATGATATCTAACTCTAAATTGACACATTAGTTTAAGTAAGCAATTGTGTGTTTTATTAGTAAAAAAATTATTTAGTCCTAATCACCCCCTATACTACATAGCCTTCATTTTATAGCTCTGCCAAGCTTCCGCAAGTAGTTGTGGTATCCTACACCACGTGCAATTTCATAAGCTTCTCCCAGCGGGCACCTTTTATGGTACCTGCATTGTTGACATCTAAGTGGTGTTTTGAAACACCATCCTAGAGGAAGTGAGTGATCAAATCAGTATTACCATCTTCCTCGAGATTCTCAAACCATCAACACAATCAAGTATAGGTAATGGAATCACAAGAAAGCAAGCATTTCCCAATCTAGTTTATTAGATGCATGCATGACATGAGATGCGAATACATGCCATGGGGATAATCGATAGTAACATGGCTCGTCACCAATCTTACTCGCAATGCTATCGAATCGACAGTGATACTAAGGATATCCATTCGTGTGGCATAACTACAATAGACAGTGGGACCGTGTAACACCCGCAAATGCCATGATATTCATGCTTTAACCAAACCTTTATTATCCCAACTACAAACAACCATATTAAGGAAGCTAGAATACCATGATTATACAAGAGTCAATGTAGAAAGATTATGTGGGTCATAACCCATATCCCTTAATTTGATTTAGGGTTCATCGCCCATGATTCAATGAAGATCGTTGGTTAAGGTATCAAGCTCATCCCCCAAGATCAAATATAAACGTTCAACCCCAATGTATGGGGCTTATCGCCCAAAAAATCAATTACATGGTAAGGGCTCATCACCCAATGACAAATAAAAAGGATGGTAAGCTTGTCACCTCCATTGTTGCTCAAAGGTCACTATGGGGGGCTCGTCACCAAGGATAGGCTAATGGCTTGAGCATATTGTCTCATACCACCATGCTTACCTCATGAGACTTTAGAAATTAGGATTATAATGCACTCTAATGGTTACAAGTAGTGACTGTAATAAAAGAAAATCATGATATTCTAGATTCAATGAAGTGTTTGACAACAAATGATCAATCACAAAATATATGAATAATCAACTCTAAACGGAACCTACTCGGTGGACCAAGTGAACTTTAGTACAACTGATATCGGGTGCTAGGACAACCCATATAGTTCAGATTACTGTCAGTCGACCGTGTTCTGCCTTGGTCAACCGAATAAGTCTGTGAAGGCACATCTAATTGGTAGGTAGTTCATCGAACAATATGGTTTCGGAGCTTGATTCACAGTACTCCATGAGCAGTTCATCACGCACTTGGTCATAATCAAATACTTCTTTAATACATCATCACAATATATCACTTAATTATAAGCACCTAATCATCAATTAAAAGTAGGCACATGTCTATATTCCACAACAAATAGCATGGATGAACTTTTATTATCATAATTTCACTTAAAATAGGAATTCAATTAGGTATGTTATCAAATCAGCATAGATCAATATAGAGATTATGTTAATGAAGTAGTTCCAACACAATCAATGTAGGCAATTACAATGTAACTAAGGCATCAGTAACTGTAGCCATCATGACTAATAAATGGAAGCTTAAAAGGAAAAATCCTCACCTCCAACTTAGATTTTGAGTTGCTTTGACAGAACATCCCCTTCTAGCTCTAAATCACAACTCTCAAACTCTTCATCTCTACGCTCAAATGCTCACTCTCCCTATCTTACTCTCAAAATACTTAGTGAAACTCGTATGAAGAGAGGGGTTGGCCATAAAAGAGTATTTATAAGGAATTCTAGAGGTTTGGTTGTTCTAGAAATGTAGCTAAGGGCCTATCTTCACAAGCGGGTAGCTAATTTTATCTTTTGGGGCGCTCTTTGTAACAAAATGATCCATCCAAGCCATGAAATGGTTACCCTTGACGATGATTTGCATAACATTTTGCTCGCCTCACATTTCGGTCACACCGATCGATGAATACGATTAATGAACCAATTCAACGGTGTTCGATTGTCGATCGAGACTACGGCTTTAAGAATATCCGTAGGATGGAGGTTAAGGTTGATGCCTGCAGTTTGATCGTGAACCGATAATAAGAAGTTCTCAACATTGAATACTTCTAAAATATCATAACTAAATTCTCTATTTGGAAAGATTTGGAAGCTTCCATTCTCTACCTAGGGTTCTTCTCACATTCTCATGTGCCTCACTTACAGCCTAATGTTGTGTAATTTGGCCAACGATCTTGACCATCCAATCCACATAGGATAACAAGCCCACTAAGACGAGTGCTTTTGTACAATTTTGTGATCAATGGCCCCCCTATGAACATTCTAGAGTTCGTTTGGTTAATCCGACTATTTCTAGGGTGATTTTAGGAGTAGGTTTCTTGCTTATGGTAGATATGGCCTGGATGACTTATGTTTATCATTGGGTTGCCATGCGGTTAGCAAAAATGACTATTTGGATCTATCCATTCTAAACTATTGATTCTTAGGCCACAAAGGTAGTTTGGTCAATTTGGCTTATGTACATAAGATATTCAAGATTTAAATTATTCTTTATGTTGGTCTTAGATGTATCTTCATTAAGATTTAGTTGTTTTGATTAATCGTCGATGGGTCCATTAAATCTTAGCCCTTGATTCATAGATCCCATGATTAGGCACAAGATCCAAGTGATCAAGTTGATTCGTTAGCTTCCTATGAGTATTCAGTTGAATTTGTATGGTTCTTCCTGAGTTATCGTTAGTATTTTATACTTATTTATCCTAACTTTAATGGTTGCACTGGAGGTGTACACGAGTCGTTCCGAGTCGAGCTTGGCACAGCTCTACTCGGCTCGGCCACTTGTCGACCCCAGCTCGAACTCGCTCGACTCGGTCATCGAGCCTAACTGGCTAGCTCGGCTCGATTCGGTTAGTAGCTCGGGCCAATTCGAGCCGAGTTCGAGCCAAGATCAAGCCAAGTTCGCCTTTGCGGCATTTTCATAAATACATGGACTGTATCTCAAATTCTCACTGCTTGTAAAACAGTGGCATCGGTTTTTACAGGTATTTCATCAAACACCTCGTAGGCAACATGAAAATCAAGAAAAAGGGGTATTTGTTTCACATACGTACCTTCCTTACCACAAGCCGACACTTGGTTTGGTCATTTCATCAAACAGTTGGTTTGGATTTGGGCGAATGGACGGCCGAGAGGATTTGGGAGAATAGTCGAGAGGATTTGGGCGAACAGGCTAGGGTTGGGCGAACGGGTTAGGATTTGGGCGCTGGCTGCTGGGGTTAGGGTTAGGCGAATGGGTAAGGGTTTTTTATTAAAAAAAACTATATATACTCGACTCAAAAATCGATTCGAGTCGATCCGAGCCTAACCGAGTCAAGTCGAGCTTAATACCGAGTCGAGTCGAGTTGAGCTAGGTCCGGCTCAGACTCGACTCGAAGTGTTTCGAGCTCATTAAAACTGGCTTGACTTGGCTCGAACGCAGTTTCAATCCGAGTCGAGTAGAGCTTTTCTAAGTCGATCCGAGTGAGTTAACGAGCTAACTCGACTCGTGTACACCTCTAGGTAACACCCGCATACTTACTAAGATCGAGTATGGTAAAATATGATGGGTGTTACAGTAGTGGTAGTGAAGGTTGACTTTGAGGTTCGATCTAACTAGCTCTTGTTAGAAGCTCAGTCAGCCGTTCTGTCTCCATTCACCTGGGTGAGCGAGGGCAGATCGGATATCACTAATCTCAAGTCTCAAAATGAAAATCTTAGCTGTTCTCTCAAAATCACTAATTGTGCTTTAAATCTCCCTACAATTTATTGCAGGTATCCTTCCATTTGATCAAAAACTGTAGCAAAGTTGTAAAAGATTGACTGAAAAGATGAACCTTCTTCAACATTGACTACGGGTTCATAATGTTGACCCAAGTCTTGTTACTCTTTTGTTGCATCAGCAGTAGAACTAGATCTTTTTTTAATTTAAGAGCCATATTATTATATTGAGAAATAAAAATAGCTTATTGGGACCCATCGGATGTTATATATTTGCACAATTCAATCAAACACAAGGTCGCATAGGTGATTGAGGGCTTGTTCAAATTTCGTGTGTGGTAAAGAAGTTCGGGCATGCCAAAATCATGCTCAACTTAATATTTAATTGAACGGTGGTGACCCCCGTGCTGAAAAGAATTACGTTGGACCAGATTTGAAAATCCTACTATCGAGTCAACTACCAATTGTGATAAACGATCAAGTGATTTGCGAAAGGGTGGGGGTTAGTCATCTCTGATGGACTCTTTTTTCCTTGTGTCTAAGGATTTATTCTTTCACTTGTAATTATAATTAATGTTTCTCAAAGGAATAAAGATGAATATATAAATTTAGAAAAAG
Organism: Magnolia changhungtana; assembly: GCA_030180095.1. Classification (NCBI taxonomy): domain Eukaryota; kingdom Viridiplantae; phylum Streptophyta; class Magnoliopsida; order Magnoliales; family Magnoliaceae; genus Magnolia; species Magnolia changhungtana. Next base: position 4,269,789 of record JASAUF010000662.1, read on the forward strand.
GCTAAAATAATGTCAATTTTATTAATATTTTGAATGGAGCTAATCACAATTGATAAAGTAAAAATAAATAGAAAAAAAAAAAAAAAAGATAAATACCTAATTCATCCGTGGGAACAGACGACCCAGTTGGATGGTCAGCAAGATGTGATCAGAAATATGATCATCCAAGTAAGGACTTAGTTGATTGGGATATTACGACTTAGGATTGTAGATGTTTAATCTAATCATACGGTACTGTAGCAATGACACTGGATAATAGCAATCTACGTTAAGATTAGGCTAAGCTAAGCTATGCTAGGATAAACGTAAAGAAAAATATAAACGAGAGAGAGATTGTGTTTAGCGTGGACTTAAGCTCTTCATCACGTGTTCCTTTTATAGGTTGTTGAGGCGGTAAAACCCTTGTTGGGTTTCCTTACTGATCATATATCCTTCGCATTTATGACACATTTTGAATAGGAAAATCCATGTGAATTTGAAACTGTTGGTTTTTAGATTTCTACTTTTATGTAGATGCTCCCCTATTAGACCCTACCACATTTAGGTTCAGAGTCAATGGGGGAACCTCTTCAACTGATCCCGAACCTCAAATCAATTAGACCATTCATGCATCTAAATGACCTAATCAATGTTTTCCATCCTTCTATCATCCAAGTCGCTTTTGATTGTCAAACTAGTGGGATTGGATCTACTAAATCATGATTTCCTGATATCTTGATTCAATCGATGCACAGGTATTGATAAAATCCTTCATCGAGCTCTCCTATTGTTCTACAGTCAGGGACTTGATCTGCTGGTGTCCGTGCTCTCCTAATTTGTGTCCATATTACAACCAATATACTTGAATATCTGATATCGGTCTGATCTTTGAATATTTGAAACATTTGTGATCATCACAATCCTTCCAAAAAGATCTTCAAATTTAGAAGGATTGTAAAAGATGGATCTGCGAGTGTATCATAGCCAAATCTATAGTAGGGTTCTCTCCTTAGGTTTTAATAAATGCGTCGGGCACATTTTCTTATTAATTGACTTGCTAATCATGTTTACGTGACACGGGATGTTTCACTATCCTAAAAGCATACTTATAATTATGTGCTGCACATTAATAATGAAATTCATGTAGCATCGTGCCCAGGGAAGAAATGAAAGTATTTTCCAGCGGGAGGAGGATTTTTCTAGTAACCATAGTGATGACACGTGGCAACTTGTCGTTCATCTCATTCATCGACGTCTGCGTAGAAAATGGGTGTAAACATGGATAAGTGGCCGGTAGGTTTTGCCTGTGTCCGGACTCAGAATTGTCCACGCCTATCTTCCCATTGGATTCCACTTTCTGAGATGATCTGATAATTTGAACCGTCAATTTATGAAGTTGAATGAGGGCAACTGAAAGTGTTCTTTTAAATGTTGAATCGTTAGTGATGGTTAAACCGTCCATCCTAAATTTCTTATGATGAACGAAAATAGAATGTGGACCGTTCGGATCATCGGACCATCTCAGCACGTGATCTCTAGTCGGGCAACGCAAGCTGGTGATCCTTAGTCATGCGACGGAGCGAACTCTAATTTTATTTTTTACTTCTACAAACGTTAGAAGATCTGGACCATCAATCTATTCGGCCTACCCTGGATGCGCCATTGTGGTTCTGAAGATCCAGACCATTGAGTGTTGACAACCGTTGGATTGACTTTTGGACTTTTTCCTAGCCATCCTTTCTGGAGTCCTGAATAGTTGGGCCCAACAAATGAACAATCCAGAACCTGATAGTTGAGCCCAACAAATGAACAATCCAGATCCTGAACGCGTGTGCTATGTAGCAGTCTAGCAGATTGGAAGGTGGATCAGGCCATCAGAAGATTCTACCCATATGATCGGTGGACCATGGTTCCATTGCTACACCGATCACCCCATCCTGCCCATCTGATCAGTGGCTAGAGACGTTTATTGGACCCTTTATCTATTGGGTGATACGCCAAGCTACGTGGGTCAAAGATCCAGAACCGCACTAATCAGACGATTCTGACCATCCAGTAGATGGCGTTCAGCCACACTGATCAGATAATGCTAACCATCCATTAGGCGGCCTTCAAATGTAATATAAAATCCAATAAGAAAGTTCGGAAAAACACTCTGATCAGATGATCCCAACCATCCAATAGGCGGCCTTCGAATATCAGATAAAAGTACTGCAAAATACAATAAATAATAAATAATAATAAAAAGAAAAAGAAAAAGAAAACAAGCATTAAGATGTAATAGAAAATAAAAAGAACAAAGACAAAAACAAAAAAACAGCCCTTCAATGTAAGGTTTTAAAAAAGAAGATAAAATACGAAAATATATAATAAAAAACTAATGTTACAAAATGGCGTTGATCAAATGATCCTAACCGTCCAGTAGGTGGCTTTCAATTTTAGTAAGCTAAAATACAAAAAAACAAAATAAAAATGCGGTGAGCGTGGATCGAACACGCGACCTTCAGATCTTCAGTCTGACGCTCTCCCAACTGAGCTATCCCCGCATTGATGATAATATCTTTTAATTAAATATTATATAATTGTTTTAATCTTAATTGTAGATAAGATTTTTAAGTGGCGGACATATCATCTCTTCAGAGGCTCGTCTTCTACTCTTTTGAGACATGGAAAAGGCATGCTATTCCTCCATCTCAAGATTCATTCACCACCGTCAGATTCCCTCCTCTCCTAATAAACCAAAAACCTTTGCAATTCCATTTCTTCCTTCAACTTCCAAAATCGAAGCTTCTTCAAGAAAAGATGACTTCTCCCTGGTAAATAACATTCTCTTTTCTTCTTTCTTTTCCTTTTTAGAATGTTTTTCCCTCCTTTCCCAGCATTTAAAAAACGGTGGTGACTCATTCACCGTGCAAATGGAATAGATGTAGGCAATCCGGACCGTCCAAATCGCTGACCAGTTCTGGATAGAGCAGATCCATGTATCACACTGAGCAGTATCTGATTTTGCCCGTTGAAGTTGGACGGCTTGCTGTAATCATATGCTTGATGGCACAAATGGCATGGTTGGGATGGTTTGATAGTGTGATTTTTTACCCATGCTCTATCCATACGATTTGGATGGTCCGGATAGCTCTATCCATATTGCACCACACGATTTGGATGGTGTGGATGAGTCATAACCACCACTGTAGCCTGTCAACCTTGTACATTTTTCTTGCTGATAATGCTGCACAGAGGCATACCCACATGGTGCACGTGGCTGAGATCCAAGCCGCTCATCAGGTGGACCACATGTGTACGATGAATGGATTGGCCTCCCCTGTTTTGGGGGCTAGGATACTTGGCATGCTAAAGTGGTCCTGGTGAACAGCTTGGATATCACACGTGTAGAACTTTATCACGTGTGCATGCGTGACTGTAGTCAATTCATCTTTAGGCCGCCTTGGATGGATCACACCCAAAATCTCACAATGGGTGACCCTATTCCCCGAGTAGATGATTTTGACCATTGAAATCTTGTAGCAGAACCTTTTTCTAACCGTTTATTATTAGGAGTCCTATTTATGATTAGGATTTTCCAACTAGTGATATGTTTTGGATATATGCCATCCATAGTAGGACCCATCAGATGAACGGTCCACTTCCAATGTATGTGTTTCCCATATGCGAGATTGAGTGAAGGATTACTGGATTTTATTTTTTATTTTTTTTTATTTCTTTCAAATTAAGATGTCTCGTACGTGACGTGAGTGATAGAAAAACATATTGATTAAAGATTTAGAGGGCTAAATGTATGATAACCTTTCCATGCACACAGTTTCATTTGGACTTAGCAGCGTCCACGCCACTTAATCTAGACCGTCCATAAGGTCTAATGCTCTATTTATGGGCGGCCTTGAAAAAATCAAACTGATCCGATGGTCCAAACCATTCAATTGTTCGTAAATGAATGCCACATGTGAGGAGAATATCTCACTTAAATGGCAGCCATAGTCTATGAGTTCGTTCTGCCTATGTTGCCTCTCAGGATTGTCAGAGATGGTCTGATGATTGCAACCATCCATCTTCTCTATTTCACCGTAACTGAGATGTGTTAATAATCACGAATTTAAGGAGCAGCTTCAACTTTGATTTTTGGAGTTGAATGTGAGGAATTGAAATTGCTCCTGTATAATCTACAAAAGGTGGGCCATATGGAATACCATCTAAAACGTGAATGGTTCTGATGCCATCTAAGAATGTGGAAATGTGGACATGCAACCTTCCTGGGTATTTAACTGCATTTGGTTGTCCACCTAATATAAGGATTCCAGGAATAAAATCATATAGGAATGCAAGCTTATCATGCAAGGATGCCAGCGTTTTAAAGTGTGTAACATTCATGCTAATGCTGCACTGCACACTGCAAGTGAAGCAAGATCTTCACATCTGATTTCAAAATTGCATGAATTTTCTCATTTCCTTTCCAGTATACAAAGAAGAACACACGAAAGAGCCCGAGAACTCCCCGCCGTCTGATTACCATATCAACGTCCGATGGGAAATGGCATGGACAGTGGACATACGATTACATTTTCTCACTCCGCGAGCTGCAGCTGGCCGATTTGGCGGAGGATGGACAGAAAGACGGGGAGGTTTCCATTAGCCTATCCATACACAAGGTAGCAAATAGCTGAGGATGAGCTCTGTGGGGCCCACCGTGGTGTGTGTGGGACATCCAATCCCATTCGTCAAATGAAATCAGGCCAATCCATGACTTGGGTGGGTCACTCCAAAGGGAATAGTGGAGAGTAGATGTTCACCCATTAAAACCTTCCTGTTGGGATGTGGTGCACCTACTGTGAGTAGACCTAACTGGATGAAGGCACATTCCAAAACTAAGGTGGGCCCCTTCAAATGATTTTGGATGTTTTAGCCATAATTTCACATGGATGTAGTTACTTTGAAATGTTTTTTATTCTATTTTTTCCCCAGCATGCTGGCTTTGGTTTCTCTGTTGATGGGAGAATCATCACATCATTTACTAGAAAATGCAGTAATTGCTCTGCATCCTACTGCAGAGAGGTATTTCTTATATCTCTTTCTTTTGAACTTAATTTATAGTCTCTCTCTCTCTCTCTCTCTCTCTCTCTCTCTCTCACACACACACACACACAACGGTTTTGGGCTGGGCCAAGGTCTGACCAACACAGGCCCAAGCCTGGCCCGCAATGTAATGAATGACCCTGGTCAGAGTCTAGTCCAAGCCTGGCCACCTTTTGTGCAAGATCTAAGTTGTTCATTAGTCATGCAGATTCTTCCGTGGTATTGAAAAAGTTCATTTGAAACATTAAACACCGGGCTAAGTTATATTTAAGCTGGGCTAATGGACTCTTGGACACAACCGAAGCCCACCTTGAATAAACGGCCTTTAACTTTAGGCCCAGTCCAGCCCTCAGGCTTAATATTTCAGCCCAAGGCCAATCCAAATCCGGCCAACCTGACCCAATGACACCCCTATCTGGAGATATGTACATGTATTGTTTATAGGATGCCAACACTGCCCACCGGCCTGACAAGTTTGAGAGACATCTGACCAACACATCCGATGCAGATTCAGTGGATCACGGATTGTTACTGTGGGACCCACTATGACGTATGTGTTTTATATTCATGTCATCCATCCGTTTTGCCAACTCATTTTAGAGCATGGGCCGAAAATGAAGCAGATCCTAATCTCAGGTGGACCACACCGTGGGAAAACACAAATTACATGTTAATCCAAAGCGTTTGTAGGCCCTAAGAAGTTTTTAATGGTGAGGTGTTCAATCACCAATGTTTCCAGTAGTGTGGTCCACCTGAGATTTGCATCTGCTTCATTTTTGGGCTTATGTCCTAAAATAAGCTAGCAAAATGGATATAAAACGAATTCACTGACTGGGTTGTTCCAGCTGCTCTAAAATGAGCTGGCAGACGGATGGACGGCTTGGATATAAAACACATATATTACAGTGGGCACCAGAGTCACATATTCACCGACCATGGTTTAGAGCTGGGCATGAGTCGAGTCAGACTGAGTTAGGGCTAACTCGACTCGATCCGGTTTTGAAATAGGCCTGACCTGAACTTGATCCGACTCGACACCGAGTCGAGCATGCCTGACTCCATCTGAGTCCTGTCTGGCTTGGACTGATCCGGACCAAGTTCGATCTAGTCAGAAATACCAAGCCGGGTCGAGTTGGCACTGAGTCGGATTGGGAGATGAGGGAGGAAGAGACCGAGAGAGTGGAGAGGAGGGTGATGGTGGTGGCTTGGCGGGTGGTTGCCGGGCTTGGAAGATGAGAAGGAGAGAGAGAGAGAGAGAGAGAGAGAGAGAGAGAGAGAGAGAGAGAGAGAGAGAGAGAGACCGGGCTTGGAAGATGAGGAGGATGAGGGAGGGAGAGAGATTTTGAGATCGGGTCGAGGTAGGGTGCGGCGGGTAGGGTTAGAGAGTCGGGTTTCGGATCGAGTCAGGTCTAACCGGATCGAGTTTCAGGTCAAGTCGGGTCGAGTTACTAGGTAACTTGCACTCGACTCGGTTTGAATTCAGATTGAGTGAAGCCTACTCGGTTCGTACCGACTCACCCAATCGGTTCGGGTCGAGTTGGATCGAAACAAGTCCAACGAGTCGAGTTAGCCAGATGTGCCCACCTCTAACAGTGATGTTCCATTGATCCATGGAAAGCCGGCTGCACAATTGCAAAGATGAATTTATGCAAAAGATTAAGAAAATAAGAAGAAAAAAGAGGTTTTCCATTCATCAGACGCATGTGTCCCAGCTGAGGCAATCATCCTGATTTTCTCATACGTTCATCTTTGAGGTAGGGCCCACCTTGTGCACTTGGCAGATGTCCCAAATACATGACTAGGTAGCGCTTGTGTTGCATGGAAAGGTACTCGTGTATCGATTTTTCAAGAACTGGCCATCACAACCATTTCCTTGTTGTGTTTCAGATCGACACGACCTTTGACGTTTGGGTTCTACCATCAAGCAAGGACAACCGTGAACATCAGCTGCCTGAAATTGGTGGCGACGATCCATCATTAAGTCCCTAACCCATCTCTCTCTCTCTCTCTCTCTCTCACAAAGAAACTCAATGGCTATCAATGTTAACGTGGATGTGCGTTTTTCAGGTCATCTATGTGAAACCTGGGTCTGAAGCTGATCTAGATTCGCTAATCCAAGACACGATTCGGCTTGCCATCTCCGTGAAGGCAGTAAATTTTCTTTTTTTTTTTTTTATTTTTCATTTTTGCAAAATTTTCCCTCAGCATTATGCAATGTGTAGGGTGGGCACAGGACGACCCGATCCGGCTAACTCGACTTGTCTGACTCGATCCGATCCGACTCGACCCAAACCGAATGGGTGAGTCGATCTGAACTGAGTAAGCTTCGCCCCAATCTGAACTCAAACCGAGTCAAGTTTGAGTTACACAGTAACTCGACCCAAAACTCGATTTGAAAGCCAACTCGACCCAACTCTCTAACCATACCCCGACCTGATCCCAACCTCTCTCTCTCTCTCTCTCTCTCTCTCTCTCTCTTCTTCCAAGCCTGGCAACCACCCACCACCATCCTCTCTCTCTCTCTCTCTCTCTCTCTCTCTCTCTCTCTCTCTCTCTCTCTCTCTCTCCGACTCGATACTTCTGACCGGATCGGACTCGGTCTGGATCAGTCCAGGCCAGACCGAACTCGGATCGAGTCAGGCATGCTGGATTCGGTCAAGCCTATTTCAAAACCGGATCGAGTCGAGTCAGCCCTAACTCGGTCCGACTCGACTCAATGCCCAGCTCTAGCAATGTGCAATGATATGAAAGCAGTAGTAAGCTAATACAGTGTCCGTTTTTCAGGATACTTGCTCAGAGTCATGCGAGAAATCTCCACCCAGTTGGCACTGTATGTGTTGAATTCTTCTACTCTTCAAGCAAGCACACGTGCATGGAAAATCAATCCTCATGGTGGCACCCCATGTGGGAGTTATATACAATGGTGGATTTCCACCAGCAGACTGCATGCTATAGGGGCTGTTCGGGGTGAGGGATTTGGGGTTCGTGGATTTTCCAAATCCACATTCCTATAAATCATGGGTTTGGGGCAAAATAGAAGAAGAAGAACAGAGATTTGACTCTAAAATCCACAAAATGAGAGACTATTAAAAACAATAAAAGTTTCTCCGTTGCAATAAATGGTCACAAAAATCCAAGGATTTGTTGCTTGGATTCCAAAGAGTTGATTTGGAGATTAATCACATCCAAATCCATTGCAAACCAAGGAATTTGACAAGTTCATGGATTTATCAGTTCCATCTCCCTCGCCCCAAACAGGCCCTCAAAATGCTTATGACATGACGCCCAAAGTAGTAACCAGAGGATGCTGGTTACACTCCCTCAAATCTCTCAAACAGTGAAAATCAGGGGACAGCATTTGGAACAAAGTTTCTACCATACTTCCAAGCCAGTTAGTTATATGATAGGTTGGTACCCATATTTCAATGATCCAAACTGATGACCAACGAGATATGTATAGCTGATGGTGGCTGCCTCAGAAACCTTCAAGATTGGATGTCCTAAGCTTGGCCCACAACAAGTAAAGGAGATGACCCACATCCAAAGGAGAAGATTTGAATGATAAGAGGCTATCCCCATTTCCAGTAAGGCCCGCCATATAAAATATATGAATCATTAAAACATGATCACCAATCGAACGTCTGTGATTAAGACATCCTGTAAAGATATGTGATCTTGTTTTCCTATCTTGCAACTCATTATTGTCAACATGCATCCCCTTAAAAATAATAATAATAATAAATAAATAAAATGAATAATTTATTGATAAAAGGTCAAGGCCCAAAAATACAGGATCTCAGGACCAAAAGAAAATTACAATTCCAACCAGCTATCTGGAAAATGGCTTCTTGACCCTTCCTATTCCTAAAACAACTCTCATTTCTTTCAAAACACATCAACCAAATTCCTACTAATAGACATTCGCCAAACTTTTTTTTTTTTTTTTTTTCCCTTCCCTACACCACCATGCCACATTATAAAAATAAAAAAAATAATAAAAAAAAAAAAAAAAAAAAAAAAAAAAAAAACTATCAGCATTACCCGTGCTACTCCAAATAGATTGAAGAACCGCTCCCATATCCTGTCGTTAGAGTCCACATTCTGAGATAGCTCAGCGATTTGAACAATCCATGTTCTCATTACTACCACACCATGATATTATGATCATGCTTAAATGATGATCCGAATCTTTGATTCTTGGATTTGAATGCGAGTCATTAGGAATTTACTTTTCAGTGTTTCAAATTCATCTACATTTTTTAAATACTCTTTTTCTTTTCTTTTTTACGCCACCACACCATGATATTATGATCATGCTTAAATGATGATCTGGATCTTTGATTCTTGGATTCGAATGTGAGCCATTAGGAATTTACTTTTCCGTGTTTCAAATTCATCTACATTTTTTTAAATACCCTTTTTCTTTTCTTTTATTTTCTTTTTTACGACCCCACACTAGCACATACACACCCCACATGGGCACTCGAACCCATGACCTCAGTGTTGGAATGCACTCTTGTCTACCACTGAGCCATGGGTTGGATCCCCAATTTCAAATTTCATCTACACAAGAAATTATAAGATGGAGTTAAGAATAAAAGGGAGGGAGACATATAGGTCTATATGTATAGTATTCTAGGATTCTTTTCTTAATTAAGAATAATTGGGTTTTTATAAATGTCCTTGTAAATACTATTTGGAGATGAGGTTGGAACAAAAAGTGGTGCTTTGGGAAATATTACTCCCTAAAAGAAATCGACTGTGTATGCGAAAATTTCTCCTCCTATTCTTTTTTTCCTTTTTATCCATCCTATGTCACACAATCATCTGTATGGTATATGTTTCTAACAATAGCTCATGTAGCATAAAATCCAAAACATGAACAGCTCCAATCATTGTACCATCTCAGTCTATGCCCCAAATGGAGCAACACATGCAGGATCCTCATTCTTATAGCAAATCAAACATTCTTAAGTAGCTTCTGCTTTGAGAAGGGAGAGAATTTCACCTGATTTTTCAGAGGTGCAACAGGTTGAGGAAGCATAACTAGCATCTTCCAGTTACCACGTCATCAGCACAATGCAATTCAACAGTGGAGACCTGCCCCCATACTGTGTAGCTATGATACGAGGCACCCATATCCAATCAAACCCACACATTGTTACATATACATACATGTATGTCAAAAGGCATGTGTAGGCATATGAACGAATGCGCACATGTGAGAATGTTAATGCATGCATTGTTGATGCCTGCATGGTATGTGTATGTGCACATCGAGTGCTTATGAATGCAGCTAATCATGTGAAAATGCATGCACGTATATATGCATATGCATTACGACTTTTGCCATTCATGACTCAAAACCAGTAGTTTTTCCCTTCATGGCAAGCACATCCCTATATGCATGCTGGCATGTGCAGGTAATGTGTGCATGTAAGCAGGTGTGTGTAGGTGCAGTTAAGTAGGCATGCACACTTCATAGATGAGTACATGCATGAACACATGCATATGTGCATGCCTATCAGTAAGCGTGTGCAAGCCAACATACCGATGTGTGCATACATGTAGGTACCTCATTATCCAAGCTTCACAAATATCCATGTAGTTGAGTATGTATTCACATGTGTATTAATCTACCTGGTAACTGTAACAAAACACACAAAATCGCATGCACATATGCAAATGTAAATTGTAGATGGATACATATGGTGTAAGCATATTCATGGGTTCATTCACGCAAGTCGACAAGTGCATGTAGGTAGATTTGCATGTGCACTGGATTGCAGAATTCAGAAATTTTGCTCAAGATAAATATTTGGTTTATGCATGTATGTTTGCAGATATTGGTGGAAAGGAAGCTTATGTTGATAAGAGGTGGTCTAGACTAATGGAGTTAAGGAATGTGATCTAGAACAAGCATGTTATCAATTACAAAGTATACATACCTATTCTTGTAACATACCCACATGGACCAAAAGATATCTTTTTTATTTATTTATTTTTAATGGTAATGATGATTGTATTACAGACCAAACAAAAAAGCTACACGCCCAGTGGAATGCAAGTCAGATGATGAGAAATTACTTGGGACCGAAGAGGGTAGACACCACCCCAGGAGCCACTCCTCTCTACTACATGGCCAGCACCCATTCTACTGTCTTCCCCTTTGCTCTTTGGAAAAACCGGTTCCAGAGAATCTGATTTTTTATTTTTTTTAGTCAAAAGGTCTGCTCCCATGTTTGGGCAGCTATGAACCAACAGAGCTCAACCATCAGAAGAGTGGGCCAAAGGTTCCATATTTGAGATTGAGGAAAGGGAAGGAGGAAAATGGGAAAGGGAGGTGGAAGTCACAGTTCTAAGATCTTTATTTGCACATGACGCCTTGTACTGAAGTTTGATGGGTTTCAAGTAAAGCTTAAGAAGGGCAAGAGTGAGAGCAGACAAAAACATCCTCCGCTATCTAGACAGTTGTACGGGAAATGGTATTTACAACTGACTGTTTTCACATAGAAAGAGGGTTGTGGCCATGAAAATAATTATATTGCCTGTTTGCATAACATGACCAAATAGATTGCAATCACTGACAATTTGCTACGGTATGCAGACATCTAGTCACTATTGACGTGTATACACCTTCAAAAACATTTCAGTAATTGCAAACAGCGCCTTCAGTCATATCTCAATACATCTAGACAATTATTTATTTATTTTTGAATGTTAACAATTTCATTAAAAATAGAGCAAGGCCAAAACAGCCACAAAAAAAATAAAATAAAATAAATTTACAAGACGACCCAAGATACAGATGATAGTGGACACTCATCAAGGGTCTTAACATTTGAGGCCTAATCCATTAGATCCAATTTTATCCTGCTTCGAAACTAACTCAGTATAATTACAGAAACACTGGTTATTCCTATCCCCATAAGGCCCAAATGCCTATCAATAGGACAGTCGCCATAGCATTCTCCCTCTCTTTCCCAATTCTGCCCCCATGCCAGGATAGAAAGAGGCCCTTAGTAGATTCCGGCATCACTCACGACATACTGAAAATCTCCAAAAACCTATCCCAGAGCTCACTAGCAAAGGGATAGTGAATAAAGAGGCGGTCAACTGACTCCTCAATCTGCATACACAACATGTAGACATCGGTGGTCAACATCTTCCTCTTCAGAAGATTATCAACTGTGCCCCTTATCCCATCCTGGAGATGTCCCAACGATCAAGTTGTAGAAGGAGTGGACTGAGGACCGACAGAAACCAACACATCTCTAACACCTGAAGAAGGACAATTACCATCTAGCTGCTCCAGCAAACTAATGAACTCGGCATCTCCCCCTTCTAGCAAGTTCCTCCAACTTGGGGGGGGGGGGACCATACCACCCCATTATCAAAACAAATAGCAATGAGCGATGGTGATGTTCACTTTCGGGGATAATCTAGATGGTTATTAGTTGCACTTCATTAAGAGGGAAGTTAATGTGCATTATAAAAAGAACGGGTGTAAATAATCTCCCAGCTTACATTTATTGACCTAGATCATCCATTCATTCCATACCACTATTGACAGGCCATGATGCACAAAACACATCAAGTGATCCTAACCATCCAATCAATAGCATGGAAAATGGACAGTCAACATCAAGTAAAGAAAAAACAGGGAGCATCATCATCTTGAAACATCTATTCAATAGACTCAGGACCCAATGTGGATGGTCCACGATTTCCAAATAAGCATGTTGGGATCGTCCAATCAACATGATTTTGCCTCATGGCTTGCCTATAGAGACAGACATGAATGGACAGTCCAGATCATTAATTGGATGTCCCATGTATCTTCTGAAAAGCTTTACAATACAAATAAATACATGTATGGGTGTGTAGCGGTAAATGAATGGATAATCCAGATTGATGACTGTCCCGTGTCAATTTAAAAGCTCTGGGGGCATTGGCAATTTCCCCACGAAGGTGGAGATGTGTAGTGGATTCCATGATGGTACTTTTGTGCAAATGGTTGACCATACATGTGGCACGTGTATGATTATCCGAATTTGCCATCTCACAGGATATAAGGATTTTAATGTTCCTCTGTCTTTTCTAGTCTTAACTAAATTTGTAAAAGGGCTGGTTAGCTTAAAGCACTTGGACATAATCCAACAGATCACAACAAAGTCCATGTTACAAGGAAAAATGCACCTAGCAAACTGCAACTAAATTGATGTAATGTTTTTTTGGTAAAATAAAAACAATCGTCGCAATCTCATAATTAAACAAGCAAATTTTCGCATTCCCCATCTAACTAGTTCTACTTCTAATTGGATGGTGTTGGCCGGCAACAACGCTACAAAATGACTTCTAAATAACATGATTAAAGGATTACATGACGCAGTGGATGTTTTTACAAAATCACCCCTGTGAGTTTTCATAGAAAAAAATTTAACAAGAGACTCATGTAACGATATTTCGTATGTAACAAGAGCCGACATGAGAAGATATAGAATGGTTTTGCCGATCATACCCAAGGAGCTGAAAATTAACATACCCCATTTCTGAATTCTAATTGCAACAAAAAAATCAATCTCTATTTCACTTGCATTTATTTTCTTCAACCCCTTCACATCCTAAACTTTCACTATTGTTTACCCCATCTTCACCAAGTTGTGCCTAATTAACCAATTTTAACTTAACATAATTATAATACTTGTCGGGTAATACCTTAAAATTTGTTTGTTAAACATCTTAAAGTATAAGGCACGGTATTTTACTCAACCCCTCAATAATATATGATTATTTAGCAGCATACCAAATAATGTAATGTCCTTGACTATGACAGATCTGGTTTCATGATTGGAGAAAAACTTTGATACTCTGGCAGATTGTGATAGATGATATGCAGGTACTTAGAAATTACCTAGAAATTGCATTCACGGCAAACAATTAGGTCAAGTTAAATTGTCCAAGTTATAGATGCTAGTTTAGATGCAACATGAACCAAAAGTTGCACTTAATTAATGATCTGAGTCATCTGACTATTGGATTGGTGGACATTTATTTGAAGGTTGAAAATGAAAAACATCCAATGGTCCTATTTCAACAAACGAGTATCCATGAATCAGAGATCATGATTGTTCAGCCAATCTGATTTTGGGAGCATGATTCAGAGACGGTGGTTCCACTATTAGTCAGTTTAACTCAATTTTAATATATGCCACATGTACAATTTCTGAGGCCTGTGTATCATGTGTCATATGCTGCCTGAGTATATCATGTAACTCCCCTATATATGACACGAGAAGCTTTCGGACATTTTTACCCCAGCAATTAGTTTGGAAAGTCTGGATATTCAAAGGATATAAGAAGAACTTTTATTAAAGTTACGGGTATTTCAGGAAAATGAAAATGTGGCTGCTGTCCAACGGACAGCTCAGATTTCATGGCAAAAGTTAGCCAACGGCTAAAGTTTTACCCGCACCAAGCCCCTCTCCAACCTCCGACTTTCTCTTCCCATTCCCAAAATGCTGTGTGACTTTCCATATGGATACGGAGGTATTACTTTCAATAATATGGACAAAACGACTTCATATAGATGAGATCCACCCAATCAATTGGGCGCACCACCCTGTGTTTGGACCAAAATAAGGCCCATTCTGAGATGGGCCACACCATGGGAAACAGTCAATATGGTAAGTCCCACCATTAAAATAGTCCAAATTGCATTTGGGGTCCACCATAGTGTGTATATCCCATTGATGCAAGACAATTAACCACTTGCTCTAAAAGCTCGAACTGATAGAGCATGGCAAATTAATCCCTTTATCTTATAGCCTAGGCCCCACATCCATGTGTTCGGTCCTCGGCCGAACCCTCCTCGTGGGCCGCAAATCACATGGGTTCCACCTCACACGAGCCACCCACTTCACACAGACTGCTCACCCCGAGTGTGCCCCCGCATCCCATAGGCCACCCCACTCAAGCCCGGTGTGAAAATGCCCTTGCATTACCCATTCAATCCACTCATTTGACATTCCACGCCAGGATTAATGGATTCCCCAAAAATCAGGATATCCCAATATTCATGTTGGCCAAACTAAAGGTTTTGTGAATGATTTTACAGCATTCCCTCTTGTGAGGCCTGTGTAAGTCTTGGATTTCACTGAATTTTTGGATCCATGATGAGAATGTGACAGCCCATCTGCTGGACAGGGTGGATCTGATGAACATGTCCCGCTGAGCGATTAGTTAGCAGTCAGGCCCTCCATGTTCCGACACAGTTCAGGCTATCGCAGTCCCAATTTCTCTCTTCCTTCTTCTCATCATGTGTGTTGCACATGCCACATCCTTAGTGTGCCTAAATTGCAAATGTTAGTTATCATGCCTGAGAACCTGATGAAAGCCCATGAAAGAATGTGATATAATCATGTAAGCCTCACCATTTGTATGATATTTAAACTTCTTCACTTACAAGTCAAAGAATCTTAAGAGTATCTACTACTCAGTGTTTCAAATAGCGCCCGTAGCGTAGCGGTAGTGTACGCTACGTAGCAGTAGCGTACGCTACGTAGCGTAGCGTGACCGTAACGCTACGTAGCGTCCCAAATAGCGTAAATCCCCTGTAGCGTACGCTACAGGGGTCGTAGCATAAGCTACAGCTATGTAGCGCGTAGCGTCCGTAGCGTAAGCTACAATGTATTTTTTTACTATTTTATTTTTTTTTCACATTTTCTTTGTTTTTAATGTTAAGGAATGTGACACTTATATTATACTTGATATTTTTAACCTATGGGATTTTTATTTCTTTTCATAATTGTGACTTGTGGTTTCAATTAGACATTATTAATTAAAGTGGTTTGCTTAGAAAGTTGTTGATGTGATAATTATTTGATTTGGCTTATACATGTGGATTGGCTTTTGATAAATGATAACTAATAACTTTTTTTAACATGCTTAGAATTGATAAAATGAATCATCTTTTAGGCATTTTTATAATTTTTTTCCTTTTTTTTTTCACTATTTATTATATTTATCTTACTTTTAAATTAAAAAATAGAAGTATCGTGAAGCTTACGCTACACGCTACGTATTTACGATACACGCTATAGAGGGCTGAGCGCTACGCATCACGCTACCGCTATTTAAAACACTGCTACTACTAACTTAGATTTTTTATTTTTTATTTTTTAAAGGAACAAAAGAAGCAAAGAAATATCTAGCAACTCAGCATCTTTCCCATACAATAGAAAACAGTTAAAAAATTTCTGTAACCTACACTTCTCAAGCTGATAATTTAGAAGTAGACATCTTACAATACATATCAAATGAGAAACAAACTCTAACCTCTTTGTTGTGATCTCCTTTGGTAATCCGCCGCCTTTAATAACTCCTGTTGAAGCTTCGATGCTCAATTTACTGAATAACATGTAATGCAGTATGGGTTGCTATGAACAATGCAAGGAGAGAAATCGATCTGGTTTTTCCCTAAATCTACCAATAAATGCACTTGGCAGAGAAGGTGTCAAATTTCTGGCCAATATATCTGGTCCACCCGGTAATGATCGACGAGCCATGATCCTTCTGCTAGCTCAGCAGAGAGTTGGTCCCAACCCCAACCTGAGTAACCCAAGAAAAACCAAAAATCAACAGCAGATCGGTTCATTGACTTGATCCCTTCAATCACTTCACTAGTAGCTAACTGATCACCATAGTAAAAACTTGGAAAGATTTCCAAGTATCCTGCTTCATTAGCTCTTCGAGTGAAGCTGACAAGGGGCATGCCAGGTGCTATGACCGGCCCTCCAAAGGACAGACGGGCCTGTTTTAGTGGCGCAAACTCCTCCTCTAGATCTGGCAGAACATCCCACTTGATGCGCTTATTGATAATCAGACCCTGAAAGCCCTCATTTTGATCTGCCTTCACAATAAGAATTTTGGATTTATCAAATGGAGATGCATTAAGAAGCTTGTCAGTGGCAGTAAGAACAGATCCAATGCCCACATGTTGGCCCCCCTCCTGAAAGCCATCTGATGTATGCAATCTGATTGAATGGTGTTTATCTCTTTGTTTTGGAGTACTGTTCAGTAGAACTTCATGGTAATCCCCCTTCACTGCAGTTGTCTCATGGATGGAACTAGAAGATGCATCATGCAATTCATCCATGTTCCCACCTCCTCGTGTTCCAGTCCATAAAATACCTACAAAATCCAGCAGCAAATGAGGTTGTCTTTTTTCTTTTTTTTTCTTTTTTTTGTTTAATCAATAGAAGAGGTAAGAATCGTTCTCTACAGATAGCAAAAGGATTCAAGAAAAAGAAAAAATAAACAAAACAATGACACTCCAATTTTCCAGAAATCGTAGCGACATCAGAGAAGGGTAATTTGATGAATAAAATTACCAATAACAACAATGACACTCCAATTTTCCAAAAAAAAAAAAAAAAATTGTCCCATTTGACATACACCTTAGACTAGTCTTTTCTTACTACCTCCACCCATGTCCTTTTGGGCCATCCCCTTGCCCTTTTAAAGCCTTCAACTTGCACCACCTAACTCCTAATCGGCACATTTCTTGGTCTCCGTTGCACATGACAAAAGCATCTAAGTCTACTTTCCCTCATCTTATTAACTATTGGTGCTACTCCTAAGTTCTATCAAATGCATTCATTTCTAGTTCTATCCTTCCTCATCTTGCCACTCATCCATCTCAGCATCCTCATTTCAGCTACACTCTTCTTATGAACATGTTGTTCCTTGAATACTCAACATTCTATCCCACAAAGCGTGGTTGGTCTACAACTATCCTATAAAATTACCACTTTAGTTTGAGTGGTACACAATGATCACATAAAACTGCAAAGGCACATCCCCATTTCTTCCTCACAACTTGGATTCTATGGCAACATCATTCTCAATCTCTCCATTCATGAATTATTGAGGGAAGATATAGAAAGTGATCATTTTGGGAAACTTCTTGGTAAGAAATCTTAACTAATTCCTCATTACTATTCCTATTGTTACTAAAATTGCACCTTGTATACTCTATTTTAGCCTAACTAATTTTAAATTCTTTAGATTCTAAGGCACTCCTCCATAACTCTAGCTCTCTGTTTACCCCCTTCTCTTATCAATCAAAACTATGTCATTTGCAAACAACATGTCATGGGATATCTTCCTACAAATGGCACGTTAATACGTCCATAAACAATAAAAAGGTATGAGCTCAATGCCAAGCTCTGGTGCAAGCCTGCGGTAATTGGAAACTCACTTCTCATGGTGCTCACAATTGTTGCCACTACCCCATACACATTCTTAATCATGTCAACATATCCTCTACAAAATCCTCTTTTCCTAACACCCACTAGGTTTACTCTCTAGGGACCCTACCATATGCTTTCTCTAAGTCAACAAAGACCATGTGGAGATCCTTCAACCTCTCCATATTTCTCCATCTATTGCCCAAGTAGGAAAATTACTTTAGTGGTAGACCTCCCTGGCATGAAACCAAACTGATTTTCTTATATATTCATCTTATACCTTAGTCTTTGCTCAATCATTCTCTCCCATAGTTTCATAGTATGGCTCATAAGTTTAATTCCATGATAGCTAATGTAGCCATGTCTCCTTTATTCTTATAAATAGGTAACACAGTACTCTTCCTTCATCTAACATTTTCTTCAATCTTACAATCTTGTCGAACAACTTAGTCAACCAAAATAACTCGGTATCTCCCATTCACTTCCAAATCTCTATTGGTATACCATTTGGTCTAAGGGCCTTTCTTGTTTTCATCTTTCTCTATTGGGATAGCATTTGGTTTGAGGGTCAACCAAAATAACTTAGTATCTCCCATTCACTTCCAAAATAACTCACTATTCATGGTTTCTAACGTCATTTTTGTTTATGGTTCCCTCCCTACTCTTAAAGTGGTTATCATTTAACAAATATTGAAAATAGCTTCTTGACCTTTCATTGATCTCAGTGTCCGTGACTAAGACCTTCTTGTCATCGCTCTTAAAGCATCTAACATGGTCTAGGTTTCCACCCTTCGTCTCTCTCATTTTTGCAATTTTGAAGACATCTTTATCACCTTTCCTTGTCCCCAACTCTATTGTAAAGATCATCACAAGCCGTAAGCAGTGTTTTAAACAGCTATGCTATGTAGCATGTAACCTATACTATGTAGCATAGCTTAGCCTTAATGCTACATAGCTCATGAAAATAACTCTAAATTGCACCAAATATCATGAAATTTTGTTAATTTTCATTATTAATTAGTCTAATTTGGTGCAGAATATCACAAAATTGGTGCAACCAAGCGTAGCCTTGATTAAAAATCTAGAAGTAGCATGTGGCTTATGCTACACGGTATGTAGTTTATGCCTCACACTTTAGAGGGGTGAACAAAATGCCACACACTATTCATTGTTTAAAATATTAGCCTTAAGTTTAGCCTCACTTGCTACTTTCTTAGTGATCCTTTTAGCATATCTATATTGTTCAAAATATCCATTGTATCTAGTCTCTTATCATGCTTTGAAACATTGACATTTCTCATTAATAACTTTTTATACATTCCACCACTAGGGTTCCTTATACGTGTGGTTTTTCTCTAAATACTCCTAAAACATCTTTTGCCACTTTCCTAATGCACTCAACATCTCATTCCACATAACGTTAACTTCTTTGACATTATACTTTCCTTCTTCCATCAAGTTATAATTGAATAACCTTCTCCTTTTAAATTCCATCACCTTGTTTTTAGACACTTATTCATTTCCCTCCCTTTCTTCCATCTCCTAATGTAAACATCCATAACTATTAACCCATGCTGCACACAAATTCTCTCCTAATATAACCTTGCAATCCTTACATATTGATATTTAAACTCCTTTTAAATTCCATCACCTTGTTCTTTAATCCCGATATTCCTTCTCCAATATTGTCAAATCATATATGCTATCATATGTAACCGGCATATTGCTTTGTTTTTTTTTTTTTTTTTTTTTTTTTTTTTTTTTTTTTGAAGGAATTTTTAAAAAAAAAAATGAAATTTTGAAAAAAAAAATCTAAAAAAATAGGAAAACATGCCTAATTACTACAAGTGATTGGATTGGATTGGATTCTTCTACCTATTTCATTGTAGTTTGAGTGTTTGATACTATTAGACCATCTATAAATTAAGTTACAAAATTTAATTATTTATATAAAATTTAACAAAACAATATGTGATCGCATATGGAGTATGCCATCGCATACTCGCATATGCAATTGCATACTTATTGCACAAAAAAGTATGCCATCGCCACTTCTGGAAAAAAAAATAAAAAATGGCATATGCAATCGCATATTCGCATATATGATTGCACGTGACAACAATGTTTCACTCCCTTTCTTCCATCTCTTAATGCAAACATCTATAACTATTAACTTAGGTTGCGCGCATGCAGAAATGGTCTCCAAGCATAACCTTGCAGTCCTTAATATTAATCTTTATATCTTCCTATGTACAAAGAAATCTATTTGGCTTGTATATTATCCACTTTTAAAAGTTATCAAATGTTCTTCTCTCTTTGCAAAGATTATATGCCATAGCGAAATAAAAAATAGCATTTCCCATCATTTATTCTCCCAAAACCAAAGTGTTACGTAATGGTAATGGTGGTCGTAACGGCCACCATTGTTACTGTTATGATACGGGCTGTAACGACCCTCATACCGGCTTTTCTTCTTTTTCTTTTTTTTGATAAGAAAAAAAAAATGTTACAAGACCATTACGGGAACGTTGAGGTCATTATGGCCTTTTTTTCTATAATGGGCGTAACCCATAACACGTACCGATAACACTGTAAGTCGCAATTTTTCCAAGCAACAGCGATATATTGCCTTGTATCGCCAGTGTATCAATATTTAAAAATATCACAAGAGTATCAAGAATATAAATTCTAGAAGTATCGAGGATATTATTGCTGATACAAGTCAACTTTCCATCCAGCGACAACATCTGTGGGTTATGCCAAGAAATTCGAAATTATAAAAAATTAAAAATTAAAAAAAGAAGATAAAATTAAAATATTTTGGAACGTTTTTCTAGATCTAGGGGGGATGGAATTTTAGCACCTCTTCTTTATTTCTTGTGGATCAAATCTCCCATTTAGGGGAGAAATCATGAATAGGAAGCTTAGTGGGCTAAAATCAAGAAGGTACAAAATATTATGATATAATGGGTTTTTCCTTTGATATTTTCATGGATTTCACTTTAAGCCTAAATTTTAACAAGATGATGGGGGGTGGCTAAAGGTATAAAATATTGTAATATAGTGTGTTTTTTCATGGATTTCACTTCAAGCATACACTTCAAGCATAGGGTGGCCTAATTTATAAATTCACATTGATCACTCGATTTTTTGAAAATTTTCTTTTAATTATTTATATTTTCAAAAATAAAATAAAATAAAAAGAATATCAACCTTTCTTTTTTTAGATTTTTGTTTTGTTTTAATGTTTTAAAAAAAATAATTTATGGTCCATGTTTATGATTAATGGGACAAAGATTGCGCGGTGTGGCACACACCACTGACCTCGGTGGCGTTCGTAGAGGAAAGCGTCAATCCTCAAGCCCTGACTTGTACGAACAAGAGAATGAAATGGTGTTTTTCATAGTTAACAGCCAGGTAGGTCCTTGGCCCTAAATCGTAAGAAGAGAGAGATCATTTCTCCCTCTTTCATTCTCTACCTCCCATCTACGCTAAACACGCTTGCTAGATCTCATTCACTACCTCTCAGCTACCCACACTCTCTCTCACCGGTCCTTTTTGTCGTCTCTCTCCCTCTCAGCCACCTAATCAACACCTCAACAATTGAGATCTCTCTCTCTCTCTCTCTCTCTCTCTCTCTCTCTCTCTCTCATATTATGAGATCCCAGTAATTCAAAGTAAACTATCCAAATTTTTATGCATAGTTTAATGAGTGAGAGAGAGAGAGAGAAAGAACTTGATTTCTGAGGAGGTTGTTGATCTGGCTGTGTGTGTGTGTGTGTGTGTGTGTGTGTGTGTGAGAGAGAGAGAGAGAGAGAGAGAGAGAGAGAGAGAGAGAGAGAGAGAACCTGATTGTTGAGGAGGTTGTTGATCAGGTGGCTGAGAGAGAGAGAGAGAGAGAGAGAGAGAGAGA
This sequence comes from Magnolia changhungtana, assembly GCA_030180095.1. NCBI lineage: Eukaryota > Viridiplantae > Streptophyta > Magnoliopsida > Magnoliales > Magnoliaceae > Magnolia > Magnolia changhungtana. Next base: position 4,292,019 of record JASAUF010000662.1, read on the forward strand.
GAGAACCTGATTGTTGAGGAGGTTGTTGATCAGGTGGCTGAGAGAGAGAGAGAGAGAGAGAGAGAGAGAACCTGATTGTTGAGGAGGTTGTTGATCAGGTGGCTGAGAGAGAGAGAGAGAGAGAGAGAGAGAGAGAGAGAGAGAGAGAGAGAGAGAACTTGATTGTTGAGGAGGTTGTTGATCAGGCAACTGAGGGAGAGAGAGAGAGACGACGATGAGAACCAATGAGAGAGAGCGTGGGTAGCTGGCAAGTGTGGTCAACACAAATGGGAGGTAAAGAATGAAAGGAGAAATGACCTCTTTCCCCTCTTACAATTTAGGGTCGAGGACCTACCTAGTCATTAACGGTGAGAAACATCGTTTCATTCTCTCGTTCGTACAAGTTGGGGCTTGCGGACTGCCGCTTTCCTTAACGAACACCATGTACACACACCACTGAGATTAATGGTGTGTGCCACACCACGCAATCTGTATCCGATCAATGAGTGACATTTGTTGGTGGAAAATCAGTTTTTTTAAAAAAATATTTAAAAAATTGATTATTTGAAAATTTCCATTTGAATATTTTTTTAATGGATGCATGGTTGTATGATGAGCTGCATGTATGTTTGTATTTGTATGCATGATGGTTGGTTGGTTGGATGGATCGGTGGATGGATTATGCATGTGTATGTATGCATGCATACGTGCATGGATGGATCATGCGTGCGTGTGTGTGTATATCTGTCTCATTGTATGTATATATGTATGCATGTATGGATGGATCATGCATGTCTGTGTGTGTCTACGTGTCATTGTATCATTTGTACGCATGTACACGTGTATGAATGCAAGGATGGTTGGATTGATGGTTACACATGTATGTATGTACGCATATATGCATGGATGGTTAGGCATGTATGTATGCATGCATGGATGGATGGTCAGGCATGTATGTGTGTATGTATGTATGTATGTATGTATGCATGGATAGGTATGAGGGATGACTAGATAGGTATGTTTTTTTATTTCTTTTGGTTTTTGAACGTCTTAGTTATTGTTTGGTACTTGCATTTGTATCATATGAACTCATTTGGTTAATGTTGCACTAATTTTTTTACCAAAACACATACTTTAAGCCAATATTTAATGGAAACTTATTACATATGGTTCTTTTTTGCATTTTTTTAAAATTCCTAAATATGTAAATATGTGTCTTTTAGCATCTCCTGAAGTTTCATTGAAAAACTCCACTGCTTTCCCCATCTTTTCCTGAGTGAACAATACATTTCCTGGCATTCGCAATATCGATACATGTTTCAATATCCTTGGTCAGTGATACATGTAACGATACCAATACACCAAACATTTCTTCCAACAGAGGTTTTATCAATATCCTTTAAAAGTTTATCTACCACTATCCTTACCCTATTTCTATTGTTGTCCTTTCCAATACTCCAAAGTTTATATCCATCGATTTCTTAAGTTTTGGCCTCTTTCCATTTGGTCTCTAATGCAGGCCATGTTAACTCTCCTCGTTTTATTGTATCAACTAACTCCACACTCCTACCTATTAATGCTCCTATATTCCATGTGGCAAGATGAATACTATTCTCCTAAACTAACTTCTCTACCCGTGCATGTCTAGAATGTCGTGAGAACCCTTGCTTACTTCTCACAACAACTAGGTGTTGTGGTGGTGCGTCGCTTCTAGGGGACACCCTAGCCAATCCTCATCCATTTCTCGCTGCATTTGGGTTTCGATGCAACATGTCACTCACAGAGAAAGCCATCACATGAGTTTGGAATGCCATATGACCAAGTATTTACAAAATAAAATATTTTTCGGATTACGATATAACTGTATGAACATGATGGCATACTAGTTTTGCATGGTTTCCATCACCAATGAAACTGAGTTGCAGTCTCAGATAAAAAGACAAATCTCGATGCATTGACAAATCAGCTCTTTTGCTGCAGGTTTAAAATTTGGGTAATCGACACCATTTCAAAGACAGGTTTGTGCTCATAACATGTCGTTTCACAAACCCATCAGTCATCACTAATTGGATGTTGCAACAAACATAATTTTTCAACAGATGAACAATAAGATGGCCAACCAACACTATTAGGAAGCATTATATGAAAGAGTGCCATACTGGAAAGATGCGTTAGTGAACATTGTGAGATGATTGGACCAAGGTGTCCCGTATCCGTTACGTACGGCCGTATCGGCCGATACATAACGGTAATGGCTGACACCGTTACGCGATACAGGGTCGAAACAGCCGTTATGGAATTCTGTGACCGTAACGGCCGTTACAGGGCATAACAGCCGTTACGGCTATTACGGGCCTGAAAATTTTATAAAAAAAAAAAAAAAATCTTTTCGTTTCTTCTTCTCTTTCTTCTTCTTCTTCTTCTTCTTCTTTTTCTTCTTCTTCTTGCTGCGGCGCTGCTGCGGCAACAGCACTCTCTCTCTCTCTCGGTTCGGTCCCCTCTCTGCTTTCCGTCTTTTCTTTTCATTTCCCTCTCTTTTCTTTTCTTTTTCCAGCAAAACCGAACGGAATGGCGTGGCCGTTTCACAGCCACGCAATTTTTCTTTCTTTTGTTTTGTTTTTTTTTTTTTTTTTTTTTTTTTTTGTATAATCTACAGTGCATGCTGCATAGTGCACACTCACTATTTTATTGCATGCGGTGGGGCCCACCTTGATTTATGTATGGTAAATCCATGCCATTCATAATTTTTCAAGTTCATTTTAAAGCATGATCCTTGAAATGAAGGGATCAAAATCTCAATTGGACCACGCAGTTGGGATTGAATGCCCGCCGTTAAAATCTTCTTAAGGCCCATTTTGTGATCCACCTAAGATTTGGATCAGCCTCATTTTTTGGTCCATGCCCTGAAATAAGTGGGCAAAAAGGATGGACCACATGGATATACAACAAATGCCATTTTGTATATTTTTTATATTTTTTTCTATTTACGCATTAAATATGGCCATTTTTTTTAAATTCGAAAAATCATTTTTTAATGATTGTTTTGCTGTTTTAATCATGCCATGTGATGTGTTAATCATAGTAGAACATGTTAATGTGCATTTTACAGATTTGGGGTGCCATTTTATATATTTTATATATTTTTTCTATTTACGCATTAATTATGGCCCTTTTTTTTAATTCAAAAAAGCATTTTTTAATGATTGTTTTGATGTTTTAATCATGCCATGTGATGTGTTAATCATAATAGAACATGTTAACGTGCATTTTACAGATTTGGGGTGCCATTTTATATATTTTTTATATTTTTTTCTATTTACGCATTAATTATGGCCCTTTTTTTTTTAATTCGAAAAATTATTTTTTAATGATTGTTTTGATGTTTTAATCATGCCATATGATGTGTTAATCATAGTAGAACATGTTAATGTGCATTTTACAGATTTGGGGTGCCATTTTATATATATTTTATATTTTTTTCTATTTACGCATTAATTATGACCCTTTTTTTAAAAATTCGAAATATCATTTTTTAATGATTGTTTTTATGTTTTAATCATGCCATGTGATGTGTTAATCATAGTAGAACATGTTAATGTGCATTTTACAGATTTGGGGTGCCATTTTATATTTTTTTATATATTTTTTCTATTTACGCATTAATTATAGCCTTTTTTTTAATTCGAAAAATCATTTTTTAATGATTGTTTTGTTGTTTTAATCATGTCATGTGATGTGTTAATCATAGTAGAACATGTTAATGTGCATTTTATAGATTTGGGGTGCCATTTTATATTTTTTTTAATATTTTTTTCTATTTACGCATGTTCGAGAAATTCCTAAAAAATAATTGCAAACACCAAATGTAAGATATTTTCATATTACATTCATTCTAATATATCTATCATTGATAGTAGATAGTTAGAAAATTAAATATATGAATTTTGTAGTCAAATTCAGGTTATCTGGTTCATAAATTCATCAGACAATCCAATACAACTTCTCACCAAAGAGTGGACCGTTACACCACCATAAACATGTTCCAATTTATAAATGAATGCATATTTGGAATGCTTAGAATATTCTGGATTTAATCCATATTTTTTCATATTTTTTTGGCCAAAAAAAAAATTGCACCGTTACGGACCGTTACGCTCCCGTATCGCCATTACGCCCCCGTATCCGTATCGGTTTTGGAGGTCACCGTTACGCCGACCGATACCGATACGGGGCACCTTGGATTGGACACAAGGATCCTGGCCAAGATCTTCTCAAGGCCTCCTGTTATGATGATATGTGGAAGGTGAAGCCAACAGTGAACAGGTGGAAGTAAGCACAATTTTGAATATTAGATACATTGCAGACTGTATCGGCCACAAGTAAGCACGGTTTTGAATATTAGATACATTGCAGACTGTATCGGCCACCGCCGTCATGCAATACTGCAGTGAACTAGTCTGATTCAAAAAAAAGAAAAAAGAAAAGAGAAGAGAAGGGTCATATGAGCCAATACAGCCATAAAAGCCATCTTTTGAATTTGTTTTTCCATATTTTCCCTCATTATGTTTTCACTTCTTCATTTGACCACTCACAAAGCTTAGAGACTCATTTTAGACTATATCTAATTCTATTTAGAGAATTAAAACACAAGCTCTGAGTGGAGAAGTGAAATCGACCATTTCAGGAAAAATGGAAGGTGTGAAACATCACATTTTTCCCTTTTTTTCTATCATGTTGTTGTATTCCAATGTAGTGGGCCCTAATGCACCAAATGGTGCTTGACTGTGTTCCATTATGACCTATTTTGTTGACTTTCAGCAGGTCAAGCCAATAGACATCATTCTTAATAAAGAATGGCATGACAACCATTTAATATATAATAAAATCCAAAGAACAAGAAAAGCAAAAAAAAAAAAAAAAAGACCACCACCCTCTCCAGGGAGTAAGTCATTAAGAAGGTCCAAGTAGGATAGGATGTTCTGTCAAATGTAACTAAAGGGAGAGATTCTGACAAGCAAGGGCAGCAAATGGTTCCAAAAAGTAGATTGGGTATATAGAAGGGCTTGCTAACATGGGCAAAGTAGCAAGATAAAGAAGGAACTAAAAATTTCATTCCATTGGAGAGGAACTAAAAACTCATTCTGCTCATATCCTTCTGGAATCTATTCATGAGTTGGGTTTGGGACCACTCTTGGAAAGATGTAGAATCCTTTGAAGAATGCTCCCTCTTGAGCTTTGTTGGGAGATATGGAAAGAAAGCAATGACCACAATCTCAATGAGGCATAGTCTCTGTCTGGAAGGATTTTTGAGCGCATGAAAAGCAATATGATTAGATGGTTGCTCATTAAGTGGTTGGGAGGTAGTGGTCTATTCAAAGAAAAGTAAAGCCCTCATGGAAGGTAAACCTTTACAGATCTTCTGTCAGCAACCTCGGAAGTTGTGGGGTGGGGGTGATGGAGATGAAAGAGTCACCTGTATGTGTCTTTTCGGCCCCTCATTCCCTGTGGTTGAGCAGAAGCATGTCAAGCCAAACCCAAGGCCTTTAGAGAAGCAATTAGATGTTTTTCCATGAATTTCCCCGGAAAGGTGGTCACAAAAAGAGATCCTTGAGATGTTATTTCCTGCGGTAAAGTGCAAAATTGAGGCCTTGGAATTTGACCTCAGGGTCCAGGCCATTGCTTAAAGGTTGAGCATTTTGTTTAGCCATATGGGTAAAGAAGCAAATGCCATTAACTTTTCAAACAAAACAAAACAAAAAAGTAAAGAGGAAAATGTGATTGCAGATGTATTAGCAAAGTAAGGTTTTCGCCATGGGGCTATTTGTATTTGGGATTTGCTTCTCTTTAGTCTTTAATAATTGTTATTTATCAAAAAAATAAATAAAATCAAGCTGCTATTAAGATTAATAAAATCAAGCTGGACTTAGAATTGTCAACTTGGTTATCTCCTGTAGCGACTTAACTCAGTTCAACAGTGCAGCTCAATTTGCTCATCTATGGCAGCAGGATCTGCTCAACTTCATTAACAAGTTAAGCTTGTCATGCATCAGAGCACTACTGAAGATAATGGGAAAGCCTTTATACATCCTAACAACCAAAAGGTAAGCTTCATATCAAGGATATTACTCCCTAGAGGAAACTAGTTCCGAGACAAAGTTTTCAATATCTCCTTTGGACAATGAATATAATCATATTACTGGATAAGATACTTGGGGTTGTTTGGATTTTGGCAAAGTTGTGTCCCGACTGATAGTGGTGGACAACCATACATGTCCATGGTTTGTCAACCCCCTTGTGAACAATAAGAAATGCACTTTTGGACAAGTAGTCTTGGATATGTGACCCTTGGACCATGATTGGGTGTCTCTAGCGGACAGGTGGAACTACTTGTCAATGACACTTTATAGTTTTGGACCTTTGGTGCATGAGGATCCTATTTATTTGTGCAAATGTGTGACATGTTTGAATGTGCCACGTGTGCGCTGTCCAAGTTCAAGCATCACACACATGTGCATGTGCCACCATAATCTTCAGGCTCGAAAAAATGTGGCACATGTCAATGTGCATGTCTCAAATGTGAACACGCACATGCAAGCATGCCACCAACCAATCTTTAATTTCCCACATGTGCCACAATCCATCTTGTCCGTGACCCGACAGAGTGTTTGGCAAACAAGGGATAGAGCAACTAGTCAGCAATAGCATGTCTGTGACCAGCTAGCCTTGACAGCATCCCATGGATTGCTAGCCACCCATAAATTTGCCCAAATCCAAACAGGCCCTTATAGTTCTTAGTTGCCAGAGACAGCAAAGTAGGATTAGGAGTGCAGGAAATAGAGAATACGTGGTGTTATGTCCCAAAGCATCTGGGAATAGAGAGATTATGAAGCAGGTGTGGCATCCTAACTAGAAGACTAATTGAAATATATTACATAGTTTGTTACTTGGTTGACCTTAATTACCATACGTAACCCACTTCGAAGCTGGCAGAGGGTAAATTTCAAAAAAGAGGGCAGAAAACCATTCATTCCAGATGAAAAATCAGAAAACTACCTGACAAGGTGAGGCAAAAAGCTTGAAAAATGTATTTTAATTTCTGGAACTATTCCTCAAGTTTTTCTTCAACTTCCTAATGCATGGATGTAACTGCATTAAGGACTGATTTCACCATAAACCAGTTTAATGGTTGAAACAATGCCAATGCCAATTATAACAAGATTGTACAAGAACAAACAATCCAAAAATACTCATTCAAAAACACTCATTCCTGAAAATGACAGAGTACCAGTCAAAAGGCCCAAGGAAGTCGACGGATCCAAGAAGTTACCTTTGTTTTGACTGAGATGGTGAGAATTGGTTCCATGAGCTGCTATAAACTCAATGATTTTAGCTACTGAGATATCTCCCTGATAAGATACAGCATCCTTTTTCTCTGCCGGAAATAGCATCAGTGCTGGATAAAGTTCTCTCTGTACATTTTGAATGTTGCAGAAAGTTAACACAACAAGCAACCAAATGTAACAAAATGAACGGTTCTAAATGAATAGTCACATCTTAGTTCAACAGTTGCAACCAACAATGGGTGAGTCAAGAGAGAGATGCATGGCTCAAGGCATGAGTTTAAGATTAACAGTCCTATTGAACTGTCCTACAACTAGCTGGTTAGTGTAGCATCTCAAAGCTATTATATTTAGCTACTTGAAAAGACCCATATATTTTATTAAGCCTTTTGGATATTTTGGAAGTATTAGGTGGGTAGGATGGCAAATAGGCTGGGCTGGCACAGCCTGGACTGAGCCCAGCGAAGTTTGGGCCAAATCTTGAGGCTGGTAGGTTCAATCCGAACCTGAGTTTAGGCCCAATAACTGATTGGGCTGGACCTGGGCTTGCATCTGACTAAAGGCCTGAAAAGTAAGCCCTGCCTGCCCTGACTTAGCTGGCAATGGTGGGCTAAGCATTTGGATGGTGGACCTGGTCTGGTCTGGCCTGACCCTGACTTAGGCTGCACCAGTCCTGGACTTGGGTCCTTGGCTGATGGGCCGGACTTAGTTATCCTTCAGCCAGGCCCGACCCAGCCTACTTGCCACCCTACAGGTAGGCCACCAGTTTTCACACATTCAGGTTACACAGTTAGCTGTCCTAAGTTACATCAGACACTGTGATGTATTCCACTTCAGCATCAAAGTAACCATACCATGGACCTTATTGTTTTTTTATTTTTATTTTTTTGAAAGATGAGAATATTATTAAGAAAAAAAAAAACTATATAGTGGAAACACCTAAAAGAAAGAAAATCACAGCAACCAGACCCACGTCTAGCAAAAACCCATGGGAATAGAAGCTAAGGAGCCCAGTCTCTAAAGAGAACAAGAACCCCCGAGAACACCCCCGCCGGGGACACACTCCTTAAATACCACAGCCCTAAGCCTTTAAGCAAGCACTTTAGAAAGAATTTTGTAGGGGCCACCTATGACAGTGATAGGGTGGAAATCTTTAATATTTTGGGCTACTTCGATTTTGGGAATTAGAGCTAGACAAGTGCTGCCCAACTCAGATGACAATCTGTTGTGATCGGATAATTCCATAAAAAAAGCCTGTAAATGTATCTTAACAATTTCCCAAAACAATTGGAGGCAATAGGATAGCTATCTGTGCCGGCCGGGAGCTTAATTCCTCCCTAATCCCCATACCGTTTCTTTAATTTCTTCAAGATCTATGGGCCTTTCAAGGAACATAGCTTCTTCTTCCGAAATCGATCTAAAGGGTAAATCATCAATCCTGAGACAACCCACATCATCAACAGTTTCTAACTTGGAGTAGAAAACAACAATTGAATTTGTTATGGTATTTTTATCTGATACCAAAACATCATCAACATTAAGTGAGGAGATGGAATTTATCCGCGCACGATCATTAGCGATGTTGTGGAAGAATTTCTTATTACGATATCCCTCATTCAACCAAGTAGCTCAAGACCACTGACACCATTTTATCTTCTCTTTCAATCTAACACAGTAATCAAAGGAGAGTTGAGATCACACAGCATTGTCCACGGATAATAAACTGGCCTCCTTAATATCGAATTCTTCAATGGCTACGAGCAAGGAGGACATTTCTGTTTTCCTCATTCCAAAAACCTCCTGATGCCACAATTTGAGTTTGTATTTCAGCATCTGGAGTTTTTGAACAAAACGAAACCAGGGCGCCCCTCAATCTCGAAGGAGGCCCACCAATCAAAGATCAAATCCCTAAAAACTTCCACCTCCAACCAAGCCAATTAGAATCTAAATGGTTTTGGCCCCCAATTAAGTTCATCAATCTCTAACAACACAGGACAATGGTCAAAGATCGGTCTTGGCATGCATCTCTGGCGAGCAAACAGGAAATGTTGAATACAATTTGGTGATACTAGAAACCTATCAAGAAGGGACATCACCGAGGGGGTTATGCCATTGGACCAAGTAAATTTAACACTCCCCATTAGTAAATCTAGTATTCCGTGTTTCCTCACCCAATTCGCAAAGCCCTTCATGGAAGACGTGATACTCAACCCATTGGATCGTTCATATGAAAAGTGGATCACATTGAAATCTTCTCCAACCACCAAAGGAAGATTCCATCTATCAATGACAGAAGAGAGCTCATCCCAAAAAGAGGATTGAAGAGAAGATCTAGATAGGTCATAAATACCAGGGAAGATCCGTAAAAACCTTGATATGGATTCACGAAGTAGGATGCTTATGGAAAAAAGACCCATCCAACTATCTTCCATCGATCTGCTAGAGGAATCCCACACAAGTAGGATACGAGTTAAGGGCTAAACAGTCCTTACCTTTCTTATGCCACAAGGAGTTAATTATACCTCTGTCAATTGAATGCAACTTGGTTTCCTGCAAGACTATGACCTTAGCCTTTGATCGCATGCACGTTTCCTTGACTTGGGACCATTTATGGGGACAGCCCAGCCCCCTAATGTTCCACGAGAGGATCTTCATTGAGAAACTTTAACAACCCCTCTGCCCTTCCTCTCCTTATAGGATAGCTTCCAGTAATCCCGTTGGTGCAACACCCAGGTTCTGGAGCTCCCTATACAACTACATGTGTCTTGGTGATCACGAGTGAGATACCCCTTTGACAGTCACTCTCAATCCCCATTTTGCTACCAACTTGAATAGAGCCTCTGTAATCTTCATCTCGGTCACCAAAGATAACTCCTAAGAGTCTTCCAACATGGCCGGCCGCTTCTCTCACCCATTGTTTCTTTTAATTGCCTCAACCAAACCTTCCACCAAAATCGAGGGTGAAGGCAAGTCCTCCTATACCACCATAGGATTATCCAAAGCAAAGGAAGTCATGAGAGGGGAGATTTCCAAAGCTACTTCCAAGTTCTCCTAGTCCGAGTCAAAGGCACCTCTATTAGAATCGTTTATGATGGGAACCAAGGCTTTAAGGACCCACAGGCTCACAAGGATGGGAGGGAAAACATCATCGACAAAATGGACCGGAGGCGAGGAGGACGTCGAGCAATCAGTGAGGGAGTTTCCAATGAAGCCTGATTGCACCAAAGTATAGCAAGCGGAGGTGAAAGTTCTAGTGGGTCACCTTCATCTTCGCTTAACTCTAATACCTGCAATCGATTTCCACACATAAGAGGCCCTATACAAGGATCTCTTAATTTCCTATCCACCTTCTTGCAAACCAAACTTACAACTATTTCTCACCAAAAGCTCCTATCTTCGTCCCAAAGCGCCACAACCATTTATCGAGAAGAGCTACATTCATGCTTCCCAAGTCCCGATTTATTAAATAGCGTACAGTCAAAATTGAATCGCTCCAAAATATTTTCAGAACTTTCATGTTAAACAACAAAGCTCAAGCAACCCAATCAAGTATCAATTATTACAATCAGCGACACCATTTTAATGTGGGTGTGTGTCCACATGAGGTTTCATGAATAATGCCATGAGATGAGATATATAAATTAGATTTATGAGATACATATTTTCTAGCATTATCTAAATATAGAATACACACATCAACATTGAATTGCGTTTGCACTTCCATATGTAATTCTTTAAAGCAGGAAACACTTGAGAGTGATCTTGCATTAAATATAACCAGGTCATGAGAGAATAATCATCCATGAAAATAATAAGGTACTTAAGGTCAAATAAACTAGTTACAAGTTGTGGACCTCACACATAAGAATGTACTAAAATGAAAGGACTATAACTCTGTTTATCTACACGAAGCGAAAACGAGACGCTATGATGCTTGCTTAACTAGCGAGCTTTGCAATCTAACTCAAATACATTAAGATAAAGATAAAACAAGATTCATTAAACTACTCAATGAAAGGTAAAGAAGCAAGCAATGCCACTGATGAGGTGAGACAACTGTCTGCAGTACAGCTCTAATTATTTTATTGTCAAGATAATAAAGAATATTTGCTTTATGTCCGCCACCAATCATCCTCCCCATCTTTAGATTCTCAAATTTGCAATAGAATAATAGAATGTTACAGAACAGTTAAGGATCAAATAAGCTTACATACTAATAATAGATTCAATAGGAGATTTAAGAATATGACACTGATGTCAGTGGAAGAGATGGTGTAAGATAAGCAATACCCAACCCACGGTCCCACACACATGAGTTGAGGTACCATCAACTAATGTTACAAAGGAAATGGGAGTAAACTTGTCTAAGACAAGACGTTATACTTATTATACGATTGTAGCTCCAAAATCAATAACCCAGGGAACATTTTCAGAAGGCACAAGACGTCTTGAACAAGCAAGAATAACAGTGGAAAAGGAAACATGGTTGTAACAATCTTTTAGCACCTTGGCATATTCATCTATGGACAACATAACTATATCATCTGTCATACTTAATTCAGAATCAACTGAGATGGGCTTGACTACATAATCCTTGGAACCGTCATCAAAAGATTGAACTTAACTTGCTCAAGTTGGCTTGCCAGTGAGCTCCCAACACATATCAACCGTGTGGTTAGAAAGCCCACAATGAGAGCACTCCGAATTTCCATGACGACACCTGCCACCAATCTCTACTCCATGACCTCCCCAAGTATTCCTACCACCAAAGTGACCCCAACCTGAATCTCTACCCCCAAATCATCCACCACGACTTCTTCCATCTCCCCTACCAAAGGAAGAAGTAAATGTTGATCAATTAAATGAAGATAAACTCCAAGAACTTACACTAACAGCATGTTGAACAAGAGCAAATACCTTTGTAGTAGATGGAAGGTTCAAACTCATGACAAAGACCGTGGTACACCAAAATGGTTACATAATAACCATAATAGTAATGGCGGTAACTGTTCTGTATTATGGCGCCGATGCAGACGTAACAAAAAAAAATGACCCATAACGGCCCTATAATGGCCATAACAAGGACGAAATAGATTTTTTCAAAATAATAAAAAAATGTCGTAACGTCATTACAGTTGTATCATAACAGTCACGGTGGAAACTGTTACAGCCACTGTGGTCGTTATGGGACACATTGACAAAGACCAAAAAGGTATTTGGTGACAGGGAAGTCCTCTCATTGTCGTGTCGTGGTCTTATAGTTAGTAAACAAGGACTAATATATATATTTAGTTCTTCCCGCATACCCTGCAACACCGAATAATACTCACACTCTTATCCCTTTGTTGAAGTACAAAGATGTTTTGAAGCAACTAGTAAATACGAGTCAAATTCTTCTCATCTGAATAAATCTCTTTTAAAATTTTCCAAACTTCTTTTATTGCTTTAAAGAAGATAACATTTGCACTAATATGTGATTTTATATTATTCCATAAAAGATCCAAAATCCAAGCATCTTCTGCTACCCAATCTTCATAATCTTTTGAGCTTTCATCAGGCTTAAGGAATGTTAGATGCTTCGATTTCCTTCTTCATGTAAGAAATACTTCCACAAATGTCGCCCACTGTAACTAATTCGCACCATTAGGTTTGGTCGATGTAATTTGAAGATTCATCAACTTGGATAAGGGAAGAAGACTACTCTTAGCATATTTCTTTTTTCTTTTTCTTTTTTTGAACAATAATGACTTGATTGCAAAAAGGCTAAAAGCCTAAAGATTTACAAGAAAAAAGAAATGAGGAATTGAACTATAAATCTGCCCAACTTTGAGAGAACTGATCCACCACAAGTGCCTTTGATTCAAATGCCTCAAGGTATTCTATATCAGTAACGGTGGCTGTAACGGTCACCATCATTAACGATATGAGGGCGTAACGACCACTACAACCCCTATAATGGTTGAAAATTTTCTTTTGCCCCAAAAAATTCTGAAAAAATATCTAGAAAAATCATAATGTGTAAAATTCCAAATATGCATTCTTTTTTGTTTTGAAAATGTTTATGGTAGTGTAACAGTCCACTCTTTGGTGAGAGTGTTGTATCAGGTTATCTAGTAAATTTTTGAACATGATCATATGTCTCTAATGTTTGCATATCACAATCAAGCACTAGAACTAGAAAACAAAAGAAAAAAAAAAAAAAGGCATAAATAACACATCTCCAATTTTTTGAAAAATTGGCCTTGGAGCTTCTATTTGCTCAAATCACTTCCATTTACGGTTTTAATCTTAAAGTCTATAGTAAGAGTGGTCGAAATCTGTTGTGAAATGATCTAGGAGAGCTTTTGGAGTGAGAAAAGTGAAAAAAAATGAGGAGAAATTTGATTTAAACAGAAAGGAAAAAAAAGTAGTCGTTTTTCAACCGTTACAGGGATAACGGTCGTTATACCTTGTAATGGCCTTTACAGCCCATATAGGCCTATATGGTCCCAAAAAACCAACTGCCTCATTACACCCCTATATTACGTAACAATCATGGCCGTTACCTATATGTATCGGCCTTTATGAGCGTAAAATAACAGATACGGAACACCTTGTAAGGCCCATTCCAAAACCCATTCTTTTGCCATATTGCATACCTCCAAATAGGATTTTCTCCAATTTCTAAAAAGTGATTATTCCTTTCTAACCATAGAGCCGATATTCCAACCAGAAGATAGAGGTGCCATAATTTTTTTCCCCATCTTCCCAATACCCCCACCATGCCAGGATAAAAAGAAGCTCTCAATTGAACCCAGCATGACCCACTAAATACCGAACTTGTCCAAAACACCCTCCCACATCTTCTTGGCAAAATCGCATTGGATGAAAAGATGATTCACGGATTCTTCATGATGATAGCACATAAGACATATTCGGAAGGATCATCCCTTTCTTGCATAAGTTATCCACACATCCATATTTTTAAGGAAATATGAGTTCAAAAAACAGGGGAAGAACCTGAACTCACCAAATACTTGTATTAAGAAAGCATACATCAATGATCACCCCCACATACGCACAAACCAATTGATGACGAATACGAGGGATCCTTCACTTTCATTCATGATCTCTACACCCATACTTGATCTCTAAATCTGACCATTCACAAAGCCCACTCTAAACCATCGAAATGGTTGCATGTGAAAGTAGGCCTCAAACATGTTCACAAGGCACAACTACACAATCCACCATATGTTGGTTGAACAACGAATGAAGAAGATTTGCATAGATAGGCCCCAAATGACTTTGGGTTTCACCTTGTGGAGAAGAAAGAGGAAGAACCAAAGAGAAGAAAAAGTGAAAGAAAAGGGAAAGGAATGCAATACCAAATCTTTTAACACTTTGATACCATGTTCCTTCAGTTAGATTGGGAAGGAGAGAGAGGGAGAATGTGAGAAGAAGAGAGGAGGAGGAGGAGGAGGAGGAGGAGGAGGAGGAGGAGGAGAGAGAGAGAGAGAGAGAGAGAGAGAGAGCTTAGAAGTGGGTAACATCCCTAACCTCTTCTCTTATTATTATTAGGGCTTTCATAACATACATGCAAGTACAAAAAATACCCCATGCTTTAAGTTATTCCATAACCAAAACCTATATACTTGGAACTCTATGCCAACACATTACCTAAAGAACTAAACAAAAGGAATAATGAAATGAAGCAATTAAAATCATAATCTTTCTATGAAGTGGGCCACACGTGTGATCATCACCATCCATCATGGTCCGTCAACAAAGGGAATCAAGATAACTTGGCAAGATCCATAACTTTAAAGATGTCCAAAACTGATTGCAAGAATAAAATGCCTTGTCGTTATGAAATATTGATCTTATGATTGTAAATTCAAAATCATACGATCAACCCTCAGGATATACATTGCTCCTCCGGTCTTCATTCTATATAAGTGGGACATGGTTCCGTGATCTAGGGTCAATCTTGCCCAAAAAATTTACTCGACAGGGCAATCCTAACCCTTCAATTGCTGGCCTGCAAATAGAGGGTGACACAAGAATATGGTCCACATTCATCTAGAAAGGACCAAAGGTTTGGTGGATAGGATCTTACAATGTGGGAGTCTTAGAGCATGATCTATGATCACTGACTAAACCATGGGCATAGCACTAAATACAAGAATATGGTTTACATTAAACTGGAAATGACTGAAGACTAGAGGGCTAGGATCTTCTACTCATGGAAAGTTGTGGCATGATTTACCTAGGGTGGGGCCCATCAAATCAACATTTTCGATTAAAGAACCATGGGCACACCACTTGTGCAAATTGAAGACCAAAGAATACCATGCATAGGTAGGATTGAAGAATATATATAATTCCCCTCTCCATACAACTAAAAACGAAAAAAGAAGAAAGGACATTTGAGTTATATAGCTAAGTTAATTTTAGCTTTCTAAACTGATTTTTTTTTTAAGGTGAAATTTTATCAGGCCAACGGCAAAAGAGAAAACAAAGGAAATGAAAAAGTAAAAAACAAACCTAAACAAACAAAAGAAAAAATATAATACAAGAACAGCAGCCCCTAAGCTACGAGAAAACCCAGAAAAAGGTCCTAAGATGCTCTAAACAACACATCTCAGGGGCCCCAATCCCGAAATAAAAGGATCACTCTTTTTTAGGGGTGTACACGAACCGAGCTAGCTCGGTCAACTCGCTCGACTCGGCTCGGTTCGAAGCCAAGTTCGATCTGAGTCGAGCTGGTTTTTAAAGCTCGAAAATGAGTTCGAACTGAGTTCGAGCTGGCCCCAGCTCGACTCAACTTGGTTCAATATATAGCTCAAACCCGGCTCGACTCGGGTATTCTCTGATGTTGCTCACCAAGTGTTTGATGAAATGACTCAACGAAGTGTCAGCTGGTGGCAAGGAAGGTATGTTTCATCAAACAAATCCCCTTTTTTCTTGATTTTGATGTTGCTTACAAGGTGTTTGATGAAATACCTGTAAAACTACTGCTAGTGTTTTACATTCAGTGAGAATTTGAAGGTGCAGTCCATGTGTTTGTGAAAATGCTGCATAGGCGAACTCGTAATGCATAGGCATTTTCACACTAGGCTCGAGTGGGGTCACTTGTGGGATGCGGGGGCACACTCGGGGTGGGTGCGGCCCACAGAGGAAGTCTCGTGTTCGAGACTCCTCACCAAGGGTGATTAATGCGCATTTCACACCGGGCTCGAGTGGGCTAGCCCGCGAGATGCGGGGACACACTCGGGGTGGGCGGCCCATGTGATTTGGGGCCCACAAAGGGGGTTCGGCCAAGGTCCTAAAACCCATGAGATGTGGGGTCTGGGCTATGAGATAAAAGGATTAATTCGTCATACTCTAACAGTTCGAGCCTTTAGAGCAAGTGGTTAATTGTCCTACATCAAATTTGTATCATAGCAGGAGGTCTAGGGTTCGAGACTCCTCACCGGGTGTGATTAATGCAGAGGCATTTTCACACTGGGCTCGAGTGGGGTTGCTTGTGGGATGCAGGGGCATACTCGGGGTGGGTGCGGCCCACGGAGGAAGTCTCGTGTTCAAGACTCCTCACCACGGGTGATTAATGCGCATTTCACACCGGGCTCGAGTGGGGTAGCCCATGAGATGCGGGGACACACTCGGGGTGGGCGGCCCATGTGATTTGGGGCACACGAAGGGGGTTCGGCCGAGGTCCTAAAACCCATGAGATGTGGGGCCTGGGCTATGAGATAAAAGGATTAATTTGCCATACTCTAACAGTTCGAGCTTTTAGAGCAAGTGGTTAATTGTCCTACATCAACTCGGCTCGATCTTGGCTTGAACTCGGCTCAAACTGCCCCGAGCTACTGACCAAACCAAGCCGAGCTGGCCAATCAGGCTCGAGGACCGAGCCGAGCCTAGTTTAAGCTGAGGTCAGCTAGTGGCCGAGTTGAGGCCAGCTCGATTCGATTTACACCCCTACTCTTTTTAAACACACCTAAAGCCAAAAGACTCCTATTATGAAAACCCAGATTGTTTCCCTCCACAAATAGCCCAGAAAGCTGCAAGAAGGATTAACTTCTATCTCTTTCTACCTAGCATCACTCCATTTGCTACATGCCAGATGAGTAAGAAATCACCCATGGAAGCAGGCACGGCCCATGAGACATTGCCTAGAGAGAGCACCCTAGACCAAATGACTGTTGTGAAAGAACAATGAAGAAGGCGTTGATCAATGGTCTTTGCATCTTGCTCGTGTAAGAAGCGCATATTCATAAGGACCATTCCCCATTTTCGAAGGTTGTTAATAGTGAGAACACAACCTCTTACAACAAATCATGAGAAAGCCATAATTTTTGGAGGAGCGCCATATGACCATGAGAAACTGGATGGACTAGATGTTCCGGGATCACCAGCTTGGAGAGTAACTCGTAGGAGGATCGAACTAAGAAGGTACCCAACACTTTTGGCTTCCACACCATAGAGTCATCCTTGTCTGAAGAGATATAGGTTCCCTACAATCGGAACAGTGAGTTAGATGGACTAACAATCTCACTGTCCCTCAAGTTCCTCCTAAACGGAGGTAACCAAAAGCCTTTTGCGCCTCTCCCTGAGAAGCATAGGGCCACTGGGATGTTGACATCTGTGCAAACAAAGGCCAGGTCCAGGAACTCATATATAAGAGGCTACTCCCCTAGCCAAGGGTCCAACCAAAAACTCATTATTTTTCCATTACCCACCAAAAATCCCAAGCCTGGGAGATATAAGAAACCACCTGATTTATGAGTAGGCCGAAAAAAGACATACAACCTTGGCAAGAACGATGTTAGGCAAAATATGACTCATGCTCCTTTGGGTTCTTTAAATTTCGTGGGTGGCGTAGCTGCCGAGAACTAGGGATCTCCACAAGGCTAACACCTCTTTAGAAAACCTCCACACCCACTTGCCCAAAAGCGTTGAATTAACCAAATCCAGGCCCTTAATACACTCTTCTCCTTGCAAATAGGGAGTGCAAACCTCCTTCCAGTTCAGTAGAGGAAATTTTCTTGAAGAAACCCTCTGCCAAAGGAAATCTGTATGCAATTTATTAATTCTGGCAATAACGAATTTCAGCCATTGGAAGATAGATATTTGGTACACAAGGAGGTTAGCTAAAGAGTCCTTAATTAAGGTTAGTCTACCAGCAAGAGAAAGGAGACTACTCTTCCAAGAGGAGAGCTTCCTCTCCATTCTTTCAAGAATTCAATACCAAAGGTATATTGGAGGCTTTCCCACACAAAGAAGAAGACCAAAGTAAAAGCTGGGGAAGGATCCGACACTATATCCAAACACGGTCGTTGAACAAGATGTATCTTCTGAAGAAAGGTGAATCTCGGATAATTCACACTTGGATTTATTAACATTCAACCTTGATATAGTCTCAAACCAACAGATTGCCATGCTAAGGAAGTCTACCATGTAGTCTCCTGCTTCACAAAACATGAGAGTATCATCAGCAAACTGAAGATGAGAAATACGGAAAGGAAAGTTATCAACCAAGAAACCATTGAACAAACTTACTTCGTGGCCACAAAGCAACATTCTGCTTAACACTTCATAAACCAAGATGAATAGAAAAGGGGACAAGGGATCACCCTGAAGAAGAGCCCTTGTAGATTTAAAAAACCCAAAAGGAGATCCATTGATCGAGATCAAGGTATCCCGTATCGGTATCGGTTGGCGTAATGGTGCCCTTCGATACCGATACGGATACAGGGGTGTAACGACCCGTAATGGTGCAAAAAAAAAATTTTGCCAAAAAAATATGGATTAAATCTGAAATATTCTAAATTTCTAAGCATTCCAAATATGCATTCATTTATAAATTGGAACATGTTTATGGTGGTATAACGGTCCACTCTTTGGTGAGAAGTTGTATCGGATTGTCTGATGAATTTATGAACTAGATAGCCTGAATTTGACTACAAATTTCATATATTTAATTTTCTAAATATCTAATTTATATACTCGACAATTTGATATCATTTCTCCCAATAGTTTTTTTTTAAAATGAAATTAAATTTAGGTAGATGTCGTTGCCAATTTGGGGCTGACTTGGAAGACCAATACATGCCCCAAATCAACCTCAAATTCATGCAATTTATTGGCATTATCCCACTTATGAATTGGTGGACATTTATTGGATAGTGAATCATGAAAAAAATCAAAAGGCCCTATTTTAAAAAATAAGCGTCCACAAATTAACAATTTAAACTATTCAAACAATTTGATTTTGGCATTGTGAGTTAGCAATTATAGTCCATAATTTAATTGGTAAATTTTAAGTTAATATATGTCTCGTGTACAATTTTTTAAGGGCCCGAATTAGGCGGGACTTGGATTGTGAAGTGTAGCACACGAGTGTCAAAGTTTTTTGGGCCCCACCCGTGATGAATGTGTTATATCCACACCATCCATCCATTTTTCCAAATAATTTTAGGACATGAGCCCAAAAATGAGGCAGATCCAAAGCTTAGCTGGACTGCACCATAAGAAACAACAATAATTAAACGTCCACCATTAAAAAAAATTTGGGGGCTACAAAAGTTTTAGATCAAGCTGAAATGTGTGTTTTCCCTTCATCCACGTCAAAGTGACCCAATTAATAGGTTAGATGGAAAATAAACATTACAGTGGACCCTAAGAAATTTTTAATGGTGAGCATTCTATAACCATTGTTTCCTATGTTGTGGTCCACCTGAGATTTGGATCTTACTAATTTTTTGGATCATGACCTAAAATGATGTGGCAAAATGGATGGACGGCATGGATAAAATACAAACATCATGGTGGGGCCCATGTGGCATGTGTAACTTTTATTAACCCGTCCGATAAAAGCGTGCTGCGTACACAGTCCATTCATTTAACGTCAGCAAATCCTATGGGTCTGATCATGAGGTATGTGTTATATCTAAACCGTCCATTCATTTGATGAGCTCGTCTTAAGGCTTGACACGAAAAATAATACAGATCTAATTATCAACTGGACCACACTGCAAAAAGCAGTGGGGGATTGAACGTCTACCATTGAAACCCTTTTTGGGGTCACAGAAGTTTTGGATCAATATGAAAAAAAATTCCCTCTTCATTTAGGTATTTTTGACCTTATGAACAGATTGGATGTAAAATAAACGTTATGGTGGGCCCTCCAAATTGTTTAACAGTGAAAATCATTATCTCCGCAATTATTTATGGTGTGGTCCAGATGATCTTTGGATATGATTCATTTTTTAGTTAATGTTCTAAAATGAACTCTAAAAATAGATGAACGGTGTAGATATAATAAATACATCACTGTGGGGCCCCATGTAACTTTGATTTCCTTTAAACCGTTCGTACAACTCGGAGCTCAAGGAGCGTCAGTGCTCGTCTTCGCACGACACGTACCTACAGCAACGATATAGCTGGTGTGTGGTACACCAGCCAATCCGCTTCCATTCTTTTCCCGACCGAGACCAAGAGAGGGAGAGAGAAATGAGAGGGAAAAAGAAAAAATGAGAGGGAAAGAAAGGGAAATGGAGAGAGAAGAAGAAAACGAGAGGGAAAGAAAGAGAAAATGAGAGAGAAGGGGAAAATAAGAGCTGCAGCCGCAACCCGAGAAGAAGGAGAAGAAGAAGGAGAAAACGAGAGGGGGGGCAAGAAATGTACCATGAGCTAGAAGAAGAAGAAGAAGAAGAAGAAGAAGGAGAAAATGAGAGGGGGGGCCGCAGCCGCAGCTGCAACCCAAGATGAAGAAGAAGGAGAAGAAGAAGGAAAGAAAAGAGAAAAAAAAGGTATGTGTTTTTTTTTCTTTTTTTTCCCCTATTTTCTTTAGGCCCGTAACAGTCGTTACGGGTCCGTAACGACCGTTATGGCCCGTAACGGCCGTTACGGTCACAAAATCGGAGGGGTGCCCATTTCGACCCCGTATCGCGTAATGGACCCCACCGTTACCGTTACGTATCGGCCGTTACGGGTAACGGCCGATACGTAGCCGATATGGGACACCCTGATCAAGATGGATAATCAGGTTGAAGAGGTGCACGAACAGATCCATTAACCAATAATAATATTCAATACTAAACTGTCTACTTCCGCTCATATTTCCAGCAAGGAAACTGTGTATTGTCTACTTTTCACTAACATTTGTAGCAAGTAAATTGTGTCTTTGTGAATCCCTGCTTGTGTCACACGCACACAATGCAAATATTCATAAATTAATAGTTGGTTCAATAAAAAGTAACTGGATCTAATATTTCGTGGTATTAAATGCAAAGTCTACAATAGTTACCTGACCCATTGATTTCAGTAGTGCACTGCAATCATTCAATGTGCAGTCCATAAAGAAAATTAGCGGCAGCTCATTAAGCATAACATCATCCACATTATCTGTCACATCACATATCCAACAAATGGTCAACAAACATAAATTGATTTCTTCATCATAGCCTTCCCCAGATACTTGGGGTTGGCTTAACAAACATAAATTGATTTATGTGACAAAAATCAGTCTAAAAAATGCTTGCTTCTTTTAACGTACAAAAGTACTTCATTTCAAGGAATACCAGTGAATAATGTTATGGGCAAGCAGTTGCATAATTCACATATAAAGATTTAGCAATGCAACAAAACCCAAAAATCAATTATATTAGTAAATGTTGTCCAAAGAAATACACGCAAAAAAAAAAAAAGAAGAAGAAGAAGAAGAAGAACAACAACAACAACAACAAATCCACGTGTACAAATCATTTTGTGCGTACCACTCAAACTGAAAAGGAAATTTTATAGGATGGCTGTAAGACCAGCAATGCTCTATGGGAGAGCATGTTGAGCAGTCGAGGAACAACATGTACATACGATGTGTGTAGCTGAAATGACGATGTTGAGATGGACGAGTGGCTAGACAAGGATAAAATTAGAAATGAAGGCATTCGAAGGGAATTTAGGAGTAGCACCAATAGGTAACAAGAAGAGGGAAACTAGACTTCGACGATTTGGTCATGTGCAACAGAGACTAAGAACTGCACCAGTAAGATGGAGTGAGTTCATACAAGTTCAAGGCTCTAAAACGCCAAGGGGAAGGCCCAAAAGGACATGGGTGGAGGTAGTAAGAAAAAATTTGATATGGTCTAACGGAAGTTATGGCCCTTGGTAAGTGGAATGGCAGAAACTCATATAGCCAATCCCAAATAGTTAGGATAAGGCTTTGATGATGATGAATAATGATATAGATGATACAAGGTATATGAATAATAATACTGAAGAAAATAATACCCAGTAATAGGTGCTAAGAACTATAAGTTAATAGTTCAGACAAACGAGCCCATGGACTGTGATGGGAATAAATACACCTCTATACTTGCAATGCTGATCCTGGAGTATGAAACTGGGCCAACTGTCAGGGGAAGAGAGACTGAATGGTGGATCTTCAAGAAAAGGGGATTGGGAAAATCCAAATAGGTAAAGGTGTTGGTTATCAAGGTCTTTTGATGGCAAAGGAATAAAGTGAAATGGCCTTCAAGAGGAAGTAAGTCAGTACAGGAAGCATACACGGTTCAATTCAGGACTAAGCACTTTCCTCTTCATTAGCAACATAGCCAAGATGCAAACAACTTGCAGCTTTAGGATGTAGAATCCTGTAGTTTTCACATCCTAGTCAGTCAAAGCATCCTTTGCACATGGCAGCTCTAATATGATAGAGCGCACCATCTCTTTTAACAAAAACCGTATGTCATGTTTTCTAGTCTCTCACATTCACAGACTTCTAAAATGCCATAGTTCACAGCATTTCTTTATGAGCTTCTCATAACATTTTTTCTGATGCAAATCTAAATGTGGAAAGTTGATGTCATGAAGAACATTATTTCCACTAGCTACTGTCATTTCAAGGGCATGCAGGTACTTTCCTCTGCCTCTCAATCTAAACATATCACACACTCCAAAAAGTTTTTACGTGACACATGGCATGGCCAATCATTGATTCAGATAGTCCATCCAATCAAACCAATGGTGGCTGTTGAAGTAATTAAGTCCCTTGATATACATTGATACACCACACTCTGACAGCTTGAGCTTTTGGAGTGAATGGTTGTTTCACATGGTATCAGAGCAAAAGATCCTATGTTCGAATCTCGAGAGCAGCAAATATGCCTCGCTAATATATTATTCTCCCACGGCGGGTCAGGAAAAATCAAATCCGGCCTAGGGACCGGGAAATTAAGCCCGGCCTATTTATGGTGTGAGCGTCCCTCCACCCTTGTCAGTATGTTCCCGTGCGGAGTTCCCACCCCGCACGTGCGGCGGGGGGGGGGGGGGTGTTTGGTTGTTTGACAGTGGCAAGCCATGGTGCAAAGATCATGCCAATTGGATTATCCTAACCCTTCGAATGCAGCCCACCTGTTTAGTTACTCCACATGAGACGAACATACCAGCCCATATAAACAAAACAAAAGCACCACTACACTAGAATCATAAATTATAACTCCACGGCATGTCCATTAAATAACCTCAACTTACCTTAATAGGATGAGATCTTTCATCATTAAAGAAATGGTTTTCAATTGATACCCAGGATGGCCAATCATCAATCCCGACTGTTCGTTCATTTGTACGATTTGGGGAAGCCCATGGTTCAAAAATCATGCCAATCAGATGATCTTAACCATCCAATCATA
Source organism: Magnolia changhungtana (assembly GCA_030180095.1). Lineage (NCBI taxonomy): Eukaryota > Viridiplantae > Streptophyta > Magnoliopsida > Magnoliales > Magnoliaceae > Magnolia > Magnolia changhungtana. The sequence goes on from JASAUF010000662.1 coordinate 4,316,014, forward strand.
AATATGGACAGTCAAGATCAAGCAGAGACAAAATACGTCAAATCATCATCTTGAAACATCTATCCAATAGGCCCCACCATGGATTACTTGCGACTCCCAAAGAGGCACTTTGGTTTTAGGATTATGGCTCGTAAAAAACTAAGTGTTAACAAAATGGCAAATGTTAAAAGGGTCATAATCATCCGATCAGCCTGATCTTTGCACCATGGCCTGCCCTAAGGGTATGGATGAAGTGGCAATTTGGATTGATGATTGGCTGTCCCATGTGCCAATTTAAAATTTTGGGGATGTTGCTAACATCCCCGTTGAGAGAGAGAGAGAGAGAGAGAGAGAGAGAGAGAGAGAGATTTGCTAAGACCAGAAGCATGCACAAGAGATACCATCGACAAGCCACAAGATGTGCCAGCATGGCGGTGCAACCGTCAAGCCATCCATCAAGTGGGACTGATCGGAAATGTTCTCGCCCAAAAATAAATCTTGTCCATTTTGATGCAGGCCAGGATGTTAGAAACATTTGGACAGATAAACTTTCAGCCAAGTTGTAAATTTGTTTCATAAATTGCTGCCCATTTGATGAGTGGACCGACCTGATTCTTGGGTGACATGATCTACAAACTGGTACCCCCTCTGATAAATGGATTAGATCTCATACCAATGTGCCATGCTGGCACATGTGTGGTGTGTTTCTATCTCTCTCGCTGTGTGTGGTGTGTTTCTCTCTCGTTGTGTGTGTGTCACACAATCCACATTCATTGATGAACACTAGCCATAAATCATGTGTGACAAACATTGTTGCTCCTAATAACTTCATTGTTTGAAAGAGTACAATGAAATGAATTGAATTGAAAAACAAAACTTAGTACCTCGAATAAAGGTGGATTGCCTACTGTTTGATTTACTCTTCAACATATTCACATAACCCTTAAACGCTCGATATACTTCACGAACTGCCAGTTCCATTCGTTGGCAAAATCCGCACCAAGTATTGCTAAAAAGCACCAAAACATCCTTCTTCCAGGCAGGGGCAAAATTTTGAGTGTCAGAGCACGATACTGCATATCCTCCATTGCATTGGTCACCTAGAACGAACTCTGAAAACATCTTTACTGTCACTCGAGGGATTGAGTCAGCCTCACGGAAATCCAGATTTACAAATGGTGGCCGAGGGGTCTCCCTTGGACTACCACGAAAAGGTTCTGATCGTTGGTAGGGAGGAAGACTTCCATTCAGAAATCCATCAACAAAATGCACTAGAGAAGAATGGCTAAACACTGTCTTTTCAGGAAAGACGTAATGTCGTTGCAAAACTGGATCAAGTATTACTGCTGATGGAATCTTTGAGTCCGCAGTCAACGTCCTAAGCAATTGGTACCCACCATCAGAAAAGAAAAAGGAACCCTTGAAACCTTGATGCTCACTTTGATAATCCTCCATTTTGTCCCCTCTTGTTGAACTATCCTCCTTTGCCACATTTCCTATTATAGCTGTACCCGAGCAATCACCACTGCAAGTCAACTCTATTTCATTGGAAGACATGTCATTCAAGCCCCCTTCCACATGCAAGCCATGATCTTCATGAATGTGTTCTTCATGATAATGCTCCACATGTGGGTCCTGCTCCAAGGGAAAAGGCTGTTTGGCATGGTGCATCGATGGTCCCACATCCTTCTCTTTACAGCTATGGTTGTCACTAATGCCCATAATCTCGACAGTATCATGTTCGCCTTTCTTAACCTCTTGAGTCGATTCTGTGGTAATTAGTGGTGCATTTTCTTCACTTCGAGCTGCAGTTTCTTGGTTATCCTGAAGACAAGTTTCCACCTCAACTACTTCAGGCTGTTCCCCATGCTCGACCAAAGGTATACTATTCAATAAATTATTGTCCTTCAAGTCAACGCTATTTTCAACAACATATTTTATGGGTTGTTCAGATATTTGAGACTCTGGATTTTCAGATTGATCATTTCCCTCTCGCAATGGCAACGCATCTACTATTTTCACCTTAAAATCATCAGACAGAAGCTGGAAACCGGCTTCCCTTGCCAAAACACTTATCTTTGTTTCCTTGATATGAAACGGAGGATTCTTCTGCTGAAGCAGGTATGCCAAAACGTCACGAACAGAGTTTCCCTGTGCATTACCGGTTCCACCATCATCAATAATATAAGCCATCTGATCCTTGAATTTCACCATCCCGGTTGCTGGTGAGAGTTTCATTGTCGCAAGGCCAGACGGGTCTGAAATAGCTTTACTCCTCATCCCAGGGAAAGTTTGTGATGAGAACCCCTCAGTATTAATGCTGTCTTGTTCTGTTATCATCTGGTTAGAAAACTGATTTTCCCGGGCGAATTCCCTAAAATCTTCAAGAGCTGATTTGCTTGTTCTTCTTATCTTCGATGATTCTGATGATCTATCCACAAAAAGAACAATCGATGGTCTGTTTGCTGGTAATGCAGGCTCAAGACCGTCTCCCTCGCCTTCAAGCTACAGCAGAAGAAAGTAGAAGTCATTGAACCAAGATGGCAAAGAACAGTCATACCAGAAGGCGTACTATATAAGAATGCAATTTTAAAACTGGGAGTAGCTAAAACAAAAGGTTTCTTTTTCTTTTCTTCATTTTTTTTTTTTTTTGAATGGCTAAAAGCAAAACAAAAAAAAAAAAAAAAAAAAAAAAGAGATCAAATAGGATAGCCACTAACAACAAAGGCCAACAATGTAAGTCAAATTGTAAGGGTGCAAAATGTGGAGAGTTTCATGGCCAATAGCAGGCCATATACACAATTTCCAAACCTTAGTTCCATGAACCATCTACTCAGGTGCAACAGTTCAAATCACGCTTCAGACTCACACTCCCACTCCCACTTACACATTGGCCAAGGCTACAGTTACATCTGGACCTTCCTCACTTATTAGGATGCATTGGCACAAATACCTTGGAAGAATTACATGATCCAAGATTTGAAGATATGCATAGTATTGATCCAAGTGCTCCAGTCCTTGGCTATCATTAAGGTTGAATGAGATCATTGCTGTATTTCCTTCTCAACCGTTTATTTGCAAACCATCAATCAAAGGGTCAGGATATCCTATCAAGGAAAGTGTGAGGCATTTACATCCAATGGGGCTAATTATATCAATGGTGTAGACTATGAACCACGGTCACAAACAGAAGATGGAGGACACCGTGTGTTTCCTCGCATCAAGGACCATATAGTTCCTCCGCTTTGGCACACGGATACTGAAATAATTCATGCAGATAATTCAAATACCTAGCAATGCTCATCAAATGTATTGCTTGGTATGACACATGCAACCCACATGGTGAAAGGAAGAGAGACATTGGGAGAGATATCATGCAATTGGTAGGGAAAGGCTGCAGGCCGCAAGCGGATAAAAATAGGGATGGTGCTACACGTGTGTGCGCAGAGAAAGAAGGTCATGCTGCATAAAAAGAGGGCGTAGCTGCACAGAGAGAGAGAGAGGGAGTGCGGGCTACACGCAGAGAAAGAAGACAAGTGCGATGAGAGGAGACAGGGTGTGGGTGACGCGGACATCAGGTCATTCAAAGTATATCAACGTAGGATGCGTTTAGATGACGGGTAAGGGTCAGGTCTCTAGAGGACGAAGACCTTACACATGTGTTCGTAGCATATGTAAGTTGTATTAAGGAGATATTTTGACCGTTGGATTGCGAGGATGGTGTGATCGGACTGTTGGATCGCCGCAACACACCTTCATTGCACTATCATCGAGCATCTTGGATTTGAATTTATTTATAAACATTTTATTTATTTGAGCTTTGAGACAATGCGCGCACAATTTTTTTGGTGGATTTCTTTCTTCTTTTTTAACTTTTTTTAGCAGGGGTATTTTGATTATTTAATGTAATTCGAAATTATAAGGGTGCTTTGCCCTGAACCTCAAGGAGAATGCTATGTTATGTTTATGAAAAAAAAAAACTGTTATTGCTTCTTCAATGTCAGATGATTCCGTCTTCGACTTTCAGTGATTGGAAGAGAGCATAAGGCCCAGGGAAGTGATTTCTCATCTTCTCATCTCTCATTCTTTATTTTCTCAAGGTATTCTCTTCTTTAAACCTCTTTACTTCCTTCTCTTCTAAATTCTCTATATCTGGAAGCCAATCCCTTTTCTTTTCAATCCAAATTATTACATCTTGAAAGATCTTGATCCCCACATAGACATATTTTGGTCTTCTTCAAATCCCATTAACCAAGGCCCTATATTTGAACTATAATTAAACAACCATCAATTTTTCTAAATTTTCCAAATTTCCCAATCTCGAAAATTCCTATTTCCTAGATTAGAAATTCCACTTGCACCGTCAGACGGACCTATTGCAAGACGGAAGTCCTATCTTTCACCGGATCCGACTAAATTTAGATTTTAAGGTTCAATACAATGTATTTGTGATGGATGGCCATGATTAATTCCTTCTTGTTTTATGATGTATAATACAAAATTTTTATTGTTAATGGTTGTATAAATATGTCACTTTTAAATACCGCATTCATTTAGGGTTGGATTAGGCTATCCTACACCAATTTTTGTATCAGATATTAGGATCTTGCATTGGGTCGTCTTAAATCGAGTTATCAAGAGTCTAGATTTTTATTTTTCCAGGATTTCATGCATAGCATATAGATCTATATCTAAAATTTTCATATTTGCATCATATTTAGAGTCTAGATCTGAAATTTTCATATGTACATCATACTAAGAGTCTAAATCTAAAATTTTTCACATTTGCATCATTCTAAAAGTTAGGATCATCGGTGTCCATAGTCTTGTGACAAAACAATCTCCTAGAGTCGTGTTTTAGGAAACCTAAGTTGAGTCTTATAGTGTATGCCCACTTGGGCTGGTAGGGGGTTTGGCCTACACCCGATCTTAAACATGGAAGAGTTGACTGAGATAATAAATACGATCAACCAACGCTTGGCCACCATTGAGGCGTAATCTAGGAACACGAATACTCGTATGTATCAGATAGAAGCGTCCCTATGAGAAATCTCTGACATTAGAGGGGATGACCAATCTCGAGTAGTAGTCGAGGAACGGGTAAGAAATCGTGACAGAGGTCGTGGAGCACATGGCCAATAGGTAGGCCATGGAGGGACGAGAAATCCGCAGCTCACAGTCGAGTATCAAGACCGTTACGATGCCGATGAGAGGATCTTAAAGAGTATCAAAGTAGATGCTCCTAGTTTTGATGGATGCTTTGACCGAAAGGCATTCCTTGATTGGTTAGCAGACATGGACCATTATTTCGAATGGTATGAGATGTTTGAGAACCGATAAATGCAGTTTGCAAAGATGAAGCTTGTGGATCAAGCTAAATTGTTTTAGACAAATACAGAGCGTACGATCGAGAGATCGGGAGGTGTCCAAGTCGCGCATTGGGTAGAGATGGAGCTATTAAAGGAAAAATATCTTCATCTCTCTTACTGTTAAAAGCTCCAAGATCAGTGGCAAGCATTATGCTAAGGATCTATGTTGGTTGCAGATTACATCGCAAAATTTGAGGAGTACATGATGCGGTGTTATATTCAGGAGGATTCCTTAGTGACGCTGCGCGTTTCAAGATGGGTCTTCGCATGGATTTGCAGCGTGAGCTTATAACCCGTGCAGTGAGTGACTTGGATCAAGCATACCGAGTTATACAGGAGTTAGAGCATTATCTAAAGTCTCCTATCACGAGACGCTTTGAGTCCCGAGACTCTAATGTTCGATCTGGTTTTCAAAGAAAACCTAATGTTGGAAGTCGACCTAGGGCGCAGGCTAGTGCACTGCCTAAGCCTAAGGATGATAAGGGCAAAAGTGTCCTTAGTGCCAATCTTGGCAGTGGTAATCACTTGAGATATTATAAGTGTGGAGGTACAGGTCATTTCACATACCAGTGCACAAAAAAGACTCGCAGGAAAGCCTTAGTCATAGGCAAGTCAAATGAAAATACAGATGACGTGGGTGATTATGAAGTTGAGGAATATCACCCAGATTTAGGTGTTAGTGATTATGAAGAAGAACCAGAGACAACATCACTAGCCGTAGTTAGATGTGCTTTAGCGCAAGCCAAGGAGAGTGATGATTGACACAAAAGCACAATTTTCTACACATTTATCAAGAGCGATGACAAAATTGTAAAGTCATTGTAGATGGTAGTAGTTGCACCAACGTGATCTCAGCTAGCACTGTCACTCGTTTGGGTTTGAAGCCCGTCCCACACCCTCAACTCTACAAAGTTTCTTGGGTTGACACGTCTTTTATGCCCATGTCCCATCAGTGTTTAGTTCCCATCCAGATCGGTTCATATAAAGAAATATTGTGGTGTGATGTTTTGCCTATAGATGTAGGTCACATCATTCTAAGGAGGCCGTGGTCATACAATAGAGATGTCACGATTTTTGGTCACTCGAATGTGTGTGCATTCAGGCATGAGGGCAAGAAAATCAAAATTAATCCGTTGCCATCCAAGAGCCCCACAGACAAGACTAGGGATGTGAAAATGAATAAGTCAAGGAAAGAAGAAAGGAAATCCAATCTAAAGTCTATGCATATCATAAATGCAAAAGAGTTTGAGAAAGAGACTGAGGATGATTTGATAGTGTACGCCCAAATGGCTAGAGAAGTTACACCCGAGGTTTATGTAGAGTTACCCCTTGAGGTGACCCCGGTTCTAAAGGAGTGCAATGATGTATTTCTTGAAGATTTATCGGATGAATTTCCACCTATGCAGGACATCCAGCATGCCATTAATCTTGTCTCAGGGTCTACTTTACCAAACCTTCCTCATCACAGGATGAACCCTGCAGAGCATGCAAAGTTGAAGAGGCAAGTAAATGAGCTCTTGTGAAAGGGTTTCATCCAGGAAAGCACGAGTCCCTGTGTCGTACCAGCGCTATTTACACGTAAGAAAGATAGTATATGGTGGAAGTGTGTGAACAGTAAGGCCATAAATAAGATCACAATCAAGTATCAGTTTCCGTTACCGAAGCTTGATGATATGTTAGACATGAGGCCAGGTCCAACATTTTTTCCAAGATGGACCTCAAGAGCAGGTATCACCAGATACACATATGCCCAGGAGATGAGTGAAAGACAACCTTCAAGACAAAAGATGGGTTGTACGAGTGGTTGGTCATGCCCTTTGGCTTGACTAATGCACCTAATACTTTTATGCGTGTGATGACCCAGGTTTTGAGACCCTTCATGGAGAAGTTCTTAGTGGTTTATTTTGATGGCATACTCATATATAATACCACTAAAGAGCTGCATCTCGACCACTTAAGGCAACTATATAGTATCCTAGGGCAGAGAGGTTATGTGCGAACCTTAAGAAATATTCGTTCATATCTGATAGGGTTGTCTTCTTAAGATTCATAATGTCGTCCGTAGGGATGCAGGTAGATCTAGAAAAAGTCAAGGCCATAGTTAACTGGCCTGAACCGCGAAACATACATGATGTGAAAAGCTTTCATGGCTTAGCAACATTTTATCGTCAATTCATTCAAGGATTTAGCACTATTATGGCTCCTATTACTGATTGCATTAAAAAGGGGGAGTTCATATGGTCTAAGGCCGCAGCAAAGCCTTTCAAAGATATTAAGGGCAAGATGATAAAGGCTCCCGTCATGCGTCTTCCATATTTTTCTAACGTCTTTAAAGTAGCGTGTGATGCTTCAGGCGTAGGTATAGGAATACTAAGCCAAGAGGGTCATCCAGTTGCCTATTTCAGTGAGAAACTGAATGAGGCAAAACAAAAGTATTCTACTTATGACAAAGAATTTTATGCGGTAATGCAGTCACGACATCATTGGCGTCATTATCTTCTACTGCAAGAATTTGTCTTGTTTTTTTATCACAAGGCTTTAAAGTATTTGAATTCCCGAAAGAAGCTCAACCCAAGGCATGCCAAGTTGGTAGCATTTCTTCAGGAATATTTATTTGTCCTAATACATAAAGCCAGTATCGAGAACAAACCAGCCGATGCCCTTAGTAGGAGAGTGACATTGCTCAACTCCTTAATTGTAGAAGTTGTCGAGTTTTGAGCAATTAAAATACGAGTATCCCATGTATCCAGATTTTGGGGAGAATATACATGTCACTCTTAAGTAACCAGCATAGTCCGGGTGAGTTCGTGCTCAAAGATGGCTTCCTTTTCAAAGGAGACCGACTTTGTATTCCCCACACTTCATTCCGAGATTTCCTTATTTGGGAGCTTCATTCTGGAGATATAGCTGGCTATTTTGGTCGAGATAAGACCATCGTCCTAGTGGAGGATAGATTTTATTGGCCAAGTCTCAAGCAAGACATAGGCAAAATTTTAGGGCAATGTCGAACATGTCAACTGGCAAAACAAAAGAAGCAGAATATGGATTGTATACGCCATTGCCAATGCCACATGCATCGTAGCAAGACATCAATATGGATTTGGTACTTAGGCTTCCCAACACAATTAAAAAGCATGATTCCATTTTTGTGGCCCTGGACCATTTATCCAAAATGGCCACTTTCTCCCATGTTTGAAAACCTCAGATGCATCTTTCTTTAAGGGGATGGTTCGATTACATGGTTTGCCTAAGATCATAGGGTCTGACAGGGATGTCCGATTTACTAGTTATTTTTGGAAGACATTATAGCAGATGAGGGACACGAGACTCCAGTTCTCGTCTGCGTACCATCCTCAAACTAATGACCAAACTGAGGTTGTGAATCGAAGTCTCGGAAATCTATGAAGATGTTTAGTAGGTGAACACATTAAAACTTGGAACTTAGTCTTACCTATCGCCGAGTTTGCATATAACAGTTTTGTTAACAGGTCTACCGGTACGAGTCCATTCGAGATTGTTAATAGTTACAAACCTAGACTACCCATAGATTTGTTACCTATGTCAGTCACCCAGAGGCCCTCGGAGTCAGCTGATGCATTTTCCCATCACATTCATGAGTTGCATGCAGAGATTAAGGGGTAGATAAATGCTAGTAATGAACAATACAAAATTTCAGCTGACTTACATTGTAGAATTTAAGAGTTTAATGAGGGTGATTATGTAATGGTTAGGATGAGGCTAGAACAGTTCCCACAAGGTACTGTTAAGAAGTTACAAGCACGGAGTGCTTGACCATTTAAGATTTTGAAAAAAGATTTGTTCCAACACATATGTGATAGATCTTCAACCTCGCATGAGGATTAGTTCAACATTCAATGTGGAGGATATAATGCCTTTTTCAAGCCATCCCATAGACCCTAATTTTATTCCAAACCATTGGCCAATTTCTAAATTTTCTTCCCGACCTACACCACTTATGCCCATTATATCTGAGAAAATAGAAGAAATTGAAGGAATTGTGGATGAGCAAATTGTTTCCACTCGAGGCAGTGGATTTCAGAGGTACTTGGTGAAGTAGAAGAACAAACCATCATCCAATTGTACATGGTTGATGGAAGCGGAGTTGTAGAGGCTAGATCCAGATTTATTAGAAAGGCACAAGAGTTTTATCTCGCCGGAGTCGAGCTCTTTTCAACCAAGCAGAGTTGATACGATGATGCGGACATCAGTGGTGCACCCTTTAGAGTGTACCAGAGGAGGAGGCGTCGCTGACAGAGTACCGGAGCGGAGGAGTTGATGTGGATGGACGTTGGGTCCATGGGACCCATTTTCTAATGTGCTACGAGTGCAGGAGCGGCATGACCCTACCTTGACCATAGATGCATGGGTCGGATTTCACACCTTACCACACAGGTGTTTTAGTTTTAGGTGTTTTTGTTCTTTTCCCTTATTTAGGGGCTTTATTGCACTTTCTTTATTCTTTTGCCGTCTCTTTTGTTATTTTTCTTGTTTTCATGGCCTTTAGTGTACTTTTACTTTTTCCATAGCTTATATATACGTTGTGAGAAACCCTATTTTCATTATTATTGAATGAATAGAAATTCGTCTATTTTCTTCCTCTTTATTCAAGATATTAGGGTTTCAGGATTGGCCCTTGGGTGTCGAGGATTCCACCTCAATTTCAGGTTTCCTTCTTTCTAGATCTTTGAGGTGGAGGAAAAGGTAAGAATTACCCTCCTTTTCTTTTGACGACAAAAGGACTTGTACTTTCATCTCGAACCCATTCTTCACCCCTTTTATTCCTCTCTGAATATCCTCTTTCTAGTTCGAACGGAAAAGAGGAATGGTTAGTCAGTATAATCATATCCAAACTTGACTATGAACTAACTTATGCTAGATCTGAGATATCCTCATATCCCTAGGTCCTTCCTTTTTACTGTTTACGCAATTTTATGCTAAGGGGCATGATCATGACGAAATAACCTCATCTTTGTGTTGAAATTTACATAATCCCTTTGATTGGAAACGGTTAGTTGATTCGTGTATTTACTTGAACAATTTTTAACATGATTATACATGCATCTAAGATTAGGTCATCGCATGTCCCTGCATCATATAGACATCAAACCATTCAAAGTATATCGACGCAGGAGCGTGCGTTACTCATGTCAATGCAGTTAGATGACGAGTACGAGTCGGGTCTCTAGAGGTTGAAAACCTTACATATGTGTTCGTGACGTGTGTAAGTTGCTCGAAGGAGATATTTGGACCATTGGATTGTGATGATGGTGTAATCAAACCGTTGAATCATCGCGGCCCACCTTCATTACGCTATCATCAAGGCCCATTGGGCATCTTGGATTTGAATTTATTTTATGAACATTTTATTTTTTTGAGTTTTGAGACTGCGCACACAATTTTTTTGCGGATTTCTATTTTAAACTTTTTAGTAGGGGCATTTTGGTCATTTAATGTAATTCCTAATTTATAAAGGTGTTTTGCCCTAAACCTTAAGGGGAATGTTATGTTATGTTTATGGAAAAAAGAGAGCTCTTGCTTATTCAAGGTCGGATGATTCCATCTTCGACTTCTCAAGGTATTCTCTTCTTTAAACCTCTTTTCTTCATTTTTCTTCTAAATTCTCTAGGTCTATAAGTCGATCCCTTTTCTTTTCAATCCAATCATTAAATATTGGAAGATCTTGATCCCCACATATAAATATTTTTTCTTCAAATCCCATCACCCAAGGCCCTATATTTGAACTATAATCAAATAACCATCAATTTTTCAGATTTCTCAATCCAAAAAACTCCTATTTTCTGGATTAGAAAATCTACTTGCATCGTCAGACGGGCCTATTACAAGACAGAAGTCCTATCTTTCACCGGATCTGACTAAATTCAAATTTTTAAGTTCAATACAACATGTTTGTGATGGATGGCCATGATCATTGCTGAATTTTCCTAAGTTCCTTCTTAGTTTATAATGTATAATGCTGAATTTTTATTGTTAATGCTTACATAAATCTCCCCTTTTAAATACAGCATTCATTTAGGGTTGGATTAGGCCGTCCGTACTCCGTACAACCTACACCATTTGTTGATAAGCATGTAGAAACTAGTGTTTTAAATAGCTATGATATGTAGCGTTTAGCTTGATAGTGTAGCTATTTTGATCACTTCTCTTCAAGTGTTTGAAATGAAATTTCGAATTTGAGGGATAAATCACAGCTCATAATTGAAACAGACCAGAACTCCAAGCTGAGAAAAAGATAAGAACAATTCTAGGGAGAAATATCTCTTCCTAGGATAATTTCGATCACTTCTCTTCAGGTGTTTGAAATGAAATTTCAAATTTGTGGAAGAAATCACAACTCATAATTGAAACAGATCAGAACTCCAAGGTGAGAAAAAGATAAGAATGATTCTAAAATTTTAAACATGCTAGCATAGGTTGCAAAACAGAATGGAACTCCAAGGTGAGAAAAAAGGTAAGAACAATTCTAAGAGTTTAGACATGCTAGCATGGATTGCACTAGAAATACATGCCTATGCATATGATTCTCATGCATTGACATGGATTTGGGGCGAAAAGGTAAATTTTTGGTGTTGAAAAATGGAGGAAATCTTAATCATGTTTCCATTGTTATTCGTAGGGCGAAATCTTTTATAGCCGAGTGGGCTTCCTGCATTTCTATTTTGAAAGATTGTCTAGCTTTTTGCTTGAAGGGGTTGTAAGCTTTTGGATGCCAGCTCGGCGCCCACTTGATAAAATTTCCTTCTATCTTTAAAAAAATGGAGGAAATTGCAAAAATCCTATTTTTGTCCACTTTTACACCTTAAAATGAGATTGCAAGCATGGAAATTTGATACATTCATGAGTAGTGCCCAACCTATCAATTGGCCACAAGTTTCCGTTTTCAAAATATTATTTTTTAATTCTTTAAAAAAATAATAATCATCATCTAAGCCTTATCCCAAAATTAATTAGGGTTGGTTGCATGAATCTTGTTCCACCATTCCGCAATTTTTATTTAAAAATAAAATTGCTGACTGCAATTAGTTGAGATAACACTTAGAAGATTTTTATTTTTTTTTAAGAGAGAACTGAATTTTATCATAACGCCCCTCAAAAGGCAGGAAAAGAATACAACACAGCACTAACACTCAAAAAGAGAAGAAAAGGAAGTAGCTTTAGCTGCATTAACTTGAGGAGCCCAACCCATTACAAGACCTTTAACTATACTTATCACCCCATCCACTGAGGACCTCTCATTTTTGAAACACCGCTCATTCCGCTCCTTCCAAATAGCCCAAAAAAGTGCCAAAATGAGAAGATATGGCTTAAATGATGATGATTTAAAATTTAAAAACATGTTTATTTCAAAAATAGATGATAATTGTTGATTGATATGTAAATTTTATTTATTCATGAATTTTGTCTAATCTATCAATTGACCACAAATTTCCCTTTTTTCGAAAATTACTTTAAAAAATATAAGAAAAAATGCTTGTTCTTAAAGAAATAATTAAGTTGTTTCACAACTTATTTTCTACATGGATGGATGAATGGATGATTTATGTATGTGTGGATGTATGCATGGATGATGTATGTACAGAGTTGGCTGGATGAATGGATGGACATGTATGGATGGATGATGGATGGATGGACGGATCATTGTTGTCTCTAACTAGAAAAACTTTTAAATGGTGTTCATAACTAGATCGTTGCACTGCTTGTCTGAAAGTGTATGGTTTAGGCCCCTACGAAATGGCAACCTATTATGTGTAGTTGTTTTTTATAATATTTTGAATCCTCTTTTAACGTCTCCTAAAGTTTCATTGAAAATTCCACCATTTTTTCAATGTCTCTCAAACAGCAATATTTTACCATGTATTTGCAATATAAACAATATCTATACGTTTTTATGCATTCCAAGTCATCAATAAATGTAATCATACCGATACCAGAGCACATGCTAAAATGAAACTCTCGAAGCACAAGTAATGCAAGGGCATTCTCACACCCGGCTCGAGTGGGATGACCCATGGGATCCGGGGGCACACTCGAGGTGGGCAATTCATGTAAGGCGGGTGACTCGTGTGAGGCAAGACCCATGTGATGTGGGGCCCCCGAGGGGGTTCGGCTGAGGACCTAACCCATGAGAAGTAGGGCTTGGGTTATGAGATAAAGGGATTGATTTGCTAGGCTCTATCAGTTCGAGCTTTTAGAGCAAGTGGTTAGTTGTCCTGCGTCAAAGTGGTATCAGAGCAGGAGGTCTCGTGTTTGAAACTCCTCACCAAGGGTGATAAATGTGGGGGCATTCTCACACCAGGCTCGAGGGTGGAAGGACCGTGTGAGGTGGGTAACTCGTGTGAGGCGAGACCCATGTGGTGTGGGCCCCACGAGGGCGTTCGGCTGAGGACCTAACCCATGGGAAAGTGAGGCCTGAGCTATGAGATAAAGGGATTGATTCGCCACATTCTATCAGTTCGAGCTTTTAGATCAAGCAGTTGGTTGTCCTGCGTCAACAAGTCCTTAGACAATGCCCAAAAGAAGGGGGGGAAAGACATGCATCAAGAAGACCATGCATGCACTTCCATTATTGAAAACATTTTGGGCGGAGGAGATTCTAGGCAACATAGTTTGAACCAACATAGCACAAAATATTATAGCATAAATATGCATAACCATATTCCATGTTTAAATTGAAAGCTTAACTGTATTGGAGGAGATGAGCTCTGTTAGCAAGAATGGCGAGCTTACCTCTGTGACAAGGGGGTGGTGCATCAGCATGGCATTCTTAAGGTCATCTCTTTCTTTGAGTATCTTTGAACAATTAGGGCATCCAATGAACTGGAGCATGAGCAACCATGTATCTGGTTCTCTGATACCCAGAAATGATAGCAAAGATCTTTCAGAAACCAGACCAAACCTTTGCCTTTCAGGAGGCAGGAAATACTCTCTTGCAATTGTTGAAAAGTTTGAGAAGAAAGATTCAAATCGCTGAAACTCTTCAAATGTACAAGACATCCCCATACCAACTCTATTTTCAACTCTGAGTGAAGCATTTTGATTTGCAAACATAATGTCTCCAAGCCATGGAATTCCACCAAGCCCAGTTTCAACCCCACAGATCGGCTCTTCATTTTGTAAACCCTGTGCTTGAGTCAAAAGAAAATCCGGATCAGGATTTTTTATTATGTGCTGCATTCTCTTCTTTTTCTGTTCTACAATCAACCTGAGTGTAATGTACATATAAAAATTACCAGCCACCTTCTGGTTTTCTTTCCTGCTGATTGGAACTGTTCTACTTGCTTCTCCATTGAAATTTTCTCCAAAGATGCTTTCTGCAGAACAAAGCTCCAGTGAGTATCTCATAGCAACAAAATGACCATGAGAAAATTTTTTGCATGTCACCAACGACATTGTTGATGGAATTAGATAAATCAAACATAAGGTAGACTGACAATTAAGCATGTCAACAACGAGAGACATGCCTAGCTCAGTTGTTTCTTCATATCATCAACCCATGCATTTGGTTTTTCCCAGTCATGGAGCTTCAGCATTTTGCACTCTATTCAGTTTATACCTTATGGTTATCAAAACAATTTGAAGTTTTAATGTGAACCGAATAATAACTAAGAACTGAGGAGGTGGAATATATGTTGCGTCAGATTGGGTTAAGAAAATTTGTTGGCTAAGGTGACCCACCATTCTGTGATGCATCTCTTACATGCAAAACACGTTCTCTCCCATCATCTTTACTTTTCTGCAACAGTCTTGGTGTCCAGCCACAAAATTCTAGGAGAAGTACAGCTTTATCTGTTGAACGAACAAATGCTTTCAGATCTTCAGGGGTGTTTAGATGTTTCAGAGGGAGTTCTTCAGATTGAAGTGACATGAGATGATAAGCTGAGGATAGAATATTCCGTGCCTGAAGTCTCCCTTGATACTTATATGCCGTGGTGTGATGATAACAAAATATTGTTATTCCCTCAGTAGCACCAAGGACATCAGCTAGCATCTTCTCAGTATTTCTATATACAACCATTAGTCTTAGATGGTTGAGTTTCTCTTCTTTGGAAGCAGCCTGATGTGCGACTTCCTTCATAAGAGATCGAGACTCACCAGACCCTGCAAATTGATAAAAGCATTTATCAGAACTAAACCCAGGAATTTGCTGAAGAAAATAGTACAAGAAACTGTCCTCTGTAATTGATTAACATGCCGAGTTCCACACAATACATAAAAATGGATAAGCCCTTCTAGAAGAACTGATTTTCAGCATAAAACATTTTAAATTGCACAAAACAGTCAGAAGAACTCAACCATTCAAGTCTCAAATGTTTGAACAAAACTGTTAAAAAAGAAAAAAGTTCAATGCTTGAAAATATATATCAGATTCTATGCTTGAAATAGAATCATGCATGGCATGCAGGCAATGTCATCCCATGGTGCAAAGCAACATGAATGATGTGGTAATTATAACTTGGGGCACGTTCCAATGGAACCGGGCAGATGAGGGGCCCAGTGATGTGTTCACAGAATCAAACCTGGCCATCAGATGCTTCACCTCAATATATATATATATATATATATATATATATATATATATATATATATATAGAGAGAGAGAGAGAGAGAGACAGCCCCCACTAATCAGCCCGATCCAAAACTAAGGTGGGCCATACCACATGGAATATGCTGAGAGGAAACAGCTTTAATAAGAGTGGGGGGCCTGCCGTGTTGCATATATAGAAGCCAGTCTGTTCAGACACTTCATCCAGGCCAGAAGAAGCATCGATCCAAAAATCAGGATGCTTTACCATTCAGGTGTGCCCCCTCCCAGATCATTTCCTTTGTTGTAGCCTACTTCAATTATGGATCTGGATAAGTATTAAGCCTTAGGGGTTTGTTAAGGTGACGCATCTGATGGACAGGTTGGATTTCATGAACACATCACTGGGCCCCACATTTGGCAGGACCACCATATGCTATAGTGGTATTGGAACCACCGGATCGCCCCCCCTTATAATTTATTTATTTTTTCCTTTTCAAAATGAAGTAAAAAGGGGATATGCCGCAAGTTGAACTGCTGCCCTGTAACCAGCAAACGGAAGTGTCTTGCAGTTCCTCTTAGAAATTTCATATATTTTTAAAATATATTTTCAGGGCTTTGGGACAAGTTCATGAGTACCACATAGCACTATACAATGTCCTAGAGTTCATGAGTACCATAGCAGTGGAGTATTTGTGAATCACATGATATACTTCCAATGTAGATGCTATTCACAGGAACACAAACAAATGCAAGATTGGAATTTCATTGGTCAACTGATTTCAACTCTATCAAGTACACATAGGCTCCTCAAGTAACCATATCATCAACAAATGGTTGAATTTACAACTCAAATGAGACATGGATGATTACTCTTGGGTCCAGATTTGACCAGCATATGATGTTGCCAAATGTATATTAACAGACCTTGCAGAAAATTCCAGTGGTCAATTGAATATGGAGGTGTTGAGCATATATGCAATATCTTTTGTCATCATCATAATCATCATCTAACCTTTATCCCAACTAACTGGGGTCGGCTACATGAATCCTATTCTGCCATTCCATTCTATCAAGGGCCAAAAGTTAAATTGACTGTCTTTAGCTCTTTCAATAGAAGTTGTCAATCATTGATATAATCAATGACCTAGATAATGCCGACATATTTTTTTTTTGAGAGATAACAAGAATTTTTATTTAAAAAAAAAAAAAAAAAACCTGCCACCGAGGAAACAAGGCACCCACTTCTAGGGAAAACAAGCGAAAAGGGGGGTGACAAAGATTCTCCTAATCACAACATCCTCTGACTCGCTTCTATTGAGAAAGCAACGCCCATTCCTTTCACCCCAAATGCCCCACAGAACCACAACCAACAGTAAATGCCATAACACTTTAACAACTGTGCCGAGAGCCCCTCCATGCCAAGCCCAAAGCAAGCTATCCACCGATTCAGGCATGACCCAATCCATACTAAGGGCCTGTTTGGATTCGCGTATAAGAGTGCGTTGTATTGTATTATAAGTGAATATTCCCGAATATTCCAATTAAACAGCGTTTGGATTGGAGCATATAAGTGTCGTATCCCATGCGCGCGATTTCAATCCGTTTCCAAAAAATCGAAAATGCGGTATTGTGTTGTCAGAGTTCAGGCCTGTCGTCATTACAGCCGAATGACTGCATTGTAGTGTATTCAACATCTACGGTATTGTGTTGTCAGAGTGTATCATAAACCACCTTGCTGTCCACCTAGAACCTCAGATACCCATCAATCGACAGCTCCCATTTCGCGATCGGCGGGGCATCCGATTCCTTCTCCCCCTCCTTCGACTAGTCCCTTGTATGCAATTTCATAGCCACAAACCTCATTTCCTCCACAAACCCCTTCGCCTCGCCCAAATACCACTTCTTGGGCTTCTCGGCGATCGTCGCCGATACGACAGGCATCTTCAAAGGCATTCCGGCTCTACTACTAGACTTCCCAATAGAGAATCTGCTTCTAAAGGGGGTAGATATGAGATTAGGGTTTTCTGAGAGTAACGGACACGAAAGAGGGCCGGGTTTTCGGGGTTTTAAAGTGGGTTTCGTGTAGAAAAGCATTAGATTGGGAGATGGGTATGGAAGAAACCATAGAAAGATTGGATTTCTGAGAAGATTGAGATAACGAAAGGTACTTCTCTACGGAGTATGGAGAGTATATAAAAAGTGAAATGGGTTTGTATTGATTTCTATTTAAAAAGCCAAGGGATTGGGATCTCTCTCTCTCTCTCTCTCTCTCTCTCTCTCTCTCTCTCTCTCTCTCTCTCTATGCAATTTTCTATATAAAAATGGTGTTCGGTGGTGTTAAGGGATCCCATGATACAATCAAAAATCAGTCCATACAGATGTTGAACGCCGGCCGGTACAATACGCAGGTGCAATACGTCGTATCCAAACATTGCATAGTACAAGAAATTGTATACTTGCCCGAATAATACGTCCTATCCAAACATTGACAAATGGCATGGTCATTTGGATGTATTTTGAAAAGCGTCCAATGTATACATGAACAGTTTCCAAATACAATACAATACTATACTATATGCGAATCCAAACAGGCCCTAAAAATCTTGAGAAAGAAGACCCACACCTTCTGAGCAAAAGTGCAGTGGATGAAGAGGTGAAGAATTGATCAACTGATTCCTCATCAGCCATACACATGATGCAGATATTGGGAATGATCATGGCTCTTTTCTGACGGTTATCAACCATTAGCACCATTTTCCTACCCACCAACCACACAAAAGCTGCTGCTCTCGGAGATGCCCCATTATCAATAATGCAGATATCACCGACAATATCAATAATATTGACCAATATTTCGGTATTTTCAGGTCAGCCAATATTTCGTGATATTTCAAACATTGCAAGATATAGGCTAAGGTCCTTCAGTATAAATGAATTGTATGGTTGATGATATTGATATTATGACACAAGTTGCATCCACTATATGATGCAACAGACCAGCGATCTGGATTCGGAAGCATGGGCCCCACTTGTTATGTATACTGCACAAAGCCTCCATTCATGTATCCTATAATGAGGAATTATCATATGATAAGTGACCTGCATCTGTTTTCAATTCTAACATGTCAAGCTCATGGTTTGGTAATCCAGACCATTGGCCAGTTTCCTCTCACCATGTGTGGACTACACATCAAACATCTCAATACAACAATCTTCACCTTTCAATTCGTGGCCTACAGACAGACAGATAGATACAAAGAGGTCTATTGAACTGAAAAAAGATCTAACATCGGTCACCCAATCTGAGAGATTTTTGGGCATTCTCCATCCACAGTAGGACGCAACAGACCAATGTTCAGGATTACCAAACCATGGGGCCCAGTCCCTATATATACCGAGGAACAATGTATCCTCTTACACTTCTTCCTTGTGCATGAAACCCCGCCACTACTTACACCCATAGTGTCTACCTTTAACAATACAACAGGACAGAACTGTACTATTGTCTTTACCAAAAACGTAGAAAAGGGTGTATTTATCACTCCGAATGGGTGTTGATATCAATTCCCTAATTATAACAACAGCAAGCAAGATTATCATCTATTGAGAGAGAGAGAGAGAGAGATGAGACACGAACAAGGAACAGTGACGACGAGCAGGATGTGAGGGTGGATTCGGATCTGAGAAGAGAAGTTCTTCTTCGTGAGGATCTCCCATTCCAAGCTGCCGCCGCTGCGATTCTCTTTCGGATCGACAAGACCTTCTACATGAAAGAGGAGAAAAAAGAGGGAAAAGATTGAGATCTTCAACCCCATGGAGCGAACTAGCTTTGGGGCTGAATCGACAGAAAGTTTTAACTTGTAAAGGCCTCCCTCACAATCGCAGCTCTATTCGCTTTTGAAGAGGCAGCATTACAACTACAACGCCTCTTCCTGCTCCGTCCAAGCAAGGGAAAGAGACAAGAAGCCGGAACCGGATTGCGTACTGAGTAACTTAATTAGTACGCTTTACCGAACTGAGTAAACTCGGATGGGCCCACCGTAAAAATGTACGTGGCTCATCCACACCGTGCATCCGTTTGTTTTTTTCCTTTTTTCAGTTTATTTCGGGGGTTGTCCAAATTTGAGGCATATCCAAAGCTCAAGAGGACCCTACCGCAGGACACGGTGGGGATGATGATGCCTACCATCTAAACCCTTTTAAGCCCACGATTATGTTTATTTGTCGTCCAACCTGATCATAGCGTCACGAAGGGATGATGAAAGGGAAAACACAAATATCAGCTTGATCCAAAACCGCTGTTGCTCCCATTAAGATTTCAACGGTGGATGTTCAAGTCACACTCTCATGTGGTGTAGTACGCCTGAGCTTTGGATATGCTTCGATTTTGGTGTCGTATAAAACGGATGGACGGGGTGGATAAGACACATGACTCATGGTAAGCCCACAGA
Organism: Magnolia changhungtana; assembly: GCA_030180095.1. Lineage (NCBI taxonomy): Eukaryota > Viridiplantae > Streptophyta > Magnoliopsida > Magnoliales > Magnoliaceae > Magnolia > Magnolia changhungtana. The sequence continues at coordinate 4,336,377 of JASAUF010000662.1, forward strand.
GTTTACTCAGTACGCTGTGGCGTACCGAATTACCATATACCAGTACGCAAACCGATTTCCAAATAAGACTACGTAATTACGGGAGCAATTTCCAACTGTACGACTCATATCTGGCCCACCAACCTTTTTTAAGCACACTTGTTTTTTTACCTCCCAAGAATAAGCCCTAGCTGTAGGCCCCATTTCTCGGGTCGAAAATGCCCCTCCTTTCCTTCCGGAGGTGAATCGCCTGGTGTTGGAAGACGAGCGCTGACGCTCGTCGAACTCTGAGTTGTACAAACGGTTCAAAAGATATCAAAGCTACATGGGCCCTACATTTATGTATTTATTATATCCACAGCGTTCATCCAAATTTGGAGATAATAGGGAAAATTGATTTTCACCGTTAAAATTTTAGTAGGGCTCACCATAACATTTGTTTTCCATCTAATATATTCGTAAGATCACAAAGACCTGGATGAATAGGAAAAACAAATTTCATAATGATCCAAAACTTCTATAACCCCCTGCTGTCTTTTACCGCGTGGTCCACTTGATAGTTAGATCTGTCTTATTTTTCATCTCAAGCCTTAATATTAGCTCGCCAAATAGATGGACGGTTTGGATATAACACAGACCTCATGATGGGACCTACAAAAGTAATAAAAATTCCACAGCAAAAAAAAAAAAACGGACTGACGGCAATTTCGCGCTAGTCTGGCAGAATTATTTTTTCTTTTTTTTACAAGAACTTTTTCTCCCTTACATTTTTCTCTAATACATAATTATGTAAATATGTATAAGTATATAAAAATATTTTTCTATCTTTTAATTCATTTCTTTTTCTATTTATTTAACAAGCATATCTCTTAAACTAGAATAAGTTACTTAACGCTAACATATGATTTTAGGGTAGAAGAAGCTAATTTATCCAACCAACAGTTATTTTCCAAGATTCCATCGAGTCAATGGTCAAAATTCCATTTCATTCACCTCGCGGTCAATTTCATTCATTTTATTCACTTCGCGGTCAATTCGCTTCACTTCACGGTCATTTCCATGCATTCTAGCGATTCCATTTAGATTCACGATCATTTTCATGCACTTCACGGTCAATTCCCTTCACTTCACAGTCATTTCCATGTATTTCACGGTCATTTCGCTTCACCTCACGGTCATTTTCATACATTTCACGATCAATTCTAGCGATTCCGTTTAGATTCACAGTCATTACCATGCACTTTATGGTCAATTCCCTTCACTTCATGGTCATTTCCATGCATTTCACGGTCAATTCGCTTCACTTTAGGGTCATTTTAGTGCATTTCATGGTCATTTCCGGTGATTCCATTTAGATTTACGGTCATTTCCATGCACTTCACGGTAAATTCTCTTCACTTTACGGTCATTTTCATGCATTTTACGGTCAATTCGCTTCACTTCATAGACATTTCCATTCATTTCACGGTCATTTCCGGCAATTCCATTTAGATTCACGGTCATTTCCATGCACTTCACGGTCAATTCCCTTCACGTCATGGTCATTTCCACGCATTTCACAGTCAATTCGCTTCACTTCACGGTCATTTCCATTCATTTCACTGTCATTTCCGGCAATTCCATTTAGATTCACGGTCATTTCCATGCACTTCACAGTCAATTCCCTTCACTTCGTGGTCATTTCCACGCATTTCACGGTCAATTCACTTCACTTCATGGTCATTTCCACGCAGTTCATGGTCAATTCGCTTCACTTCAGGGTCATTTCCATTCATTTCATAGTCATTTCTGGCGATTCCATTTAGATTCACGGTCATTTCCATGCACTTCACGGTCAATTCCCTTCATTTCACGGTCATTTGCACGCATTTCACAGTCAATTCGCTCACTTCAGGGTCATTTTTATGCATTTCACGGTCATTTCGGCGATTCGTTTAGATTTACAGTCATTTCCATGCACTTCACGGTCAATTCCTTTCACTTCACGGTCATTTCCACGCATTTCAAGTCAATTCACTTCACTTCACGGTCATTTCCAGCGATTCCATTTAGATTCACGGTCATTTCCATGCACTTCATAGTCAATTCTCATCACTTCACGGTCATTTCCACGCATTTTACGGGTAATTCGCTTCACTTCAGGGTCATTTGCATCCATTTCACGGTCATTTCCGGCAATTCCATTTAGATTCACGGTCATTTCCATGCACTTCAAGGTCAATTTCCTTCACTTCACAGTCATTTCCACGCATTTCACGATCAATTCACTTCACTTCACGGTCATTTCCATGCATTTCATGGTCATTTCTGGAGTTCCGTTTAGATTCACGGTCATTTCCAAGCATTTCACGGTCAATTCACTTCACATCACAGTCATTTTCATTCATTTCACGGTCATTTTTGGCGATTCTGTTTAGATTCACGGTCATTTCCATGCACTTCACGGTAAATTCCTTTCACTTCACGGTCATTTTCACGCATTTCACGGTTAATTCGCTTCACTTCAGGGTCATTTCCATTCATTTCATGGTCATTTTCGGTGATTCTGTTTAGATTCACGATCATTTTCATGCACTTCACGGTCAATTCCCTTCACTTCACGGTCATTTCCACGCATTTCACAGTCAATTCGCTTTACTACACAGTCATTTCCGACGATTCCGTTTAGATTCACGGTTGTTTCCATGCACTTCACGGTCAATTCCCTTCACTTTACAATCATTTTCGCGCATTTTACGGTCAATTCGCTTCACTACACGGTCATTTCCATGCATTTCATGGTCATTTTCGGCAATTCTGTTTAGATTCACGGTCATTTCCATACACTTCAAGATCAATTCCCTTTACTTCACGGTCATTTCAACGCAATTCACAGTCAATGAATGGAAATCGCCGGAAATGACCGTGAAATGAATGGAAATGACCGTGAAGTGAAGCGAATTGACTGTGAAATGCGTGGAAATGACCGTGAAGTGAAGGGAATTGACTGTGAAGTGCATGGAAATGACTGTGAATCTAAATGGAATCGCCGAAAATGACCATGTAGTGAAGCGAATTGACCGTGAAATGCGTGGAAATGACCGTGAAGTGAAGGGAATTGGCCGTGAAGTGCATTGAAATGATCGTGAATCTAAGCGGAATCACTGGAAATGATCGTGTAGTGAAGCGAATTAACCGTGAAATGTATGGAAATGACCGTGAAGTGAAGGGAAATGACCGTGAAGTGCATGGAAATGACCGTGAATCTAAACGGAATCACCGGAAATGACTGTGAAATGAATGAAAATGACCCTGACGTGAAGCGAATTAACCATGAAATGTGTGGAAATGACCATGAAGTGAAGGGAATTTACCGTGAAGTGCATGGAAATGACCGTGAATCTAAATGGAATCGTCGGAAATGACCGTGAAATGAATGGAAATGACCGTGAAGTAAAGCGAATTGACTGTGAAATGTGTGGAAATGACCGTGAAGTGAAAGGAATTTACTGTGAAGTGCATGAATATGACCGTGAAATGCATGGAAATGACCCTGAAGTGAAGCGAATTGATCGTGAAATGCGTGAAAATGATCGTGAAGTGAAGGGAATTGACTGTGAAGTGCATGGAAATGACTGTGAATCTAAACGGAATCGCCGGAATTGATCGTGAAATGCATGGAAATGACCATGAAGTGAAGCAAAATGATCGTGAAATGCATGGAAATGACCGCAAAGTGAAGGGAATTGACCGTGAAGTGCATGGAAATGACCGTGAATCTAAACGAAATCGCCAGAAATGACCGTGAAATACATGGAAATGACCATGAAGTGAAGCGAATTGACTGCGAAGTGAATAAAATGAATGAAGTTGACCACGAGGTAAATGAAATGGATTTTTGACCATCGACCCGATGGAATCTTGGAAAATAACTATATTGGTTGGCTAAATTAGCTTCTCCTACCCCAAAATCATATGTGGTACGTTAAGTAACTCATTCTAGTTTAAGAGATATACTTGTTAAATAAATAGGCAAAGAAATGAACTAAAAGATAGAAAAATATTTTTATATACTTATATATATATATATATATATATATATATATATATATATATATATTTATATAATTAGGCATTAGAGAAAAATGTAAGGTAGAAAAAGTTTTCCTTGTAAAAAAACAAAAATAAAAAATAAATAAAAAATAAAAGGAAAAAAAATCTACCTAGGCTTTTTTTTTTTTTTTTTTGGTGTTAAATTTTCATTGCTTTTGTGAGTCTCATCGTGAGGTATGTGTTATATCCAAACAGTCCATCTATTTGGCGAGCCAATATTAAGGCTGTGGGTCTCATTGTGAGGTATGTGTTATATCCAAACAGTCCATTTATTTGGCGAGCCAATATTAAGGCTTGAGACAAAAAAAAAAAAAAAAAGAAAAAAAAAAGACAGATATAACTATCAAGTGGACCACACTGTAAAAGGCAGTGGGGAATTGAATGTATACCATTGAAACCTTTTTATGGGTTAGATAAGTTTTGGATCATTATGAAATTTGTTTTTCCTAGTCTTTGTGACCTTATGAATAGATTGGATGGAAAATAAATGCTTTCGTGGTCCTATAAAATTTTTAACGATGAAAATCATTTTTCCCGCTGCTCTTTGTGGTGTGGTACAGTTGATCTTTGGGTATGATTGTTTTGTTTAATTTTTTTTTATAATGCTCCCAAAATGATCTCGAAATATGGATGAACGTTGTGGATATAATAAATAATAAATACATAACTGTGGAGCCGTGTAACTTTGATATCTTTTGAACCGTTCGTACAACTCGGTGTTCCTGAGCGTCAGCGCTTGTCTTCGAGCACCAGGCGATCCGCTTCCGGAAGAAAAGCACGCGAAGCAGGGGCATTTTCGACCTAAAAAATGGGGCCGTACAGCAGGGGCTTACTCTTAGGAGGTAAAGTAAAAAGCAAGTGGGCTTAAAAGGTTGGTGGGCCATATATGGGTCGTACAGTTGGGAATTTCTCTAATTACGGAGCTTCCACGAGTTACATATTTTAGAGACAAAAATACCCTTTTGGGTAAAATTATGTCCCGGGTAATTTAATCCGGGATAGCCTATCCTTGATCTCGAATCCTGCATGTTGTTTTTCAGACGCATTAGGACATTGGAACATTTTCACATGTGTGAGGCAGTGCAGGGTATATCGGCTGCTTGACAAGTTATGGTGGCACGTGTAAAGTGTTTAAAGATAGATCACGGCACATGTAACACGTGAGACATTCAAAAGGTTACATGTTACAGGTGCAGGACAGTAAATGTTATCAATTGCATGTGAATAAAACAGTATAAACTTCGGTGCAGCTCAATAAATGATGTAGTGTGATTTGACTGCGCCATACTAGAGAGAAAATTGGAGAGAATTTCCCACCGTTGAAATCTTCCTTATCTCCATCTCGATATTTATATGCCATCCAAACCGCTTATAAAGTTTCCCACTTGGATAAAGTGAAAACACAAAAAACTTAGCCTGGTACGAGACTTTTGTTGCTATACGAATGTTACTGTATCTTCCCTGTTTCCTCTCATGCGGTCCACTTGAGTTTTGGATCCACCTGATTTTTAGTCTCATGTCCTAAATTGACCTGGAAAATTAGATGGACGGGTTGGATTTTTCAAAAAAGATTATTGTAGGCCCCACCCAGCATCCCAGGGCAGAACTTCCCGTGAAAAGGCATCCCTTTTAAACATGCTTGGCATAGCCCCATCTCTGACGGCACGTGTACCCTCCAAATACCGCCAGGGCCTCAAATCAAGCCGATCCAAGCATGATGGACCTAACACATGAATTTTGAAGTTATTTGTGTCCATCCATTGTTTCTTATGTTGCAGCCCACTTAATAATTGTATAAGCATGTTTATACACATCATAGGTTGAATGGTATATACATAACATGGCGAGCTATCTAAGAAAACAGTTTAACAACCATCTATTGACACTTGGGCCTCTCAACTTTCCCGTTGGTGACCTTGCTGGACAAGTTGGATGTCATACATGCACCTGTAAAGGTCCTACCATCACAATTTGGAGAATAAACTAAACTTTTAGGGAACCGCTCCTTTATATCTTCACTTTTTGAAACAGGCCATCCTCTGTTTTGGAAGCGGAGCATGTAAGGTCCAGTCCATGGACTGAATACAGACTGACTTAGGGCACTCAACTGGATGGATGCCCCCGTGTTAAGGCCTAGCCCAAGCTTGATTAGTTTCATGGGCCATCCCATCTACTTTATAAATGGATCGCATAACCAATTCAGACCGTCCAATCATATGAACCATCCGCAACCCAAAACTTACTCTGACATCTTTATTGCATGAGATGTCCTTCAGGTATGCCATCCCATGTTTGAGCTAGATCCAAAAACATCAAGCCCATCCAAAACTGAGCAAGGCCTTACCATAGGGAACAGTATTCATGCCTAAAACCTCTCACTTCCATGGTGTGACCCCGATGCGATTCGGAATAGCATGATTATAGAGCATCCCTTCATCCTATTGAGTCCGTAGGATGAGTGGATAGGATGGCATATAAAAATCATGATGGCCCCACACTCAACTAATGGTGGCGTTCCCATTCCAACTCTTCCTTACGGTATGGGCAACCTGAGTTCTAGATCGGCTTGGGTAAAAGGGTGAAAATGAGGCAACACACCTGATAAACAGGTGGATGTTGCACATAATCCACAACGTGCCCTTGAGTTAGGCAGTAGGCACACACCTGTTTGCCTACACAGGTCAGGCTAGTGTAGGCCATGCTCAACGTGCAAGGTTATATAATTTTAACTGTGAATCATTGTGATTTTCAAGCCACCACTCCATAGTGGAAAACACTGGCAGGATGACACAAGGTGAGCATCATCTCACAAAAATCAAATTTCCACCTGCTATTCAAAGAAGACCCCAAAAATGGAATTTTGTCTATAAAAATCAGATTTCCACCTACTATTCAAACAAGACCCTAAAAATGGAATCCACAGTTGTGGGAATCCATCATTGGATAATCACTATGCTCTTTTCCTTCTGTTTTACACAACAGAGAAATAGAGTAATAGTAGTAGTACCAAAACCATCAACCTGGCTAAAGCATCAAATCAAAAGCCCAATTCTGGTCTTCTTGCCTATCTCCATCACCAAATTCACAAACCCCTAGCCAATAAAAGCACAAAAAAGACGAGCCTTCCACACTATCCATAGCAGTAAATAGGAGCCAGGCCCTTGTTTAATTGCAAACCAGCTGGATCTCATATCAGGTCAGCCACGTTCATAGGCATCTCATCAATTTGAGTGCTGTAATACTGCTCTATGTCCCTTAGAATCCTAATGTCATCGCTCCGCACAAAGTTAATAGCCACACCCTGCAACCATGTTATCAAACATTAGATTTTGGCTATCTGCAGAAACGGAACACACAGGATCATGTCGGGCCCCTCTTCAGATGTAACCAAATTTTCTGTGGGGTATCCGAACTTGGTCTCATCATCTAACCGTGAGGTGTGACTGTTTGATCAACCATAAAAAGAGACGATCCCAAATGGCTGAGACAAGGCTTTGATGATGATAAAGATAAGAGTTGATCCAATGCCTCTGGAGGAATGGGAGTCTGAACCGCTTCTCAATGTCATTGCCAAACATGGACAAGATCAGAACTGTTCATTTATTTGTCCAAAAATGAATTGGCCAGACAAAGATCACACTGTTTGGATCACCCTCCCCCATTAATAGGTGGGGCTCAAATATACGCTAAAAGATAGAACAGTTATGGTCACGTTCAGTAAAAAAAGGTTCATCTATTAGATGATTAGGGTTTTCTTATCAAGGATTGGGCAATCTTTTATTAGTAGCCAATCAACTGCAGAGCCTCATGAAACATGGTTTCAATCAAACATTTTCGCCATAATTATGGTGAAAATATCTTCACCAAATCATTTTTAGGCCCCCACCGTGATGTGCTGATGACATCCAATTCGACATCAGATGTGTTGCCCCTCATGTGGGCCCAAAATCATGCCAACTTGTGACTCAAGAACAAGGAAATGGTTGGGAGGATGCCCACCCTTGATTTCACAGAGGCGCCATGTTGTGTACATGCTATCCAACCCATTCAACTGAAGTGCACCAGACGAAGGGAATCCAAGACCAGCAGGGTGTTTTGACAATCCAGGTGCACCCCATTGATAATAAATGGGGGGCATCCCCCCCAAAATGTTTCCCACCTTGCAGCTCACCTCTCAGACTTATCTTTGGGCCCCTGGCTAAATAAGCCAGGACACGCATCTAATGGACAGGTTGGATGTTGTGGGAACCACAAAATATTACACACGTGCATGCACACAGGTGCGCGCTCACGCACACACAAACAGAGAGAGAGAGAGAGAGAGAGAGAGAGAGAGAGAGCACCTTGCGCCCAAAACGGCCAGAGCGACCTATACGGTGGATGTAAAGCTCTCGGTTGTTTGGAAGGTCGTAATTGATCACCAGTGAAACCTGAAGCAGCAGGAACAAGGGAAGCACATTATCAGAAATGGGGGATGGCAAAGACACATAAAACTGAAATGGAAGTTTTGCTCAAGGCTATCAAACAAATAGCCTAGTTTGCATATGATGCAATCAGTGTTCGAAGTATCGGTATCGCTACAAGTTTCGCTAGCTAGGGATATGGAAACAATATCAATATTGCTGATAACCGGAAATGTGGGAAACATAGGGAAAATGGTAGAATTTTCAGCGGAACTTCAAGAGATGCTAAAATGTACATATTTGCATATTTAGAAATAAAAAAAATTGCAAAAAGAATGCATGCATAACAAGTTTCCATTTATGGGGCCTTAAAAGCATGTGTTGTTGTAAGAAATCAGTCCAACTATCCCATCCAGCCTATTTAACCATCCAACCTTCCATCCAAGCATCCATCAATATTGCAAAATATCAACAACACATGATATTTCATCAAAAAATCATCAACAATTGAAAAGGAAACGAAAGATTGTGGTCTCAATATCGTGCATGTTGCAATATCGATAATATCGAGATATTATCAATATTATCAATGAGAAATTGAAAACTACATACAACCATGTGCCCATGAAAAAAATATGAAATAATTTTTTTCTAATAAACAAAATTTTGAGGATATCCATACATTGGCGATATTGTTGAAATATCGTCAATATACTTATGATACAAGCATTACCTAGAATTTACATAGTCGAAAATATTGGCGATACATTAGCGATATTGATGCATTGGCAAGACAAGCGACACCTAGAATTTACATAGTTGAAATTATTGATGATTACATTAGTGATATTGATCCGTTGGCGATACTTAGCGATACATTGCTAATACCCGGAATTTCTGATACTACCAACATTATCGGTATCGTTACCAGTGTTATCGGTATCACTGAATAGAGATAAAGATAATATCAGAGATAATTCGAACACTGGATGCAATGCATAAGTGAAAAAAAAAAAAAAAAAAAAAAAACGCCTGCTGAGATTCGGGTTCTCTTCACTTCTCCTAGCAGTATATGTCGCATCATAAAGCAGGCCAAAACTACATCATGATCCCAGCCACAGACTGGTAAAATGGCCACAGTCAATGTTCTTCCCGCCCTGCTGAATAAGCACAGCTATTTCTTCCATATTGTCAAAGACCACATCTCTCACGAGCTGACTACCTGAATAGCAGCAATGGCAATAATGCCAAAGGCAAAAACAGCATCAACACCCAAACGTCCATATTGGAACAACAAAAAAAGACATGCAGAAAGGAAATGTGCAAGGGTCACAATTTGGTCATTTCAAAAGAAAATCACATATCGAGAATTTTATCCATCAGAGGATCAAGATTCGCAACTGCCGGAAACCACCCATATCTGGATGGTTATATGATTTTAGCAGCCTAATGAAAAACAATCTGCAATTTGGGTTGTAACTTCCTTCGTGCAGTTTGGATCATGGTTCTGAATATTGGTATCAAGGGCCGTATCAGCCCACCCAAAAAATGATCCGATAAGGGTGTCGCGTATCGGTATTGGCCAATATCAGACCATGTCGGCCCATATTGGTTGATTTTTTAAGCCAAAGAATTATGGAAAATATCAGCCACAACAAAACAGAGAGAGAGAGAGAGAGAGAGAGAGAGAGAGAGAGAGAGAGAGAGAGAGAGAGAGAGAGAGAGAGAGAGAGAGAGAGAGAGAGAGAGAGAGAGAGAGATTCAAAAATCCATCTTTTTTTTCTTTTTTTTTTTGTATTTTAGACATGCATATAATAGTGTATCAGACAATTCTTTGATAAGAATGTTGTTGGTCAGTTTAACTTGTCGAAAGTCAACTAAATTAGTCCTAATTGAGCACAAATCAAGCAGGATTTGGTGAATTAAGACCCATTACATTGAAATACAATAAAAAGTGAAAACACAAGAATCCATCTTTCTTTCTTTCTTTTGTATTTTGGACATGCATATAATGGTATATCAAACAATTTTTCATAAGAATGTTGTCTATCAGTTTGACCTATTGAAAGTCGACTGAGTCCTAATTGAACCCAAATCACGCACAATTTGGTGAATTAAGGTCTATTACATTGACATACAATAGAAAGAGATGAAAAAGAAGGAGAATTAGGGCCCTATTACATTACCCTTATTTCCGATTTTTCCCATAATGGTGCACTTCGTTTTGATTTGTCGAATCTCACTCAATTCATTTGTTTCATCCCAAAATAGGTCTAGATCTAACCTAAAATGACTTTCTAAGCTTCCTCCATGGTTTAAATGAAAAACGAAGGGGAAACATTATTGAAATTTTGAAAGGAAACAAAAAATTTAATTGGGTCTTTATGGGTGTATCAGCCAATATCAGTTCATATCTTACCTGTATTGATGCCGATACGCCTCATATCGGTCGATACTGCCCTTTTTTAAGGCTAAGCCGATTCAGTCCCATATCATGCATTGTATCAAGCCAATACGGATACAATACAGCCATATCAGCCGATACTATTCCGATATTGAAAACTATGGTTTGGATACTCTTTCACCAAAATCCAAGCAATAATATGATTTTAGCAGCCTAATAAAAACCAATCTGCAATGTGGGTTGTAACTCCCTTCATGCAGTTTGGAATTTGTATACTCTTTTCCCTTGTTGTAACATTATTTTGCCTTCTCTTTTGTACCTTCTTTTTTCCTCTACTAACATTTTCATTATCAAACTCTTCAAAAATGAATATATATATATATAGAGAGAGAGAGAGAGAGAGAGAGAGAGAGAGAGAGAGAGAGAGAGATGGCAACTCATTAAGAAACAATGGGTTCATCAAATATTGAATTCCAAGGCAGGAAACAAGAAGCAACCAAATGGTCCAAAGAATTAAAATTCTTACCTGCTGAACATCAAGCCCCCGTGCCCACACATCTGTTGTTATGAGGACACGGGTTGTTCCCGAACGGAACTCTGCCATTATTGCATCTCGCTCCTTCTGAGGCATGTCACCATGCATTGACGAGACTGTAAAGTTACAACTACGCATTTTTTCAGTCAACCAGTCCACCTGCCCAAAGTACACAACTAAGTTAATGGTTTTGAGTTAATATAATGAAGACTCAAGGTCAAGGGATGTTCATATGTACCATGGAATATGAACAACCCTGAACATGTATTTGAAGATCATCTTGTTCCAGGCACAAAGGTTTTACCCGTGGGCTTCACTACTTTTTACTATACATCAACATAATGAAGCCGGTAGCTGTGCATAGTGGAAGGGTGTAGAAGGTTCTGGAGTAAGCTAAAAATTGTAGCAGTGTTTAGAAATCTCTAGAAGATTGTAGAGTTCTCTAGTAAATTTTGTAGCTAGATATATGCAGAACGGTCTAGAATGTTACTGGACCATCGGATGAATGCCGAGTGGCATAGTCCTGAGCACACCTTATTTGGGACTCACTCGGAATTGTAATATTACCAGTGCAATACAAGTTCTTACCCACTCACTCAAGTTTTCTAAGCATCCCAGCCAACTTCTAATGCATAGCTTCATGTTACACACAAATATAACAAAGTTTACTTGACCTGCCTCAAAGTGTTACATGGCAACACATGCATGAGGGCAAACGAATTAGCGAATCCATGACAGTCAACATTTCTGGGTAGGGCTGCAACTTGGAGTCTGGTCGACCCTCGGGTTGGGTTAGGTCAGGTTGTCAAGGTCCTCTGGTTGGGTTCAGGTTGGAAATGCCAGCCTGATTTGAATTCGGGCTGAGCAAATTAGGGTCGGGTTAGGTCGGGTTGGGAATAATCATGTATTTGGGTCGGGTTGAGTTGAGCATAGAGGACTTTGGGTTTGGGTTTGGGTTGGACTCGGGATCAGGTCAGGTTGCAGGTTGGGTCCCCTTGAGGTCAGGTTGAGCAACTCCAGGTTGGGTTTGGATTGAACAAATTTGGGTTGTGTTAGGTCAGGTCGGGAATAATCACGTATTTGGGTCGGGTAGAGTATAAAGGACTTTGGATTGGGCACCTTGGGTTGGACTCTAAGTTGGGTCGAGTTGCGGGTTAGGTCCTCTTGAGGTCAGGTTGGGCTTGGGTTGACCCCCAACCCACTTGAGTTGCACCCCTATGTCGGGGAAGGGGACTCGTTAGGTCGGGTTGGGAATAATCATGTATTTGGGTCGGGTTGAGTTGAGCATAGCGGACTTTGGGTTTGGGTTCGGGTTGGGCACCTAGGGTTGGACTTCAGATCAGGTCAGGTTGCAGGTTGGGTTCCCTTGAGGTCATGTTGAGCAACTCTGGGTTGGGTTTGGATTGAGCAAATTTGGGTCGTGTTAGGTCGGATCGGGAATAATCACATATTTGGGTCGGGTTGAGCATAGAAGACTTTGGGTTGGGTTTGGATTGAGCAAATTTGGGTCGTGTTAGGTCGGATCGGGAATAATCACATATTTGGGTCGGGTTGAGCATAGAAGACTTTGGGTTGGGCACCTTGGGTTGGACTCCAAGTTGGGTCGAGTCGCAGGTTGGGTCCTCTTGAGGTCAGGTTGGGCTTGGGTTGACCCTCAACCCAACCCACTCAAGTTGCACCCCTATGTCAGGGAAGGGGACTCGTTTGGTGTATCCTTTAAACTCTGGATGGTAAACACTCCTGCCCACAAGAACCAACCCAAAATAAATGAGATGACAACGAGCATCATCCCATTCTCATTCTATGTGGCAGACATGTGATCCTGTCCACATTTTGAAGTACATCCAAACTACATCTAAGCAATTGAACAAGCCTGAAATGAAATATGGATTTATTTTTTTTAAGACCTGACTAGAAAAAATAGTTTTCTTTCTTAGATTCCAACAAAGAACCCCAAACACTCAAGTGACTTTGCTCAAGAATTCTGATCTCCATGGACAGGGATTAACAGAGGCAACCAAATCAACCAAGTTCAAAAACCAGTTTTAGCAGTTACACATTGAAACAAGACTGGAGTGGCATGCAAATGAAACAGCAAGGGAGGAGATGAAATTCACCTTTCTCTTTGTGTTGCAGAAAATAACGGCTTGTGTGATTGTAAGGGTATCATAGAGATCACAGAGAGTATCGAATTTCCATTCTTCTCTTTCGACAGCAACAAAGAACTGTTTGATGCCCTGCAATGTGAAAAGACAAGAGAGAGAGAGAGAGAGAGAGAGAGAGAGAGAGAGAGAGAGAGAGAGAGAGAGAGAGAGGGATCATATATAGAACTGTTCTGGTAGGCATAGTTGAGAGAAACCAATAAATTACACTTACTTCCAAGGTCAATTCATCACGCTTAACAAGTATCCTAACAGGATCCGTCATAAACTTGTTTGTCATCTCCAAAATTTCATGAGGCAAGGTTGCAGATATCAATACAACCTACAAAAGCAATCCACATATTTTAAAACTGGCTGTACAGTAACACTGACTGCATATCATGCTTCCTTTTCTGGAGAAGCAGCGGTAAAAATGTGTGACAGATTTGTGTGTGTGTGTGTGTGTGTGTGTGTGTGTGTGTGTGTGTGTGCGCCATTTGGTTATTGGATATATCCTAAATTGCATGCAAAGTGGCCACCCCATGTGAACAGACAAACATCCATTTCTTGTGAGTTCGGAGCAACTTGAATTTCAGATGTGGATCAGGGCAGAAATCAAGCCCACATGAAGGAACATGGGTACTTCCAGGGATATGTAACAAGATTATCTTTCATGGACTTATCAGCAATGAAGCAAAGGAACAACACCAGCTAGAGAAGTTGGAGTATGCTGAGGCATACCTGAAGCTCAGGTGGAAGATATCTGTAAACATCATATATCTGATCCTTGAATCCCCGGCTCAACATCTCATCAGATTCATCCTGTTCCATATCACAAAGTCAGACCAAGAAAGACCAGCTCAAAATATAAATGTCGAATTTTTCTTTTACCAACAAAAGAAATTTCAAATGTTAGCAAGATAAGTTATGAACTAACGAGGACTAGTAGTTTGATAGCTCTGGTACGTAAAGTTCTTCTCTTGATCATGTCACAGACTCTGCCAGGCGTTCCAGACACCACATGAACTCCATATTCCAGCTTCCTTATATCCTCTCCTATACTCTTGCCTCCAATGCATGCGTAGGCTTGTATATTTATGTAGTCGCCAATAGCCAAAATTACTTTCTCAGTTTGTGAGGCAAGTTCTCTTGTGGGAGACACAATTAATGCCTGCACCCTGCAAAAGATGGTCACACAATAGATAAAAAGCTGGGACTTGTAGATGTGTCATGCGGTCAATGAGATTCAACTTGTACCACATGCTAGCAATGATACCATGGAACAAATGGGAGAATGAAGAGGACAATAGAATATTATATTTTTCACCATTTATAAAATCATGGGTATATTCATCAGTTTGGTAAGAGCATCAGCAAGTTTTTGTAACCTGTTTGAACTTTGAATGGATACAAAATCCATCTTCAAAGCTAAAATCATTGATATGTTTCCGGGTTCTACCAATAAGGTATATCTTTTAATTGTCTACTGAGAAAACTGCCTCGGTCAAAGTCGTAATAGTTTTCAAATTGAAGATGATTAATGGTACATGTCTGTGATAGTCAAGGTGTTCCGTATCCGTTACGATACACCCGTAAAGGCCGTTACGTATAGGTAATGGCCATGACCGTTATGCGATACGGGGGTAAAAAGGGGCAGTTAGTTTTTTGAGACTGTATCAACCGTTACGGTGGTCGTAAAGGCCGTTACAGGGCATAACGACAACGGTCGAAAAATGATCATTTTTTTTCCCTAATTAAATTCAATTTTCTCCTCTTTTTTACTTTTCTCATTCCAAAAACTCTCCCATATCATTTTACAACAGATTTCGACCACTCTTACTATAGCTTTTAAGATTAAAACTGTGGATTGAAGTGATTCGAGTGAATAGAATCTCCAAGTGCCTTTTTTTTTAAAATTTGAAAAAGCAATATTTATGCCTTTTTTCTGATTTCTAGTTCTAATGCTTGATTGCAATGTGTAAACATTAGAAACATAATCATATTAAACAATTCACTAAACAGCCCGATACAACACTCTCACCAAAGAGTGGACCGTTACACTACCATAAACATGTTCAAAATAAAAAATGACTACATATTTAAAATATTTACATTATTCTTGATTTTCTAAATATTTTTTTCAGAATTTTTTGGGAAAAGAAAATTTTTAACCATTACGGGGGTCGTAATGGTCGTTACGCCCCCGTATCGGCCGTTATGGCCAATACTCGTATCGGTAATGGTGATGACCGTTACGGCCACGGTTACCGATGCGGAATACCTTGGTGATTGTACAGATTCAAGCATGCACACATACCAACAAACAAAGGCCAAAACTTCCCTTGAACCAATAAGCATTTAAAGAACTACAAAATACTATAATCCACATCAATGTCCTGAGCATTGAAATAGGACTGTAAGATCAAGTGGTGATCAAAATTGAATAGCAAATCTAATTGTAGGTAGTACTCGAATGACTAACACCCCATCTCATCTCTCAAGAAAACTAAAACCCCGCCTCCAATTCTTGATCTTCAAGCCTCATCACAAGCCTTCCAATTGGCAACATTTAATGGTAGATTCATTCCAAAGAAACTAAATTTTCTAATTTTTCATCCTAAACAATAGAAACTACTTTTCTAGATATTCAACCAAGCAATATTCCTGGGCATAAAATACTCCAGATGGAAAAAGAATAAAATGAAAATTTGTGACAGCAAAAATCATTCCAAAATTTGAACCTGGGAACCCTTTCTAAAGCCAAAATAAATACATTAAGAGCTAGTTCACCACCATTCTATCTCTCAAAAAAAAAAAACGTTCACCACCATTCTGAAAATACTTGTGACTCGTCCATCTCACATGGGCCATTTATTATTATTTTTTCTTTTTTTTTTGAAAGATGACAAAAAATTTATTAGGAAACTCGCAAAAGCAAGAAAAGAATGATAGCTATCAAGCAAAGGTTAGTGGATGGTTGTTTATCCTTAAAAAAAAAGGTGAGTGGATGGTTATATGTGTAGTACCCAGACATCCATACTTCATGGAACATTGTTGATGAAGCATATCTCTTAAACCACACTGATCAAGCAATCCAAACTATCCAATTGATGGCTATCAAATGGATGGTTAAACTAAAATGAGAGTGGTCAAAAGTCCATCAGATGGGGTGTTCTCATTGCATTCATTCTTTGAGGTATTGGAAGAAGATCCCAGCCTAGTTTCCTTTCCAATTGTGCATATTTGGTCCACGATGATTCTTCATCATCATCGCCATCGTTGTCATCATCTAAGCCTCATCCCAGCCAATTGGAGTCAACTTCATGAATCTGTTCCACCATTCCACTCTATCATGGACCATTTCCTCAATTAAACAATAAGTCTTGAGTCTTTTCTTACCTCCACCCATGTCTTTTGTGGCCTTTCCATTGCCCTTTTAGAACCTTCAACTTGAACCAACTCTTTCGAAGTCTGGTGGGTCATTCCTATTTTAGGGAGGATCTTCTTGGATGTTGGACTAGTGGTGGGTTTGCACCCAATGCCATTATGCCACAATGCTATGGAAAATGGCCTTTTACAAGCTGTCTTGTGGTTGTTATGGTTAGAGAATGGGGAAAACACCAAATGCCTTGAAGATCTTTCAATAGGCTCACAATCTAATATTAGATTTGAGTAGAGTAGAAAGAAAATATCTTGGGATCTCATTGCGGCTTCTCAAATCAAATTGGTTGGAGGTCCCCCAATTTGGTCCAAGGGATCTTAAAGCAAGAGCTAGATGGGAGGTGCCCTATAGAGCAGGATTAAACTAAATTTCGACAAGATCTCTCCAGGTAACCTCAGCCCTATGGGCATTGGTTGGCTTTTTATGAACCATGCAATCCTTTGCCTCCCAGCCATTTTAATGTTGCGGAGGCAGCAACTTTGCTTCTACGTGCTAGAAGTGCTCAAGACCATAGTCTCTGGCCTCTTATCATTGAAGCGATTTCTTCAAATGTTGTTATGTGGGTAAAATCTAGTCTTCATGAGTGGGAAGTGGCAAACCTTAGGGCATGTTTGGTAGACACCTAAAAATGAGTTCACTCATTCTAGTTGACCATAATCACGTATTAGAGATTATATTTCTTTTGGCTAAGGATTAAAAATAATCTTGATAACCAACAATCATGATCTCTAATACATAATCCTTCAAAAGAAAAATGATCTATAATACGTTACTATGACTAACAAAAATGAGATGAATTCATTTCTGTGTCTGCCAAACAGGCCATTATGGAAGAATCTGATGACATTTGCAAAAACCATATCATAGCATACTCTCACACCATTGGAGAGGCAAAGTGAGAGTCCCAAAAAAAAGATCTTCTTAGTGGGGTTGTTGCCCGACTTGGTGATGTTTGTGCTGGTCAGTAAGTTGGCCTGTTGTATGCTGTTTTACTTTTTCTTTCAATAAAATTTCAAAGCCATCCATCAAAAATAAATCAGATGGTTACTATCATCTTCTCGATCTAAGTTTGGAGGGTTATGCTCCATTAATAATTTTGGTCGGCAATTTGGTCAGTCTGGATTGTTGTCCAACTATGCTACGCAAAGGGTTGAATAGTCACCACCATTTAAAAAATGGTAGTGAACTGTCATAAGAGTCTAGCTCATACATCAATATCAAACCGCATAATATCCCTGTAATGTAATTAACATCGCAAGCTATTGCATTGTTGACATCTATGAGTCAAACACCTGAATCTATTCACATCTATCTGGTTCAATGCCATTATGCATCGAACCACATTCCTAAAGGTAGTTTAGTAAATGGGAGGTTTCGTTGGGCCCTGATTTTGACATAAAGCTCCTGCAGTTCAGTTGATTCAGACGCCAATCTGATCAGCCCTACCATGGAGGACCTAAAAAAAAAAATCCATACTAGAAGGTCATAGCCATGTTTGGCATTGTTGTTGATGTTTTTTTTTTTTTTTTTTTTAATTTTTAATTTTTAGTTTGTTTTGTTCCTGGCCATCTACTTATGGGCCACCAATCCAAGTTTCAGGATCATCCCATCCAGGAGATTTCTGAGCCACCGTCCATACACAGCAGGGCCCATTAGGTCAGAGATCCCGATCAACCGCCCATGGTCCCCACTTGCACGGCAAATCACATAACATTGGGATCATACTACACACATCACAGAACATTCAGTCGATGATCATCTAGAGAGAGAGAGAGAGAGAGAGAGAGAGAGCACATCGAAAAGATTCAAAGGTTCAAAATTCACATCCAAACCGCAACACCAGGATTTGCAATCGGCGCCCAAACAAGGAAAATTGAAAAATCGAAATCTAATGGAGAGAGAGGGAGGGGGGGATCGTACTCTCGGGTAGCAGTATCGACCATCTGGCAGACAGTGAGGGCGATCATGGAAGTCTTGCCGGTCCCAGACTGGGCCTGGGCGATGACATCCCTGCCGTTGATGATGGGCATCACGGCCCGCTGCTGAATCGCAGAAGGTTTCTCGAATCCGTAGGCGTAGATGCCGCGGAGGAGATCGTCTCGGATCCCCATCTGGTCGAAGCTGCTGACGACCTCAACCCCAGGGCTCGTCTCGAACACCAGGTTGTCATCGTCCGCCGCGCCGCTACGACCCGGTCCGTTCCGGTTCCGCGGGACCACCGACGCTGAAGCAGTTGCAGCTGCCATGTTATCGTACTCACTGAGAGAGAGAGAGAGAGAGCGAAACCCTTGGTTCGTTTCTTCCAAACGGGGAGGGAGCTTAGATGGGAGATCTCGCGGGGATATCGAAACGAATCACTAGCTGTAGTTGATCTTTTATGGACGAACATGCCCTTAGATAGGAGTTTATATGGCGGTCATGTTCTTTATCGGACCACCTGTATGTATCCGAGGAATGGCGCGGCAGGGGCGCGGATGGCGTGAGGCAGGCGTGACAGCTTAGTAGGTGACTGTGGGGCCCACATCGACGTAGGTTTGTATATCCACGCCATCCATCTTTATATATATATATATATATATATATATATATATATATAGTAGGTGACTGTGGGGCCCACATCGACGTAGGTTTGTATATATATATATATATATATTTTATGGTCCAAAAATAGGTCCAAAAAATAAGGTGATCTAAATCTTAGGTGAACCTGTTGATGCCCGAAGGAGTGTGTGATTACCTGAGCGTATGTGATATTTA
The DNA here is from genome assembly GCA_030180095.1 of Magnolia changhungtana. Taxonomy (NCBI): domain Eukaryota; kingdom Viridiplantae; phylum Streptophyta; class Magnoliopsida; order Magnoliales; family Magnoliaceae; genus Magnolia; species Magnolia changhungtana. The sequence goes on from JASAUF010000662.1 coordinate 4,356,130, forward strand.
CTCTCTTCCTTTCAATGGTTGTCTTGCTTGAGAACTTTTTAAAAAAATGGATGAAGATGTAATATTTGACCAAAGTCGCCGTTAACTAATTATTACAATGTTATAGTTGGTTAGATCCCATAAAAAGGCTTAAGATTGAAAACCCAAAGATTCCTAACCTTCAGATAACTCGTGAGTTTGCATTCCAAAAATTCCAAATAAGAGACAGTAATTACAGAGGAGGAGAGTGTTAGGCACTCACTTTACCCATACGGACGTACTATTTTTACTTCACAAGATCCGACTAATTTCTGAAGAATACGAGTAGCTCTCACATGCTATAAATATAATGCGATGCATAAAATGTAATACAGTGTTGTTGTAAAGGTGTTTGATCAATCCGAATTTCTGATGGGCAAAATCCGACTATATCGGCACGCCACAGAACATGCATTCAAAATGATGAAGTGCAGGGTGCGAAGGATGCTTGATGATATATAGATGTTTATGGTAAAACGTCAGCCAACCAGCTAAGGTTTCCGGTAGACCCGCTGCGATTATATCGGCATGTCTCAAAGCATATGTCCGCTAGTTAGATATGGTGAAAATGATGGAATGTAATATATATGCTAAAACGACGGTTAACTGGTTAAAATTTCTGATGAACAAGATCCAATTATATCGGCAAGCCATAGAGTATACGCCCGCCAGTCAAATGCGATGAAAATGATGCAAATACACTATGATGCTTAGGTATATGAGGAGCAGGGGGTTGAGAGGGGAATGAATGTTAACGATGCTAATGCGCTGGTTTGATGAAACGGATAAAGGTTTGGATAATATGATAAACAATTGTGTCGCTATAACATCCCGGATCTCGAAACCCGAGTACATTACTCGTTCTCCGAAAACCTGAGTCTTAACCTTTTAGAGATGACTCAAATTTCATGTACATATTTTTTTTTTCTTTATTAGAGTTAGTAATCTAGCAGAATAGAAACAAATCAAGTATAAGAGGGAATACAAATATACATAACCAAATTTTAAGTTGTTGCCCCAAAAGCTTATACAAACCAATGTATTAAGTCTTTACAAAACATAAAAATATAAATTTAGCATAAATGAAATCTACAATCTAGAGTCGCAAGGTCATATGACTCCTCAAACTCCACATGAGCACCAATATGCGCATCGGCTATGTCTTCCGCACACTGAATATGGTTTGATAGCATCAATGACTATCACAATGAGATATAACCCTTAAGATTTATCAAAGCATCAAGATAATTAAGCATAGTTTTTTAGGAGTCCATAATGCATATTTCGTCATAGCTATCATAATAATGACGTAGTCCATTAGATACACAAACATAAAATAGATTTCACAATGGTATTCTTGTTTAAATGCATGAATGCATGCACATGCTTATAGACTTGAGGATGCCCATCCAGTTGGCAAAAGGCCGCCCAAGGAGAACTAACCACCCGAAAAAATACTCGAGGTATGTCTAAGGGATACTAGTCACCTGAAAAAGACCATGCAACGATGACACCCAAGGTGAACTAACTTCCAGGAAGAGTACTTTATGGTACACACAAGGAGAACTAGGCACCCGAAACAGTCTATGTGAAAAGGACAACCCATGGTAGTTGAATACATGTGCTGAAAACATAGTATCAGTAGGTAAAATATTCTACGGTACAACCCGTAGTGACCCAAGAAAACACTGCGTCTTGTATCGACCACTCGGTAAAGTTCGCATGCCATGAGATGCATGATTAGTCTCAACCATTATTATTCCAATTGCATGCAGTCAATTTATGAAACTTAGAGCCTGTTTGGATTGACGTATAGTATTGTTCTGCATTGTTCTTCTGTACAGACATAGTATTCATGCCACCGTAGTTCGTATCCGTACATTTTGTCATTGACAAACAAACTGTTTGGTTTAGAGTTAATTTGGATATGTATACAATGCGGATTTGTAAGTCACTGTTTGGGAAAGGAATATCCTTAGCCATGGTGGACGGCTTGTAACCGTATGAAGTTTGACAACGCCGACCATGAAGTGAACGATCACATGCTACCATTCTTCATTCGTCTCCATTCAAAATCTATTCTCGAAATGTTAATAAAATACGTTGAATTGGGTTAAAACTTATCCCAGATGGAAAAAGATGCAGGAAACCACGAGTAAAGGTGGGTAGATGGGTTACCCACTATCCAATGGAAAATCCTCACCGCCAACCACATTACGCCATGACATTATCATCTTTTTCTAAATCTTGGTATCATTAAAAGTATGAAATCAACGACATACTAAAATTAGGATACGTGCATTATGTAGAAAATATCCGACAAAGTTTTGAGAAAAATATAAGTTTGAAAAGTCTACAAGTCTACAACAGACTCCTGAAAAGGCCGAGCTAAACGTTCTGAAGGGGGGGGGGGGGGGTGAATAGGACTATGCCAAATTAAAAACAAATGCGGAATTGAAAGATAGATAACACAATAAAAAATGAAAGAAGCACAAGTAAATAACAACCTCAAATATACTAGTGTCACAGATGACAGATGAAAAGGCTCTAGCTTTAAATGATTTTTAATTAAATCAACCTGGGCTAGCTTGATTTGATTTTGATCTCAAGAAAGGGTAAAACACAAATCCCTTCTTAAAATAAGATTGGAATGAAGATCTCAAAAATCAAATTACAAAAGCTAATTAAAGAGAATCTAAAATGAGCACAATATAGCTTGATAAAATCACAAACTTATCTCTTAGAGTGGTGTCTTGATTTTGCTTATAATGAATGAATAAACTCTAAAATTCGTGCTCTATTTATAGGTAAAAATATTGTTCACTCGACTGGTCTAAGGGTCGGTTCTACTGGTCGAAGGGCCAACCAAATTTTAAATTTTCTAGTGCGATAAGGTAGGATCGTTACTCGACTGGTCGAGTGGCCTGCTCAACTGGTCGAGCAATGCACTTGACTCGTCGAGTGGGACCAGAAAAGCTTGCTGGACTTTGAGTCGAGCTTGCACGATCGGTCAAACACTATTCACTCGACTGGTCGAGCAGTCTCCAAGACCAGTCGAGAGTCCAACAGAAATTTCTGAAAAATTGTAACAAACCTTGGACTGGTCGAGAAAACTCTTAGACTGGTCGAGCCAGTACTTGGATTAGTCGAACAAGGGCTAAGACTAGTCGAGAAAATGACCTATAAACTTATGAAATGACCCACATAAAATATGCAATGAATATGACACAACTTATGGTCAATTTAGGGTCATCCATACCTTGTTTGTGAGTTGGAACAATTAAAACATCATTTGCTTCAGAACCTTGAATTCTTATGATACGAGAAGCTTGAGTTCGATCTCTTGAGCTTGAGCTTGAGTTACGTTTGAGTTCTTGAGTCTTTAACATACAGTATTTGAACTTCAAACTTAAACATGAGTTCTTGAGCCTTAGTTCTTGAATTTAAGCTTGAAACCATAGACTTCAACAATCTTCTCTTCAACTTGAAAATGTAGGCAAGTTCAAGGAAGATGTAGACAACTTTGAAATGCACAAACTTGATCAATTCAACTTAAAGCATGATATATATTCTAAATGGTTTGGCACAACAAAATTTGACAACTCTTCAGGTGCTAGATTTACACTACAGCATTTACAATCTCCCCCTTTGTCAAATTTGTGACAAAACCAAATAAGGAATCATGCACAATAAAGAATCATGCACCAGTTATACGCGCAATAAAGAAGCATGCACCATATGAGCAACAAATGATCAATAGTCTTTACTTCCCCTCAATCCATGAGAGGTGATTTGCAGAACCTGTAAAAAGAATTTCATACTACATTCCATATTCCACAGTCACACAAAACATCTCCACAATTTCTCCCCCTTTTTATCACAATATACCAAAGGAAAGACATATAAAGATAAATGAAGTAAATGAAATAAGAGAAGAAAGAGTATCACATAGTATTAACTTCAGGCATAATATCATGTCCACATAGTTAGAAGTAAGAGTAGAAGCTCAAGAATTATCCAAACAACAAAGAGTAGAAAGAGTTAATACATGTCCAGAATGAAATAAAAAACTAGTTAGATCCAGATGATGGAGCAGGAATAGATGGATCTATATGATGTAGTCCCTGTTAATGGACCTAAGATATTTACGCATGTATTTGAATTAATTTTCTTGGGATACATGCAGACCTTCCACCTTTTCCTCTAGGGATCGCAATCGCTCATCAAAATTAGAAGGTTGAAAATCTGGATCAGCCGCAGAATCTGATTGATCAATCTCATCAAACAAGTCATCTATATTAACATCATCAGGAGGCAAAGCATCTTCCTCTCCAGTTTCTTCAGTAGCTCCTCCAGCACCCACATCAACTTGGCCAGGAGCCAACCTTAGATTCATCTTTTAATGTTTGAATTGTTGAAGGGTAAATGGTTAATAGGAGCTTCTCCAATAGGCATAACCACAAGGCTATGGGTAGCTAGCGTGGTCATCAGAAATGCAAAGGGAATATCACTATGACCAGGATAGAGACGAAACTGAATGATAATGTAACAAATAAGAGATGGAAGACATACAGGAACACCAGTAACAACTGAATGAAGGATGCGAGCCATGAAAGAAGTTAGCTTAGTTTTGTTACCAGACCTAGGATACACATTAGAGATGAAAATGCGATGAAGAATCCTGTATCTGGGTAACATATATTTGGAATTGAGCGCAATACCAGAGTTCCAATTAGCATCCATGTTGCATAACACTCTAGTTAGCATTCATTTTTCAGATTCAGAAGGTCTTGCCACTAAAGTAGAAATGGGAATACCTTCATCATTTATTGGAATATCCATCAATCCAGATATCAAGTGACGGTCTACATTAATAGGACCTTCTTTAGTTGAAATAGTAAAAGTTAAATTCTTAGTAGAAAATTCACTTATACAAGCAAACATGGCCTGCGCAATGGAACGGTATGCAAGACCGCCCCAATTTAATATGTTAGCCCATCCTACAGTTTAAAGGAGGGGAATAATGTTGAACGGTTCCAAATGATTTGAGTTAACTGTCCGCTCAACAATCATGTTGTGGAGACGAATATCCCGCACGTATTCGGGATCTTCTTCGGGTGAACGAAGATGACGCACCGTGATTGAAGCGGAACGAGAAGAAGAGGGACCACGAGAGGCTCTCTTCTTATTTCTACCTTCCATAACACAAAGAATAAAAGAAATACACGTAATGCAAGAAAGGAAAGATGGGTTTCAAGGAAATCAAATTTTTTTGCTAGAAACCCAAAAAAAACTACCAAGGACCTTGAAATAAACTACAAAATCAAGGAAATGAAAGTGCAAAGAACCTAAATCAATAAGGAAAATGAAAAAGATGCACTAACCACGAAGGAATCGAAGGTGGGTTTGATCAGTCGTGGTAGGGTTGGTTGGGGAAGATGAAAAAAATGAGAGAATATGTTTTTTGCACAATAAAAAGCCCCAAACCCAAGCAGCTCGACTGGTCGAGTACATACTCGACCGGTCGTGCCACGACTGGTCGAGTGTGTACTCGACTGGTCGTGTACCTCATAAATTTTGCATTTTTCATACTTTTTGATATTTTTAAAAATTTATAAAAATAAAATCATGCAGTATAGTACAAATAAACATAAGCAATTCAGATCATATTGCACATACCTATATCTAATTTTAATTTAGCAAACCTGTTTTTGTCAAACGGTTTTGTAAAGATGTCCGCAAGTTGATTTTCAGTCTGAATATAATCTAAAGAAATAATTTTATCTTCTACTAATTCACGAATATAATGATATGTAATGTCAATATGCTTAGTTCATGAATGCTGAATTAGATTTTTAGAAATGTTAATTGCAGTAGAATTGTCGCAATACAATACCATAAAATCTTGCGCAAATCTGTAATCACTTAACATCCTCTTCATCCACATAAGCTGGGTGCATGCATTACCCATTGCAATATACTCAGCCTTAGTTGTGGAAAGTGATACGGAACTTTGTTTCTTACTATGCCAAGAAACTAGACGGTTCCCGACATAAAAACATCCACCGCTGGTAGACTTGCGGTCATCAATATTGCCAGCCCAATCAACATCCGAATAAACAGCTAATTGAACATTAATATCATGAGATACCAAAGGCCAAGTTTGGCCGAACTTGCGACATATCTCAAAATGAGCTTTACAGCAATCAAGTGAGACTCATTAGGGTCCAATTGATATCTAGCACAGATTCCTACGCTGAATGCAATATCAGGTCGGCTCGCAGTTAAATATAATAAACTACCTATCATGCTGCGATACAACTTAGGATTTACACTTTTACCTATTAAATCCTTAAAGAGTTTAAGTGTCATACTCATAGGACTATCAAAATTTTTACCGCTCTCAAAACCAAACTTTTTCACTAAATTTAGAGCGTATTTGATTTGAGAGATAAAGAACCCATCAGCAAGCTGTTTTACTTGCAAACCTAAGAAATAGTTCAGTTCTCCTACCATGCTCATTTTAAATTTGGACTTCATTAAATCTGTAAACTCAACAGTCATGTTAGAACATGTAGATCTATAGATAATGTCATCAACATATATTTGTAATATCAGTATGTGATCATTGTGTTTCTTTGCAAAAAGTGTCTTATCAACACTCCCCATTATAAAGTTATGACTTAGTAAAAACTTAGTCATTTTCCCGTACCATGCCATAGGAGCTTGTTTTAATCCACAAAGTGCCTTTTTCAGGCGATAAACATGATCAGTATGTTTAGGGTTGTAAAACCCATATCCTAGACCGTACCGTTCCGTAGACTCCGCGGTCTTCCCGGTCGAATTCTGGCAACCTTCGACCCTTAGTCGACATTTCCGCATGACCTTGATTCATAAGCTGTCAACCCGAGTTGACTCAACCTAAGACTAGTACCTTAGCGATCGCGCCGTCACTGCGGTTCTGATGCCGTGACTCGCGTGCCGAGGCGATACTCTGACCAAGAGATGTGGGCTAGCGTTCGGTGCGAGGAAAATGCTGCGCGTATGAATTCCGAGAGAATCTCTACAATGTATCACATCAATCCATCAATCAATCAAGCCCATCATGTCAAGTACATGTCAAGTACATATCACCTTTCACCATTTTTCAAGCAACCCCAAAGTCAAAAAGTTTCTTACAAACCCATACCTTTCTTACACCAAAAACCACAAAAGTCAAAAAATTCTTACACATCCATCACCACCACATCCATCACTCCATCACCCATCTATCCCTCTCTCTTTACAACCTTCTCTCTTCATTTTCAAAATACATTCCAAGCAACCCAAGAAAACTCCACACGTCCCAAGCTTCTCCAAGCTTTCTCAAGCAACAAGTGTGGCCCATTTCCTACCCTTTTATCTCCCATCTCAACCATCCAAACCTCATCTCCTCCATTAGAATCGAAGCTAAGGAGCTGAGGAAGACTAGGGTGCAAGTAGAAGCCGGTGGGTGATCTTAGATCTTTGTTTTCCGTTCATTTTGCTTGATTAAGGGTCCATATATGTGGGACCCACCTTGATGTATGTTGTATGCAAGAGGGGCCCATAGTGGCGGGGCCTCTCCATCCTCATCCTCTCTCTCTCTCTCTCTCTCTCTCGCCCTTTTCCTTTATGTATGATGGCTTGTGGCCCACTTGGTGCATGACCTTATCCATGCCATCCATTGATGTGGACCCCACTATTTACATGGGTGGCATGTGCACCGCTGGACATGGGTAAAGCACAAATATCAGACTGATCAAATGGGTGGGCCATGTGGGACCCACCTTGATAAGGTGTATGCCCACCTCGTCAGTCAGTGGTGGTAGCTAACATGATGTGTGGACTAACAGTGGCTGTAGCTAACATGGAGTGTGCACTGACATATGTGTACTGACATGGGTGTGTAATTGACGGTGGGGGTCAGGGGATCCATCCACGTCGTCCATCCATTAAGTGGGCCACACCGTGATGTGTGTGAAGTGTCCACCGTCCAGACGGTGGGACCCACATCCCTGTGAGGCCCTCTTAGATGCATGTAACCCCGCCAGATCCAATAGCTCAACTGGTAGACGGAGTGGAGATACCTTGTTTCAACATGTGAGGTCTTGGTATCCATCCCTGTGAGGGGTGGCCTACGTGGGACCCACCTAAGTTTTGGTGCGGCTGAAACTTGGTTTGACCCTTCATTCACGTGGGACACCCATGATGGGTGGGCTGGATTTGTGAACCCCATCTCGGTGGTCCGGATAAATGAATATGAATGTTTTAAATGGAGGGTAGCCCTCTCAACTGTTGTATCCGGTGCGGCCCACACAAATCACGGACTGGCTTGATTTTTGAGACTTAGGCCCATGCTGGAATGGTGCATCTGACCGATGGGTTAGATGTTTGGCAAACCTCAACGGTGGGGCCACACAGCTCGCCTACGTGGGACCCACCTCTGTGGTGTATGTGGTCTCTCTGCTTGTGTCAGAGAAAAAAAGAAAAAAAAAAGAAAAAGAAAAGAATAAGGGAAAGAAAAGGAGGAGAGGCAGCCACGTGCTGCTCTCTCTCTATCTCTCTCTATCTCTCTCTCTCTCTTAACGTCAGGGAGATGCAGGTCCCGCCTGATGTGTGTGTTTTAACACAAGCCGTCCATCTGTTTTTAATGGTGGGGCCCACTGCCATCTTGTGATGACAAGTTCTGTGGGTCCCACTACTAAGGACATCAGATGTTAATAATAATATATTATATATTATATTATATATTATATATGATAATGCATGGTGGTGGGCCCTACATGGGGCCCACCTTTGCCTTCCTAAGTGCAGTCGGCTACCTGTGCAGCAGCCATCCAGCTGCTCCTTTGTTGGCAGCAAGCCAGCAGGCCCCACATTGATGTGTATCGACACCGTCCACTACCTTGAACGGTGGGCCCACCATGGGCATGTGTTGTATCCATGCCATGCAACCATTTGTGAAATCATTTTATAGTGTGGGAAAATGAATGAATAAGATCTAAAGTTCGAGTGGCCCCCACCATTTAATTGTGGACAGTGACATCCACTATTTAAACTTCTAAGGGCCATAACGGTTTCCAATCAGCTGATGTTGTTTTCACTTCATTTATCTCTATGTTAACTTATGAATAGGTCGGATCTCAAATATACATAAGGTTGGGCCCGATTTGATATAAATGAGGCCCATCAGTATGGCCTATTTGATATACATGGAGCCGTTGGTACGACCCATATAACGTGACCCAAGTGATGTGGCCCGCTTGACATAGGAGGCCCATTGTGATGTATTTGAGGCCCAGGTGTGAGGCCCACCTGATGTGTATTCGAGACCTGATGCGATGTATGTGAGGCCCATAAGCGAGGCCCAATGTAATGAATTTGTGTGGCCGTTACAGTGTAGGCCGTACCTTGGGAGCAATGTTGGTTTGACGTCCACATTATAAGAATAATATTGGTTAAATGTCCTCATTATAATTCTCCCTAGGGCCCATTGTTAGGCTCATACTTGTAGGCCATATAGGCCCATCCTTGTTATGAACAACATCTAACATGTTTAGTATAGTTCTTGATTCACGATCATACGCATTATATGTATGCTTGATATGAGAAGTGACTGATCATAGCATATGCCTTCGGGCAGATTGATTAGGGGATACCGGATAGGTGGTGTTGCCCTACATGAGCGCGCGATACGCGCAAGATTGCTGCATGATTAGATTGCGTGATTCATGCATCTTGCATCGTGTGACATGTGTACTGTACGTCCTAGCGACATCAGGGCCATAGCCGTCACAGGCATATCGTGGTTGGCAGGATTGTATACTAAAAATCTTATTCTACATGGGGTGCTATAGATATCCCTGGGTGAAAGTCCCTAAACCCTTATGGTACCAGGAGGTTGCTCCAACGTCTAGACCGAGTGAGTGCATGAATGCCGAGGGCCGATTAGCAAAAGGCCGCGCTTTCCACTGTGTCGTGGTCGGTTGAAAGGGAGTGCGGCCTTACCCGCCCGAGAGGAGGGGGTAATGCTAGGCTGAATTTAACCAGCTCGAGGAATAGGTCGCTATCGACGAGCAGAGCCCGATATCGGCAGGGGGATAGTGAGGTCTCTTTCACTTACCTTATTGCGTCGATGGGGTGACAATCTGGTTTAGAGTGTACTACACTCTAGTGATATTCCAGATTTGAGCCGTATTGATATGTGGATTTAGATGAAGATTCGCATGCTTGAGTTGCATCTCACATAGCATGGCCTTGGTATGGCCGACATCATTCATGCCTTACATCGCATAGCCTTGGTATGGCTAACGGTATTCATGGATTCACCAGCATGTTCCGCATTACTTTGATATTGCATAATTGCACTACCTTGCGCACACACTTTCACTACCCTCTAAGCTTTCTATAAGCTTATGTATAACCGTTGCGTGTAGGTGACGTTGGATTGTAACAGCGCTGAGGTAGGAGCGCAGAGCTGATCATTTTGAAGCTTTTCGTCTATCATCATTATATTTCTCTTTATGCTTATTGTACTTGTAAAGTTTTTTATCATAGTGAAAATGTGATAGAGTTTTTGGTTGTTGTTGGTGGGTTATGCCTTTGGTTATGCTTATTACGAATCAAATTGATGTTGGAAATCCTCCTTGTAGCATCCCAGGATCGAAACCTGGCGAATGGGCGCTAGGAGCCGATAATGGGATTCTACGGAGGCTGTCGGCGCCGAATTCGGCGATCGAGAATTTTGTGAGCCCAGTTTTCGAGTTTGGGGCATGAAAGAAGTTGGCATGAGAGCATAACTCGGGAATAATTAAGACAACATTACATGTCTGCTATGAGTTCAGGATGATTGTGTCCCAAGTTCGGATAGCTTAGTGGTTTACTGTTACCGACCCTTAACGTGCGTGCCTTCGAGGGTTGTCCAAAGTTGATAGTTACCTTCGCTCTTTCCTGTAGGACACGATGCCCAGGAGAGTGACCCGATCGACTCCCACACCACCACTTGAGACTCCCGTACCACCACCTGAGACTCCCGCACCACCACCGGAGACTCCCGCACTACCATCGACGATCCCCGCTCCACCACCAAAGATTCCTACTGCCCAGCATATGGATGCAGCTCCTCTACCAGAGATTCCTACTGCCTAGCCTAGGGATGTAGCTCCTCTACCAGAGACCGGTGCAGATCCGACCGTATCCGTGAGTGCCTCCCAGTTGCAGCAGATCTTACAGGCTGTGACGGCCGCACTTCAGGGGCAGGGCAGACACCCCATCGTTTCTCCAGCCCAGACAGAGCAGGATAACGCGAGTGCCCTCATTCGAGAGTTTCGACGACTCGATCCCCCACGTTTTCAGGGCGAGCCCGACCCGACGATAGTTGAGAGATGGCGGGCCGATGTGGAGAAGATATTCGATATGATGGGATGTACGACCGAGCGGTGAGTCTGATTAGCCGTATTTCTTCTCCATGGCGAGGTTGAGCACTGGTGGACATCAGTCTCCCAAGCAGTTGGTGCCGATTTTGTGTGGACGTGGGAGGATTTTGTGGATCAGTTTGATCGACAGTATTTCCCTGATTATATCCGACGACAGCGGGCATTGGAGTTCGAGGCCTTGGTGCATGGTGATATGACCGTGGCTCAGTATGCTACCTGATTTGTAGCGCTATCCAGATTTGTGCTATATCTAGTAGATGATGAGGAGCGGAGAGCCCGCCGCTTCGAGGACGGTTTACATTACGGTCTTTGAGGCCGTGTTATTGGGCACGAGTTCCCGACTTTTGAGGGAGTGGTACAGAAGGCTCAGATTTTTGAGACGGAGTGGGCCGGTTCTCAGTCTGATCGTGGTCAGAGCAGAGACCGGAAGAGGCACGCTCCTTCTGGTGACTCGCAGCAGCGTCGACCGCAGCAGTAGAGGCGCACAGGTCGCCTAGCCTTCCGAGCACCAGCAGCACCTCCGAGGCAGTTCAACGGCACATGTTTTGGGTGCGGTGCGACGAGGCATCGTATATGGGAGTGTCTCCACCCCCAGCAGCAGCAGCAGCAGAGGCCCCTACAGTAGCCGAGAGGTTCACAGCAGCAGAGACCTGCACCACAACAGCAACAGAGACCTGCACAGCAGTAGCGACAACAGCCCTCACCACCGAGGCCACCTCAGCAGCAGTATCAGCACCAGCCTCCGAGGCCACAATAGCAGAGGCAGCAGTTTCGACCGCCTCAGCGACCCCAATAGCAGCAGCAGCACGCTCAGAGGGGACAAGCACCTCCCCATCCGGTTTAGGTTAGGTTCTACGTGGCTCAGCAGGATCCGCAGTCATCTGGAGGAGTTGTCGAGGGTATGCTTTTAGTCTCTGCATGCACTGCACGTGTGTTGTTTGATTTTGGTGCATCGCATTCTTTTGTGGCCTAGAGTTTCTGCCGATCGACTGGCCTTCCGTTGGAGTCTACTCGTGAGAGTCTGTTAGTATCGACTCCCTTGGGGAAGACTGCAGTGTTGGGCCGATTTTGCTCGTCTTGTCCCATTCTAGTCGGGGATATTTTTTTGCCTGCCGTTCTGTTTGCATTGCCGATGTCCGAGTTCGATGTCATCCTGGGCATGGATTGGCTTGCCGAGTACTATGCTATATTGGACTGCTCTGCGAGGACAGTCACATTCTGTATGTTAGGCTTACCGCAGTTTCAGTTCATTGCAGAGCTCCGAGGAGAGCCATTATCTTGCTTGATGTCCTGTGCCGTTGAGGAGCCTTTTGTCGCCTGTATTGATCAGATGTCGATTGTTTGTGATTTTTTCAACGTGTTTCAGGAAATTCTGGGATTACCGCCTTGCCGACTCACCGAGTTTCAGATTGATCTCATGCCCGGTACCGCGTCTATTTTGAAGGCCCTGTATCGTATGGCATCGTTGGAGTTGCGGGAACTGCAGAAGCAGTTGGACGAGTTACGTGAGTTGGGCTTTATTCGTCCGAGCAGTTCACCGTGGGGAGCACCAGTACTCTTCGTGAAGAAGAAGGATGGATCGTTGAGGCTCTGCGTAGACTACCGTGAGCTCAATAAGGTCACGATTAAGAACAAGTACCCGCTCCCAAGGATTGATGATTTGTTCGATCAGTTGCAGGGTGCACAGTTCTTTTCGAAGATTGACCTACGTTCAGGTTATCATCAGATTTGGGTCCGAGAGGAGAATATTTCGAAAACAGCTTTTAGGACGCGTTACGTTCATTTTGAGTTCCAGGTCATGTCCTTCGGACTGACCAATGCACCCGCGGTCTTCATGCAGTTGATGAACGAGGTCTTTCGGTCTTATCTTGATCAGTTTGTTGTAGTCTTCATCAACGACATTCTGATCTATTCGAGGACCCGTGAGGAGCACGAGCAACATCTGGAGGTTACGTTGCAAACCCTTCCCGCACACCAGTTGTATGCGAAGCTGGAGAAGTGCGAGTTCTTACAGGAGGAGGTGAAGTTTCTCGGTGACGTGGTGACGAGGGAGGGTGTCGTAGTGTACCCCTTGAAGGTTGAGGCAGTGCATCAGTGGGGCCAGCCCATTACTACGTCCGAGATCCTCAGTTTCCTTGGTTTAGCGGGCTATTACTGACGTTTCATTGAGGGCTTCTCCCATATTACAGCCCCGTTGACCAGGTTGACTCGGAAGGGCGTGGAGTTTATTTGGAGTGACGCCTGCGAGCGAGCATTTATGGAGTTGAAGGACCGCCTCACGTCGGCTCCTGTCCTCACTCTTCCCTCTGGGAGTGACGAATTTATTGTATTCACTGATGCCTCGCATATTGGTTTGGGTGCTATCCTGATGCAGCACGAGCGACCAGTGGCCTTCGCGTCTCGCCAGCTCAAGGTCCACGAGCTGAATTACCCCATGCATGATTTGGAGCTAGCTGTAATTGTCTTCGCACTGAAGGTGTGGAGGCACTATCTCTATAAGGTTAGGTTCGAGCTCTTCTCCGACCACAAGAGCTTGAAGTACCACTTCTCACAGTTTGAGTTGAACATGAGGCAGAGGCACTGGATGGAGCTCCTGAAGGACTATGACTTCGATCTTCAGTACCACCCGGGTAGGCAAACGTGGTGGCAGATGCCCTTAGCCATCAGCCATGAGGCCTAGTGGCGCATATGATGAGCCGAGAGTGGAGAATGCTTGAGGATGTAGTAGAGTATGATTTTGAGTTCAGCCTGCAGTCATCTATTGTGCAGTTATCAAGCCTGTCGATTCAACCCTCTCTTGTCGCAAGGGTGATCGAGGCTCAACAGGCTATGAGTCGTTGCAGAGTTATATGGCTGAGGCGACATCTGAGAGTCAGGCAGATTGGCAGATTGGTACAGATGGTGGACTTCGCTTCAGAGGACGCTTATGTGTCTTGGATATTCTTGAGTTACTCAGAGATCTTATGACCGAGGTGCATCGATCGCGATTTGCTATCCACCCTGGCTCGACGAAGATGTACCGTGACATGAAGTGACAGTATTTTTGGGTAGGGATGAAGCGCCAGATCACCAGTTTTGTGGCCGAGTGTGACACATGCTAGCGTGTCAAGGCAGATCATCAGAGACCTCCTGGTCTATTGCAGTCGTTGAGCGTCCTGATGTGGAAGTGCAAGCACGTGTCAACAGATTTCATTATAGGCTTGCCGAGGACTCAGCGCGGTCATAACGCCATTTAGGTTGTTATGGATCATCTGACGAAGTCGGCACATTTTCTTGCGATGGGTGCGACTTGGTCTATGGACCGGCTTGCGAGGAGGTTGTGAGACTGCATGGTGTTCCAATCTCGATCGTTTCTGATCGAGATTCGAGGTTCACGTCTCAGTTTTGGGGGAGCTTCCAGAGAGCGATGGGGACTGATTTGTAGCTCAGCATCGCGTACCATCCGCAGACCGATAGCAAGACCGAGAGGGTCAAACAGATCTTTGAGGTTATGCTTCGGGCCTGCGCGATTGATTTTGGGGGTTACTGGGATGAGCATTTATGATTGGCTGAGTTCGCATACAATAATAGCTATCAGGTGACCATCGGCATGACTCCTTTTGAGGTACTATGTGGCAGACCATGCAGATCACCGAGTTGTTGGACCGAGGTTGGAGAGCGCCGTCTCCTAGGTCCCGAACTTGTGCAGGAGACATCAGAGGCTATCGATATCATCAGGTAGAGGATACGCATAGCTCAGAGTCGGCAGAAGAGTTTTACTGATCACCGGCGTCGTCCCTTGAAATTTGATGTTAGGGACCATGTGTATCTCAAAGTCTCACCCATGAAGGGCGTAATTCGTTTTGGAGCGAAGGGCAAGCTTGCCCCGAGATTCATAGGACCTTTCGAGATCACTAGGTGGGTTGGCGCCGTGGCCTATCGGCTTGCCTTGCCACCTCAGTTGTCTAGCGTTCACAACATTTTTCATGTTTGTATGTTAAGGAAGTGTGGGTCAACATAGTTCCCATTATTGATTGACAGCCGCTGGAGGTTCGTGAGGACGTTTCTTACATCAAGCAGCTAGTCCGTATCCTTGATTGGAAGGATCAGGTCCTCAGGACCAAGGTCATTTCGTTGGTAAAGGTTTAGTGGGGTCACCATTCTGTTGAGGAGGCTTCTTGGGAGCGCGAGGCGGAGATTCAAGAGCATTATCCCCATCTCTTTGATGACTGATCATGTGTTGTATTTTGTATACTGTCTTTGATTTTATATGATGATGTTATATTTCTTCTCCCTCATGAGTTATATCTAGTTGCGATGATTGTATAAATTTCGAGGATGAAATTTTTATTAGGAGGGAAGAGCTATAAGACTCGTATCCTAGACCGTACCGTTCCGTAGACTTCCGCGTTCTTCCCGGTCGAATTCCGGCAACCTTCGACCCTTAGCCCCATTTGTGCGCGACCCTGATTCATACGCTATCAACCCGAGTCGACTCAACCTAAGACTAGTACCTTAGTGACCGTGCCGTCGCCGCGGTTCTAATGCCGCGACTCGCGCACCGAGGCGATAATTTGACCAGGAGATGTGGGCCAGCGTTTAGTGCAAGGAAAACGCCGCGCGTACGAATTCCGAGAGAATCTCTACGACTTGTCACATTAATCCATCAATCAATTAAGCCCATCATGTCAAGTACATGTCAAGTATACATCACCTTTCACCATTTCCCAAGCAACCCCAAAGTTAAAAAGTTTCTTACAAACCCATACCTTTCTTACACTAAAAACCACAAAAGTCAAAAAGTTCTTACACATCCATCACCACCACATCCATCACTCCATCACCCATCTATCCCTCTCTCTTTACAACCCTCTCTCTCTTCTTTTTCAAAATACATTCCAAGCAACCCAAGAAAACTCTACACGTCTTAAGCTTCTCCAAGCTTTCTCAAGCAACAAGTGTGGCCCATTTCCTACCCTTTCGTCTCCCATCTCAACCATCCAAACCTCATCTCCTTCATTGGAATCGAAGCTAAGGAGCTAAGGAAGCCTAGGGTGCAAGTAGAAGCCGGTGGGTGATCTTAGATCTTTGTTTTCCGTTCATTTTGCTTGATTAAGGGTCCATATATGTGGGACTCACCTTGATGTATGTTATATGCAAGAGGGGCCCATAGTGGCGGGGCCCCTCCATCCTCACCGATCTCTCTCTCTCTCTCTCCCTTTTCCTTTGTGTATGATGGCTTGTGGCCCACTTGGTGCATGACCTTATCCATGCCATCCATTGATGTGGACCCCACTATTTACATGGGTGGCATGTGCATCGCTGGACATGGGTAAAGCACAAATATCGGACTGATCAAATGGGTGGGCCATGTGGGACCCACCTTGATGAGGTGTATGCTCACCCCGTCAGTCAGTGGGGGTAGCTAACATGAAGTGTGGACTGAGAGTGGCTATAGCTAACATGGAGTGTGCACTGACATATGTGTACTGACATGGGTGTGTAACTGACGGTGGGGGTCAGGGGATCCATCCACACCGTCCATCCATTAGGTGGGCCACACCGTGATGTGTGTGAAGTGTCCACTATCCAGACGGTGGGACCCACATCCCTGTGAGGCCCTCCTGGATGCATGTAACCCCGCCAGATCCAATAGCTCAACTGGCAGGCGGAGTGGAGATACCTTGTTTCAACATGTGAGGTCTTGGTATCCATCCCTGTGAGGGGTGGCCTACGTGAGACCCACCTAAGTTTTAGTGCGGCTGAAACTTGGTTTGACCCTTCATTCACGTGGGACACCCATGATGGGTGGGCTGGATTTGTGAACCCCATCTCGATGGGTTAGATAAATGAATATGAATGTTTTAAATGGAGGGTAGCCCTCTCAACTGTTGTATCCGGTGCGGCCCACACAAATCACGGATTGGCTTGATTTTTGAGACCTAGGCCCATGCTGGAATGGTGCATCTGACCGATGGGTTAGATGTTTGGCAAACCTCAACGGTGGGGCCACACAGCTTGCCTACGTGGGACCCACCTCTGTGGTGTATGTGGTCTCTCTGCTTGTGTCAGAGAAAAAAGAATAAAAAAAAGAAAAAGAAAAGAATAAGGGAAAGAAAAGGAGGAGAGGCAGCCATGTGCTGCTCTCTCTCTATCTCTCTCTCTCTCTCTCTCTCTCTCTTAACGTCAGGGAGCTGCAGGTCCCGCCAGATGTGTGTGTTTTAACACAAGCCGCCCATCTGTTTTTAATGGTGGGGCCCACTGCCATCTTGTGATGACAAGTTCTGTGGGTCCCATTACTAAGGACATTAGATGTTAACAATAATATATTATATTTAATATTATATTTTATATATTATATATGATAATGCATGGTGGTGGGCCCTACACGGGGCCCACCTTTGCCTTCCTAAGTGCAGTCGGTTGCCTGTGCAGCAGCCATCCAGCTGCTCCTTTGTTGGCAGCAAGCCAGCAGGCCCCACATTGATGTGTATCGACACCATCCACTACCTTGAACGGTGGGCCCACCATGGGCATGTGTTGTATCCATGCCGTCCAACCATTTGTGAAATCATTTTATAGTGTGGTAAAATGCATGAATCAGATCTAAAGTTTGAGTGGCCCCCACCATTTAATTGTGGACAGTGACATCCACCGTTCAAACTTCTAAGGGCCATAGCGGTTTTCAATCAACTGATGTTGTTTTCACTTCATTTATCTCTATGTTAACTTATGAATCGGTCGGATCTCAAATATACATAAGGTTGGGCCTGATTTGGTATAAATGAAGCCCATCAGTATGACATATTTAATATACATGGAGCCGTTGGTACGGCCCATATAATGTGGCCCAAGTGATGTGGCCTGCTTGACATAGGAGGCCCATTGTGATGTATTTGAGGCCCAGGTACGAGGCCCACCTGATGTGTATTTGAGACCTGATGCGATATATGTGAGGCCCATAAGCGAGGCCCAATGTAATGAATGTGTGTTACCATTACAGTGTAGGCCGTACTTTGGGAGCAATATTGGTTTGACGTCCACATTGTAAGAATAATGTTGGTTAAATGTCCTCATTATAATTCTCCCTAGGGCCCATTGTTAGGCCCATACTTGTAGGCCGTATGGGCCCATCCTTGTTATGAACAACATCCATCACTGTATAACATGTTTAGTATAGTTCTTGATTCACGATCATACGCATCATATGTATGCTTGATATGAGAAGTGACTGATCATAGCATATGCCTTCGGGCAGATTGATTAGGGGATACCGGATCGGCGGTGTTGCCCTACATGAGCGCGCGATACGTGCAAGATTGCTGCGATTGCGTGATTCATGCATCTTGCATCGTGTGACATGTGTACTGTACGTCCTAGCGACATCAGGGCCATAGCTGCCACAGGCATATCGTGGTTGGCAGGATTGTATAAAGAAAATCTTATTCTACATGGGGTGCTATAGATATCCCTGGGTAAAAGTCCCTAAACCCTTATTGTACCAGGAGGCTACTCCAACGTCTAGACGGAGTGAGTGCATGAGCGCCGAGGGCCGATTACCAGAAGGCTGCACTTTCCACTGTGTCGTGGTCGGTTGGAAGGGGGTGCAGCCTTACCCACCCGAGAGGAGGGGGTAATGCTAGGCTGAGTCTGACCAGCTCGAGGAATGAGTCCGCTATCGACAAGCCGAGACCGATATTGGCAGGTGGATAGTGAGGTCTCTTTCACTTACCTTATTGTACCGATGGGGAAACAATCTGGTTTAGAGTATACTAGACCTTGGTGTTATTCCAGATTTGAGCCGTATTGATATGTGGATTTAGATGAGGATTCACATGCTTGAGTTGCATCTCGCATCTCATGACCTTGGTATGGCCGACATCATTCATGCCTTGCATCGCATAGCCTTGGTACGGCTAACGGTATTCATGGATTCACCAACATGTTCCGCATTACTCTGATATTTCATAATTACATTGCTACCTTGCACACACACTTTCACCACCCTCTAAGCTTTCTATAAGCTTATGCACGACTGTTGCGTGCAGGTAATGTTGGATCGCAGCAGCGCTGAGGCAGGAGTGCAGAGCTCATCATTTTGGAGCTTTTTGTCTATCATCATTATATTTCCCTTTATGCTTATTGTACTTGTAAAGTTTTTGATTATAGTGAAAATGTGATGGAGTTTTTGGTTATTGTTGGTGGGTTATGCCTTTGGTTATGCTTATTACAAAGCAAACTGATATTGAAAATCCTCCTTATAGTATCCTAGGATCGGAACCTATCGAATGGGCGCTGGGAGCTGAGAATGGGGTTCTATGGAGGTTGTCGGCGCCGGATTCGGCGATCAAAAATTTTGTGAGCTCGGTTTTCGAGTTTGGGGTGTGATAAGGGTCTTCAAAACCAGTAGGTTATTCTACATATACTCCTTCATGTAGATCACCATTCAAGAAAGCACTCTTAACATCCATTTGATAAATTTTGAATTTTTCGTAACAAGTAATGGATATAAACAGTCTGATAGATTCAAAATGAGTTACTGGGGCAAAGGTTTTATCATAATCGATGCCTTCTATCTGAGTGTACCCTTGTATAACTTGTCTAGCTTTGTTTCTTATAATATTACCAAGTTCATTAGACTTATTTTTAAAAATCCGTTTAGTTCCAATATTGTATTTATCATTAGGTCTAGGAACTAAGTATCATACATCATTCCTTACAAATTGATTAGGTTCTTCTTACATTATTACTATCCAGTTTTCATCAGCAAGCGCTTCTTTTATGTTGGCTGGCTCAATCTAGGATGTGAAGCACACATAATTACAAATGTTTTTAATTGTCGACGAGTACGCACACCAGTGAGAGGATTCTCAAGAATATGATCAATTAGATGGTCTTTAACTGACTGCAGTTCAGTGTCATTTTGACTAGATGAAGAGTCTGGTTTATCAAATAAAGAGACTTTATCATCTTCTGAACTTGAGACAGGTGCATTCAGGTGATCATCTATAACCACATTAATGGATTCCTGAATTACACCAGTACTCTTGTTGAGAACACGATACGCTTGACTATTTAACACATATCCTAAGAAAATACTCTCGTCACTCTTAGTGTCGAATTTTCCTAGATTTTTCCGATCACGTAAAATGTAGCACTTGCTGCCAAAAACTCAAAAGTATTTGACAATAGGCTTCTTATTGAACCATAGTTCATATGCAGTCTTATTATTAGATTTTCTAGTATAAACACGGTTAATGATATAACAAGCCGTGTTCACTGGTTCAGTCTAAAGATTTTTAGGAAGTTTCATGCTATTTAACATCACATTAGCCATTTCTTGAAGTGCTCAATTTTTCCTTTCAACTACCCCATTCTGTTGAGGTGTCTTGGGTGCAGAATACTCATGCGATATTCCGTGATCGCTACAGAACTTCTCAAAACTGCTATTATCAAATTTGGAACCATGATCACTATGAATTTTTGAGACATGTGATTCCTTCTCAGTATGGATACGCTTGAGTATCCTTTTCACTTCATCAAGAGTTTCTGATTTCTCTCTCATGAAAACTACCCATGTATATCTGGTAAAGTCATCTACTATAACCAGAATATATTTCTTACCTCCTCGACTCTCCGCTCTAGTCGGTCCAATGAGATCCGTATGGAGGAGTTCAAGGGGTTTAGATGTGGCATTGGAGTTCACTTTCTTATAAGCACTCCTAGTTTGTTTTCCAATTTGACATTCGCAACAGATTTTATCCAATTTCTTAATCTTGGGTAGACCTCTTATTACTTCACCTTTGCTCAGTCTATAAAGACTGCGGTAGTGTACATATCCTAGGCGTTTATGCCATAAATTGGTCTCATCGGTTTGGATCATGTAACACGATAACTTAGACGAGCTCGAATTACTAACTATACAGCAGTTTTCAGATGTTCAGCGACCAGTTAATATCACAGAACCATTCTCATTAGAAATTTCACACCATTGGTTGGTGAATTTTACGCTATGCTTATTATCACAAATTTGAGAAATGCTTAGGAGATTATGTTTAAAACCTTCTGCAAATAAGATATTCTCAAATGGAGGAAGATTAAAGAGTTGAACCATACCTTGGCCAACAATTCTGCAGTTGCTACCATCACCGAATGTGATTGAACCATCAGTCATATCTTTGAGATTGGTAAACAAATCTTGATCACCTGTCATGTGTCTAGAGCAACCACTGTCTAGGTACCACTTTGATTGACTCGTAGCCTTGAAAACGGTGTGGGCAACCAGACAAGCAACCTTAGGGATCCATTTCATTACTGTTTTGAGTTTTGGAGCGTAGTTGGTTTTTCTATGCTCGTAGTTGTTGTATATTCTACCATTCGAGTTAGATTTTAGAAGCTCCTTGAGTAAATCAACAATTTTCCCGGCTAAGGGGTTATGATTCTGATTTCTATAATTGATATGGTTGTTTTTAGGTTTCATAACCTGAAAAGTTTTAGGATTTTTTAAACTATTTTGATTCAAACTTTTCCCTTTTGAGTTAGAGGACTCCCCTTTAACAAATTTAGGAGGAATGTTCTTATATTTAGAAGGTGTATTCTTATTGTAGCCCAGACTAGATCTATTGCCACATTTCTTTGATCCGGTTAATAGTCTTTCTAGTTTAGGATCACCCTGGGCATACCTCCAAGTATCTTTCATACTCAAGAGAGAAGAGACTTCTAGTTTCAGTTTTTCATTTTCAGATTTTAGGTTTTCAACTTGGGAAGTTTTGAAATCTAAATCACACTTGATTTTTTCAAAACAATCTAAAAGGTGCGATTTTTCTAAAACTAGGTTATCAAAATTTTCTTTTAACTTTAAAAACTTTTCTTTTTAAAGTTTTAATTTTACAGCTATCTTGTAACTTTCCCTATATGGGGCATCATAGGCATCTTGTAAATCCTCATCATTTTCAGGATCACTTCTCAGATTTTCATCACAAGTTGAATCAGTCTTAGTAAGTGACTTTAGTTAGAGTCATTAAGGCTTTAACCTCATTAGCAGACTCGGGTTCAGAATC
Organism: Magnolia changhungtana; assembly: GCA_030180095.1. Classification (NCBI taxonomy): domain Eukaryota; kingdom Viridiplantae; phylum Streptophyta; class Magnoliopsida; order Magnoliales; family Magnoliaceae; genus Magnolia; species Magnolia changhungtana. The sequence goes on from JASAUF010000662.1 coordinate 4,378,643, forward strand.
TTCTAACTAAGAAGAGGCTTCAAAAGCAAGACGATTCATCCCATGTAGCCAACATGCCTTTCTTTTTAGATTTGTCCCTCTTTGGACATTTGTTTGCCAGATGCCCATATTCATGGTAGTTGAAACATTGGCTGTCTTTAATAGATTTTCAATTTTTAGATCTAGTCTTTTTCTTTTCTGAAGTTTTTGAAAATCTACCCTCTTTTTACTTTTGAAAATTTTATAGAACTTCTTGGCTAATAATGCCATATCATCTTCAGAGTTTTCATAATTCGAATTACTAGCTTTATTTTGAGAAATATTTTTAGAAGACTCAAGGGCTATGGACTTACCTTTAGGAGTCTTAAAGTTTAACTCATAGGTTTGTAAAGAACCAACTAGCTCTTTAACCCTCATATTACCCGTATCACGAAGTTCCTGGATCATGGTCACATTAGAATTGAACCTATCAGGCAATAAGCACAATATCTTTGCACAGACTTTACTTTCTAGGATGCTATCACTAAGACCCCACTTAGAGTTGACTATGTCATTTAACTTAGTATAGAAGTCCATGAAAGTTTCACTTTCTTCCATATGAATTTCCTCAAACCAAGTGGTGAGGATTTGAAGTTTAGATTTCTTGACAATAGTTGTACCCTCGTGTGTCATTTCTAGAATGTCCTAGGCTTGCTTTACAATATCACATCCGGTGATAGTGCGCAAGTAATTGCATTTAAAGCCTTTGCATTGGCACTACTCTCATTTTTCTGAAGTGTGGTCTAAGAAAAATATGGTGTAACCTTTATAGTTTTGGATCCATCAGTGCCAGTCACTTCAGTGGTAGGAGGGGTCCATCTAGTCATTGTGGCTTGCCACACGCTCTCATTTATGGACCTTAAAAAGATCCTCATTCTGGCTTTCCAATAGGCATAATTGGAGCTATCAAAAGGTTTAGGCCTAGTGATTGAGAGGCTATCAAAGTTTGACATGTTATAAGCTCAGATCGGTTAGCTCAGGAAATAAATCCAAATTAAAAAAGCTATTAGGCTTTGATACCACTTGAAAAGGCCGAGCTAAACATCCTAGGGGGGGGGGGGGGGGGGAGGAGGGGGGTGAATAGGTGTAATGCCCCATGTTTTCAGGACCCGAGTATATAACCCGTTTCCCAAAAACCCGAGTGTTAGCTTATAAAATCCAATGTAAATTTGAACCGTTTATCATTAATCAGAGTTAACAGCAACAAAGCTAGATTAAACCATGCATTGTATAAAAACATTCTGATCATTACAAAATTTCAAATGTGGCGCCCATACAGGACTTATACAATCTCAAATAACAAAGTTCAGGTAAGTAAAACTATGAGTCATCAACTAGTAGTGGAGATCAATGTGGGCCGCAAGGACCCCGCCTAACTCCCTAGCTACTCGATTTGCTTTAACAACCTAGTGGACAACATCGGCTCACCCTATACCTGCATCAACTGTACGGTTTGATAGCGTCAATGGCTATCGCAGTGAGGAGCACCCTCCAAGATTGCGCACTCATCATTCATAATCAATATAGAACACCCATCATAAATTTAAATATATCAAACAGAGCAATTTATAATCATGAGCATGACTATAAAAATTAAGTCAACCAACATAATCTCATCATAAGCAAGATATAATAGTAGTCACAATGTAAGGAACATATTCAGATAACCAAACAATCAAACATACGATTTTCTATTGTGCCCGAAATCACATTGTACGTGAACTCCGCAAGATGACTAGAAAATCGAGAAGCGAACTTCGGCTCCACCCAGAAATTATGGTACAAGTGGAATTCGTAAGGTGAATAGAAAATCACCCTTTTAAACCCCCACTTTACCTGGAAATCATGTCGTACGTAAACTCCGCAAGATGGCTAGAAAATCGCTAAGCGAACTTCGGCTCCACCCAGAAATCAGGGTACAACTGACACCGCAGATGAAAAGACAATCAACATACAAACTCTAGACCACTCAGAAATCATGTCGTACGTGAACTCCGCAAGATGGCTAGAAAATTGCTAAGCAAACTTCGGCTCCACCCGGAAATTATGGTATGACTGAACTCCGCAAGATGACTAGGAAACAACGGATGTGTAAACATAACCAATAAGCCACAAAGGGCACCAATAACACATCCAAGCCACAAGGGCAAATGTGGGTCGCAAGATCATAAGTCCAAGGTAAGTTCCATTCAATTCATCATTCAAGCACAAGTGGTAGCATATAAATAAATTAATACATATACAATAAAAGATAACATGTTATCATCAAGCCATTCATGCATATTGCAATTTAAAAGAAACGTTTGTCATCCAATACATGAATTAACTATACCACAAGTTAGCATATTCTATAGTAAAGTAAGAAACTCAGTTAAGGGAATCACGCCATCATCCATATCTAGATTGATGAAATCAAGTGGGAAGCTCAAAGGGTGAGTCCTCACCTATGGGGTTGTGTTACCATCCTTGATTCATGTTTTTGTAAATATCCTGTGGCCCGAAATCATGCAAGTAGCTTCCTGGAGGACAGTTTGCATTAGACAAAAGTCCCTAATGTTTTCATCTACCAGCATATTGAAGGTTTTGGGGGATTTAAAAGGGTTCACAAGTTAAGTTATTTGGGGCTTGCCTTAAGGTGACTAGGCATTCGGGCTTTTGTCATAACAAGTGGCCCAACTTTTGGGCCCAAGCTTATCATTGACTAAGGGTTGGACTGGGCCTGTTTTGGCCTAGCCAATGGGTCCGAACATAGGCCCAAGTGGGCTGACCCGCAACACTTTATGGTGAGGCCCACTGCATTATGAATGAGGTGTGACCCAACCATTTTGAACGTGGTGCGGCCCACAAAAATTTTGGTTTTGGGCTAGGATCAAAGGCCCAGCTAAAGGCTACACTTGGTCCCTAGCACGGTCCATTAAGGCTTAGTGAAGGCCTAGTTTTGGGCAAGCTGAAAGGGGGTTTCCAAGGCCCATTTAAAGGCCTGATTCAAGTCATAATTTCAGCTGGGTTCAAGGCCCAGATGAGGCCTGACATTAGTCCAATTGTATGGCCCATCTTGAGGCCAATCTTTTAATCTGATTCAAGGCCCAACTGAGGTCCACAGTGTTTGTGGCGTGGCCCACTGAGATTTAAATGGGAGGTCCACTCAGCAATAGATAGATGGTGTGTATATAATACAAACATTAGAGGTGGGGTCCACCGTCTAGTCATCTGGATGGCGTGGATAAGACTCATACATCACCGTGTGGCCCATGGTTCTGCTAACGTGTACAGCAGCCTTGCTGCCGTGGGATGCAGAGACGGGCGGTCAGGATGTTACACATACATTACAGGATAAACAGAGCTAGTTGACGCTAATATCCCAACTATATAGCCATCCAGGGTGGCACTGGACAGTCTGGATGCAACAGATGCATCATGTGAAGGCCCCATCGTCCAGATGGATGGTGGGAGTAAAACACATGTATCACAGTCTGTCACCAGGACTTGCTGACGTTGCTGCAGCAGCTGCGTACACACTAGCTGATCCCTCTGATGGGTCCCATGAATGGTCGGCTCACATACAAGACACATACCATCAGGGTGGGGCCACATGGTGGCCCATCAGTCCAGTAAAATGGATGAACGGTGAGGATAGAATGCATACCTCACAGTAGGCCCCACTGTCCTGGGTCTTGACGGTGTGGATGAACGTGTACATCATGGTAGGCTCCACCATTTGAAGGTGGTGTGTGGCTGTCACCTGCTCCTGGATCCGGGAGAAATGGAGGGAGAAACAGTTGTAAGGAGGCCCACCATTGATCGCATAGACCCATCCTTCGAGCGAGGAAGAAGAAGGACGGCCATGGCAAATTTCATATCGCCTGTTTTCCTTTGATCTGGTCGTTATGGAGGGTGTGGATGAGGTCAAGGGAGCTCAGAGAATACTTAGATCGAAGCTCCCAGTCGGTTTTGGTGGTGGGTTCAAGCGAAGGAGAAAACGGTTGTTTCTCTTTGCAAACCGGTTGCGGTCCTGCTTTTGCTAAGGTGGAGATGGTTTCAGACGGCTGGGATGCCCTCAAATGGATGCCCCAGATCATGCCAGAAGCCCCTCATGCGGATCGCTGTGCTGGCATTGAGACAGTTTCCAAAATTGGAAACGATGTGTTTTGTGAGACCCTATTACACCGAAGATCGTGCGTCCACACGTACCGGGAAATCTGTTGTGATAGTTGGGTTTTGGTCAAGCCCATCGTATGAACCCGATGGACGGTTCAGATCTTGAAGATGTGACCACATGGTGGGCCGTGATCCAACGTTCTTGGACACTCGACCATCCGTTATTTGAATTGTGAAAACAGAGGAAAATCCCTCTATTTTGAGGAGTTTTGTGTCAGCGCCAGCTGACCGAGTCCACCAGCTCAGTGCTCATCGTGTGCACATGCTAGTGTACACACGCGTTGCTAGGTGGGGTCCACAGGAACGTTCGTGATGTGATCCACTCCGTTCATCAATTTTGTTGACTCGCATAATGGCCTAGTCTAAGGAATGAGGCCAATCCAAGTCTTAGGTGGGCCATATTAGCTGAAACATAGCCCTTTGAGTGCAATTATCGTCGATCTAAGGACTAGTTGTGGTCCAGTCTTGTGATCAAGACCGCTCATTTAGCTAGTGAGCCACCCAGGGCCCCTATATATTTTAGATCATAAAATAAAATATATTTACATATTTATTTGGCAAATTACATTAATAATTATAGATAAATATTTATTTAAAATCATGAATATTTATAATGTATATTTTGTGATTATATATGCACATGTTAGTATGGAAAAATATATATTATATATATATAATATAATACAATAATATATAGTTAAATTTAAAAATGTAAATATTAGTCAATGTACATCAATTATATGATAATGTGTTGGCATAAATTTTATTTTATTTATAGTTTAAATAATATACATAATTTAAATAACTTGAGTAACATATGTATCATTACAAATAATTATAAAACTACATTGTATTAATATATATATATATATATATATCAAATTACATCCCATTAAAATGAATTATTTGGTCTTCCTGGTAACACCCGAGTATTGAAAAGTACGGGGTGTTACAATAGGACTATGCCAAATTAAAAATAAATGCGGAATAGAAAGATAGATAACACAATAAAAAAGGAAAGAAACACAAGTAAATAGCAACCTCAAATGTACTAGTCTCACAGATGAAAAGGTTCTAGTTCTAAATGATTTTTAATTAAATCAACCTGGGCTAGCTTTATTTGATTTTGATATCAAGAAAGTGTAGAAGACAAATCCCTTCTTAAAATAAGATTGGAATGAAGATCACAAAATCAAATTACAAAAGCTAATTAAAGAGAATCTAAAATGAGCACAATATAGCTTAATAAAATCACAAACTTATTTCTTAGAGTGGTGTCTTGATTTTACTTAGAATGAATGAATAAACTTTGAAGTTCGTGCTCTATTTATAGGTAAAAATACTGTTCACTCGACTGCTCTAAGGGTTAGTTCTACTGGTCGAAGGACCAACCAAATCTCAAAATTTCTGACGCGATAAGATAAAATCGTTACTCGGCTGGTCGAGTGGGACCAAAAAAGCTTGCTGGACTTTGAGTTGAGCCTTCACGACCGGTCGAGCACTGTTCACTTGACTGGTCGAGTAGTCTCCAAGATTGGTCGAGAGTCCAACAGAAAATTCTGAAAAATTGCAACAAACCTTGGACTGGTCGAGAAAACTCTTATACTGGTTGAGCCAGTATTTAGATTAGTCGAACAAGGACTAAGACTAGTCGAGAAAAAGACCTATAAACTTATCAAATGACCCATATAAAATATGCAATGAATATGACACAACCTATGGTCAATCTAGGGTTATCCATACCTTGTTTGTGAGTTGGAACAATTGAAACATCATTTGCTTCAGAACCTTGAATTCTTGTGATACGAGAAACTTGAGTTCAATCTCTTGAACTTGAGCTTGAGTTGCACTTGAGTTCGTCAGTCTTTAGCGTATAGTATTTGAACTTCAAACTTGAACATGAGTTTTTTTAGCCTTGGTTCTTGAATTTGGGCTTGAAACCATAGACTTCAACTATCTTCTCTTCAACTTGAAAATGTAGGCAAGTTGAACGAAGATGCAGACAACTTTGAAATGCACGAACCTGATCAATTCAACTCAAAGCATGATATATATTCTAAATGGTTTGGCACAACAAAATTTGACAACTCTTCAGGTGCTAGATTTACACTATAGCATTTATAACTCCATCAACAAAACTACTGAGAGACATCTCCAACCGCTAGTTCACTGCGTCCATTAACTGGAGTTGCGTATCATTGCTTCCTTATGATATGATAGTTGAAACAATCCAGTTAACTAGTATATATATTAGCAACACCCCGATGACAAACCTGAAGAAAGCATTCATCGTCCTTGACGAATCATAATCTTCGTCCACGTCAGACCTCGAGGCTTCGGAAGCGTGCACCCCATCTTGGTCTTCTTTAACAATAGCCGAAGGATGATCTTGACTAGCTCCAGACTCAAGTCTCTTGAAAAGCCATTCTTGCCGAAATTCCAAGAGCTTGTTGTTAATTACAGGGATGCTGCCAGATGATGAATTCTTCATACATCAGTAGATAAGTTATGCGGATTTTCTGAAATACTCTATTAAACTTTGGGATAGAATTTAGACATTCCTTTAATCTTCCTAAATTATGAAACTTTTTCTAGACCTGAAAAATTTCTCATGCTGTCGCAGCCTCATCATATGACTTATACAATTTGTGTCTACATCCACTGTAGCGATCTACTTGTGCTTGAGAATCCTCCCACCTGTTATATAGGCCAGGAACTCTGCCTACAAATACCACATAATATTTTCCCATTCTTACTTGGAAAATAGATCAATATGAGACCTACATTATATTCAGTGACTATAGGATTGCCACATCTATCATTTACTTTTACTGATAGCAGATAAAAGAAAATTGGAACATAAGTTAGCGAAGATAAAAAGGAAATAATTCTAACAATATACATTCGTAGTCTCACCTCATCAATATGTTCCAATCATTCCCAAAGTGACATTCAATATCATGAGATCAAGGAATCTGATCTTCTCTATTGTGACTAGAATTATATCTACATTGTTTAAGTGGAGTATGCTTCATACAAGTTCAATGATCAGCAGATGGAATTAAGGATCAGATGATAAAATAGTTATTAAGCAACATATAACATCATAAGCTTAACATGAATTCTATATAGCACCCTAGAGTGATATCATATGATGAAGATTCAAACAACCACAACGTCAAACCAATCAAATAACTACAACTTTTGAGTTGTATCAAACATCAGTGCATCAGTTTTAGACGCTAATACCCTGATGTACATGTAATAATTCAACAAATTGAGCTGTATTAGATGTCTGTGCATCGGTTTCCGATGTTAATCCCTATTGTACTTGTAATAATTCAACAAATAACAATGATATTTAAACTAGATAAGAGAAAAAGCAGAACGCAGACAACATATATGCGAATGGCGTGACCATCAGCATAGATAGTATCGAAAATAACCTTAAATGATAGCGTTGGGTACTCATGAAGCACCCAAAATATCCCATCCAAACCACTTTAATATATATATATATATATATAAAGAGTTGAGTTGTTTAAAAGACCCATAATTGTGCATCCAAGGCAGTGACATTTCAGACGGGGCTAGTGCGGTCGAGGAGTTTCTGTAGCCACTCCTTTCTCTCATGTCCCATTTTCATGAAGAAATTGACACTTACAATATCACCCTGCAACACCCGAGTAGCTCGAAGTTGGGCCTCATGGCTGAGACCATCAACCTCCTCTAGTATGCCCAACATCTTTTAAAGTCGGCTCATACTCTTGCCATGTGTCATAGTAATTTTAGAGTCTTTACTGCATTAGCCATTTCGCCCATCTTTTTGCCAATGTGGTTACTCGGCTTATCCCTTCTTTGTTAGGTCATGTCGCTAGCAGTGCTTTAACTGTTTCTAAACCCCCTCGAGGTCTCCATAGGGCCTTTGTTAACCCTCTTTGACCGTTGTTGTGAACCTTTAATGAAACAACGGGCTGAACCACTGTCGTAGTCTTCCTCATCGTCGGAGGAAAGACGAACAGTTTCGGAACCATCTTCATCGGACTCATCGTTGACCGAAAAGTGGTGTCGAGTACGCGGTACTGGCAAATGTGCCATTGGCGCAATCATTCCCAAACATAAACGTCAGGTCATTGTATCTATCAATATGCTTCCCATGTACTCTTTCGGCATATGAGTGAGACTGCAAAATAAGAGAATTTGGTTAGAACAACAGTAAGGAGCAACACCTTTGCGATACATGATAAACTAGCTACGAGTTGAAGGAAATCGGAAGAGTAATATACGGACTATTACTTACCGCAATGTACCCATCCTACACATTGTCTGAAGCCACCACCATTTTTTCATTCGGGTCCCATCCAAACCCACTCACATTCAGCATGTCCTTGACAGCCCAATAGAATCTTTTCAATGTACGGAGACGGTTAGAAATATATTTATTCTCTAACTCAATTCCACACCTATCAAAGATTTCTGTGATTTATAAGCTTCCGGCTTGAAACCAATGTCACTCTTTCGACCAAGATTAACTTGCTCGACTAACGCATCAACTAATGCATTATCCATTAGATCACTCTACTAAATGCGCATTGTTTTCTTACTATCTGTAATCATTCTAGTGTGGTTAGCCGGATACACTAGTGATGAAGCTTTTGATGGTGTTGAGCTTTTCTTACTTGGGGTACTAAATAACGTACTTGGTGATGCCACAGTCTTGTTAGGTGAGCCTGTACACCTTGCAGGAGACGCAGTCTCATTCTTATCTCTTGAAGCCTTGTACAAGCTCTGTAGGAAATTTATTATACCTACGCAGCAGTAACAGTCAATGGAAATAACATTTGACAAACCAACGTACGAAAATAATTTGAGGATTAGATCATTGAAAACATTAAATTATATGGTTTGAAATATATTATGACCTAAATTCTGGCATATAATGAAATTCATGCAAAGTGTCTATAGTTAAAGTAAACAAACATCCTAAGATGAAAATATTGTTGTTTAAAAATTTGATGTTACACAAACTACTCAATATTAAAAATAAAAAAACAAATTAACATCGCTGCCGGGTACGATGAAGACTATCATTCCACATCCTCTCCGCTACCTCGTCCCTCTTTTTCGCCCATTCCTCTCTAGTGCGGTCTGTCACGCAAGATAATTGGTGATCTTCTTCAACATTTGTGACCTCTATAAGAGATGGTGAAATGTCCTCAGAACTGTCTCCACTATCCTCAACTGCTTCAGTAAATCCATTTTTACCACAAACATGGATCAAGTTGTGCACGACACAACAAGCTATAACAATATTTACTTGAGTTATAAACTTGAACTGTGGTACTATACACATTATAGGAAAATGACATTTTAAGAGACCGAAATAACGTTCAATGACATTTTGCAATTGGGCATAACGATAATTGAAGAGTTCTTTCATATTAACAGGCTTCCTTCCTGTACAATATTCATTAAAAATGATATCGAACACCTTGATAAGGTGCCAAAACTCAGGAGAATGTACGTATCCTGCATCCACAACATAATATTTCATACAAAAAATAATATATGAATATTAAGCATGTGAACAATTCGTATGCTACATATAATGAAGTAACAACAACAATCAGACTTTACCATGAGGGACAAGGAAACAATCAGGGCGATGGCTTAAAGCGTTTTAAAAAATACGAGCATCAAAGGTAGAACCATCCCAACTCGCTAGCACATATACGAATTTTATATCAAATGTACAGGCTGCCATTATATTCTAGGACCGAAAATCTTTTCAATTTCGAAAGGTTGCACTTGCTTCTTTTTGGCAAATAGGCCTGTATGCACATGCTATCGGGTGCCCCTATGCAATCCTACAAGCAACATTCATCTGACTTTTAGGTTGGTAGTTGATAATCAGCAATTACTTGGCATCATAAATACAAATTTTCTGAATGTAATACCTGAAAATAGGGGCTCCGCATTGGATTATAAAATATCTCTTTTGGAGTATGTAACCCAGGGAACTTCACGTATTCTGGATAAAGACCAATTACATCATTAAGGACTCTATTGAAGTGTCGACTCACGGTCTTCTCAGATCGTGAAAATTGATGACCAATGACACAGTTTCGCACGTTGTGGCTGATAGTATGCAGGAACATCACGACTTGTTCCTCTAAACTGCATTTCCTTATATTAGAAAGTAAAATTCTATCTCTTAACAAAGAACATAATTCGAAGAACTTATCCCCACCCATTCTTAACTGCGCTAGTGTAACACCTTGATTCTCATAACTCGAGGATGATCGCTCGAGTACGAGAATCCCGAGGGTTACATCATACAATGTAACTACCATTCATATAATGTCTAACATATTTCATAACATCAAAATATAACTAATGTGTAAACTATTAAAATGAGTTCAATATACATGAGTAAGAAGTAAAGCAAGATCCCACAACAAGGGATTTTTAATTACAATTCTCAAACTAAGCAAAACAAAGATAATGTTTGGAATTTGAAAGTAAATATATCCTATGTTATCAGTTGAGCCCCAACGGCTCAACTATATCAGCATACGGTTCCTCCTATCCATACTCCTCCTCAACTGCGCTAAGAGTATCATCATAGGCGCCATCTTCCTCCATCATACATGTATCTATTTCGTGCAACCGCATAATTGGGTGAGTGAAAACTCAATGAGAATTTTTCGCAAGGATTCATGCATATCATGTCATTCTAAAGCAGTTTAAACCACACATATTCAATCATGATGGGGATAATATAACTTAAATGTAAATGTATAGATGCATGAATGTATGTTTAAGTCACAGATCTAGGGATGCACATCCAGTTGACAAAATAAAGGGTCGCCCAAGGAGAACTAGCCACCAGGAAAAGTACACAAAGGTACGCCCAAGGAGAACCAGCCACCCAAAAAAGACCATGAAATATAGATCGCCCAAGGAGAACCAGCCACTCGAAAAAGACCATGAAATATAGATCATCCAAGGATAATTAGTCACCCGAAAAAGTACACAAAGGTATGCCCAAGGAGAACTAACCACCCGGAAAAGACCATGTAAAGTAAGAGCACTTAAAGTGGCAAAATGCACATGCTCTGGGAGTTTAATTGAAGTGGTAGGACTTACAGTAAATTGAAAAGAGTGTGGCTTATATTGAGCACTCGGAAAAGCTCATATGTCATGCATGGATGTTATGCACCATGGTTTCCATATGCATTCTTTAGGTTTGAAGAGATTACTCCCCAGAATGTAGACATAATCCAATCTAATGATTCTTAGCAAAGGTTAAGCATCCAACCGCAAATCTAACATGGATCTTCACCATTTTCTCTAAATTATAATTAGGATCCATAAATAAGGTTCATAGACATCAAGTATATTAAATCTCAATCTACATTTCTTATAAGAGATGGCATGTTATTCATAATTCTCAACATACAATTTAAATTGAAGTGAAGTGAAGTTTCAAGGTTTATGTCATGATTAGTAGTAGAATAACTATAATCAAATCATTTTAATTGTAGGGTGGAAATTACAAGATAAAAATCCTTCATACATAGTTAATAAATCTAGACATAGAATAATAGGCTTTAAACATTATTCTATGATTATCAATACCATTTATAAATGAAATCAACATTTACAATACGCTTAAAATAATCAACACTTTGGTTTTAGCTAATACGGAATTCAATGAATGAGGAAGCAATGTGAATGTTCCTACGAAGCGTGTGTTTGATGATCCTAAAATCAATCAATTGTAAGTTCTAACTTCTAATTTCAACTCACATTTAGCTTAATAGTTAAAGACAGTATATATTCTACTTACTGGTTTGGATTGATAGAAGGAAGGGATGTCCTTCAAGGCAGATGATTGCAGGTTGTAATGCCCTATTTTTTGGGACCCGAGTATACAACTCGTTTCCTGAAAACCTGAGTGTTAACTGATAATAAAAAATATAATCAAACCAAATTAAAGTGCGATTAACGAATCCAAGCATAGTATAAATGTAGCTCAAGCAATAACAATATCCTGGGCCACTCAGCTGGGGCCCATATACAAAACCTCAAATCTCAAAATGTACTGAAATGATAATAAGCAAATAGTCCGCTGATTTAATCCAAAATAAGCAGCTGCCTCCTGGTACGGCTCATCCTCGAATGGTGTAACACCCTGTGTTTTTAGGACCCGAGTATATAACCCGTTTTCCAAAAACCTAAGTGTTAGCCTATAGAATCCAGTGTAAATTTGAACTGCTTGTCATTAATCAGAGTTAACAGCAACGAAGCTAGAATAAACCATGCATTAAATAAAAATATTCTGGTCATCACCAAATTTTCAAATGTGGCGCCCATATAGGACTTATACAATCATAAATAACCAAGTTCATTAAACACAAGCAGGAATCTATCAACTAGTGGTGAAGCTCAATATGGGCCGCAGGGACCCTGTCTATCTCCTCAACTACTCAATCTGCTCTAACAATCTAGTGAACAACATCGGCTTGCCCTATACCTGCATCAACTGTTACGGTTTGATAGTGTCAATGACTATCGCAGTGAGGAGTACCCTCTAAGATTACGCACTCATAATTCATAATCCAATATAGATTGCAAGTCATGAAATTAGATATATTAAACAGGGCATTTCATGGTCATACTCATGTTAAGAAAGTCAAACCAATCAGCAGAATTTCATCATAATCAAAATATAATGATAGTCGCAATACAAGGAACCATGTCCAGATAACCAAACAATCAAACATACGATTTTTTATTGTGCCCGAAATCACATTGTACGTGAACTCCGCAAGATGGCTAGAAAATCGATAAGCGAACTTTAGCTCCACGTGAAAATCATGGTATAAGTGGAATTCACAAGGTGAATAGAAAATCATCCTTTAAACCCCCACTTCACCCAGGAATCATGTCGTACGTGAACTATGCAAGATGACTAGAAAATCGATAAGCAAACTTCAGTTCCACCCGAAAATCATGGTACGACTGAACTCCATAAGTTGAAGAGACAATCAACATACAAACTCTAGATCACCCGAAAATCACATCGTACGTGAACACTGCAAGATGACTAGAAAATTGATAAACGAACTTCAGCTCCACCCGAAAATCATGTTACGACTAAATACCGTAAGATGGCTAGGAAACAACAAGATGTGTAAATATAACCAATAAGCCGCAAATAACACCAATGACCAAGTCACAAGGGCAAATGTGCGATTCAAGCCGTGTAAGGCAAATGTGGACTGCAAGATCATAAGTCCAAGGTAAGTTCCATTCAATTCATCATTCAAGCACAAGTGGTAGCATATAAATAAATTAATACATATACAATAAAGGATAACATGTTATCATCGAACCATTCATGCATGTTATAATTTAAAAGAAACGTTTATCGTCCAATATATGAATTAGCTATACAACGAGTTAGCATATTCGATAGTAAAGTAAGTAACTCAGTTAAGGGAATCATGCCATCATCTATATCTAGATTGATGAAATCAAGTGGGAAGCTCAAAGGGTGAGTCCTCACCTTAGTCAAACAACCTAGTTGTGTGTGACCTGCTAGGTAGCACGGATGTAGCTCGATCGAGTCAAACCTAATCGATAAACATGTGACCATGACTTAATCAAAACATCAAGGAAGATAATAAATAGTTAGCTTCTATAGTTAGTATACTTAAAGAAACAAATGAAGTGAGTTGTGATTGACCTTGACTCGATAGCTTAACTTGGCAACTCGGATCTGGGCAAAACGACAAGTCGTGGATTCAACTACGACCCGCCGAGTCGACTCACTCCCTCTCGCTCTCTTCTCTACCCTCTTTCACTTTCTCACTCCCTTCCATTCCTTTCCTTTTTAATTTTTTTTTATTATTGCTGGAATGTCCAGCCAAAATATGGACCGACTCAACTCGGACTCAACTCGTCAGCGAGTTGACTCAACTCGCAACTCTCTTCCTCTCTCTTCTCTTCCTTTCTCTCTTCCTCTCCCTTCTCTTCCTTATTCTCTATCTCCCTCCTTTTTTTTTTCCTTGCTGGAATCCCAGCTGGACCAGGCCACTCGACCCAGTCAACTCAGTTCCAAAATTGAGTTGACTCAGTTTTTGATCAGACAGTAGCTCTCTCTCTCTCTCTCTCTCTTTTTCCTTCCCTATTCCTTCTTCCTCTAGCTTAAAGAGGTCTGGCCACCTCCGGACTCGACCTAACAAGGACCCAGCTGAGTCAGGTTGTAGCTTGGTGCAGCCGCACCTCTCCCTTTCTCATTTTTTTCCTTTCTTCCTCTTCCTACTCTTTCTTTTTCCTCTCTCTCGTTTCTATCTCTTTTCTTCTTCTTCTTCTTCTTCCTCTTTTTTTTTTCCTGCTGCAACTCCAGCAGACGAATTGGGCTAGCAACGCCCGAGTCGCGCTCGACTTGGTTGGGTCGGGCAGCCACCGACTCGACCCATTTTTCCCCTGTTCTCACCCTCTCACCCTCTCTCTCTCTCTCTCTCTCTCTCTCTCTCTCTCTCTCTCTCTCTGTTTGGACCGGATGGTGCAAGCAATGGCGGTGCAAGACTCCCTGTTCTCCCACTTCTCTCCCTGCTTTCTCGTTCTTCTCCTCCTTTTCTCCTCCTTCTTCTTCTCTCTTCTCCTCTAATCTTTCTCCTCTTTCTCTTTTTTTTTTTTAAACAGGGGAGAGACCTTGACTCGAACCGCAGCTCGACCCAACTCAGTTGGGGTGCGGCAAGGGAGAAACAACACTCTCTGTTTTCTCTCGTTTCTTTCTGTTTTTATTTTATTTTATTTTAACAAGGAATGCCCTAAAAGGAAGGGCCGAGATTCACTCAACTGGATGGCTGAGATCTCAGGAGAAACTCTCATGCAGATCGCCAGCGTGGAGGAAAACTGGATTTTTCGATTTTGGAAAGAAAAGAAACACAAGTAGCTCTCTTGCGCGGGCATTTGTGGTCTCATGAGTGTGACCCATGGCGCGATCTAAACATGGTTTTGGTCAGATCCCCGCTACGCACCAGATGGGCGGATTAGATCATTCATACAGGCCATGATGGTGGGCCATGATTGGAACAGAGGGACGGTCCTGCGTTCGTTCAAAAATGCGCCTGACGTGAGAGAAAGGGGAGAGAAATCTCTCCTTTTTTGGGAATATTGGTCAAACCTGATTTGACTGGGTCTCTTGGACCAATGCAGCGAGGGTGTACACCCACTGTGTACACGCACCACTCAGGGTGGGGTCCATCGTGATGCTTCTGACAGATCCACACCATTTATTAGTTTCGTTAGCCGGACTTAGGGTTTGGCCCAAAGAATGAGGTAGATCTATGGCTTAGGTGGGCCATACACACCAAGTTCATGCCTGACTAGTGGTTTGCGTGGCCCATGGTGACGTTAAGTGAGATCTGGCCTGTCCATGAGTTACAGTATTAGTATAAAAATAACATATATTTTGTAATGATGACTACATTAGTGTATAATATGGTATATATTATAAACATATATACAACTTATAGTACATTGTATTATTTTATCTTTTATATTAATAATTATTTATAAATTAATAACGTATTTAATTTGAAATATCATGTATATGTGTATATATGTATTTTTCTTATATATATAAATATTGATTATTCTAAGTGATGTATATTTCATATATATGGTATAATACAATAATATGTAGTTTAAATTACAAAATGTAAATATTAGTCGATATACATCAATTATATGATAATGTATTGACATACAATTTATTTTATATATAGTTTAAATAATGTAAAATAAATAGTATACATAATTTGTATAATTTAAGTGATATATGTATTATTATAAGTGATTATAAAATTATTTTGTATTATAATACATATACATTTAAAATGAGTTATTATGGATCACTTAAGATAGGCCACCCATCTGACCTTGAGGTAGATCTATAACTCAGGTGGGCCTCATCTGGTGGTCGGTCAGATCATGTTTGTCCTCCAACATTCCTAGGCTAATTCTGGATACACTTAGACTAATGCTCCTAAAGTCCAATGAGTTTATAGTTACTTACAGAATCACTAAATCGGGTTTGTGATTCTAATTTAGGTCTTCATGGTAACACCCGAGTACTGAAAAGTACTGGGTGTTACAAATGGCTCCTCTGCTGCGACGGTAGCAGTCTCATGGTCCGCTATGTAGTCGTCCAACCCTGCACCTGTATCCTCTGTACCATTGAACATTGATGAATGAGTGGCCAGCTCAGTGTGATCTCCCCTCAAGATTACACACCGCCATCTAGACAAGAAATAACATAAAACATCCAGGCTACCAAAACATAGTAAATGCAGTCTTATTATATACATGGATGCGTGAATGCAATCATCGCCCTGGGGATGCTCATCCGTACAGACATTAGGCTCGTCACCCATGCAATCATCAACTTGGGAATGCTCATCCAGTCGGACAGAGTGCATACATCACGTATGATAGCGATAGACACTGGTTGTGCCATGTATGCATGATTAGCTAACCATTATTAGTCTAGTTACAATCAACTAATTTAAACAAGCTCAAGGTCACTATGGGGGCTCGTCACCAGCGTAGGTCGACAGCTCAAGTATAGGTCCCATACCCCCATCCCCGGCTCATGAGACTACCGCCTTAGGGTGTGTATAGAACCCATCAACACGTGGCCAATCAATTCTCAATACAAGGGAACTACTACTGTATGCTGACTAGGAATGATGTATTGAAATCATCGAATGCAGCGACTAAAATGAGACGCTATGTATGGTTTAATACGAGTAAACAACAGTGAGAATAAATGTTGCATGGTTCGTTCCATAATCAGGTAAGTGGAATCACTCGATAGATGGTAAGCCCCATAAACCAATTGCCACTAATCATAACCTCCATGTTGAGGGTCTATTTCCATCACAATCTGTTCTGTTACACCCTAAGCTCGGACTCTCTTTGAATAGGAGTTTCTATAGAGAGATTTAAGATAATATGTGACTTGCAATCATTTCAATCATATGGAGATTCAGGCATTATTCAATATTCAAAGTAAAACTCATGTATACAAATGATTCAAGGGTCATGTATTCATAACCTATCAGTTTCTAAACATGTACCTCAAGGAAGCCAATCAAGTGATTCATAAACTTGAGTAATTAGTCAATTACTTCTTAAAACATGTGTCCGAGCAAACTAATCGAGTGCTTTAATAAATTCAAAGCATGTTAATCAAGTATTTTGAATAGCTCTAGGACATTTAATTAAATCTACAAATCAAGAATCCTACTAAATTCTAAGTAAACTAATCAGGTGGGTTAATCATTTCTAAGGCATATGATTAAGCAACAATTTATACAAACAGCCCTACGTACAAGTAAACTAATGATTTAGTCGGCTCTAAGGTATACAAATTGTAGCTAACGAATGGTTATTTAAGGTTATAAGACATTTATTCAAGCAAGCAAGTTGAATGATCATCCATTCCTAGGATATCATTTGCAACTGTTATAAAAGACTATCCTTAATCCAGTTTAGAGATGGAAAGATTAAGGGAAAGAAAAATCATCACCTGATGAGTTGTAGTACGTCCCTTGATGCGAATTCCCTCGAGAAGTTACTGGCTCCACTCTACTCAAATAGTCCCATAGAGAATTTGCTTACATTAGACAACAAGTCCTAGAGTTTTAAGCATATTAAAGATTGGTGGGGGTTTGAAAGGCCCATAATTAAGATTGTTTGGGCTTTCATCAAGGGAACCAAGCCCACCAAACACTTGCCCAAACAAGTGGCCTGACTGGGCTTAATCTGGGCCCGATCTGGCCCAACTCGATGTCTCCAAGGGTGGCCCACCTGCAGCAGGGTGCGGCCCACCTGTTTGTAAGGTGCGGCCCACCCGTTTGAAAGGTGTGGCCCACCAGTTTATGGGATGTGGCCCACCTGCAACGTGTAGGGCCTGGGTTTGCACAGCCCGGTTGCTTTTTTACAAGGCCGATCTTGGGCTGATTTCAGCCCACTTCTGGGCCAGCTTTCAGCCAAAATAAAAGCCTAATGAGAGGTTGATCTTAAGGGTCCAGGTAAGGGTGATGCTCTGGTCCATCTGGAAGCTCTCTTGAGCCCACTTCCTTGGCCTGTTGTATGGTCTAATTTTGGCCAGCACCATGACTCAGATCATGGCCTGTTCACAGGCCGTTTTTGGCCCATTCCAGGGGTTTGATTTCTGCCACGGTTTTTGGCCCAGCTGAAGTCCTTCCTTCAACGTTCCCACGGCCTGGTGAATACCAGGTTTTGGCCCCTTATGTAGCCTAATGCTGGCCTAATTCCGGTTCGTTTACATGGCCTGATGAAGGTCCGTTCTCAGCTCAAAACATGGCTAATCTTAGCTTGGTTTGAAAACTCACTCAGGGGCCTGTTGCAGCTCCACTAACAGCCCCACTGATTGGCATTTTTAGCACCAAATACGTCCCAGTTGGGGCTCATTTTCACCACAACTTTAGGCCTGATCTTAGCTAGGTTTAAGGCCCAGATGAGAGCCCAACTGAGGTCAGGTTTTGGGCTAGCTTCAGGGTCCGACTGAGAGCCCAAATCAAACCCATCTGAGGGTCATTCCCAGCCCAAATTACAGCTCATTGGAGGACTAATTTCTGCTCAGTTTTTGTCCATGTAACGCCCTGAAAATCGGGGGTCGAGTAGTAACTCAACTCTCGAGTTCCAGAACATCACTTATGCAACAAAATGAATGATGATTGAATGTTGACTGTATTAGAGTAGTGAACATGAGTGAGATTAAGCCAAAACAGCATATCATACTCCAGAGACAGTTAATTTTGCAAGCGAAAGACTATGATAGATAGATAAAATATATAAACTACGATGAGTCTCCAGAGTATGATAACATTACCAGGTTAAATAAATACAAGTACAGTTATAAAATATACCAAATGTGTAAGTTTAATGTCTTCTATCCCCAGTACCACAGCCCCGAAAATACAGTACCAGGTCTTCAGAGACCTGTCAGAGAGTTACGGATAGGAGAACTCCTCCTCATCACCATAGAAGTAGTCCGGCTCTGCTTCACAAGCATCGCCATCACCTGAAACTCAACAAATCTGTTTGGTGTGTACAACACCGTCCCGTAACGTGGGAGTGAGTAGCTAACTCAGTGGAACAATAAGGCATAAGTTAACATGTTATCGATGCAGTCAAGCAGTAATGATAAAGCAGTAAATCAAGCACTCCTAGTTACTCTGATTAATGCAAGTATGAATGCAGGTATGATGGATGCCCTCTCCGACATACTCCCTCATGCGACACCATCTCACGTTCGCGCATGCTTACATCCCACAGTGCTCCACATCTTCCAGGCACATGCGATGCATGATGAGCATGATTACCGAGTTTTTAATTAGTCCATTTCAAACAACAGGATTGGGAAACTAAGGTACCTCCCTTGTATCATTTCCAAACATGATCCAATCTAGGGTCGTCAGTCCTAGTTAATATCAGACGATGGTGTGTTTTCTAAGTCACCGCAGAGGGCTGTGGTAAGTGCATTACGCACAAAGGTTGCACCACTCCCCCATCACCCCTTAAACGATTCATCACTATACAGCTATAAAGAAACAGGCCTAGTTCATACTCTATATATCGCGGCGAACCCTAAGGCACGCTGCAACTTCAGAATATGCTCGCGGTCACTACAAAGGGCTGCCAGGGCTGTTACGCACAAAGGTTGCACCACTCCCCCATCACCTTATCAATGTAGGCCGACAGCGCGAATATAGTGTCCCTGTAACGCCCTGAAAATCGGGGGTCGAGCGTAAACTCAACTCCCGAGTTCCAGAACATCACTTATGCAACAAAATGAATGATGTTTGAATGTTGACTATACTTGTGCATTGAACATGAGTGAGATTAAGCCAAAACAGAATATCATACTCTAGAGACAGTAAATTAGCAAGCGGAAGACTGTAATTGGTAGATAAAATATATGAACTATAATGAGTCTCCAGAGTATGATAATGTTACCAGGTTAAATATTTACAAGTACAGTTCTAAAATATACCTAATGTGAGGAAGTGTAATGTCTCCTATCCCAAATACCATAGCCCCGTCAATACAGTACAGGTCTTCAGAGACCCGTCGAGAGAGATACGAGATAGGAGAATTCCTCCTATCATCATAGAAAGTAGTCCGGCTCGCTTCACAAGCATCGCCACCACCTGAAACTCAATAAATCTGGTTGGTGTTGCAAACACCGTCCCGTAACGTGGGAGTGAGTGATCAACTCAGTGGAACAGTAAAGCATAGGTTAACATGTTATCAAATCAATCAAGCAGTAATGATAACGCAGTACAAATCAAACATTTCTAATTACTCTTGTTAAGTGCAAAAATGATATGACATGATGCTGTATGCCCTTGCCAAACCACCCTCAAGCGACATCATCTTACGTTCGCGAATGCTACTCCCTTAGTGCGCCACATCTACAAAGCACATGCGGTGCATGATGATCATGATTACCGAGTTATTATTAGTCCATTTCAATCGCAGTATTGGGAAACTAAGGTACCTCCCTTGTATCATTCCCAAACATGATCCATTCTAGGGTCGTCGATCTAGTTAATCTCATACGATATTATGGTTTGAGAAGCGTAGTGAAGGCATCGCAAAGGGCTCGTCACCCGTCAGCTCGGATACGAGATCTCACCGTATGCGGCTCAATTGCTGGCCGTCAGCTCAAGTACATATCTCACCGTACCTGGCTCAATCACTAGCCGTCAGCTCGAATACAGGTCTCACCGTACTCGGCTCAACTCATACTCCAGTTGCTGTGAAAGACTCGTCGCCAATCACAGACCTTGGAGTATACTCGAAGATACTACGGAGGACTCGTCGCCGTCAGCACGAGCAGGTCTCACCGTCACTCGGCTCTCGCCGTAAGTATCGACGACTCGAATATAGTGTCCCATACCACCATAATCGGCTCACGAGGTTGGTTGCGCAATGGTCACTACGGGGAGGTACATGACCCCGGCGTAGGCAACGGCTCGACCACGGTGTCCCATACCACCATGCCCGGCTCATGCGTCTTAGCGGATCGAGGTACCATGGTTAAAAGGGATTTCACTTGGTAAGTTTGGTACCCTAGGTTCAAGCAGAGGCGACCAAACATGGTGAACATACGTTAGACAAATCGGGTTACTTGACGAGCTCGGCTAGCTCGAGCGCACAACAAGTTGAACGACATGAAGTGCATAAGCACTTCGCGTGACCGACCACTATCGCCAACCGAAGTACGACTCGGGTTCGTCGAACACTCTCACGTGGCAAATGAATTGCAACCACGAATTCACAGTACCGATTGTCTGGACTATAATCATAGCCCCAAACACAATCAATTCGCATCCATAGCATGTGGAGTAAAGCATAATAACAAAGTAATTAAAGCATGCTAGTAGGCATGTTATAAGGCATGTTATAAAGCATGATAGAAAGCATGTTGTAAAGCACTTCATCAATAGGAATACAAACACATATATTACAAGTAAGCGGTTTAAGCAAATAACCTCATGGAGGTAGTCATACATGTCTCAGAGTAGTTGAGAATCCCATCTCAACACCCTAAAACATTACAATTTACTAACCACTACTCATTCAGGCATTTCAAGAAACACTTAAACAAACATACATCAACATACATGACATATGTCATCACATAGGCATTAGGCCAAATCCTTTCCCTAGGAGTTGCCCCAATCATAACACGCGTACACCCACGACGGATGGTCATGGCAAGTAGGAATCCAAGTTCCATATTCATTCAATCATTTCCGCAAACACTTGGGCCACACATCTCAGCGTATATAGTATATATTGGCCGTGGCGTGAACTAGGGAAAATCCTTTCGTCAAAAGGGTATCGCCAATACAACAATCATGATTCCATGACATTTAGTCATGGCGAGCACGAATGAGGATTCTATACTCATTCAGTCATTTCCACCAAACTTAGAATACACTATTACGTCATACATGGCGTATGTTAGCAAAACATGTATTAGGGCTATCCTTTAGCCAAGTGAGTATTTTATCCATGTATAATATATTACTACAGCAATTAATCATGACAATTGCATCAGCAAATTTTATACGTATAGGGTATTTTCCAGGATACCCAATTTCAACATACATAGTGTTTACAAGGGAACTTGTATTTTGGCGATCCCTTTCGCCAAACTAGTATTTTATTCATATATTATATAATCATATATTAAATAAGTATGTCAAACATTATTCCAAAAGAAGTACGTATACGGTATTTCTAACATACACAATTTCAACATACGTCACATTTACAAGTGAACATGTATTTTGGCGATCCCTTTCGCCAAACTAGTATTTTATTCATATATTATATAATCATACATTAAATAAACATGTCAAACATTTATCCCAAAAAAATACGTATACGGTATTTATACGAATACTAAGAGTATGTGAAATTCCAAATTCTACCACGTTAATCGAAACAGGAAACGGAAAACACTTTGTACATGTGCATTTACAAGCAGATCATGAATCTACCATTATCTAACATTGAAAGCGTTGAAAACCGTAACTTATACACTTAAAGTCCTCACCTTTGCCTTTTGAAACTCAACGAATCAGCAAGGGCAGTAGAACTTCCGTATACGGGAGATTTCTAGCCTAAAGAGCGGAATCGGTTAGCTTTTACACAACCCACGACGATTCTACCTTGAATCAGACCTAGGGTTAGGGTTTATTACCTTAAAACGGAGTCGATGACGCCGGAAAAACGTCAAGGAAGTGGTGGTGCAGCCCGTTGGATGGCAGGGAACGACGGCAGGGAGATTCTCCCACTTCTTCCTCACTTTCTCTCTCTTTTCTCTCTCCCAAAACCCAAATTCGTATGGCTGGAAGAGAGGGTGCTCTAAGGCCCTTTTATAGCCAAAAACATTCCGAAAATAGACTCAGGTTCAAGGGGTACTGCTAATATAGGATTTTCGCCGCTTTTCCAGCTCAAAAGGGAAGTTCTGGTGGCCCTCTTTGAACCAAACGTCAGACTTAAGCTCACCATCGATGGATCTACGTGGGATTACGTTTTTGACTCGATCAGATACCCAGATCACACGTGGCGGACCACTTTCAGTTCGACGGTCGGTGGGCCGCGATCAGAAATTCCAAGTACATGTAAATGTTCCTGAAATTTTTCTTAATCCGAGGGTGTAATTTGGTCGATTCGACGGTCAGGTTGCTTATCCGACGCGTCAACGAACGATGCCAGATCACTATTCCAGATATTTATTTTGGCTTATGAATAGTGTTTTTCACACTACCTCGCTCCGATTCGAAACGAATGGCCGTGGAACATCGGATAAGGCTGATTTTTGAGATGATTGTTAAGCCCAGTGGGGCGGTCCTAGTTCCTTAACTTCGTGTAAATCGGACTCCCGATGTACGATCTAGACCTAATACGAAGTTTCGTTTCATTCCCGAGAGCAGACGGGAAATGAGTTTGGTTCTAAACTTTAGGGTAACCTAGCGTCAATGATTCTGCAAGTTTTGGGTCTTGCAGATCGTATTTAAAGCGATCCTAACGAATTTCATGGCTAATTGAGTTTAGTACTTAGTTAACTTTGTTAAATTCCTAAAGGATTTAATCCTAAGTGATTTTCATCTGAGGTGGAACTTAGTCCATTGTAGTTTGTATATAAAGTGATCCAAGTTATACTACTTAGCTAGTTTAAGATAGTGTCTAGGGCGGAAGTGCTTTAAAAAAATTTGAAAGCACAAGGTAGTGAAGGGTGGAATTTGTGAAGAAAATGGTTAAGGAGCGATTTTTAGACTGTGGGATTTAGTTCTGACAAGTTGATAAGGTCTTAGAATCGATCCATTGCCTAAGGACGTCTAATCCCAGGTTGACAAAAATCCGGGGCGTTACAGTCCCATACCACCATAATCGACTCACGAGTTGAGTTGCTCACTGGTCACTACGGGGAGGCACGTAGCCCCAGCGTAGGCCGACAGCTCGACCACGGTGTCCCATACCACCATGCCCGGCTCATGAGTCTTAGCGGATCGAGGTACCATGGTTAACGGGATTATCACTGGTAAGTTTGGTACCCTAGGTTCAAGCATTAGCGACCAAACATGGTGAACATACATAAGACACACGGTTTACTTGACGTGTTCGGCTAGCTCGAGCGCACAACAAGTTGGGCGATATGAGGCGCAGAAGCACCTCGTGTGGCCAACCACTATCGTCAACCGAAGTACGACACGGGTTCACCAACACATCATGCGTGGCGGAACGAATCCCAACCACATCTTCAAGTCTGATACCGGATGCCTGGACTACGAACATAGTCCCAAGCTCAGTCAAATCCTAACCATAGCATGTGAAATACGGCATGATAACATGGTAATTCAAGAACACTAGCAAGCATATTATAAAGCATAACATGAAGCATGTTAATAAACAAGTCACAAAGCATGTTCAAAAGCATGTTATAAAGCATTATGTAAATAGGGATACAAATACTTAAATTTCGTAGGCGAGTGGTTAGAGTGAACAACCACATGGAGAGTGTCATATGTGACTCTAAGGTAGCCGAGAATCCCATCTCAGCACCTACCTAAGATTCTAACACTTAAGCACTTACACTCACAAGTGAATTCACCAACACTTGGAATGCAATATTTCAACATACATGACGTATGCTAGGGAAGTGTGTACTAGGGTTGTCCCTTTACCAAACTAGTATTTTATACATATACATCATATTCATACAGCAATTAAACATGGCAATCACATCAGCAAATTTTATACGTATAGGGTACTTCCACGTATACCCAATTTCGACATACATAGTGTTTACAAAGGAACATAGATTTCGGCGATTCCTTTCGCCAAGCTAGTATTTTAATCATGTATTGTATAATCATACATTAAATAAATATGTCAAACATTATTCCAAAAGAAATACGTATACGGTATTTCTACAATACGTAATTTCAACATACGGCGCATTTACAAGGAAACATATATTTTGGCGATTCCTTTCGCCAAACTAGTAATTTACTCATATATTATATAATCATACATTAAATAAACATGTCAAACATTTATCCGAAAAAAATACGTATACGGTATTTCTACGTATACCTAGAATATGTGAAATTCCATATTTCACACCGTTAATCAAAACAGGAAACGGAAAGCACTTTGTACATGTGCAATTGCAAGCAGATCATGAATCTACCATTATCTGACATTGAAAGCGTTGAAAACCGTAACTTATACACTTAAAGTCCTCACCTTTGCCTTTGGAAACGAAACGAATCAGCAAGGGTAGTAGAACTTCCGTCTACGGGAGATTTCTAGCCTAAAGAGCGAAATCGGTTAGTCGGTACACATCCCACATCGATCCCACTTCAAATCAGACCTAGGGTTAGGGTTTCTTACCTTCAAATGGGATGGAAACCGCCGGGAAAGCGCCTAGAACAGGGCGGTGTAGGCCGAATAGCGGCAGGGAACAAAGAGAGGAAATTTCTCCCACATCTCCCTCACTTTCTCTCTCTTTTCTCTCTCTCAAATCCAAATTCGTATGGCTGGAATGGGAGAGGGTTTAAGGTCCTTTTATAGCCTAAAATATTCCAAAAATAGACTCAGGTTCAAGGGTTACTGCTAATATAGGATATTCGTCGCTTTTCCAGCTCAAAAGGGAGGTTCTGGTAGCCCTCTTTGAGCCAAACGTCAGACTTAAGCTCACCATCGATGGATCTATGTGGGATTACGTTTTTGACTTGATCAGATTCCCAGATCGCACGTGGCGGACCACTTTCGGTTCGACGGTCAGTGAGCCACGATCAGAAATTCCAAGTACATGTAAATGTTCCTGAAATTTTTCTTAATCCGAGGGTGTAATTTGGTCTGATTCTGACGGTCAGGTTGCTTAATACTGACGCGTCAACGAATGATGCCAGATCACTATTCCAGATATTTATTTTGGATGGGAATAGTGTTTTTCACACTCCCTCGCTCCGAACCGAAACGAATGGCCATGGAACATCGGATGGAGCTGATTTTTGAGATGATTGTTAAGCCCAGTGGGGCGGTCCTAGTTCCTTAGCTTCGGGTTAATCGGACTCCCGATGTGCGATCTAGACGTAATACGAAGTTTCGTTTCATTCCCGAGAGCAGACGGGAAATGAGTTTGGTTCTAAACTTTAGGGTAACCTAGCGCCAATGATTCTGCAACTTTTGGGTCTTGCAGATCGTATTTAAAGCGATCCTAACAGATTTCGTAGCTAATCTGGTTTCACACCTAGTTACTTTGTCTCATTTCTAAAGGATTTAGTCCTAAGTGAATTCTGGTCGAGGTGGTACTCAGGCCTTTGGAGTTTGTATATAAAGTGATCCAAGTTATACTACTTAGCTAGTTTAAGATAGTGTCTAGGGCGATGGTGCTTTGAAAAATTGAAAGCACAAGGTAGTGAAGGGTGGGATTTGTGAAGAAAATGGTTTAAGGAGCGATTTGAGGCTTTAATTGAGTTAAACCTGTGTTAGGATTGATCCATTGCCTAAGGACGTCTAATCCCAGGTTGGCAAAAATCCGGGGCGTTACAATCTACCCCCCTTAAAACAAAATTTCGTCCCCAAAATTGCCTAAGGGTGGTAAGGACAGATTTCTATTATTTTATTTGCCTAAGACTTATTGATTTCGAGTTCCTACGCGTGGTAGGGCATATACTAGTCTTGTTCCTTTTAGTCTACCCCCCTTAAAACTTGTTTCTTTATTCATTTCTCATACCCTGATAGTTCGCTACAATTTATTTCTGTACCTATTTGGAGTCTTGACGACAATTTCCACAATTTAGAGTAAGATAGTTGTTTTCATTGTTTGACCAACACGGAGAGACGTTTATGGTGGGCTTGATCCCGATACATCGATCATCTACCGAGCTAAGGTAGAAAGCTCATCGTATCCCTTCCGAATCCTAGTGGATCCTGGTCTTCTACTCGTCAGCAGTGAGTCTGTTGGTAGTCACACAGGATTGAGAATTGGGTCAAGCCGCGAATGCTTCGCAGTTGTATATTTCAGTAACTCCATAGTCCGATCACTCTCTAAGAGTAGGGAATGTCCATCATTGAAAGGTTCAAATTGTTTATTCTAAGGTTGCCCTTTAGGTCTTAGTTTAAGAGAGTCCTCGATATTATCTATGTCCCAGGGAAAGGGTGAATCAAATCTTACTAGATCATCCTAAAATGGTTTCATAGTAAAACTTGTTAGGGCTTCTATAATGTGCATATGTTAATGAGCACCGTTTCGATCCTGGGCCAGTGGGGTAGGGTCCACCATGCTTCCGCTGCGCCACCCAGATCAAAGAGGCGCAATAGGTAACCTAACTAGATTGGGATCATAATGTTCTACCCCCCCTTAAAACTTTATTTTCACCCTCAAGGCTCAATATTTATGTCCTGCTCCGTATATCGGAACAAGGTGTAGTTTAGGATCTATCCTTGACATGAAATGGGATGCGATCTCCCACTACATTGGTCTTCTTTTCATCAATGTTGTGTATGATGGCATTGATACCTATGGGGATCGAGAGGAGTTAAAAATGATGGGTAATGTGGTTGATGTCAGGGGCA
This sequence comes from Magnolia changhungtana, assembly GCA_030180095.1. Lineage (NCBI taxonomy): Eukaryota > Viridiplantae > Streptophyta > Magnoliopsida > Magnoliales > Magnoliaceae > Magnolia > Magnolia changhungtana. The sequence goes on from JASAUF010000662.1 coordinate 4,406,534, forward strand.
GGTGTGGGTTTGAGGCAAGATGCCCAATTCTACCAAGGGGTTTTTGTCGCGGTCCAGACTTATCCTATTTAATCATGTCTAGCTTAAGAGGCATGCTATCTTTCTACGTTCATAAGCACAATATGTATGCCGACATGGCATGTGATTTAGGACCTGATTCTTAACTACATCGTTGCTCACTTGGGAAATTCCTTAGGCCTAAAAGGAAATATTTCTATTGGCTATATATTCTCACACTTCTCAAAGACAAAGTTATAAACTTTTGGTTGTAAGTGGTCAAGCCAACACGGAAGAAAGTTGCGTAGTGGGTCTGAGCCGGATACATAGACCTTCTACCTCGCGAAGACAGAAAATCATCGTATCAGTCCTTAATCCTAGCTGATCCCGACCTTCTGCTTGATCAGAGCATAGGGTTCATTGGTCACTACCAGGATTGAGGATTCGATTCAAACCGCGAATACCTTGCTTATATGTAGTTTCTCTACTCCGTGTTCCCGGTTGTACTAAGTCCTTGAGAAGGAAATTTTAAGGGATGTATTAATTGGACCTAACATTGAATCCAAGGGATATATAGGTTTCCTCTAATCGTGAATAGTTTCTACGTCAAACAAGCTCCCTAAGAGTTACTAAGGAAGCCTAAAGTATTAAGGGGATTCAACAATGGAACGGGGTCTCGCTCCAACCTATTCAAGCCAATTAACTACGTCTATCACTCAATTATCTTAACATTGTTAGTCATTTACATTTCTTAGTCTAATCAGCAGCTTAGGCTCAACTTCTGAGCAGCGATAATCCACTAGTTGTAATCTCAAGTCTATGCTTATACACCAGATGATTTTATACCCTTTCTGAATAAAGAAATTATTTTATCGCCTAGGGTCAAAGTTGTCGGATTAGAATTGAGTTGTCTGTACTTGACGCTCGAGCATCTCACACATGCTCACACCAGCTAAGAAGATCCTGGGGTTTGTATTATTAATTTGTTGGATTTCCTATATGGTCAGGTCTGTCGAAAACTAGGAGTATCGCTCTAGGTCCAAAACTGTAAGGCCTATTTGTCAAACAACCATTTACTCCAAAAGCTTAGGCTATCAGAGTGTGGTGGGTTAATGTATGTCAAGGGACTTTATCACTCCAACACTATTTGACCAATGGTCTTAAGTTGTATTAAATGGGACCGCATTACTAATCCTACCTTGGGATTGGGTGTGACATGGTTGGTAGGAGGGTGGGAGGGGATTAAATTTTATAGGCCTTGGGAAATGAGCATGGTATTGGAAAACATAGGATACACCCAATCTAGGGGCCATAACCTACATACACATTTATTATTACTTTTACAATTCTATCCACCATAAACTTATCTAATGTAATTTGGCCGAACGGACCCTAAACGTCCTCAAACATCTAAAACATCCTACCAACTACTACACCTATCAACAGGAAAACATAACCACCCTAAGGTAGTAGCCCATGCAAACTACAAGACAACATATGGATGAGCTCGGATAGAGCCATGGAAAATGAGGATAACGGAAATGGGGGGCTGGAGTTTTTGGTTCTCCATGGACTTGAGCCTCAACAGGGATTGTAAAGGCCAAAAAGGTAGGGATGAAGAAGGTAAAAGGGAGAAATGAGATGGGTTTAAAGGTTGCACGAATTTGAGCTCCAAGTGAGGGGGGTGGGAGCTCACATGTGAAAGAGAGGGGAAGGGTAGGAGGTTAGGGCTGCTGTGATGGATGGGAGTGTGTGAATCATGGCCGAATATGGTGGAACGAAAGGTTGGAGAAAAGGTTTGAGGGAGAAAATCAGAAATAGAAGGGGAGGGTGTTTGGAAGGGATGAATGAGAGAGAGGGGGGCTCCAGCCCCCAAAATCCCAAACATCTGCCAAAATGGCACGTGCCAGGGGGTAGAGGGGGTCAGGCCGACCGACCCCATGCTCGGAAACTCGCCGGAAAGCTGACCGGACCGCGGTCCGCCGCCGGTGCCGCGGTGGCGCCGCGGTCGGGCTTGGCCGGAACCGCGCCGCCGTGGTGGGGCCCTGTTCATCATGCTCCCAGGGTGCCAAATGTACCCTGGTTCGATCTAGAGGCTTAGCGTATTAACGTGGAGGGGCCCCCGAATCCGATTCGCTCCATTTCGGGTAGTTTCGGGATAATCGGACATAACTTGCAATCCGGAATGAGTTATCTGATGTAAAATATATGAATTTGGGGTAGAACGAGCTAATGAAGCCAACTAACCCTGCTACGCTGGGTTGCATAGCCCGGAATTGTGAAAAACGCCTCCGATTGACAGTCATTTCCCTGTTTTAATTTCGTTTTACTAAAACAGTAATTTTTGTTTAGTTACTCTTCATCTGTTGGGGTTTAGGAGTTGCGCTCATCGTGTAACGAGCTTAGAATAACTAGGAGAATGGTTTGGTGAAGTCAAATAGGACACTTACTATTTTTGGCTAAAAGCCTTGCGCACTAGTAGACACCATGACCTTAGTAAGTCGCGAATGCTAGGAGTTTTAGTTGTAGTTTGTTTCTGATTTCTTTCCCATTGCTTGGTATTCCTATTTAAAGGGTTGTGAACTCATTTTTCTTCATTCATTAATCAATTTTGGATTTCTTAGAATTTATTTCTAGTTTCTGCTTTCTTTCCTCATGGATTCGAGAAGTCTCTGCAAGGAGTCCAGAGAAGTTCCGAGGATTCGGAGTAGTTATCCTCATCACGCCTATCCTATATTCTACCGATTGTCAACGGTTAGGGTGAGGTGGATTGTAATCTAGAATTATCTATAAACGACCTAGGAATATTTTAAGGTCGACCCGTGCGACCAAGGGTTAATACATACTCGATTTCGGCGTTCGTTTTCAGTGAACTAGCCGTTAGACGGAACAGGGATGTGTAAGACTGTTTCTACATTCCGTCGCTCCCTCCTAAGTCAGAGTGCGTTAGAGTGCGTAGTGTGACCATAACCCAGGTCTGGTTTAATCAAAATCATGCTCTGATACCATCTTGTAACGCCCTGAAAATCGGGGGTCGAGTAGTAACTCAACTCTCGAGTTCCATAACATCACTTATGCAACAAAATGAATGATGATTGAATGTTGACTGTATTAGAGTAGTGAACATGAGTGAGATTAAGCCAAAACAAAGATATCATACTCCGAGAGACAAGTTAATTTTGCAAGCGGAAGACTATGATAGATAGATAAAATATATAAACTACGATGAGTCTCCAGAGTATGATAACATTACCAGGTTAAATAAATACAAGTACAGTTATAAAATATACCAAATGTGTAAGTTTAATGTCTTCTATCCCCGCACCACGGCCGAAAATACGGACTGTGTCTTCGAGAGACTGTCGAGAGTTACGGATAGGAGAACTCCTCCTCATCACCATAGAAGTAGTCCGGCTCTGCTTCACAAGCATCGCCATCACCTGAAACTCAACAAATCTGTTTGGTGTGTACAACACCGTCCCGTAACGTGGGAGTGAGTAGCTAACTCAGTGGAACAATAAGGCATAAGTTAACATGTTATCGATGCAGTCAAGCAGTAATGATAAAGCAGTAAATCAAGCACTCCTAGTTACTCTGATTAATGCAAGTATGAATGCAGGTATGATGGATGCCCTCTCCGACATACTCCCTCATGCGACACCATCTCATGTTCGCGCATGCTTACATCCCACAGTGCTCCACATCTTCCAGGCACATGCGATGCATGATGAGCATGATTACCGAGTTTTTAATTAGTCCATTTCAAACAGCAGGATTGGGAAACTAAGGTACCTCCCTTGTATCATTTCCAAACATGATCCAATCTAGGGTCGTCAGTCCTAGTTAATATCAGACGATGGTGTGTTTTCTAGGTCACTGCAGAGGCTGTGGCTGTTACGCACAAAGGTTGCACCACTCCCCCATCACCCCTTAAACGATTCATCACTATACAACTATAAAGAAACAGGCCTAGTTCATACTCTATATATCGCGGCGAACCCTAAGGCACGCTGCAACTTCAGAATATGCTCGCGGTCACTACAAAGGGGTGCTGTGGCCGAAATTGGCATTACGCACAAAGGTTGCACCACTCCCCCATCACCTTATCAATGTAGGCGACGTGGCGCGAATATAGTGTCCCATACCACCATAATCGGCTCACGAGTTGAGTTGCTCCTTTGGTCACTACGGGAGGCACGTAGCCCAGCCAGAGGCCGACAGCTCGACCACGGTGTCCCATACCACCATGCCCGGCTCATGAGTCTTAGCGGATCGAGGTACCATGGTTAACAGGATTATCACTGGTAAGTTTGGTACCCTAGGTTCAAGCATTAGCGACCAAACATGGTGAACATACATAAGACACACGGTTTACTTGACGTGTTCGGCTAGCTCGAGCGCACAACAAGTTGGGCGATATGAGGCGCAGAAGCACCTCGTGTGGCCAACCACTATCGTCAACCGAAGTACGACACGGGTTCACCAACACATCATGCGTGGCGGAACGAATCCCAACCACATCTTCAAGTCTGATACCGGATGCCTGGACTACGAACATAGTCCCAAGCTCAGTCAAATCCTAACCATAGCATGTGAAATACGGCATGATAACATGGTAATTCAAGAACACTAGCAAGCATATTATAAAGCATAACATGAAGCATGTTAATAAACAAGTCACAAAGCATGTTCAAAAGCATGTTATAAAGCATTATGTAAATAGGGATACAAATACTTAAATTTCGTAGGCGAGTGGTTAGAGTGAACAACCACATGGAGAGTGTCATATGTGACTCTAAGGTAGCCGAGAATCCCATCTCAGCACCTACCTAAGATTCTAACACTTAAGCACTTACACTCACAAGTGAATTCACCAACACTTGGAATGCAATATTTCAACATACATGACGTATGCTAGGGAAGTGTGTACTAGGGTTGTCCCTTTACCAAACTAGTATTTTATACATATACATCATATTCATACAAAGAATTAAACATGGCAATCACATCAGCAAATTTTATACGTATAGGGTACTTCCACGTATACCCAATTTCGACATACATAGTGTTTACAAAGGAACATAGATTTCGGCGATTCCTTTCGCCAAGCTAGTATTTTAATCATGTATTGTATAATCATACATTAAATAAATATGTCAAACATTATTCCAAAAGAAATACGTATACGGTATTTCTACAATACGTAATTTCAACATACGGCGCATTTACAAGGAAACATATATTTTGGCGATTCCTTTCGCCAAACTAGTAATTTACTCATATATTATATAATCATACATTAAATAAACATGTCAAACATTTATCCGAAAAAAATACGTATACGGTATTTCTACGTATACCTAGAATATGTGAAATTCCATATTTCACACCGTTAATCAAAACAGGAAACGGAAAGCACTTTGTACATGTGCAATTGCAAGCAGATCATGAATCTACCATTATCTGACATTGAAAGCGTTGAAAACCGTAACTTATACACTTAAAGTCCTCACCTTTGCCTTTGGAAACGAAACGAATCAGCAAGGGTAGTAGAACTTCCGTCTACGGGAGATTTCTAGCCTAAAGAGCGGAATCGGTTAGTCGGTACACATCCCACATCGATCCCACTTCAAATCAGACCTAGGGTTAGGGTTTCTTACCTTCAAATGGGATGGAAACCGCCGGGAAAGCGCCTAGAACAGGGCGGTGTAGGCCGAATAGCGGCAGGGAACAGCAGTAGGGAATTTCTCCCACATCTCCCTCACTTTCTCTCTCTTTTCTCTCTCTCAAATCCAAATTCATATGGCTGGAATGGGAGAGGGTTTAAGGTCCTTTTATAGCCTAAAATATTTCAAAAATAGACTCAGGTTCAAGGGTTACTGCTAATATAGGATATTCGTCGCTTTTCCAGCTCAAAAGGGAGGTTCTGGTAGCCCTCTTTGAGCCAAACGTCAGACTTAAGCTCACCATCGATGGATCTACGTGGGATTACGTTTTTGACTTGATCAGATTCCCAGATCGCACGTGGCGGACCACTTTCGGTTCGACGGTCAGTGGGCCACGATCCGAAATTCCAAGTACATGTAAATGTTCCTGAAATTTTTCTTAATCCGAGGGTGTAATTTGGTCTGATTCTGACGGTCAGGTTGCTTAATACTGACGCGTCAATGAATGATGCCAGATCACTATTCCGGATATTTATTTTGGATGGGAATAGTGTTTTTCACCTCCGCTCCGAACCGAAACGAATGGCCATGGAACATCGGATGGAGCTGATTTTGAGATGATTGTTAAGCCCGGTGGGGCGGTCCTAGTTCCTTAGCTTCGGGTTAATCGGACTCCCGATGTGCGATCTAGACGTAATCGAAGTTTCGTTTCATTCCCGAGAGCAGACGGAAATGAGTTTGGTTCTAAACTTTAGGGTAACCTAGCGCCAATGATTCTGCAACTTTTGGGTCTTGCAGATCGTATTTAAAGCGATCCTAACAGATTTCGTAGCTAATCTGATTTCACACCTAGTTACTTTGTCTCATTTCTAAAGGATTTAGTCCTAAGTGAATTAGGTCGAGGTGGTACTGTGCCTTTGGAGTTTGTATATAAAGTGATCCAAGTTATACTACTTAGCTAGTTTAAGATAGTGTCTAGGGCGATGGTGCTTTGAAAAATTGAAAGCACAAGGTAGTGAAGGGTGGGATTTGTGAAGAAAATGGTTTAAGGAGCGATTTGAGGCTTTAATTGAGCGTTTAAGAAGTTAAACCTGTGTTAGGATTGATCCATTGCCTAAGGACGTCTAATCCCAGGTTGGCAAAAATCCGGGGCGTTACAATCTACCCCCCTTAAAACAAAATTTCGTCCCCGAAATTGCCTAAGGGTGGTAAGGACAGATTTCTATTATTTCATTTGCCTAAGACTTATTGATTTCGAGTTCCTACGCGTGGTAGGGCATATACTAGTCTTGTTCCTTTTAGTCTACCCCCCTTAAAACTTGTTTCTTTATTCATTTCTCATACCCTGATAGTTCGCTACAATTTATTTCTGTACCTATTTGGAGTCTTGACGACAATTCCTACAATTTAGAGTAAGATAGTTGTTTTCATTGTTTGACCAACACGGAGAGACGTTTATGGTGGGCTTGATCCCGATACATCGATCATCTACCGAGCTAAGGTAGAAAGCTCATCGTATCCCTTCCGAATCCTAGTGGATCCTGGTCTTCTACTCGTCAGCAGTGAGTCTGTTGGTAGTCACACAGGATTGAGAATTGGGTCAAGCCGCGAATGCTTCGCAGTTGTATATTTCAGTAACTCCATAGTCCGATCACTCTCTAAGAGTAGGGAATGTCCATCATTGAAAGGTTCAAATTGTTTATTCTAAGGTTGCCCTTTAGGTCTTAGTCTAAGAGAGTCCTCGATATTATCTATGTCCCAGGGAAAGGGTGAATCAAATCTTACTAGATCATCCTAAAATGGTTTCATAGTAAAACTTGTTAGGGCTTCTATAATGTGCATATGTTAACGAGCACCGTTTCGATGGCATGACTAGGCCGATCGTGGGCCACCCGTACAGCCATAGACCGGTCCCAAATCTTAGATATCTAACACGTGTAAGTCCTTGGACGGTTCTACCCAAATATTCTCATCTCTTTGCATAGGCTTAAAATCCTATATGGTTATGCTTAGACGGGTCCCATGAGCCGAATGAATGGTTTGGATCATTCAGAAAATGCTCATGGTGGGCCACTTTGGAGGTTAAAAGCCATCAGATTCAAAATGGCTATTGGTGGGAGAAATCCGCCTCTTTGCCGTTTGGCTCAGTCAAGGGCTGTTTGACTGAGCCCATTGTTCCAGTGCACGTCATGCATGAGCCCACTAAATGCACTAGCACACTATGTAGGCCCACTCATGATGTTGAGGATGAATCCAAGCCGGGCATTCTTCTTAGGAGTCCCACTTAGGCGCCTCGGCCTAGTTTGGGGTGGAACTGAGGTCCGGGGTGGACCATATCACACATCCCCATCCTTCATTGGTTAATACGCCCTGATCTAAGGGTTGGATTGGTTTGAAATTTGGTTTTAACAGTTAATTGGGGTTTTAGGTCATGATGAGGGTTTGGTTGACCACTAACTAACCCTCAAGAGTCGATTGTAAATGCGTTATGCCAATATTCTTTGATCAGGTGATCTATAATGGCTTTAACTTGAAGCGTTTAGTTAAGCTTACCCTCCTTACTATTGTAGGGTTCATTTCAGCTCCTATACACTCTGATGGATGGCCTTAATGTTGACTGGAAGTCCCATCCTACACATGTTAAGTTCAAGTCGTTTAGTTAATCGATCTTGGTCCCCATAGACGTAGGTTTAAGAGGTAACACCCATGTACCAGTGGTATGGGGTGTTACATAGGTATTTCCTAAATAGAAAATGATAGTTAACAGTGAGTTGCTACCGAGTTGACTCATTTGAAAAACCAGATGAGTCAACTCATAGTCGAGTTGGGAGGAGATTTACTTGCAGCTGCTGGGTTTTGTAGCTTCATATCTAGGTGGAAGTTGTCTTCCATTGTCAGCAAAATAGAAACTCAAGTCACAGCTCTAATAATTGACTGAGTTAAAATCTGGCTTGGATATTGAGTCAACTCGTTAACGAGTTGCTTGAGATGGAGCTCACAGGGGTTTTTCAGGCGTCATACCTGATCAAGGAGTGGTTACTCTTCAAGTTGAGCTGTTATGAACGGTACCTGTTGCAGATCATTTTGAGATTTCAGTAAGATGTTGTTGAGTTAACTCATTACAAACGGTTTGCAGGGGAGTTCGCTGGAAACGGTTTTGAGCTATACCTGTCACAAGAAGTGGTCTTATATGATGGTATAAAGGAGTTTGATTCAGTCCTAGCACGAGTCAGACTTCATCAGAGTGCTGATCTTGGGAGGTGACCAGCCTCGTGGATTCGTCCAAGCTTCAGAAGTTCAGGTTGGGACAATCGGGTTAGAATGAGTTAGAGCCAATCTGACCCGATTCTAGAGGTACGTTGGTGGAGCAGCAGCTGAGTGAGGGCGTTCTCAGTTGTTGAAGATGGTGAGATGAGTTGCACCTGCTCCAAACCGATGACTCGATTGCGGACTCAGTTCAAGTAGGATTTTGACATCCCTTGGAGCGTTTGGACGAATTGCGAGCTTGTAAGAGTTGGTTCGGTCTAGCCGTTTCAGGGAAAATGACCTTGCCACTGCTTGGAACTCTCACTGCAACTTGGTAGTGCTAAGTTGGGAGAAGTCGCAGAGGTGGACGATGGCAGCCGGGCTGGGAAGATCGAACAGCAGCTGGAAACTCGTTCCAATAGTTGGTTCTCTCTCTCATACTCTCTCTCCATTCTTCTTTCTCTGTCACTATCTCCTTCCTCTCTCTCAGGTTTCTCTCAGAAGCTGGACGACTTGAGCTGAGTCGAGTTGCTACCAGGCATGCAACTTCGCTCCAGTGACATCCGAACTCTCACTTTCTCTCTTACTATTTTCTTTCTTTTCTTCCTACCTTGGGATTCGCCTTAACACACGGCTGTTTATAGCCTCTCTTCTTCTGGAAATATCTATTGCTAATTGTAGGGATTAGCGTCCTCTTAATGCAATGACGTTGAGAGAAACCCATCATTAGGGTTTTCTCACTCATCTGACTGTATGCATGGACCCTCAAAATTGTCCCTGAAGGACTTTGGGGGGTGGGCCACACGATGAACGGTTTGGATGTGTGAAAGGTTTAACCTTATAGGGTATGGGTTAACCGGCCAGATTGGAGAAGATGATTGGCTGATAATGGTGATTTCGTATGGGATGGGTGATTCAATGATCCGGGATGTTCTGATGGTCTTGTGGGGTCCATTACACGGTGATGGATGGACAGTTGGTGATGCTTCTTTCTAAAACGTGGGTGGTCCGAGATATGGTTGCAACTAGCCGATATCTTAGCTTCCTTACGAGATTTTCCAGACAACCCTAGTTCAGACATCTCAGATTGCTCGGACGAAGCTTTCAAAAGACTGCGATCGGCTGAGATTCGCCCTTCCTCAATAAGGGAAGATTCTTTCCTCTTTCCGTCGGGTAGGGGTGCATTTTTGGAAATAGTAGGACTGACGGGGCTCTTACTGCGCGCGTGGTTTCCAACTGACGGTTTCCAACGGTCGAATTCGCCAGCGCGGTTGCATATGTGGCTTTACTCTCCTCGTCAGCATTCTACTTTCATAATGTTTGACCAGTCGCTGCCCGAGGTTGCGTATGTGACTTCTCACCGTGGATCCAACCGTGGTTAGGGTCGGTGGGTCCCACTGATCATGATGGACAGTCTGGATCACAGAAACGTTCCTTAATGGTGGGCCGTTTCACGATGACAGTCGGACGACTGTATTTGAAATGGGAGCGCGGCGGGAGATCTGGTAAAAAATCTAACTTTTTGAATTTGTATCGGGTCAAACTCTGTTTGACCGAGCATTTGTTTCCATGTACGTCGTGTGTACATGGGTCTGTGCACACATAACAATTCAAAAGTGGGGCCCACACAGTCCTTCGAGAAATCCGAACCATTAGATCTCTTAAAGTGTCTCGTGTAAACACTTTGACGGTGGATTTAGGGTATTAGGTGGGCTGATTTGATCGTCTAATGTCTAGTGAGGTTAGCCATTTAATTTCTATTAAAAAAATTTTTAGGACTTAAATATGAGTTGTTACAGCTAGACAGTTAACATCGCTCTTCTTTATGATTCCATTTACGAATATATTTCTCTCTACGTGACCATCTCGAGGCAACGCCTTGATATAATAACGACAATAATATTCAATAGCTCCCATAACACATGCAGACTCTGCAATTACAGTTATTGCAACCACTATTTCATTTTCATCCCAATCACTACTGGATGATTGCTCTCAGCTAGAGTCACCACTATGAGACCCCATTGGACAAATGGGGAGCTAACCTGTTATTCTTTATAGTTATTTTCTATTAAGCAGTGCAAATGACATCATAATCCCAAATGTACTGCAAGGCACGAAAAGACAGTCAAGGCTTTTATAAATCACATTATATGATTCTTAACATGATTGACATAAAATAATAGATCTATGTACGGAGAACATTTCAAAGTGACAAAGTCAGATATAGCACATGATACAACCGATAATAGTAGAATCATTATTAAGAGGCATTTATCACTAACATAGCATAAATATTCCTTGGTTTGAAAGAAGAGCATATTAGTAATATCTTCAAGCTTTTAGGATAGGCTTAACGTTAAATTACGCACCTACGAAGGGTGATTTCAGGAAAACTGTTAATTAGTATCAGGATCAGCACCTGTGCGAGACTTATCTGCACCAGTGGGCTATAATCAGACCTCATTATTAAAGATATAAAAGTATAATATGGAAGTTTAGAATGGACATGATACAGGAGTCATTTTACAATACAGGGTAAAGCTAAGAAATGATATGAAAGTCTTTCAAACATCCACATAAACACTGAAGATTCATGAAAACATAAAATATAACCACAACAAACCATGATTTCATCATGCATAATATGCTAGTTTTCAGAAGAAGGATGATACTTTCAAACTCATGGAAACTTGAAAATGGAGTATTACCTTCGGCGTGAAGGAGTAGTTGTAAAATCAAATCATAAAGATTTTTTTTTTTTTTTTTCAGAAAAGCGATTAATGTGGAAGATGAAGGCAGGTCATAGATTTCTTTTATAGCCATTCCCGAAATGGTTCTGACGATATATAGAGATCATTTACCCCACTCTGGATGACATGCACAGGTCATGTCTGGAGGTGATTCCATCCCACGGATACACTGCAGATACGCAGAGTTATCAATTAGATACACCTGCAAAGAAAATCGCCGCTTGAGTGTATCGCGTGGGATCCCATCTTCGTAGGTTATATGAGAAAGTTGATGGTTACTCTCCTACGATATTCATCCAGTGGGTAGAGTTATTTCATAGAGTATTCAGACGTAAAGAGAAGGTACATAGAGGAGATAAAATCCACTCATGTAAAAGATGGATACTGTTACCATGAATCTAGTGATCACGTTTTAAATCCAAACTACAAAGGAAATAATACTCGTTACTTGGCTTTTCTGAGTCTATCAGAATAAGTTCTAATGGGTGAATAAAGGATGGAATAATGCAAGGTTCACACAGAGTCTAAGGATATGACGTCTTCATCTTCGTCGAGGAGGAAGATGCAAACATGATTGCGAACATCTCAGATCTGATGGTAGAAGGACGATCTTCACTGTCACAGTCTGTGAAGACGAAGAGATAGTTTGAAGGAGGGAGTAACTATGAAAAAAGGACCACAGAACCATCTGTGGTTAGAGTTGTTTTTTTTCTTTCACTCTGGCGATGCAGTGCAATGAAAGCATTGCACTACTCGATGCTCTCTGTACTAACAGCGGAGACGCGTCTAGTTGTAAAAGTGGTTCGATGACGTACTCGAGAGGGACGTGGACGGCAGATTTGAATTCTATTTCAAACACACGAAATGTAATATTTTTAATATAAAACAATCCCATACGATTTGGGCCGTTAATCCAAACACGCCCTTAAAGGCCACTATAAGGGTTCGTCACTTAGTATAGGCCAACAACTCGGCATAATATCCCATATCACCATTTTCAACGGGAAATCTAACAAATATGATGTTTTAAAGGTGATCTCTTTAACTTGTGGCCAATCATTGTTCAATAAGTGGAACTTACCATTGCAAGGTTGTACGAATAAAATCCATCAAAGCCACATATGGTGATTATTCCATAAAAGCCGCAATGGGCAAATATTCAATTCAAGGATGTGATAGAAAAGGATTTTCTCTAAAAGCCACGTAGGTATAAAGGTTTTACAAGATGGTAAGTCCACAACCAAGGATTTTCATTTAATCTAATAGATAAAATGGCCACTAGTTTGAAGACCTCCAGAAGCAACATCAAGTCATCGCAAGTAGTGAAACGAGTCACGTACAATCTCAATAGCACTTACTGTAACACCTTGAATATTCAGGACCCGAGTATACGACTCGTTTCCTAAAAACCTGAGTGTTAACCTTAAAGGATGGTCAAAGTTGAGTATATATTTTTTTTTGTTCAACTATCGGAGTAAGTAGATGAGCGTAGAATGGACAAATCAACATAAATGAATTTTCATTTACATTTGAAATATACAAGAGCTGCCCATGATGACTTATACAAACCAATGCCCTCATTCTTACAATTACAAAATGAAATAATATTACATGTGAAATAAAGTAAATTACAATAATTTAGGATATGAAATCCTGTAGCAACCCTTAGCAATTATAATCATGCATCCCTGTCAAATATAACTTGCACCTCGTCAATATAAACATGAATTTCACCTGGGCCACCTATGCTACCTGTACGGTTATATATTTGATGGATGAGTGGCCAACTCAGTGTGAATTTCTCTCAAGATTACACACCGCTGTATTAGGTAAGAAATAGTATAAAACATCCAGACAACCAAAATAATGTAAATACAGTCTTACTAGATGCATGGATGCGTGAATACAATCATCGAACCTGGGGAACATTATCCAGTTGGGTCACCTATGCAATCATCGACCTGGGTAAAACATCCAGACGGTCCAAGCCCTGGGTAAAACATCTAGACAGGCATATGACTGGTCATTAGCGCAACATTCGGCGTGATCGTGGGGCATGATGATTCGAGCCATCATCATAAATCGAATAACTGGTCATTAGCTCAACATTCAGCGTAATTGCCGAGCATAATGATCCACGCTATCATAAATATGCCATGTATGTATGATTAGCCAAGTCATTATTAGTCCATTTACAAATAGCCAGTTTAAATAAGCTCAAAGGTCACTACGGGGAGCGTATAGCCCAGCGTAGGCCGATAGCTCGGGCATAGGTCCCATACCACCATCTCCGGCTCATGAGACTACCACCTTAGGATGTTTAATGGTACTCCGTCGACTAGTGGACAATCATGTTACAATGTATGGGGCTTACCAGCACATGGTTGCACTGTATAAATTATCGAACCCATCTAGGGCAAATACCAAAACAAAACCACGTAGGGCGAGTATCAAAATATGCCACATAGGGCCGATATCAAAACCATACAATAAAGACCATCCTTGAAAACCATTGGGCACAACAACCCTGGATGGTAGTCCCACATCAATGATCCATCTAGACCACCACTCAATAACCACCAAGTTGAAGGTCCATTCCGATCACAATTAGTCAAGTTACATCCCAAGTATGGGTGTACATTCATATGTGAGAATTTTCCACTAATGTACTAGTTTAAGTTCCATAAGCAATCCACAAAAAAAATCCATAAACATGAACAATTATACAGGATAATTATAAAGCATGTAATACAACAATTCAATTTCCACTAGCTAACACATGTGATTATAAAGGGAGATATCAACTATGAATTTAAATAAAGACTATAACTTAAGCTAATGAGAGGATGGAAAGCTCAAGGGGAAGAATCATCACCTGGTTTGTCGACTCGCCTTTTAATGTCATTAGGAAGTGCACACGCCCTTAGACTTGGGTCCTATAATAAGTTATGAGATTGTACCATTAGATCCAAACTTATGTTCACCATTTTATGTTTAAAGTATTGTCCTAGGGTTTAAATTTCTTAGGGTTTTGATGCAAGACTAGGGTTTCCGCCCTAGGGTTTAGCCCTAGACTTAGATTCTAGGATTTGAATTGTGGTGGGTGTACACTACATTACAATGATAATAAATACTAAGATCTACCATTAAGGATACTATTTATGAGAGTTAAATAAAATACTAGTAGTTGATAATTATAATTTTGTTCATAGTATCTAGTTTCAACATAAATGACCTAATAATTCCTACTCATATACAATATCAGAAATCTCCATAATAAGGGTGATGACAATAGTGAAAAAAGCCTAAATATTAGAGAATAAACTCATCAACATAATTCTCATCCTGAGAAAGAAAGTGAACCAACTCGAATGGTCAAATTCAAGTTTGATACACTATCTACGGTTAGGATCATAACCTGTGATTTAGGTTACTTAGATTCAGAGTGTATCTACTAATATAGTTTTAGGCTTCGCCTTAGAGTTTGAAATCAAATTTCTATAATTAATTAAAAATAATATTAACGGTGGAGTAATGATAAATACTAATCATTGGTTAATACTATCAACACTGATTTAAAATAATTAATCTACTAATGATAACGTAATGCTAATTGTCAATAGCTAGTTTTCATAATCACTAACACTAGCAAAAATTAACCCACTAATGGTTAACCACAACTAAGTGGGCTTTAGGGATTTACCCAACTCATGAACTTGGGCTCAACCCTATGCAAATTGGGCCCAGACCGAGGCTTGAACTGGGCCTAGTTTGGCCATCCTGAATTATACAATCAAGGCCCAAAAACTGGGCTGGATTGGGCCCTGCTCGGTCCAGCCCACTGCTGCTTAAGTGCGGCCCGCATTGTAAGGTTGAGTGTGGCCCACTAGTATCATGCAGGGTGCGGTCCACCGGGTGGCCTGCTAAAATTTGTGGTGAGGCCCACTGTGTGGCCTGCTGAATCCAGGCCCAGATTGTGGTCCGACCAAGCTGACCTCGGCCCAACGCCTCTAGGATGGAACTGGGTCACTCTCAGCCCGATTTGGAGGCTGTTTTTGGCTCAAAGCACACACCAGCTGAGGGTTAATTTTTTGGCCAGTTGAAGGCCATTTTTTAGTGCAGTTTACGACCCAAACCCTAGCTCAGCTCAAGGGCTGCATCTGCCTACATCTCAGCCCATTTCGGTGGCTGAGACCCAACCTATGGATGGTCCAAAGACGAGCTCGGTCTACGCAGGTTTTGCCTATGTATTAGACGACTGTAACAACATCCACCATTTCAGCTGCGCAAGATGCCATCGCTGCTGTCCGAAGCTGAACTTGGGCCGGATCAGTATGCATACAGGAAGCCCCGGCTCAGCTCAGAGCTTTCTGTTTGGAATCTAGATCGGCCTAGCACTTTTACTAGACGATTCTAGCCATCTGATGAAATGGGCACTAGCGACCAGTGACCCCTTCATCACTCGTTTTCTTCGCTGATGTAGCTAACAGAGGTGTGGCGCACGACCTTAGCTGAGCTTTGATTTTGTTGGGTCGGACCAGCAAGTACCCAACTGCTGAATAGTAGTGGCTCTGATCTGATGGATCTTCCCTGATCCCACTGCTCTCGGATGGTCTGCATACACCCATAAGAGCTAATGGATGCTTGAAAATGAAGCTCCAGGGGTGTTTTACGGGTGGTCTCGAAGGTAGAAAGGGGGCTGCCGTTAATGGCAGATCGGAGGGGGGCTTCGTTCCTTCGATCTAGAGGCACTGGACAATTGATTCAGCTCAAGGGAGCTTGTGTACGTGGATTTTCGAAGGTTGAGTGGAGCTAGGACGGTGGGTTCATATTGGAGGAAGAAATGGTTGTTCCCTCCCTCTCATTCTTTTTTTTTTCTTTTCTTTCCTAAAAACCTAACTTTGAAGGCAAGGATCGGTTCTCCATGGATGGCTAAGATAAGCAGATCTGGCCTTACATGGATCGTTGAGCTAGAAGAAAGGAAAGGAGCAAGTAGTTTCATTTTCGAAAACTAGTGCTTGTAGGGCCAGTTTGTGCTCAGAATCGTGTGCAATCGCGTGTGACATTATGAGTGGGGCCTACGTGTTTTTGGACGAGGCAATCCGGCCAACACGATGGACGGTTTAGATCACCCAGTTGGGTGATCATGGTGGGCCATGAATGGTCCTAAACGGTCATCCGACCGTTTGCTGTGAACATGAGAGAGAGAGAAATCTTTCTCTTTTAAGTAAAGGGAAATTGACCATACTCATCTCGAAGTTTTGGTCAATTACCTCGATCGCTACGACACTCCATATATTCCTCAAAGGGCCTTCTGACAGCTTTTGAAACTTCTTTCAGACGAAAATGCCCCTGACCTTGGTTAAGGACTTGTACGGACCTGACATGAAGTAAAAGTCACCCGCTGCCTTAACCCCCTAGAAACGGATGGATCGGCTACTTCCCGGGACATCGTCCAATGGCTGGCGCACGATGCTCTGTGGGCTCCACAACCAAGTACGTGTTTCATCCATGCCGTCCATATATTTCTATGGATCATTTGATTGCACGAGACTAAAAATGAGCATGATACAATCACGACGGGCCTAGGGGGATTTTAATAGTGGTCCACTGGAGAGTTCTATCACTCTCCTTTTCCGTTTCAAGCCATAAAATGATATTTTAAATCGGAGGAACGGACTGGACGAAGCACATACATCATGCTGGGGCCCACAGACCACCGATCACCTAAACCGCGAGTTTTGAAAAGGGCAAATGTCGCACTTATGTACATTAAAAAGACCCTCTCCTTCCTTTTCTCTTGTTTTCTTAGAGAAGTTAAGATCCAGGGACCAAACGGATAGAGAGCGACGTTGTTTCTCCTCGTTGTTTCGCTCGTCTGAACCCTCTTCCACTACGAGGTTAGTATTTTATTCTATTTCAACTGCGGGTAGGCATCTGCCAAGGTGAAGGAAGGACAGAGTTAAGAAGCCCAGGTACTTTGGTGGTCACGCGAAAGGGAGCCAAACCGTAAAAATGTATTTATCTGCTCTTTCATTCAAAATAATGGAGCAGATAATCGAAGAAACCATAGAATCCCTATCACGTTCTTCCTTTACTAGTGATCCCTTCTCCTTCCTCAGGACATTCACGATCTGCGTAAAGCTCAACAGCCTCCACTGGAAGTTCTGAAGATAACTTCCAAACTCCTCCAACTCGACAATTTCAACAGGCACCTAGCCATTGGAAAAAGGTTAGCTACTTCCATTTCCTTCTGCCCTGTGCGTAGCAGCTCTTGCGTTTCTTCTGACCTGTCCATTCCATTTCCTGCTGCTTACCTCCGACTGTCGCTTTGAATCAGAAGGAAAGGGTCGTAGTTTTTGACCACCAAAAATGAGAGTGATGAGGATGATAATATCTCCATTTGCAAACTAAGGTGGAAGAAACTTGCAGAGTCTTGGCTTGCATGCCGAGCTTCTCTTCTGAAAGTCACTGTATTATATGGGTCATGATTGTCATGTTATATGGATTGTAGTTATCATGGATTGTTTGTTTAATTTTATAATGGATCATGATGTTGAGGTTATATGGGTCAAGCATAGCTTGCCCCAGTTTAGCCGCCCACGTATTGTCCTCCTCCGCCCGTTGAAGATGAGCCTTTTGAAATAGCGGTGAAGACCGCTTGAGTTGAAGAGGGAATATGCCAATATGTCCTAGAGGAGGGTTAATAGGACTTTTAAAAGTTTTGATGATTTATTTAAGATCCTATTTCACTAATCCTTTTAAATATACAATTATCAGGATTACTCAAATGTAACTCTACTGGCTTCCAAGCCTGGTAGAGGATCCAATCATAAACTGCTTAAAGAGTTAACAATATAAAGTCAAGTTCATGATGGATATGACTGTGTAAGTGTGTGAGAAGTGATCAGATATTCAGATATGAAAATATTAATGTAAATCACTTAATCAACATAACAATCTCAAACACAGTCATTTTATGGTGGTTCGACGATAAGTCTACTCCACTCCCAGCTGCTGCACTCAACCCTTGAGTGTACCGGATTTCATTAAGGAGGTTTCCTACGGTTCACCTCAAACATAAGGTTTTAATCAGGTTCACCTTCAACCTTTACATGGAGGTTTCTACTCGGCTCACCTCTAACCCTAGATTTTTACTGGTTCACTCCTAACCAGGTGTTTATGCTCTCCATAGAGCAAGGGTCCACACAACGCACCTGGGAGTTTTACTGGTTCACTCCTAACCAGATGTTTATGCTCTCCACAGAGCAAGGGTCCACACAATGCACCTACCACGTACACTCCCGCCGGAGGCCTCCTTGAGGACTTTAAAGGGTAAGAACCATTTAAGACCCAATCCTAGAAAGGAATGATCGCAAGTGTCCTCTTGGACTCTAGATACTTACAGATAAGTTGATGAGTCCCGTTAAGCACAATGCCGAAGATCTCCTCCTCCTTGTTGACGAAGAGTCTTCTGCTTCCTTGATCCATAATACAAAAGATATACCAAGACTAGGCTTAGGGTTGGGTCAAGGTTAAGATGGAATCCTACTCTCTAAAGGTTTACCTATAAGGAAGGTAGAGTAGTTTCAATCTTATGCATTTAAGGCATCCCAGCTTAATGATTTGCCATTAAGGTAGTAGCTGAAGGATCCTTGAATGCGGAAGTTCATTCTCCAATCCACTCTATTGAATATCAATGATGAGGGTGGATTAAAGGATGAACTCCCTCGAGAGAAAGGGCTTAGGGTATAAGATGTAAGTTAAAACACACAAAAGCTCTCTCTTCTCTCTTATAGCAACAAAAGACAAGTCCTCTATATATAGGCAAAAAGCTCCAACGGATATAAAACGGTCACATTTATGACAAAGTTTGATATCATCGAGCAGGTTCGATATCATCGAGCGTATACTCCTGATAGAATCGATGGTTTGCTCGATGACTCGGACTCGATGTCATACGCTTTTAAAACTTCTTGCCAATTGGTTGATGAATCGAGACCATTTCGAACTCTGATTCCATTGAGGACAGGATCGATCCATCAACATTTTAAAAAATGAGAGAGGCTTGACTTTGAAATATTTCAGAATTTCAAGATTGATCGGGGAACCATCGAGATCATTGGAATTTGAATGTTGATGATATCAAGATTAGAGTCGAGGCATCGATAATTCCAGCTGATTTATCTTGAGCTTGCTGGACAATTTATGGCTTTGTTCAATGCAATTGATCTGGTGTCGATATCATCGATATTTGAATATCGATTCTATCGAAGGGCCCCCGATCATAGTTAAGAACAACCTGAAATATCTGTTGTAAGATATGTGCGCCCATGATCGATATCATCGATGGACTTCAGATGTTATTGACATTTGAATTCAGATCATATCGGAAGAGCATCGATGCTATCGAAGACTTTTGAGATTTTCTTTAAAAAATAGGCACCGAAAAACTATCTGTCGATCTTATCAAGCCACTCTTGATCGACTCAAGATTTGAATATTGATGATATCGATAGGTATATCGATATATTGATAATTCGTCTAGATATGTTATGAAGTTGCTGGACATATTTGTACTTATATTGATGATATCGATATGTGTATCGATACATCGCTAAATCTATCCAAATGAATATTTAGTTGCTGGACACTTTTGGTCCTCTCATCGATAATATTGTTAAGGTATCGAGGACATCGACAGAATAGGTCGATCATATCGAGGGTGTTTCGATAAGATCGACAAGGCAAGAAAAATATAGAGATTTTCCTATTTTGAAAAAGTTTTCTCACCTCAAAAACCCTAAGATGTTTATCTTGTTTTAAGGGTTTTAATCACCTGGTGTTTTAGGACATGGGATGTGAGGCTATGATTTACCTATTGTGAGCTTCCACACATCTGGTTGAGGCAGACGCTTGAAATAATCTTCCAATCAAGTTCTGTAGCCAGTCTAACTTACCATTCACGTAACTTGACAAACCAAGGCACAAGTAGGTGCACTTTCACCTTTGTGGTTGTCAGTTCAGACTTAGCCGATTCCAAATGAGACTGAATAGGCCTTCTCTAGGAGTATCATGTCCCTTAGTTGGCCTTCTCCTACCAGGCCCTTCAGATTGTCTTGTTCCTCGGCAGAAGTCTTCAGGAGCTCTTCCAGCCTGGCGTTCTCCTTTCAATCTTAGTCATCACCTTTAGCCTCTCCCAAATTAATAGTAACATCGGCTGCGCCTGAGAAAGAAAAGAGCTAGAAAGTATAATTCGACAATCAGAGCCAACATATTGATTAACCTTGAGAGCTTACCGTATAACAGACCAAGGCATAGTTGTTGATGAACGACTTGGTAAGGCGAGTAAGAGTATTGGCGATTAATTTGCCGCCCAGTCGACTAGGAGAGTCCTATGATAGCCAAGTGACAGTGATACTCCGATCCTAAGGGGGGTCATGGTTTGTAATGAATATGGGATGTATTTGTCATGTCATATGAATAACAACAATATTCTCGAAGTGGCCCCATCGAGGTTTGGTTGTGGATTGCATGGCATGTTTGTCGTAAAGATAACATGGGTTGTGGTTCACATGAACAATGGGTCGTGTTTGTCATGGCATATGGGTCGTGGTTCTAATTTAACTTCGACGATCCGCTATTCATAATAACCACGACACTATGCAATGCATAATCACGACCCACTCATTGGTCGTTCTATCCCTTGAAATGGGTCGTGGTTGTAATGTTGTATAGGTCGTAGCTGTGATGAAATTTTGATCCTTCATGTAATTACTAAAGGGTCGTGGTTGGCCTGTTATACGGACCGTTATTTTCATGTATCATGGTTCGTAGTTGTCATATTGAAATGGGTTCGTGTTAATCGTTTTGCATGGTCGTTGTTGCCTTGTTTCATGTGTCATTGTTGACAACCATGACACTGTATGTTTACACTACCCATTTACATGACAACCACGCTCATTATATAATGAAAACCCCGACCTATTGCATGTACATGATTGCCATGTGTTCGTGGCTCAGATACATAAAGGCTCGTTATTATCATCCACTTTGGGTCGTGGTTGTCATGAAACACGGTTCGTGACTGACATTGTATAGGTATTTGTTGTCATGATACATGGAACCAGCAATGGATTGATACGTAGATCGTTGTTGTCATTTTGAAATATACGTGAAGCATTGGTGGGAGTTGATCTCGGTCGTGTATGTCATGTTAAAATGGTTGTGCTTCACAGTTGTAATGGTTCGTGGTTGTAGCAAACACAACGATCTTATGAGAAACACGACCCAGTCAATGGTGTTAATAGGTATATGGATCGTGGTTCTGGAGTTATATGGGTCGTGGTTCTCATGTTGCAAGGGTTGTGGTTTTAGTGTCCTATGGGTTGTGGTTCTCATGTTGCAAGGGTCATGGTTTTAGTGTCATGTGGGTCATTGTTCTAATGTTTCTATTCACGATTCAATGTCGATAAAAACCACGACCCAATGTGCATGTTAACCACGATCACACGACAATGTTGTGGTTGTCATATACACTGGGTCGTGTAATATGATTCATATCCACGACCCTTCCTGTTGGAATCAGATCGACCCTTAGGAACCAACGCCACACTCTTTTTCAGGAAATCGCATTACGCTACTTCCCTGTAATCCTGTTGGAATCAGCAGGACCCTTCGAAATGTTTGACCAGCCTATAAAAGTGGTACTTGGGTTTGAAATTATTTTCACATCATGCCAATCTGAAGCAGAATCCTATTGGAACACCTTAAGCATGGATGGATTTCTTTGCTCTTTCAGTCAATGTAATGAGCAGATACTCAAAGGAGCCATTGAGTTCTTCTCGCGTTCTTCCTCTATGGGTGATCCCTTCCGTTTCCTTAGCGGATACTCAATCGAGTTTTTTAGCTTGCTCGGTGCCCGTTGAAGAGAAATGTTCTTCGTATTGTATTGTAATATGGTCGTGTTTGTCAGCAGATTTATCTTCTCTTCCGGCAGTGACAGAAGTCAGAGTGCAAGCTCTAGCTCCTCTTCTGGCAGTGATTGTGTTATATGGGTATTGGTTTTATATTGGTCGTGGTTTGTAATGCAATATGGCATGTATTTGTCATATTAGATTGGTCGTTGCCGTCTTACCATAAACAATTCTCTTTTACGGGCACCCAGCGTGGTTTGCATGGAAGATTGGTCGTGAAGATGACATGGGTCGTGGTTCACATGAATAATGGATTGTGACTGTCACTGCATATGGGTCGTTGTCCTCATTGGACAACAACGATCCACAATTCATTATAACCACGACATAATGCAATGTACAGTCACGACTTACCATTGATCAAAGTTTCATGGCATTGTTTGATATGAGTCGTTGTTGCAATGTTGTATATGCCTTGGCTTTTATGACATTTGAACCCCTGCATGTTAGTATCAAAGGTCATAGTTGTCTTGTTATACTGTTCGTAGTTGTCGTGTAATATGGTTCGTAGTTGATGTGAAGCATCGATCGTAGTTGTTATTTCATATGTTAAGATCTTAGTTCTTGAACTGATTTTTTGCACTACCCATCTTCTTGTTCGTGGCTCGTGATTATAGTCCACGTTGGGTCATGGTTCACATGAAACATGGGTCGTGACTGTCATTATATAGGTCTTGTTTGTCACGATACTTGGACCATGAATGGATTGATACATAGGTCGTTGTTGTCGTTTAATTCTGATGGTGGTTTACGTGAAGCAATGGTCGTAGTTTATCTGGGTCGTAGTTGTCACGTTAAATTTGTCTTGTTCACTGTTGTTAATATGGTTCATGACAAACACGACCCCATTGTTCAAGATAAACACGACCAATAAAACATGACAAACCCATTCCATGCAACATAGGACTACGACTCAAGCAACCTGTTTCATGGGACTACGACCCCATTGTTTCATGCAACATGGGACTACAACCCCATTGTTTCATGTGTCGTCATTGACTACCACGACAATTTTTTTTGTTTTTTTTGTTTGCACTACCCATTTACATGAAAACCACGACCAATTGTATGTACACGATTGCCATCTGTGTTCGTGGCTCAGATGCATAAAGGTTCGTTATTATCATCCACCTTGGGACGCAGATGCATAAAGGCTCGTTATTATCTTCCACCTTGGGTCGCGGTTGTCGTGAAACAAGGGTCGTGTCTGATATTTGAAAGTTCTTGGTTTCGTGATACATGCAATGGATTGATATGTAGGTGGTTATTGGCGTTTTAAAATATACCTGAAGCATTGGGCGTTGTTGATCTGGGTCATGTTTGTATTGTTAAAATGGTCGTTGCATAAAACGATGATCTTAAGAGATACCTGACATAGGCAAAATGAGAACCACTATCCACCTGTCATGGGTGCCACGACCCGACGGTAAGCCCACCATTTCCTTTATGGTTCGTGGTTCAAATGCATAAGAATTCATGAATTAATATATATATATATATATATATATATATTATATTATATTACAGTTAAAATTACATGACCGAATCATTGCGTCAACCACGACCCGTAAAACGTGACAATCACGACCGTGTTAGTTATGCAAATATAGTTCGTTCTTGAAATGCATAGTATATTGTTGCTCACATCTCATGTGGGTCATGGCTGTGACTCATGGCAGTAATGCTATATGTGTCATTGTTATGCCAACGTAGATAGCAAAAACGAACCGTATAGCATGAGAATCATAATAGTGGTATCGTGGTTGCTCCTCTTAAGGTCGTGATTGTCAACAACGACCTAACATGGATGACAACCACAATCCATTACAAGGGTGAACCCGGACAATTTTAGCATGACAACCACGACCCATATCGACCAAGACCAATGCTTCATGTATACCCCGAACCATACTATACAAATCAGCAAATGTAACGTGCACATACATATGATAGTAACGAAGGTAAATTAAGTATATATTACACTACTCATTCATAGGACAATAGCTCAGGAAATCATGTGAGAACTGCCACCCCTGTAACATGACAACCACGATACATGAGAAGTACAACACATATAACATGAAACCACGCCCCGTGTGTTCTAGGTTGCCTCGCTCACTTTCCAAATCCAATATCTGTTTATAGTACAATTTCCTCCTCCGACATCGGATTTACAGAAAGATAGGATGACAAAATTATCTTATGAGCAAGAAGTGTATGGAAGCTCCACTTTTAGTTGCTGACTTTCTAAATCCAATGAAGAATTTTACATATCGAAGCTTCCTTTTCCCTCGCTGTATATCTTCAATGGAAATGTTTTCTTTTCCGCTGGCTAGGTGCTCATTGATATGGTCGAGATGACGGAGTTCGGTAGATGTCTTCAGAACTTCCTATGGAGGCTGTTGAGCGTTAGGAAGTTCGCAAACATCCTTGAGGAAAGGGAAGGGATCACACTTAAATGAAGAACGCCAGAAAGACTCGATGCCTTCTTTGAATACTTCATGATTTTTTAGGATTCTTGAAACCCTAAAAAAGGATTCTGGTTCGAATTGCCTTGTGGAAGTACTAATAGGAAGCCCAAGCACCACTTTTATAAGCTGGCCATTCAATGGTCAAGGCGCGGATTCCGAAGAGTCGCGCTGAATCCGAATGGTCGCTCAAATTCATATTTCTCGTGCGGTGTTCCCGACGGATTGCGTGGAGGAAACTACATTAATACGATTTCTGAAAATAAATGGGGCGGTTGTGGCTAGTTATATGGATAGTGGTTGTTACGCTATATGTGTCGGGATATCATAACATAAATTCACGACCCGATTAAAGTAACAACCACGATCCATATAACACGGTTCGTTATTCTCGTGCTATATTGGTCGTGTTTAGGATGTTATTGGGTCGTCATTTCCATTCCTTTTTTTAACGATCCATGACCGAACGTGGAAAAAAATATGGATTCAGTGTGCATATGAATCACGATTCAACATGTATGATAACCATGACCAAATATTGATCATATCCATGACCATTCCCTTCAGACTGAGCGTGATTCTCTAGAAACAGTGTCACATTCAACTTTTTTTCAAGAGAGGACATTAACTCACTACTTCACCACAATCCGTTGGGCAATGAGTGCGATCCTTCGGAATCCACGACCCTTCAGAATTTGCTCTGTCATTCAAATTAATGGAGGCGATATTTTTCAATGAAAATTGGGAGCCTCTATCGCATTCTCCTTTAGTCGCGATCCCTTCTCTTTCCTCAGTGCCTTGACCATTGAATGGCTCGAGCCCCGCAATCCTTTGGGCACCAAGCAGAATCCTTAGGAATTCGCACGACCGTTCAGAATCACCGCGACCCTTCGGAAATGGCATCTTGACCATTGAATGACTCGTTACTTCATCGCAATCGGCTGGGCATCGAGCGCGATGCTTCAAAATTCACGTGACTCTTCAGAACCAGCATGCCCTTTCGAAATCAGCGCCTTGACCATTGAAGGACCTTTCTATAAGAGCGGTACTTCTTCCACAAATCAATCCGAACCTTATTGCAACACCTTTCACTTAATGTATTTTCTTTGCTTTCCTCTTCCATTGAAAATAATTGAGGAGAAAGTGGAAGAAGCCATCAATTCACTATCGCCTCCTTCCTTTAACTGTAATTTTGTCTCATTCCGTAGGGATTTGACGATTTTCCTGCCGATCTACCACCTCCATGAAAAGTTCTGAAGACGACCTTCACAGCTTATTCGACCCTTTGTAATTAGCACGCCACATGATAATAACTACTTCCCATACAACATGACACCACGACCGCTATAACGTGGCAATGAGGACTATAATCAGATCGTAATAGGAAGTACAATATCTTCAATAGGACCAAGCCATCTGAAAAACACTGGCGAGAATGTCTTATTTAAGCCTGACCTTCTCAACAGAGTTTTAGATCAGGCTAAAATAAGACATTCTCGACAGAGTTTTTTTGATGGTTGAGTGCTTGTTGTAGAGATCTACTCTTCGGATTATCACTGTGAATATGGTCGTGGTAGAGACATTAGATCTTCCGTGTTTATCATCCTGGAAAGTAAGTGGTCCGATGATTTATCCACCGTCGTTGTCTTGGTAAATGGGTCGTGTCTTGCATGTAGCGTTTATTGCCAATGGGCCGTGGTGATTCTGAAGGAATGGTCGCGCTGAATCTGAATAGAAGGTCGTAGTTATTAACTAGTGATGATAAGAGTGAGGAGGATGATAATGTCCCCATTTTCAAGCTTAAGTGGGAATGTCTTGTGCATCACTGAGCTCCTCTTCTGGTAGTAACTATGTTATATGGATTGTACTTGTCATGGATTATTGTTTTAATGCTATACCAGTCATGGTTTTCATGTTATATTGGTCCACTAATAATGTTACGAGATTCTAAACATCGTGGTTGTCAGCCGATATTGGTCGTGGTTTGAAAGGCAAAAGGTCGTGAATATGATATGGGTCCTTCTTGTCTGCTAAATTTATGTTCTTTCACCAGCCTATATTGGTCTTGGTTGACGTGTTATTTTGTTCTTTCTTATCATTTTATGTGGGTCGGGTTTGTTACCTTATATGCTGGTCACACCACAGGAAAATCTGCTGAACAAATACGACACATATAAATGGTTCAGGCTTCTCTTCTTAAAAAAATCGTGGTTGTCATTCCTCTTTACTCCGATCCACAACCCAGAGTTGGATGACAACCACGATCCTACTGGATAAAACCACGATCCAAAATGTATAAAACCACTAACAAAACCTTTTCTTATTGCAACATCTAACGCATTTTTTTAAATTGGTGATCGCTTTGCTCTTCAAATGGAAATAATGAAGGAGATATTCAAAGAAGGCAACGATTCCATCTCGCTTTATTCCTTCACGGGTGATCCCTTCCCTTTCATTAACGATCTCCACGAAGCTCCACTTCCTCCGCAGGAAGATCTGAAGACAATTTCTGGTGATCTAGCAACACGATAATTTCAACAGGCACGCAGCCAGCAAGTAAAACGTTGTTGAAGAACACCTTCTCTTTGGCATCTCGCCGCGTGATAATAACTACTTCCCATATATATTCACATCAACGATCTAATGTGCCTGTTGAGAATGAGATCCAATTATATGGTCGTGGTTGTGATCAACGATCTAATGTGGATGAAGACCACTTTTCAGCGAGGGTGAAAACCACAGACCGTTGTTGTTGTGTATCACGCGATACAACGACAGGGTCGCGGCTAACACACAATGGATTGTATTTTCTAACAACTATCCATTATGCATTGCATTACCGCCCAATGTTCATCACATCTATGAATAATCGAGTTTGTCGTGGTTGGCGTCGGTCGTGGTCTAATGCTACATGGGTCGTGGATGTCACGATATATGGATCACTCTGGTATTTCATGTTCAACCACCCATATACAACAATGATCCATTGTGGTGTCAATCAACTTGGCTGACAAGCACGATCCAATGTGCATCTGAGCCACAATCACAGAATGAGATCGTTGCTGTCATGCAAACTTGGCGATGGTTTTCAGTGAGGTTGGATTGTGTATGTTACTCATGAACATTGGTCGTCATATCCACGACCCATATCATTCACTGAATCATAATTGAAAATATTTAGAAGACACATCAAATACACTAATCCATCCAGCATTTAATTATTAATAAAAAAATTGACTCTCTTTGGTGGTCTATACATCCTCTCAGCCACATCTTCTGACTTCGTTAACTATAGATAGTCCTATGCAATTGTTCTTCGAAACTTAGGAATGTCCTCCTACAGAAAAGGAACGAACTAGTATTAAATTAAAGGATATAGCAATAAAGATTTAATGTAGATGGATATATACACACACACATTCAAACCTTCATGAAGTCAATTTTGTGCATGCTGCTCAAGAAGTCTATATATTTCAGCATGAATACGCCACAATCATCCGAGTTGTCTTGCCCCGGTCTGTCACTGATTGTCTGTAAACTCCATGGCTTCTCCCTATTTTTAGATCCATTATCAAGAATATGGAATAGCCATCTCAGTCTGTGTGTAACTTGCACGACAATCATCTCGTTGTTCTCTTGCAACTCGGTACTCAGGCTATCGTACACACTGACCTCTTTCTTCTTGGTATTAACAACGGCCAGGAACCAGTGCTGGCTCTTAGCGTTGAGTGGGATGTATATCTGTCAATCACAAGAAATATAACAACATTTAAAAGACTTGTCTTTTTAAAATGAAAAATATCATTTAAGTTCATGTATATGATCAAATAAATAACCTCTTACCACTTCATGCTTCCATAGAGGCTTTGATATACCTCGACCTTCGACTAAATCTATAAGCATTTCATTCAATATTTTATTCTTGAATCGTCCAACGGATCCAACGAAGTAGCATTTATGACAGTTCGATTTTGTTGTCGATTGGGTACACAATAGAAACGGAGTAGCATTTATGCCGAGTGAACGTACCTTCAGTATGCCAAGCGAACGTACCATTGGTATCTAAACTTATTTAACTCCTGCGCTAGGATGCAAGGCGGGGGCAGTCACACCCACTGTTGAAACATTTATATGGTCCACCGCGATGTATTTTTGAGATCCAACCTATTCATAAGTTAACGTAGAGATAGATGAAGTGAAAATAAAAATATCAGCTTGATTGGAAACTACTGTGGCCCCTAAAAAGTTTTGAACGGTGGATGTCACTGTCCCCACTATTATCTATGGTGGGGTCCGCTTGAACTTTAGATCTATCTCATTCTCTTTGTAATGCCATAAAATGATTCGAAAAATGGTTGGATAGTATGGATACAACACATACATCATGGTGGGGTCCACAGATCTTGGTGACGTCACTTCAGTAGCGATTTGGCTACTGACCTTGTCAGTATCCAATCCGCATCCTTAAGAAGGTTTCAACGGTGCGTGTCTTTGTCATGCAGATTCCTTTGATGTGGTCCACTGGAGCTATGTATGTGCTTCAATTCATGTCTTATATCTTAAAATGATCCTATAAAAGTGATGAACGATGTATATAGAGCACTTACATCACAGTGGGCACCACAGATCATTGCCCGGAGTAGGACGCAATCCGCTTCCGATCATCCCAATCGATAGAAGGGACACGAAGTGGTCATCTTATTTCCCCAGGCATCTACTCTCTAAGTCTGAGCTCCAATTAGAAGAGTAGGGGGCTTCTGTTATGGGGTCATTTAACTCAACGAACCACAAAACGTATGAGTCACGATCCACTGGCCACATCAACAGCGATCACAACCACAAAACATGCGAGTCATGATACATGAGGAATGGATCATGAATGTAACGAGAAATGTGTCGTGATTGTCGCCTTATAAAATCGTGGCTGTCGTGTTAAACGGTTCATGGTTGACGTGATGCATTGATCGCAGTTATCATTCGACAAGGCTGTCGTGTTACACGGAACGTGGTTGTCATGATACACGGACCCTGTGTGATATGATATATGGGTCGCTGTCATCGTGTTATATGGGTCATAATGTGTCGCAACGAACTGGTCGTAGTTGATACGGGTCGGGATCTCATGTTAAATTGGTCATCGTTCACAGCTGTAAGGAATAGTAGTCCTCATCCATATTGAATCGTGTTCGACAACAATGACCGTATGAGGAACATGAACATACAACATGGAAACTACGATCCATATATACTGAGAACCATGATCCGTTGTTAAGTCCCTGATCCATTGTTAACGACAGACATGACCAATTCAACTTGCAGAACCTTGCTTACCACAACAACGATCCATTCATCATGACGGCCATGATCCGTAAAACATGGGAATTACAACCCATATAGCATTACAATCACGACAATGTAGCATGAAAACATCGACCCTTGTAACATTGCAACCACGACTCATATAACACAGCAACTGCCAGAAGAGAATCTTATTGATGCGCAAGACTCCGCGAGCTTCTTCCGCTGAGGTTTACAATATAACAAGAAGACGCAGCTTTTATAACCACTTTAACTAGTCGTGGTTGTCGTGACATGGGGATTGTTGTTGCCCTTACATATATATCATGGCTTCCATGACATACGGATCATATTTCTCTTAAAGCCCTTGTTGACAACAACGATTGTGCATGGATGACAACCACAATCTATTGCATATATGAACCACGACAATATTAACACACAACAACGGCATATATTAACACGACCAACGCTTGTTCTTTTCGCAAATATCTCAAAAACTACTCTCGCGGCAACAATAAATTCACCGACAAACATGTCCTCCACATGTTTATACCTACCCCACACACACATATATATATATATACATATATATACATGGGATATTCGATATCTATGTATACCATGTCCTAACTTTGATGGGCAGTTTTCCATACACTTCTACGAGAACAGATCAAACACATTTCCATATTCTAGCCCATTAGATAATTTATCTCAACCACACCTCCCTATAAATAAATACGACGGTGGTAGAAAACTATCCATCGTTGAGATCGATCATGAGATCCATAATGTAATAGTGATTCAAGATGGCTAATATTCACATAACTCTCAGGTTTCACCAGCATTGGGCTATCTTTTGAAATTTTGTCGACAACGTTGACCTTCATACCAAGCCACTCCATGAAAAATAATGAATACACTTCACCTCTGCTAAGGTATGCACCGATCAGTGCTTCGACCACATCAACAATTACCTTCCTCTTTAGATACGCCTTGTTCCGTTGTTATAAATATGCTTGGAAGTGGGATTGAACATTTCATACTCTTAGAAATGTCCAAAAAGATCTCCAGGCATAGGCCAACGTTTAGAATCGAAACACTCATTACGAATAAAGCCCTACAAATGCGAAGTAATGACAAATAAATAGAGAGAACCAAAAAATGGATCAGATATTCGACCAAACAATAGAGCCCCTATCGCAACCCATATTACATGAATACCGCGACCCTTATAAAATTACATCCAGGACCTATTTAACATAGTAACTGCCAGAAGAGAAGCTCAGTGTTGCCCAAGACTCTGCAAGTTTCTTCCACTTAAGTTTGTAAATGGGGGTATAATCATATTGTATTCCTTCCACTTAGGATTTAGTGCGACCCTTCGAAATTAGCGCCACATGCAGCATGCAACCGACGACCCTGTAGATGT
The DNA here is from genome assembly GCA_030180095.1 of Magnolia changhungtana. Classification (NCBI taxonomy): domain Eukaryota; kingdom Viridiplantae; phylum Streptophyta; class Magnoliopsida; order Magnoliales; family Magnoliaceae; genus Magnolia; species Magnolia changhungtana. The sequence goes on from JASAUF010000662.1 coordinate 4,438,370, forward strand.
TCAGGGCACAATGATAAAATTCATCACGCGGTGCACTGATTCTAAAGTGTAGCACTGCTGCCAAGCTAAAGGTAAGTAGAAGAAAAAGGTAAGTAGTCTCATGTCATTGCAGAGAACTCTTCTTTAAAAAATTTTTCCGCTGGCTGGGTGCCCGTTGAAATTGTCGAGTAGCTGGAGTTCTGAAATTGTCTTCAGAACTGTCTGTGAAGGCCATTGAGCGATTGGACGATTGGCAACATCCCTGAGGAAAAGAGAAGGGATCACTAAGAAAGGAAGACCGAGAAACGAACCCAATGGCTTCTTCAAACATATCCTCCATTATTTTGAATGAAGGAGCAAAAAAATCCATTAACGCGTAAGGTGATGCATTAAATAAGGATTCTAGTTCGGGTTTTCTTGTGGAAGTAATACGAAGCCCAAGTACCACCTTTATAGGCTGGTCATTCAATAGTCAAGGCACTGATTCCGAAGGGTCGCACTTTGTTACCAACGGATTGCTTGGGGATGTCACAACATAAACCACGACACATATAAACTAACAACAACGACCCATATAACATGGCTTGTGGTTCTCTTGTTATCATGGTGGTTAGAATATCATATGGGTCATCCTTGTAATTCCTTTTTTCAACGATTCACGACCCAGTGTTGGATGACAGCTACGTTCCACCGTCGATTGAAAAACATGATCCATTGTACAAGTGAATGACGATCCATCATGGAAGATAACCACGACCATTTATTGGTCACATCCACGACCATTCCCTTCAGATTGAGCGCGATCTCCCGAAAACAGCGCCACGTTCTACCTTTTCAGGAGAGGACATTAACTCGCTACTTCTCCACAATCCACTGGGTAACAAGCGCGATCCTTCGAAATCTACAGGAACGTTCAAAATCAACGCGACCCTTCAGAATTAGCGCCCTGACTATTGAATGACTCGCTACATCCCTGCAATTTGTTGGGCACCAAGCACGACCCTTCGGAATCCGCGCGACCGTTCAGTATCAGCGCAACCCTTCGAAATTGGTGCCTTGACCATTGAATGACTTCCCATTTTCCTGCAATCCATTGGGCACTGAGCGCAATCCTTGGAAATTCGCACGACCGTTCAATATCGGCGTGACCCTTCGGAATCGGTGCCTTAACCAATGAATGACTCCCTATTTCCTTGCAATCCGTTGGGCACCAAGTGTGATCCTTCGAAATCCGCGCGACCATTCAAAATTAGTGCAACCATTCTGAATCGCCGCCTTGACCATTAAATGACCGCCCTATAAGAGCGGTATTTCATTCATATACCAATCTGAAGCTTATTGCAACGCCTTTCTCATTAATCTATTTTCTTTACTCTTTCATTAAAAATAATGGAGGAGAAAGTCAAAGAAGCCTTTAATTCCCCATCGCCTCCTTCCTTTAATGGTGATTTCGTATCTTTTCGCAGGGATTTGACGATTTTCCTATAGCCACACCGCGTCCGCAGGAAGTTCTGAAGACGATCTTCGCATATCTTTCTACCCTTAGTAATCAACTCACCCCATGATAATAAGTTCTTGCTATACGACATGACAATCACGACCGCTATAACATAACAAGAAGGAACATAATCACAACACATTAGGAAGGTCAGTCTCTTCAACGGGACTCAGCGAGCTGGAAAAAACACTAGCGATAATGTCTTGTTTAAGACTGACCTTCTCAACAGAGCTTTAGATCAGGCTAAAACAGGACATTCTTGACAGAGTTTTTTTCGGCTGATTGAGTACCCGTTGAAGAGTTCCGCTCTTCAGATTGTCACCGTGGATATGGTATTGCTTGGCATGTTAAATCTGTCGTGGTTGTCATTCTTAAAAGGGCGTAGTCCGTGATTCATTTATCGTGGTTGTCATGTTAAATGGGTCGTGGCTTGCATGTTACATGCGGCATTATTACGAAGGGTCGGGGTGAAAATTAACGGAGTTGTGGCGCTGAATCCCAAGGGAAGATCGTAGTTATTAACTGTGTTCTATGGATTGTACTTGTCATGGATTGTTGTTCTAATGCTATAATGATCGTGATTTTCATGTTATATGGGTCCTTGTTTGTAATTTTACCTTGCAGTATGCATTAACAATGTTATGAAATTATATGGATCATGGTTATCATCCGATATTTGTCGTGGTTTGAATGGCAGAAGCATCGTGAAGATGACATGGGTCGTGGTTTCTGCTTATTTCTTGTGCTTCGACCAGCCTATATGGTCGTGGTTGATGTGGGTTCCATTATGGCTGAAAGTTGGGCAGGTTTAACCCAATCGACCCGTGACCTACCCGACATTGGGTTGGGCTTGGGCAGGATATATTGGGTCTGATCTCAAGCTTGGGCTATACAAACATCAACCCGATTGACCCGTGACCGACTCGCCATTGGGTTGGGCTCGGGTTGCCCGACCCAACCCGATCCCGATCAATATATAGGTTATAAATTATACTTGAGTGTGGATTGTTTGTGTCAAAGGCACACTAGTGATGTCGGGTCTCATTTGTCCACGTCATTTCCAAGGACTCAAGCTAATAAGATATGCCTGATTTCTCTCTCCCAAATAGATTGCGTGCTATGCTACATGACTTTTAAATGAGTAGTTGTCCTATATTTTAGCTTATTTTTTAAAAGAAAAAATGAAGTTCTTTATGATGAATAATCACATATATAATTAATAAAATCATAGATACAAAAAATAAGTTCCATATTAAAATATGATAAACTAATGTAATAACAAAAATATTAGCACGTATACACCCAACCAACCCGATCAACCCGACCAAGCCTGCTTAGGTTGAGCTTGGGTTGAGAATTCCCAACCCGAGATTGGGTTGGGTTGGGTTAGGGTTGAGGTATAGAAACCTTGGGTTGGGTTAGGGTTGAGCACAAACCTGACCCAACCCGCCCGACTTAGTGTTTCTATTAAGGCCGCTAGTGACAAAAATAATTGAGCATGGAGGACAACCACGATCTGTCACATATATGAACCACGAAAATATTAAGACACAACACTGACATATATTAACATGACCAACGATTCAGTTGTTCCTTTTGCAAATATCTTAGAAACTATTCACGCGGCAACAATAAATTCACCGACGAACATGTTCTCCATATGTTCATATACTGCCGCGCACACACACACACACACACACACACACACACATATATATATATATATATATATATATATATATATATATGGGAAAAGGTACAATGAGGTCGACCTCATGATAAGCTCCCATTTGGTTGAGTTGTGTGGGCCCCATCGTGATGTTTGTCAAACATCACCCCCATCAGTCAGATGCACCATTCCATGGTGGGCCACGGGCTTAAAAATCAAGTCAATCAATGACTTGGGTGGGACACACCAGATACAACAGTTGAGAGGGGTCCCCCTCCCATTAAAACTTTCATAATCATTTATTAGGCCCACCGAGATGTGGTTCACAAATCCAGCCCACCCATTGTGGGTGTCCTACTTGGATGAAGGGTCAAACAAAGTTTCAGCCGCATCTAAAACTAAGGTGGGCCCCAGCAAGTGCTTTTATATGTTTGAGGCATATATTCCCATGATTTTAAATGGTATGGCCCATCTAAGTTACGTATGTGGCTGATTTTTGGGATATCCCATAAACTAAGGGGGACCCATTAAATGCACGGTGTTGATGTTTGACAAACATCACGGTGGGGCCCACACAGCTCGACCTCATGGGAGCTTATTATGAGGTCGACCTCATTGTGTGTGTGTGTGTGTGTGTGTGTGTACACACACACATGGGATATTCGATATCTATTGGTCGCCATGTCCTAACTTTGATGGGCAGTTTTCCATACACTTCAATACAATTCTAGCCCATTTAAAATTATTTCTCTCAACCACACCTTTCCATAAAAAAATACGCGTTCGGTAGAAAACTATCCACCCCTTCAAAGGGAGAGGGTGAGTGACCTTGCTGTGTTTTCCATGGTACTCCATCCTTAGCCGACCATTAAATGACCAGTGCGTTGGATGACAATATAAATGGTGAATGATTGTTAATCAATAATAAGAATTTCTTGCAAAATATAACATGATCGTGACTGTACTACATAGTTGATCGCGACCCTTTACCAGCAAAGGGTCAAGGTTTTCACTAGTTTTAAAGGGTCGTGGCTGTCATGCTACACGGTTCGCTGTTGTCGTCTATGCTGGGTTGAAGTCAAAAATCAAGACCATCCACCATCTGATCCACGCGTTTCCATGCTGTCAAACACGAACGTGATTGTCATGCTATAGAGATCGTTGTTGTTATCTACGTTGAGTTGTGGTTCACATCCACGACCTAACCTTCGTTCTATCCACGACCATTCTCTTCAGAATCAACGCCAAATTCAAATGCAGGAAATCGCATTCATGATGATACCTACCCAGGATCCTTCGGAATCAAAGCTACCCTTTGAAATCACCACCCCCACATTAACCACTGGTTGAATAGCCTATAAAAGAGGTACTTTGGTTACATTTTTTCAAAAGTCAATCCGAACCACAAGTCCATCTCGCATTCTTCCTTCGTGGGTGATCCCATCCCTTTCTTCAGGAATGTTGATGATCTTCCTGAAGATCAACGGTCTTTACCTGAAATTCCGAAGACCGTTTGCTGCCCGTGGCAGATCAACGACTCCTCCTCAACAGATGTCTTTGGCTCCCTGGGTCTCCTTTGAAGAGAACTGTTCTTCATTATTGTGGCTTGTAGTCATCGTCCGTGATTTTAAGATAAACGTCTCCATCCTACACTATCTCCCGCTTAATTCCATGTTCTTTTTGGAGATCTCTCAAAATCTATTCTCATGGCACCAATAGGTTCACGACCCGACATTCGGACCAGAGAAGTGAGAGTGCGGTTTTCATGGGCTGTGGTTGTCATGGAACATTGGTCGTGGTTATCATGTAATATGGTCATGGTTGACATGTTACATGGGCCCCCTATTTTGCATGTTCACCCCGATCTATAACATGGTATATTCGATATCTACGTATTCCATGTCCTAACTTTGATTGGTAGATTTCCATCCTTCTCAACTATTGCAAATCAAACTGTGGATGGGCAGATTTCCATACACTCATAGCTCATAACATCATTTCTCAACCACACCTCCCTTATATAAACACGACGGCGGGAAGAAAACACTCTCTCCATCCGCAGGGAGAGTGGGAGTAACCTTGGTGTGTTTTTTCATGGTGCTCCATCCTCGGCCGTCAGTGTGATCGACTCATTGACCTATGAAGGACCGGATCATTGAATGACCATTGAAACACCACGACCCATATTTCATGATAACCATGACCCCATAAAACATGACAACCACGACAATAGTTAAAATACAATGTGAAGAACTCTTCTCTTCGAAGGGCACCCAATGAGCTGCAAAGCACTTTTGGGAGTGTCTTGTTTAAGCCTCACCTTCTTAACAGAGTTGTTGGTTAGGCTAAAACAAACACTCCCAAAAGAGTTTTTCATCTCGCTGGGTGCCCTTCGAAGAGAACAAATCCTCACAATGTATTTTAATTATGGTCGTAGTTGTCATGTTTTATGGGTCATGGTTATCATGAAATATGGGTTGTGGTGTTTCAATGGTCATTTGACGATCCGGTCCTTCAATGGTCAACGAGTTGATCACAAGGATGGCTAAGGATGCAGCACCATGAATAGCACATGAAGGTTACTCTCCCTCTCCCTCTAAAGGGATAGAGAGTTTTAACACATGAAAGCTACTCTCCTTCTCCCTCTGACGGACGACCGTCGTGTTTATAGAGGAGAGGCGTGGCTGGAGAAATGATGTTATGAGCTCTGAGTGTATGGAAATCTGTCCATCCACATAGTTTGATCTGTTCGCGTGGACAAGTATGGAAATCTAGTTCTTCAAAGTTAGGACATGGCATACATAGATATCGAATATCTCATGTTATGGGTCGTGCAATAAACGTAGCCATTCATAATATTGTAATTATTTTTTCATGGTACTCATCGGCCATTGTTATCACGTTATGTGGGTCATGGTGAACATCGGCGCTGGTTATATTGTACTATGGGTCATTGTTATCATGTAATATTTGTTATGGCGGTAAGGTAACATGCACCGTTGTTGTCGATGTACTATGGGTCGTGATTGTAATGTAATATGCATCGTTATTATCATGTAATATTCGTTGTGGTGGTAAGGTAACATGCATTGTTGTTGTCAATGTAATATGGGTCGTGATTGTAATGTAACATGCATCATTATTGTCGATGTAATATGGGTCGTGATTGTAATGTAATATGCATCGTTGTTATTATGTAATATTCGTTGTGGCGGTAATGTAACATGCATCGTTGTTGTCGATGTATATGGGTCGTGATTGTAATGTAATATGCATCGTTATTTTCATGTAATATTCATGGGGCCCACGGAGCGCCGAACACCAGCCATTCGCCGGTGTCTCGAGGAGTAGCCGATCCGTCCATTTTTTGGGGTTACAACCGCAAGTGACCTCTGCTTCACTCTAAGTCATCGCGTCTTCTGAAAAGAGGTCAGGGGCATATTCGTCAGGCACGATCGTAAATCTATTCTAACAGAACATTCTAGGGCTTGATCTAAAAAATAATAGGGATCACCGACGACGCTCATTTACCACTGTTTCCTGTGATGTGGTCCACTTTCTATTCAATTGGGATATAACTCTTTTTTTTTTGGTAGCCATGTTTTATGGTTACTATAAAATGATCTTGAAATATATATGGATGGCATGGATGAAATACATACATGATGGACAAGGAACGAGCACAAAAAATGCGGTGGATCCAACGCACAAGTGGACCACACCAAATAATAAGCTGGTTGCTATAAAATGCACAAAGCGTTAAATGTCAGTTGCATTAGTTGTAAGAGTCATCTGTGGTGTGATCCAGTTGACTGGTGGATCTACTCCATGTTAGTTTCGATACCTATAAATAATCTGAGAAAAGGGATAAATGCCTTGGATGTACAGATACATCATGATGGGCATGCCCATAGGACTGCCCATGCATAGCTTTGGTCTTGCGGGGGTAGTACGCAATTCGCATCTGTAAATGAAGGCCTTCTGACACGTTTCTGCAGTTGGCGGCTACGAAAATGGTCCTAACCTTGGTTTAGGAGACGTACGAATGAAGAGTGAAGCAGAGGTCACCTGCCGTTGCAAACCCCAAGAAAGGTGCAGATCGGCTACAAATCACAACACCGGCCAATTGCTGGTTCTCGGTGCTCTGTGGGCCCCACCACCACATGTGTTTCATCCATGCCATCCATACATTTTTACAGATGATTAAATGGTAGGAGTCCAAAAATGAATGATACTCCAGTCACAGGTGGTGGACATTTAGTTGATGCGAAGCATCGATCGTAGTTGTCATTTGATATGTCAACACCTTAGTTTCTTGAACTGATTTTTTGCACTAGCCATCTTCCTGTTCGTGGCTCATGATTATCGTCCACGTTGGGTCATGGTTGACATGAAACATGGGTCGTGATTGTCATTATATAGGTCTTGTTTGTCATTATACGTGGACCCTGAATGGATTGATACATAGGTCATTGTCATTTTATCTGGGTCAATATTGTCACATAAAATTTGTTGTGGTTCACTGTCGTTAATATGTTCGTAGTTGTCGTCCGTGTTGGATCGTCGCAAACAACCACGACAGAATGAGAAACACGACCCATATAACATGACAACCTCGGCCCACCCGTCATGAGTGCCAGGACCCATTGACAAGCCTAGATAGTTGTTGTGGTGTGCAAGGCTCTGCAAGTTGATGGGTCGTGGCTGTCATCAATAATGGATTATGAACTTACCAACGTGTTGTGGTTCTCATGACAGATTGATCGTGGTTTCCATGTTGGATGGCCATTATCCTCATGCACTTGCGGATGTCGAATACGATTCAACATGGACGAGAACCACGAACAAATTTAACAACATGACAACACGACCTAGATAACACGACAACAACGACCCATATGATATATCATTCAGGGTCGTGCTTTCACGACCCAAATTCAATGACAGTCATGACCCATGTATCATGTTAATCATGACACAAATATTGATGATTATCACGAGCATTTATGCATTTGAAGCATGACCCAAATATGGAAATAATGTATATAATAATAGGTTGTGGTTTCCGTTATTCATGGGTCGTGATTGTAATGTTAATGCGTCTTGCTTGCTTTCAGTCAGTGCCTTTTTGAAACACGACCCAAACGATAATAAGATGGCGCATTATAAATGTGGACTATGACCCATGCAACATAACCATGATTCGTATAACATGACGACCATATCGAATGACAACTGCTGTCAAAGCTTCACGTCAACCACGAATCATATAACACGTAAACACGATTTTTGTTACATGACATCCGTGACCTATATATCATTACATTCAGGATCAATAAATCAGGCAACTTATTTTAGCCATTACACGGTCATTACAGTACGATGGTCGGTTTAGATGGCATATATATCACTGTGGACCTCATACATCTTAGTTCATACTGAATATGATGCATGTACACATTTTGCATGTTAAAAAGGTGAGATTTTGCTTACGGTTCCAAACGCAGAAGACCAATCATCGCTCACATAAATCAAATCCAATCCGTTGGAATTGTTCATGGATGATGGATTTCTTCAGAAAATTCTATAGTAGCACGTATCGAGCCATCAGTGACCCATGTTGCGTAAAGTTCTTCAAATCATTTTATTTAATTTATTTTATAGAAACTATTAGTTTTACTGTTGTGGTCCATTGGATTTGAATATTTTGACCATTCGTCAGGTTTCTTGATGTTACAAATTAAATGGACGGTGCGAATCAGAGAATATCTGCAGTTCGATGTGTCTTACAGAACACCGACTATATCTTTAACGCTTTTACGGACGCTTACGTGTCCCCATGCGGATCACCGACTATATCTTCGCCGCTTTTACGGACGCTTACGTGTCCCCATGCGGATCACTGTCTATATCTTGGAGCTTCTTCTCTGAGACCACTTTACTTTACCCCTTCACTTTTTATCCCTAATCCTTGTTTTCTGATTTTTACTAGTTTTGAATCTTCTTCGCTGGGCCCCTCCATCGCCAGTTAGCGAGCACATCTACAAGTTCAGCATATTTCATTGCAAAGCAAGGTAATGGTTGACAAGGTCGGTGTACACTGGTTATTATGTTATGTGGGTTGTGTGCGTCAACCACGACCCAATGGATATGACTATAACAAAATGTATAGCATGACAATCAACCCCCAATGGATCGTGGTTGACACGGTCAGTGTATCGTGGTCAACATGTTATGTGCATCGTGGCTGTGAATCACGCCTCAATGTATATAACATGAACGATATGTATAGTATGACAACCACGATCACAGTCGTTGTTGTAGTTTATTGCATAATGGATCGTGGTTGACAGACGGGGCGTCGGTGAAGAAAGCCAAACACTGATTTAACGTTGAATGGTGAATTGATTTGTTGCATTCGATTTTTCTTCTGCTTATAGTCTATAATGGGTTGGTGAATGAGATGGGTCGTAATTGTTCGCGAATAATTGGAAGTTAATTGAATGCACAATGGATCGTTGTTGTATATGGGTGGTTGAATGTAGATGCCAACCAAGATCCATATATCGCGACAACCAGGACCCCTGTGATATCAGAACCACGACGCATATCATCTTACAACCACGATCCGTCTAACATCATAACCATGACTCGTCTAAAACGAAAACCACGGTACATAACAACAACGACACAGTTTGTACGACAACCACGAAACTGTGGCGTGATCTGATCCCGTCGTTCACATGCATGTTATATCGTGGTTTCTGTCCACGTTGGATCGTGGTTATTGTCCATGTTGGTTCGTGGTTCACAACCACGCCGTAGTCTGGTCCCATGAAAATGTACCATGAAGTATATGTATTACAGTTCAAATGACATGTTACAAATAATGTAAATTTTAAACCAATATATTAAGTCATCATTTGCCTCGGCCTCAGCCAGCAGGGACGAAAGTGCATCGACGCTGGTTGTGACCTATTTGTTTGCATCTAGAGCATTTGGGTGTTGTCCCATCTTCCGTAGGCCGTGGCTGTGAATCATGGTAGTAGTGCTATATGGGTCCTGGTTACGCCAACATAGATCACAATAACAACCACAATATCGTTGTTGTAATTATTTATCAATATTCTGATTTGTTTTTTTTATTATAGACTGAGTGTAGATATGTCGTCATCTTACCCATCGTCAGACATTTGGGTCTATGCTTCCCTCGTTAAATCACCACCAGGAACTGGAAAATCAAAGATCAAGTGTGGTTTGTGTGGTGCAAAGTTTGTAAATAATACTCATCGGTTTCCATTACACTTGTCATGTCGAGGTGGTGATGCAAAACCATACCCCAATGCCTCCGATGAGGTCCTAAAACTGTTTCAAGCCCTGTTAGATTCGAATAGAATACCTTCCACTCCATCCAAATCATGTGCTTCCGGATCTAGTACACGTATGGGAATCATAAAAGACGCAGAGGAGGATGTCAGATTAATAGCTCTGGAGGAAAAACATGTCCAACTCGCCTTAAAATGCAGTATGGAAGAAGTTTCTAGACCCCAGCAATATTCGAGTCAAAGACAACATGATGTTGAAGCCGGATCGAGTGCAATAACCAAGAAGAAAAGAAGTAAGAAATTCAAATTCCTGACCCGTCTCAGTGAATTTTATAGGGCATTGGGTACTACATATAATTCTTCACATAAAGAAAGTTTGAAAAATCTAGTTCAAAGTGTAAAAGAGCATGAGGGAAATATCTCTTCACCTTTCGACTCAAATGAAGTGAACCAATATGTATATGAACAAATAGATAGTAGTTCTAATGGATCAGATGATAATACAGGAAGGCACTCCTCCAATAGCAGTTTTGATGGATCAGATGACAATACAGGAAGGCACTCCTCCAATAACAGTTCTGATGGATCAAATGATAATATAGGAAGACACGCCTCCAATAGCAGTTCTGATGGATCAGATGACAATACAGGAGGTTATTAGTTGTAAATTGTCATCTTGAATAATGTAAATATGAAATTATGAAAGTTTTTGTAATCGTAAATTATGTGTTGTATATATATATATATATATATATATATATATATATATATTTATCGCTTTATTTAACCTCAAACTTGACAATCGAGTGGTTAATGTCAGTAGGATGTCGTGCGACTATTGGTTTCCCGATGTTAGAAATACCGCCTTTACAATGACCCCCCGAAGACCGCGCACACATTCTTCTTCGCGAAATCACACTGAAGTCCCTACTTCCCCGTAATTCATTGGGCACCGAGCGCGACCCTTCGTTATCCGTGCGACCATACCGAATCACATGGGACACTTCAGAATCAACGCCTTGACCTTTGAATGGCCAACCTATAAGAGTGGTTCTCTGGCGACACTTTCACAAGCCAATTCATGCATTTCCTTGCGCGCTCATTCAAAATGATGGAGCTGATATTCAAATCCCCAATGAAGACAAGCTCCAATCTCCGGCAACTCGACAGTTTCATGTGGCACCCAGCCAGTGAAAAATGTTTAAGACATGGCATACGTGGATACCGAAAATCAAAGGTACGTATATCTGTCATTGTTGTAATGTAATATTGGTCGCGGTTGTTGCATGTTCACCACGATCTATACTAATTATAATTATGGTGGTGGAGGATAACCCCGTACTTCTCATTGAAGTACTCAATGTAATTTATGATACATGGTGAACATATGACTCCTTGTCAGATGGATGGAATGGATCCTACCTAAACATGTTCCCTCATTCTCTTCCGCTTAATTCCAGGTGTCCTTACAGATTACAATCACGATCAAAAGAAATTTTAGCAGATGAACAATGATCAAGAAATTACCTGATAACATCTTGGGATATGTGGAATCAGATATGACCCATGAGCCAATGCTTCAGCCAGTAAAGATTGGTCACGAAATCAATAATGTAATAGTGATTCAAGATGACTAATATTCACATAACTCTCAGGTTTCACCAGCAATGGTCTGACTTCTGAAAATTTTTTGACCATTCTGACCTTCATACCAAGCCACTCTATGAAAAATAATGCTGACATTTCACTTCCTGTGCTAAGGTATGCACCGATCACTGCTTCAACGACATCAGCAGTTACCTTCCTCTTTACCCTTGTTCCCTGTTATAAATATATTCTTGGATGTGGGATTGAACATTTGTGGCTTGTAATGTAATATGAGATGTATTTTCCCTATTAGATCGGTCGTGGTTGACTTACAATGGGTCATGTTTCACATGAATATAGGGTCGTGACTGTCAGGGCATGTGGGTCGTGTTTCACATGAATAGTGGGTCGTGATGTATTTGACAACCTACTCACCATAACCACGGCACAACGCAAGGGACAATCATGCCCCACTATTGATCAAAGCTCCGTGGTTCATGGTATCGTTTGATATTGGTCATTGTAATGTTGTATATGTCTTGGTTCTGATGAAATTTGGATCCTGAATGAAATTATCAGATGGTCGTGGTTGTCTTCTTATTCTGTTCATGGTTTTTAGGTAATATGTTTCTTATTTGATGTGAATAATTTAACGTACTTGTTATTTGATATGGTCAAATCGTAGTTTCTTGCATTGATTTTTTGCACCAACCATTTACAACCATGATCATTGTATCATGAAAACTATTACCTATGGTTGTGTACACTATATTCATGGCTCAGATGCATAAAGGCCCGTGATTATCATCCACGTTGGGTCGTGGTTTTCATGAAACATGGGTCATGACTGTCATTGGATAGGTCCTGGTTTTCATGACACATGTATCCTGAGATGGGTTGAAACATAGGTCATTGTTGTCATTTTATGTTGGTCGTGCTATACGTAAAGCAATGGTCATAGTTGATCTGGATCGCGGCTTTCACGTTAAATTGGTCGTGGTTTGCATTTGTAATTGTTCATGGTTGCCGTCCATGTTCGATCGTCGCAATCAACCATTATCTTATAATAAACACGACTCATTTATATGACAACCACGGTCCACCTTTGTGAGTGACACGACGCGTTGTTAAGCTCACCGTTTCCTCTATTGATCATTGTTCAAATGCACAATCATTTGTGGGTCGTGGTTAACACTCTCCAAGGTTCATGTATCATGAAGTATATATATTACAGTTCAAATGACATTTCGCAAACAATGTAAATTTTAAACCCACATATTAAGTCATGACCATGTAACACTAATAACAATACATATCGTCTTACAATCACGATCCTTCGACCATCATATCCACGACCCAGCCGAGACGAAAACCATGATCCATAACAACAATGCCACAGTCTGTATGACACCCACGAAACTGTCATGTGATCTGATCTCGTGGTTCATGTGCATGTTAGATCATGGTTTTTGTCTACGATCGTTCTTGGTTCACAACCACGACCCTAATCCGGTCCCCCCTGTAAATCATGGTAGTAGGTCGAAAATAAACAATGAAGCTTTTATTTATATAGCAGAAATTAGAACCATGCCGTTATGTTCCCTACTGCATGTTAGATGGGTCGTGGCTTGGCTGCTATATGTGGAGCTTACTCTGGCCGCTCGCACTGAATCCGACGGAAAGGGTCGTAGTTTGTAAGCACAGACGATGTTAGTGAGGAGAATGATAATATCCCCATTTGCAAACTTAGGTGGAAGAATTTTGCAGGGTCTTGGCTTGCATGCCGCGCTTCTCTTTTGAAAGTCTCTGTATTATATGGGTCGTTGTTGTCATGTTCTATGGATTGTAGTTGCCATGGATCATTTGTTTAATTTTATAATGGATTGTGATTTTTTGCTTTAGTGTATTATTCTTTGCTTCGCTCTTCCATTGAAACTAATGGAGGAGAAAGTGGAAGATGCCGTTAATCCCCTACATCCTCTTTCCTTCAACGTTAATTTTGTCTCTTTCCGCAGGGATTTGCCGATTTTTCTTCCTCTCAACCATTGAAGATGATCCACGCAGCTCATTCGACCCCTTGTAATCAGCGTGCCACAAGATAATAATTGGGTCTTGATTTTCATGTTACATTGGTCTCTGTTTGTAATTTTACATGGCAGTGCACACTAGTGATTTATGAGATTATACAGATCGTCGGTGGCAGCCGATATCGGTCGTCGTTGAAAGGCAGAAGGGTCGTGAAGATGACATGGGTCGTTATTGTCTATTTAAGTAGCGTTGTGTGACCAGCCTATATTGGTCATCCTTGTCATGTTATGTGGGTCCAGTTTGTTACCCTACGTGGCTCGTCTCTATCTGCTGGTTTCATGTGGTGTGTTACACCTTGTATGCTAGTCGTAACATCCACCACCCACATAACATGACAACAACTACCATTTAACAGTAGAAAATGACCCATTATAACACGACAAATATGACCCATGTAAATGGGTCGTGGTTCTCATCTTATATGTGTCGTTGTTGTCATTCCCCTTTACTCCTATCCACGATCCAGGTTGGATGACAACCCCGATCCAATTGTAATAGCTCTCACGTAAACTTGGTGATGGGTTCAAGTGACGATGGATAGTGGATGTTAACCACGACACATTGGTCGTCATATTCATGACCCATATCATTTAGTGGATCATAATAGAAAGTATTTATCTAACAAAAATCAAATACACCAATCCATCTAGCATTTAATAATCAGTTAAAAATTTGACTCTCTTCTGTGGTCTATTGTTCATCTCAGCCGCCTCTTCTGACCTCGTGAGCTGTAGACAGTCGTATGCAATCGTCCTTCAAAATTTCAGAATGTTCTTCTGCCAAAAAAGGAACGAACTAGTGTTAAACCAAAGGATAAAGTTAACAAGATTTAATCTAGTCGGATACACGCGCGCACGCACACACACACATGGACTTTCGTGAAGTCGATTTTGTGCATGCTGCTCAAGAAGTCTATATACTTCAGCATGAATACGCCACAGTCATCCTAGTTGTCTTGCCCCGGTCTATCACTGACTGTCTTCAAAGTTCATGGCTTCTCCCAGATCTTGGATCCATCATCAAGAATATGGAATAGCCATCGCAGTCCGTCCGTAACCTGTGCGACAATCAACTCATTTTTCTCTTGCATCTCGGTACTCAGGCTGTCGTACACATTGACATCTTTATTCTTCAAATTAACAATGGCCAGGAACTAGTGCTGGTTCTTCATGTTGAGTGGGATGTATAGCTGTTAATCACAAGAAATACGACAACAGTTAAAAGACGTGCCTTTCCAAAATAATACATTTATGTTCATGGATATGTGCAAGCAAATTACCTCTTATGACATCATACTTCCACAGAGGCTTCGATCTACATTGACCGTTGACTATATCTATAAGCACTTCATTCAATTTGCCACTCTTGATGATGTCCCATCGATCCTTATGGTTGCCCGCTCCATAAGTTTGCAAATCACTAAGCTGGACTTCTATGATAGACTGTCGATATATTGGAAAGGTTCAGAAACATAAATAATCAATGATGTTTTAAAGATAACTATAGTCCTCAGTTTCACATTACCGTGAATAGTGATGGGACGAATTCGTAGTCCTGTCTAACCCGTCATCTCTTTTCTTGATGCACTGATAGGTAGCGTAGGTATCTATCAATGGCCTACACACCGAGGAATCGTGTGATGTAATTTTCATACGTCGATATTAAGTCAAAGTCAACATGTAGAAACTTACATCAGAGTCGACCCATGATTTTAGGTCATAGATGCTCTTCAGCCAGGCAGGTGAATTTGATGATAATCTGGCAACTCTCAATTCGCGCTCTTTGGCTTCAGTTAGAGCTTGGTGCAGGTCCACGTACCCCTAGCGAGTCTCCTTTATGGGTAGAGCTCGGCGGGGTTCCGATGCATCGCGGTGTGGTATCCCTTCCTCACACACTTGCGAAGTACTGATATTGAGCTGTAATAATATGATATGTTATTGTCTATGCAATCCACAACATAATGGCCATTGAAAATCACGATCCAAAAGCAGTTTCACGTACAGTTTTCTTATTAGCTTCATCCTGTAATAGATTCATGTCCTGTCTCAGTGAAGCCTGAAGCTCCTTCAGGTTCAGAATTTCTTCTTCATTCCGTTGCACTGAAGGGATTTTCTCCTATAACACGTATATTACTTGATTGTTACCTATTTCAACATGCCATGTAGTCAAGTCATGCCGTTATCCACAGTGCGACCCGGTTCGTGATTGTTGTCCACGTAAGGTTGAACTTCACACCCAACGTGACATGGTACGTGAATCGTGTCTGACATCCATACTGGGTCACTCTTCATATTGGACCTACTCTGGTCGATACCCACGACTAATAAACGATACCCACGACTAATATTCATTACATGATACCCATGACTAATAGACAATAACAACGACCCAGAATGATGATAGTAAGCACGGTCCTCATAGGATCGTTTTTCATCATCCAAATTGTGTCGTGCACCAACCACCCATGACCCACCGTGACTGGAAACCACAACCCCCAGTAACATTAGACTCATAGTGACTTGTTAAATATTAATCCAGAAGTAAGCTATGTATGTAGTCTGCATGTGGTATCCTATATCGTTAACATTGGGTCGTAACGTTAGCCACGACCCAATGGACGATAAACACAACCAGTCACGCGTGATAACAACGATATGGCCTTCACAGTGACCACGACCAAATGTAGAACACAAATACATTTTCTTTGGCAATTTCATACACCTTTATTGCTTGCATCTCCTCTCCGATATGCTTCATCTGCTCATTGATATATGCATTCTTGTCCCTGAGATCGGCCACCGATTGGACATGGGCCTGTCATAACGACCCGTTATGTATCATAACCACGATCCAAAGAGGGACACAACAACGATCACTCAGATTCAGGAAAACTTCAACTTCATATACCTGTATTCCCTGTATCTCCTTTCCACACTACTTCATTTGTTCTAGCAGCGAAGCAATCTCTACGCTTGGAGGGTTGCTCGAAGGGACATTATCCTGTAATAAAATCATACACAAGAAATGAGCCAAAACGGGACACAACAACGACCAAGTAAGTTTCATGATAAATTGATAAGTTCAATTCCATGTACCCTCGTTACCTGAATCTCCTTCTTAAGTTGCTTCACTTGCTCTTGCAGTGAAGCATTCTCTCCTACGAGAGGGCTAATCGCAGCAATGAATTCCTGCAATGGAGCACTATATTATTATGTATTTCCCTTCAAAGAATATTCACGACCCATATTTC
Source organism: Magnolia changhungtana (assembly GCA_030180095.1). NCBI lineage: Eukaryota > Viridiplantae > Streptophyta > Magnoliopsida > Magnoliales > Magnoliaceae > Magnolia > Magnolia changhungtana. The sequence goes on from JASAUF010000662.1 coordinate 4,455,766, forward strand.
ATATAAATCACGACCCATCTTATACAGAAACCACGACACTCGGTTTTATTGTGGTTGCCACCAATGTTGGGTCGTGTATGAACCACAACCCAATCAGCATGGCAGCCACAACCTTTACTAGATGATAACAGCGATCATATATGGATGATAACCATGATCCATATTTCATTTACCTTCGTTAACTGAAACTCAACTATTAGCTGATTCATCTAACCCCGCAGTGAAGCAATGTCATCTTTAAGATGGCTCATCCCATCTTCAAGACGTTTGATACGGTCCATCCCATCATCAACAGTTGTTGTTGTTGGGTTGTTGCCCTGTATTAAAATCATTATATAAGACTGTATATTTACAGAGACCTCTAATGAATAATAAAACAGGGCAATTTCACGTACGTATTTTGTATTAATATAGTCTCTCAGCGTCTTCACTTCTTCGCGTAAAGAAGCATTATCCGCCTTGAGGTTATTTACTTCTCCGCAAGCCTCCTCTATTCCTTTCACTTCAGCGGTAAGGAACTCAATCCGCTTATTACATTTCTTTCTTGCGGACCTTGATTTCTTATTCTCTCTCAATATTTTGCTGATATCTTCTTGGAAGGAGGCTCTAATATCAGCCATAATTTCATTTCTCATTTTTAAGAGGGAGGCTGTAAGATCAGCCTCCACTTTATTTCTAATTTCCTCCACCTCCACCACCGTTGTCACTGCCGTGGGTGCTGCCCACCGAGCTTTGTCAATCATACAAGTCTCGTCGGTTACACTCCTGACAACCTTGGACTCTGCTTCTTCAACCATCGGTCGAAGCTTTGAAGCTAGTGTCACCTGCATGGGTAAAATTGATTCATTTATTAACTATAAACACACTACATAATTAAAATACACTACTATTTAAACAACTCTCACCGGTACAGCTGTGAAGATGGCGGATAAGGGGCCATATCTTCCTGACTTCTTTAGATTCTAATTTAGGATTTGAGGAATCAATGTAAGCTGTCTTCTATCTGCCCAGACCTGATTAACATCAATTATCATGGATTACATATTGATTGACATGTATGTAATGCACATTCAACCTTAGAATATGAACCAGGACAAGAATAACGTACCTGCAGGGCTAACGCGCATCCGCATATGTTGTATGACTTGGGGTACCAGCCCGTCACCCGAATAATGACAGACGTAGTGTTAACCCCTTTCTTCAGATAGTCATACCCCACACTGCCCCAGGGGTAGTTATTAAAATAATCCAAGTCATCGACCATGTCGATATACTTATCAACATAGTTATTCTTCCCCGGAGATCCAACTAATAGACTCTCAACGTAAATTATTAGAGCCAGCTTTACCGTGACCATATGCTGGTCTGAATCGGCCAGTGACAAATAGGCTTCTTTCAGTTCTTTTTTACTAACACTACCTGCTCTCAATAGGTCTCCCTAATAGATCTTCCTCCCTCTACTCTTCTGGCATCAGCATGATCGTCATCATCTGTCCTAACTGGTCTAAATGCAAAGTCAAGCTTGGTGAATTTTATCTTGGTGTCCTGAACATCGAATTTTAGATCACCAACATGCCTTTGCATTAGGCAATGCAAGATCTGTGAGTGTGCCCTAAATCCAGTCTTCGAAAAGAGAAGAAGAAATCCAAAACAGCTGTCTCTAAATATATTCTGTTTATCAGGATGCTTCTCCATGCCTACAATCATATACTCCCAAAAACTGACGGAGCACTTGGCAGAGACCCATACCTCTACGAAGTCTAAGCAAGTGGTCATCACTGGTTTCCCTCGACCTGCATACCAATATGGTCATTAACTGCTGATCAATCAATAATAATGTCTTGCAGAAACACAACGATCGTGATTAAACTACATACTTGATCGCTGATGTAAGCAACAAAAGGTCGTTGTTATCACATGTTCTAAAGGATCGGGGTTGTCATGTAGCACGGATCGTTGTTGTCATCTACCATGGGTCGAGGTCGACGGTCAATACCACCCACCCACAATGTGATCCACGATCCACCGTCCTGTCAACCACGATCCAATAGGCAAACTAACCACCCACAAATGATCGTGCCAACACAATCCATTGGAGAAATTAACCACGATCACAGGTCACCACGGTCGTGAATGTCATGAACAATAGGTCGTGGTTCACATCCACTTCTGACATAAACTGTCCATGTCAGCCACGACCTTTACTAGATGGTTCACATCTACGACCAACATAACGTGTCAGCGACGATCCACTGGGCACATCAACAGCGATCAAAACCACAATCGTGATTGTCATGCTATATGGGTCGTTGTTGTCGTTTACAATGAATCGCAACCATGGTCATGGTTGTCAGTCTGTACGGTTCGTTGTCCTCATCTATGTGGCATAACCACTACCCATATAGCATGTCTACCATGACTCACTTTCCTGTCCCAAATAACATGAGAGCAACGATCCACTGTGCTTGTCAACAACGATCCATGTTGCGGTTCACATCTACGACCCACACAACATGTGAGCCACGATGCACTGGGCACAACAACTACGATGAAAACCGTAATAGTGATTGTCATGCCATACAGATCATTGTTATAGTTTACAGTGAATCACATCGAACGGTTCATTGTTGTTAGCTGGGATGGCATACCCACTACCCATATAGCACAACTACCATGACTCATGTCACCGACCCAAATAACGTGTGAGAAACGATCCACTGCGCTTGTCAACCATGATCCATTCAGCATATCAACCAGGATCACAACCACCATCGTGCTTGTCATGCTATACAAATCATTTCAGTCATATACACTGGGTCGTGGTTGACAGCGCTGCGCACGTAACATGTGAACAACGACATACTGTCTTTACGAGTCATTACCTTGCTTTGCCATTGATAAGAAATGAGCTGCACCCTAATTGTATATATGTAGTCGCTGAGTGGTGATGGAGGGCCCAGTGAAGAAGGTTCGGAACCAGTAAAAAAAAGGATAGGGGTAGGAAGTGAAGGAGTCCCAGAGAAGAAGCTCTAAATATATATATATATATATATATATATATATTTATAATTATATAAATAATAAATGAAATATATAAAATCGGTGTTCCGTATGGGGAGAAGCGGTTGCTTTACACTGTATACATCCCAATATCGGTTGTTTCTAAGTCACATCGAACTGCCCTTACTCTTATCCACACCGACCATTCTATTTGTAATGAGAAGAAATAGAATTACCCAATGAATGATAGGAATATTTCAAATCCAATGGACCACAACAGAAGAAATGCACTGGTGCCATCAAAAGTTACAAATTGTCATCTTTACGTAGTGTGGGCCACTGATAGTTAGATACGTGTCACAATTAAACTTATCGAAGGTATCCATCAGCCATGAACTATTCCAATGGATTAGATCCAATTTATGATGGGCTCATGGACTTGACTAGGATGATCGATGATTGATCTTATGCGTTGGGAACCGTAAGCGACCTTGGCGCCCTTTACGCACCATTTTAATGTAATGTATGTACGGGCGATGTATTTTTTCAGTACAAACTAATATTGTGGGTTGTGGCCCATCCGTGATGTTTGTGAGAAATGAACTCCGTCCATCACCTTCATGTGCTCAGTTTAGGGCTTGTACCCAAAAGATGAACCGGATAAGTTCTTCAAATGTGCTTAAAACGTGAGGATTGAACTTCCATAGTTGAAATATTTATGAGGCAGACGAAGTGTCGAGTTAGGACAGGAGTTGGGTTTTCAGTTCATCCCATTAGGAAATAAGGTATGAACGGTATGAATGGCATGTAAACATAAATGTCGACCCCAGGGAAGTTTCAATGGTTGGAATTTGCCTGGCCACATTTTCCTTGAATGCTGTCTGCCCGAGTCATGGATCTTGCTCACTTTTTGTCTCGAGCCCTAAATTGACCTCAAGAAAAAGATGAACGGGATAGATTCCTCGTAAGCATCAGCGTGCTGCTCACTTCGAATTCCAATGAAGGAGCTTCCTGCTACTGAAACTGCCCTGGTTTGTCAAGTTACGTGGGTGTTGAGTCAGAGTGACTATAGAGCCTGATAGGAAGATCAATTCAAGTGTCTACCTCAATCGGATGTATGCGAGCTCAACATAGGTAAATCAAAGCCTCACATCCCATGTCCCAAAACACCAGGTAATTAAAAACCCTTAAAATAAGATAGACATCTTAGGGTTTTTAGGGAGAGAGAACTTTTTTCAAAATAAGAAAATTTCTAAGTTTTTCTCACCCTGTCAATTTTATCGAAGCACCCTCGATATGATCGACCTGCTATGTCGATGTCCTCGATACCTTAACGATATTATCGATATGAGGACCAAAAATGTCCAACAACTAAATATTCATCGGGACGGATTTATCAATGTATCGATACACCTGTCGATATCATTGATATAAGCACTAAATATGTCCAGCAACTTCACAACATATCTGGACGAATTATCGATGTATTGATACACCCATCGATATCATCGATATTTAAATCTCGAGCCCATCGAAGAGTGGCTCGATAAGATCGACAGACAGATTTCCAGTGCCCCTGTTTTTTAATTAAAATCTCAAAATCCTTCGATATATTGATGACTGTCCGATATGATCTAAATTTAAATATCGATAAGATCGGAGGTCTATCGATGATATCGATCGTGGGCGCGCATTTCTTACAGCAGATATTTCAGGTTATTTTTTTACTATGATCGGAGGCCCTTCGATAGAATCGATATTCAAATATCGATAATATCGGCACTAGGTCGATTGCATCGAACAAGGACACAAATCGTCCAGTAAGCTTAAAGACAAATCCGCTGGATTTATCGATGCATCGACTCTGATCTCGATATCATCAACATTTAAATTCTGATGATCTCGACGGTTCCCCCGATCATTCATGAAAACCTAAAATATTTCAAAGTCAAGTCTCTCTCGTTTTTCAAGTGTCGATGGATCGATCCTGTCATCGATGGAATCGAAGTTCGAAATCCGATGATGTAGACAATAATTTCGATTCATTGACCAATTAGCAAAGTGTTTCAAAAGTGTATGACATTGAGTTCGAGTCATCGAGCAGACCATAGATGCTATCGAGAGTATACGCTCGATGATATCGAACTCTGTCATAAATGTGATCATTTTATATCCGTTGGAACCTTTTGCTTATATATAGAGGACATGTCTCTTGTTGCTGTGAGAGAAAGAAAAGAGAGCTTTTGAGTGTTTAAACTTATATCTTATATCCAAAGCCCTTTCTCTCAAGGGAGTTCATCCTCCAATCCACCCTCACCATTGACATTCAATAGAGTGGATTGGGGAATGAACTTTCGCATTCAAGGATCCTCCAACTACTACCTTAATGGCAAATTATTAAGCTGGGATGCCTTGAATGCCTTGATGATTGGAACTACTCTATCTTCCCTATAGGAAAATCTTTAGAGAGTAGGATTCCATCATAACCTTCACCCAACCTGAAACCAAGTACTGGTACATCTTTTGTGTTGCGGATCAAGGAAGCCGAAGACTCTTCAACAACAAGGTGGAGATCTTCGTCATTGTGTTGAATGAGACTTATCAACTTATTTGTAAGTATCAAGAGTCCAAGAGGACACTTGTGATAATTCGTTTCTAGGATTGGGTCTTAAGTGGTTCTCACCCTTTAAAGTCCTCAAGGAGGCCTCCGGCGGGAGTGTACGTAGTGGGTGCATTGTGTGGACCCTTGCTCTATGGAGAGCATAAACATCCGAGTGCGTTGTGTGGACCCTTACTCTATGTAGAGCATAAACATCTGGTTAGGAGTGAACCAGTAAAACTCCAGGTTTAGAGGTGAACCGAGTAGAAACCTCCATGTAAAGGTTGAAGGTGAACCTGATTTAAAACCTTAGGTTTGAGGTGGACCCTGGGAAACCTCCTTAGTGAAATCCGGTACACTCAAGGGTTGAGTGCGGCAGCCAGGAGTGGAGTAGACAAGTAGTCGAACCACTATAAAAATGACTGTGTTTGAGAGTGTTATTTTCATGATTGTGTGATTTGCTTTAAATTCTTCCTCATCTGAATATTTGATCACATCACACACACCTACACAGTCATATCCATCATAAGCTAGCTTGCATACTGCGTACTTCTAAAATAGTTTGTGATTGGATCTTCTACCAGGCTTGGAAGCCAGTAGAGTTACTTTTGAGTAATCCTGATATTTGCATGATCATAGGATTAGTGAAGTAAGATTTTTAGATAAAACATAAAAGCTTTAAAAAGTCCTATTCACCCCCCCCTTAGGACATATTGGCATATTCCTTCTTCAACTCAAGCGGTCTTCATCGTTATTTTAATTGGTATCAGAGCAGGTCTCTCTTTAAGGGCTTCACCGCCTAGAGAGTGATCTTGACTAAAGAAGGAATTATGTTCAAGAGAATTCAAGAGGGTGTGACAAATCAGAACAATTGCCTTGTAATTCACACTCACTGAAAGTCGACAATAGTTCAAAGTGGTATCTTGATAGTGGATGCTCCAGACATATGACTGGTGATCAAACTCACTTTTGTGAGTACTCAAACTTTAATGGAGGATCTGTCACATTTGGTGATGGTAACTTAGCCAAAATTGTTGGACAAGGAACAATAGCGGTATTAGGCCTTCTTAAAATTAAACATGTTCTCTGTGTAGAAGGTCTAAAACATAATCTCCTGAGTATCTCCCAAATCTGTGATAAAGAACATCTTGTCACCTTCTCAAAAGATGTGTGTAGAATTCTAGATCATACAGGAAAATCTCTCATAAAAGGTCTACGCGCTAATGAAAACTATTATGTCATTGAGAGCACAAGTGAAAATGTGATAGCCACAAAATGTAATATGGTTGTTAAGAGCTAATCCAAGTTGTGGCACCAAAGGTTGTGACATGTCCACTACCGAAATTTAACAAAGCTTAGTTCAAGAAATCTGGTTAGGGGACTTCCCAAAATTAGAAAAGAAGAAAAAGTTGTCTGTGGAGAATGTCTAAAAGGAAAACAGATAAAGGTTGGACACAAGAAGACAACCTCCATAGCAACAACAAAACTTTTAGTTTGCTACATATGGATCTAGTTGGTCCAACTAAGGTGGAAAGCCATGGCAAGAAAAGATACTTTCTAGTGGTGGTAGATGACTACACCAGATTTACTTGGGTCGCATTCCTATAGGAAAAATCAGATGCGTTTAATGAATTTGTGATCTTGGCAAAGCGACTTCAAAATGAAAAAGGGCATGGGATAAATCGAATCAGAAGTGATCATGGTGGAGAATTTGAAAATGAAAGATTCGAAAGATACTGCAATGAGAAAGGAATCCATCATGAATTCTCTGCCCCAAAAACACCTCAGCAAAATAAAGCCGTTGAAAGAAAAAATTGTGTATTGCAGGAAATGGGGTCTGTTATGCTGAATGGGAAAGATATGGCAAAAAGTTTTTGGGCAGAAGCTGTCAATACCGCCTGTTACATCATAAATAGAGTATATCTTAGAGCAAGTCTAAATAAAACTCCATACGAATTATGGTTTGGGAAAGTGCCTAGTGTGAAATATTTTCGTGTCTTTGGAAGCAAATGTTATATCTTGAGAGACAGAGATCACCTAGGAAAATTCGAGTCTAAAAGTGATGATGGAATCTTTCTGGGGTATGCAATGAATAGTCGTGCGTATAGAGTATACAATCTAAGAACTCTCACTATTCAAGAATCAGTCAATGTGGTAATCGATGATCAACCTCATGAAGAAGATGCACCTGTGAATGATTTAGAAGATGTAGTTTCATGCATATTGGAAAAACCTGAAAATAAAACTTTATCACCCAGTGAACCTCAACCATCATCTAACATTCCCATCATAAAAGATCATCGTCGAGAATAGATCATTGGAGATCCTAATGGTGGTGTAAAAACTCGACGACGGATAGAAAATATTTATAGTCATCTCTGTTTTACCTCAAAAATTGAGGCTAAGAATATTGTGGAAGCTCTTCAAGACAAACACTGGATAAATGCTATGCAAGAAGAACTTTAACAATTTCAAAGAAACGAGGTATAGCAATTGGTTCCCAGGCCACTCAATACAAATGTCATTGGAACCAAATGGGTCTTTAAGAATAAATCGGATGAATTAGGAAATGTGATTTGGAACAAAGCAAGGCTGGTAGCTCAGGGATACTCACAGATAGAAGGGATTGACTTTGATGAAACATTTGCTCTTGTGGCTCGCCTTGAGTCTGTCAAAATTCTTCTATCCATTGCATGTGCATTAAAATTTAAACTATTTCAAATGGATGTTAAAAGTACTTTTCTTAATGGAGAACTTGCTGAAGAAGTCTATGTTGAACAACCAAAGGGATTTTCTGATTCCAAGTATCCTCACTACGTATATCGTCTGAACAAAGCCCTCTATGATCTCAAATAAGCACCACGTGCTTGGTATGAACGATTGACAAAATTTCTTCTAGACCATAAATTCTACAGAGGGAGTGTTGATAAGACCCTGTTTACCCAAAGAACAAAAGACTCACTGCTTATTGCACAAATTTATGTGGACGATAGAGTCTTTGGTTCAACATGTGAAGATATCACTTACAAATTTGCGGACCTCATAAAATCAGAATTTGAAATGAGTATGGCCAGTGAAGTAAACTTCTTCTTAGGATTACAGGTCAAGCAGCTATATGATGGAATCTTTATCTGTCAAACCAAGTATGCAAACGATTTGGTGAAAAGGTTTGGTCTTGAATTTGGACGCTCTTATCACACCCAAACTCTCTAAAGATACAAATGGCATGAGTGTGGATCAACATCTCTACTGGAGTATGATAGGTAGTCTACTATATCTCACAGCTAGTCATTCCGACATATCTTTTAGTGTTGGAGTATGTGCTCGATATCAAGCAGATCCTAAGAAATCTCATTTAACGGCCGTTAAGAGGATCATCAAATATATAGTAGGGACTTCCTCCTATGGACTATGGTATCCATATGAGACATCTACCATCATCGCTGGGTACTCAGATGCTAGGTTGGAAACTTGGATGATCGAAAATCAACCAGCGGAGGATGTTTCTATGTTGGAAACTGCCTAGTCTCCTGGTAGAGCAAGAAGCAAAATTCAATATCATTATCTACTGCTGAGGCTGAATACATTATTGCTGGCAGTTGCTGTGCACAACTCCTTTGGATGAAACAGATGTTGTTGGATTACAGGATTGAACAACCCACGATGAGTCTTTTCTATGATAACACAAGCGCAATCAACATTTCAAAGAATCCTGTTCAACATTCTCGGACTAAACATATTGACATCCGTAATCACTTTATCCAAGAACTTGTTGATGACAAGATTCTTACATTAGATTATGTTTCCACAGAAAAGCAACTCGCAGACATCCTCACCAAATCTCTTGATGCAAATAGGTTCAGTGACCTACAAAAATCCATTGGGGTCTGCACTCACTAAATCTCAGTGAACATGAGCCACACTGGTAAATCTTCCCACCAGGATATTCATGGTTACATAACAGCCACAAGTCAAAATCTCCTGTATTAACCATGTTAGTTGGGATGCAAAGTTATGACACTCTAAATAAGATCTGAACAAAGTCAGATTAATGTTATTGATATCTAACATCGATAAAATTGAAGAAACTTGGAAGTGCACGATGATCATCAATGGTTTCCTCTATTGGTTGGCCTGATAATGCTCAATTTTTTTTGCCCTATTTATGTTTCGTTCCCCTGGTTTATCAAGTTCTAGACTGCATGTGATTTCATTAATGAATATTTTTTACTACTATATAACTACTATATCATATCTAATATGCATTCATGAATTCTGATATTGATGTTTGATTGAATTAAGTTACAACTTTTATACATCAATGATCTACTTCTCCCTGATTGGTTCTCCCATGCAATTCACTCTTCAGTCAATATCAACTGAGATATCTTTGTCAATGACTGAAAAAAAGGGGGAGAACATTTACAAACACCCCGAGTGAAAAATTGTATATTTAATAGTGTTGCAGGTGTTACGGGGAGCAGCTGCACCAAGAAAGGGAGAGTTTTGAAGTAAGGGGGAGCAGATAATATGATGTGTACATGGGTTTCCTAGAATTTGTAAAATTGTGTAAAAAGCATGTACACACAATTTAGGATATGTCTGTCTAAATATTATCCTAGGGTGTTTTGGGGATTTTGCAACGTAATTGACAAAGGGGGACATTGAAAGTGCCCTGGTTTGTCAAGTTACGTGTGCATTGAGTCAGAGTAACTAAAGAGCCTGATAGGAAGATCAATTCAAGTGTCTGCCTCAACTGGATGTGTACGAGCTCATCACAGGTAAATCAAAGCCTCACATCCCATGTCCCAAAACACCAGGTAATTAAAAACCCTTGAAATAAGATAGATATCTTAGGGTTTTTAGGGAGAAATTTTTTTTTTTCAAAATAAGAAAATTTCTAAATTTTTCTCGCCTTGTCGATTTTATCAAAGCACCCTTGATATGATCGACCTGCTCTGTCGATGTCCTCGATACCTTAACGATATTATTAATATGAGGACAAAAAATGTCCAGCAACTAAATATTCATCTGGACGGATTTATCGATATATCGATACACTTGTCGATATCATCGATATAAGCACTAAATATGTCCAAAAACTTCACAACATATTTAGACGAATTATCGATGTATCGATACACCCATCGATATCATCGATATTCAAATCTCGAGCTCATCGAAGAGTGGCTCGATATGATCGACAGGCAGATTTCCGGCGCCCCTATTTTTTAATGAACATCTTAAAATCCTTCGATATATCGATGACTGTCCGATATGATCTGAATTCAAATATCGATAAGATCGGAGGTCCATTGATGATATTGATCGTGGGCGCACATTTCTTATAGCAGATATTTCAGGTTGTTTTTTTACTATAGTCGGGGACCCTTCGATAGAATCGATATTCAAATATCGATAATATCGGCACCAGGTCGATTGCATCGAACAAGGACACAAATTGTCCAGCAAGCTTAAATACAAATCCACTAGATTTATCGATGCATCGACTCTGATCTCGATATCATGGACATTCAAATTCCGATGATCTCGACGGTTCCCCCGATATTCATGAAAACCTGAAATATTTCAAAATCAAGTCTCTCTCATTTTTCAAGTATTGATGGATCGATCCTGTCATCGATGGAATCAGAGTTCGAAATCCGATGATTTCGACAATAATTTCAATTCATCGACCAATTGGCAAAGTGTTTCAAAAGCGAGCAGACCATCAATGCTATCGAGAGTATACGCTCGATGATATCGAACTCTGTCATAAATGTGACCATTTTATATCCGTTGGAACCTTTTGCCTATATATAGAGGACTTGTCTCTTGTTGCTGTGAGAGAAAGAAGAGAGCTTTTGAGTGTTTTAACTTATATCTTATATCCAAAGCCCTTTCTCTCAAGGGAGTTCATCCTCCAATCCACCCACACCATTGACATTCAATAGAGTGGATTGGGGAATGAACTTTCACATTCAAGGATCCTCCAACAACTACCTTAATGGCAAATCATTAAGCTGGGATGCCTTAAATGCCTTGATGATTGAAACTACTCTATCTTCCCTATAGGAAAATCTTTAGAGAGTAGGATTCCATCATAACCTTGACCCAACCCGAAACCAAGTTCGGGTACATCTTTTGTGATGCGGATCAAGGAAGCCGAAGACTCTTCAACAACAAGGAGGAGATCTTCGTCATTGCGCTGAATGGGACTCATCAACTTATTTGTAAGTATTCAGAATCCAAGAGGACACTTGTGATCATTCCTTTCTAGGATTGGGTCTTAAGTGTTTCTCACCCTTTGAAGTCCTCAAGGAGGCCTCCGACAGGAGTGTACGTAGTGGGTGCATTGTGTGGACCCTTGCTCTGTTGAGAGCATAAACATCCAGGTGCGTTGTGTGGACCCTTGCTCTATGGAGAGCATAAACATCTGGTTAGAAGTGAACCAGTAAAACTCCAGGGTTAGAGGTGAATCGAGTAGAAACCTCCGTGTAAAGGTTGAAGGTGAACCTGATTTAAAACCTTAGGTTTGAGGTGAACCCTGGGAAACCTCCTTAGTGAAATCCGTTACACTCAAGGGTTGAGTGCGGCAGCTGGGAGTGGAGTAGCTAAGTAGTCTAACCACTATAAAAATGACTGCGTTTGAGAGTGTTATTTTCATGATTGTGTGATTTGCTTTAAATTCTTCCTCATCTGAATATTTGATCACATCACACACACCTACACAGTCATATCCATCATAAGCTAACTTGCATACTGCTTACTTCTAAAATAGTTTGTGATTGGATCCTCTACCAGGCTTGAAAGCCAGTAGAGTTACTTTTGAGTAATCCTGATATTTGCATGATCATAGGATTAGTGAAGTAAGATTTTTAGATAAAACATAAAAACTTTAAAAAGTCCTATTCACCTCCCCTCTAGGACATATTGGCATATTACTTTTTCAACTCAAGCGGTCTTCACTGCTATTTCAGCTACATCACAGTAAAGCGCGCCCGCGCTGACCTTACATTTTCATCATTACATCTTTTGGCGTGTAAACGGCGTATTGGTCCGTAAAATTCCAATACACGATCCACATCTCATGACTATAACGAGCCATATACACTGAATACACGATCTAAATCATCGTGTCAACCACGACCCCATCGAACATTAGCACCACGACCATATAACATAGTTACAAAGCAGTGGGCCAAATAATTGGTCTTCAACACGCCAATATAACATGGGGTCATGGTTGTGACGGAGTATGGTTTGTAGGTTTTGGTAGATATGGGTCGTTAATGTCATGTTACATGAGTCCCCATTTGCATGTTGGAAGGGTCGTGACTGTAAGACGACAACCATGTCCCATTGTAAAGACAACCCCGAACCCATTAACATGACAACCACGAAACTTTGCAAACAATCACTGTGTACAGTTTTATCGTGCCTTTCATGTAAAATTAATCGTAGTTGTTATGATATATGGATCGTGGGTTACAATGTAGCATGGGTAGTGGAGTCGGTTGCTGAGGGTTGCCCTTTTCGTGTTTTTTGGTTCGTTGTCATGGTATTGTACGGATTGCTGTTACATGTTCTACAAAATAACGAGTCCTTTCGTTGAGCCTTCATGTCAGTTTGGAACCCGAAAGAAGCCAGGCTACATCAGTATGGATTCCCGAAGAAGCCATTACACATCGGGTCTCCTAACTACGAGTAGCTGCTCATCGATAAAGGTTCAACCACGGTTACAGGTCTTTTACATCAACCTGGAACTCAGAAAAATAGAGAGGGAACAGTTCCAACTGGAGCTCCTCTTTCGCAACTTCGAACCCCGACTTGGCTTCCAAGGCCTTGAACTCCAGGTCCTTGTTAGCCTGGCGCAACCTCCTGACTTCGGGCTCTGCCACGTCCATGTGAGCTTCAAGTTGGTTGATTTCACCTTGGAGTGCAAGCCCTCTCACTCGGCCTTACGCAATAGCCTCCCTTAGCTCCGATAAATCAGCCGTAGAGGCCTCCAGCCTCTTCTCGAGCTTGACTCGTTGAGCATCTTACTCGACCTTCTCAACCACAAGTTTGGCCCGCTCAGCTTTGAGCTGATCCATCTCCTTCAGCCTCTCCTTCACCTCCAACATCTTCGGTAGTGACGTGTTACATACTGCCGCAAAATCATCCATGAAACCGACGTGGCAGCTGGAAAGGGTGTCGGCGATCAACGACTCTGGTGAATGCTCAACGGCCTAAGGAATCAGCTGAGCCATGTGAAAACTGGGCGGCAGGCCCCTTGGAGAGGGTGCGGACTCTCTCCCATTTGGAGAGGAAGTGGAAGCTTCCCCCCTTGTAGAGGGTGCAGAACCTCCTCTGATCCCACTAGCCGCAGAAGTATGAACAGCTGCCTCAGGTGCATTTGCCTGGCCGACCATGGGCTCAGCATCAGCATGGGGAAACGTAGATCGCGATGAGGCTACTACGATGGTCTTACCCACTACCTCCCTTCGCGACCTATAAGGACCCGCCTTGGGGGCTTGCTCCTCCGCAAAATGCGACGAAATGGTGATGACATCGACTCGAGCAGGAGCTCCAACATCCGAAGCCTCAGGAACGAGGGTCGGAGCAGTTGCACCGATCAGTGCATTTGGAAGGGCTGTAATGGGCACGATCTTAGCCAGGTCTACAACTGGAGCCGCCTCCGCCTCGTCCTCAGGAGCCTTCCTCTTCTTCGACGCTGCTGTCATCCTTGGTCAGAGGAGAGGACGATGTCCATAGGAGGGCGAAGAAGCCGCCTCCTCTTTGATCCACCGGCCACCATTCCTGTAAAAATCGAAGGGAGAAAACGCTACGAGACACGTGGAATGGTGCAATATACCCAAGAACATGATTCAATGTCAGAATCTTCCTAGCATTTAAAGCAATTTAAAAGCGCCGGGATCTCTTCGATCCTCCACTACACGTGGCGCCATTCCTTCTCCCCACCATTCCTAGCATTTAATGCCATTTAAAGGAAGCGGAATGCGTACAGAGTAACTCAATACCCTTTAGCGTACTGAGTAGACTCTATGGGGTTTACAGTTATTTATTTATTTTATCCACTTCGTTTATTCATGTTAATGGATAATTTTGGGGATTAAGACCACAATGTCAGCATCTCTATAGCTTAAGTGGACCACACCACATGACAGTGTGATTGAACCTCTACCATTGAAAAAATCGTAGAGGCGATAGAAGTCTTCGATCAAGCTGATGTTTGCTCTTTCTCTTCATCCATGTCTTTGTGATGTTATAAACAGGTTGGATGACAAATATACATTACCGTGGACCATAGGAAGGTATTGACGATGGAAATCATCATTCCACTGTTTCTTGTGTCATAGTCCATTTGACCATTGGATTTACTGGAAATTTGATATCAACCACCAAAACTATTAGGAAAAATGGATGGACGGTGTGGATAAACCGTATACACTCATAGTGGGCCAACTGAGTTTACTCAGTACGATAAGTACTGAGTAACTCTCAACCGCAATCCGATTTCGTCCGTATAGCGTAACCGTCGACCCGCGTCCTTTCACGAGAGGACGGTAGTGGAAGATTGTCATACGCTAGTATGCGGATTTTCCTAAAGCGTAACCATCGGTCTGCGTCTGTAAAGCCTTTCGCATGAGGTTACTGCGCAATATTCTGTGTGGGGCCCACTGTGATGTTTGTTAGAAATCCAACCCGTCCATCCATTTTATGAGCAAATTATATGACAGGAGACCGAAAATGAGGAGGATCCAAGATGCAAGTGGGCCATACTAGATGAATTATTGTGAAAAAGGAACTCTAACCGTTGAAATCTCAGTAGGCTCTACCTTGATGGTTATATTCCATCCAAACCGTTTATAAAGTCATTTTCACTATGATGAAGTGAAAAAACCAAGACATTAAATCGATACACAACTTTTGTGGCCATATAAATGTTTCAACGGTGGTCACGAAATGCATTGATCGCCATTATCATGCGATAAGGCTGTCATTCAACGTGGATCGTGGTTGTCATTATGCATGGACCATGAACGATATGATATATGGTCGTTGTTGTCGTGTAATATGGGTCGTGATATACGCGACGAACGGGTCGTGCTATAATGTAAAATTGGTCGTCGTTCATAGCTGTAACGGATCGTGGTCCTCGTCCATGTTGAATCATGCTCGACAACAACGACGGTATGAGGAACACGGCCCTTACAACATGGAAACCACGATCCACCTATACTGAGAACCACGATCCGTTGTTAAGTCCCTGATTCATGGTTAACGACAACCATGACTAATTCAACTTGCAGGATCTTGTGCACCACAACAATGGTCCAGTCATTATGACAACCACGATCCGTATAACATGTGAATGATAACCCATATAACATTACAATCACGATAATGTAGCATAAAAACATCGACCCTTAAAATATTGCAACGATGACTCATATAACACGGTAACTGCCAGAAGAGAGGATCATTGTCGTCTATGTTGGATTGACGTCGATAAATCAAGACCATCCACCATCGGATCCACGAGTTTCCTTGCTGTCAATAACGAGCGTAATTGTCATGTTGTAGATATCGTTGTTATTATCTATGTTGAGTTGTGATTCACATCCACGACCCAACGTTCGTTCCATCCACGAGCCTTCCCTGAGGAATCAGCGTCACATTCAAGTGCAGGAAATCGCATTAATGACGATACCTTCCCGAAATCTTTTGGAATCAAAGCGACCCTTTGGAATCACCAACCCCACATTAACCATGGGTTAAACAGCCTATAAAAATGGTACTTGGGTTACACTTTTTTCAGAAGCCAAGCCGAACCACAAGTCCGTCTTGCGTTCTTCCTTCATTATTGTCCATGTTATATTTTTCATGGTGCTTATCTGGTCGTAGTTATCACGTTATTTCGGTCGTGGTTCACATTGGTCGTGGTTACAATTGTGTTATAGTCGTTCTTATCATGTATAGTGGTCGTGTTGGTAAAGTAACGTGCATCGCTATTATCAATGTAATATGGGTCATGATTGTAATGTAATATGCCCATTGTCCCCATAGTTATATATTATGGCCCCTATCACCATCCGTGGGCCCAACCATGATGTATGTGTTAGATCCATGCCGTTCATCTGCATCTACAGTGAAAGCCACGATCGGACGTCAGCTCTTACAGATCATTTGTGGGCTTGATCCCGAAAATGGGAGGGATAATTTTAATGGTCTACGATAGTGAATCATCACTGTTCCATGTAATGTTCACCACCTGTGATTGGAGTGTCGTTCATTTTTTGGACTCCTACCCTTAAATAATTTAGAGAAACGTATGGACGGCATGGATGAAACACATACGTGGTGATTGGGCACACAGACCGCCGAGAATCAGTAATTTGCCGGTGCCAAGGGGAGTAGCCGATCGGTCAGTTTATCAGGAGTTGAAACCAGAGGTAACTTCTGCTTCACTCCATGTCCGTGTGTCTCCTGAACCGAGGTCAGGGTCATTTTCGTCAGGCACGATCGTTCATCTGTTCTGACAGAACATTTTAGGGCTTCATCGATAAAATGAGAGGGATCACCGACAGCGCTCATTCACAACTATTTGCTGTGATGTGGTCCACTTTCTATTGGGATAAGTCTCATTTTTTTTGGTTACCATAAAATGATTTAGACATATATATGGACGACATAGATGACATACATACATGATGGGCAGTGAATGAGCACTAGAAATGCGGCAGATCCAACGCTCATTTGGACCACTCCAATTAATACCCTTGGTTGCTTTAAAATGCACAAAGCATTAAATGTCATTGCATGTGTGACAATGCCCTTGTGAAAGTAGTGTAGTCTATGTATAAAGTAGTGTTTGTTGAAATGTCTGAATGAGATTTTGTTGATGGATTGTACGTATCTGTGGTGTGATCCAGTTGATCGTTGGATCTACCCCATCTTAGTTTTGATATCTTAAAATAACCTGAGATAAGGGATAGACGGCTTGGATGTACAGATACATCACGGTGGGCCCGCCCATAGAACTATCCGTTGGGAGCTAGGGCCATGTGGGGTAGTACGCAATCCTCACCCATACATGAAGCCCTTCTGACACCTTTCTGTTTCTGACGAAATTGCCCCTGACTTTGGTTCAAGAGACGTACGGACCTGGATGCAGCAGATGTCACCTGTTGTTACAGCCATTGAGCCACGGATGAATCGAGTACTATCTGAGACACCAGCCAATGGCTGGTGCTCGACGATCTGTGTGCCCAACCACCACATATGTGTTTCATCCATGTTGTCCATACATTTCTCCAGATGATTTAAGGGTAGGAGTCTAAAAAAACGAACGACATTCCAATCACATGCGGTGGACATTACATGGAACAGTGATGATTCACCATCGTAGACCATTAAAATTATCCCTCCCATTTTCGGGATCAAGCCCACAAATGATTTGTAAGAGCTGACGTCCGATCGTGGCTTTCACTGTAGATGCAGATGAACGGCATGGATCTAACACATAAGTCATGGTTGGGCCCACGGATGGTGACAACCTGACAGGGGAGTAGCCAGTCCATTATCCCGCGGACTAAACGGAAGAATATATGAGCGTTGGAAGGGCCGAATGTAGCATTTCACATGTAACTTTTACAGACTTTCTTCTTACATCCTTTTAAATTTAAAAAAGGAGAAAAGAGAAGATCTAGGGTCCCAATTGCTAGAGAGGCACATCATTTGTCCTTGGCCGTAATCCTCTTCCACTATGAGGTCAGTTTGCTAAGGTCAAGGTAAAGTCGAGAAGGTTCACATGCTGTGGATCATGGTACCGTATTCCCATGCACATTTGATATTGGTTGTCACATTACAATGATCTTGGTTGTCACGCTGTAAGGATCGGATTCCCATGCACATTAGATCATGATGCATGGGTCGTGGTTGGCAGATGTTATGGGTCGTGGTTGAAATTCCAGGTTGGTGTATATGGGTCATGCTTTTCACTGCCCTGGGAACCACGACCCATCTTAGATGAAAACCACAACCCTTCGAGTGATTCCTAAGTGTAAATCACGACACCTATATAACTGCGAACCACGACCCATATAACCTGTCGACCTCGAACCATATAACAACTGTGAAAACTATGACCTACGTAACGTGAGAACCACGACCTATGTCAGCTGACAATCACGACCCGTCGAACGTTTGGTCGTGGTTCACATGCACAATTGGTCGTTGAGCGTGGTTGCCAATCCATGTCAACTAACAATCACGACCCGTTGAATGTTTGGTCATGATTCACATGCACAATTGGTCATTGAGTGTGGTTGCCATCAAATGAGGATCATGATTACGATAAATAATGGATCGAAGTTGTATATCGGTCGTTGAGCGTGGTTGCCATGTTAGGAATAACGCGGGGAGGGCTCGAACCCTTCATCAAATATCTTCTCCATTATGATGATTATAATAGCAATGAAATCCATAAATGAATAAGATGTAGCAATGGGAACTACAATCCCTCGAGTGGTTCGGTTTTGTCATTGGGTCAAAACCATGACCCTTCACGTGGTACTTTGTTGTCATTCACAGTGGGCCATTGTCGTTAACCATGGCACAATATGGATTACAATCTCGGACCAATGTGGATGATAACCACGACCCATTTAATAGACAACCAGTATCCTGCATTACTCACAAGTTGGACCCATTCATTTTTGTTTTAATAGAATAACCAGTATTCGAATGAGTATGGGTTGCATGGCTATATTATGCTATTATGATGGAGAGAGTGTGTACGACAAGGCATTGTTTACCTACCAGGGTGGAGACTCAAAGGGATTTGTTATGAGTGATGTATCACTTATCGACAGTTGCTCGATAAAATGCACCAGATTATGAAGACTACGTCGGATGAATTCAATTTGATGATTACAGTTGTGTACGGTAATGCAATTCATGGATTCTTACGCCCACATACAATTTAAGACGATGAAGATCTAGAAGCATACATGTTATTCTGTGGACAAACACCTTCAACACAAATACCATTGTATGTGGAGAAAGTGAGGTGTTGTCCTGTCGTTGATGATTACAACATATATTACGCCTTACATTCGAACCCATCATCTCTTCATTCGTAACCTTTAGGCAACGTTTGGATAGCCGATGATTCTGATATACCTGACACTTCTGTTAGATATCAAGACCAAGAGTCAACGATTGCGATGTAAGCAGTCCTTCGCATAATGATACACATCATAATTTGGGGAATGATGACATATGCGATATACCTGGCCCGTTAAGGAGTGATGGATATCACGATCGGGAGCTCGACGATTGCGATCTAGCCAGCCCTTCAGCCTACAACACACAACATGGTTTGGGGAATGATGACTACGACATATATGGCCCATCCAGTAGCGATAGATGTCACGAACGAGTCATTGACGATTGCGGTATAGGCGGCCCTTCAGCCAATGATACACAACATGATTTGAGGAATGATGACCGCGACATACCTGGCCCATCAAGTAGTGATGGATATGATGACCGAGGAACAGCTGACCAGTGCGATCTCTAAACCCCACCCATCAATGATCCGTCTGTTAATCCATCTGATGATGCGTTTGTCAATTCAAATCGACAAGGATACCCAGATTTTGTGGATGATCAGAACGAAATATAAGGCGGGCAAGTGTACAAAGATAAAGGTCGACTACAGTATTCTCTATGTAAATATGCGATGTGCCGCAAGTTCTAGTATAAGGTCTTGAAGTCTAACAAGACGATATATACGATTGGCTGCATTGTAGCAAATTGTAGCTAGAGGATGCATGCTTCAAAACTTAACGGCATAGGGATGTTCAAGATCAGGACTTACAACTCAAAGCATACCTGTACCATGTCGTTTGAGGCGATACGCCAATCTGAGACCACGAATGCAGATGACCGTACTGATACAATGACATCGAAGAGGAAGGGGAGTGATCATCGCCAAGTCACTAGTTTGATGAGTAGCGAGTTTGACGTCAGTCGTATGAGCGAGGGACTGACCTGCATGACAAAGGAAATTCAATATCAGATGAGTGAGATGTACAGTGTTGAGATCAGTTATAAGAAAGAGTGGAAGGGTAAAGAGATGGTAACCAAACAAGTCTTGGGATCCTATGAGGGTTCTTATAACGAGCTCCCGGCATACCTTCACGAGTTGAAAAAGGCTAATTTAGGGACTGTCATGGAGTTGCAGGTGAATGAGGAGACGAATAGTTTCGAACGATACTTTATTGCGCTTGGGCAGTGCATCAGAAGCGTAATGTTACACGTTTGGAGGGTGTTGTGCGTTGATGCTGCACATTTGACAGGAAGGTATAAGGGCGTTCTCTTCATGGCTACTGCATTGGATGGAAATAATCACATCCTCCCTGTGGCATATGAGATCGGAGAATCTGAGAACAGTAGTAGCCGGAGGTGGTTCCTTGGGATTTTATCCAGGTCAATCGGGATCCTTCCAGGACTAGTGATAGTGTCAGATCGTCACAAAGGGTTGCTT
This sequence comes from Magnolia changhungtana, assembly GCA_030180095.1. NCBI lineage: Eukaryota > Viridiplantae > Streptophyta > Magnoliopsida > Magnoliales > Magnoliaceae > Magnolia > Magnolia changhungtana. Next base: position 4,476,924 of record JASAUF010000662.1, read on the forward strand.
AGTGAAGTCACTGACATGTTCTCACATGCGATCCATGGATATTGTGCTTATCATATACTTGGAAACATGAAGAAGGCATGTTCGGATGATTCTATGAGGGAATACTTTTGGGGTGCTGTGAAGACATACCGCACTTCCATGTTTTGGGAGATGATGTGATGCATTCAAACGGTGAATCCCACGGCATATCAATTCCTCAATGGTATGGAAAAAGAAAGATGGGCGAACGCTTTCTTTCCTGGCATGCGGTATAACATCGTCACCACCAACATTATGGAAAGCATGAATGCATTGTCCGTATATACAAGAGAGTACCCCGTCACTAAACTTCTCGAGTCAATAAGGAGTAAAATCCAACACTTCTTCCTCCGCCGACGGGATGAGGCATTGGCCCATAAAGAAGATTTGACTCCTTGGGCATCAAAAAGACTATCCGAAATATATCAGTAGGAGGTGCGACGGACACAATGCATTACGATTTCAACGGATGAGTACCAAGTGACTGCACAGGTAGTGACGGATATAGTGAATCTAATAGAAATGAGGTGTACGTGCAATGAGTTTGGAAAAATGCTGCTACCTTGTGTTAATGTGATAGCGGCATGTGATAATTTTCAGCTTGATATTTATAAATACTGCTCTCCATTCTACTTCAATGAAATATATTGTAAAACATATCAAGAGTCAGTTTACCCAGTGCTAGACATAACACAATGGAACACTCTAGAGGAAGTGAAGGTTTTATGCGAGAAAATGAAGCCTCCAGAAATGAGAAGATCCTCTAGAAGACCGAAAAAGGTTCGCATTACATCCCAAGGAGAAGATAGGAAAAGACCCAAATGCTCTAGATGCAATCGAACCGGTCACAATCGGCGTCGATGCACTTTCATTCCTGCTGGCTGAAGCGATGGCCTCATATGTTGGTCTATTTTTTTTTTAATGTTTTTGCCGCGATAATGTAGTTTGAACTATATTATTGATTCATGAAAACCATGATGCATGTTAACCACGATCCAATGTGGAGAATAACCATGAATTCTTATGCTTTTGAACCATGATCCATGGTGTGTATGGTGAACGATACCTACAGTGGCACTCTAATATATATACCTATTGATTTATGAACCGTGGTGCATGTTAACGACGATCCACAAATTCATGACCATTTGAACCACGACCCATAGAGGTCTTAGTGAGCTTAACAACGGGTCGTGGCACTCCTGACAGGTGGACAGTGGTTGTCATGTTATATGGGTCGTGTTTCTCACTATATCGTGCTTGTTCGTGACAATCCAACCTGGACGGCAAACACGAACCATAACAACTGTGAACCATAGAGCCTTTATGCATCTGGGCCACTGACTAAAAAATTCGTGAAAGAAAATAAGGTCTAACCAAATGACAACTATGATCAATACTTCGCATCAACTATGAACCACATAACACGATAACCACGATCGATATAACAAGACAACCATGACCCTTTATTACCTACATGCAGGATCAAATATCATAACAGCCAAGAAATATACAAAATTACAACAACAACCCATATCAAACGATACCGCAACCAATGAAACTTTGATAAATTGTGAGTCGTAATTGTCCACTGAGTTGTGTCGTGGTTATGATGAATGGTGTATCGTGATTGTCAAATGAGAACAACGACTCATATGCTGCGACCCACTATTCATGTGAAAAACGACCCATGTCATCGGTACGACCAATCTTCCATGCAAACAACGAACAACCCTCGCTGGGTGCCTGTTGAAGAGAATTGTTCATGGGAAGATAGCCACGACCAAACCTCGCATCGAAAATCTAGCGCCGGTCCTCGGTTTGCAGATGTTACTTTCTTGATTGCTCTGATTCGCCTTGCTAGTGGTCCTGACACATAATAAATTACGTAATTACTTTTTTGTCATCTCTCAAACTAAATTTATGTATATATATATAGGGAAAAGGTACAATGTGCTCGAGCTAACGATAAGCTCCCGTGAGGTCGAGCTGTGTAGGCCCCACCGTGATGCGTGTCGACCATCAACACCGTGCATTTGATGGGTCCCCTTTAAATTATGGGATATCCCAAAAATCAGCCGTATACGGAACTCAGGTGGGCCATACCATCTAAAATTATGTGAAGACACTGTTAAAACATATAAAAGCACTTGGTGGGGCCCACTTGAGTTTTTCATGTGCCTGAAACTTGGTCTGAACCCTCATTCAAGTGGGACACACATAATGGATGGGCTGGATTTGCAAACCACATCTCGGTGGGCCCTCAAAAATGGTTATGAATGTTTTAATGGTGCACGGCCCCTCTCCACTTCTGTATGTGGTGTGGCCCATACAAGTCACAAATTGACTTGATTTTTGAGACCTAAGCCCACGATGGAATGGTGCATCTGACTGATGGGGTAGATGTTCGAAACGCATCACGGTGGGGTCCACACAGCTCGACCTCATGGGACGGACTCGTGAGGTCGAGCGTATAGTACCTTTTCCCATATATATATGTGGGAAAAGGTACAATGCACTCCAGCTGACGATAAGCTCCCGTGAGGTCGAGCTGTGTGGGCCCCACCGTGATGCGTGTCGACCATTAACACCGTGCATTTGATGGGTCCCCTTTAAATTATGAGATATCCAAAAAATCAGTCGTATACGGAACTCAGGTGGGCCATACCATCTAAAAATATGTGAAGACACCGTTAAAACATATAAAAGCACTTGGTGGGGCCCACCTGAGTTTTGCATGCGCCTGAAACTTAGTCTGAACCCTCATTCAAGTGGGACACACAATGGATGGGATGGATTTCCAAACCACATCTCGGTGGGCCCTAAAAAATGGTTATGAATGTTTTAATGGTGCATGACCCCTTTCCACTTCTGTATGTGGTGTGGCCCACACAAGTCACGGATTGACTTGATTTTTGAGACCTAGGCCCACGATGGAATGGTGCATCTGACTGATGGGGTAGATGTTCGAAACACATCACGGTGGGGCCCACACAGCTTGACCTCATGGGACGAACTCGTGAGGTCGAGCGCATAGTACATTTTCCTTATATATATATATATTGGTGGGGCATCGGTGGGTTAGTGTATAGCGAGAGCCTAAAACATCTCCGTCATCCATCGCTCATGCTCCACCCACAACTCTTCCATCATCCTCTCCTGCTCCTCCATTTGCCTCGCCTGATCCTCCATCCATCTCCTCTCCTGCTCCCCCCTCTGCCTCGTCAATGTTGGATCATATTCAACAACCACGAGCGTATGAGGAACACGACCCATTCAACTTGCAGAGCCTTGCGCACCACAACAGCGATCCAGGCAACATGGAAACCATGATCCGTCTAACATGGAAATCACAACCCATATAACATCACAATCACGACAACGTAACATGAAAACAACAACCCGTATAACATGAGAACAACGACCCATAAGATAGTTACTGCCAGGAGAAGCTCAGTGACGCGAAGACTCCACTAGTATCTTCCACTCAAGTATACAACATAATAAGAAAACACGTCGGGGTTGCAATGACATGGGGATCATAGTTACCATCACGTATAAATTGTGGCTTCCATGATGTCTGGATTGCGTTTCTCTTATTGCCGTGGTTGTCAACGACGATCCAACATGGATGACAACCACAAACTATACCATATATGAACCACGAAACTATTAACACGACAACGACCAATATTAACATGACCAGCAATCCGGTTGTTCTGTCTGGAAATGTCTCAAAGATACACACACACACGGGATTTTCGATATCAGCCCATGTCCTAACCTTTTTCCAATGGCTGGGTCACCATTGAAATTGCCAAGTTGGCGGAGATCCGAAGTTGTCTTCAGAACTTCCAGTCAAGGCCGTTGAGCATCGCAAAGATTGTGAACGTCCATAGGGGGCTCTATTGTTTCTTCAGATATCTGCTCCATGATCTAGAATGAAAGCACAAATAAATGCATGAAGTAGCTTGTGAAAGTATCACCAAGGTATCACTCTTATAGGATGACCATTCAATGGTCAAGGCGCCAATTCCAAAGGGTCGCACTGATTCGGCAGGGTCGCGCTCATTGCCCAATGGATTACGGGGAAGTAACGACTTTAGTGTGATTGCTTGAGGGAGTAGAATGTGGTGCTGTTTCCGGAGAGGCTTGGACGAGGCGAGAAAAGGCCGGGTCACGGATAACGAAGGGTCGCGCTCATTGCCCAGTGGATTACGGGGAAGTAGCGACTTTAGTGTAATTGCGTGAATAAGAAGAATGTGGCGCTGTTTCCGGGGGGCGTGGATGGGACGAAAAAAGGTCGTGGTTGCCTTCCAAAATGGATTGAGGTTGGCAATCACAACCCAATGTGTATGGCAACCACGATCATTCCGTGTGGTCGAGGTTCCCTTGCATAGTGGGTCGTGGTTGTGTTGGATGGATTGTGATTGTAAGTATAAAATCTGGAATTAAGCAGAAGATAATGAGGGAACATGTTTATATAGGATGACCATATAACATGGCAAGTACGACCCATATAATAGTCACAGCCAGATGAGAAGCTAATGCCCCATCACTTCATTCACTGCCATAATAAAGGCTAAAACCACTGATAAACACGACCATATAACATAGCAACCACGACCCATGTAACATGAACACTACGACCCACGCAAACCACGACCCATCCAACTCCCTTACTACCAGAAGAGAAGCTAAAGGTCATGGATATGAGGACCCATATAACACGTCCCAGTCTGTATGACAACCACGACCCTGTTGTGTGATTGTGTTTAACATGCGAAGTGGATCGTAGGTTTTATCAACGTTGGATAGTTAATTAAACCATGAGGAAGACGACCCATTTGACACTAACACCACGACCCATACAACATGAGAACCACGACCCATATGAGACCAGAACCATGCAATCCATATACCTATGATAACACTATGAATAACAATCTCCTTCTTAAATTTGTCGTGGCTCTCAGTTGTCCTAGATCGTGGTTCTTGTCCATGTTGGATCATATTTGACAACCACGACCAGATGAACATGACACATACATCATGGAAACCACTCCAGGTGTCATGGGAACCATGACCCATACAACTTGCAGGGTCTTGCGCACCGTAAACACGATGAAGGCAACATGACAACCACGATCCATACAACATGGCGGCTACAACCCATATAACATTACAATCACCACAAACACGATGAAGGCAACACTACAACCACGAACCATATAATAAAATAATTGCGAGAAGAGAAGCTCAGTGATGCGCAAGACTCTGCTAGTGTCTTCCACTTAAGTTTACAATATAACAGAAAATGCCGCACTTACATCAAATTTAACTGGTTGTGATTGCAATGACATGGGGGTCGTAGTTGCCATGACTTATAGATCGTGGTTTCCATGACGTATGGATCGTGTTTCTCTCATTATCGTGGTTGTCAACGACAATCTAACATAGATGACAACCACGAACTATTACATATATGAACCACGAATATATTGACACGACAACAATGACCAATATTAACATGACTAGCAATCCATCAATCCAGATGTTCTTTTTTCTAATTACACACACACACACACAACAACAACAACAACCAATATCACACACACACACACATCACACACACACACATCACACACAATCACACACACACACACACACAATCACACACATACACACGACAACCACCAATATTAACCACGAAGATACACACACACATGAGATTTTCGGTATCTACGTATTCATGTCCTAGCTTTAACGGGGAGATTTCAGAACACTTCAACGGGAACAGATCAAAATATGTGGATGAGCAGATTTCTATACACTTATAACTCATAATATAATTTCTCAACTATACCTCTCTATAAATGCGATGGCGGATAGAAAACTCTCCACAGACAACTACGACCCATCTCACTCTCCAACCCATTATAGATGACGATAAGAAGAAGAAACATCAAATACGCCTATCCATTCATCATTCAACATCAAATCAGTGTTTGGCTTTCTTTGCTGGTCTACCTAATGTCTTTTCTCCTTGTTTTTGTGGGAACGCAGCATCTTCTGCTCTTGACTGCTTCAGACAGTCAAATGCAATTGTCTTTCTAAATTTTGGAATTTCCTCCTATAGAAGTAGAACGAACTAATATTAAAACAAAGTACAAAGCAATCAAGATTGGATGTAGGCAAATAAATATATCTAACATGCGTAAAGTCAATTACACTCATACTGCAAAGGAAGTCTATATATTTCAGCATGTATATGCCACAATTGTTTGAGTTTGGTTGCGTAGGCCTGTCAGCGGATGACTTCACAATCTATGGCTTCTCCTACTTAACTGATCCGTCATTAAGAACATGAAATAACTACCTCAGTCCGTCTGTTACCTGCGCGATAACCAACTCATTTTTCTCTTCTAATTCGGTACTCAAGTTGTCGTACAAAGTGATCTCTCTCTTCCTCGGATAAAAGCAGCTATCAGCCAGTGCTGATTTCTTGCATTAAGAGGAATGTACACCTATGACGCACAATAAATACTACAACGGTTACAACATTGCCCTTCCAAAAATGCATCTAATCATTGAACTCCATGTACGTGTGCAAGAAACTAAGATCTCACCACATTATACTTCCATAGAGGTTTCGGTTTACAGTCGACTATTTCTATAAGCACTTCAAACAACGTTTTAGTCATCATGCTCCCACCATCCTTATGGTTCCCAACACCATAATTTCGCAATAGGTCAAGTTGATGTCCCATGCATTGCTATTGATATATTAAATATTGTTAGAAACATAAGTGATTAACGATGTTTTGAAGATAACTATGGTCCTCAAATTCACCTTACCGTAAATAGCGATGAGACAAATGCGAAGTCCTGTCTACCTCTCCCTCGTTCGTCTTGGCACTCTAATAGGTATCTTAGGTATCGGTCTATGGCCTACGTAACGAGAAAAATGTGTGATGTAACTATAATATTCATACATTGATATGAAGCAATGGAGGAGAAATGGTAAAAACTTACCTCAGAGTCGACCCATGAATTTAGGTCATAGACACTTTTCAACCAGATGACTGAACCTGACTCTCTGACCACTCTCAACTCGTCCTCTTCGGCATCGGTAAGAGCTCGATGGAGTTCACTGAGCCCCTGACGAGGCTCACTCACAGTTAGAGCTCTGTCGGGATCCACTGTATCGCGACGTGGTCTCCCTTTATCACTGAGTTGCAGGGTAACGATGTTGATCTGTAATAAAATGACACATTATCTATGGGGTTCATAATATAATGTCTGATTTAAACGACGATCTAAATGTAATTTCACGTATAATTGTCTTATTTACTTCATCCTTTAGCAGGTTCATATCTTTCTTCATTTGCGCTCGTAGCGCTACATTCTCATCTCTAAGATGGGTCATCCCAGCTTCAAAACTAGAGAGCTGGCTGATCCCAGCCTCAAAATTGGAGACCTATGATAAAATCGTATTTTAGAGGACATTATATACAAAATGACTCATTAGCTATTAAACCAGAGACAAATCGCATACATGTTTGGTATGTATATCCTATCTTGTCCACTTTGGGTCGTGGGTCAACTAGACCCATGGTGGATGATAACCATGACCAATCACACATGATAACAACGATCCATCATTGACATTAACCACGGTCCAAGGTGGAATACAACAATGACCAAATTTCTATCCCATACACATTTATTGCTTCTGCCTCCTTTGTCAGCTGCATCATCTCCTCATTCAAGTAGGCACTCTCATGACGGAGGACTCGTTGAATGGGCAAGGGCATATAACATCGACCCTCACTGGATCATAACCACAACAAAAAAAGGAACACAACAGCGGCCAAATATGATAAGGGAAAAATTCTATTTTATATACCTTTATTCCTTGAATTTCCTCCCCAAGTTGCCTCATTTGCTCCAGTAGTGAAACATTCTCTACAATCAGAGGGCTGGTCGAAGGAATACTGTCCTGTAATGAAATCATATATCAGAAATGGCTAAAACGTGGCCACTGGAGCCTTGTTGTCCTCCATAGTGGGTCGTCGTTCACATCCATGGAGGTTCGTGGATGTCAATAAAGATCCACTGTGTATGATAATCACAATCGACATTGGATGGAAATAGCGATCGTGACGGATGATCATGCAATCCACACTGAACGATAATCACGATCCACATTTCGTATAAAAAACGTCCATTGTCTACATAGAAGACTATCATTTTATATCGATCGCAACTCATCTAAGATCCACTGTGCATGTCAACCACGACCCCTGGTGTATGATAACAATGATTCAAGATAGATTCAACTTCATATACCTTCATTGCTTGGATCTCCTCTCTCAGTTGCTTCATCTGTGCCTGCAATGAAGATTTGATCTCCTCTCTGATTCACTTTACATGCTTCTGGAGTGAATTATTGATATCCTCTCTGATTTGCTTCACCTGCTCCCACAGTGAAGCACTGATCTCCTCCATGAGTTACTCCAACTGATCCCGCGGTGAAGCATTGATCTCCTCTCCATGCTGCCTCACCATCTCATGAAGTAAAGCATTGATCTCCTCTCCATGTTACTTCACCTGCTCATGCAGTGAAGAATTTTCTGCACTGAGAGGGCTGATCGAAGAGACAATGTCCCGTAATAAATAAAATAACTATTATTATGTATTTCAATATGTCTTTCTATAAGGAGCCTAACCATGATATCATGTATGTGAACCACGACACACTATAGATGACAACAACGATGAAGTAAGTGTCGTGGTTATTACAAAGAGTGGATCGTGTTTCTCGACCGTATCAGGTCGTGGTTGATAGATATGTCGGTGAGAGCTCCGATCAAGGATAGGGTCGTGGTTATTACGACCAATGGGGCGTGGTTGACGTCCATGTTAGGTTGTGGTTTAACCACACGAACCATCATTGATGAACACCACGATCCATTGTGTACGATAAGAACGATCCATATTTCATCTAAACCACGGACCTGGTTACACGACCCTAGGCCATCAATGTTGTGTCGTTGACCCTAGGCACATGAAAACCACGACCCGTCCTGTATGATATTAATGAACCTCAAGCTTATGACAAGCACGATCTATTTTTCATTTTCCTTTACATGAGCTATTAGCAAATAGGTTAGATGAAGCAAGACAATTTCACGTACGAGTTTTGTATTAATATCATCTCTCTTCGACGTCACTTCTCGTAAAGATGCATAATCCTCCATGAGGTGCTTTATTTCTACTCGAGACTCGTTAATCTGCTTCAATTCACCCTTTATTCCTTACACTTCAGTGGCGAGGAAATCAATCTTCTTATTCAATTTCCTTGTTGCAGATCTTGTATTCTTATTATCTTTCAGTTCATTCCCAAAATGGACAGATTTTCCATCAAGCTGAGTTGTATTTTTCAGTTCCAAGAGGGAGGTTGTAAGATCAGCCTTAACTTTATTTCTTACGTCATCCTCCGTTGTCTCTGCCGTGGGTGCTGACCGCAGAGCCTTGTCCTTCGTTTGAATGTCGTCGTCGGTTATACTCCTGACAACCTCGCCTTCCGCTTCTTCGACCGTTGGTTGAAAATCTGGAGCTAGCACCACCTGCAAGAGTAAAATTGATTAATTAATTAATTACAAACATACTGCATGATTTAAGTTACAATACTAATTGAATAAATCTTACCGGCACAGCTGTGAAGGTGACAGATATTGCGTCATATCTGCCTGACTTCCTGTGACACCAGTTTAGTATTCATGGAATCCTTGTAGGCAGTTTCTAATGGCCCACCTACGATCACTAGTGAGTTGAGGGAACCGTCCGTAGGCCCAAATCTATATAAGAACAATTATCATGCATTACATCTTGGTTGACATGTATGGAAGAAAAAGGAAAAAATACGAACTTAAAGTATGAATCAGGACAAGAATGATGTACTTATAGGGCAAATGTGCATCCATATATGTTGTATGATTTGGGGTACTAGCCAGTTGCCCTTTCCCCCAGAATAGTGTCAGACGCAGCGTTAACCCCTTTCTTCAAATAATCATACCCCACACTACCCCAGGGGTAGTTATTAAAATAATCTAGGTCATCAACCATGTCGATAAACGTATCAATATAGTTATTCTTCCGCGGAGATCCAACCAATAGACTCTCAACGTAAATTATTAGCGCCAGCTTCACCGCGTGCATATGTTCGTCTTTATCGGTGAGTGACAAATAGGCTTCTTTCAGTTCTTGTTTACTAACACCCCCTGCTCTCAAGTAGGTCTCCCTAATGCACGTTCCTGCCTCTGCTCCTCCAGCCTTGGCACGACCGCCACCATCTACCTTAAGTGGACCAAACTTCAGACCCATTATTAGAGGAAAATCGAGCTCTGTAAATCTTATCTTGGCGCCCTGAACATCGAATTTCAGATCACCAACATGCCTTTGCATTAGGCAATGCATGATCTGAGACTGTGCCGTCCACTCAGCCACTGGAAAGTCCAGCAGAAATCCAAAACATGTGCCTCTAAATAGTTTCTTTCTATCGGGTTTCTTCTCCATATCTTCAACCAGGACTTTCAGAAAAGTGACGGAGCACTTGGGAGAGACCTGTGCCTTTTCGAAGTCTAGGCATGTGGTCATGGTTGGCTTCTTTCAACCTGTATTCCAATATGGTCGTGGATTGTTAATTAATAATTATAGGATGGTCTTGCAAAATCTAACGTCGATCGTAATTGTACTACACAGTGGATCGGGATTGAAATCCACGAAGGGTAGTGTTTATAATGAGTTACAACATGGTTCGTTATTGTCATATACGCTGGATCGTGGTTGTCAACTATGCTGGGTCGTAGTTGACAATCATGCTACAGGGTTTGTTGATGTCATCCATGTGTTCGTCGCTAACAATCCATTAGGCATTATGGCATACAGGTCATTATTGTCGTCTACATGGAATCGTGGTTCACAGGCGCGACCAAGACAAGATGTGATCCACGATCCACTTCAACTGTCAATACAACCAATTATGCAATAAACCATGATCACGACACTAATCATGGTTGTCATGCCATACATATCGTTGATGTCATATGCGTTGAGTCGTGGTTCATAGCAACGAGCACATAACATAAAACCCACCATACAGTATACACCGTCCCTGCCACGATACACTGACCTGTGAACCATGATCCATTCTGCATATCAACGCCGATCACAACAACGATTGTGATTGTCATGCTATACATCTCGTTATAGTCATATACATTGAGTCATGGTTCACAGCCCAGACCTATATAACACAATGGTCACCGTACACCGTCCATGTCAACCATTACCTTGCTTCACCATTTATATTGACTGAGCTGCACTGAGCTTGTAGATGTACATGCTGAGTAGCGATGGAGGGGCCCAGTGAAGGAGATTCAAAACTAGTAGAAATGGGTTAGGGATAGAGAAAGTGAAGAGGTCTTGGAGAAGAAGCAGCAATATATAGTCGGTGTTTCATATGGGGACTAGCGGTAGAAGTTTTGCGTTTCGAAATAAGCATCCATACAAGCGTCCGTGGATCTTCTGAGTTTGTCATGGAATCGTAAGCGTCCGTAAGAGCGTTCGTTGATGTTCTGCGTTTGTCATGGAATCGTTAGCGGCCGTAAGAGCGTCCGTTGATGTTCTGCGTTTGGGATGGAATCGTAACCGTCCATAACAGCGTCCGTTGATGTTCTACGTTTGGGATGTAATTGTATGCGTTCGGAAAAGCATCTGTAAGCGTCCAAGTTATAGTCGGTGTTCCAAAGTCACATTGAAGTGCCTTTTCTCTGATCCGCACCATCAATTTTATTTGTAACATCAAGAAACCTAAAGAATGGTCAAGATATTGGAATCTAATAGACCACAACAATTCAACCAATAGATTCCCACCATTAGAACGCCATCTTTTGTGTATGTACATGCGACATATTACTTTTGTATAAACAAAGATATATGGTGTCCACATAGTTATTGACACCTTTTAGCCGTTAATTTCGGTGTGATTAACTCCCCATATATGTATACAAGTGAAATGCCCTATTCTCGTTTCCAGGCAAACGAAATCGATAGTTTGAAACATGACAATAATGATCCATATAACAGGAAACACCGATCCATATAACGTGAAAACCACGATTCATATAACATGACAACAACGATCCATAAAATACGACAACAACGATCCATGGTTGTCGTGTTGTATGGATCGTGATTGACAATTCGCATGCATCGTGGTTGTCATATTTGTCATGGATCATGGTTGTCATCCGTACCTGATCGTTGTTGACAAACATGTCACTGAGTACAACACGACCGATTATCAGGACAACCACGATCCGAAAAAGATGAATACCACGACCTATGTTATGTACACTATTCCGATCTTTGAGTAGATAGTTCATATGCATAAAAGCTCTTGATTATCATCAACATCGGGTACTGTTTATCATGATACATGGGTCCCCACTGTCATTGTATATGGGTAAGGGTTGTGAGGTTGTATATGTTATGGTTGTCACGATACATGAACCCTGACTGGAATGATACGTGGGTCGTTGTTGTCATCTTACATGGGTCATGGTATACGTGAATCATTGGTCGTAGCTGATATGGGACGTGGCTGTAATGTTAAATGGGTCGTGGTCCCAGTTGTAACGGATCATGGTTTGTCGCGCTTGTTGATCCGGCATTGACAACCACAACCTAATGAGAAAGACGACACATATAACATTTCAATCACGATGGTATCGTCATAACAGCTATGACCAGTTGTTGAGTTCACGTTTCCTATATTGGTCATGGTTTAACGACACAAAGGATCTTGGTTAGCATACACATTGGAAAGTAAATAACATGCAACAAAGTTGATAAATCAATAAATTAATAAAATAAGTACATATATTACAGTTCACATTACATTATCATAAGCAACAAAAAATAAAAAATGTCATCACCAGCCTCGGCCTCATCCTTAGCCAGCAGGGACGAAGGTGGATCGACGACGATTGTGACCTATTCGTTTACATCTCGAGCATCTAGGTGTCGGCCCATCTTCTCGCTGGGATGTAATTCGAACCTTTACCTCATCCGAAATATCCCATGTAAACTAGCCGCTTGTACACTTCATTTTCCTTAGATTCACTACATTGGTCATTACCCGTGCGGTGATGCACTTCCGAGCTGCATCACCGTACACAACTTTAATTATCAAATCGAACTCAACCGATGCAGTCTTCGTAATCTTAAGGTAATGAAGCACACTAGGTCGTAATCTGTAATGCCCTAAAAATTGGGGGTCGAGCATAGGTCCGACTCCCGAGTTCCAACACATCACTTATGCAACATAGATAATGATGATTAAATGTTGACCGTGTTAGTGCATTAAACATGAGTGAGATTAAGCTAAATCAGTATATCATACTCCAGAGACAATTGAATCACGCAAGCGGAAGACTGTCATAGATAGATAATAAACATATAAGTTGTGGTATGTCTCCAGAGTATAAACATATCCCAGGTGAAATATTACAAGTATCGATTCAAAAACAAAATGTCAAAAATGTGAGGGTCCTCTACGATGTATAAGCCTTGAAGCCCCATCAATCAGAGCATGGCTCACGTGAACCCGCCTGAATACTGCATATAAGAGAATGCTTCCTCATCATCCTCGAAGTCCGGCTCTGCCTCGTAGGCATCGCCACCACCTACAATTAAGACAGGGTCTAGTTGGTGTGTAAAACACCGTCTCGTAACGTGGGAGTGAGTGATCAATGCAGTAGAACAATAAAGCAAAGGTTAACATGTTATCAATTCAGTCAAGCACTAATGATAAAACAACATAATCAACCATCTCTAAGTACTCTGATTAATGCAAAAATGGTATGTATAAATGATGCATGCCCTCGCCTGCACTCCCTCTGTGATCTTCATCTAACGGTCGCGCATGTCAGTCACTTCCTCAATGCACTACCCAACGCCAAATGGCACCTGCGGTGTGATGCGTGAGCGTGATTACCAAGTTCTTATTAGTCCTTTTTATATAGCAGGATTGGAAAAGTAAGGTACCTCCCTCATATCATTCCCCAAACAAAGATCTATTCTAGGGTCGTCAGTCCTAGCAAATCTCATATGATGTTAAGGTTCTAGGTCACTACAAAGGGCTCGTCACCTCAATGCAGTGTAGGCCTAGTTATACTCTAGTTGCTACGAAACGGCTCGTCGCCTCTCCGCAGGCTCAGAGTATGCTCGAGGTCACTACAAAGGGCTCGTTACCTTATCATTGTAGGCCAGTAGCTCGAATACAGTGTCCCATACCACCGTATTTGGCTCACAAGTCTGGGTTGCTCACTGGACACTACGGGGAGGCTCGTCGCCCCAGCGTAGCCGACAGCTCGACCACGGTGTCCCATACCACCATGTCCGGCTCATAAGTCTTAGCAGATCGAGATACAAAGGTTAGCGGGGTTTCTAATAGTGAGTTTAGTACCCTAGGTTCAAGCAGTAGCGTCCAAACATGGTGAACATACATCGGGTCAATCGGGTTACTTGACGAGCTTGACTAGTACGAGCATACATCGAGTCAATCAGCATGAACTGCGTAAGCACTCCGTGTGGCCTAACCACTATCATTGACCAAAATACGACTCGGATTCATCGGACACGTCCTTTGTGGTAAAACAACCTCATCTACTAAAACGGAATCTATTACCGATTACCTGGACTATATTATAGTCCCACACACATTCTGATATGAGAAATATGCATACATGAGAATCATATAACATTTAGCAACCAATGTAAGCATGAATAGCATTTGAATATATTATGAAACACATATAATATGCCATTCTACATATACATATTCCACACAAAGCACACCATTTAGATTTCAGCTATTAGTAGGAATTTATACATATAGCTAAAGTAGTTGGGCAACCTATCTCAACAACCCTATTAGGTACAGATCATCTAACTACTTCTCATACAAACATTTTATGAAACACTTATACTACAATGTCAACACACATAACATATGTTGTCTATGACATGTATTTGGACAAGTCCTTTCAATAAGGAGTTGTCACGGATATGACAATCATACATCTGCATTCTATAAACATAACAGGCACAAATCATCTTTCCATAGTCATTCAGTCATTTCAACGAACACTTAGACTACGCACTACAACATACATGGCGTATGTTGGCATAATAGGTATTTGGGCAAATCCTTTCGCTAAGGAGTCATCGCAATTACATCTAACATATATCCGCGACGGATAATTATGTCAAGCCCGACTCCAAATTCCGACCTCATTCAAACATTTCAACAAACACATGGAATACACTATACATAACATAGTTCATATAACCTATACGTTTGTTGAAATAGGTTAGCTAACAGGGAATAAGTTAGCTAATTTACCTATTACACTATCTGAAACCCTAAAGCAGATTAGGGTTAGGTTTTCTTACCTAAGAATGAGATCAGTATCGCCCGTATAGCGATGTAGGAATGGCGGTTAAGCACGTGGAGCGTCAGGGAATGATCCGTACGACTATCTCTCAGCCTCTCTCTCTCTCTCTCTTCCTCACTTTCTTCTTCTCTTTTCTCTCTTTTCTCCCTTAGGGTTTGCAAAATTCGTATGGCATGGGAGAGAGAGGATTTAAGCCCTTTATATAGGCTCAAAAGTGAGCTCAATGGCCCCAGGGCCATGGTATACTTGGGTTATAGCCAAAATCCTTTCGTTCTGGCTCAACGGAGCACTTCTAGAGGCCCCTTTTCTGCGTGCGGTTGGACTTAAGCTCCTTGACCTTGGATCTAGGTCAAGCTGAGTTTTTGGTCCGATCGGATATACAGATCGACCGTGGTGGACCAGTTTCAATTCAACGGTCACCGGTACTCGATCAGGGCCACAAGTGCACTAACATATGTGGGAAATTTCTCCTGATTTGAGGGTGTATTTGGGTCAGATTCTGACGATCTTAATCCTTATATTTAGCTCACAAGTGACACGTCTCAGTTTTCTTAAGTTTAGATTTATTTCAAAAGATATTTACGTTTCTCACACACTTTACTCCGGGCTTAAGTTGTGAGTTTCTGGACACTGTTAGGACTTGATTTCCGGGATGGTCGTCAACCCCAGCAAGGCGGTCATAATCATTTAGTTTCGTGGAAATCGGACTTTCAATGTGTGGTCCAGGTCCGATACGGAGTTTCGTGATGCTCCCGAGAGCAACTGGGTAATGAGATTGATCCTAGATTATAGGGTAATGTAGCATCGATGATTCTGCAAGTTTTGGTTCTTACAGTTCGTATTTAAAGTGATTAGTGCTAATTTCATAAGTAAACTAGTTTAGCACTAGCTAATACTTGCCTAATTTTTAAAGGATTTAGTCCTGTATGATTTCTGCCTGAGGTGGTATTCAGGCCTTTGTAGTTTGTATAGAAGGTGATTCAAGCTATTAATACTTAATTAAATTACATCCTAATCACGGCAGAATAGGGTCCTAGGGCAGTTCTATGTCCAAGGACGTCCATTGCCAAGTTAGGAAAAATCCGGGGTGTTACATAATCTTATGGTAATGAAGCACAGTAGATCGAGGTTGTCCTACATGTTGGGTCGTGATAATTAATCACACTGGGTCGTAGTTATATCCAGTGCCATATCCTTGACGAGCATGACCTATAACAGCTGACAACCGCATTCGTGACAGGTGGCAGCCACGATCCAAATACCGTCACAAACATAATGGTGTGGTTGTCTACCATACAATTGTGGAGGTTTGATCAAGGTGTGCCTTACGTTACACTCCCTTTCGCGTGACCACCAAAGTACCTTGGCTTCCCAACTTTGTCCTTCCTGTGCCTTGACAGGTGCCTACATACAGTTGAAACAAAATAGAATACTAACCTCGTAGTGGAAGAGGCTTTAAGACAAGAGAAGCGAAGAGGAGAAACAGCGTCGCTCTCCTGCTGCTGGTCCCTGGATCTTGGCTTCTCTAAATAAACAAAAGAAGAGGAAGGAGAGAGTCTTTCAAATGTACATTAGTGCGACATCTGCCCCATCTGAGGCTCGTGGTGCAGGTGATGGGTGGTCTGTGGGGCCCAACAAGATGTATGTGCTTCGTCCAGGCCGTTCGTCCGGTTTAAAATATCATTTTACAGCTTGAAGCGAAAAGCGAGAGTGATACAACTCTCGGGTGGACCACACTGTAGGAAAAATATCGTTATTGGATATTCACCACTATCATTCCCCTAGGGCCCACCGTGATTGGATCATACTCGTTTTGGTCTCATGCCATATAGAAATCTGTATAAATTTATGGACGGCATGGATGAAACACTTACTTGGTGGTGGGGCCCACAGAGCACCAAGCGCCAGCCATTAGATGGTGTCCCGAGGAGTAGCTGACCCGTCTGTTTCTCCAGGGTTAAGGCAGCGTGTGACTTCTGCTTCACGCCAGGACCGTACAATTCCTGATCCAGGGTCGGGGCATTTTCGTCCAAAAAAAAACTCCAAAAGCTGTCAGGGGAATATATGGAGTGTCATAGTGATCGAGGTAATTTTTCTAAACTTCGAGGCGAGTACGATCAATTTTCCTTAAGTAAATGGCCAGTCAGCGCCGGTCAAACCAGCGCTGGACATCCCGTGCACTTCGTGCATGGGTGGTTGTGGTGCACTCGCACCGCGTCTAGGGTCCACCGTGATGTATGTGACTAATCCACACCGTCCATTCATCTTAGAAGGCCTCACTCAGGGGCCTTGACCAAAGATCAGGCTAATGAAATGCCTAGGTGGGGCCCACAATGTAATTTGTAGTCGTATGGTGGTTTCTCGTCAATCAACTTGTCGGATGATGCCGGAGTTGGACGTCAACGGTTAAAAGGGGTCCTATTGGCTGTTTGTATGTCTTTTGTAATGATTGACTAACCACAAACTAATATTAATGTAATTTTTATTATTTGTATACTACTTATAAGTACAATATTTAAAATTTCATACATATATAAATATAATTTTAACATTAGCATATTACTAATTACATGTTGCTATTCACACATTCATCAATATACCTAATTTATAATATACAATATCATATTTAATTAAAATTATATTTGTATCTGATAATATTGTTAAATGATATACAATTCCATTAAAGTATCTAATGATTTTTGCATAGATGCTTATAAAAGATATTCAATGCTACTTTATTATTTATGATTTGATTTTATGTTGTGAATTTATTATTCATTATGTTTATTTAATATAATATTATTTTCATAATGTCTTATATACATTAAATACATACATATCCTTTTAGCATGAAATTTTAAATCTTCACAAAGTATGTACATTTCATAATGTATATATTTAGGTTGCATTATATATATATATATATATATATATATATATATATATATATTAATCTACATGGTAACACTCGAGTACTGGAAGGTACGGGGTGTTACACTTACACATATAAAAGGTTCATCTTAACCTATAACAGAGGTATTTGAGATCCATAGCGTACTCTGATATTTGAATTTAAGTCAAATTATCATTCATTTGCAAATAATTACTTATTTAGAGACCACATTTATAATCATTTCTAGTTAATGCTATATTAAGCAATCAATTAATAAAAGTGAACGAAGATATATGAACAAGGCTAATTATCATGATGTACCAAAGCTTGAAGGGTGATCCTCACCTTTCAAGTCGAATTTACTTGCTTATATTGCATCCTAAGGGTGACAACTGGGCAATTATATTTCCTCACTTGAGTTGGTTTCCAACGCAACTCGCTACCTATTTCAAAATCTAAGGAGGCATTTGGGAATCAACATTTCCTACATTTCAAATAAGGATCTAGATTAGCTTTTCTCAACCCAAAACAAGATTTAATTCTAAAATTCATGAGGTCAGAACTCACCAAACTTGATTGTTGGCTCGACGACTCGGCCCAGGAGAGTCACATGATCTTCACTCCTCCTTTCTTTCCTTTCTTCTTCCTTTCATTCCTTTTTCTTTTTTCTTCTTTAATTTCTTCCTCAGCTGTGAAATTCTAGCACGGTCTGGACCCGAGTCAGAGACCTGACTCGGTTTTAAACCAAGTCGACTCAATGACTCGCCTTTCTTCCTCTTCAATACTATCTTCCTTCTTTCTTCATGTCCTCTCTTCTTCTTTCTAGCCAACAAACCAAGGTTAGTAAAATGTTGGCCTCCTCCTGACTGAATCAACTCAGTTCGAGTCAACTTGATGTAGCAAAACTGGTAGCGACTCTCTCTCTCTCTCTCTCTCTCTCTCTCTCTCCCTGCTTTCTCTTTTTTCTCCATCTTTTCTACTTCTCTTCTCTGCCCAAATGGTCTGCACTAGACCCAAATTTGAACCAGATTCAAGACTCAAAAACCCAACTCGCTTGAGTGAACTTGACAGTGAGTCGATGCAAATCGACGCCTTTCTCTTCTTCTACTTGTTTGGGCAGTTTGAATAAGGGTTGAATGACACAGACTCACCCTGAACTAGAACAACACAGCCTGATCATGCCCCAACTCGACTTGACTTAGAAAATCATGGATTTTTTCAATGATATTTTATGAGAAGCTAAAATACGCATATTTAGGAATAAAATAATAGTAAAAAAGATGCATATTTGCATATTTAGGAATCAAATAATAAATTTTCCTTTAATGGGGCCTAAAAGCATGTATCGTTGACTCAAGGAAACACTAGGAAGCATGGGGAAAATGGTGGATCCATCCAACCATCTCTCCATGCGTGCACATTCATACATATAAACACACATGCATGATCCATCCATCTATATATGTGTGCACGCATGCACACATGGATCCATCCATTAATCTATCCATCCATCCATGCATGCATGCATGCATACATATACATACATACTAACATGCAATTCATCACACAACCATGCACCCATAAAAAAATTTAATGGATTTTTTTAGCAAACATTTTTAATGGTATCGATACATTTGTGATATTATTGAAATATCACTGATACATTGGTGATTTTATTGAAATATTGTTGATACATTGGTTATACAAGTGACACTTTGAATTTACATAGTCGAAGATATTGGCGATACAAGCGACACCTAGAATTAACACAATCGAAAATATTGGAGATACATTGGCGATACTTAGCAACATATCACTTATACCTGGAATTTCTAATACTACCAGTGTTATTGGTATCATTGAGCTGGAGATGTAGATAATATCAGGGATATTATCGATAACATGGGTAATCCACACTGTTCAGACATTACAGGAGAATGAGATAGATCTAAATTTGAAGTGGGACCCATCACGTGTTTGTGGGACCCACCTTGATATGTGTTTTATCCACCGTCCATCTGTGGACGGTGGAACCCACCAACTATATAGCTGTTGTTTTGACGTCAACATGTTCTATGGGTCTGATGACGAGGTATGTGTTATATACCAGACTGTCCGTCCTTTTTTTGGGTGTGGGACCCACCCCACACGTGCTGCACGTGTGGGGGTGGGGCCCACCTTGATGTATGTATTCTTTATCCACACCGTCCATATCCGGACGGTGCCATGTGGGCCGACCATTGATGTATGTGCAGGATATGCCAGCCTTCCTCCGTTTGTGGGACGTGGGACCCACCCCACACGTGCTACACATGTGGGGGTGGGGCCCACCTTGATATATATGTATTCTATATTCACACAATCTGTCCTCTGGATGGTGGTGCTAGACCCACCATGCCATGTGTGTTTCATCTATGTCGTCCTCTTGTTCGGCCCACCGTGATGTATAATGTACCCCCCATGCTATATGCATTGTATACCCTAGCTGACCATCTGGTGGGGCCCATATGGATTGTGTAGGCTCACCTGCTGCTTGTGTAGGGCCCACCTTGGGATGTATGTTGTTCATGGCTACCCATCCATCTTGGTTGAACCATGGACTGCTACATAAGGCCCACAGGGTGAGGCCCAATATGATGTTTGTATGGCCAATATGTGCAGCCCAATATGATGTTTGTATGGCCCATATGTGTGGCCCAATATGATATTTGTGTGGCTCCATATGTGTGGCCCATTGTCATGTAAGAGAGGCCCATATGATGAGGCCCCAAGTAATGTATATGAGGCCTTTGAATGAAGCCCAATGTGATGTATTTGTGGCCCATCTGGTGAGGTCCATTATGATGTATATGAGGCCCATTATGTTATATATGAGGCCCATGTGCGAGGCCCAATGTGATGTATATAAGGCCCATATGATGAGGCCCAATGTGATGTATATAAGGCCCATATGATGAGGCCTATTGAGAATATATTAGGCCCTTGCGTGAGGCCCATCGTGATGGTATAGGGCCCATTATATGTATGAGGACCATTATATATGTGAGGCCCAATTGGGATGTGTAAAGCCTACCATGATGTATGTGTTATATTCACACCGTTCATCCATTTCTCTATGGCCATGGGCCCCATTGCCTTTATAGGCCCACCCTGATTTATGGGCTATATGCCCACCATGGGGCTGCCTTATGAGACCCATCATGATGTTTGTGTTACATACATGATGTCCATCCATTTTTCCGATTTGTATAAGGGTTGTCAGCCCCATAGAGAGTTAGATTCAAATCCCAAGTGGACCACACACTAGGAGACAATAGTGGTTAAATATCCACCATTGAAATCTTCCTTAGGGCCCGTTGTTAAGCCCATTACCTTGGAAGCACTGGTTAAATGTCCACATTGTAATCTCCCTGAGGCTCATTATTAGGCCCATTCTCATCTCCTCTTATTAGGCTTATCCCAAACTGTTGGGCCCCCATTGATGATTATATTACCCACCTTCCCTTATTAGGCTATCCCAAACCTTTAGGCCCCTATTGATGATACTCATCTCACCTACCGGGCAAACCCAAACCTTTGGGCCCCCATTAATGCTAGTGATACCTATCTTTCCCTTAATTAGGCTATCCTAATCCGTTGGGCCCCCATTTGATGATGGTGCTTCCCATTTAGATACTTGTGCTTTCCCAAGTTTACACTACGTGAAAAATGAAAAATAATGACGGATTTAGAGACGGTTCTGGACCGTCTCTAAAATTGCTTGGTTTAAAGAAGCTTTAGAGACAGCTGTAAACCGTCTCTAAAATTTTAGACGGTCCCTAACCGTCCTTAATATTGTCTTAAAAATTTGAATGTCCACAAATCATTTAAGACGGTCGTTGACCGTCTTATATGGGTCATCTGAGACGGTCATTGGCCGTCCACATTAGAGACGGTCCTTAGCCGTCTTATACCTTGTCAAAGACCGTCTCTATTAGAGACTGTCAAAGACCGTCTCTATTAGAGAAGGTCAAGAACCGTTTATATTAGGACGATCGCTATTAGAGACTGTCAAAGACCGTCTCTATTAGAGACGGTCCTAAACCGTCTTATAGCCCTGTCAAAGACCGTCTCTATCCGTCTCTTCAAAAATTAAAAAGCTTAAAAATTTTATGAATTTCGATAAAAAAAAATAGTTAAGAAGCTTAGAAAAATAATTAACAATGTTTAAAAAAAATTTAAATTAAAAAAAATCTATGATTTTATAAAAATCTAGATTTTGAAAAAAAATTATGAACTTTGAATAAAGTTGATAATTTTGAAAAAAAAAAGATTTCGATAAAAAAATGATATTTTGAAAAAGAAAAATTAAAAAATTAAACAAAATTGTGAAAAAATTGACAAATTGTAAAAAAAAATATATATTTTTTAAAAAAGAAAACTAGATTTTGTATTTTGATAAGAAAAATTAAAAAGTTATATAACAAAAGTGAGATTTAAAAAATGATATTTTGAAAATGAAAATTTAAAAAATTAAACAAAATTGTGAAAAAATTGACAAATTGTAAAAAAAAAAATATATTTTTTAAAAAAGAAAACTAAATTTTGTATTTTGACAAGAAAAATTGAAAAGTCAGATAACAAAAGTGAGATTTTGATGATGTGTCTACAAGAAAGAGGGTTTTTAGCGACGAAACTTATTTTCGTTGTTAAAAGTTACTTTTAGCGATGAAAGAAATTTTTAGGCAAGCCCCTCATCCAAGTGGGACACACATAATGAGTGGGTTGGATATGTGAATCACATTTAGGCAGGCCCAATATATGATTGTGAATGTTTTAAGGAAACCCTCTCCACTACGTTTAGGTGAGTTACTCGTTGCTTGCCAGAGTAAACTCTGTGGGGTCCACCATTATTTATTTATTTTATCCACTCCATTTATCCATGTTAACAGATAATTTGAGGTCTAAAGAAAAAAATGAAGCATATCCAAAGCTCAAGTGGACCACACAGGAAAATAGTGTGATCGAACCTCTACCATTTAAAATTTCTTGGAGGCCATAGAAATTTTGGATCAAGCTGATGTTTGTGTTTTCTATTCATTCATATATTTTTGAAATTATGAACAACCTTTAACCGTTTTTGGACAATCTGATCAGTCCAGATTGAAGAGTAAATAACTTCAGATGTTTAAATCAAAATTCACTCAAATTGTTGATCAATCTTGTTTACCCAATATCTTTCTCATGTGTAGCATGATCGGGGCGAGTAATTAGTCAAATTGAGGGTAATGATCAGTAAAATAGAGTGAATGGACCAGACATGTAAAATGGATCAAATATTCTGGTCAAAATTGTGACCCAACTTACTAACCTCATGAGAACCTAAGAATTGATGTTAGTAAGTTTTGTGGGCCCCATCATGATGTGTGTCGAACATCAACACCATGGATTTGATGTGTCCCCTTTAGGTTATGAGATATCTCTTCATTTATATCTTTTTGATATTATGAACATGTTGGATGTCAAATAAACATTACTGTGGGCCCAAGGAAGGTATCAATGGTGGAAATCATTATTCCACACTGTTTAGCGTGGCATGGTACACTTAAGTTTTGGATTTACCGAAAATTTGGGATCAACCCACACCGTTCATCCATTTTCCAGATAATTTTAGAGAATTATCCAAAAAATGAATCATATCCAAAGATTAAATGGACCACACCACAAATAAGGGGGACAGATTGACTACTCCCCCTGACACCATCCAATGGCCGGTGGTTAGTGCTCTGTGAGCCCTACCATGGTGTATGTGTTTAATCCATGTTGTGTATCTATTTTTAAAGATCATCTTACGGTATGGGACCAAAAATGAGATATATCCAAATCTTAAGTGGAACACATTCCAGGAAACAGTATTGAATGAGCGTCAACCATTAAAAAACATTTTGGGGCCATAAAAGTTTTGGATCAAGCTGATTTTTGTTTTTCCCCTTCAACTGGCTATGTATGACCTAATCAACATATTGGATGTCAAATAAACAGTATAGTGGGCCTTAGGATGATTTTAATGATGGATATCCAATCACTATTGTTTTCATGTGGTGTGGTGCACCTGAGATATCAATTTATATACTTCTCAATTTTGAGATCAAGTCATAAAATGATCTTTATATACCTCTCAATTTAGGACCACACCACATTTTGGATGAAGTTGATATTTGTTTATTATTATTATTATTATTATTATTATTATTTATATTTTCCTTTATGTCTGACCTAATCAACAGGTCGAATAAAAATAAATATTACAGTGGGCACTAAGGTGGGCCCATAAAGTTTTTAATGATGGGTGTTCAATTAGCATTGTTTTTTATGTTGTAGTCTACTAAAGATTTGAATATGATTCATTTTTGGGCTCATATCCTACAATGAGTTAGCAAAATAAATGGACCATATGGATATACAATATATAAATCAAAGTAGGCCCAAGGTCAAGTCTAGCATCAGGTTGGCTGAGGTTAGGCCAAAGGAGCTGGGCAACAAAGAGCTCTATTGGGGCCTGTATGACCTAATAAACAGATTGGATGTCAAATAAACAGTAAAGTGGGCCTTAAGAGGATTTTAATGATGGATATCCAACCACTATTGTTTTCATGTGGTGTGGTCCACCTGAGATTTATATACCTCTCATTTTTGGGCCCCACAATGATGTATGTTTTGTATCCACACCTTCCATCCATTTGGAGAGATCATTTTAGGGCAATGTCCAAAGAACGAGTTAAACCCAAAGTTCTAGTGGACCCCAGCGCAGAAAACAGATTGGCTACTCCCCCTACCACCAGCCATCTGTGGGCCCCACCATGATGTATGTATTTCATCCATTCCGTTCATCCATTTTTATTGATAATTTAGGGCTTGATCCAAAAAATTAGAGGGATAGAAATCTCAGGTGGACCACACCACATGAAAATAATAGTGATTAGATATCCACCATTAAAATCCTCCTAAGGCGCACTGAACTATTTATTTGACATCCAATCCGTTGATTAGGTCATACAGGCCTAGATTAAGGGAAAAAACAAAAATTAGCTTGATCTAAAACTTCTATGGCCCTCAAAATGTTTTTAATGGTCGACGCTTAATAGTGTTTTCTGATCATGTGGTCCACCCAAGATTTATTTCAGGCTCATTTTTTGGGGTCGTACAGAAAATGATGTTATGAAATGTATGGATGGCATGGATGAAACAAATCGATCATGGTGGGGCCCATAGAGTGCATTATACTATAGGGCCTACAAAAATATATGTTTTATATCTAAGCTGTCCATCTATTTTGAAATATTATTATAGGTCATGAAATTAAAAATTAGGTATATTAAAGGCTAAAGTGGACCACACGAACATGGAGATTAAATCACATGTACTTCCTATGGTGTGGTCCTCTTGGGCCTTCAATATACTTTATTTTTAGGATCATATACTAAACTTATTAAAATTAATGGATGGAATGGATAAACAAAATACATCATGGTGGGTCCCACAGAGCTTCGGATAGGATATCTATGTCTGTCTTACCCCATCCACTCCCAAAATTGGGAAACGAATTGGCTACTCCCCCAGCCACCTGCCCCGTGGCTGGTGGTCAGTGCTCTGTGGGCCCCACCATGATGTATGTGTTTCATCCATTTTTAAAGATCATTTTATCGCTTGATCCTAAAAATGAGAGGGATATAAATCTCATGTGGACCACACCAAATGAAAACAATAGTGATTGGATATCCACCGTTACAATCCTCCTAAGGCCCACTGTACTGTTTATTTGACATCCAACATGTTGATTAGGTCATACAGGCCCGGATGAAGGGAAAAAACAAAAATCAGCTTGATCAAAAACTTTTATGGCCCCCTAAATATTTTTAATGGTCACGCTTATTCAACACTGTTTCCTGTAATGTGGTCCACTAGAGATTAGGATATACCCCATTTTTGGTCTCATATCATAAAATGATCTGTAAAAATAGATGGATGGCATGGATGCAACACATACATCATGGTGGGTCCCACAAAGCACCGACCACCGTTTCCCAACATTGGGCGCGCGCTAAAAAAAGAGTCGCACCCAATTTTTTTTCATTTCGCTATCTCTCTCTCTCTCTCTCTCTCTCTCTCTCTCTCCCCATTCCCTAACCCTATCTCTCTCCCCATCTTCTCCCTCTCTCATCTTCCTCCCTCTCTCTATTTGTTCCCCAATCTCTCTCTCTCTCTCTCTCTCTCTCTCTCTCTCTCTCTCTCTCTCTCTTTCTCTCTCAGTTCCCCAATCCATCCCTCCCTCTCCGTCTCTTGCGGTCCGTTGCCAAACGCCCTACCCATGCATGCCCTCTCTCTCTCTCTCTCTCTCTCTCTCTCTCTCTGAAGCTCAGTTGAAGGTCATTCACGACAGTGAGGTATCTCTCTCTCTCTCTCTCAATCTCAATATCGATTTAGGGATTTGGGGATTTGGGGATTTAGGGCGTGTTTGGGCAGTGGGATTAGAAGGGATTAGGTGGGATGGAATTGCAATTGGTCCTGTGCCTAACACTAGTTCCACACACATGTGTAAGATCTCAGCCGTTCATTTGGTAGGTGGTTAAGTGGTGAATGTGCATATGTCCACATTCAACTGGACTACCTGATGAACTAACCATCCAGATTTTTTTTTTTTTTTTTTACGGTAAGGAACATTCCCATGATGGCCCACCTAGTGAAAGACTAGGATCTCACGCCATTTCCCCATGAGGGTTTAAGCAGAGCCTACAATTGCAAATTGGTGAATGCTACTGACAGAGAGGAGAAATGATCAGATACATTGTCTGCAAATTTTGCTAGTTGTCTACATTGTTGCTTAGTCATTAGATGCAATCACCAAAGGAAATGATTTTCTCAGTAGCAATTGGGCTACGTTCAAAGACTTTGTATGGGAGGGCGGGGCAGATCTGGTCTATCTGTTGTAAAGACTTAGGCTACAGGTTTTTTGTTTGTTTGTTTGTTTAGGGTATCTGGATAATGTAGGGTGAAGGATAGTAGCTGGCGGAGGGTGAGCATGGGGCCCGAGAAGTGGGTGAGTAGGAATTGTCTCCTTGTTGCTGGTTCACAAGGAGGCGTAGAAGCTAAAGTTTTCTGCATTTTGAGTGGTTGCTTTACATGCTCTGATTTTTTTTGAATATTATTCCTTGCTTGCCAGGCTATAAGCAATAAAATCGTGAAAGCCGATGTGTATGTTGATGAAGTTTCTTCTTGTATTTTTATTCCATTTTATCTCAGGAGTGTAGATATTTGGCACTGAATACTCCATTGCTTTATTGCAGCAACATGTGATGACCTTGGAATTAAAAGATATCTTTGTTATCTCAGGAGTTTCTTCAGGTGAATACTCTATTGAATCTGTTTGATACTACTGAAGAATAATGCATGTGAGAGGGATCCAGGGATGATTTAGAAAATCATCTGATACAATTCGTTATCTTCTTGAGTCCTTTGGTTTTGGTCCAAAATGAAATGGGCCACAATGCCAAAACAGGATAAAAACCAACTGATACAGGGTGAGTTGTATGGTTCTAGTCCTCTGGCAAGAAAGAAATGCCTCCCCTTAAACATTAAACATGTGGAGAAATATTGTAAGATTGAAAGAAAATATTTTGCAATAGTGGTTTTGAATTGGAAGTCAGTATGGCTAATGAGAGTACTGACTGTCTGGCGAAGTCATTAAGTCTGTATTATGAAGAATGGCTGGACAGTTTCCAAACATTATTTTGGGTTCTGTAAAAGTCTCCTGCTTGTACTTTTGCTACTTGATTCGGTTGTACATCGGCTTAAATAGATATAAAATATTAGAAGTAATAGGTACAGTTCTATTGATGGCATGCTTACTGTTTGACATTAATCACTTGAAATCCTTGTTTACCATGTATTGATTGATGCAATGATGTTGAATACGTTTCCTTTTCCTTCCATCTGTTTTTATTTTCGTAAATGAGAAGTGTCAACCTAACTTCAATCCATGCTCAGTAGATTAAATCTTTGTGAGGGAAAATGGTGTCAGCCCTACGCTTTTGGGGGTGTAAAACAATGTAAGAACATCATTAAATTGGCTCCAGTTGAAAGTCTAATAAATTTATTTTTCGACCAGCCTAACATCATGTAATTCTAATACTATTTGAATGATGTAGAACCATTTGGTTCTTTGGTGGAAAACTTTCAGCCCTTTAGTGAAATTGGTGGGAGCTTCTTTGATGGTTTTGTTCATCTTTTCTGGTACAAAGGTGGAAGAAGATGGATCAAATCACAAGTATAAGCCCTTTGTATGCAAACAAAGTCGGTCTTTTTCACAATCCAAGGTAACTTTTTTTTTTTCTTGTTCACTAATCTACAATCATCAATTTTGATTTTCTTGTTCTTGATTGTGCCTTGTAATCTTTGTACAAGTGGGGTCCATGGTCAGTGCTCTAGCCTTCCATCAATTTTCATTTGTACAAGTGGGGTCCATGGTCAGTGCTCTAGACAATTGATTTGACGGACACCAAAGTGGGTGGACTGTGCCCACAATATCTCCTTAGTGGGACAGTCGTGACCCACTGATTGGTAGATGGTTGGTTAAGGAAAGAAATACATGACTTTCAACATTCAAGAGTAAAAGAAGGGCAAGATATGTGATGGTTAGGACCATCAAAGCTTAGGTGATTTTTGGGACATGTTGAGTTAAGAGGGGCTGATCATATCCAACTGTTGGATCACTAACCACGGACCTCACTCATACAAACTGCCTTGGATGAATTGGGTCATTTCTTCTTTTAAATGATGATGCCCTCCTTTTATCATCCTTACTGTTTCTGCCATGTATAATTTTGAATGAATTGGGTCATTTCTTCTTTTGCAAGTTGCACATTTTCTCTCATTGGTATGAAATTTCATGTAGTTCTTGTTGCAATATATGAGGAGAATGACAAACCTTCCTCTTCAACTGAGCAAGTTCTCCAATATGAATATTGAAATTTCAAGTCATGTAACTGCTTATTTATTTTGAACCATGTGTAGCACTATCATGCATCTGATTATTGTTCAGATATTTTCTCATTTTCTCATTTAATTATGAAAGGAAAATATCTTTGTAAAGAAATCCCCAAAACATGTATTTTAAACTGTGATCAAGACTAGAAGTAAATCATGATTGCAATAGTGATTGCAATTGTGTTGGCTAGTAGTTGCTGATATTATCTCTCAATAGTGATTGCAATAGTGATATTATCTTTGTAAAGAAATCCCCAAAACATGTATTTTAAACTGTGATCAAGACTAGAAGTAAATCATGATTGCAATTGTGATTGCAATAGTCAGTCTGATATTATCTCTAAGTAATTTTCCAATGCTATCCTGGGATCTGTACTGACTTGTATAAAAAAAAAACATGCTTTTTATGATTCTAAGGTGATTGTGGAGATTTAACTTGTCCTGGGGCTGTTATTGTGATGGTTGTACCACTACAAGAAACAGGACTTTTACCAACGAAACTTTTACCTACAATGTTTTTTTTCGTAGGTAAAAAGGGCTTTTACCAATGAAAATTATTTTCGTTGGTAAAAGTTCACTTTTACCGACGACATTTTAATTTCGTAGGAAAAAGTCTACTTTTACCAACATAAATTGTAATTTACAGGTA
This sequence comes from Magnolia changhungtana, assembly GCA_030180095.1. NCBI lineage: Eukaryota > Viridiplantae > Streptophyta > Magnoliopsida > Magnoliales > Magnoliaceae > Magnolia > Magnolia changhungtana. The sequence goes on from JASAUF010000662.1 coordinate 4,507,033, forward strand.
AAGTATACTTTTACCAACGTAAATTTTCATTGGTAATGATTATTTTTATTTCTTGAAAAAAAAATTCAAAAAATTTATTTTTACCAACGAAATTTCATTTTCGTAGGTAAAAGTGAATTTCCGACGGACATGAACCGTCGGCAAAAATCTTGTACGATGTAATTACCGACAATCTATTTTTGTGGGTAAAAGTATTTTTCCCGACGGACATAACACGTTGGCACAAATCTGGTACAATGTTAGTACCGATGAAAAAACAGTTTCGTTGGTAAATGTGTTTTTACCGACGGACATCAACCGTCGGGAAAAATCTGGTAAGGTCATAAATACCGACGGACACAAATGTCGTCGGTCAAATTATTTTTTCCGACGGAAATCAACCGTCGGCAAAAATCGCGTAGTAGTTTCGTGATGACTGACAGCAAGACAATTTTGCCGACAAACTAAAACCGTCGGAAAAGGGTCCATGTCTGTTTTGCCAACGTTCTGAAATCGTCGGGAAAAGGTTCCCGCCAGGGACCAAAAGCATGACGGTTTTGCCGACGAATGAAAACCGTCGGGAAAAGGTTCCCGCCAAAAGCAACAGTTTTGCCGACGAACGAAACCGTCGAAAAACTTTTCCCGCCAGGTACCAAAGATTATCACCCTGACAGAAAGTATGACAGCTTTTCCGACGCACTAAAACCGTCGGGAAAGGGTTTCCGCATATAAATAAAAATTCTCCCGACGGCAGATAACCGTCGCTAATTGTTTTTACCGACAACCAGCAACCATCGGTAATAATCCTCTGTTTTTCTGTATATATATATATGGTTTTTATATCATATGTGGAAATTTTTTTTATTTTTTATAATTAAAATGTTATATTTAAATATTTGTAATATTACATGAAAAAGAATATTGAGTTTAAAATTTTAACAATGTTTGAGAAATTTTTTGAAAATAAAATGATGCTTATTTTGAAGAAAAGAAAATCGGCATTTTGAAATTATTTAGAAAACATTTAAAATATGAGAAAATATTTTGAAAATTTGAAAATAAATATTCAGAATTTGTATTTATTTATTTTTAGAAATAATTTATAATAAAAATGTTATTTTGTTAAAATATTTTCTAAAATATGCATTTTATAAAAGAAATGTTATTTTATTAAAATATGTTATTTTTAAATGGAAATTGAAATTTATATTTGAAAAAAAAATTACTAAATTATTAGGCACATCCACTAATTGTAGCTTTAACCGTTTTTGGACAATCTAATCAATCCAGATTGAAGAGTAAAAAACTTCAAATGTTTAAATCAAATTTCACTAAAATTGTTGATCAATCTTGTATGCCCAATATCTTTTTCATATGTAACCTGATCGGGATGAATAACTATCGAAATTGAGTATTGATTAGAGAAATAGAGTGAATGGAGCAGACAGGTAAAATGGGGCAAATATTTTGGTCAAAATTGTGACCCAACTTTATTGACCTTGTGAGAACCCAAGTGTTGATGTAAGTTTTGTGGGTCCCATCATAATGTGTGTCGAACATCAACACCGTGAATTTAATGTGTCTCCTTCAGTTATGAGATATGTAAAAAATCATTCGTATCTGAGAAACTCGAATGTGGGCTATGCCATCTAAAACCATGTGAAGACATCCTAAAAATATAAAAGAAGTTGGTGGGGCCCACGTGAGTTTTGGATGCGGCTGAAACTTGGTTTGACCCCTCATCCAAGTGGGACACACATAATGAGTGGGTTGGATATCTGAATCACATTTAGGCAAACCCAATATATGATTATGAAAGGAAACCCCTCTCCACTCCATTTAGGTGATTTACTAATTACCCTGAGTTAACTTTGTGGGGTCTACCATTAATTATTTATTTTATCCACTCAGTTCATCCATTTTAACAGATGATTTGGGGTCTAAAGAACAAAAAGGAATCATGTCCAAAGCTCAAGTGGACCACACCACAAGAAATAGTGTGATTGAACCTCTACCATTGAAAAATTCTTGGAGGCCATGAAGTTTTGGATCAAGCCGATGTTTGTGTTTTCTCTTCATTCATATCTGTTTGATATTATGAACAGGTTGGATGACAAATAAACATTACTGTGGGCCCAAGGAAGGTATCAACTGTGGAAATCATTATTTCACATTGTTTCGTGTGGCATGGTCCACTTAAGTTTTGGATTTACCAAAAATTTGGGATCAACCCACACCGTTCATCCATTTTTCGAGATCATGTTAGAGAATTATCCAAAAAATGAATCATATCCAAAGATTAAATGGACTGCACCATAAATAAGGGGAACAGTGGTTGGTGCTATGTGGGCTCCACCATGATGTATGTGTTTAATCTGTGATGTCCATCTATTTTTAAAGATCATCTTACGATATGAGACCAAAAATGAGGTATATCCCAATCTGAAATGGACCACATTACAGGAAACAATGTTGAATGAGCATCAACTATTAAAAACATTTCGGGGGCCATAAAAGTTATGGATCAAGATGATTTTTGTTTTCCCCCTTCATCTAGGCCTATATGACCTAATAAACACATTGGATACCAAATAAATGGTACAGTGGACCTTATGAGAATTTTAATGATGGATATCCAATCACTATTGTTTTCATGTGGTGTGGTCCACCTGATATTTATATCTCTCATTTTTGGGCCCCACCATGATGTATGTTTTATATCCACACCTTCCATCCATTTGTAGAGATCATTTTAGGGCAATATCCAAAGAATGAATTAAATCAAAGCTCTAATGGACCCAGAAACAGAAAACAATGGGACAGTGGCCCACCGTTAAAAACTTCTAAAGCGAGAAAAAGTTTTATATGAAGATGATATTTGTGTTTTCTCATATTTCATGTATTTTTTAACTTTTGAACTGGTTGGATTTCAAATAAACATTACGATGGGCCTTAAGATAGTTTCAACGGTGGAAATCACTATCCCACTGTTTTCTATGGTGGGGTCCACTACAGATTTTTATCTGCCTCATTCTTTGGATCATGATTTAAAATGATATCTCAAAATGGATGGATGGTGTGGATATAATAAATACATCATAGTCATGTTGAATGAGATATATCTCACTCTCAAGTGGAACACGTTACAGGAAACAATGTTGAATGAACATTGAACATTAAAAATGTTTTGGGGCCATAAAAGTTTTGGATCAGGCGGATATTTATTGTTTCCCTTCATCTGGGTCTGTACGACCTAATCAACATATTGGATGTCAAATAAATAGTATAGTGGGCCTTAGGAGGATTTTAATGATGGATATCCAATCATTATTTTTTTTTCTGTGGTGTGGTCCACCTAAGATTTTTATCCTTATTATTTTTTGTATAAAACCCTCAAATGCTCTGTAAAAATGGATGAACAGAATGGATGAAACACATACATCATGGTGGTCCCAGAGCACAAGACCACTATCCACGGGGCCTGTGCTATGGGGAGTAACCAATCCGTCTCAAAGCCTTTTGCATGACGTCCGGTAAGGATTCTAGGTGAGGCCCGTCTGCGATGTTTGTGAGAAATCAAAGCCGTCCATCCGTTTTTTGACCTCATTTTAAGATATTCTACCAAAAATGAGTATGATCCAAAACTCAAGTGGGCCATAGGAGATGAAACAGTGGGGAAAGGAATGCCTACCGTTGAAACCTTCCTAGGCTCTACGTTGCTGTTTATATGGCATCTAAACCGTTTATAAGGTCATTTTCACTTTGATAAAGTGAAAAAACCAAAAAAAAAATTATCGTACAAAACTTTTATGGATATACAAATATTTCAACGGTGGTCACTAAATCTCCACTGTTTCCTCTCGTGTGGCCTATATGAGCTTAAAAAATGGATAGAGGGGTTAGATTTCATACAAATAACTAAGTAGGACCCACATAGAATCTCGTGCAAAATGCCATTTACCAATGGCATGTTCCCTGGTATAAATGCTACTCCGCTGGATCCGTTAACGGATCTTTCTCCGTTTCCACCGTGCACCCACTCGACCATGAAATCGGATTGTCATACTCGAGAAGATTGGTTGGGCCCTTTGTGAATTTACGTGATTTATCCACACCTTTCATCTGCTTTTTCCATTTAATTTTAGACGTTGAGCCCAAAGCGGAAGCTTATAAAAATCTCAAACAGACCATACCACAGGAAAAAGTGGAAATAATGATTTCCACCGTTGAAACCTTTCCAGGCCCCACAAAGGACGAAACTCAAGTGGGCCATACTAAAGGAAAATGTGGTTAAAGAAATTCCTACCGTTAAAATCTACCGGGTTGGACAGTGATGTTTACAAGCCATCCTTACCATTATTAACTTCATTCCTACTGGGATGAATTGAAATAAAAAATATTAGCATGACTCAAAACTTCTTTGACCTACGAATATTTCAACCGTGGATGTTCAATTATCATGTTTTTGACCCACTTGAGCTATGGAAACAGTTCATTTTTGGCTTCATATCCTGAATTGAACTCAAAAAATGGATGGACGGGTAGGATTTCTAACAAACATCATAGTGGGTCCCCTTTGGGTTCCCAGTAGCAGGAGCTACTGCAATCCGTTTTTTCTTAAGATAAACAATTACCGTGCATTCACGGCCTAAATGGAAACAGATCCCCTAACGGATCTCCGTTGGAAGAGCATTCAGTGGAAGGAAACCGCCGATTGGTATCCACGAATGCCATTTTGCCACGTCACTTCAGGCTACTGAAGCGTTCAGTATCCAATCCGCTCCCTCTCACAAGCGCATCCTCTATCTCTCTCTGCCTCTCTCGGCCCTCTCTCTCTCACGCATCCTCTCTCTCTCTCTCTCTCTCTCTCTCTCTCTCTCCCCTTAGTGATCGGGAACTCAATTTTCGGTGTGGACTCGGAGCTCCAACTCAAACTCCTCTCGTTCTCTTCCTCAAAGCTCGAAAGGTAAAAACCCTGACCCTTCATCTAAGTGGGACACATATAGCAGATGGGTAAGATGTCTGAAACATATCTAAAGGCCCATAATGACACTGCAGGGGTTGATACAGTTTCCATTATTGAATAGCTTGATATTGTCACCAGTGCAAAATGCTTATTGTAGCATATGCTGGGTATACTAATTAAGACCTTAGTTTGCTTTGTATGTTGATTAGAAAAGCAACTCGCTTTGTTGATAATCTTACTTTTCTCGCATGCATCCCTTCCCTTTCGACCACATATTACAGAATGCAATACGTTTTTAATGAGAGTATCGTTAACGTGACTCGAACACGATTTGCATGTACGGTGTGGGATCAACCCTACAGCCCACTCGACCAGATGAACTACTGAATTAGATTTCCTCTTCGCTCTTCGCCATGAAAGCATAAACGAGATGCTGATTTTTATTTTTATTTTTAAATTCTTCAAGCAATAATGAACCACACATCCGAGTGAGTGCTTATCATAGGCTTTAGACAAAAGAGAGCCCTAAAGATGGGAATTTACAAAATTGTGCTCACTTATGGCCACTTCATAATAAATCCTGAGTAAGGTTTTTTTGGGTAGATTCCCTTTTTTCATAATGGCATAAAACTAAACAAAATTGAAAAATGTTATCTAATCTTAATCACACGTATGATCACGGTCCACTCGTGATCTTCTGGGGCTCACTCTAGATCTCTTCTTATTCCCATGTGAATGCCCGATTGCATCAATAAGGTCCGTAGATCCTTCTGGAAATGTGCAATATTGTATGATTGAACACAGTCAAAGAACCCTGTCCTTAATTACAATACCGTGGTTCGAAAACCTGAAAACTTAACTCGACGTTAATTTGATGCTGGGTTGACTCGAAGACTCCACGACTCAACTCGATATTTAAATATTGTAAACTGAAAATATTAGAAATCTATATTTGAAATGGTTAGATCTAATGTAAGTAACATAAATGTAACTCAAACCAACAACAACACAAATACTTCACTAGGTAAGGATGATGCTTCTCTTAGTCCACGTTGGACTTGTTTATTTATAAACTCGGTTTAAGTCCCGCCGAGATATGTCGAGTCGACTCAAAGAGTCCCTCGAGTCTAGGCAAGTTAGGCCTAGTATTGAGTTTTCTAGTGACTGAACCAATTCGAGTTTTGGAGCTATAGTATTAGTTTTCTATAGTGAAGAATTCTATAGATGTGGCGGGTCATGATTTGGTTATCTAAACCATTGATCTGATGTGCCAAATCATGGATGCATGGTGCCCCAACAGTCTCGAACCTTAAAGGTAAAACTGAAATTATCAGTTAGTTTTACATCAAATCGAAAATTAACCCTTTACCAACATAAAGATAAAGCTGAAGCTCCCAATTCCCTACATGTGGGGCCCATGTCTCGATGATCCAAACTGTTGATCTGATAAACCCCACAGGAATGGTTCTACCCAAAAAATCTGTTGAAAGAACCAAACCATCGAGCATTTGTCTTTTATTTTTCTTTCTCCTTTGATTGTATGTAGAATGTCTATGTGTTTTCTCTAACCTGCCTATTTGTGGGCCAGTGATCCAAGGGCAAGGACATTCCAATGCAGGACTGTACCACACACTGGATCATTTCTGATTCAAAATTAGCACATCACGAAGAGATGTTTTCAAGTTTCATATAGCTAGATTCATAATCCATGTCCACACCAAACATAGACTGAGAGGGAACATAATAATAATAAGAAAAACAGCTACAAACCCCTTCTCTCTCTCAATCACACAACAACAATAACAAAAATAACAACCACCACAACAACAACAACAACAAAAAAAAAAGCAACCACAACAACAACAACAACAGAACAACAACAACAACAACAACAGAATGTACTATTCCATGAGGTGAAATTTAAAGACCCAATTACTCAAGACACCAGTACTCCTAAGAAAAGAGTTCATTGCATTTGTATCTCCATTCACACATTCATACCTGTAATTGGGCTCTAGTATGGAGGCATGTTGGAGCAATTGTTGGATGCCTCATCTTGATATGGCCCACCCATTGGCATGGTGGGGCCCACCATTCCTGTGGTATTATGATCATTATTAATAATTATTCATCTTAAGCTATGCACTAATATGAAATTTCACTAAGTAGGGCTTCTAGCTAGGAATTTGACCTCAATCTTGGGATAACCACGCGCTTGTTGGATGGATTGGAATATTAGTAAATATGGATTTTCTTGTTAAGAAGAAAATGGAAGATGGATTGAAAAAACATAAAGGTTTCTATGGTGTGGCCCACCTAATTCATGTACTGGCAAGTTTCTTTCACGTAAAGGTTTGTTAGAAGTGTTTGTTTACTTAGCATTATATTTCTATTCTCGGTATGAAGGTAAAATGTGCATATTGTTTCGTTGTCTTCTGTTGCCTAAAATGGTCCTTGCAAATTTTAATGAGCTTGTATATTACATTTTTTTTTTGTCTTAAATTATTATTGTGATTAGTTAGTTTATAGTTGTGACTTGTAATTGTGATTTGTAAGTTAGATAATTAGTTACCCGTTTGAGGATTTCTATGGGGCCATACATAGATAAAGTGTGTTTTTGGTGGCATAGAAATCGCTCAATTGTCCCATTTTGGACAGTTCAAGGTTAGATGGATAGTATGCTTTCATATAATCTATTTAAATGTTCATGCCTGATCCGTGGTCCATCTCCTCGTTTCTCTTTGGATATGTTTCTTTCGTTCCGTATCAAATGTCAAATATCTTTACATTGCTTTAGATATTTGACATCGGAATGTAACGTAAGATCAACTTATCTGGAGAGGCATGAGGAGATCTTCTGGATTTTCGGCGTGGACTAATAAATGGGAATATGAAAGTATTACAATCTATCCGACCTTGGATGGGTAATTAATTTATGATTTAATTGAGCGGGGGTCTTTGGAAGGTGGGAACCGCTGTTATTTGGCCCCTGTTTATGTATAAACTCAAAATTATTAGAGCAGACCCGGATGTGCGTCGAAGCTATTCGGATGTTGAGCGGGGGTCCCTGGAAAGTGGGAACCTATAACTTAAACTTAAACATATAACCTATAACTTAAACTTAAACATATAACCTATAACCTAAACCTATAACATAAACCTAAACTTAAACCTGAACCCGAACCCGAACCCGAATTCCTAACCCTATAACCTAGACCTATAATCTTAAACTTATTTTCGTAAATTGACTCTAATCTTTTCATTGTAGAGATGGATAAGAGTTGGATGCGAGCTAAGAACAGGTTTGGCCCAGAGTATATACAAGGGGTAAAAAAGTTCATGGAATTTTGCGCGTAATCGGGCGGATTTAGGCAATATAATTAGGTGTCCATGTCGAAAATGTATGAACATGATACATGAGACTCTTGACAAAGTAGAAGACGATTTGTTCATAGTTGGGATTGACCAAGGTTACACTTGGTGGATCCATCATGGTGAAGAGTTCCACCAAAGAGTTGAGGCCACTGAAGTAATTGCTGACCCAATTGTCTTGGGATGACGAGGATGAAGATGTTGATGAAATGCAAGAAATCATAGGGGATGTGTTCAGGGAAACAATTGCGGATATTGATTTTGCAGTGACAAGTAGTAGCTAAGATATTCCTCCTATGGGTAATGTCGAATTAGAAAAGTTTAGTAGATTGTTAAGGGATGCGCAATGTCCACTTTATCCGGGGTGTGAGAACTTCTCCAAGTTGAATTTTCTTACAAGGTTACTTCATTTAAAGACAATAAATCGTTGGAGTAATAAATCGTTTGACGTGTTGCTTGACTTGTTGAAAGAAGCATTACCAGACGGTGAGACATTGCCTAAGTCCCATTACGAGGCAAAATCCTTGATGCGAGACTTGGGCCTTGGTTACATCCGCATTCATGCATGTATAAATGATTGTGTATTAAATTGGAAAGAGCTTGAAAATGTTGAAGAGTGTCCAGAATGCGGAGAGTCTAGGTGGAAGTATAACGAAACCAAGCGTAAGAAAATTCCACAGAAAGTGTTAAGGTACTTCCCATTGAAACCTAGGTTGCAAAGATTATTTATGTCTCGCAAGATGGCTGAAGATATGAGGTGGCATAAGGAGAAGCGCGTTCATGATGATAGTACACTAAGGCACCCTGCGGACTCTGAAGCCTGGCAAAATTTTGACAAGTAATATGACTGGTTTGCGAGAGGATTCTCGCAATGTTCGACTAGGTCTTGCAAGTGATGGTTTTAATCCATTTGGTAATATGAGTAGCTAAATGAGTATGTGGCCGGTGGTACTTATGCCCTATAATTTTCCTCCTTGGTTGTGTATGAAAGAGTCATTTTCATGATGTCGTTGCTTATTCCTGGACCCAGGTCACCCGGGAATGACATTGATGTGTATTTGCGACCGTTAGTAGATGAGTTAAATGAGTTGTGGAGTCAAGGTGTATGGACGTATGACACATTTGCAGGACAAACATTTCAATTGCATGCAGCGGTCTTGTGGACAATAAATGACTTCCCCGCGTATGGAAATTTGTCTGGGTGGAGCACGAAGGGAAAGTTAGCTTGTCCTACATGTAGTATTGAGACTTGTTCATTGTCATTGAAGCATGGTAAAAAAATGTGTTATATGGGTCATCGTCGCTTCCTTCCGAGTGATCATAGTTGGCGTAGGAAGACAATGATCTTTGATGGTAAACAAGATCAAAGGCCACCCCCGAAAGAGCTATCTGGAAAAGATGTGATACAACAACTGAGTAACATTGGAGAAGTTAAATTCGGTAAGGCATCACACTTGAAGAAGAGGAAACATACAATATTGGACTATAATTGGAGGAAGAAGAGCATTTTTTTTGAGTTGCCCTATTGGAGTGATCTGAAATTGCGACACAACTTGAATGTCATGCATATTGAGAAGAATATATGTGACAATGTCTTCGGAATATTGATGAACATAGAGAAGAAAACAAAAGACAGTTTCAAGGCTCGATTAGATCTACAAGCAATGGGTTTAAGGAAAGAGTTGCACTTACAACTACATGGAAATTCATATACTATACCAGCAGCCAGCTACACATTGATAAAACTAGAGAAGAAGCGTTTATGTGAATGGTTGAGATCGGTGAAGTTTCCCGATGGGTATGCGTCAAATATATCTCGGCGCGTAAACATTACGGAATGTAAGGTATTTGGAATGAAAAGTCATGATTGTCACGTCTTTCTGCAACGTCTACTACCGGTTGCGATTCGTGGATTCCTGAGCAAGGATATCAGTCGGCGTTGATTGAGTTGGGGATATTCTTTAAAGATTTGTGTTCAAAATCATTAAATGTAGAGGTTATTAAACGACTGGAGAGGGACATTGTCGTAATCCTTTGTAAACTTGAAAGAATATTTCCACTGCGTTTTTGATGTTATGGTACACCTAGCGATTCACTTACCATACGAGGCGAAGCTTGCGGGTGATACAATATCGTTGGATGTATCCGATCGAAAGGTAGTAGAATCTATTAAAATTTTTATTCATTTCATAAACTACATATATTCATGTTTTTAATATATGGTTTTGTGTCTGAATACCTTCAAACACTAAAACGATTTGTGAGGAATAAGGCACGTCAGAGGGATCCATTCTTTGAGGCATACATTGATAATGAGTGCCTGACATTTTGCTCCATGTATCTTCGTGGCATAGAGACTAGATTCAACCGAGAAGATCGGAATGCCGATGAAGGGCAAGAGCATGAACAAGGACTCATATCTGTATTCGCACATAACGTCCGTCCTTTAGGAACTCAGACGTTTCAGGATATGGACCTTGGGGATCTAGCAAAGGCGCGGTGGTATGTGCTGCATAACTGTGAAGAAATAGAGTCATACTTAGAGTAAGTCTTCCCTTGATAATTATATCTCTGCATACGATGATCATAATATTTCTTGCTAATGATGTGCTAATTATATGTAGTGAACACATCGAGGAGATGAAGTCCCAATACCCGACAAATTATGATCGAATGCATCAGGATCAGTTTCTAGAATGGTTCGCAAAACGTGTAAGATATCACATTGTATCTCAACACACTTACAATTTTGTTATATTGCATAATATTTAAACCTAAGAAAATTCCTAAATATTTACATTCATGCGTGATAATAGATGAAGACATTGCGCGCTAGCAACTCTACGGATGTGTCGATGCACTTTACTCAACTGGCGTGTACGATAAACGTGTATCTAGATATACAGGTTGTATTGTAAACGGGATTCGGTTCTACATTGAAGAACATGAGAAGTATAGGACCACACAAAATAGTGGGGTGGTTGTGAAGGGAACACATGAGGAGTTAGAAATTGACTTTTATGGCATTTTTACAAATATTATTGAGCTGAGTTATCGTATGAGAAAGTGAGTGTACTTATTTAAATGTGATTGGTTGGACATTGAAAATAAGAAGTTGGGAATACATCTCGACAACTACTTTACTTCTGCGTAAATTTATCTCGGAAGTGGTTTAAAGATGACCCATTTGTCCTCGCATGACCAATTTGAACAAGTATTTTACCTCGTCGACACCAAGTTAGGCGGCTCTTGCACGTGGTGCGAAAATAAAGCCCAGGAACGTATTTGACGTTCCCTTACGAAAGTTGAAGATAGCGAAGATGGGGAAATGAAACGTCTACGGTTGAACAAGCATATCAAGAAGCGTGCCATCTGGGGATATAGGAACTGATCTAAATGTTGATATTGATGTGGTGCAATTGGACAGAGATGATGTGCCACCTAATCATGTTGATGCCTCAATAATACATGACATTGTTAGAGATGATAACGGTTTCATTAATGATGACGTTGCAGACGATGAAGAGGAAATATTGATCAACGATAGTGACGGTGATGAAGAAATAATCCTAAGCGATAGTGATACAGATGACGATTATTAAATGTACACATAATTTACATGTCATTTTCAATTCGAATAATTTGTGTATTACATGTATACGTGAAAATAACAAGTCATGATTTATTCCTTTAATTGACTTGTTTATAATCCACATTTGCGGTTGAGTTAATTTCGATCATGTCCTCCTCAAGCTGGAGCGTAGCGGATCACTATGACATACTTCATCATTTGTTGCTGAGATGGACTTTTCGCCCTATCTTCTTCGATAGGGCAAAAGAGATACCGTGCTGGTCGATGAGTGTAGGGAGGAATATATCGACAATGACTTAGACAACAAATTAAATAATCTCGGAGAAATTTCGGGTGACAAAGGAATATAACCGTGGAAAACTTCGTATGGAAGATGCAGTTATGTCACTTGCACATCGAATGGAGTCCCAAGAGACCAAAATTTTTCTATTGTGGTAGCATGTTGGTTGTAACAATGTCGAGTGCTTCACTGACTTGACATATAATTCTACTGACGTCACGATAACTTACGGGAGTACTTCGGATAGTTCACCACAAAGTTGTTTCGTATTACAACGAAATGTGTATTTAATATAGAATGACAATGTGTAATGGAATTTTCGAAGGTTATAGATTAATATTTATAGTTTTATTATATTCTGCGTGCATTATAGTGTAATGGTCTAATCATATTTTAATCATCTCTCAAAGTATAAGCACAAATGCATTCTACCATCAACACTACTTGTATAATGTTTTAGTATATTCCAATTGTACTGACATTGTATAAATTTATAAGTTCATACCTCGCACATATCCAGTGATGGCACCAGGTGGGAGACGTCGTTCGCGCACTGGATCTACCCCTTCCACCCATGATGCGGCGGAGACAGCATCGCCATCACATGTTGTATCACAGGCGTCTGATCCCTCAATCGTTCATACACCGAGCACTGCATGTAAGTCTAGACGTATATTTCTTTTAAAGACTTGTGTTGATACAGTAGACTTAACATATTTCTTTTGCAACAGCATCGTCGACCAGCCGACGAGGACGTGGACCCACGCGTGGGTTAGTTTTACAGAGACTTACGCGTGAGGGTAGGGTGACAGTAGAGTTCCCACAGGACTGCCTTAGACCTGTTGGGGACAATGCCAGGTTGTTTACGTCGGAGGTCGGTGTCTTATGTCGATCTCTGATCCCTACCACTACCCCCTGTTGGGCAGATGTGACAGATGATGTGCGGCAGCACATCCGTCAGCGCCTTACGGTAAAATTTAGTAAATTAAATTTTATTTTGTAAAAGTTCATTTATGGTTATGTTATTTTCTTAATAAGTTTATTACCTTAATCCATTATTTATGAAATTACAGGATAAATTTTTCTTGGATTTGAGTGTTCCGTACATTTCTCATGCCGTCAACGACATGATCAAAGAGCGGTTCAAGGAGTACTGCAATGATTTATACCAGCGGTACAAGCAGTGCAGGAGCCTCGAGGAGGCCGTATTGACCGCACCGCCGCACGTGACCATTGACGACTGGCGGATACTCTGTGAGATATTTTCGTCTCGAGTCTTTTCGGAGTAATATTTACATATTTACGATATCTTAAGGTAACAATTAAATTCGTAATATGCGATAATGTATTATGAATAATGTGTTCGAGAAGAGGAGCAAAATAAATTTGCGAACGAGGGGAAAGTTGGAAGTGAACCACATATCTGGTTCAAAGTCATTTGTACAACCGTCGCGACATGGTAAGAAGTTCTTGGTTATTATTAAGTTGATCTATTTTTTCCATGCATTTATATTAACTCTATTGTCATTTCGATTGTGCGGCGAGATTAGTCACATCGGTCAAGAGCCGGACGATGGAGACTTCTCTGAGAGAGACTCATTGTCGGCAGGCGATAGGATCTTGGGTACATCCTACAACTAGCGAGAATTGGGTAAAAATCGTTACATTATAAAATTTAATTGCATTGAATTATAATAATGTTATTTGTTATGAAAATTCATGTTTTCATTACAGGCGGCGATGGACGCCATACGTAGTCGACCCACTCCCGATGGTACTCAGCGGAGTGAACAAGAGATCTGAGCGAGGTGCTTGGCACCCGTTACGGATATGTTCGTGGGCTTGGCCATGGTGCCAAGCTTATGGCACCGGCCTATAGCTGCATCTAGCCGATCCGTCGGTGGCAGAGCGCCATCGCCGAGGCGATATCGCAGAGAAAGAGGTTCAACATCTACGGGCGCCGTCGACGAGATCAAAGACCGGTGGCGAGGCGGAGGGAGGAGCATGAGAGGCGAAGGAGGAGGAGCAGGAGAGGCGAGAGGGAGGAGCAGGAGAGAAGGATGGAGGATATGCGGGTGGATCATGAGCGACGGATGCAGGAGATATTATAGGTTCTCGCTGCACGCTTACCCAATGATGCCCCACCACCTCCGCCTTCATCTGATGCCCCACCACCTCCGCCTTCATCTTTGTGATTTGTCATATTTTATTTATGTTTTATTTTATATACGAATGTTAAACTTATATGTATTTCTGCGTGGATGAATGTAATGTGGATAAGACTATTTATGTATGTTTGGATGTGGTTTGTGTTTAGATGGATGCAGTTTGTGTTTGTTTGGAAAAATGGGAATATGAATATAATGAAATATATTGTAACAGGTGTATAACAGGAATTTTTCCTGTTTTATGAAAAAAAAAAAAAAAAGAGACTTTTACCTACGAAAATTTTCGTAGGTAAAAGTTTCATCGACATTTTTACCTACGAATTTTTTCGCAGGTAAAAGGTTCATTCACATTTTATTACCTATGAATCATTTCGTAGGTAAAAGTTTCATCAACAGTTTTACCTACGTCAAATTTCGTAAGTAAAAAGTCTTAACACAGTTTGTACCTACGAAACCTTTCGTAGGTAAAAGTCTTAACACCGTTTGTACCTACACAAAATTTCATAGGTAAAAGTATTAACACAGTTATTAGCTACGACAAAGTTCGTAGGTAAAAGTCTTAACACAATTTGTACCTACGAAACATGTCGTAGGTAAAAGTTTTAACAAAGTTTGTAGCTACGAAAACGTTCGTAGGTAAAAGTCTTAACACTGTTTGTACCTACGAAAAAATTTGTAGGTAAAAGTTTTTAGCTACGGAAACATTCGTAGGTAAAAGTCTTAATATAGTTTGTACGAAGTTATAACAAATTTTTTAGCTACAAAATCGGTCGTAGGTAAAAGTCTTAACAGCAATTTGTACCTACGAAAACGTTCGTAGGTAATAGTATTAACAAACTTTTTAATTTCATTGGTAAAAGTCTTACCATTACCAACGATGACATTTTTCGTAGGTAAAAGTCTTTACCCACGGCTTTTTACCAACGAATGTACCGACGAAATATTTCGTAGGTAAAACTCTTTGCCTACGAAATAATATCATTTACCTACGAATATTTTCGTAGGTAAAAGTGAAATTTCTTGTAGTGTACCTTTTATTTTGATTTTTATAGGAGGGGGAGCTTTTCATTAGATCTTCCTGCTATATATAGTGGATTCTTCAAACTTTGGTCAATGTTGATTCTTTTGTTGTTGGAGTAGGAGCAGATTTGAATTCAGTGGAAACTTTGGTCAATGTTGATATTAAAGAACCTAGTTGGTGGGTTTGGGTCACACATGACATGGTTCTGGGTAATACAGAAGAGCGTAATAGAATTGATGACGAGAGTTATGTGATTACTACCGAGGAGCTAGTGGTTGATGGGGTTGCCAACTTCATGGCTAGGTGCATTCTTGCAAACCCAAAATCTAAGGTATGAGAATTCTATTTTCTTTTGCTTTATCTTTTATTTGTTTGAGTATCTATCATTAATTGGTTATCATTAAATTGCAGAGCTTAACACCAGAGGAACTGCAGAAAAGTAAGTCTATACATACATGTCTCCGTCCATAAATAACGCCTGTTTATGATTTGACCAACTTTCAAATATGTATGTCCTTCTGAACCTTCCCTGATTGCATAAGTGGCTGAACCATCTCTGTATGTTACACATAATTTGTCATCCACTAGTTTCTGTAAATGATCCATGTTGTATGTAGTGACCTTCTCTTCAAATGTGATCTTTTCAGCAATTTCTAATGGCAAACTGATTTCATGAATCCCTTTATATGTAGCCCTAGTAATCACACTATGAGAAGAGAACCCTGATCCCCAACAGTTTGGTAATTTTGGAGTCCTTGGTTAGGGTTTGGGCTGAAAGTACGAGTGCTGGAGCCAACGCTTTCGGAGTCTAAACTCATTCTTTTGAAAAATAGAAAAATGGGAATATTAGTAAATATGGATTTTCTTGTTAATAAGAAGAAAATGGAAGATGGATTGATAAAACATAAAAGAGATTTTTTTTTTCCTTCTTTTTTGCTTCAAGAGAGAGAGACAAAGAGGTAAGATTGGGGAAATCGAGGGAGAAAGTGGGGGAATGAAGTGGCTGTGTGAGATTTGAAAATGGTGAGTGTAGTTTGGTTTGAAAATGACGTTTTACATGCGTGGCTGCGTGTCTATGAGAGGTGTCTACGGACGCGGATTAGATAATGAACGCAACAGTAGCGAGTTTGATCAATATATATGATGAAACCCTACTCTCTCACAACAATGTGAGAATAACAACACTCCAGATATGCATATCCTTTATCTTTCTTGTATGTAATTACATGTCGTATTTCTTCGTTCTTTGGTTCATTACACTCAATTCAGGTATGGTTTGCACCAATTCAAGAGACTGTACATTAAGCATTCAATATATAAGACTGGAGTGAGACTGATTAGGCATTTAAATGTGTTGTAGGATGTTGTTTGAATTGCTTGTCCTAACAGGTGCACAAGTTGGGATGGATTGGACTTCTATCTTGAGAAAATGCCATGCTTTCAGGTAGTTATTATTGTAATGGAAAGTTAAAAAATTAAAAGAGAGAGAATGAATTCATGGAAAGAAATGTTCTTTATCATTAGGGCTACTTTCGTCGGGTTAGATGCAGAAATCGTCGCCAACTTCACAGAAAGAAAAATAGCATCAGTGGCCACAAATTGCAACCTGAATTTAAAAAAGGTTCGAGGTGCCATCAACAATGCTAACAGAATCCTCCAGGTCAGATTGTTGATTGGACCTGATTTTATTTAAATGATCTTGATAATCCATTTTATTTAAATGAGCAGACCCGGATGTGCATTGAAGCTATTCGAATGTTGAGAGGGGGTCCCTGGAAGGTGGGAACCGCTGTTATGACCATGATGAAGTTGTCCATTTCCTATTAATAACATTGGAGGGGCCTGGCCATTTGGACAGGTCATGTTTATGTATTTGCTCGAAATTAACGGAGCAGACCCGGATGTGCGTCGGAGCTATCCGAATGAGCGGGGGTCCCTGGAAGGTGGGAACCATTGTTATGACCATGATGAAGCTGTCCATTTCCTATGGACAACATTGGAAGGGCCTGGCCATTTGGACAGGCCGTGTTTATATTTATTTTTGCAGGGACCACACCCTAAACCTATTCTCAAATCCCAAAAGCTATACTTATAACCTAAACCTAAACCTTAACCTATAACCTAAACCTATACTTATAACCTTAAACTAAACTTATAACCTTAACCTAAACCTATTCTCAAATCCCAAAAGCTATACTTATAACCTAAACCTATTCTCAAATCCCAAAAGCTATACCTTAACCTAAACTTAAACCTATAACCTAACCTTTACCTAAACCTAAAACCTAAACCTAAACCTAAAACCTAAATGTATTCTCAAATCCCTAAACCTAAACCTACACCTAATCCTAATCTCAACTCTCTAACTTAAACCTAAACCTAAACTTGAAAACCTAAACCTAAACCCGATCCCGAACCCGAACCCTATTTCCTAAACCTAAACCTTAACTTATTCTCAATTCCGTAAACCTATAGCTTATAACCTAAACCTAAACCTTAACCTAAACCTATAACCTTAACCAAAACTAAAACCTATAACCTATAACCTATAACCTAAACTTATAACTTATAACCTATAACCTAACCTTAACCTAAACCTTAACCTATAACCTAAAATCTAAACCTAAACCTAAAACCTAAATGTATTCTCAAATCCCTAAACCTAAACCTACATCTAATCCTAATCTTAACTCCCTAACCTAAACCTAAACCTAAACTTGAAAACCCAAACCTAAACCCGATCCCAAACCCGAACCCGATTTCCTAAACCTAAACCTTAACCTATTCTCAATTCCCTAAACCTATAACTTATAACCTTAACCTAAACCTAAACTTAAACCTTAACCTAAATCTATAACCTTAACCTAAACCAAAACCTATGGCCTAAAACCTTAACCTATAACCTATAACCTAGACTTATAACCTATAACCTAAACCTAAAACCTAAACCTTAACCTAAAACCTAAAACCTAAACCTAAACCTAAAACCTAAATGTATTCTCAAATCCCTAAACCTAAACCTACACCTAATACTAATCTCAACTCCCTAACCTAAACTTGAAAACCCAAACCTAAACCCGATCCCGAACCCGATCCCGATTTTCTAAACCTAAAACTAACGTATTCTCAATTCCCTAAACCTATAGCTTATAACCTAAACCTAAACCTAAACCTTAACCTAAACCTAAACCTAAACCTACAACCTATAACCTAAACCTAAAACCTAAATGTATTCTCAAATCCCTAAACTTAAACCTACACCTAATCCTAATCTCAACTCCCTAACCTAAACCTAAACCTAAACTTGAGAACCCAAACCTAAACCCGATCCCGAACCCGAACCCGATTTCCTAAACCTAAACCTTAACCTATTCTCAATTCCCTAAACCTATAGCTTATAACCTTAACCTAAACCTAAAACCTTAACCAAAACCAAAACCTATGACCTAAAACCTTAACCTAAACTTATAACCTATAACCTAACCTTAACCTAAACCTAAAACCTAAACCTTAACCTATAACCTAAAACCTAAACCTAAACCTAAAACCTAAATGTATTCTCAAATCCCTAAACCTAAACCTACACCTAATCCTAATCTCAACTCCCTAACCTAAACCTAAACCTAAACTTGAAAACCCAAACTTAAACCCGAACCCGAACCCGAACCCGATTTCCTAAACCTAAACCTTAACCTATTCTCAATTCCCTAAACCTAAACCTTAACCTAAACCTAAACCTAAACCTAAACCTAAACCTTAACCTTAACCTTAACCTATAACCTTAACCTAAACCGAAACCTATGACCTAAAACCTTAACCTATAACCTATAACCTAAACTTATAACCTATAACCTAACCTAAAACCTAAACCTTAACCTATAACCTAAAACTTAAACCTAAACCTAAAACCTAAATGAATTCTCAAATTACTAAACCTAAACCTACTCCTAATCCTAATCTCAACTCCTAACCTAAACCTAAACCTAAAGTTGAAAACCCAAACCTAAACCCGATCCAGAACTCCGAACCCGATTTCCTAAACCTAAACATTAACCTATTCTCAATTCTCTAAACCTATAGCTTATAACCTAAACCTAAACCTAAACCTAAACCTTAACCTATAACCTTAACCTGAACCAAAACCTATGACCTAAAACCTTAACCTATAACCTATAACCTAAAACCTAACCTTAACCTAAACCTAAAACCTAAACCTTAACCTAAACCTAAACCTAAAACCTAAATGTATTCTCAAATCCCTAAACCTAAACCTACACCTAATCCTAATCTCAACTCGTAAGGAATGTTTGATCATAGCATTATCGTTGGGCTAAGATATTTAGGGGACTCCTTGCAAGATGGAGTTGCCCCATATGAGCACGTGGTATGCACAGGTTTGATGCATGACTGGATGGTATGACCCATGCATCTCGTATTTTGTGATATGACCACTATTCACCCTAGCGACATCAGGGCTGTGGCCTCCACAGGAATGGTGGATGGCCAGATAGGACACAAAAAATATTTGGTTGAGCATCTGGGCATATTAGTTGTCCGTGGGTGAAAGTACCTAAACCTTTGTGGCCAGGAGACACTCCAACGTCTAGACTGAGTGAATACATGAGCGCATGAGGGCCGTATAACATTAGGCCGCGTCTCTCATTGTGTCGTAGTTGGTTGGAAGGGGGTGTGGCCTTATCCGCCCGAGTGAGGGGGCTGTAAGCAAGGCTGAGTTTGACCAACTCATGAATGGGTCCACTACCAACGAGCCGGGCCGATATTGGTAGGCGGGTAGTGAGGTCTCTTTCACTCACTTGGTTGTGCGGCTAGGGAGGCAGCAGCCGGTGTAGAGTGTGTTAGACCCTGATGATGATCCCAGAGAGTTATGGTACTGATTTGTGTATTTACTGAGTAGGAGTTGCATACTCAGCATCTCATTCATTCATTCATTCACTATCCACTCGAGCTGGTGGTGCACAACTAGATTATTATGTGTACCCTCATAATGGCCACAATTTCGGTTAGGTACCCGACTAACATAAGATTAAGAGTTTACCACATTGTGTCCAGCTATCTAAATCAGGTATGGGCCAGTTTGGATAGAAGACCCTTGTGATGAGCCCCACAGCTTGCAATACTACGTACTATCATCCCGACTTCACACTCCAGCTTGGTCATTTCATTCGCACCACATATTGCATTGCATCCTCACATAGCATTTGGTTTACTATGCTTTTGTATTGCATATCCTGAATAAGGTTAATAGTATTATGGACTCGCCAGGATCTGCATATTGCATTACATCCGCGGCATATGGCATTTGGGTTGCTATATTTTTGCATTTATATGGCCTAAATGAGACTAATGGTAATCGTGGTTCGTCAGGAATTATATATTGCATTGTATCTTCAACATCTAATATTTGGCTCTCTATGACTCTGCATTCGCATAGCCGATCTGCATTGCATACTCTGATATTGTAAGACTTATGGATTTGCCAGTATTTTCGCTTACTCTGATATTTGTGTGCTTGATACTTATCATGCACAGACACTTACATCACCCTCTAAGCTTTCTATAAGCTTATGCACGACCGTTGCGTGCAGGTGACGTTAGGTCACAGCAGCATTGAGGCAGGAGCTTGTGGCAGATCACTTTGGAGATTTGTTATTTATGTATTTCCCTTTCAGCATTGTACTCGAATGTTTATATTAGTGGATGTGGTGTTGATGTTGTCGTTAGTAACTTGGTTATACTTGTGGTTATGCTCCATTATAAAAAAAATCACACTGAAAAACCTCCTTGTAGGATTCCAGGATCGGACTCTAGCGTATGGGCTCTGGAAGCCGAGAATGGGGTACTACAGAGGTTGTCAGTGCCGAATTCAGCGATCGAGAATTCTATAAGTCCGGTTTTCGAGTTTGGGGTGTGACATTGTACATAACTTTAACTTCTCTTTAGGAACAACCTTGGTGAGCATGTCTACCGGATTCACACTTGTGTGAATCTTCTCCAGAGATATGCCTCCTTCAGGCACATGTCAGATAAAGTGGTGACGAACATCAATGTGTTTAGTACGAGAGTGATAAATAAAATTTTTAGCCAAATTTATAGCATTTTCACTGTCACAATTAACCGGCACGGCTTCCGGCTAAAGCTCCAATTGATTTATCATGCCTCTTAACCAAACACCTTCCTTAAACGCTTCTGTCACTGCCATATGCTATGCTTCGATCATGGAAAGAGCCACTATGGACTGAAGCTTCGACATCCAACTAATTACTTCACTAGTTAGAACAAACGAGTATCCTGAAGTTGACTTTGTGGAATCCACACTACCTACGTAATCTGAATCCATATAGCATACCAACTTTGCCCCTGTCTTCTAAAAAATTAAGACATAGTGTTTTGTACCTCAAATGTTTCGAAGTAGCCATTTCACTGCTTCTGAATGTTGCTTGTCGAGGTTTGACATGTATTTGATCACAACACCGACTGCCTGTGAAATGTCTGGTCTTACACTGAGCATGACATACATTAAACTACCAACCATATTTGAATAAGGTACATGAGACATAACCTTCTTTTCCTCATTTGATTTAGGATATTGTTCTGAGGAAAGCTTAAAGTGAGCCACGTGGAGAACACTCCCTGACTTTACCTGGTCCATCCCATACTTGATCAACACATTTTCAAGGTATTTTTCCTGCAATAACCAAAGCTTACTCCTCTTTCTGTCTCTATGAATATCTATGCCAAGAACCCTCTTTGCAGCCCCCAGATCTTTCATCTTGAATGTCTCTGATAACCGAGTCTTCAGTATGTTGATTTCATACATATCATGACTGGCGATCGACATATCATCTACATACAATACTAAGATGATGAATTTTCCATCACTTAGTGTCTTGTAATAGACACAGTGATCGTATCCACTATGAATAAATTTCTGACTCATTATGAAAGAATCAAATTTTTTATACCACTGCCTAGATGACTGTTGTAGGCCGTATAACGACCTCGTTGACCTTCAAACTTTTGTCTCTGCCCCTTTAACTTTGTAGCCCTCTGGTTGTTTTACGTACATATGCTCTTCCAACTCCCCGTGCAGGAATGCAACATCCATTTGTTCTAACACGAGATCGTATTGGGCAACCAGTGCCAACACGAATCTGATAGATATTTGCTTAACTACCAGCGCAAATATATTTGTGAAGTCGATTCTTTCTCTCTGAGGATACCCCTTCGCTACCAATCTCGCTTTGTATCTGTCCTTTTTCCTTTTGAATAACCACTTGCATCCGATCGCTTTTCAGCCCACTGGAAGCTCCACTAGCTCCCATGTGTTATTTTTGTGGAATGAGTCCATCTCATCGACTATAGCTACCTTTCACTTTTTTGCATCAGGTGTAACATACCGAATTTTTAATGTCAGAGTTTATGCTTATGCCCGAGAAAAAACTGGGTGTAAATAATTGAATGAATTAGATGCTTCTAAATCACTCATTATTATTTTTCATTTAAATCACATCCAGATACATTCACGATGGTAACCATTCACGATAGTAAATCAACTGTATTTATCATTCAAAAAGAATTTAACAAATCATCAAATGCCATTTCAATTGGAGTTTATTACATTATCGAGTTTGCAGCAGAAATATAAAACTAAATCACAAAACTATCTTCTTATTTATTCATTATAATCTTATATAGGGAGATGGTCCTCTAGGTCTTCAATCTATACATCACCTGTATCATCTGTACGGTTGGAGAGGGTCAATGCCCTACTCATAATGATGGTTATCCTTTAAGATTAACAATAATTCAAGAGATTCATAAAAGTAATGTAAGTGTTCTGATACGCCTCATATACTCTACCACTAGAGAGGTATCATGCGCAACCAATATATATGAATGCATGCCTAACAAAGTGTGTGCAGCTCATCATACGTAGTGATCATTATCATATGTGGAAAGTAGTTTAAAATATCTAACTTGCCCCGCATTCTCACACTACGGAAATTTATCGGCATGTCTAACATTAACGTGGATTTATGCGAACATCTCAAGGCGACACAACAATGTAGTTCGGGGATTTATGTAACACGATATATTCATGAAGCGACTATTTGCAATATCCAATCTCGAAAAGTGATGTAACACGCATGACAATTTACTTACATCGATTGTGCACCATGCCAATTAATCCATGGAATTACATGCCGACCAAGAGGGCCACTACCTATAACGCATTACGTCAACGTTAAATATTTGAATCACTAGTTGAGGTACCTCTAACACATCACTTGCATTGATAGAGAAATAATTCAAATAATGGGGGTTTGGGAATTCTAAGGCCATGCCTAAGCCATAAAGTTAGATAGCACACAACTAATAAAATAAGAAGGATAGTAGTAATGGTTAACTCAACAAAGAGGAGAGTGGTAATGGCCAACTCAACAAAAAAGAGAGTAGCAATGGCTAACTCAACAAAGAGGAGAGTGGCAAGAGCTAACTCAATAAAGAGGAGAGTGGCAATGACCAACTCAACAAAGAGAAGAGTAGCAAGAGCTAACATAACAAAATTGGTAAAGGTAAGGGCAAGGCTTGTATCCATTGCCCCATATAAAAATAATGAAGATCACTCGTAATTAACATCATAATCCCAAAGGGTAAATAATTGTTGATGGTAAATTAAACAATTGCGGGGAGAGAATCATAGTAACATGAGAGCATGTAAAAAGGTACGACTATATCAACTTAAATCAAAGTAAGCTTAAAGGATCCACTCACATAAATTAAGAAAGATCGTGCATAATTAACATCACACCTTAACCATAATTCTCAAAGGATAAATAATTGATGGGGGTAGATTAAATATTTGCATGAAGGATTTAACTCAAGTTAATATAAGCTTAAAGGATTCCCTCACCTTAGCCTTAGATCTAAACCTTAGGTAGATATCCATGTAGAAAAGCTTTTACATGAAAAGCTTCCACATGAATCACGACAATGCTTGCGCAAGAGGGAGACACCATACATATGGAGAAGGAAGAGGGCGTCTAGGCTTCTCCTTCTCTTTCTCTTTCTTTTTCTCTTGCTTTTTCTTTTTCTTTTTCTTTTTCTTTTTCTTTTTCTCTCTTTCTCTCTCTTTCTCCTGGGGCATTGGGTGTGTGAGTGGAGAGGGGAACGCACGCCCCCTTTTTAAAAGGGAGTGGCTTGGATTGGGTTTCTTCAATTTTTCCTTTTCTGACAATATTTCTTTAAATTTAATTCATCCATTATGTCAAGGTCGTCGAATAGATCTGGGGTATATGATTTTCTTGGTAATTCGAAATTTAGATTGACCAATCTTAAAAATTCTCCTAACGGGTGTCAAAACGAATTTGATCTCAATTAACGGTCCATACTTAATGATAATGGCCCAATTTTAAAAAAAATCTGTAGTCAGGAGAGGCAAACGGTTGGGTAAAATTTCGTGGTTGATTGATGGTGGAAAAGGCTTAGATCTAAAATATCACCTTTTGCATCAAAATGAAGGAACTGGCTTTAGCGTTCATCGGTGCAAGATCATAGATCGGGATCTAAATTTTATATAACCTCGTAGTCATATGAGACCAAAGTGTGGTCCAAATTTGAGTTGCGATGGACCGAAGGAAGTGATTAAATTGGAAAATCCAGATTTATAAGGAGTTTATAGGCCTTGAAAGGATAACTTCGCGTCTAAGGAAAGCCCACCAAAGTGAGGTCTTCATATTTTGCACTTGGTCCATATTATAAGCAATCCAAGTTGTTCATATGAAGGGAAATATCTTACTACGACTACTCACGAGGTTTCTTCACTTGATGGACACCAAAATTAATGGTTTAGGGGCTGATTTATCAATTGGATCACTTTTACAATGATTTAAGAGACAAAATTTGACATGTATGGTTAATTTATGATACATAGACATGGTATAAATTTTCACATCAAATGGATCGTGGGAACCATGTGATCTAGAATTCAGGGGTCTAGGTTAATGGCATTTTCGTAATTATTGCTGACATAAGAGTTTTAGGAAATCTAATAGATCTACATGATTATAGGAACGTTTCTAAGTAATTCTTACAAAATGACTTATATCTAAATCATTATGAATATAGAGTTATTTACCAAATTAATTAGGGAATGTACATATATCAAACCACATAATGGATGGTCATATGACATGTTTAAAATAGAAAAACTTGATGGTTGGTACTCTAACAGTGTATATAGGTATACGTATGACCAATTTTGTAAACGGAAGAACACAAGGTAGGTTTCTGGAGTGATTAGGGGGTAGAACATATGTATTGTTAGATTTGAGTGTCTTGTTCACATATGTAAGTTTCTCAGATTGTAGTTCTGATGGTGGGTTAAGCATATTGATAGGTGATGAACAAGATCAATGTATCATAATATCAATTTGATGTGTGTACAAGCGGATGTATACATCTAGTAGTTAGTTTACTATGATTGGGTGGTCCAAAATTGAAGTGATGGGTAGATGTCTCTATCTAGCAGTGCATTTTTGACCGGGAGGTTGGTTATGATATATAAGTGAGAATATTTAGGTATATGATGATTCCATCTTAAAATCGACGGTCAGATAGCTTGATCTATGAATGGAGATTATTCCCAACAGTTAGATTTATGTTGGAGAATAGATATAAGGTTAAGATAGCTAGATTGGTATCGTACTCATGTACATAATCAATTAAATTTCATGGTAACACTCAAGAACTTTCAAAACTCGAGTACTGAAAAGTTTAGTGTGTTACATTAGGCTCATTGAGAGCCTCCTGAATAGTAGACGGGTCCCCCTCATCTGTAATGAGGGCATATGCAATATTAGAGTAGTCCTTGCATCTTGTCGGTAACCTGCGATCACGCGGTGGGTTTCTTCTCACAGGTGGCTGCTCCACTTCTCTTGTACATTTGTCTACCTATCTGTCTCTGCCTGAGTATCATCTGTGTCAATCTGGACGTCTACGATCAACCTTTCTAGTTCCTCTTGCTCCTTTTGATAATTGGAATAGGAAACTTTCATCAAATTTGACGTCACGACTAGTGTAACACCCCGTACATTTCAGTACACGAGTGCTACTATGGAAACTTAACTTAGTGAAACATTGACCAGACCTAGTAAACGTTCTACTTCATGCTAGCTTGAATCCAACCGTCAAGTATAGTCATCATTCATGGATTGAGCCATCCATCCATTGATTCCCAAAATGAATCATCAAATACTTAGATTGTAAGACTCGTATCCTAAATCGTACCATTCCATAGGCTTCCGTGGTCTTCCCAGTCAAATTTCGGCAACCTTCGACCCTTAACAGGCATTTGCGCGTGACCCTAATTCACACGTCGTCAACCCGAGTCAACTCAACCTAAGACTGGTACCTTAACGACCTCGCTATCGCCGCAGTTCCGATATTGCAACTCACGCCGAGGCGATACTTTGGTCAGAAGATGTGGACCCATGTTCAGTTCGAGGATAAATGCCGCGCGTTGCAATCCCTAGAAAACATCACATCAATCCTATCAATCACATCAATCAAGTACCCATCACTCCCATCACTCACACCCATCCCCAAGTACAACCACCTTTCCCTTAAAGTCAACATTTTCTTACAACAAAGTACATGCTTACATCACTCACCATCCCTTCTCTCCCATCACACACACACACACACACTCTCTCTCTCTCTCTTATTTCTCTCTTATTTTTTTCTTAAGCAACTCCTATGGAGCAATCGTCCATGGCTTTCATGGAGAGCAAGTATGGCCCACCTTCCTACCTCCCATCTCCACCCTCCAATGATCATCTCCACCCGTTGAAATGCATCCCTCGGAGCTTTAAGATGCGTTGATGGAAGTGGAGGACCAAGAAGATCATAAGGTTGGTAATTTTTATTATTTGATTTGTGATTTAAGGGCCCACGTATGGGGGACCCATCTTGATGTATGTGTTGTGATCATATGAGGGTCCCATAGTGACGGGGTCCATCCGCTACACCCGATCTCTCTCTCTCTCTCTCTCTCTCTCTCTCTCTCTCTCTCTCTCTCTCTCCCTCTCTTTCTCTCTATATTCATTATGTTGGAGTGGGCCCCACCAATATGTGTTACACCTACTCCATCCATCAGAAGGTGTGAACCACCATATAGTTGGTGAGGATCTACACCGTCCACTGTTGGGACGGTGGGGATCTCACCCACTGGACACCCAGATCCATAGCTAAACTTGCAGACTGAGTAGTGATACCTCGTTTCAACAGTTGAGGTCATGGTAACGATCCCTAGCCAGGGTGGCTAGCATGGAGTGTGTGAACTGACATGGGTGCGTACCAGCAAGCTAACCTGGTGGGTCCCACACGTGTGGACCCACCTCATGTGTACGTTAGATCCAAACCGTCCAAATGCGTGGGACCCACTGTCAGCGTCTTCTGTGCTGATCTCCCACACTTCCACACACACGCACGCTTATATTGTATATAAAATATTATAATATATTATATTACGTTTAGTATATAATATATAATATTATATAATATATATATTATACACTGTTCCATGCATCCAACGTCCAGCGTACACCAATGAATGGACGGTTGGATGCTGGATGAGTATATGGTATGTTTAATATTAAATAATATATTATTATTATAATAATAAATGTCACGGTGGGCCAACATGTGAACCGCACCATGATGTATGCTACATCTGCACCGTCCAGTTGCTGGACGGTGCAGCAGCCATGACGTCCAAGCTGTCCATCCATCTTGCTGGATGAGCCACCGTGATGTATGGTTCTCATCCATGCCTTCCAAAAATCTTGGATGGGTGGGACCCAACCTGTATGTGTTATATCTACATCGTCCAGCCCTTGGACGGTGGGGGCCCACCATGATGCATGTGTTGTATCCATATCGTCCAACTATTTTAAGAGATCATTTTATGGCGTAGGAATGAGTCAAATTCAAAGTTCAAGTAAGTGGACCCCACCATTTGCACTAGCAGGATAGTGACATCCACCGTTCAAAATTTCTACGGGCCACATTAGTTTCAAACCAAACTGATATTGTGTTTTCACTTCATTTATTTCTATGTTAACTTATAAATAGGTTGGATTTCAAACACATCACGGTGGGCCACACCGTGCAATCCAACCATTGATCAGGTGGACCACACCGCAAAAGCCAGTGGGGATTGAACGCCTACCATTGAAACTCCTTATGGGAGTACGAAAGTTTTGGATAAGTATGAAATTTGTTTTCCTCTTATCCAGGTCTTGTGACCTTGTGAACAGATTGGATGGAAAATAAACGTTACGGTAGGGTCCACCTTGATGTATGAGCTTCACATCCATGTTGTTCATCTGGTGGGCCCATTTGGGAGGTGCAGACCCACCTGCTGGTTGTGTAGGGCCCACCTGTTGCATGGCGCAGTGTGATGTATGTGAGGCCCAGATGGAGAGGCCCATTGTGATGTATTTGAGGCCCAAGGGAAAGGGCCCATTATGATGGAATTGCAGCTCAGATGGAGAGGCCCATTGTGATGTATATTGGGCCCATGAGTGAAGCCCGATGTGATGTATATAAGGCCCATATAATGGGGCCCACCTACTTGAATCTGAGGCCCATGGGTAAGGCCCGTTGTGATGTATTCGTGGCCTATGGGCAAGGCCCATTAGTGCAGCCCATTGATGCAGCCCAGTTAATATATATGAAGCCCATTGGTGCGGCCCGTGACGCGATCCACTTACTGTATTTGAGGCCCAATGCGATGTATGTATGGCCCGCTACGTTGTGTATGAATCCCTTGTATGGGCCACTTCTTGGGAACAATGTTGGTTACATGTCCACATTGATGGGCAATGACAGTTGAAAGTCCTCATATACCTTCCCTTAGGCTTTTAGTTAGGTCGACTATTGATTTCGATTGACGTGACCGATTTACCGATTTCGACTATCGATTGATGCGATCGTCGTGACCGATTTGCTGATTCTGATTAACTTGACCGATTACCGATTTTCGATTAACGTGACCGATTTGTCTATTCTGACTGTCGATCAGTGCGATTGTCGTGACCGATTGCCGATTTCAATTGATATGACCGATTTACCAATTCTGATTATCGATCGATTCTGATCGCCTTGACCGATTACCGATTTTGATTGACGTGACTGATTTACTGATTCCGACTATCGATCGGTGCGATCGTCGTGATCGATTTGCTGATTCTGATTACCTTGACCAATTACTGATTTCGATTAACGTGACCAATTTATCGATTCTAACTATCGATCGGTGTGATTGTCGTGACCAATTTGCTAATTCTGATTACCTTAACTGATTGCCGATTTCGATTGTCATGACTAATTTGTCGATGTTGATTATCGATCGATTCTGATTGCCTTGACCGATTGCCGATTCCGATTGACGTGACCGATTTGCCGATTCCGACTATCGATCAGTGCGATCGTCGTAACCGATTTGCTGATTCTGATTACCTTGTCAATTACCGATTTCGATTAACGTGACCGATTTACCGATTTCGACTATCGATCAATGCGATTATCGTGACCGATTTGCTAATTCTGATTACCTCGACCGATTGCCGATTTCGATTGACGTGACTAATTTGCCGATGCTGATTATCGATCGATTCTGATTGCCTTGGCCGATTGCTGATTCCGATTGACGTGACCGATATGCCGATTCCGACTATCGATCGGTGCTAATGTCATGACCGATTTGCTGATTCTGATTATCTTGACCGCTTGTCGATTCCGATTGACGTGACCGATTTGCCGATTCCGATTATCGACCAATTTCGAGTATCAAGGCCAATTCCGATGATTTCGATTTGTTAATGCCGATTATATATGCCGATTTTGATTGTTGAGGCTAAGTATTGAGGCCGATTCTAATTTGTCGAAGACTGAGTATCCCTATTTAAAGGGTTGTGAACTCGTTTTTAGTCATTCATTAATCAATTTCGAATTTATTAGAATTTATTTCTATTTTCTACTTTCTTTCCTCATGGATTCGAGAAGTCTCTGTGAGGAGTCCAGAGAAGCTCCGAGGATTCGGAGTAATTATCCTCATCACGTTTATCCCGTATTCTACCGATTTTCAATAGTTGGGATGCGGTGGATTGTGATCTAGACTCATCAATAGACGACCTAAAAATGATTCGTGATCGTTTCGCATGATCATGGGTGTGTACGGGCCCAATCTCAGTGGTCGATTTCGGTCGGTTTCGCCGTTCGGCGAATTGGGAAAATCCTAAGTCGGTTTCTACGTTCCGTTGCTCCCTCCTAAGTTAGAGTGCATCAGTGTGCGTCGTGTGACCATAACCCAGGTCCAGTTTAATCCAAATCATGCTTTGATACCAACTGTAACATCCCAAAAATCGGAGGTCGAGCATAAACTCAACTCTCGAGTTCCAGAACATCACTTATGCAATATAGATAATGATGATTAAATGTTGACTGTATTAGAGTAGTGAACATGAGTCAGATTAAGCCAAAACAGCATATCATACTCCAGAGACAGTTAAATTTGTAAGCGGAAGACTGTGATAGATAGATAAAATACATAAACTATGATGAGTCTCCAGAGTATGATAAAATTACCAGGTTAAATAATTACAAGTACAAACCTAAAATATACCAAATGTGTAAGGTCCTCTAGTCAATATCCCAAAAAGCCCTGTCGATCAAGACACAGCTCATAGGAAGCCGTCAGAAGACAACCAATACAAGCAGACATTGTAATCTTTGCAAAGGTCTGGCTCCGCCTCAGAAGTAGCGTCGCCATTTGAAATCAGACAATGTCTGGTGGGTGTTCGAAACACTGTCCCGTAACGTGGGAGTGAGTAGCTAATTCAGTGGAACAATAAAGCATAGGTTAACATGTTATCGACTCAGTTAAGCAGTAATGATAAAACAGTACAATCAAACACCTAACTACTCTTATTAAGGCAAGTATGAATGCAGTCATGATGGATGCCCTCACCACACCCTCCCTCGTACGACACCATCTTATGTTCGTGGCATGCTTTCATCCCTCAGTGCTCCACATCTTCCAGGAACATGCAATGCATGATGAGCATGATTACCGAGTTTTTATTAGTCCATTTCAAACAGTAGGATTGGAAAACTAAGGTACCTCCCTTGTATCATTCCCAAACATGATCCATTCTAGGGTCGTCAGTCCTAGTTAATCTCAAACGATGGTGTGTTTTCTAGGTCACTGCAAAGGCTGCCAGGGCTGTTACGCATAAAGGTTACACCACTCCCCCATCACCTCTTTAACGATTCATCACTATACAGAAACAGGCCTAGTTCATACTCTCTACACTGCGGTAAAACTCGTCGCCTCATCGTAAATTCAGAGTATGCTCGAGGTCACTACAAAGGGCTGCCAGGGCTGTTGCTCGCATTCGTTGCACCACTCCCCCATCACCTTATCAGTGTAGGCCGACAACACGAATATAGTGTCCCATACCACCATAATCGGCTCACGAGTCTGGTTGCTCATTGGTCACTACGGGGAGGCACGTGGCCCTAGCGTAGGCCAACAGTTCGACCACAGTGTCCCATACCACCATGTCCGGCTCATGAGTCTTAGCGGATCGAGGTACCATGGTTAACGGGATTCCACTGGTAAGTTTGGTACCCTAGGTTCAAGCAGTAGTGACCAAACATGGTGAACATACATTAGACACATCGGGTTACTTAACGGGCCTGACTAGCTTAAGCGCACAATTAACTGAACGACATGAAGTGCATAAGCACTTCACGTGGCCTAACCATTGTCGCCAACTGAAGTACGACTCGGGTTCGTCGAACACATCTTACGTGATGACATGAATCTCAGCCACGATCTCAAATCTGGTACCGATTGTCTGGACTATAGACATAGTCCCAAACTCAATCAATCCTTATTCGTAGCATGTGGAGTAAAGCATGATAAACAAAGTAATTCAAGCATGTTAGTAAGCATGTCATAAAGCATGTTATAAAGCATGTTATAAAGCACTACATAAATAGGAATACAAATACATGTATTGCACAAGTAAGCGGTTTAAGTAAACAACCTCATGGAGAAAATCATACATGTCTCTAAGGTAGTTGAGAATCCCATCTCAACACCCTCCTAAGGCATCAACATCCAAACACTTACTCACACAAGCATTTTCACAAACACTTAACACACACTATTTAAATATACTTAGTGTATGTTAGCAAACATGTATTAGGGCGAGTCCTTTCACCAAACAAGTATTTTACGCATATATAATATATTTATACAACAAATATTCATGGCAAATACATCTCTAAAATATATATGTATACGGTACTTTCTACAATACAGTATTTCTACATACATAGTGTATATTAGTAAAACATGTATTTGGGCGAATCCTTTCACCAAATAAGTATTTTATCCATATATCATATATTCATATAACAAATAATCATGTCAAACATATTTCCAAAATTTATACGTATACGGTATTTTCTACGAATACCTAAAATATGTAAAATTTCATAATCTACATCTTTAATCGAAACAAAAAATAGAAAGCACTTTGTACATGTGCAATTGCATGCAGATCATGAATCTATCATTATCTGACATTGAAAGCATTGAAAACCATAACCTATACACCTAAAGTCCGCACCTTTTGTCGTAGAATCGTAACGGAGTCGATAGGTTTGCTAAGCTTCCGTATTCGGTAGTTTGACAACCTATAGAATGAAATAGGTTAGCTATTTCATAACCTACAACTGTCAACACCCCAAATCAAATTAGGGTTAGGGTTTCTTACCTAGAAACGAAGTCGGTATCACCGGGAAAACAATAAGAACGGAGTGGTTTAAGCTTGGATATAGCAGGGAAGAACGGCAGGAAGAAGCTCCCACTTCTCTCTCACTTTCTCTATCTTTTCCCTCTTCTCAAACTCAAATTCAGATGGCTGAAATGAGAGAGGGTTTAAGGTCCTTATATAGCCTAAAACTTCACCGAAATAGACTTGGGAACAAGGTATACTTGAGTTTTGTCCAAAGGGCTTCTGTTTCAGCTCAACGGAGGACTTCTGGCAGTCCCCCTTGAGCCAAAGGTCGGACTTAAGCTCATTGACATTGGATCTACGTTCCATTAAGTTTTCATTCCAGTAAGGTTCTCAGATCACGCGTGGTGGACCAGTTTCAGTTCAACGGTCAGCGGATCTCGTTCGGAGATTCCGAGTACATGGATATGTGTATGAAATTTCTCCTGATTCGAGGGTGTAATTTGGTCTGATTTTGACGGTCTGGTTGCTTAAAACTAATCCGCAAGCGAGAGGTGCCAGATTACTATTTGAGATATTTTATTTTGAATTAGTTTCATATTTCTCACACTCTTCACTCCGAGCTCAAGCGAATAGCACTGGGACACTATCTAGATTTGATTTTCGAGATGGTTGTCAAGCCCAGTGAGGTGGTCCTAAGTCCTTAACCTCGTATTATTCAGACTCCCGATGTGCGGTCCAGATCTGATACGGAGTTTCAACGTGCTCCCGAGAGTAGTCGGGTAATGAGATTGATCCTAGATTTTAGGGTAACCTAGCGTCAATGATTCTACAAGTTTTGGGTCTTGCAGATCATATTTAAAGCGATTCAAACGGATTTCGTAGCTAATCTAGTTTAGCACTTAGTTACTTTGTCTCATTTCTAAAGGATTTAATCCTAAGTGATTTCTGGTCGAGGTGGTACTCAGGCCTTTGTAGTTGTATATAAGGTGATCCAAGTTATAATACTTAACTAGTTTAAGATAGTGTCTAGGGTGAAAGTACTTAGGAAAATTGAAAGAACAAGGTGGGGAAGGGTTGGATTTGTGAAGGAAATGGGTTCAGAAGCGATTTTAGACTGTGGGATTCAGTTCTGATAAGTTAATAAGGCGTTAGGAGCAACCCATTGCCTAAGGACGTCTAATCCCAGGTTGACAAAAATTCGGGCTGTTACAAATCTGACGAGGATAGGAAACCCACGTCACTCCACCTTGCTGGCAGATCCAGCGATCCGGAATCATTGGACTTCACCTATGCACGCAGAGGAGTCCTCGTCAGTGCTGCCTATTTTCGGAAACATCTCCTCCCTTAGCTGAAGGCGGGAGGAATTATTCCATTTATGGAACAATCCATCTTAGCTGACCGTAAGCTAATAAATATCTTTCTCAAACGAATCCTAGGTGTTGGCTTTAGGTATTCTTTCAAATTCTCGTAGTGAGCCAAGAAATTCCAGGGAAATTGGCGAGTCACCGTAGGAGCTCAAACCGACTTCCGTCTAATCATTGAGGGTCTATCCATCATCGTATGATGGACCCCATGAGTCTCCTAGGTACCATCCAACCCGTATAAATGGCTCTGATCATGGAATCAGCTGTTAGTCGCGATATCACCATGACCAGCCGGTCATCTTCTCCGATCTGACTGGCTGGCCCACTTTCTATGTTAAACACCCTTTCTCCAATCTAAAACGTTCATCGTGTGGCCTATCCCACCTAAAACTCATCAATGGATGTTATTTGGGCCCAGGCATACGATCAGAGTCTTATGAGAACTCGGGTGAGGGGTTTCTCGACGCTTCTTTGATTAACTCCACGCTAATCCCTTCGATTAGCTGCGGATGCTTCCAAAAACGGAAGGGCTATATATAGTCGGGAATTAGGGCACCTTTCAAGGGCCTAAAGAAAGAAAGGGGAAAGCGATAGAGACAGAGAAATTTTAAGAGAGGAACGAGCTGCGCCTCAACTGCTGGTCCATTGTTAAATGGAATGAAAGAGGAAGAAGGGGAAGAGAGGGAGACACGTTGTCTTCGTGTTGTCAACACAGTGCCGCGCCAGCCTAGCTCCAGCTAGGTTCAGTTTAGATCTGGACCATTAGCCCTACTCGATCATCAGAGAAGCAGAGAGGAGGAGAGAGTTCGGGCTGACTCGTTGCCAAGTCAGCTGGGTCTAGTTAGGCGTGGGCTTAGCCTATGTCTAGTTAAAATTCCAGTAGAGAGAGGGGGAAAGAAAGACAAAAGAACGGGAGAGGAGAAGAAGAAGAAGGGAGAGAAAGGAAATGGCAGGGGGAGGAAGCAGGCGGACTGAGTCGACTTGTCGAGTTGTCAAGTCAATTAGATTTGGGTTTGGCTAGGTTATTACATGAAATTTAGTAGAGAGATAGAGAGAGAAGAAGGAAAAGAGGAGAAAGAAAATGGAGAAAGAAGAAGAAGATCAGAGAGAAGAAGGAAAGTTGGGGCGAGTTTTTGAGTCAACTCAGTTCAAAACTGAGTCAGGACTCTGATTCACTGTCTGGTTAGGTCCTGACCCTGCTGGAAGTTCACAATAGAGTAGGAAAAGAAGAAAAGAAAAAAAAAAGAAGGTAAGGAAGAAGAAAGGAGAAGGGGTGAGGATCGTGTGACTCACCTGAGTCAAGTCACCGAGTCAATGATCAAGTTGGTGAGTTTGATCCCACGGGTTTTAGTTTTTAAATTTTGTTCTGTTTTAGATTAAGAAAAGGCTGATCTAGACCCTTGTTTAAAATATAGGAAGTGTTGATTCCTAAATGCCTCATTTGATCGTGAAATAGGTACCGAGTTGAGTTGGGAACTAACTCATGTGAATCGTCATGCTTAGAATGCAATGAGCAAGTAAATTCGACTGAAAGGTGAGGGATATCCCACATGGCTTCATCATTTCATGGAATTCTAAAATAATTGTAGAAAGATATTATAATTGTGCAAATAGTAGTTGTGTTCCTTTAACTTTGAATTGTCATGAATAAACACATGGGACTGCCTCAATTTATGTTACCCCAACATATCTTATGAGAATTGCTTTAAGATCACCATGCCATATTGGGAATTGCTTGTGGACACGTACATTCCTACTTATTGCACATTCATCATGCCGCATTTGAAATTACATATATACATCTTCTAGTTGCATTAAATGTAAGAGTCCTTGCTTTCATTCCAATGATAAGTTTGCTTCATAGATTTGATTTGTTACAACTTGATACTAATGAAGTTTTAGGATAACACCAATAGTAAGTAGCTCTTCAATCTCCCCTATGGATGTGATGAATATGAGTTAGTACACTAAATTCCATTACTCATGCCCCACAGTTGATAACTATGTAGTTGGAATTTAGTATTACATTCTCTATGATAGTTTAGTAATGACTTGATTTTGGGCATAGTCCTATTAGTAATGACAAGGGTTATGATGTTTCATTTCATCCTATCTTACAAATTAAAGTTATGTAGGTGATGTTATCTTTCATGAGAAATGTCGAATAAACTTGTTACCAATTTAACATGTTTGAAATGTCATATTTGGGCCCTCCTTTGGACCTTGGGAAAGGAAATGAATTTATACTAAGTTCATATTTAAATGCTGGATATCCTATTAAAGGACTACAAGTCTTGATCATGCTTGTGACAGTAATCTTGTTAATCTTATGGAATGTGCATAAACATCATGGTACATGACATTCACGCATGACATATGAGCTTTTTCGGGTGCTCAATGTAAGCCACATTCTGTTCGATTTACTGAAAGTTCCAACACTTTAGTTTAACTCATAGAACCTGTGCATTTGGGTCACTTTGGGTGCTCTTTCTTTTCATGAGGCTTTGCCGGGATTAGACACTCCTCGGGCATACCCCGTGTATTTTTTCAGGAGATATCCTTGTGCGCACTCACTTACATGGTTTTTTTTCAGGTAAATAATCTACAGCGGGCGGTCTGCATGGTCTTTTTTGGGCGGCTAGTTCTCCTTAGGCATACTTATGAGTATTTTTCTGGGTGACTAGTTCGACTTGAGCGACCCTTTATTTTGACAGTTGGTTGTGCATCCCTAGATCTGTGACTTGAACATACATTCATACATCCATACATTTATATTCAAGTTCATATTATCCTCATCATGGTTGATTATGTTTAGTTTGAACTATTTTGGAATAACATGGTATGCATGAATCCTTGCGGAAAATTTCCACTGAGCTTTCACTCACCCAATCGTGCGGTTGCACTAAATAGACGCAGATTTGATGACAGGTGGAGACCCCTATGACAGGATCCCAGGGACGGCTGAGGTGGAGATTGGCGAGGAAGTACTCTATGTAAATGTAGTTGAGCTGTTGGAGCTCAACTGATATTTTAGGATTTACTTGCCTTCAAATCTTAGACTTTAAGTTTTGTTTGGGTTGTATTAACAGTTCCCCTGCTGAGGGATTTCATGTCGTTTTCATTTACTTGTATTAAACTTGTTACTCTTGATATCATTGGTTTATGCAGTGATTGGTTTACTTTATACTATGAAATTTACTACTAATTAGGTGTATGATGGTCTATTTTATAACATAATACTCAGGTTCTCAATGAGGAGTGATTATCCTTGGGTTTTAAGAACCAGGGTGTTACAGCTAGTGATAACCTTGCATGTGACCTTGTCGAATAACCTGTAACCTTTCACACCAACACCATAGCCAATGAAGATGTACTTTTTGAATTTATGGTCTAGCTTATCTCTCTTAACTGACAATATATGAGAGTAAGCCTCACAACCAAAATATGCGCAAATCTGATTAGTCCATTGTTCATAACCCCAAGTGTAGGGCTGCAATGTAGTAATAATTTCGGTGAGACCGAGGTCAAATCCACAGGAACTAATCTCGTGTGTTTTCTGAAAGCAACTAGAAGAAGAACTAGAAAAAGATGAAAACCTAAATTTAGAATATTTAAGAGAATAATTGTGATTAAAGTAATTAAAACTAGTGAATTTAAAGGTGGTGACTAGGGTGCCAACGATCCACTTGTAGCAATTGGGAAGCCACCGTGCATGATTCAAGGACACAACTGGAATCAGAGTCCTATCTTATCCAGTTGGTAAGAAGAGATTTGTCAGATCTTTGAACTTCTCATGGATCTAATCATCAATGGATGAGAGTGGTGAGGTTTTGGAAGTGATTCCGTCACCTAACCATGCCCAGGAGACAAGGCAAACAACAACAATTTACCAAACCCACAACCAATCATAAGAGAATAGTGAAAGTTAGGGAGGATTCCATCACCCTACCATGCCCATGAGACGATGGTGAACAACGGGATTTCCTAATTTCATAATCTCAATTCAGTAAAAGAAGATATCTGAAGCTATCGCAGATCTATTATAATTTAAGTCACAACAAACTATTAAAAACTAAAAATATTCCTTCATAATCAAACTAGAATCCAAGAGAATTCAACAAAATATGAATCAAAACAAAGCAAACATCCCAATCACGCTACAAGCTTCACCTCTTAGCAATAACTAAGAGGTTTATCCAACCATAGACATAATTGAACTAAAAACTCTTAAACAAAACAAAAAGACTAACTAAAGAGAAAGAAGAAGAACTCTCGGACAGTGGCTCCATCATTTTGCTCCACTTCCCAAACCTTAGATGATGGCTAGGGATGCCCTAGGGACCCCTATTTATAGTTTTAGGCTTTAAACTTTTGCACCGAGTTGAAATTTTCCAAAAACCACCTCAAATTTACGCAGTCCGTGTAACTTTTGCGTAACGCTCGACTGGTCATGAGCCATCCTCGACCGGTCATGGGCCATCCTTGACCGGTCTGGGACACCCTCGACTGGTCGAGTAGGATGAAAATTTAGTTATTTTACTTGCTGGAGTTCGAGTCGAGGCCCGTCGACCAGTCGAGCTTTAACTGGTCGAGCAGAGTCTAGGATTGGTCGAGCGTACGCAGGACTATTCGAGCCGGAGCTAGGACTGGTCGAGGATTACGCAAATTCACTTCAAAACTCCAATTTTCTTCATTCTTGACTTGATTTTCTTGGATCTTTAATGTGTGCATTATTCATTCTTATTTTCATCAGATCCATTCTTGGCTTTGGTGATTCTTGAGCGTTAATTCCATGCTTTTAACATCTTTTTTAATCTAAGCTCTTAAAATCACCTTGCAACATAAACATGATTAAAATAGAACATTAAGCATTATCATGTTCATAAAACCAAGTAATAAATAGGGTCCAATATGCAATATTTGATCCTCAACATCCATCTTATGACTACTTCATACTTCCTCTAGGATTTTATATTCAATTGTCGCAGAAGGAGACTAGTTCACCAAATAGCAAGCCATGTTAACGACCTCTATCCATAGGTCCTTGCCCAACGTAGCATTACTTTACATGCATTGGGCCCTCTTCAAGAGAGTTTGATTCATCCACTCTGCCACACCGTTTTGTTCGGGTGTGTGGCGCACTGTATTGTGCCTAATGATCCCTTCATCCTTACAATATTCATTAAACTCAGTGGAAGTAAATTCTCCACCATTGTCAGTCCTTAAAACCTTTATTTTCTATTATGACTATTTTTCCACCATTGCTTTCCATTGTTTGAATATGGTGAAAACTTCAGATTTACATTTCATGAAGTAAACCCAAACTTTCTAGGAATAGTCGTCAATGAATTAAACAAAACATGACGACCCCCTAACGGAAATCTCTAGTGATGACCCCCATACATCAGAGTGCACATAATTAAGCACTCCCTTACATACATGTTTTCTAGATTTAAAAGATAATCTAGATTGTTTACCATATATACAATACTCGCATATATCTAAATCATAATTATTAAAAGTTGAAATCAAACAATGATCAGATAGTACATTCATGCCATGCTCACTCATGTGGTCCAGACGAGCATGCTACATACGTGAAGTGCTCCCGATCAACCTATAAAGGTTTCCGTACCTTTGCCGTCTCATAACCACTAGTGCCCCTTTTGAAACTTTAAAGACACCATTAAGACCAGTGAACTTACACCCTATAGTCTCGAATGCATCGAGAGAAATCATACTCTTCTTCATATTAGGAACGTGCCTGACATTAGTCAAGGTATGCTCCATCCCATCAAATATCTTAATGCTCACCGTACCAATAGCCGCAACATTACAGGCATTGTCATTGCCCATAAAGACCTGTCCACCATCGCATTCTATGTAATTGATGAACCAACTCCGATGAGGAGTCATGTGATATGATGCTCCTGTGTCAAAGATCCACTCATCTCTATGATTGTCGTGCAAGTGTCCAATCACGGACACAAATAGAACATTACCTCTACCTCTTTCTTCATCAGATGTGATAATATTGGCCACCCTGGAAGAAGTCTCTGAGTTTTCTTTCTTTGTTTTAGGATTTATACAATCCTTCTTCATGTGTCCAGTCATCCAAAGTTCCAACACTTCAATTTTCCTTTACCCTTGCCGTTAGATTTGGATATAGGTTTTGAAGATCCTGTGCCTCGATCAGTATTTCTGCCTCTGGTAAACAGTGAATCAGAAGATGTCCCCACGCCACCGTTTATCTTTCTTATGACTTTCCCTTAAAGGGCTGAGATAATGGTGTCTACACTAAGGGATTTATTTGCGGTGCACAATGAGTCCTTGAATGATTTATACGATGCTGGAAGAGAATTTAACAACATACATGCCTGATCTTCATCTTTGACCACTTCCTCCATATCCAGCAACTTACAAATCAATTTATTAAAGTAACTAATGTGGGTCTCCACATCTCCACCCTCTACCATCTTGAAGGTGAACAACTGTAGCTTCAAGTGTAGGCGATTCTTAGTAGATTTTTTTACATAAATATATTCTAACTTCGCCCATAAACCAACTGCAGTTTTCTCCCTCAAAACATTATAGAGAACCTCATCCGTGAGACACAAACAGATCGACAATAAGGCCTTCTTATTAAGAGTATTCCAATAATCATCACTCATAGTTGGCTTTTGCTCCTCAAGATTACCATCCTCACCTTGCTTGGTTAAGGAACTGATCATCTTGATCTTCCATAACTCAAAGTTATTTTTACCCGAGTACTTTTCAACGCCATACCTAGTGTTTCCCATTAATGCTAATCCTTGAGATTCAGGCTTGCGCCCCGACGATTACCTTGATACCACTTGTTGGGGAAACGACAGAATCATGCAGAGATGAATCTAAGATAGCAAATCAAAAGCACTAAGCAAAAATGAAGGAGAACACAACGATTTAACGTGCATAACTCTTTCAGAAAAAAACCACGGCATAAAGCTATAAAAATTCACTATGAAAGCAGAAATTCCAAAGAGAGAAGGCTTATTCGATTCGAACAACCTCAAATCTCACCCTTGCTACACCCCTTTGAAACCCTATAACTATTTAGAAACCCTTAGAATGCATCCCAATCCCGTTTACACCCATATATATAGCCTTATAAAGAATCCTAAATGAAACCGGAAATAAATCCCGCAATTTCACAGTTTCGTAAAAAAATTTGCGCAGAATCTGATTAGATTTAAGACATCAAATACAAAAGTCGGTTACACTTTTTTTTCATAAATCATGATGGCCCCACGGAGTTTACTCAGTACATAGTTGTTTACCCATTAATAAAGTACTTGTCAAACAAGTTTAGACCTACAACTGGTTGTAGTTGATCAGTTCTAACAAACAAATGCAAGAGATCTAATAATAATATAAAAACCATTGGGACATGCAATTGCATTCTAGACTTCTATTCATGCACGTGTGTACAGGCAAATGGATGGAGAGGCACTACACTAAAATCGCCAATCTGGTGCAGTTGGCATTTTGGTTCAGAAATGGCTTTAAGCCGTTCCTGATTTGAAATGATAGTCGCCTGTACTGCAATAGTTGTTGTCGTATGTTGTTACTTCCACTGTTTTGTTGGTGTGTCCCGATCGAGTGTTGGATCTTCTTATTTCTTATTATTATGGTTTATTGTATTATTTTGAAATAGATGGACGGACTGGATTCTATTAGAACCCTCTAAGTGGATCCCACATGGCCCGAGAGTCACATTTATGTAAATCTGACACAACAGTGGCATACCTCTAAATAATGAGCATGCCATAATATCTCTCCTATCTAATGATCCCAGCTATCTGATTAAAATTGCTAATTAGATGACGTCCTGCTTATACCAAGGTTAAACCTAGACTCTCTGTTTCTGTTGAGGGCCTGCTCGAATTGTAATTCTTGTAAAATTTTCTTGCCATGGAATAGAACTGATTTGTTCTTTTGAAAAAAAATAATAAGAAGCTTGCATGAATCTCTTGCCTATTTGGCTAC
Organism: Magnolia changhungtana; assembly: GCA_030180095.1. Taxonomy (NCBI): domain Eukaryota; kingdom Viridiplantae; phylum Streptophyta; class Magnoliopsida; order Magnoliales; family Magnoliaceae; genus Magnolia; species Magnolia changhungtana. Next base: position 4,549,637 of record JASAUF010000662.1, read on the forward strand.
TGTTCTTGAGTACCTGGCAGTTGAGGTTTTGGAGCTGGTTGGGAATGCTGCTATAGACAATAAGAAGTCCCGCATCATTCCAAGGCATGCTCTTTTGGCTGTCAGAAATGATGAGGAGCTTGGAAAATTGCTAGCTAGTGTGACAATTTCAAGTGGTGGTGTTTTGCCAAACATAAACTCTGTTCTCTTGCCTAAGAAGTCTAAGGAAGCTTCAAAATCTCCAAAAATGGATTGATTGGGTTGAGATGAATGCTTGGGCCCCACTTTGTAATTCTTATTTAATAAATTTTTTGGGAATTTCTTCAAATTTGTAATTTTGATTTTGGTGTTGGGATGGTCATTGCTGCTTTCTTTTCTTTTTCTATATTTTGTAAATAGAGTAATCTTACTGTTGAGGTTTAGATATATGTGCTTCAGCAAAAGGATGCAATAGATGTTATCATTGGATCTCCATCAATGAAGTTTTTCTAGTTTTTTAAAAAAAATAAAAAAATGCAAGGTTTAAAATTATTCCAAATATTTGACCGTTGGTAACGGAACGGTTTAAAACCATTCCTAAAGTACTGTCCCTAAAATTTGAAACAATACCTAAAACAGTTATGAACCGTTCCTGTTTTTTGCGACGCCTCATTTAAGAACGGTTTTAAACCATTCCTAAAGTAGTTAGAAACAGTTTAAAACCATTCCTAAATGATGATTTTGGTGTAGTGAGGCAGATGCATGCATTCTTACAAAATACCTTTTGTTTTTCCCGTCTGGTTTATCATCACCTGCACTTACAAAGAAATACCTAGATGCATTATCATAAGATAGAAAACGAAGAATACATTCGGATTGACACATGCATGCACGCACACACGCACGCACGCATGCACGAATATAGAACTTATAACCAGTGGTTCTTAAAAACTCAATGGATCATCATACGGGGGTCCTCATTTCTGTAATCTTCAATTGGTTCTTAAAAACTCAATGGATCATCTCGAAACTAAGTGTCTCAAGAGCTTTGCTAAGGCCACATGATGTGCAATAAAGCTCATATACACGCCACACATGGAGAAATAGGTCATAGATCCAATCCACCCATCATAAAAGAGAGGCAGATGCATGAATTACTATAAAGAAATACCTAGATGCATTATCATACGATAGAAGAATGAATAGATTCAGATTGACATGCGTACGCATCATGGATGCACATCCACATGCATTTAGAACTTACAACCAGTGTGGTGCTTGCTAGCATATGAGGGTCCTCATTTCCATAATCTTAGACTGATATTTAAAAACCCAAATGGATTATCTTGAAACTGTGTATCTGACTCAAGAGGTTTGTTAAGCTCACGTGTCTGCAATAAAGCTCATGTACATGTCACACGTGCTAGCATGGAGCGATAGGTCTGAGATCCAATCCACCCATAGAACAGCAGCACCATATCAATGCCTTAGCCCAAGCAGAATCAGGTTGTTCCACTGGTCATGTGGGCCACAGTTTACCCCCCCCCCCCCCCCCCCCCAAAAAAAAAAAAAAAAAAAAGAAGAAGCGCGCATCTGAAAAAAAACTTGGATGAAGTTTTCTAACCTATCCACATCTTTCCAATAGTGGGGCCCACACATTGAGTGAAAAGGATTTATTTTTTGAAAAAATATGTGGAAGATCAGACCAACCTGATGGATGGATTGGATCTCGTACCTACGCACCATGCTGGCAAATGTGTGGGCATGTACATGAGCTTTATTAAACATGCACTTAGCATTGCTCTTGACTCAATGAGTTGAAGATAGAACTAAAAAGACCCATTAATTCCCAAGATGATCTATATGCTTTAGCATTCTCCAAAATTCTTCCAAGTTAAAGGCAGCTTGCCTAAGGCCATCTTTTCCTTTTTCAGTGTTTCCGTCAACAGACAAACTTGATGCATTTATGTATGATTGTTTCATATCGAGGTACCTCCAGTGGGATTTCGTCTTGACTTTGGAATGGCTGAAATCTTTGCATAAGCAACAACCAAGTTCACCCCCTGGAAAGGTAACATCACCATTTGGCTGGTGGTGGATTTTTTATTTTTTATTTTACTTAAAAGCTCTAAAATCATTTGTTCATCCTGCGGGTGTGGTTGGACAGTCATGGGCTCCCTAGAAGATGCAAGTTCAGATTGGCATTTCAGGTTTACCAATGTTGTAGAATTATTTCAAGGAGTAGATGATCTTGCATTGATAATAATATGATTTTGGGAATCAATGATGATGTCGAATGTATATATTATGTTATACTTGTTTTTGTCCAAAGTGTACAGATTTTAGACTGATTGTTACCGTTTCAGCTGCACAGCTTTGAAAATCAAGCGATGGAAGTCATTCTGGTAGACTTCTCACAGCTTCTTCTTTTATCAAGGGATGTACTTGAGAAAAACGTTATCATATTATCTGGTTTTAGTAAAAAAAAAAAAAAAGTGGCAACCTTCACAGAAAATGGGGATGCCCATGCAATCACGGAACTTTCACGTACAACCTCCTCTTTACTGCCAATGTGTCGTGCATAGGTGTAGGTGTATATCACATCCCGAGTCATGCAAAAGATGGGTGGGCACCAAAAGATCACCTTCCTTGAAATCAGTCTGATCCACTCAATTCAGTAGGCCACCACTTGACTGTCCGTTGATTTTGACTGTTTAGGCCTCCCCAATCCAAGGGTTCGTGTCTTCGGATCTTGGAGACTGTTTAGGCATTCCCAATCCATGATCAACGGTTGGGTCCCAGATATATGGGCCCAACATGTACGTTAGGACCATTAGGGCTATTTTCATATCCAGATGGGCCTTGATGCAGGAGCACCAATTACTTTTGAGATGTTTGTGAACGCGTTCGATATTAAGGCTAGACTCGTATGATAGTGCCCCATTGTTTTAAAAATGGTGTTGACTCATCTCTTGTACTCGTGTCATAGCTGTGTGGCAATCCACACCATCCAAATATTAGACCAGTATATGGTATCATGGAAAGACAGACTCAAAAATATCCGTGTGGGTTGGCTGAATTTGATTGGACATGTGCAGTTGTTAGAAATGGAGTTATACAATTGAGTCTTGAGTAATACGGTCACATGGGCACAATCAAATTCTGCCAAGTCGGTCTCAACGGATCTCCATGCTTGCAGGGTCACCATGCAATCCGCATCCCTGGACATGTGTGCCACATGCAACGAGTGTCGTCATCATTTTTGCAGCGAGCTATCGGAACAGCCATGCCTCGATCAAAACTAATGACTTGAATGGTGGGGATTTTAAGAGGTCAACTGTAATCGTTAACCGTGTATTTTAGGACAGAAATTGAAAGGTTAGGATTGTCCTCTCGGGGAATTCTGTAGCACATTTATCTGCGACAACTGCTGTAGGCAGCGATTAGAAGACCCAATCACTTAGGGCCCCATCCGTTGTGTGTGCGGGCGTCTCAACGTTAGGTACCAAGGGAAAAATAAATAAATAAAATTAATTCGATCCATAACTCAGGTGGGGCCATGTCACCGGGAACAATGTCGACCGTAGGTTTGTCTGCATGCACCGCCCTTGGTCTGCATATTCCATCGAATCCGTAGAACAGTGCTCAACTCAGGCGGGACACACTGATGGGGATTTTTCTCCTCATTGCTGGGTTCGATGAAATTGAACCAGTTTCGATATCATCAATAATTGTCGGATTTTTTACTGCTGGCCGCTGTACAGTTTTGTCCTGTTCTGATATCATCGACGGACTTTAGATGATATCGAAGGCTGTCATCGAGAGACCTTTGATGACATCGATAATTGTTGGAATTTTCACCCTCGGTCGCTGGACAGTTTTGGTCCTGTTTCGATATCATCGAAGGACCATTAATGATATCGAAGCTGTCATCGAGAGACCTTTGATATCATCAAAGAGTTACGCAGATGCGATTGCAGAAATACAGATTCTGGAGAATTTGTTTCCTATTTTGGTTCTACCTCTTTCTATTTTTATATAAAGGGGTGTATGTGGGATTAAGGTGTATTCCAGAGTTTTCTAAGGTTTCCTAAAGATTTTCTAGGAGGGCTTATGGCTATCAAAGGTGTTTGTGTGTGTGTGTGTGAGAGAGAGAGAGAGAGAGAGAGAGAGAGAGAGAGAGAGGAAACTTGTGGAAGGTAGACTATGCTTGTAGAGGTGATCTATCATATCTCAGCGCTTCCACGTCCTCGTAATTGGTGAGATCCCTCCATTTTCTTTGTTTATCCACTCTTGCGTGAGTGAAGAAGGTTTGATCCAAGCGGTGTATGCTTGTGATCGGTTGTAACGTTCTGCTTTATAGTGGATTGTTGATTTGGACGAGGTCCCGTGGTTTTTATCTCTTTGAGGGTTTTCCACGTAAAATTCTCTGGTATCATGTGGTTTATGCTTTGATTTATTTCATTGCTTTATTATCCCATAATTCTAGTTTGTTTCGGGAGGCTAGATCCTAAGGTTTGTGCAAGCCCCCCAACAAAGTGGTATCAGAGCTAAGTTCATTGAACGGTGTAGGATCAGTTTTTGAATTATGGAAGGTGGCTCATCAAGGATGATCAGCCTCAATGGTTCTAACTGGATCATATGAAAGGCTAAGATGGGGGGCTTGCTTTATTGTAAGGACCTATATTCTCTAATTTTAGGCATATTAGTGAAATTCAAGGATATGTCTGATGATGATTGGAAGAAGATGGATCGAAAGGCGGTGGGCTTTATTAGACAATGGTTGGACTATTCCGTATTCCACCATGTGTCTACGGAGACCTCAACCACTAGCCTATGGTTGAAATTACAAGGGCTGTATGAGAGGAAGACAGCCGGTAATAAGATTTTTCTGATAAGGCGACTTGTGAATCTCAAGTTCAAAGATGGTGGTTCTATGGCTGGGCACATGAATGAGGTCAACAATATAGTGAACCAGCTCTCCGCTATGAAGATGGTCTTGGATGATGAACTGCAGGCTTTGTTATTGCTTAGTTCATTGCCTGACAGTTGGGAGACATTAATGGTGTCTCTAAGTAACTCTGCGCCAAACGGAAAGGTATCCATGGAACAGGTAACCAGTTGTCTCTTCAATGAAGAGACAAGGACGAAGTCTCAAGGGTCTACTCAGCAAGAGGCCCTTGTGACACAGGAACGGGGGAGAGGAAAGAACAGGAAGGGCGGGAAGGCCTGAGATAAATCAAGAGGCAAGTCGAGTAATAGAAATGATGTTGATTGCTGGAATTGTGGCAAGAAGGGCCACTACAAGCATGAATGTCGTGGTAAGAAGAACGACAAGAAAGGAAAAGGAAAGGAGAAGGAAGATGAATCAAATTCCACTGCGGTCGCTTCAGATGGGGACGTTGTAGTTATTCTTTCAGTAGATCATGATATATGTCTCACGGCTACGAGTCAGGACACCAACTGGGTGATAGACTCGGGAGCCTTGTTTCATGCGACTCCACGCGGAGACTTTTTCACAAGCTACAAGTCGAGTGACTATGGGACCGTGAAGATGGGAAATTCTGGCATATCAAAGATTTTAGGAGTCGGTGATATTTGTGTGAAAACCGATGTGGGTTGTACATTTGTTCTCAGGAATGTAAGGCATATCCCAGACCTTCGCCTCAACTTGATGTCGACGGAAAGGTTGGATGATGATGGCTATGAAAGCCTGTTTGCTAGTGGGCGCTAGAAGCTCATCAAGGGTTCGTTGATCACAGCTAGAGGAAAGAAGTGTTGCACCTTTTACAAGGCAAGTGTCAGTGTGTGCAAGGGTGGGTTGAACGCAGTGAAAGATTCAGCTATTGACATGTGACAGAGGCATCTAGGCCACATGAGTGAAAAAAGGCTTCGGGTACTAGCAAAGAAGCGACTCCTTCCAGACGTGACAGGTACACCTCTCAAAACCTGTCTTAATTATTTATCAGGGAAACAACATAGAGTTTCATTCGTTAAAACTGCTTCTCATGTTAATAAAGTGCATTCATTAGATCTGTTTTATTCTGATGTTTGTGGTCTTATGAGGACAAAAACCTTGGGTGGGACAATGTATTTTGTCACTTTTATAGATGATGCATCTAGGAGGGTTTGAGTTTATACTTTGAAATTCAAGGACGAGGTCTTTAGTGTATTTAAATTGTTTCATGCTATGGTCGAGAGAGAGGCAGGTAGATCATTGAAGTGCATCCGCATTGACAATGGTGGTGAATACATTGGCGACTTTCATGAGTACTGCAAGTCCTTTGGTATACGGCATGAACAGACGGTTCCTAAGACCCCCCAGCACAATGGTGTGGCTGAGCGAATGAATTGCACCATTGTAGAGAGAATCAGATGCATGTTATCCCATGCGAAGTTGCCCAAGACGTTCTGGAGAGAAGCAATGCATACGGCAGTATATCTGATAAACAGATCTCCATTAGCTCCGTTGAATGGAGAAGTACCCGAGAAGGCATAGACTGGACAGGATCCATCATACAGTCATTTCAGGGTGTTTGGATGCAGGGCATCCGTTCACGTGCTAAAAGACGAGAGGTCCAAGCTTGATATCAAGATCAGCCAGTGTGTGTTCTTAGGGTACGGTGATGAAAAGTTCGGTTACAGATTGTGGGATCTGACCGAGAAGAAGCTCGTCAAGAGTAGAGATGTGGTTTTCTTTGAAGATCAGTGTATAGAAGATATTGGTAAGCCAAAGAAGAACCAGTCTAATTTAGGTGAGCTAGAGGATATGGATCCAATTATTCCTCTCGTGATGCCTGATGATGGGGGAGTACAGCAAGGTGCAGAGGACGAGGGAGTTTCTTCATAAGATGGACCAGGGGAGCAGCCCCCACTTCATCCACTTGTTGAGACATAGGTGAGGAGGTCATCTAGGGATAGACAGCCATCCAAGAGGTACTCACCGCATGAGTACATTATACTCACTGATGGGGGAGAGCCAGAAGATTATTCTGATGCCCTAGCCGACGAGCATAAGGGAGAGTGGTTGAAAGCTATGCAAGAGGAGATGAAATCCTTACATAAGAACCACACCTATGATATGGTGAAATTGCCTAAGGGCAAGAAAGTTTTAAGCAACAAGTGGGTATTCAGAAAGAAGGTTGAGCATAAGAATTCACAAATCAGGTTTAAGACCAGACTTGTGGTGAAAGGTTTTGGTCAGAGGAAAGGTATAGACTTTGAAGAGATATTCTCACCAGTGGTGAAGATGACATCCATATGGGTGTTGCTTGGGTTGGGGGCTAGTATGGATCTGAAGATAAAATAATTAGATATTAAAACTACCTTTCTCCATGGTAACCTGGAAGAAGAGATCTACATACACCAACCAGAGGAATTCGAAGTCAAGGGTAAAGAGCATATGGTGTGTAGGCTGAGGAAGAGCTTGTATGGGCTGAAACAAGCTCCATGGCAATTGTACAAGAAGTTCAACTCATTTATGTTGAAGTATGGGTATGGCAGAATGGAGTCGGACTAGTATGTGTTCACGCGCAAGTTTTTAGATGGTGATTTCTTAGTTCTGCTATTATACATTGATGACATGCTCATCATGGGAAAAGACATCAAGAAGATCGACAGGCTGAAACAGGAGTTGGGCAAGTCGTTTGCAATGAAAGACTTGGGCCCGACTAAATAGATCTTAGGAATGGAGATAACCCGTGACAGAAGCAGTAGTAAGTTTTGGCTGTCATAAGAGCGGTATATTGAGAAAGTCCTAGAGCAGTTCAATATGAATACAGCGAAGCCGGTCAGTACTCCATTGGATGGTCACTTCAGATTGAGCAACAGGCAGTGTCCTAAGATGAAGGCAGAGGTAGAAGAGATGCAGAAGATACCCTACACGTCAGCTGTAGGAAGTTTGATGTATACTATGGTGCGTACACGCCCAGACATAACATATACGGTTGGTGTTGTTAGTCGGTATCTTGCCAATTCTGGCAAAGAGCATTGGGCAGCGGTGAAATGGATACTGCGGTACCTAAGAGGCTCATCCAGGTTGAGCCTATACTATGGTGACGGTAAACCTATGTTAGAGGGCTACACAGATGTAGATATGGCAAGTGACATAGACTCCAGGAAGTCTACATCGGGGTTCATGTTCACGTTTGCAGGGGGAGCGGTTTCTTGGCAGAGCAAGCTACAGAAGGTTGTAGCATTGTCGACGGCAGAGGCTGAGTACATTGCAGTCACAGAGGCATGTAAAGAGATGCTTTGAATGAAGAGGTTCCTACAGGAACTTAGCCTGAAGCAGGAGCAACACGTGGTCTATTCGATAGCCTAAGTGCTATACACTTAAGCAAGAATCCAAGTCAGCATTCCAAGTCGAAGCACATAAAGATTCATTATCACTGGATCAAAGATACTTTGGAACAGAAGGTGTTACAGCTTGAAAAGGTCCACATAGACGATAATGGGTCAGACATGATGACCAAGGCTTTACTCAAGGGCAAGTTTGAGGTTTGTAGAAACTGGGCTGGCTTGAAGAAGTTGGATTCCTCTTGAGTCGAAAAGGGGGAGATTTGATGGGGATTTTTCTCCTCATTGCTCAGTTCGATGAAATCGAACCTGTTTCGATATCATCGATAATTGTTGAATTTTTCACCGCTGGTCGCTGGACAGTTTTGTCCTGTTCCGATATCATTAACAAAATTTAGATGATATCGAAGGCTGTCATCAAGAGACCTTCGATGACATCAATAATTGTCAAAATTTTCACCCCCGATCGCTGGACAGTTTTGGTCCTGTTTCGAGATCATTGAAGGACCGTCGATAATATCGAAGCTGTCATCGAGAGACCTTCAATATCATCGAAGAGTTACGTAAATGCGATTGCGGAAACACAGATTCTACGGAATTTATTTCCTATTTTAGTTCTACCTCTTTCTATTTTTATATAAAGGGGTGTATGCGGGATTAGGGTGTATTCCAGGGTTTTCTAAGGTTTCCTAAAGGTTTTCTAGGAGGGCTTAGGGCTATCAAAGGTGTGTGTGTGTGTGAGAGAAAGAGAGAGAGAGAGAGAGAGAGAGAGAGAGAGAGAGGAAGCTTGTGGAAGGGAGGCTATGCTCGTAGAGGTGATCTACCGTATTTCAGCACTTCCACATCCTCGTAATCGGTGAGATCTCTCCGTTTTCTTTGTTTCTCTTATTGTTTATCCACTCCTGCATGAGTGAAGAAGGTTTGATCCAAGCAGTGTGTGCTTGTGATCAGTTGCAACGTTCTGCTTTATAGTGGATTGTTGATTTGGACGAGGTCTCGTGGTTTTTACCTCTTTGAGGATTTTCCACGTAAAATTCCCTGGTGTCGTGTGGTTTATGCTTTGATTTATTTCATTGCTTTATTATCCCATAATTCTGGTTTATTTCGGGAGGCTAGATCCTAAGGTTTTGTGCAAGGCCCCCAACACACACTCCATAGAATTCACTGGGCATTGGGCGTGGTTTAACATCGTTCCCCATCGCGAGCCTACCTAAGTCTTGGATGGCCATTTTTAAAAAAAATACACGGTGAACATGAGGCACACCTGATGGAGGGAGTGGATTTTATGCAGAAGGCGGTGGGCCCCACAGACCTGGGAGTTGTATCTAAAGCTGTACATGAACTGTGCTAGCTCGATTAGCTCACTCGACTCGACTCAAAAAAGCTCAATTTGACTCGGTTTGAAGATGAGTTCGAGCTGATTTGAGCTACTTTTTTTAGATCGAAAATGAGTTCGAGCAGCCCTAGCTCGACTCGGCTCAGATCGAATCCAGCTTGAACTTGGCTCGACTCGGTGTAAGGTATATAAACTTTTTAAAAACCCTAACCTAAGTTTACCTCCTTCTCTCTCCCTTCCAATCTTCAGTCTCTCTCTCTCTCTCTCTCTCTCTCAGCCTGTTAGCCACCTGCAGCACCGGCACCGCTCACCCGAGCTCTCCGCCTCTCCTTCTCTCCCTCTCCCTCTCCCGGCCTCTCAACCCCCTGCGAGGCTGCGCCGCTCCCCTAAGGCCCCGACCCCAAGCTCTCCCTCTCCCTGACGCCTGCTCAGCTCGCCCCTGCTCGAACTCGGCTCGAAACCTCGAACCTGGCTTGAACTCGGCTCGAATTGGTCCGATTGCTCACCGAGCCGAGTTTGAGCTGGAGATGTTGGCTCGATCACCAAGCCGAGCCGAGTTCGAGCTGGGTGTGCCTGTTGACCGAGCCGAGCCGAGCTGAGGCCAACTCAACTCGGTTTGACTCAATGTACACCCCTAGTTGTATCCTCTACAGAGGATTTTGGTCCCTCTCTCACAAGTGCAGATAAACAATATAAATACCTATATTATACCATTTGCCGTTTATTTAAGAAGGGCCACTAAACTATGTTATCCTGATCATGGAAATATATAAATAAACATAAGTTTACATTATTACACAACATTCTATACATAATAACAATCATATAAAGGTGATTGATTGAAGAGTGATTTTATCATGTAGATGCTCTCCAACTTCACCCACAAGCCCAAGTGGATGTCTCATTGATGATATTGTATGGACTTTATCGGCTAAACACAATTGTATTGTGCTAATTATCCTTTGATTAAATTCTTCCCAATTTTCTTCTTTCATAGTTTCAGGACATTTTACTTTGTCAAGAGTACTTGTTGTACCTCTTGTTGAATTAGGATATCTTTCATCTTCACTTTCCACAATTCAAAGTTATTTTTACCTGTAAACTTTTATCTCAAATTTGACATTCAATCCCTTCAATGCCATATCTCAGATTCAATCTGAAAACTCTAATGTATGTTCTTATACTACTTGTTAGACACAAATGCAACCTTAGAAAGAATCAAATAATAATGTAATATAGAAGGAAAAAAAAATGAGATTGCACTAAGAAACACATGAATTTTTACGTGAAAAATCCTTACAAGAAAAAAGCCATGGCACTAAGCGACAAACAATTCACTATAACAAAAAAGTTACAAGAGATGGAACAACTTACATATGAGAAACCCTAACTTCTCTCCTTACAAAACCTATAAATCATGTAGGCTCTCTCTCACATACCATAATCGTGTTTAAAACCATCCTTTTATAATTCCGTATAAGATAAAGAAACAAAATCCGCACTTTTTAAAACTTACGCATTCCGTTCTGTCGACCCAACTCGACCTTCGGTGGACTAAAATCATCATAGGGTGTAACGGTCGACCGAACCATACCTCAATCAATCGAGAATATCACAATGAGATTTGGTTGACCCAACTGGGTCTCGGTCAACTGAACTCCATTGGACCACATGAAGGGCACTTTTTAACAATTTCCACCATGGCTTTAATCTCCTCCATCTCCATTGCTCCAAGCTACTATCATCATTTCTAATAACACCATCATTGTCACTTTTTGTGCAGACTGTCTTCATTCCTTCTTTGCTAAGCCCATAGAAGTCGAGCGAAATTTGAACTTCTCTGTAGGAACCACTTTCGTAAGTATATTTGATGGATTTTCACTAGTGTGAATCCTCTTAAGAGTAACACCGCATTCTTCTAGCATTTACTGGATAAAATGAAGATGAATATTAATGTGGTTAGTCTGGAAATTGTATACCGAGTTCTTCGCCAAATTAATCATGTTTTCACTATCACAATGCATAGACACGATTTCCTACTGAAGCTTTAACTTATTCATCATTCATTTCAACCAAACAACATTTTTGAATGCTTCTATCACTGTTATATATTCTGCTTTGGTTGTGGAAAGAGCAACCATAGACCGAAGCTTCAACATCCAACTGATACCTCCACCCATTAACTGAAACGAATAACCAAAAGTTGACATTTTATTTTCTACATTACAAGCATAATCCAAATCCACATAGCCTACTAGTATCTCCTCAAAATTTTTGAATGTTAAGACATAGTCAGTTGAAGTAGCCATTTCAATGCCTCCTAGTATTTCTTACCGAGGTTTGATATGTGTCTACTTACAACATTCATTGCATGAGAAATATCTGGTCTAGTATAGACTATGGCATATATAAGACTACCAACCGCGCTAGAGTAGGGCACATGAGACATGTACCACTTTTTTTCATCTGACGGAGGACATTGCTCTGAAGAAAGTCGAAAGTGAGCAACGAGGGGTGTGCTAACTGGTTTAACCTTTTTAGTCTAAACTTAACCAATACCTCCTCAAGATACTCCTCTTGAGACAACCATAACCTACTCCTTTAACTGTCTTTATGTAAATCAATGCCGAGAATCTTCTTTGCAACCCTTACATCTTTCATCTGGAATGTCCTGGATAATTGAGCCTTCAATATGTTGATCTTAGACATGCTATGGCTGACGATAAATATATCATCAACATGCAATACCTAAATAATGAATTATCAATCATTTAATGATCAGAATTAGACACAATTATAGGACTCAGTCCTGATAAATCGATGGCTCAATATGAAATATTCAAACTTTTTGTACCATTGCCTAGGCGATTATTTTATGCCATATAACGACCTCTTTAATATGCAAATCTTATTCATTGCTCTCTATACCTCAAATCCTTTAGGTTGCTTCATGTAGATTTGCTCTTCTAGCTTCCCATGTAAAAAATAGTCTTCACATCAAACTGTTACAATTCTATATTATATTGGGTAACTAATGCTAATACGAATATGATAGATACTTACTTGACCACCTAATTGAATATATTACCAAAGTCAATACCTTCTTTTTTAGCATAGCCCTTCGCAACCAACTTCTCCTTGTACCTATCCAATTTTTTCTTGTAAATCCACTTGCAACCGATCACTTTTCTCCCAATGGGTAGCTCCACTAGTTCTCAAGTTTAATTCTTGTACAAAGAGTCCATCTCATCATGCATCGCCACTATCCACTCCTTAGCATCTGTGTCTTCTAATGCTTCTTGGAAGGTAGACAAATCTCCCTCATACGTAATGAGGCAAACAACATTTAAGTCATCCCTGTATCTCAATTGTAGCCTGTAATCACTCGGTGGATTTCTCCTGACAGGTAACTGATCCACCTCTTCCTATTCCTCTGTCTGTGGCTCAACTTCTTTGAGTATGTCACCTTTTTCTATTTTAACGTTAACAACTAATTTTTCTGCTTCCATGTACTCATTCTTACGGAATAAGGAGCCTTCGTCAAACTTGACGTCCTAGCTCAATATGATCTTCCATGACCCGATCATACAACCTATAACCTTTCACGTCATTGCCATAGCTGACAAAAATATACTTTTTGGCACTCTGATCTAGCTTATTTCTATCAACTAATGGTATGTGAGAGTAAGCATCATGACCAAATATGCGCAGTCCTAAGTAATCAACTTCGTGACCACTCCACACATCCTTTGGAATTTTACAATCAATCGGTATAGATGAAAATTGATTCACTAAATAGTAACTTGTGTTTATTGCCTTAACACATAACTCCTTGCCCAACCCAATGTTATTCAATGTACTTCAAGCTCTTTTTAAAAGAGTTTGATTCATATGTTCAACCACATCATTCTGCTTTGACGTATGCCTCACAATTCCCTCATCTTTGCAATACTGATTAAATTCCTTAGAAGTGAATTCTCCACCGTTATTTTTCCTAAGAATTTTCACCTTTCGCCCTAACTATTTTTCAACCATAACTTTCCATACTTTGAAAGTGGTAAAAACATCAAATTTATTTTTCATAAAATATACCCATACCTTTCTAGATAAGTTATTTATACATATGATAAAATATGATGATCCTCCTTCAGAAACCATGGGCAAAGACCCCCATACATCATAATGCACATAGTCAAGCACGCCTTTACTACTGTGTTTTCTAGTTTTAAAAGATAACCGTGATTGTTTACCATATAACAATGCTAATATATATCAAAATCAATACTTTTAAAAATAATCATTAAACGACGATCAAGGAGTAACTTCATACCGTACTCGCTTATGTGGCCTAGGCGTGCATGCCATAAACGTGCTGATGTGGATTTCACTACAAACGCTGCAACTTCACTCGATATAGTATTCTCAATCAACTCATAAAGATTTTCACTCCGCTATACCTTTATCACTATGAGTGCCCCCTTTGAAACCTTAATTAAGGACACGGTCATAACTGGTAAACTTGCACCAAAGTGCCTAAATAGCTCCCAAAGATATCAAACTATTCTTTAAGTCCGTAACGTCCCTCGAATTGGTCAGATCTAGTACGCTTCATCCCATCAAACATCCTAATGTGCATCGAACCATCTTATAGGCATGATCATCGCCTACAAGAACTAGACCATCATTGAACTCAGTGTATGTGGTGAACCAACTCCGACGATGACATATGTGGTACAATGCTCTCGAATCTAAAATCCACTCATTACTAAGATACTTGGACTTGGATGCGGTCAATACGTTATAACTACTCGTCTCTTCACTGGATTTTGCTAAATTGGCATTCCTCAATGAATTATTTGATTTCTCTCTCTTCTGGGTTTTGGGATTTGTAAAGTCCTTCATCTGTCTTATCTTGCCACAATTCTGACACTTTAACTTTCCTTTACCTTTTCACTTAGATCTCTATCGCGAATTCTTCTTCTCTCACTCAAATTGTCTGCTTTGAACATACAATGTGTCTGTATATGTACCTTCGCTTCCATTTTTCTTTCTCAACTATTTTGACTGAGGGGCTAAGATAACGGTATTGATGTCCAAGGTATCCTTACCATGGTATAGTGTATCCACCAGATATTCATAAGACTCTGGGAAAGGCGTCAATAAAATAAGTGTTGTGTCTTCATCCTTGATCTTCACCTCCACACTTGTTAATTTGTAAATTATTTGATTGAATGTGTTAATGTGCTGAGAGAGATCTGACCCCTCCACCATCTTCAGATTATAGAATTGCCTCTTCAGATACAGGCGGTTGGAGAGCGATTTCGTCATATAGATGCTCTTCAACTTCATCCATAAACTCATGGTGGTCATCTCATTGATGACATTGTATAGGACTTCATCGACCAAGTACAATTGTATTGTGCTAATTGCCCTCTAATCAAGTTCTTCCCAATCCTATTCTTTCATAGTTTTAGGACGTTTCGCTTTGCTAAGGAGTACCTATTATAGCCTTTGCCAAAGTAGGATGACTTTCATCTTCACATTCCATAATTCAAAGTTATTTTTACCTGTGAACTTCTCTGTGTCGAACTTTACATTCGATCCCTTCGATGTCATGTTTCAGATTCAATATGAAAACCCCAACATAAGCTCTAATACTACTTGTTGGGCGCATAAGCAACTTCAGGATGAATCAAACAATGGAATAAGAGAGGAAAAATCGAGCATGCATAGAGAAACACATATTTTTATGGGGAAAACCCTTACAAGAAAAAAGAAAAATCATGGCACCAAGCGACAAACAATCCACTATAATAAAAAAGCTATAAGAGATGGAACAACTTACAGGTGAGAAACCCTAACTTCTCCCATTGTAAAACCTAGAAATTGTGTAGGCTTTCTCTCACATGCCCGAATCGTGTTTAGAATCATCATTATATATTTCCATACAAGATTAAGAAACAAAACCTGTACTTTCTGAAACTGACGTATTTCATTTGGTCAACCTAACTCAACCTTTGGTTGACTGAAATCATCACAAGGTGCAACGGTTGCAACGAACCATACCTTGGTTGACTAGGAACATCATAGCGAGATTCAGTCGACCAATGGTTGACCGAAGTCCATTAATGGACAGGATTAAAGCCACTTTTAAACACCCATAAAGTTCCACTGTGCTCGTTAAAAGGAAAATAGACAAGCACATTTTGGTCATTTCAGCCCAAGAAAGCATGGTTTTGGACTTTAGATCACTCAAGGCATTGCCTAATAAAATCAGAAAATTTGAAGAATTTTTGTGGTAAAATTCCCCCTTTTTTTCACTTAGTAGAATTCTAGGAAGGTATCATGGATTAAAATCATCGAAGTTTGTTAAATTCTTCTTGATCTAAGGTGTCCATTAGAACATCGACATCTAGATAGTGTTGGGTTGTAAACCTCACACCTTCCGCTGACGAGAATAGCTTTTGCTAACGAGTGGCTGCAGCCACACAAAAACAGAAATAAACCTTTGCAAAGAAACAGAGACTACTGCTGTTGCTATATTCCGACTTGTGTAAAAAATGAATTACACATCTGCCTTTATAGGCTTTCTTATTATATAAAAAGACTAATCTATCCCTGTCTAGATACATCCCAGGAGCAGCTAGAGAAAGAAAAAAATCTAGGAAAAAATATACTATTTATCTTCTCCTAGCTAGCTGACTAAACTTAGAAAAAATCTCAACAGCTAGAAAAATCTCACAGCTAGCATGCACAACTAGCAAAAAAAATCCTTATACAGTTTTGGATTTGCACAAATCCTCCACCGTATCCAACACTCCCCTTCAAACCAAAACTGGCTTTATTCCGAGCATCGTTCTTAGCCGTTTGAATGCATCTGTCGGCAATGCCTTTGTGAAAATATCCGCCACCTGTTCCGTAGTATGACAATACTCTAATTTCATCATTTTCTGCTTCACATGATCTCTCAAAAAATGGTATCGGGTATCAATGTGTTTGCTTCTTCCATGCTGCACTAGATTTTTAGCTAGCTCGATTGCCGACTTATTATCCACATATATGACTGTGGATTCTTCCTGCGGATGCTTCAGCTCCTTTAGTAGATTTCTCAACCAAATTCCTTCACAGACGATGGACGATGCTGCCATGTACTCTGCTTCACATGTGGACAGGGCGACCACACTCTGCTTCTTCGAATTCCATGTGAATGCTGTTGACCCAAGATAGAAAACATAACCTGTGGTGCTTTTTCTTTCATCTTGGTCACCACCCCAATCACTATCAGAGTATCCATACAACATTGCCTCATCATTGTACGGATAAAAAAGACCAAACTCAATAGTCCCTTTGATATACCTCTGTACTCATTTTGTAGCCAGCCAGTGTGACTCTTTTGAGGCTTCCATATACCGGCTTAAAAGCCCAACACTGTAGACTATATCTGGCCTAGTGATTGTGAGGTACCTTAAGCTTCCGATTAGGCTCTTGAATAGGGTTGAGTCGACGTTTCTTCCTTCTCCATCTTTCGTGAGCTTGTGCCCGTTGTAGTAATGTGTGTATTTACGCTTTTACCAACCATCTGAAACTTCTCAAGAAGTTCCTTTGTGTACTTCTTCTGGGATATGTGAATGCCACCGACTTGTTGCTTCACCTCAATGCCCAAGAAGAAAGACATCAATCCACCATTAGTCATCTCGAACTCTTTGAACATAGCCTGCTTGAATTCTTCAAACATCACCTGACTGTTTCCAGTGAACAACAGATCATCAACATATAAACAAGCGATAAGCATATCACCACGGGCATTCTTCTTTGTGTAGACGGCATGCTCATTGGACATTTGATGAAACCATTCTCTTGAAGATAACCGTCGATCCGTGCATTCCAAGCACGAGGAGCTTACTTTAACTCATACAGGGCTTTCTTCAGCTGATACACCTTGTGTTCCTCCCCTTATATGACAAAGCCTTTAGGCTGGTCAACGTATACTTCTTCTTCTAGTATCCCATTTAGGAATGCGGATTTCACATCCAGTTGGTAGATCATCCAACTGTGATGAGCTGCAAGGGAGATAATCATTCTTACAGTGTCAAGGCGAGCAACTGGGGCAAAAACTTCTTCATAGTCTACCCCATATTTCTGTTTGTAACCTTTTGCTACGAGCCTTGCTTTATATCGTTCGATCTTACCATCAACATTTCGCTTAATTTTATACACCCATTTGAGACCAATGGTCTTCTGGCTTTTAGGGAGTGAGGTCAACTCCCATGTTTG
This sequence comes from Magnolia changhungtana, assembly GCA_030180095.1. Lineage (NCBI taxonomy): Eukaryota > Viridiplantae > Streptophyta > Magnoliopsida > Magnoliales > Magnoliaceae > Magnolia > Magnolia changhungtana. The sequence continues at coordinate 4,567,503 of JASAUF010000662.1, forward strand.
ATTCTTCTCGATGGCACGAATCTCTTCTTCCATAGCCTTTATCCAACATTCTTCATTCACAGCCTCCTCAAATGTGAGAGGCTCGTGGTCCGCATATAGGTAGAGTAAGTTCACTTCCTCAGTTTCTGCATAAATGTCGTTGAGGGTTCTCATTTTAATAGGAGCCAAGGGTGATGAAGATGTGCTGGATGAATTCTGATTGATAAAGTACTTTCAGGAGATATGGAGCGTACTCCTGGACTTCCGCAATCCAAAGGGGGTGATGTGGGTGTCTGCTCCTGATTCACATGCCTCTCTTCTTCATATTCTTCGGCCTCAACCTGACTTTCTTTGGCCGAATCTTCCCAGTTCCACTTCCAAGATTCTTCCTCGCAGAATACTACATCTCTAGTTACCACCAGCTTATTGGTTAGTGGGTTGTAGAGCTTGTATGCCTTTGACTCTTCGCTGTAACCGATGAAGATGCACTTCTCGCCACGATCATCAAGCTTTTTCCTTCTCGCTTCTGGAACTTGAGCGTAAGCGACACACCCAAAGATCTTAAGGTGTGCCACGCTCGGCTTGTAACCACTCCATGCTTCCTGCGGTGTCTGGAATCTGACGCTCTTAGTTGGACACCTGTTGAGCAGATAAGCAGTACATGCAACTGCCTCTGCCCAAAAATTCTTTGGCAGACTTTTCTCCTTCAGCATGGTCCTCGTCATATCGAGGATGGTGCGGTTTTTCCGTTCTGCAATTCCATTTTGTTGTGGCGTGTACATTGCAGTGTGTTGTTGCTTAATGTCATGTTCCCTGTAATATTCTCAAAAAATATTTGAGGTGTACTCTCCACCTCTGTCAGATCTAAGGGTTTTTATTTTAAGACCACTTTCTTTTTCAACAAGGGCCTTAAAATTTTTAAAAATAGTAAAAGCAGCAGACTTCTCTTTGATTACATACACCCACAACTTTCTACTAAAATCGTCAATGAAGGTAATAAAGTATTTATTACTTCCAAGAGAGATTGGCTCTAATGGTCCACAGATGTCAGTGTGAACCAACTGCAACGGTTTTCTTGCTCTTCGGGATACTCCACTCGGAAAGGAGTTTCTTTGTTATTTTCCAAGTGTGCACGCCTCACACACATGTTCTGGAACTTCAATCGCAGGCAATCCATGCACCATGCTTGATGAGGACAGAAGTTTCAGGCCACTGAAGTTTAGATGGCCAAAGCGAAGATGCCACATCCAGGAATTATTCTTTGCTTTTCCATAAAAATACTTCTCAAGCATTGTGTTTATATGGAGAGGAAATATATGATTCTTCGCCATCTGGACTTTTACAATCAAACGTCCATGCATATCTCTTATAGAAAGAGAAGAGTTCTCCATGTGTATGACATACCCTTTTTCGAGGAGTTGTCCGAGACTCAATATGTTACTTTTCATGTTGGGTACGTAGTACACATTGAAAATATATTTTGGAACACCATTCTTTTGAAAGATTTTGATTTTACCTTTACCTTTCACCAGTGTTTTTGATGAGTCTCCAAACGTTACATCGTCATGAACTCCTTCTGTGAGTTCCACAAAGAGTTTCTTGTCGCCGCACATGTGATTACTTGCACCCGTGTCGAGATACCATACGTCTTGCTGATCACTACTTTTCTCTTGTGTAAGGAGAACGGTGGAGCTTTCTTGTTCATGGCCTGATGCTTCGGCATAGTTGGATAGCTCGTCTTGATTCACCGGCTTGCTCCAGCAATTATATGCATAGTGGCCAAACTTATTGTAATTATAGCATTGGATGTTCTTTGTACTTCCTCGTCCACGCATAGATCTACCTCTACCATTTCCTCTTCCACAGACATTGGTATTTTTCTGCTGGTTTTGGCCATGACTTTGTTGGTTTCCGCACCCTCTGCCTCTTGCGCGATTGTTAGTGAAACGTCCACCACGTTGTGAACTTCCACGTCCACCATTGTTATCATTCAGAGTCAATCTTGACTCCAAAGCTTGTTCTATCAGCATGGAACTGGCATTCTTCTGCATTTATTGCTCATGAACTTGCAACGATCCCATCAACTCCTCAATGGAGAGTTTTTCAATATCTTTTGATTCTTCGATTGCCACAACCACATGCTCAAACTTGGTTGTGAGGGATCGAAGTATCTTTTCAATAACTCGGACATCTTCAATCTTTTCACCATTTCTTTTCAAATTATTGACAATTACAAGCAAACGCAAAAAAATAATCAATTACATTCTCACCTTCCTTCATGTGAGTCGCTTCGAACTCGGCTCTTAATGTTTGAAGGCGAACCCGCTTCACTCGATCTACACCCTTGAAGATGGTGCCAAGGGTATCCCATGCTTGCTTGCTTGATATTGCTTCGGCAATCTTTTCAAAGGTGGATTCATCCAACCCTTGATAGAGGAGAACCAAAGCCTTGTTGTCTCTATTCCTTTGATTTTTGAGAGCGGTCTTTTCTTCGTTGTTGAAGGCGGCTTCTTCTTCCATAGTGGGTTCTTCATACCCATCGGTGACAATCTCCCATAGTTCTTGTGACCCGAACAACGCCTTCATTTGGATGCACTATTTTTCATAGTTGTCCTTTGACAACTTAGGAACCTGCGGCTGGATGGTGCTGGCCATATTTTCCTTTTTTTTTTAAAGAATGGCTGAAAAATGAAGGGAGATGGATGAAATAGAAATCTGAATATTTTTAAAACATATTTTTTTTGGCTTTTTTTTTTTTGAAAAAAACTGCGGCTGCAATCTGTTTTTTTCAAAACAGATTTTTTGAAAAACTGCGGCTGAAAAAAAAAACTCCGGCTACAATCTATTTTTTTTCAAAACAGATTTTTTTTTTAGAACTGATTTTTTCTGAAAACCGGGAGTGCAGGATCTGCCTTTTGCTGATGAGGCCCAAGGATCGTCTGTTCTGATACCACTTTGTTGGGTTGTAAACCCCACACCTTCCGCTAACGAGAATAGCTTTTGCTAACGAGTGGCTGCAGCCACACAAAAACAGAAATAAACCTTTGCAAAGAAACAGAGACTGCTGCTGTTGTTATATTCCGACTGGTATAAAAAATGAATTACACATCTGCCTTTATAGGCTTTCTTATTATATAAAAAGACTAATCTATCCCTGTCTAGATACATCCCAGGGGCAGCTAGAGAAAGAAAAAAATCTAGGAAAAAATCTACTGTTTATCTTCTCCTAGCTAGCCGACTAAACTTAGAAAAAATCTCAACAGCTAGAAAAATCTCACAGCTAGCATGCACAGCTAGCAAAAAAAATCCTTATACGGTTTTGAATTTGCACAAATCCTCCACCGTATCCAACAGATAGACCATTAGCCAAATCCTAGATTCAAAATGCCACTTCTTTGTAGCCACAGATGTCCATTAGTTAGATGGTCAATATAATTTTAACAATGCAGGCATTTTTATTATTATTTTTTCCTACAAGGTTCAGATGATTTTAACAATTTTAAAATTTCTTGTGCAGTTGAAAGGACTTGCTACAAAAGTCCAAGTAACAGAAACAAAGTCCAAATGTGTTATGTAGGTATTGCCTGTTGGGAAGAAATTTGAATAAAGAGATGGGGATCCAAGAAAGATGAAAAAGGGTTAAGTGAGTATTGCTAAAAAATAAAGGTGAAAGTGACATTTGAACTGCACGATTGATTTTGCATGACCCACTTTAGAGATGTTTTCTAGATTAAGTTCGTCTTTCTAGGGGTAAGCTTAAATCCCACGAAGGGGTAATTTAGTGCAAGAGAACACGAGGAATATGTAACTTGTTCATGACATGCATTCAAGAACATTTTCGTACGATGCAATATTCTAGTTTTGTGGGGCCCACCTATAATGTGTAGGTGGAATTCAAAAGATCCATTTATTTTCTACACACACCCACCACATGGGCACTCGGATCCCATGATCTCAGTTTTGAAACAGAGTCTATCTATTACTGAGCCATGGAGCGAGACGCCAAAAAGATACATATGCTTCGCCTTCTCATATTTACCATACAATCTAATAATAATCGTGATCTAAAATTCAGGTGGGAAAAATTACATTTGTAAGTTGGAAGTGGATTAGTAATGAACTCTGTACGTTTAAGTGCACTGAGTAAACTTTGTAGGGTCTACTGTAGATGTATGTCTTATCAATGCTGTCCATTCATTTTTCCAGATCCTTTTAGGGAATGATACCAAAATTCAAGTATATCCAAACTTCAAGTGGGCCGCACCACATGAAATATAAGTGGAGATAATAACGTCCACAGTTGAATCCTTCTTAGGACTTACTGTGATCTTTATTTGTCATCCAACATGTTCATAAAGAGATATCGACATAGGGAAAGTTAGAGGTGGGCATCAGTCCGAGTCAGATCGGATAGGGACCGACCTAATCTGAAATTTGAGTGTCCTGACCCGAATCTAATCCGATCTAGGAACGGATCTGGGTCACTTGATTCGATCCGATCCGAACAGTGCATTGAATAATCCGATCCAAGACAGACTCGGTTTTCATGACCCATGTGTTGATCGTGAATTTTTAAAGGATCTTGCACATGTGCAAGACGTCGCCTCACACGACCTCCTTTTCTCCTCTCGCAAATCGCTTCAGGAACTTCAAAATTAAAAAATAACCAGAAAAATCGAGATATTTCTTGCCTTGCATTTTTCTTGTGGGAAGCAGCAGAAAATCTAAGGCGAAATCGGAGCTGAGAAAGAAAAAGGTGCGTAGATCTCTCTCAAAATCGATCATCTCTACAAATTCCTGATCCACCAAAACCCTAATTTTCACTTTTTTATATATAAAAAATTGCCCCAAACAAGCTACGAACTCCCCTCAATCTCATCTTTCGCCTTTTTCACTTTTCAAATCTGTCAAGATTTCATACGTTTGGCTGAACAAAATCGCTATCTCGATTCTCTGGAGCGGTCTTCCTTTACTTCTCCTTTGATTTTCCTTTTGATTCTGTGAAGAAATTGGGGGAGATTCCAATTCTTAATTTTTTTGTCGGTCTCGGATCCCGGTTCGGATCAGATTTCGGTTCGAGTCAGTCGGTTTTGTTACTTATCCGAATCCGATCCAAACTGCATTCGGACTTGCCCTTTTGTACCCGAACCTAACTGATCTAATCTACCGGTCCTGTTCGAATCGGATTGGGGCGGATCGGATCGGATCCGCCGGATCGGACCCATTTTGCACACCACTGGGGAAAGTACAAATATCAACCTCCTCATTCAAAAGTTTTATAGATTCCAAGAAATTTTCAACGGTGGGTGTTCGTTTAATTCACATTGTTACTTAGGGTGTAGTCCCACTTGAGCTTTAGATATGCTTTAATTTTGGGCTCATGCCTTAGGATAATTTGGAAAAAAAAATAGATGGGTATCCGTAGCACCTCATTTGCACATGGGGTTGTACCCATTAAGCGTACCCTCATTTACACACCAAAATGACGGGGGTTCAAATGTCTTTACACAGAAACAGCTACAGTCCAGTTGTTTGGGTGTAAAGACGGTTGGGCTCCAGCCATTTGCAGGTTTTGCCTGACCAACTACTTGTTAACACACCAAATCGCTAATCCAAGGGTGTGTTTGAAATTGTGCCAGAACCGCTGCCATAAAAGTATGGAATTAGTTCAAGTATCCTAGAGGGGGGTGAATAGGGCTTTTCAAAAATTATTTTCTTATGATAACAAACAATGCCTAACTTCAATCAAGATAAGTAAGGCAAAGTAACTCTATGTCTTCCAAGCCAATAGAGGGTCCAAACAGATAGGCCACACAAGATTTACATGTAAAGCAACTAGCCTATGAAGATAGTGTATGTGAGAGTGTGTGGGATGTGATTCCTATCAATGCTTAGACATTTACGTAATCATGCATCATAATAATTATTTGATAGACATAAACATAATTAGATCAATGCACAAAGAGTAATCCCAAACACAATCATATATAGTTATTCGGCTACTTGCCTACTCCACTCCCGACTGATGCACTCTCTTCTAGAGTGTACCAGATTTCACTATCCAATGGTTTTAAATCAGGTTAACCATGAACCTTCACAAACTACACAAGGTTAACTAAGGAGTCTACACAAGGCAAATTTAGATGCCTACACAAGGGAACAAGTCCTACACAATGATACAACTAGGAGCCTATACAAGGCAACCTATGTTTATACAAGGTAACACATCCTACACAAGGACAATATGTCTTACACAAGGACAACAACTAGGAGCCTACACATGGCAACCTATGCCTACACAAGTCAACACGTCCTACACAAGGATAACACATCCTACACAAGGATAATGCGTCCTACACAAGGACAACATATTCTCCCATTGGAGAGGCCTACGAAAGGTCTTGGCAAATTTGTTAACTCATACTCTAAATCCCAATCCTACACAAGGAAAGGGCTTCAGACTCAATGAACTCTATATACTTACAAGTAAGTGAGTGAGTCTCTTTCTCGTATAATCTGAAGATGATCTTCTTGTTGATGAAGAGTCTTTAGCTCCCTTGAACCGCAACTGCTTCTGATGCTTTGATCAATACTTCGTGGTTGTGAGGTTTAGGGTTTGGTATGATCTTCTCTATTAAATGATATGATTGAAATACATAGAGAAGACTCCCATGAGCTAAGCATTCAAGAATTTCAACACAATGATTTGCCTATGAAGGGTGCTACTGAAAACTCAATGAATGGTAGAGTTCATGATTCAATCCAAGCAATGAAGATATGAGTAAATGCTTGTGCCAAGGATTGAATGATGAACTCTAATGGGAAAGAGGAAATGAGGATGAGGGTATTAACTCTTGCAACAACTCTCTCAAACTCTCTTAAATTCTAGCTCATTTTATAAGAGGCAAGCCATGTCTATTTATAAAGTTGAAATTCTAACGGTAAAAAAACGGGCAGAAATATGATATTGTTGATGTCATCGAAGGGTATTCGATGCTATCAAAATTTGAATTTCGATGTCATCGAACCTTCTCCGAATGCATTGACCTCCTACATAGGGTATTTAGTTGTGTGTAGGACAAATTTTGTCCGATCTCATCGAGTACCCTTTGATGTCATCGACATGCACTTCGATGTCATCGAGGGATGTTTTAATGCCATCAGGATTCCTTTTGAAAAATACACAATGGTTCTTGGACAGTTTTGTCCCTTGTTCGATGCAATCGATCAGTCCTACGATGCAATCGAATTTTGAATTTCGATGCAATCGAATGGTCTTCGATGTGATCAAACATATTGGTTTTACCTGGAAAGCTTGTTGGACAAACTGTTCCTCATTTCAATGCCATTGATCAGTCTTCGATGCCATCGATAACTTACTCTCGATGTTATCGAGGAAGCTTTAATTACATCGAGGAGCACTTAGAGTATTTTCAATTATGGAGGAAGTAAGCCCAAGGTCGATTCAATTGAAGCGAGTTCGATACCATCAAAACTTAAGTTTTGATGAAATCAAAAATTCTCAGCATTTGTTCAGTTTGTTGTTGGACTATATGGGCTTGGTTTTGATACAATCGAACTAAGTTTGATTCCATCGAAGATGTCCTCGATTGTATCTCGATGTAATCATTAGGACCTTTGTTTACCTGTTTATTTCATACTTCCTCCAATACTCAAAGTGCTAGCAACTCAAACTTACTATAAGATATTTAGAAGTAGTTAAGGGTAAGTTAGGTTCTTTTGGGGGCATATACCTGTTAGGGTTTGTTTTGGGTAGATGAGGCTTAGTTTACCTTTTAAGCACGATCGTATGCCTTCATCTTTGATAAGTCATGAGCTTCATGTCTTCAACTTGGGGCTCACTTGACTGACAGACTCAACACTCACGTATATTGACAAATAAGGGCACTTTCAATGTTTGTTAGTGACTATGCCATTATCCATGCCCACTTATGGGATGGCATGGTTCACACGAACCTAACCTTGCATCCAAAACTATGTGAGCGCTGAACTTACCCTCTCCACATGCTTATAGAAAGGGGCGCTTGCCTTAAAAAACAAAGAAGGAATGGGGATTCGAAAAAGGCCAGAGAGAGAACTAGCGACAGAGATAGAGACAAAGACTCTAGTCGGTCTCTTTCATTCTCTTTTAAACTCAAAGCCAAGGTTGTATTTTCGATCTATTCTTTTCTAGTCTCCACATTCCAACATCCCATGCTTTGAACACCTGAGGTAGTAGGATCTACTATGACATCACATAAAGTATGTTCTACGGTGGTTTCTCTTGAGGATCTTCTGTGTTATGGGTAAAACAAGCTGACTTAATGTACGAAACATGTGGCAACAAGACTATCAGAACACTAGGGAAGACAAGTCAAGAAAGGAGGTGTAAATGTTATTGTGAAAATCTAGCACTCGTAATGTTGTCAAATTTTGTTGTGCCAAACCATTTAGTATTTATATCATGCTTTGAGTTGAAGTGATCAGGTTCATAAATTTTAAAGTTCTCTGGATCTTCATCGAACTTGCCTACATCTTCAAGTTGAAGTGAAGAGTGTTGAAGTTCATGGTTTCAAGCTAAAAATCAAGAACTCAAGTTCAAGTTTAAAGTTCGACTATTATACGCTAAAGACTCAAGAACTCAAGTGTAACTCAAGCTCAAGTTCAATAGATCGAACCCAAGCTTCAAGTATCACAAGATATCAAGATTCAGAAGTGAATGATATTTCATTTGTTCCTACTCACAAACAAGTTTGGATGACCCTAGATTGACCTTAGGTTGTGTCATATTCATTGCATATTTTATGTGGGTCATTTCATATGTTTATAGGTCATTTTCTCGACTAGTCTTAGTCCTTATTCGACTAGTCCAAGTACTGGCTTGACCAGTCTAAGAATTTTTTTGACCAGTCTAAGGTTTGTTGCTAATTTTCGAAACTTTTTGTTGGACTCTCGACCAGTCGTGGAGACTGCTCGACCAGTCGAGTGAATAGTGCTCGACCGGTCGTGCAGGCTCGACTCAAAGTCCAGCAAGGTTTTTTGGTCCCACTCGACCAGTTGAGTGCATTGCTCGACCAGTCGAGCAGGCCACTCGACCAGTCGAGTAACAACCTTATCTTATCGCGCCAGAATTTAAAATTTTATTGGTCCTTCGACCGGTTGAACCGACCCTTAGACCAGTCGAGTGAACAGTATTTTCACCTATAAATAAAGCACAAATTTCAGAGTTTCTTTATTCATTTAAAGCTAAATCAAGACACCACTTTGAGAGATAAGTTTTTAAATTTATTAAGCTATTCTATACTCATTTTATATTCTTTTTAATTAGCTTTTGTAATTTGATTTTGAGTTCTATAGTCCAATCTTACATTAAGAAGGGATTTGTGATTTTCCCTTTCTTGAGATCAAAATCAAATCAAGCTAGCCCAGGTTGATTTAATTAAAAATCATTTAGAACTAAAACCTTTTCATCTGTGAGACTGGACATTGAACGTCTTTATCTACATCGGATCGGTTCTACTGGGCTTCTTCAAAGGAGAATTTCCAGATAAGTATATTTACATTTTGTATATCCTTTTTTGGTTTTTGAGGTTGTGCCAGAAAAATCTCTTTTTGGTTTTATCTGAGGTGATCCAGAAAATCTCAGAGTGTAGGGTTTTTGTGATTGTGTAAGCCCAATCAAAGACACAATTGTGAAAGTTTTAAGGTGAAGCTTGGAAAACCTTTTTTTCATAGTGAACACTAATATCCTAAGGGAGTGGATATTAGGAGTGGAGTAGTTGTGTGGCTATTTTCTAATAGTTAGTGTACACATAAGTGAACCACTATAATTTCTGGAGTTGTGGTGGATGATTTAATGTGCTTATGTGTGCGAATGTTGTAATTCTCTTTAAGCATTTGTGGTGAATTGTGTAATTTATTTTATGCTCTTGTGGGAATATTGTAATAACTTAGTTTATTTTATTTGTTATTTCCTTAGCCTCTTTATTGTTTTGGGTTTTTGATACTTACAAACATTCTAATAAGGTTGTCCTGCAATAAGCCTTTGGTTTTTGGTGTTAGGTTGTCCTTAGAACTAAGTTTGTATCAATCTCTCAATACTAGTACATTTGAGGTTGTATTTACTTGTGCTTCTTTATTATTTACTTGTGATATCTTTCTTTCAATTCCGCATTTATTTTTTAATTTGGCATAATCCTATCCATCCCCCCTCTAGGACGTATAACTCGGCCTTTTTAGGAGGTTCAGTGATCGAGCTAAAACAATTAGACCAGTTTGGAAACAAGACTCATCAACAGACCCACCGACCTCGACCTTGACTTTGGACGACGACCCCAACCTTAGATGACCTCGACATCCAATGCTGACCTCAAGGTCGGGTATTGACCTCGAGCTCGGATGGTGACCTCGAGCTTAGAATGGAAACATCCAGAGAGAATCTTGCACCGTATATGGGCGGGACTCCTAGCGAAGTCTCAACCAAAGATCAAGCCAGCTAAGGCATAATCGAAGAAATATTTAAGAACAGATTCTGATTCCAATACGAGCCCCTCTAGCGTGTCTTACAGATTTACTCGGATACGGGAATTGCCTAAGAGAACTTATAAATGCATCATCCTCTTTAAGAAAAAGGTATGCATAACTATCTTGATTTTAGTACGCCCACTGTGAGTCCATACTCTTAACTTAGGCATCGTAGGGTCCCCGGCCACAAATGACTGTTCTTCATTAATTTATAGGTACCCAGCGGCTCACAGGAGGTGGTACAAGATCGACCAAATTTGAGTAATAATAGTTTGGTACCGTTTGTGGGAATCGGTAGTAAAGCCATTCAGAAGTTCACCTTATGTCGAGGAAATCCATCCGCTTTCACCCTGCAATGGTTAAGGGAAAAATATGGGCTCTGGCAGCCATTACTGAACCAATCCCAATACCGAAAGAACATCTTGAGAGCCCTCAACCATCACACTTAGATCCTCAACCTGACCCCTACCCCCAGTAATTGCACAAGGATCCTGAAATAGAGGGGGTTAGCTTGTCTCTTTAAAGAACCAAGTCGAGGCTTTTGCCGGTAATGTTGATCGAATTATGTGGATATTGGAGAGACAACATCCCTTCCCCAACCAAGGCATGGAATTGGGGGCAAAAACTGAACAATCTCAACCTCCACAAGCACTTCATGACTCATATGTGGTAAATGATCGACAAGCATGAAGTAGGTGTGTCCCCACATAAATGATGGGAATGATTGAGCTCACTGAGTCTAATATGCACCACACTCTAGAAAAGAAAAGGTGTGGGAAAGCTCCTGAAGTCACAATAGAAAGCGAAGTTCCGTGGGAGTTAGAGCTGAAGGAAATTTGAGTTCAACTTGGAGATATCTAGCAGGTATGCCGGACAAAAGCCCCTGCCTCCGTCGACGCCATGTTTGAGGAAGTCGAGCCCCCATTCACGGATGACATCATGAGATCCCAGCTTCTGTCTAGGTTCCATATGTCTCAGATCACCCCCTACATAGGGTCGGGAGATCCGGCCAAACACTTGGAGTCTTTCAGAGCCTGGATGGAACTTCACGGTGCTTTAGGACCCGTGATATGCAGAGCATTCTCCCTGACCTTATCAGGGGCTACGTGGAAATGGCACAAACATGTAACACCCCAAATTTCGAGGGCCAAGTAGATACTCGACTCCTAATATCCTGGGTGCCACTTATGCTTTGAAGAAGCGGGGTTCTATAGTTCGTTTTACATAGCATTTGAGCAATTTATAGAATTAAAATAGACTATGCGATGTACTCTGGAATAAACGTAAATTTTAATGCGAGTAATAAACTAACAAGCAAAATATGTTTATCTAGAGTATATGACTACAAATGAGCAAAAAATACAATTTAAAAATATAAACTATATCGACTCTAAAATCTCATTGACGTCTTGAAAGTGTCCTACATCGGCCCACCCAGCAACTGGAAGTACAAGGACTCCTTCGAGTCTGTGTACACCTCCTCCAACACATCAGACTCCATAGTGCCTACATTTACAAAAGTGTCTAGTTGGTGATTTAAAACACCGTCTTTGAGTGGGAGTGAGTGATCAACTTGGTGATTCCATTAACTCTAAGCTATACATGTTATAATACCCACATGCACAATTAATGAAAAGAAACTCAAGCATACATTCTCTAGACACTCTTGTTAATGCACATGCATGGTATTATGATATGATGCAAACCCTCGCCATCCAACACCCCCTCAAGAGAACACATCTATACATTCGCATATGACCAACACTCCCTAAATGCGACCTCAACTACCGAGTCGCCACCCTATGCAAATACAATGCTATGAATGTTCAAGTTAGTCGAGTATTTAATTAAGTCTGTTCATCTAGCAAGATTGGGGAAGCAGGAACACCTCCATTTAATCAATGACCTTATCCAAATCACTTGGCCCAGGTTGGCCGTAGTGGATCTGAGCTTACGATCCATGATCCAAATTTAGACATCACCCATTTATCTCATGAATTAAAAATTCCAAAGGTAAGACATGATACCCAAAGGTATGAGGATCAACTCGATATGGATCGTCAGCCAAACACCGAGTATGATCACTCAGTTCTTAGGTGCGGGCTTGTCACATAACCAAATCACCACAAGGAAAAGGGCTCGTCACCCATTTCCATTCATGCCCGGGTTGTTCAAACGGTACTCTGACACAGAACCATCGGTCGGGTAATTTGACGGAGGCTTTTAGAACAAGGATTTATCACCTCCTGTGCTCGTTGGTCACTATGGGGAGGCTCATCACCCCAGTGTAGGCCGACAACATGGACACATTATCCTATAACACCATGCTCGGCTCCTGTAACTTGGGGATCGTATCACTAACAATTAATAGTAGGCCTCTCAAACGTATGGGGTGCTTCAGATTCAGGCAGGCGTGATCATACATGGTGAACACAAATGGTTGGTCGGCTGGTAGGCTAATTCAATTGACTCGCACAAACTTTGGCATAACCGACATTGGGAGTAAGCTTCCCGTGGAGTCCGACTACTGTCGGTTATCCATGTTCGGCCCGGATCAATCGGACTTGTCTGGGTGGCCAACCCAATTAAGGCTACCCTCGTAAATTTATAATTTATCGGCCAACCCGATTAACTAAATAGCCACAGTCAATCAATAACACTAATAAGTCAACTATGTATCTATAGGAATGGATACAAGCAACAAATCAAGAATTTCTACTCTATTGGGCATTTTATCAAACATGCAAGCCGTGTTACAACTAACCTAGCAATTCATGTGAGGTAAGGCATATTTGGTGCATAGGCATGTGAGTAATAGGAAGTATGAGCAACAAATTTTGTAATTTCAACTTATTTTAGCATCTAATTGAACGTTCGAGCTACATTACACATAATTAACAATTTATGGGAGGCGAAGAGCCATACGAGCACGCACTGGTTAACATGTAATCATCTATTCACTACACAAATCATTAATCGTGATATAGGGTTCAATAAACGGCAACGTAGGGATAATGGTCCGCACCTAAAAGCGATTCATCAATTTTTGGTACCTCTCCTAAGGTTGGGATCCGTAGGGTAGCACGCCGGTACCCTACATTAGTAAAATTTGCTTATAAAGGGCGCATGCAATCAGCTTATAAGGCTCACATCACAAAGAAGTTTCGATAGTTACCTCTTTTTTACCGTCGGGTTATCCCTTACAGCATGGCGCTGTCATGAGCTCCGCTGAGGCCAGCAATGGTGGGGAAATCTCCCACACAAGCTTCCCCAAAATCTCTCTCTTCTCCACTATCCACTCTTTCTCTCCCTTTTGGAACTGAATTTTTGTATAAGGGTATGGGAGAGAATTTTTGGGCTTTTATAGTCTCAGATTTTATGTCGAATTGGCCCTTGGGGCCCCTTTTCCATTATACTTGCTCATAAGGGGGCTGATTTCGATTTACAGTGTCCTTCCGGGGGCCCATTAGCTCATTCGCGTCAGGGGAAAGGTGCCCCACTATTGGATCTAGGTTTGTCAGAATTAGGTGGCAATCGGACACTTCAATCAACCATGGGGGCCCCACTTACAATGGATGGTCGTCGGTGATTAATCGGGGCCAGAGTCATACGGGTATGAGCGGGAAAAAGGTCTATTTCACTTAAGTTTTCAGATTTCAGCCTAGGGGATTCGCGCGTTTCAAGCACTTGGCTTTTGGCCTAAGTTGAGCAGTTTTGGGCACTTTCTTAGTTTGCCACCCGCGATGGACATCAAGCCCAGTGAGACGGATATTATTCTATAATTGCGGAACTAGTGACTCACTAAAGAGCGGTTTAAAGCTTGTTCGAATAATCAGGGTAATTTTTGAATGAATTAGGTAGGGAGATTTCTTGGGCGCAATTGTTAGGGTCTGGATTAACTAAGTTCACAATGTGGCCTATTTGAAATAAACAAAAATGGTGATTCGGTCATGATCACTTTAGGTCATTGGTTCTTAGGCTAAATGAGTGACCGGGTTGTTTTGGTTTATTAATCAAGATCTTACCCATAGTTGTCTCAGATTTAGGTAGGTCTTTATTTGGTTATAGTTATCTCGATTGGTCAATAATAGGTTGGCCAGATTTGGGCCCTATGTGAACAAATCATGGGGCTAAACTCGATGTTTAAGTGATCGTTCAGATTTGCTGACTTTCTATAGTTGATTAATCTTATTTGTGTTGTTCTTCGTCGGTACCACCCACATATAGGCTCACTTTGAGCATCAAAGGTCAGTAAGTGATGATGTAGGCTAGTTATATATAAAAAAATTAAAGATTTTTGTCAATCCAAAATGGCAAAAATTGAGGATGTTACAATCTATCCCCCTTAAAAATAATTTCATTTCGAAATTACTGAATGCAAATAGGTAAAGATATTCTAATTTTGTACGCCCAAGTTTCATTGATTTCACATTCATATGCATGGTAGGGTGCATACTAACTATGCTAGTCTGGCTTATTGTAGTCTACCCCCCCTAAAAAATTTTCGCCCTGATAGTTTACTATGATTTTTTAAAAGATTTGGATTTCTAATGATGGTTCCCATCTATTTAGAGTAAAAATATATGTTTTCAGTGTTCGGCCAATACGGAGAGATGGTTGTTCTGGGCTTAAACTCGATACATTGATCATCTACCTGACTAGGGTAAAAGGTTCGTTATATCCCTTCCTAGTCCTGGTAGATTCTTGTCTTCTACTCGGTCAAAGCAGTGAGTTCATTGGTAGTCGCCTAGGATTGAGAATTGGGTCAAGCCGCGAATGCTTCCCAAGTGCATGGTTTTGAAATTTCATAGTCCGATTATTCTAAACATTTGCGGAATATCAAAATTTATTAAGAAGTTCGAGTTTTACATTTATGAGGTTGTCTTTCGGGTCTTAGTTAAAGAGAGTTCTCATTTTAATTCATGTCCAATTTGTCTATTGTTTGTAACATCTTTATCACTTTTAGTTACTTATATATATATATATATATTCTATATAAATTCATTATTAATTTGACTTTTATTTCAGAAAATTTCATTTCATTTGAAATTCCGTAAAAATTATAAAAGTTTCGGAAGTACTGGCTGTGCAAAACCAATGATTTTCTGTATTATTACAAAATGTCTCTATTCCTTATAACATTTTCTATGTTTTTAGATACTGAATTATTTTTAAAATTTTTTATGATGGTTTATCATTAAGTTTAAAGTCATCCTACAAAATTTCATTTCATTTGGATTTGTAGAAAACTTATTAAAATTCTAGAAGTAACAACTGTATGAAACTATCAATTTTTAGACAGTTGTCAAGATATCCTATAATTAAATATATTAAAATTTTTATTTTATTTTATCATTTATTTTTATATAAAATTATACTTATTAATATTCAATCTATATTTTTAATCACCTTAATCGAAGTTATATCTAGAGAGATATGATTTTCAAAGTTGACATAAAAACTGTAGAATTTCTTGTGTAGCCACACGTATTAGGTGGGGCCAACGCCCGATGGGGATTCCCCAGGCATGGGCATGCCCCCTGGGAGGCAGCAACGCCGCTGTCTATCCACTCGGGCATGGGCACGCCCCCTGGGCAGCGGCAACACTGCTCCCTGTCGTTCCGGGAGTTGGCACGCCCCCTTTGGCTATCTAGACTGTCAAAACCTTACAACATGCGTATCTCACAAACCAGAATGAGTTACTTAACGTACCATTTCCGATTTTGGGGTAGGATAAGCTAATTTAGCCAAAAAACCTAGCTATTTGGGAAGATTCCATCAGTTTGATGGTTTAAAATCCATTTTATTTCTGTTTTTACTATTTATAATAAGTTTTAGTTTGATTATCACTCTTCATCCTTTGAGCTTTAGGAGTTGTGTCGAAAATCAAAAGTTCTTAGAAAAATTAGGAGCATAACATGGTTAAGAAAGATAGGGCATTTACTACAAATAGCAAACTCGCTATTTATATTAAGTTACAAAATTTAGGGAGTTTGAGTTGGAGTTGGATTCTGAAACTTATTACAAGGTTTGGTATCACTATTTAAAGTATTGTAAATTTGTTCTTATTATCTACCATTGGATTTCTTTTATATTTTATTTGGCAGTGGCACCGTTCTTCGTCGAGGATGGGTGTTGGAGTGGGTGATTCCAAGGCTAAGATGGACAGAGGGGGCCTACTTCGAGGCATAGGTGATACGGGCCTTCGGATTTCAGAACAGACGTAACTCGTAACCTGGGTTGGGTTATCGGACGCATCATATATGATTTTGGGTAGGACGAGCTACTTTAGTCACTTAACCCCACTATTTCGGGTTACGACACCGAATTTGTGAGCTCTTGCTTGATTCCGGGCCGAAACACATTTTAGTGTTCCTAGACCTAGCCTCTAATATCATCGCAACTCCTTTTTCTTAGTATAAGTCCCTCCTAAGTTCAAATTCTTAAACTAAGACCTGAACACTCGAGATGACTAAGGGTTCTGTCCTAGGGTTCAACCTCGTTGAGTTTCAGTGCTCCCATCTATGTCAGAAAATGCATTATGATGAGTCCACAACCCACGACCCAGTTTAATTCCAAACTATTTCTCTAATACAACCTATAACGCCCTGAATTTCGAGGGCCTAGTAGACACTCGACTCTCGATATCCTGGGTGCCACTTATGATTTACAGAAGCGGGGTTCTATAGTTCGTTTTACATAGCATTTGAGCAATTCAAAGAATTAAAATAAACTATGCGATGTACTCTGGCATAAATGTAAATTTTAACGTGAGTAATCAACTAACAAGTAAAATATGTTTATCCAGAGTACAAGACTACAACTGAGCAAAATATAGAGTTTTAAAAATATAAAATATATTGACTCTAAAATCTCATTGACGTCCTAAAAGTGTCCTACATCGGCCCACCTAGCAACTAGAAGTACGAGTACTCCTTCGAGTCTGTGTGCGCCTCCTCCAACGCATCAGACTCCATAATGCCTGCATCTACAAAAGTGTCTGGTTGGTGTTTTAAAACACCGTCCCAAAGTGGGAGTGAATGATCAGCTCAATGGTTCCATTAACTCTAAGTTACACATGTCACGCCCCAAACTCGGAAACCGGGCTCACAAAATTCTCGATCGTTGAATCCGGCGCCGACAGCCTCCGTAGTACCCCATTCTCGGCTCTCGGCACCCATATACCAGGTTCCGATCCTGGGATCCTACAAGGAGGATTTTTCAGCATGAATTTATTTCGTAACAAGCATAACCCACAAACAACAACTAACAAATCATCACAAATCTACTATGATAAAAAAAACTTTAAGTACAATGTGTAAAGGAAATACAATTTCGATAATCAAAGCTCCAGAAGTCGATTATACGCTCCAAGCTCAATGCTGTTGTGGGGTCCTAGCGTCACCTGCACGTAACGGTCGTGCTTAAGCTTATATAAAGATTAGAGGGTGGTGAGAGTGTGTGCGTAGTATAAGCGTGCTCAAAATACAATATTAGAGTAATACAGAATATGTTAGTGAGTCCATGAATACTATCAGCTATACAAAGGCTATGAAATGCAAGGCATGAATGCTATCGGCCATATCAAGGCCATACGATACAATGCGTGAATGATGTTGACCATACTAAGGCCATACAATGTGAGATGCAACTCAAGCATACAGTCCTCATCCGAATCCACATATTAATGCGGCTCATCACTAGAGCATCAAATATCAGTACAGTTTCCACTTTGGATAATCACCGGGGTTTAGTACACTCCAAATGGCACTGCCCCTTTTCCATGCGTGCAGTCTAAGTAAGCATAAGAAACCTTACTATCTGCTTGGCTAATAGCCTGCTAATACCTATCCGACATGTTGATAGCGGACTCGTTTATGAGCTGGTCATACTCAACCTAGTAATCGCCCTCTATCCACAGGCGAGTAAGGCCACACTCCCTTCCAACCGACCATGACACAGTGGGAGATGCGGCTTCCTAGTATTCGGCCCTCGTGCGTTCATGTATCCACTCGGTCTTGATGTTGGAGTCATCCTCTAGTACCATCAGGTTTAGAGATTTTTACCCATGGACATCTATGACGCCCCGATGCTAATAACAGTATTTCTGGTGTCAAATCCTTCCATCCACGAGTGCCTGTCGAGGCTATGGCCCTGATGTCGCTAGGGCGTACAACAATCACAACACACAATGTAAGATGCATGAGTCACTGTAACATCCCGAAAAAATCCGTACAAAGACCCGAGTACCACCTCAGGCAGAAATCATTAAGGACTAAATCCTTTAGAAATTAGACGAAGATTAATTAAGTACTTAACGAAATCACCTTTCGAATTAGCTTGGACAGCTTTCAATACGAACTACAAGACCTAAAATCAGTAGGATCGCTGACGCTACGTTACCCTGAAGCTTAGGATCAATCTCTAAACCGAGTTGCTCTCGGGAGCGCATTGAAACTCCGTATCAGACCTGAAACGGGCGTCAAAAGTCTGATAACTACGAAACTATACCATTATGACCACCTCACTAGACTTGACAACCACCTTGAAAATCAAGTCCAGGTAATATCTTGGAACGCACAACTTAAGCCTAGAGCGAAGTATGTGAGAAACGCGAATATCTTTAGAAAATGAACTCAGACTTAAGTGAATTGAGTCATTCGCTTGCAGGCCAAATCTAAGGATTCAGACCGTCAAAATATGACCCAACTACACCCTTGGATCTGGGAAAATTTTCAACACATGTCAGTGTACTTGTGGCCCTGATCTAGTATCGGTGACCGTTGAACTGAAACTGGTCCCCCGCGGTTGATCTGTAAATTCGATCGGACTGAAAACTTAACTCAACCTAAATCCACTGTTAGGAGGCTTAAGTCTGACCACATACAGAAAAGGGGCATCCAGATCAGTTCCGTTGGACCAAAACAGCCAATCTTTGGCTATAACCTAAGTATATCATGGCCTTGGGGCCATTCCCATCAGTTCTGGGCCTATATAAGCACCTTAAACCCTCTCTCTCTCTCTTTCCATACGAATTTATAATCCTAGGAGAGAAAAGAGAGAGAAAATTGAAGAAGAAAGTGAGGAGAAGAGAGAGAGTGTTGGAGTTTGCTCCTGGGATTCTTCCCTGCCACTCCACGTGCTTAACCATCGCTACCGTGTCGCAATTCCAGCGATTTCAACTCCGTTCTTAGGTAAGGAATCTTAAACCTAATCTATTTTCAACATCTAGATAGAGTAAAGGGTGGAATAGTTAACCTATTCCATGTTATAGGTTGTTGTGGTGCCGTAGACAAAGACTTAGTGTTTAAACTGAGTTTGTTACGAGTCTACCGGTAACAGGTACGGACTATAAACGTTTAGGTTATGGTTTTCAAGGCTTTTAATGTCATTTAATGATTTATGACTGACTTGATTACTATCACATGCTTAGATACGATGTTTCCCGCGCTTTACACGTATATATGAACTATGTTGAATATAGTGTATTCCATGTGTTTATTGATATGATTAAATGAGTATGGAATTTGGATTCGTGCTTGCCACGATTATTCGTCATGAATATATGGTTGTCATACGTGTGACAACTCTTTGGTGAAAGCGTTTGCCCTAACACCAGTTATAACCAACATACGTCACGTATATTGAAGTGTGTAGTCTAAGTGCTTGTAAAAATGTCTGAATGAATATGGAATTTAGATTTGAGCTTGCCATGATTATTAACTATGAATATATGCTTGTTGTGTATGTGACAACTCCTTTATAAAAGGGCTTGCCAGGATATATGTTATAACTAATCTAATACAGGTATGTTGGAATGTGCAGTCTAAGTGTTTGATAAAATGCCTGAATGAGGAAATGCTTGTTAGACTGTATTTAATGAGGGTGTTGAGATAGGATTCTCAATCCCCTTCTCTATAATTACAATTTCCTTTATGTAACCTATCTTACTACTATGTGTTGTACGGATGAAATGCCTATGTAAGATAACATGTGTATTACGTGTTTGTAGAAATGCTCAACTAAGATTTATATTTAGATTTGGTTGTCACATGCTGTCATTGATTATCACTTGTGAATGCTATCATTTGAAGTGTGATTGGGGCTACGATGTAGTCCAGGCAATTGATAATTATTTGGGTTAATGATATAAAGAAAGGTACCTTAGCTTCCCAATCCTGTTGTATGAAAAGGTCTAATAAGAACTCGGTAATCACGCTCATGCACTGCATTGCATGTGCCTTTGGCGTTGCTGTTGAGCACAGAGGAAGGGGTGCATGCCGTGACTGTAAGAGGAAGATCGAAGAGGGAGTACAGGAGAGGGCATGCATCATTAATACATACCATGTTTGCATTAACCAGAGTACTTAGGGATGTTTAATTGTATTACTTTATCATTACTGCTTGACTGAATTGATAACATGTTAACCTTTGCTTTATAGCTCTACTGAGTTGATCACTCACTCCCATGTTCTGGGACGGTGTTTTAAAACACCAACTAGACTCTATTGTAGTTGCAGATGATAGCGAAGCTGGCGAAGCAAAGCCTGACTTTTATGATGATGAGGAAGAGTTCTCCTATATGCAACTTTCAGGTGGGTCTATATAAACCATGTTCTGATCAACGGGGTTACAGGGATGCTGATTAGTTGCCATTACACCTTTTTATTTTATATTTTTGAACTCACATATATATATATATTGTCCATTTTAGGAGTATACATGTGCATACTTAACCTGGTAACATGTTCACACTCTAGAGACCCATATCAGTTTATATATTTTATGTATCTATCACAGTCTTCCGTTTGCTTAAATCTAACTGTCTCTAGAGTATGATATGCTCATTTGGTATAATCCTACTCATGTTTAAGGCACTAATATAGACAACATCTAATCATCATTATCTATGTTGCATAAGTAATGTGCTGAAACTCGAGAGTTGGGCTCCTGCTCGACCCTCGATTTTCAGTGCGTTACAAGTTAGTATCAAAGCGTGATTTGGATTAAACTGGACCTAGGTTATGAAAACACGATACACACTGATGCACTTTGACTTAGGAGGGAGCGATGAAACTTAAAAACTATCGTAGGATTTCAAGTTTTTCCAACGAGCGAAACTGACCGTTGAAACAAGACCCGTATGCATCTATGATCATGTGATGTGATCCCAGTTACTTTTTAGACTATCAATTGACGGGTTTAGGTGAAGATTTAATCGGTCCCACACTCACACAACCCAAAACACGTGAATATACGCGAGATGGGACCCGAAACGACTTAAAACAGAGTCGGGGGATCGGTGCAATTTGGGGGACCCAAAGTTGACCCCGCATGTTTTTGGCACCCAAGGGGGAGGGGGGATGGCATCGCCCAGGGGACGAGCCATTACTGGGGAGTCCAGGGACCAGTGATGGCATCGCCAGATAGGCGAGGCCTCGCCGGTCGGGCAGACCGGGCCTGTCAAGCCGGGCAGGCCGACGCCTGTGGGATGCTGTGGAGCCCACGGAATCACTTGGGTACCCCCATAACTGTAAGACCCGTGTCCTAGTCTCTATTATTCTGTCGACTCCCGCGATCCTTCCCGATGAATTTCGGCAACCCGCAACATATAATCGGCGTTTGCGCATGATCCTAAGTCATATCCTGTAGATTTGAGTCGGCTCAACCCAATACTTATACCAGTGCGACCGCGCCGTCTCCGCGATTCCGATGTCGCGTCTCGCGCGCCGAGGCGATACCCTGGCCAGGAGAAGTGGTCCCGCGTCCAGTTCAAGGAAAACGCCGCGTATTACAAAGTCTAAGAGAATGTCCCATCAATCACATCAAATGTCACATCAATCCATTAATCAAAGTAAGTACAAGCAACCCATACCTAGCCTTACCTCTCTCTTACACAAGTACCATAAAGTCAACAAGCACCTTACCTCATGTCACTCCACCATCCCTCCCATCCCATCACTCCACCTCACCACTTCTCTCTCTCTCATTTCCTCTCTCATCATTCCAAGAAACTCCCATGGGAGCAACCCACGTCCAAGCAAAACTCTATGAGAAGCCATGTGTGGCCCACTTCCCACCTCCTATCTCCACCATCCTAAGAACATTGTGACCGTTGAAATCATCCCCTTGGAGCTCTAGATCATGTTAGCGGTGGAAGGAAGAATCCATGATCAAGGTGGGTGCTTCTCTCCTTCTCTCTCTCCCTCCCTCTCTCTTTCATTTTTTTTCTTTTCTCCTTTGTTATATGCGATGATGTGGCTAGGTGGCCCACCCGGATGGACCCCACCTTGATGTATGTCTTATCTAAACATTCAAATCATGTGGGCCCTACCTAAAAGGTGATGGGAAAATGCAAGTATTAGATTGATCCAAACTAAGTGGACCACATCCATGTGGGACCCACCTTGAAAACACATTCACACTGGATGTGGGTCCAAGTTAAGTGTGAACAGAAAGTGGAATGCACTCCAGTGTCAGCGTCTGGACGTGCCTTGCAAAAAAAATATATATTAGCTTATTTTTCAAGTGTTTGAGAGGACCACTTATGTAGGCCCCAGCTTGATGTATAAGTTTAATCCATGCCGTCTATTCTTTTTCTAAGCTCATTTTAGGCGTTGAGCCGAAAAATGAAGTCCATCCAATCTTCTTGTGGGCCACAACATATAAAATAGTGGTTTCTACCGTTGGAAACCACCCTGCCGTTCCTATACACTGAAAAATATCAGATATTGGGCTTATTTGGCTTATCTTGAACTATGTTAACCAGTGGGCGGGGTGGATTCACCTGAAGCGGGCCCTACACATGAAAAACCCTAAAAATACTTAAATTTCAAAAAAATAAAATAAAAATAAAAAATAAAGCAAGCATCGACGGCGTTATTGCTTCTTGTCGAGGCTTGACGACAGGCGTTGGCGGGCGGGGGCGGACGATGGGACCCCATCACTGTTTGTGGGCCCCACAATGATGTTCGTTATATATCCACTCCGTCCATTATGTGGGCTCCTTAGGTCTGTGGGCCATCCCCAAAAATCAGCCCTATCTGAGGCTCAGGTGGCCCACATCACAAGAAACAGTGAGATTGAATGGCTGACATTAAAACCCTCTTTGGTATCACAGAAATCTTGGATCAGCATGAAATTGGTTTTCCCTCTCCATCTGGGTCCACGTGACCTTCTCATCGGACTGGATGGCATATAAACAATATGTTGGGCCCCACGTGGGACCCACAATGATGCATTTGTTTTATTCAGGCCATCCACTGCCATGGACGGTGAGAGCCACCATGGTATATGTGTTCTGTCCTCACCATCCACGGTACTAGACAGTGAGACCCACTGTGATGTACGTGTTCTATCCATGCCTTTCGGCTGTCAATCAGGTAGGCCACACAGCAAGAAACAATAAGGATTCAACGTCAGCCATTAGAACCCTTTTGGGTTGACAGCTGCGTTGGATCATATGAAATTTATTTTTCCTTCCATCTAGGTCATGCGTGACCTTATCAACGGGCTGGAAGACAAATAAGCATTTTGGTGGGCCCCATGTGGGACCCACATTGATGTATATGTTTTATTCACACCGTCCATGGCTGTGGATGGTGGGAACCATCATGGTTTATGTGCTCTGTCCGCACCGTCCATAGCACTGGACGGTGAGACCCACCCCACATGTGGGACTCCACCTGATGTGTGTGTGTGTGTGCAGTGTGTGTGTGTGTGCACATATATATATATATATATATATATATATATAAATTATATTATATATAATATATACTTGATGATGGGCCTTCATGGGACCTACCATGATGCATGTGTTGCATCCAAATCGTCCAAATCATTTTAACAGATAATTTTAAGGCTTAAGATAAAAAAAAAAAAAAAAAAGACAGATCTATAGTTCAAGTGGACCCCACTTTGGTATATGTATTTGTGGCCGTCTATTGAGGCCCACCTTGATATGAATGTAAGGCCCATGTGATTAGGCCCATCTTGATGTATTTGTGGCCCGTTGTTGAGGCCCACCTTGATGTGTATGAGGGCCCGTTGTTGAGGCCCACCTTGATGTGTATGAGGCCCGTTATTGAGGCCCACCTTGGTATATGTATGAGGTCCATCTTGATGTATTTGTGGTCATCCATTAAGGCCCACCTTCGTATATATGTGAGACCCCTGTGATTAGGCCCATCTTGATATAATTGTGGCTCGTTGTTGAGGCCCACTGTGATAAATATAAGGCCCATGTTATGAGGCCATTTAATGTATTGGAGGCCCATGGGTCGAGGCCCAATGGGAGGTATATAAGGCCCATTTCAATGTGTGATTCCACCATGGTTTGTGGAATGATATTTATGGCAGGCCATGCCTTGGGAGCAATGTTGGTTTGTCGTCCGCATTGTAAGTACAATGTTGGTTAAATGTCCGCATTGTGACTCTCCCTAGGGTCCAATGATAGGTTCATACTTGTAGTGTGTAGATCGCCTAGGCCCATCTTCACTATGAACAAAGCCTATCACCACGACACATGTTTAGTATAGATCCATAATTCATGATCATACGTATCATATGTATGCCTAAAGTGAGAAGTGACTGATCATAGCATACACCATTGGGCAGACTATTCCTGGGACCCACCTTGATGATGTGTTATATATCCACTACGTCCATGGTAGGTGAGACCCACCTTGACGTACATGCTCTATATTCGACTGTCCATCTGGACGAGTGGTGTAGGGCCACCATGATGTATTGTTATATCCAACTGTCCTTCCGCTTGAGGACATGGACCCCACTTGAATGTATGTGGTTCTCCAGCCGTCCATTTGTCCAGAGTAGTGTGGGAACCCGCCGTGATGTATGTATTCACCATGCCACCCATCGGCATGGGGGGCACACCATGATGAATATGTTTCAACCACGCTGTCCATTTGTTTTGCTAAACCATGGACTGCCCATTTGGCCCACTTAATATATATGGGGCCCACCTATTTGGTATTTGAGGCCTATGGGTTATAGCCCATTGTGACACATTCGAGGCCCAGGTGGTGCGGCCCATTATGCGGTATTCGAGGCCCATGGGACATGGCACATTGTGATATAATTAAGGCCCATAGGATGTGGCCCCTCATGATGTATATTAGACCCGTGTCAGAGGCTCATTGTGATGTATTTGTGGCCTAAGGGCAAGGCCTGTTGTGATATGTATTAGGCCCATGATGTGTGGCCCACTTAACGTATTTCGAGGCCTAGGTACGTGGCCCATTTGATGTATATGAGGCCCATTAAGGCGATCCACTTAATGTATATTGAGGCCCACGGGTCATAGCCCATTATGATGTATTTGAGGACTATGGGTCGTGGCCTAGGGTGATGTATATTAAGCCCATGTATTCGACCCACTATGATGTATATTAGACCATATGATAAGGCCCATTATGATATATTTGAGGCCCATGGGATTGTATATGACCATTTAATGCGGCCCATTGGATTTATATGAGGCCCATTGCTGCGGCCCAGTTGATGCGACCCACTTGATGTATATGAGTTCCATATGATGAGGTCCATTAAGATGTATTTCTAGCCCATGTGATGCGGCCCACTTGATGTATGTGGCCCTTGGGTGAGGCCATGGGCCCACGATATGTTTGGCTTTATGTGGGCCATTCCTTGGGGGCAATGTTGGTTAAATGTCCGTATTGTCGATGTCGGTTATTGATACTGATTGTGTATGTGACAACATAGCATCATGATACATGCACATATGCATCATTTGTATGTTTGTTATGAGATGTGGTTGATCATTTCATATGTCATTGAGCATGTTGTTATGAGACTCTATAATAAGCAGAGGTTATCTCACATGAGCAGACGGCATGCGCAGGATTGATGCATGACTGGATTGTATGACTTATGCATCTTGCATTGTGTTGTGATTACTGTGCACCCTAGCGACATTAGGGTTGTAACCTCCATAGGCATATCGTAGATGACCAAATGGGACATCGAAAATGTTTGGTTCGAGCATCGGGCTGCCATAGATGGCCCTGGGTGAAAATCCCTAAAACCCTCTTGGTACTAGAGGATACCTCAACGTCGAGACTGAGTGGCTACATGAGCGCCCGAGTGCCGAATACCAAGAGGCGGCATCTCCCACTGTGTCGTGGTCGGTTGGGAGGGGGTGTGGCCTTACTCGCCCGAGGGTAGGGGGCAATACTAGGCTGAGTCTGACCAGCTCGAGGAATGGGTCTGCTATCGACGTGCCGAATAGGTATTGGCAGACTATTGGCCAGGCAGATAGTGAGGTTTCTTATGCTCACTTGGACTGTGCGGCTAGGAGAGCGGCAGTGCCATTTGGAGTATACTAAACCCCGTTGATGATCCCAGAGAGGAACCATACTGATATGTGGACTTATTGAGTAGGAGTTGTATACTCATGCATTCATTTCATTCACTATCTACTCGGGCTAGTGGTGCGCAACTAATTGTTGTGTACCTTCGCATGGCCAAGATTTCGGTTGGGCGCGCGACTAACCTGAGATCAGGAGTTTACCACATTGAGTCTGACTATCCAAATTTAGGTATGGGACTGGTTTGGATAGAAGTCCCTTGTGATAGACCCCATAACCTGCGATACTACGTACTATCATCCCGACTTCATACTCCAGCATGATCATTCCATTTACACCGCATCTCTCATTACATCCACAGCATATGGCATTTTGAGTTACTATGTTTATGCATTCATACAACCTAGATACAACTGACGGTATTCGTAGACTCATCAGGATTTGCATATTACCTTGCATCATCGGCATCTTATATTTGGCTTGCTGTCTCCTCATTGCATAGTTGATCCACATTACTTTATCAGTATATGATATTGCTTTTATTATATTTCTGCATCGCATAGTCTGGATAAGGCTAATGGTATTTATGGGCTTATTCGTATGTTCGCATTACTCTGATATCATATGATTTATGAGCTTGTTAGTATTTCTGCCTATTTTGATTTCTCTGATATTGTTTATTTAGCACTTACCTTGTGTACACACTTTCACCACCCACTAAGCTTTCTATAAGCTTATGCACGATAGATGCGTGTAGGTGATGTTAGGTTACAGCAGTGTTGAGCTTGGAGCGTCCAGCGGTCTTTTGGAGCTTGATTTTCAATTTATGTATTTCCTTTTCAGCATTATACTCAAATGATAATATTAGTGGATATGTGATGATGATGTTGCCTTTATGACTTGGGTATACTTGTGGTTATGCTTATTACGAGATAAATGTACAAAAAAAAATCGTCCTTGTAGGATCCAGGATTGGAATCTGGCGTATGACGCTAGGAACAGAGAATGGGGTGCTAAGGAGGCTGTCGGCACCGGATTCGGTGATTGGGATTCCTGCCAATCCAATCTCCGGGTTTGAGGCATGACAATAACCCCTCCATTTGCTCCCCTCTCCCCTCTTACACACCTCCAAGCTTTCCTTTTCCTCTACAAATCCCTTTTTCCCCTCTCAAATACCCCTCAAATCTCATCTTGTTCCCTTTTCTTGCACCACCTCCACTATTCTCTCAAATCCATCTTCCATAACTACCTATCTCCCTTAATCCCTCTCATTTGAGTACACAAACACCCCTTTGTGTCTCAAAAATCTCAAAGTCCAATAACCCATCCTACCCAACCACCTTCTTTCACTTCAATGGCTCTTTTCGAGCTTGTGACAGAGATCTTCTCCATTTCCACACTTCTTACTCTGATGGGGAAGAAGAGGGTTTCCACGAATGAGGCCGAGCCTAGCCGCCCTACTCGTCCAAGGAAAAAATCGGGTGCCGCCGTAAGTGCAAGCGTTGATCGGGAGATAAGGACAAAGCAGGACCTCGATCCCCAGGCTCCTCTCACAAGCACTCTATTAACGGACCTGTCACATGGAAGATTTGAGGGCCGTAGGGTCCTTTTGAAGCACACGTGGACGAGAAGCTTTTTGGAGAATATCTGGTGATGGACGGCCTAGTGGATGCCGGGTGGGGTCCCATATTTGAGGGCAAGTCTTGTGAGAATGTGGGCACTGTCCGAGCCTTCTATACCCATATTCGAGAGCTGACGGTGGAGCCCTTGCAATTTAAAATTCCCGTGGGAAGGCAGGAAGCCACAGTTGATGTCGACTTAATAGCCCGACTCATGGGGATGCCGCTTGGCGATGTCCATGCTAGTGAGAAGAGTCTTAAGAGTGCACGTGAAAGGGATCGCCGCACGCGATTCCTTTGTAGCCAACTAGCCCACTAGAATCCGAACAATATATAGCCTCCTAGCATCCAATATGACTGACGACTTCTACCTGCTCCACCACATCTTCATGTACAATTTATATCCCAGGTGGAGCAATCGTAGCGAGTACACGCGTCTGATGGTAGACTTTGTGTACCAAGCCGGACAGGGAGACAAGTTGTGCCTGCCTACGTATGTACTACTATAGATAGTTCATTCCGCACGCTCTACTAGGACAACCATTTCACTCCCATTCGGCCGACTCATATGCAAGCTTGCTCATGAATTTGACTATAGACTTGGTACAGAAATTCTTGCGCCAATACATTTCATCAATGACACCAATCTCAACAATATGAATATTGGACCACAACAACGTTAAGCCCAACTCAATGGGAGTGAGGATGAGACGGAAAGTAAAGAGGAAGAGAGTTATGAAGAAGGCAGAGATGAGATAGAGGAATAAGGCGAGGAAGAGGAAGGGCAGGAAGAGGAAGAAGAGGAGGCCCAAAACACTAATGAGGGATCTCCTCCTGTTACACATGAGCGCGATAGTAATCGGGCTGCTTTAGAAGCCCGTTTGGCTCAGATTGAGGAGGGCCAGGTTACCCTGCGACAGGAGGTCAGAGAGACCCAGGCCAAGCTTAAAGAAAGTCAGGGCCTTCATGAAGCAGAAATTCAAGAAGGTGCCTCACACCTTGAAGGCTCTCCTATGCTGCATGGAGGACAAGGGTGCCTCTTCTCCATCACCAGATTCAGACGACGAGTCATATGTGTAGTCGTCTCTTAGATTGCCTTATAGTTAGTCTTCGTTTGTACTAGCCTTGGTAGGCTTAGTTAGTTGTTAGTGTGTTTTAGTATTTAACGCTTATTTAAGTCAGCTCACATGCATCTTCTGTCATGATCCATGTAAGGCTACATCCCATGTATTGTGACGATTTTAGTTAAATGAAATGTGTGAAGCTCCTTTTGTTATAGAATGTGTAGAATGCTTAACAAGTTGAGTAATGCTATGCTAAATCTTACACATGTTGCACCCTATGTTGTATATAGGGAATGCCTCCAAAAACCCCTCCGAGTGCGACTCGTCTTGTACTTGACGGATCGATTGAAGGGCATCTCCCCTGAACGGCAGCCATACGGACCCTAGCTTGGGCCCGAACTTTGAGACGATGCCGGATTCATAACCGGCCACTGGCCCCACCAATGGGCCAACACCTTATGCACCACCGGTTCTCGAACAGAACCGTGCGTCCACATCGACGCCACACATACCTCAGTCGGCTCCTCCTCCTGATAGGTTGGAGCAGATGATGCTTTGATGCAGCAGCAACAATAGCAATAGCAACAATAACAGTTTTTCGCCACCATAGCAGGGTCCTTGCCCAGAATATGAGTGTGGTTTCGCCTGCATCACCTGCACACCCTACTGGGAACATGAAAACCAGTGGACTTTTTGAGCGCTTTCAACATTTCCGTCCTCCCACTTTTACAGGTACTTATAGACCCGAGGAGGCTGATTACTAACTAGATCACATCTCTAAGATGTTGAAGCTGCTACACTGCACTGAGGCAGAACAAGTTGAGCTAGTCACCTATATGTTCGAGAAGGAGGCTAGTTTATGGTGGGACAGCATCCTACGAATATCTCCCACAGGACACGTGTGGACTTGAGAGGCCTTTGAGATGCCCTTCCACGGGAAGTATTTCCCTCTCACGTACCGCGATGAAAAGGAGGGAGAGTTTCTTTGCCTCCGACAGGGAGGAATGACCGTGTCAGAGTACGAGAACGAATTTACAGAGCTAGCTAGATACGCTCCTTTGATACTAGCAGATGAACCGATGAAAATGTGGCATTTTTTAGATGGGCTGCGGCCCGATATCCACGCTAAGATGTGTTACGCTAACATTCCCAATTCCGTCGAGCTAGTCAACATGTCTCTACAAGCCGAACAAGATGGAGACGGAGTTTCTCGGACACGTATACCAATGGGCCCGAGGTGCCTCGTCCCGAATTACAGCACCGACCAGTCCTAGGTAAGAGGCCACATATAGACTCACCTCCTAGGCTCGTGGCTCTGCCGACCCAGTAAAGGGGAGTAAAACATTGGTGTACATATTACGACAAAGGCAGACACCTGACCCCTTCTGTTTTACCAAGATGAAAGATAATAGTATCACGCCACCTCAGAAGATCGACAGTCAACCGCCACGTGATATAGCGACTCCACCTCTATGATCTGCACCACCAGTGCAGCCACTTTACCGACCATCTGTACCCTGAAATAGGTTGCCTTAATGACCTATGGCAGTGCAACCAAACCATCCTCAACAAGCCCGTGTGCATGCACTTGCAGCTGAAGCACCTGAGTCAACAGCTACAACGCCTTTGACCTTTGAGGTCACTGCCTACATTTAAGGTACACTTGTATTCCTATTGGTAGACACTAAGTCTATTAAACCGATTCATATGAAAGAATAGGCCTAACAATGGATTAATATAATAACTATAAAATAATAATATGGTAACTAGAGGTGCTAAATATGACGTAAATAATAAAAGGGTTAAAACGGAAAATTTCTACAACTTCGAGTTGCCAATAGGCTGGTCATATCTTTTCATATTAAAGTTTAGTATGTTGTGTCTATTTAGGAATTATTTATAATCATACTAGGAATTATCCTGTGATTAAATTTGATTATACGTAAAGATATATATATATATAGTTGTTTTTGTTTAGAACCCTCGAGTAGGATTGAGTTTCATAGTTTAATACTCCGTAAGCTCATGTTAGATGTGGACTACAGTAAAATGTTATAAGTTTCTTATTTCCCTTGAAAATTCAAGGTTCATACCGCGTCGAGGAGATGTCCCTCTTCTTTCCTTTCTCGCGGCTTTATGTTGCTAGCATTCCAAACCTCTGAAATATTTTAGGACTCTCGACTCTTCTTTCCCTCCCGAGGTTAATGAAACCAAAGTGCAATATGCTCATAACCCCCTAGCCGTATGATCAAAATGGTGACATACAACTATAATTTTAGGAGATTGAAAACCTTCTAGTATAGTCTCTTGACTATAAGCACCATGGAAGAACTTATTGTTCACCAAGTTAAACATAGGTTAAACAAGAACTCTCGTTGAACAAGACCCAAAGGACAACCTTATAGACATGAGGCTTAAACCTCCTAATGAATTATAATACTCCTTAAATACTTAGGATGATCAGGTTTCAGAATTTCAGAACCATATCCCTATGAGGCATTTGCGGCTTAACTCAATTCTCAATCCTAGGTGATTACGAAAGGACTCACTGCTTTGACCGAGCAGAAGACGAGGATCCATCAGGATTAGGAAGGGATACAATGAGTTGTCTACCCTGGTCAGGCGGGCAATCGACGTATCGAATTTAAGCCCACCACAACTGTCTTTCCGTATTAGCCCGATCGTAAAGAGTAGATTATATCACCCTTAGGTAAACTTTAACATCCAACACTTAACACGATAATAATGATTTAGACATTTATCTTCAAACCTCAAAGGTAGAAACTTTTAAGGGGCGTAGACCAATATGAGCTAGGCTGATGTAGTTACTATATACCCTAACATGTATGTAGATCTTTACGTATTACCCTTAGGCAATTTCGGGGACGAAATTGTTCTTTAGGGAGGTAGATTGTAACATCTCGAAAAAATCCGTACAAAGACCCGAGTACCACCTCAGGCAGAAATCACTAAGGACCAAATCCTTTAGAAATTAGACAAAGATTAATTAAGTGTTTAACAAAATCACCTATCCAATTAGCTTGGACAACTTTCAATACGAACTGCAAGACCTAAAATCAGTAGGATAGCTGATGCTACGTTACCCTGAAGCTTAGGATCAATCTCTAAATCCAGTTGCTCTCGGGAGCACATTGAAACTCCGTATCGAACCTGGACCGCGCGTCGAGAGTCCAATAACTACGAAACTATATCGTTATGACCACCTCATTGGACTTGACAACTACCTTGGAAATCAAGTCCAGATAATATCCTGAAACGCACAACTTGAGCCCGGAGCGAAGTGTGTGAGAAACGCGAATATCTTTAGAAAATGAACTCAAACTTAACTGAATTGAGCCATTCGCTTGCAAGCCAAATCTAAGGATTCAGATTGTCAGAATCTAACCCAACTACACTCTCGGATCAGAAAAAATTTCCAACACACATCAGTGTACTTGTAGCCCTGATCGAGTACCGGTGACCGTTGAATTGAAACTGGTCCCCCGCAGTCGATCTGTAAATTCGATCGGACCAAAAACTTAACTCGACCTAGATCCAATATCAAGAGGCTTAAGTTCGACCGCATGTAAAAAAAAGGCCTCCAGATCAGCTCCGTTGGAGCGAAACGGCCAGTCTTTGGCTATAACCTAAGTATATCATGGCCCCGGGGCCATTCCCATCAGTTCTGGGCCTATATAAGCACCTTAAACCCCCTCTCTCTCATTCCATACAAATTTACAACCCTAGGAGAGAGAAGAGAAAGAAAAAAGAAGAAGAAAGTGAGGAGAAGAGAAAGAGTGTTGGAGTTTGTTCTTGGGATTCTTCCCTGCCACTCCATGTGCTTAACCATCGCTACCGTATCACTATTTCGGCGATTCCGACTCCATTCTTGGTTAAGGAATCTTAACCCTAATCTGTTTTAGACATCCAGATAGAGTAAAGGGGGGAATAACTAACCTATTCCATGTTATACGTTGTTATGGTGCCGTAGACAAAGACTTAGTGTTTAAACTGAGTTCGTTACGAGTTTACCGGCGAAAGGTGCGGACTAAAAACATTAAGTTATGGTTTTCAAGCCTTTCAATGTCAGTTAATGATTTATGACTGACTTGATTGCTATCACATGCTTAGATACGATGTTTCCCATGCTTTACATGTATATATAAACTATGTTGAATATAGTATATTCCATGTGTTTGTTGATATAATTAAATGAGTATGGAATTTGGATTCGTGCTTACCATGATTATTCATCGTGAATATATGGTTGTCATATATGTGACAACTCCTTGGTGAAAGGGTTTGTCCTAACACCTGTTATAACTAACATACGTCACGTATGTTGAAGTGTGTAGTCTAAGTGCTTGTAAAAATGTATGAATGAATATGAAATTTGGATCTGTGCTTGCCATGATTATTAACTATGAATATATGCTTGTTGTGTATGTGGCAACTCCTTTATAAAAGGGCTTGCCAGGATATATGTTATAACTAGTCTAATACAGGTATGTTGAAATGTGTAGTCTAAGTGTTTGATAAAATGCCTGAATGGGGAAATGCTTGTTGGAATGTATTTAATGAGGGTGTTGAGATAGGATTCTCAATCCCCTTCTCTATAATTACAGTTCCCTTTATGTAACCTATCTTACTACTATGTGTTGTACGGATGAAATGCATATGTAAGATAACATGTGTATTATGTGTTTGTTAATATGCTCAACTAAGATTTATATTTAGATTTAGTTGTCATATGATGTCATTGATTATCATTTGTAAATGCTATCGTTTGAAATGTTATTGGGGCTACGATATAGTCCAGACAATTGGTAATGATTCTCGAGTAGTGGCTGACGTCATTTCGTCACATAAGACACGTTCGATGAATCTGAGGCGTACGATAATTGTCGACAGTGGTACCATGTCGATTAATTCGGTGTACACTCGTACCAGTTGAACTTATCTAATGAGCCAATTGGCCTATTGTGTGTTTACCATGTATGGACATTACTATTTGAATCTAAGGTACCAACTTACCAATGTAAAGACCCGTTTAACCTTGGTACCATGATCCGCTAAGACTCATGAGCTGAGCATTGTCGAGCTGTCGGCTTACGCTGGGGCGACGAGCCTCCCCGTAGTGACCAGTGAGCAACCCAAACTCGTGAGCCGAATACGATGGTATGGGACACTATATTTAAGCTGTCGGCCTGCACTGGCGTAGCCTGGCTGTGGTCCCCATCGGGTCGGTGACGAGCCTTCGAAAATAGACTATCAGTTGGTAGGGCGTTGGTGGAGTGACCTCGATTATGAAATAGGCCTACCCTGGCGTAGCCTGGCTATGGTCCCCAGTCGAGTTGGTGACGAGCCTTCGAAAATAGACTGTCAATTGGTAGGACGTTTGTAGGGTGATCTCGAGTGTGAATTAAGCCTACGCTGACGATGACGAGCCTCTCGTAGCAACCTATGGTGTAAACTCGCAAACTTGCCTATCGTATGTGATTAACTAGGATTGACGACCCTAGATGGATCCTTATTTGGGTTAATGATATAAAGGGAGGTACCTTAGCTTCCCAATCCTGCTGTATGAAAGGGTCTAATAAGAATTCGGCAATCACGCTCATGCACCACATTACATGTGCCTTTGGCGTTGGTGTTGAGCACAGAGGAAGGGGTGCATGCCATGACCGTAAGAGGAAGATCGCAGAGGGAGTGCAGGCGAGGACATGCATCATTAATATATATCATGTTTGCATTAACCAGAGTACTTAGGGATGTTTGATTGTATTGCTTTATCATTACTGCTTGACTGAATTGATAACATGTTAACCTTTGCTTTATAGCTCCACTGAGTTGATCACTCACTCCCACGTTCTGGGACGGTGTTTTAAAACACCAACCAGACTCTGTTGTAGTTACAGATGATGGCGAAGCTGGCAAAGCAAAGCCTAACTTTTATGATGATGAGAAGTTCTCCTATATGCAACTTTCAGGCGGGTCTATGTAGATCATATTCTAATCGACGGGGTTACAAGAATGCTGATTAGTTGCCATTACACCTTTTTATTTATATTTTTGAACTCACATGTATATATATTTTGTCCATTTTGGGAGTACACATGTGCATACTTAACCTGGTAACATGTTCACACTCTAGAGACCCACATCATTTTATATATTTTATGTATCTATCACAGTCTTCCGTTTGCTTAAATCTAACTGTCTCTAAAGTATGATATGCTGATTTGGTATAATCCTACTCATGTTTAAGGCACTAATACAGACAACATCTAATCATCATTATCTATGTTGCATAAGTGATATGCTGGAACTCGGGAGTTGGGCTCCTGCTCGACCCCCGATTTTCAAGGCATTACAAGTTGGTATCAAAGCATGATTTGGATTAAATTGGACTTGGGTTATGGTAACATGATGCACACTGACGTACTTTAACTTAGGAGGGAGAGATGAAACTTAGAAACGATCGTAGGATTCCAAGTTTCACTAACAAGCGAAACTGACCGTTGAAACAGGACCCGTATACATCTATGATCATGTAATGTGATCCCAGTTCCTTTCTAGTCCGTCAATCGATGGGTTTAGATGAAGATTTAACCGGTCCCACACTCACACAACCCAAAACAAGTGAATACATGCGAGATGGGACCCGAAACGATTCAAAATAGAGTCGAGGGCCAAATCGGTCCAATTCGGGGGACCCAAAGTGGACCTCGCATGTTTTTGGCACCCCCCGGGGGGGATGGATGACATCACTAAGGGGGCGAGCCATCGCCGGGGAGTCCAGGGACCGGCGATGGCATCGCCGGATCTGCGAGGCCTCGCAAGTCGGGCGAATCGGGCCGGCATGGGCCGGGCAGGCCAACGCCTGTGGGACGCCTGTGGGGCCCACAGAATCATGTGGGGACCCCTATAACCCCTCCATTTGCTCCCCTCTTACATACCTCCAGGCTTTCCTTTTCCTCTACAAATCCCTTTTTCCCCTCTCAAATCACCCCTCAAATCTCATCTTCTTCCCTTTTCTTGCACCACCTCCACTATTCTCTCAAATCCATCTTCCATAACTACCTATCTCCCTTAATCCCTCTCATTTGAGTACACAAATACCCCTTTGTGTCTCAAAATCTCAAAGTCCAACAACCCATCCTACCCCACCACCTTCATTCACTTCGATGGCTCTTTTTTAGCTTGTGACAACGATCTTCTCCATTTCCACACTTCTTTCTCTCATGGGGAAGAAGAGGGCTTCCACGGATGAGGCTGGGCCTAGCCGCCCTACTCGTCCAAGGAGAAAATCAGGCACTGCTGCAAGTGCAAGCATGGACCAAAACTTCCGTGACCCTAAACGGGTTTCAATGGTAGACGATCATCCTCCACTGATTTTTGTAGTGTGGTCCACTTGATAGACTGATCTATCTTACTTTTTTTATCACAAGCCTTAAGACAAGCTCGCAAGGTGGATGGACGGTTTGGATACAACAGATGCATCAGGGGTGGGTCCCACCATCCAGGGTGCTAGACTGTGTGATAAGACGTGCAGGGACAGTGTGGATATAATACATATCTCAGGTGGGATCCCCACAGATGGATGGTATGGATGAATCATATCCATCAGTGGGGCCCACGTCCAATGGACGGATAGGATATAAAATGCATACATTTGGTGGGTCCACAAGTGTGGCCCACTAGCTGTATCAGCTGATAAAAGGGGTCCCTTAACATACGGTCGTCCTATGGCTGGACAGCCTGGATGGCCCATCAGCAAGGTGGGCCGGAGATCTAGCCAAACTGGATGAACGGTTTTGATATAACATGTCAAGGCGGAGCCCACCGTCCACATACTGGACGGTGTGGATCAACATATACATCAAGATCAGGGCCGCAGTACTTGCTGCGTCAAACAACAGTTATATAACCTGTGGGGTCCACAACTGGATGGTTTGGATGTAACACATACATCATGCGGGATCCACACAGCTTGTTGACATCAGGACAGCAGCTATATGCTACTGGGCTGCAACCCAACAGCCCAACAGATGGACAACTTGGATCAACGGATACATCATGGTCGAGTCTCACCATCCCAACAAATAGACGCTGAGGATATACAATACATTCTTCAAGGGGACCCACCGTTCCTAGCAGTTGGACGTGTGGACTGCCACATGTGCAGATGGGTCCCACGTCCAAGGCCTGCTGGACGGTGGCATAGGTAAAACACATCTATCATGGTCGGTCTACGTGGTGGCCCACCATCGTTAGATCAAGCTGACATTTGTGTTCTCCCTCGTTCAGGCCGGTCAGTAAGGTGGGCCGCTGCTGCTGGACAGTGGGCAGCCCACTGCTAGATAGCGGGAACTTACAACGCACATATCAAGGTGGGTCCACGAGGTGGCCCACCAAGATTTTGGATCAGCCCATCAAACCAAGTAAAAAGAGAGAGAGAGAGGTGTGATGGAGGGACCCCGCCACTACGGGCCCCTCTAGGATTTACAACATATACATCAAAATGGGTCCCATCACAAGTGGGCCCTCAAATGAAAATCAACGGTGGATATCCTAAAATCACCCACCTATATCACTCCTTCTTTAGCTCCTTAGACTCCTTGGCTCCTAAGCTAGCTCTTTAAGGGTGGATGAAGAAGGTTGGATGGTGGAGATGAGAGTTGTTGGGGTAAGGAAGTGGGCCACACTTCGCTCTTTCTCTATGGGAATTGCTTGACCTGTTGCTCTCCTTGGGAGCTTGAGAGTGAAGAAAGAAAATGAGAGAGAGAGAGAGAGAAGTGATGGGATGAAAAGGGATGGAGTGATGGGTGATGGGTGTAAGGAAGTAATGGGTGGAGAGAGAGAGAGAGAGTTGACTTTGGATGAGAGAGGTATGGGTTGTCATGCCTTGTTGGTAAGAGAGGGATGGGTGTTGATGGGATATGTACTTGACTTGTACATTGATTAATTGATTTAATATTTGGTAGAGATTCTCTCGGAATTCGCAATGCGTGACGTTTCTTTGGAATATACGTGAGCCCACAACTCCTAGCCTGAGTATCACATCGATGGGCGAGACGCGGCGTTGGAACCGCGCGACAGCGCGGTCGCTAGGGTACAAGTATCAGGTCGAGCCGACTCTGATATATGCAAGCTACTCACTAAACGGCGGGCCTTCCACCTCTCATCATCAACAAGATAGGTGACAAAACGAGATAGCGCAATAAAATGTGCCTCATACCGAGACACCGACATATCACCCTGCATCAGGGTCTCAAACTCCAAAGCCCTCTGCTCACGAATATGCTATGGGAAGAACTTTTGGTCAAAACGAACCATGAAATCCTCCTACACCCAAACAAAATCTGGCTCGGCCATCTGGGAAATTAAAGTCCACTAATGTCGCACCTCGCCCTAGAGAAGGAAGACGGCCAAGGGAACCCTCTGCTAATGTCGAAGATCTTCTCTCCATAACTTTGCGACGGAAGGGTCTGGCTCACCCCTGAACCGTGGGGGATCATGCAGCCTAAAGTCACAAAGTAGCGCGCTCGCTCGTAACTGCTCTGTCTGCTTAGGGGTCTCAGGAACGGGCTAATGGTTCTGTCCCTAGAGAACAACAGTGATAACCTGCATCATCTGCTGGAAATGTTCGGCTCCAACTAGGATCGTAAGATAAGCGGGGGCAGCACTGGCCTCTGGCAGAGGCACAAGTGTGGCGGGAGCCTCGGGAATAGGTATGGTAGTCTCAGGTGGGGGAAC
Source organism: Magnolia changhungtana (assembly GCA_030180095.1). NCBI lineage: Eukaryota > Viridiplantae > Streptophyta > Magnoliopsida > Magnoliales > Magnoliaceae > Magnolia > Magnolia changhungtana. The sequence goes on from JASAUF010000662.1 coordinate 4,606,800, forward strand.
AAGTGCCACTGGGGGTGGAATCACAACCTCAGGAACAGGGTCCTCAATAGCTGGAGTGGGATGCACTCGGGTCGATCGGGTAGCTCGAGCATCACGGGTGCCTCTATCTCTCGTGCCTCAACCACAACTGCCTCGCGTAGGCGGCATCGTCTACAGAAAGAATAACGCGTCCACGGCTGATGGACATCAGAAAACCAAATCGAAAGAGCACACATTCGGGACACTACTTGTCTTAAGCCCGTAGCAGATATGTGATGTTGTCCTGAGTTATTACGTAGGTTACTTGTTATGCTCTGATACTAACAACTGCCACGCCATAGACTTGGTGACTGGACTCACAAGAATCCTGATAGCCGATTTCGATGTCGACATCCTCCGTAGTACCCCATTCTCAGCTCCTGGCACCCATTCACCAGGTCCCGATCCTGGGATCCCACAAGGAGGATTTCTATGACATAAATCTGATCCATAAAGAGCATACTCAAGATAATAACATAATAACCATGAATGATAACTACAAGAACAACATTACAAAATCCACTAAGAATTTAAACTTTATATAAGGTACATGGCTCAAAAAGGGAAAATACAAGATCTGAAATAAGAACAACTCCAAAAGGTCCACGACACGCTCCTCACTCCTCTTCAGCTACAACTGCTGCCTAGAATCTCCTGCACGCATCAATCGTGCATAAGCTTATAGAAAGCTTAGAGGGCGATGTAAGTGTGTGTAATACCAGTGCCGGGAAGGTAATATCAGAAAATGCGGAAATGCGACATGAACCATGAATACCATTAATGCCAATAACCATACCAAGGCTATGTTATACCAAGCATGAATGTCATAAGCCATACCAAGGCTATGCAATGCAACACATGAGTACTAGGTGCCATATCAAGGCGATGCACAAGAGGCCTACATAGCCTATGCCAATGCAAGGTGCAATGCAATCAATGCAAGTCCTCACATCAAGTCTACATATTAATATAATTCCACTGTAGGGAATCCACCGGGGTCAAATACAATACCTGCCGACTGTTGCTCTCCAAGTCGCACAGTCTAGCGAGCATAAGAGACCTCACTACCCGCCTGTGGACAACCAATCACTAACAAGGCTCGACGGAGCGGACCCATTCATGCATTGGTCAAACTCAGCCTAGCTATTGCCCCCTCACTCAGGCGTGTAAGGCCACACCCCATCTCAACCAACCGTGCTACAGTGGGAGTCACGGCCTAATGGTATAAGGCACTCAGGTGCTCATATTTTCCACTTGGTCTTGGCATTGAGGCGTCTCCTGGTACCATGAAGGTTTAGGGGCTTTCACCCAAGGACATCTTAAGTGCCCTAAATGCTCAAGTAACATTTCTAATGTCCAATTCCAGCCATCCATGATATGCTTATAGAGGTTACGACCTTGATGAAGCAAGGGCGAATATCCACATGTTATGTAATGCCAGATGTATAAACCACACAAATCAACCATGCATCAGTCTTAAGCATCCTATGTGCTCAAGAGGGGCAACTCCATCCCTTAGAGAATACCATAATATCCTGCCCAATGACATAACCATGACCAATCATAATCTTAACCAAGCACACATATGATGCATGTGGCAAAGGGTCATGAAAATAAGCAAGTATGTCATGCGGTAATGTTGAACTCTTCTCCTAACCAAGTAGGGTCTAGGTACTTAGACAAATTTTCATAAGGAACACAACCTCTAGTGGGGGTCCAATAGCCTGGGGTAGCCCACAAGACTAAGATAGATAATGACATGGGCTTAAATGATAAGAATGAGCCTAGCAAAGGGTCTATGGTGGACATTTAACCACTCATAGATGCAAGTGGGCCTAACAAGAGCCTGGAAGGGTAGACAAATGTGTACATCCAACCACCATTTGTCCTAAGGAGGCAGCCCAATAACAACCTATCAAGAAGCAAGGACCGTGGCCCAAGTACAACCATACAAAAGAAATGGGCAGCTATGTACATATAATCACATCACATGATGGGCCTTAAATAAACAGCCTAAGGCCTACATACAAACACATGGGTCCAAAGGGCAATACATGGCCCAAAAACATGCCACAACATGGGTCCAAAGAGGAGGTTATGGCCCAAGGATAATACCACCAAAATTCATGCATTATGTTGGACTTAGCAGGCAGCCCAAAAGTCCAAACACATAGGCAAGAATCATGTCCAAGTTGGGCCTAAATGGGTCTTACACATTAGCCCAAAAACTAGTTAATTAAATGGGCAACCAAGGGCCCAACCACCTCTACATTCCAACCCACTAGTCCAGCACAATACAATGGTGGAAACAACCCATGAATTCACTGGGCCAAGCTAAGACGTTCCAGCCCATTTGGGCCTACAAGATGTCCTAAAAATCTAGTTAAACATAGGTTCTTATAACTCAACCAAAGTGGGCCTTCAATAGCATTAATTAAGCCCAAAATTCTGAGAAATAACGGCATAAAATATTTCCACAAATCTCTCAATATGGTGGGCCCCACACCCTTAATATTTCAGCCAAAACAATGCACTTTTATAAGGCAACAAGCTGGATTTTCAGCCCACCAACTTTCTGGGCCTGTTAAGGTCCAGAATATGTAAAATCAAGTGAATAAAATTCTCAGGGTGACCAGCAACATACACAAGGGGTCCCACCACATGGGGAGTGAGTATTCAACACATAAATCAAGTCGGCCTTACTGCTGGACTGAAAGTCCAGTAGTCAGCCCATAGCAGTGGGCATCCCAACCAAGTGGGCAGTCCAATGGCCTGGACGGCTGCCCAAAATAAACTCAAGGTGGGCCCCACCATGGATGCCCCTCCAAGGGTGGGCCACGTACAATTGGGCCACACCAGATGGGTGGAAGGGTGGATAAAACATTACATCATGGTGGGCCAAATGAAGGTGGGACAGCCAGCCCATGCTGGACGTCAACTACCATGGGACGTCCAACATGGCTGCTGGTCAGCCATGTCCCCCAAATTCTGGTGGTCCAAATGGTCCCCAATTATATATGATGGGTCCCAACAAGGTGGGCCACAATGGAGGGAACTTTTGAGGTCATTAGACATGCCAAATAAATTTTATAATTTATGGACAACAAGGTGTTTCTGAAAAATCTGTTTGCTAAAATTGTTGTTGTCCCCATCTTTGGCACCTCATGGGATGGGCTTAGGCCTGCCAAACCAAGGGAAAAATAGGTCGATTTGATACTCCCATGTATGGACAGCAAGTGGGGTCCACTGGAGTAGCCCACTTTCCCCAAAATTAAGGTGTAATAGGTCCATTTCTAACATGCAACCCTGCTGGACTGTCCAGAAATTTCTGGACGTCCAGCCCTCTTTGGCCCATCCCATAGGTCTCAGTCAGTGGATAGAGGGTGTGGGCTCCATCCTAAATCAAGGTGGGGTCCACACCTCAGAAAACCCCCAAAGAAATCAGGGAGAACAGTTCTACAAACTGGCCTAAAATAATGCCCAAAAACTATGTAGCAAATGGGCCTGAAATATGAACAGTAACATATGCTATCCATTTTCAGCCCATAGAAAAATATCCAACGGGATTTATGCCCAAATAATACAAATGGGGTCCATCTAGATGTACCATAAAAATTTCAGATCCTTGTCCTTGCAAAAATCCCTAAAAAAATCAAGGTTTAGGGGCCATCCAACCCATGCATGTCAAGGTGGGCCTGGACGTCCCCAAAAATTCTGATGGATCTGGGATTTTCTGATCACATCAGTGGGCCACCAACATCAGTATCAAAAGAGGAAGAAATAGAGAGAAAAAGAGGGAGAGAGAGAGAGAGAGATCACGGCCAAAGGGGAGGGTTCCGATACTATGAACCGTCCACCAACACATCCACACCACACATCTACATAGATCATGCATGCATGTAATCTATACAAATCCAAGAAATTCTGAGGTGGGGATGCCATCCCCACCATGCATCTCAGGTCTAAATGACCTAAATAATCTATATTCAAAGAGGAAATCCATCATGGTGGGTCCATGGAGAATGGCCCACCATGGAAACGTGCATGCATGTAGTGGGCCTTTGGCCTCACTTCATGGAGCCATGTTGGACCTCCACCATTGATTGGTGGGTCCTACATACTCCCAAGTATGATAAAAAAGAGATGTAAAAGAAAAAAAAAAAAAAAAAAAAAGAGAAGCTTTAATAAGTAACACCCATCTTTAAGATCTAGCCTCTCCTTCAAGGTACTAGCTCCAAAGCTCCAAGGGTGGTGTTCTAATGAAGGAGATGGTGTGAAGATGGTGGGATTGAGAGAGAGATGAAGGAGAAGTTGCTAGAAAAATGGAGTGGTGGACGTTTCCACCATGCAAGAGAGGGAGAAGGAGAGAAATGAGAGAGAAGGGAGAGAGAGGAGAGGTAGTAGGGAGGTAATGATTTGTTTCTTGGGAGAGTGGGTTGCTTGGGAAGAGGGATTGCATAGATAAGAGAAAAATCTAATGATGGGTTCTAGGAAAGAGAAAAGAAACTCATGATGAGTTGTAGAGAAAAGAGGCAATCATGACTAGGCTAGGAGTAGCTATCATAGAAGGATGTGCTCTAAGTGGGGCCCACATGGGGAAACGTGCTCATAGGTCTAGGTGGGTCCCACATGCATGATCAATGAAAAAAATGGTGCGGGCTACATCTTATGATGTACACATCGAATGGATGCACGAGACATGGCATTGGAACCGCAGCATCAATGTGGTCGCAACGGCATAGGTTTCGAGTCGATCCAGGTTGGGTTTACATGATGTGATTTAAGGATGACCGCAAATAGAATCTACAGGTCGCGGGTCACCGGAATTTAACTGGTAGGACCGCGGGACCAAGAGAAACAAAACGAATACTCAGGCTAGGGTCTTATAGATACGGGTCTTACAACACATGTTATCATATGCACATACACAATTAATGAAAAGCAACTTAAGCATACAGTCCCTAAACACTCTTGTTAATGCACATGCATAGTATTATGATATGATGCATGCCCTCGTCATCCAACACTCCCTTAAGCGACTCCATCTATACGTTCGCATATGACCAACACTCCCTCAATGCGACCTAGACTGCCGAGTCACCAACCTATGCTAATGTAATGCTATGAATGTTGATGTTATTGAGTATTTAATTAAGTTCGTTCATCCAACAAGATTGGGGAAGCTGAAACACCTCCATTTAATGAATAGCCTTATCCATATCACTTGGCCTAGGGCGGCCGTAGTGGCTCTAAGCCTGCAATCCATGATCCAAATTTAGGTATCATCCATTTATCTCAAGAATTAAAAATTCTAAAGGTAAGACATGATACCCAAAGGAATGAGGATCAACTCAGTATGGGTCGTCATCTAAACACCGAGTATGATTACTCAGTTCCGAGGTGCGGGCTTGTCACATTACTAAATCACCATAAGCAAAAGGGCTCGTCACCCAATTCCATTCATGCCCGGGTCATTTGAATGGTACTCTAGCATAGAACCATCGGTCGGGTAATTTGACGAAGGCCGTTGCAATAAGGATCTATCACTCCTGTGCTCGCTAGTCACTATGGGGAGGCTCCTCACCCTAGCGTAGGCCGACAACACCGACACAATGTCCCATAATACCATGCCCGGCTCCCGAGACTTGGGGATCGTATCACCAACAGTTAATAGTAAGCATCTCAAACGTATGGGGTGCTTCAGATTCAGGAAGGCATGATCATACATGGTGAACACAAACGGTTGGTCGGATGGTAGGATAATTCGGTTGACTCGGATAAACTCTGGCATAACCGGCATTGGGTACTAGCTTCCCGTGTAGTCTGACAACTGCTGGTTATCCATGTTCGGCCTAGATCAATCAGACTTATATAGGGTGGCCAACCCAATTAGGGCTACCCTCGTAAATTTATGATTTTTCAACCAACCTGATTAACTAAATAGCCACAGTCAATCATTAACACTAATAAATCAACATGCATCTATAGGAATGAATACAAGCAACAAATCAGGAATTTGTACTCTATTGGACATTTTATCGAACATGCAAGCCGTGGTAAAACTAACCTAGCAATTCATGTGAGGTAAGGCATATTTTGGGTATAGGCGTGTGAGTAATAGGAAGCATGAGCAACAAATTTTGTAATTTTAACTTATTCTATCATCTAATTGAACGTTCGAGCTACATTACATATGATTAACAATTTATGGGTGGCGAAGAGCCATACGTGCACGCATTGGTTAACATGCAATCATCTATTCACTACACAAATCATTAATCGTGACATATGGTTCGATAAACGGCAACCTAGGGATAATGGTCCACACCTAAAAGCTATTCATCAATTTTTGGTGCCACTCCTAAGGTTGGGATTCGTAGGGTAGCGCGCTGGTGCCCTGCATTAGTAAAATTTGCTTGTAAAGGGCGCATGCAATCGGCCTATAAGGCTCACATCACAAAGAGGACCCGATAGTTACCTCTTTTTTACCATCAGGCTGTCCCTTATGGCATGGCGCTGTCGTAAGCTCCATTGTGGCTAGCAATGGTGGACAAATATCCCTCACAAGCTCCCCCAAAATCTCTCTTCGCCACTTTATACTCTCTCTCTCTCTCTCCCTTTTGTAACTAAATTTTCGTATGGGAGTATGGGAGATAATTTTTGGGCTTTTATAGTCTCAGATTTTATGTCGAATTGGCCCTTAGGGCCGCTTTTCCATTATACTTGCCCATAAGGGGCCTAATTTCGATTTACAATGTCCTTCCGAGGGCCCACTAGCTCATTTGTGTCAGGGGAAAGGTGTTCCACTATAGGATCTAGGGTTTATCAGAATTGGGTGGCAATCGGACACTTCGATCAACCATAGGGGCCCCACTTACGATGGACGGCCATCGGTGATCAATCGGGGCCAAAGTCATATGGGTATGAGCAGGGAAATATCCTGAACTCATGCCTTGAATTTGGTTACGATCTAACGGTCGAAAATTCATAATTTTGTGAAATAGCGGAAGGTCTATTTCACTTAAGTTTTCAAATTTCAACACAGGGTATTCGCGTATTTCAAGCACTTTATTTATGGCCCAAGTTGAGTAGTTTTGAGCACTTTCTTGGTTCGCCATCCACGATGGACGTCAAGCCCAATGAGACAGACATTATTCTATAATTTTGGAACTAATGGCCCACTAACGAGTGGTTTAGAGCTTGTTTGAATAATCAGGGCATTTTTCGAATGAATTGGGTATAGAGATTTCTTAGGCGCAGTTGTTAGAGTCTAGATTAACTAAGTTCACAATGTGGTTTATTTAAAATTAGCGAAAATGGTGATTCGGTCATGATCACTCTAGATCATTGGTTCTTAAGTTAAATGAGTGACTAGATTTATTTGGTTTATTAATCAACATCCAACCCATAATTGTCTCGGCTTTAGGTAGGTCTTTTTTTTATTATAGTTATCTCAATTGGTCAATGATAGGTTGGCTAGATTTAGGCCCTATGTGAACAAATCATGGGGATGTTTAAGTGATTGGTCAGATTCGTTGGCTTTCTACGGTTGATTAATCTTATTTGTGCGGTTCTTTATTGGTACCACCCACTTATAGGCTCACTTCGAGCATTAAAGGTCAGTAAGTGATGACATAGGCTAATTATATATATATTTTTTTTAAAAGAATTTTTGGCAATCCAAAATGACAAAAATTGAGGATGTTACAAGACACCTGAAGCTGAAGTCCATCAACTCCTAACAACACCTATAAATACACCTTCTTCTTCTAAGAAAATGTATGCATAACTATCTTGATTCTACTACACCAACTGTAAGTCCGTGCTTCTGACTTAGGCATTAAAGGGTCCCCGGCCATAACCGCCACCCCTAGTGTCTCCTTGTTCTCCATTAATTTGCAAGTACCCAATGGCTCACAGGATGTGGTACAAGATCGACCAGATTTGAGTAACAACATTCTATATTAGAAAATGTGACCTAAAGGAGTAACCGAAAACTTTGTATTATTTTTCTTTTTTGTACTTTCATCGAAAAAATCCTTTTCTACCTTTTCATTTTGTTTTCATTTTATCCTATATAGTTTAGACATCTGAATCTTAGTATTTTACTAGAATTTCCTTGAATCCCATTTGAAAGCGTACAACCTGATAAAGTAGATATCATGTTTGACACGGGCGGTAAAGGGTAATAACCTCTTCCTTTACCATAAATGTGGTCCTTACCCAAAATCTACGACGTAGATCTATCCCAGAGTTGCTATAATTGGGAATTCTACAGCTTTCCCAATCTTTAGGTGATTCCACATATTCTAGCCAACCGTAAATTTTGGTGCCTTCATTTTAGCTACTGGCAACTCTGATCAATACATGGACACAGGTATGTTGCATGAGGTTTACGAATGATATACATATAATTATTAAGCTTCTCTTCTTAACCCCTCCGCGAGGTTCGGGTATGGAGGTCTTAACTATAGGTTTCATTGGGTCTGGATAGACTTCGGATCTAGGCCTTTATATGCTACTGCCCGTATCAACCAAGCATTTAAGAAATTATACCCTCTCTTCTCAACCCTTGTGCAAGGTTCAGGTATGGAGGTCTTAGCTATGGTTTCACTGGATCTAGATAGACTTTAGATCTTGGCATTCATATGCTATCACTTGTATCAACCGAGCATACAATATGCTTGGTTTACATAAGATGTATGCTCTATGCAAACTCTAGTTCTATATTCATCACCACACATGCATGCACACATACACATCCACTGTTCAACTCATGCAACCATCAGATGATCCGACTTCGGACACCTAGTGGGGCGACCGAGGGGACAATCACCTGCCAGAGTCCACAGAATGGTGACTTTGCTAGGGAACCAACCATTAGCCAAGTCCAGACTTGAAATGCCAGAATGCACACTTTTAGGGGATTATTTTAACATACAGTCTTTACTAGTATTCTAGTATTCTAGCATTCCAGTTCCATACTAGTCCATTTACTTTCTAGCAATCATCTAGCATTCCAGTTCCATACTAGTCCATATACTTTCTAGCAGCTATTCAGCATTCCAATTCTAAACTAGTCCATTTATTTTCTAGTAATCATCCAACATTCCAGTTCTGTACATGTCTATTTACTTTCTAGCAATCATCCCATCTGTTGTCCTTGGTTGTCTTTCGTACTTGCCTAAGGCTGTTGTGGTTGTAGCTCAATCAGTTCATTTTGAAGTTCCTGTTCACAAAACAATAAAAATAAAACAAGAAAAACAGATTTTTCCGAAGACTAGTTGTTTATACAAAGACAGGCTGATTCAAGCGCATACGCTACTTCTATAAGACTCCGCAAAGACAGTATTACCTCAATAGATCAACCAATCACAATACTATAGCATCGCTCACTCTCAAACACGAGCTACAACGCGGAACTGCATGCTGAAGTGGGGATCCTTTCAATTCTTTCATTTACGCTATTTATGCTAGTCATACTTTACCTCCTAATCCTAATATTATTGGGTCAAATATGAAATGGCTAGCCGATTCTCTCAATATGCCTTGGCTTATGCTCGGGGACTTATTCGAGCTTTTGTCCCAAAGAGAGATGGAGGTCCTCCGATCTTTAGGTCTAGGCTTTCTTTCCGCTTATCTTTAGTCTAAGGCTTACGAAGGTGGGGGCGCCATTACGGAGCAACCGAGGGAGAGGATAAGTCCAATGCGTATGAAATGAGGGGAGATAGTTTCGCGATGGAACTGTCTTGAGCCGGCGGGGTGGCACAGCATGGGATGTGCCTTAGTTGAGTCTCTCGGACGGAAAAAGGAATCAAAGGATTCCGTTCCATTTCCTTTGTTAAGGACAAGAGGCCGTAGCCCGATCTCAACAGGTTACCAGACGCGTGACTGAGTTCTCGGTTTTGGCAGTTCCACTTTTGGGCATTGGTTCACGACTGCGCTTTCAAAGGTAGTTCTGAAGGGCACCTGTTCATCCTGATCCTATACCTCCAAAGCCTGTTTCAGATCCGCCGCCGCGTACATACGATCCTAATGCTCGCTGTGATTATCACATGGGAAGCCCAGGGCACTGGACTGACAGATGCTACAACTTGAGGCATAGGATTCAGGATCTTCGTGATCAACCACAATTGCAGGGACTAAGGGAGTTCAAAGTCGAGCTTTAGATAGGAAGCCCAGCTTAAAACAAGAAACAAGCCCAATGTTATTAAAAATCCACTCCCGGCGCATGAAAGCAACACTGGGGCAGGATCGTCCACCAATGAAATCGACCACAAAAGAGTTCGATCCATCCCAGTTAATTACAACCCCCGGGGCCAAGGTCCGTCTGAATCTTGGAGAGGAAGATAATGCCGTATCAGTCTGTATGACATCCTTGTACCTCAAGAAATATCGGTTCGAACCACAGTTCAACTTAACTCCCGATGATGTTCTTCAAGGAATCAAGGAAAAATGGCTCCGGCCAGTGGCACCAGAGGATTTGCCTCTGATTGCTTATCACGATGACGGCACACCCGTTTACCAAGAAATAGTCAATCTCGAGACTCTCGCTCCCTACTTAGGGGCATTATAAAGCCCACCAGATGGGAACAACGTATTATTGCACGAGCTCCCAATGGAAAACCTTTCCAAGACAAGAAGGCACTTGGCAGACTTGTCACGTCAAGTGGGAAGGTTGTTTTTGTGACATATGTCACCCCCGGGAACACATATTTCGTAATCAATTTTGGGATAAGCCAAAAAAGAGAAGAAAGAGGAGAACTAAAAGGAGGAATAAACAAGCCAAAACAGAAGATCAGCCTATGGATCCATCAGAAGACTGGGATTGGGATCTTTGCGAAGGAATCCAATCCTTAACGCTGAATGAGGACCCCGCAGAGTCTTCTCAGAAAGAAGACCCATCCCGACCCATCACTCCTCCCGGAATGAAAGTCCGTCTGAATACTAAAAAGGGGACAAAAATAGCTGACGTTAATCTGGTTAGCTCGTTACCAGCGGCCCTGTCGCGTTACTTATGCAGATGTGCTTCCCAAGATCGAAAAGGGATTGCTGTTCGCTGCTTATCCACGCGACTTCCCTATCATTGCATATCATCTCGATGGGACTCCGATCTATCAAGATGTCTTCACCAAAGCCGCTCTCACACCGCTCTTCGAAAAAGGAGTCCTTGTACCTGCAACAGAAAGTGCGTTCCCCATCATAGCCTATAAGCTCGACGGGACGCCATACTACCCTACCAAGATGAGAGTGATGATCTCCCCAAAAGCAAAAAGAAGAAGAAGAAGTCCAGCCAACAGATGCTAAAAGAAAGATATGAAGCAGGAGACCGGCCTCTTAGGTGAACACTCAGGGAAGTTTGACTATTACGTCCAATACTCGAAGCCCCCTGAGCCTGATCCTGCATTGATCCCACCGCTTCCTTCCTGGGATGACTATCCCCCTGTACCAACATATACCCCGGGACCCATAACGGGTTCGCTGGAAGAAACTGTGGAAAACACAGGATGCTGCTTCATACCTCCTCAAGAGACTCTACCGATCTTGGAAGCTAATGACTTCGATCAGATATACCAGAATCCGGAGGAGCAAGATCGTGCTGAAAGGGAGATAGTCAAGAAGGAAATTGATGAGTGGATGAATGAAGTTTACCCTAATGTGGCTGACAAGCTACTTTATGGGAACTTTAACCAGGACTTTCACGGGATGGATGCACGCACCTACGTTGAGAAGCACAGGGATCAACAAGGGAAATTTGACCCTTATCAGCTCATTACTTCCCCAGGAGCTAGGGTGCGAATCAGAATCAAGGAAGAAAGAAATGAAGAGGAAGTAGATTACAGCTACCCTAGCTCGACTCCTCCCCGAGGAAGAAGAGCAGGTTCCGAAGAAGCAACATCAACCGACCGGTCCGAGTTGACACATATGATGAGGGAGTTAGAGCAGCTCAAAGGACAAATGAAGATGATGGTGCAACTAATGACAGCTATGGTATCCTCCAGGGGAATAGAGCCCACCAAACTCCTCCCTCAAGTCCAGCAGCACAAAGAAGAAATGGACAAGCAGGTCAAAAAGAAGAGGGAATTCGATCCCCTCCCAATTCTGCCATCTCGTCTACTTCCAGAATTGATTGCATCAAAACTGGCCCATGCCTCCTAAACCGGTGAATCCTCAGGCTCCGGGATTCAATCCAGATGCAAGATGTGAATATCATATGGGAGGTATAGGTCATTGGACCTATGATTGCTACCATCATAGGCATCGGATCCAAGATCTTCTGGACCATCAGTTGTTGAGTTTCTATTGGCGAGGGAGGAATGCGTATTACGCTTTGAAGAATCCATGCCCTTCATTGCAGGATGAATCAGAGAGTAGTAGTCTATGCAAGAAGAGAAAGACGTCCCAGATACAACCACCCATCTCACTCAAAGATAGGCTCGTTTGGCCTAAGGTGAAAGACGAGGATTGCACAGAGATTAACATGATATGCCCTCCGATCCGGCCTCAACACAGGAATAGCCCTGATCTGCACAACGTTATCTCCCAGATCGTTCAGAATGCACCAAATAGGCCTACGGTGGTTTCCTACCAAGGATCGGCCCCTCGATCCACCTACCTAGTACCAGTTCCATCACAACCACAACCGCAGCCCCTTGTCATCACCATTCCAAGCGCATCATTGACCGCACCAAAGGTTCCGCAAACCCTAACACTCAGACCCATCCCAAAACCGATGGTTATCACCTATCCACCCTCGAAGGGACCCATCACTATCAGCCTCCCTCAATTGGAACCTTACACGGGAAATCATGCTGTGCCTTGGAATTACGGCATCGAGGCTACTACCGAGGGAAAAGATCGAGCCTGAGGTACTTCTGAATGCCTTCAATTCGCTTGAGAAGCCGTCTCTTCTTCGTAAGTTCTCCCCAGACAAGACTCCTTGAAGGAGGCCAGAGTACTCTGCAGAGATTGATCCTGTTGTTCCCAGACCCGCCTGACTAAATTGCCGAAGTCTTCATGAGAGAACCAGGCAGCTTCCATTCTAAAAGGTCTTCGATTGGCAGGGAACTGCTTGAATAAAGGCTGTTCCACCCAACCCTCATCCAGTTTTTTTGAAAGGAGTCAAGTCAGGCTTTCTTCAACATCTGTACTGGATCTAACCCTTGATTTTGCTTGACTTTAGTTTTCAATAAGGCGCCCTACCCTATCGCTTTATGATAGACCACCTTACTCAAACTCAAATAGGGGGCATCTCGGGCATTGAGAGCAAGGAGACTGGAAAGGGCTGAGGTAAGGGATCGTGAGCCATAAGCAGCAAGCACAGTATTCCAGTAAAGGCCTTACTAATATAAAGGAGGAAAGGATTTTGATCAAGCTCACATTACTATAAGAGTGATTGATCGAGAAGGTTTGTTCACTGCACGCATTCATCAGGCTATGAGAGCTCGCTTTATGGTCCGGCGGAGCTTCGTCGGCTAATGAAATGATGACCTAACCACCTAATTAATGCTTACCTCAGGTATATAGCAACCACGTGCTAAAATGCCTGGCCTGAATTTGGCATTTGCAGCTCTCTTTCCTTGGGTGGTTTGCCTTGGTCTCGTGTTCAATATTCTGATCCCGCGGTTGCTTTTTTTTCATATACAGAATACAGCTCTTCTGGTTTTAGTCAACCCAACCCTTGAAGCACATGCAATTACACTCACTCGACCCAATCCTTTACGAAAGGTTTCGGATCTACTTGTTGGGGATCTGGTTCGTGCCCAAGCCAATGAAAGCTTTGATTCGTAATGAATGTGACTTTCATTGACCCACGAGGTTCGAGTCCAAGAAGCTATGTCGCCAGGAAGCAAGCCTGAACCCATACCAGCGTAAGCTCAGTCGCAAGTGAGGGAAACCAATAAAATAGCCGATATCTACTACCACAAACCAGTTTGAAGTCAAACCCTCTGAAATTTAAAATAAGGGAAGGGAGTGCCATAGAGAAAGAACCTGAGATGATCCGATGCCATGCCAAGAGTGAACCGAGGCGAGGCACTGAACCAATCCGATACCCGCTACGGGATTGAAAACATCACTCTATTTGCAACCAACCGTACTTTCTATTGCTTCTTCCTCGGCTGAGAAATACCAATTGGTCACTATAAAAGGCGGATAAGCCAATATTGGTTCCCTTTTAGAGGCAGAGTGCCAATAGGTCAGTCACTGAAGATGTTGCTTGCTCTCCCCTTACTTTCTTGCGAGCATCCTTCATTCCAGTGCATACTGGTCCCATTTACATTTTTGCTTGCATATACCGCACTTTATTTTCTGTCGTAATTAATGAGAAAATTTTTATAAAAAAAACACTTACGGGTGCACCACCTAGCATACATGTACTAGAATTCTATCCGAACTTACGCACTGACAACCATGTTGGTTCATGGAGACAATCGAAGATCTCTCCTAAAGTCTCTTAGGCAACCTACGATTGCTCTTTCAATATCTGACCTAGCACTTAGCATGAATAGGGTAGAAAACTTCATGACCTGCTTCCTTCAAAGCAGATCCACCTCGTCAGGCCAAAGCATGCCGACACATCTGTCAATCTCTCTAATCAGTCTGTTAATTTAAAGCTCGACTTTATATACATCCAATCAATTCTAGCATTCTCCCCTTAATCGGAACCAGCCTCATTTCAGTCATTCGCAACATGTACATTATAGTAGTCATCATCATCCCACTAGTGCGATTTCTTTTCATTTACAATCTCCCCTCTTAGTTCTGTAAGTGCTATTGTTGATAGCCCTTTTGTTGTCAAATTTATGGTGCTAAAGACACTGTTATGAAGCTTGCATATGTGAAGATCAAAGCGCTACTTAAGATCAACTGTGATGAATAAGCACTGCTCTCAAGTCAAGATCTCAAGATGCTTTCAAACTTCAAGAAGCTTTCAAGTTCAATTTCAAGCTTTCAAGAAGCTTTCAAGTTCAATCTCAAGATTTCAAGAAGCCTTCAAGTTCAATATCAAGACCTCAAGTTTAATCTCAAGATCTGAATATGCTTTCAAGTTTGAACTACATCAAGACTTCAAGCTTCACTACTTTCAAGGTCACTTGTCCTTAAGTTTCAATGTCCTTACTTCACTATTGAGGTTTGACTAACCATAGGTTGACCTTTAGAGTAGGTCACTTTGGATACATAATTTACATATTCTATATAAGTGAGTCTGGCCTATTCTATGACTAATCCTAGTCTCTGGTCGACTAGTCCTAACACTGCTTCGACCTATCTAAGGATTTTCTGGATCAGTCGTAAGTTTGTTGTAAAATTCGGATATTTTCTGTTAGGCTTCGACTAGTCCTAGGGACTGTTCGACCAGTTGTAGGAACAATGTCGACAGGTTCTTCGATCAGTCGTAGACCTTCGACTCAAACTACATCGATGATTTGTACTTAGCTTCAACCAGTCGTGTGTGACCTTCGACCAGTCGTGTGTGACCTTCGACCAATCGAAGGTGCCCTACGACCAGTCGTAAAACCGTCTTATCTTATCGCGCCTGAATTTTCAAATATCTATTGGATCTTCGACCAATCGTAGCGACTTAAGACCAGTCAAAGATGTGAATTATTCACACTATAAATAGAGCACAAATCTCAAAATAAAATAGACCATTCAAGCTAATTTAATTCCGCCTTCTGAGAGATAAATCTGTGCTTCATTTAAAGCTAAGTGTGCTTATTTAATGTTCTATTTCTTTAGCTTTGTTAATTGATTTGTTTCTTACATTCCAATCTAATTTATAAAGAGGAAGTTTTTATTTTCCTTTTACTGGAATCAAAATCAATTCAAGCTAGCCCATTTGTTTTAATTTAAAATCTATTAGAAATTAGAACCATTATAAAGTGAGTATTGGACATTGAACTTTGACATTCAAATCTCTACTCTGATTTGGTTCTTCTGGGCTGCTACAACAAAGAAGAAATTTAGGTATTTTACATTTATTGTAAATTCATTTATATTTGAGGTTAAGCCAAAAAAATCTCAAAGTTGTTGGTTATCTGAGGAGAGCCAAAAAACTCAGAAGTGAGAGTTTTTGAATTGTGTAAGCCCTTTAAAAAAGACACAATTGTAAAGGTTTTGGGTGAACCTGTGAAAACCTACTTAATAGTGAATGTTAATATCTCCTGTGTGAGGATATTAGGAGTGGAGTAGCATTCTGTGTGGCTGTTGTTGAACAGTTGGTGTACACATAGGCGAACCACTATAACTCCTTGTGTTGTGTGGAAGTGTGCTTTATTTTCCTATCTTTGATTATTCTTTCATGGAATGTATGTGGATATGAATGTTGTAATCATTTTAATTTCAAGCTCAGTGGGGAATGTTGTAATAGCTTAGATTTAAATTTCTGCAATTTATTTCAAGCTATTCCTTTATTTGTTTGAGCTTTAGTTTCTCTAAATTGTTCTAGTAAGGTTGCCCTGCCATTTCTATGGTGCATGGTTGTCCTTAGAACAATCAATATTTGAGATTGCATTATATTCCTCTGTTTAGCTTCAATTTGTTTATTCCTAGAAAGTTTGAGTTCTTGATACAAAGACCTTTCTAGAAATCAGGTTGTCCTATCATAAACTTTGGTTTTTGGTGTAAGGTTGTCCTTAGAACAATTTTTGTATCAATCTCTCAATACTTGTTTATTGAGATTGCTATTTAATTTCAGCATTACGAATTGATTTACTTTATTTGGGTATTTCTTTATTTAGATTCCGCTGTAATTATTTTAAATTTGGCATAGTCCTATTCACCCTCCCCCCCCCCCCCCCCCTTTAGGACATATAGCTTGGCCTTTTCAAGTGGTATCAAAGCCTAATAGCTCATTTTAATTGCTTTCTATTTGGATCTATTTCCTGAGCTAACAATCTAAGCTTTATATAAGATGTCAAATTTTGATAGTCTTTCAGTCACTAGGCCTCCACCTTTCGATGGCACAAATTATGCCTATTGGAAAGCCAGGATGAGGATCTTCCTCAAATCCATGGATGAAAGTGTGTGGTTAGCCACAGTGAATGGTTAGACCCCTCCTACCACTGAAGTGACTGGTGTTGATGGTTCAAAAACTACAAAAATAACGGCTTATTTTTCTTAGACCACACTTCAGAAAAGTGAGAGTAGTGCAAATGCTAAAGCACTAAATGCAATTACATGTGCACTATCACCGGATGAATTCAAAAGAATTATATCTTGTGATTCTGCAAAACAAGCTTGGGATATATTAGAAATGACACACAAGGGTACATCAATTGTAAAAAAATCTAAAGTCCAAATCCTCACAACCAAATTTGAAGAAATTCATATGGAGGAAAATGAAATGTTTATGGACTTTTATACTAGATTAAATGACATTGTAAACTCTATGTGGGGTCTTGGCGATAAAATCCCTAAAAGTAAAGTATGTGCTAAAATACTACGCTCACTTCCTGAACAGTTCAATTCCAAAGTAACGGCAATCCAGGAACTTCGTGATATGGACAATATGAGGGTAGAAGAACTAGTTGGTTCTTTACAAACCTATGAGTTAAACTTTAAAGCTCCTAAAGGTAAATCTATAGCACTTAAAAGTTTTAAAATTATTTCTGAAGAAAACTCTGATTTTGAAGATGATATGTCTCTTTTAGCAAAGAAGTTTTATAAGATTTTCAAAAGTAAGAAAAGGGTTGATCTTCAACAATCAAATGATAAAAAGAAATTTAGACCCAAAAATCAAAAATCTTTGAAAGACAGTCAGTGTTACAACTGCCATGAATATGGGCATCTAGCAAACAAATGTCCTAAAAAGGACAAACCCAAGAGGAAGGGTATGTTGGCTACTTGGGATGAATCATCTAAGTCTGAAACTAATTCTAATTCAGAAGATTCTAAAACCAAGTCGGGCAATGAAGTTAAGGCTCTTATGACTCTAGCCAAGTTCACTTTTTCAGATCACGATGATTCAACAAGTGAAGAAAATCTGAATAGTGATTATGAAAATGAAGAAGATCTTTAAGATGCTTACAATGGCCTATACAAGGAGAGTTGTAAAATTGCTGTGAAGCTTAAACTTCAAAAAGAAAAAAATTTTAAACTCAAAGAATGCTTCGACTTACTTGTTTTAGAAAAATCTTAAATTTCAGATAGTTTTGAAAAATCAAAATGTGATTTGGAGTTCAAAACCTCTCTTATTGAAGATTTGAAATCTGAAATTGAGAAACTCAAGAGTGAAGTATCTTCTCTTCTGAGTTTGAAGGATACATGGAGGTGTGCCCAAGGAGATCCAAATTTAGAAAAACTTTTATCCGGATCTTAGAAAATGTGGCGATCGATCTAGGTTGGGTTATGATAAAAACATACCTCATAAACAGAAGACTACTTCTCCCAACTTTGTGAAAGGAGTAGCCTCAAACTCAAAAGAAAAAGGTACTCAAGATTTTTCTAAAAATACAAAATCTTTTCAAAAACCTAAACATAGCTTTATCAATTTCAAAAATCAGAACAGAAATCCATTGGCTGAAAAAATAATTGATTTACTCAAGGAGCTCCTAAAATCTAACTCAGTAGGTCATTCCCACAACTATAAACAGAAGAAGACCAACTATGCTCCTAAACCCAAAACAGTTCTAAAATGGGTTCCTAAGGTTACTTGTTTGGTTGCTCACACTGCTTTCAAAGCTTCAAGCCATTCTAAATGGTACCTAGATAGTGGATGTTTAAGGCATATGACTGGTGATAAAGGTCTATTCACCGATCTCAAAGACATGACTGATGGATCAGTCACATTTGGTGATGGCAGCAACTGTAAGATTATGGGCCAAGGTACGGTTCAACTTTATAATCTTCCTTTATTCAAGAATGTTTTATATGTTGAAGGTCTTAAACATAACTTGCTTAGCATATCTCAATTATGCGATAATAACCATAGTGTACAGTTTTCTAATCAAAGCTATGAGATTCTAAATAATAAAGGCTCAGTAATATTAACCGGATGAAGAACATCTGAAAACTGCTATATTGTAAGCGAATCCAGCTCATCTAATCAATTGTGTTACATGGTCCATACAAACGAGACTGATTTGTGGCATAAACATCTTGGACATGTACACTACCGAAATCTATATAGATTGAGCAAATAAGAACTTATAAGAGGTCTACCCAAATTGTAAAAATTGGATAAAATATGTGGTGAATGTCAGATTGGCAAACAAACAAGGAACTCACACAAAAAGGTGAATTTCAATACCACATCAAGACCACTCGAGCTTCTCCATATAGATCTTGTAGGACTTACAAAGACAGAAAGTCGAGGTGGTAAAAGATATATCTTGGTAATAGTGGATGACTTTACCAGATATACATGGGTTGTTTTTTTAAGGGACAAAATAGAAACCCTTGAAGAAGTGAAAAAGGTTCTTAAAAAGATTCAAACTGAAAAGAGTTCTCAAGTCAGTAAGATTCGGAGTGATCATGGATCTGAATTTGAGAATAGCAGTTTTGAGAAGTTCTGTAGCGACCAGGGAATATAACATGAGTTCTCAGCGCCCAAAACCCCTCAACAAAATGGTATTGTAGAAAGAAAAAATAGAGTGCTTCAAGAAATGGCTAATGTCATGTTGAATAGTATGAAGCTCTCTAAGAATCTTTGGGCTGAAGCAGTCAATACAGCTTGCTACATAATTAACCGAGTTTACACTAGTAAAGGTAATAATAAAACGGCTTATGAAATGTGGTTTGATAAAAAGCCTACTGTCAAATACTTTCAAGTTTTTGGCAGCAATATCTATATTTTACGAGATCATGAAAATCTGGGAAAGTTCGATACGAAGAGTGACGAAGGAATCTTTTTAGGATACTCTTTAAACAGTCGAGCTTATAGGTTCTAAATAAAAGGACCAGTGTGATTCAAGAGTCCATCAATATGGTCATTGATGATCACTTGAACACTTTAGTCTCAAGCTCAGATAACGATGAAGTTTTAGTAATTGATAAATCTGATACTTCATCTAATCAAACTGATTCTGAATTGAGGACTGTTAAAGATCATCCAACCACATAGATTCTTGGAAACCTTCTCACTAGTGTTCGTACACGTAGACAACTTGAGGATATATGTAATTACGTATGTTTTACATCCCAGATAGAACCATCTAATGTAAAAGAAGCTCTTGTTGATGAAAACTGGACTGTTACGATGCAAGAAGAACTCAACCAATTTGTGAGAAATGATGTTTGGGATCTTATTCCTAGACTTAAAGAAAAACACATTATAGGAACTAAGTGAATTTTTAAAAATAAGTCTGATGAAGATGGTAATATAACTCAAAATAAGGCAAGACTAGTTGTACAAGGATACACTCAAATTGAAGGTATCGATTACGATGAAACCTTTGCCCCAGTTGCTCGTCTTGAATCAATCAGACTTTTTATATCCATTGCTTGCTTTAGAAAGATTAAAATTTTCCAAATGGATGTTAAGAGTGGCTTTTTAAATGGCGATTTACATGAAGAAGTGTATGTTGAATAACCTACGGGATTTGAAGATCCTAAGTTTACTGATCATGTATACCGTCTTAAAAAAGCTTTGTACGGTCTTAAACAAGCTCCCAGAGGATGGTATGAGAAATTGACTAAGTTTTTACTCAGTCATAACTTTCAAATGGGAAGTGTTGATAAAACACTGTTTGTTAAGAAACGTAACAAAGATATTTTAATGGTTCAAATCTACGTTGATGATATCATTTATGGATCTACTTGTACTAACATGACTATTGAATTTGTAGAATTGATGAAATCTCAATTTGAAATGAGCATGGTTGGGGAATTGAATTACTTCCTTGGGTTGCAAGTAAAACAACTACCTGATGGAATGTTCATCTCTCAATCTAAATATGCTATAAATTTAATTAAGAGATTTGAATTTGAGAATGGTAAGAAATTTGATACTCCTATGAGTACAACTTTAAAACTCTCAAAAGATTCTGCAGGTAAAAATGTATATCAGAAACTATATCGGAGTATGATTGGTAGTTTATTGTATTTAACTGCTAGTAGACCTGATATTCCTCTAAGTATTGGTATTTGCACTAGATATCAGTCTGAACCTAAAGAATCGCATTTGATTGCAGTCAAATGGATTATCCGCTATGTTACTAATACTGTTAATCTCGGTCTCTGGTATCCTCATGAGACTAGTATTCAATTAGCTGGGTACTCGGATGCTGACTGGGCTAGTAATCTTGATGATAAAAAGTCAACCAGTGGTGGTTGCTTTTATATTGGAAACTGTTTAGTTTCTTGGCTTAGCAAGAAACAAAGTTTTATATCGCTTTCAATAGCTGAAGCTGAATATATCGCAGCTGGTAATGTTTGTACACAGCTTGTGTGGATGAAGCGTATGCTAAGTGATTATGGAATTAAATAGGATTCTATGTTATTATATTGTGATAATACCAGTGCCAAAAATATCTCGAAAAATCCAATTCAGCATTCTCGTACTAAGCATATTGATATTAGATTTCATTATATTTGAGATTTAGTTGAAGAAAAGGTAATATCAGTGGAATATATTCCTACCAAGAATCAACGTGCTGATATTTTCACTAAACCGCTCGACAAAAGTAGGTTTAACAAAATGATATTTGATCTTGGCATGTGCATTCTAAAATGATTATTTATGCCTATTTGTATCATATTGTATATATTTGCTAGATTATATTTTCAATTTTTTGAAATATGCATGAAAATCTGATTTTTTTGTGGTACTCGACCAGTCAAGGATTTCCTCGACCTGTCGTGTCACGACCGGTCGAAGAATACCCACGGCCAGTCGTGAATCGCGTGAATCACTTCAATTTGGGGAAAAATCTCTTTCTTCCTTATTTCATCTTTCCTCTCCAACTAGCCAACGCTTGACCAGTCGAACCCATCTTCCAAATCCTTCAAGGTTAGTACTCCATTTACTTATTTCTTATGGATTTGTGTCTAGACCACTTCCATTTTACTCTTCAAGTTGTCTATTTCAAGTTCTGTTGAGATTTGGGGTTTCCTTGTGCAAAATCTGTTTTGAGCAAACCCTCTTATCAAAACTTTGCAACTTTTTTCTTTTCTTGAAATCTTTATTGCAAATGGCTTCTAGAGGAAAGAAAATAACATCCCGTGGTCCGTCTTCTTCTAGATCAGCCCCGATTACTAAGCGTCATCTTCGGACTCCCAATGATGATCCATCTTATGTTCAGGACATTAGATTGCGTAATGTTATTGTTGAACATCCTGTTTCTATTAATCATGTTGCTCCTTTTGATATCCTCCATATGCTTCAAGCTGTAAGTTGGGATAACTTATTACATTGGGGTGGGCCAGCATACCGGTCCATTGCACAATCCATGTTTGCATGCATATGTGATTTTTCTCTGGAGAACTTAACTTTTAAAATAGCCACTAGAGAAGGACCATTTGACATTGATCGTCATTTGATTTCAGCTCTTATGGATATTCCTATGAATGATGAGGGGATTCCTGTCTATAACTTATCTGACAAACCCTCAAAATCTGAAAAATGTCTCCTCACTAGAGATTTATGCAATCTGAATGCTTAATGGACTCACAAAGGGAATGCGCTTCCCGCAAGGTATTTGTTACCC
Organism: Magnolia changhungtana; assembly: GCA_030180095.1. Lineage (NCBI taxonomy): Eukaryota > Viridiplantae > Streptophyta > Magnoliopsida > Magnoliales > Magnoliaceae > Magnolia > Magnolia changhungtana. Next base: position 4,629,467 of record JASAUF010000662.1, read on the forward strand.
AAATACAGAGTTCTTCACAAAATCTTTATGTCTAACTTATATCCTCGATCGGGTAATAAATCTGAATTGACTTCCTTCATGGTTCGTGTTCTTCATGCTGTTGCCAGTGGCAGGTCTATCTGTTTACCTTCCTTGATTTGCCACTTCATTATTAATTTCCGTCTCCATCCTGGACATAGTGACATTCCTTTTGCTTATTTGATGACTGTGTTGGCTACTCATATGTTAGTCGATATGCCAGTTGGAGAGGCCCCTATCCGTCATCTGATATTCAATAATTCTAACTTAAATAAAATGAAGTTGGAGTTCCTCCCTGATCAAGGTGATGGTGTTGGCAATGCTGAAGCAACACATGAGGAAGTAGCTGGTGATCCTTCTTCTGATGATATTAATATGGATGATAGCTTTGAAGAACTTGATTCTGATTCTACGAATGATCCAGATTTTGAACCTTCTAACTTTGATGCACGTCCGCATGCATTGGAGGATAAGGTTGAAAATATTAATGTTAAGATGGAAAACATGTCTGTTGCTCATGATTTACAATTCAAGTATATGCATAAATATCTTAGGCGCTTGAACAAAGCCATGCATAAACTTGATCCTTCCATCCCTGCTCCTTCATCCAGTTCGGATTAGTTCTTTTCAGCAATCTAATTTGTAATAACTTTACTATTCTGGTGTTACAACTAGTTGGTAGATTGTTGCTATCTATGACTTAGCTCAGTCTATGAATTATGTGAGTTGATTATTCTATTTTCTGTTATCTTGTCTTGTTACCTCTCGTATATCTCTCCAATTATTTCTCCTCAGTTTATTTGTTCTGTGCTTCCTTTGTCCTCTTGTGACAAAAAAGAAGAGAATAATGCTTATGCTCATATGAATGGAGAATGGAGTAGGCATTGCACATTATTTTTATGCATATGTTACTCAGGGGGAGTATGTGTAGAGGAGAAGGTCTATTGATATACAGGTTCATTTAATTATTGATATGCAGGTTCATGTTATTGTGCTAGTTGATAACAACTGGTGCATGATTCGTTAATCAGATATTCTATGAATATTCTATGAACTAACATATCTTGGAAGTGTGTTTTGTCACTAATTTGACAAAGGGGGAGATTGTATGTGCTATTGTTGATAGCCCCTTTTGTTGTCAAATTTATGGTGCCAAAGACACTGTTATGAAGCTTGCATATGTGAAGATCAAAGCGCTACTTAAGATTAACTATAATGAATAAGCACTGCTCTCAAGTCAAGATCTCAAGATGCTTTCAAAGTTTAAGAATCTTTCAAGTTCAATCTCAAGCTTTCAAGAAGCTTTCAAGTTTAATCTCAAGATTTCAAGAAGCCTTCAAGTTCAATATCAAGACCTCAAGTTTAATCTCAAGATCTGAATATGCTTTCAAGTTTGAACAACATTAAGACTTCAAGCTTCACTACTTTCAAGGTCACTTGTCCTTAAGTTTCAATGTCCTTACTTCACTATTGAGGTTTGACTAACCATAGGTTAACCTTTAGAGTAGGCCACTTTGGATACATAATTTACATATTCTATATAAGTGAGTCTGGCCTGTTCTAAGACTAGTCCTGGTCTCTGGTCGACTAGTCCTAACACTGCTTCGACCTGTATAAGGATTTCCTGGATCAGTCGTAAGTTTGTTGTAAAATTCGGATATTTTCTGTTAGGCTTCGACTAGTCCTAGGGACTGTTCGACCAGTCGTAGGAACAATGTCGACAGGTTCTTCGATCAGTCGTAGACCTTCGACTCAAACTACAGCGATGATTTGCACTTAGCTTCGACCAGTCGTGTGTGACCTTCGACCAGTCGAAGGTGCTCTACGACCAGTCGTAAAACTGTCTTATCTTATCGCGCCTAAATTTTCAAATATCTGTTAGATCTTCGACCAGTCATAGCGACTTAAGACCAGTCGAAGACATGAATTATTCACACTATAAATAGAGCACGAATCTCAAAATAAAATAGACCATTCAAGCTAATTTAATTCCGCCTTCTGAGAGATAAATCTGTGCTCCGTTTAAAGCTAAGTATGCTTATTTAATATTCTATTTCTTTAGCTTTGTTAATTGATTTTGTTTCTTGCATTCCAATCTAATTTGTAAAGAGGACGTTTTTATTTTCCTTATACTGGAATCAAAATCAACTCAAGCTAGCCCATTTGTTTTAATTTAAAATCTATTAGAAATTAGAACCATTATAAATTGAGTATTGGACATTGAACTTTGACATTCAAATCTCTACTCCGATTTGGTTCTTCTGGGCTGCTACAACAAAGAAGAAATTCAGGTATTTTACATTTGTTGTAAATTCATTTATTTTGGTTTTATTTGAGGTTAAGCCAGAAAAATCTCAAAGCTGTTGGTTATCTGAGGAGAACCAGAAAACTCAGAAGTGAGGGTTTTTGAATTGTGTAAGCCCTTTGAAAAAGACACAATTGTAAAGGTTTTGGGTGAACCTGTGAAAACCTACTTGATAGTGAACGCTAATATCCCCTGTGTGAGGATATTAGGAGTGGAGTAGCATTCTGTGTGGCTGTTGTTGAACAGTTGGTGTACACACAGGCGAACCACTATAACTCCTTGTGTTGTGTGGAAGTGTGTTTTATTTTCCTATCTTTGATTATTCTTTCATGGAATGTATGTGGATGTGAATGTTATAATTATTTTAATTTCAAGCTCAGTGGGGAATATTGTAATAGTTTAGATTTAAATTTCTGCAATTTATTTCAAGCTATTCCTTTATTTGTTTAAGCTTTAGTTTCTCTAAATTGTTCTAGTAAGGTTGCCCTACCATTTCTATGGTGCATGGTTGTCCTTAGAACAATCAATATTTGAGATTGCATTATATTCCTCTGTTCAGCTTCAATTTATTTATTCCTAGAAAGTTTGAGTTCTTGATACAAAGACCTTTCTAGAAATCAAGTTGTCCTACCATAAACTTTGGTTTTTGGTGTAAGGTTGTCCTTAGAACAACTTTTGTATCAATCTCTCAATACTTGTTTATTGAGATTGCTATTTAATTTCAGCATTGTGAATTGATTTACTTTATTTGGGTATTTCTTTATTTAGATTCCACTGTAATTATTTTAAATTTGGCATAGTCCTATTCACCCCCCCTCTAGGACATATAACTTGGCCTTTTCAAGTTCTAGTCCAACACACTCCCCCTAATGGGAGTAGCGTCTAGGTCATGATGCACACACCGCAGGGGGCAAACCCTTTCTAATCAAACCCCTCTGAAATTTATTAGCTCCAAGAACATTTTAAGGAATAACTCAGGGTCATGAAAAATCACCTCTAAAAGCAACACAGGATAGAACTCCCATCCACTCAATTTAGGGACCTTTGTCCCTTCCCTGATGCTAGAATACCCACAAATTTTGAAGTCCCAAAGTTTCAATGATATGAAGGTATGAGATGTCCCACCTCCCACTTGAAAGTATTTTATGGTGAACTTGATGCTGTGATAGGGGATGACAGAATTTTGATTCAATTATTCAAAAAGTCCCTAAGAGGTGACGTGGTTAGTTGGTACACATCACTTGATCATCACAAAGTCAGGACTTGGGAAGACCTGTCTCAAGTATTCATTAATTACTTTACATACAATCTAAACATAACACCTGGAAGGGTGGATCTAGCTGCTTTAAGACAAATGAATAACAAGTCTTTGTCAGCTTATATTGGATGGTAGTGGGTCAAGGCCACTAAAATGAAAACACCCATCAATGAGGACAAGCATATCTCCATGATTGTCAACTCGATAGACTCGAGTATACATGGATACTTCGTCTCATATCCATATTTTAACTTCACCCAATTGATTAGTTGAGAAGAACAAGTTAAAACTAGGATAATGGCAGGGACAATCTCCCATTGGCCACATTAGGCCGCCCCAGAAAAGTATGATCAAGTAGATGAAGATCCCATCGAATACGAGCCTACTGAAGTGTAAGTAGCTTCAGAATGAATGGAATGATGTACAAGGTCAGGGCAAAGGTACTTATAAATCCACATTTGTAGAAGACACAACGGTCCTCCAGAATACAAACTCTTGTGGTTCATAAACCTCCTATATAGGTGGTTAAGCACGAAGGGTGCTAGAGCAAGCCTGTAGCCTTGGGCGAGGGCTTTAGCAATGGGAACGTACTCTGTAGTGACTTCTTATGCATTCACATAGAGCAAATGCCTACAGATCCAGAGCAATAAGAAAGCCACATGCTCCTCTTCACCAACCAACCCGCTAACATCACGGTAAGTCTTCATGAAGTGAGAATAGGCCCTTGCATTCTACTGGGAAAATCTTTACTATGCCTAGGTGCAAAGCTTGGATAAATGGTTGTGCCGAATGGAAGTAATTATGTTAGAGCCGAGACATCTAAGATAGTCGTGCTTATAGGACCACAATCGAAGAAGAAGGTATTGGTCGACGTGCTCCAGAAAGCTGAAGCAGCAAGATGAAGGGTTGGGTTTGCTGGATACTCATGGACGGAGAGTTTGATGCATTCGTAAATGCTCGATTATCTCCAAGTCGCTTCATGCTGGAAAGATACGTGAGCAAGCTAGGATTCCCATTACTAGGGGCAGTTTCGGCCACGTCCTAGGGCTCTTCAGGATGTTTACGGCATCAGGAATGGAATAAGACTGAGTCAATAGCGTCTCTTTGGGACAGATAGGGAATAACAGATCCATTGCTTGAACCTCCTCCATATTCGTTGCAGGAGAGAATACAGGACCCATGCACAAATAATCGCCCAGGGACGATTGAAACATGGTTTTCTCAACGCACTTATCAGCGAGTTCGTCCATCACGGTCATCAGATTTGTTTGAAGGAATACTTAGAGCGTAAGAGGAAGGGGCAGTCATTGTAGAATGAGTAAATCAAGAATAGGAAGCACGAAAGTTTAGAAGAAGAAGAACAACAAGGAGTGTAATGAGGAAAGAAATTTGAAACGTCGGTTATATCGGCTGAGGGAATGAAGCATTTATTATGGAATAATTATGATGTTTATTAGAAACGATGTGAATACACGTGTCAGCACGAGGTTCCCCCTTGTTAGGATAAAGTGTAAGCCATCGCTGATGTTTTACGACGAGTCAGCCGAAGTCAGTTAACATCTTAATAACGTATGTATGCAATAAATGCTGCATTAATGAGGGGTCGCACATCGCTTTCACATTTTTCCAAAGATGAAGTGACGTGGGGGGGCAATGTTCATTCTCATTATCGTCATGCCCTGCAATAACCAATCAGGGAGAGTTACGTGTGATATATACAGATACACATGGTGTATTTGAAGATCTGTAGATATGTATGGAGGATATTTCTCGATAAGTGTAGCTGGAGCTATTAGATGATGTCGTGTATTGCTCAAGCGACTGATGAAGGAGCAATTGTACGGTTACAGGACAGTTGGCAAGAGGAGAAGCATTCAGAGAGCGGTAGTGGAGAGTAGTTATGAAAACCGTCAGAACGTGAGAAGGATCTAGATGATTGGATCAAAGATATAAATAGCAAAGCAAAGTAGCAAAGAAAATCATCTCATACCAACTCAAACGAACCAAATCTATCTTTCAATTATCCTGTCAAAATTACATTATATAGTGTATTCTTTACTTTTCTTATCAAGCAAATTACATTCCATAGTGTAATCTTTACTTTTCAAGCTCATCATTTACATTTTGTGGTGTAATTCGTGGCGGTGACCAAGTAGTCAATAGTTTCTAGCTATAATTTGAGTCTAAGCTTGCATGCTAGATTCAGTTCATTAATTGAAAAGATATCTTGCAGTTGCTTTTCACGACTAACTGTAAGAATTCTTTTCTCATTTTTATTTTATCTATATTGAAAGTCCATTCGTACAGAAGGCAAAAGTACAACCCATCATTAGAGGACGAACCCTACCCTCTAAATATCGCTTAATTTAATTTTACACATTGAGCGAGTGCTAAATAGGAGACTAATCTCTTTAGATCTTGGTCATACACTGCGTGTCTGCCTATCTTAGCGCTTGGGGTCATTGTTGTTCAGTTTGAATTGAAGCCGCAATTTCAATTCTGGCACGCCTGCGCACCTAGTGTATGAAACATTAGCAACAAAGATGAGGTTTATCCCTTATCTAATTTTGTTTTCAAATTTAATTTTAAAAAATGATGTCATTTCCTAAGGTATATTGAGTGGTTTGTGTACATGCCACTATCAAGCGAGCCATCCCAAAAGTGGCCCATCAACTTCGTAATATGGAATTGATGGGCATCATTTACTACATATGTTTAAAAAAAGAGTTTGGATTGAATCATTCCCAAATTTATAAGTATAGTAAAAACTATAATATAAATGGATATGGTCGATGGTGTATACTTGTTCATCATAGATTGTGACCAATCAAGAGGTCCAATAACCATCTTGATTGTTAATATGCAAGTCTATAGTTTTTAATTCATACCAGAAGATTTAGATCATGTATCCATGTTGAGTAACCAAAAAAAATAATAATAATAATTAATACTTCTAAACAGCAGATATTCATGATCAAATACCAAAATATTAATGATTTAACAAAGTAAAGATAGATCCACGGTCAGCTTGAAGGATCGAAGACTCATCTTCCCTGAATTGGAAGACCTGTCTATTAGATTTCATTTTCAACGGTTCATTTAGTAATTTGACGATAATTATTGAGTTTAGATTAGTCAAATTAAAGATCTAACGTTCAAATTGTTCAAATTTAGAAAAAATAAGCTAGATCTAAGATCCAACGGTTGGTATTGAAAATCAATGGTCAAATTCAATATGAATGCAAAGAAAATAGTCTTGATCGATGATTGAACGGTCAGATCATTACAAATATGATCTAGATGGTCCCATTTGATCATCCAATGGTTAGATCAACATATACAGTCCTTGATTGGCAGTCTAACGGTCCAAATTGAAGATTCAACAGCCAAATCTTCCTAAAATTAGGACATATTGTCGCCTCGATCATCCATGTGATGATCAGTTCCATAAAGAAAAAATTCTCACCCTAAAAATTCGCAAGGTATTACAGGTGTTCTCATATAGTGTTCTCTTCTTTTATTGATGATAAAGCACATCTTTAGTGAGATTTCCTTTGTCTATTTACGTGGTTTTGATAATGCACATCTTTAGTAAGATTTCCTCCGTCTATTTACACGGTTTTGTATAAATAAAGAAGAGGACATGTTTATGCATTCAAAGCAATTTTATTCTTGAAATTTTACATAAGAGTATTTTATGGTGTTTTTGCTTATAACACCATTGGACTTAATAGAAAGTCAAAGCTTCGACCCATGATACAAGTGCATCCCGTATAATGACTAGATCACCCAGAACGGATTGGCTACTCCCCCTTAGAGGTGTACACGAACTTGGCTCGGCCACTAGCTGACCCCAGCTCGAACTTGGCCTAGTTCGGCCCTCGAGCCTGACTGGATAGCTCGGCTCGGTTGGGTCAGCAGCTCAGGCTAGCTCAAGCCAGCTCGGGCCAGTTCGAGCCAAGATTGAGCCGCCTGTGCAGCATTTTCACAAACACGTGGACTGCAGCTTCAAATTTCACCGTATGTAAACACAACAACAACGGTTTTATAGGTATTTCATCAAACACCAGGTAGGCAATATCAAAATTAAAAAAAGAGGCATTTATTTCATATACATACCTTCCTTGCCACCAACTGACACTTCGTTGAGTCATTTTTGAGCAACATCAATATCAAAGTAACTGAGTCACCGAGCTAGTTCGATCCGAGTTCAATTCGAGTTGGGGTTCGATCTGAGTCGAGTCAAGCTCGAACTCAGTTCGAAATTTTTTCGAGTTCAAAAAATCATCTCAACTTGGCTCAAACTCAGTTTCAAACCGGGTCGAATCGAGCTTTTTTGAGTCGAGTCGAGCTAGCTAACCGAGCTAACTCGGTTTGTGTACAACCCTACTCCCGCATCCACTAGCCCAGTGGCTAGTGGTCGGTGCTCTGTGCGCCCCACCATTATGTATGTGTTTCATCCATTCCGTTCATCCTTGTTTATGGATCATTTTTGGGCTTGACCCAAAAAATGAGAGGGATATAATTCTCAAGTGGACCACACCACGGGAAAACAATAGTGATTGGATATCCACATTAAAATCCTCCTAAGGCCCATTGTACTGTTGACATCCAATCTGTTGATTAGGTCATACAGACACAGATGAAGGGAAAAAAATAAAGATCATCTTGATCCAAAACTTTTATAGCCCCCAAAAAGTTTTTAATGGTCGATGTTCATTCAACACTATTTCCTGTAATGTGGTCCACTTGAGATTGAGATATACCTCATTTTTGGTCTTGTAACATAAAATGATCTATAAAAATAGATGGACGGCATGGATGAAACACATACATCATGGTGGGGCCCATAGAGCACTGACCACCAGCCATTGGATGGTGGCCGGGGAGTAGCCAATCCGTTTCCTAGATCACCCTAATTCTTGTGGAGCCTATCATTTTCATTGAACATATTTTTTTTTAACAGGTGGCATGGTTGGTGGGAAAGAGTCGCATTCTGGGTGTGACATGCACATGGAGAGATAGAGGGAAGAGTCGCATTCTAGGTGTGACATGCACATGGAGAGAGAGAGAGAGAGAGAGAGAGAGAGAGAGAGAGAGAGAGAGAGAGAGAGAGAGAGAGAGAGAGAGAGAGAGAGAGAGAGAGAGAGAGCTCATAGGCAACATGAAAGGGTGGTTGGGGGCTATACGTAGGAAAAGGAAATGTGGTGCCTTAAAATCCACACCACTCGTCCTAATTTCAATTAATAAGCGTGTACACTTTGAAAGTTCCCCAAATATCCGTAACCCATGTTGGAAATTCCATCTAATATCCTCTTAAAATCTAAAAGTTTATGATTCTCTAAAATTTTCTAAAAAGTTTGGTAATTAGAAATTCCATCTAATATACTCATAAGTTAGTATTTGAATTGAAGATGAGGAAATTCAGACATTTACAAAGTAACAGGGCATACCTCCTGCCGCGTGGGACAAGGTTTCACTAACTCCAACGAGTGCATCAGGTAGGCTGCCTCTTGTTACGGATGGAACCCAGAAGACATGATGATCAAAAACTTAGGTAGGTCACACCATAGGAAACAATTCGTATGGAACTTCCACCGTTGATTTTGTGCAGTACCAACTCATCTAACTTGCCTCATCAGGATGAAAGCATTCGAAAAAGAACTACGCTATTCCAAAACAAAAAACGGATGGTCAGGAAAGAAAAGTCCATGGAATTTAAAAACCAGATTTTACGCGGGAAAAGCTAAATGAGTCTTTTTGAAAGAATCGCATTCAAGGGATAAAAACACAAACAATTTCCCCAAACGCCAAATGTACAACTCATTTACTATGTTCCCATACAAGTCGTTAGTTTTCACTAACCAAAGAAAATGATAGAGATGGGTCCCACGCCACGTATTTAGTACCTTTATTTTTTCTGCAAGCTGCTGCTGTGGTGCAGCAAAAGCAAGGATGATTGGTACCCTCTTCAGCCAATGGTAGTAGAACTGTAGTAGTGTACGACGCAGGCAGACTGTGGGTGTGCATTTGACACACTTAACTAACTGCACATGTAATCCATCTAAATCGATCCAGACCGTCCAAATTATTCGACCGGTTGTGGATGAACCATATTCCAAAAACCACATTCATTGGATGATCCGGCCCACTTGATTTCAGTCGTTGAATCTGGAGCGTCAATGGATTTCTTTCTAGCCAACCATTTTGGTATGCACCATTAGAAAGGTCGTTGTCATTTAATCAGCCTGATCTCTGTCGCATATCACATCAACAGTGGGGGGTGGGGGGGGCCCACTGATTGGACGAGTTGGATCAGCGTGCCTAGATGCCTTTGTCTATGTAATTTCCATAGTGGTCCAGCCTGTCTGATTAACCTAACCGGGTGTCCAGACAGAATGCCAAGCTGGGATGGTAAGATAGGATTGTCTGATGCGATATTTGGTCAATGGCCCACCTACAATGGGGTCCACATCCAGTTAGTGCTAAGCACAACACAGTGGAAATCGAGGCAGAGCAAAGTGTACTGCGGTGATTGGGTTGGCCCATGATCTGGAAATGTCCACTAGCTACTTTGTTTCACTTACTGTACGTTCGAACAGTGTCATCAGAGATGACAAGATGTGGGGTCCCCAAAGGGCCCATGTACCATGTTCCTGCTGGCCACTACTTGCCAGTGTCGTTTTTAACACACACATTTCATCGACCTTGTTCGAGCTGGACACTGACTGATAGTATTCTCACATCGGATGCTTTGCTTCAAACCATCATCTCGATTCACTTCAAGTAAATTATTTGATACCATCCTACGGTGTAATGGTCCATCTTCATTAACTCGGAAATTGTACATGCAGCAGCATACGTGTACCTTAAGTCAAGGATGCCAATTAGGTGGGGTCCACCGTGATGTTTTTCAGAAATCCACTCCGTCCATCCGTATTGTGGGCTCATTTTAGGAGATGAAACCAAAATTGAGCATGTTACAAGACTCAAGTGGGCCGTACTAAAGGAAAAAGGTGGTTAGGGAAATTTCTACTGATGAAACCTTCTTAGGTTCGACATTGATGTTTACATGCGGTCCATACCGTTAATAACGTCATTTGTACTCAGATGAACTGAAAACACAAATAATAACATGATTCAAAACCTTTATCGCCCTAGGAATATTTCAACTGTGGAAGTTCAACTATCACGTTTTCGGCCCACTTGGATACGTACGGTTCATTTTTGGCCCCGTATCCTAAAATGAACTCAAAAAACAGATGGACGGAAAAGATTTCTCACAAATATGACAGTGGACCCCACCTGGGTTCCGAGCGCAGGAAATCTGCATCCTTCAATCAAACTGTCCAAATCATGGGACCCACTGGTGACATTAACCCCACAATCACATTGATCAGATGAGATCATAGCCACATATTAATGGAATTTTGTTTGTTGACTTAGAACAGTTGATTGAGTTTCATTTTAAACGTCCATTAAATGTCCACCAATGGCCCAATTAGAATATCAATTTACTGTTTTTTTTTTTTTCTGGACCCATCTAAATTCAATCAATGGGTCAATTAGAATATCACTTTAATCAGTGTAAAAAATAAAAATAAAAATAAAAATAAATAAATAAATAAATAATTGGACCTTTTAATTTACGTTACTTATATGGCACGTGCACAAATGCTCAGATCATGAGTGTCTGATGGTTTGTTATGGTTCGTGCGCATGCGCTGAGATTATGGCCTTAGTGGAAATTTGATTATCGAATTTGAACCATTAACTATTTTTCTTTTCATGGTTCATGCGCATGCACTGAGATTGGGTGGTTAGCATCCATCCAGTGTAATTATTGGTTTATGACCCATCAAAAGTGATTCATGCTAAAAAGTTCTTTTTGAGTTACATACAGCTATGGTACGAAATCGGATTGCCTACTGAGTTACTCAGTAGGCTCTCATCGTACCGAGTAAACTCAGTTGGGCCCACCTTGAATGTATGTAGCCCATCCACGCCGTCCATCCGTTTTACCATATAATTTAAGAGGTTGAGCCCAAAATTCAAGTATATCCAAAGATCAAGTGGATCATACCACAAGAAACAGTGGGGATAATGATTTCCACCATTGAAACCTTGCTAGGCCCACAGTGATGTTTACTTATCATCCAACCTGTTCATAAGATCATACAAACATGGATGAACCGGAAACAAAAATATGAGCTTGATCCAAAACTTCTGTACCGCCCCCAAGAAATTTTCAACGGCACAAGTTCAATTCAACTGTTTCATGTGGTGTGGACACGTAAACATTTTATAAGCTTCGTTTTCTGTCTGAAGCCCTAAAATTCTCTGGAAAAATGGATGGACGGAGCGGATAAAATACATAAATCATGGTGGACCTCATAGAGTTTACTCAGTAATCGAAGCGTAGTGAGTTGCTGCGAATCCGCTACCCTATGGCACGTGTACAATTTTGGGTTGGACGCGGATTGCGTCCTGTACCGTCCGGCGTGTTGTAAGTGTTTTATCCACGCCTTTTAAACGCTTTCTTCCGATAATTTTAATGTATGAGCCAAAACATGAGGCAGGTCCAGGCTTAAGTAGATTGGACGTCCACCATTAAAAACTTATGGGGAGCTGGAGAAGTTTCGGATCAAGCTGATATTTGTGATTGCACTTCATCCACGTTTAAATGAACTTATGAATACGTAATATGGTAAAAAAAAAAAAAACAAAACATCACGTTGGCCCTTAGAAAGGTTGCAACGGTGGGTGTCATTATCAGTGCAGCTTTCTTTGGTGTGGTCCACTTGAGCCTTTCACCTGCCTCATTTTTTGGTTCACATATTAAAATTATCGAAAAAAAAAATGTTTAACGGCGTGGATAAAACACTTACAACACGGTAGACCCCACAGAGCCCTGCCCGGACGGATTACCGTCCAGGCGGGGGTAGGACGCAATCCGCGTCCTTTTGGGTGCGTGACTATAAGCCATCATACATTGCAGGCGTATCTTATGCCGTCGAGTGTTCCATTTTAAATTATGGCGCTGGTGAAAGACGGCTTGGATTGGTGGCCTACAGGATCTGACGGCCTATATAATTTTAGAACTTTTGCAAAAGTTGATGGTAACAGGTGAACAACCAGAGGTCCATCCAATTATTATAGGAGTTCTGATTCTATGATTAAGATTAAGATGGACCTGTATTACAATTAACAGTTTATATCATATGGGACATGTCAAATGGATAGAATATGTGTATATTTATTCCCTGTAAACTCTTGATATTGGCATTTCATTTAGAAGGAATGCCTTCTTCATCTGTTGTTTTTTTTTTTTTTTTTTTTTTTTTTTTTTTTTTTTTAGGGAAGGATTAAGAGAGTTTGGATGAGATAGGGTTATCCATCTCTATCCAATTTGTCTCTGTCTTAATCATATCTACAGTTGAATTCAACTTGAATTTAAAATTCAATTTTTATATTCAAAATTCTAAGAAAAAGTGAAAAAGAGAAGAAAATGAGAGAAATTTGTATGGACCCACTCACAAGTAGGCCCCATAGGCCCATATCCAACAACTAGGTCCTAGTTGAATATGGAAACAAGGGTAGTTCTATTAAGAAATCTAGATTATCCATAGGTTTATACCACTCTTCATGGATAAATGAAAAAATTATACAGATCGGATTATGAAATTCATCCAAAATTTGGCCTCATGTTTTAAACGCTATAATCGAATCCTTAAGATTGCTTGACTAAAGGTGTTTTTATAAGCGTTAGTAATCAATGCCAGCCATACTAACAAGACTTATTTTTTCATAATAATCTTAGCCATCCATTTTATGGGTTATTGATTGTACGACTTGAATTGTTGCATTAGTGTAAGTCTTGCTTGGTTATCCATTTTACAACCATTTTATAATCTTAACTTCTCACATTGAATGCAAAAATCAGATGATAAGATGTAACGCTTCAAAACTTGACAGGCGGGTACAATGACTCAAATCCTGATTTCGAGTGTTAACTAAATAATAAATGAAAGCTTCTTCATAACATGTCATTTTTTTCATTCAATTCACATTTTGTATTCACATGTGAAGATGATGTGTAGGCTGGATTAAGCATGACTCTTTGATCGTGTCATCCATCGGTCCACCAACGAAGGGTTTCGATCATTGATTTTTTATTTTTTTTTTATATTAACCATATACATGATTTATCACAATTTTGAGGATTGATTATTAAATCCAACGGTCAGACCACCTAAAGATTATGGATTAATGGCCTACAGGGTTCTTTTATAATGTTTGTATGAAAATATACAGTTAATTCTCTGATTGAATAGTCAGAACTACATGATTTCCAAGTGAATCATCCAAGAAGTACAATGTGCATTCAATGGATGTGGATCTTGTGTTCTAGAACCTGAAATTGATAATATGTAGTTTAATTTACCTAATTAAGCCTTGTGTGAAATTTTATCGCAATAAGGTTTTTGAGATTCAGTGTCGGGTATGTAACGTTTACATCGTAAAAAATTTAAGATTGATCAATGACACATTTCCAATAATTAGAATTGAATTTTAACAGTATAGAATGTTCATCTTTGTGTTAGGAACATGATATAAGGTTCAGATTCATTGATGATGTGATGGTTCATCTTAAAAATCATAGTCGGATAGCTTTAAATGTCTATAGGGAATATTTTTGGCAGTTCGGATCAACAGTTAATCAAGTATATGATGATATATAGTCGGGATGTGTCAAAATATATGCATGTATATATACACGAGGGTAGGGTCATTAGATCGTGACCTCGATGATAGGTTAAAGAAATACAAAGGTATTGAATCAGATGAATGATTCAGATTCTCCATTAGCTTTGTGTACGAGTGGATATGATGATCTTCTGATTCATCTGATATGCTCGGGTAGTCCAAATTCTAAGTGGGTGATCAAGTGACTTCAGGTGATGATGATGAGTCTTTTCAATGGTTGGATTGATATATGATCGAGTATACAAGCTAATCTTGAGGTCGATTGCATGAATGTCCTAAATCCATGATTAAGCTAAAGGATTACATATGCTGGTTTAGGAAAAAATTGAGGAATTAGGTCACCTTTGTAATTGGATTAATTTGAAGTAGTTAAGTATGACATCACTTGCCTCAACAAGTTAATTTAGATCGCGAGTTGAACAAATATTAGTGATGTAAACCTTCATTGAGAAATCAATGTTAAATCAAAGATGGATTGATCTCAAACTTTATAGGTATGTTGTGGGTTATCATAGCTCAAGATTAAACGGTTAAGATAGGAAAATCAAGTTATCAGGCAATAGTGTATAGTGTAGATTACGTATGTTCTCACACACATATATACTAAATTAGATTTTCATGATAACACACGAGGACTTTCAATACTCATGTATTGAAAAGTTCGGGGTGTTACAGTCTACCCCTTTAAAATAATCTCGTCCTTGGAATTCAAACACTTGTACCATGTATACGAGTGAAGATATTCTAATTCACACGATCTAAGCTTCCCCTATATTCTTTATGAGGTAGATTTGCAAATCTTCATGATTAGATCAAGGACCAAGGTTAATCAATCAATATATGTTTGAATAAGTTTCTTAATTCATGAGTAAACTCAATTAGCACTAATTATAACTACACATTTTTTATTTCTTAACCCATATGACCTGACATATCATATGATGCATGCTATTATTGGCCATTATTTATGTTTAAATCATGATTGTAATGGGCCCCCACCAGAATCCATATAACCTAAATCCAAAGGATCAGATGATTTGTGTCACCCACAAACAGGTAAACATTAACAAAAAGTTCATCTTATGAAGAAATGTAAGTGAACTTGTTGTTTCAAATGAAAGAATATCATTTTATAATAATAATAATAATAATAATAACATTTATCAATATTGATAGTATATATAATGTTAGTTGTGTTTTACATTTAGTGGTCGGAAAGGGGCATGAAGAAGCTATTTTGAGATGGTATGTTTGTCTTTTGACTTGGCTTATGCAAGTAGTATGCTATTATACTCCCACTTTCTCTTCACATGCAGCATATGCAAGTTTAGTGGTATAAAGACGGTGTAACAAAGCTTTTACAGAACCTACTACGATGACTATTTGGCATTCTCTTCACATATATACTATGTCGACGCATGTTAGGACACCATTTTATGTCAATAGTGGCATATCCGATGTCTAATTACATGAACATTAATGTAGTCGAAGCGAACTCAAATCAGGCGACGTATTATGTTTCCCTTTATGGTGACGACCTAAACAAACTCCAAATATATGCATCCTACAAGATAATGGTGAAAGAATTCACTCTCTAACAACTCTGACTGTGATGGAAGCCCATGCAATGATAAATGCCCTTTGTTAATGGTAGTGCAAAGGTTATCGTACCCTATACAAGAGGAAAACCCCTGAGAGAGAGAGAGAGAGAGAGAGAGAGAGAGAGAGAGAGAGAGATGACCCTAAGAGAGAGTTGGTTTTTGAAATGTTATCTAAGTATTTTCCATTTCATTTTAAATATAGTTTCAACCAACGAGATCCTCTAGCAATCTATGCACGAGATTTTGCCCAATAATAAGGTCAGAATCTTGTGCTAACTAATCTCTTAAGTGTTGTATATTTGAAGCCCAAAAATCTAAAATGTTCAAGCTAATTTTAGATTCACCAGGTGTGTGGGAGCTCTAATGGTCCCCACTATATGGGGTCCATGACCAACAACACAAAAGCAAGTCGGATTTAAAACTCAAGTGAGCTGTAACATTGAAAGAGTGAGAATGAGTCGCATGTTGTTGGACTCATCTAACTTTCTCTCTTTCTTAAGTGTGTACCCTACACATGCATGTAATCTCCCCTCCCCTCCTCTCTCTCTCTCTCTCTCTCTCTCTCTCTCTCTCTCTCTCTCTCTCTCTCCCTTTTCTCTCTCCCTTCTCCCTCTATGTGTAATTATGACTACCATATCCCTAGTAGAGATTAATTGTCACCATCCACTAGCTAACTATATTTAAATTACATGTGTACTAATACTCATATATAGAAATTTTAAATATTTTAATTAATTTCTTTATTTTGATCATATTCATGATTTCGAATTACGCACTTGCATACATGTATGCATGATATAGTCATTTCTCTTTTCACTATATTTTTTAGTTGATACCCTATTATATCTAAGGGTTAAGAGTCATGTTTAGGGTAAGTCTCTGTCGTTAAGGGTGACAAGTTTAGCCTCTTACAATGTCTCAAGAATTATATTGAAATAAAAGGAATGCTTGATTTTTCCATATGCATCTGCAATAGAAAACATCATATACGCAAAGATCTGCATTCAACTTGATATAGCTTTTGTGGTTAGAATACTTGGGAGATACATATTGAATCTGGAATGGCTAATTGGAGATCGGAAAAGAAATTAATGTGATATTTGCCAAAGATGAAGGATTCATACTCACATATAGACAGGCTTATCAACTAGAGTTGATTAGATACATTAACTCAGACTTTGCTAGGTATCTTGATAGTTGAAAGCCCACATTAAGATATATTTTCATGATAGCCAGCGAAGTTGTTTTGTGAAAGAGTGCAAATATGACACTTAAGACTTCATGTACCATGGAGGTAAAATTTATTACATGTTATGAAGTCATGTGTCAAGCGACTGGTTGTTAAACTTTATCTTAAAACCTTAAGTTATGGATTCAATTCCAAGACCCTTGAGAATAAACTATGATAGCATTGTAGTGATTTTCCTTTTTAATAATAACAAAAGTTTATCTAAGTTGAGCATATAGACATAAACGTTATGATTATGAAGGAGAGAATTTGGGATCATCTAGCGTTTGTAAAATATATTAGCACAAAGCTAATAGTTGTGGACTAGCTAAGGGCTTATTGTAGACATTAATTGTTATATAGCAAACTTGGTCCATAACTCTTCCCCTCACGAAAAGTCATACATCGATCCCATCATCGCAAAAGGAGAAGGGAAAAAAGATCAAGCCTTTACTACTGAACGTCTTATCGCAAAGCCACAATTAACGACCAATTGCATAAAGGAGGTATTCCACTCGAACTCTAGATTTTGGATTCACTCATCATCTTGGTGTGATATCTATGATTATGTTTGTTAGATCAGCCATGTGGGCGGACTCTAGAATCGCAAACCGTCTATCAATTTTAGGTTGTGTTTAATTATCCCTTTAACCTGATGGTATATTTATCTTTTAACTTGGCTTATGCAAGTAGTATGTTATCAAGTTCTCACTCTCTTCCAATGTAGTATAAGTGTAGTGGTAGAAAGACAGTATAACAAAGGCTTCATAGGGCCTACCGCAATAACTATTTGACATTTTCTTTGTATATACACCATGTCGGCTTATGTTAGAAGGTCAGCCTAAAAGCAAAGTGACGCAGGGATGAATGTGATGAGGATAACTACTCCGAATCCACGGAGCTTCTCTGGAATCCTCACAGAGACTGCTTGAATCCACAAGGAAAGAAAGCAGAAAATAGAAATAAATTCTAAGAAATTCGAAATTGATTAATTGATGACTAAAAATGAGTTCATAACCTTTTAAATAGGGGTACTAAGGAATGGAAAAGATATCAGAATCAAACTACAATTAAAACTCCTAGAATCCGCGACTTACTATTTATAGACGGTCGTGATGTCTCCTAGTGCGCAAGGTTTTTAGCCAAAAATAGTAAGTATCCTATTTGGCTTCACCAAACCATTATCCTAATTATTCTAAGCTCTTTTCACGTTGGGCGCAACTCCTAAAGCCCGACAGATGAAGAGTTATAATCAAACTAAAACTTACTATTTATAGTAAAAAAGAAATTAAAATAGGGAAACGACCGTCGATCCAGGAGTTTTTCACAATTTCGGGCTGCAAAACCCGGCATAGCAAGGTTGGTTGGCTAAAGTAGCTCGTTCTACCCCAAAATCATATATTTTACGTCAGGTAACTCATTCCGGATTGCGAGATACGCCCAATCTAAGATCCGATGGTCTGGATCACTTCTATCATCGATCGGGCCTTTTCTGATCCATCTTGGCCATGAAATTGTCCGCGACCCGCTCTACATCACAAAGTAGATTTAAAACTAGAGTGAGAATGAGTTATTCGAGTCACAAAATTTAAAGAGTGAGAATGAGTCACAAAATTGAAAGAATGAGAATAGGTTATTGGAGTTATCTGTGAGTTTTCTTTCTTTTTCTTAAACATGTAACCTACACATCATTGAACCTTTTTTTTTTTTCTCCCCCACCCTTTACGTGAGATTGTGACTGCCATATCTCTGATAGAGATTGATTGTCATCAGCCACTAACTTGAGTGGAAAGTAAATTTAGTGGAGAAGGAATTGATTGATATAAAGATTACTTAGAAGGGAAGGATTTATCATTTGAGAGAGACCATAAGTGATGTTAGCTAACTATATTTAAATTATATATACCATAATATTTATATATAAAATTTTCAAATGTTTTAATTGATTTTTTATTATCATAATATTCATGGTTTTGAATTGCACACACACACACACACACACACACACATATATCCGAATGCTCAGCTGCGCACCCGTACGAAACTCATGTAAACTTTTTTGAGAACTCATCATATGTGATTTGATTCCAAATTCTGAATGGTCCACGTGAAGTAGCACCTCATGAAACACCTCACACCCAATTTTTAATTTGATTGAAAACTCTGGTGGGCCATGAAAAATGAAAACAGTTTCCTCCCTTGATTTGCATTTCTCTTTGCTATGGCCCACCAGAATTTTAGATCAGGGTGAAAATTTGTCCCTTGGGGTTTCATGGGATTCCGCATCACATGGACTGTTCAGATTAGACACCCATGACACGTGTACAAAGGTGCCCCTAAACCCTTGATTTACATTTCTCTTTGCTATGGCCCACCAAAATTTTAGATCAGGATGAAAATTTGTCCCTTAGGGTTTCATGGGATTCTGCATCACATGGACCGTTCAGATTAGACGCCCATGACATGTGTACAAAGGTGCCCATGTGCGTAGTGTGTGTGTACATGTGTATCTCTTTTTTCACTTTGATTTTCAATTCATACCCTATTGCATTTCATGTTTAAGAGATGATGTTCCAACTTGATTATACCACAATGTTTCATTTTCTATCTAGGTGGCATTTCCTTTTCTTCCACCTAATTTTTGACTGCTTATCAAGGATTCAATAAACTAAAGGCCAATTTTTGCATCCCATTATGGGCCATACGGCATTTTGAACGCTATGATCAGGACCGCCCAATGTAGTGCATCTTGTGTAGGATAGCTCATTGTTAAAAAACCAAACCAATTTGGTGATCCTGGTATTTGATTAGTGACCATCAAAATGACGGTAGAAAAAAATGTAAATGGACTGACCGGTTGGAATCTGAACCATGGGCCATCCAAAGTAAGACCCAGTAGATGGACAGTCGAAATTCACGAGCAACCTGCCTCTAGTACAATAGAGAGGGTACGCCGTTGTAGCCCAGTTCAACCTTCCAAACCACATCATTCCAGTGACAGAAACTCGGATTACAGCCGCAATGCTTGCTGGAGCCACTGAAAAGAAGCATAAAATGAAAAAAATAAAATAATAGTAATAATAATAATAATAATAATAATAATAATAATAATAATAATAATACCACGTGTGGAAGATGCAGCTCGATTAGCCGTCAATGTACATATGTTGCCCGCGGACGTTGATTGCCTGCTCTCCCGGGTAGAGGAAGTTCCTGAAGTAGGAAATTGTGTGGGGTCCACAGAGATTCCCGTAACAAATCCACTACGTCCATCAATTTTGCAAGACCACAGTGGGCATGATTCTAAAAATCAGGTAGATCCAAACCTCCTGTGAGCGACACCGCATGAAACAGATGGATTGAACGCCCATAATTAGAAACTTTGTGGGAGCCACAGAAGTTTTGTATCAGTATGATATTGATATCTACAATTTATCTGAGTGGTAATAACCATATGAACAGTTTGGATAGCATATAAACATCACAGTCGGCTCCAGGACAGTTTCAACGGTGAACATTTCTGTTCTTACTTTTTCATGTTAAATGGCTCACATGAGTTTTTCATCTGTCTGATTTTTATGTCCTTGTACTATTGTGGCCTTTCAAAACTGATAGATGGAGTGGATTTGTCACTGGCATCTCCGTGGGACCCACACAGCTTTTGACTATAGGAACTTTCTGTGCCTAGGGGCACATGCAATATCCACTTCTCCCGACGTCTTATGACAAGGTTAAGAACTATTAGTGTCCAACTAAAGGAAACACAGATCCTCTGACTCAATTATTGGTCGAAGAAGGTGAATGCTGATCTGTCATCATTGGTCGAAGATGGTGAATGTTAATTTATCGAGAAGATCGGTATGGTTCAGTCCCGAGCCATCACCCATCTATAGGAGCCGACCTAAATCCGAGTTATAATTCGAGGAATCTCCTATAATCTCGAAGATCTTTTCCTAAATCTTCGCGGGATAAGATCAAATCCCGATAACATCGGAATCTGGAAATCTCATGAAGGTCCTGGATCCAGGCGAATCTCCAATATATCGGGACGAATTCTCGTACGATTGGACTCTCTTTCCTATATATATAGAGGTATCACTACAAGAAAAGCCACTTTTACCAACGAAAATTTTCGTAGGCAAAAGTCTGATTTTCGTAGGCAAAGAGTTTTACCCGCGAAAATTTTCGTTGGCAAATTTCTCGCTAAAAGGCCGTGGGGAAAAGCTTTTACCTACGAAAAAAAAAATTCGTTGGCAAAGATAAGACTTTTGCCAACGAAATTTTTCGTAGGAAAAACGTTTTACCAATGCTAATTTTCGTTGGTAAAAATATTGATAAAACTTTTTACCTACGACTACTTTTGTAGGTAAAATATTTTACAGCACTTTTTAGCTACCAACAGTTTCGTAGCCAAAAATATTTAAAGACTTTTTATCTACAAATATTTTGGTAGCTAAAAGTAATTAAAACACTTTTTACCTACCAAAACCTTCGTAGCTTAAAATATTTACAAGACTTTTTACCTACCAACAATGTCGTAGCTAAAACTAGTTAAAACACTTTTTACCTACCAATAATTTCGTAGCTAAAAATAATTTCAAAACTTTACCTACGAAAATTTTCGTAACTAAAAATATTGAAAGACTTTTGCCCACAAATATATTTGTAGGTAAAAACCATTAGAAAACTTTTACCTACCACTAATTTCGTAGCTAAAAATACTTTTACCTACGTATATTTTCGTAGGTAAAAATAGTTACCTAACATTTACCTACAAATACTTTCGTAGGTAAAAACATGGATGAGAATTTTAACAACGAAAAGTTTCGCAGGTAAAAGCTTGATGAAACTTTTGCCTACGAAAATTTTTGTAGGTAAAAAATTTGGTGGGGCTTTTACCTACGAAAATTTTCGTAGGTAAAAGTTTTTTTTTTTTTTTTTTGGCGAATTCCAGCACAAAATTCTTGATATACACCTGTTACAATATAGACCTGTTATGTAATATATTTCATCATATTCCACATTCACATCCATTTAACTCCAAAGTACATAAATAAATCCATCCAAACATAGATTACATCATGCATTTACATATAAGTTTAACATCATAAATAAAATATAAAAAATCACAAAGATGGAGGCGGAGGTGGTGGGGCATCGATGGGTAAGCGTGCGGCGAGAGCCTGAAACATATCCGCTATCCGTCGCTCATGCTCCACCCGCATCTCCTCCATCCTCCTCTCCTATTCCTCCCTCAGCCTCGCATGCTCCTCTATCCTCATCCTCTCCTGCTTCTCCCTCTGCCTCGTCAGCTCCTCCATCCTCCTCTCCTGCTCCTCTCTCTCCCTCGTCAGCTCCTCCATCCTCCTCTGCTTGCTCCTCCATCTGTCTCTCCATTTGCTCACTCTTCCTCTCCGGTTGCTCTCGATGTCATTGACGACGACATGTAGTTCTGAACCTCTCTCTCTGCGATATCGGCTCGGTGGGTGGCACTCTCACCAACGATTTGGATCGGGCAGAGGCGACTCTAGCGGGTGCCATGAGCTTGGCACCATGGCCAAGCCCACGCACATATCCGAGCGGGTGCCAAGCACCTCACTCAAGATCTCGGCTCACTCATTGAGTACCACCGGAGTGGGTGCGATCCGCGTAAGGTGTCCATCGCCGCCGTAATGAAAACATATGAATTTTTTAAAAAAATGACATTATTATAATTTAATGCAATTAAATTTGACAATGTAAAATTTTTACCCAAATCTCACCAAGACTAGGATGTACCCAAGATCTGTCGCGCCGACAAGATGAGTCCCTTTGTAGAGGTCTATTGGTCAGGGCTCCACGACCGATGTGAATCTCATTGCTTTAATCGAAAGGACAATAGAGTTAATATAAAATGTATTAAAAGAATATATCAACTTAATAATTACTAGTAATTTCTTACCATGTCGTGACGAATTTGTACACATGACTTTGAACCAGCTACGTGGTTCACTGCTAACTTTCCCCTGTTGTTAGAATTTATTTTGCTCCTCTTCTGAACACATTATTCATAATACATTGTTATTAATTATGAATTTAATTGTTACCTTAAAGATATCGTAAATATGTAAATATTACATGAAAAGAATCGAGATGAAAATCTATCGCGCAGAGTATCGCGGTCATCACGGGTCACGTGCGGCGAGTGCGAGACAGTGCGCCCTCCTCATTGCTCATACACTTTGCTTGTACGCTTATGTAACAAGGAACGGTACTCCTTGAACGCTCCTTGATCATATATCAAATCAAAGGAAACATGCGGAACACTCAAATTCAATTTAAATTTATCCTGCAATTTCGTAAATAATAGATTAAGGCAATAAACTTATAAAGAAAATAACTTAACCGTAAATGAACTTTTATCAAATAAATTAAGATTTATAAGTATCGATTTAGGTTTAGGTTAAGGTTAAGGTTAAGGTTAAGATTAAAGGTTAAGGTTTAGGTTTAGGTTAAGGTTAAGGTATAAGTTATAGGTAGGTTATAGGCTATATAGCTTTAGGGAATTGAGAATAGGTTAAAGTTTAGTTTAACGAAATCGGGTTCGGGTTCGGGATCGGGTTTAGGTTTGGGTTTCCATGTTTAGCTTAGGTTTACGTTAGGGAGTTGAGATTAGGATTAGGTGTAGGTTTAGGTTTAGGGATTTGGGAACACATTTAGGTTTTAGGTTTAGGTTTAGGTTTAGGTTTAGGTTTTAGGTATAGGTTATAGGTTATATTTGTAGGGAAGCGAGAATAGGTTAAGGTTTAGGTTTAGGAAGGGTTTGGGTTCGAGATCGGGTTTTGCTTTGGGTTTTCAAGTTTAGGCTTAAGTTTAGGTCGGGAGTTGAGATTAGGATTAGGTGTAGGTTTAGGTTTAGGGATTTGAGAACACATTTAGGTCTTAGGTTTAGGTTTAGGTTTAGGTTTTAGGTCTAGGTTATAGGTTATAATTTGTAGGAAGCCGAGAATATGTTAAGGTTTAAGTTTAGGAAATCGGGTTCGGGTTCGGGATCGGGTTTTGCTTTGGGTTTTCAAGTTTAGCTTAGGTTTAGGTTATGGAGTTGAGATTAGGATTAGGTGTAGGTTTAGGTTTAGGGATTTGGGAACACATTTAGGCTTTAGGTTTAGGTTTAGGTATAGGTTTTAGGTCTAGGTTATAGGTTATAGTTGTAGGAACCGAGAATAGGTTAAGGTTTACGTTTAGGAAAGTGGGTTCGGGTTCGGGATCGGATTTTGCTTTGGGTTTTCAAGTTTAGGTTTAGGTTTAGGTTAGGGAGTTGAGATTATGATTAGGTGTAGGTTTAAGTTGAGGGATTTGAGAACACATTTAGGTCTTAGGTTTAGGTTTAGGTCTAGGTTATAGGTTATGCTTGTGAGCCGAGAATAGGTTAAGATTTAGGTTTAGGAAATCGGGTTCGGGATCGGGTTTTGCTTTGGGTTTTCAAGTTTAGGCTTAGGTTTAGGTTAGGGAGTTGAGATTAGGATTAGGTGTAGGTTTAAGTTTAGGGATTTGGGAACACATTTAGGTTTTAAGCTTAGGTTTAGGTTTAGGTTTTAGGTCTAGGTTATAGGTTATAAGCAGTAGGAAAGCGAGAATAGGTTAAGATTTAGGTTTAGGAAATCGGGTTCGGGATCGGGTTTTGCTTTGGGTTTTCAAGTTTAGGCTTAGGTTTAGGTTAGGGAGTTGAGATTAGGATTAGGTGTAGGTTTAAGTTTAGGGATTTGGGAACACATTTAGGTTTAGGCTTAGGTTTAGGTTTAGGTTTTAGGTCTAGGTTATAGGTTATAGTTGTAGAAGCGAGAATAGGTTAAGGTTTAGGTTTAGGAAATCGGGTTCGGGTTCGGGTTTTCTTTGGGTTTTCAAGTTTAGGTTTAGGTTTAGGTTAGGGAGTTGAGAATAGGATTAGGTGAAGGTTTAGGTTGAGGGATTTGAGAACACATTTAGGTCTTAGGTTTAGGTTTAGGTTTAGGTTTTAGGTCTAGGTTATAGGTTATAGTTGTAGGAACCGAGAATAGGTTAAGGTTTAGGTTTAGGAACGGGTTCGGGATCGGGTTTTGCTTTGGATTTTCAAGTTTAGGTTTAGGTTTAGGTTAGGGAGTTGAGAATAGGATTAGGTGTAGGTTTAGGTTGAGGGATTTGAGAACACATTTAGATCTTAGGTTTAGGTTTAGGTTTAGGTTTTAGGTCTAGGTTATAAAGTTATAGTTGTAGGGCGAGAATAGGTTAAGGTTTAGGTTAGGGAGTTGAGAATAGGATTAGGTGTAGGTTTAGGTTGAGGGATTTGAGAACACATTTAGGTCTTAGGTTTAGGTTTAGGTTTAGGTTTTAGGTCTAGGTTATATGTTATTTGTAGGGAACTAAGAATAGGTTAAGGTTTAGGTTTAGGAAATCGGGTTTGGGTTCGGGATCGGGTTTAGCTTTGGGTTTTCAAGTTTAGGTTTAGGTTTAGGTTAGGGTGGTGAGAATAACATTAGGTGTAGTTTTAGGTTGTGGGATTTGGGAACACATTTAGGCTTTAGGTTTAGGTTTAGGTTTAGGTTTTAGGTCTAGGTTATAGGTTATATGTGTAGGGAACTAAGAATAGGTTAAGGTTTAGGTTTAGGAACGGGTTCGGGATCGGGTTTTGCTTTGGGTTTTCAAGGTTAGGTTTAGGTTTAGGTTAGGGAGTTGAGAATAGGATTAGGTGTAGGTTTAGGTTTTGGGATTTGAGAACACATTTAGGCTTTAGGTTTAGGTTTAGGTTTAGGTTTAGGTTTTAGGTCTAGGTTATAGGTTATATTTGTAGGAAGCGAGAATAGGTTAAGGTTTAGGTTTAGGAACGGGTTCGGGATCGGGTTTTGCTTTGGGTTTTCAAGGTTAGGTTTAGGTTTAGGTTAGGAAGTTGAGAATAGGATTAGGTGTAGGTTTAGGTTGTGGGATTTGAGAACAAATTTAGGCTTTAGGTTTAGGTTTAGGTCTAGGTTATAGGTTATAGTGTAGGGAATTGAGAATAGGTTAAGGTTTAGGTTTAGGAACGGGTTCGGGATTGGGTTTTACTTTGGGTTTTCATGGTTAGGTTTAGGTTTAGGTTAGGGAGTTGAGAATAGGATTAGGTGTAGGTTTAGGTTGTAGGAAGCTGGGAATAGGTTAAGGTTTAGGTTTAGGAAATCGGGTTCGGGTTCGGAAGCAAGGGTTTTACTTTGGGTTTTAAGTTTAGGTTTAGGTTTAGGTTAGGGTGTTGAGAATAGGATTAGGTGTAGGTTTAGGTTTAGGGATTTGGGAACACATTTTGGCTTTAGGTTTAGGGTTAGGTTTAGGTTTTAGGTCTAGGTTATAGGTTATAGTTTGTAGGGAACCGAGAATAGGTTAAGGTTTAGGTTTATGAAATCGGGTTCTGGGTCGGGTTTTGCTTTCGGTTTTCAAGTTTAGGTTTAGGTTTAGGTTAGGGAGTTGAGATTAGCATTAGGTGTAGGTTTAGGTTGAGGGATTTGGGAACACCTTTAGGCTTTAGGTTTAGGGTTAGGTTTAGGTTTTAGGTCTAGGTTATAGGTTATAGCTATAGGGAACCGAGAATAGGTTAATGTTTAGGTTTAGGAACGGGTTCGGGATTGGGTTTTGCTTTGGGTTTTCAAGGTTAGGTTTAGGTTTAGGTTTAGGTTAGGGAGTTGAGAATAGGATTAGGTATAGGTTTAGGTTTTGGGATTTGAGAACACATTTAGGCTTTAGGTTTAGGTTTAGGTTTAGGTTTAGGTTTTAGGTTATAGTGTAGGAACCGAGAATAGGTTAAGGTTTAGGTTTAGGAATGGGTTTGGGATCGGGTTTTGCTTTGGGTTTTGAAGGTTAGGTTTAGGTTTAGGTTAGGAAGTTGAGAATAGGATTAGGTGTAGGTTTAGGTTGTGGGATTTGAGAACACATTTAGGCTTTAGGTTTAGGTTTTAGGTCTAGGTTATAGGTTATAGTGTAGGGAATTGAGAATAGGTTAAGGTTTAGGTTTAGGAACGGGTTCGGGATCGGGTTTTGCTTTGGGTTTTCATGGTTAGGTTTAGGTTTAGGTTAGGGAGTTAAGAATAGGATTAGGTGTAGGTTTAGGTTGTAGGAAGCGAGAATAGGTTAAGGTTTAGGTTTAGGAAATCGGGTTCGGGTTTTACTTTGGGTTTTCAAGTTTAGGTTTAGGTTTAGGTTAGGGTGTTGAGAATAGGATTAGGTGTAGGTTTAGGTTTAGGGATTTGGGAAACACATTTTGGCTTTGGGTTTAGGGTTAGGTTTAGGTTTTAGGTCTAGGTTATAGGTTATATTGTGTAGGAAGCGAGAATAGGTTAAGGTTTAGGTTTAGGAAATCGGGTTCGGGGTCGGGTTTTGCTTTCGGTTTTCAAGTTTAGGTTTAGGTTTAGGTTAGGGAGTTGAGATTAGCATTAGGTGTAGGTTTAGGTTGAGGGATTTGGGAACACCTTTAGGCTTTAGGTTTAGGGTTAGGTTTAGGTTTTAGGTCTAGGTTATAGGTTATAGGTGAGAAGCCGAGAATATGTTAATGTTTAGGTTTAGGAACGGGTTCGGGATCGGGTTTTGCTTTGGGTTTTCAAGGTTAGGTTTAGGTTTAGGTTAGGGAGTTGAGAATAGGATTAGGTGTAGGTTTAGGTTTTGAGATTAGAGAACACATTTAGCTTTAGGTTTAGGTTTAGGTTTAGGTTTAGGTTTTAGGTCTAGGTTATTGGTTATAGTTGTAGGGAAGCGAGAATAGGTTAAGGTTTAGGTTTAGGAACGGGTTCGGGATCGGGTTTTGCTTTAGGTTTTCAAGGTTAGGTTTAGGTTTAGGTTAGGAAGTTGAGAATAGGATTAGGTGTAGGTTTAGGTTGTGGGATTTGAGAACACATTTAGGCTTTAGGTTTAGGTTTTAGGTCTAGGTTATAGGTTGTAGTTGTAGGGAATTGAGAATAGGTTAAGGTTTAGGTTTAGGAACGGGTTCGGGATCGGGTTTTGCTTTGGGTTTTCATGGTTAGGTTTAGGTTTAGGTTAGGGAGTTGAGAATAGGATTAGGTGTAGGTTTAGGTTGTAGGGAACCGAGAATAGGTTAAGGTTTAGGTTTAGGAAATCGAGTTCGGGTTCGGGCAGGGTTTTACTTTGGGTTTTCAAGTTTAGGTTTAGGTTTAGGTTGGGTGTGTTGAGAATAGGATTAGGTATAGGTTTAGGTTTAGGGATTTGGGAACACATTTTGGCTTTAGATTTAGGGTTAGGTTTAGGTTTTAGGTCTAGGTTATAGGTTATATTGTAGGAACCGAAAATAGGTTAAGGTTTAGGTTTAGAAATCGGGTTCGGGGTCGGGTTTTGCTTTCGGTTTTCAAGTTTAGGTTTAGGTTTAGGTTAGGGAGTTGAGATTAGCATTAGGTGTAGGTTTAGGTTGAGGGATTTGGGAACACCTTTAGGCTTTAGGTTTAGGGTTAGGTTTAGGTTTTAGGTCTAGGTTATAGGTTATAGCTATAGGGAACTGAGAATATGTTAATGTTTAGGTTTAGGAACGGGTTCGGGATCGGGTTTTGCTTTGGGTTTTCAAGGTTAGGTTTAGGTTTAGGTTAGGGAGTTGAGAATAGGATTAGGTGTAGGTTTAGGTTTTGGGATTTGAGAACACATTTAGGCTTTAGGTTTAGGTTTAGGTTTAGGTTTTAGGTCTAGGTTATAGGTTATATTTGTAGAGCGAGAATAAGTTAAGGTTTAGGTTTAGGAATGGGTTTGGGATCGGGTATTGCGTTGGGTTTTCAAGGTTAGGTTTAGGTTTAGGTTAGGGAGTTGAGAATAGGATTAGGTGTAGGTTTAGGTTGTGGGATTTGAGAACACATTTAGGGGTTAGGTTTAGGTTTTAGGTCTAGGTTATAGGTTATAGCTGTAGGGAACTGAGAATAGGTTAAGGTTTAGGTTTAGGAACGGGTTCGGGATCGGGTTTTGCTTTGGGTTTTCATTTTTAGGTTTAGGTTTAGGTTAGGGTGTTGGGAATAGGATTAGGTGTAGGTTAAGGTTGAGGGATTTGAGAACACATTTAGATCTTAGGTTTAGGTTAAGGTTCAGGTTATATGTAGGTTATAGCTATAGGGAATTGAGAATCGGTTATGGTTTAGGTTTAGAAATTGGGTTTGGGTTCGAGATCGGGTTTTGCTTTGGGTTTTCAAGTTTAGGTTTAGGTTTAGGTTAGGGAGTTGAGAATAGGATTAGGTGTAGGTTTAGGTTGAGGGATTTGGGAACACATTTAGGCTTTAGGTTTTGGTTTAGGTTAAGGTTTAGGTTATAGGTAGGTTATAGGTTATAGTTGTAGGGAATTGAGGATAGGTTAGGGGTGTGGTACCTGCAAATACAGATATAAACATGGCTCTGTCCAAATGGCCGAAGCCCTTCCAATCTTGTCCATAGGAAATGAACTGACTTCATCATGGTCATTATAGCGGTTCCCACCTTCCAGAGACCCCCGCTCATCCGGATAGCTCCGACGCACATCCGGGTCTGCTCCATTAATCTCGAGCAAATACATAAATACGGCCTGTCCAAATGGTCAGGCCCTTCCAATGCTGTCCATAGGAAATGGAAAGCTTTATCATGGTCATAATAACGGTTCCCACCTTCCAGGGACCCAGCTCATCCAGGATAGCTCAGACGCACATCCGGTCTGCTCTATTAATTTCGAGCAAATGCATAAACACGACCTGTCCAAATGGTGAGGCCCCTCCAATGCTGTCCATATAAAATAACTTAATCATAAATGAACTTTTATAAAATTAATTTTAATTTACTAAAATTTACCTGAATGCGCTGACGAATGAGTGTCGCACATCATCATCACGTCACGTCCGCCAACGGGGGTGGTGGCGGGGATCGAGATCGGCATAAGACACCGACCTCGATGTAAACAAGCTGGCATTGTTCCCAACAGGTCTAATACAGTCCTGTGGGAACTCTACCGTCACCCTACCCTCACGCGTAAGTCACTCTAAACGCAACCCACGCGTGGGTCCACGTCCTCGTCGACTGGTCGACGACGCTGCTGCAAAAGAAATATGTAAGTCTAAACATAAACAGAAGTCATTAAAAAATTATGTGTCTAAACTTACATGCTGTGCCCGGTGTATGCGCGACTGAGGGATCAGACGCCTGCGATGCAATATGTGACGGCAATGCTGGCTCCGTCGCATCACGGGTAGAAGGGGTAGATCCAGTGTGCGAACGACGTGGTCTCCCACCTGGTGCCATCACTAAATATGTGCGAGCTACGAACTTTTAAATTTAAATAATGTCAATACAAGTGGAATATACTAAAACATTATACAATGCATTTGTGCTTCTACTTAGAGAGATGATTAAAATATGGTTAGACCATTACACTATAATGCAAGCAGAATATAATAAAACCGTAAACTTTAATATATAACCCTTAAAAATTCCATTATACATTGTCATTCTATATTAAATACACATATTTCATTGTAATATGAAACAACTTTGAGGTAAACTATCTAAAGTACTCCCTGCGTAAGTTATCGTATGCTTCAGAAGTATATGTCATCCTGTGTGAAGCAGTGGACATTTTTATAGCCAGCATGACAGTCACAATAGGAGAAAGCTGATCTCTCGGGACTCCATTTAGATGTGCAAGTGACAGAGTCGCATCTTCCATATCTCGTTTCCCACGATTATATATCTCCACCAGCTCCAAAAATTTTTTGAGATCGTATAATCTTTCGTCTGAGTCGTCATTGATATATTCCACTCTACACTCATCGACCAAACCGGGTATCTCTATGGCCCTACCAGAAGAAGATAGGACTGGAAAGTCCATCCGCAACAGCTGATGAAGTATGTTGCGTACTTCTGATACGCTCCGGTTTGAAGAGGACATTATCAGAAATTGACTCAACTGCAAATATCGATTATAAACAAGTTAATAATAGGAATATATCATGACTTGTAATTTTCATGTATACATGGAATACAAATTATTTGAATTGAAAAATGAAATGTAAATCATGTGTACATTAATAATCGTCGTCTGTATCACTATCGCTTAGGACTATTTCTTCTTCACCATTGCTATCGCTGATCAGTATTTCCTCTTCATTGTCTGCAACGTTGTCATCAATAAAACCGCTATCATCTCTAACAATGTCATCTATTATTGAGGCATCAACATGATCAGGTGGCACATCATCTCTGTCCAATTGCATCACATCAATATCAACACTTGAATCAATCCCTATATCAACATGTGACGGCATGTCTTCTTGATATGCTTGTTCAACCCTAGCCGTGTCATTTTTCCCCGTCCTCCCTATCTTCAACACACTGCACGGAACGTCAAATACATTCCTGGGCTTTATTTTCTCGCACCACGTGCAAGAGCCGCCTAACTTGGTGTCAGCGAGGTAAAATACTTGTTCGGCTTGGCTGGCGAAGACAAATGGGTCATCCTTAAACCACTTCCGAGATAAATTTACGCTCGTAAAGTAGTTGTCAATCTGTATTCCCAACTTCTTATTTCTAATGTCCCACCAATCACATCTAAATAAGTACACCCTCTTTCTCATACAATAATTCAGCTCAATAATATCCGTCAAAATGCCATAAAAGTCAATTTCATCATCGTCATTCGTTCCCTTCACAACCACCCCACTATTTTGTGTGGTCTTGCACTTGTCGCGTTCTTCGGTGTGGAACCGAATCCCATTTACAATACAACCTGTATATCTAGATACACGTCTATCAGGGCCACATGCCAACGAGTATAGTGCATCAGATGTAACTCAGATGACAAGAGATTGTAACTCAGATGAATGGTGATCATTCTCTCCATCTAAATCACTAGATCCATCAAAAATATCATTTAGGGTGTTTTTGGTTGCACTGAATTTCATGCAAAAACATGAAATTTGCACCAAATTAGACTGATTAATCATGAAATTTCATGTTATTGATGCAACCAAAAGCGTTCTTGTGAAAAAAACTGTCAGATTATGATACAATAACGATTTACAAGGACAAATGATCTGTAGGTAGTATAACACAATTCTCAAACTTATGACTTAAGGTGAATAGATGTGCTACATCATATAATCTAATGCAAATACCCTACCTTTATGATAAGGTTGATTTGCCCAAGCAACATAAGACAGGTAGAGTAGTGATGCTTAAAAGAAGTTGAAAGAATGCTGCTTCCATGGTGTTTATTAGTTTTTAGAAGACAAATTAGAGTACATTCAGGCGCCATTTTGTGTATGGTACAACCATTGTAACTATACCAAGCAACCCAGACCAACCAGTTCTAGGCTACACATGTGTCAATACTAAAAAATTTCAGCAATCCAACTGTTCCATCTTTGGGCTTTCTTCCGGTCATTCATCCAAATCTTTCTGGACTTAAAATAAAGGGTGATGGATCATATAGTTATTGACACTTTCAATCAACAGAATTGGTGGGGAATTCCATCCCAAGGGGTGGCCCACTGATTCAAAATTGTAGATCCATCACCTTTTTCACCACTCCAAAACCTTCTTTTAAATAATAAACCCTGAAGCCTAAATTTTTTAGAAAACAAATCAAAATCAACAATCTTCATTTCTAGTTGCATGTGCATCAAGATTCATTCCATTCCACAATCAAATGTGCGATCAAAATAGGTATGTTTGATTTCTACTAATGCATGCATATCCTTTGTCACCTCTACAGAGAAAATTCCTGATTGTACAGTTGTACATACATGCTTACTACTATTAAGATAATATTTGGTTGTACATGTGGCGTGAGTGTGTGGGGGTGTGTGTGCGTGTGTGTGTAGGGTGTGTGTGCATGTGGCGTGAGTGTGTGGGGGTGTGTGTGCGTGTGTAAAAAAAAATAAAATCACAACAGATTTCAGAAACACAGAGAGAGAGAGAGAGAGAGAGAGACTTACCGTCCTTTTTCTTCTCCTTCTCCTTCTTCTTCTCCTTCTTACGGTGAAAGGGGGTTTTGACAACAGAGTTAGGGAAATGTGGCCAATAGACAGGGAGAGAGAGTGAGGGAGAGCGGGAGATCGAGAGATGGCAAAGGAAAGAGAGGTTGAGTGCGAGAGAGAGATGGAGAGACAGATGGGTTTTCGTCTGGAAGGGTTTTGGAAGAAGGGCGTTTTGGAAAATGGTTTGGGGAGGGTGTTTTGTAAGAGTTTTGGAAGCAGAGTTTGTACTGAGTAACGTACTGACTAAACTCTGTGGGTCCCACAGTCATTCTTTAATTTCATCCACTCCGTCCATACATTTCAAAAGATAATTTTATATTTTTAGCCAAAAAACGAAGCATATCTAAAACTCAAATGGACCACACGACCAGAAACAGTGTGAATTCAACAGCTACCATTGAAAATTTCGTGGGGGCCATAGAAGTTTTAGATCAATATGATATTTGTGCTTTCACTTCTTCCATGTCTTTGTGATATTATGAACAGTTTGGATGACAAAGGAACATCACTGGGGGCCATAGAAATGTTTCAACAGTGGAAATCATTATTCCCACGGTTTCCTATGGTATGTATCCACTTCATTTTAGATATACCTCAATTTTGGTATCAACCACTAAAATGATCTGAAAAAACGGATGGACGGAGTGGATAAGACAATTGCATTCACGGTGGGCCCAATTGAATTTAATCAGTACGGTAAGAGCATACCATGCAATCCCACTGACGGACGCAGATTTCCTGTGAAAGCCTTCGTCAGGGAGTTCATAAACTCCTTTGATTCTAGATGGGCCCCACTGTGATGTTTGTTAGAAATCTAACCCGTCCATCCGTTTTTTTGAGCTCATTTTAGGACATGAGGCTTAAAATTATTAGGATCCAAAACTCAAGTGGGCCATATTAGATGAAACAGTGGGGAAAGGAATTCCTACCGTTGAAACCTTCCCAGGATCCACCTTGATATTTATATTCCATCCAAACCGTTTATAAGGTCATTTTCACTGAGATGAAGTGAAAAAACTAAAAAATTAAACTGATACAAAACTTTTGTGGCCATAGAAATGTTTCAACGGTGGTCACTAAATCCCCACTGTTTCCTCTGGTGTGGCCCACTTGAGTTTTTGATCCTCCTTATTTTTGGTCGCATGTCCTAAAATAAACTCTAAAAACGGATGGACGGATTGGCTTTCTCACAAACATCGTAGTGGGCCCCACACCGAACCTTCCGCAGAAGGTTCTGCTAAAGGCTTTCGCTGGAAACCACCGTCAGAAACTGACGGAAACGGATTGGCTACCCCTGCCACTTCATTTTAGATATGTGGCCCACCATGATGTATATGTTTCATCCACGCCGTCCATCACTTTTTCCAGATCATTTTATGGTACAAGACCAAAAATGAGTTACATCCAGATCTTCTAATCCAGTTATTTGATACTCCCGCCATGTATGGTGTTTGATACACAGGCACTCAGGAATTACATACGTGGGGCATACGTTAACTCCTACCAAACCGACTAAAGCGTGGAATTTGTAATCACTAAGGGTCAGTTTGGGCGGTGGGATTAGAAGGGATTAGGCGGGATAGGATCCATCTGGTCGTGTGCCAATTCCACTCCATGTTTGGGATGGAGGGAAAAGCGTGGAATTACATTAATGAAATTGCATTCGGTCCAGTGCCAATTTCACTCAATGTTTGGGAAGTTGTGTAGGTCCCACCATGATGTGTGGGTTATATCCACACCATCCACCCATTTATCAAGATTATTTTAGAGCATGGGCCAAAAAATTAAGTAAATCTAAAGCTCAAGTGGACCCCACCATTGAAAGCAATAGGGATTGAATACTTACCGTTGAAAACTTCTTTGGGGCTACATAAGTTTTGGATCTACCGCATTTTTAGGCCCATGCCATAAAATGAGGTTACAAAACAAATGAACCGTTTAGATATAACACGTGTGTTATTCTCAGTAATTTCAAAATGATGAGTATATCCATTCAATGTACCACCGTATTGTCAACAAAGCATGGCATTAATTTTATCCCACCGCAATAGGGGACAATCCCAGCCATTGGTAATAGTTGTGTTTTTTAAATCCCATCCCACCTAATCCCTTCTAATCCCACTGCCCAAACCGGCCCTAAATCACAAACCGAAAATTAGACTGGCTAAATAATCATAACCTCTGATCATTAGACAGTCACTTTTTGAAACAAGGCTTTGGGAATTTTTTTTTTAAAAAAAAATTGACTAATAAATACCCACCAATCAGATAGTCAGATAATCAAATAAGCTCAATTTTTTATTCATAATATATATAAATTGGGACCATTAATTTGGACAGTTCAACTTGATTTAATTTTATTCCACGTATGCAATTTCTAAGTGCCTGAGTATCATCCATCACACTGCCAGGTTATCAAAGTTTACATCAACGTATATTGTATAGAGAAATTTACGACTGTACACCCATTTATGGCCCATTCACGAGACCAAGCCCACTCATTTTACCTTACAAAAATAAGCCCCAGCTGTACGGATGCCTTCCCAAAGGTTGAAAATGCCCCTCCTTTTTCAATTTCAGTCAATTCTCTCATTTACACACAAAAACATGTTCGGACTCATCTCTATCAACCGTATTTCTTATTTTCACATATTTTCTTCCCTAAATTGCCATATTATCTTCATCATGCTATCACATTACATATTCCTTGTTACATTCTCCTCAAGCCCAAGTGCATTCTTTTCACGAGAGGACGCGAATGCATTGATGGACGTGAAATCTTGAAGACCTTTCTCCAAAGAACGTGTTTCAGATCAATGCACTCTATTCTTTATCTCGAACATGGATTTCACTAAGTGTTAGGGAGTGATTGGAGTTCGTGGTCAACTACATTGAAGTTTAAATTCTAGGTAAATTCTTAAGTGCTTACCTAGAAGACCATGGTCAATATCATGCATTGCTGAGTCAATTTCATATATGTATTCTCGTATCCACGCCGTCCATCCATGTTTTCAGATCATTTTAGGGCATTATCCCAAAAATGAAACAGATCCAATTATCAGGTGGACCATACTATAAGAAACAGTGGTGATTGTAAGCTCTACCATTAAAAATTTCTTAGGGCTCACCATAATATTTCCGTAGTGTTTATTTGACCGTGTCCCATTTAATAGAAGAGAGTATATTTGGTGTTGAATGGACGGTGTTGATAAACCCATACATCACGGTGGGCCCTCGGAGAGCAACCTGTTCGAGTTCGGTAAATGCGGGTAGTACCCAATCCGTGTCCATTTTAACAGTACCCATATAATTTCGGTTGGAGGATCCTGACCATACATCTAGTTGTTTCAGTCGTAGATGGTCCATGGTATAAAATCGAACACAAAATTTTGGATGTGTATGTTGTTTATAAGTATATGTTTATGTAAAACATTGAATTTTTATATGTTTGATTTTATTTTTTTGAGGTGTCATTGATTGTGGACAGTTGTTTTTTCTAATGTTGGTATGAGAATTTGGGGATTTAGAGACAATAGATATTGAAATCCTCCGTATTCTCATTCTTAATATTTTACAAGGTTTAGCCAACTATGGGAATGAAGTAATTAGCAAGTGACAACTTTTATAAAGTATAACACCCTCTCCGCCATCACATTTCAATGTCACTCAACCCTTGTGACATTGATCCACCCGTGATCCAGTGTCCATAAGATGATCGAGATCATGCGGTGGTGGTGGTCGGTGGAGAAGATGGTGGCCCGTTAATGGCGTATGTGAAGATTTTCGAGATCATACGGTGGTTGTGGTCGGTGGAGAAAATGGTACCCCGTTAATGGCAAATTCTGACTTAGAGGGTTTTTCTTCGTAATGATCTCCATGGTATGGATTAGTCTAAAGGAGCTTGTAGAATCCTACAATTGAAGCTTGGATGTGGTTATCCAGTGGGGTTCAAGAGCGAAACATTTCTGACAGTAGCCACATGCTACTATGAATGGAGGAGTTCAGATACTGTTCTTTAGGGTTTGGGGCCTTCTCAGGTACCATCCGAGGTTCTTATATCCGTTTTAGATGATCTTGATGCATTTTTGTAGTGGCGGGTGCTTTTGGAGTTGATGGAATGGAAGAAACGGAAGTGTTGTAGTTAGAGAAGGATTCGGCTGAGAGTCGATTCGTGGCTGATTAGTTCCCTGTAGAGGTTGAGCCTTACGATGGGAGCCAAGTGGGGTCCCCCATGATGTTTGAGAGAAAATCTACTCCGTCCAAATGGTTCACCGAGTTGTGTTGAGACATGAGTCCAAAATGAGGTAGATTTAACACTTAAGTGAGCCGCATAATGGGAACAAGTGAGGATGGACACTAACCGTTTAAGGCCTCTAACGGCTACCAATAAAATTATTTGTTAACATGGATGAATGGAGTGGATAAAATAAATCAATAACGGTGGACCCCACAGAGTTTACTTGGTAAAGGTAACTGGGTAACGGGTAACTTAAATGTAGTGGAGAATGGTTTCCTTACAACATTTGTAATCATATATTGGGCCTGGCTAAATGTGATTCACATATCCAACCCACTCATTATGTGTGTCCCACTTGGATGAGGGGTCAGACCAAGTTTCAACAGCATCCAAAACTCATGTTGGCTCCATCAAGTGCTTTTATATTTTTTACGATGTCTTCACATAATTTTAAATGGTATGGCCCACTTGAGTTTCATTTACCGATGATTTTTGAGATATCTCATAATCTAAAGGGGACACATCAATTCCACGGTGTTGATGTTCGACAGACATCATGATGGGGTCCACAAAACTTACCAACATCAATTCTTAGGTTCTCACGAGGTCAGTAAGTTGGGTCACAATTATAACCAGAATATTTGGCTCATTTTACATGTCTGATGCATTCACTCTATTTTACTGATCAATACTCTCAATTTGACTAATTACTCGACTCAATTAAGCTACATATGAGAAAGATATTGGGCATACAAGATTGATCAACAATTTCAGTGAAATTTGATTTAAACATCTGAAGTTATTTACTCTTTAATTTAAATTAATTAGATTGTCAAAAAACGATTAAAGATTCAATTAGTGGGCGTGCCTAATAATTTAGTAATTTTATTTTTCACAAACAAATTTAACATTTTTTTAAAAGGTATATTTTTTTACTCTTTTAAATAAATAACATTTTTATTATAAAATATTTCAAAAATATTTAAAAATAAATTTTGAATTTTTATTTGCAAAATCTCAAAAAATTTCTCATATTTTAATTTTTTCTCAAAAATTTCAAAATGCCAATTTTTCTTTTCAAAAGCATTATTTTGTTCTCAAAATATTACTTAAACATATTTAAAATTTTGTAACTTTTCAATATTCTTTTTCATGTGATATTACAAATTTTTTAAATACTACCTTTTAATTATACACACACACACACACACACAAACACACACACATTTAGGTTATAGACAAAAATTTTAAAAATTAAAACAATTTTTAAAAAATATTTACGTAAAACTTTTCCCAACGAAAATTTTCGTCGGTAAAAGTCTTCCCGCCAACATTTTCACCACCCCGTGAAAATTTCGAAAATTTGCAAAAAGTAAGGTTTTAAATTTTAACGGACCCTTTAGCTACGAATATTTTCGTAGCCAAAGGTGAGTTTTACCTACGAATTTCAATTTCGTAGGGAAATGTAAAGTTTTTTAATTTTTGTTGGTACCCTGCAAAAATTTTGAAAGTTTGCAAAAGGCAAGGTTTACGTTACGTTGAGATTTCAAGAGACCCTTTAGCTACGATTATGTTCGTAGCCAAAGGTGAGTTTTTGGCGACCTTTACCTACGAATTTCAATTTCGTAGGTAAATGTAAAGTTTTTGAATTTTTGTCTCGTTTAAGGCGCAAAAGATGCTTTCAATTTTTCGTGCATCAGAAAGTTTGAACAGACCCTTTGGCTACGCATTTCTTGGTAGGTGAACGTAGGTTTTATAGTAAATTCAAAATTGAAAAGACCCTTTAGCTACGCATATTTTCGTAGGTAAATATTGGTTTTACCTACGAAAATTAATTTCGTAGGTAAAAAGTAAATTCAAAATTCAAAAGACCCTTTGGTTTATGATATTCAATTTCGTAAGTAATAGTAAAGTTTTTGTTTTTTGAAATTCAAATGACCTTTTAATAACAAATATTGTCATAGGTAAAGATAAATTTTACTTAGATAAAAGTAAGGTTTTCGATTTTTTTAAATTCAAATGACCCTTTAGCTACGAATATTTTCGTAGGTAAAAATAGATTTAGGTAAAGTTTTTCATTTTTATGTTAAAAAATTAATTACACCCTTTAACTACGAAGCTATTTGTAGGTAAAGATGGCTTTTAGTAAAAGAAAAGTTTTCCGTTTTTTGTTTTTTAAAAAATTTAAAACACCCTTTAGCTACAAATATACACGTAGGTAAAGATGGCTTTTAGCTACGAAATTAAATTTCATAGGTAAAAGTAAAGTGTTTCATTTTTTATTTTTTAAAAAATAAAAAACACCCTTCAGCTACAAATATAAACGTAGGTAAAGATGGCTTGTAGCTACGAAATTAGATTTCGTAGGTACAAGTAAAGGTTTCCATTTTTTGTTTTTTTAAAAATTAAAAACATCGTTTAGCTATATTCGTAAGTAAAGATGGATTTTAGCTACGAAATTTGATTTCGTAGGTAAAAGTAAATTCAAAACATGATATGTTGTGCAAAAGGCCTTTTTGCTACGAATATTTTCGTAGGTAAATAAGGGTTTTACTTACGAAATTTGTTTTGGTAGGGAAAAGTAAACTTTTTAATTTTTTGTTTTTTTAAAAATTCAAAACACCATTTAGCTACGAAGACTTTCGTAGGTAAATATGGGTTTTACCTACGAAATATGATTTCGTAGGTAAAAGTAAAGTTTTCAATCGGTTAAATGGTGAAAAAGTCAAAAGATCCTTTACCTACGAAAATTTTCGTAGGTAAAGATGACTTGTCCCTACGAATTTATATTTCGTCGGTAAAAGTAGGCTTTTACCTACGAAAATAATTTTCGTCGGTAAAAGTCATCTTTACCTACGAAAAAAAATTTCGTAGGTAAAAGTTTCGTAGGTAAAAACCACATTTCTTGTAGTGTATCCCCAACCATCAAAGGTACGCACATTTTAATCATAGCATTCGACTGATGTGTCTTTTCTAGAGACCCTTTAAAAAAAAAAAAAAAAAAACTACATTCCTGACTTAGGCATCGGAGAGTCCCCTGCACTAGCCAGGGTCTCCTTTGTTCCTCCTTTACACTTATACAAGTACAAGAGGGTAAGTCGGGAGGGTCTGCCAGAAAACTGCATCAACAAAATACTTTGGCAGGTGTAAGGCACTTGCAGGTGTGGAAGCAAGTGCAACCACGATGCCACTTTTGCTCCGGCCAAGCACTTGGCAAACGTATAAACGCTGATTCAGCATCCTCCCTCCACTCGACACGAGGCGAACATCGCGTGCGAATTTTGCCGGGTAGTTATTCGGTACTCTGGCAGATTGCGATGCTCCATACGCATGCATTAGCAATTGTACACATGCCATGTACATAAATTAAACCATCCAAAACGTGAGACCCTTTGGTCACAGTGCCAACATTATATTTTGATTCGACGACTTAACCTTTGATAAATGGACATAAGTTTGTCTAATTCATACTAATAACTGTTTTTCATTTCAACCGTCCATCATATGTCTGCAAATCAGCCAGTTAAGAGATCATTTCAGTATAGCCGTTGATTTATGATCCATCTATAGTGGGAAGTACACTTTTGACCGTTTAGTTAGAAGCTTTTCTGATGCCACGTGGACAATTTCAAGGTGCATGCCTATGAACTATCATACTCCGCTAAACTATCAAAGCTTTTAAAAAAAATTTACAGTGTAACTGGTGGATGGAATTGTAGGGATGCCGATTGGCCGGGTCATCCGCGTCCGAATCATAGAATATAACCTAAAAATAAAATCTCATTTATTGGACGATATTAACCGTCTGATCTGGACTGTGAAATTTGGACTACTCACCATTTTGTTTTGAATCCTTCATTAGGTGGCCACCAGTTAGATAGGATCATCTG
This sequence comes from Magnolia changhungtana, assembly GCA_030180095.1. Classification (NCBI taxonomy): domain Eukaryota; kingdom Viridiplantae; phylum Streptophyta; class Magnoliopsida; order Magnoliales; family Magnoliaceae; genus Magnolia; species Magnolia changhungtana. The sequence goes on from JASAUF010000662.1 coordinate 4,670,736, forward strand.
ATCAACGTAATATCGAGTAATACTGCATTCAACTGGGTCCCACAATTTGCACGATATGGATTGGCGTGCGTGTACACACCATACGTTGGACACGCAAGTAAGATGCAGCCTACTTGAAGTCTGAGTAAGCAGTCAGTTATTCCCCTTTACATGGGCATCATGTGAAGTTAGATCGACTGATGATCCTAACCTTTGATCGATATACATCCGTCTGTTACATCCAGCTATTGACCGTCGGTTTGATGTCCACCAATCAGCAGTTAGATTCATTCTCTCGGAGCAATTTTTTGGTTATGATCTATCTACGTTGGGATGCATGGAATGGACGCTTCGGATTTTGTGTCATACAGTCCACTTGTACGATGGATGTGGTGCAAGAGCACATCAAAGAGATCTTCGAGAAACGATATGTTTTTTGCTCTTCTCGCGGGAATTTTACCGTTTTCCCTCTCTCTTTTTTAGGTTAGAAGACTCAGGTCTGAGGAGTCTGAGGATTAGGACGATTGAAGTTGGGCCCAACGCTCACCCGTACAAGATGGACATGTCGGCGCACATTCCGGTTCACTGCGAAAAAATGCACAGGATGCGTACTATACCCATGCGTTAACTTTATAGAGGACCAGCTGCGTCTGGTACGAAGTACAAACGCCGGTGGGCGGGCCCCTCTTCTTCTCTCGCTCTCTCTCTCTCTCTCTCCCCTTTCGGTGGCTGCCTGCGAGTCGATCCGACCGAAAAATGGGAGGGGATGCGCATTGCTCTCTGCGCCCACTCTAGATAAGCCGGAACGATGCTTCGTTTGGCCGGGTCAAAAAGATGTAAGAGGCGGGCCCCACCTGATTAGTCGTGTGGCGCGGGAATCGTCGGCGCACAATCCGGCGCACTGACCGGAGAGATCGGGAAATGGTGCGCAAAACGCTCATCGGAAACCCCCAAATTCCAGATCGCCGGCCACGTACGACTCTCTGACACTCTCGGCCTCTCGCCGCTCGCCCATCCCGTCCTCGGAAATCGACGTCGCGCGCGCGAGCTCAACACGTCATTTGTTGCACGCACGTGTGGAGAAGCGGGTACTGGACGCACGAGGAATCATTCGGTTAGAGAGCAGGTGTTGTGCGTGGGAATGCGCACTCACTCTCACTCTCTCTCTCATTCCTACTTGGCTTATTCTCCGTCACACGACGGAATCGCAATTACCTTACATTGCTTAACCTTTTGACTGATCTGTACCGTCCAACTGATGGATCGTACATCCGATGGGAAACAATATGGATGGATGGTTTTTTTTTTCTTCTTCTTCCGATTCAACTGATCTGGACTGTCCAAATGGTGGATCCTAAAGCCGGTTATAAATTATATGGATGGATGAGTTTTTTTATTTTTTCCTTGGGCGGTTTAGATCAGTAGGAGCGTTGACGCCGACTACCTGACATGTGGCAGTTGGACTAGTGGATGCAGAATGTACAACAAGCAAGTGTATCCTGAAAACGACAAAGGTGAATGATCAACGCTCACCAGGAAATTAAACCAATGGCCACGATCGTATGTTAGTGCATTTTCAACCGGGACCTACTAGATCGACGTGTCAAGTATTATACTGGACATACTTCGGGATCGGGCGGGTCAGATCAAAATTTCGCCCATGGAGGTTTGACGACGTTGGACCCTCCAATTTTCTGACCTTCAATCGAACGGTTAAAATAAAGCCAGATCAAGTGGTAGTATCATCCCAGCTAGGTGATATTTGTACATCACTAATTGACAGTAAGTCCCACCAGACTAACGTTTCCGATCATCTGATCATGCGAACATGTGGCGTGATCATAGATGTGTTAGCAGCGTTGGACTCTTAAGCGCGACGAATGAAAGACAGATGCTATTATGCAGCTCGGGTCATCAAAGTTCAAAGTGGCTCCAAAACTAGGTATTGATCAGGATTGCTAATCTGGTGGCCTAATGCGCGGATGGGCCATTAGAAGAAATTCGCGGTGATTGGATAAGTCTGGACATCTGCATATTGTGATATTTTCTATTTAATTATGACCGTTGATCCGAAAGGAATCGGATATCTACCACAACCCAATCCAACTGATTCTCAGATATGGCCTATCTCCGTGCAGATACATGTGCTCACCACGTGTACGGTTGAGAGTGAGATGCATACAAAATGTATGACGCGCGAGATGCATAACAGCATTTCTCTTATTTAAAGGCTTCCTTTGCGGAAAGGAAACCCAGCCATCGCCTTTTCTTTCACCTCCTCCTTATCTCTCTTTTCTATCCTGCGTTCTATCTTTTCTTTAACTCTTCTTCTTTTTTTCTTTTTTTTTTTTTTTTTTTTTTTTTTTTTTTTTTTCCAATCTTAATTTTCTCTAATCTTCTCCTCATTCTTCATTGTTCCTCTTTTTCTACCTTTCTTTCACCCCAATTTCCATTTCTTTCTGATTTTTTTTTTTTTTTTTTTTTTTCTGTTTTTTGCCATTATCTTCCTCAGATCTGCTTCTAGTTGTCCTCTTTTTTCTGTTTTTTTTCTTCTTCTCCCCATTTCTCTCGCTAGTTCTAGATCTCTTCCTTTGGTTCTTTCTTCCATCTTTTCTTAGATCTACATTTCATGAGAGAGAGAGAGAGAGAGAGAGAGAGAGAGAGAAGAGAATACGAAAGATCGGAGCATGCTTTTCCACGGCTTTCTTGAACTTGGTACTCAGGTCGGTTTCTCTCTCTCTCGCTCTCACTTTCTTTTGTGTGGATGCATGAATTTTCCGTTTCGAGACAGATGTAAGTATTTCTAAAAAGGCAGATCTCAGTACAAAGCTCAAGAAAGCTGTGGGAAAACATGAAAAGATTTCTAAATTCCATGGAGATATTTCATCACCTTTTCCGTCTTCTGCTGGTAAAAAGGTAACTGACTTTCCGTATCATCCACCACACCATCATTCCTCCATTTTCTTTTCTTTTTTTTTTTTTTTTTAAATTATAAAAATTATCGATATAAGGGCCGATTAAAGAAAACTAGATCTAGATCTGAACTCGAGCTTCTTCTTCTTTTTTTTTTCTTTTTTTTTTTCCTAATAAAATCAGAACTAGTGTTTTGTTTTCTTTCTAAACCCTAGATCTGAAATGTAAATCGAGATTTTCATGCAATATATACTTTTTAATTAATTTTCATCGTTATAATGCCTCGTTTGGATGAACAACTAAATCTAATTTCTCAACTCTTTAAGTTAAATCAAGAAGAAATTACCAATTTCATTTACCGGATGTCTTCTACCCCCACACACGGCACACGTGCCAACATGGTGCATCAGCTAGCCCGCACGGTGGGGATGACCGTACGCACAACACCGTTACACGCAGGATGGCACACGCGTTAGAGACTCGGGCCATTAATCAAGGACTGCTTAGTATGAAAATGGCATTTAACAAAAATCCGGGCGGTGTACTCATCTAGTGAGCCACTGATGGACGCTGAATTTAGACCGTTGGAATTCCTTTCTAACGGCCCATTTTTCTCTGAAAAGTTTGTCCTGCCCAGTGGACTAACATTGTTTCTGGTCGATCACATCTCCATACTCTAACCTATCGGATGGATGGCCTGGATTTCTGACATGTGCTATACAACAAAAGGAGCCTTGAACCCCTTTGGAGCTGTAATCTGGGCCCACACTCTATCAAAAACCCATCAGGTGGGCCAATCTTCTTCGGAAGAGATTCGCTAAGTTGCAGCTCTCAAATTGCAGTTAAGTCCCTTTCAAGTTCAAATTGAATGTAAATGAATTGCTTTTAGCCTAATCCTCAATATGTGAATGGAAAGAGATTTGCTAATTCCGCACGCGTGTGAGCCCTGCCATCCTCGTGCAGGCACATCTGCCAATATGGAACATGCGCGTGAGATCTGAGCTATCCATCAAGTGGGTTACATGCTTTTCGATCTCTTCAAGTCTATATGTGTGGCACAAAATGCCAAAAAAAAAAAAAAAAAAAAAAAAAAAAAAAAAAAAAAAAAAAAAACTCAATTTGTAAATCGTGGCCCACCTGAAGCCTGAAACGGCTTGTTTTTTTAGAGATTTTAACCAGATGGAAAGTTCAGATCTAGAACACGCTTGCCTGGTTGTAGATGTCCATACGATTTCATTGTGCATCCAAACGCAACCTAGAATAATAATCAGAATTGGATCTTGGTTCAGTCCTCTTTACCACGTTATTTTACCAAATCGGAAAATGACGTGCAGCAGGGAATTTGCTGGTTGTCATGTCACGCTTTTCCCGATTAGCCATTACGTGAAAAGGAGTTATTTCCTACTCTGGCAGGTATGGCTCTTGATAAGCAGGCACTCATAAATTATACACGTTACATATGTTATCTCAATTTAATCCGACTAAATTGTAGATCCCAATCTTGCTAATTCACACTCCTGAAATAATTTTCGTTCAAAATTTCTATCATCTGATTGGTGAGCACTTGTTTATTGAAATAGAACCATTGGATGTTTTCATTTTTAACCTTCCAACAGATGTCCATTAATTAGATAGATTAGCAAATAAGTGTAATTTTTGTTCACCAGCCATAGTTTGGACAGTTTAACTTAATTACTTGTATTTCAGGTATGTAATTTTTTAATAAATTTTAAGTGCTTACCTTTCATCCATCAACTCTGCCATATTACTAATCTTTTTTTTTTTTTTTCTGAATGTATAAATAAAAGACAGTCTACTAAATACACCCAAAGCACAGATCGAATGGTTAAGCTATATTTTTTTACTGGACAAAAGGAAATGTACAGACACAGCAGCTGTATTACTCATTATTGTACAACATTATTCCTTGCTGACATGTCATCTATTGAATATCCAATCTGCGCAGAAGGTGCAGTGCCTTGATGATCGCCAAGCTGATCCACTCATCTAGCAGGTGATCATCATGGTGCAGCCATCATTTGCATGGATTGGATATTCTACACATATTACACGTAGGTGCAAGAAAGAAAGAAACAAAGAAAAAAAAAAGGGCTGTATCAGTGATCTTTGACCACTAAGCTGTAGTGCTCTTGTGTTGGGACATTTCAAACAGTCCAATGGGTCCACCAATCCTGACAGCATTTTGTATGCCACCGAGAAAAAATCACATTGATGAGATTATCTGATTCATAAGCAACTTGGCCTTTAGTAGTAATTCATTTTGCAAACGTGTGAGTAGAACAAAGTATAGGAGATTTATGTGTTGAGTAGGTTTCACAAGCAGCTAGCTGGATTTTAAGTTTGTGTTCCACTAGATAAGGGCCAATGTATAAATAGGGCATCCAACCCTATAAGATGTTGGCCCCACCAATACCAGCACCTATACAAAAAATCAAGGCGATAGAAAACGATGGACAACCCACTTTGATCCAGTGCACACGTGTGGCCCACGTGATGCATGCATCAGCCTAAGTTTTGGATGGGTTGGATGTCTTCTGCACACGTCACCTTGCATTTATGCACGAGTTGGATGGCAGAACGGGGTCCTACTAGTTGCATGCGAGTCTCCTCCTATTTATTTGAGATTTTTTTTTTTTTTTTTTTTTTTTTTTTTTTTTTAAAATGAATGCACGAGGATGTTACCAGGTTATTTGGGTTTTGGTAAGGCACAGTTATCAGGTCCTGTTTTTTTTTTTTTTTTTTTTTTTTTTAATTGAGGGGGTTGAATAAGATCATATGTATTATGTATATACGACGCGCCAAAACTGTGTGGATAAATCTCCACTGCCCAATGAGGTTCTCTGTAGACAATAAAGCCAGGCCAATGGGTGTGATTCCTTATGTAGTATGGAGCTGGAAATTCTAGAGCTCTTTCACAGCAAACGTGGCAGGGTGATGGTCCATCCAGTGTCTCCTATCGTGTATAGTAACTGGTTCAAAAGGATTATAAAGTGGACGGCCCTAGAAATCGGATTGGTGGCAGGAAAATAAGATTAGTTAACTGTTGACACTCAGCGAGGGGATCAGTGCAGAAAAGGTGATGAATAGGAATCTTAGGTAGGTGTGGTTCGTGGGGTCTTTACTCTTGCTCCGGTGGTAGACTCTTAGGAGTTTCAACAACCTGGTCAAGTATTCGAGTACCCATAGGTGGTGTAATTCCACTAAGGCGTGAGTGTGTGGGGGTATGTGTGCGTGTCTTAAAAAGAAGAAGAAGAAGAAGAAAAAAATGGTAGGTGTAGTTCGTGGGCCATCCATGATGGGTCCACTGCATTGACATTCCTAATTGAATTCTCTCTTATGGCGCGGAGATCGACTGCTGCACCCGTATTCAGGTTCGGGTTCGATGGGTTCTAAGTAGAGTTTCTTTGTTTAGACTTAATCCTAAATATACATGATCACTTACTCCGAATGGACCCTTTAAAGTTTAAACACACTGTCTAAACACGCTATCATTGTCCTTTATATATATTTTCATCTTTTAGGGTTGCACCAAATATAATTGAATGTCATCAAGCTTCATACAAATTTTTTCTTGGTTTTAAAAGATTATCTAGTTCAAAGTTTACCTGAAGGTCATCTCCAAAATCTTGATAAGCTTTATGACTAGCTTTGATTCAATGCAAATAGTTACTAGGGTAATAAATTAACAAAGTGCAATGAGTACAAATTATAATACTTGTTTCATAATCAATAGATAATTTCACCAAGAATTCTCGTACTTATATAGGCCACGTGAATGTACAATGATAATACTTTTATATTATTAGGACATCTAATCAATAAAAAGATATAATGATATTTACTACAATGTATTATATTACATTTGTCTTTGACCACCAAATTACATACTCAAATTAAGTATTTAAACCAAATCTGAAAAATCATAATGATATCAAAATAAAGTTCACTGAAATGCATTCACTTAGCTTCAAGTTTATAAATATTTTCAAGATGATCGTATATAAGTAAATAAGGCTAAATGTATATCAAAATAAAGCACTCGGATTCACTTAGATAAACTTAAGATGTACGTTGTACCTTAAGGGCCTGTTTGGTACTTGGGTTTAGATGGGATGAGGTGGGATGGAATTGTATTTGGTCTTGTGCAAATTTTATCTAACATTTGGAGAGAGAACGGGAAGGGTTGGGATTAGGTAGGATGGAATTGCATTTGGTCTCATGTAGAATTTCAAAGTGAATTTTGAAATCCACTACACATATGGGCCCCACATTGATGCATGTGTTTTATCCACGATGTTCATCCAAATACGTCCTTTACATGTGACATTCTACTTATATATGTGTACAAGTGACCGACATCCATTGTAAACTTGGTTCTTTGATTATAATTTCATAATCTACCAAACTGAATTTTGCTTAATCCAGTATTTTTACCATATCAAGAATTTTATTCCAAATAAGGGGATTGGATGGCTAAAATAATATTTTCAGACGTATAATCATTGTGCAATAATGGTGTTAATCCCATCTACAACGATTCCATACCATTTATTCACATGGACCAAACCGTCTCCAAGGGCTCGTTTGAGATGACGTAATTAGGAAAATTTGTGATATATTTTGTGCTTTTAAGCATTAATTTCTTACCTCACCATTTGTGAGGTGAATGGATACTGTATGGATGTGACATCAACAATTTTTAGACACAGAAAATGAGATAGAATTGGTGGGTCTGAAGTGTGTGTTTTGTCCATGCCATCCATTCATTTGATCAGATCATTTTAAGGTATTCCCACAAAAAACGAAGCAGATCTAAAGCTTAAGTGGACCAGGCTATGGGAAGAACATCTAAATAGTTAATGTTCAATCTCCATTGATTTCTGCAGCGGGGTTCACTTTAGCTTTGAATTTGTCTCATTTTTTAGCCCTTACACTAAAATGATATATACTGATGAATGGATGGTGTGATTATAACACATATATATATCATGACCGCCCCCACAAAGTTTTGGCTTTCAATGACTTTATAGTTCACGAGGGGCAGCTCCTCACTTTCAAACAACCGCTGTAATTACATTATCTCACATTTAATGCTGATTTGAGTGAAATTACATGAATTTTCGTGTAAATACAGTCAACCAAACAAGCCCCGACTTCACGTGGAAAGCTTTGCATGGGACCCAACCTTCTAACTGAAAATTTATAATGGGGGCCTGTAAAATGAATGGCTGAGATCACGGACATGTGCATGCCCCAAATACCTTAGCAGGGCTTAAAAATAAATGGGACCTTCCCCGGATTGTCAATTAATATGGAGCAGGCTACGAATATTCTGCTTTGTGGAAAACTTTAATGCTCTGGCGGAGTGTGATAGATGATACACTGGCATTTAGAAATTACATCAAACTTTCACACGTGGTCTGCATCTAATTCAAATTAAACTATCCAACTTATTGTTCCAGGTTTAGATGTACTGTGTACCAAAAATTGTGTTTTTAAGATGATTTGAGTATGGGATGATGGACATTTATTGGATGAACAAACAAGACATAAAACAAAGGTTAGAATTGCTCAACTAATATGATTTTGTGACCGTGGCTTAGACACTGTACCCCCACAATTTATTTTGTTTTAATTTTAGTTTGCACACGCAATGTATGCAATTTTACTAGTGCCTGTGTATCAATCATCATCGTCTGCCAGAGTATCAAATAACTCCACTTCAGCTTTTTAGGTTACTTTCTAGCTGCAGCAAGAGTGTGCAGTTGGTAGGATATGCAACATTGCGTTCTGACATTTTATCAGAAGGAATATGAGGATAGGTAGCAGCTCCAAGAAGGATGTGAAGTGGTGTATGTCATAGGTGGAAAGGCTGTAATCTTTACCGCAGAGTAAAATGACTTATTTTGCCCTTATCTTCTCTAACAAGGACGGGCGTGAGTCACATGGAATGCGAAAGATTTGAGGGCAAATTCGCCCATTTGATTCTTACTGTGGTTACAGCTATGGGGACTCATAGGGTCTTGCTCATCAGCTAACATACTGATTGCTGAAACGCACGTGGGGCTTTGGTTCCATGATCCAAACCGTTCATCTGATGAGATGCACAACTGAGAGGAGCTGCCTCAATGATCTTGATGATCCTGTCCCCTTGACAAATGACCACCAATAGATGGTTAAAAAGGCGGAATAAAGCGATGAGTTTCTCCATGCATGTACCAAACCTGCCTCATTACACAGAATAATACGGCTATGCATGATGAAGCACTTGGTACGTTTTTGTTGCCTTCTCGCATGCGCCAAACTTGAAATTTTGAATGAATTATACTTGTACCAAGCTGTGATGGGTGGCAACATGGCAGGATTTGATTGACCCGCAGGCCACTCTCAACCACAGGTCATGATTGAGTATCTAGTTGTGGAGCCAATCACAATTACGAGTATCATTCTCAAGGTCTTTTGTATGTTTGCGGGGTACTAGACTTGATTGGAGTCACATCTAGCTAATTACTCCACTCCCAAAGTTGGCTAAGACCATGTAAAAACGTTACATCAGAAAATACGATAGTTTTATAAGTGTTTATATTCAAAGCACACTTAGTATTGTCAAATTTGGTAGTCTCAATTGGATCACAAAGCGCTTGTGAATATGTTTTTCAGCGACTTATGAAGATTACCTACATATTAGATCAACATCTCAAGGGAGACTTAACATCTAAAGTTTTAAAGGATATGCATGGTTTAAAGACTGAAGCATTCTGTATGTGTTAACTATCAGGTGGTATAATTTTATAATGACCCTAGGTTAAGTGTATTTCACGTGATGACATAATTATATACAATACTAAGTAAACTACACTGAAGTTGGGCCAGTCCGACTTCAAGTTCGCCCAGCCCAATTACCTTCGGCCAACCCAACATAATTCAAATAAGTATACAAGAAGATAGACTTTTTCTGTAACACCCTAGTCCTTGTAGCCCGAGGATGATCGCTCGAGTATCAGATCCCGAGGGTTACGTCATGGAATAAGGCCTCATACACAGTGTACAGAAAATTTTATGGCATATTGTAAAGAGAACTTCTACACAAGCAAAAACTATCATGAGCACTAATATGAAAAATTATAACCGCATTATGTATCAACAAGACTAAATCCCTCAACAGGGGATTTTGATTACGATCCTCAAATATAAGCAAAATATAAAGTCCGAAATATAAAGCAGGTAAATCCTAAGATACAGGTCCTCCTCGCCATACTCCTTCTCAGCTAACCCTGGATTCCCGTCATAAAGGTCACCATCGACCATCATACCTGCATCTATTTGGTGCAACCGCACTATTTGATGAGTAAAAACTCAGTGAGAATTTTCCTCAAAGATTCATGCATATCAAATAATTCCAATATAGTCTAAACCAACTTAGTAATTCATAAAGAGAATAAGATGGACTTGTATGTAAATGAATGGATGCATGAATGTATGCTCAAATCACAGATCTGGGGATGCATATCCAGTTATCAAAAGAAAAGACCGCCCGCAGTAGATTAACTACTTGGAAAAGGCCATGTAGGTGAGTGCGCCCAAGAATGTCTAACCTCTTGGAAAAATATTCAGGATACGTCCGAGGAGGTCCTAAAATCCCAGAAAAGCCTTATGTAAAGAGAAAGCGACCCATAGTGGTACGAATGCACACATTCTGAGGATTTAACTAAAGTGTTAGAACTTTTAGTTAGCTGAACAGAGCGTGACTTACATTGAGCACTCGGTAAAGCTCATATGTCATGCACCATGGTACCCATGTACATTCCTTAGGTTTAACAAGATTACTCTTTAAGTCATAGACATCATCAAAGCTTGAGGCCTTTTAAACAAGATATCAAACATCCAAACATGGGTTAACATAATTCTTTATAATTCCTCTAGGTCCAAATGAGGGTCCATAAATGTGACATATTAAATATGATTAAACTATTGATGAGTTCATTTCACGTTTCTCATGCAAGACGACATCCCACACATAATCTTCATTGTACAATTTGTAAAATAGAATGAAATGAAATATCATGGTTTCTTGTTATTAGAAGTAGGATTATGCCCATAATCAAGCAATCACTAAAATAACATAGAGGGTGCAAGGCTAAATTATAATCCCATGGTTAATGAATATAGAATTTGAGTAATAGGAAATAAAGTATTAACTCATGTTCTTCGCTACGAAATAGGAATAAAAGGAGTAGATCATTATTCACATTATTCTAAAATTCCATACACATTAGATTCGAAACTAAAATAGGTCTATCATATATAAGAAGTAATGGGGCAATTATACTATTTATAAGATGGTTGGAAACAAGATTTCTTAACTCATGTTATAACTAGTACATGTAATCAAGTAATTACAAATGAGGCATAAGGAGTATAATGCAAATTCCCATAAAAATGAATTAGAGCAATAGGGTTTAAACATTCATTCATGATTATCAATATCAATTAGAGGTTAAATGGAGTGAAAATCAATATTAACACTATTCTAAATTTCTCAACTCTTTAGGCTTAAAACCAATTTGGAATTCAATGACATGAATGAAGCAATGTGGGATATTCCTCACCTTGGGTAGATGTTATCCCTGATTTGGTTGTCCTTATGAGGTGAGTCAAAAATCCTAAAATCAGAGTAATATTACATTAAACCTTTATTTATATATTATGTATGGACTATTTTCTTGCATGGATCTTGTTGGCAGCTTACTTGGTTCTAACTTAGTTGAAGGTAGGCATATCTTTCATGGTAGGCATCCGTTGATACCTCCTGGACGTACCATTCTAACGAGTTATCACTGAGTTAACTTGGTTTGATTCCTAGTTAAAAACAAACTGGTTGGATGAGAGTAATACCTGTGGTCTTCCCTGGGTTCGTTCAACCTATGAATCTGGTGATGCTCTTAGCGTTCTTCTTAGATGGTTTCAAATATTGGTCCTTAGAGATAAAATGAGTTTGACTCAGTTGGATAACTACTGAGTTTACTCACCCGCAAGTTGGATGTAAAGCTAATCAAATGACTGAGTTTGATCGTGATACCTGGGCAGAGAGTCGGCTCATCTGGTAATGTAGGGGAGATCAGAGAAATATTGTCCCAGGTCTGAGCTTATCAGATTCTCTACGACTCGGTGCTTGGCCGAGTTACTGACGGTAGCTGGCCTGGAAATAGGATTAATCCGAACTCAGTTGGGTATTTCCCCAGTCGATTCTCTAACGAGTTGAGTGCAAGATCCGTTGAGAGGAATGGGGTTCAACGGTAATACCTGGACTGAGATTGGCTCTAACTGGTGGTGTGGAGGAGATTGGAGAACGACTCGTGAAAAGCCTGACCGAGTTGATCTCGTGAACATGACTTGGTTGATGAACTCTGATTGCCCAGAGTTTCGAAAACTCAGGTCGGTTTGAACGGACTGGAGGGATTTTGAGTCGATTCGGCTCAGTTCTGGTGCAGCTTTGGGTGGAACAGCAGCTGCTGATGGGTCAGCATTCGACAATAACTCGCAGTTGGAGGTCAATAGGGGAGGTGGAGATGACGAGTTCGGACGGGGTCTGTTCTATCTGGCCGTTCAAGGAAAACAGCCCTGACTCTGTTTGGAATCCGCACTACAACTCGGTAGTGCTTAAACCCATTTGAAACGGAGTGGAGCCATTAGAGTTTTGGGTGTCTGGTCGGTGAGCTTGCACAGGGATTGGGTTAGTTCATCGACTTGAGTGGAATCAGTAATCCGATTGAAGATTGACATGAAGGCACGAAGACATTATTGAAACGGAAGTGTAGGCATGGTGGGCTTACCGACTAACGAGAGTGGGACGAGGGAGAAACAGCGTGTTGGCATGGAGTTGGCTCAGCTGCTGCGGACTGAGTCGGGTGTACGCCAACAACACTTTGCCTCCGATTTCTTCTTCTTCGAACTTTCTCCTTTTCCGATAATAGAGTGGGTCGGAATCCGACTCTAACCTGTTTTCGGTGGAGACCAAGTCGAGTTAAAGCAGTAGCCAGCAACTCATTCCAGTGGCTGATCTCTCGTTTTCTCTTTCTCTCTCTATCTCTTTCCCTCTTTCTATTATTTTCTTTTCCTTCCTTGAAAAATGCCCTAATATCCGGCTATTTATAGCCTTTCCATTTCTAGACGTTTCCACAACTAATCACTGAGATTAGTGCGGTGTTAGCAGAAGAAGGATCGAGAAACCCATCATAAGGGTTCTCTTATTTAGACCCATGTTTGCATGGTCAACATGATCATCCCCGATGAGTTTCTGGTGAGGTGGGTTGTACGATGGACGTCTCAGATTTGAGAAAGGACCCACCTTTCGAGATTCATCATAAACGGTCAGATTGAGGAAGATGACCCATCGGCCATGGCGGTTTTACACTGGTCAGATGATCCAACGATCTGGGCCATTAGGATGGTTCGGATGACTCTTGGGATGCATGTGGGGTCCACTCTACGGCGAGCAGGGGTCGTTGATCTGGACAGTTTTGTCGATGCCGAAAACCGTTGGGCCACTTCAGTTTCTCAGCATTATCTCAGTCGTTAGGAGAAACATTCGATAACCCTATCTTAGACGTCTCAGATCTCTCGGGTGAACATTCCAGATGACGAGTGATGGCTAGGATCGAATGTGGTTAAGAATGGATAATATTCTTTCTGCCTTTTGCTCAATAGGGAGCTATATCCAAAAATGGTAGGGGTGACGAGGCTCTAACTTGATGCGTGGGTGGCATCCGACAAGTCCGAACAGTTGGATTCGCCAATGAAGTAAATGATGTGGATTCCCGTATTCGTAGAGAGCCCTCGGCGCCACGCTGTCTGGGGTGGGTGATCAAGCACATGCATGAGCTTTGCTACATACAACCCGGACGTGGTTTGGGTCGGTGGGACCGTCTGTTAAAGATGAACGGTTTGGATTGTTGATCTGATCCGTGATGGTGGGCCACATCCACCCCAGCAACGACGTCTTTCAAATGCTGGTGAAAGTGGGAAAAGAGGAGAGAATCCACTCATTTTTTGCTTTCATCGGGTCAACATCTTGTTGACCTAGTCTATGGTCTTGTGCACGACGAGTGTACAGACCTTTGGTGCACGCACACCGTGGGTGTGGGGCCCATGTTGATGCTCAGTGAGATCCACATCATCAATCAATTTTTATTGGCCTTATTGAGACATCTATTGTAACACCCCGTACTTTCTAGTACTCGGGTATTATCGTATAACCAAACTTAGTATAGACATAAGCCTGGCTAGGTGAACATTCATGTTCATCCTAGCCTAAATCCAACCGTTGGAAACCGTACCAATCCATACGTTAAGCTATCTGTCCGTCGATTTTCAAGATGGATCGTCACACCGCCAAAGAGACCTATCTTCTTAAGATCCATTGTTTGAAAACATAGATCGAGTTACCTGGTTTCATATCCAACTCCTGGATCACACCTAAGCTTTTGATTTGCCTAGTTCATGGCCAAAGGACCTGATTAGGGTCTCTAAGGAAAATAGATGGAATGGATGTGGAAAATACATTACGGTGGACCCCACAAAAGAGATAATAGCCTGAGAATGCCCGTAGTGCCATTAGAGGGTTCTTAATATTAGTAAAGGTTTTTTGGGCATGTAGCACACGTTTTCCTAAACACACAAATGATCCATAGGGGCCTCTTGGCCATCGATATTCAAACAGGATCAATTCAACCATTGGATAATTAAGGGTCAATGAATATGATGGAATTGTTGGTATGGCCCACCTGAATGTTGAATGTGCGTGATCAGTGGTCAGAGACCCTAAGTGAGCTTTTAGAACTCAATGGAGGGAGTAGATTTGACAAGAGTCGGTGGACCCCACCTATAGATTCAGAGTATGCACACAGTGCGTGTGCACCAGTAGCACACCAAATGGTCAGCGTGGTCAGACTGGGCATTGACCCGCCATTTCTGAAAATGGAAATTCTCCTGCCTACTGCTGTTTAAAACGCGGATCAGTTGTATTTTTCGTCTCTCGTTTGATCGAGATGTGGCCCACCATCTCATCCCGGTTAGAGGATCCAAACAGCCCATCTGGTAAAGCATCCACAGCTAACCAAAATCATGGCTGGTCCACCTAAGGAAGTGCACACATGTGCTCACAAATACCAGCGTAAGAAGGTTGTTCGCTCTGCCATTTTTCTGAAAATAGGAAGTCCTGTTTTTCTTCCACCTCAGCAATCCACGTGAGGGAGATTTGTGTGATCTCAGCCCTCCGTTCTCAAGCAATCCCAGTCGTTGTCATTAGGGCTTTGCAAGGAAAGTATAAGATCCAAAATCTGCAACCGAAAAAGAGCTCTCCCTTAGCCGTTTCTCCTCCAGTTGAAACCTAACACTCAAACTTCCTCCAACCCTCAAAACCTTCATTCCACAGCACCCTTGTATCTATCCAAACAGACCAAAACAACCGGATTGAAGGAAAACTACACGGACGAGATTCCACCATTAATGGTCGAGGCTTCTTCCTCGAGCCGCACTTCGCCGAGTCGCACCGGTCAGGCGATTTTTGGAGTCCCTGCTGGCCATGGTCGAGGGAGAAAGAGTCAGGTAACTCCTTCACATTCTTAAAACCTTCATAGGCTCTGCGTCGGGCAAGAGACGGCTCTCAGTTGCTACATATAGTGGGCCGAAACCAGCCCTTATCAAGGGCCGAAATCATCCCCAAATCCAAGCTGAAAATCAGGCCTGGACCCAGCAATGAACTGAAAATGACCTTCGTTTGGGCCATGCATTGGGACAAGATTAGCATCAAATTTGGGTCGAGATCAAGCCATGCATTAGGTCGTGATCTGGACCGGAAACAACCTTTAGATGGGCTGAGATATGGGCCAGATTCGACCTGAGAGCTGGGCCATGAATCCAGCCTCCTGCTGAAGCGTGTTGTGGGCCGAGATCAGACCACAAGATGAGTTGAGATATGGCCCTTCATCAGACCATGCAGTGCACTGAAGCCGGGCCTCTAGCTGGGCCAAATCTGGACTAAAACCAGGCCTTTATCGGGCCTTGATTTGGGTTGAAGATGCTCCATCAACTAGACCTTTCACCAAGCTAAGACAAACCTCCAAATGGGCCTCTATATTAGAGCGAAAATCAGGTCCTTATATGGGCCGTGGTGAAGTTGAATGAGGACCTCAGTTGGGTCGTGAAAACAGCCTCCAGTTGTTGCATGATGTGGGCTGAAACCAGCCCACATTCTGGGCTGACATCGGTCCAAAAAATGGGCTGGAACTAGCCCTTCGGTTGGACCAAAATTAGCCTAGAGGTGGGCCAGCTATAGCCATGAACATGGGCCACAACACATGTCATAGGATGGGCCAGTTTTAATGAAATCCTGATCCATTCAACTTAGACATGTTGACTTCAAATTTCTTCATACGTTGGAATAGTCAAGTCAAATTATCACTAATTCACTATTATAGGAAATTTTCATTAGATGCTATTAATCCCACTATTTGATTATTAACATTTGATACTAACATAAATGCTACTCTTATTTCGTTACTAGTAGATTATTGGTTATGAGGTTAGTGTTATTAGTACTAACTGATAATTATTATCTGTTCCCACTTTAATTCTAATATTATTGTAAATTAATTATATGAATTAGATTTCAACCCTATAACAAGCCTAAAATTAAATTAATGGATAAAGACCCTAAATTTAAGTAACCCAAACCATAGGTCATGATCTTAACCATAGATAACATATGAAGCTTGGGTCTAACCATACAAAATTTATAATTCATGACAGGATTCAGTTATAAAGGCATAAGTACTCAGCGACACTAGAAGGTGATTCGGTGATTCGGTCCATCAGGTGATGATTCTTCCCCTTGAGCTTTCCATCTTCTCATTAACTTAAGTTATAGTTTTTATTTAAATTCATAATTGATATATCCCTTTATAATCATATGTGTTAGCTGGTGGAAATTGAATTGCTGTATTACATGCTTTATGATTATCCTGTATAATTGTTCATGCTTGTGGATTGCTTATGGAATTTAAACTGGTACATTAGTGGAAAATTCCCACATATGAATGTACAACCATACTTGGGATGTAACTTGACTAGTTGTGATCCTAATGGACCTTTGACTTGGTGGTTATTGAGTGGTGGTCTAGATGGATCATTGATGTAGGCCTACCATCCAGGGTTGTTGTGTCCAATGATTTTCAAGGATGGTCTTTTATTGCATGATTCTGATACTCGCCCTATATGGCCTACTTTGATATCACCTTATGTGGCTTTGAAAATTCTAGTATTTTCCCTATATGGGTTGGATTTTTTATACTGTATAACCATGTGATAGTAAGCCCCCACATATTGTAATATGATTGGCCACTAGTCGACGGGGTACCATTAAACATCCTAAGGTGGTAGTCTCATGGGCCGGGGATGGTGGTCATGGGACACTATGCCCGAGCCGTCGGCCTACGCTGGGCCATGTGCTCCTATAGTGACCGTGAGCTTACTTAAATTGGCTAGTCATAAATGGACTAATAATGACTTGGCTAATCATGCATACATGGCATGTTATGATGACTTAGATCATTATGCCCACGATTACGCTAAATGTTGCGCTAATGACCAGTCATTCGATTTATGATGATGACTTGGATCATTATACCCCGCGATTATGCTGAATGTTGTGCTAATGACCAGTATATACCCGTCCGGATGTTTTACCCGAGGCACAGACCGTTTGAATGTTTTACCTGGGTTGATGATTACATAGGTGACCCGACTGAATGATGTTTCCTAGGTTCGATGATTGCATTCACGCACCATGCATCTAATAAAATTGCATTTACTCTATTTTGGTTGTCTGGATGTTTTATACTATTTCTTACCTAATGCGGCGGTGTGTAATCTTGAGGAGAATTCACACTGAGTTGGTCACTCATCTATCAAATATATAACCGTATAGGTAGCACAGGTAGCTTAAGTGACTTTCAGGTTAAGGCTGATGAGGAGTCGGGTACAAGTGTCAGGGTTGCATGACTGTATTTACCTCGAGGAGCTGTGCGGTCTTACGGCTTGTGTTTACATTCTTATGTTATTTTTCTTGTACTAGATCATGTAGATTCTTGTATTTGTTATATCGAGACATTGGTTTGTATAAGTCATTATGGGCACTCTCTTGTATATTCTAAATGATAATGAAATTTTCCTTAATACTTACTTGTCCATTCTACGCTCATCTACTTACTTTGATAAAAGAAGAATAAAAATATATTTGACCATCCTATAAGGTTAACACTCGGGTTTTTAGGAAACAGGTCATGTACTCGGGTCCTGAAAAGTCGGGGCGTTACAACTATCCAGAGATGTGGCGGATCCAAAGCTCAAGTGGCCCATGCTGCTATAATTTTAGCCTTTAATCATGGATTTTCAGTAATTCGACGGCCCGATTGTATTTGAAAATGACCATCAGTGGTTACGAAGGTTTGTAGCTCGATTTGGTGAAAATTTAATAATTATTTCTATGACTAGATGATCCTATATCTCAATTGGACGAATGATTGCTCGTTTAAATGGTTGGATTGTTTTAAAACGGATCATCTACGGTCCTTGAATTCTTTGGAGTATCTAGACAAGTCTAAAGAGTGATTTTGATTATTACACCCCTCATCGAATGATGTTATGTGCCAGTCTAATGACTGATCTCAAATCCAAAGATATATTTTTAACTTCAATAGTCGGATTGGAACTCGAACATCAAGGTTTCCCAGGGTTCCTGATTTTATCTAAAGGAATTTCAATAATTATTTTCAAACTTTAATGGCTTGATTAAGTTAAGTATCGTGTGCCCAATGTGTGGTGGCCTAATGATGCGAAGGTCCATCTTAGAAACTATCAGATGGATGGTTTGATCTATGGGTGGAGATTCCTTACAACAGTCAGACTAAGGCTAAATCAGAGGTGAACATTCACAAAAGCTAGGTCAATATTTATACTATGTTAGGTTACATGGTAACTCCCGACTATTGAAAATTATGGGGTGTTACATTTTTCGTGGCAAGTTCGGCTAGCCCAACTTTGGGTTCGACCAACTGAACCTGTCTATTTGGCCAACCTGAGGGTGTTCGATCAAGTTTCCAGCAATGTTTAAATTTCGAATATCAGAAAGATTCAGCCAACCGAAAATTTGAAAGATCTTATCTCGTGAAATTCGAAAGCCGTTAGAGCGCAATTGTTAGAATTTCGATTAGTCAAATTTCCAAGTCCCTTAGCTATAAATAAAGGCCTTCTCTCATTCATTCACAACACGAAAATCAGTAATCAATCTACTCAAGCAAAGAGAGAAAGTCAGCCCCTCCTTAAGCTATTTGTGCGGTAATTCTAATTTTCTATTAGCTTATTTTATTCTCTTTCTCAAGTTAGTTTCAATTGTTTTAAGAGAGTTATCTAAACTATACTTGAGATTCAGTGAATAAAATATGTGGCATTTAGGGTTTTATTTATAATATTAAAAATATGTTAGATCCCTATATTCTTTATGGGTTGAGCACATATACAGCTTCATCAATATCCAGAGAAAGAAGATCGCTGCAATCAAGGTACAGTTATGTTTTCAACTCGGCATCTGAAGATAAGTACTGTATATTCATTTTTTTTCATTTGAATTTTTCTGAGATAGCCCAGAAATCTTAGTGAGTTATTTTGTGGTGAGCCCATGAAAATCACAAGTTGGGTTTTGTTGTGATAGCCCATAAAAATTACAAGAATTATATCAGGTTGTTAAGATGATCTTGTGAAAACCTTGGAATAGTGAAAGCCAAAATTACGAGGGTAGTAATTTTATAAGTGAAGTAGGTGTGGGGTTAAGCATCGAACCACTATAACTCCTTGTGCATTGGTGGTGATTGATTAACTCTTTATTACTTTATTTGTGTTGATTGTCTCTTGTTAAGTTTGATGTTTAGATCTCAAAGACATCGTGAAATAAGGTTGTTATATCTAAATCTTTTAGGTGAATATTGTCCTACGAACTATTTAAAATCAAGATTTCAATACTCTAAGCAATTGAGAGTTATTGTTTAATTATTCCGCATTATATCGAAATATTTTATAGTCTTATTCACCCCCCCCCCCCCCCCCTTATAGGACATCTATGGCTCATCCTTTCAAGTTCTCTGCCCTAAAATAAATCATTGATCTGCAACTAGAAGTTCAAATCAAGGGACCTCGGTTACAAAGAGAAAAGGTGTTAGGAACCCTCTTTACTCGTACAATTATACGGTCTCTATCTCACAAAGAGAAAAGGTGTTGTGAACAATTAGGGATTAGGACCAGCTCTTGTGTGCGGGATGATGCAGAGGTGTGTGCGGTATTTTATTAATGCATACTTGCCGTCAAGCAATAGTACAAGTCAAATAAATCTACCCTGGCTCACGCACTTGCCGAAGCGAAAATAGTCGGTCAACCCGAGATTTTGATGGGCAAGATCCAATAACTCGGCAGGCCACAGAGTATACACTCGAGTTAACTAGTGGAAATGCTATGTATGAAATGGGATACAACGATGATGTAAAGGTGCGTGTAATGCTTGTGTCAATGCACCATCACTATCAAGCAGTAGCCCTGGTGAAATAAATCTACCCTAACTCACTTGTCAAAGCAGAATAATAATCATTCAACCCGAACTTTTGATGGGCATGATCCAATAACTCGGCAAGCCACAAAGCATACACTCGAGTCAATTGGGTGGAAATGTTATGTGGTGATAATGGATATGATGAGCAAGGGAGTTGAGAATGGAGGAAATGTTGCCTAATGCAAATATAGTTTGAATGAAGTCAAGAGTGAACGTTTTTGTCACAAGGGTCATATTAAGTGGTTTGGATTGGGGTTTTAGTAGTAGTTTGGATCGAGGTTTTAGTGGCTCAGGTGGTTCAGGGGTATGCTAGACTAGGCTGACTTGAGCTGGACTCCTCTCCTTCTACTCTCTCTTCCCCTTGGTGGAGGGATGGAAAGGCACTCTCTCTTGGGTGTAAGTGGATTATGGATTGTTATTATCTTTGAGTGTTTTGAGATGAGAAGTGGAGGGGACTATTTATAGCCTCTTGGCCTGGTTTTTTTTTTTTTAATTAGAGAGAAGTTCAAGGCTGAAAATAGCTTGAATGGTCTGGATTTAAGATTGCCACGTGGCGCGATCTCAACGGTTGATTTGGTTGGTATGGTTGTAATTTTGGCTCTAAGGAGAGGCAACGGGATCATTTCCCTTGTCCACAAGATTATCCCTTGAACCAGGGGAACTTCACATGTATTATACCCTCTCCTACCGAAGCAAGAGAGATGCCACATGGCAGGTGGCACCCAAGGTGACCCTTAGGCCACGGGAGTTCTCCTGTTTTCGTAGGTGAGCTCCCACAGAGGTGTGATGGCTCTGGTTCCCTCGATGTGGGTCTCTGTGGCTTCGGGCACTAATGGGCCTTGAGCATGGGCTTGGTTTCTGGTTGATTTTGGGTTTGATTTGAGTGAGTCGATTGGGTTTAGTGACTGGGTGAGTTGATTGGGTAGAGTGACTGTGTTCGATCATCTTATCGGCCTTAGTTGGGGTGTTTATACTACTCTACAAATTTTAAATGCCTTTCGCATGGGCCATACCTACCATTAATCAAATCCCACCATGTCACCACCTATCTCCATTAGGTAAGGGTGGAGGCAGTATCCAATCTGAGTCAACATTAGTTTGGGCCAATGGGAGGATCACTGACTGTTTTCATTCTAGAATATGCTTTAATTAATTTTCAAAGGCAACATCAATGTCACACTCATTGGCCTATTATGTTGAAAAGAAAAATGCCATTAGTCTATCCTTAATGCTAAATAAATTAAGAGATTTTTATTGAAATTTTCCTTTAACAAATCCCATAACCACTTGGTGGTGCTTTTTAAGAAGTGAAGTTACCAGATTACCCTCATGTATTATTTTTTTGTAAAAAGTAATCAAGTAGAAATTTTTAGGGCTCATGTGGTATCTATATGATATCTAACCAATTAAACATATACACCCATCCATGATAACCATATTACCCAAAAATATTTCTAATCAAATCATTAAATGAGTTGTACATGAATTTTGGCATTTTTAAGTGGTTTATATTTTTTTAATAGTATAACTCGCCTTATATTTAAATTGATTGGTTTTTTTTCTTAACATTATGGTAGATTTTATCTTTCTTTCCAACAGGTTAGATACATACAAATATCACATGGGCTTCAGAATTCTTCAATTTACCACTTTCTAGGGGGAAATTTTATAAAATGGCCATCACGGTAATTTCTCTATCTAAAAAGCACTTAGAAATTTGTGATAAAAACTCATTAAATAAATGGAAGGGAGGTGATATAGTAGAGCTTAAGGAATTTATATTTGGTAGAGAGTCAGCTTTCAACATGTTCCATATGTACTACTAAAGGATGGATAACTAACATGGAAAAAATAAAAAAATAAAAAAATAAAAAAAATAAAGAAGAAGAAGAAGAAGAAGAGACGATCATATTTATTACCTTCTCTATAGTTTATCCCCCTGCTTATTGACTTGATGGTAAACTATTTTTGTTTACCATAATCACCTTAATAGCCCTAGAGCTGATGGATAAGATTGGATGGGGGGCATATGGGTGGACCCAATTTGTACATCACATGGCCATGTGAATAATAGAGAGACGACTCTACTATATTTGAGTTATTCCAGCTCTCATTTCCTAATAAAAAATGGTTAACTAATAATATATACTGTTGTTGTGTGAAATACATGATCAATGAGCAAGATTAAAGTATTAAAGGTGCATTTTGAGATGGTTTTACGATGTAGCATATTGCATTAATATAATCATTATAATAAACAACCATTTGAATAGTGTGAAATAAATGTTATAGTTAACTATCAAGTCTAATACCCTAAATATGTTATAATGTCCTCCGAATTTTAAAATCCATCGAAATCCAATGCATTATCTCCTATCCATCGACACAAAATTTCATATACGCGGTTGCCTCCTTTACATTTTCAAATCTAGCAAAATCCTTATCTTGCCTTATTAGTCCATTTGGTGATTGACCATGGCTTGTACTTCAGACTTTAAATAATAATAATAATAATAATAATAATAATAATAAAAATAAAGGGGCTCACATGGTATGTTTATGACATCCAATCAATCAAACACATATACCCATCCATGGTAACCAAACTAATGATAGATTACATCTTCTGGACGGGTTAGATATCATACAAATATCACATGGTCTTAAAAATTCTCCAATATACTAGTTTTTGCAAATATATATATAGCAGGTATTTTGATCATTTCTCTACTTAAAAAGAAGTTTAAAATTTGTTAGGAATTCTACAATAAATATCTCATTAAATAAATGGAAGAGGGATTATAGATGATGTGGTAGAGCTTGAGAAGCCTAAATACAATAGAGCCACCTTTCAACACAATCCACATATACTGCCATAGGGTGGATGGCTTACATTTTTAAAATAAAACCCATGTGACAATCATATTTATTTTTTACACAATTTTTTTCCCTACTTATTGACCAGATTATAAACTATTTTTACTTACCACTGTCACCTTATGACTACAAATTGGATGGGTAAGATTGGTTAATAAGTTTCATATCAAGGGGGGTGCATATGAGTTGACCTGAATTATAAATCATCCTGCTATGTGTATACTAGAAATATGGATCTACTATATTTGAGTTCTTCCAACTCTTATTTTCCAATAAAGAAATGGTTAACTAATGGTATGGATTGTTGTTGCGTGGGATATATGATCAATGAGCACATTTTAAGTATAAGGGGTGTGACGTGGTTTTACAAGGAAGCATATTACATTAATATAATCATTACAATGAACAACTGTTTGTATAGTTGTGAAATAAACGTTGTATTTAACTCTTGAGTCCCACACCCCAAATTTAGATAATCAAAATTCAAAGCATTATCTCCTTCTCATCGAGATAAAAATTTAAATACATTATTACCTCCTCTATATTACTAAATTTAGAAAATCCTTCTCATCCCTTATTAGTCCGTCAGACAATTAACCATGCGAAACACATACTCCAAATCGAAATCAGGACGATACGGCATAACAGGGCCTTTAAAACATCTCCTTCAATCGATTCTCAAGAGCCACAACAAAGAACCCATCTTCTTGAAAACCCTTCTCATAGATTCCATATGTCATCTTTTGCACTTATAACCTCAACAAATCTCTACTCATCATCCATATACCACTCCGATCTAACACATGTTTCTTCTTTTCAAATTTTCATGTTCTCCCTTTTTATCCGAGTGTCCCCAAAGCTAAAAGATAGAGCCATTTGGATAATTTACCCGATAATTAAAGCTAATAATTTTTTTACTATCTGTTATTATTTTTTTAAAATTCTTTTGCATTATCATCATTATTTTCTTCTTTCCCTGCAAATACACTGAAGTCAGATGTGTGAGCAATTTTGAACCCATCCTATTGTAGAGGTAGTTGAATTTTACTGAATCTGCTTCAATTTTTCGAGTTATTCTTGATTTTCCTTCCATCTAATTTCAACGGTAAGTCTCCTTATGTTTTCTTTAAGCATACCATCTTTATTAAATTGTACATCTTATAAATATCTATTTATATTGTGATTTTCATCATATGTACTATACATAAGTATGCGTGTTGTTAAAGTCTTTTGATATATATTGATACACTATCCTTTAACGGCTTGAGCTTTTAGAGTAATTGATTGTTTGACATGATATTAGCGCGGAAGGACATGTGTTCGAATCTTGAGAGCAACAAATATGCCTCCATAATATATTCTCCCACAGGAGGCCATTGTTTATGGTGTGAGTGAGTGTCCCTCCACCCTTACCCAGTATATGTTCCCGTGCGAAGTTCCACCTAGCACATGCAGGGGAGTCTTAAAGTCACTTTATATACATTAATACAAAATCCTCTAATGACTCAAGCTTTTAGAGCAATTGGTTATTTGACATGCGTGATATTTGGGGTATAGTCATGCTGTGGGGGTGATACGCTTCTCTGTAGTCAAAAGCAAGAGTCTGTGGATAGTGTGCATGAAACTATACCAATTATCTATTAACATATCATAATCTCTTTTATATGACACACCTTAAGCTTTTCAATAAGCTTTATTATATTTATGCAGTACTAGTTATATTGTTTAATGTTAACATTGGATTTTAAATTTAGTGTATGTAATAATTTTTAATATTAGATTTGATCTAACTGCCTCCATCCTAAACAATGAGCTCTTAGTTTAAGTAACATGTAAATGCGAGTCTTTATTTCGTAGTTTGAGGTCTGTTAATGGTAGATGGATATTGTTTTTATCAATGTTGCATATTCGATTGAATCTTGAAAATAGGTGGTAGGTTGGACTTAATGGATTCTTATGATTCTAAAATCACTAAAGAGTGATCCCTATCATGGACCAATTTAGATAGGGATAACAAAACAATAATCTCAATTGATTGGATCCATAAATCATTCATTAAATGGTATATACAAATGTTGTGTGCAAACGCCATACATTAGGTGTAGAAGAAACCTTAAAATGAATCAAACACAAAATAAGAAAATAAAAATTTGAACAATTACAAAGAACACCATGATTTTATGTGGAAAAATCCTTTTGAAAAAAAAAACGGCACCAAGCAACAAACAATCCATTATAAATAGAGAGTTATAAGAGCTTGACAACCTACAAATTCCAAACTCTTGTCTCCAAAGAGGAATTTCCCTTCTCAAAACCCTAGCTTTCTCTAGAATAACCCTTCTAATATCTCAATCCCTTACATGGTTTATATAACCTAAATCCAGAATTAGAAACAAAACTACACACTTACACAGAAGTAACGAGCACCGTCGATTGAATATTTGATCGATCGATGTCACATGATTGATCTGCTCAACGTCACATATTCGATCCGATTGAACATGTATAAAAGTGTCCAAAGAGATAACTTGGTTTTTTTGAATAATCTTGATCGATTGAGCCCTGATGTTCGATCGATCGAACATGCTCAAAATTGTCCACAAACTAAAACTATTTATTCTGAATTTTCTCGATTGCTTGGAAGGCTATCGATCAATCGAAGACCCTAAATTTTCAGACTGAAGGCGCCTGAATTAATAATCTCCACCATGGCTTCAATCTATAGTTTCCACCGATTCAATTTGTTATCCCATCTTTAATCTTCATCATAGCTTCACCATCACTTTATGTGCACACTCCATCTTCATTATTTATCGTCAAGCCTAAAGAAGTCAAGTGAAACTTGAACTTCTCTACGGGAATAACTTTTGTATGCATATCGGACAGATTTTCACTGGTGTGAATCTTTTCAAGAGTACCATCTCATTCCTTTACCGTCTGCCAGATAAAGTGATTGCATACATCAGTGTGTTTAGTCTGTGAATGATGCACCGATTTATTTGCCAAATTGATTGTGTTTTCACTGTCACAATGCACAGGCACGACTTCATACTAAAGCCTCAACTCATTAATCATACGTCTCAACCAAACTTCTTCTTTAAATGCTTCTGTCATCCCCATATTTTCAGCTTCGATTGTGGAAAGAACAACCACATAATCAAGTTCTGACATTTAACTGATCGCTCCACCTGCTAGCACAAACAAGTAACCGAAAGTCGATCTTCTGCTATCCACATTACCAGCATAATCGGCGTCCACATAACCTACTAGTTTCTTATATTTTTGATTGACAAGACACAGTCAGTCGTACCTCATATGTAACAAAATAGTTATTTCACTACCTCTTAGTGTTGCTTGCTAGGGTTTGACATATATCTACTCACAACACACACACACTGCATGTGAAATATTTAGTCTAGTACAGACCATGGTGTACATCAAACTGTCAACTGCGCTCGAGTAAGGCACACAAGATATACTTTTTTTCTTTATCTGTAATAGGACATTGTTTCGAAGAAAGTTGTAAGTGAGCAGCATGGGGAGTGTTAACTAGTTCAGCCTTATCAAGTCCAAACTTGACCAATACCTTCTCAAGATACTCTTCTTAAGACAACCATATCCTTCTCCTTTCCCTGTTCATGTGTACATCAATGTCAAGAATCATCTTTGCAACCCCCAGATCTTTTAGTTCGAATGTCCTAGTTAATCAAGCCTTTAATATGTTAATTTCAGACATTTTATGACTAGTTATAAGTATAGCGTCAGCATACAATACCAGAATTATTAATTCCTCATTACTCAGTTATATGAAATAGTCATAATGATCAAATTCACTTCTAGTAAACCGCTAACTCATTATGAAAGAATTAAACTTTTTATTCCATTGTTTAAGCAACTATTTCAAGCCATACAATGACCTCTTCAACCTACAAACTTTATTATTCATTCCCTGTACCTCGAACCCTTTTGGTTACTTCATATAAATTTGTTCTTCTAGTTCCCCATGTAGAAAAGATGTATTCACACCCAACTGTTCTAATTTCATATTGTATTGGGCAACCAGTTCCAATACAGATCTGTTAGATACCTACTTCACAACTGGCATGAACATCTCACCCAAGTCGATGCCTTTTTTATGAGTATATCCCCTTGCAACTAGTCTTGACTTGTACCTATTCAGTTTCTTAAGGAATATCCACTTACACCCAATCATTTTTTGCCCAATGGAAAGCTCTACCGGCTCCGACATTTCGTTCTTGTGCAGGGAATCCATCTCATCATGTATCGTTATCATCTAGTTCTTAACATCTAGATCATTCAATGCTTCTT
Organism: Magnolia changhungtana; assembly: GCA_030180095.1. Taxonomy (NCBI): domain Eukaryota; kingdom Viridiplantae; phylum Streptophyta; class Magnoliopsida; order Magnoliales; family Magnoliaceae; genus Magnolia; species Magnolia changhungtana. The sequence goes on from JASAUF010000662.1 coordinate 4,698,511, forward strand.
AAAAGGTAGATGGATCTCCCTCATCCTTAATGAGAGAAAATGCAATATTTGAGTCATTCATGTACTTCATCAGTAATATGTATTTTTTCGATGGATTCCTTCTGACAGGTGGTAGCTCTACTTACTCCTAATACCTCTTTCTACGACTCGACTTCTTCAAGTGATTCACCCTTATCTATTTTAATATCAATCATTGTTGATTCGTTTGTTTCCTTATGTTCATTCTTATGGAACAAGGAACTCTCATCAAATTTGACGTCCCGACTAATTGTGATTTTTTGTATGGCCTAGTCATACATCTTGTATCCTTTCACACCATCACCATAACCGACAAAGGTACACTTCTTCACCCTTTGGTCTAGTTTATCTCTCTCAAAAGATAAGAGTAAGTCCCACAACTAAATAAGTCATGCCCCGAAAATTGGCACCCAAATACGGAGAATCCGATCTCGAGTTCTTAAATGTGAACCTACAAAAAATGCACATAGGTGAGTTCACACGTGTCCGCGAAGTTCGATTAACATTTACCCATAATTAATAATCAGAGTAGCTTTAAATCAGCGGCATCAAAAGTTAAATAGAGATAACTAAACTAAAAAATAGATGGCCATTATTCACAATATACAATTCCAAAAGTGGTGTCCCTCCATATGGAAACTATACAAGCCACAATAAATATTCAACAATACTAAACCATGGAGTCCACCAAGCTAGTGACTCCAATATATACATGACAGAAAATGAATAAAACGTAAAGTCCTCTATTTTTGCCCAACACTTCTAAAACATTACAACGATGGTGCAATCTATTTTAAGCCTGCCTGTCTGAGACGTCGATGGTACCTATATCCACGATATTGCCTGGTTGTGTTTTAAAACACTGTCCTAGGTGGGATTGAGTAGATAACTCAATGGTTCCATTTTTTAAATTATACATGTTATCAACACAATTAAGTATAGGCAATGATAATATTACAAAACAAATAATTTCTAAGTTAATTATTTAAATGTATGGATGACATGATGGTATACAAAATAATAGCCTGCAGCACAACCCAACAATATTTACTATGATGATGCCCAGGAACATAACGGTCATAACCTTTCCATATCAACATTATTGTTAGTGAGGATGTCAACATATGCGCAATGGTTGGCCCACAGCACAACCCAATAATGTAATGATATGCGTGATTAGCCAAGTAATTATTTCTAATTCAAACAGCAAATCGACAAAGTTACGATACCGCCATCGTATCGCAGGTCTCTATATAGGTTACATGACTCGTTGCAGCACTAGGCGGCTCCTCACCAGTGTCCCTTGATTCAAATTTGGGTTCATCACTAAATAGTCCATATAACTTAATCCTATTGATATCGGGGCTCATTGCCTAAGGACATTGACAATCAGGGTGAATGTCATCACCCAAGTCCCTAATGTGGAGAAGACACGCTACCTAAACCATTAATAACACGGTAAGGTCACGACATTCATTTGTGCTCTATGGTCACTACGGGAGGCTCGTCACCTAATATTTTACCAATATGGCGGGATCATCACATAATGTTTTGCCTATGTGATAGGCATGTCACCCCAACGTAGGCTAACAGCTCGGACATGGTGTCTCATACCACCATGCCCAGCCCTCGAGTCTTGTTGGATCGTAATGCCCTAACGATTATGAATGAACCTCATTCATTAATAACAGGGTATCACAAATTTTGTATTCCGTCATACAATCACCAAACATAAAAGGTGATCAAGCCAGACATTAAACTGATCTGATTGACCAAGGGATACCTCGGACGAACTGGCATTAGGTGAAAGCATCTCATGTAGTTTAATTATTGCCGATTGCCCATGTTCCACCTTGATCAACCACATAAGTCGAGGATGGCTAACTATGATGGTCATCCCTTGTTTTAACGATTGGCAAGACTCAATCTTACTCCACGATAATTTAATGTATAAAATGTACTTAAACAATAATATAGCAATGTGCTGACATTAATAAGTAAATCAAGCTTAAATCCATACGAAGTAATACGTTCCAGGGTATATTAATTAGAATCTACAAATGACCATCGTCATGTCAAAACACAAGTGTATGAAACATGCTCAAGACAATGTATATACTAAACACCATTTGACGTTAATAATCATTATCATTAGCTATAATAAAACTTCAACAAGATAAACATTTTATTGACCAAGCATTTTATCAAACATGTTAGCTACCAACTTCAAATAATATTAGGGATGCAATAATAAAGCAATGTAAACTACAATAGCATACAAAATCCTAACTATAACAAAAACATTATCTAACACTATCAATGGTTGATAAAAAGAAAATCTAGAAAAATGGTCTACACCTTAGGAAGGAATTTCTCAATTTTTGAGCACTTAGGGTTAAGGTTTGGAGAAAATGTCAATCCCTAAATTAAATTCAAATGAACTATATAAGATTCATTAGATTTATCACTAAAGAAGTTTAGATCGGAAGCTATGATACATTTCTTACCTCCTATCGCAAAGGAAAATGGATCTGATGAAAGAAACAACGTTGCTCAAAGTTTGTTGCGGCAATCGCAATACTTAAGAACAACAATTATGAACCCAAGCTCTCAATACCTCACCCACTCTATTTCTTTCTTTTCCTCTTTCTCTCTATCTCTCTTTCTTTCTCTCCTCAGGGCAATATTCGTGTGGGATTAAAGGGTTCCCCCTATTTCCCTTTTTATAGCAAAAAAAAAATAAAAATGGTGCAAATGGGACTAATGGCCAAGGGTTTGGAGTACTAACCCTATAAGAAGTTTCTCTAACTATTGGAGCCCATATGGAGGTGTACGGGTCAATATATGCAGTAGGATAGCTGGCCCTGGTGATAATCTATGTATGGATACGATCGGTCCATCATTTGGATGCGTCGATCGATAGGTGTGATTAGAAGTCAGTTCGACGATCACCAATCATCGATTAGGGCCGCAGCTATACAGATATGTGTAAGACATTACTCTAGGTTAGTTTCCTAAGTTTGGTTGTGATCTAATGGCCTAAAAACCACAACTTAGTCTAAAAATAAAAATGGACATTTAACTTAAGTTCCCAACAAGCTCTAAAGATATTTGAACATCTCATTCACTCACCTTCCAAGCCCAAGTTGAGAGATTCAAAATGGATCCTTGGCTCGATGTCCCGCGATGGATGCTAAGCCCATTAAGATAGACATCTTTGTATAGTTTTAAGTTCATCGACCCACTAACAAGCGACCTAGAGCTGCTTTGGTTAATTATGCCATTTCTAAAATGAACTGGACAACGAGATTTCTTCTGCACGACAACTAGAATTTGGATTAGATAAGTTCATATCACGACCTATTCGTAATTAGCTGAAACGATGATTCGTCTCTAATCACCCTAATCAAGAACCCTAATTCATTTATACTAGAAACTACCCAAATTAGTAATGCATACTAAAAATAAAAATCATAATTTAATCATATACCATGATTCTTATCATAATTAGAAGCAATTCTTAAGAAGACACCAAATATAAAAATTCTAAGATGAAAACGATATGCCCGGCCCATCGGCGGCATGCGGTTGAAGAAAGTTTTGGTTTCAATAAGTCTATTATTTGTAATATTTTTTGCATTTTTTGGCACTTTTAGTCAAATTTTATTTCATTTCAATTTCTAAAAAAAATCTTAAAATTCCAAAAGTAACAGCTGCCTAAAACCAATGATTTTCTATATAGTTTCTAAAACATAATAAAATCAACCTCATTTAAGTCTATTTTTATTATTTATTTATAAAATTTACTCATTAAGATTCAATCTGGCTTTTGAATCACCTTAATTGGAGTTTTAAAACAAAAGATATGAATTTTTGAAGTCAATGCATTGAAACTACTAGTTGTTGAACATTACTGAAGTAATGAACAGGGGGTGGCGGTGGCATCACCAATTCGGCGATGCCACTACCAATTGCTATCCAATTTTGGCAGTGGCATCATTACTACAGCGGTGGCATCATCAAGGTGTGTCCAAAAACTCTTTTTTTATGGTGGCATTGTCGGGGTCAGTCCATACTCTATAAAATTCAAACTTCCACTCTTTTGAGTGATTTTGATGGGCCTCATATTACTCTTTTTTTTTTGTTTCACATACATATAATTCATGCATGGACATGCACTTAAATCGAAAAATCAAAGGTACCGTTCGAGGACATCCAATTCTGAAGTTGACAATAATTCAGGGTGTTACAATACAAGCAACCTTTAGTAGTCTACTTCCTGAACACTTTATACTTCTTCAAGAATTTTAAAATTATTAGCCATAGATGGAGACCAATTTACCAAATAGCAAGCCATGTTAATAGCCTCAACCCACAGGTCCTTGCCAAATACATCATTACTCAACATACTTTGGGCTGTTTCCAAAAGAGTTTAGTTTATACATTCCACTACACCATTTTGCTTTGGTGTATGCTTAATTGTGTTGTGCCTCACAATTCCCTGATCCTTGTAATACCGATTAAACTCCTTCGAAGTAAACTATCCGCCATTATCAGTCCTCAATACTTTAAATTATCACCTTATCTATTTTTTAACCATGACCTTCCAAGCCTTGAAAGTGTTAAACACATCAGATTTATTTTTCATGGAATAAACATACACATTTCGAGATAAGTCGTCAATGAATATTATAAAGAATGATGACTCTCATCTAAAAACAATGGGTGATGGCCCCCACACGTCAAAATGTACATAATTTAGTGGTCCCTTACTTCTATGTTTTCCTATTTTAAATAACAATCTTGATGGTTTACTATATATATAATACTCATATACATTCAATTAAAAAATTTTAAAAGCAAGAATTAAACCGTGATTTAGGAATACTTTCATACTGCACTCGCTCATGTGACCCAGGCATACATGCTATACACGTGTAGACATGGATTTCACTACAGACATTACAACTTCACTCAATATAGTACTCCCGATCAGCCTGTAGAGATTGTCGCTCCTTTGTGCCTTCATAACAGTGAATTCCTTGTTTGAAACTTTTAGGACACCTTCATACCTGGTGAATTTACATCTGAGTGCCTCAAAAGCTCTCAGAGATATCAGTTTCTTCTTTATGTTCGGAACATGCCTCACATCCATCAAATCATGCTCCAGCCCAACAAACATTTTAATGCGCATCGATCCAATTCCAATCATCTTACGGGCACGATCATTTTTCATAAGTACCAAGCCACCATCATACTCATTGTATGTGGAGAACCAACTCTGATGAGGACACATGTGATACGATGCCTTCATGTCAATAATCCACTCGTTATATAAGTGTTCGACCTTGGAAACAAATAATACATCGTAGCCACTCGTCTCCTCACTGGATTCTACTAAATTGGCCTCTTTCGGTGAATTATCTGAATTTTCATCCTTCTGAGTTTTAGGGTTTATACAGTCATTTTTTTCATGTCCTATGTTGCCATAATTCTAGCACTTCAACTTTCGTTTGCGATTCAACATGTACCTCGATCATTACTTACCCTTCTGAAGTTCAGACGGTCCTCCCCTCGCAACTAGTGCCCCTGTAAAAGTACATTCTCCACCGTTATTCATTCTTTGCTTCTTCAAATGAAAGGCACATAATAATATCAAGGTCTAATGTATACCTACCATGGCACAGACTATCTATTAGATTCTCGTAAGGATCTGGAAGGGACGTCAACAACATAAGGGATTTGTCTTCTACATCGATCTTCACTTCCACGCTTGTCAATTTATAAATTAGTTTGTTGAGGGTGCTGATGTGTTCAGAGAGATTTGATCCTTCTATCATCTTTAGAGTGTACAACTGTCTCTTCAGATATAGGCAATTGAAGAGCGACTTCGTCATGTAGAGGCTCTCCAACCCCACCCATAAGCCTAAGATAGTTGTCTAAAAAATAACATTACAAAGAACATTATCGGCTAGGCACAATTGAATTACACTAATAGCCCTCTGATCTAGGTCGTCCCAATCATCTTCCTTCATAGTTTCAGGACATCTTGCTTTACCAAGGAGAGCCCACGACACCCCTTCCTGATAGGAGCACTTTCATCTTCAACCTCCATAATTCAAAGTTATTTTTACTCGTAAACTTCTCTGTCTCAAACTACACATTCGATCCTTCGAACCCATGTCTCATATTTGATCTAAAATTCCAACGTAAAGCCTACACTCTGATACCACTTGTTGTGCACAGAAGCCACACTTAGGCATGGAAGCAACCTTAGAATGAATCAAACATGTAATAGGAAGATAAAAATTGAGCAATGAAAGATAACACAATAATTTTATTCGAAAAACCCCTTATAGGAAAACTCCATGGCACCAAGCAGCAAGCAATCCACTATGAATAGAGAATTATAAGAGATGGACTACTTACATATTTGAAACCCTCATCTCCAAAAATGAATTTTTCTTCTCAAAACCCTAAATTTCTCTAGCACAACCCTTGCAATACCCTAATCCCGCAATTACATGGTTTATATAAGCCAAATCCGAAGTTAGAAACAAAACCGCCCACTTATGCAGAAGTTATGTGCACTGTCAATTAAACCTTCAATCGATCGAGTCCAATCGATAGACATCAATCGAGATACCACATGTTCTATCTAATCAAACATTCATAAAAGTGTCTAGAGAGTTAACTTGGTTTTTTCGAATAATCTTAATCGATCGAGCCTTGATGTTCGATCGATCGAATATTATCAAAACTGTTTGAAGACTAAACTGATTATTCTGAATTTTCTTGATCGATCGACCAGGCTGTCGATCAATCAAAGACCTTAAATTTCCAAATTAAAGGCACATTGATCAATAATAAATACTAGAGACACAATTTCAGTAAAGGTTTAGGTGAAAGTAGAAGATTGGTGGGCTTGATCTTCCAAAAAGTAGGATATCTTTTTTTAATATCTCCCATTCATAGAGTGTCATGCCCCAAACTCAGAAACCGATCTCGCAAAATTCCCGATCGCCGAATCCGGCTCTGACAACCTCCGTAGTACCCCATTCTCGACTCCTAGTGCCCATACGCCAGATTTCCAATCCTGGGATCCTACAAGGAGGATTTTAAGTGTAAAATTTTTGTAAAGGAGCATAACCACAAGTGTACCCAAATCACAAGAGCAACATCATCATCACATATCCACTAATATAAATTATTGATTACAATGCTATAAGGAAATACATGTATATAATAAAATCTCTACAAAGCTCGGCCACATGCTCCTGCCTCAAAGCTAATGCGCCCTGGCGCCACCTGCACGCATCTATCGTGCATAAGCTTAGAGGGTGGTATATGTGTGTGCGCAACATAGGTGCTAAGTATACAAACAAGTCCACAATTCATACAACATCGAAAATACTGGCAAGTTCATGAGTCATACGATATCAGAGTAAGCAGAAATACTGACAAGTCCATGAGTCATACAATATCAGAGTATACAATGCAGATCGACTATTGTTCACTCCCCAAGTGTAAGGTTGTGATGTAGTAATAAACTCAGTAAGACCGAGGTCGAATCCCAAGGGACTAATACCTGTATGTAATCTGAAACTAACCAGGGCTAGAACTAGAATAAGATATAATCTAAATTGAATTGTAATTTGAGGAATAATGGTGAAATAGTAAACTAAAACTGGTAAAATTCAAAGGTAGGAAACTAGAGTGCCAAGGATCCACTTGTAAAGATCAGAAATTACCAACATCACGAATCTTGAAATTCTAAGTGCCCTAGATGGCCGTCAAAATCACCTCGAATTCATAAGAAATTTCAGAAAAATTTTGAAAATTTTTCCTAAATTTTCACAATTTTTGCTCAAGACCAAGAAAATACTGATTAGGAAACCTAATCTCCCACCCCCAACCTAAAATCTACATTGTCCTCAATGTAAAAGATATGAGCATGCAATGCACATGGGACAACGAAAGTAAATGAGAAGTGATGAGAAGATAGTACCTGGATAACGAATCAAGAGAGAGACTTTCCAAGAGATTGCAGCATGAAAGTGATGAGGGTCGAATATTGCATCTCAGACCCTGACTATTGCCTGATTTTACAAACATGATAACGCTTAACTTCATATTTTAATTGTATTTTTATTACAGGATGAAATCAGGAGCGTTAATTGGAAATTGATGTTAAAGGCATGGATTTCATGATCCAAAGTCTCCAGAGCACGGGATGGACTCCAGAGAACCGATAATGAAGATTTTACACGCCTGGGATCGGAGGAAAGCAAGCCAAAGGGGCCCGAAAAGGGTCCAGAAGCAAGATCACATGGTTCCCTCCATTCGATCAGTTCGAAACTTCATACATGGGATGAGGGCCATAAATTAACCGTACATATTAAATTTCATCCATTAAAGATCTCGGAAAGTGGGCCAACGGACAAATCAGTCCTTAAACTGATGATTTCAGGCCCACCTGATATTCGGATTCACTTCAATTTTGGTCTCAACATCTAAAATGATATGATATAGCAGATGGACGGGACCGATTTCACATATACATCACCATGGGACCCGCACATGCGACACGTGTGCGCAATGTATACATGTGCTGGCGCTGCACCGGACCGCCTAAGACGGTCAGCGAGCGGCTGACCCGCGCCCGTCTCCTCAAAACGTCTCCTGCCGTTCCAGCGGCTGCGGAACCGACCCGCGGTCGTCGGTTGTGGGGCCCACCTAGTGTCCAAATGGATAATCCATACCGTCCATCCGCTTCCTGGGACACCCACAACCCACGCCTAGGTGGAAGTTTGGTCACATACATGTGCACGCTCGTGAATCGTCAGCAAACAGAAGATGGACGGCAAGACAGAAAGCCGCGTGGGCTGCACTTAATCCACCCCAAAACTAGTCAATTCCTATTGATTTTTCGAGCTGAAACCAATGGACGGTGTGGATTCCTGTGAAAAGTCCAATAATGGACCCCACCATCATCGCAGCGTCGGTTTGGCGTCCGCGAAACACACGGACGCTGCCAGTTTTTGCGGAAATTAGTGGGCCCCGTACGTCACCTGTCCGGCCGATCTGATCCATTCATCTTATAGATGGCCACGAATACTATAAAACCATGTTGATATTCCACTCCCATGCGTACACACGTGTGCGGTACAGAGGCCACAAACGGACTGCTCTGCAATGTTCAAAACTGATCTTTTCGTGATTTCTTCTCTGGGCCGCGTCAATGGATGTTCAAAACCACCCATTCCTGACTGAAATTTTGTCCTGAATCCAATGGACGGGGTGGATTTTCCAGAAAATACCTCTGTGGGGCCCACCGATCACGGCTGCAAAAATTTGTACTCCGAGTCCTTCTACGACTCTGCCACCGACCCCAGCCATCCAGCAGCTATAAAAGGGGAGTTTTGGACGTGGGAAAGGAGGGGAGAACCAGGGGATTCCAGATCTGGAGCCAGGGAGAGAAGAAAGAGAGGAAAGAGAAGGAAGAAGAGAGAGAGAGAGAGAGATTGGTTTGGCGCTTTGTTTTTATGAATTTTGTTTAATATTTTTTGATGAATTTTATGGGTCACTAATCTCTCAGCTAGGGCTGAAATGAAGCCCCTAATTTGATTAGCTCTTGTATTAGTTAATTTACTTTAAATATTAATTAATTTGTTTCTTTCTCTAAGTGGGCTTTATGGGTTTAAATTCTATACTTCTCCATCTATGAACTTGACCAAAGTATATATATGGATGTTGTTTGGATGCTTATTATAGGTGCTTGTGTTTGATCAAGAACAGGTTCCTATAGAGGAAGAAACAGGATGCTTTAATGAACTGTACATCCCTTATGCCCGACCATGGATATGGGATATGTCATTCATGGCATTGCTTGAAGGAATTAGCCAGTCTGTATGCCCGATTAAGGACACAGATTGTGCTTTCTCTGTATAAGTGGTATCAATCTAGATCAAGGTGAATCAACAGACAAAACAAGGGTTAGGATAATTAGGGGTGGATTCGAAAGTCCTAGTGCTTTTTCTCTGATTGAATTTTCTTCCTTGTTCTTAATTATTTTTTTTCTTAGAATTGTACTTAGTAGTTCATTCCATTATTTGTTGGATTAGTTAAGGAGAATCATAGATTTGAATTGTGACGTCCAGTCCTCGTGGGAACGATCTCGTAATACATACCGTATCTGCATCTGATTCGTATACTTGCGAGTTTATAAAACATCAGAAAGCCGGCCAGTACGAGAGTGAAGACACAAAAGCAAACTATCCTAAAACAACGCATCAAGCACACTAACCTAATGGCATAAAACTGTATATCCTAGAACAGCATAAAGCAAACTACCCTAGTCCTATGAAAGCAGGGAAAAACTACTCGATCATGTCGCAAGGTTCCTCTTCCAGCCAATATCTTGATAAGTTTCTCAATAAGTTCCTCAACAAGATCATCCAAAAGCTCTTTTTGCAATAGGCTTGGATGCCTTGGGGCATGACTTTCTAAAGAAACTTATGTACCTCGTAAGAAATTTTTCGTTGAATTACTTGAGGTATCCAGAGTATGTACGATTCACCTGTGACAGAAGAAGTTTTAATGTTAGTATCCCATGGTGAATCAGAGACTACAAGTAAATAAAGTTCGGCAAACTTCTTAGGAAGTGATGTAATCTCAACACATTCCGAAGTAGCAGACTTCGGTTCAATTTTCAGCTCCTCCTCCCTTAATGGTAAACATTCAGGATCTGTGGAAGAAGGGGCTTCAGAGTAAGGGTTCTCTCGGTCAGTGATGACTACTGAGATGTTGTCTTGCAAGGCATTCACTATGTCTCTTATCATGGGATCATTTGAATCTGCAAAGTGTGCCAAGCACTCATCAAAAGAGTTGGGACATTCAGCTGAGTGTGACTCATTCTCCACATTGAAGTGTGTGATGATCTGTTCAAGGATTCCATCGTCTTTAAAAGTAGATGGAGGTATGCTCTCTTGCTCGAACCCTGCGCAAATAATTTGAGGGTCAGGATACGAAGCATTGATGTGTGGACTCTGTTCATCGATACTACTTAGAAGGGGCCTTGAATCGTCAAAAGTCAACAGTTCAGATAGTGGCCTCAACTGGGTGGTTTCAAATTTCAGAGTCGTATCAAGTAACTCGTTCATCTCCTGAATCATATCATCATGTAATTCAGGGGAGTGGTCCAAACATGTCTCACAAGAGATAGAAGGGTTGTTTGTAAGGAGCTCATCCACTTTTAAATCAGAGATGTCAGGTGAGTGGAGTAGCTCATTATGACCGCTCCCTTCATGCACTTCTTAATTATTGACCTGGACCAAACTTGAGATTAATTCCCGGGGAACTGGGGCTGCACATTCATTATCGTTATCCCAATACTCATCATATTCTAGTTCAGTGCAGTGCACATTTAGGATGGGATCACCTTCCTCACATTCTATTACCAGATTGGGTTGAGGTTCACATAAACCAACATCTTCCTCATCATTGAAATCTAGTGTATCTTGTGAGTGAAGTATATCATCATCATTATATTTGAAAGACACCCATGTATCTCCACCATTCTTTTAAACAGTCATCAAGATCGACTCATCAGGGAATTGAACTGTATGCTCATTAATGGAATCCAACTCCTCATTCTAAATTCTAGATTTTTTCAAAAGCGAGTGAGGATCACTTTCCTCGTATTGTATTTCTAGATTGGATTGTAGTTGGGATGAGCAAGCTTCTTCTATCCTATCGAGGCGTGAATTGAGTGCTTCCATTGCTTTTCTAATTTCCGCAAGATACTCCATGTTATGCTGAAATGAATTCTCTTAGATCGTTTCTGGTTGGTTCTCAAAGGTAGGGTATCCAAGAGAATAATCATTATAACATGTTGTTGGTTCATCTTCCCAGTTTTAATGGTTCCACTGGTTATAGTCATACTGATCATACATGAGAGAATATGGTGGTTAATAATAATCCTCATTCTCATAATTACGATCGTATTCGGCTCTATTAACCGATGGAACATAACGTTCTAGTCGATTCTCAATGTCTGTTCTCGATGGAGAGAAATCTTGGGGTATACGTTGAATTCCACAACCCTCAGGCATTCCCCAATATCTCATATCCATCTCAGTGTATGCACGTACCCACGCTTCCATGGTAGAACTCTAACTCCGAGTCTAATCCTAGAATAAAATAAAATTCATACAACAATATGAAAGGTAAGTAGAAGAGAAGTGAGAAGGATGTTACCAATTTAGAAGTTCCTATGTTAATACCCTGCAAAACAAAACAAACCAAGTTAGTATCTAGGGGATAAGACCTAATCTAAAAAATAAAGAAAGTAAAGAAATTAGGACGAAGTTACCAAGTTAGAAGATCTATCAACGACCTTACAAAATGGGAAAGTTAGTTCTAAAAATCAAATTAAAAAAAATAAATTTAAAACTAAAGTTAGTAAAATCCTAATCTTAAACTAATTCTAAAACCAATTAATTTCAGAGAATTGTAGCCGTCAGTCCCCAGCAACGGCGCCAAAAATTTGTTCACTCCTCAAGTGTAGGGTTATGATGTAGTAATAAACTCGGTAAGACCGAGGTCGAATCCCAAGGGACTGATACCTGTACGTAATCTAAAACTAACCAGAGCTAGAACTAGAATAAGATGTAATCTAAATTGAATTGTAATTTGAGGAATAATGGTGAAATAGTAAACTAAAACTGGTAAAATTCAAAGGTAGGAAACTAGGCTGCTAAGGATCCACTTGTAGAGATCAGAAATTACCAATATCACGTATCTTGAAATTCTAAGTGCCCTAGATGGCCGTCAAAATCACCTCGAATTCATAAGAAATTTCAGAAAATTTTTGAAATTTTTTTCTAAATTTTCACAATTTTTGCTCAAGACCAAGAAAATACTGATTAGAAAACCTAATCTCCCACTCTGAAGACGATAAATTCGTTGGGCAGCGCATCACAAACTTCAACGAATCACTCTCAGATTTTTGGTGCACACCCGGTGCACTTGCGCACCTTGCACATGCACTGTATGTATGGGTCCCACGGAGATGTTTGTGAGAAATCTGCTCCGTCCATATGTTTCCCCATCTAAGTTAAAGCGTTGACAACGAAATTAGAGTATATCCAGATATCAAGTGGGCCCCAAATCAAGATTTTATGGGTTTATCAGTTAGTTTAGCCACTTCCATAGGGATCCAGGATCTGAGATTTGATGTGTACGGTTCATTTAGGGTCCTCAGGCCATATATGAAGTTTCACACTTCACGGATGGTAGGAACCTTGTGATCTTGCATTCTGGACGTCTTTTGGGCCACTTAAGCTCCAGTTTCTCAATTTTCTCAGATCTCTGGCATGTAAATTCATTGATCTTAGTCCCCTGGAGTCCGTCCCTTGCCTTGGTGATTTATGAGCGTCAAATCCATGCTTTTAACACCATTTTTCAGTCCATGCTTATAAATCCACCCTGCAACATAAACACGATTAAAACAGGCCACTAAACAGTATTACATTCATAAATCCAGGCAATAACTGGGGTTTATTATGCAATATTTGACCCTCAACAGCTATATAATGAGGGGTTGTGGTAAACCAAATGCCATGTGTCGGGGATGTAATGCAATATGCGGTGCGAAAGAAATGACCAAGATAGGACGTGAAATTGGGATGATAACACGTAGTATCGCAGGCTATGGGGTCTATCACAAGGGACTTCTATCCAAACCAATCTCATACCTAAATTTGGATAGCCAGACTCAATGTAATAAACTCCTGATCTCAGGTTGGTCGCGCACCCCAACCAAAATCCTGGCCACTGCGAAGGTACGCACAATGATTTGATTGCGCACCACTAGCCCGAGTGGATAGTGAATGAATCAATGAATCAAATGCTTAGTACGTAACTCCTGCTCAGTAGGTCCACATATCAGTACCATACATCTCTGGGATCATTACCGGGGTCTAGTACACTCCACACTGGCCGCCACCTCCCTAGCCGCGCAACCAAGTAAAAGAGATCTCACTACCTGCCTACCAATATTGGCCCAGCTTATTGGTAGCGGACCCACTCATGAGCTGGTCAAACTCAGCCTAGCTTACAGCCCCCTCACTCGGGTGGAAAAGACCACACCCCCTTTCAACAGACCATGACATAATGGGAGACACGGCCTAATGGTATACAGCCCTCATGCGCTCATGTATATCCACTTGGTCCAGATATTGGAGCGTCCTCAGGTACTATGAGAGTTTAGGAAATTTCACCTAGGGACATCTATCGCGTCTCATGTAAAAAAAAAAAGATTTTCAGTGTCCCATCTGGCCATCCACGATATGTCTGTGGAGGCCATGACCCTGATGTCGCTAGGGCGTATGGTAGTCATATCATAAAATGCGAGATGCATGATTCATACCATCCAATCATGCATCAAAGTTGGGCGTACCATGAGCTCATGTGGGGCAACTCCGTCTCACAAGGAGTCCCATAATAGATCAACCCAATGGCATATGCTATGATCAATCACTCATAACAAGCATATAAATGATGCGCATGGACATATATCATGACATCATGAATAACATATACTCAGTGTGTCCTACTAGCTTAAGCACACTAGCATGATTAACAGATGCAACATTAATTGGCCCAATACATGATGGGGTCCACAAAAGGACGGCGTATCTAACACAAACATCAAGATAGGCCTATATAGTGAATAAACCTGACCTGGTATCACATATTCTTCCATCTAGAGCAAGGGGGATAATGATGATGTATTAATGTCAAGGATGAGTCTCATACTCATCCTAGAAGGTAGATAGATGGTGTGGTTGATACATACATAAAACGATGTCATAACAATCGATTGAAAGGTAGGGCACACCACATGGGGTGAGTTAAGCGGGTATACAACAAGTGGGCTTTCTCTTTATCAGGAACAACTGGGCTCTCCTATGAGGGCCCGATATGAGTACGAGGCGAGTCTTAGTAGGATCCACACATCCAGGACTATACAACCCTACAAATGGTCCTGCTAATCATCTAGGTGGGCCTCAAGTTTGGGTCACTAAGCTTGGGCAACACATGTATTTAGGTGGACCACATTTGTTATGGAAGGCCTGGTGAGAACACAAGGAGGCTCCAAGGTTCGAGTGTGGTGGAGAGCACCATTATCAATGGGGCCCAATGTTTTGGGGTAGCCCGACAATACATATGATGCGCATGGGCAAGAATCATAAGGTTATACTAAGCATAAATCTATAGTAATGATGTACTCTCAAGGATGAACCTCATGGGGTGAATCATTCCGTAGTGGGAGTCAAGATGATGACCCTAAGTATATTAAGTGGGCTTTCTCACCCACTCTATCATATGGTAAATTGGGCTTTCTATGGGGCTTGATACAAACATGGTGAGTCTACAAGTTATGGTGATTCCTATAAGGGTGGTGTAGAGTACTAGCATGAATGGAGGCCCAATGGTTTAAGATAGCCCAATAAGGTAAGATGGTCATGGGCTTAACAACGTACCCTAGGGAGATGTATAACGAGGACATTTAACCACCATTTACAATGTGGACATTTAACCACCATTGCCTCTAAGGTGTGGCCCAGTAGAATCTATCTTATAATGGGGTCCATGGTCCTAATACTTGCTAGGAATGGATGATTTTCATAAATGTTATCACCTACATCATGGTGGAATCACACATCACAGTTGGGCCTCATCACATAGGCCTCATATACACCACAATGGGCCTCGCACAAGGGCCTCATGTACATCACATTAGGCCTCGCCCAAGGGCCACATATACATCATATTGGGCCTCACCACATGGGCCTTATAGTCATCACATCAGGCCTCACACAAGGGCCTCATATACATCATATTAGACCTCACCACGTGGGCCTCATATACATCACAATGGGCCTCATCATAAGGGCCTCATATACGTCTCATTGGGCCTCACATAAGGGCCTCACATGCATCACATTGGGCCTCATACAAGGGCCTTACATGTACATCACATTGGGCCTCATACAAGGGCCTCATACACAACATAATGGGCCCCACACAAAGGGCCTAATATACATCATTATGGGCCTCACTCATGGGCCACATATGCATCACATTGGGCCTCATCGTATAGGCCACAAATACATTGCATTGGGACTCATCATATGGGCCACTCATACACTAAGATGGGCCTCACCAAATGGGCCACAAATTCATCATATTGGGCCTCACACAAGGGCCCCAAATACATCCCATTGGGCCTCTCACAAAGGCCTCATATTCATCATAATGGGCCTCACCAAATGGGCCACATATACATCACAATGGGCCTGATATCTAGGCCTCAAATACATCACATTGGGCCTCACATAAGGGCCTCATACATACATCATTTTGGGCCTCATGGTGCAACCCATGATCCAACAAAAATGGATGGGCAGCATGTATAGCATGTGTAGCATATACAACTAGGTGGGCCTCATAAGGTAGTGGGGCTCACGACCCTGAAAATGGATGGGCAGCATGGTTAAGACACATACATTAAGGTGGGCCCCATAAACAGCCCATGGTGGCATTTACTGGAGGGTGTGGGGACCCCACACATTACCAATGGGCCCCACACAGATGGCCAACATGGAAATAGAATACATTCATCATGGTGGGCCACTCTGGTGGGCGGTCAACCCACCCAACAAGCTAGCCCCTGTTGGGCGTCAAATAGATGAATGGCCTGGATGAAACACTTGTGCATGGTGGGGTCCACGTCCAGTGGACTGGACGGTTAGGTGAAACACTTACAGCATCGTGGGATTCACGTGGGACCCATGGTCCGGACGAACAGTGTGAATATCACACACACATCGTGGTGGGGTCTACACGTACGTGGCCCACCTTCCCCTACCCTGGACGGTCCAGATATAACACTTACATCACGGGGGTGTCCCACCGTCCAGGGACTGGATGGTGTGGATTTCACATGCAATCAAGGTAGGCCCCACGTGATCTGGACAGGGTCGATAAAACACTTACACTGGTGGGACCCACTTGAATTTTATCTCATTCTCATTGCCATGCCATAAAACGATCTCTACGAATGGCTGGACGGTATGGATACAATGCATACCTCAAGGTGGTCCCCACCCTCACACGTGCAGCACGTGTGGGGTGGGTCCGCGTCCAGCAAATGGACAGACGGCATGGACATAACACATACCTCATGATCAAACCACAGAACTTGCTGATGTCAATCACAACAGCACTGTGCCGCGTGAGACCAACCGTCCCTAGTTTGGACAGACGGTCTGGATGAATCAAGGTGGGTCCCACGTGTGGGCCATACGTGTTGGACCAGGCTGATATATGTGTTTTCCTTCCATCCAGGCTGGTCAACAGCAAGGTGGGCCGCTGCTGCTGGACAGTGGGCAGCCCACTGCTGGATAGCGTGGATACATACATCACAGTGGGTCCACAACACATGGGAAAGAGAGAGAGAGAGAGAGTTGTGGGGGGGCCCCGCCACTATGGGCCCCTCTCTTGCATTACAACACATGCATGCATCACTTGGGTCTCACTAAATGTGGGCCCTCAAATCATCAAATCCATGCAAGAAAACTCAAATATAATCCTAAAAAAGCACCCACCTTTCCTTCTTCTTCCTCCCTAGCCTTCCAATGCTCCTAAAGTGCTCCTTCAACGGTGGAGATGACGATCCAAGGGTCGGATTGAGTAGGATCTTACAAGGAAGAGGCTGGTTTGATGGGGTTTTTGGTTTCTAAGCTTGGACATCCAAAGGCTCTTTGGTTGCTAGTGGAGAAGGGAAAATGGTAGAGAGAATGAGAGAGAGAGAGAGAGAGAGAGAGAGAGAGAGAGAAGGTGATGGGATGAAAGGGATGGGATAGAGTGATGGGTGTGAGTGACATGAGGGTTGACTTTGGGGATGGCTTGTGTAAGAGAGGGATGGGTTGTGATAGGATGTGTACTTGACTTGACTTGATTGATTGATATGATAAATGGTAGAGATTCTCTCGGGATTCGCGATGCGTGGCATTTTTCTCGAAATAAATACGGGCCCATAACTCCTGGCTCGGGTATCGCATCGGTGTGCAAGACGCAGCGTTAGAACTACGGCGATGGCGCGGTCGCACTGGTACAAGTCTCGGGTCGAGTCAACTCGGATCTACGGGATGCGACTTAGGGTCACACGCAAACGCCATTTATAGATCGTGGGTTTCCGGAATTCGACGAGGAGGATCGTGGGAGTTTAAGAAACAGTACGGACTATGATACAGGTCTTACATATAGGGTCATACAATATTAACAAAGGGTCATACAATAATAATGATCTTGATAGTTGAATAAAGAAAACTACTTGTATGATGGGGTTGAAATAGGAAAAAATCATCACCGATACATGCTCTTCTGTGATGGGTACTACATGTCCACCATTAAACACTCTATGAATCAGCTGGTAACTGAAAATCACACTATTGGAAATCTTTTGAATGAAACTTTCTGAGATATGATATATGGCCAATGATGTATGCTTTTTCAATGTGAAAAACTTGTACCTGAGAGACACATACTACAAATCGTATACTTAAATGAAGCTTTTATTTAATCACCTCCCCAAAGGCTTACTCAATGTATGGCTTATGTCTTAAGATGATTTCTTCATCTGACTATCAAATTAGTGGACATTCAAGAATAAGTTAAAACGTCAAGCATCCATTGTTCTTTTACCACAATTTTAGTCGGTCATTTTCAGTAAGTGTTTACCATGTGTGCCATCTCGGAATGCCTGCATATCAGGCATTATAAGCACTAGGAGAATAAAATATTTTGTAGGTCAGATCATCTAAAACCCATTTATTTTAACGGCATAGCCCACTAAAAGGTTTTATCAACCTCATTTTTACTTCAGCTAATGTCGCGAATGAGACGAACCTTTTGCATGCTGTGATTTTCTATCTGTACGAATACTCAACAAAAAAATGTCATAATTTGTCATTCATTTCTATTATCTTTCATTATTGTTTTATTGACCTCATTTTTTCTTAACAGATGCTGTGAATGGTATAAATATTTTTCCTTACACGAATTTTCTACACATAACTACTTAATAATATAAAAAAAAATATTTCTATACTTGTCGTTCATTTCTAGTATCTTTCCTCTTATAAAAAAAAAAAAGAAAAAAAAAAGGAAATTGATCAAAAGTGATATGTATTATACACATATAATCTTCAATACACAACAAAGATCCATCTAATTATGAATGTGTAAGGCTTCCTCTCACTTTCTATAAAGATTGATGGGTATGACTATCTAGATGGACAAAAATTTTGAATATTAAGTTATTTCAATAATATTAAGTTTAGTAAGGCTCCCTCTCACTTTGTATGTGTTTAAACATAATCATCAACTTCCTAGGCTAGTTTTGGGTTATTGTTCGATTGAGAGTCAGTTATATTCATCATTTTTTAACTGTTGTCAAATATGTAATTTATGATTTATATGAATTATAAGTCACCAAAGTGGCCCCACTCAATATCTATCGCCCAAATGCATAGTCCATACAAACAATTGTCAAAATGTAGGCGTACTTTATGAATATCCCATGGGCCCACATTGAGGCATGTGTTTTATCCACGTTGTCCATCCATATGCTACACATATGTGTTGAATGTGGACCATTTGCATGTAGGTATATAGAGTTTGAAAAACTATTTAAATAAAATAATTTTAAATTGAGAAAAAGAGAAAACTTATCGGTTTATAGAAGTCGAGGCGTGACATGAGTCACTTGGCTTAAAATTGAATTTGCTCCCCTTGGACAATGTCCCAAGTGTAACAGGTTTCCAGAGCAATCGACCTCCAGGATACAACGACTATGACCCGATCCCAGTGGTGCACTCACTGTACGCGGGCTCGAACCACTTTGTAGTCTTAACCAGAATTAGAAAACACTTAAACCGTACTTTTAATATAAAATAAACTTTTTCTTATTATTATTTAAAAAAAAAACAGATGAGAGAAAGTCTATTTATAGACTTTATGAAGACACCCTTTGATAAAGGGCTGTGACTATTGGGTTTAAACCCAAGTGGTGCGACCCTTAGGCTTCAAAAGACACAACTTTTCAACAAAAAAATTTGAAAGGATATAACCTTTCAGTGAAAAGACAAGACACATCCGTAGGGCACATGCACACCTATGGCCACAGTCATGGTCCGTCCCAACGGATATTTTGAAACACTAAATTATTGTAAAATAATTTAAAATACAACAATCCCCCACATGTTTCAAAATTTTTAACATTTTGGGTTAAGATGGAAGAGTTGTACAATGGTGCCGGTGTCACCATAAACTTGAACCGACATTAGATTAAACATGATAGATCTACAGGAATCAGGTGACACCATAGTCTTAAACCTGATTTCTTTTGATGTAGATCGCAAGTACATGTCACTCACATAACTTTTCCGCTACAAATGATTATGTGGTTCGGTATATTTCGGTCATACACCATTACCTGGATTTCATGAGTGCTCCAGAGAATTTGCCTAGATTCTCATAAGAAGCGGCCTCCACCCCACACCCATATAGGTGAATTCCATCAAGTGTTCGCAGCAATTAGGTAAACCACCAAATATATGGTTATGGATTTATTATGAGTTCAAAAACTCATCCTTCTTCATTGCCGCTCGCACTGTACACCATAGAAGGGACTCATTTACATCAGTGCAATCGTCTACTTCGTGTCTTGTTGTTTACCCATTGAACCTACCTAATAGGATCTCTACTCGTATAGGTTGGGTTGTTAACACTGGTAGTTCATATACTAGGCTCAGCCCCATTCCCTTCAATGTATCATTGACTAATCTTTTAGATAGTCACTTGGTCAGAGGATTTATGACCCATAGGCCTTTTACCTCCACCCGTCTTTGCTCCGTCAGACTTTCGCCTATTATGAAAAATTCACCATTGTTACCTCTCATATAAGTTTGGTCATGTCTTAGTCCCACTGTGGCTAATCATCCTTTCAGATCAGCTAGGGATCATCGTATTGACAAGCTATTGTCTCACTAACTAGCTACTTAGAAACGAGTATCTGTTTAGGCAGATTTCTTATTTTGCTCAGTCAAGTCTTCGGCAGTCAGCCGCATCTTCTTTAACTATTCATATTTCAAGCCAGCGTATACCAAACTCATTTTTAACCTCATAGAGAATTACGATTTCATCAAGCAACAAATACCGGCTCTGAAAATAACCAACTTTCTTAGCCTTGAATGTACTTTTACAATTCAAGCAACTTTACCAGCCCACCATTCAACCAACTAGTGGTAAAGTAAATCGAACTTATTGTATCTGCAATACAAAGAGGCTGGAGTAATCTGTCATACATAGACATATGATAACTAAAATAAAATAGAGTATAACTTTCATGTAATCATATTGCAATATTATCATGTTATCACATGTTTCCCTAACACATGAAAGGTTGACCAAATTATCAATTAGTGATTAGAATTCAATACAATCAATGAATATTTGGCAACTGAATATGGAGGAGAAATGTCTAAGTTCATTATCAAGTATCTTGATCAACAGATTGAACAATGGGCTCCATAGGTGCATAAGTTTGGCCATTAGATACATTTGTTGATGGTAAAATAACATAATCTCACATGAATACAAATCCCAAACGTCCAAATCTAACCTCCAATGAGAATAGAATATAACCTAAAAATCTCATCAATCCAACAATCATCTTTGAATTCAAACCACTAATAATTTTCTTTCTTACCATTCATTTGATGGCTACCAATTTGATCATTAAAACATGCAATATATTTAATTCCAGACACCTTGTCTCAAAGATCTACATGTCAACATAAAACATGTGCATATTGATCCATAACATTTAACATATAGTTTCTTTAGTACAAATCTTCAATTTTATATATGTCAACCCATTTATCAAATACTTATTGACTAAACTACTCTATGGGTTAAGTGGTTTATCTAAATGCATTCAAGTGCACCCCCACAATTTCATATTTAACCTCAATAGATATATCTATGGTCCACCTGATAAATCTAATAAGAAAAATCTTTCATAGGAACCATTATATGAATTGACTGGATTTAACAGGTGTTCTAGGTTGGCACATAATCGGATGAAAATAACATTTTCTTCATCCTTCTAAGCAGGTAATATTGTCTACAAAGTATAGTGAATGATGCCAAAAGTGAATGTAACTTGTTTCATAAATTAAGCATGCGCACTAGTCACCTTATCAACAACTTTATGTATAAGACCAATAATATGAATCATTTATAGAAAAATAGTAATAAGGTATCAAACAGTTAAGTGATATGTATTGAAGGTCCGTCTACTATTAAACCCAATATTCTATAATATCACTTTCTACATAATAAAATGTAAGTCAAAATTAACATTGAATTAAGACACATTCACTACTAGTCCACTTGAGAAACTCAAGTCAACATTTGCTTCATGTAAGTGAAACTTTAAGGAGACAAGCATTCATATAATATGAGTTATCAAGTACTCAATATTTAGAAAAGTAGCACACACGCATGATTTATACTTTTCATCTATTGAGCCCACAAAAGGTAATATTTTAAAAATACACCAGCCCAATCATCCTACATGGGCCAATATAATATTTGTATGGATTTATAATTTTGGACCCTTATAATGCATCTAAGTACATAACCCCCATAATTTAAAATCTTTATAAATGAGATCTTTTCCACATATGTACAATATTTGAGTATCCGTGTATCAAGAGTTATGCATTGTTCAATGTTTCATACTATAATTGAAATAATATATTTTGTACATGTAACACATGAATACAAGACTTAAACATATCAATCATCAACCCACATATAATGGATCAAATGTCATAAGATACATGCAATGATACAAAATGAATAATGTGCGTTATCTATAGATTTTTAGTAATAAGTGAGCATATAGTTCAATAGATTTGGCCATTGATTTGATCAAGTTCAATATAGCATAGTCATTTATTCCTTGTGTGCACTCATTATCATAAAGGTTATTCATATCAGTGGTTGGTCCATGTTACAACTTAATTTTTAGGTCACTATAAATGCAAAGAAGGATCCATTAATGAACTACTCATATTACAAATATGTGTACAGTGATGCCTTAGTGTGTAACCGTGCATTCTACTGCATTTATAAAGATCAACATCAATATAGCTATTCATTTTATGCACATCAATCACACAAAAACCAACTCCTTAACATGCACTTAATCAAAATGACATGTTATATTTGTTCTAGCACCAACAATATAGTAGGCCCCATTTTTTCACGATTCAGACCATGCGCTCTTGTGCTACCCACCATCAGTTGCCATCAAATATCTTCCTAAAATCTCCTATCATAAAGTAGACAGTAAACCATCCACTTGCAGTCTATAAGTTGGACATGTAAAATTGTCCAATGGAAGAATATTTTGGTGACACATTATACATGGTCTGACACATTAACTGAATAGTCTCGATCATTAAAATTGGGCCCGAATTAGATTATCAAAAGACATATATCATATATAATTATAGATTGGATGTGTATGACCACAGTGATCTGTTAAAGTATTAAAATGTTGCATAGGAGAGGAAACTCATAAGAGTATAAACCTATGAGCAATTAGGATAGATGATTCTAACCGTTCACTTCATTTCCATTGAACAAGTGATTAGAGTATCAATTCATTATTATTATTTTTTTTAACACCCCTTTGGATTTGAGCTATTTCCACCTAGTTATTTATTTATTTAATGAGATTGTCCAAGAAATCTCATTATTGAGACATTCAAGTCTTTCCATATTTGGCGATTTTATTCCCATGTGAGGTCCATCAAATTAATAGACTAGATCAAGGGTCATCGGAATGCCGTTTGCTCTCATGCAACATGTCAAGTTCATATAAAACTGTTATAATCACCAGATGCTCCTTGTTAGAACCCTTAAGGGTTGCACCAACTTGAAAATGATGAGAAGACACATAATTAACAACTACATTTTCCAATACTAAGAATTTTATTTCTAGCACGTACATGACGGATTTAGATCCATCAATCGGTTGACTATACAATGAATATTACCCATCCGCGTGTGAGCAACTAGGAGACTTATGAGATAGTGACCACACCATCGACCTATCAGGCCCATTTTAGAAGATACTTTAGAAGATTAAATTTTTAAGTTTCTTTCACATTTTTCTTTTCAAATTTTTCTTTTTAACTATGCATGGTGGTCTACAAAGAAGAATTCCTGATATAATAGAATCCCAACACAAAATCCCATTTTGAAATGCATGTTGGGTTGATCTTTATTGTACAGTGATGTTGAGATCAGTGTATATCCTACTAAGTATGGTGCAACAGTTTGATTTATTTTCATGTGAAGTTACTTTTGGCCCAAGCTATGAGAAAATAAATTACAAATTTTGAGATCTAAAAAAAATGTTCATTAATGTCATATCATGATTTTGAAAAAATCTACTAAATGCAGGCTTTCTTATGAGTGAACAGGGCCTGACATTATCCAAGAGGTAGGCACTATAGATATCTTGAATTTTACATGTGTGTGATAGAATAACATGTATTTGGGACATAAGAACCATATGTAAGTTATAGCTCTAGTATCCAAGATAGCCTTAGCCCGACCAATCTGACAACTTGAGGATCATACTTTGTGCTAACGAGGATTACAATGGACCTGGCCAATTGTTCAAGAATCCAGGCCTCTTATATGTTTGATCATAGTCTAACCGTTCTCATTTATAGATATCAATATCTAAAGTACTCTAACTATTCTCAGTCGGTGCATACGTTCACTTTTGTACATGTGGTCCAAAGAACTTATATAACAAGTATCTACAAGATCTTAACCATTATGTGAGATATGAGAACTCTAGATTATATGAGTCACGGCCCACAAATTGGGTTGGTGTGGTTTCATTTTGGGTTATTCCAACCAAATAGATGCAACCGTAATTCTTAAATAGTTTTTCAAACAAATTCGATTTCAAGATTGTTGGTATATAGAGTTTGAAAAACTATTTAAATAAAATAAATTTAAATTGAAAAAAAGAGAAAACTTATCGGTTTATAGAAGTCGAGGCATGATATGAGTCACATGGCTTGAAATCGAATTTGTTTTCCTTGGACAGTGTCCCAAGTGCAACAGGTTTCTAGAGCAATCGACTTCCAAGATATAATGACTATGACCCGGTCTCAGCAGTGCACTCACTGTACACGGGCTCAAATCACTTTGTAGTCCAAATTAGAAAACACTTAAACCATACTTTTAATATAAAACAAACTTTTTCTTATTATTTTATTTATTTATTTTTAAACAGATGAGAGAAAGTCTATTTATAGACTTTGTGAAGACACCCTTTCATAAAGAGTTGTAACTATTGGTTTAAACCCAAGTGGTGCGACCCTTAGGCTTCAAAAGACACAACTTTTCCAAACAAAAATTGAAAAGATATAACCTTTCAGTGAAAAGACACATCTGTAGGGCACATGCACACCTATGGCCACAGCCATGGTCCGTCCCAACGGATATTTTGAAACACTAAATTATTTTAAAATAATTTAAAATACAACATTGCACATAATCCCTATATCAATCATTTTTTCCAATCTATCATCACCTTGGGCACCACTATCATGCACATGTGAGTTGTGTTCCACCTTAGGTCATGCCACCTAATTTTTTTATAAGGATGGCCCACTTAACAAGGATGAAGTGTCAACAAACATATAACTAAATCTTAGTTGGTCGGGACTACCTTAGATCATATCACCTAATATATTTTTTTTCTTGATAAGGAAGGCCACTTAATCAGGATGAACTATCAACGTACATGCATCCATATTTTAGTTGGTCTGGATCACCTTTCATTAAGCCACCTAAAATTTCCTTTAATAGATAAATGGCTGACTTAACCAGGATGAAGTATCATCCTACATGTATTGCTTTCTTAGATGGTCCAGACAACAAGAACATAATGGTGATTGACTACTTACGAATATCAACTTGGATAGTCCAGTGATATAATTTTCTGCTAGTCAAAGGGTTCATAAGCTGATATAGACAATGATAAAGGGAAATTTTAAAAAAAAATAAAAATAAAAATAAAAATTAGCTTCATTCCCATTCCCCATAGCCCCTAAGTACTTATAGCCGTCCATTGACTTCTTTTTCCTCTTTTAGTTGTCTATCTAAGATGTGCCACTGCCTTAATTTTCATCTCATATTGTAAGTTCATATGGGAGAATGGATGGACAGTGTGTCTTTGCACACATACATATTACATGTGTCACAGATTAGACTATCCAGTAACATGGGTCACTAGCTTTGTAAGTATGCAATCATGTCCCATTGCCTGGCTTCCATCCTAAATATACAATGTGTTGGAGCCCAAGTTAACTGTGATGGGCCAATACATGAAAATATCACGTGAATTATGGACTTCAGATATTGCAATACATTCCGCTTTCAAATTGTATAAGTGGGGCCCAACATTTGGTAATCAAATATGTTGGTACGATGAGACTCGTCATGAATGGTCTAAGTTATAAAAATAAAAAATAAAGATAAAAAAATAAGCTTATAAAAGATCTTATTTATGGAATATTTTTATTTTGATTTGTGAGCATACAGTAGGAACCTTAATATTAATGGTTTTGATTTTTAAATAATGGCCCACTTGTAAAAGTTGAGAACCGAAATGGCTTTATATAGTTTTTCCACTTGATTAATCATATAAAACTATATATTAGCCACTAATGATAGTACTTTTCTTTCTGGCTTCATCATTTGAAATGTTGCGCGCCCACATTTGTGCTTACAATTGTCCTCATGTGGTTGAAATTGAACACCATATGTCCAGACTGACATAAATTTTATGTCAGTGCATTTATTGTGCATGACCCACCTTATTCGTGGCTTAAATTTCACACCCCCATGTCACTTGGCACCCTTATTTCAATTATATTTTAGAGTTTTCTTCTTTATAAATAGTCATATAACAACATAAATAATCACTCCCTTACATGTTGTTTAATCGGATGTATGACACTGTACATTTGGATTTGAATTATAACCTCGCGAGTTCTAAGTCGATACTTCCACTACATATTGATAACGCCCTGAGAACATAGTTGATGTGATACACATGGTAAATTGACGAGCAAGCAAATTTAATGTACAGGATAGAACTTGAAGTATAATAACGATAGACATATTCGTAAATGGGGAACAATATAGATGGGGACATACAACATTCATCTATATAATCCTGTAATTAAATGACATATTCGATCATGCATTTTGAAGTCATAAATTTATTTTATTGTAAGAGGGTTGTGTTATTAAATTAAATTAAAAATTTTCATAAGAAACTTCGCTTGCGGACTTTTTAACAAGTTATGGAAAAGTGTGACTTGGATGAGGAGGTTGGTACGTGTCGTAACTCTCACGACCACCTCATGTGTACTCACAGTTGTAGAGTATTGCCAGACACATACTTAAAGCACCGCCACGATGAGGTAATGTTAAGCGTAGGAGGTTCGTTAACTATACAATTCAGAATAATGACACAACTATATTACACAAGTTAGGATGCACCGGGAGATTTTATTTTTTTTTCCACTGTGCCATGTGTTAAAATTATGACACCAAAATCACTACTGGGCCTCACTTTTCTGAGCCCATATGATCCTTGTTTCATATGCTAACAAGACCCAAGTATTAGTAGCCCCTTGTAGGGGTATTTTTTAATATTTTCCTCGTGAAAGGATGGCTTTTAGGATTAGTTATGTTGAGGTTAAGATAGAGTTATGATTTTTTATTTTTTATTTTTAAGCCTCCAAGAGAGAAAGCTAGGGTTTTGGCTATTACTTTGTGCTTTGGTTTTTTCCCGCAAGTATTTTTTCACGTAACAATTGTGTTCTTTGTTTGTAGTTGCTTGAATTTTTTATTTTCTCTTGTTTGTTTCAATCAAGATTAAGGTGCTTCCGCAGGTCTAATTCTCCAACACCAAGAACTATAAAATAGAATTTTTTAAAGAAAAAATTCTAGCATCTATTTGGAAAAGCAAGTACTACTTTTCTTCTACACAGTCGAACATAATGTTCAAAATTGAGTCATTTGACACCACCTTTAATCAATAAAAAAAATAAAAAAACTATAAGTTATTACTTCCATCAAGTGTTAAATAAATTATCTCATTGTATTCTGACTTCATAAAAAAGCTTGCCCTAACACCTCTATTGAAATACAATCAGATCCACATTGGGTGAATTATTTTCAGGTAACATCTTCATAATCTACTAAATTGTGTGTTAAGAGATTTTTTAAGTTCTTTTTTTTTTTTCTTTTTTTTTTTAGCGCTGCAACTGGTGTCTGAAACACCAATCTTTTTTTTTTTTTCTTTTTTGTAAAAGACGTATATCCATTGAATAGCTAAACAAAGGATGAACATGAGAGCTTCAGGTGGGCCTTACAAAAAGCAAAGCGACCACACCTATCATATAGGCTATACAAGGAAACAAAAAAGGGGAAAAGTAAAAGAAAAAAGAGCAACAAGTGAGAGCCAACAAAAGGCCATCATCCTGGCTTGATGGCGCCTAGCCCCACTCTGTCTAGGAAGAGCAGGCCTCTGACCTGAGGAGGGAGGGAGGAGTAGCAATCTGTGACTGAGGCATCTTGGCTGCCACTACCCATCCGGGCCATGGCGTTCGCAGGCCCGTTCCCTTCCCTAAAGATATGGGAGAAAATCACCTGACATCCGGACGAGAGAACTTTGATTTTGAGAAGCCACGGTTTCCACTTCTAGCCTGGTGAAACTGAACCTGAGAGAAAATTTACAATCATTTGGGAATCAGACTCAATAATCACCTTCTGCAGACCTTTGAGAAGGCACCACCGCAAACCATCATGGGCCACCCTGAGCTCCGCATGCATGTTGGACCCATATCCGTAACCTTCAGCGACCTCATCGATCGATCGAGAAAATTCTAAACAAATTAGTTTAGTCATTGGACTGTTTTGAGCATGTTCGATTGATTGATTGGGATTATTCGAAAAAACCAAGTCAAGTCTCTTGACACTTTTGTGATGTGCCCAACTTCTACATAAGTGCACGATTTTGTTTCTAATTCCAAATTTAGGTTAGGTGACCATATAATTGCAGGATAAGGGTATCACGAGGGTTGTGCTAAAGAAAGCTAGGGTTTTGAGAAGGAGAATTCATCTTTGGAGATAAGGGTTTCAAATCTGTAAGTTGTCCATCTCTTGTAATTCTCTATTAATAGTGGATTGTTTGTCGCTTGGCACCATGATTTTTTCTCCCAAGGGTTTTTCTACATAAAATTGTTGTGTACTTTGTGATTTCTTGAATTTTCATTTTCCTATATTTGATTTGTTCTAAGGTTGCATCTGCGCCTAATGTATGACAATTGTGCGCAATAAGGATTAAGGTATCACAAGGGTTGTGCTAGAAAAAGCTAGGGTTTTGAGAAGAAGAATTCGTCTTTGGAGACAAGGGTTTCGAATCTATAAGTTGTTCATCTCTTGTAATTCTCTATTCATAGTGGCTTGTTTATTGCTTGGCGTCATGGTTTTTTCACATAAAATTGTTGTGTTCTCTACGATTGCTCGAATTGTCGTTTTCATATTACGTGTTTAATTCATTCTAAGGTTGCTTCTGTGCCTAACGTGTGGCGGCTATGCATAAAAAGTGGTGTCGGAGCATAAGTTTTATGTTTGGGTTTTAGATCTAATATGAGACATGGGTTCGAAGGGATCACATATGAAGTTCGAGACAGAGAAGTTTATGGGTAAAAATAACTTCAAATTATAAAGGTTGAAGATGAAAGCCCTCCTAATTCAGCAAGAGGTGTCATAGGCTCTCCTTGGAAAAGTGAGAGATCCTAAAACTATGAAGGAATAGGATTGGGATGATCTAGATCAGAGAGTTATTAGCACAATTCAATTGTGCCTAGCCGATAATGTCCTTTATAATGTTATTTTTAAGATGATTACTGCAGGCTTATTGGAGATGTTGGAGAGCATGTACATGGCGAAGTCGCTCTCCAATTGCCTGCATTTGAAGAGACAACTATACACTCTAGAGATGGCGAAAAGATCAGATCTCTTCGAAAACATTAGCACTTTCAATAAACTAATTTACAAATTGACAAGCGTAAATATGAATATCGATGAAGAAGATAAAGCCCTAATGTTATTGACATTCCTTCCAGATTCCTATAAGAATCTGGTGGATATTCTCTACCATGGTAGGGATATCTTGGACCTCAATGCTATTATCTCTCCCTTTCATTCGAAGTAGCAAAGAAGAAATAACAGTGTGGGGATGGTACTTCTGTAAGGACACTGGTTGCGAGGGTAAGACCGTTTAAATGAGAGAATGGTAAGTCATGATCGAGGTCTAAGTCAAAGGGAAAAGGAAGTTAAAGTGCTAGAATTATGGCAAGACGGGATATGAAAAAGGACTGCACAAACGCTTACGAGAATTTAGATAATTCATCAAAAGAGGCCAATTCAGTGGAATCCAGTGAGGAGAGGAGTGGCTATGACGTATTGTAACGCCCCGACTTTTCAGGGCCCGAGTATATGACTCGTTTCCTAAAAACCCAAGTTTAACCTTAAAGGATGGTCAAATTCGAGTATATTTTTTTTTTAACTATCAGAGTAAGCAAATGAGCATAGAATGGACAAATCATACATAATGAAAATTTTCATTTACGTTTAGAATATACAAGAGGTTACCCATAATGACTTATACAAACTAATGTCTATGAAATAACAAATACATGAATTTCACAATTTATACAAGTGAGATAAGAAAATGTATATAAAATCTGAGCCGCAAGATTGCACAGCTCCTCTTGAAAATACAGTCATGCATCCCTGGCACTTGTACCCGGCTCTCATCAGTCTGAACTTAAAAATCAATTGAGCCACCTGTGCTACCTGTACGGCTATATATTTGATGAATGAGTGACCAACTCAGTGTGAATTCCCCTCAAGATTACACACCGCCGCATTAGATAAGCATAGTTATAAAACCAAGCATACAAAATAATACATGATTCAGGTCTTATTAGATGCATGGATGCGTGAATGCAGTCATTGCCCCAGGGATGCACATTCGTGCGGAAGTTGGGCTCGTCACCCATGCAATCATCGACCTAGGAAAAACATCCAGTTGAACAGAGGCTAGTCGTCAGCGAAAGCATACTAAGTGCGGTGTAACGACTGCCTATCGTACATTACGTATGTTAGCGATAGACGCTGGTATGTGCCATGTATGCATGATTAGCCAAACCATTATTAGTCCAGTTACAATCAGTCAGTTTTAAATAAGCTCAAGGTCACTACGGGGGCTCGTCACCAGCATAGGCCGATAGCTCAGGCATATGGCCCATACCACCATCCTCGGCTCATGAGTTACCATCTTAGGATGTTTAATGAAAACTCGTTGACTAGTGGTCAATCATATTACAGTATATGGGGCTTACCATCGCATGGTTGCACGGTATAAAACATCGAACCCATATAGGAAAAATATCAAAATAAAGATACGTTGGTCCAATATCAAAACAAGCCACATAGGGCAAATATCAAAATAAGCCACATAGGGTGAGTATCAAAACCATGCGATAAAAGATCATCTTTGAAAACCGCTGTGAGACTCGTATCCTAGCCCGTACCGTTCTGTTGGCTTCTGCAGTCCTCCCGGTCGAATTTTGGTGACCCTCGACCTATATCCGATGATTGTGCGCGATCCTAAGCCAAGTCCTGGATATCGGAGTGGACTCGACTCGAAACTTGTACCCTAGCGATTGCGCCGTTGCCGCGGTTTCAACGCCGCAACTCGCGAATCAATCTGATTCCCGAGCCAGGAGATGTGAGATTGCGTATTTGTACGATGAAACGTCGCGCATTGCGGATTACGAAAGAATCTCTACGGCACATCACATCAATCCATCATTTCACAAGTCAAGTACACCACCCATGCTCCATGACACCTCACCCCTCACAAGTCAACTCTCTCTCTATCCACCCATACTTTTTTTACACCATTTTCAAACCAACCCATGCCTCCCCTTTCCCATCTCTTACAACAACCATACCTTATCAATCCATCCCATCCTCTCTCTCTCTCTCTCTCATTTTTTTCTCCCAAGCTCCATGGGAGCAACCCATGTCCAAGGGAGAGGAGAAAGCTAGGTGTGGCCCACCTCCCTACCACACAATCCCACCACCCAAAGATCATCTCCACCGTTGAAATGCATCTCCCGGAGCTCTAGGACGTGTTGATGGAAGAAGAAGTCTAAGAAGATCAAAAGTGGGTGTTCTAACCGTCGAATTTATTATTTGAGGGCCCACATATGGTGGGACCCATCTTGATGTATGCTTTGTATTTAGGGAGGGCCCATAGTGGCGGGGTCCCTCCCCTTCTTACCGATCTCTCTCTCTCTCTCTCTCTCTCTCTCTCTCTCTCTCTATCTATCTATCTCTTTTGTGCGATGATTGTGTGGCCCACTGTGATGTATCCATGCCATCCAGCCGTCCATCTGGACGTGCGTCGATGGTGGACCCTATCTAAGTCGTACACACCTTGATGTTTATATGTTATCCACCCTGTCCATGACGTGGGGTCGACCTTGATAACGTGCGAATGTAGCACGTAGGGGCCACCATGATGTATCTGTCCATCTTCTGGATGGTGGGGCTGCTGCCGTTTACATCAGCAAGTTCTGTGGTCCCCAACGTCCTGAGGACATGGACCCCACTAGAGATGTATGTGTCCTCCACCGACCATCTATATGAGGCGTGGCCCACCCCACATGTGCTGCACGTGTGGGATGGGACCCACCTAATGTACGTACCTTAAGTCCCTGTCGTCCATCGCATGAACCCCATGTGGTTTAAATCCACACCGTCAGCCCAGACGCTGGGACTCTCTGATTGTTTTTTTATTATAATATACTATATTATATTATGTTATATTATATATTTATATATATAATATAATATTACTTAATATAATATATTATATCAGGTGGTGGGCCACACCCTCGTGATGTCTCCACCGAATACATCCAGCCGTCCAATATTCCAGCCATCCATTGTTGGACGCTGGATGCTAGGTGGTTACATTATATATATATATATATATATATATTATATATATATATATATATTAGATTTTATATGATTGTGGTGGCCCCACGTGGGACCCCACCATGATGTTTTATTATATCCATACCTTCCATCATGATGTGGATTACATCCACACCGCAGGATGTATTCCACACCGTGCATTTGATGGAAAGGAAACACAAATATCAGTTTGATGTACAACCGGGTGGGCCACGTGTCCTTGGACCCCACCATCATGTGGAATACATCCACACCGTTCGTCTGTTCCATATCATCCCAGGCCCATGGGCCTGGGAATGAGGTAGATTCAAATCTCAGGTGGAACGCATTGTCCAGCACGTGGACCCTATCTTGATCTATGCATTTTATACCTCCACACGTGGTGTACGTGCTTCATCCATGCGTTGCATCCATGGGACCTACCTGCTGGGTGATGGCCGCACGACCACATGTGGGATGTGGGACCCACGTGATGTATGTATTTTATATCCACACCGTCCAGTTGTCTGGACGGTGGAAGCCACCTGTTATATGTGTTAAATCCACACCGTGCATTTATGTGGCCCACACCTTGATGTTATATGTTTTATCCCAGCCGTCCATCAACTAGACAGTGGAACACCACCCTGATGTATGCGCTTTATATACACCATCCATTCAATTGACGTGTGGCCCAGCAAGATGTATGTGTACATCCACACCTTCCGTCCACTTTTCCTTGGACGTGGGGCCACCTCACACGTGTGGCAATTGTGAGCGTGGGGCCCACCTTAACTTATGTATGTATTTTACCTACGCATCGTTCATCTAGACGGTGCATGTGAAGACACCCACCGCGATATGTGTAATATGAGCTCCACCGTCCATCTGCTGGTGGGGCCCTGACCATGACATATATGTTATATCTTAGCTATCCATATGCCTGGACGTGGGCCCCATATCAGCCATATGGTTGCTATATGTCGTCAGTAGGTCAGGTGGGTCCTGACCTTGATGTATGTTTTATATCGAAACAGTGTACCCATGTAGGCACCTTATGATGTATGTATTTTGTATCTACACCGTCGATGATGTGGATGGTGCCATGTGAGCCACACCTTGGTGTATTTGTTCTATCCACACCGTCCAAATGAGCTCGATGTTGTTGGTTGCTTGAACAGTGCTGCCATGCCCCGTCTTGATGTACTTTGCAGCCATGCCATTCACCTATTTTGATTGCCAATGTGAGGCCCACCTTAAATATGTATTGTATATCTATGTCATCCACTAGTGCGGCCCACCGCGAGGTATGTTGTACCCCATCTTGTGTATATTGAAGCTCATGTGATGCGGCCCGACGCGATGTATATGAGAGGCCCATGTGATGTATATGAGGTTCAGGTGCAGGGCCCACCTGTTGTGTATTTGAAGGCCATATATTTTGACCCTTGAATGAAGCCCAACTCGATGTATTCATGGCCCATTGTGATATATTTTCGGCCCATACGATGAGGCCTGATATGTTGTATATGAGGCCCATTGGTGTGACCCATTGATGCGGTTGTGTTTAAGGCCCATTGGTGCGGTCCATTGATACGGCCACTTGACGTGTTTGAGGACCATTGGTACGGCCCATGTGATGTGGTCCACTTGAGGTAATGCGGCCTGTTATGATGTAGGCCATGTGATGTGACCCCATGGAGATGTGTTTTCGGCCCTGAGATATGGCCCATTGTGATGTATTTGAGGCCCATGGGCAAGGCCTGATGTGATGTGTTTATGACCCATATGATGAGGCCCATTGAGATGTATTTTCGGCTCATGTGATGCGGCTCATAGTAATGTGTATGTAGCCCTTGCATGAGGCCCATTATAATGTATATTAGGCCCTTGTATGAGGCTAAGGGGCCCACTATATGTTTGGCCCTATGTGGGCCACTCCTTGGGAGAAATGTTGGTTAAAAGTCCACATTGATGGGCAATGATGGTTTAATGTCTACATTGTAACCTTCCATTAGGCCTTGTTAGGCCCATTCTTACCAATCCTGATTGACGTGACCGATTTGCCCATTCTGATTGACGTGACCGATCTGCCGATTCTGATTATCGATCGATCGCGATTGTTGTGACCGATTGCCGATTCTGATTGACGTGACCGATTTTTCGACTCTGATTATCGATCGATCCTGATTGTCGTGGCCGATTGTCGATTTCGATTGACGTGACTGATTTGTCAACTCTAATTATCGATCGATCCCGATTGTCGTGGTCGAATGTTGATTCTGCTTGTTGTGGCCAATTGACCGATTACCGATCGAGGCTGATTATCGTGACTGATTACCGATCGTGGCCGAATGTCGATTCTGCTTGTCGTGGCCAATTGACCGATTACCGATCGAGGCCGATTATCGTGACTGATTACCGATCGTGGCCGAATGCCGATTCTGCTTGTCGTGGCGATTGACCATTATCGATCGAGGCCGATTATCGTGACCGATTACCGATCGCGGCCGATTGCCGATTCCGATTTGTCGAGGCCGATTTCCGAATTGTCAAGGTCGATTGTCAAGACCTATATGATGTATATGCAACCCATAGTTGAGGCCCATTGTGATGTGTATTCGGCCTGTGTGATGTATATATGACCCGTATTTGAGGCCCATTACGATGTGTATTCAGCCCGTGTGTAAGGCCCAGCATGATGTATATTAGGCCCATGTTAGAGGCCCATCGTGATGTGTAGTAAACTCTTGAGAGAGGCCCATGGTGTTGTATAATTAGCCCTTGTGTGAGGTCATGGGTTCACTATATGTTAGGATCCATGAGGGTCATTCCTTGAGGGCAATGTTGGTTAAATGTCCACATTTTCGAGGTCGATTGTCGATGCCGATTATTAATACCGATTATAAGTATGTGACAACATAGCATCATGATACATGCCCATATGCATCATCTGCATGTTTGTTATGAGATGTGGTTGATCATTGCATATGTCATTAGCGTGTTGTTATGAGACTCCCTGATAGGCAGAGGTTATCTCACATGAGCGCACAGTATGCGCAGCATTGATGCATGACTAGATTGTATGACTCATGCATCTTGGATTGTGTGCTGTGATTACTATATACCCTAGCGACATCAGGGCCGTAGCTTCCACAGGCGTATCGTGGATGGCCAAAGGGGACACCGGAAGTGTTTGGTTCTAACATACGGGCGTCATAGATGTCCCTGGGTGAAAATTCGTAAACCTCCATGGCCAGGAGATGCCCCAACGTCGAGATCAAGTGGATATATATGAGTGCGTGAGGACCGTGTACCAGTAGGCTGCGTCTCCCACTGTGTCGTGGTCGGTTGGGAGGGGATGTGACCTTACCCGCCTGAGTGAGGGGGCAATATCTAGGTTGAGTTTGACCAGTTTGAGGAATGGGTCCGCTATCGACGAGCCAGGCCCGATATTGGCAGACGGATAGTGAGGTCTCTTCCACCTACCCAGTTGTGCGCTCGGATAGGGGCAGCAAGCTGGCATAGAGTGTAATAGACCCCGGTGATGATCCCAGAGATAAACCGTACTGATATGTAGACTTATTGAGTAAGAGTTGCATACTCATTCATTCATTCATTTACTATCCACTTGGGCTGGTGGTGCGTAACTATTTGTTATGTGTACCTTTGCATGACTAGGATTTCGGTTGGGCGTGCGACTAACCTGATATCAGGAGTTTATCACTTGAGTCTGACTATCCAAATTTAGCTATGGGACTGGTTTGGATAGAAGTCCCTCGTGATAGACCCCATAGCCTGCAATACTACGTACTATCATCCCGACTTCACACTCCAACATGGTCATTCCATTCGCACCGCATATTGCATTACATCCACGGCATATGGTATTTTTGGTTACTGTGTTTCTGCATTTATATAGTCTAGATACGATTAACGCTATTCGTGGACTCATCAGGAATTACATACTGCATCACATCCTCGGTATTTGATATTTGGCTCTTTATAACTCCTCATTTGCATAGCCGTTCTGCATTGTATATTCTGATATTGATTGACTTATAGACCTGTCCATATTTTCACTTACTCTGTTATCTTATAATTTATGATCTTGTTAGTATTTCTGTTTACTTTGATAATTCCTGCTCTTGTTAGTATTTTTGCTTACCCTAGTAATTCATGATCTTGTTTGTAATTCTGCTTATTCTAATATTGTACAATTTATGGATTACCAGTATTTTTGGTATTGTATGATGATGGCATTGTATTGAATACTTGACACTTACTTTGTGCACACACTTACACACCATCTAAGCTTTCTATAAGTTTATGCATGATAGATGCATGTAGGTGATGTTAGGTTGCAACAGTGTTGAGCTCAGAGTATGCAACGGTCTTCTGGAGCTTGATTTTCGATTTGTGTATTTCCTTTTAATATTGTAATCAAATGATTATATTAGTTGATATGTGATGATGATGTTGCCTTTATGATTTGGGTATACTTGTGGTTATGCTTGTTACGAGTTAAATGTACAAAAAAAAAATCCTCCCTATAGGATCTCAGGATCGGAATCTGGCATATAGACATTAGGAGCCGAGAATGGGGTACTATGGAGGCTGTCGGCACCGGATTCGGCGATCGAGATTCCAGTGAATCCGATTTCTGAGTTTGGGGCGTGACAACCACTTAGACACAACAACACTGGATGGTAGGCCCACATTAATGATCCATCTAGACCACCACTCAACAACCACTAGATCGAAGGTCCATTGCAATCACCATCAATCGAGTTACATCCCAAGTATGGGTGTACATTTATAGGTGGGGGTTTTCCACTAATGTACTAGTTTAAATCCCAGAAGCAATCCAAAAGTAATCCAATAGCATGAATTAAATATACAAGATAAATATTAAGCATGTGATGTAGTAATTCAATTCCAACAATTAACACATATGGTTATAGAATGGAGATATCATTTATAAATTAAAATAAAATTATAACTTAAGCTAACGGGAAAATGGAAAGCTCAAGGGGAAGAAATCATCATCTGACATATAGGATCACCTACTTGTGTTGTTAGGAGTTACGTGCGCCCTTAAAGTCAGGTCCTATCACGAATTATGAAATCATATGGTTAGATCAAATCCTTCGTACTATTTATTATTGAGTTTATAACCTATGGTTTAGATTACTCATTCTTAGGGTTTTAACTTAACATTATAATTTTCTTTCTAGGGTTTAGTCTTGATTTGATTATGGAGCTTGAACTCTATTTTGATTAACATTAGAATAACATTAGATTCTAGGATTTGATTATGGAGCTTGAACTCTATTTTTGCGTGGCCATTAATGACATTGTTAATGGGAGTAATAAATAAGTAAAATTAATAAATAACTCAGTTATAAATTTTGAGAATCTTACAACGGCTAATATTATATTAAATTACCTAACAACCCACGAATAATGATACTAATAGTGACTCATAATAATAATAAAAATAGTAAAAGGAACTTATAGTGATATCATAGAGGATAAACTTATTAATTTATAAGGTTAGAATCACAACTTATGGTTTAGGTTACTTATATTCAAGGTTTTATCCACTAATCTAATTTTAGACTTTGGTAGTTTGAAATCTAACTCATACAATTTATTCATATTAATTTTAGAATGAAGTACAAGTAGATGATAATTGCCTATTAATTTTATCAATGCTAACCCTATTGTTAATAACCTACAATGACAAAATAGGCATAGCATGATAAATGTTAATATCTAATACTCATGATAACTAACACTAGTAAAGTTAACCTACCAATAGTTAACTGTATTTAATAATCGCAATAACTATAGCAACATTAATGATGATAATAAATACTAAGATCTCATATTCGACAATTACAACCTTTGATTATAATAGCTAGTTATAGCATAAATAACCTACCAATTTTCTAATTAAAATTCCAATGCAATGTTTTAGAGAAAACGCACCTATAGCTGATTTGACTTGAATCAACTTAGCTTGACATCTGAGTTAACTCGGCTCAACCCTCTCGAACTCACCTTCTCCTTCTTTCTTCCTTTCTTTTCTTCTTTTCCTTTCCTTTTCTCTTTATTTTGTTGGAAAGTCCAGCCACATCTGGACTAGACGTAAGTCCAACTAGACTCAGTGGGTTCTAGCCGAGTCGAATTGGGACTCAACTCCTCCACCCACCTATTCTCACCCCTTCTTATTCTCCTTTCTTTTCCTCCTTTTCTTCTGTGACTGACAAATCCATCAGCCCAACCACAGCCCTGGTCTTGAGTCCTTGGCTGAGTCAACTCAGTGGTGAGTTGCATGCCTTAGACCCAACTCGAGTGGCAACAAGTCCACCTTTCTCTCTCTCTCTCTTCTCTCTTTCAGCTTCTCCTCTTCCTTTCTTCCCTTCAAACCAAACAATATCTGGATCTGGCCAGACCCGGAATTTGGCCTGAGTCAGCCCAAAACTTGGACTAATTCGGCCCAACAAGTCAGCTCGGCCTGAGCTGGTGCAACAACGCATGTAACGCCCTGAAAATCGGGGGTCGAGCATAAACTCAACTCCCGAGTTTCAGAACATCACTTATGCAACAAAATGAATGATGATTGAATGTTGACTGTATTCGTCCATTGAACATGAGTGAGATTAAGCCAAAATAGCATATCATACTCCAAAGACAGTTAAATTGCAAGCGGAAGACGATGATAGATAGATAAAATATATCCTGTGATGAGTCTCCTAGGTTAAATAATTACAAGTACGCTTCTAAAATATCAAATGTGTAAGTGTAATATCTTCTATCCCAAGTACCATAGCCCGTCTGCAAAGTCTTCGAGAGACCCGTCGAGAGTTACATGATAGGAGAACTCCTCCTCATCACCATAGAAGTAGTCCGGCTCGCTTCATAAGCTCGCCATCATTTGAAATTCAACAAACCGTAACGTGGGAGTGAGTGATCAACTCAGTGGAACAGTAAAGCATAGGTTAACATGTTATCAATTCAATCAAGCAGTAATGATAAAGCAGTAATGACATGATGTTGTATGCCCTTGCCAAACCACCCTCATGCGACATCATCTTACGTTCGCGAATGCTTCACTCCCTCAGTGCGCCACATCTACTAAGCACATTGCGATGATGATCATGATTACCGAGTTATTATTAGTCCATTTCAAATAGCAGTATTAGGAAACTAAGGTACCTCCCTGTATCATTCCCAAACACTCGTCATCTAGTTAATCTTATACGATATTATGGTTTGAGAGGCGTAGCGAAGGCATCACAAAGGGCTCGTCACCCGTCGGCACGGATACGGATCTCACCGTATGCGGCTCAATTGTCTCTTCCTCGTTATTCAAACAGTGTCACCAGTACTCGGCTCAATCACTAGCCGTCACTCGAATACTGGTCTCACCGTACGGCTCAACTCATACTTTCTTTGTGAAAGACTCGTCGCCAATCACAACACCTTGGAGTATACTCGAAAGATACTACAGAGGACTCGTCGCCCGGTCGGCATGATGAGTACGGGTCTCACCGTCACTCGGCTCGCCGTAAGTATCGACAACTCGAATATAGTGTCCATACCACCATAATTAGCTCTTTGCTTTCAGTAGGCCGACGGCTCAACCACGGTGTCCCATACCACCATGCCCGGCTCATGAGTCTTAGCGGATCGAGGTACCATGGTTAAAAGGGATTTCACCGATAAGTTTGGTACCCTAGGTTTAAGCAAAGAGCGACTAAACATGGTGAACATACATAAGCACGATCGGGTTGACTTGACGGCTCTCGGCTAGGCTCGAGCGCACAACAAGTTGAACGACATGAAGTGCATAAGCACTTCGCGTGGCCAACCACTATTATCGCTAACCTCAAGTCGACTCGGGTTCGTCGAACACATCTCACGTGGCAAATGAATCGCGACCACGAATTCAATTGTCTTCTCGGACTATAATCATAGCCCCAAACATGATAACTTGCAAATAGATAAAGCAAGAATGGATCAAGATTCCACTCATACAATCAAGGTATGGTATTATCCCGCTTTCTGTTGCATGCACTTGCACCCCCCATCACCCATGACGGATCATACAATGTAAATATAAATTTAAACATATGCATTACATAGTTATAATCATAAAGCGATTGAGCATGTTATGAATCACAACACAAGCATGAGTTTATACATGTTCAATTCCTAATCACACAACAATGCAAGGAGATCATACACATAGTTAAAAGAGGTTGAGAATCATATCTCAACACCCTTATACAAGACAATTTGCTAACTACTACTCATTCAGGACATTTCAAGAAACACTTAAACAAACATGCATCAACATACATGACATATGTCGATCACATAGGCATTAGGCCAAATCCTTTCACTAGGGAGTTGCCCCAATCATAACATGCGTACACCCACGACGGATAGTCATGGCAAGACGAGAATCCAAGTTCCATATTCATTCGGATCATTTCCATAAACACTTGGGCCACACATTTTAGCATATATGGTGTATATTGGTCGTGGCGTGATTTAGGCAAATCCTTTCGTCAAAGGGGTATCGCCAATACAACAATCATGAATCCATGACAACTAGTCATGGCAGTACGAATGAGAATTCGGTACTCATTCAATCATTTTCACAAACACTTAGAATAAACTATTACAACATACAGGGTGTATGTTAGCAAAACATGTATTAGGGCTATCCCTTAGCCAAGTGAGTATTTTATCCATGTATAATATATTACTACAGTAAATAATCATGATAAATTCATCTCCCAATATTTATATGTATACAGTATTTTCTAGAATACGCATTTTCAACATACATAGTGTATACAAGCAAACATGTATTACGGCGATTCCCTTCGCCAAGCAAATGTTTTATACGCACATAATATATTTATATGACAATTAATCATGACAAACACATCACTAAAATATACATGTATACGGTACTTTTACAATACTGGTATTTCTACATACATAGTGTTTATTAGTAAACATGTATTTAGGCGAATCCTTTCGCCAAATAAGTATTTTATCCATACGTCAAATAAACATGTCAAACAAATTTCCAAAAAAAATGCGTATACGGTATTTTATACGAATACCTAGAGTATGTGAATTTCCAAATTCTACAATTCTAATCGAAACAGAAAACGAAAAGCATTTTGTACATATGCAATTGCATGCAGATCATGAATCTATCATTATCTGACATTGAAAGCGTTGAAAACCATAACCAATACACCTAAAGTCCGCACCTTTTGTCGTAGAATCGCAACGGAATCGATAGGTTTGTTTAGCTTCCGTATACGGCAACTAGGCAACCTAGAGAAGGTAATAGGTTAGCTATTTCATAACCTACAACAATCAAATCCCCAAAAGGTTAGGGTTAGGGTTTATTACCTAGAAATGACACCGGAATCGTACGGGAAAGCGCAAGAATGAGGTGGTAAGATAAATGGAAATAGCAGAAGCACCAACGCGATACCCGAGCGCGCTTCGAGAGCGGCGGGGAGATCTTCCCACAACTCCCACACATTTTCCTTCTTTTCCCTCTCTCAAATCCCAAATTCGTATGGCTGCCATGAGAGAGGGTTTAAGGTCCTTATATAGTCTAAAACTTCACCAAAATAGACTTCTGGACAAGGTTCACCTAAGTTATAACCAAAGCGGAACTTTCTCAGCTCAACGGAGGACTTCTGGCGGGCCTCTTTGAGCCAAAGGTTGGACTTAAGCTCACTAACGCTGGATTTACGTTCTATTAAGTTTTCATTTCGGTCGGGATTCCAGATCACGCGTGGCGGACCAGTTTCAGTTCAACGGTCAGCGGATCTCGATCGGAGATTAGAGTACATGTAAATGTGTATGAAATTTTTTCATCCGATGGTGTAATCTGGTGCGATTCTCGGTGCACGTCGTTGTTTAATACTGATCCGCAAGCAAATGGTGCCAGATCACTATTCCAGATATTTATTTTGTAAAGGAAAGAGTGATTTTCACACTCCCTCGCTACGGACTCAAGCGAATGGCCGTGGGACATCGACCGGACCTCGATTTCGAGGTGGTTGTCAAGCCCATGAGTGAGGCGGTCCTAATTCCTTAACTTCGAGTTATTCGGACCGACGTGCGGTCTAGATCGATACGAGTTTCAAGATGCTCCCAGAAAGGTAATGAGATTGATCCCAGATTTTAGGGTAACCTAGCGTCAATGATTCTACAAGTTTTGGGTCTTACGGATCGTATTTAAAGCGATTCAAACAATTTCGTAGCTAATCTGGTTTCACACCTAGTTACTTTGTCTCATTTCTAAAGGATTTAGTCCAAGTGATTTCTCGGTCGAGGTGGTACTCGGGCCTTTGTAGTTTGTATATAAAGTGATCCAAGTTATACTACTTAGCTAGTTTAAGATAGTGTCTAGGGTGAAAGTTCTTAGAAA
The DNA here is from genome assembly GCA_030180095.1 of Magnolia changhungtana. Classification (NCBI taxonomy): domain Eukaryota; kingdom Viridiplantae; phylum Streptophyta; class Magnoliopsida; order Magnoliales; family Magnoliaceae; genus Magnolia; species Magnolia changhungtana. The sequence continues at coordinate 4,742,294 of JASAUF010000662.1, forward strand.
AATTGGAAGATCAAGGTGATGAAGGGTGAGATTTGTGAAGGAAATGAGTTTAAAGGCGGCTTTAGACTTTGGGATTCAGTTCTGACAAGTTAATGAGGTATTAGGATTGACCCATTGCCTAAGGACATCTAATCCCAGGTTGACAAAAATCCGGGGCGTTACAATGCACCACTCAGATCCCCCTATTTTCCCTCTTCCTTCATATTACCCTTCTCATTTTCTTTCTTCCTTCCTTCTTCTTTCTCTTTTCTTCATTTTCCCTTTCCTTTCTCACTCTCTTCCCTGCTCTCTTTCTTTGGTCAGCAGCAACAGGACCGAGCTTGGCCTGCCCCAAACCCGAACCGAGTCAGCGACTCGGTTCGCTAACTACAACTCGATCGTTTTCTTCTTCCTCTTTCTTTCTTTCTTTCTTCTTTCTTCTCTCCATTTCCATTCTCATTTCTTTCTTCCTTCCAATCTCTGGCCAGGGGGAACTCTTCACCTGACCGGCAATCGCCTGATGGCTCGACGAATGCGATGGAGAAGAAAACCTATCATTAATGGCAGACCTTGCTGCATCAAGTTTTTTGTCATTTTACTTCTACTGGACACCTCAGATTGGTCCACAAGAGCTCGTGGAGGCGATTGTTCGAAGCTTCAGGGACATTTTCATGGTGGGTTCGAATGGAGAAGAAACAGCTAAGGGAGAGATGTTTTCGGATGCTGTTTTTTTTTAATGTTATACTTTCCTTGCAAAGCCCTAATGATAAATGGCTAGGATTGCTTGAGAATGGAGGGCTGAGATAGACGGATCCGGCCTCACGCAGATTGCCAAGCTGGCAATGCAGCAGAATGTTATTTCTGGAATGTTATGTTCGTAAGTCTGATTTGCACCTAGAACCGTGTGCACGCACACGTGCTTCAAGGTTCGAAACTAGGTGGGGTTTGTTCGGACGCAGGCCCTCCATCAGATGGATGGTTCGGATCATGCTCGCAGGGTATGATGGTGGGCCATGCCTGCAACAAATGGACACCCTCTGTTTTTTTCAAAACGCCCACAGGTGGGAAAGTAGGGGAGGCCTTTTGCCTCTTTTGGCTAGGCACGGGTCAGAGGTGTCTGACCAAGCTCTTTGGCTCAGTGCATATCGGGTGCACGTGTGTGGTGTACACACGCCCCATTAGGTGGGGCCCACGAGGCAGATCTTGACGGATTTGGGCCATTCGTCGAGTCCTATGGGTTCTATTAGGACATTAGGCTAAGGATGAGGCAGATCCTAGGCTTAAGTGGGCCATACAGATTTATTTCTAGCCCCAATGGTAGATTTCTATTAACCCAGTGGTTGGATCTTCCTGAATTTGAATATTAGCGGTTAAAATGGTTCTAAGGATCCTAAGAAATGTTCGGGCATGACGTACAGTTGATATGGAATTCAAATGGGCCGCGGTACATGATTCTTGGAGTTTTCCCAACATTTAACGGTCAGATTGGGCCCAGATGTTGATCTAATCGACCCCCAAATGATCCTTAAGTGACTTAGTCCACAAACTATGATGTATGTCTCCGTCCAACTATTTAATTAGGTTATTTTGAGCAAAATACACATCTTTGTGGTTATATATGCTCGATTGCAACGTTCGTCCTATAAACCAATGGTCGAATTGATTCAAATCGCCAATCCATTGCCCTAATAGTCCTAAGAGCCATCTGAAGGGACTTGGGTACCTGATTTAATATGTAGGTGGGCCAAAATATTGGATTTGTGTGTCTAAAGGGTGATACCCGATAATCTTCCAAGATTTAACGGTAAGCTCTTTTCCTAATCTGGTTTGATTAACCATTCAGGATCTCGAGGGCTGATTACGTGGAATCTTATAGTAATTTTTGAATCGGATGACCATCTCTGATACACTGGAGTGGGGATATCTTTCGACGGTCAGATTTTGACTGTAATGCATGTGAACGTTCATTTAGCCTAGGTTTGTACTTATACTAAATTGGGTTACTCGGTGGCACCCGAGCATGGAAGAGTACGAGGCATTATACGTATTGTCCGTGTCCAAGGTCAAACACTCGTATAACAAGTGGATTTTAAATGGGGGGCATCATATCACATGTGTCCTCATCCTAGTTATTTCACCACGTACATTGAGTATGATGGTGGCTTAGTACTTATGAACATTGATCATGCCTGTAAGATGATTGGAATTAGATCGGTGTACATTAGAATGTTTGATAGGGTGGAGAGTATTCTGATGGATAGAAGGCATATTTCGAACCCGAAGAAGAATCTAACATCTTTGGGAGCTCTTGAGGCACTCAGATGTAAAATCATCAGGTATGAAGGTGTTTTAAAAGCTTCAAAGGGGGCACTCACTATTATTAAGGAACAAATGAGCAACAATCTTTATAGGTTGATTGGGAGCACTGTATCGTGTTCAGCTATATTATTTATAGCAGAATCCACGTATGCACGTGTGTGGCATGCACACCTAGGCCCATGAACGAGCGTGATATGAAGGTACTTCTAGATTGCAGTTTAATTCCTGCTTTAAAAAAAATTGATTTGAATGTATGTGAGTATTGCATATATAGTAAACAAATAAGATTGTCATTTAAAACTGAGAAACATAGTAGTAAGGAACGTTAGATTATGTGCATTCTGATGTGTGGGGGTCGTCGCTTATTGTTTCTAGATGAAGGTCATCATTCTTTGTAATATTCATTAACAAATCTTCGAGAAAGGTGTGGATTTATTTTATAAAGAATAAATCTGCTATATTTGCCACTTTCAAGTCTTGAAATGCCATGGTTGAAAAACATTTATGGTGACAATTAAAAGTATTAAGAATTGATAATAGCAGAGAGTTCACTTTAAAGGAATTTAATCGATATTGTAAGGATGGGGAGATTATAAAGCGTGACACAGTGAGGCACACACCAGAGCAGAATAGTATAATGGAACGCATTAATCAGACTCTTTTGGAAATGACTTGAAGCATGTTGAGTAATGCTACATTGAGCAAGGACCTATGGGCTGAGGCCATTAACACGGCTTGTTATTTGGTGAACTGGTCCCCATCTACAGCCATTGATTGTAAAACTCCTAAAGAAGTATACAGTGGTCAGGAAGTAGACTACTCAAGGCTACGTGTATTTGGTTGTGAGGCTTACTCTCATATACCATTTGTTGAGAGAGATAAGCTAGACCAAAGAATGAAGAATGTACCTTTGTTGGTTACGGTGATTGTATGAAAGGATACAAATTGTATGACATGGTCACACGAAAAATCGTAATTAGCTAGGACATCAAGTTTGATGAGAGTTCCTTATTTATAAGGATGAACACAAGGAAACAGACAAATCAACAATGATTAATGTTGAAAATGACAAAGGTGAGTCATATAAAAAAGTTGAGTTGTAGGAAAAGGTACATGAACAGGTGGAGCCGCCACCTATCAGGAGGAATCCACCGATAAATCACGGGTTACCGATAAGGTACATGAATGACTTAAATATTGCATTTGCTCTCATTATGGATGAGGGAGATCCGTTTACCTACCAAGAAGCATTGGATGATACATATGTTTAGAAGTGAATAACGTCGATGCATGACGAGATGAATTCCCTGCACAAAAATGAAACGTGAGAACTAGTGGAGCTTCTCGTTGGGCAAAAAGCGATTAGTGCAAGTGGACCTTCGGTAAGAAACTAGATAGGTGCAAGAAAAGATTGGTTGCGAAGGGATATGCTCAGAAATAAGGCATCGACTTTAGTGAGATAGTCATGCTAGTTGTGAATTAAGTATCTATCATATTTGTGTTGTCGTTGGTTGCCCAATACAATATGAAACTAGAACAGTTGGATGTGAAGATAACTTTTTTACACAATAAACTAGAAGAGCATATTTACATGAAGCAACTAGAATGATTCGAGGTACAGGGAGCGGAGAATAAGGTTTATAGGTTGAAGAGGTCATTGCACGGCTTGAAATAGCTGCGTAGGTAGTGATACAACAATTTTTATTCTTTCACGATGAACCAGCAGTTTACTAGAAGTGAATTTGATCGATGTGTTTATTTTAGATCACTAAGTGATGGAGAATTCATAATTCTGGTATTGTCTATTGATGATATATTTATCACTAGCCATAGCATATCTGCAATCAACATAATGACTGCTCAATTATCCAGGACATTCGAAATGAAAGATCTAGAGGTTATAAAGGTGATTCTCAATATTGACGTACATAGAGACAGGAAAAGGAATAAGCCATGGTTGTCTCAAGAAGAATATCTTGAGAATGTCTTAATCAAATTCAAACTTGATAATGCTAAACTAGTTAGCACTCCCCATGCTGCTCACTTTCAGCTTTCTTCGAAACATTGTCTTATTATAGATGAAGAAACACATTATGTCTTATGTGCCCTACTTTAGTATGGTTGGTAGTCTAATGTATACCATAGTCTATACAAGACCGGATATTTCACATGCAGTGGGTGTTGTGAGCAGATAGATGTCAAACCTTGGTAAGAAACACTGGGAGGCAGTGAAATGGTTACTTCGTTACATATGAGATACGACTAACTACGTCTTATCATTTGAAAAATCTGAGGAGAAATTAATAGGCTATGTAGACGCCAATTATGCTAGATATGTAGATAATTGAATGTCAACTTCCTGTTATTCATTTATATTAGCGGGTAAAGCGATCAGTTGGATGTCGAAGCTTTAGTCTATGATTTCTCTTTTCATAATTGAAGTTAAGTATATGGTGGTAACAAAAGTATTCAAGGAAGTAGTATGGTTGAGAGGAATGATGAATGAATTGGGACTTCAGTAGAAAGCCATACATGTGTATTGTGACAGTGAAAGTGTAATCAATTTGGTGAAGAACTCGGTGTACTATTCTTGGACTAAACACATTGATATGCGTCATCACTTTATTCAACAAATGCTAGAGGAAGGTAGTATTATTCTTGAGAAGATTCACACCAATGAAATTTTAGCTGATATGCTTACTTAAGTGGTTCCTTCTGAGAAGTTTGGGTTTTGCTAGACTTCTCTAGGCTTAGCGATGGATGAATAAAGACGGAGTGTGTACATGAAGTGATGGTGAAGCTATGATGAATATTAGAGATGGGATAATAGCTTGGATCAGTGAAGACTATAGAGTGAGGCCACAGTGGAGATTGTTGATCATAATGCCTTCTATTCATAGAAATTCAGGGTCTTCGATTGATTGAAAGCCTGGTCGATCGATCGAGAAAATGCTAAATAAATCAGTTTAGTCCCTGAACAGTTTTGAGCATGTTCGATTAATCAAACATCATGGCTCAATCAATCGAGATTATTTGAAAAGACCAAGTTTGGTCTCTAGACATTTTATACATGTTCGATCAAATCGAATATGGGGCATCGATCGGTCGATGTTTATCGACCGGACTTGATCGATTGAAGGTTAGATCGATGGTGTATGTAACTTCTATGTAAGCGTGTGATTTTTTTTCTAATTTCATTTTTTTGTTATATAAACCAAGTAATTACGGGATTAGAGTATCACACAGGTTGTGCTAGAGAATGTTAGGATTTTGAAAAGGAAAATTCATTTTTGACACAAGGGTATCAAATCTATAAGTTGTCCATCTCTTGTAAAATTGTTATGTTCTTTATGATTGGTTGAATTTTTATTTTTCTATTGTGTATTTGATTTGTTCTAAGGTTGCTTTAACGCCGAACGTGTGGCGATTTCACATAATAGTTACTTAGGATTATGTCTGTGTAATAGACGGGACTCACGTTCCATCTTAAATATCCTCTTTCCAAAATGTGAGACTTCACAATAGGAAAGTATATCTATTTCGAAATGTTGTACTTGCTTGCTTATTTGATATAAGAATATTGTACGTAACGGCTGGATAGGAGAGACTACTTAAAATGTATATGTTTTAAAAAATATCCTTTCGCAATTTGATGATCTTCTATAATTCCAAACAACAATTGTTATACGAGTGATATATGTATTTTATTACAATTAAGGGTTATAATTCCTCTATATATTTACCACCTTTGGTTAATGTTGAAAAATGTTGCATAGTAACATCAGATATGCACTCATGGCTCCTTATTATGTTGTTTAATATCATATATAAGAGTATCAAAGAAGATGAGCATTTGCTAATGATGAGTTATTTAACTATTGTCATGCTCAACTAAGGAATGATATTGAATGTTGTTTCAGAGTATTGAAAGTTCATTTTTCGAGTCTGAAGTTAGCTATGTAATTTAACATTCAGATGCAATTGAAGATTGTCGTTGCATGCTATGCACTCCATAAATTTATTCGAGGAGATGCACGGTTAAAGATTTTAATGGGTGCTTCTAGCAAGCTAAACACTTAAGACAAAAATAATTTGACGCTGATAGAGGTTTGTGTGAATGATGAGAGGATATGATTCCTCAGAATAACTCGACACAAGAGAGGTGCATGATGAAGGTGCAAGGCAACATGGTCTAGCGTATGTGGTTGGACTTGCATTGAACATCAAGGAATTGACTGTGACGTTTTTTGTTTATAAACTTCTTTATTATTGGACTGTTATTTGTTGGGTTAGACCTTATTTACTGTTTTAGACAGCACTGACAAACTTTGACTAGACACCATCATCGGTTAATATTTATGTGGTGTATTTTTTGCCTTATTATGATACTAACTTATAACATTGATGCTTACACCGTATCATTTATACATTTAGTAGTGTCACATGTTTTGTAGAAACTTGATTGTTATGTGAGACATTTTGGTATTTATTTTATTCTAATTGTATTTATTTTTTTCCATGGAAACATAGATAGCTAGTGTCTCAATCAATGAGGACACTTGATTCCACATAGACATAGTTGCTAGCAATTTTTTCAACCAACTGCACCCAAATTTCTAAAAAAGATAGGTGAGAAGACCATTGGAATGTAGTTGCAAAAGTTTCAAAATATAATAGGATAATGTTATGGATCGTGTTCTTATATACACATTATTAGACCAAGTTAGTTTAGGTATATAAAAAATAAAATAAAAATAAAATAAAATAAAATAAAATAACTTGAAAATAGGTTCAAGAGGAATGCTTACCAAGTTGTAGCCAACGAGATAAAAATTTTTGATTAGGTTCTCCCTCAAGTGCTTGAATGTGTAGAACCATATAAAATAGCATAAGAAAACATACAATATTATTAAGGACATGCTATCAGCTAGTGGATTTAATTGAGATAGCAAACGAATGGCTTTTACGACCCCGGATGGAGTGTATGATGAGTATGTTAAGGTAACTATTATGATTCCCAAATTTCATCCACTCATTACTCGATGTTTTTATAAGTTGTCAATTTAAGTTATGTAGATGTTAATTCATATATATTATGTTGGTTAATCACAGCTAGTCTTATCCATATGCCGATTGCGTATGGGGCAAGTATATTGATCAATTGGACGTATGTCCAACATTACAGTCGTATAACTCTTTCCAATATAAATTATGCACTTCCATTTTAAATAAGATCATTTGACAGGGATTTATACGCACTGAAAATCTTCCAAATGAGCTTTCAATACACGGCGTGGATGTAGTCACATAATCACAGTGGCCCCACAGTCAGGACCACATGGCCCAATAAAATTTGGAGCGGATTAGGTGCCACTGCAGCCTCACCAAAGAGGGTGCAGTCCTTACCGTGTGGCCCACCTTGATGTATATATTCTACATCTACTCTGTCCATCTGTTTTACTGCTACAGGCATGTGAGCTTGACAGTGTAAAACGAACATTGTAGAAGTAATTAACAAATGAAATACAGAAGAAAAACAAGAAATAAACAAATTAAAATGGCAAAGCCATATGGAATCAATAAACAACTACAATCAGTACAAGACATTAACCCTTGACAATATGAAAACAAATGCAGCAAAAAATTAGCCTAACACAAGATAAGAAATCAGCAATTGATATGTGAAATAAATGAGTTCTCTGGTTTATTCGTTTAAAAAAAAATCGTAGTTAAGGGTTTTGAATTTCGAATCCCTAATTAGGGATTTTCAGTTTTTAATCTATAATCCACAATTAGGGAATCGACATTACAAATCCCTAATTAGGGATTCGAAAACTCAAAAATTTCCAATACACAAATCATTACATAATACTACTTGAGGATTTAAAAATGCCCAAATTGATTAAATGGATAGATAAGGAGAGAGAGAGAGATACCTGATGTGCAATAGGGCTGGAGTGAGAGAGCGACAGTGAGAGTGAGAGAGCGACAGCGAGAGTGAGAGAGAGCGGAGAGGGAAAGGGGAGAGAGATCGACAACGAGAGTGAGAGAGAGAGCGACTGAGAGACGTCGGTAAAATGCTATAAAAAATTTGGGCCCACTCATGCTCTATCAGCCCCATCCACTCCGTACATATGTTTTTAAATATACTTATTAGCTACATCAAAAATAAAAATTACAAATCAACATCTATGATCAACCACACAAAGTGAAACAATATGTCCACCATTCATTCTGTCCGCCTTTACCGACGATTTTTTTCATCAGTAAAAATCTCCTTTACAGATGATATTGTATATCGTCGATAAAAATAGCCTCTCGCCGGGAACATGTTTGGTTGTGGCGGAAATCTTTTTCCAACGAAATATGATTTTGTTGGGAAAAGTAATGTTTACTGACGAAATAAATTTTGTCGGAAATAAGTTTGTCGAAAATCAATTCGTCTGTTGGGCCCACCATGATGTAACTGTTTTCTCTACTTCATTCAGCACTTTTCTCAGGTCATTTTAAGGTATGCTCCTAAAAATGAAGCAGGTTCACAGCTCCTATGGACCACACCAAAGGAAGCTGCAGTGATAATGACACCCACCATTGAAACCTTTCCAAGGGACATCGTGATGTGTTTTTACCATCCAACCTATTCATAATGTCATGTAGACGTGGATGAAGTGAAAACACAAATATAAGCTTGATCTGAAACTTCTCCAACTCCCAAGAAGTTTTTTATGGTGGACATTCAATCCCCACTTTGTGCTCCAATACTTAAGCCTTGGACTTGTCTCATTCATAATCATATATTGGGCCCACCTTGATATGATTCACATATCCAGCCCATTCATTATGTGTGTCCCACATAGATGAGGGGTCAAACCAAGTTTCAGCTGCATCTAAAACTTATGTGGTCCCCACCAAGTGCTTTTATATATTTTAGTATGTCTTCATATAGTTTTAGATGGTATGGCCCAGCTGAGTTTCGTATACAGATGATTTTTGAGATATCTCATAACCTAAAGGGGACACATCAAATGCATGGTGTTGATGTTCTACACACATCATGATGGGCCCCACAAAACTTACTAACATTAATTCTTAGGTTCTCAGGGGGTCAATAAGTTGGGTCACAATTTTGACCAAAATATTTGGCCCATTTTACATGTCTGATCCATTCACTCTATTTTACTGATCATTACCCTCAATTTGACTAGTTACTCGCCCCGATCATGCTACATATGAGAAAGATATTGGGCATATAAGATTAATCAACAATTTGAGAGAATTTTGATTTAAACATCTGAAGTTATTTACTCTTCAATCTGTACAGATTAGATTGTCCAAAAACGGTTAAAGGTTGTTCATAATATCAAAAAGATATAAATGAAGAGAAAACACAAACATCAGCTTGATCCAAAACTTCTATGGCCTCCAAGAAATTTTCAATTGTAGAGGTTCAATTGTTCACTCCCCAAGTGCAGGGTTGTGATGTAGTAATAAACTCGGTAGGACCGAGGTCGAATCCACAGGGACTGAAACTTGTACGTTATCTGAAACCAACCAGATCTAAAACTAGGCTAAGACAAAATCTAAACCAATTGTGATTTGAGGAATAATGGTGAATTATTAATCTAAACTTAAGAATTCAGAGAAAGGGAAACTAGGGATTCAGGGGATCTACTTGTAAAGATCAGAAAATTCTATGGTAAAAGATATCAAGATTAAACCTTGGTTAATGCAGTTTTAATAGATTAGACGGTCATAAATTAGAATGGATTCCATCACAAAACCATGCCTATGAGACAAAGCCAACAACAGAGTTCAACCAATCCACACCGATCTCAGATGATGTACGAAGCCGAGGAAGAGTTCCATCATCCAACCATGCCTAGGAGACGATGGTGAACAACAGGGCTTCCTAACCCCATAATCAGAATTAAGGAAAAGGAAAACTCAAGCCATCACAGATTTAATGTAATATTAGTCACAAAAATTCATTAAAAACCAGAAGTATTCCCATTTATCTAGTTGCAATCAATCAACAATTCAGTCTAATATAAATCATAACCATAGAAACAGACCCATCAAGCTACAAGCTTCACCCCTTAGCCCTAGCTAAGGGGTTTAGCCAACCATGTTTGGCTAAATCTCTTAACAACAAAGAAACAGCAAAAATTGAAAGAAGAGTTCTCTCCCTGTCTCTCCCTGTCTCTGTCTCTCTCTGTCCGTGGATCAGATCCCTTCTCCTTTCTTCCTCTCTTTCTTTTATATGCATAGGAGAGTCGGTGTTAGGGCTGTCGAGACGTGCGTAAGAGGCTGTGAAAGGACTGGTTCCGCAGCAACTGTATAGATCCCTGTTTGCATGGCCCAAACGTCAGCCAGAAATTGTCCGTTTCCCTTTCTAATCGGCGGGTAGTCTTTAAATCTGCACTGTTCATGTTGTTAGCCATAGGTTGATCCTTTGATGGGTCAGATTTCTGTCTCTGATAGTCACAAAGCCATAGGTTGATCCTTTGATGGGTCAGATTTCTGTCTCTGATAGTCACAAAATACGGTGCTCAAACAACAACCGAGTCTCTGTTTTTTTTCTTTTCCTTTTTTTTTTTATAAATAACAATCTGGTTCCAAGTGTTTCTTGCATTCGAACCATTCTCTTGAACGGTTTGGATCATTACTTACTGATTCCTGTCCCACCAAGATTGACGTGTACTGCTTCCGCGAATTCCCTCTACGTTAATCACAGATGTGATGCCATGCACCACCACATTCGCCGGTTGTGTAACCGGAACGGACGGAAGTTTCCTGGATTCATGCGTGTTAAATCTTCCGCAAATCTAAAAGGAAACCATCCCCCTTTGAGCTTCGAGTGGCCAACATATGTGTGGTTCGTTCGGACATCCACTCACAGTGGCCCACAACTCCTCTAAACAGCTGCTGTCCCTTTATCTTGCAGCGCAGATGCTCTCCTTTGGCTGAGAACCGTGTGTCTGTACATGCACCCCAACATATAATCTTCCCAGGATTTTGATCGTTGATGGACCCTTTTCATGATGGACGGCTTGGATCGTCCAGAGGAGTCTCGATGGTACCCTTCAATTCACCGCAACGTAAGACAGAGCTTAACTTTAGCTGAACCTTGGCAGCTCACCTGATCACCGTTTGTCCTGAATTCTCATGGGTTCGGACGGATTCATTCAGGCTACATGATGAACGGCTTGGATTGGGCATATGGTCCATGAAGGTGGCCCACTGTCTTCCGCAAAACAGACAGAGTCCGTCCGTTACACGGACGCTGGAAACGGATGTTTCCGTTTTGAGGGAGATGCGGGTCAAATATAAGCCAGGCGCCGACCCGCCTGCCGCCCGGTGTTTCGGTATGCCGGTACATGGTGTACACGCACTGGACATGTGAGGTCCATCTTAATGTATGTATAAGATCTGATCTGTCCATACATTCTGCCATATCATTTAAGCCGTCAATACCAAAGTTGAGGCAGTTCCAAATATCAGGTGGGCCGCAAATCATGATACTAGGGGCTGATCTGCTGTTAAAGTGATCCAATGGATGAAATTTAATGTACGGTTAATTTATGGTCTTCGTGCCGTGTATGAAGTTTCTGGTGAACGGATGGTGGAAACCCCGTGATCTTGCATTCTGGATGACTGTGTGGCCTCTGTAACGTGAACGGCTTGATTTTCTCTGATCTCGGGCATGTAAATTCATCGTTCTTGGTCCCCTGGGGTCCGTCCCCTGTTGTGGTGATTTCAGAGCATCAAATATACACTTTTAGCACCTTTTTGTAGCCCACACTTGTAAATGTACCTTGCATCACAAACACGATTAACTTAGGCTTTTAAACGATGGTATGTTCATAAATTCGGTAATAAATGGGGTCTAATATGCAATATTTGACCCTCAACATCAATCACATTATTTCCTGTGGTGTGGTCCACTTGAGCTTTGGATATGCTTCCTTTTTGTTCTTTAGACCTCAAATTATCTATTAACATGGATGAACGGAGTGGATAAAATAAATAAATAATGGTGGAGCCCACAAAATTTACTCAGTATGCTAAGGGTAATGAGTAACTCACCAAAATGTGATGGAGATTGGTTTCCTTAAAACATTCATAATCATATATTGTGCCTGGCTAGATGTGATTCACATATCCAACCCACTCATTATGTGTGTCCCACTTGGATGAGGGGTTAGACCAAGTTTCAACCGCATCCAAAACTCATGTGGGCCCCACCAAGTGCTTTTATATTTTTTAGGATGTCTTCACATAGTTTTAGATGGTATGGTCCACCTGAGTTTTATATACGGATGATTTTTGAGAAATATCATAACCTAAAGGGGACAAATCAAATGCATGGTGTTGATGTTCAACACACATCATGATGGGGCCCACAAAACTTACTAACATCAATTCTTAGGTTCTCACAAGGTCAATAAGTTGGGTCACAATTTTGGCCCAAATATTTGGCCTATTTTACATGTCTGACCCATTCACTCTATTTTACTAATTAATACCCTCAATTTGACTAGTTACTCGCCCCGATCAGGCTACATATGAGAAAGATATTAGGCATATATACAAGATTAATCAACAATTTGGGTGAAAATTGATTTAAACATCTGAAGTTATTTACTCTTCAATTTGAATTGATTAGAATTGTCAAAAAATGGTTAAAGGTTCAATTAGTAGATGTGCCTAATAATTTAGTAAAAAATGTTATTCTTTTCACAGATAAATCTCAATTTCCATTTAAAAATCACGTTTTTTTTTTTTTTTCAAAATGTATATTTTTTTACTCTTAATTTTTCTTTCAAAACTTTTAACAAAATATCATATTTATTATCAAATATTTCAAAAAAAAAATACAAATTCTAAATTTTTATTGTCAAAATCTTAAAATTTTTATTAAATTTTATTTTATTTTTATTAAAAAATTCAAAATGCCGATTTTTGCCAATGATTTATGTATTTCGTTGGGTAAAAACCTCCTTTACTGACGATTGTGTTCGTTGGTACAAAGTTTCTTAAAAATTTTATCGAATTTTATTTTATTTTTATTAAAAAAATTCAAAATGCCAATTTTTGCCGACGATGTATATATTTCGTCCGTAAAAAAGTCCTTTACCGACGATTGTTTTCATCAGTAAAGAGTTCCTTTACTGACGTTATTGTTTAACGTCGGAAAAATAGCCTCTCTGATCTTTTTGCTGATGAACTATTTGATTTGTCGAGAAAAATTACATTTACCGACGAAATAATCGTCAGGAAAATAGTTTTCACTGACAATAAATAATTTCATCGGGAAAAGTTTTCAGGCCGTCGTTGTAAATAGTGGCGGGAACATATTCGGTCATGGCGGGAATCTTTTGCCTACGAAATTATATTTCATCGGGGAAAGTCATATTTACTGATGAAATTGATTTCGTCGGCAATAAGTTCGTCGGTAAAAGGCCAATTTCTTGTAGTGACATCGGTTTCCTCATATTCTAACATAGAAGGCCAGATATGATCTAAGCTGACTTCTTCGTAAGTAGGAGACCATCGTTGTCGTTCGTTTTGTAGTTATGAATATGCAATTGTACATTGCAATTAATATGTCATTTTTGACAACCACCGACTACTATTTTTTTTCCTATAAACCACTTTTGAATGGTTAAACTTATTTGAAAGCATGTGTTTACACTAAAACTTTTTGGTAAGTAGAGTATTATAAGATCTTCACCATCCACGGCGGCATATAGACCACATGCTTTAATTTATAGTTTTTTTTTTTAAAAAAATGAATCTCCCACTAACATAGTTGTGTACATGGAACTTATTTTCTTGATCACTTGTTTTGAAGGAGGTGTCAACATATATATGGCCAATTCATGTGTTCGGAACTCACTAGTGACAAAGTTCACCTTCAGTTGAGATGGGTTGATGGGTGAATGGAGCTAGTGATGCAATCTTATATCATGGATATTATCATCACGTGGTTATGTTGCTTAAATTGCCTATTGTATGCACCAATAACAAGTTAGTTTCGAAGTACATGTGTTGTAGCTTGTAGGCCATATCCATTAGAATGTGTTCAATAGAGGTTGTGGTCATGCAATCATCTGAGATTAATTTATGGTATGAGCAAATATGAGGTAAATCTAATTCTTTGGAAGATTGAACCACATGAACATGTTGGTGATTGAATGCCAACCATTAAGAATTGGGATGGCTCCCACCATAATGTTTACTTACCATTCAACATTATTGATTAGGCCGCATAAACCTAGATGAAAGGGAAACAAAAATATTAGCTTAATTAAATTCTTTTGTGCCTCATAAGAATTTTTCATGTCAAAATTTTGATTAAACCATTTTCTTGTGTGGTCCACCCATGGGCTATATTTGCCTCATTTTTTATCACACAATATAGAGTTATCTAAAAATTTAGATGAATAGTATAAATTAAAGAAATATATCATGAGTGGGCAACAAAGCACTAACCGTGGTCAACCTCTCTAATGACATTGGTGCACCACAAATCCGTGTCGATGTTGAAGAGGCCGAGCTATATGTCCTAAAGGGGGGGTGGGTGAATAGGACTATGCCAAATAAAAATTAATAAGCTGAATATAGACAACAGATAGCCAAATGAAATGCGAATAACAAATTAAAGGAAATAGCAACCTCAAAAATCAAGTATTGAGAGGTTGATACAAACTTAGTTCTAAGAACAACCTAACACCAAAAACCAATGGTTTATGGTAGGACAACTTTACTAGAACGTGGGTGAGTATTAAAAACTCAAACTCAAGAAGATATGAAAGAAATAGAAACTAATCTATTACAACATTCACCACACAATTACAACATTCACATCCATAAATACATCCCACAATCTTAAACCATAAAAGTTAAAAAAATAAATCACACATTCACCAAACACAGAGAATTATAGTGGTTCGCTTGTGTGTACACCAACTGTTAAACAACAGCCACACAACTACTCCACTCCTAATATCCACTCCCTCGGGATGTTAGCGTTCACTAATCAAAATAGGTTTTTCAAGGTTCACCTAAAACCTTCACAATTGTGTCTTTAGATGGGCTTACACAATTCAAAAAACCTCTCACTCTGAGATTTTCTGAATTACCTCAGACAAAACCAAAATAGAGATTTTCTGGAACAATCTCACAAACCAGAAATGAATTGAATTGCAGAAAAAGCAAAAACTTATCTGTACGATGATTCTGAAGCAGCCTGATAGAACCAACTTGATGACGACGTAGATGTTCAACATTTAGTCTCACAAATGTATAGGGTTCTAAGTCTAGATGATTTTTAATTAAATTAGCAAGGTCTTTATATTGATTTTGATCTCAAGGAAGGGTAAAGCAAATATTCCTTTTTCAAAATGAGAATGGAATAGAGAATCAAAATCAAATTACAAGAGCTACTATAAAGAATCTTAAATATGCACAAAATAGCTTAGAATGTACTCAAAATATTCTCAAAGTGATTGCTTAAGAATGATAAGAATTGAATAGAAAACTCTGAAATTCGAGCACTATTTATAGGGGAAAAATCGGTTCGCACGACTAGCCTTTGATTAGCTACGACTGGCCTTATCCAAACAGATTTTCAAAAATTCTGGTGCGATAAGATTTTTCAGTTGCACAACTAGCCTTGTGAGTCCCACGACTGGTCTAGTGGCCTGCTCGACTGGTCATGGACACCACACGACTGGTCGTGTGAGTCCAGATTACTCGCTGGAAAATGAGTCGAGCACTGCACAACTAGTCGAGTACTATTCACATGACTGGTCGAGCAATTTCCAGGACTGGTCGTAGATCAACAGAAAAATTCTGAAAATTTATAACAAATCCTGGACTGGTCGAGAAAATACTAGGGCTGGTCGAGCCAGTGCTAGGGCTAGTCGAAAGAACAGAATTTTACACTTATAAAATGACCAAAATGACTGACCGAAAGTATGAAATGATCTAATCATAATCTAAGGTCAATCTAGGTCAATCATACCTTACTTGTGAGATAGAACATATGAACACTTAATCTATCGATCATTTCAGTAGCTTTAATTCTTACGATCTTTAAAGCTTGAACATGACATACTAAACATAATATTCAACTAGGTCTTGAGTTCTTGGACTTTTCTGGTTCCAGATCTTGAACCGCAAAGTTCTTGAAAACTTTGTCTTCACTTAATATATGAAAGTCTTCACTTTCTTCTAGTTTGAAGATCTCGGTAAGTTTGTCGTAGCTATCGACAAGATAGATTCAGCACGAACAAAACGAACGTCGAAGATTCAATGTGAACAGATGCACAAGCTTGATACAAATCAAGATACAAACTTGAATTGGTTTGTCACACCAAAATTTGACAATACTTAGGGTTTATCAACATAGCACTTTCAGATGTGTTCTTGAATACACAAGGAAAATCACAAGTATAATTTGATCTGATTGAATACAAATTTATTATTCATTAAAACATGTATTTTTGCTTAAACATGATTATGTGTGTGTATGTACATGTGTGTGTGTGTGATGTATCACTATTCATACGTGGTATGCGGTGGTCAACATACCACTGTAATAGCCGATAGTTTATGCATACAATAATTATTGTGTTAATACAATAATTACAATTGAATACATCCTTCTAAACATGTCCTAAGGATGTCATTCACGAGTACGGAGAGAAATAATGAATTATGACACCACATGTGGGAGATGCACAAATTATTAGGTGGGGTCGAATAAAGTAGTGAATATACCCTGCATCATAAATTTGGCCAACCCACTCCTTGGATATGTCATGTTATGATGAGGATGATGGTCTTAAGAAAGAAGATCACCCATGTCTGACACTCATTGCAAACTTACTGAGTGCACCCGCCTAGGTTTTGTGAATGAGAACATTGTTTCCCGCAAACATGCTATTTTGTAGGGAATATTCAGGAGCCTTACCTGATATGTTATCAGATCTCGCATGTGTGGTATCTTGGTATGAGAGGTGGCAATATTGGGCACTCGCCCCATCCTTTAGGGTTATGGCCTGCTCCCAATCTTGAACTAAGGGATGAACCTAAGCTAAAAATCTGGGCCTAATGCCTAAGAAAATGATGACTAGCCCTCTCGACGTATTGACCTAGTACAATCAGACAAGAATATGATTGAGGATACGTGCTAGTGGTTCTCATGAAATCAACATTATAATTTAAAGACATTTGTTAAATAAAGTCATCTTTCAATTATTTAAATAATTTATATGATGGAACTCATTGATTGTTCAAGGCTTATATCTGACAAAAAAATCTTAAATTTGACTATTCCAGAACTTGAATCTTTTAACTATTTTCCTTACCAAGTTGGCCCTAGCCCTTGCTCCACTTGGTCTAATGGGGCCAGAGTTAAGGCCAGGTTAGAGCTTGGGCTTGGGGAGCATAGTTCGGTTAGGGTCAACCTCGACTTGGCCTAACCCTGGTCTAACCCATTGCCAACCCTAGTTGGTTCACACAAAATTGAAGCCAAGACATTATCAAGACTAGATGCGGGCCACAACAGTACATTGATATTTCATTGGTTATCCAAGTCGGCGCATAGGAAGTTGGGTAGGCATCAATCCTAAAGATAAGGGAAAGAGTTCCATAAGTCTTAATTTCAGTTTTTAAAGTGGTGAGTGTTGTACCCTATTTCAAACCATTCTTGGAATATCAAATAAGGAAATGACACTTGTCACTGCATAGAATGAAATAGTGTGCAAAATATCTTTAGATATATTTGGAGCACTTTTCACGAAAGTAAAGTTGGCACTGAGTTGGATGATACACATCATCTGATGAAAGGGCATGACCGAGAAGTTCGAGAAACAAAAAACACTCAAGGAACGGTTATAAGAATATATAGAGATAGAAAGATCTGGAAGATTGACTTGGCAACAATTTAGCTGCCATAGCGGATGAAGTAAAGAACAGAAATGGATACAGATTATTTGCATAGTAGAGAAGCTTATAAATAGAAGGACAAATTAACAGAACAAACGATCTCATACCAGTCAAACAAACAAATTACTTTATCTTTCTTTATCATAGCTTTAGCTTTATCTTACGAGTAGTGATAATCTATAGCGATAATCTTTAGCTGTAAACCAAGTCTACACTCTTACGATGTACTATTTTCATTTCAATATAAATAGTTCTTCATTTAGAATGGCCCCTTATAATCTTGAACTATAGTCAATTGTAAGTATTCCCTTTCTGTGTGATTGTTTCTGATTGCTTGGTATATCAAAAGTTCTTTCGTATGAAAGGCAAAGTGTAACCCTTCTTCGGAAGAAGAACCCCACCCTCTAACAATCGCTTGATCATCTTGTACCAATCTTGTGCAAGTGGTTGAATAGGCGATCGATTTTCTCAGGTCTCTGTCATATATGATCACATTCGATGTATCTACCTATCTTGGCGCTTTGGGGTCCAAGTTGTTCGGTTTGAATCGATCTGCACGATCGATTCTAGCATGCCCGCACACATCACACGTGACAAAAAATAAACTAAGAGCCAATAATTTTTGACACGCTCGGTGGAACATGAAATCACCTAGTGACCATAAGTTTATCAATGCAATATGAGTCGAAGAGGTCATAACGCTTCTAGCACCACTGAACCTCCTGCATAAGAAGATGAAACACAGGTGCAAGCAGTACCTGAGTTGTTACTGAACCTGATACCTAATCTTCCAAATCAGGTCATGGGATCTTCATCTTAGAATGATTCTCTTGAGATAATGTCGTCAGGGCTACGTGATATGCAAATGAGGATTCAACATATTGCGGAGTAATCATGAGTTCAAGCTGAGCAATCTCGAATTCAGGGCTGAAATGAATCAGATAATGGGTATTTTTGTTAAATGAGCACACATTGTGCCTTAACAAACTATGCCTCAACAAACTATTGAAATTAGTTTTGTTGGAAATCTGGCGCTTATACAACCAACACCACCAATACTTCTTTCACAACGAAGCACACATTTTGCTCAAGTACAGGAAGTATGGAATGTTCCTCCACTCGTAGAGTTTAGATGATTTGAACGAGAAAAGGAGAATTTCATTCATGAGGTCAGAAATCAGGGAATGCCCGGGGGCAACCTTTTCCAGGAATATCCCTCACAATGGGGAACAATACCCGATAGGTCCTGAGTCACATCTTATGGTCGAACCTCGCCATTTGGACAGCAACCAAGTTTTATAACTAGTCAAATAAGTAGTAGGCAAAGTTCTCAGCAATATTACTACCCCGATCTACCATAAGTCTTATCTGGAATGGATTGACCGATAGTTTTCATTGTCACGATTGACTTTGATATTTTTCGACCAAGATGACCGACTTTGATGTTTTTCGACCAAGATGACTGAATTTGATGTTTTTAACCAAGATGGCTGAGTTCGACTAAGACAATCAAATTCGATGTTTTTCGACGAAGATGGCCGAGTTCGACCAAGATAGCCGACTTTAATGCTTTTCAACCGAGATGGCCGAGTTTGACCAAGATTGTTGAATTTGATGTTTTTCAACTAAGATGACCAAGTACATCAAGACAACTTAATTTGATGTTTTTTTTTACTGATATGGTTGAGTTTAATTAAGACGATCGAATTTGATGTTTTTTGACTGAGATGGCCGAGTTTGACCAAGATAGCGGAATTTGATGTTTTTCGATTGAGATGGTCGAGTACGACTAAGATGGCCGAGTTTGATTTTCAATCGACATGGTCGAGTTCGATTGAAATGGCTGAATTTGATATTTCTGTCTGGTTGAGCAATCATATTTATTGCGTTGAATCATGAGCCAACGTCGCTCTCACGTTTTCTACTAAAAGCGAGGTAACATTGGGGGCAATGTTGTACCATATTTTTTATCATTCCTGAAATAACCAATAAGGAAAGGATGTGCGGGTATGGCAGAGAAATTCAAGGGATAGAAGAGGAACGGTTAGAAGAATACAAAGACGCAGAATGTTCTGGAAAGCTAACACGACAATGATTCAGCTGCCATAACGACTAAAGTAAAAAATAGAAATGGAAGTAGAGTATCTGTGTAGCCATGAAGCTTATAAATAGAAGGGGAAATAAAAAGAACAGATAGTTTCATACCAACCAAACAAACCAATCACTTTATCTTTCTTTACCATAACTTTAGCTATAGCTCTACTTTAGGAGTATCGATAATCTTTACCTGTAAGCCAGGTCTACGCTCTTATGCTAGAATATTTTCGTTTTAATATAAACAATTCTTTATTCAGAAAAGCTCATTGCAGTATCGCCCTGTTGTTGATTGTATGTATTCCCTTTTATGTGTGATTGTGCTTTGATTGCTTGGTATACCAAAAGTCTATTTGTACGGAAGAAAAAGTGCAACCCATCTTTAGAGAAAAAACCCTATCCTCCGATAATCACCTAATCATCTTATAACAATCTTATGTGAGTGACTAAATAAGGTACTGATCTTATGCAATTGCATTCAATGCATCTACCTATCTTGGCGCTTTGGAGTCCAAGTTGTTGGTTTGAATGGAACTGCACAGTTCATTTTGACACGCTCACACACACCACAGGTGACCAAAAACAAACCGAGTTTCTCATAAGACTGGCAAGTAAGGGCGGCCCATTAATTAGTAGATGAGGTGATAATCATAGTGTCCCACCTTTTGCATGGACCCGAGCGTGATGCCACATCTCAGGAATTGTGCTTGACCCACTCAGGTCCAAGAGCTGTATGCTCAGCATGCGTATGTTAAACAAGTCAGGATGGTATGAGCCCACTTTCTGGGCCACTACGCTGGTGCAACAACAACACCATCTTCAGATCAATTAGATTGGGCAAAAATGTAGGGCCCAGGCTCTTCTAGACGAGGCTCGAGGACTGAAATGGATGCAGGCTAGGCATTGCCCAGCTCGGACGAGTTACCACACTATCAAGATGTCTGTATTCTCGCCCAAATGGCAATATCAGATGCCTTATTTTAGGACCACGTCACATGGTGGCCCCACGTGGTGCCATAGTAGAATGTCCCGCACATGTGCCAACTTGGCGCATGCGGCTACTACGAATGCACCTCTTTATATTGTCAAGAGTTTACGAGTGTTTGAGCAAGTGGGGCACGTGATTGTTGGATCCAAATCCATGTATTGGTAGGGCCCACACATGGCACGTACGAATGCGTGCGAGTTCCAGACCCGGGGATTCTTGTTGATGTAAATCTGCGTGCACCTCTTATATTATCAGTTTGTCAGTTGTATATGTGTGTTTTGCAAATGAGACCTGTATGTGTTGGATCCAAACTGTTGGATTGATGGACACCATCACCTATGTAGAGCCTCTTGAAATCATGATTCTTTAAAGGTTAGAGCGGACGCGGATTGCATCCTACCCCGCCCATCTCCATCTGGGAACGGGAAGGAGATTTGAGTGGCCACCGTTATGTATGGGTCTTATCCACACTGTCCATTCATTTTTTTCGTATCGTTAGTCTCCATATGGGAACGGGAAGGAAATTTGAGTGGCCACTGTTATGTATGGGTCTTATCCACCCCGTCCATCTATTTTTTTCGTAACATTTTATTGTATGTAAGAAAAAGGATCAAATGAACCACACCACATGAAGCAACTGTGATAATGATTCTCACCATTGAAACTTTTCTGGCACTCATCGAGATGTTTATTTACCATCCAAATTATTCATAAAGTTACGTAGACCTGGATGAAGATAAAACACAAATATCAACTCCATTCAAAACTTTTGTAGCCCCTAAGTTTTCAACAGTAAGAGTTTAATCCCCATTTTGTAGTCCATTTGAGCATTGGATTTACTTCATTTTTTGACTTATAACCTAAAATGATACGAAAAAAATGAATTGCCGACGTAGATAAGACCCATACATCACGGTAGTCACTCAAAGTTCCTGCCCGATCCCTGCTGGAAACGGGCGGGTATAAGACGGACACGGATTGCGTCCTACCCCCGTCCGGATGGTAATCTGTCCAGGCAGGGCTCTGTGGGGGCCACTGTGATGTAAGTGTTTTATCCATGCCATTAATCGTTCTTCTCAAATCATTTTAAGGTGTGAACCAAAAAAATTAAATAGGTCCCCAATAGGCCACACTAAAGGAAGCTGCAGTGATAAAGACACTCACCGTTGAAACCTTTCTAAGGGCCACCGTGATTTTGTTTTACCATACAAACTATAAAGAAGGGCATTTAGACGTGGATGAAGCGAAAAAACAAATATCAGCTCCATCCGAAACTTCTCTAGCTCTCAAGAAGTTTTTAATGGTGTACGTTCAATCCCTAATTTGTGGTCCACTTAAGACTTTTTCTTGCCTCATGTTTTGGCTCACACCTTAAAATGATCTGAGAAGAACGATTAACAGCATGGATAAAACACTTACATCATGGTGGCCCCCACAGATCCAGTAGGACGCAATCTGCGTCCATATAAGACGCGCGTAGCCTTGTAAAAGAGTACCTACGTTTTTAGGAGGCGGATTACGCCTTTCGCAGGAAGTTCTTGGGAACCTAGTTGGGGCCATTGTAATGTTTGTGAAAAATCCTCGCCATTTTGTGAGTTCATTTTAGAGTACATTTCCAAAAATGAACCGTATCCAAATCTCAAGTGAGTCAAAAACGTGATAATTAAATATCCATAGTTGAAATATTCATGGGGCCACAGAAGTTTCGATTCATGCTAATATTTTTGTTTTCAGTTCTTCCCAATGGGAATGGCGTTATTAACGGTATGATGACATCTAAAGATCACTGTTGAACCTCAGTAAGGTTTCAACGGTTGGAATTTTCCTAACCACATTTTCCGTCAATAAGGCTCACTTAGCTTTCTATATGGTTCATTTTTGACAATGTGTCCTAAAATGAACTCACAAAACGGATGGAAAGGAAGGATTTCTCATAAACATCAGTGGTCCACCTAAGTTCCCTAGCGTAGAAATCCGCCTCCACGTTTTTCAAATGTTTTGCTGCTCCGATTGGAATTAAAGAACCGAAGGAAATGCAACTATATTAAACCTCACAAATGAAACATGCATAAGTCACGAGGAGACGAGTTTAAAGGAACTCATTTTCCCAGTGACGCAGATTGCATGCAACCCCAACCTCCTGTCCTCGTGGGAAGCTAGGCGGGGTGCTGTGATGTTTGTAAGGAATCTATCTTGTCTATTTATTTTCCTCGCTCTTATTAGCTCATATTATGACATGAGCCCAAAATAAGATACAAAACGCAAGTAACCACGCGACAAGAAAAAGTTAAGAGGGAAATGCCAAAGGTCTACCATATTTATAATCCATTCAAACTGTTCATAAAATCATTCCCATTCAAATGAACTGAAAACACAAAAATAATAATAATAATAATAATAATAATCTTGGGGCCGTTGTGATGTTTGTAAGAAAACCATCCTGTCTATCTATTTTATGGTCTCATGTTAGCTACAAAACTCAAGTAGCCACACAACAGGAAAAGTGAGAGGGAAATGCCTCTCATTGAAAAGGTCTACCATAAAATCATTCCTATTGAAATGAACTGAAAACACAAAAAAAATAATCATCTTATCCAAAATTTACGTGACCCTGTGACCCTATGAATGTTTCAATGGCAGGCAGAAAGTTAACGAAGGACTGTGGGGCAAAGTGAAGTCCATAAGAAAATCCACGCCGCCCATTTCACAGACACAAGCTGATCTAAAATTCAAGTGGGCCACGTGACAGGTAAGCAGGGAGAGTGCAAAAAGAGGCGGATCCAAGACTGAAGCGGGCCACGTAACAGCAGCGATGGATGGAATGCACAATTAAAACAAGCCTGCTGTTATGTTTACATGCCATCCGAGCGGTTCATGAGGTTATTCTCATTGAAATGAATTAATGCAAACCTCCCATGGCACGGCAAAGGCTACAACGGTGGACCTTCAATCCCACTTTTCCAGCCGATTGTCCTATCTAGTTTTGGATCTGCCTCGTCTTTAGGGCTGTTGTGCTAACATGAGCAGGCAAAAATTGAGGGACGGAGTGGATTTCTCACATGCGCGGCTTGGGTGGATCCCTGACTGTGGAGCCCACTTCGATGTGTGTGTCTTGGATCAACGTCGTCCATCCCATTCACCTATTATTACAGGGTATATGTGAGCCTAAAAATGGAGCAGATCCAAATCGGACCACATCACAAGTAGAGGTGGGCATCCGAGTCGGACCAGATTGGGTCCAACTCAACTCGATCCAATTTTTCAAGAACTTGACCCGAACTTGATCTAATGTGGGACCGAGTCCAGCGGGGCTAACTCGATTCAGTCCGAATCCTTGCTGGCCTGACCCGAATCGAGTCCGATTTGATCCGGAAAACCGAATTGAGTTGGATCGAGTTGTCTGTCCAGTCGATTCAAACCGGTCTGAATCAAAATAGGGAGAGAGAGGGAAAGCAAGGAGGAGATGTGGGAAACTGGGAGAGAAAGAATGAGAGAAGGGAAATCAGGAGAGAGATGGAGAGAAAGGAGGAGAGATGGGTGGGTATGGCACCTCATTCAAGTAGAGAAAGAGGGGTTAGAGTTCGTTCGGTTTGGAACGGGTAGAGAGATGAGTAGTAAAAAGTACAAAAAAATATATAAAAAATTTATATATAGGACTTGACTGGATCGAGTCGGTCCGAATTGACTACGATCCAAACTCGATTCGATGTATGATCAGATTTGATTGGTCCTACTTGATCCACACAAATCCAGACCTTCGGCTTGGTTTAGATCAGGTCGAATTCATCGGATCGGGTCGGATTTATTGATTGAGTCGAATTCTGCCCAACTCTAACCAAAAGAACCTTCTGGTTGGTTTACCATTAAAAACTTCGGGCGCCACAAAAGTTTTAGATCAAGCTGAATTTGTGAGGTCATTTCATCCCTGTCTTTGTTACCTTATTAACAGGTTGACTGGCAATTAAAGATACTCGTGGCCCAAAGGAGTTTTTAATAGCGGGCTTTCAATCACCACCGTTTCATGGGACGTGGTCTACTTAAAATTTGGATCTAATTCGTTTTTGGACTTATACATTGAAATGATATGGCGAAACGGAAGGACGGCGTGGATACAGGACACATGCATGAAGATGGGCCCTACAGTGAGGGATCCACCGAAGCCGCGACCATCGCAGTGGACACATAGGACTACTAGCAATTCATAGTCCATTTTTTCTCCTCCCGAAACGGCCCGAAAGGGCGTTTTTTCTAACCCTAATAAACTCCCGTTTTTTGAGCTTTGTATTCTCGTCTCTCATTCTCCACTCACAGAATCCTACACGTACCCTTAGGGCCTGTTCGAATGCCTGTAAGTTCTTTTAAGTTGTAAGTCACTTACCTGTAAGTCACTTACAGGTGAAAGTTACTTACAGGTAATTTGTTTGGATGTAAATTGTAAGTCACTTATAGGTAAGTTAGTTTTTCTGTTTAGGTAACTTGTAAGTTACTTACAGGTAAAAAATTGTATATTCATATCAAGCGGAACTTGAATTAGGCAATTGTTTCAAAATATTATGATCATATAAAAATGCATGAGATCAAATATGTAATTTTATTAAGCCCATCAAGATGAATATTTAAGCTAATTCTTAGGCCAAGCTAATTATCAAGTGGGCCATAAAAATGGATGAAATACATACGATTAAGCATAGATGGCGCATATATAACAAAATTAGAATTATCATTACCGTCCAATTTTTAGAATCCAAATGCATGAAAATAATTAAATAAAAATTAAAAAATAAATGTATAAAAAGAATCTAAAGGAGCATTTTAGGATAAGATTTGTGCGGCCTAGGCCCACCTTAATATATTCATAAATAAATGCATAAAAAGAATCCATATGCGGCACACCTTAATATATTAATAAATAACTGTATAAAAAGAATCCATCTTAGGTGGACCACACCATTAGAAATAGGCAAACAACCCATGGGTTTATTAAACTAGTCACAACTATTTTTGTGGTGGGGTTCACATGAGATTTAGATCATTATAAAATGAGTATACACTCGTTCTGTAGTGTTTTTTACATGAAAAAAAAACATATGAAAATTTTAAGGTAAATTGGCATTTTGTGATGGGTTTTTTTTGACCCGTTGTCCTTTCGCAACTGGGATGCGCAAGTCCTTTCGCAACTAGGATGCGCAAGTCCTTTCGCAACTAGGATGCGGAAAGGAGTTTCCTAAAACTATAAAAAGGGGTCCCTAGGATTTTTCTACATATATTGTGTTGATGAGAAAAATACAAGAGGGCTATCAAAGGTGAGAGAGAGGGAGAAAGAGAGAGAGAGAAAGCTTATAGAAGGGAGGTTCTGCTCGGGGAGGTTTTTCTACTTTGCAATTTATATCTCAGCGCTTCTATGTCCTCATAATCGGTTAGATCTCTTCGTTTTCTCTATTTCTCTT
The DNA here is from genome assembly GCA_030180095.1 of Magnolia changhungtana. Classification (NCBI taxonomy): domain Eukaryota; kingdom Viridiplantae; phylum Streptophyta; class Magnoliopsida; order Magnoliales; family Magnoliaceae; genus Magnolia; species Magnolia changhungtana. The sequence goes on from JASAUF010000662.1 coordinate 4,769,078, forward strand.
ATTGTTCATCCACTCTGCGTGAGTGAAGAAGGTTGTAAAAACGTTCTACTTCATAGTGGATTGTTGATCTGGACGAGGTCCCGTGGTTTTTACCTCTTTGAGGGTTTTCCACGTAAAAATCTCTTGTGTGGTGTGTGATTGATGCATTGATTATTTTCATTGCTTTATTATCCATAATTCTGGTTTGTTCTGGAGGGCTAGATCTTAAGGTTTTGTGCAAGGCCCCAACAAAGTGGTATCGAGCTAAGTTCATTGAACGGGTAGGATCGGTTTTGAATTATGGAAGGTGGCTCAAGGATGATCGGCCTCAATGGTTCTAACCTGGACCATATGGAAGGCTAAGATGGAGGACTTGCTTTATTGCAAGGACCTATATTCTCCAATCTCGTGCATATCAAAGCAAAATCCAAGGATATGACCGATGATGATTGGAAGAAGATGGACCGAAAGGCGGTGGGGTTTATTAGACAATGGTTGGATGATTCCGTGTTTCACCATGTGTCTACGAAACCTCACCAAGAAGGCTTATTATGGCTAAAATTACAAGGGCTGTATGAGAGGAAGATAGCCGATAATAAGATATTTCTGATAAGGCGACTTGTAAATCTCAAGTTCAAGGATGGTGGTTCTGTGGCCGAGCATATGAATGAGGTCAGTAATATAGTGAACCAACTCACCTCTATGAAGATGGTCCTGGATGATGAATTTTGTGCTTTACTATTGCTTAGTTCATTGCTCGACAATTGGGAGACATTGGTGGTGTCTCTAAGTTACTCCGCGCTAGACGGAAAGATATCCATGGAACAGGTAACCAGTTGTCTCTTCAATGAGGAGACAAGGAGGAAGTCTCAGGGGTCTACTCAGCAAGAGGCTCTTGTGACGCAGGAACGGGGAAGAAGAAAGAACAGGAAGGGCGGAAAGGCCCGAGATAAATCAAGAGGCAAGTCGAGTAACAGAAAAGAGGTTGAATGTTGGAATTGTGGCAAGAAGGGCCACTACAAGCATGAATGTCGTGGTAAGAAAAACGACAAGAAAGGAAAAGGGAAGGAAGAAGAATCTGATTCCACTGCGGTCGCTTCAGATGGTGACATGGTAGTTATTCTTTCTACGGATCACGATGTATGTCTCACGGCTACGAGTCAGGGCACCGACTGGGTGATAGACTCGGGAGCTTCTTTTCATGCGACTCAACACAGGGACTCCTTCACAAGCTACAAGTCAGGTGACTATGGGACTGTGAAGATGAAAAATTCTGGCATATCAAAGATCGTGGGAGTCGGTGATATTTGTGTGAAAACTGATGTGGGCTGCACATTGGTTCTCAGGAACGTGAGGCATATCCCAGACCTTCGCCTCAACTTGATGTCGACGGGAAGGTTGGATGATGATGGCTATGAAAGCCGGTTTGCTGGTGGGCGATGGAAGCTCATCAAGGGTTCATTGATCATGGCTAGAGGAAAGAAGTGTTGCACCCTGTACAAGGCAAGTGTCAGTATGTGCAAGGGTGGGTTGAACGCAGCGGAAGATTCGGCTATTGACATGTGGCACAGGCGTCTAGGCCACATGAGTGAAAAAGGGCTTCAGCTACTAGCGAGGAAGCAACTCCTTCCAGACGTGACAGGTATGCCTCTCAAAACCTGTCTTGATTGTTTATCAGGGAAACAACATAGAGTTTCATTCATTAAAACTACTTCTCATGTTAATAAAGTGCATCCATTAGATTTGGTTTATTCTGATGTTTGTGGTCCTATGAGGACAAAAACCTTGGGTGGGGCATTGTATTTTGTCACTTTTATAGATGATGCATCTAGGAGAGTTTGGGTTTATGCTTTGAAATCCAAGGACGAGGTCTTTGGTGTGTTTAAGTTGTTTCATGCTATGGTGAGAGAGAGAGACAGTAGACATTGAAGTGCATCCGCACCGACAATGGTGGTGAATGCATTGGCGACTTTCATGAGTCTGCCAAGTCTCGTGGTATACGGCATGAACAGACGGTTCCCAAGACCCCCCAGCATAATGGTGTAGCTGAGCGAATGAATCGCACCATTGTTGAGAGAATCAGATGCATGTTATCCCATGCGAAGTTGCCCAAGACGTTCTGGGGAGAAGTAATGCGCACAGCGGTGTATTTGATAAACAGGTCTCCATCAGCCCCGTTGAATGGAGAAGTACCTGAGAAGGTGTGGACTGGATAGGATCCATCGTATAGTCATCTCAGGGTGTTTGGATGTAGGGCATCCGTTCACTACCAAAGGACGAGAGGTCCAAGCTCGATATAAAGATCAGGCAGTGTGTGTTCTTAGGGTACGGTGATGAAAAATTCGGTTACAGGTTATGGGATCCGACCGAGAAAAAGCTCTTCAGGAGCAGAGATGTGGTTTTCTTTGAAGATCAGTGTATCAAAGACATTGGTAAGCCAGAGAAGAACCAGCCTAGTTCAGGTGAGCTAGAGGACATGGATCCGATTACTCCTCGGTGCCTGATGACGGGGGAGTACAGCAAGGTGCAGAGGACGAGAGAGTTCCTTCAGAAGATGGACCAGGGGAGCAGCCCCCACTTGATCCACCTGTTGAGCCACAGGTGAGGAGGTCATCTAGGGACAGACAGCCGTCCAAGAGGTACTCGCCGCATGAGTACATTATGCTAACCGATGGGGGAGAGTCAGAAGATTATTCTGAGGCCCTAGCCGACGAGCATAAGGGGGAGTAGTTGAAAGCTATGCGAGAGGAGATGGAATCCTTGTATAAGAACCACACCTATGACATGGTGAAATTGCCTAAGGGCAAGAAAGCTCTAAGCAACAAGTGGGTGTTCAGAAAGAAGATTGAGCAGAAGAATTCACAGACGAGGTTCAAGGCCAGACTTGTGGTGAAAGGGTTTGGTCAGAGAAAAGGCATAGACTTCGAGGAGATATTCTCACCAGTGGTGAAGATGACATCCATACGGGTGTTGCTTGGGTTGGCGGCTAGCATGGATCCGGGAGATAGAGCAGTTAGATGTTAAACTAAAGCGCCTTTCTCCATGGTGACCTGGAAGAAGAGATCTACATGCACCAACCAGAGGGGTTCGAAGTCAAGGGCAAGAAGCATATGGTGTGTAGGCTGAGGAAGAGCTTGTATGGGCTGAAACAAGCTCCACGACAATAGTACAAGAAGTTCAACTCGTTTATGTTGAAACATGGGTATGACAGAACGGAGTCGGACTATTGTGTGTTCAGGCGTAAGTTCTCAGATGGTGATTTCTTAGTTCTGCTGTTATATGTTGATGACATGCTCATCATGGGAAAAGACATCAAGAAGATTGACAGGCTTAAACAGGAGTTGGGCAAGTCTTTTGCGATGAAAGACTTGGGCCCGGCTAGACAGATCCTAGGAATAGAGATAACCCGTGACAGAAGCAGCAGGAAGCTCTGGCTGTCACAAGAGCGGTATATTGAGAAAGTCCTAGAGCGGTATATTGAGAAAGTCCTAGAGCGGTTCAATATGAATGCAGCGAAGTCGGTTAGTACTCCACTAGATGGTCACTTCAGATTGAGCGACAGGCAGTGTCCCAAAACGAAGGCAGAGGTGGAAGAGATACAGAAAATACCCTACGCGTCAGCTGTAGGAAGTTTGATGTATGCTATGGTGTGTACACGCCCAGACATAGCATATGCGGTTGGTGTTGTCAGCCGGTATCTTGCCAATCCTGGCAAAGAGCATTGGACAGTGGTGAAATGGATACTATGGTATCTAAGAGGCTCATCCAGGTTGAGCCTATGCTATGGTGACGGAAAACCTGTGTTAGAGGGCTACACAGATGCAGATATGGCAGGTGACATAGACTCCAGGAAGTCTACATCGGGGTTCATGTTCACATTTGCAGGGGGAACGGTTTCTTGGCAGAGCAAGTTACAAAAGGTCGTATCATTGTCAACTACAGAAGCCGAGTACATTGCAGTCACAGAGGCATGTAAAGAGATGCTTTGGATGAAGAGGTTCCTACAGGAACTTAGCCTAAAGCAGGAGGAGCACGTGGTCTATTGCGATAGTCAGAGTGCTATACACTTGAGCAAGAATCCAAGTCAGCATTTCAAGTCAAAGCACACAGAGATTCGGTATCACTGGATCAGGGATACTTTGGAACAGAAGGTGTTACAGCTTGAGAAGGTCCACACGGACGATAATGGGTCAGATATGATGACCAAGGCCTTGCTTAAGGGCAAGTTTGAGGTTTGTAGAAACCTGGCTGGCTTAAAGAAGTGAATCCCTCCTGGGTAAAAAAGGGAGAGATTTGATGGGTTTTTTTGACCCGTTGTCTTTTCGCAACTGGGATGCGCAAAGTCCTTTCGCAACTAGGATGCGTAAATCCTTTCGCAACTAGGATGCGGAAAGGAGTTTCCTAAAACTATAAAAAGGGGTCCCTAGGATTTTTCTACATATATTGTGTTGATGAGAAAAATACAAGAGGGCTATCAAAGTGAGAGAGAGGGAGAAAGAGAAAGAGGAAGCTTATAGAAGGGAGGTTCTGCTCGGGGAGGTTTTTCTACTTTGCAATTTATATCTCAGCGCTTCTATGTCCTCATAATCGGTTAGATCTCTTCGTTTTCTCTATTTCTCTTATTGTTCATCCACTCCTGCGTGAGTGAAGAAGGTTGTAAACGTTCTACTTCATAGTGGATTGTTAATCTGGACGAGGTCCCGTGGTTTTTACCTCTTTGAGGGTTTTCCACGTAAAAATCTCTTGTGTGGTGTGTGATTGATGCATTGATTATTTTCATTGCTTTATTATTCATAATTCTGGTTTGTTCTGGAGGGCTAGATCCTAAGGTTTTGTGCAAGGCCCCCAACATTTTGTTCTCAAGAGACAGCAGCAACACAATATGTAAGTAGCATACGATGTATGTGCACCCACCTTCTAGTGATCCAGACCATATTTCTGATGCACTATGAATGGATTATGAATAAAGTTAACCTCCATCAAACAAACCAGCTATGTAATGAGTGTATATTGTACCATTGTATATATATTACTAGACATGTCTTACTTTCAACCATCCACTGAGTTTACTATTAAAATGGATGGACGGGTGGATCAAATACATAAACCATGTTGGATCCCATCGAGTTTACTCTATTACGAATCCCCTACCATCAAAATGCTCAGCCGCACAGTTGGCACGAGTTCTTGTGAGAACTTTTTGAGAACTCATAACCCATGATGTTAGTATAAAATCTGAATGCTTCACGTGATGAAGCATCCCATGAAACCCACGGGGCCCAACTTTTACATTGATCCAGAACTTTTGTGGGCCATGGAAAAAGAAAACGGTTTTCTCCCTTGATTTTCGTATTACTTTTCTATGGCCCACCGGAGTTTTATATCAGAGTGAAAATTAGTTCCTGGGAGTTTAATGGGATTTTTCATCACATGAACCGTTCAGATTAGAGTCCCATGACACGTGTGGAAATGATCGTACGTGCACACGTGCACAAGTGGGCATGCGTACGAGTAACACCTAATCCACTCCCGTTTCAAAGCAGAAAAGGAAACATTGCGATCAAACCATACCGTTTTGGGAAGGAGTAGAGAGGAAAGGCGGTCGTTGCAGACAGAGAGATTGCAGAGTGGGAGGGTGTCGTTGCAGACAGAGAGAGATTGCAGAGAGGGAGGGCGGTCATTGCAGACAAAGAGAGATTGTAGAGACGGAGGGCGGTCGTAGCAGACGGAGAGAGATTGCAGAGAGGGAGAGCGAGAGATTGCAGAGAGGGAGAGTGCGTTTCTCCATCTTCCCCTCTTTTTTAAAATCCGACCGTTGAGCCTGTAAGTGGCTTACAGGGAAGTGACTTCTCACCCCCATCGCCCTGCAATTTTTTGGTAGATTTGCCTGTAAGTGACTTACAGGTGAATTTTCTCCCCCAAACACCACCTGTAAGTGACTTCCCTGTAAGTCACTTCCCACTTACCCAACTTACTAGCATCCAAACAGGCCCTTACTCATTTTGAAAGAAAGCCTCTCTCTAGTAACCCTCTCTCTCTCTCTCTCTCTCTCTCTCTCTCTCTCTCTCCCTCTCTCTCTCTCTCTACATCTACGAGAGCGCTTCATTCCGATTCGTTGGAATCTAGCCATGGATTTGATTGCGCCCTTCCTCTTCCTAGGGTTCCAATAAGTAGTTCTTCTTTGTTTTGATGGAAATGAATAGATTTATACAATGAAGATCAATCATTTTAGGGTTACTGCGTGAATATGCATAACCTACTCATGTCTTCAGTTTGTAGCGACCGATATCTATGGTTCAGTTATCCATACCATTGGTTTGTTGGGTCTCGTTAGAGATGGACCAGGGCCCAAAAATCTCCCGATTTGGAATATCCTAGCTGCAAATCTTCTGGCCTCTTTTCAGTTGAATTGGAATTCGTAGCTTTATTTTTCTGCTTGACCGTTTATTTGCAGGCCACACATTGAAGAGTTAGACTGTTTCAAGCTCGGAGAATATTGAAAGAAGGTCCGTCTTTGGTGCGGCCCAACTGGCCATTGGTCCTGTTTGTATATGTTGAGGACCCAAGTATACTGAGGATCATATAACTCCTCTGTACTTATTGGTCATTGAATTCAAATAGGTAATTTCTTCAGTTGAAGATGATGCTTTCTAGAATTGGTAGTTGATAAAATGAATGGGTTTTAGCTTTCTAATGGTATATATCTTCTTTTGTTATCTTATGGTATGAATTTTTGTGTTTGTTTCTGCACGATTTCGACATTTTATATGGTTTTATAAAATGGTTGATGCACAAATTCAGATGGGTATAGAGATGATAGATCACTGAGTATTGATTTTTGTAACAGGATGTCTCTGCTGCAGTTATGGTGTGTTTTTGTGTCCATTTCTGCATAAGGTCTTATGAACCGTCTACATGGCCTTTCATTTTGGGGAATTTTGACTGATGAATACACCCTTGCATTTTCTATTTATGGGTAATAAAAAAGACCCCTCTGCAACACTTGCTTGTGCAACAAAAATCACCGTCCGGCCCACCATAATCTGTGTGTAACATCCAGTCCGTCCGTCCATTCGCGCCAGCTCATGTGAGATGTGATCCCCAAAAATCAGGCCGATCCAATACTCAAGTGCTTTGCACCAAATGGAATAGTGAGGATTAGGGTGCCCACCATTGAAACCTTACTGGGGCCTGTTGGAGTTTTAGTGTTTTTTTTTTTTTTTTTTGTTTTTTACCTTCATCCTGGTGGGGCTCACCTTATGAATGAGTTCGATGGCATATAAACATAAGGTTTTGATGGTGGGCCTCAAGAAGGTTTTGATGGTGGGCCTCCCCATCCCACTATTGCCTGTGGTGTGGGCAACTTGAGTTTTGGGCTACCTAATTTTTGGGCTCACATCCTAATATGTTCATTACAAATGATGGATGGACTGGATGTTACACGCACAAAATGGTGGGACCACACAGCTTTTTGTTGTACACAATTCTTGCAACGGGTGCTGTAGAGGATTCTGGTTAACGAAAAAACGTGAAGTCCCTCCAATCATGTCCAGGTAGCAATAATGACATTGGAATTGGGCTTCCTGACAAAGCATGAGTGTGAGTTGAATAGTGGTAGTTTTAAGGTTAGGAGTGCATAGGGAGCACACTTATCTGCGTGAAAGAAGGCACTGGAACAATTGAATGGGTTTTCCTCCAAATGGAAGTATGGGCAGGATGTGGATGCTTATTGTGGCATGAGAAAAAAAGAAAGATGGGAGGATCTCAATTCATTTACAACAAGATGCTTTTGATAGTTGGTTTTGGTAGTTGACTGCTGGTTTCTTGGAACTTTTTCTGCGGCTATGCATCCTAAATTAAATTGTATGTTAGAGGATATTGGCATTGAACTCTCATTTATAGAGGCTTCAAGAATGTCTTTGGAAAACTTTTAAGGGCCACTAGATTTGAGGTTGGAAATAGGAGTGAGATGTTTTCTTGGTTCTGAGATACCTCTTTTTCTCAAAGTGCTCTGGATCTATTAGGCCTTCTAGTGCTTAATATGCATGTTCAAGTCGTCAGTCATATAAAGCTTAAGAATCTTTTGTTATTATTATTATTTGCTCCTAAATGCATCGTTTCTTTGTTGATAATGCTCTTTGGATAATTCGTAGGGAAAATATCACTACAAGTTACTTATCGAGTTGAGAGTGTTGTCCCGCTTACCTTTGGCCCGAGTCAGGAAGAGTCTCTTTGTAATGGAGGCATGGACATTTGCCATTGCTTGGGTGTAACTTTTGTCCTTTGGGGGCCTTGTTAAGAAAATTATTTATGATCAATAAAAGAGTGGCGGTCCTTGCAATGTGTGAGGTGAAGTAGAGAACTTTGATATGTGTGCTCTCTCTTTTAGGCTAAATTCAGTAGGGTGTGGAGAATCTAGTAATGTGTAGGGTTTTGGGAGGCTCAACATCATTAACAGCCGTTTGCTTTCTTCAACCAGCAATTTGCAATCATTTCTACTACAACCCGATGGGTGAATAGGAGAAGGCTGGTATTGATCATTGATCAATTATGCCTTCTTTTATTTATTTATTTATTTATTTATTTATTTTATAGATATAAATGAATTTTAAGATTGTCTTATGAATAAGTGTTTTGGGAATAGTCAATCAATGGGGGGACATAACAGATGGGATCTGGATCACCTTCCCATGGGCCCCACTTGTTGGAATTGAATACTGGCCCATACTGCGTGATGGCAACTGATACGGTACACCTGAAAGGGTAGGGATCTTAATTCTACCTCTTTTATTTGCAATAGATTTGAGTTTTCTTTAGTGGAATCTTTATGGTTGCAATTGGGAAGTGGTTGCCCCTGATATTATGTAAAGGACCATGTAATCCATTGCAATCTTTATGGTAACCGATACATGCAACCTGAACACTGGACATATTGCTATTGCTAATAAATTTACACGATGGGCAGTGAAAAATCCAAACCCTCATTTAAAATTTGGCTTTGGAAACCAATGTTCATGTACACTGTTAGGAACACTTAGTCTATGACTCTATAAATACATAGACATGCTTAGTGGTAACAATTTCACCCCATCTTATGTCCTCGATGGATGAATACCTTTGAGCTATGATTCCCAGATACTATGAATGCAGCGTCGACATAGTAGATGTGGATTTCACATGAAATTGAAGTCTCTAATGGGTGTATTAAATGTAAGCACAGGAGTTGTCTACAAGTCCATATGAATCTGTGTGAAGGATGAATAACCAAAAAATGAAATTGAGTGTGAGAATTCAACGGTTTAAAGAGTCAAGCTTGTAAGGGGGTGTTTGGACATAGAGAAACCAAAATGTGGACATGGAAAACCAACATGGAGTCCTCAAGAAATGGAAAGCTGTGGATTCCAACAGTGATTCCTTTGTTTGGTTTGGAGTGTTTTCCATGGTAACATTAAAAGGTCAACCATCAAATGGTGCGAACTGCCTCTAGTAACCTTGGAAACCGACATTTAGTTTTTTTTTTTTTTGGAATAAAGCGATATCCTTTTTTTCCCAATGAAAACCTTCAAAATAGAAAATAGAAATTGGTTTCCATATCCATTAAAAGGTTTGATTATGCAAACCTTTTAAACAGCACATGGGGTGACCTATTGTCAATCTGAATTGTTCATTCACTCATACAACTAGGACCAAGCCATGGTATCATGCCAATCAGTTGATCCTAAGCTTCTGATCAATAGCATGAAAATGGACAGTCAAGATTGACTGGAAAACAAAATAGGTCCAATCATCATCTTGAAACACTTAGTAGATAGATTCCACTTTGTATTTCTTATGGTTCTAAAGTAACACTTTGATTTGATGATTCTAACCATGTGATTTATGGCTCATAAACAACAGATGGTTGTAACAAATTGGCCCCATTTAAAGGGACAGGTTACCCTATGCGCCGTTCAAAAGGTTTTAGGACGTTGCTAACGCCCCCACCGTCGACGGTGGGGGCGTTAACAAAACCCTATATAAATATGTATATTGTATTATATTCTCAAACAGGGAAAAAACAGATATCCATGAAAACCATTTTCTTTTCCGTAGTTTTTTAATGTTCACAAACAGACAAACAGGCCAAAGGAATTTAGCAGCTGCAGATGGAAAAATCAAATTTGGTCGATTTATTTTTTTCTGAGTTATGGAAAATTTTCAGTTTGTACAATTTATGAATGATTGGATCAAATGCCCAAGATTGTAAGATCATGGCTATAGAATATTTGGCCTTTTTTCTGATTGAATGGGAACTATCGCTTTATTATTCTCTCTTTATTTTTATATTTGATGGGCCACCTATTATAGCGTCAAGATTTTTTCCATATGAGAGTTTTTAATGCATGCACCATCTAAAACAGAGCTCATAATATCAATGGGTTTAATCCCTTAAAAATGGGCCCCACTTGTGCAAACTGACAGCCTGGGTACCATGCATCTAGCATTCTATCATTCCCCGAATCCCAGCTTTCACAATTTTTAAAAAATTTTTATTTTTATTTTTTTATTAGTATGGGATTGGGGACATAAAACTTGGTGGTGTTACACCATGCTCGAGGCAGAGATTACAGAATACCATTGTACAAGTGGGGCTATTGTTTAGTAATCCAAACTGTTGATGTTATGGGCCCCACCATGTATGGTCCATGCCCAAAAATCTCCCTGATGGAGACTTCTATACCTCTCAATGGATGGACAACAATGAAACGTAAGAAAGAAATTTCATCAATGGTTTCCACTCAACGAATAGGAGGCAAATATTCTATAGCTAGGATCTTTGTTTCTGGAAGATTTTGGTGCACAGGTTATCCACTATGAGGCCCACTGTATTTTAGGTCACTGCCCATTCATAAAAATTGAATTCTGGAACACACTATATTACAAATCTTCGCCTGAGCATTGTATAATACCTTTCCTGCAGCCATACATTTTTGGTTGTGCTCGGTCCAACTCAGACCTGATTTAGACGTGGCCAGTTGACATCCTAATTGTCTTTGCACAAATTGCCTTTGAATTTCTCTCCTCTTCCCCGCCTCTAAGATCTCAATATTTGGAGATTGGGAGAGGAAGGGATCTGAGCTCTCTATTTTGTTGGAAATATTCTCTTATTTCTTAGATCTTTTGCCACAAAAATCACGTAATTCTGCTCAGGTAGGCGACAATGTACCAACTGATGGTTGAAGCAATTTTTCATATCAGTCCACTTGTTTTGTATGCTGTTGTCCACCTGATATGTGAAATTGCCTGATTTGGGGCCAGAGATTCAAACAGTGCGGCCTGCATGATGGAAAGCCCTAATCTTGTACATCGGTACATTGGCACATGTTCCATGTGTATGAGCGGTGCTCCCACGTGCATGTGGAATTAGTAAACATCAACTGAGCGAAATGAAATGGAAATATTTCAGGCAGCATACCTGTCTTTTTCCTTTTTCTTCATCTTTTATGGTATTTTATTTACTTGCTTTTTTCATCATTGAGCCCACTGTATTTTCTCTGGTTCCATCTTTTGCCTGCTTTCATTTTAGAGTTTCCCTTGGATCTTGTTTTCTTTCTTCTTCTTCTTTTTTAATCTTTCCTTATTATTTTTTTTTTAAACATGATTTTCTGCATCCATCTCAAAGAAAAATCAAGTAATCTCCTTTAATTTCAATTTTCAGGGTAGAAGAAGATGAACAAAGGAGGAGGCGGAGGTGCTGGCAGTGGTCCCACTGCTGCGGCTGCCACAGCGGCAGCTCAGAAGCAGAAAACTCTGCTACAGCGAGTCGACACCGATATTAGCAACATCGTTGACAATTTCAGCCTTCTTGTTAATGTTGCTAGGGTAATTTTTAGTAATCTAATTTCCTCATGTGAATTTGTCCAAGTATTCTTAGGCACATGTTGCTTATTGTTGAGTTTATTACACTGATATCAAATTGGACTTGTGGCACAGCAATCCATTACCCAAACCATTCATCTTGTGGGTCTTACTGTGGATTGGCCATGTAGAAACACACTAATTGGATGATCCTGACCAAGGTATTCAAAATTGGTTAGGTAATGGCCGTAACGGCCGTTACGTAACGGTAACAGTCATAACCGTTACGCGTTATAGGGTCGAAATGGCCGTAACGGCCCCGTAATGGTCATGTAACAGTTTTTTCAAAAAATAAAAAACGTCCGTAATGGCCGATACAGGTGCTATAACGGCCACTGTCACCGTTTTGGAACACCTTGATCTTGACAGCACTAGAAAAGAATATCTTATATGTAGGGCTGAAAGTTGGGCGGGTTCAACCCGACCGACCCGTGACCGACCCAACATTGGGTTGGGCTCGGGCAGGATATATTGGGCCCAATCTCAACCTTGGGCTATACAAACACCAACCCGATAAAACTTGGGTTGGGCTCGGGTTGAGGTCTTGGGTTGCCTGACCCAACCCGAACCCGATCAATATATAAATTACTTATAAATTATAATTGAGTATGGATCGTTTATGTCGAAGGCACACTAGTGATGTCGGGTCTCATTTATCTACATCATTTTCAAGGACTCAAGCTAACAAGATATGCCAGATTTCTCTCTCCCAAATAGATTGCGTGCTACGCTACATGACTTTTAAATGAGTAGTTGTCTTATATTTTAGCTTTTTTTTTAAAGAAAAAAAAATGAAGTTCTTTATGATGAATAATCACATATATAATTAATAAAATCATAGATCTAAAAAAATAAATCCTATATTGAAATATAATAAACTAATATAATAACGAAAATATTCGCACGTATACACCCGACCAACCCGATCAACCCGACCGAGCCCGCTTGGGTTGGGCTTGGGTTGAGAATTCCCAACCTGAGATTGGGTTGGGTTGGGTTAGGGTTGAAGTATAGGAACCTTGGGTTGGGTTAGGGTTGAGCACCAACCCGACCCAACCTGCCCGACTTTCAGCCCTACTTATATGGCTTACATCGAATGAGAAAAAGGTCCACGGATTCAAAGGTAGCAGTCCTTTTCTATTTGCAGTCTGTGGTTCATCCACAGCAGAACCCACCTGAAGAAGATGCTGGTCATGGTCCATTACGTGCCGCTTCCCAGTCAACTGCAGGTTATGTCACATAGATTCCTCAAAAGATTTTCAAGAATATTACAAAATAAATGTAGGGCACAGCCATGACAAACGCATAGGGGAACGGGTTATAGAGCAACGTCATCCAGTGTATAGAATTCAGTTACATAAGGCAGACTAGGTTTCCGTTGGTCCCAAAAAACCAAAAAGAAAAAGAAAAAGAAAATTTATGTCGATAATGAATTCACAAAATACTGTTTAGGCCATGGGTTGTATTGGTTTAAAACCGAGGGAACCTTTTTGACTAGTATGCACAGGTAAAGCTCAGCTATAAGTTCTCGTTTGGGGCAACCATGGCAGGTTATTGTCCTTCCGCTAGTGTTGTCAAAATCCTATGATTTACGATATATGATTTTAGTCGAATCTTAAGCAAAATGATTTGAATCGCAACCTTGAATCCCTTTTTATATGAATCCTATGATGCCATGATTTGAATTTTATCACTTACGATTCAAATCCTGATTTATGATTCAAATTATACTTGTTCTCTTCTATTTTAAGATTCACTTGGCTTTTATTCTACGTTTTTAAATTAATGGGAGCTTTAGGATTCGTTTAGAAAAGGTAAATTATTTTATTTGTTCTTTGTAAGAGATTAAATAACATATATTCTCTTCAATGTTAAATTGTGTATCAATTATTTATTTATTTTTTATGATTTCTTACTTCTTAACTATTTGAAACACCAAATTGATGTATGACTTGTCGTGTTTTTATGGATGGTTATGATCATGCTGACTTATATGTATTATGGAATGGTGCTTCGAAATGAAAATATCTTTTTTCATCAGTCCACAGTATCAAAGGCCGCTTTTCCACCATGATTCTACATTCAAGAAATGTAACAAGAACATAAATTATTGAAGGACCCTTGTATAATTTTTTAGGGGAATTTCTTGAAAGACAAAAAAATAAAGGAATAAGAATCCTTTAACACTATAATGACATTGTGTTACTTGGTGCACATTGATGGCAAAAGGAAGATTGATGAGTTTTTTTTTAAAAACTTCTGATTTATTTATATTTTTCATAGTTTTTTTTTTTTTTTTTTTTTTTTTTTTTTTTTTTTTTTTTTAAATTTAAATTTTAAATTTATTTTCAATTTTTTGAGAAAATTGTAAAAATTTTACGATTTGCGATTTGATACGATACAATTTGCAATGCGATAACAAATTTGACAGCATTGCCTTAAAGTAGTTTTTTGGCTTCTTTTGGATGCACTAGCAAACTGAATCACAATTACGAGTCTTACTCCTAGGGAATTTGAAGTATCTAATTTTAGTGTCCCTACTACATGTAGTTTGGGTCTAGGTTCAAAAATGCAATCACGTTACTTTCAAGTTGGTCCTGAAACAAAGTTAACTGAAAGTCTATAATTTCTTACTGACAGAGAATACGGGGAATTTGTCCCTTCCACTCAACTAATTTGAATAATTGCAAATTGATTCACTTGTGCATCATTTGAAGGCAACCTTTTTAAATGCATCTTGCCTAAACCACTTCCTGAAGCACTCCCAGCCTATCAAAATCTTTAACTAAAGCTTAAGTTTCAATTTCAATCAGTGATGTTAAAAATCCTACAATTTAGGATTAGAATCTATTGATTTGAGTTATATCTGATAGAAAGTAATTATGGATTCAAAATGAAACACTTAAGAATCACACAACTTATTGAAAACTAGCAAGGCATGAAGTTTTGCTATATTTTATTCCTTTAAATTAGCTTTGGGTACATTTTTTCGGTTCTCAAGGTTAATAGGTTGGCGTGGCATCAAATTGTGGTTGGGAGTGCAGGATGATAGCAACAAGACCTTCCTATTCTTTTCTCAACCACAATTTGTTTTGGAGAAAGTAGGAATTTGTCAAGCCACTTAATGTCGGTTGCATTTTTCCTCGCTACCCCATACACCAAGTGCATTAAGAGAGCTTGGCGAGCCCTTTTTGCGATTGGGTCAGAAAAAGTGAGAAGTCCTAGCTTGCTAATTGCCGGTTGTGTTTTCTATGCTTCCCCCCACCCCAAGCCATGTTTTGGCAGTACACCCTAATCCTTACTCTGTACTTTTAGATTAATGGGAGGTGAAATGGAAATTCTGCATTTTTCAGAGGGTATCAAGGTGTTATTGTGGAAAGCTCATATCCGAGACTGGTGATGAGAGACTGCAAAGGGCGGCAATTGCGTGCTCATCTAAGATGCAGGTCCAGAGGTCGTTCTCACTGGAGGAATTGAGAGGTCCGCAAAACGATTTCTTTCCTAGCAGTTAGAGGTGGTGATCGAGATGGAAGGTTGGAAGACAACAACAGGATGGGGAGTTAGGGCATTAGGGTGGGCAGAAAGATTCTCGGAGAAGGGAAGGAGAAGACATGGAGAAAGGGGTGGAGAACATGGAGAGGGTTTCGAAGAAGGTGCTTAAAGGGGGAAGGGAGGAGTCGAGGGGGTTCTATGGAGGAAAGGGAGCTTGGGAAGGGAGATGCGATGAAGATGTGGGAGCGAAGATTTTTAAGGAGGGGACTTCTTATAAAGGGGAAAGGATTGAGGGGTGGACTTTGGTCAGAAGGAAGGGCTTTGATAAGCTGCTTAGTATGCAAGGTCATGACTCATGAGCTCTGGTCGCTGAGAGTTTCCAATAATATCTATGGAGAACTTTCTGGCTGATTATTCTGGATGGCGTTTTTCTAGGGTATTTGGGAATTGCGGAAGGTCATCGAAGTCAAGCGGGGGTTTTGCTTTTGTGAGAATGACATTGCAAGAAGAGGTGAGCCGTGCTGTTGCAACGCTCAACAGGAAGAGCTTCAACAAAAAAAGGCTATCGGTGCAGCATGCTCGCTACGGACCTGAGGTTGTAAACAATGCCACTATCAGGAAGGGTGGTGTGGGGATTGGAATTGGGAAAGGGGAGACGAATAGGGACAGGGGAAATGAAATTGGAAATAAGGGCATGCCTCACGAGCCTCTAGGTTTGAGTTGTCAGTGAAGAGATTGAAGGCTCACAACATGATGATAGTTTCCCAATTGGTGCTTCTAGTATCATGCTCAAAGAATAGTGAGACTTTAGGCAAGGGGAACAATACTAGTATACTCTGGGTATACGAGTCGGGCTCTTATTGAGATGATGTAGTGGAGGGGGGTTCACTGGGGGAAAAAGAGAGGAGGGGAAGAGATGGTGTGAAAGGGGAGGAGAACCCTGCAAAGGAAGGTAAATGGATGTGGGTGAGGAAGATGGAAGGGGGGTCGGAGGTGTGCATCCATGTAGGTGTACTGGTGAACTCCTAGACTGTCTCCAGTGGTGTTTGGTGGCGTCGGCAAGGAAGGGGGCTTCGATGGTCAAGGTGGGAGAGTGGTTAGCTTCCTGTTGTAGGATGGAGGAGGATTGTATCTTGAAACCACAGAGTGATTTTGAGATTTGGATTTCTTTAAGGCTTTGTGAAAACTTGGACAAAGTTTTTCTCGCCAGAGTTATGTTTAAGGAGGGCCCAATAGAAGCTCTGTATCGGTGGGATGATTGGTCTAAGTTCGGGCTAGAAGTGTTCTGGGTCTAGTTATGGGGCGTGCCTTTGGAGCTATGGCTTTTTAAAGCCTTTGCTGCACTGGGTTCTTACATCGGGGAGTTGATGACCATTGATCTGGCGACAATTTGTGTGAGGAAGAAGAAGAGGGATGCAATGTCAGAGAAAATCATCATTGTTGTTGGGGACATGAAGCTCCCGATTAGGGTTTTGCGTGAGGGAAGAGAGGAAGAGGTGGTTCGGATGGGTACTTGTTGGCAAAACACTAAAGCTAAAAGGGGGGAGTGGTGGGTGCAGGAGAGTGTGGGAGGCGAGCATAGTTCCCCGGTGGAGTACCGAATTTAAGAGAGGCTTCGTAGTGGCTTGCGAGGGGTGTGTCAGAGGTTGGTGGGTTGTCCTCAATTCAACATGTAGCTTGTTGCCAGGTCAAGGTAGAGAGGTAATGGTGGTGGTGGCTACAACTAATGTCATGATGGAGGTGTCATTAGGTGGCCGAGTAAATGAGAGAGAAACACATGTCCTGGTTGAAGGCAGGTTAGAGGGGACGTGTCTATCGTCGAATGACATGTGTGCGCTTTCGAAGGCGGTGTTGGAGCTGGGTGGTGATCAAAGGGTGGTTCGTTCTTCAGGCTTAGATTGGGGAGATAGGCTAGGAGGTCCGGAACTCTCAGTTAAGGACTCATGTAGGATCATTGTTGGCTTAGTGCGGGTTCGTGGCGGGTTAGTGAAGGATGGAGTCATGGAGATGCACATGTTTGGATTGGGTAGAGGCTTGTCTCCTTGGTGCATGTTCTTGTCCCCGTTCATGTGGAGTTTTTAAATGGGGCATGTGAGGTCACTGTTTCCCCTCTCCACATGTGCGAGGAGAGCCTCAGTTTTATCTGAACCCTTCAATGCTTCTTCTTGTTCTCCTTTTGCTATTGAAAGTAAGGGGTTGGTAGACCTTGCATTAACAATGATGCTTCCCCTTCCAACAGCACTAGGCCGTGCAGGTGCTTGCTATGAGGTAATCAACTCTTCCTCTCCTGCATCTTTGGAGATGGTGGCGCAATTGTATGCGTTGTTTGAGTCTAATATGGTGGTGTAAGCTATAGCGTTGGTGTTGCATGAAGATAAGTTCTCTGTATCTAAAGTTGTAAACATACGGCCTACGGGTTGGCCAGGGAGTGGACGATCCTTTCTTAGAAGCACTGGACATTCCTCCCATTCAAGAAGCAAGAGGAGCGGTTATGGCTTTGTACGGCAGTCAAGGCTTATCGGAGATCGAAGTTGGCACCCTTGCTAGGGTCATGAGAAATTCGAATGAGAAGCAAGAGAGAGGAAGTGAATCAAAGAGGTAATTAATTTGTTGGGAAGGTAGTAGTCTCAATTGGAGATTGTGATGAGGACTACGTTGCTTTATTTTAGTTCATTGAGGAACGGGGAGCGCAGAAGGGGCAAAGAATCAAGGGATAGTTCAGCTTTCCCCAAAGGGTAAAAGGGGGCTAGTGAGACTTGAATCACCTATTAATTACAATTCAAGGGCTTCATCCTAAAATGGGAAGAAAGGAAAAAGGGGTCAGTGCAATGTCTAAATGAAGATGCTTAGCTGGAATGTTTGGGGATTTGGCTACTGTGAGAAGAGGGTTTAAATCAAAGACCTATGCAGGCATGCTAAAGGCCCAATTGTTGACTCTGCAGGAGATTAAGATGTGGACGATGGACAAGGATCTTGTTAATTACAACTGGGAAGTTAAGGAGAAAGAATGGGTGGTGTTGGTTGCTATAGGTGCAAGTGCAACAGGATGATAGGTAGTAATTGAGGACTCAAAAGGTGTGGGAAAACGAGGACTCAAAGGTGTTCACTTCTGTCTATAGACCAAATTTGGCAGCTCTTAGGTAAGTGTTTTAGGAGGAGTGAGACTTGGTTTGGAATAGGTGGCAGCTCCTAATGTAGTAAGGTTTTCATATGAGAGGTCTAATGGAGGCTGTATAATGAGAAGCATGCGGGATTTTTTGAGTTGGGTGAATAGAAATAAGATTGTGGACATTCCATTGGAGGATGTCAAGATCACGTGGAGCAATAGGTTTGAAAATTGATAGCTTTCTGGTCACCTTTGATTGAGTGGATATCTACCCTTTCACTCATTGACCTCCCAAGGCTTGTTTCTGACCATTGCTCGATGGTATTGTAGGTGGATGAGGACAACTAGGATCTAAGCCTTTCAGATTCAACCTGATGTGCTTAAAGTTATGGGTTTCTCAAACCTTAAAAAAGAATGGCGGTGTTCCTTCCAAGTTGGAGACTTTGTAGGGTCACCTTTGATTGAGTGGATATCTACCCTTTCACTCATTAAAGAGAACTCCTAAGGCTTGTTTCTGACCACTGCTCCATAGTATTGTAGGTGGATGAGGACAACTGGGTTCTAAGCCTTTCTAATTCAAGTTGAGCTTTGTAGGGTTGAGACTATACAAGAAGCTGAAGCTCCTCAAAGGGAAGATTTCTAATAGGAAAAGGGAAGTTTTAGGGGAAAGGAAAGCAGAACCGAAGCCATCCTGCAAGACATTTAAGCAATAAACGTGAAGGAAGAGAGTGGTGAGTTTTCGGTAGAGGAAAGGGCAACAATGGTTAAACTCTCCTAGGATTATGTGACTTGGCTCTTGGAAGACGAGATCAAATGGAGACAACGGTCACATGCAACATGGTTGTAGGAAGGGGACAAAAACACAAGTTTCTCGGTAGCATCGTAAGTGCTCGCACTAGGGACAATGGGATTTGGTGTAATGATGGAAGGCAGAAAGATAGAGGATAAATCACAGGTCTGCCACACCATTGTGCAATTCTATAAAAATTTGTTGGCAGATGAAGCTTGGGAGAGGCCTCGGTTGGACTACTTGTCTTTTAACTAGCTAACACCATTAGAAGCTAAAGGTCTTGAGAAACCATTCTCGGTGGAAGAGGTCAAGGTTGCGGTGGACTCTTTAGGTGGGGATAAAGCCTTGGGACTGGATGGTTTTTTGTTGTTTTTTTTTTTTTTTTCCAAACCTTTTGAGAACTAGTTAAGGGTGGTTTGCTCTGCTTTCTCGCCTAGTTTTGGGGGAGAGGTTGTTTTCGTCGGAACTTGGGGCTTCCTCCATAGCTATCATTTCGAATATACAAGGGGTGGAATGCTTGTGTGAACTTCGCACTATTAGTTTGATTAGTGGCTCATATAAAATCCTCACAAAAAATTTAGCTACAAGGTTACATAAGGTTTTGGACAAGATATTAGAAACCCAAGGTGTGTTTGCAATGGGTAAGCAAATTCTAGACACCGCTCTTATTACTCATGAGTGTTTGGATGTGAGGCATTGGGAAGGGAAGAAGGTCATTGTGTACAAGTTGGATATCAAAAGGTGTACGACTGCATGGATTGGGGTTTCCTTGACTACATTTTGTGGGTGTTGGGTAGTGGTCAAAGGTGGAGACGCTAGATGAAAAAGTGTTTGAGGCTTCATCCAAGCTTCGAGAGGCCTTAGGCAAGGGGATTCACCCTCTCCTTTTCTATTTATGGTGGTGGTTGAGGCACTAAGCAAGATGCTCGACAAAGGTTAGCCAGTTAGTCTGATTAGAGGCTTTAAGGTGGGAGGTGTTGTGCCCCCAATTTCTCACCTTCAGTTTGCCAATGACACCATTCTTCTTTTTTTTTCAGCTCAGGAGTTGAAATGGTGGATAATTTGAGGAAGTTGGTGAGATGTTTTGAGGTGGTTTGGGCTTAAGAGTCAACATCTTCAAAAATGAATTGTTTGGGGTGTGTATTTCTAATGAAGAAGTGGCTTCGTTGCAAAGGTTTTCGGGTGTAGGGCAGAGTCTCTTACATCTACATATTTTGGGTTTCGTTTGTGTGTTTGTTAGCCAACCAAACATCTTTGGGATAAGGTTATTGGAAGGGTTATAAGGAAGTTGTCTAGGTGAAAAAATAGACATCTATCATTAAGGGAATGTTGACATTGATAAGATTAGCTTATGTCAAATCTAACGGTTTACAATATGTTGCTTTTTAAGTGTTCGACATCGGTGGTGGATATGTTGGAAAGGCTGAGAAGGAATTTACTACTGTCAAGAAGCTAAGGCAAAGCATAAATTCCACCTCTTAAAGTGGGAAGAGGTTTCCAAAACTACATAGCAAGGGATGAGCTGGTGTAAAGAACCTAGAGTATATGAATCAAGCTCTTTTAGGATAATGGTTGTGGAGGCTTGGGTCGAAGGAAGGATGATTGTGGAGAGAAGTAATTGCAAGCAAATATTGCCTCCAAGAAGGGGGATGGTGGGTGAAGGACTCAACTCTCTACATGGCATTCGAACTGTGGAGGGGGTCACATCTTTGACGCACAAGTAGAGGATTCACTTTTCTTGGGGTGATGGGAAAAGGATCCGGTTTTGAAGGATTTGGTAATTGGGGAGAGCTTGCTCCTATTCACATTTCCAACTCTAGCCAAAGTATCCATGAATCTGGAGGTTTTCGTGTATCAATGCTTCTCATTCATTTGCGATTCTGTGGTGTAATCTCTCCCTTGTCGAAGAAATTTGTTGAATGACGCTTTTGGAGTGGCGCCATTGCCTCAAGTCGACTTTGGGTGAGGAGAATTCTTTGGTGTGGTCTTAGGAAAAATTTGGGCGATTTTGCTCCTTTTACAAGCTGCTAGGTTAGCCCTTGGTGAGGTAAGTGGTATGTTTTCTTTCATTTGGTCTTATAGTACACCTCCCAAAGTAGCGACATTTACTTGGTTAGTGGGAAGGAACAAGATCCTTACCATTGATAACCTTCAAAAGGGATCGGCATTAATCCCTAATTAATGTGTGATGTTGTTGACATGGAAATTTTCACACTTAGTGATGAGCTCCACGAAACTGATGGCACCATTATGCCATCCCAGGACATCACCATTTTGCCTGCGCGGAAAGTTGACAACAAGCTTCAACAACGCCGAATAACATCACCTTTGTGCCATGCATAAAGTCTTTTGCGGGATGAGTGCCAAGGCAAGCGTAGAGGTTCCACTGCCGAGAAAATTGGGTCCCACGACCTATAAATACCTCGGGACCCATTTTGAGTTAGAGATAAATAGTAAGAGAGACACATAGAGAAAGAAAAGCCTTTGCAACAAGAAACTTTGGGTGCAAATGCTTACCAAGATGAGCCTTACTTGCTTGAACATTCTGCTCCCTTTCTTGGGAGGACCCTGCGCCATGTGCATGGGCCTCCCAAGGTGGCCTTAGTGCCACACGCGAGGCCACTAAAGGGAGAGAGTTCAACATTATGGCGCAAATCCATTATGGCATTGACGACATAATGC
Organism: Magnolia changhungtana; assembly: GCA_030180095.1. NCBI lineage: Eukaryota > Viridiplantae > Streptophyta > Magnoliopsida > Magnoliales > Magnoliaceae > Magnolia > Magnolia changhungtana. Next base: position 4,791,025 of record JASAUF010000662.1, read on the forward strand.
GGAACTCATCTCTGCCCCTCTTCTAAAGACTAAGGGAATATAATTTGGAAATTAGCCTCTCTCACAACCTAGTTCCCATTGTAGGGCATAGACCTACTACAACGTTTGTGCCTAACACAAAGGGTCCTGTCTTCATGTGACGAACGTTAGAGAGTGGTCATCCCTATATTTCTAGTTATAAGCCCATGGCACCGTTAGACTAGCCGCTTGTATACGTTAAAGCCACTGCAAGCCTTCTTGATTGAGGATCTGGATAGTGTGAAGACAAATGACCATAGATTAGACTAATAAAGCCATCCTGTAAGAAGGATAACTTCCTCTGTTTTGTTTAACCTTTTAATCAAGGGTTTTCTTTAGGGATGTAATTAAGAGCCTATGCAAGACCACAACTTTCAATGTAATTTGTTCCCACAAGTTAATGAAAGCCACTCAGCATGGCGTGTTTCTTGGGTGCACAACATGCATACATTATTTGCCTTAGCAAACAGGGTAACAAACACTCTATTCTAGCTCCACAACTTAATCAGCTATTTGATGCTTTGCAGGTTAAATGGTTATCTGATGCCTTGCTGGCTATCTGATTATCTGACGCCATCACCTCTCATGGGCAAACCCATGATGCCAATGCTAGCCATATGAGACGCCTGCCGCCCAATGGCTATGGGAAACACCTCGTGCCTAATGGCTAAAGAGATGCTATGATGCTCTCAGGCAACCCTGAGTAACAGATAAACATTTTATTATGAATAGATGTTTGAGGGGTCCAGAAACATTGATCACTTATTTTTCCATCGTCCTTTTTTTTTTTTTTTTTCCAGAAGGCATGGGAACATCGCTTTCTTTGGCATTTCTTGGGTGATGCCGGGTCCATTGTGGGCTCCTTACTAGCTTGGCCTGACGGTGGCTCTATAAAAATGATGGTCACGATGGAAATTAGTTATGATGGCTGTATGGGTTACTTGAGGGGAGAGAAATGATCGGTGCTTCCAAAACAAGAGTGGTTTGGAGGCGGTTGTATATAAGAGGGCTAAAATGAATGTTGTAGGCTGGGTTTCTTGTATGGAGGATTTTGACCAAAATGATTGGTCATTCTTTAGCTGGGATGTAATTTTGTTGGTAGCTTTGAGCCTTTTGTGCTCTTTTAATAAAATTGTTGTTACCTTAAAAAAATGGAAATTCTTTGTAATAAGACCGCCGCTTTCCTAATCTCAAGATGTTTAAGGTGCCCTTTATATTTCTTTATTGTGGGAGAATGTTGTGAAAGTATGTTTGAGTCAATACTAATCTTGTTTTGCTTGATTTTTAGGTATTTATGTATACTCGAATTGTTTTTCTTTTTCTTAATAGAAGGAAAATTCTGGTTTATAACCCCAATTCTATTCAGAGGTCATTGGCAACAATCTTATTGAGGGTATGCTTCTGGTAGGAACATTTACTGCATACGTGTAATAATTACTCCTTTTCCTTGACACTTCATCAGTCTTTTATTGTTGAGAAAGGGTGAAAATGTCAATGAGAAAAAATATCTCAAGTTAAATGGTTTTTGATACAATGGTTTCATTGCTAAAGGACAAAAGAAATGAAATAAAATTTGTAATGATTGCACCTATGCAATAGATGTATAGGGTACAATGTATTTTGTATCTTACTACAAATAGACCATTTAGTTGGACTCCTTCCAAATATTATTTGATATTTGCACTCAGGTTCTCTCTGAAAACTAAGTGTTTTGCTTGTTGTAGGTAAATGATCCACCTTTCAGGAACTCGCAAGAAGCATTTCAGATGGAGATGCGTACAGCCAGAGTGGTAAATGCACTTCCACCTCTTCTTTGATGTGTTGTTAGATGCTAGATTGACAGAGGCAACATTTCACATGGGGATCTTTCTACTAATCATCCATTAAATAGCATGGATGTTTAATTGGAAATTAGTTGGCTGCATTATTGCCAAGCTTGTTTGATAACCGTTAATGTTTTTTGAAAGAAATACTTGAATACATAAAAGGTTCTAACTGAATGGTTCCTTAATGATTATGGATTAGGGATACATCTCTAGCGCAGCTGGCTGATGGGAAGGATCCGCCCAAGCGTTGACTCCTTCAATCTTAAGCATGAGAACACAAACAAATAGAAGAGAACAATTCTAGAGATTTGATTCAATTCAAAGGTGCCTTCATACTACTCATCATAGGCCCTTATATAAGCTTTGAAACATACATAGAAGGAAAACTCATAATGTCATTGACAACCAATGATGTATTACAAATATGAAAAATAAATAAAAATGATTTGACTAGTGGATTAATCATAGCTACCTGATTTACTTCGCTAGCTAACTCCCTAAATAGGCTAGCTACTTAAATTGGAGGCTTGGGCCTCCTTATTGAGGGGTGAACTGTTGGGCTTGGCCCTGGCCCGCCCTGGCCCATGGATCATGGTCCCAGATCAGCCTGCATCAATCTCCTACGTACAGCCATAGCAAAGCTCCACTGCTTATTGTCCTAAATGGAACTGCTTAATATGAATGCATGAAACTTGAAGTGAGCCTTCTTCTCAAGGATTTGGTCTTGATCTAACGTTGATGAGGTTTGCCAATAAAGGATTTCCAGTTTTGGTGTCAAACACCATATCATTTTTCATTATATGATGGTATTTGCCATTTTAGTCACCGTCCCATTTCTTCTAATAGTATTGCATTCCATGATGTGCATATTTGAATTGCCTTTAAATTTCATTGATCCGATTGCCCTGGAATGCTTTTGGCAGCCAATTTTCTCCTCAAGTTAGTGCAGGCTGAATTAAACAGCTATTTTTCCACACACTAGTTAGCTCTGTTATCGCCAATCTTGTTCAATGACTTTAACGTGTTCTAAAAGAAATCCTTGAATACAACGTGGTTTCTAATAGAATTCTTCCTTATTTTTAATTATTATAGAATAGGGAATATGATCTGGTGTTGACATGCATTGCAAAGTTCCATTGCTGATGATCTCACTGTCCTAAGTGGGCACCCTGGTTAGTCCCACCATTTAAAAAATAGAAGAAAGTTGGCCCTGCTTCTTGACGGTTTGATTGTGGTCTGAGAGTGATGGGGTTCACAAATAGATTTCTCGTTTGGTGTCAAGCACCATATCATTTATATCTTGTGATGATATTTGCCATTTGTAGTTAGCTTCGTATTTTCTTATATTTCCGCAACGTGGCAATTTGAAATGCTTCTATTCATTCATCCTATTGCCCTGAACAGGTTCAGGCTGCCGATTCGCTTCTCAAGTTAGTGTCTGAGCTGAAGCAAACAGCAATTTTTTCAGGCTTTGCCTCCCTGAATGAGCATGTTGAGCAACGGAGGATTGAGTTTAACCAGCAGGCAGAAAAAACGGACCGCCTATTGGAAAAAGTAGGAGAACAGGCAGCTGCTAGCCTAAAAGAGCTTGAATCTCATTACTATTCTTCTGTCATGAGGACAAACCAACCCGAAACATGAGGTCGGAAGGCATAGTTTTCGATGATCACTCAAAAAGCATATGCATTTTATTTAATCGAATGGCTACTCATCTTTGGATAATGCCTCTACTAGACACAAGCGTGATGTAATTTGGTACCACGGCATATTGTCTTATGGAACATAGATCTTCTTTCCTGGAGTTAGATCATATGGATCTCATGTCAGTACTCAATGGCTGTCTTTGCTCAAATTCTGCAGGTCCGTGTCCCACTCCTATGGCCTTTCATTCATCTGTTCTCCAATACCATTTTAGCACAAGCTTATTCATGCTGATTTCATCTTCCAGATGATGACCCGCAAACCTATGATGGTGTTTCCTTTTTTGGAAGAGAATGCTACCTGCTAGTGTTCCACATGTGCCATTGCGGCAAACATATGATATCCATGTAGTTCATCAGGTAGGCCCTAGCTCAAATGTCAGGCACACTCATCGGGTGATCCAGACATGTAAGTTGAATGTGGATTGATGGGTATCCTTTTCTAATAATTCATCTTTTGTTGAAAGTGTGGCCCACCTGTAGGGTGCGTCTGCCTGCCTTTTTGTTAGATCACATAAACTGTGGGCCCTGCCTTGTGAATTGACTAGATGCTGCACAACTGTGTGATGTGGGCACTTCCAAGTAGCATTCCTCTTTTGATTTGTATGGGATTTAGAAACCATACTATTTAGCCTGTTTCTACAGTTTATCATCTTAATGGCCTAGCTGAAATCCAATGTCTGAACATGATTTTAAGTATTGTCCAAAACTAGGATATATCGCCTTATACGTACCGGTATTGCCTATGAACGATACGGTTGTATTGGCCAGAAACAGCCTGATGCAGGGGCATTATGGGGCCGTATCAGTAATGAATGATACAACACCCGTTAAACCGATTTAACACCATGCTTCTGAATCTCCTTCCCTGGGTGTAACCGTTGTGAACAGAGAACATCTTTACAACAAAACTGCAGTAGCATTCACCGATCATGTGCCATACCCATCCACGAATACATGCATACAGTCTTACAGAACTCCAATTTAGTTCCCATTCGAGGGTACATTGCTGGTAACCTTACTTTTAATGCCTGCTTTGATTTCTGCCAAACTCCATGGACACTGTGGTCTCTTGTTCTTCACGCACAGTTTCCTTTATAATCATCATTGTTGCTGATCAAAATAAGCTTTACTGAGCACTCAGTCTACCATTAGTAGTCTTTCATTTTGAGATGTCATATCTAAAGGAGTCATTATCTTATTGGTTTCTTATCCTAACTCATCCATAACATGGGGGTAAAGACAAGGTGATCATGGTGAAACATGTCAAACAACAGTTCCACAATGTGCTTGTCTTGAACCCAGTTCATATCATTCTTGTGAATCCTTTTGACTATTTGGCATAGATTGCTCCCATATGATAGTTGTTGCATCTATGGAAATGGAAAAAGAGTTGTCTTAGTTGTACGTTGTATTTTCACATAGTTTACAGGATTGATCTACTTCACTATTACTTCCAAGTAATCTGCAAAATTCCATGAATTGAACTGAACATGGAAGATACCTGTCTCGAGCTCGCCGTTAATATTACTTAAGGAGATAAATGGACTAAACTAGTGGCCTCTCCATTAATAGTATAAATAATCACTTATAGTCAGTCTGTGAATTGCTAATGGCTTGTGAGATGGTAGGAAAATCATTGCTCTTCATTTCAGTTGTGTAGCTTGTGAGCTCTTTTTATTCTTTATATATTATTATCATTATTATTCTTTTGATGTCATCTATGTAACAGTGTCGTACTTGGTCTGAAATCTAGTATGAACCCTACCTTCAAAGTTTCTGACTTTTGCATCAGCCTGTAAATTTATGTTAGAAACGGTAGCCCATTGTTTGATCTTTGTGGGACCTTAGTTCTACTTGGAAGAAATCAAATACCACAAATTGCAAACAGAGTCACTAAGTGATAATATATCAAATAGCTTTAATTTCTATATGGGGCTATTGGATTGAATGCCGAGTTTGAGTTCTCAACATTACTGCATGGGCTTAACTTTTATACACAGTTACACACAATGGAATATTTATGGTAGAAACACATGCTGACTGGCTTCTGCTATTAAGATAGCTTAGCTAAGAAACTCGTCCACTTTCATGTTCATTTTCCTTGATAGGAATTTCATGCAGATGGGTGGGTTCACCTTGGCCAAAGCAAGCACCGACTGTGGCAAAGTCCATATCCCGTCACCGCAAATCAAACCAGATGCCACTGCAGGTGCAAATGCATCCGCCTTGGCCTTGTTTGTCTTCTGCCATACGAACAATATCAAGCTCCCCACACACATATCGATAGCAAAGTATGGTCCAATATAGAATGGAATTGCCATTGCCATCGGGAGTGGAATTAACCTCGCCATCTTTGCTGCCGCTGCCGGGATAGGGATACAAGTTGCCACCTTTTTCCCAACGACATCTCTCACTAAGTTGATGAGAATAGCGCCAGCAAAAAACACATAGCAGAGAGTGAGGCAGTTCTTTGGCAGGGATGAGAAACCCTCAACACCAAGTATTGCCATGTTACGGTAGATGATTGCATAAGGGGCGGGATATTCCGATCTAGGAGTGCCGATGCCATCAAAGGCTTTGTAAAATAGCCAGAAGACACAAGGAGCAATGACACAGCCCATTGCGGTCCCGATTACTTGGCTGACAAACATGGACCGAGGTGAAGCTAGTGTTAAGTAGCCCGTCTTGAAGTCCCCCATGAGATCTGCAGCTGTCTGGACAATACTTAACATGACACCGCATGCGGCAAGCCCTGCAAGCACCCCACCATGAGAAGCTCCAGCCCATGCGCCGATGGTGAATATGGCCAGCTTTCCATAGGTGGAAGCAAGGGACCAGTCAGTGAGTCCGGCACCATAGGCGTTACAGAAGGCTAGGACCGGAGCAAAGATGTAAACAACTAAGACGTAGTACCACTTGAGTTGGGGAAAGATGTGTGGTAAGGTGGCAATTGAGATAGCAGCAATAGCGATGTAGCACCCAACTGCTGCCGATGTTGGGATTTGGTCTTTTAGAAAGAGTTCAGTCCGGCGATGATCATCGTAGGATAGGGATGGGTTGGTGGGAGAGAGTTGGTTGACCATGGGGATTATGTTAGTGTCTTTCTCATGCAGTTTTTGAAGAAAGGAGGAGGTTGTTATGCTCATGACCTTGAAGAAGTTGTAGAGGCCATCGCCTAGGATCATGGCAATGGCGATGAAGACCTGCAAATAACATAATAAAGGGGGTTACAAATGAAAGAAGAGCTGTAAGTTAGTGAAAATGTGCTCTGGCACTTGATGCCAACAAGGACATTTTTGCTTATTTTTTTTATCCGAATATTCATCACTTACGATGACTTGTTGGAGCCCAATCTACATTCTTAGTAGATGAGAAATGGTGAAGAAATGTATAGTGCAAGACACATGTATTGTTATATATGTTATGCCCTCATATTCAACATGGACCTATGGACTATTGTGCAAATAGTCCATTTAGTTGTTCCAAGACCATTGATAGGGCATGGAGAAAATTGCACTCTTTAGATGATGTACATGGTCTAATGACTTATTTTGGTTTTTCTTATTGCATGTGTACCAGGGTTACCTAGATCATGGGCTGCTACTGGACATGATGTGGGATGGGAACCCAATACACAACTTCCTTCAATTCTTGGTACATTGTGGGGAGGATCATGTGGGTCAATGCAATACATGTTCTAAGTGTGTGCCATGTAGTTAAATCATCGTCTTTTCGTCATCTAAGCCTTATCGCCGATGGTGAAAATTTCACTAAAATAAAAATCAATTAATTTTTTCAACAATTTGTTAAAATTTTCTATTTTTCAATAAAAAATAGTTAATCTTTCAGCGATTTTAGTAAAACGATAGAAGTAACGGTATTAAATTATTACAGTTTCTTTATAAAATTCAATTACCCCTCAAACTGTATTGAATTAGTTCTATTGCTCTTTCTTTATCTTTATAGTTAATCTTTGCCCTATTTTCCCTATTATTTTAGGTTGTGTTTGGTTTCACCGGATATCATAAAGTTTCATTATTAGTTAGTTCAATGCAAAGCACAACCTTAATTAAAAATCTAGAAGTAGCATGCAATTTGTGTTACACGCTAGATAACTTACACCTTATGCTTCAGAGGAGTGAATGCTATGTTATACGCTATTTGCTATTTAAAACATTGATATTATTATTGCAATTTAGGGAGTGTTTGGATTGGGAGAAAGTAGAGGAAAGAAAGTGTAATGTTTGACTTGCAAGGGTTCCTGATGCGAATGGTGTGTTTGCTATTCACCCGTCATGGTTTGGGCGAATAGCTTTGGCTGTGGGTTTATACCCCATAGACACGAGTTTGATTCCCCTCTCTGTGGATAACCTGAAGCACGTGGTTGGTGGGTGATTGCATGCATCTACAAGGAATAGTCTTGCCTCAAAAGGGGTAGGGACACGTTGTCATAAAAAGTTTTTTAAAAAAAAAAAAAAAAGAAAGAAAAAAAAAAAAGAAAAGAAAAGAAGAAAGTGTAATGTTTGACTTGCAAGGGTTCCATGGCACATTGAACCATGTTCCATTTTCGAGAATCTTGTTTGGATAGTAAGTGGAAATCTCATTTTTGTGAGACAATGCTCACCTTGTAGCTTGTGCTAAGGAAATGGACATGGAGAGGTGTAACCAATGTTGTCAAATCGCATATGCGATTGCATGCGATCGCATAATCGCATATGCCATGACATATTTTTTTTCCAAAAAAAAAAATCTAAAAATTCTTTAAAAAAAAAAAAAAAAAAAGTGGAGGGAAAAACTCGTCTAATTAGTACACATGATTGGATTGGGTTATTTTACTTATTTCATTATAGTTTGAGTGTTTCATTAAGTGATATATTTAATTACTTATATTATATTATATAAATTTTAACAAAACAATCAACAAGCTACATTAAAAGATAACTAATTATTATAAACTTCGAACAAAGAAATTTTAATGATAAATGGATATCTTGAAACAATTTACAAGTTATAACTTACAACTTAATTTACAAAAAGTAAGCACAACTTATAAAATTCAAAAAATAAACATAATTGAAATAATTGTAGAGAGATCAGAGTAAGAAAGAAAGAGGTGTAAGAGAGAGAGTAAGAGATTTAGAGCTTTCAAGTAAAGAATACTGAAAATGAAGGGGATATGAGTGCCTAATTATAGGCAAAAGTTCTCCAATTTGAAAAAATAAAAAATAAAAATAAAAATCTTTCGCTCTTGGCTATTGGGAAATATGCGATAACATATGCAGTATGCGATCGCATATAAAAGTATGACATGGCATACTTGACGCAGGGATGAACGTGATGAGGATAACTACTCCGAATCCACGAAGCTTCTCTGGACTCCTCACAGAGACTTCTCGAATCCACGAGGAAAGAAAGCAGAAAATAGAAATAAATTCTAAGAAATTCGAAATTGATTAATTGATGACTAAAAATGAGTTCACAACCCTTTAAATAGGGGTACCAAGCAATGGGAAAGAAATCAGAATCAAACTACAACTAAAACTCCTAGAAATCGCGACTTACTATAAATAGTAAACTTACTATTTATAGACGGTCGTGATGTCTACTAGTGTGCAAGGTTTTTGGCCAAAAATAGTAAGTGTCCTATTTGGCTTCACCAAACCGTTCTCCTAATTATTCTAAGCTCTTTTCACATTGGGCGCAACTCCTAAAGCCCGACGGATGAAGAGTTATAATCAAACTAAAACTTACTATTTATAGTAAAAATGAAATCAAAACAGGAAAACGACCGTCGATCCAGGGGTTTTTCGCAATTCCAGGCATTGCAACCCTGCATAGCAGAGTTGGTTGGCTAAACTAGCTCGTTCTACCCCAAAATCATATATTTTACGTCAAGTAACTCATTCCGGATTGCGAGATATGCCCGATCTAAGGTTCGACGGTCCGGATCACTTCTGTCGTCGAGCGGGCCTTTTTTGATCCATCTTGGCGATGAAACTGTCTGCGACCCGCTCTACATCAATACTTACCAGGATCGCATATGCCATCATGGCATATGCGATTTGATCAACAGTATGCGCATATGCGATCGCATTTGACAACAATGGGTGTAACAATACACTTCTACTTTTGCTCGCATATGCGCATATGTGATCGCATTTGACAACAATGGGTGTAACAATACACTTCTACTTTTGCTAACATAATTGGAAAAGTTGTTTCTATTGCCTTCTTCTTCTTCTGTTAATAAAATCATAAATGTTATTATTATAGACCTGGAGTGCATGGTGTCATTTATAAGCATGCTATTGAATAAATAAATAAAATATAAATCTGTTGACTGTAAATATAAATTTGCACTACAACTCAATCAACAATAAGAGTATAGAATCATAGTTTCAGGATGCTAGAAATACCAACCCAATTGCAAATAACCCATAAGCCGGATCACAGGATTCGATACAAATCATAGGGGGTGTTGATGATTTAGTTAATATTGATGTGTGCTGCAGTGCACATTGTTCTAATTGCCTGTTTGCTGTTTGAAAGCTGTCAGATTGTATACATGGGTTGTGAAACTGGTCTTTTGCTGTTCAGACTATCCAATGGGGGAACTAATGGATGGATGGTTCAGATGACCATCCACCAGGAAACACAGGTTGCCTTGGGAGTTTTTTTTTAGCGTCCAAATAGTTAATTGAGGATGCAAAGGACTTACATAAGTTCCATCTACTTGAATGGAATGAGGTATGCTTACCTATAGCAGAAAGAGGTGTGGGTCTCAGAGATCTCGATTATATGAACGTGGCGCTGCTTGGCAAACGGCAATGGAGGTTCAGGGTCCAAGAAGGGAAATTTGGAGAGAATTTATAGCTAACAAGTACGGGGTGGAAGAAAGAGGATGGGAGATCAAGAATTCATCTCTGTATCGGTCTTCGGCCATTTGGAAAGTTATTCATTCCGTGTCTCCCTCAGTCATATCCACATCATCCTTCTCTCTTGGGAATGACGCTCATTAGATTTTGGGAGGATTTGTGGTGTGGCCCGAGACCGTTAGACGAGGACTTCCTGTCGCTTGCATCTCTCTCTGGAGAAGAATATCACAGTCATCGTTGTTTTTCTTGAGAAGGGACGGGAGTTTGGTGCCCTCCTTGTAGAAGGGGCCTATCGGACATGGAGTGTGAAGATTACATCAGATTATTACTTCGTCTTCCTCATTTCTATCCCTGTCCAGATTTGAGAGATTCAATGGTATGTTCAGCTTCGCCCTCTGGGTCTTTTTTGGTAAGATCTTTTTATAACATGATCCAGCTTCATGGTGCCTCCTCTGAAATCTCCTCTCCCTTTGCATTTGGTCCTATGGGGCACCCCCAAGGTCTTCTTTCATCTGGCTCGCGGGCAGGAAGTGGATTCTAACCATAGACAACCTTCAAAAAAGGAGTATGGTTCTTCCAAACATCTGTCTTCTATGCATGAGTAGCGGAATCAGTAGACCATCTTCTGTTACACTGTCCCGTTGCATATCAGCTGTGGATCCACATCGTCAACCTCTTCAAGGTGAATTGGATCATGCCACAATCAGTTTTGCAGATGCTTTGGGCTTGGATCAACCTCCTCACGATTTGTTTTGCGGTTACTTCTTTTGTCTGTGGAACCTTTGGAAGGAATGTAATGCTCAGTGTTTCGACAACAAGCATACATCATTGGAGCAAATCGTGAGGAGGGTGAAAAGGGATGTAGTTGAATGGGCTACTGGGCGCTTTCAAGTATAATTGAATGTAGTCTGTTCTCTGTTGGAATTGTGAAGCCTCCCTATAGTCGTATTTTTTTTTCTTGGCTTCTTGGCTTCTTGCCAAGCTGATTTTAATGATATTTATTCATAACCCTTAAAAGGAAAAGTTAATTGAGGGTGTCTTTTGTCATTTTTCTGAAATAATAGGGATGGTTTGGAAAATTTTGCCTGATTTTCTTTGAGAGCAGATATTTTCATAAACAAGGGAATTTTGATAATTTAAATTACCTTGTAGCCTTGAAGGCCGTGAAGGCTGCTGTGCTCGAGTTTCGCACTGTACCAATCACCCTTTTTAGTGCCTATGAGGGGCCACAAAATTCCCCATGACAGAATAGAGCCAACCAGCAAAGAGATGTTAACAATGTAAGGGCAGATCATCCCAACGCCAACATAGGAAGCCGAGAAGTCGAAGTAGAATCTGTTCCAAGGAATAAAAAGCCCGATACATGAATTAGAGCTGGAAATAATTTGTGATAGTCAAACTAATGTGAGATGATCTGATGCAAAATATTCATAACAAAGAGACTCTATGACAGATGATGAAAGCCCCATTATAATTGATGTTGATACCAATTCCTTTACCTGAGTCAGATTTGACTTCATGCTTCAGGTCCTTGTCATTTTAATACACATGATGGGGTATAATAGGCCCCACATCCACCATTGATAGATGTGGACTTTGCCATATTAATCAGAGGGTTCAGATGTGCTTTGTTGTTAGTCACCAACCAGGTGTCGTTATTTGTTAGGGTTCTCATGATTGTGGTGTGTGACATTCGACTTTCAGGAAATAAGGTTTCTCTGACATTTAAAGAAATTCTAAAATGGAAAGGAGGTTATATCTGCCTGTTTTTGTAGGCTTCAAGACCGAATGTAGGGAAAGATGCAAATCCACAGGAATCTTCTGCCCTGAAAAACCACTGAAAAAAACCCCACATGAAGCTAAAGGACAAGAACTTGCCAAGTGCTTTCACCTGTTTCCTGTTGGAATGAAAAAAAAAAAAGAGAAGATATTTCAATGGTTTGTTCAATTGAATACAGGTAAAATTCAGTGTAGAATTTCAGCAAAGCCTTACTTTGCTAGCTTGGCTCCCTGAGGGGTGTGGAAGCTATTGATCAGGTTTGCAGTCGCAGTTCCACTGGGGTATATCAGCTTGTAGTCGATGATCATGATCTGAAACAAAAAGTCTCGTTTAAATATGAATTTACAAGAATTCTCAAGATCAATAAAGTATTGGAAGGCATTTATCTCTCAGATGGTCGCTTTATTTGGATTAAAATTTCCTTTTTGATGAAATTAAAGCATTCTCTTTCTTACAGAATTTCCCTTTTATGAATAATTTTGTATTGACTATGTTCTCTGTTCCTTTTACAATGTTGCGTGATTGGTTTTGCCAAGTTAACCTGTGAGAGTTATTGGAGGCGTTTTTAGTTTTTATTTTTATTTTGAGAGTTTGGGTTTTGTATGATGATCTATCTAAGTGCGTCTCCTGTTCGTTAGATGAGCTAGTAGAGACAGTGTAGTGTGTGTGAGTGATCCAGGGTTCAATCCCTGGTAGTGTAATAATAATAATAATAATAAGAACTAAGTGGGTCAAATAACTTGGACAGTTTGATAATTAGGGCATGCTAGTACCATCACAATCTGCGAGAGTATCAAACCACTCCACAACCAGAACTTTTACGACTGCTTCTCCCCCTTTCCCATGTCTTGGAAACCACTTCCTCTCTCACCACTAGCATTGCATGTGCCATATCTACCAGTTGAAGAGTTGAATTCATGGCCTATATAAAAGAAAGTACTAGATCTTTCTTAAGTTGTCATATTTTGGAACTTCTCTAAATATACAAGACTCGTTGTAAGGGAAGTGGCTCCATTAATAAATTGTGCATCTGTTTGTCTTCAACGGTTCTTTGGAGGTACTCCGAGTTTCTATTTACAAATGATTATCCAGAATGAGGTTTGCTCGAATGCATCCCAATGTATTGCAATATGATACATTAGGACTTTAAACTTTGAATATGGATTGTCTTCCAGTGATCTAAACCATTTATACAATTAGTCTCACCTTTTATGGTGGATAGGCAACAAATAAAATTTCTCAAATTGGATTATTTCAAACCTTTTGAAATGCGGCTCTTTTGCTTTGCTTTGAAAATGGATGGTTACCATAACTTTTGTATAATCAAAGGTTAAAAACATTCAATCTAAGAGATTTTTTGGGCATTCCCCATCCAAGATAATCCCAATCATATAAACAGTATGGATCATTGAAAACTACCAAATTCCAATGGCTAAAGTCCCATAGTATCATCTTTCAAAAAACCGGGAGGTATTTTAGCAAACCTCATCCAGAACTTGTCTAGATTATTTACTGTCTAGATCACAGAATCCAAAGTAGGGCAAAACTGAGGCGACTCAGTTTTAGTGGAGAATGAAATGAGTCTTGTCCCATGCATGTACATTATCTGAACAAGTCATAGTGATTCTGCCGCCTAAGTCCATATGATTTGTACTGGTTTCAGACCCACTTGATTCTCACTCCAAAACCGAGTATTGGTTCCTTGGTCTAGATACATCATCTTATTATGTATGCCATCTATCCATACATGTTGTTGAAGTTCAGATGGGAAATTCTCACGAACTACCTTTCTAAGGGGCACCACAGAGAAGAGCCCGAGAAAACTAACGACAAAGAGAAACCCGATCATCCATCCTAGTGCAGGGTTCTTGATATTCTCTCGACCATTCTGTTCTGTTGACTGTTTTGCAATTGTGTCACTCATCCCGAGAAGGTAACTCCCAAAGCCTCCTGTTGGTACAAATCGAGCATATTATAATAATAATGTTAAAAAAATTGAAGGCAAAGCTATAGTTGCAAAAGGATGGATTCTGTACTAACGTAGACACATATAGTTCAAACATAAAGATTTGATGTGAGCAAAATGCAACACACCCTCACACCATAGTTCTAAAACTCAGTGGATCAACTCGAAACTCAGCTGAGTCGACTTGGCCAGATTTCGAGCTGAGTATCCAGGAAACCCGCTGACTAGCATGACTTGGTAGAGTCTCGACTGGACTTATCAAGTCAGCTTGCCGACTCGATGCAACTTGGTGTGATCGAGTTCGAATCCTCAACCTCAACTGTAAGTAACATGGCTTTAAACCATTTTGTTTGGCCAATTTAGATGCTTATATCGAACTCCTGTTGTAAAATATAAAGAAAAACAATCTCTTGCACTCTTCAAAGAAAATGAATCGAGTCTGTTCTAAATGCTCGTTGTTACCTTAAATATTACTTATTATTTGATTTATTAAATATCAAGTCAAGTCAATAAAGACTGTGTTGAGTCTTTCAGTTTACCTGACGTGTTTGGATATCAAGTTGAGTCGTGTTTTCGAGTTTTTTTAACTATGCCTCATGGCAGTAGATCGACCTTCTGTTTTTTGTTTTTTTTTTTTTTCCCCTATATGAGTTAATTCGGATGAACTTAAAATTCTGCTATCCAGAAATGAATGGTCTCACAAGCTTCTTGTATCTGAATTCTACTGATGAGATTCACTCACTGTGGAAGTTTCGTCAGGGCTTGCATGTGAAATACCAGAAAAGATTGTAACATACCACTGAAGGCGATGCCGGAGCTGGCGACAACGCACGTCTGTATAACTGTATTCTCCTGCCTTGTAAACGGCTGCTTCAACAGATGCGATTTCTCTAGAAGCTTGGTCCAGATCTTTACGAAGAAAAAACCCAACAAACCAGCAGATACGTTTAGAGAAGGCACAATCCCGGTCGTCAGGTTGAACTTCATGACGATTATGCTAAACATGATACCCAACATGAAGCTCACAACAAAAGCTCTAAACGTCAGCTGCTCTCTCCATCCAGGGGCTTTGGTGCACTCGAAGATTTGCTCTGTTGATAGAATATCTTCTTCTCTCTTGGCGTTCTTGTTCTCTACATCGGAGGGCTTGCCGTTTGTCGAATGCGAATGGTTGCTGTGGTCCATTCCGGCATCTTCCATGGTGAAAATGGGATAGTTGTGGTTCAGTTTGGAGTGTGAATTTCTTTATCATTTATAAGGTTTTGCTGATATTTTTGGGGTAGTTGGTCAATTATTATTGATCACATGCACGGCCCCATTAAAAGGTGCCGACCTGTCACACATTGGACGGTTGAGCTGTGCAGATGGCAGCCCCCTGTGAAGATCACAGATTGCGAAATTGAGGCTGATCCATGGATCAGGTGGGCCACGATATGGAAAAAGCAGTGAACAGCCTCCGTATGGAATACACGTGCACCCCACCTGATGGACATGCCTGATTTTTTAACGTTGGTGATGATCATGGTGTGGCCTGCCTTTTGCACGGCTCAGATGTCTAATGCACCTGACTGGTTGGCATGGTTTGTGGGACTCCATATAAATGTGAATAATTCCTCAGCAATAACCAATGGTGCAGATTTAATGGTGGTTGATGTCACTATAGGAATTGTTAGTGGAAATAGTGATGTCAGTTGTTGTGAGCCTAGCTTGTGCTGACTATATAGCCTCATGGGCTGAGCCCTGGTCGAGTTTTAGGACCCAAATTCTAGTAGACTGTGTGGGGGTGTGCATGGATTTGACTGTAGTGTATGACATCCAATCTGTCCGTAAAGGTCTTCCCACCATGAAAGTTGAATGCTGCCGGAAGTTTAGTGGATCTAACATGATAACATCATGTGGGCTATCATGTGAATTTAAAGTTTTTTGGGCTGTTGTTAATTGTTATTGTTTCTTATGGCGTGGCCCCATTCATAATTGGATAGGCTTGATTTTTCAGAGAATTCCATGATCAAGGTACAGCTCACTTAGTGCACGGGTTAGATGGAATACACAACACGGTAGGCCCACGCAAACACGAGAGTAAGTAGGTGAACGAGTTTTATTCTCCGATGGATCATTTCTTAAAAAGAAGGGCTTATTGAATTAAATTTTAGGGGGAATTCCTTTTCTTTTCCTACTTTATGAGTATATATTATGGGAAACAAACACTAGTTAGGAAGCGCTTAAAGGGACTGGGATGGTGTGTTACCCCTCACCAGGATCTCGATAGACAGTCCTGGCAGGGTTCTGTGAAGCCCACCGTGATGTGTTTTATTTTATCCACACCATCCATCCATTTTCGCATATCATTTTAGGGCATAAGCCCAAAAAAGGGGTAGATGGAAGGCTCAAGTGGACCACACCATACAAACCAGTGGTGATAATGACGTCTACCTTTGAAACCTTCATAAGGCCGACTGATTTTTATTTGCCATCCAATTTGTTCATGAGGTCACATAGATCTCCATGAAGGTAAAATGTAAATATTAAGTTGATCCAAAACTTCCGTGGCCGCCATTAGTTTTCAATGGTAGGTGTCCTCATGCTCTAAAATGATATGGAAAAAATATAAAAAATAAAAAATGAATGAATGTAGTAGATAAAACATATACATCATGGTGGGCTCAGCAGCCCCTGCCAGGACCGTCTGTCTCTAGCTAGGTCCCGGTGGGGGGTTAGTACTCAAACCGCCTCAGCATTTTAAGGGAAGAGGGGAAGCGGATTGGGGAAAGAAATATCTGTCGTTGAAACCTTCCTGGGCTCCACTTGAGGTTTATATGCCATTCAAACCATTTATAAGGTCATTATCACTTGCATGAAGTGAAAATACAAAAATTTAGCCTGACACTGAGCTTTTATGACCACAAAAATGTTTCAACGGTTCTCACTGAATCCCCACTGTTTCCTTTCGTTTGGCCCACTTGACTTTTAGATCCACCTCATTTTTGGTCGAATGTCCTGAAATGAGCTCTCAAAACAGATATAGGGTAGATTTCCTACAAACATGGCTATGGGCCCACCCGGTATCGTTTGTGCAGGAACTTCCTGTGAAAGGCTTTCGCATGAAATCTACGTCAGCGCTTCGAGCTCCAGTTTGTACCAACGGTTCAAAGGAGATCAAAGTTACATGAGCCCTACAATGATGTATTTATTATATCCAAACTGCTTATCTATTTGGTGAGATCATTTTCGAGCATGAGCCCAAAAATAAGTTATATCCACGGCTCAAGTGGACCACATGACAAATAGCAGCAGAGATAATGATTCTCATCGTTAAAACATTCATAGGACCACCATAACATCTATTTTCCATCCAATCTGTTTATAAGGTCACACAGGTCCATGGATGAAGAGGAAAAACAAATATGGAAAGTTCTGTAAAACCAAAGGGTTTCAATGGTGCATGCAATCCCCAGTGCTTTTTGCCGTGTGGTCCAATTGATCTTTATATCTATCTTATTTTTCTTCTCAAGTGTTACAATAAGCTCGCCAAATAGATGAACGGTTTGGATGTAACTCATATCTCACGAGAGGACCCACCGAACTTGGTGACGTCAACACACCAGCCAGGTCCATGGTGTGTGGTACACCAGCCAATCCACTTTCATAATTACCGTCCATTTGTACGCCGGAGACTTCCGAGTCTTTGACTATTCAAAGTAAACCAGATTCGTCCATTTTGTGGGTGATGGTCCAATGGTCCCAACCGCCTGCTCATTCGATGAGATTATAAGATTTAGCCAACTTTCTAAGAGATTGTCTTGCTCGGTTGTATGACGCGTTTAGTAGCCACTGGAATCCTACTCGCCCTAGGCATGCGTGTACAAAATCTGTGACGTGGGGCCACTGTGGTGTCTTATGCCATCCAAACCTTTCAAAAGGTACACCCTACATAACGAAAGGATGCAAAAAAAAAATATTGTGCCAATCCAAACTCAGCTGGGCCCACCACTGGATTTGGATGGCCCGGGCACATTTTTACATTATTTCATATTGTGTGGTCCACCTGAGTTATGGATCAGCCTTATGTTTGGCGCATCTTATATTTTTGGTGGGTACACATGACACAGTCTAGATGCTGCACACACCACATTAGGCCTGCAAACACCTCAGTTTTATGACTTCGTAAAGTGACAATTGGACTCTATTCAACCATTCTAAGAAACTTGAAATGTTAGAATGGTTACGTGTTGTAGATGGACCATTCTCAAAATCATTTTTAATCTGTTGGATGTATTTCTTTACCTTTTTTTAAATGGCCACTAAATCTGAAGTTTTAAGATGAACCGTGGTCACCCTCTAATTAAAATAGATGATGAAAAAAATTCAGTACAAGGATGAGTTTGGACACCCCCAAAATGGGTGTTTGATGCCGTTTTGAGCTACAATTCTTTTTCATGTTGTGTGTTTAGACATAACCTAATTAATCTTCCACTTACTAAAAAAAGCACAAAAGGCTCGCTCACTAAAAAGCATTTGGACTATCTTTTTGAAAAATTACAGATGAAGTTGATATTCACTGGTTTTTGGGCAGAAAAACTTATTTTTGCGTAAGTTGTGAAGAAATAGGCTCTGAGTCCAATGAACGTGGGGCTATCAATTAGTAGATTAGTCATGTCCAATCAATGAGGTCCGCCATAGTCAAGCGGTAGACTAGACTAGGGTGAGCCATTGTCATCCACAATCAAGCACCGGACTTCAAACGATTCTCATTCACACGTAGAGTCCTGAAGCCCATACCAAAACCTCAATGGATATGGAGTTGCAATGTGATGCTGATGTGATGGCTCCTTCCACCGTCCACCTTTATGGATGTCCAGATACATGATATTCATTTGATGTAATGTTATGTGACGGAAAGACAATAAAACATAAGATTTCAAAAATGAAAGCCTGCAGTTTTGGTTGAGGGATTTTATTTTTGGAAGATCGAAAGTGGTGAGTGATGGGTTTTTTTGACCCGTTGTCCTTTCGCAACTGGGATGCGCAAAGTCCTTTCGCAACTGGGATGCGCAAGTCCTTTCGCAACTAGGATGCGGAAAAGAGGTTCCTAAAACTATAAAAAGGGGTCTCTAGGATTTTTCTACATATATTGTGTTGATGAGAAAAATACAAGAGGGCTATCAAAAGAGAGAGAGGGAGAAAGAGAGAGAGGAAGCTTATAGAAGGGAGGTTCTGCTCGGGGAGGTTTTTCTACTTTGCAAATTATATCTCAGCGCTTCTATGTCCTCATAATCAGTTAGATCTCTTCGTTTTCTCTATTTCTCTTATTGTTCATCCACTCCTGCGTGAGTGAAGAAGGTTGTAAACGTTTTACTTCATAGTGGATTGTTGATCTGGACGAGGTCCCGTGGTTTTTACCTCTTTGAGGGTTTTCCATGTAAAAATCTCTTGTGTGGTGTGTGATTGATGCATTGATTATTTTCATTGCTTTATTATCCATAATTCTGGTTTGTTTTGGAGGGCTAGATCCTAAGGTTTTGTGCAAGGCCCTCAACAAAGTGGTATCAGAGCTAAGTTCATTGAACGGGTAGGATCGGTTTTAAATTATGGAAGGTGGCTCAAGGATGATCAGCCTCAATGGTTCTAACTGGACCATATGGAAGGCTAAGATGGAGGACTTGCTTTATTGCAAGAACCTATATTCTCCAATCTCAGGCATATCAGCAAAATCCAAGGATATGACTGATGATGATTGGAAGAAGTTGAACCGAAAGGCGGTTGGGTTTATTAGACAATGGTTGGATGATTCTGTGTTCCACCATGTGTCTACGGAAACCTCAGCCAAAAGCCTATGGCTAAAATTACAAGGGCTGTATGAGAGGAAGACAGCCGGTAATAAGATATTTCTGATAAGGCGACTTGTAAATCTTAAGTTCAAGGATGGTGGTTCTGTGGCCGAGCATATGAATGAGGTCAGTAATATAGTAAACCAACTCACCTCTATGAAGATGGTCCTGGATGATGAATTGCAGGCTTTACTATTGCTTAGTTCATTGCCTGATAGTTGGGAGACATTGGTGGTGTCTCTAAGTAACTCCGCGCCAGACGGAAAGATATCCATGGAACAGGTAACCAGTTGTCTCTTCAATGAGGAGACAAGGAGGAAGTCTCAGGGGTCTACTCAGCAAGAGGCTCTTGTGACGCAGGAACGGGGGAGAGGAAAGAACAGGAAGGGCGGGAAGGCCCGAGATAAATCAAGAGGCAAGTCGAGTAACAGAAAAGAGGTTGAATGTTGGAATTGTGGCAAGAAGGGCCACTACAAGCATGAATGTCGTGGTAAGAAAAACGACAAGAAAGGAAAAGGGAAGGAAGAAGAATCTGATTCCACTGCGGTCGCTTCAGATGGCAACATGGTAGTTATTCTTTCTACATATCACGATGTATGTCTCACGGCTACGAGTCAGGGCACCGACTGGGTGATAGACTCGGGAGCTTCTTTTCATGCGACTCCACACAGAGACTCCTTCACAAGCTACAAGTCAGGTGACTATGGGACTGTGAAGATGGGAAATTCTGGCGTATCAAAGATCGTGGGAGTCGGTGATATTTGTGTGAAAACTGATGTGGGCTGCACATTGGTTCTCAAGAACGTGAGGCATATCCCAGACCTTCGCCTCAACTTGATGTCGACGGGAAGGTTGGATGATGATGGCTATGAAAGCCGGTTTGCTGGTGGGCGATGGAAGCTCATCAAGGGTTCATTGATTGTGACTAGAGGAAAGAAGTGTTGTACCCTGTACAAGGCAAGTGTCAGTATGTGCAAGGGTGGGTTGAACGCAGCGGAAGATTCGGCTATTGACATGTGGCACAGGCGTCTAGGCCACATGAGTGAAAAAGGGCTTCAGCTACTAGCGAGGAAGCAACTCTTTCCGCACGTGATGGTATGCCTCTCAAAACCTGTCTTGATTGTTTATCGGAAACAAAGATAGAGTTTCATTTATTAAAGCGCTTCTCATGTTAATAAAGTGCATGCATTAGATTTGGTTTATTCTGATGTTTGTGGTCCTATGAGGACAAAAACCTTGGGTGGGGCATTGTATTTTGTTACTTTTATAGATGATGCATCTAGGAGGGTTTGGGTTTATGCTTTGAAATCCAAGGACGAGGTCTTTGGTGTGTTTAAGTTGTTTCATGCTATGGTTGTGAGAGAGACAAGTAGACCATTGAAGTGCATCCGCACTGACAATGGTGGTGAATACATTGGCGACTTTCACGAGTATTGCAAGTCCCTGGGTATACGGCATGAACAGACGGTTCCCAAGACCCCCCAGCATAATGGTGTAGCTGAGCGAATGAATCGCACCATTGTTGAGAGAATCAGATGCATGTTATCCCATGCGAAGTTGCCCAAGACGTTCTGGGGAGAAGCAATGCGCACAGCGGTGTATTTGATAAACAGGTCTCCATCAGCCCCGTTGAATGGAGAAGTACCTGAGAAGGTGTGGACTGGACAGATCCATCGTACAGTCATCTCAGGGTGTTTGGATGCAGGGCATCCGTTCACGTACCAAAGGACGAGAGGTCCAAGCTCGATATGAAGATCAGGCAGTGTGTGTTCTTAGGGTACGGTGATGAAAAATTCGGTTACAGGTTATGGGATCCGACCGAGAAGAAGCTCGTCAGGAGCAGAGATGTGGTTTTCTTTGAAGATCAGTGTATCGAAGACATTGGTAAGCCAGAGAAGAACCAGCCTAGTTCAGGTGAGCTAGAGGACATGGATCCGATTACTCCTCCCGTGGTGCCTGATGACAGAAGAGTACAGCAAGGTGCAAAGGACGAGAGAGTTCCTTTAGAAGATGGACCAGGGGAGCAGCCCCCACTTGATCCACCTGTTGAGCCACAGGTGAGGAGGTCATCTAGGGACAGACAGCCGTCCAAGAGGTACTCTCCACATGAGTACATTATGCTAACTGATGGGGGAGAGCCAGAAGATTATTCTGAGGCCCTAGCCGACGAGCATAAGGGGGAGTGGTTGAAAGCTATGCAAGAGGAGATAGAATCCTTGCATAAGAACCACACCTATGATATGGTGAAATTGCCTAAGGGCAAGAAAGCTTTGAGCAACAAGTGGGTGTTCAGAAAGAAGGTTGAGCAGAAGAATTCACAGACGAGGTTTAAGGCCAGACTTGTGGTGAAAGGGTTTGGTCAGAGGAAAGGCATAGACTTCGAGGAGATATTCTCACCAGTGGTGAAGATGACATCCATACGGGTGTTGCTTGGGTTGGCGGCTAGCATGGATCTGGAGATAGAGCAGTTAGATGTTAAAACTGCCTTTCTCCATGGTGACCTGGAAGAAGAGATCTACATGCATCAACCAGAGGGATTCGAAGTCAAAGGTAAGGAGCATATAGTGTGTAGGCTGAGGAAGAGCTTGTATGGGCTGAAACAAGCTCCACGGCAATGGTACAAGAAGTTTGACTCGTTTATGTTGAAACATGGGTATGACAGAACGGAGTCGGACCACTGTGTGTTCACGCGCAAGTTCTCAGATGGTGATTTCTTAGTTCTGCTATTATACGTTGATGACATGCTCATCATGGGAAAAGACATCAAGAAGATCGACAGGCTGAAACAGGAGTTGGGCAAGTCTTTTGCGATGAAAGACTTGGGCCCGGCTAGACAGATCCTAGGAATGGAGATAACCCGTGACAGAAGCAGCAGGAAGCTCTGGCTGTCACAAGAGCGGTATATTGAGAAAGTCCTAGAGCGGTTCAATATGAATGCAGCGAAGCCGGTCAGTACTCCACTAGATGGTCACTTCAGATTGAGCGACAGGCAGTGTCCCAAGACGAAGGCAGAAGTGGAAGAGATGCAGAAGATACCCTACGCGTCAGCGGTAGGAAGTTTGATGTATGCTATGGTGTGTACACGCCCAGACATAGCATATGCGGTTGGTGTTGTCAGCCGGTATCTTGCCAATCCTGGCAAAGAGCATTGGGCAGCGGTGAAATGGATACTACGGTATCTAAGAGGCTCATCCAGGTTGAGCCTATGCTATGGTGACGGTAAACCTGTGTTAGAGGGCTACACAGATGCAGATATGGCAGGTGACATAGACTCCAGGAAGTCTACATCGGGGTTCATGTTCACATTTACAGGGGGAGCGGTTTCTTGGCAGAGCAAGTTACAGAAGGTCGTAGCATTGTCAACTACGTGAGTTTTTCTAGAGTACAAGCACGGTCAGAGGCATGTAAAGAGATGCTTTGGATGAAAAGGTTCATACAGGAACTTAGCCTAAAGTAGGAGGAGCACGTGGTCTATTGCGATAGTCAGAGTGCTATACACTTGAGCAAGAATCCAAGTCAACATTCCAAGTCGAAGCACATAGAGATTCGGTATCACTGGATCAGGGATACTTTGGAACAGAAGGTGTTACAGCTTGAGAAGGTCCACACGGACGATAATGGGTCAGATATGATGACCAAGGCCTTGCTTAAGGGCAAGTTTGAGGTTTGTAGAAACCTGGCTGGCTTAAAGAAGGTGAATCCCTCCTGGGTAAAAAAGGGAGAGATTTGATGGGTTTTTTTTGACCCATTGTCCTTTCGCAACTGGGATGCGCAAAGTCCTTTCGCAACTAGGATGCGCAAGTCCTTTCGCAACTAGGATGCGGAAAAGAGTTTCCTAAAACTATAAAAAGGGGTCTCTAGGATTTTTCTACATATATTGTGTTGATGAGAAAAATACAAGAGGGCTATCAAAGGTGAGAGAGAGGGAGAAAGAGAGAGAGGAAGCTTATAGAAGGGAGGTTCTGCTCGGGGAGGTTTTTCTACTTTGCAAATTATATCTCAGCGCTTCTATGTCCTCATAATCGGTTAGATCTCTTCGTTTTCTCTATTTCTCTTATTGTTCATCCACTCCTGCGTGAGTGAAGAAGGTTGTAAACGTTCTACTTCATAGTGGATTGTTGATCTGGACGAGGTCCCGTGGTTTTTACCTCTTTGAGGGTTTTCCACGTAAAAATCTCTTGTGTGGTGTGTGATTGATGCATTGATTATTTTCATTGCTTTATTATCCATAATTCTGATTTGTTCTGGAGGGCTAGATCCTAAGGTTTTGTGCAAGGCCCCCAACAGTGAGGAAATGAGGGAATGCAAGAGAGAGATGGCAAAGACTCAAAAATCCAGATGGAAGTGGTATTAGAATGTAGGTGGTCGCTCATTTTGAGCAAATTAGATGGGTATATATACCCTGGTCTCTGTACCGAGTCGAGTCCAAGTCGAGTCGATTTTGAGTACTATTCGAGTTGAGCCGAGTCGAGCAGTGTCTAGCTGATGCACCGCTCGAACTCGTTTCAAGCTCTAAAAAGCAGCTCATGCTCGGCTTGAACTCATTTTGAGTTGAGTCGAGTCGAGCTTTTTTGAGTCGAGTTGAGTCGAGCGAGTTACCGAGCTAACTTTACTCGTGTACGGCTCAAATGTGGGATATCATATGATTTCAGAGGTTTTTGGGTGGTTGTTAATTGTTATTGTTTCTTATGGCATGGCCCCACTAATAATTGGATATGAAAAAAAAAATAAAAATAAAAAATGAATGAATGAATGTAGTAGATAAAACAAATACATCATGATGGGGTCCGCAGCCCCTGCCAGGACCGTCTATCTCTAGCTAGGGCCTGGTGAGGGGTCACAGGTTAGTATTCAAATCCACCTCAGCATTTAAAGGGGAGAGGGGAAGCGGATTGGGGAAAGAAATATTTGTTGTTGAAACTTTCCCGGGCTCCACTTGAGGTTTATATGCCATCCAAACCATTTATAAGGTCATTATCACTCGGATGAAGTGAAAATACAACCACAAAAATGTTTCAATGGTTCTCACTGAATCCCTACAGTTTCCTTTCGTGTGGCCCACTTGACTTTTAGATCCACCTCGTTTTTCTTCCAATGTCCTGAAATGAGCTCTCAAAACAGATATGTAGGGTAGATTTCCTACAAACATGGCTGTGGGCTCACCCAGTATCGTTGTGCAGAAACTTTGAAAGGCTTTCGCATGAAATCGAGGTACACGCTCTTCGAGCTCCAATTTGTACGGACCGTTCAAAGGAGATCAAAGTTACATGGCTCTACAATGATGCATTTATCATATCCAAACTGCTCATCTATTTGGTGAAATCATTTCAGAGTACGAGCCCAAAAATAAGTTATATCCTCGGCTCAAGTGGACCACATGACAAATAGCAGCAGAGATAATGATTCTCACCGTTAAAACATTCACAGGACCACCATAACGTCTATTTTCCATCCACTCTGTTTATAAGGCCACACAGGGCCGTGGATGGAGAGGAAAAACAAATATGGAAAGTTCTGTAAAACCAAAGGGTTTCAATGGTACATTCAATCTCTGGTGCTTTTTGCAGTGTAGTCCAATTGATCTTTATATCTATCTTATTTTTCATCTCAAGTGTTACAACAACCTCACCAAATAGATGAACGGTTTGGATGTAACTCATATCTCAGGAGAGGACCCATCGAACTTGGTGACATCAACACATCAGCCAAGTCTGTGGTGTGCGGTACACCAGCCAACCTGCTTTCATAATTACCGTCCATTTGTACACGGGAGACTTTCGAGTCTTTGACTATTCAAAGTAAACCACATTCGTCCGTTTCGTGGGTGGTGGTCCAATGGTCCCAACCGTCTGCTCATTCGATGAGATAAGATTTAGCCAACTTTCTATGAGATTGTCTTGGCTCGGGACGCCTTTTATAGCCACTGGAATCCTACTCGCCCTAGGCATGCGTGTACAAAATCTGTGACGTGGGGCCACTGTGGTGTGTCTTATGCCATCCAAACCTTTCAAAAGATACACCCTACATAACGAAAGGATGCAAAAAAATATTGTGCCAATCCAAACTCAGCTGGGCCAACCACTGGATCTGGATAGTCTGGGCACATTTTTACATTATTTCGTATTATGTGGTCCACCTGAGTTATGGATCAGCCTTATTTTTGGTACATATTATCTTTATGGTGGGGTACACATGACACATGGTCTAGATGCTGCACACACCACATTACGCCTGCAAACACCTCAGTGTTATGACATTGTAAAATGACAATTGAACTCGATTCAACCATTCTAAGAAACTTCAAATGTTAGAATGATTACGTCTTGTGGATGGACCATTCTCATAATCATTTTTAATCTGTTAGTTGTATTTCTCTTCTTTACCTTTTTTAATTGGTCACTAAATCTGATGTTTTAAGATGAACCGTTATCACCCCTAATTAAAATAGATGATGAAAAAAAAAATAATCAGTCCAAGGGTGAGTTTGGACACACACCCAAAATGGGTGTTTGACACCATTTTGAGCTACAACCCTTTTTCATATTGTGTGTTTGGTTGCAATTTCGCAAAACCTAATTGATCTTCCACTTGTTAAAAAGGGAACAAAAGACCCACTTACCAAAAATCATTCAGACTGGCTTTCTGAAGATCGACCGATGAAGTTGATATGCACTTGTTTTTTTTTTTTTTTGGAAAAACTTGTTTTATTTTTGCGTAAGTTGCGGACAAACAGGCTCTAAATCTAACAAACAAGTGGCTATAGATTAGTAGATTACTCATGTCCAATCAATGAGGTGAACCATAGTCAAGTGAGAGATTGGACTAAGGTGAGCCATCGTCATCCGCAGTCAAGCACCGGACTTCAAACCATTCTCATTCACATGTAGAGTCCTAAAGCCCATCCCAAAACCTCCAATGGATATGGAGTTGGAATGTGATGTTGATGTGATGGCTCGTTCCTTAGTACACCTTTATGGATGTCTAGTTGCATGATATTTGTTATGGGAAGATCCGAGCCGATTACAATCGGAGAGATAGACGATCCGCTAGTCCGGGTGGAGAATCTGAGCCTCGACATAATACTAGGAAGGTGGGTTAAGATGGGCGAAGCTCCCATTCTTGACCGCCTTCTTTCCAAGGGCAGTCGGAAGGGAAAACATTTAAGTCGTACGATCAACCCTGAACGAATATCTATCATAATACCGAGAATGACCAGCTGCATTACTTACGAATGGACCAAGGTTCGGCTCTGGATTGGCATAGTCAATCCTCAGCTCGGAGCGATGCCGTCGTCCTCGATCTAGCCGAGCCGAGGCATCTCCGAGGATAAAGGTTTCGTGCGCTAAGTAGGGAAACTGCCATGTATGGACGTGTCTTATTATCTCGTCCTTCGATACGTACGCCGTAACACATGATCTCCGGATTCTGGGCAGTATCTCCATGATTTGTAAATCACACTGATCGTGCCGAGATTATCGAATGCGAATCAAGCGATGAAGAGGTATAAATATCACATCATCCCATGACAACAGGTACGCAACATCTGGCACTTTCCCTTTCCTCCTCAATTTAGACCCAGATTCCATTGTCCTGACTTAGGCATCGGAGGGTCCCCCGGCTTAGCCAGGGTCTCCATTGCTCACGGTTTATGTGCAGGGAACCAGGTCCTTCATCTATTCAGAATATGTGAAGAGGGAAGAGGGCTGACCAGATTTTGACCTCAACAATATTCATTTGACGTAATGTTTGAGGGAGAGTCAATAAAGCATAAGATTTCAAAAATGAAATCCAGTGGAATTTTCAAATTTATTACCTAATCATCTCTCTTTTTTTTTTTTTCAAGGAATTATGATTATGGATAAGGAGTAACGACTACATGGTGAATTCATAGATTTCATGTACCCAAACATGTGTTTGAAACATGTTGCCGAACATGAGGGATGGACATCTTCCACGCAAGAAGATGTTGTGGACAGTATATGTAGTGAATGATGTGGGTCAGCTCGTAAGAATTCTATAAGGTGGGCTTTATTGACCAACGGTCTTGATTACGCTAAAGGTTGGACAACATGATTGAGCACATCGGTGCACCCCACTCAAGTTGTGATTAATCTAAAATCGTGTAAGGGGTGGTGCGTTATAACTGCGTCACACACAGTGTTCTAGTTAGAGTAGGATTGATAAATTCATGTGGAGCCTAAGGGAGATGAGTTTTGATGGGTTCCAAACTCCTCAGCCCTCTAAACTATATAAACAGCGACAAAAGCTTCTATTCTTACTCCGGTGCTTCTCTTGAGGTGTAAGATGCAGAAGACTGCAACAATCAAGTTACAACAATGTCATCTCAACCAAGTATGAATTTTATTTTCAGTTATCTAGATCCCCATCATCAATACACTGCATGATCCTTTTTATTCCACAAATAGAGTTTATAATTAGTATTAGAGCCAGCTGTGCATTGGCTATAACAGGATTGATTCAATTCTTAAATCTATTCCAGAACCCTAGGGACCAGACCTATGTGATCTTTTTTTTTTTTTTTTTTTTAAAATTTTTGGTTTGATTAGACTTAGATCTGGTCCATGGGCTCATTTATGTACCTTTATGACATCCAATTCCAACAGTGGCATGGTTTGCCATTGTTGCCGGAGTTGCAACATTAAGGTTTATTGCATATTCATTCAGTACCAAGGAGGGGTTTCGAATCTCTTCTCTGTAGTAGTGCTGGATTAGTAGCTGGCTTTTGTAGTGGCCTCAAATTAAAACAGGCCTGTGACAGACCAAAATAGTATAGCCTGAACATTTTTTTTTATTATTAATGATATTATTACAAAAATACCTATTGCAAACCCTAACGAGATGGGTGCAGTGTCAGCCCAAAGTACATGGTCTATGCTTGGCCCGATCAAGAAACGGGTTTGAATTTTTAGCCTCAGCCTAGCCCTATCCAGCTAAGTCCTGTTTTTAGCCAATTAATGTCATTTATGTGTGATCTGTATGGACGCGCATGCTACGATTGCAGGATCTTCTGCAGATATGTACAGTTGTGTCTAGGAAAGCGGAGCCACAATGTATCAGTCATGACCGAACATCACCTAAGCGGTCGACAAGGGTGCGATCGAATTCAAATGACCAAATGACAAGTGGCCAACGATTGAATTTGCACAATCATTGGACATGTGGCTAAAGGAGAGAGCAAAGAAGCAAGAATGTGAGAAGCGTCTAGAATCCAAGTAATGGAGAACGGTTACAATAACCGTTGGAACGTGGTAAGGATCCAGAGCTTATAAATAGCAAGGCAAAGCAAGCAGAAAACTCGTCTCATACCAATCCAATTAAACCGAATATTATCTTTCAATTACCTTTGAATTATCCTATCAATTTACATTTTATAGTGTAATCTTTACTTTATTTGTTCAGCCATGTATGTTCCTTAGTTTAATATTTACTTTCCAAGTCTGTTGCTTTACATTTCGTAGTTGATTATCTTAAATCGCAACTAGAATTTGCCTTAGGATCCATTTCTCTCATTAGAAAAGTGTTCTTTAGCTGCTACCAGCAACCAACTGTAAGGACTCTCCCTCCTATTTTCAGTTAACCAGAATTGAAAAGTCCTTTCGAACAAGAGGCAGAAGAAACTCATTTTCAGAGTACAAGCCCACCCTCTAAATATTGTATGATTCAATAATACATTGAGTGAGTGGCTGAATAAGTGGCTGATCTCTATGGAACTCGGTTATACTCTTTGTTTGCCTATCTCGGCGCTCGGGGTCAACGTTGTTCGGTTCGAAT
This sequence comes from Magnolia changhungtana, assembly GCA_030180095.1. Taxonomy (NCBI): domain Eukaryota; kingdom Viridiplantae; phylum Streptophyta; class Magnoliopsida; order Magnoliales; family Magnoliaceae; genus Magnolia; species Magnolia changhungtana. The sequence goes on from JASAUF010000662.1 coordinate 4,820,813, forward strand.
TGGAGCCACAAATCTAATTCTGGCACGCCAGCATGTAACACACCCGCGTCGGGGAAAAACAGCAGCAAACAAGTAGATTATTTATACTAAAACTAGTTATTATAAACAAAATTATAATTATTGAATAGTAGTATTTTATTTATTGCTCTTAAATATTTTTATTAATAGTAGATCATACTATTTATTACCATCACAATGATTATTAATGTCACGTTAGCTAATATTAATTATATTGCTAATGTTAATGGTTATTTTGAAATTATTAATATTATTGTAACATCTCGAAAAAATCCATACAAAGACCCGAGTACCACCTCAGGCAGAAATCACTCAAGACCAAATCCTTTAGAAATTAGACGAAATTAACTAAGTGCTAAACTAGATTACCTGTGAAATTAGCACTAATCACTTTAAATACGATCTGTAAATCTCAAAACAAGTAGAATCATTAACGCTACATTACCTTGAAACCTAGGAATAATCTCTAAACCCGGTTGCTCTCGGGAGCACCTTGAAACTTCGTATCGGGCCAGGACCGTGCATCGAAAGTCCAATTAACACGAAAATATACGCTTATGACCGCCTTACTGGGCTTGACAACTATCTCAGAAGTCAAATCCAGATAGTGTCCAGAAACGCACAACTTGAGCCCAGAGCGAAGTGTGTGAGAAATGCAAATATCTTTCGAAAATGAACTCAGATTTAAGTGAATTGAGTCGTTCGCTTGCAGGCCAAATTTAAGCTTTTAGACCGTCGGAATCTGACCCAATTACACCCTCAGATCAGGGAAAATTTTCAACACATGTCAGTGTACTTGTGGCCCTGATCGAACACCGGTGACCGTTGAACTGAAACTGGTCCGCCACAGTCGATCTTTAAATTCGATTGGACTGAAAACTTAACTCAACCTAGATCCAATGGTAGAGAGCTTAAGTCCGACCGCACGCAGAAAAGGGGCCTCCAGATGTGCCTCGTTGAACCGAAACAACCCCTATTTGGCTATAACCTAAGTATACCATGACCCTGGGGCCATTCCCATCAGTTCTGAGCCTATATAAAGGCCTTAAACCCTCTCTCTCCATTCACATATGAAATTTGTAACCCTAGGTGAGAGAAAAGAAAAGAAAGAGAAGGAAAGAGAGAGAAAGTGAGAGAGAGTGAGAGTTCGTTCCTGGGATTCAATCTCGCCATTCCATGTACCAAACTGCCACTTTTGTATCGCTATTCCAGGGATTTCGACGCTGTTTTTAGGTAAGAAAACCTAATCCTAATATGTTTTAAGGTTTCAAATAGTGTAAGTGATGAAATAGCTAACCTATTTCATACTGTAGGTTGCCGTTGTGCCGTAGACAAAGACTTAATGTTTAAACTGAGTTCGCTACTCGTCTATCAGCGAAAAGTGCGGACTATAAATGTTTAGGTTATGGTTTTCAAGGCTTTCAATGTCAGTAATGATTTATGACTGGCTTGATTGCTATCACATGTGCTTAGATACGAGGGTTTCCATATATTATGTACATATATAAACTATGTTAGTTTATAATGCATTCCATGTGTTTGTCGAAATGTGTGAATGAGTATGAAATTGTGATGTATGCTTGCCATGTTTATTGACTAAGAATTCATGATTGTTGTACGTATGGTGAACCCTTGTAAAGGGATTTGCTATAATACCTGTTATAACTACCTTACTACATGTATATGATATGTGTAGCCTAAGTGTTTGATGAAATGTTTGAATGTAAAAAATGCTTGTTTAAATGCATGCAATGATGGTATTGAGATAGGATTCTTAATCCCCTTAATTAGGGTTATAGTATCCTTTATGTAACCTATCTTACTACTATGTGCTGTATAGATGAAATGTCAATGTATGATAATATGTGTAGTATGTGTTTGTTAAATTGCTCAAGTAAGATTTATATTTAATTTCAGTTGTCACATGCTGTTTGGGATTACTAGATGTGAATGCTATTGCTTGGAATGTGATTGGGGCTACTATGTAGTCCAGACAATCGGTAAATGTCTGTGAACGGTGGTTGAATGACTTAACCATGATAGACATGCCTGATAAATCTGAGTCGTACGCTGCTTGTCGGCAGTGGTTAGGCCAAATGGAGTGCTTACACGCTCCATGTCGATCGGCTCGACATATGCTCGTACCAGTCGAGCTTGTCAAGCAATCCGGTTGACCCGATGTATGTTTACCATATATGGATGCTACTGTTTAAATCTAAGGTACAAAAATACCAGTGCAAAACCCGTTTAACCTTAGTACCTCGATCCGCTAAGACTCATGAACCGGACATGGTGGTATGGGATACTGTGGTCGAACTGTCGGCCTACGCCGGGGTGATGAGCCCACCTATAGTGACCGATGATCAACTTAAGCTCGTGAGCCGAATACGGTGGTATGAGACACTATATTTGAGCTATCGGCCTACGACTAGGTGACGATCCATTCGTAGTGACCTCGAGCATACTCTGAGACTACGCTGAGGCGACGAGCCTTTCCGTAGCAACTAGAGTATAAGCTAGGCCTGCATTGAGGTGACGAGCCCTTTGTAGTAACCTAGAACCGCAACATCGTATGAGACTAGCTAGGACTGATGACCCTAGAATGGATCATTGTTTGGAAAATGATATAAGGGAGGTACCTTAGCTTCCCAATCCTGCTGTATGAAAAGGTCTAATAAGAATTCGGTAATCACGCTCATGCACCGCATTGCATGTGCCTTTGGCGTTGGTGTTGAGCACAGATGAAGGGGTGCATGCAGCGATTGTAAGATGTTGTCGCAAGAGAGAGTGCAGGCGAGGGCATGCATCATTATTACATACCATCCTTGCATTAATAAGAGTACTTAGGACCTGATTATTGTACTGCTTTATCATTACTGCTTGACTGAATTGATAACATGTTAACCGTTGCCTTATAGCTCCACTGAGTTGATCACTCACTTCCACGTTCTGAGACGGTGCTTAAACACCAACCAGACTCTATCTTAGCTGCAGGTGATGGTGATGCTTATGAGGCAGAGCCGGACTATTACGATGATGAGGAAGAGTTCTCCTATATGCAACTCTCTGGTGGGTCTATGTAGACCTGGAGTTGCGCGGTTGGGGCTACAAGGTTTTGGACTAGATGACATTACACATTACCATTTTGTATATTTTGAGAATTTACATGTATTTATTAACCTGGTAACATGATCATATTCATGAGACATATGATTACTTATACGTTTCACATATCTATTACAGTCTTCTGCTCGCTTAAATTAATCGTCTTTAGAGTATGATATGCTGTTTTGGCTTAATCTCATTCATGTTTGATATGCTAATACAGACAACATTTAATCATCATTATCTATGTTGCATAAGTGATGCGTTGGAACTCTGGAGTTGGGCCTATGCTCGACCCCCGATTTTCAGGGCGTTATAACTATTAGCATTATGATCAATTGTACATCAATTAGCATTCAAATCTTAAAATCTAAGCTTAAAACTTCCACCTCTTCTTTGATGTGTGCAGCCAGAGTGGTAAATGCACTTCCACCTCTTTTTTGATGTGTTGTTAGATGCTAGATTGACAAAGGCAACATTTCACATTGGGATAGATCTTTCTACTAATCATCCATTAAATAGCATGGATGTTTAATTGGAAATTAGTTGGCTGCATTATTGCCAACCTTGTTTGATAACCATTAATGTTTTTTGAAAGAAATACTTGAATACATAAAAGGTTCTAACTGAATGGTTCCTTAATGATTATAGATTAGGGATACATCTCTAGTGCAATTGGCTGATGGGAAGGATCCGCCCAAGCATTAACACCTTCAATCTTAAGCATGAGAACACAAACAAATAGAAGAGAGCAATTCAAGAGATTTGATTCAATTCAAAGGTGCTTTGATACTACTCAACATAGGCCCTTATATAAGCTGTGAAACATACATAGAAGGAAAACTCATAATGTCATTGACAACCAATGATGTATTACAAATATGAAAAATAAATAAAAATGATTTGATTAGTGGATTATTCATAGCTACTTGATTGACTTCGCTAGCTAACTACCTAAATAGGCTAGCTACTTAAATTGGAGACTTGGGCCTCCTTATTGAGGGGTGAACTGTTGGGCTTGGGCCTGGCCCTGGCCCATGGATCATGGTCCCAAATTAGCTTGCATCAATCTCCTAGGTACAACTATAGCAAAGCTCCATTGCTCATTGTCCTAAATGGAACTGCTTAATATGAATGCATGAAACTTGAAGCAAGCCTTCTTCCCAAGGATTTGGTCTTGATCTAACATTGATGAGGTTTGCCAATAAAGGATATCTAGTTTTGGTGTCAAACACCATATCATTTTTCATTATATGATGGTATTTGGCATTTTAGTCACCGTCCCATTTCTTCTAATAATATTGCATTCTATGATGTGCATATTTGAATTGCCTTTAAATTTCATTGAACCGATTGCCCTGGAATGTTTTTGGCAGCCAATTTTCTCCTCAAGTTAGTGCAGGCTGAATTAAACAACTATTTTTCCAGAAACTAGTTAGCTTTGTTATCGCCACATCTTGTTCAATGACTTTAACGTGTTCTAAAAGAAATCTTTGAATACAACATGGTTTCTAATAGAATTCTTCCTTATTTTTAATTATTATAGAATAGGGAATATGATCTGGTGTTGACATGCATTGCAAAGTTCCATTGCTGATGATCTCACTGTCCTAAATGGGTGCCCTGGTTAGTCCCACCATTTAAAAAATAGAAGAAAGTTGGCCCTGCTTCTTGACAGTTTGATCTGTTGATACGTCCAAACCAAATGGACGGTTTAGGAAGCTTTCATGGCATTTGAAACGCCACATGTTGTGGTTATTGGAATTTTCACATTTTGCACGTGTGGTGGCTAGTGGATTTCCAAACGTTTGAAACTATAGAATAAATGTAGTTAATAAGGGCATATTAGGTATTTCAATGGGTAGCAAGTTCCTATATAAACAGGTGGGGCGCTGTACGATCAGTGTAAGCAAAGTGAAAAAGAAAAAATCAAGCTTGAAAGCTTTTCAATACAGAGAGTTTTTTGGTTTGTGTTTATTCCCTTCTTGTACAAGTATTTGAATCATCTCCTAAGGCTTTATAAAGCTAACAAACTGGTATCAAAGCAAGACGATCCCATGGGACCAGGTATAGTTTGAAGGTTCAGATCGTGTGATCAAGGTGTTGCCACTGCTACGTAAAAAAAAAAAAAGACGTTGTTGATCCATGGTGTGAAGAAGTGATGACGTCCTCGATCCAGCCGTAGATTCCAAAGTTATCTAAGGATAACTATGAAAGCTGGTGCATCCAGATGAAAGCACTATTCGGGTCGCAAGATCTATAAGAGATTGTTACCGATGGGTATGTAGAACCCACAATGGAAGAAGAAACTCTCTACACCGCTGATCAAAGGGTGGTCCTCAAAGATCAAAGAAAGAAAGACAAGAAGGCTCTGTTTCTTGTCTATCAAGGGTTGGATGAGTCCACCTTTGAACGGATCACTGAAGCAACAACATACAAGCAAGCATGGGAGATTCTTAGCATAATTTTCAAAGGAGTTGATTGTGTAAAGAAGGTTCGTCTCCAAACTTTTAGAGCCGAATTTGAGACCTCACACATGAAGGAAGGTGAGACCATTTCTGATTTTTTTTTTCAAAGTTACTTGTTATTGTTAACAACTTGAAAAAAAATGGTGAAAAGATCGAAGATGTACGAGTTGTTGAAAAAGTACTTAGATCCCTCACAATTAAATTTGAGCATGTGGTTGTTGCCATAGAAGAATCAAAGGACTTAGAAAATTTGTCTATTGAAGAATTGATGGGCTCATTGCAAGTACATGAGCAACGAATGCAAAAGAATGTGGGTTTAATGCTTGGACATGCCTTAGAGTCTAAGTTGACTCAAAATGAACAAAAGAATGGTCATACACAATGAGGGGGCCGTGGCACTAGCAATCGTGCAAGAGGCAGAGGGCATGGATATTATCCAAGCTAATCACAAAATCAACAAAAGACTATCAATTTTCGTGGAAGAGGAATTGGTAGAGGTTGTTCCATGCGTGGATGTGGAAATACAAAAAATATTCAATGTTACAATTGCAATAAGTTTGGCCATTATGCTTCAGACTGTTGGAGCAAACCAGTAGATTAATATGAACATTCTAATTATGCAGAAGCATCAAATCATGAAAAAGAAGACTCCACACTTCTTCTTGCACATGAGAAAGGATGTGATCGACCAGATGTATGGTATCTCGACACAGGTGCAAGCAATCACATGTGCGGGAACAAAAGCCTATTTGAAGAACTCACAGAAGGAGTTCATGGTGATGTGACATTCGGCGACTCGTTAAAGACACCTGTGAAAGGTAAAGGCAAAATCAAAATCTTTCAGAAGAATGGTGTTCCAAACTACATCTCCAATCTGTACTACGTGCCCAACATGAAAAGTAATATACTGAGTCTCGGACAACTCCTCGAAAAAGGATATGTCATACACATGGAGAATTCTTCTCTTTCCATAAGAGATATGCATGAACATTTGATTACAAAAGTCCAAATGGCGAAGAATCGTATGTTTTCACTCCATATAAACACAATGCTCGAGAAGTGCTTTTATGGAAAAGCAAGGAATGATTCCTGGACATGACATCTTCGCTTTGGCCATTTAAATTTCAGTGGCCTGAAACTTCTGTCGTCATTAAGCATGGTGCATGGCTTGCCTACCATTAAAGCTTCAAAACAAGTATGTGAAGCGTGCGCACTTGGAAAACAACAAAGGAACTCCTTTCCGAGTGGAGTATCTCTAAGAGTAAGAGAACCATTGCAGTTGGTTCACACTGACATCTGTGGACCATTGGACCAAATCTCTGTTGGAGGTAATAAATACTTTATTACCTTCATTGACGATTTCAGTAGAAAATTATGAGTGTATGTAATCAAAGAAAAGTCTGTTGCTTTTACTATTTTAAAAATTTTTAAGGCCCTTGTTGAAAAATAAAGTGGTCTTAAAATTAAAACCCTTAGATCTGATAGAGGTGGAGAGTATACCTCAAATGCCTTTCGAGAGTATTGCAGGGATCAAGGAATCAAGCAACAACACACTACAGCTTATACGTCACAGCAGAATGGAATTGTGGAATGAAAAAAACTGTACCATTCTCGACATGACAAGGACCATGCTGAAGGAGAAAAGTCTACCGAAGAATTTCTGGGCAGAGGCAGTTGCATGTACTGCCTATCTGCTTAATAGGTGTTTGACCAAGAGTATCAATTCAAGACACAGCAGGAAGCATGGAGTGGAAACAAGCCAAGCGTGGTGCACCTAAGGATCTTTCAGTGTGTCGCATATGCTCAAGTTCCAGAAGTGAGAAGGAAAAAGCTTAATGATCGTGGCGAGAAGTGCATCTTCATCGGCTACAGTGAAGTATTGAAGGCATACAAGCTCTACAACCCACTAACTAACAAGGTAGTGGTAAGTAGAATGTTGTATTTTGTGAGGAAGAAGCCTGGAAATGGAACGAGAAAGATTCAGCCAAAGAAAATCAAGTCGAGGTTGAAGAACATGAAGAAGAGAAGCATGAGAACCACGAGCAGACACCTGCAATACCCTCTTCCGCCGAAATGTCTACACGTAGAAGTCCAACGATACATTCCATCTCCTTTGGAAGTATTCTATCAAATCAAAATTCAGCCAGCACGTCATCATCTAGTTCTCCTTCACCCTTGGCTCCTATCAAAATGAGAAGCCTCAACGATATATACGCCAAAACTGAGGAAATAAATTTGTTCTGCTTGTATGCGGATCACGAGCCTCTTACATTTAAGGAAGCAATAGAAGAAGAATGCTGGAGGACGGCTATGGAAGAGGAGATCCAGGCCATTGAGAAGAACCATACATGGGATCTAACTTTACTTCCTCAAGGTCAAAGAGCTATTAGTGTCAAATGGGTGTACAAGATCAAACGAAATGCTGATGGTGAGATCGATCGCTATAAGGCAAGGCTCGTAGAAAAGGGCTACAAATAGAAGTACGGGGTAGACTATGAAGAAGTCTTCGCTCCTTTTGCTCGCCTTGACACTGTAAGGATGATTATCTCCCTTGCAGCCCATCACAGTTTGATGATCTACCAACTAGATGTAAAATCTGCATTCCTGAATGGAATTCTGGAAGAAGAGGTCTATGTTGACCAGCTTGAAGGTTTTGTTGTTCAAGGGGAGGAACACAAAGTGTATCAACTGAAGAAAGCTCTTTATGGGTTGAAGTAGGCTCCTCGTGCCTAGAATGCTCGCATCGATAACTATCTTCAAGAGAACGGATTTGCCTAATGTCCATATGAGCATGCTGTCTACATAAAAAAAAATGCTCATGGCGACATCCTCATAGCATGCCTATATGTTGATGATCTGCTATTCACAGGAAATAATCAGGCGATGTTTGAAGAATTCAAGCATGTTCAATGAATTCAAGATGACTGATGGTGGATTGATGTCCTTCTTCTTGGGCATCGAAGTAAAATAACAAGTTGGCGGCATTTATATATCACAGAAAACGTATGCCAAGGAGTTGCTTAAAAAGTTCAAGATGACAGACTGCAATGCTGTGAACACGCCTGTAGCAATGGGCTTGAAGCTGACAAAAGAAGAAGAAGGAAGAAGCGTTGACTCGACTATATTTAAGAGTTTGATTGGAAGCGTAAGGTACCTCACAATCACAAGGTCGGATATCGTCTACAGTGTTGGTCATCTAAGTAGGTACATGGAAACACCAAAAGATCACACTAGCTAGCCGCAAAAAGAATCCTCAGGTACGTCAAAGGAACAATGGACTTCGGTCTTTTCTATCCGTACGAAGATGAAGCAATACTGTATGGATACTCAGACAGTGATTGGGGAGATAACCAAGATGAAAGAAAGAATACCACTGGCTATGTATTCTATCTTGGATTGACTGCTTTCACATGGAACTCAAAGAAGCAAATTGTTGTTGCTTTGTCCACATGTGAAGCAGAGCATGTGGCAGCATCGTCCACAGTCTATGAAGCAATATGGTTGAAGAACATGCTAAAAGATTGAGCTGAAGCATCCGCAGGAAGGATTCACAGTTATATATGTGGATAACAAGTCGACAATCGAGCTCTTGAAAAATCCGATGCAACATGGAAGGAGCAAGTACATCGATACTCGATACCATTTTCTCAGAGATCAAGTGAAGCAGAAAGTGGTGAAATTGGAGTACCGTCACATCACTGAATAGGTCATGGACATATTCACCAAGGCATTACCGACTGATACATTTAGACGACTAAGGTCAATACTTGGAATAAAATCGGTTTTGATTTGAAGGGGAGTGTTGAAACGTCCAAACCAAATGGACGGTTCAGGAAGCTTTCATGGCATTTGAAACGCCACATGTTGTGGTTATTGGAATTTCCACATTTTGCACGTGTGGTGGCTGGTGGATTTCCAAACGTTTGAAACGGTAGAATATATGTAGTTAATAAGGGCATATTAGGTATTTCAATGGGTAGCAAGTTCCTATATAAACAGGTGGGGTGCTGTACGATCAGTGCAAGCAAAGTGAGAAAGCAAAGTGAAAAAGAAAAAATAAAGCTTGAAAGCTTTTCAATACAGAGAGTTTTTTGTTTTTGTTTATTCCCTTCTTGTACAAGTATTTGAATCATCTCCTAAGGCTTTGTAAAGCCAACATGATCGTGGTCTGAGAGTGATGGGGTTCATAAATAGATTTCTTGTTTGGTGTCAAGCACCATATCATTTATATCTTGTGATGATATTTGCCATTTGTAGTTAGCTTTGTTTTTTCTTATATTTCCGCAATGTAGCAATTTGAAATGCTTCTATTCATTCATCCTATTGCCCTGAACAGGTTCATCAGGCTGCCGATTCGCTTCTCAAGTTAGTGTCCGAGCTGAAGCAAACAATAATTTTTTCAGGCCTTGCCTCCCTGAATGAGCATGTTGAGCAACCACTACAACAAAACTGTGGAAACGCGGCGCTTCGGTGCAACTTACAGCAGCGCTATTTAACTGAAGACCACGGATGTTATAAAAAATAAAAAAAGACGCGATTTTTATTTTCATTTCACTCGCAGCTCTGTCTCTCCCGATGACGACTCTCTCTCTCTCTCTCTCTCTCTCTCTCTCACTCTCTCTCGCAAATCTCTCTCTCTCTCTCTCTCTCTCTCTCTCTCTCTCTCTCTCCCGACGACTCTCTCTCTCCCTCTCCCTCTCCCGATGACTCTCTCTCTCTCTCTCTCCCGATTCTCAGCTTCTTCCTACCCCCGAATCTCTCTCTCGCGCGAGCCGTCATTAATTTTAGGGCTTAGATGAAGATCTGAAACAGGTAAGAGTCTAGATTTCATCAATTTCAACATTAGTGATTTCCTAATTAGGGATTTACAATGTTGAAACCCTAATTAGGGATTTACTATGTTGAAACCCTAATTAGGGATTTTTCTATGTTGGATTTCGTGATGGGTGAAGTTTTTCAATATGAATTCTGTTCGATTTGTAGTTTTATAACTCATTAGGTATCTAGATCTGCTACTCTCTTGTTTCCTAGGGTTTTGGATCTATTTTTTGCACTTTGCATTTGAGTTATTTTAGGTATGGTAAAATACATTTTTCAAATTAAAATTTCTTTGAATTTTTGTGTTCTATATTCAGGAAAAATCAACGATGGAAGCAATGCAGATGTTGCTGATGACCATTATCATGGCTACATGGTATGTAAATTTATTTTTATGTTGCTGATGACCATTATCATGGCTACATGGTATATAAATTTATTTTTTATTTTTTTAATCAAGAAAAATCCAACCAGCTCAGTAGATTCCATTGAGAAGATCTGACCCCTCGAATGAGTTGCTAATGTTATATGCAATTTCCACTCCTTGATTTTATTTGTTATACACATTACAGTGATAATCTAATGGTGGAGATTTCTCATAAAGAGAAAGAGAAAAAAAATCACTCATCATATGATGTCCTTGGTTTGGTCATCTAGACCATTGTCCTGATATGCCCCCACCATGGATATGAGATGCCTGATAGTAGCAGTTTTCAAATGCCTTATGGGTGTGTGTGGTAAGTGTTTAAAGTATGACCTAAGAAGTGACAAAAAGATCCAGTTTCACCCTGAGAAGTCCTTCAAATTCCTAAAAACACTCAGAAGTGGATGAAAACCAAGGGCCTGTTTGGATTAGTGGAAGCCAAAAAGCAGATGAGGAAAAGAAAATGTCACATATGATGAAATCTGTAAGGGAAAAGGTTTCGTTTTCATTAGGTACAAAAGTGAAAAAGGAAATCGCCCTTTATAGAGGATATCTAAGGAAAAGGAAATTGATTTCCTCAATCCTCCTGTCTTTGCAAACGAGCAAAACCATGACACTGGAAATCAATTTCTTCCTCGGTTACTTCTTGCAAATAACCAAAAAAAAAAAAAAAACATATGAGGATGCATCAAGGGGCAAGCATCCTCAATACAAAGAGCCAGTCATGCCACACATTCCAGGCCTCAAGTGTCCGCATTCCCATTAGCTTCTCTTCCCACATAACAAAACTCAGTTAACCAAAAATTTCCAAACTCCTGAGGCCTTGTTATTGGATCCCCACCGAACTCTTAACCCAGCCAAGTTGGAACTAAGGCTGATGAATTATATGATACTCAAGCAGAGGATATGAACAGTGCTAACTATCATACCCATATGCTGTGTGCGAACATGCATGCATGCATGTGTGTGTGTGTTCTACTTTAAACAAGTTAACTAGATTGAATAGAAAACTAACCAATTCCAAGAGAAATTTCTGCGTCCCTGACCAGGTTGATTTTGCACTACTTCTGCCACTGACTATTTCAAGCATAAGGACCCCAAAGCTGTATATATCCGCCTTTTTAGTTAACTAACCATGCATTGCATACTCTGGTGCTAGATAACCCCTGCATGTAAAAATAACAAACTGCGAGTTGGAAGTTGCCTTGTCTCAATTAACCAAAAGGAGAATGTTCTAAGCTGCACATATCAAGATCCAATGGACATCACCTAGCTTGCAAAAAGTATACTTATAATTTAGAAAAAAAAAAATCTTAAAAAAACCCCAGCTTATCTTAGAGAGAAATTGCACATTTAATGAAAAAAAAATGAAAAAAAACTATGCTAATCCTCACCCTCAAAAGGTGAGACTCCCATCCAGTAATAAAAAATCTTTAAAAAAAACCCAACTTATCTTAGAGAGAAATTGCAACCGCACCTTTAATGAAAAAAAAAAAAAAAAACAACTATGCTAATCCTCACCCTCAAAGGGTGAGAGTCCTATCCTGTTATAAAAAATCTATATAAAAAAAACCAGCTTATCTTAGAGAGAAATTGCACCTTTAATGAAAAAAAAAAAACTATGCTAATCCTCACCCTCAAAGAGTGAGACTCCTATCCTGTTATTGTTATTGTTAACTGGCTATTCTAAATGAGCTTTGGTTTTCATTAAGATCATGCTCGGAGAAGAAGACCACATTTAGTAAGCATTTTGCGCTCCCACTTAGTAAAGAAAATGATGGGAGACGATAAGACAATCAAATATCCAACAAGGTCTGCTAATCTTATATTTTGACTTAAATCAGTTCCAGATTCAACCCTGTATTCTTGCATGTATAAGTATTTTTAGGGTATGCCGATTAATTTCTAAAGGCGATGCAACAGAGATTCAACCCTTAGGGTCAGATTATAGGAGATGTAACCTTGTAATATTACGTATAATTCTTGGTCAGTCATAGGTTAAATTAATCAATGGGTTTGAGTTAACAAATTCCATGTCAGTATACATATGTGTAAACAGAAGTATACATTTACATATAGATGGACGGATGAGTAGATAGTTTGAGAAATGGTTGTTTGAATGCTCGTCAACTGGTTGTGACTTCTGCCCAACAACTTTACAATGTTGATATAAAACTGATCATAGCTCAACTGTCTATGTTACAACTTTATGGGCATGTTTTGATATGTGGAATCCAAGGAAAGAGAAAGGAAAAAGATACTAATTTTCTAATGATGATTTTCATAAACACTATTGATACATGGATTCCAATTTTAGAGTTGTTGTTTTGATAGCAAATGGAAATATCATATCCCTCTCACAACAGTCACCTAGTTTCTTGTACCAAGAATCCAAATGATGGAGAAGTGTAAATTTGCTTTGTGAATCCATCTTTTTCTTTACTATCCAAACAAAACATAAATTGTCACATAAATTGTGCTCTCGCTATAAATATATGTTCTTGAGAGATATGGCCATACCTTCGTTCCTTTACTTTAGTCGTGTGTTGACATTGAATCACTAATGGTTAACCTACTAATACTATGTTTTGTTTTACATGTCAGGTGAGAATAATGCGCAGGCTACATCCATGGTAATTTGGATTTGGATTTGGACACTTCTAGCACATGAGATTTGTCTATCTAGTGGGACCCACAATTTATATCATCGGCCTAAAACTCAGTGGTGAAATTTAAATGGGCCACACGCACTGAAACAGTCATCCACTTGAGCGGGCCTGCTGCACATATCCCTACTGGATGAACACCTTTGTTTGAACTGTGAATTCATTCCAATTTTTTTTTTTCAGAGAATTTGAATATTAATTTATAGAGAAGTGTAAAGCACAGACAAAAAAGATACAAAAGCTAATACCCAAAAAAATGTAGATATGAAAATGAATTCTATAACGGTCCACAGGACCACAACTAGTATACACACATTATCACTCTCTGAAACATCATATTTATTCCGCACTTATTTTAGATTTGAAATTATTTGTTAATGAATGCATGTTTGGGTGATTTCGAATTCTCAGCTAAGGGCATTGGATTGCCTTATATCAATGGGTACCTCGACTCCATCGGGACCAACTTCACCCACGGAGCCAACTTTGCTACAGCCGCATCAACAATCAGAGAACCAACCTCATCCTTATTCCAGGGAGGGGTCAGTCCATTTTCCTTATTCCAGGTATATTTGCATTCTGTGAATAGATTCCAACGCCGATGTTGTAATTCACTAGTATGCAGCCAAGTTTGCTATCATTAGCTAAATAGACCTGTGAGGTTTGTTGAATGAGGAAAATATGTAGGCCTCACCATGGATGGCCCATGGGGTAAAAATCCCTACCGATTGGGAGATCCTAGAACTATGTTATTTGGCCCTTTTTATGGTTGAATGTGAAGGATAGTAGTAATTCTTTCTTGACTGCCTATTTGTTGGCAACTCTGCAGGGGTTGGGATTTCTCCAATCTGGGAGATTTCTTTGAATGGGGCATCCATAGTGCAGCCCCGATTTCGATTTGTTGGGATCAATGAACTAGGGACCACATTGCAAAGACTCCTACAATCGAAAACTGAAAGCTTGATTACGCAACTCTTTATGAATTATGCGATCGTTTGTAGGATTTTGAGTTTTCTCGCATTGGGTTTTGGGGTCTTGTGGAGTGGAGATTTGATTTCCTTTTAAAAAATAAAAATTCATATTCTTTGTGTTTGATGTTGATATGGATTCTTGTATATCTTTGAATTGGGTTTTTAGTCTTTGTTTTCTTTTACTGTGATTTTTCTTGATTAAGTTGCATTTGATTTTAACAAGTTCATGCCCATTACAGTTTTGGACCCCGAGTGCATATCTATCTATAAATTACTTGGATCGGTTCCTTACAGCACATGAACTTCCCGTAAGTTGTAGATATTGGCTTATTACAGATGAATGATATAAAAAGTAAAAGTTCAGGCTCGAATATTTCAACCATACGTATGATCGTTTGTTTCTTTTCCTTTAAATATGAACTGTTTCCTTTACACCATTGTTTTGTGGGCCATTGATGGTATCTTTCAGTCTTGAATTTTTTGGGTTTTATTTATGTGGTGTGGCCCATCAAATAAATGTCTTGGACCATTACAACATGATCACATGTTCAACAGCTACAGTACCTGTATGGAAAACAACAATACATTCAAATGTCTGCAGCAAACGTCAGCTACAGGATGTCATGTAGGATGGAGAATTGTCCTTGAGTAAGAAAACGTGAAACCATGTGGATACATTAATTCTTTAGTCAACCACGTGGATACATCCAATTACTTGACATATACAGTT
Source organism: Magnolia changhungtana (assembly GCA_030180095.1). Classification (NCBI taxonomy): domain Eukaryota; kingdom Viridiplantae; phylum Streptophyta; class Magnoliopsida; order Magnoliales; family Magnoliaceae; genus Magnolia; species Magnolia changhungtana. The sequence goes on from JASAUF010000662.1 coordinate 4,836,013, forward strand.
TTAGACTTTTACTCAGATTCAAAAAGTTTTAATCAATTTCTTGTCTTTAAAGTCAAGAGACTCAAGACCAAATTATTTGGGATTGTTTTCAATCATGTTTTCGGGAAGATGGTATTGTGTTTTCCTTTCTTTTCACTTACATGATTGTCAAAACGATATGGGTTTGTCAGGTTGGTGAATCAAAATTCGTATTTGAAGCTAGGACTATACAGAGAATGGAGCTTCTAGTGCTTAGTACTTTGAAGTGGAGAATGCAAGCTGTTACCCCTTTCTCATTTATAGATTACTTTCTTCAGAAGATCAATGATGATAAACCATCACCAAGATCATAAATCTGCAAGTCCATCCAAGTCATCTTAGGAACAATTAGAGATATGTTTTCTTGTGTTCTATTGCATAAATTCCTCATTCCTTTTCAAAATTCTCCTCAGGTGGGCAAGTGAATCAACTGATTGATTTACCTTTGGGTGGAAAAATTCAATGCAGGAAGGATTGAATTCTTGGAATTCAGGCCATCTAAGGTTCTTTCTTGAAGATGACATTAGCGTAACAGGAGAAACTCAAACAGTGGATTTCAACAAGGCTATTAGTGTGTGATGTGTGATGATGATAATGATGACCACAATGATGTGGGCTGCTTAAAAATTATGATGCATGTATTGTAGACTTATTTTGATGCTTTTGAGTGGCATGTTTCGATCGTTTAAGCAAACCCCAAACAACCAGGACAAGGTGGTGATGATGATGATGATGATGATGACGACGACAATGACACTTCTCGTCTGAATTAATAAACAGTAACTACAAGCAAAGATAGCACCCAGCATGCATCAGACTTGACTAATGCAACTGTGAGATCCTGACTCGAGCCAATGGTAGAATGTTGGATGCATGCTGGTCATCTGTTGTAGGATTTGGTGGTGCTGGTCACCATTGACTTGACTCGAGCTAATGGTAGAATGTTGGATATTTGCTGATTTTTATTTTTATTATATATATATATATATATTTTGTAGTTGAAATGCTGAATTGATGAAGTTTTTACATATGCCAATTAGGCCGTAGACTGCAAATGCTAGTTGTTGTTTCCTTGTGTTTGATGGATGAACTAACTTGAAGGCTTCTTCTTCTTCGGTGCTATTTCCACTATCTATCACCAGAGCATGCTGTTCCCAGCCTCATCATGAGATCGGGAAGCAAGCTTGCTCAGATCAGCGACGTAACATTGCATGCAGAGTAATTTTTTTTTAATTAAATTATTTTATTTTAACAATTACAGAGTTGAAATATTAGAATCCTTAAGAATAGATGGAGTCCGGATATTTTCCTACTTGATTTTATAACCTGGTCGCTGAAGTTATGGTATTGATATTTAATGTAAACAGATGTCGAGACTCTTGTCACCTCATGGAAGGTAGACTGAGCTAAGCGAAAAGGCGGTCCAAATATCTGGTAGTCCCAGAAGCGGTGCGAGAGCCCAGAGCCTTCTCCTGGGATTTATTCGAGCGAGTTAGTTTCTATTTTCCCTTGCAATTTCAGTTATCGTGCCATTCATTTTTAGTGCTATTTCTTTTCCAATCTTAGTTTGATTTGTACTTTGAGTTGTATCGCTTTCGTCTTTAACAGCACAAGATGCCACACCAAGCTAAATCTAAGCTATGGGTGTTGTAAAGCCGAGATCTTGTAAGGTAGCAATGGAAACTTTCAGTTTTCACCAATAATCTGTTTTCCCAGAATCTGGCAGTTATCAACAATCCTTGTATAAATGGTAAGAATGGTTTATTTTTCTATCTTTTTTCTTTTTCATTTTAATGTCAATCTGCAGTTCTAAGAATAGGAATGCATTCCATTGTCAATCTTTTTTTTTTTTTTTTTGGTGGTGGTGGTTATCTTCTGCTGCATCCATTTGCTTTCTTGCACCTATTTATAAATTAATTTCCAGTGAAGATATCTAGATTTAAGCAAGAAATCAATCATAGTTCTAAAAGTCGGTGAGTCAACTTGAAACTCAGCCGAGTCAGCTCGAATCGACGGGATTTCGTGCCAAGTCTCTGGAAGCTCACTTAGTTCTAAAACTCGTGAATGTATCGATATCACCAATATAAATCCCTCATATTGTTCATCTCTCTGCTGATCAAGCACACATGTGGCTGAGTGTGGATGGACAGGGACAGCACTCTCCACATGTGTGGAAGAACAAACCTCCTGAATGCTGAAATGTTGCATTTATTGTTCTGTAAATTGTTCAATTAATTTATCTTGATGGCTGCGACACCATGGGCAGGGGTGCATACATGATGCTGCACAGATTAGATAATCTCTGGCCCATTTGATGGATGGATTGGGTCTTGCTCCAATGTTCTTTTCTGGTTTTCATTTTGTAGGTGTCTAAGACTGCAACCCCAGGATTGTACATACAATGAAGTGTTTGGTGATCTAGACCATTGATCTGATGTACCCTGCTGAGAATGTTAGATGCTCCAAATTCTTCATAGATTGGATGATCTTAACCCTTTGATCAGTGGTGCCTACAAATGGACTGATAGGTTAGAAAAAAAGAAAAAGAAAAGAAGAAAAAGAAGAAGGCCACTGTTCCACATTGTGTGGAAAATAGGCCAAACATTGAAGGGTTTGGATTGTACAATCTTTGAAAAGATTACTGGGTGTCTCCACCCATGGTTCTGCCCATCATATCAGTGCCTCTTGAACTGCTGGCCTCACCCGATGGAATCCTTTGCATCATCAAACTAGACATTTTCTATAACTCGGGACCCTATAATTTCCTATACAGTGGCATAGTGGCATCATAGATGCTCATGGGATTGTCAATTGTTCAAACCGCAGGAGAAACAGCCACAGAGAACATGGGCCAAGGATCGGATATGGACGTTCAAGAGCGCGCCACAGATACTAGGCGGCCGATGCTGGATGCGGTGATGAATAAATTGGCATTGGATAGGGATATGGTGCATTGGTCGAAGAGCGAGCCGCCTTGATTTTCCAAGCCATGTGGGACCGGTGATATGCTGCTGCTAGGGGAGAAATTCGAAGCGCGCTTGTTTTGGTATGATTATTTTCGCATTTTAAGTTAACAGCTTCCCCTTTTGGTGTGGGGAGTTGGTAATCATATCGAAACAAATGTGGAGGCTCCCTCCCCTTCCATTCGGGTGTACAGGTAATCATATCGGATATAGATCAAATGAAGAGGGTGGTACAATTTACTGGAATTTTGAGCAATAAAGCTGAAGAAAAACTCGGTTTGTCTAAGATTGCATTCATTATTTATTTTCTTTGTCTAAAATTGAATTCGATGTACAGTCATTCTTCCGGAAGGAATTAGGGTTGAGATTTTGGTGGTATTATTGGAATTTGTTCTTATTTTAGGTTACATTTATTATTTTCTCAGATTTTTACAATTGGAATAGAGTCAATGTTCGCTACTGTGATGGTGCATCCTTTAGCGGCCAAGGTGTAAATGAGGTCGGTAGGAATATCTGGTCTTTTACAATTTTCATCTTCTATGGAAATAAGCCTTACATTATATTCCGAAAGCTTATTTTCAATAGAGCGAAGCAGTATGAGGATCAAGTGAAAGAAATTCTGCAGCTCTTGCGTTTGAGACAGGTGCGGTTAGGTTAGCGTTGGTTGTTTCTGTGGTTCCATTTCTTTTTAGTAATAAAAAACAATGCCTTGTTCTGATGTTTCGCCGTGTTTGTTTGTTTGTTTTTTTTTTTTTTTTTCCAAAACTGGATATTTATTGGTGTGTTTCTGAAGGTCAATAAGGCCACTGTGAACATGCTGCATAGGGTTGAGTCCTACGTGACATATGGGTTTGTATCTTAGTCCTGTCCTGTCATTAGTATTCCATTTATAAAAAAGAATTTTATACATATGAACAGTTGGGATGTCCCACACACATTCCATGGTGGTGTATGTGTGGTCTTTGTTGGGACTTACAAAGGCTCTTCTTCTTGAGTATGATGCAATCATGTCTCTTGGGTTTTTTTTTTTTTTTGAGTGCTCTTGTTTTCAAAATAAATAATGATCAACTGAGATAGATGATGGTGATTTTAAACTTCAGAATCCTAACATTTGTAGTTTGTATTGTACATTAATCGGTTGGATTGATTGTGACATAGGCTTGCTGGAGTAGATGCTGATTTCTTCTCCTCTATCTATTTCATGCATTGAAGATCCTGTGTTCAACTCAAAGTTGAGTGGCCAGGCTACTGCTTCTGATTCCCTCCAATTCGTCCATTTTAATAAGGTAAGCTCCGATTCCTCTTTGACATTTTGGCTGCATTTGGACGTCTCAACTTTGTTGGACTTGCTGGATGCTATTCCACCCAAATCTATATTGGCTCAGAGAAAAGAAGATAGCCATTAGAAGAGGGCGTTGTTTAGAAGACCATTTTCAATTTTCTTTGTATAGATATGCTTTGATATTTTGTATCTACAGTAAAAACCATGTTATTCTTGAGAGAACTCCTACAATAACTAGGACCTTTGTGATTTTTATTTGATAAGCCAGGTCTACCTGGAAATTGATTTTGTTATGAGCATCCATATGTGAGAGGATGCTTGAAACTTCCATAGGTATTCAGATTGTAATGTCACAAAATCATTTGTGAGCCAAAATCCATGTCAAATGGTGCCTATTGGTCCTTCAGGCCGAATAGGTTCTAAATTTCTAATGAAGTTTAAAAGCAATCTGAAACCCTATGCATCTTCTAATTCTCATTTGAAGGGTATTTGATTGTCGAAGGTGATTCTAGTAATGATATTAATTGGCATCCTTGGTGAAGCTGGACAAATGGAGACCTTTCACCATTCCCAAAATCCAGGTTTTGGTGTTGAATTTAAAGATCTCATTCTCCCCTGTATTGGGGAGGTGAATAAAGTGGCCGAAAATCTTGCTAAAGAGGAAGAGGAAATGACACAAAGGTCACTTATTTCAGATTCTCAATGCCTCCTTGAGAAAGTCACACACATGTTGTTTGCAAGCCAACCCCAACTAGTGGTAGCGTGTACAAGGCTATGAAATACAACGATGATGGTGATGATCCATGTGGTTTTTTTTTTAACTTGCTATTATAAATGTTGAATGCGTATCTTTGATGGAAATCGTGCTGACACAAGTTCACTTTTGATGCATCTTTTTTTATCCTTAGGATTTCCTAAGAACTTCCATTAATTGGTTCATCAGTATTATGAAGCGGTGCTTATGATCTTTGGAGAGGAAGTGGCCGAGCCAAAATAAACACGAGAATGAGTATGCATAATTATTAAACATGCACAATATATGGCTTATTTATTTTTTCGCAAAGCTGTAATTTGCCACCAATCATATATCACTTCAGTCTCATTCAAATTGTTTTTCCTTGAAGGATCAATTTGGAAGGACATCGTCCGCATGGTTGAGGCCATATACTGCATTGATGGTTTGAAGAAGCTCGTAAGAATTGGAAAAGGTGAATGCCACAATGATCTTTTGACTAATATTTAGGAAGCCCTCAGAAACTATTTTCCTGACTTTCAAAATGCCCTTCTCTATTATTTCATACTTTTATTGCGCTCTATATTCCAATCAATTACTTCGACTTCCTGGTGTGGTTTAACATCTCTGTTCTATAGAAGAGATTATTCTACGGAAGAACACCACATTAACTAGTTATACTCGCTATCATCTGTTACAATTCTTCAGCATGATAGTGTTCGTACTAAAAACGCCCTTCTATACGCATATATAAATTAGGACTTGCTGAAAAAATGTGTTTGTGTCAAAAAACATGTTTGTAATCCCACAGTAGAAAAAATGGGTGTTTGTGTCAAAAAACATGTTTGTAATCCCACAGTAGAAAAAATGGGTGTAGACATACTGTTAAAGTACTGTTGAATATTGTATTTTAAAATCCTCTCTTTGGTATCAATAATTTAAGGATAATGGTTGGTAATGTGGCTCAATATGAACAGGTTGGACTGATGCTTTCGGGAATGGGAGCTAACTCTGATGTTTTCAGAATGGTAAGATTAGGATAGCTGTTGATTTGTTAGGTATACAGGATTGCTAGATCTCTTACACTATTTTAAAATCATAGATGCTAAGAATTCTTTCAAAAGAGATGAACTTGATAATTTACTTCTTTTTTTCCCTTGTGCAGGATTTTAATCAATTGTACCTAAATTTGAGCTTACAAGCACTTCAGCCTTTTGACGCCACTCGCACTAGGTGTATGCCATATAGAGGATTTGTTTATTTATTTATAATTCAAGACCATTTTCAATTTTATTGTAATAAATATTATATATATATATATATATTTTTTGTGTAGTAATATAAATTTTGGTTAATATTCAATTTTAATTATATTGCAACATTTTTTGTTTCAAATATTAAAAAATTGCAGGTTTCAATAGAATTATATATATATATTTTTAAAATTATTGGTCAGCACTGGCTTTTCAAATCAATGACGCGGCGCTTTTCAAATCAATTTAGCGGCGCTTTCTTCAGCAATACTACCACCCAGAAAAAGCGCCGGTCCAACCCGCCAAATACTTTCCAGTCAGCGGCGCATATAAAAGCGCCGTTAAAATTCCTTAGCGCCGCTAAATCTTTTAGCGACATACCCCTCCCTCGGCGCTTGACTAGCGCCGCTAAAACTTATTATCGGCGGTTTTGGGTCTTCTAGCGGCGGTTTTGGCCGCTGGTGAAAGTACTCTGTCTTGTAGTGAACGGAGGATTGAGTTTAACCAGCAGGCATAAAAAACCGACCGCCTATTGGAAAAAGTAGGAGAACAGGCAGCTGCTAGCCTAAAAGAGCTTGAATCTCATTACTATTCTTCTGTCATGAGGACAAACCAACCCGAAACATGAGGTTGGAAGGCATAGTTTTCGATGTTCACTCAAAAAGCATATGCATTTTATTTAATCGAATGACTACTCATCTTTGGATAATGCCTCTGCTAGACACAAGTGTGATTTGGTACCACGGCATATTGTCTTATGGAACATAGATCTTCTTTCCTGGAGTTAGATCATATGGATCTCATGTCAGTACTCAATGGCTGTCTTTGCTCAAATTCTGCAGGTCCGCGTCCCACTCCTATGGCCTTTCATTTATCTGTTCTCCAATACCATTTCAGCACCATTTCAGCACAAGCTTATTCATGCTGATTTCATCTTCCAGATGATGACCTGCAAACCTATGATGGTGTTTCCTTTTTTGGAAGAGAATGCTACCTGCTAGTGTTCGCGGCAAACAAATGATATCCATGCAGTTCATCAGGTAGGCCCTAGCTCAAATGTCAGGCACACTCATCGGGTGATCCAGACATGTAAGTTGAATGTGGATTGATGGGTATCCTTTTCTAATAATTCATCTTTTGTTGAAAGTGTGGCCCACCTGTAGGGTGCGTCTGCCTGCCTTTTTGTTAGATCACATAAACTGTGGGCCCTGCCTTGTGAATTGACTAGATGCTGCACAAATGTGTGATGTTGTCATGAGCCTTGTGTTTGGTCTTGTAGGTGGGCACTTCCAAGTAGCATTCCTCTTTTGATTTGTATGGGATTTAGAAACCATACTATTGCGAAAAACTCCTGGATCGACGGTCGTTTCCTGTTTTAATTTCGTTTTTACTATAAATAGTAAGTTTTAGTTTGGTTATAACTCTTCATCCGTCAGGCTTTAGGAGTTGCGCCCAACGTGAAAAGAGCTTAGAATAATTAGGAGAACGGTTTCGTGAAGCCAAATAGGACACTTACTATTTTTGGCTGAAAACCTTGCGCACTAGTAGACATCACGACCATCTATAAATAGTAAGTTTACTATTTATAGTAAGTCGCGATTTCTAGGAGTTTTAGTTGTAGTATGATTTTGATTTATTTTCCATTGCTTGGTACCCCTATTTAAAGGGTTGTGAACTCGTTTTTAGTCATCAATTAATCAATTTCGAATTTCAATTTATTTGTATTTTCTGCTTTCTTTCCTCGTGGATTCGAGAAGTCTCTGTGAGGAGTCCAGAGAAGCTCATTGAATTCGGAGTAATTATCCTCATCATATTCATCCCTGCATCAGTACACATGACACAGTCTAGATGCCGCACACACTACATAAGGCCTGCAAACACCTCAGTTTTATGACATTGTAAAATGACAATTGGACTCTATTCAACCATTCTAAGAAACTTGAAATGTTAGAATGGTTACGTCTTGTGGATGGACCATTATCAGAATCATTTTTAATCTGTTGGTTGTATTTCTTTACCTTTTTTTTAAATGGCCACTAAATCTGAAGTTTTAAGATGAACCGTTGTCACCCTCTAATTAAAATAGATGATGAAAAAAATTCAGTACAAGGGTGAGTTTGGACACCCCCAAAATGGGTGTTTGATGCCGTTTTGAGCTACAATTCTTTTTCATGTTGTGTGTTTAGACATAACCTAATTAATCTTCCACTTACTAAAAAAGCACAAAAGGCTCGCTCACTAAAAAACATTTGGACTATCTTTTTGAAAATTTACAGATGAAGTTGATATTCACTTGTTTTTGTGCTGAAAAACTTATTTTTGCGTAAGTTGTGAAGAAGCATGCTCTAAGTCCAATGAACGTGGGGCTATCAATTAGTAGATGAGTCATGTCCAATCAATGAGGTCCGCCATAGTCAAGCGATAGACTAGACTAGGGTGAGCCATTGTCATCCACAATCAAGCACCGCACTTCAAACGATTCTCATTCACACGTATCCTGAAGCCCATACCAAAACCTCAATGGATATGGAGTTGCAATGTGATGCTGATGTGATGGCTCCTTCCACAGTCCACCTTTATGGATGTTCAGATACATGATATTCATTTGATGTAATGTTATGTGATGGAAAGACAATAAAACATAAGATTTCAAAAATGAAAGCCTGTAGTTTTGGTCAAGGGATTTGATTTTTGGAAGATCGGAAGTGGTGAGGAAACGAGGGAATGCAAGAGAGAGAGAGAGAGAGAGAGAGAGAGAGAGAGAGAGAGAGAGAGACGCAAAGACTAAAAAATAGGATAATCAGGATGGAAGTGGTGTTAGAATGCAGGTGGTCGCTCATTTCGAGCAAATTAGAAGGGTATATATACCTTGGTCCCTGTATCGAGTCGAGTCCAAGTTGAGTTGATTTCGAGTGCTATTCGAGTCGAGCCGAGTCGAGCAGTGTCAAGCTCGTGCTCAGCTCAAACTCGTTTCGAGCTCCAAAAATTAGCTCATGCTCGGCTCGAACTCATTTTGAGCCGAGTCGAGTTGAGCTTTTTCGAGTCGAGTCGAGCGAGTTATCGAGCTAACTTTGCTCGTGTACAGCTCTAATGTGGGCTATCATGTGAATTCAGAGGTTTTTGGGTGGTTGTTAATTGTTATTGTTTCTTATGGCGTGGCCCCACTAATAATTGGATATGAAAAAATAAAAATAAAAATGAAAAATGAATGAATGAATGTAGTAGATAAAACATATGCATCATGGTGGGCTCCGTAGCCCCTGCCAGGACCGTCTATCTCTAGCTAGGTCCCGGTGGGGGGTCACGGGTTAGTACTCAATCCACCTCAGCATTTATAGGGAAGAGGGGAAGCGGATTGGGGAAAGAAATATCTATCATTGAAACCTTTCTGGGCTCCACTTGAGGTTTATATTCCATCCATATGCCATCCAAACCATTTATAAGGTCATTATCACTCGGATGAAGTGAAAATACGACCACAAAAATGTTTCAACGGTTCTCACTGAATCTCCTCTATTTCCTTTCATGTGGCCCACTTGACTTTTAGATCCACCTCAGTTTTGGTCGAATGTCCTGGAATGAGCTCTCAAAACAGATATATAGGGTAGATTTCCTACAAACATGGCTGTGGACTCACCCTGTATCATTGTGCAGGAACTTTGAAAGGCTTTCGCATGAAATCAAGGTACACGCTCTTCGAGCTCCAGTTTGTACGAACCGTTCAAAGGAGATTAAAGTTACATGGGCCTTACAATGATGTATTTATTATATCCAAACTGCTTATCTATTTGGTGAGATCATTTTAGAGCATGAGCCCAAAAATAAGTTATATCCACGGCTCAAGTGGACCACATGACAAATAGCGGCAGTGATAATGATTCTCACCGTTAAAACATTCGTAGGACCACCGTAACGTCTATTTTCCATCCAATCTGTTTATAAGGTCTCACAGGTCTATGGATGAAGAGGAAAAACAAATATGGAAAGTTCTGTAAAACAGAAGGTTTCAATGGTACATTCAATCCCGGTACTTTTTGCAGCGTGGTCTAATTGATCTTTATATCTATCTTATTTTTTGTCTCAAGTGTTACAACGAGCTCGTCAAATAGATGAATGGTTTGGATGTAACTCATATCTCACGACAGGACCCACCAAACTTGGTGACGTCAACACCCCAGCCAGATCGGTGGTGGCTGGTACACCAGCCAATCTGCTTTCATAATTACCGTCCATTTGTATGCGGGAGACTTCTGAGTCTTTGACCATTCAAAGTAAACCAGATTCGTCCGTTTTGTGGTTGGTGGTCCAATGGTCCCAACCGTTTGCTCATTCGATGAGATAAGATTTAGCCAACTTTCTACGAGATTGTCTTGGCCCGGGAATATCACGCGTTTTATAGCCACTGGAATCCTACTCTCCCTAGGCATGCGTGTAGAAAGTCTGTGACGTGAGGCCACTGTGGTGTGTCTTATGCCATCCAAACCTTTCAAAAGGTACACTCTACATACCGAAAGGATGCAAAAAAATATTGTGCCAATCCATACCGAGCTGGGCCCACCACTGGATTTGGATGGTTTGGGCACATTTTTACATTATTTCGTATTGTGTGGTTCACCTGAGTTATGGATCAGCCTTATTTTTGGCGCATCTTATCTTTGTGGTGTGTACACATGACACATAGTCTAGATGCTGCACACACCACATTAGGCCTGCAAACACCTCAGTTTTATGACATTGTAAAATGACAATTGGACTCTATTCAATCATTCTAAGAAACTTGAAATGTTAGCATGGTTACATCTTGTGGATGGACCATTCTCATAATCATTTTTAATCTGTTGGTTGTATTTCTCTTCTTTACCTTTTTTAATTGGCCACTAAATCTGATGTTTTAAGATGAACCGTTACCACTCCTAATTAAAATAGATGATGAAAAAAAAAATAAAAAAAAATCAGTCCAAGGGTGAGTTTGGACACACCTCCAAAATGGGTGTTTGACACCATTTTGAGCTACAACCCTTTTTCATATTGTGTTTGTTTGCAATTTCGCAAAACCTAATTGATCTTCCACTTGTTAAAAAAGGAACAAAAGACCCACTCAAAAATCATTCGGACTGGCTTTTTGAAGATCGACGGATGAAGTTGATATGCACTTGTTTTTTTTTTTTTTTTTGGAAAAACTTGTTTTATTTTTGTGTAAGTTGCAGACAAACAGGCTCTAAATCTAATAAACAAGTGGCTATAGATTAGTAGATTAGTCATGTCCAATCAATGAGGTGAACCATAGTCAAGTGACACATTAGACTAAGGTGAGCCATCGTCATCCGCAGTCAAGCATCGGACTTCAAACCATTCTCATTCACACGTAGAGTCCTGAAGCCCATCCCAAAACCTCTAACGGATATCGAGTTGGAATGTGATGACTTGTTCCACAGTCGACCTTTATGGATGTCCAGATACATGATATTCATTTGACGTAATGTTATGTGATGGAAAGCCAATAAAACATTTAATTCAAAAATGATAGCCAGTGGAATTTTCAAATTTATTACGTAATTGTCTTTCCTTTTTTCACAGAATTTTGATGATGGATAAAGAGTAACGAGCACAAGGTGAATTCATATATAGATCTCATTTCTGTTGGGGGGAAATCTGAACAAGGAAAATCGGAGTCAGCTTGAGCTACCTAAATTAGTTAACAAGGTCTCGGAAGGAGGATACCATGTCAAGTATGAGCCAACTCCTACGTTATGATAGTAGGTTAGTTGAGACAAGCTCTCCACTACTGAATCATGACTCAGGACTACAAGCCTGATTGACCAATCCGAAAACTCGTCCTCATCCGAAGAGGGATGGTTGAGCCGAGCTCTGATCCTCGTCCTTAGCTTCATTCAACGAACTCTGACCTCGGTGATCTACTGACAAACTCCGACTACTAGAGCTCGGTTTCGAGATTACACAGTCTAAGGCCGAGCCCGGGTGTAGATACTCCGTATGCCGAGGCTAAAGCCGAGTTCGGGTGAGGATACTCCGTGTGCTCCCTTTAATTGGTCAAACAAGTCATCTATCCTGAGCAGAGGATACTTGTTCTTGACCGTGGCGTGGTTTAGTCTGCGATAATAAATACACAATCGCAGCGATCCGTCATTCTTCTTTACGAACAACACAGGTGGTCCCCAAGGAGATACGTTTGGTTGTATGAAACCCGAATCTAACAAATTGTCAATCTGCTTCCTCAGTTCCTCCATCTCACATGAAGGCATACGGTACGTTGGTAAAGAGATAAGTGTTGCACCTGGCACAAGGTCGATAGTAAAGTCGATCTCGCGCCGAGGAGGTAGTCTAGGGATCGCTTTAAACACGTCCGTGAAATCTTGGACTACTGGTGTGTTTCTAAGCATTGGACTATCAAAATCTTCTAACAAAGATGCATAACAACGAATGCGGTAAAGACAACTGACCTAAACGGGAAAAGTGAAGGTCGTGTTCTTGGGACCATGCGTCGTCACTAATCTGTTATCGCAGTCAATCTCGGCCTTCATTTCGGTGAGCTAATCCATGCCGAGGATGATGTCATAATGATATAATGAGGTGACAATCAGGTTAATAGACACCACCCTGCTTCCTAAGTCTATCAAGCAACCCTTACATAGCTTAGTTGGGCGTTAGTAAAGGTTCCTACTGCCACAATGACTCTCACCCCAATCATAGGGGTAGTATTCGACCCTAAACGCTTGACTGTAGAGTATGATATCATCGAAATAGTGGACCCGGTGTCCACAACAGAAATATAGGTGTACCTTGAATGTGGGCAGTAAGTTCAAAGGATAAAAGTACTGCAGTTGCTAACTCAGATGCTTCGGCTGCAAGTGCATGTACACGCGCTTGTTGAGGACGATTGGGTTGCGCTGCCATAAGTCGTTGAGGCGGCCTATTTCGGGATACGGGAGGTCGGTTGTACGGCTGTGCTGGGGGCACAGATCGTAGAGGTGGAGCTGAAGTAACTTGTGGCAACTGGCGGTTGATCTTCTGAGGCGGCATAAAGCCGTTGTCCCTCATCTTGTTAAAACAAAAGGTTTCTATATGGCCCACCTTATTACAATAGACACACCAAAGATCAGATCACCTCTGATGGGTTGGTGAAGCCATAAGCCTGGGAGGCGAGTCCACACGTGGCCTCTTGCAGAGAACTGGCTGGTTCTGTAATTCAGGCCTCGGCCTCAGGCCCATTGGCATATCTGTCTGGGACAGTCTCTTGCCATCCTGCTCGGCTCGCAGGGACATGTTCACTAGCTCTGTATAATTGGAAATACTAGTGCAACACATCTTAGTGTGGATATCAGGCCATAGACCCTCTGAAAACCGCCGTATTCTCATCGGCTCATTTGCTAGAATCAATGGGGCATATCTGGCTAGCTCCGTGAAGTAGTTCTCATATTCCGCCACAGTCATTCCTCCCTGTCGAAGGCGGAGAAATTCTCCCTCCTTTTCATTATGATAAGTGAGGGGGAAATACTTTCCATGGAAACGGGTCTCCACACATATCCTACGGGGACGGTTCGTAAGACACTATCCCACCAAAGACTAGCCTCCTTTTTGAACATGTAAGTAATAAGTTTCACTTGCTCTGCCTCAGTACAGTGCAGCGGCTGCAACATCTTAGATATATGATCCAATCAATACTCTGCCTCCTTGGGTTGGTGAGTACCCGCAAAAGTAGTAGGGCGGAAGCGCTGAAAGCGCTCAAATAAACTATTAGTGTTCGTAGCTTCAGCAGGCTGCACGGGTGGCATAGGCGAGACCACGTTCATGTTTTGGGCAATGACCCCCACAATAGTGGCCAAAACTTGTTGTTGCTACATTAGGAGCATTATCTGCTCTAACCTATTAGGGGGAGGGGCCGCTTGAGGCATGTGTAGCATTGATGTAGATGCACGGTTCTGTCCCAGAACCGGTGGTGCACTAGGTGTTGGCCCATTGGTGGGGTCAGTGGTCGGCTATGAATCCGGCATTGTCTCAAAATTCGGGCCCAAACTGGGGTCTGTATGGCTATCACTCGGGGGAGGTGCCTCGTCAGTCGATCCGCCAAGTGGGAGACGTGCCATATTCCGAGTGGTTTTCGGAGGCATACCCTATATACAATGTAGGGTGTAATATGTGTAAAATTTAGGATCATATCATCCACTTTGTCCACACATTCTACACATTTCAAATCAAAAGAAGCTTCATGCATTTCATTTAACCAAAATTGTCACAATACATATGATGTAGCATTACACGAATCATGACAGAGAATGCATGTGAGCTAAATTTAACAAAGCTATAACACTGACTATCCTAACACCCAACTAAGTCTACTAAGACTATTATAAAGAAAAACAAGAAAAGAACTACAACACATGACTAGTCCTCCGACTCTGGCGAAGGTGGAGATGCACTTTTATCCTGCATACAACACAGGAAGGCCTTTAAGGTGCGAGACATTCTCTTGAATTTCTGTTTCAGATAAGACTGATTCTCTTCAAACTTTTGTTTCAATTGGGCCTGGTTTTTTTCAATCTTAACCATGTGGGCTTCTAAGGAGGCCTGGTCATGACAGTCTTCATGTGTAGTAGGAGGTCCCTCATCTGAGTCTTGGGCCTCCCCTTCTTCCTGCTCCACTTCCTCACTGCTTTCCTCTTCTCCATCTCCTTCCTCTTCTTCATTTTCTTCCTCTTCTTCACTTTCTTGTTCTTCTTCAGTGCTTTTCTCTTCTTCACTTTCTTCTTCTATCTCATCCCCGTATTCATCGAATCGGGCTAGGCGTTGCCTAGGGCCTATGCCCATATTGTTAAGTGTAGCCTCACTGATGAAGTGGATAGGCGCAAGATCATCCATATGAAGCCTGAAATCAAAATTGCGGGCGATCTTACAGATGAGTCGGCCGAATGGGAGGGATGTATCCCCTCGAGCAGATCACGTAGTGGTGATTATCTAAGTTAAAGCGAGAGTAGGTAGACATACTTTCTCTCCCTGTGCAACCCTGTACAGGAAGTCCACCATAAAGCGAGTACATTTTATGCGATTACTCCACCTAGGATACAGTCGTACGTGCATATATGATGGAGTAGGTGAAAATCTGCCACCATCTTTGTCAATGTGAGGCTATTTCCTCACCTCCACCGCTCAAGTTAGCCGTAAAGGAAACAAGTGTGGCGATTTCTCTCCCGCTCACTAGCGAGATTTGTCTCACTGGCGTGTACAACACCACGTTCTATCCCCATAATACGTGCCATGGCATCCACATCGACCGTGGCTTCTTGTCTCCCCAACGGAATAGTAAATTGGAGGGGCTCGAGAGTTGGGTCCCGTATATGAGCATAGAAGGCTCGTACGGTGCCTTCACTTGCATGAGTCTTCCCTTCGAATATGGGACCCCACCCACTTTCCAGAAGGATGTCAATCACGGGATATAATCCAAATAATTTCTCGTCAACATGAGCTTCAAACACAACTTTGCAGTCACGAAACTTACCAAGTCTGGTGCCCCCCTGCAGAGATCTTTCGAGCGAGATTCGTGGGTCAAGATCTGGTTTCGATCGTCGCTCAGCACTTGCACTAGTCTCGGCATCTGTCCTCTTCCTCGAGCGGCTTGGACGGCTAGGCCCAGCCTCATCCAGGGCCGCTCTCTTCTTTTCCATAAGGAAAAGGAGGGTTGAGATAGAGAAAATGGCGGTAATAAGCTCAAAGAGAGCCATGGAGGTGGAAGGGATAGGAGAATGAAGTAGATTTGAGAGTTTGGGGGTTATGAGATACAAAAAGGTAGGTTTTGTGCTCAAATGGGTGGAAATGAGAGTAATAAGAAGATGAAATGTATATTCTTAGGAGAATGGTGGTGGATGGGTGTAGAAGGTGAAAGATTTAAGAATTTTGAATGTATGGAAGAAGAGATTTGAGAAGGAAAAGTGTTTTTGGAGGGTTTAGAGGTATTTGGAGGGTTAGGAAATATGAAATGAGGGTGAAATGGGGTAAAGGGGGTAAAATGAGGGGACCCACACGTGGGACAGGTCCCACATGGCTGGCCGACCGGCGCCACGCTCCTCTGGAGTGGCCAGCAGTGCGCCGCGGTCCGGGCGGTGCTGCCGCACCCCTCTGGGGTAGCCGGTGGTGGCTCCGCCCTGGGGCTGTGGCCACCCCCTCCTTGGGTGCCGTAAATGTGCGTGGGGCCCTCTAGGTCTCACTATATTTTATGGTTTGGGTCCCTAGGCCCGTAGGATGCGTTTTTAATGTCCCACACGCGCATATTCGCGCCCTTTGGCCTATTTCAGATTTGGGATATGTCGACTAACCATTCAAACCAGTCGATTGATGGCCTAAAAATGACTGAGATCATTTCATATGATCTAGGACGCGTACGGGCTAAACTACAGTAGTCAATCTGGCCCGTTGGTGAAACTTGGGATCCTAATATCGTCTCTAAATTTCATCGCCCCCTTCCTAAGTCAGAGTGCGTTAGAGTGCGTCGTGTTTCCTATAACCCAGGTTCAGTTTAATCAAAATCATGCTCTGATACTAACTTGTAACGCCCCGAATTTCGAGGGTCAAGCAAAGTTCCACTCCCGAGATCCAGCACATCACTTATGCAACATGGATAATGATGTTATGATTTCGTCCATATTAGTGAGTTAAACAAGAGTAGGATTATACCAAATAACATATCATACTCCAGATATGATTAAATCAAGCATGCGAAAGACTAAAATATATGTATATGAACAGGTAAGTGTTTTACAACCTCTGGAGTATGATCATGTAACTGGGTTGACATTATACATGTATTTTTCAAAATAGACAGAATATCAAAATGTAAAGTGTCCAACTAATCCATATGTCCCTATAGTCCCGACGAATCAGCAAGAGATCTACATAGACCCACCTGAGAGCTGAACGTAGGAGAATTCTTCCTCCTCATCTATGAAGTCCAACTCTATTGTGTAGGCTTCGTCATCACCTGCATCTACAACAGAGTCTGGTTGGTGTTTTAAAATATCGTCCCAGGGTGGGAGTGAGTACTCAACTCAATGGTACTATAAGGCAAAGGTTAACATGTTATTAAGTCAATCAAGCAGTAATGATAAAGCAATACAACAATATTTCCTAACTACTCTTATTAATGCAGGGGTGGTATACAGTAATGATGCATGCCCTCACACGAAGCTCCCTCACAAGCGACTCCGACAACCAAATTCGCGCATGACAACCTCCTTAAAGTACACCTTCCTCGCCAAAGCACATGCAATGCGGTGCATTGTCGTGTTAGCTGAGTAATTAATTAGGCTCATTCATACAGCATGTTTGGGAAGCTAAGGTACCTCCCTTTATATCATTGACCCAACCGAAGGATCTAGGGTCATCAATCCTAGTTAATCATATACGATAGACAATTTGTAGGGCATCACCCGTAATGAAAAGTAGTCAATAGGCAAATTCATTGTTTATATTCGTAGTCACTATGGGAGGCTCGTCACCTCATTGTAGGCCGACAGCTCGAACACGGTGTCCTATACTACTATGGCCGACTCAGGAGTCTTGGTTGCTCACTGGTCACTATGGGGAGGCTCGTCACCCCAGCGTAGGCCGACAACTCGACCACGGTGTCCCATACCACCATACCCGGCTCATGAGTCTTAGCGAATCATGGTACCATGGTTAAAACGGGCCTTTACATTGGTAAGTGGTACCTCAGACTCAATTAGTGATGTCCATACATGGTAAACACACAATAGGCCAATCGGTTTGTTAGACAAGTTCGATTGGTATGATCGCACACTGACTTAATCGATATGGAGTGCGTAGGCACTCCTTGTGGCCTAACCACCGTCGACAGTCGTCATGCGACTCGGATTCATCGAACGTATCCAATGTGGCGAGACTAGTTCGGCCACTTAAATGGGGACTGTTACCGATTGCCTGGACTACGTTGTAGTCCCAATCTCACTTAGATGCAATAGGTAGACAAATGTGATAATCATGTCAACATTCTATAACCAATCCAAATAAATTTCTCATTTGAGCATTTCATCAAACACATTAATCACATTCTTGGCAATTGCATTTTATCCATAAATCGCATAGATGAAATCAAGATTTCATGAAGGAAACTATACATATGGATAAGGTAATTGAGAATCCTATCTCAATACACTTATTAAATACAATTCATCAATAATTTCTCATTCAGACAAGTTATTAAACACTTAGACTACACATTTCCAAATATATAGACTAGATTAGTTACGACTTATATTATGGCAATTCCTTACACAAAGAGATCATCATGCATATGACAATCATGAATCCTAGTTTAACAGTCATGGCAAGCATAAATCACAATTTCATGTTCATTCAAATATTTCAACAAATACATGGGATGCATCTTGTATTCAACATAGTTCACACATGGTTAATATATTGAAAATGAAGTATCTAAGACAATATGGCGGTAGTTAAGTCAGACACAAATCATTAACTGACATTGAAAGTTTTGAAAACCATAACCTAAACATTTATAGTTTGCACCTTTCGTCGGAATACAAGATTCGGACTCGGTTCAAACACTACGTTCCCAAAAACGGAACGTCAGACACCTAAACAATGAAATAGGTTAGTTATTTCATCGATTACTCTATTTGGATCTCCAAATCAAGATTAGGGTTGGGATTCCTTACCCAAATCGTAACAAAAAATGATTGTGTAGTGAGACAGGAAGACAATTCAGTACGTGGAGTCATGGGAGAGAATCGTAGCAACGATCTCCCAAACTTTCTCTCTCCTTACTCTTTTCTTTATTTTCTCTCTTCTCTCTCCTAGGGTTAGAGAAATTCGTATGGAATAGAAATGGGGTGGTTTAAGGGCTTTATATAGTTATGGTATACTTAGTTTCCATCCAAAGGGCGACTGTTTTTGGCAAACAGGGCTCATAAGAAGGTCGATTTCTTACCTATATCATAAGGTAAGTTTCCTGACAATGGATCTAAGCTAGGATGTGGTTTCAGTGCGATAAGATCAGCGGATCGACCGTGGAAGACCTGTGTCAGATCAATGGTCATTCTTACTCGATCAGGGCCACAAGTATATGGATTCGTATAGTAAAATTTCCTTTTCCCATGGGTGAAGTTTGGTCAGAAATTGACAGCCCGAAATCCTCAATTTTGCCTGTGAATGAATGACCCAATTCACTTAAGTTTCAATTCGTTTTCTAAAGATATTCGTGTTTCTCACACATTATATTCAGGGATCAAGTTATGCATTTCTGAATACTATTTGGGTTCGATTCTCGCGATGTTTTCAAGCCCAATAGGACAGACATAATCCTATAGTTTCACAGTCATCGGACTTTCGACGTGCAGTGTAGGTCCGATACGGAGTTTCAATGTACTCCCGAGAGCGACAGCTCACGAGATTTCTCTTAGGTTTTTAAGTAGTGTTGTGTTAGTGATATTGATGGTTTTGGGTCTTACTATTTGTGTAAATGGTGGTTTGAGCTAAATCCGTGATTAATTCAATTTAGTACTTAATTACTTTTCGTCTAAATTATTATAGAATACGGTCCTTAGGTCTTTCTACCTGAGGTGGTTCTCGGGTCATTGTACGGATTTTTTCTGAGACGTTATAGTCATCCAGCAAGAAGCCCAATGATCGAGCCTCTCGTGATCGCCGACCGAGCAGGAGGCCTGAGAGCAAATTCCGTTCCTACACTCTATTCAATACATCTCCAGAGTAGATCTTGTTGGACATCAGGGGTTAGAAACTCTTGAATTGGCCGGTTTGTATGAAGACCGATATTAAGAACCGAGACAAGCGCGAGTATTGCCGGTTCCATCGCGACCATGGACATAACACAAACGACTACATGGACCTCAAAGAAGAGATTGAGGCCCTCATTTGTAAGGGTCATTTGCGTTGATACACTAAAGAGGAGAGATCGCCCCGGAGAGAAGACCAACTGAGTAAATCGGCTGAAGAACCAGCTGAGATCTGCATTATCTATGGTGGCTTATCCAGTGGAGGCGACTTAAATAGGGCTCGCAAAGCCCACTCCTGGAGTTCAGACCCCGAGTACTACGTCCACTTGGTCGAAAGGTTGTGGAAAGAACTCCGAGTCAGCCCCTGCAACCTGACTTTCATAGAGGATGGCGCGGGCAGAATCCAGCATTCGAATGATGATGCCCTCGTGGTGACTATGACCATAGCCAACCACAAAGTTTACCACATTCTAGTCGACATAGGGAGCTCAGCCGACGTTATCTATTCCAAAGCATTCGAGAAAATGGGGATCGAAAGGTCGTAACTTCGACCCATGAAAACTGTTGAGGGTCAAATATTGCATATCAGACCCTATTTATTGCCTGAATTTACAAACATAATACTGATTAACGGGTTAATTTAATTGCGTTTTTGATGCAGGATGTATTTAGGAGCTTAAACTGAACTTGGGTATTAAAAGTGTGTATTTGACGCTCAGAATTTACTAGAGCAAGGAACGGACCCCAGGGTACGGAGATCAACAGAATTACACGCCAAAGACCCGAGAAAATCGAGAAACTGAAGCTCAGATGGCCCGAAATTGGTCCAGAATGCAAGATCAGAAGGTTTCCACCATCCGTTCTGCTCTAAACTCCATACATGGCCTGAGGGCCATAATTTAACCATACACATCAATTTTCATCCATTGGATCTATCTGAAAGTGGCCCAACGATTGGATCAGCCCATAGATCTGTAGATTGGGGCCCACCTGAGATCCGGATATGCTTCAATTTTGGTCTCAACTCCTTAAATTCGGTGACAAATCGGATGGTTGGAGCAGATTTCTCAGAAATGTCGCAATGGACCCCACATTGTACGATGCATGTGCATCTTAGAAGCTCCACGTGCGCCGCACCGGATTCGGAGCCGGTCAACCAGACGGCTGACCCGTCTCTCTCACGTAAAGCGTCCAGCGGACGAACGTCCGACCGCCGGTTGTGTGTAGTGGGACCCACTCCGCTCACATTTCGACAATCCAGACCGTCCATTCGATCCAGAGGTGGGGCGTGACCTCCACCTAGCTTTCATTTTTGGCCCACGCACGCGAGCACGCGATTTTAACTGTCAAACATAATATGGACGGCGGAATGAAAGAGTCAGTGGGCCATGCGGAATCCAATCTGAAACCAGTCAATTTTTATTGGTTTTTCGCCAGAATTTCAATGGACGGGGTGGATTTTTATATAGACATCAAGGTGGGGTCCACCGATCTTCGCAGTGCGAAAATGAACCTCTGTTTCACAACCGAGGTTGCGTTTTTTCGCTGTGGACCACCACAGTACATGTTCTGAACGATCGGGACCGTCCATCAGAATCCCATGGGCCCTATCATCACTGCCTAGGTGGCCGAATTGAAAAAAATAGCAAGGGTCAAAAATCCAGCCGTTAAAGAGAAGGATGGACGGCGGAATGAATTCTTCCCTGGGCCGCATCAAAGAATGATTAAAATAGACCATGTCTGGTCTAAACTCCGAGGAGAAGCTGTTGGACGGTGTGGATTTCTCAACTGAGATCGTTCATGGGACTCACTAAAAATTAGCTATGGTTCTCTCGCAGCCCCTGTTGCAACCGACTTCTTTAAGGACACAAACATTCCACTGACTGGAACGATTATAAAGGAGAGAGAGAACGAGAGAGGGGGGGGATCGGACGGTTGGAGCAGGGCTGAGAAGGAGACTTCAAGAGAGAGAGAGAGACAGGGAGTAGAGTTTGGATTTTTTTATTGTTTTCTTCTTCTTTCTTTTCTCTATTTTATTATGAGATCTAGCCCATTCATGTGTGGCTAAACCTCTTAGCTAGGGCTAAGAGGTGAAGCTTGTAGCGTGACGGGATGAGTCGATGCTTGTACCTTTTGCTTAAACTGAATGGATTTTGATTTAATTTTATTAAGGGAATGTTTTCAGTCTTTAATGGTCTATTGTGACTGAAATTACAATGGGTCTGCAATGGCTTTGAGCATGTTCTTTTCCTCTTTATGTTTATGACGTCAGGTAGCCCTGTTGTTCACCATCGTCTCCTGGGCATGGTTGGATGTCAGTACCCTTCCTAACCTTCATACATTGATTGGTTGGTAATTAGTTTAATTCTGTTGTTTGCTTTGTCTCCTGGGCATGGTTTGGTGATGGAATCCATTCTAATTCATATACCTTTCATCTTTTCAAAATTACATCAAAGGAAGTTCAGTTAATTTTCATGAATCAGGTATAGTTCTCCCTGATCTCTACAAGTGGATCCTCTGAATCCCTAGTTTCCCACTTCTGAATTCTTTTAAATTTTAGTTTAATTATTTCACCATTATTCCTCAAATCCTAATTGGTTTAGATTTCATCTTAGCCTAGTTCTAGTTCTGGTAAATTTCAGATAATGTACAGGTTTCAGTCCCTGTGGATTCGACCTCGGTCTTACCGAGTTTATTACTACATCACAACCCTATACTTGGGGAGTGAACAAGTTTTTGGAGCCGTTGCCGAGGACTGACGGCTACGATTTTCTGAAATTAATTGGATTTAGAGTTAGTTTAAGATTAGGATTTTACTAATTTTAATTTTTAATTTTGTTTTCTATTTTATTTATAGAACTAACCTATTTCCTATTCTGTAGGTTGTTAGGATAGAACTTCTAATTTGGTAAACTCTTTCTAAATTTCTAGATTTTCTAACTCTTTAGATTTGGTTTACTTCAGAAACTAACGTGTTTTGGTTTGTTTTGCAGGTTTTTAACATAGGAACTTCTAGTCTGGTAACATCTTTCTAACTTCTCATTTACTTTCTGTATTGCTGTAGGATTTTGCTTTCTTCTAGGATTAGATTCAGAGTTAGAGTTTCACCATGTATATGCACGAGTGGGAACGTCAGTATGCTGAGAAGAATAATCTATATTGGGATGATGATTATGATAGAAATCCACCAATGTCTCAAAACTTTTCTGAAACTATCATCGAGAATCGACCGGAATACAAAAAGCCACCAGTTAAGAAGTTCTTACGCGATCATATACGGGAGAACAATTCCACCCCACGGACCGTACGTGAATGTTGGGGTTATCATAACTATGGGAGTGAGAATTACTATCACCCATCTGAGAAAAAGAAAACAATGCGTGATTATATTATGAGTGATAATAAGTATTACCAACCATCAGATTCTCCCACCTATGATCCGTATGACTATAATCAGTGGAACCATCAAACTGGGAAGATGAACCAACAACATGTAATGATTATTCTCTTGGATCCCATACCTTTGAGATCCAACCAGAAACGATCCAAGAGGATTCATGTTTTAATCTAGAACAATTCAACCAACATGTTGCAGAAGCAATGAAAGCAATGGAAGCACCTTGATTCGCGCCTTGAAAGGATAGAAGAAGCTCGTGCATCCCAACTACAATCCAATCCAGAAATACAATGCCAGGAAAGTGATCCTCACTCGCTTTTGACGAAATCTGGAATTTGGAATGAGGAGTTGGATTCCATTAATGAGCACGTGGTTCAATTTCCCAATGAGCCGATCTCGATGACTGTTCAAAAGAATGGTGGAGATACATGGGTGTCTTTCAAATACAGTGATGATGACACACCTCCCTTACTTGACACACATGAATTCAATAATGAGGTAGAGTTTAGTTCATTCGAACCTCAACCGAATTTAGGAATAGATTGTGAGGAAAGCGATCCCATCTCAAGTGTGTACTGCACTGAATTGGAAGCTGAGAAGTATTGGGATGAGATTCATGAGAGCACAACCCAAATTCCCCTGGAATCAATCTCAAGTATGGTCCAGGTCAATGCTCAAGAAGCACACGAAGTGATCGGTCATACTGAGCTACTCCACTCACCTAACATGTCTGATTTAAAAGTGGAAGATGAGCTCATTAAAACCGACCCTTCCAACTTCTGTGAGACATGTTTGGACCACTCTCTTGAATTGAATGATAATGTGATTCGGGAGAAGGACGAGCTGCTCGCTACGACTCTAGAATTTGAAACCACTCAATTAAGACCACCATCTGAGCTGTACACGTCTGACAGTTCAACGCCTCGATTGAGTAGTTTCAATGAACAAAGTGATCCCATCGATGCTTCCCCTATTGATCTTCAATATGTTTGTGCAGGGCTGGAGCAAGAGAGCATATCTTCATATACTTTTAAGGGCGAGGGAGTCCTTGAGCATCTCATTACAGATTTCCATGAGGAAAATAAGTCACTCTCAGCTGAAATTTCTGACTCTTTTGATAATTGCTGGGCACACTTTGCAAAGTCAAACAATCCCATGTCAAAAGACAAAGTGGATGCCTTGCAAGACAACATCTCGGTAGTTATCACGACCGAGAGAACCCTTATTTTGAAGCCCCTTCTTCCCCGATCCTAAACGTCTACCATTAAAGGAGGAGGAGCTGAAAATTGAACCGAAGATTGACACTTGAAATGTGTTGAGGCTACATCACTTTTTGTGAAGTTTTCTAAACTTTATCTACTTGTAGTCTACGATTCACCATGGGATACTAACGTTGAAACTTCTTACATCACGGGTGAATCGTACATACTCAGTTACCTCAAGCAATGCAATGGAAAATTTCTTATGAGGTACATAAGTCTCTCGGAAAGTCATGCTCGGGGCACCCAAGCCTTTTGCAAAAAGGGCTTTTGGATGATCTTGTTGAGGAACTTATTGAGGAACTTATCAAGATACTGGCCAGAAGATGAACCTTGCAGCATGAGTAGTGAGTTCAATGTTTGTGGGTAACATTGCTGTAAACCCTCACGAGACTACAACTCGTCCACTAGGGGCAACCTAGGGGTTTAAAGGCTTGTTGCATGCACTAAATGCAATCGAGAGCACCTGCGAAAGTGGTATAGGTAGGATTTTATTTTATTTTTGTTATTATTTTTTTTTTTAGTGTTGCTTTTTCTCTCGTGCTCACCCGCTCTCATGTTGAGATCTCTTGGAGAGCCTTTCACGATTCATCATTCAGGTACTATCTTCCCATCACTTCTCTTTTACTTTCGTTGTCCCGTCTGCATTCCATGCTCATATCTTTTACATTGAGGACAATGTAGATTTTAGGTTGGGGGTGGGAGATTAGGTAACCTAATCAGTGTTTTCTTGGTCTTGAGCAAAAATTGTGAAAATTTTTAAATTTTTTTCTGGAAATTCTTGTGCATTTGAAGTGATTTTGACGACTATCCTGGATTTAGAATTTCAAGATACGTTATGTTGGTGATTTACTACTCTTGGATTCAGTTGCTCGGTAGATTTCACAGTTAAGTTTGAATTATTAATCCATGATTAGAAGTTGTAAACATTGATTGAGTCATGATTTCACATACCACATCTCACTTACACATTAAGATTTCAGTTTAAAATTGAATGATTAACTTGGTAATCACTGAGCATGAAAGAAACCAGCCTAAAAGATTTGGCCATCAGGATATAAAAAGAGAAATTACACCATGGGTTTGCTCCCTATAGGTGTGGATTCGATTTTTCATGATTAATAATTGAAAAGAGCTGGGCGACTATTTTCACCATAGGTTTGCTCCCTATGAATGAAAATTTGATTCCCATCTTGACAAAAAAAAAAAAAAAAAAAAAAAAAAACTAGAAAATGAAAGAATGATCTATGAGGCAAAGTACTGGTTTAGGTGATGGTAGTTATGAATTTTCCGATTGATTACTAATGATATCATGAAATCGAGAATTGAATCCTTTAATGATGGTAAGCCGAGATTTCACTAAACACCCATGGAACTCAATGTTTATTATTTTAGTTTATGGATTAATATTTGAACTTGATTATGAAATTCACTATGCATGAGAGGCCAGGAGAAATTGATAATCAGCATTTATGAATCTTTAGATTTCTCATATCTGGATTGTTTTTCAAAATATCACTCGGCTTCACAAGAATTATCTCGTAATTCTCAACTTAATCTTCGCATATTTTGCTCGGGACTAGCAAAATGCTGGTTGGGGGTTGTGTTGAGGGTCAAATATTGCATATCGGACCCTATTTATTGCCTGAATTTACAAACATAATCTTGATTAACGGGTTAATTTAATTGCGTTTTTGATGCAGGATGTATTTAGGAGCTTAAACTGAACTTGGGTATTAAAAGTGTGTATTTGACTTCCAGAATTTACTAGAGCAAGGAACGGACCCCAGGGTACGGAGATCAACAGAATTACACGCCAAAGACCCGAGAAAATCGAGAAACTGAAGCTCAGATGGCCCGAAATTAGTCCAGAATGCAAGATCAGAAGGTTTCCACCATCCGTTCTGCTCGAAACTCCATACATGGCCTGAGGACCATAATTTAACCGTACACATCAATTTTCATCCATTGGATCTATCTGAAAGTGGCCCAACGATTGGATCAGCCCATAGATCTGTAGATTGGGGCCCACCTGAGATCCGGATATGCTTCAATTTTGGTCTCAACTCCTTAAATTCGGTGACAAATCGGATGGTTGGAGCAGATTTCTCAGAAATGTCGCAATGGACCCCACATTGTACGATGCATGTGCATCTTAGAAGCTCCACGTGCGCCGCACCGGATTCGGAGCCGGTCAACCAGACGGCTGACCCGTCTCTCTCACGTAAAGCGTCCAGCGGACGAACGTCCGACCGCCGGTTGTGTGTAGTGGGACCCACTCCGCTCACATTTCGACAATCCAGACCGTCCATTCGATCCAGAGGTGGGGCGTGACCTCCACCTAGCTTTCATTTTTGGCCCACGCACGCGAGCACGCGATTTTAACTATCAAACATAATATGGACGGCGGAATGAAAGAGTCAGTGGGCCATGCGGAATCCAATCTGAAACAGTCAATTTTTATTGGTTTTTCGCGAATTTCATTTCAATGGACGGGGTGGATTTTTATATAGACATCAAGGTGGGGTCCACCGATCTTCGCGATGCGAAAATGAACCCTCGTTTCACAACCGAGGTTGCGTTTTTTCGCTGTGGACCACCACAGTACATGTTCTGAATGATCGGGACCGTCCATCGAATCCCATGGGCCCTATCATCACTGCCTAGGTGGCCGAATTGAAAAAAATAGCAAGGGTCAAAAATCCAGCCGTTAAAGAGAAGGATGGACGGCGGAATGAATTCTTCCCTGGGCCGCATCAAAGAATGATTAAAATAGACCATGTCTGGTCTAAACTCCGAGGAGAAGCTGTTGGACGGTGTGGATTTCTCAACTGAGATCGTTCATGGGACTCACTAAAAATTAGCTATGGTTCTCTCGCAGCCCCTGTTGCAACCGACTTCTTTAAGGACACAAACATTCCACTGACTGGAACGATTATAAAGGAGAGAGAGAACGAGAGAGGGGGGGGATCGGACGGCTGGAGCAGGGCTGAGAAGGAGACTTCAAGAGAGAGAGAGAGACAGGGAGTAGAGTTTGGATTTTTTTATTGTTTTCTTCTTCTTTCTTTTCTCTATTTTATTATGAGATCTAGCCCATTCATGTGTGGCTAAACCTCTTAGCTAGGGCTAAGAGGTGAAGCTTGTAGCGTGACGGGATGAGTCGATGCTTGTACCTTTTGCTTAAACTGAATGGATTTTGATTTAATTTTATTAAGGGAATGTTTTCAGTCTTTAATGGTCTATTGTGACTGAAATTACAATGGGTCTGCAATGGCTTTGAGCATGTTCTTTTCCTCTTTATGTTTATGACGTCAGGAAGCCCTGTTGTTCACCATCGTCTCCTGGGCATGGTTGGATGTCAGTACCCTTCCTAACCTTCATACATTGATTGGTTGGTAATTAGTTTAATTATATTGTTTGCTTTGTCTCCTGGGCATGGTTTGGTGATGGAATCCATTCTAATTCATATACCTTTCATCTTTTCAAAATTACATCAAAGGAAGTTCAGTTAATTTTCATGAATCAGGTATAGTTCTCCCTGATCTCTACAAGTGGATCCTCTGAATCCCTAGTTTCCCACTTCTGAATTCTTTTAAATTTTAGTTTAATTATTTCACCATTATTCCTCAAATCCTAATTGGTTTAGATTTCATCTTAGCCTAGTTCTAGTTCTGGTAAATTTCAGATAACGTACAGGTTTCAGTCCCTGTGGATTCGACCTCGGTCTTACCGAGTTTATTACTACATCACAACCCTATACTTGGGGAGTGAACAAAAACCCCTCTGCACGGCTTTGCCGGAGATAGGGTGACCTCCGAGGGAGCCATTACTTTTCCTGTGACAACAAGAGAAGGACAACATTCTTGTTGTCAATGTACCGTCGGTGTACAATGTCATTCTGGGCCGACCTTCCCTTAATACAATAAGGGCGATCGTGTCTACATACCATCTGATGATGAAGTTCCCTGCTGAAGGTGAGGTTGGATATCTCCGAGGGGACCAGCATGAAGCTCATAGATGCTATGCGATAACTATCAGAAAAGGGTCAGTGAAGCAGGCTCTCACCATCAATGTCCTCGACCCCAGAACTCCTAAAGAAGATCCTCCCATGGAGGATCTGGAGACCGTCTCGCTTGAGGAGGCCGATCCGAGAAAACTGTTTAGCTTGGATCTTCGCTGAATTTCGAGCAGAGATCTCAGATGCTGACTTTCCTATAATAGCACAGGGATGTCTTCACGTGGTCGCACGATGATATGCCAGGCATCTCTCCTAACGTCATGATCCATAGGTTGAACGTGGATCCGAATCACAAACCAGTGAAATAGAAGTGAAGAGTGTTCGACGCAGAGAGATACACAGCCATAACCGATGAAGTCTCCAAGCTCCTCAGTGTCAGCTTCATCGAGGAAGTACATTATCCAGACTGGATCACCAATGTGGTTCTGGTGAAAAAGTTAAACGGGAAGTGGTAGGTCTACATAGACTACTCAAACCTGAATAAGGCCTGTCCTAAGGACAACTTTCCCTTACCTCAGATCAACTAGCTGGTGGATAGTACGGTTAGACATGAGCAACTCTCGTCCTAGATGCCTATTCCGGATGCAATCAAATCCCGATGCACCCCCAGGCAGGCAGAAGACTACCTTCGTCACCGACAAAGGACTCTACTGTTACCGGGTCATGCCTTTTGGCCTGAAGAACGATGGAGCAACATATCAAAGATTGGTGAACCAGATGTTTGCCAAGCAAATCGGTCGAACAATGAAAGTTTACGTCGATGACATGCTCCTCAAAAGTGTCAGAGCATTCGACAACCTTGCAGACCTCGGGGCGACATTTTCCATCCTCCCGGAGTACCGCATGAAGCTGAACCTGGCCAAGTGTGTCTTCGAAGTTAGTTCGAGCAAGTTCCTTAGGTTTCAAGTCAGCTAGAGAGGCATTGAGGTGAATCCTAAGAAGATCAAGGCATTGCTCGACATGAGCTCGCATCGGACAATGAAGGAGATCCAATGTCTGACTGGCTGAGTAGTAGTGCTCAGTTGGTTTTTCTTCAGAGCTACAGACAGGTGTCTCTCCTTTTTTAGCAACTGAAAGGTCATAAGAAAGCTGAGTGGACCCCTGAATGTGAGTAGGTGTTCCAACAGCTGCAACAATACATGGGTTTGCCTCCCCTGCCGACTAAGTCGAAAGATGGCGAGCCCCTATTCTTGTACCTAGCAGTCTCTGCCTCGGCCATCAGTTTTGTGCTCATTAGGGAGGTGGGAGGCAAGCAGTATCTTGTCTACTACATAAGCAAGACAATGGTACCCGCCGAGACTAGGTACCCAAGCATGGAGAAGCTATCACTTAGTTTGGTCTTCTTAGTACGGAGGCTGCGCTCGTACTTCCAAGCACACACCATCATCGTCCTAACTGACTCCCCCCTTAGGCAAGTCCTCCAAAAGCCAGATGTCTCAAGCCGGCTAACAAAATTGGTGATAGAACTCAGGGAGTTCGACATCCAATATCATCCGAGGATTGCAATTAAGGGCCAGGCTGTGGCTGACTTTATTGCTGAGTTTACTATTCCAAGTGCAGACACTGAAGCAGAAGCAGCTCTTGCGACCCCACCTATTCCTTTGCCTATCAAGGATACAGAGTTAGAGCAGAGGTGAGTCCTTTATGTCGACGGATCATCCAATGCCAAGCGCACCGGGGTAGGAATTATTCTGGTCGTGCCCAATTCTACGACTATACAGTATGCCATCAGGCTTGGTTTCAGAGCTTCTAATAACGAAGCAGAGTACGAGGCCCTGTTGGCAGGACTTAAACTGACAGCTAGTCTAGGGGTTCAGTCCCTCGAAGTGTGGTGTGATTCTCAACTTGCGGTGAACTATTTCTCTACCAAGTATAAATCTAAGGAGACCAGGATGGTGGCCTATCTAGGCAAGGTCAGGAAATTGATAGAGGTTCTGGAGTTGTATCATTAACTAGATTTCGAGGGCAAAGAATTCTTGGGCCAATGCCCTCGCAAGGTTAGCCTCGACCAAGGAAGGAAAGATTCCTCAGATCATTCCTGTGGAATTTATGGAGAGCCCGAGCATTGACTGAATGGATCAGGAAGTGGTCAACTCGGTGGAAACTACCCCAAGTTGGATGGACCTGATCTACAACTACCTTGTATCAGGTGAGATCCCTCAGGATAGATTGGAGGCCTGACGCCTGAAAATTAGAGTTGCCCGATACATTATCTTGGACGGGGTCTTATACAAGAAGGGGCACTCACAACCATACCTCAGATGCATCCGACCAAAGGAAGCAGACTATGTGATATGTGAGATCCACGAAGGTATCTGTGGAAATCACTCCCGTGGCCGAACCTTGGCTTTGAAGATACTCCGCCAGGGGTACTTTTGGTTGACCATTCGAGAGGACTTGAAAGATTATGTCCAAAGGTGCAACAAGTGTCAGAGGTTTGCAGCTACACCGAGGCAGCCTGTAGAAGAAATGACCCCCATGAGTGGGCCATGGCCGTTCGCTCAGTGGGGGATCAACATCATCGAACCTCTGCCCACTGGGAAAGCACAAGTGCAATTCGCTATAGTCGTGGTCGATTACTTCACTAAATGGGCTGAGGCCGTACCCGTGGCCAAGATCACCTAACAGAAAGTAATCGACTTCATCTGGAAGAGCATAATTTTTCGGTTCGGAATCTCCCGCACCATCGTTTCTGACAATGGCAAGCAGTTCGACAATGACAAGTTTCGAAGCATGTGCAGGGGGCTCGGTATCTTAAACCCTTACTCCTCATCTCGGCATCCGTAGTCCAACGGATAAGTGGAAGCCATGAACAAAGTCATCAAGCACCATTTTAAGATGAGAAAGCGAGAGGTAACTGGGTAGAGGAGCTCTCATTCGCCCTTTGGGCCTATAGGACTACAGTTCAGTCGTCTACTGGGGAGACCCCCTTCTCGCTATCTTATGGCTCGGAGGCGATCATCCCAGTTGAGATTGGTCTCCCAACGGCTTGGGTCAGAAGCTACCAGGTGGATCAGAATGTAGAGTAGATCGTAGCAAACCTCGACTTGCTTGAGGAAGCTAGAGATGTTGCTAGACTTCGAATCGCTGCTAGGCATCATCAAGTGGCACGATTCTATAACTCAAGAGTCAAGACAAGGCGGTTCCAGCCAGTGGACTTGGTCCTCTGCCATGTCTTCCAAAATATAGCAGAGCCGGGGGCTAGGACACTCGGGCCCAACTGGGAAGGGCCTTGCCGTGTGGTCAGATCAACCTAGCCAGGTTCCTACCACATAGAGGACCTCGAAGGATGTCAGCTCCCTCACCCCTGTAATGCCGAACACTTGAAGATCTACTACCTGTGAAAATCTACTGGTTGCTGAAGGCCCTTAAGAAATGTACTGCTCGGAGCTACTAGCCTCTTAAGGCCTCTAATAAAAGTTCCTCATTTTCTACATCGTCTACTTGTGTAATCTACAAACAGAAAAAGTTACCTCTCAAAGCAGAGGCTAGCTTAACGGACCGATCCCTTAAAGAAGGGGTCAGAACGTTAAACCCATGAAAATCTACAAAGAGATCCTCTCATACACAGGGGAAAAGCCCGGAGACGACCTGAATCCCTGAAAAAGGGGTCGGCTCGTCACACCATGACAAATCTATGAAAACAACTAAGGGACGTACAATTCGTAGGGGGGTTGACCTCTCAAGGGGTCGGTCCTTAAGTACTAACACCAAAGAATCACCACAATAATCAACAACACATGAGAAAATGCCCCCTAACAAGGGGTTAAAAGATCAGATAATTCATTCAAAAAATTATCCACATTGTAAAAAAAATACAAGCCTCACTCCCTTCGAGTAGAGGGACCACCACCGAGCTGGGGGGTTGAGCGTCGGGGCTGGCCTCGGTGGCTGGAGGGTCACTCTCAGGTCTTCTGCCACAACCGGTTCCGCATCCTCAGGCTCATCTGTTATGATTGGTTGAACATCCTCAGCCTCATCTACAACGAGAGCGTCGAGGCCGATGGTCAGAAATCCTTTATCCAGCGATGAAATCCTTTTTCAGACAGAGGGTGATTTCCGGCGAAGGGCGATTTCCGATATAGGGCATTTTGGAAGGAAAGAACAAAGAAAATGAGGAGTGAGTGCCTGAGAAGTGTGAGAGTGAGAACGGGAGGGGTTTATATAACCACTTCATTACTTGGTATCATCATTGTAAACAGCTATTCCTGAAGCCAAGGTGACTCGGTACTGGCGCCAAGGGACACATGGAAGAGAGCTATACATCCAAACCCACACTTCGAGGTCAGAGTCTTCTCAACATTTAATGCTATTAATGATGTAGGCGGCTCCTCGGCCCCCCCGCATACATGTGGTGCTGTCTCCTTCACTCCGTCAATTGCGAATCGTAACCATCACCATGCGTCGTTGGCTAAAGGGATGGAAGCCGAAGGGTTACGACCGCCGTACAGCATGCGGGATCTGAGGTGTATGTATCGTATTAATGGTGCCCCGATCATCCCAATCGCCATCATGAGCAGAGGCATTGAGACGTCGTATCATTTCCCCAGACTTTACTCTCTAAGTCTGGACTCAGACCAAGAGAGTAGGGGGCTTCTGTTATGGAGAAATCTGAACAAGGAAAATCGGGGTCGGCTTGAGTTACCAAATCGGTTAATAAGGTCTCAGAAGGAGGATACCACGTCATGTATGAGCCGACCCCTAAGTTATGACCGTAGGTTAGCTGAGACAAGCTCTCCACTACTGAATCACGACTCGGGACTACAAGCCTGATTGACCAATCCGAACCCTCATCCTCATCCGAAGAAGGATGGCTAAGCCAAGCTTTGATCCTCGTCCTCAGCTTTATTCAGTGAACTCCGACCTCAGTGATCTATTGACAAACTTCGACTACTAGTGCTCGGTTTCGAGATTACACAGTCTGAGGCCGAGCTCGGGTGCAGATACTCCGTATGTCGAGGCTGAGGCCGATCCAGGTGAGGATACTCCGTGTGTCGAGCCTATAGACTAACCTAACTACGGATGTGACCGAAGATCTTGCATAAGGATACGCGCCCTTACGACACGATACACAACACGACCCAAAGATTACAGATAATATCTCCACGATCGCAGTATCTTGCTGATTGAGCAAATCATGTCGAGATTAACGGACGTGGATCGTTTAACCCCCAAGTATAGATACTAGGGGACCCCATTGCTATAGGTACGTAAGATCTCGCACCCTCTCTCTACATTCGACTTAGACCCAGATTCCCTAGCCTGACTTAGGCATCAGAGGGTCCCCCGGTTGATCTAGGGTCTCCTTTGCTCACCCTTTTGTGCATGACCAGGGTTCGTTGAAGGTTTGCGGCATTGAGTGGAGGGTGGTCCAGATTTTGACCTCAACAAAATCAATCCTCTGATACCTAATATAAATTCTATTTGTGGAATAAAAATGATCATGTAGTGCATCAGTTATGGGGATATATATATAACTATAAATAAAATTTGTACTTAGTTGGGATGACATTGTTGTAACATGATCGCCGCACTCTTATACACCTACACCTTACACCTCAACGGAAGCACCCAGATGAGAATAAAATGTTCTGCCATATATAGGCTTATTGACCCAGCCCTATTTATATAGTTTAGAGGGTTGAAGAGTTTGGAATCCATTAAAACTCATCTCCCTTAGGCCCTACATGAATTTATCAATCCTAATCCAACTAGAACATTGTGCGTGAGACATAGTTTTAGCGCACCATCCCTTACACAGTTTTGGAGGACTCCAATATGCCCAATCATATCATCCGACCTTTAGCATAATTCATACCGTCAATCAATAAGGCCGACCTTATCGAATTCTTATAAGCTGACCCCACATCATTCACTACAAATACTACCCACAACACCATGCACAGTAAATGTCCATCCCTCATGTTCGGCAACATGTTTCAAACGCATGTTTGGGTACATGAAATCTATGCCGAAATAGAAATTGTTGAGGTTAAAATCTGGACTACCCTCCACTTAATGCCACAAACCTTCAACGAACCCTAGTCCTGCACAAAAGGGTGAGCAAAGGAGACCTTAGCTCAGCCGGGGGACCCTCCGATGCCTAAGTCAAGCTAAGGTGTAACGCCCTGACTTTTCAGGACCCAAGTATATGACCTGTGTCCCAAAAACCCGAGTGTTAACCTTAAAGGATGGTCAAATTTGAGTGTACATTTTTTTTTTCATTCATCAGAGTAAACAAATGAGCGTAGTGTGGACAAATCGACATAAAAGAAAATTTTATTATCATTTAAATATACAAGGAGCTACCCATAATGACTTATATAAACCAATGTCTCCAAAATTAATAAGTATAAGATTGACATGATTCAATACATGAAGAATAACAGAAAGCATATAAAAATAAGCCGTAAGATCACGCAGCTCCTCTAGGTAAATACAGTCATGCATCCCTGACGATCGTACTCTGCTCCTCATCAAGTCTGAGCATGCATATAACTTAAGCCACCTGTACTACCTGTACGGTTGTATATTTGATGGATGAGTGGCCAACTCAATGTAAATTTTCCTCAAGATTACACATCGCCGCATTAGGTAAGAAATAGTATAAAATATCCAGACAACCAAAACAGAGTAAATGCAGTCTTATTAGATGCATAGATGCAAGAATGCAATCATGGACCCGGAAAAAACATCCAGACGGTCTGTGCCCCGAGAAAAATATCCAGACGGGCTGTGCCTTGGAAAAAACATCTAGACGGTCTGTGCACCGGGAAAAATATCCAGACGGGCTATGCCTCGGAAAAAACATCCAGACAGGCAATGAGGTGATCACCCAAGGTGTAACTTGTCATCAGCGCAATACTTGGCATAATCGCATGGGCATGAAGATCCAAGTCATCATCATAAATCGAATGACTAGTCATAAGCGCAACATTCAGCGTAATCGCAAGGCAGAGTGATCTAAGTCATTGAAAATATGCCATGTATGCATGATTTGTCAGCCCATTATTAGTCCAATTGCAATCAGCCGATTTAAGTAAACTCACGGTCATTATGGGGAGCACATGGCCCAGTGCAGCCGACGGCTCGGGCATAGTATCCCATGACTACCATCCCCGGCCCATGAGGTGTAACGACCCGTAAATTTCCGTACATTGGGTCAAGTACCACCTCGACCAGAAATCACGTAGGATTAAATTCTTTAGAAATTTAACAAAGTTAACTAAGTACTAAACTCGATTAGTCATGAAATCCGTTAGGATCACTTTAAATACGATCTGCAAGACCCAAAAGTTGCAGAGTCATTGACGCTAGGTTACCCTAAAGTTTAGAACCAAACTCATTTCCCGTCTGCTCTCGGAAATGAAACGAAACTTCGTATTAGGTCTAGATCGCACATCGGGAGTCCGATTAACCCGAAGCTAAGGAACTAGGACCACCCCACTGGGCTTAACAATTATCTCAAAAATCAGCTCCATCCGATGTTCCATGGCCATTCGCTTCGATCCGGAGCGAGGGTGTATGAAAAACACTATTCCCATTCCAAAATAAATATCTGGAATAGTGATTTGGCATCATTCGTTGACGCGTCAGTATTAAGCAACCTGACCGTCAGAATCAGACCAAATTACACCCTCGGATTAAGAAAAATTTCAGGAACATTTACATGTACTTGGAATTTCTGATCGTGGCCCGCTGACCGTCGAACTGAAAGTGGTCCGCCACGTGCGATCTGGGAATCCGATCGAGTCAAAAACGTAATCCCACGTAGATCCATAGATGGTGAGCTTAAGTCTGACGTTTGGTTCAAGGAGGGCCACCAGAACCTCCCTTTTGAGCTGGAAAAGTGGCGAAATGCCTATATAAGCAGTCACCCTTGAAACTGAGTCTAGTTTGGGAATGTTTTTGGCTATAAAAGGGGCTTAGAACAGCCCCTCTCACAGCCATACGAATTTGGGATTTTAACCCTAGAGAGAGAGAGAGAAAAGAGGGAGAATAGTTTGGGATTTGTGGGAGATCTTCCTCCTACTGCTTTGGATTGTTACACGGCCTACACCGCTTCATTGCAGGTGTTTTCCCGGCGGTATCCATCCCATTTGAAGGTAAGAAACCTTAACCCTAGGTTTGATTTGTGGTAGAATCGTCGTAGGCTATGTAACGACTAACCGATTCGGCTCTTTAGGCTAGAAAACTCCCGTATACGAAAGGTTTGCTACCCTTGCTGATTCGTTGCGTTTCAAAAGGCAAAGGTGAGGACTTTAAGTGTATAAGTTACGGTTTTCAACGCTTTCAATGTCAGATAATGGTAGATTCATGATCTGCTTGCAATTGCACATGTACAAAGTGCTTTCCGTTTCCTGTTTCGATTAACGTTGTGAAATATGGAATTTCACATATTCTAGGTATACGTAGAAATACCGTATATGTATTTTTTTTGGATAAATGTTTGACATGTTTATTTAATGTATGATTATATAATATATGAATAAAATACTAGTTTGGCGAAAGGAATCGCCAAAATACATGTTCACTTGTAAATGCGACGTATGTTGAAATTGTATATTTTAGAAATACCGTATACGTATTTCTTTTGGAATAATGTTTGACATATTTATTTAATATATGATTATACAATGCATGAATAAAATACCATTTTGGCGAAAGGAATCGCCGAAATCTATGTTCGCTTGTAAACACTATGTATGTTGAAATTGCGTATTCTAAAAATACCGCATATGTATAAATTTTGGAAATGTAATTGTCATGATTATTTGTCGTATGAATATAGTATGCGCGGATAAAATAACCGCTTGGTGAAAGAATAGCCCTAATACGCATTTGCTAACATACGTCGTGTATGTTGGAATAGTGTATTCTAAGTGTTCGCGTAGATGCTTG
Source organism: Magnolia changhungtana (assembly GCA_030180095.1). NCBI lineage: Eukaryota > Viridiplantae > Streptophyta > Magnoliopsida > Magnoliales > Magnoliaceae > Magnolia > Magnolia changhungtana. The sequence goes on from JASAUF010000662.1 coordinate 4,873,621, forward strand.
TGTGTGTAAATGTTTGAGTGTTAGTGCCTTAGAGAGGTGCTGATATGGGATTCCCGACTCCCTTAGAGACATGTAGGACCCCCCCTCTATGCGGTGGTTAGCTATAACCACTCACTTGAGATGTGGATGTAATTGTACCCCTATATGTATAATGCTTTACAACATGCTTTACAACATGCCTTACTTCATGCTTTATAACATGCCTGCTAACATGCTTTACTTCATGCTTAACTTCATGCCTTACAATTGTTTGAGTTTGGGACTATGCCTGTAGTCCAAGCATCCGGTACCAGACTTGCGGTTGTGGCTGAGATTCATATCGCCACAACGGACGTGTCTGGCAAACCCGAGTCGTACTTCGGTTGGCGATAGTGGTTGGCCACATGGAGTGCTTTTGCGCTCCATATCGCTCAACTTGTGGTGCGCTCGAGCTAGTTAGGCTCGTCAAGTAAACCGGAGTGTATATGTATGTTCACCATGTTTGGTCGCATTGCTTGAACCTAGGGTACCAAACTTACCAGTGGCGATCCCGTTAACCATGGTACCTCGATCCGCTAAGACGCATGAGCCGGGCATGGTGGTATGGGACACCGTGGTCGAGCTGTCGGGCTTACGCTGGGGTCATGTGCCTCCCCGTAGTGACCATTGCGCAACCAAACTCGTGAGCGATTATGGTGGTATGGGACACTATATTCGAGCTGTCGATACTTACGGCGAGAGCCGAGTACGGTGAGACCTGTGCTCATGCTGACGGGCGACGAGTCCTCCGTAGTATCTTCGAGTATGCTCCAAGTGTCTGTGATTGGCGACGAGTCTTTCACAGTAACTAGAGTATGAGTTGAGCCGAGTACGGTGAGACACATGTACTTGAGTGACGGCTAGTGATTGAGCCAAGTACGGTGAGATATGTACTTGAGCCGACGGCCGCAATTGAGCCACATACGGTGAGATCGTATCCGCGCCGACGGTGACGAGCCCTTTGCGATGCCTTCACTACGCTTCTCAAACCATAATATTGTATGAGATTAGCTAGGATTGACGACCCTAGAATGGATCATGTTTGGGAATGATACAAGGGAGGTACCTTAGTTTCCCAATACCGTCTTGGTTGAAATGGATTAATAAAAACTTGGTAATCATGAGCATCATTGCACCGCATGTGCTTTGTAGATGTGGCGCACTGAGGGAGTAAGCATTCGCGAACGTAAGATGATGTCGCTTGAGGGTGGTTTGGCAAGGGCATACAGCATCATGTCATATCATTTTTGCACTTAACAAGAGTAATTAGAAATGTTTGATTTGTACTGCGTTATCATTACTGCTTGATTGACTTGATAACATGTTAACCTATGCTTTATTGTTCCACTGAGTTAGCTACTCACTCCCACGTTACGGGACGGTGTTTGCAACACCTACCAGACTCTGTCGCAGGTGTAGATGACGCCTCTATTCAGGAGCCGGAGCTCGACTTCGAGGAGGATCAGGAGGAGTTCTCCTTTATGCAGTACTCTAACGGCTATGCTTAGGCCGACTGCATCGCAGGGATTCCAGGGCTTATTTATAGAGTTGTATTTTGATTTTTGACTTAGAAACAATACATGTATATTGGTACTCAGTTAGTACTCATACTCTGGAGTTCACAAAATTTTGATACTTTACATATTTTGAATATAAAATTTCAGTCTTCCGCTTGCCTTTATACAATTGAACTGGAGTATGAATTACTGTTTTGGTATAATCTCATTCATGTTTATTGCGCTAACTCAGACAACATTTAACCATCATTGTGTATGTTGCATAAGTGATGCGTTGGAACTCGGGAGTTGAGTTCATACTCGACCCCCGAATTTCAGGGCGTTACATGAGGCTACCATCTTAGGATGTTTAATGGAAACCCGTCGACTAGTGGCCAATCATATTACAGTTTATGGGCATACCATCGCATGGTTGCACAGTATAAAACATTGAACCTATATAGGAAAAATATCAAAACAGAACCATGTAGGGCGAGTATCAAAATATGCCACTCAGGGCAAATATCAAAACCATACAATGAAAACCATTCTTAAAAATCATTGGGCACAACAACCCTGGATGGTAAGCCTACATTTAACCACCAAGTCGAAGATCCATTACGATCACAACTAGTCAAGTTACATACCAAGTATGGGTGTACATTCATATGTGGAAATTTTCCACTAATGTATCAGTTTAAGTTCCACAAGCAATCCACAAAAAAGAACACAAGCATGAACAATTATACAAGATAATCATAAAACGGGTAATACAACAATTCAATTTCCACCAGCTAACACATGTGAATATAAAGGGAGATATCAATTATATGTTACAATAAGAACTATGACTTAAGCTAATGAGAAGATGGAAAGCTCAAGGGGAAGAATCATCACCTGACTAGTCAAATCGCCAATGCCAACTAAGGTTGCTAGGAAGTGTGTGCACCCTTAGAATCAGATCCTATCATGAATTGTGAAGTTGTACGTGAGATCAATGTCCTGCTAAGCATCTATGGTCGAGACCGATATATACTGGGGTTTGGATTACTTGTTTTTAGGGCTTAGGTTTTTATCTTAGAGCTTAGTTGTAGCCTTAACTCTAGGGTTTGAATTGTAGTTGATGTGTAATAGTTTACAATGCTAATTTAATAGTTATAAAATATTCACTAACATTAGCATTATAGTCAATACTAGTTAATAATCATCATGATGATAATTAATATTATGATATACCATTTGTATTATGGCAATGCATTAGCATTCAATAATGATATCATTATAATTTCCTTTATATAATAACTATTACTAGAATAGATAATTTACTAATGGTCATGCATCCTAATGTTTAGCAATCCTGTTAATAAGGGAAATGGTAACAATGTTAATCTAATAATTAGAGAATAATTGTTAACATTAGTGATGGTGATAATTAATATTAGTTAATGTAGCAAGGCAGTCATTATGGCGACACCAACGACCATCCAAAATGAAATTTAAGAGTAGTAAACAGGATACCACTATTTAATAATTGTAATTTGTTTATAATAACCATTTTAGCCTAATGATTTACTACTGGCTAATCTTTACTAATATTAACAATCCTAACAGTAATAATGACAATAATACATAAAAATGGCCTAGTGTGGGTTTGAAGGGTTCAATAATATGGGAAATTGGGCCTCTAGTTTGGCCTTGCCTAAGGCCCGAACTGGACTTAATCTTAGGCCTGATTTTAGGCCTGGACTGGGTCTGATTTCAACCCAAATTCAGGACTGCTTTCAGCCCAAAATGTGGCTTATGATAGGGGCTGTCCATGGCCCACATTACTACCCAACTAAGGTTGATCTTAGCCCACAGAACTGGACCAGAGTCCGGCCCACTGTATATATGGTGGGGCCCATGTGCCTTTAGGTGAGGTGCGGCCCACCCATTTCCAATGAGTTGCGGCCCACCTGTTGTGAGAGGTGCGGCCCAGCTGGGGTTTGTAGTTTTAGGCTAAGATTAAGGGCCCAGCTAGAGGCTGTACTTTGGCTCCTGGTACAGCCCAATCAAGGCCTGGTGAAGGTCTGGCTTCAGGCCCGCTGAAGGGATTTCCAAGCCCATTTAAGGGCCTGATTTAAACCAAGGTTTAAAAGCCTTTTGAGGGCCTAATACAACTTTATCTATGGCCCTGCTACGACTGGATTTGGCCCATTTGAAGTCATTTTCAGTGCAGTTTGCGGCCCAAACCGTGGCTCAGCTCATGGGCTGCGTCTGCCTACATCTCAGCCTAGAGCTTTCTGTTTTAAATTTGGATCAGTCCATCATTTTTATTGGACGATTCACGGATGATCCTAGCTCATTGTCGATGTAGTTAACAGAGGTGTGGCGCACGACCTTACCTTATTTTTTATTTTTGTTGGGTCGGACCAGCAAGTAACTCAGCAGCTCGGTCAGGTGCATGTGGTGTAGTCAGCCGCATCATGCAACCCCTCTCTCTCCCCTTTCTCTCCATCTTCCTCCTCTTCTTCTTCTTCTTCTTCTCTCCTACCTGCTGGAAACACCCAGCAACGACCGATCATCCCGGACTGACTCAGGCTCGGCCCGAGTGCAACGGTTGCACAACGCACTCCCTCATTCTCTTCCCTCTCTATGCTTTTCTTTCACTTTCCTTTTCATTCTTTCTCTTCCAACACCATCATCAGGTGGTGAGAGTCAGAAAACGACATCCCGAACTGAGTTTGACTCAGTTGGAACGGCGAAGAAGATGGCTGCCATTAATGGCGGATCTCGAACGGAGACTCCCTCCTCCAATCCGATAGCATGGGATGGTTCATATGGACTGTAGGGAGCTTATGGATAGGCTTTTTCAAAGGTCTAGGATCGTTTGGGTGGTGGGTTCGGTAGGAGAAGAAAACGACCGTTTTTCTCTTCCCAGCCGCAAGGAAGTGGAGATGAGCCTAAAGAGAGTCGTTCTCTCTCTCTCTCTCTCTCTCTCTCTCTCTCTTATAGGGTTCTTCCAACAATCCTAGACCGTCGGATCAGGGGAAAATGGTTCAGATTGCAACAACCGGCATGTACGTCCGTCAGAGCCGAAACCGTCGCTGGTTTTGGGTTTATGTGGGTGGGAATCCTCTCCCACGTGGAGAGCTATTGGATGGCTGAGATTTCTTACCGATGAATGGACGAGATTAAAGGATCCCCACACACGCAGATCGCTGAGCTGGTAAGAAACAACTTCCATTTTCAAAATCTTTGTGTTTCCACGACCTAATTTCAGCGAAGATTGTGCCCACGCACGGTTGCATGAATGCGAATGGAGAGCATTGTCTTGGTTAGGGCCGTGATGCGCACAAGATGGATGGTCTAGATTGTCCAGACGGATCATGTGGGTGGGCCATCGATCAAAATCTATCGGACGGTGTCCGTCCGCTGCTTTCAAACAGAAAGAGAGAGGGAAAACTTCCTTTTTTGGTGAAACACGGGTCAGCTTGTATTGACCAGCCTGGGGCGCCCGGTGGACAGTGAGTGCTCATCAATTGTGCACATGCACCATCAGGGCAGGGCCCATGGTTGTGTTTAGATGAAATCCACTATGTCCATTCTCTTAGGGGCCCTTATTTAGGAGTCCCGGCCCAGTTTGGGGCACATGTGAGGCCCAGGTGGCCCATATGGGTCGATTCGTATCTCCAGTGGTGGTTTACTGTTGATCCGAGGGTCGGATCACCCCAAGATTGAGCGTCAATAGTTAGAAAATCCTAATGGCCATTTGTGAGGCTTCCACCATATATTACTGGCCAATTAATATAAAATCTATTACTATTATACTTTACTTATAATTACATTAATTAAAACAATTCAATTAAATAAAAATTTAATATTAACATACCGCTGTATACATGCTATTGACCACACCTTTACTAACGTATAATTCATAATATTATATTATGCATATACATGAATTGGAAATTGTACAACGCTATATTTAAAATTGCATCGTTAAATAATTTACAACTGTATTAAAATATCTAGTAATCCTTTGTATACATGTTTATGCAAGATGTTTACTGCTATATTAATATTTATAGTTCAATTATGCATTGTAAAATTTTCACTTTTTATGTTTATTTAATATAATACATCTTTTATACATTTCTATATAATAACGAAATTATCAATTACACCTAAAAATTTGATCTATTGAAGCGATTGAGATCCTAAAATCAACGTTTCAGAAACTATGATGGACTAATTTGGATTCATTCGGGTGGACGGCTTGTCGAGCAAATGAATGTTGTTTTAGATGGTTGAGATAGATGATTTGAGGATCACTAGGTGCTGATGTATAAGGAAAGCTACGTGTGTTTATCAAACGCGTGTAAACTGATTCAGATTCTTATGGTAACACCTAAGTACTGGAAAGTACGGGGTGTTATAGACTACCCCCCTTAAAGAGAATTTCGCCCCTGAAATTCAGCACTCCCTTTGTGAACGTGAACAACAATCTACCTTATGGTGTCTGTATGCATCCGCTAGTCCTCCACATTAAGTTTATTTGTACACGTAAGTGCTCAAGGACAGGATCATCACAATCTACCCTCCTTAAAGAAAATGACTAAAGTCCTACTTCAATTTTTAATGATATACGTACCTATTATTAATATTACGAGTGGGTGGATTATTCTAAAGATGTACCCTATGAAATCCCAACAAGCTTCATTTAAATTTCCCATAACCCTTAGGTTTTCTCGTCTAGTAAATTGATTAAGGTGTCTAAGCCCTACTAAGGTTATAAATCATCCTAAATCTAACGAACCGTTTTAATGCTTACCAATATTTCATACATTTCTCTTGCTTTTCTTTTCCCTTTAATGATAGTTCCCCACTATCTAAAGCATGATACAATCTTTTAGTTTTCAGTGTTCGAGTTGTCACGGATAGATGGTTATAGTGGGTTTGAGCTCGATACCTTGATCCTTTGCCTATGTATAGCAGGGGATTTGGGTATCAATTCCTAATCCTGTTAAACCTCGGTCCTTTGCTTGATCAGGGCATCAGAATCATTGAGATTTGCTAGGACTTAGAACTTGAGCTAAACCGCGTACACCTCGCGCAATTGTGATTTCATCAATCCGTGATTTCAATTATTTTAGACTCATGGGGAGCATCCTGTAATCATCTAATGAGAGCACCCAAAATTTACGGGAATAGACGCAAGCGACCATCACGCTTCCAGTGCGCACTCTGGTCACCTAGTGTCCAACTAAAAGAGAATTTCATGATTAAAATCTCTACGTGGAAACTTGAGTTTGAAATTTGCCGAATTTACCTAGGATTTTGAATCTAGTTTTGGCATACTTAGTTTAGGTTCGAAAGTTATATAACTCTTCATCTACTCAATTTTACGTGTTGGAATTTGTGGGGCATACTATTCCTAAGTAAAGAGATCCATTAGGAAACTAAATTTATGATCCTTAGTACCATTCCTTAAGTTTAGGAAATGCTTATGTTTAATCTAGTGTAGAATATGGTGGGTAAGGAAAATTCCTATAATGCCCATATACGTCTCATTTGCTGAATATTGCAATAACATTAATTCTAACTAGATTTTATTATTATTATTATTATTATTTTTTTTTTAGAAGTTCAAATTTCTAACATTAATTAGAGAGGTTCAAATTTCTAACATTAATTCTAACCTTAATTCTAACAGTAGTTTTGGTGGTTTAAATGGGAACCAAAGTTTTTTTTTTTTTTTTTTTTAAAGTTCAAATGTCTAAACTTATAATGTTCAAGGGATTTAAGTCCGGCCCATAACTTGTATATTCTCATTTCCTCCCATTCTAAGGGACTTCTACATAAGTTGAAGTTCAAGGTCTAACCAAAGCTTTCAAGGGAGCCTACAATTGAAGTCTCTATGTTCTTAAATTGTCCCTAGTTCAAATGGTATGTCATATAAGCTTGGATTGCCATCCAAATAACTTTTAAGGGAACCTAAGTTTTGGTTTCTACATTCTCATTCGTTCTGCTAAGTCTAAGAGAGATTCACCTAAGTTCAACATTCTAATTTCAAACATCCTAACTTGAGACATTTAAGGCTTCTATAAGATCATTTCTCAAGGCCAAGTTAGTCCAAACTATGCTCCGATACCAATTGTAACGCCCCGACCTTTCAGGACCCGAGTATATGACCCGTGTCCCAAAAACCCAAGTGTTAACCTTAAAGGATGATCAAATTCGAGTGTACATTTTTTTTTCATTCATCAGAGTAAGCAAATGAGCGTAGTGTGGACAAATCGACATAAAAGAAAATTTTATTATCATTCAAATATACAAGGAGCTGCCCATAATGACTTATACAAACCAATGTCTCCAAAATTAATAAATACAAGATTGACATGATTCAATACATGAAGAATAACAGAAAGCATATAAATATAAGCCGTAAGATCACGCAGCTCCTCCAGTCAAATACAATCATGCATCCCTAGCGATCGTACTCTGCTCCTCACCAAGTTTGAGCATGCATATAACTTAAGCCACCTCTACTACCTATACGGTTGTATATTTGATGGATGAGTGGCCAACTCAATGTGAATTTTCCTTAAGATTACACACCGCCGCATTAGGTATGAAATAATATAAAACATCCAGACAGCCAAAATAAAGTAAATGCAGTCTTATTAGATGCATGGATGCATGAATGCAATCATGAACTCGAGAAAAACATCCAGACGGTCTGTGCCCCAGGAAAAACATCCAGAAGGGCTGTGCCTCGGGAAAAACATCCAAATAGGCAATGAGGTGGTCACCTAAGGATGTGACTGGTCATCAGTGCAACACATAGCGTAATTGCATGGGCATGGAGATCCAAGTCATCATCATAAATCGAATGACTGGTCATAAGCGCAACATTCAGCGTAATCGCAGGGTAGAGTGATCTAAGTCATCGAAAATATGCCATGTATGCATAATTTGCCAGCCCATTATTAGTCCAATTGCAACCAGCCGATTTAAGTAAACTCACGGTCACTATGGGGAGCACATGACCCAGTGCAGGCTAACGGTTCGGGCATAGTATCCCATGACTACCATCCCCGGCCCATGAGGCTACTATCTTGGGATGTTTAATGGAAACCCATCGACTAGTGGCCAATCATATTACAGTATATGGGCTTACCATCGCATGGTTGCACATTATAAAACATAGAACCCATATAGGAAAAATATCAAAACAGAACCATATAGGACGAGTATCAAAATGTGCCACTTAGGGCGAATATCAAAACCATACGATGAAAACCATTCTTGAAAATTATTGGGCACAACAACCCTGGATGGTAGGCCCACATTAATGATCCATCTCGACCATCACCCAATAACCACCAAGTTGAAGATCCATTACAATCACAACTAGTCAAGTTACATCCTAAGTATGGGTGTACATTCATATATGAGAATTTTTCACTAATGTACCAGTTTAAGTTCCACAAGCAATCCACAAAAAAGAACACAAGCATGAACAATTATACATGATAATCATAAAGCGGGTAATACAACAATTCAATTTCCACCAGCTAACACATGTGAATATAAAGGGAGATATCAATTATATGTTACAATAAGAACTATGACTTAAGCTAATGAGAAGATGGAAAGCTCAAGGGGAAGAATCATCACCTGACTAGTCGAATCGCCAATGCCAACTAAGGCTGCTAGGAAGTGTGTGCACCCCTAGAATCAGATCCTATCATGAATTGTGAAGTTGTACGTGAGATCAATGTCCTGCCAAGCATCTATTGTCGAGATCGATATACACTGGGGTTTGGATTACTTGTTTTTAGGGCTTAGGGTTTTATCTTAGAGATTAGTTATAGACTTAACTTTAGGGTTTGAATTGTAGTTGATGTGTAATAGTTTACAATGCTAATTTAATAGTTATAAAATATTTACTAACATTAACATTATAGTCAATACTAGTTAATAATCGTCATGAAGATAATTAATATTATGATAGACCATTTGTGATATGGCAATGCGTTAGCATTCAATAATGATATCATTATAATTTCCTTTATATAATAACTATTACTAGAATAGATAATTTACTAATGGTCATGCATCCTAATGTTTAGCAATCCCGTTAATAATGGAAATGGTAACAATGTTAATCTAATAATTAGAGAATAATTGTTAACATTAGTGATGATGATAATTAATATTAGTTAATGTAGTAAGGCAGTCATTATGGTGACACCAACGACCATCCAAAATGAAATTTAGGAGTAGTAAACAGGATACCACTATTTAATAATTGTAATTTGTTTATAATAACCATTTTAGCCTAATGATCTACTATTGGCTAATCTTTACTAATATTAACAATCCTAACAATAATAATGACAATCATACATAAAAATGGCCTAGTGTGGGTTTGAAGGGCTCATTAATATGGGAAATTGGGCCTCTAGTTTGGCCTTGCCTAAGGCCCGAACTGGACTTAATCTTGGGCTTGATTTTAGGCCTGGACTGGGGCTGATTTCAACCTAAATTCAGGACTGATTTCAGCCCAAAATGTGGCTCATGATAGGGGCTGCCCATGGCCCACATTACTACCCAACTAAGGTTGATCTCAGCCCATAGAACTGGACCAGAGTCCGACCCACTGTATATATGGTGGGGCCCATGTGCTTTTAGGTGAGGTACGGCCCACCCATTTCCAATGAGTTGCGGCCCAACTGGGGTTTTTAGTTTTGGGCTAAGATCAAGGGCCAAGCTAGAGGCTATACTTTGGCTCCTGGTACAGCCCAATCAAGGCCTGGTGAAGGTCTAGCTTCAGGCTAGTTGAATGGATTTCCAAGCCCACATTTAAGGGCCTGATTTAAACTAAGGTTTGAAAGCCTTTTGAGGGCCTAATACAGTTCTATCTATGGCCCTGCTACGAATGGATTTGGCCCATTTGTAAGCCATTTTCAGTGCAATTTATGGCCCAAACCGTGGCTCAGCTCATGAGCTGCGTCTGCCTACATCTCAGCCCAGAGCTTTTTGTTTGGAATCTAGATCAGCCCAGCATTTTTGCTGGACGATTCATGGATGATCCTAGCTCATTACCGATGTAGTTAACAGAGGTGTGGCGCAGGACCTTACTTGATTTTTTATTTTTGTTGGGTTGGACCAGCAAGTAACTCAGCAGCTCGGTCAGGTGCATGTGATGTAGTCAGTCGCACCATGCAACCCCTCTCTCTACCCTTTCTCTCCATCTTCTTCTTCTTCTTCTTCTTCTTCTTCTTCTTCTTCTTCTTCTTCTTCTTCTTCTCTCCTACCTGGTGGAAACACCCAGCAACAACCGAGCATCCCAGCCTGACTCAGGCTTGGCCCAAGTGCAACGGTTGCACAACGCACTCCCTCATTCTCTTCCCTCTCTATGCTTTTCTTTCACTTTCCTTTTCGTTCTTTCTCTTCCAACGCCATCACCAGGTGGTGAGAGTCAGAAAACGACATCCCGAACTGAGTCTGACTCGGTTGGAACGACGAAGAAGATGGATGCCATTAATGGCAGATCTCGAATGGAGACTCCCTCCTCCAATCCGACAGCATGGGATGGTTCATATGGACTGTAGGGAGCTTATGGATAGGCTTTTTCAAAGGTCTAGGATCGTTTAGGTGGTGGGTTCGGTAGGAGAAGAAAACGACCGTTTTTCTCTTCCCAGCCGCAAGGAAGTGGAGATAAGCCTAAAGAGAGTCGTTCTCTCTCTCTCTCTCTCTCTATCTTTCTCCTGTAGGGTTCTTCCAACGATCCTAGACCGTCGGATCAGGAGCAAATGGTTCGGATTGCAACAGCCAGCATGTACGTCCGTTAGAGCCGAAACCGTTGCTGGTTTTGGGTTTCTGTGGGTTAGAATCCTCTCCCACGTGGAGAGCTGTTGGATGGCTGAGATTTCTTACCGATGAACGGATGAGATTAAAGGAGCCCCACGCATGCGGATCGCTGAGTTGGAAGGAAACAACTTCCATTTTTGGAATCTTTGTGTTTTCACAACCTGATTGCAGCGAAGATTGTGCCCATGCACAGTTTCATGAATGCGAATGGAGAGCATTGTCTTGGTTAGGGCCATGATGCGCACAAGATGGACAGTCTGGATTGTCCAGACGGATCATGTGGGTGGGCAATCGATTGAAATCTATTGGACGGTGTCTGTCTGCTGCTTTCAAACAGAAAGAGAGAGGGAAAACTTCCTTTTTTGGTGAAACATGGGTCAGCCCGTGCTGACCGGCCTGGGGCGCCTGGTGCACAACGAGTGCTCATCAATTGTGCACTTGCACCATCAGGGCAGGGCCCACGGTTGTGTTTGGATGAAATCCACTTCGTCCATTCTCTTAGGGGCCCCTATTTAGGAGTCCTGGCCCAGTTTGGGGCACATGTGAGGCCTAAGTGGCCCATATGGGTCGATTCCTAGCTCAAGTGGTGGTTTACCGTTGATCCGAGTGTCGGATCACCCCAAGATTGAGCGTCAATGGTTAGAAAATCCTAATAGCCATTTGTGAGGCTTCCACCATATATTACTAGCCAATTAATATAAAATCTATTACTATTGTACTTTACTTATAATTACATTAATTAAAACAATTCAATTAAATAAAATTTTAATATTAACATACCACCGTATACATGCTATTGACCACACCTTTACTAGTGTATAATTCATAATATGATATTATGCATATACCTGAATTGGAAATTTTACAACGCTATATTTAAAATTGCATTGTTAAATAATTTACAATTGTATTAAAATATCTAGTAATCCTTTGTATACATGTTTATACAAGATGTTTACTACTACATTAATATTTATAATTCAATTATGCATTGTAAAAGTTTCACTTTTTATGTTTATTTAATATAATACATCTTTTATACATTTCTATATGATATATAACTTATCAATTAAACCTAAAAATTTGATCTATTGAAGCGATTGAGATCCTAAAATCAACATTTCAGAAACTATGATGGACTAATTTGGATTCATTCAGGTGGATGGCTTTGTTGAACGAATGAATGTTATTTTAGATGGTTGAGATAGATGATTTGAGGATCACTAGGTGCTGATGTATAAGAAAAGCTACGTGTGTTTATCAAACACGTGTAAACTGATTCAGATTCTTATGGTAACACTCGAGTACTGGAAAGTACCGGGTGTTACATAAGGAATCTAGGTCTAAGTCGAATGTAGAGAGAGGTTGAGAGATCTTGTGTAGCTGTAGCAATGGGGTCCCCTGGTATTTATACTTGGGGGTTGAACAATCCACGTCCGTTAATCTCGGCATGATTTGCTCAATCAGCAAGATACTGCGATCATGGAGATATTATCCGTAATCTTTGGGTCGTGCGGTGTATCGTGCCTTAAGGGCGTGTATTGTAACGCCTCTTACTTTCAATGCCTGGGTATCACCATATAACTTAGTATATGTATGTTACATGATCTAACTGCTTAAATAAACACTATAATACAATGTAAATACATACACTTCGAAATGCTACTTGTACACTTCATAAATATTTAAAATTTCATCATACATTAATGTGTAATTACTACCCTTATTATAATTATACACTGGTGACATTATTTACATGAATTTCAATCATAAAAATATATATTACATAAATTAATAAAATTTATAATAAATAACATATTTCAAGCAATTCGAGATTCGTATATAAAATTTAAAACTTAAAACATATATAACCACAAAAAAATATATATATACAAATAATGAATACACACACACACACACCAATCTTGGCTTACTGATCTACATACGATTTATATTTATTAACAATCTATGATAGTGTAAATTATAAAATATGTAAATGATAATAATAATCTATAATAAAGTAATAACAAACTTTATAATAAAACTATTAATTAGTTACTATCGTATGTTGAAGGCCTTGGGCATATACAATAGTCCATTAATACCTTTCAACCATCGATAATCAGTTTGTGATTAATCCAACCGACGGATTGCCGTCATAGACATGTGAAAACTATAGTTCAGTTGGTAGGGCCCACCCGGACCTTGGATCTACCCCATCTTTGGTAAAAGGCCATGACAGGGCCCACCAAGTAGAATGGACGGAGTGGATATATCACAAACATCATGATGGACCCCACACCGGGTACGTGTACACCTCAACCACCAGTGCACGAGGTGCAACGGACCACTCCGTGGGTCAAACGGGCGCTGACCCGTAAGATTTTGAAAAAGGAGGGCAAAGCATACCTGTTACGTTCTTTAGGTGCAATGGACGGACAGAGCCCGTTCATCGCGAGTTGTGGCCCACCTCGGCCCACCATCCGTGGAATCTAAACCGTCCATTGTGTAAGGTGGTTCGGGACGGTTGGATCCACGTTGTCCAAACCACCCCATGCAAATCGGCATGTACCCGAACTGCGGACAGCCAGTGACAGCGATAAGGTTCTTCAAAAATCTGATGGTTCTGAGGCTTCCACTTGGCTAATCCACGTCGGCCTCTCTCCCTGCATCCCAGTCGTCCGTCCAGACTTCCATCCGTGCCATTCTCTCGCTGCCAAAAATGGGCAGGCAACCGTCTGTAAGGCAAAACCGCGTTGGAAGCCTTTCCACTTCAGAAAAGATGCGGTGTCATAATCCAAACCTCTCCCTGGGCCCCGTGGACAGATCCCTACTGTTCTCACTAGGGCGGCATCGCTTAGGACGGCCGGCTTCCCGAAAATGACCCGCCTCTCGTGAGATGGTGAGTACAGCCGAACTTCTCGAGAGATGTTGTTGGTATTGCGATTACGGACAGTAATGGTGGGCCCGGCAATGATTAGAGACCCCATCTGGTCCATCCAGATGGATTGGATGGCCATTTTAACTGACCAATACGAAAACACCATTAGAGGCGACGTTATCTTCCCTGTTAAACTGATCAACCCACCATGATCGTGTGGACACCATCCACTGATCCATATTTCTTTTCCTGTGGGCCTCAGCACCCGGAATCCATCCCCGTAATTGGATGGACCCCATGTTTAGTGGTCTCTCAAAAACGGCCCTTGCAAAGGACGTTTAAAGCTCAACCATTGGCTGAAATAAGCTAGGGTTTTCTCTCGGCTATAAGAAGCCGTTGCCGTTTCTTGAAATCCACACCAGAAGGAAAGGAAAGAAAGAGAGAGAATAGGAGAAGAATGAAGAGGGAATGAGGGCGTTGTCTCGGCTGGTCCCGTACTACCCTCCTCCATCAGGCAACTCTGGCCAGTTTCGGCCCGAGTTGGGTCCGATCCATGCCAGCAACCCTGCTGGAGCATGCGTCCAGGCCCAGTTCTAGTCTCCTAAGAGAGATAGAGAGAGAGACGAAGGAGAGTTGGATGCAAGGCCTGCTGGATCTCCTCCTGCTGCTGTTGCACCGCACAGAGCTGACGAGTGCCGCCACCATTTCCGCCGCGCCAGCAGCTTCCAAATGGACGACCCAGATCCACATCCAGGCATCCAGAAAGCCCTACATCAGGTCAACGTTCATCCAAGTGAGTCA
Source organism: Magnolia changhungtana (assembly GCA_030180095.1). Lineage (NCBI taxonomy): Eukaryota > Viridiplantae > Streptophyta > Magnoliopsida > Magnoliales > Magnoliaceae > Magnolia > Magnolia changhungtana. The sequence goes on from JASAUF010000662.1 coordinate 4,888,678, forward strand.
CACTCGGTCAGGACTCAGTTGAACCGTAACCAGGGCTGCTGACGGCCTTTATCTGGGCTATAAATCCAGTCCTCAACTGGTGCGTGGTGTGGGCCGAAACGAGCCCACGTTCTAGGCCTGACTTCAACCTTGCTACATCTCAAGGTGGGCCGTAGCTGACCTCGAGTTCCAATGGGCCTCACTACACATATACAGTGGGCCACATTTGGGCCTCACCACATATATAGTGGGCCACATTTGAAGTTCAGGTGGGCCAGCCCCACTTGGCTTATGATTAGACTCAATTTCTGGGCCAAAAGAGCCCCAGTTCCACCCCATTTTTGGGCCATCCATGGTCAGAAAATTTGGGCCCAATCTGGGCCACTCGTTGGATGAAATCTGGTGGGCCTGGTCACCTCAATGCAGGCCCAAATGATCGTATTCATGAGGTCCCTAAAAGCCCACTTAATTATGGTTAACCATTGGTGGGATAATTTTGTTAATATTAGTTACTATGGATGCTCGATATTAACCAATATCATTATTAATGTTATGTTGTCATTAGTAGATTTTTATGTTGAAACTAGTTATTATGAACAAAGTGGTAATTATCAAATAGAAGTATTTTATTATCCTTAATGTTAAACCATAGTATTTTATCACGGCTAGATTGATTAATGATAGCTATTGTTATATTCATTAGAAATTACTGTCACTTTCTTTATAGGGTTAGTATAATCCTTGTTAACATGATTGTTAGTATTAGTCCTTATCACACTACTGTTATTACTTGTATTATCTAATAAACTATTAGTCATTATAGGAATATCAGATATTGTTGGTATATCTAAATATCAACTTATGAACTATCATTACTAATATGGATGGAGTAATACTCCTATTATGAATATTAATTGGCCACTGTACAATAATAATAATAATAATAATAATAATAATAATAATAATAATAATAATAATAATTTAGGATTTAAGTCCTAGGATCCAAGTGTTTAACTAAACCCTAGAATAAAGTCCTAATTCTACACTGAAACCCTAAAAGATAACCCCAGGCTATAATCTTAAACCGTAGGTGGTATGTGGAACTTAGATCTAATTGTACATCCTGATTTATGGTAGGATTTGATTTTAAGGGAACGTGCATTCCCTAACGATGCTAATAGGCGATGCAAAACTATAAGGTGATGATTCTTCCCATTGAGCTTTCCATCTTCTCATTAGCTTTAGTTATAGTTTTTATTTAAATTTATAATTGATATCTCCCTTTATAATCATATGTATTAGCTGGTGGAAATTGAATTGTTGTATTACATGCTTTATGATTATCCGGGATAATTGTTCATGCTTGTGGATTTCTTTTTATGGATTGCTTTTGAAACTTAAACTGGTACATTAGTGAGAAATTTCCACATATGAATGTACACCCATACTTGGGATGTAACTTGACTAGTTGTGATCGTAATGGACCTTCGACTTGGTGGTTATTGAGTGGTGGTCTAAATGGATTATTGATGTAGGCCTACCATCCAGGGTTGTTGTGTCTAATGGTTCTTAAGGATGGTCTTTATCGTATGGTTTTGATATCGGCCCTATGTGGCATATTTTGATACTCACCCTACGTGGTTGTGTTTTGGTACTTGCCCTAGATGGGTTTGATGTTTTATATAGTGCAACCATGTGATGGTAAGCCCTATATACTATAATATGATTAGCTACTAGTCAAAGGGTTTCTATTAAACATCCTAAGATGGTAGTCTCATGGGTTGATGATGGTGGTCATGGGACACTATGCTTGAGCAGTTGGCCTACGCTAGACCATATGCTCCCCGTAGTGACCGTGAGCTGATTTAAATTGGTTGGTTGCAATTGGACTAATAACGGGTTGGCTAATCATGCATATATCGCACAGACCATAATCTATTGTTATCGTACGTGATGTACATATTGTTCCAACTGGATGATATGTCCCGGGTTCAATGTTGAGCCCACTGTCCGCACGGATGAGCATCTCGGGGGCGAAGATTACATTCCATACATCCATGCACCTAATAAGACTGCATTTACTCTATTTTGGTTGTCTGGATGTTTTATACTATTTCTTACCTAATGCGGTGGTGTGTAATCTTGAGGAGAATTCACGTTGAGTTGGTCACTCATCCATCAAATAAATATAACCGTACAGGTAGCACAGGTGGCTTAAGTGATTTTCAGATTTGGGCTGATGAGGACCCGAGTTCAAGTGCCAGAGTTGCATGACTATATCTACCTTGAGAAGCTGAGGGGTCTTATGGCTTAAATTTACTTGCATTCTAATATTTCTCATATATTGTATCATGTAATTCTTGTATTTGTAAATTTTGGAGATATTGGTTTGTATAAGTCATTATGGGTAACCACTTGTATATTCCAAATGAAATTTAAAATTTCCCTTTATGCTTACTGTCTATTCTATGCTCATCTGCTTACTCTAATAAAAGATAAAAGAAAAATATATACTCGACTTTGACCATCCTTTAAGGTTAACACTCGGGTTTTTGGGAAACGAGTCGTGTACTCAGGTCTTGAAAAGTAGGGGCGTTACATGTATCCTTGGGCAAGATCTTCGGTCACGTCCGTATTTAGGTTAGTCTACACGCTCGGCACATGGAGTATCCTCACCCGGACTCGACCTTAGCCTTGGCATATGGAGTATCTGCACCCGGGCTCGGCCTCAGACTGTGTAAACTCAAGACCAAGCACTAGTAGTCGGAGTTTGTCAGTAGATCACTGAGGTCGGAGTTCGCTGAATAAAGCTGAGGATGAGGATTAGAGCTCGGCTCAGCCATCCTTCTTCGGATGAGGACGAGGGTTCAGATTGGCCAATCAGGCTTGTAGTCCCGAGTCGTGATTCAATAGTGGAGAGCTTGTCTCAGCTAACCTACGGTCATAACTTAGGGGTCGGCTCATACTTGACGTGGTATCCTCCTTCCGAGACCTTGTTAACTGATTCGGGTAGCTCAAGCCAACCCCGATTTTCCTTGTTCAGATTTTCCCATAATAGATTCATTTCTTGAATTTATTCAAGAACCTTAGGGACCAGACCTATGTGATCTTTTTTTGACTAAACTCAAATATGGTCCATGGGCTCATTTTTGTACCTTTACGACATCTAATCCTAACAATGGCATGGTTTTCCATTATTGCCGGAGTTGCAATCCGTCCAGAAGGGAGATTGTTGCATTAAGGTTTATTGTATCTCCACTCATTGGTTTTAAATCCCTTCTATGTAGTAGTGTTGGATTAGTGGCTGCCTTTAGTTGTGGCCTCAAATTAGAAAAGAAAATTTTAGTTACTGTCGGTAGTTGTAGCCAATAGCTCTATCTGGCCAAATTTTAACTAGCGACAGTAAGTTTCTGATGAAACCAGGGGATTAAACCCCCATTGTTATCAATCATAGCCGGAGAGAGTTTAGAAATTAGATAATATAAGGGGTTTTTGAAAACCTACCTATATCAAGTCCCGGCCGACAGACTCTCCTTGTTTCCACCCGATAGTCATGTGCGGTTGTGCGAGCAGCAACCCACCTGTTCTGGCGGTTGGAATGTGTGAACCAAATCCCAATGGATGCATCCTCTTTATTATTTGCAGATTCATCCAATAGATGCATCCTCTTTGTTATTTGCAGGTTCATCCAACAAATGCATCCTCCATGTCATTTGCATATTCATCCAACAAATGCATCCTCCTTGTCTAATATGGATTCATCCAGATCTCCGGAAAACTGTTTGGCTGCCCAATGCCATTTATTATTTTTAGAAATCTATTCAGTCTTTACTCATGGTGAATGTATTTCACAAGGGTAGTAATGTCTTTTGTAAACACTAGCTAATCTTATAAATAGCTGTGTTGTGAAGTGTAGAAATATCAGAAAAACAACAAGTGTTTCTCTTTATAGTAGTAGCAATTAGCAAAAGTAGCTTTGTTGAAAAAAATATAATATATTCTTTCTTTCTCTCCCTTGTACATGAGCTGCACTTGTCACCATCTTGGCTTTGTAAAGCCAACAAACTGATATCAAAGCACCAGGTTTCTGGTTGAAGTCGGCAACAATTTTCAACCAACACACACACACACACACACACACACACACACACACACACATATATATATATTGGAAAAATCTATTGAAGAAGTTAAAAAAATAGAACTATATTTTTCCTTCTCCAAAAATCAAATTGTTTGGGTTGTCTTGAGGCTTAGTAAAGCAAATCTGCTTTATCCATAAAGAACTTGTTCGTGTAAAGATGGCCACCACAATCCATCTGTAAATTCCAAAGTTGCCTAGGGACAACTATAAAAATTGCTACATCCAGATGAAGGCTTTGTTCGGGTTATAAGACCTATATGAGATCATCATCGACGGGTATGTATGGCCCACTACGGAGCAAGAAGCCGCCTACTCCGCTGAATAAAAGGCCGCCCTCAAAGATCAAAGGAAGAAGGACAAGAAGGCATTGTTTCTTGTTTATCAAGAGTTGGATGAATTCACATTTGAAAGGATCACTGAAGCGACATCAAGTAAGCAAGCATGAGAGACACTAAGTATCATCTTCAAGGGTGTGGTCGTGTAAAGAGAATCTGACTACAGACACTTAGAGCTGAGTTCGAGGACGCTCACATGAAGGAAGGTGAGAGTATCTTAGATTATTTTTCACGATGACTCACTATTATTAATAACTTGAAAAGAATAGCGAAAAGATTGAAGACATTCGTGTGGTTGAAAAGGTGCTTCGATCCCTCACAACCAAGTTTGAACATGTAGTTGTTGCGATTGAGGAATTAAAAGATCTCAAAAATCTCTCTATTGAGGAACTAATGGGATCGTCGCAAGTTCATGAATAAAGAATACAAAAGAATGCTAATTTGAAAGGACGAGTTGTAGATGTTCTAGAGGGGAGGTGAATAGGACAATGCCAAATATTTGGATACAATGCACAATAATAAATCAATTGAATATAATTTTGCAAAGTATTGAATTCTTGATATCAAATAGTTCGTAGGACAACCTTACACCTAAAAGATTTAGGTAGGACAACTTATTTCATGATGTCTTTGAAATCAAAATATCAAACTATTGCAATGAATAAATAGATTACAATATAAACATAAATAATAATAACCAATCATCACAATGTATAAAAGAATTATAATGGTTCAGTGCCTCAATGCAACTTACTCCACTCTCAAAATTACTACACTCACAATTTTGGCTTTCGCTATTTTAAGGTTTTTCAGGGTCACCTTAACAACCTTATACAGTTATTACGATTTTCACTGGCTATCACAATCAAAATCGCTTTGTGATTTTCACGGGGTCACCACAAACAAACCCGCTGGGATTTTCGAGCTATTTCAGAAAAACCTAAACTGAAATAAACGAATAGACAGTACTTATCTTCGATTGGCGAGTTGAAGTCGTAGTTGTAGCTTGAATGTAGCGCTCTTCTTCTTGGGATGTAGATGAAGTATTTGTATGGGTTTAACCTAAAAAAAAATTAAAAAAATGAAGGGATCTAATATATTTTCCAATAAAATGAATGATGCCCTATGCTGCAAATTCAATTCTCCTTATCTCAAAGTAGAGTATGAATTACTATATCAAAAATAGTTTAATCTAACTTAAGAAGGAGAATAAAATTAGCTAAAATAAAAATAAGAATTACAACTCAATTAGCTCAAGGAGGCTTGAAGGATCTCTCCTTACAACACAATATGAATCTATGAATTTTTGTGATTTAAAGAGTAAGAAAGAGCCTCTATTTATAGCCAAGGATCTGTGCAGTTCGGCTGGCCGAGCAAGAGGTTCAGCTGGCCTATTTGGCCTAAAATCTGATTTTTGTTCCATTGCTGGAAATTTGATCGAACCAACCTTGGGCTAGCCGAACCCTAGGTTGGGCTGGCCGAACCTACAGCAAAAGGATCTTTTCAGATCTGTCTTTTTGACCGAATATTGTAGGGTTGGCCCAAATAGTTAGGTTGGCCGAACCAGATGTTGGGCTGGCCTAACTTGAGTGTATTTAACATGAAATATGATTATAAATATGCTTGAGTGAAATACATCTACCCTATGGTCAAACTAGGTTTATATCACCTGAAGGTTGACTCATATGAAGTGTTCTGAACTTCGAACCATGAATGACATTACTTTGAGAAGTTGAGTCTTCTTTCCAGATGCTTGATCGAGTTGATAACTTGTCTTCAATCAAGCTTGCGATCTTAGTCGGACTACGAAATTTGACAAACTATAGCGTACTTTAAATATAAGCACTTTCAATCTCCCCCTTTGTCAAATTCGTGACAAAACTCACTCATACAATAATACAACTCAACACAACATATTACAACATCTTAATAACACAAACCATTTGAGTCAACACATTGAATCTTGTTACTCACCTTCAGATCATGCATATGTATCACTCCCCCTGAGCACTTAGTCATATTTGCAAAAATATAATTCATAGTGTGTATGCATGAAAATGTGTGTACTCATGATGAGATGATCATATCCGAATATATATTTCTCCCACTTTTTGTCAGAAGTTGACAAAGGAAGAAGTAATCAATGAAGCATGATAGGATATAGGAAAAGGAGCAAATGACATAAGGATTAAGTTGCATAATTATAACAAAGTATCTAGATATGTGTCAAGCAAAAGTAAAAAATATATATGTCTAAAGTTATTACAGACCAAAAGAATTTAAGCAAATAGATCAATTATAACTAGAGGAGGATGGTGCCGGCATGTCTGGGTCATTAATCTTTAGATTCCTATTGAAACGATGAAAGTACTTTTTTATGTACTTCATCTGTTCTTTCTGAGTCTGGAGTAATGTTTCTTGAGACACATGCAGGTTGTCCACCTTCTTCTCTAAACTCTCCGACCTCTCTGAGAATTGTGAAGGCTGGAAATCGGAATCATTGGTATCGTCGAATTCTTCTAGGTCGGTAAAGATGTCATTCATATTAACATCTTCTTCAGGAATAACTTCTTGATTACCTCGTTGGTCAGGCCTTAATTCAAGTTGCATCATATTTATATTAGTATTACCAAATGGGAGCTTAGACTTCGGTGCTTCAGTTGTAGGGATTTGAACATGATACCACAAAGTAATGGAAGTCATGAAGTATGCAAAGGGAATAGAGCTGTGATGAGGGTGAGGATGGTACTGAATGATCAGGTAGGTGATCAATGATGGAAGAAAAATACAAATACCATAAATGACTGAATGTAGAATACGCATCATATAGGAAGTAAGATCAGTCTTATTCCCACCACGAGGATAAACATTCGAAGTGAAAATATGATGCAAGATGCGGTATTTTGGAAGAAGGTTGTGGGGAGTGAATTATGGTTACGCCAAGTTGCATTAAAACAACATAACTCCCGAGTGAGAGAAATCTCTTTCCATTAGATACATATCTCCAAAGAGTGGTGGAATAGAGATTCCATCTTCCGCCATATCAATGTCTAAGATAGACGATATGATGGAGGGGTTAATAGTGACTGTTTCTTCTATAAACTGGATGAAAATATTAATTGTTCTAAAGACACATCACTTATAGATGCATACATCCCTTGTGCGATAGACCGATAGGATGCACCACCCCACGCAAAAATCTTCTCCCATCCTACCGTGGATAGGATTTCAATAAGGCCAAAATGGGCAATGTGATTTGTATTGATGGTGCGCTCAATGATAATGTTACGGGTATGAAAATCTTGCACATTTTCTTGATCATTTTCTAGTAAACAAATAGAGCACACAACCCAATTAGCGGACAGAGATGAAAAACCGGTCTGGGGATGTTGCACAGTACGCTTAGTGCGAGTTTTCATGGAAGAAAATGACTAGATATTACAAAAGAAATACCAACAAATAGAGGGCAATGATCTAGATCCAATTTTCTACCAAAAACCCAACAAAAGAGCGTTCTAGATTCAAGAAAGATAATGAAATCTTCAATAATGTATAACAAGGAACTTAAATCGAGAAGGAAACTCAAAAAGATCCACTTATAAGGACACTAGAGTGATGGGTTGACCGAAGGAACCACCAGCGAGTTGAAGAAGATGGGAATGTAAATGAGGGTTTTGAAAAAAAATCCCAAATAACCCCAAATCGCGCACAGTTCGGCTAGCTCGAGTGTAGTCCTCAGTTGGCTGTACCAGTCGATCAGCTCAGGGTTAGCTGAAAAAATCTTTAAAAAATATTATTTTATTATTTTTAAAAAAATGATATGAATGAACATTATTATATTAAAGCAATTAAAATGTAAAAGAACAAGATGTAATATAGAATAATTAATTAAGAAACACAACATAATCCAATATCATTTTTAAAATTAAAAATCTGACACTATTAAGAGGTTTTGTCAGAATGTCTTTAAGTTATTTTTTAGTATTGATATATTCAAGCATAACAGTCTTGCTTTCAACTAATTCTCTGATATAGTGATATCGAATATCAATGTGCTTAGTTCGAGAATGTTGAATGAGATTTTTGGATATATTTATTGCACTAGTATTATAGCAGTATAATACTATAGTTTGCTAACATCCTTTTCATCCACATTAATTGCGTGCATGCATTTCCTGCCACAATTATTCAGCTTTTGCAGTGGATAATGATACCGAGTTTTTCTTCTTGCTCATCGAAGAGACAAGACAATTTCCAATGTAAAAACATCCACCGCTTGTGGATTTTCTATCATCTACATCACCTGCCCAATCAACATTAGTGTATCCAACAATTTGTAAAGATGCATCATGAGGATACCATAAACCCAAATTAATAGTACTGGCAACATATCTGATTATTCTTTTGACTACAGCTAGATGAGATTTCTTAAGGTTAGATTGATATCTGGCACATACGCCTACGGTGAAAGAGATATTAGGCCTACTACTGTTAAATATAAAAGACTATTAGTACACTTATTTGCACACATGTTTGTCAATCACGTGACTAGTTGTGTCTAATACTCAGATGAGTTCTTGACAAATGAAGACAGGCAACACAACTGGATCAGAAGCATCAAAGCCACATTGAAGACAAATAACTGCTTTTACGATCTTGACCTTGTAAATAGATGATCCCAATCCAAATAAGAAAGCCTACTTAGGTCATCTATTCAAAGCCAATTTCGAGTTCATATTTTCTATTATTTAGTCTTGGCTTTACCAAATCCCAAGTTGATGAATGATTAAATGGACAAACATGAAAATCTATCCACTTTCGGTAGGAAGGAGGTGTCACCGAATAGCACCTTCAGTATCACCGAAGATACCTTTGGTGTTACCAAAGGGGCTCAAAACAATCCAGTAAGATTATAATGATAATTCGACGTCACCGACTACCATCGACGAACAAACTTTGGTGCCACCGAAAGGGACTTTTTTCATTTTGCAACTCGAGGAATTAATTTGGTACTGCCGAATGATATTTCAGTACCACCAAAGGAAGTTCAGTGATACCGAAGTTGGCTTCGATAACACCATAAACTAGCCATTTTCTATCTATTGGAACTTTTTATCTATAAAAGCGGCTTACAGAAAGTGTGGATTTAGGTATTTCAGAGTCCTTAGGTTGTCCCAAGCTCTAATCTCTCATCCTAAACTCTATCCACATGAGATTCATGTTCTTTTCATTGTGATTCATTACTCATGAGCATTCAAAGCTCTTATTTATGAAGAACATGATCTCAAGCTTTTACTAGAGTATTAAGACCAAACCTATAGGTATATCATTAGTCTCAACTATACTCTAGTATATTCATAGGTTGAATCCCTTAGAAAATCCACTCATTATCTTAGATAAGAGATTCAACCAAATTCTATTACCTTGGTCACCTTTATAGGTATATCTTATGTAAGGTTCTTGATCGTGAAGTTGAGCTAACAGGAAAATCTAAGCTACGCGATTGGGGGAGCATTGGGAAGCTGATTCAAGCATGAGAAACTGAAGATCAAGCAATCCAAGACAAGCTACAAAAGTGAACTCAATCCAACAAGTAAGTGTCATTATAAAGAGTTCAAAGTTTAGTCTTTATCCTTGTGTAGGATTGAGGCTAAGAGTTTGCTATCAACAAACTTGCATAGGTACGTTGTGTGGGACATTGGCCGGTAGGCCTAAACGTAGGTGCCTTGTGTGGAACCTTGGTCGGTGGGCCTAAACATAGGTGTCTTGTGTGGGACCTTGACCGGTGGGCCCAAACATAGGTGCCTTGTGTGGGACCTTAGCCTGTGTGCCTAAATGGAGGTGCCTAGTGCGGAACCTTGGTCGGTGGGCTTAAACACGGGTTCTTAATGTAGGACTGTAAAGGTTATTGGTGAACCTATTTAAAAACCATTAATAGTGAAATTTGGCACATTCTGGGATTGAGTGTGGATGTCGGGAGTGGAGTAGGCACGTAGTCGAACCACTATACATGCTTGTGTTTGGAATTGTCATTTGCGCATCTGTTTAATCATTCTTATATATGCTCGAATGTTTAGTTTCTTAAACATGATCGAATGAATGTTATTGATTGATATGTAGCACATTCCACAGACAAGCTGACATTACTATAGGATAATTGCCCTATTTGTATATCTTGAGTAGTTTTTGTAATTGGATCCTCTATTGGCTTGGAAGCCTTTTAGAGTTATTTTACCTTACTTGCTTTAAAATGAATGATTATTTAAGTTAGGCAATTAAGATTTTTTTAATAGCCAAAATATTTGAAAAAGTCCTATTCACTCCCCTCTAGGACATTGCCTCATATTCATTCTTCAATATCGGTAGTATAAATCACAAAGTTCCTCTAAAAAAGGTTTAACAACTTAGAGGAAGATCTTGACTGAAGAAAGAATTATGGGCAAAGGAGAGGGACCATCTATCTCACAACCACCCATCTTTAATGGAACAAACTACTCATATTGGAAGGCTAGAATGATATACTTTCTCTAGGCCTTAGATGATGATGTTTGGGAGATTGTTGAAAATGGATATACTGCACCAACAGAACAAATTGTTCTCGAGGATGACACAACAATCACCAAACCAAAATCAAAGGCCAAATGGACCCAGTATGACAAAGAGATGAGGATGTGTGAAGCCAAAGCCATGAATGCAATTTGCCACAGAGTTTCACAGGAAGTATTTCATCAGATAAGTATGTGTGCAAACTCTAAGGCAGCATGGGAGTTATTGGAAACCACCCATGAAGGAACAAACGCGGTAAAAATGTCAAGGCTTCAATTCTTAACATCTCAGTTTAAACACATAAACATGGAAGAAGATGAGACGTTCATGAAGTTTTTCACAAGATTAAATGATATGTGTAACTCTATGGGAGGTCTTGAAGAAAGAATTCCAGTACCCAAAATATGTAGGAAAATTTTGAGATCCCTACCAGAATGTTTTAACTCTAAGGTCACTACCATTGAAGAGTGTAGGAATATAGAAGAAATGAAAGTAGAAGAACTAGTAGGTTCCCTACAGACTTTTGAACTACACTTTAAACCACCCACAAAATCCAAAAATACTATTCTCAAAACTTCAAACGCCATGAATTCAATAGAGGAAGAAGATAGTGAGAATGAAGATGGAGATGAGGAAGTTGCCCTCTTGGCTAAAAAAATTAAAAGATTCTTCAATAGGAACCGTGAAAGACCATACAACAACAAGGGAGCTCAACCGAACCACAAGCGCCAAACTGGAAAATTCAACAAGTCCAAAGAGCTTCAATGCTACAACTGTAAAAAGTTTGGTCACATCTCCACAGAATGCCCTACAAAGAAGTCCAAAGGAAAAGCTATGACAACTACTTGGGATGACACTGATGACTCAAATTCACATTCAGATGAGTCAGGTAGTGATGGAGACACAAAATCACTAAAGATTCTCATGGCCTCCACCACTACAGTCATTCCCAAAAATTTGGATGAGGAAGATGAACTTGATATTGAGGGAATTAAAAAGGGGAGAGGAACTAGAGTTAGAAGCATAACTTTTGATAATCTGATTAAGAAAATTGAACTTCTAAAATTAAAAGTTGAAAAATTAAAAAGAAAAAAATAAGAAACTAAAAATGAAAGTAAAATTTTCTGATAAAAAAGCAGAACTAACTCGAAAATTTACTCAAAGCAATGAAAAATACGAGAAACTTCTAGGCATGGGAAGAAAATTCAAAAATATGACAGGCCTAGGATATGAATTAGAATCCTCCTCTACCTCATTAATAATGACAAATTCAACTACTCCAAATTAGAAAAATTCAGTTGAATGCCATCATTGTGGAAAGATAGGACGCTACAAATGAGAATGTCTTATGGTCAAGAAATCTGATGTTACTTCTAAGACAAATCACAAAGTCATATCTAAATCATTTGGAAGTCACTCAGAGAAATACTCCTCTGGCTCAAAGAAAATGGTTACCAAATGGGTAACGCAAAATCAACACAAATGCCCTGGAAATGACTTAGCATTTGGTCCATGTAATCAACAAGTTACCTCGACCCATCTTTTGATAGATTTGCCAATGGGTTAGGAACTTTAAAAAGGGGAGATGTTGATAAGTAAAAATGAACAAAAAAAAAATTTAATTGGTCAAGAAGTAAATCACAGTTACTTCAAATTGATTCTAGATCATTAAAAGGCACATTATTTTTGAATCAATTTACAAACAAATTCTTGACTATTAATTTTCTTATACATGGAGTTTGATAAAAGTACCTTTATGATAAACAAGTCTATATAAAACAAGTATCATGTATAACTTTTGAAATGTTCATGAATAATATGATACTTACGTTGAACTAGAAAAGGTTGATACACATATTACAATCAAATACTTATGACCTATTGATCAACCATTTCTAACGAATGATTATTGGTTGATTTGAACTAAATTGGTATATCTGAGGATCATGCCTCCTATATAAGCATTAGAGTCAAACCAAAGGATTAAGCCTGATGCTTGGTCTAATTGTTAAATTTGAGGATTCTTGGCCTCTAAATATTTTGGTAATTTCATGCTAGATTTTCACTCTTAATCATATCATGGAATCCTATGTTAATCCATTGTAGGAATTTATAAGTTCCATGAACACTTCGGTAACACCGAACTTACCTTCGGTGCTACCGAAATCGAGCCATAACAAGTTATTTAAAACTCAGTTTTACTTGGACTATTACATTTCCCGTTTCTTCCAAAGTTCGGTTGAAGGGTTGTGCAACCAAAATCAACAAAATCTAAGGTATCTCCTAGCACTTTCTATTTACATATAAAAAACTAGGATCATTTGCCTTAGGTCTATCTTCTTTTGATAAGTCCTTTATCATTCCACTTCATTTTGCATAATGGAGTTATCCTCGTCTAGAGAAAAGTCGATCCAAGAAGAAACATGACATTGAGGAATCAACCAGAACTAGGCATAAACTATGCATTCCAAAACGAGGGCAATCATCTAACCAAACCTGTAAACCCTCGTCTTCCTAAAACCCTAATCCTTCCAGGCCCATTACTACAAAATTTTTACAAAATATTGTATGTGCAAAAATGTCAACGAAAACTTGGCCCGATTAACTTTGTCCCATTACACACTATCTGGGGGTTTTGATGTTGATTGTGATGGTTGAATAGTTAAATCACTCCATACCGCTTATCAAAGGATACCATTGTGTTCTAAAACAACCTACTAAATTATAATTACACAATAAAAAAAGGTTGTTGTTTTTTTTTTTTTTTTTTTTTTTTTTAAAAAGAAACTCACTATAGGATCTGTATGTGCTTGATTGGAAAATATGTGATTGTAACCTCATTCTGTCAGAGGATACAAGCAGCTTTTCAAATTAGTTATTACTTTTGTACTTATTGTTTTCACTTATGATTTTAGCATGACATAGTCAAGAACAAAGGAAAGGAAGATGCGAAAGGAGAAATTACATCTAGAAAAATCAGAACCTATACTCCTTATTCGCATGCTACTACCAGGGCAAACGAATTTGCCTTTGATCGATTTGTTAAATCCAGTCTCATAGAGCCATACAGGATAGACATTTATCTGGGATTAATGGGGTGGGATAATGTCCTTTATTTTGGAGGAGACATACAATATGACCTTGTTTATCAATTCTTGAATTCTTGTCATAATATTCAAGATGATCCTCCATCAATCGACATCAATTACATGAATCAAACCAAGGAGATCTCGCCTTTGATGTTGGGACAACTTCTGAATCTTCTAGACACATACCTCACCAACTGATCGTTGCTTAAATGATCCAAGTCTCTGGAAGGAAGTGACTAGAACACTGTGTGGTGACTCAATGATACCCAGAAACAGAAGAAACTACCTGTCTTCATTGCATCTGGACTCTACCACAAAAGTGCTTCATGAGATACTGAGTACCAATGCATATCCTTGTGAAGTTTCTGGAGATATGCTCTCACTAGTTGTCAAAGGTATTCACCACACAAGTATTCCTTTTCCAAACGTCATCTGCAAACTTTCTAAGTTTCTAGCTATGCCACCTACTTGTGATATAATATATCCTGCAGTATACCTTACCAAGAAAACCCTACTAAAAGCACTTAAAGTCAATCACGAATGCAAGGGTAACGAAGAAGCTCAAGACATTCCCATGGCCACTGGCAGATACCTCAGTGCTTGTACCAAGTTCATTATCAGTCAACACTGGACGTTTTCTTCGGTAGAACGATCCAGCTTGTCAACTCCTTGAAGGGCAGTCCAATATAGAAGCTCACCTCCGGCAGTGCGAAAATTAACTCTCTAGGATTTAACTGTGCCTTGGCACTCTTCAACATACCAGGGAGCACATCACTGAATTGCTTCTGACTCGTCGTTCTTATATCCCTCCATATGAGGATTGATTGTTCAAATGATTTTTATTGTGTTGTTATTGAATCATAATACATTTTCTTTTTGGATAATTATGCCCTTAAGGGCTTAACCTTTAAATTTTTGGATGATGGATGAATCTACCCAAGTTTGGGGTAGTAATTTTGATGAATTTATTGTGATATCTATTCTGCTCATGTTAGATATTCCTTTTATGATTATCTTTTCTATCTAACATATGATTTAACTGTTTATAATGATATATTTCATTGTTTGGATGATAGTCTTTATTCTTATATCATTATATATCTCTCCTATTCTCTTACCCTCTGGATTATCATATCTATGTTATTGGATTACTTCTTGGTAAATCCTTTGCCAATAACTGACAAAAAGGGGGAGAAGAAACCTACCCACCAAAATAATATTTGTTTTATGCAGAAATTGACTTTTCCCTTATTACAGGTTATTCCTGGAAGACATTAAGGGGGAGCAGCATGATTTTGTGTTATATGTCAAGTCTTGAATTTTAAATTTCACTTTGATATGTAATCTTTTATTGTTTTGGTATGTCATTAGTATGGACCATGACATGGTCATAGGTTAGGTTGTTTTTTTAATCACGAAATTGACAAATGGAGAGATTGTTAGTGCACTTATTTGCACACATGTTAATCAATCATGTGACTAATTGTGTCTAGTAGTCGGATGAGTTCTTGACAAATGAAGACTGACGATGCAACTAGATTAGAAGCATCAAAGCCACATTGAAGACAAAGAACCGCTTCTACGATCTTAACCTTGCAATTCTGAGTTCATATTTTCTATCCTTTAGTTTTGACTTTAACAAGCCCCAAGTTGATGAATGATTAAATGGACAAATAGAAAAATCTGTTCACTTTCGGCAGGAAGAAGGTGCTACCGAATAGCACCTTCAGTGTTACTTAAGGGGTTCAAAATAGTCTAGTAAGATTACAATGATAATTCTGTGTCACCGACTGGATATTTCGGTGATTCTGATTACCACCGATGAACAAACTTTGGTCCACTGAAAAGGACCTTTTTTATTCAGCAACTTGAAGAATTAATTCGGTACTACCAAATGATATTTTGGTACCACTGAAGCAAGTTTGGTGATACCAAAGTTGGCTTCGGTAGTACCATAAAATAGCCATTTTCTATCTGTTGGAACTTTTTATCTACAAAAGCGGCTTGTAGAAACTTGCAGAAAGTATGGATTTAAGCATTTCAGAGTTTCTAGTGTCATGCCCTGAACTTAGAAACCAGGCTCAAAGAATTTTCGATCGCCGAATCCAGCATATAACCCTACAAATGGTCCTACTCATTATCTACGTGGGCCTCAGGTTTGGTTTACTAACCTTTGACAAACACATGCATCTAGGTGGACCACATTCCCTATGGAAGGCCCAGTACGAACACAAGATGGGCTCCAAGGCTTAGGTGATCCTACAGGATATGGTGGAAAGCATCATTTATCAAATGGGGGCCCAACGGTTTAGGGTAGCCTAACAAGGGAAAGATGGGTATTATTAGCATCAATAGGGTCCAAGGGTTTGGGATAGCCTAATAAGGGAAGGTGGGTAATACAATCATCAATGGGGGCCCAACGGTTTGGGTTAAGCCCAATAAGAGGAGATGAGAATGGGCCTAACAATGGGCCTTAGGGAGATTACAACGTGGACATTTAACCAATTTAACCAACATTACTCCCAAGGTAATGGGCTTAACAATGGGCCCTAGGGAGGATTTCAATGGTGGACTTTTAAGTACTATGGTCTCCTAGTGTGTGGTCCACTTGGGATTTGAATATAGCTCTTTATGGGTCCCACGACCCTTATACAAATCGAGAAATGGATGGACATCGTGTATGAAACACATACAACATAATGGGCCTCATAAGGCAGCCCCATGGTGAGCATATAATCCATAAATCAGGGTGGGCCTCTCAAGGCAATGGGGCCCACGGCCTTAGAGAAATGGATGAACGGTGTGAATATAACACATACATCATGGTGGAATCACTCATTATAATTGGGCCTCATACAAGGGCCTCACATGCATCACATTGGGCCTCACTCATGGGCCTTAAATACATCACAAAGAGGCCTTGCACAAGGGCCTAATATACTTCTCAATGGGCCTCATCATATCGGCCTTGTATAACATTATTGGGCCTCATCATATGGGCCTCAAATACATCACATTGAGCCTCATTCAAAGGCCTCAAATACATCACAATGAGGTGGGCCCTGCACATTCCAAATGGGCATCACCAGATGGACAGCTTGGATCAAATACTACACCACATGGGGGCCACGTGGATGGACGGTGTGAATATACAACACATCATAAGGTGGGCCTAACTCGTCCAGCAAATGGACAGGTGTGGATATACATCATCTGGGTGCCACGTCCCAGCTAAAACAGATGGACGACATGGAGAAACACATACATTAGGGTGGGTTCCCACTGTCCAGCAATTTGGATAGTGAGGACAAGGCCCATACATCATGGTTGGCCCCACGTGGCACCGTCCAGATATGGACGGTGTGGATAAGGGATACATACATCTGGGTAAGCCCCACACCTTGCACGTGCAGGGTGGGCCCTATGGATGGACGGTAAGATATAACACATACCTCATGATCAGGCCACAGAACCTGTTGATGTCAAACGGTAGCTATGTAGAGTGTGGGACCCACTATCCACGTGGCTGGACGGTGTGGATTTCACATGCACATCATGGTGGCTACGAACAAACAGCGTGGTTAAATCACATACATTAAAGGTGGTCCCCACCGTCCAGAGCACTGGACGATGTGGATATTCATACCACATGATCAGACCCACACAACTTGCTGAGATCAATCCAGCAGCTAGATAGCTGGTGGGACCCATAGATCTTACTGACGTCATACAACAGCTAGATAGCTGGTGGGACCCACAGAACTTGCTGCCGTCATACAACATCTAGATAGCTGGTGGGACCGACAGATCTTGCTGACGTCATATAGTAGCTAGATAACTGGTGGGACCTACAGAACTTGCTGACGTCATACAACAACTAGATAGTTGGTGGGACCCACAGAACTTGCTGATGTCCATACAGATGGATGGTGTAGGTAAAACCCATACATCACATGGAGTCCATACAGATGGATGGTATGGATGAAACATATACATCAGTGGGGTCCACGTCCCACGGATGGACGGATGGCCTGGATACATACATCGAGATGGGGTCCCACCATCCAGCAGCTGGACGGTGAGGATGAAACCCATATGTTATGGTAGGGCGCCATCGTCCACGGTCTGGACGGTGTGGTAAAAATGCATACATCAGGGTGGTGCCACATGGTGGCCCACCTAATCAAGCTGATATTTGATTTTTCCTTTCATCCAGGGCTCGCCGGCCTACTGGCTTTCACAAGAATAGTTCTTTGGGCCACGAAGAGGCCGTGGCCCACTCGCAAGGTGACCCCACCACACGGACGGTGTGGATACTACATAAATCAAGGTGGGTCCATGTCAGCGTGGCCCACCCGTTGGACCAAACTAATATTCGTGATTTCCTCTCCGTCCAGGCCCACCCGAAAATGGGCAGCAAGGTGGGCCCTTTGCGGACAGCGGGTGCGTCC
Organism: Magnolia changhungtana; assembly: GCA_030180095.1. Classification (NCBI taxonomy): domain Eukaryota; kingdom Viridiplantae; phylum Streptophyta; class Magnoliopsida; order Magnoliales; family Magnoliaceae; genus Magnolia; species Magnolia changhungtana. The sequence goes on from JASAUF010000662.1 coordinate 4,907,222, forward strand.
CAATACATGTGGATGGCATGGATAAAAATACATACATCATGGGTGGGCCATTCAATTAGGGGAGAGAGAGAACATGAAGCGGAGGAGCTCCACCACTATGAGCTCCTCCAACAATTACAATGCATACATCAAATGGGTCCCATCACATGTGGGCTCTCAAATCATGAGAATCAACGATGGAAATCCCTTTCCCACCCACAAGATCAAGGTCTAGATGACCTTTCTACAATAGAAAAATAAACATCATGATGGGGTCCATGGAGAATGGCCCCATCATGGGATGAACATATGAATCATAGTGGGCCATCGGCCACACCTAAGGTTTAAAGTAGGATCTATACCATCAATCAGTAGACCCTACTTGGCCCATCACTAAAATAATCATCTAATCTTATAAGACACCCACCGATTGCTAATCTTCTTGGTTTTATGGCTTCCTTAGCTCCTTGGCTTCAATTTAGATGGAGGATGATGGAGATTGAAAGGCTAGGATAAGAGATGAGGGGGTAGGAAGTGGGCCACACTTGGCTCTCTTGGAAGAGCTTGGATAGTCACTCTCTTGGTTGCTTGGAAAATGGTGGAGAAATGAGAGGGAGAGAAGGTGTGATGGGATGAAAGGGATGATGTGTGTGTAAGATGGGGATGGGTGTGTGTAAGAAAGGGATAGGTGAGAGTTGACTTTTAGATAAGAGAGGGATGGGTGCCATGCCTTGTTGGTAAGAGAGGGATGGGCTAGGAATGGGTTGTGATGGGATGTACTTACCTTCTGATTGATTGATTGATTGATGTGATGGATTGGGTAGAGACTCTCTCGAGATTCGCAGTGCGCGGCGTTTTTCTTGAAATAAACACGGGCTCACAACTCTTGGCCTGGGTATCGCATCGGTGCACAAGACGCGGCATTGGAACTGCGGCAATGGCGCGGTCGTAATGGTATAAGTCTCAGGTCAAATCAACTCATATCTACAGGATGCGACTTAGGGTCACGCGTAAAAGCTAATTATAAGTCGCAGGCTACTGAAATTCGACGGGGAGGATCACGGAAGTCTAAGGAATGGTATAAATTAGGATATAGGCCTTATAGTTATGTTGTCCCAAGCTCTAATCTCTCATCCTAGACACTATCCACATGAGATTCATGTTTTTTTCATTGTGATTCATCACTTATGAGCATTCAAAGCTCTTATTTATAATGAACATGATCTCAAGCCTTCACTAAAATATTGAGACCAAACCTATAAGTATATCCTTAGTCTTAACCATACTCTAGTGTATCCACAGGTTGAATCTGTCACAACCTGAACTAAAAAATTGGGCTCATAAAATTTTTGATCGCCGAATCCGGTGCCAACAGCCTCCGTAGTACCCCATTCTCGGCTCCTGGTACCCAAACACCAGGTTCCGATCCTGGGATCCTACAAGGAGGATTTCAATCATGATTTTGTTTTAGTATAAGCATAACCATAAGCATAACCCACGAACAATAACTATAAGAACACCATTATAAAATCAACTATGATCAAAAACTTTGATTACAATGTGTCTGAAGGGAAATATAATATAGTGAAAGTAACAAAAACTCCAGAAGACCTCTGCATGCTCCAAGCTCAACGCCACTGCAACCTAACATCACCTGCACGCATCTATCATGCATAAGCTTATAGAAAGCTTAGAGGGTAGTGTAAGTGTGTGCACATGATAAGTGCCAGGTATTCAATATAATGCCACCATTATACAATACCGAAAATACTAGTAATCCATAAATCGTACAATATTGGAATAAGCAGAAATACTAACAAAATCATGAATTATCAAAGTAAGCAGAAATACTGATAAGAGCAGGAATTATCAGAGTGAACAAAAATATTAACATGTCCATGAGTTAATCAATATCAAAATACGTAATATAAAATAACTATGTAAATGAGGAGTCATAAAGAGCCAAATATCAGATGCCGAGGATATGATGCAATATGCAATTCCTGATGAGTTCACGAATAACTTAGCCTTATCTAGACCATATAAATGTAGAAACACAAAAAACTAAAATACAATATGTCTTGAATGTAATGCAATATGGTGCGAATGGAATTATCATGCTGGAGTGTGAAGTCAGGATGATAGTACGTAGTATCGCAGGCTATGGGGTCCATCACAAGGAACTTCTATCCAAACCAATCCCATACCTAAATTTGGATAGTCAGACTCGATGTAGTAAACTTCTGATCTCAGGTTAGTTGCGCGCCCCAACCGAAATCCTGACCATTGCGAAGGTACATGTAACAAATAGTTGCGCACCACCAGCCCGAGTGGATAGTGAATGAATGAATGAATGAATGAATGAATATGTAACTCCTGCTTAATAAGCCCACATATTAGTACAGTTCCTCTTTGGGATCATCACCGGGGTTTAGTACACTCCAAATGGCACTGGAGCTCTCCCAGCCTCACAGTCCAAGTGAGCGTAAGAAACCTCACTATCTGCCTGGCCAATAGTCTTCCAATACCTATCCAGCACGTCGATAGTGGTCCGATTCATGAGCTGGTCAAACTCAGCCTAGTATTGCCCCTACCCTCGGGTGGGTAAGGCCACACCCCCTCCCAATCGACCATGACATAGTGGGAGACGCGGCCTCCTAGTATTCGGCACTCGGGTGCTCATGTATCCACTCGGTCTCGACGTTGGGGCATCTCCTGACCATGGAAGTTTAGAGATTTTCACTTAGGGATATCTATGGCGCCTGTATGCTAGAACCAAACATTTTCGATGTCCCATCTGGCCATCCACGATATACCTGTGGAGGTTATAGCCCTGATGTCGCTAGCACAGTAATCACAATGCAAGGTGCATGAGTCATACAATCTAGTCATGCATCAATCTTACGCATACCGTGCGCTCACGTTAGATAACCTTCGCCTATCAGGGAGTCTCATAACTACATGCTCAATGACATATGCAATGATCAACCACATCTCATAACAAACATGCAGATGATGCGTATGAGCATGTATCATGATGTTATGCTGTCACACACTCATAATCAGTATCAATAATTGCCATCGACAATCGATCTCGACAATGTAGACATTTAACTAGCATTGCCCCCAAGGAATGGCCCACATAGAGCCTAACTTATAGTGGACCCATGACCTCATAAAAGGGCCAGAAATACAACACCATGGTCCCCACTTATGAGCTTAATACACACCATGATGGGCCTTTCACATGGGCCTAACATACATCATAATGGGCTCCACCGATTGGCCCTCAAATGTATCACAACGGGTCACAAATATGGGCCGCATATACATCACATTGGGCCGCATATACCTATGGAGGCTACAGCCCTGATGTCGCTAGGGTGTACAGTAATCACAATGCAAGGTGCATGACTCATACAATCTAGTCATGCATCAATCCTGCGCCTATAGTGCGCTCACGTGAGATAACCTTTGCCTATCAAGGAGTCTCATAACTACATGCTCAATGACATATGCAATAATCAACCACATCTCATAACAAACATGCAGATGATGTGTATGGGCATGTATCATGATGTTATGTTGTCACACACTCATAATCAGTATCAATAATTGACATCGACAATCGATCTCGACAATGTTGACATTTAACCAGCATTGTCCCCACGGAATGGCCCACATAGAGCCTAACTTATAGTGGACCCATGGCCTCATAAAAGGGCCAGAAATACAACACCATGGTCCCCACTTATGAGCTTAATACACACCATGATGGGCCTTTCACATGGGCCTAACATACATCATAATGGGCTCCACCGATTGGCCCTCAAATGTATCACAACGGGTCACAAATATGGGCCGCATATACATCACATTGGGCCGCATATACCTATGGAGGCTACAGCCCTGATGTCGCTAGGGTGTACAGTAATCACAATGCAAGGTGCATGACTCATACAATCTAGTCATGCATCAATCCTGCGCCTATAGTGCGCTCACGTGAGATAACCTTTGCCTATCAAGGAGTCTCATAACTACATGCTCAATGACATATGCAATAATCAACCACATCTCATAACAAACATGCAGATGATGTGTATGGGCATGTATCATGATGTTATGTTGTCACACACTCATAATCAGTATCAATAATTGACATCGACAATCGATCTCGACAATGTTGACATTTAACCAGCATTGTCCCCACGGAATGGCCCACATAGAGCCTAACTTATAGTGGACCCATGGCCTCATAAAAGGGCCAGATATACAACACCATGGGTCCCACTCATGAGCTTAATACACACCACGATGGGCCTTTCACATGGGCCTAACATGCATCATAATGGGCTCCACCGCTTGGGCCTCAAATGTATCACAACGGGTCTTAAATACGGGCCGCATATACATCACATTGGGCCGCATATACCTATGGAGGCTAGAGCCCTGATGTCGCTAGGGTGTACAGTAACCACAATGCAAGGTGGATGAGTCATACAATCTAGTCATGCATCAATCCTGTGCCTACCATGCGCTCAAGTGAGATAACCTTCGCCTATCAGGGAGTCTCATAACTACATGCTCAATGACATATGCAATCATCAACCACATCTCATAACAAACATGCAGATGATGCGTATGGGCAGGTATCATGATGTTATGCTGTCACACACTCATAATCAGTATCAATAACTGATATCGATAATCGATCTCGATAATGTAGACATTTAACTAGCATTGCCCCCACGGAATGGCCCACATAGAGCCTAAGTTATAGTGGACCCATGGCCTCATAAAAGGGCCAGATATACAACACCATGGGTCCCACTCATGAGCTTAATACACACCACGATGGGCCTTTCACATGGGCCTAACATACATCATAATGGGATCCACCGCTTAGCCCTCAAATGTATTACAATGGGTCTCAAATACGGGCTGCATATACATTACATTGGGCCGCATATACCTGCGGAGGCTACAACCCTGATGTCGCTAGGGTGTACAGTAATCATAATGTAAGGTGCATGAGTCATACAATCTAGTCATGCATCAATCATACGCCTACCGTGCGCTCACGTGAGATAACCTTCATCTATCAGGGAGTCTCATAACTACATGCTCAATGACATATGCAATGATCAACCACATCTCATAACAACCATGCAAATAATGCGTATGGGAATGTATCATGATGTTATGCTGTCACACACTCATAATCAGTATCAATAATTGACATCGACAATCGATCTCGACAATGTAGACATTTAACCAGCATTGCTCCTATGAAATGGCCTACGTAGAGCCTAACTTAAAGTGGACCCATGGCCTCATAAAAGAGCCAGATATACAACACCATGGGCCCCACTCATGAGCTTAATACACACCACGATGGGCCTTTCACATGGGCCTAACATACATTATAATGGGCTCCACCGCTTGGCCCTTAAATATATCACAACGTGTTTCAAATACGGGCCGCATATACATCACATTGGGCCGTATATACCTGCGGAGGCTATAGCCCTTATGTCGCTAGGGTGTACAGTAATCACAATACAAGGTGCGTGAGTCATACAATTTAGTCATGCATCAATCCTGCGCCTACCGTGCGCTCACGTGAGATAACCTTCGCCTATCAAGGAGTCTCATAACTACATGCTCAATGACATATGCAATGATCAACAACATCTCATAACAAACATGCAGATGATACGTATGGGCATGTATCATGATGTTATGTTGTCACACACTCATAATCAGTATCAATAATTAACATCAACAATCGATCTCGATAATGTGGATATTTAACCAGCATTGCCCCCAAGGAATGGCCCACATAGAGCCTAACTTATAGTGGATCCATGGCCTCATAAAAGGGCCAGATATACAACACCATGGGCCCCACTTATGAGCTTAATACACACCACGATGGGCCTTTCACATGGGCCTAACATACATCATAATGGGCTCCACCGCTAGGCCCTCAAATGTCACAACGGGTCTCAAATACGGGTTGCATATACAACACATTGGGCCGCATATACCTGTGGAGGCTATAGCCCTGATGTCGCTAGGGAGTACAGTAATCACAATGCAAGGTTCATGAGTCATACAATCTAGTCATGCATTAATCCTGTGCCTACCGTGCGCTCACGTGAGATAACCTTCGTCTATCAGGGAGTCTCATAACTACATGCTCAATGACATATGCAATGATCAACCACATCTCATAACAAACATGCAGATGATGCGTATGGGCACGTATCATGATGTTATACTGTCACACACTCATAATCAGTATCAATAATTAACATCGACAATCGATCTCGATAATGTAGACATTTAACAGCATTGCCCCCACAGAATGGCCCACATAGAGCCTAACTTATAGTGGACCCATGGCCTCATAAAAGAGCCAGATATACAACACCATGGGACCCACTCATGAGCTTAATACACACCATGATGGGCCTTTCATATGGGCCTAACATACATCATAATGGGCTCGACCGCTTGGCCCTCAAATGTATCACAACGGGTCTCAAATACGGGCCGCATATACATCACATTGGGCCATATATACTGGCTGAGGCAACAGCCCTGATGTCGCTAGGGTGTACAGTAATCACAATGCAAGGTGCATGAGTCATACAATCTAGTCATGTATCAATCCTGCACCTACTGTGTGCTCACGTGAGATAACCTTCGCCTATCAAGGAGTCTCATAACTACATGCTCAATGACATATGCAATGATTAATCACATGTCATAACAAACATACAGATGATGCGTATGGGCATGTATCATGATGTTATACTGTCATACACTTATAATCAGTATCAATAATTGACATTGGCAATCGATCTCGACAATGTAGACATTTAACCAGCATTGCCCCCACAGAATGGCCCATAAAGAGCCTAAATTATAGTGGACCCATGGCCTCATAAAAGGGCCAGATATACAAGAGCATGGGACCCACTCATGACCTAAATACACAACACGATGGGCCGTTCAAATGGGCCTAACATACATCATAGTGGGCTCCACCGCTTGGACCTTAAATGTATCACAACGGGTCTCAAATGCGGGCCGCATATACATCACATTGCGTCGCATATACTTGTGGAGGCTACAGCCCTGATGTCGCTAGGGTGTACAATAATCATAATGTAAGGTGCATGAGTCATACAATCTAGTCATGCATCAATCCTGCACCTACTGTGTGCTCACGTGAGATAACCTTCGCCTATCAAGGAGTCTCATAACTATATGCTCAATGACACATGCAATGATTAACCACATCTCATAACAAACATGCAGATGATGCGTATGGGCACGTATCATGATGTTATGCTGTCACAGACTCATAATCAGTATCAATAATTGATATTGACAATCGATCTCGACAATGTAGACATTTAACCAGCATTACCCCCACGGAATGGCCCATATAAAGCCTAACTTATAGTGGACCCATGGCCTCATAAAAGGGCCAGATATACAACACCATGGGACCCACTCATGACCTAAATACACACCACGATTGGCCTTTCACATGGGCCTAACATACATCATAGTGGGCTCCACCGCTTGGACCTTAAATGTATCACAACGGGTCGCAAATGCGGGCCGCATATACATCACATTGCGTCGCATATACTTGTGGAGGCTACAACCCTGATGTCGCTAGGGTGTACAATAATCATAATGTAAGGTGCATGAGTCATACAATCTAGTCATGCAACAATCCTGCACCTACTGTGTGCTCACGTGAGATAACCTTCGCCTATCAAGGAGTCTCAATACTACATGCCCAATGACATATGCAATGATTAACCACATCTCATAACAAACATGCAGATGATGCGTATGGGCACGTATCATGATGTTATGCTGTCACAGACTCATAATCAGTATCAATAATTGACATTGACAATCGATCTCGACAATGGAGACATTTAACCAGCATTACCCCCACGGAATGGCCCATATAAAGCCTAACTTATAGTGGACCCATGGCCTCATAAAAGGCCAGATATACAACACCATGGGACCCACTCATGACCTAAATACACACCACGATGGGCCTTTCACATGGGCCTAACATACATCATAGTGGGTTCCACCGCTTGGCCTTCAAATGTATCACAACGGGTCTCAAATGTGGGCCGCATATACATCACATTGCGTCGCATATACATGTGGAGGCTACAGCCCTGATGTCGCTAGGGTGTATAGTAATCACAATGTAAGGTGCATGAGTCAGACAATCTAGTCATGCATCTATCCTGCGCCTACCATATGCTCACGTGAGATAACCTTCGCCTATCAGGGAGTCTCATAACTACATGCTCAATGACATATGCAATGATCAACCACATCTCATAACAAACATGCAGATGATGCGTATGGGCATGTATCATGATGTTATGTTGTCACACACTGATAATCAGTATCAATAATTGACATCGACAATCGATCTCGACAATGTAGACATTTAACCAGCATTGCCCCCACGAAATGGCCCACGTAGAGCCTAACTTAAAGTTGACCCATGGCCTCATAAAAGATCCAGATATACAACACCATGGGCGCCACTCATGAGCTTAATACACACCATGATGGGCCTTTCACATGGGCCTAACATACATCATAATGCGCTCCACCACTTGGCCCTCAAATATATCACAACGGGTTTCAAATACGGGCCGCATATACATAACATTGGGCCATATATACCTGCGGGGGCTATAGCCCTTATGTCGCTAGGGTGTATAGTAATCACAATGCAAGGTGCATGAGTTATACAATCTAGTCATGCATCAATCCTGTGCCTACCGTGCGCTCACGTGAGATAACCTTCACCTATCAGGGAGTCTCATAACTACATGCTCAATGACATATGCAATGATCAACCACATCTCATAACAAACATGCAGATGATGCGTATGGGCATGTATCATGATGTTATGTTGTCACACACTCATAATTAGTATCAATAACTGACATCAACAATCGATCTCGACAATGTAGATATTTAACCAGCATTGCCCCCAAGGAATGGCCCACATAGAGCCTAACTTATAGTGGATCCATGGCCTCATAAAAGGGCCAGATATACAACACCATGGGCCCCACTTATGAGCTTAATACACACCACGATGGGCCTTTCACATCGGCCTAACATACATCATAATGGGCTCCACCGCTTGGCCCTCAAATGTATCACAACGGGTCTCAAATACGGGCCGCATATACATCACATTGGGATGTATATACTGGCTGAGGCAACAGCCCTGATGTCGCTAGGGTGTACAGTAATCACAATGCAAGGTGCATGAGTCAAACAATCTAGTCATGTATCAATCCTGCACCTACTGTGTGCTCACGTGAGATAACCTTCGTCTATCAAGTAGTCTCATAACTACATGCTCAATGACATATGCAATGATTAACCACATCTCATAACAAACATGCAGATGATGCGTATGGGCACGTATCATGATGTTATACTGTCACACACTCATAATCAGTATCAATAATTGACATTGGCAATCGATCTCGACAATGTAGACATTTAACCAGCATTGCCCCCACGGAATGGCCCATATAGAGCCTAACTTATAGTGGACACATGACCTCATAAAAGGGCCAGATATACAACACCATGCGACCCACTCATGACCTAAATACATACCATGATAGGCCTTTCACATGGGCCTAACATACATCATAGTGGGCTCCACCGCTTGGCCCTCAAATGTATCACAACGGGTCTCAAATGCGGGCCGCATATACATCACATTGCGTTGCATATACTTGTGGAGGCTACAGCCCTAATGTCGCTAGGGTGTACAGTAATCATAATGTAAGGTGCATGAGTCATACAATCTAGTTATGCATCAATCCTGCACCTACTGTGTGCTCACGTGAGATAACCTTCGCCTATCAAGGAATCTCATAACTACATGCTCAATGACATATGCATTGATTAACCACATCTCATAACAAACATGCAGATGATGCGTATGGGCACGTATCATGATGTTATGCTGTCACACACTCATAATCAGTATCAATAATTGACATTGATAATCGATCTTGACAATGTAGACATTTAACCAGCATTGCCCCCACGGAATGGCCCATATAAAGCCTAACTTATAGTGGACCCATGGCCTCATAAAAGGGCCAGATATACAACACCATGGGACCCACTCATGACCTAAATACACACCACGATGGGCCTTTCACATGGGCCTAACATACATCATAGTGGGTTCCACCGCTTGGCCATCAAATGTATCACAACGGGTCTCAAATGCGGGCCGCATATACATCACATTGCGTCGCATATACTTGTGGAGGCTACAGCCCTGATGTTGCTAGGGTGTACAGTAATCACAATGTAAGGTGCATGAGTCATACAATCTAGTCATGCATCAATCCTGCGCCTACCGTGTGCTCACGTGAGATAACCTTCGCCTATCAGGGAGTCTCATAACTACATGCTCAATGACATATGCAATGATTAACCACATCTCATAACAAACATACAGATGATGCGTATTGGCATGTATCATGTTGTTATGTTGTCACACACTGATAATCAGTATCAATAATTGACATCGACAATCGATCTCAACAATGTAGACATTTAACCAGCATTGCCCCCACGAAATGGCCCACGTAGAGCCTAACTTAAAGTTGACCCATGGCCTCATAAAAGTTCCAGATATACAACACCATGGGCCCCACTCATGAGCTTAATACACACCACGATGGGCCTTTCACATGGGCCTAACATACATCATAATGCGCTCCACCGCTTGGCCCTCAAATATATCACAACGGGTTTCAAATACGGGCCGCATATACATAACATTGGGCCGTATATACCTGCGGAGGCTATAGCCCTTATGTCGCTAGGGTGTATAGTAATCACAATGCAAGGTACATGAGTTATACAATCTAGTCATGCATCAATCCTGTGCCTACCGTGCGCTCACGTGAGATAACCTTCACCTATCAGGGAGTCTCATAACTACATGCTCAATGACATATGCAATGATCAACCACATCTCATAACAAACATGCAGATGATGCGTATGGGCATGTATCATGATGTTATGTTGTCACACACTCATAATTAGTATCAATAACTGACATCAACAATCGATCTCGATAATGTAGATATTTAACCAGCATTGCCCCCAAGGAATGGCCCACATAGAGCCTAACTTATAGTGGATCCATGGCCTCATAAAAGGGCCAGATATACAACATCATGGGCGCCACTCATGAGCTTAATACACACCACGATGGGCCTTTCACATGGGCCTAACATACATCATAATGGGCTCCACCGCTTGGCCCTCAAATGACACAACGGGTCTCAAATACGGGCAGCATATACAACACATTGGGCCACATATACCTGTGGAGGCTATAGGCCTGATGTCGCTAGGGAGTATAGTAATCACAATACAAGGTTCATGAGTCATACAATCTAGTCATGCATTAATCCTGTGCCTACCGTGTGCTCACGTGAGATAACCTTCGTCTATCAGGGAGTCTCATAACTACATGCTCAATGACATATGCAATGATCAACCACATCTCATAACAAACATGCAGATGATGCGTATGGGCACGTATCATGATGTTATGCTGTCACACACTCATAATTAGTATCAATAACTGACATCGACAATCGATCTCAACAATGTAGACATTTAACCAGCATTGCCCCCACAGAATGGCCCACATAGAGCCTAACTTATAGTGGACCCATGGCCTCACAAAAGGACCAGATATACAACACCATGGGCCCCACTCGTGAGCTTAATACACACCATGATGGGCCTTTCACACGGGCCTAACATACATCATAATGGGCTCGACCGCTTGGCCCTCAAATGTATCACAACGGGTCTCAAATATGGGCCGCATATACATCACATTGGGCCGTATATACCAGTTGAGGCAACAGCCCTGATGTCGCTAGGGTGTACAGTGATCACAATGCTAGGTGCATGAGTCATACAATCTAGTCCTGCATCAATCCTACACCTACTGTGTGCTGGCGTGAGATAACCTTCGCCTATCAAGGAGTCTCATAACTACATGCTCAATGACATTTGTAATGATTAACCACATCTCCTAACAAACATGCAGACGATGCGTATGGGCACGTATCATAATGTTATGCTGTCACAGACTTATAATCAGTATCAATAATTGACATTGACAATCGATCTCGACAATGTAGACATTTAACCAGCATTGCCCCCACAGAATGGCCCATATAGAGCCTAACTTATAGTGGACCCATGGCCTCATAAAAGGGCCAGATATACAACACTATAGGACCCACTCATGACCTAAATACACACCATGATGGGCCTTTCACATGGGCTTAACATACATCATAATGGGCTCCACCGCTTGGCCCTCAAATGTATCACAACGGGTCTCAAATGCGGGCCGCATATACATTACATTGCGCCGCATATACTTGTGGAGGCTACAGCCCTGATGTCGCTAGGGTGTATAGTAATCACAATGTAAGGTGCATGAGTCAAACAATCTAGTCATGCATCAATCCTGCGCCTACTGTGCGCACACGTGAGATAACCTTCGCCTATCAGGGAGTTTCATAACTACATGCTCAATGACATAGGCAATGATCAACCACATCTCATAATAAACATGCAGATGATGCGTAAGGGCATGTATCATGATGTTATGAGGCCACACACTCATAATCAGTATCAATAACTGACATCGACAATCGATCTCGACAATGTAGACATTTAACCAGCATTGCCCCAACGGAATGACCCACATAAAGCCTAACTTATAGTGGACCCATGGCCTCATAAAAGGGCCAGATATACAACACCATGGGCCCCACTCATGAGCTTAATACACACCACGATGGGCCTTACACATGGGCCTAACATACATCAAAATGGGCTCCACCGCTTGGCCCTCAAATGTATCCCAACGGGTCTCAAATACGGGCGCATATACATCACGTTGGGCCGCATATACCTGCGGAGGCTACAGCCCTGATGTCGCTAGGGTGTACAGAAATCACAATGCATGGTGCATGAGTCATACAATCTAGTCATGCATCAATCCTGCGCCTACCGTGTGCTCACGTGAGATAACCTTCGCCTATCAGGGAGTCTCATAACTACATGCTCAATGACATATGCAATGATCAATCACATCTCATAACAAACATGTAGATGATGCGTATGGGCATGTATCATGATGTTATGCTGTCACACACTCATAATCAGTATCAATAACTGATATCGACAATTGATCTCGATAATGTAGACATTTAACCAGCAATGGCCCCAAGGAATGACTTACATAGAGCCTAACTTATAGTGGACCCATGGCCTCATAAAAGGGCCAGATATACAACACCATGGTCCCCACTCATGAGCTTAATACACACCACGATGGGCCTTTCACATGTGCCTAACATACATCATAATGGGCTCCAGCGCTTAGCCCACAAATGTATCACAACGGGTCTCAAATACGGTTCGCATATACATCACATTAGGCCGCATATACCTGTGGAGGCTACAGTCCTGATGTCGCTAGGGTGTACAGTAATCACAATGCATGGTGTATGTGTCATATAATCTAGTCATGCATCAATCCTGCGCCTACCATGCGCTCACATGCGATAACTTTCGCCCATCAGGGAGTCCCATAACTACATGCTCAATGACATATGCAATGATCAACCACATCTCATAACAAACATGTAGATGATGCGTATGAGCATGTATCATGATGTTATGCTGTCACACACTCATAATCGGTATTAATAACTGGCATCGATAATTGATCTCGACAATATAGACATTTAACCAGCATTGCCCCCAAGGAATGGCCCATATAGAGCCTAACTTATAGTGGACCCATGGCCTCATAAAAGGGCCAGATATACAACACCATGGGCCCCACTCATGAGCTTAATACACACCACGATAGGCCTTTCACATGGGCCTAACATACATCATAATGGGCTCCACCGCTTGGCCCTCAAATGTATTACAACGGGTCTTAAATACGGGCCGCATATACATCACATTGGGCCGCATATACCTACGGAGGCTACAGCAATGATGTCGCTAGGGTGTACAGTAATCACAATGCAAGGTGCATGAGTCATACAATCTAGTCATGCATCAATCCTGCACCTACCGTGCGCGCACGTGAGATAACCTTCGCCTATCAGGGAGTCTCATATCTACATGCTCAATGACATATGCAATGATCAACCACATCTCATAACAAACATGCAGATGATGCTTATGGGCATGTATCATGATGTTATGCTGTCATACACACATAATCAGTATCAATAACTGACATCGATAATTGATCTCGACAATGTAGATATTTAACCAGCATTACCCGCAAGGAATGGCCCACATAGAGCCTAACTTATCGTGGACCCATGGCCTCATAAAGGGCCAGATATACAATACCATGGGCCTAACTCATGAGCTTAATACACACCACGATGGGCCTTTCACATGGGCTTAACATACATCATAATGGGCTCGACCACTTGGCCCTCAAATGTATCACAACGGGTCTCAAATACGGGTCGCATATACATCACATTGGGCCACATATACCTATGGAGGCTACAGCCCTGATGTCGCTAGGGTGTACAGTAACCACAATGCAAGGTGCATGAGTCATTCAATCTAGTCATGCATCAATCCTGTGCCTACCGTGCACTCACGTGAGATAACCTTCGCCTATCAGGGAGTCTCATAACTACATGCTTAATGACATATGCAATGATCAACCACATCTCATAACAAACATGCAGATGATGCGTATGGGCATGTATCATGATGTTATGCTGTCACACACTCATATTCAGTATCAATAATTGACATCGACAATCGATCTCGACAATGTAGATATTAAACCAGCATTGCCCCCACAGAATGGCCCACATAGAGCCTAACTTATAGTGGACCCATGGCCTCATAAAAGGGCCAGATATACAACACCATGGCCCCACTCATGAGCTTAATACACACTATGATGGGCCTTTCACATGGGCCTAACATACATCATAATGGGCTCCACCGCTTAGCCCTCAAATGTATCACAACGGGTCTCAAATACGGGCCGCATATACATCACATTAGGCCGCATATACCCGCTGAGGATACAGCCCTGATGTCGCTAGGGTGTACAATAATCATAATGCAAGGTGCATGAGTCATACAATCTAGTCATGCATCAATCCTGCACCTACTATGTGCTCACGTGAGATAACTTTCGCCTATCAGGGAGTCTTATAACTACATGCTCAATGACATATGCAATGATCAACCACATCTCATAACAAACATGTAGATGATGCGTATGAGCATGTATCATGATGTTATGCTGTCACACACTCATAATCGGTATTAATAACTGGCATCGATAATTGATCTCGACAATATAGACATTTAACCAGCATTGCCCCCAACGAATGGCCCATATAGAGCCTAACTTATAGTGGACCCATGGCCTCATAAAAGGGCCAGATATACAACACCATGGGCCCCACTCATGAGCTTAATACACACCACGATAGGCCTTTCACATGGGCCTAACATACATCATAATGGGCTCCACCGCTTGGCCCTCAAATGTATTACAGCGGGTCTTAAATACGGGCCGCATATACATCACATTGGGCCGCATATACCTACGGAGTCTACAGCCCTGATGTCGCTAGGGTGTACAGTCATCACAATGTAAGGTGCATGAGTCATACAATCTAGTCATGCATCAATCCTGCACCTACCGTGCGCGCACGTGAGATAACCTTCGCCTATCAGGGAGTCTCATATCTACATGCTCAATGACATATGCAATGATCAACCACATCTCATAACAAACATGCAGATGATGCTTATGGGCATGTATCATGATGTTATGCTGTCATACACACATAATCAGTATCAATAACTGACATCGATAATCGATCTCGACAATGTAGATATTTAACCAGCATTACCCGCAAGGAATGGCCCACATAGAGCCTAACTTATCGTGGACCCATGGCCTCATAAAGGGCCAGATATACAATACCATGGGCCCAACTCATGAGCTTAATACACACCACGATGGGCCTTTCACATGGGCTTAACATACATCATAATGGGCTCGACCACTTGGCCCTCAAATGTATCACAACGGGTCTCAAATACGGGTCGCATATACATCACATTGGGCCACATATACCCATGGAGGCTACAGCCCTGATGTCGCTAGGGTGTACAGTAACCACAATGCAAGGTGCATGAGTCATACAATCTAGTCATGCATCAATCCTGTGCCTACCGTGTACTCACGTGAGATAACCTTCGCCTATCAGGGAGTCTCATAACTACATGCTCAATGACATATGCAATGATCAACCACATCTCATAACAAACATGCAGATGATGCGTATGGGCATGTATCATGATGTTATGCTGTCACACACTCATAATCAGTATCAATAATTGACATCGACAATCGATCTCGACAATGTAGATATTTAACCAGCATTGCCCCCACAGAATGGCCCACATAGAGCCTAACTTATAGTGGACCCATGGCCTCATAAAAGGGCCAGATATACAACACCATGGCCCCACTCATGAGCTTAATACACACTATGATGGGCCTTTCACATGGGCCTAACATACATCATAATGGGCTCCACCGCTTAGCCGTCAAATGTATCACAACGGGTCTCAAATACGGGTCGCATATACATCACATTGGGCCGTATATACCCGCTGAGGATACAACCCTGATGTTGCTAGGGTGTACAGTAATCATAATGCAAGGTGCATGAGTCATACAATCTAGTCATGCATCAATCCTGCACCTACTATGTGCTCACATGAGATAACTTTCGCCTATCAGGGAGTCTTATAACTACATGCTCAATGACATATGCAATGATCAACCACATCTCATAACAAACATGTAGATGATGCGTATGAGCATGTATCATGATGTTATGCTGTCACACACTCATAATCGGTATTAATAACTGGCATCGATAATTGATCTCGATAATATAGACATTTAACCAGTATTGCCCCCAAGGAATGGCCCATATAGAGCCTAACTTATAGTGGACCCATGGCCTCATAAAAGGGCCAGATATACAACACCATGGGCCCCACTCATGTGCTTAATATACACCATGATGGGCCTTTCACATGGGCCTAACATACATCATAATGGGCTCCACCGCTTGGCCCTCAGATGTATCACAACGGGTCTCAAATACGGGCGGCATATACATCACATTTCGTCGCATATACCTGTGGAGGCTATAGCCCTGATGTCGCTAGGGTGTACAGTAATCACAATGCAAGGTGCATGAGTCATACAATCTAGTCATGCATCAATCCTGCACCTACCGTGCTCTCACGTGAGATAACCTTCGCCTATCAGGGAGTCTCATAACTACATGCTCAATGACATATGCAATGATCAACCACATCTCATAACAAACATGCAGATGATGCGTATTGGCATGTATCATGATGTTATGCTGTCACACGCTTATAATCAGTATCAATAACTGACCTCGACAATCGATCTCGACAATGTAGACATTTAACCAGCATTGCCCCCACGGAAAGGCCCACATAGAGCCTAACTTATAGTGGACTCATGGCCTCATAAAAGGGCCAGATATACAACACGATGAGCCCCACTCATGAGATTAATACAAACCACGATGGGCCTTTCACATGGGCCTAACATACATCATAATGGGCTCCACCGCTTGGGCCTCAAATGTATCACAACGGGTCTCAAATACGGGCCACATATACATCACATTGGGCCCCGACAATCGAAATCGGCAATCGGCTACGACAATCAGAATCGGTAATCGGCCTCGATCGAAAATCAGAATCGGTCATAACAAATCAGAATCGGTAATCGGCCTTGATCGATAATCGGCAATCGACCATGACAAATCAGAATTTGGTCGATAATCGAAAACGGTAAATTGATCACTTCAATCGGAATTCGGCAATCAATCTCGACGCAAGGCGGGGTCCATAAATGGATGACCGATGTTGGACCAAATAATATCAATAGGGCCCATTCGTTTGGGTTAACCCGCTAGAGAATGATAAGAATGGGCCTAACCAAGCCTAAGGAAAGGTGACAATGTGGACATTTAACGATCACTTCCTATCAATGTGGCCATTTAACCAACATTGCTCCCAAGCAGTGGCTTGTATAGAGTCAAACATATAGGCCTCACACAAGGGTCTAATATACAATATCATGGGCCTCATACAAGGGTTACATACACATCACTATGAGCCGCATCACATGGGCCTCGAATACATCACGATGGGCCTCAATCATGGACCTCATATACAACAGGTGAGCCACATCAATGGGTCGCACTAACATGCCTCATACACATCAAGTGAGTTGCATCGATGGGCTGCACTAATGGGCCACAAGTATATCAAAGTGAACCTCATCACCTAAGCCTCACCTGCATCACATTAGTCCTCACACAAGGCCATATTGTCACGCCCCAAACTCGGAAATCGGGCTCACAAAATTTTTGATCGCCGAATCCGGCGCCGATAGCCTCTGTAATCCCCATTCTTGGCTCCCAACGCCCATACACTAGATTCCGATCCTGGGATCCTATAAGGAGGATTTTCAGTATGATTTTTTTTTTGTAATGGAGCATCACCACAAGCATTACCAAGTCACAAATCAACATCACCACATATCCACTATATCAAAAACTTTTAAGTACAATGAGAAAAGGGAAATACAATGTAATCAAAAAGCTCCAAAATAGTCTGGTACACGCTCCTGCCTCAGCGCTGCTGTTGTCCAACGACACCTGCATGCAACAGTCTTGCATAAGCTTACAAAAGCTTAGAGGGTGGTGTAGGTGTGTGCGAATGGCAAACGCCAAGTGTACAATATCAGAGTAATGCGGAAGTATGCGGTAGTCCATGAATACAAGCAGACGTACCAAGGCTATGTGATGCAAGGCATGAATGTTATCGGCCATATCGATGCAATGCAAGGCCTACGTAGCCGAATGTCATATGCGAGATGTAGAGCAAGCATGCCAGTACTCATCAAATACACATATCAATACAGTTCCTCTTAGATATCACCGGGGTCTAATACATCTCACACTGACTGCCTCCTCCCTAGCTGCACAGCCAAGCGAGTGGAATAGACCTCACTATCTGCCTGACCAGTAGTCTGCCAATACCTACCCGGCTCATCGATAGCGGACTCATTTACGAGCTTGTAACGCCCCAGATTTTTGCCAACCTGGGATTAGACGTCCTTAGGCAATGGGTCAATCCTAACATAGGTTTAAGTTCTTAAACGCTCAATTAAAGTCTCGAATCGTTCCTTAAATCATTTTCTTCACAAATCCCACCCTTCACTACCTTGTGCTTTCAATTTTTCAAAGCACCTTCGCCCTAGACACTATCTTAAACTAGCTAAGTAGTATAACTTGGATCACTTTATATATAAACTACAATGGACTAAGTTCCACCTCAGACGAAAATCACTTAGGATTAAATCCTTTAGAAATTGACAAAGTGAACTAGGTGTTAAACTAGATTAGCCATGAAATCCATTTGAATCGCTTTAAATACGATCTGCAAGACCCAAAACTTGCAGAATCATTGACGCTAGGTTACCCTAAAGTTTAGAACCAAACTCATTTCCCGTCTGCTCTCGGGAATGAAACGAAACTTCGTATTAGGTCTAGATCGTACATCGGGAGTCCGATTAACCCGAAGCTAAGGAACTAGGACCGCCCCACTGGGCTTAACAATCATCTCAAAAATCAGCTCCATCCGATGTTCCACGGCCATTCGCTTCGATCCGGAGCGAGGGTGTGTGAAAAACACTATTCCCATTCCAAAATAAATATCTGGAATAGTGATCTGGCATCATTCGTTGACGCGTCAGTATTAAGCAACCTGACCGTCAGAATCAGACCAAATTACACCCTCGAATTAAGAAAAATTTCAGGAACATTTACATGTACTTAGAATTTCTGATCGTGGCCCACCGACCGTCGAAGCGAAAGTGGTCCGCCACGTGCGATCTGGGAATCCGATCGAGTCGAAAATGAAATCCCACATAGATCCATGTGTGGTGAGCTTAAGTCTGACGTTTGGCTCAAGGAGGGCTACCAGAACCTCTCTTTTGAGCTGGAAAAGTGACGAATATCCTATATTAGCAGTAACCCTTGAACCTGAGTCTATTTTGGGAATGTTTTAGGCTATATAAGGGCCTTAGAGCACCCTCTCTCACAGCCATACGAATTTGAGTTTTGGGAGAGAGAAAAGAGAGAGAAAAGAGAGAGAAAGGCTTGGAGTTTGTTGGATTTTCCTCCTCCTGCTTTGGCTTGTTACACGGCCTACACCGCCCTGTTCTAGGCGCTTTCCCGGCGGTATCCATCCCATTTGAAGGTAAGAAACCCTAACCCTAGGTCTGAATTTTGTTAGGATCGTTGTAGGCTATGTAACAACTAACCGATTCCGCTCTTTAGGCTAGAAAACTCCCGTATACGGAAGTTCTCGCCCTTCGATTCGTTGAGTTTCAAAAGGCAAAGGTGAGGACTTTAAGTGCATAAGTTACGGTTTTCAACGCTTTCAATGTCAGATAATGGTAGATTCATGATCTGCTTGCAATTGCACATGTACAAAGTGCTTTCCGTTTCCTGTTTCGATTAACGTTGTAGAAATTGGAATTTCACATACTCTAAGTATACGTAGAAATACCGTATACGTATTTTTTTTGGAAAAACATTTGACATGTTTATTTAATGTATTATTATATGATATATGGATAAAATACTAATTTGGTGAAAGGAATTGCTGAAATACATGTTCATGTGTAAATGCTACGTATGTTGAAATTGTATATTCTAGAAATACCGTATATGTATTTTTTTTTTTGGGAAAATGTATGACATGTTCATTTAATGTATGATTATACAATATATGTATAAAATACTAGTTTGGCAAAAGGAATCGCCAAAATACATGCTCCCTTGTAAATGTCAAGTATGTTGAAATTGCGTATTCTAGAAATACCGCATATATGTAAAATTTGGAGATGTATTTATCATGATTATTTGCTGTAGTAATATATTATACATGGATAAAATACTCACTTGGCTAAAGGATAGCCCTAATATATGTTTTGCTAACATACACCATGTATGTTGTAATAGTGTATTCTAAGTGTTTGTGAAAATGACTGAATGAGTATAGAATTCTCATTCGTGCTCGCCATGACTAATTGTCATGGATTCATGATTGTTGTATTGGCGATATCCTTTTAACGAAAGGATTTTCCCTAAATCACGCCACGACCAATATACACCATATATGCTAAAAATGTGTGGCCTAAGTGTTTGTGGGAATGACTGAATGAATATGGAACTTGGATTCCTGCTTGCCATGACTATCCGTCGTGGGTGTACGCGTGTTATGATTGGGGCAACTCCCTAGTGAAAGGATTTGGCCTAATGCCTATGTGATCGACATATGTCATGTATGTCGATGTATGTTTGTTTAAGTGTTTCTTGAAATGTCTGAATGAGTAGTAGTTAGCAAAGTGTAATGTATAAGGGTGTTGAGATATGATTCTCAACCTTTTTTTTTACTATGTGTATGATCTCCTTTGATAGTTGTGTGATTAGGAATTGAACATATACAAACTCATGCTTGTGTTGTGATTCATAACATGCTCAACTGCTTTATGATTTTAACTATGTAATGCATATGCTTAAATTTATATTTACGTTGTATGATCCGTCATGGGTGATGGGGGAGCGGAGCAACAGTGCGCGGCAATGGCCACAGCGCCCTAAACGGAAAATACCATACCTTGATTGCATGAGTGGAAATCTTGATTCACTATTGCTTTATCTATCTGCACTTGATTGTGTTTGGGGCTATGATTATAGTCCAGACAATCGGTACCAGAATTGAATTCGTGGTTGCGATTCATTTGCCACGTGAGATGTGTTCGACGAACCTGAGTCGTACTTCGATTGGCGATAGTGGTCGGCCACGCGAAGTGCTTATGCACTTCATGTCGTTCAACTTGTTGTGCGCTCGAGCTAGCCGAGCTCGTCAAGTAACCCGATTTGTCTAATGTATGTTCACCATGTTTGGTCACCTCTGCTTGAACCTAGGGTACCAAACTTACCAGTGAAATCCCTTTTAACCATGGTACCTCGATCCGCTAAGACGCATGAGCGGGCATGGTGGTATGGGACACCGTGGTCGAGCCGTGTCGGCCTACGCGGGGTCATGTGCCTCCCCGTAGTGACCATTGCGCAACCAAACTCGTGAGCCGATTATGGTGGTATGGGACACTATATTCGATTTGTCGATACTTACGGCGAGAGCCGAGTACGGTGAGACCCGTGCTCGTCTTTGACGCGGCGACGAGTCCTCCGTAGTATCTTCGAGTATACTCCAAGTGTCTGTGATTGGCGACGAGTCTTTCACAGCAACTAGAGTATGAGTTGAGCCGAGTACGGTGAGACCTGTACTCGAGCTGACGGCTAGTGATTGAGCCAAGTACGGTGAGATATGTACTTGAGCTGACGGCCAGCAATTGAGCCGCATATGGTGAGATCTGTATCCGCGCTGACGGGTGACGAGCCCTTTGCGATGCCTTCACTATGCTTCTCAAACCATATTATCGTATGAGATTAGCTAGGATTGACGACCCTAGAATGGATCATGTTTGGGAATGATACAAGGGAGGTACCTTAGTTTCCCAATATTGCTGTTTGAAATGGACTAATAATAACTTGGTAATCATGAGCATCATCGCACCGCATGTGCTTTGTAGATGTGGCGCACTGAGGGAGTAAGCATTCGCGAACATAAGATGATGTCGCTTGAGGGTGGTTTGGCAAGGGCATACAGCATCATGTCATTTCATTTTCGCACTTAACAAGAGTAGTTAGAAATGTTTGATTTGTACTTCTTTATCATTACTGCTTGATTGAATTGATAACATGTTAACCTATGCTTTACTGTTCCACTGAATTGATCACTCACTCCCACGTTACGGGACGGTGTTGTACACACCAACCAGATTTGTTGAGTTTCAGGTGGTGGCGATGCTTGTGAAGCGCAGCCCAGGACTACTTTCTATGATGATAGGAGGAATTCTCCTATCTCGTATCTCTCTGGCGAGTTAATGAAGACCGATATTGTATTACGGGGCTATGGTACATGGGATAGGAGGCATTACACTTCCTCACATTTGGTACATTTTAGAAGCGCACTTGTATTTATTTAACCCGGTAATGTTATCACACTCTGGAGACTCATCATAAGTTATATATTTTATCTATCTATCACAGTCTTCCGCTTGCAAATTTAACTGTCTCTGGAGTATGATATGCTGTTTTGGCTTAATCTCACTCATGTTCAATGCACGAATACAGTCAACATTCAATCATCACTCATTTTGTTGCATAAGTGATGTTTTGGAACTCGGGAGTTGAGTTTATGCTCGACCCCCGATTTTCAGGGCGTTACAGAGCTGGTCAAACTCAGCCTAGCTTATAGCCCCCTCACTCGGGCGGATAAGGCCACACCCCCTTCCAATCGACCATGACACAGTGGGAGACGCGGCCTACTGGTATTCGGCACTCGAGCACTCGCATATCCACTCGGTCTAGACATTGGGGCATCTCCTAGTACCAAAATGGTTCTGGGACTTTCACCCAAGGACATCCTAAGTGCCCACAGTGCTAGAACAAGGTATTTTTGGTATCCGATATGACCGTCCATGATGTGTCTATGGAGGCCACGACCCTGATGTCGCTAGGGCGTGCAGTGATCAAGTCACACATATGCGAGATGCATGAATCAAACCGGCAAACCATGCAGCAATCCATGCACGTACAGCGTGATAATGTGGGGCACTCCACCTCATAAGGAGTCACGTAAATGGTCTGCCCAATGGCTATGCTATGATCAGTCGCTACTCATATCAAGCATACATATGATGCGTATGAGCATGAGTCATAAGATTATACTAAGTATGTTATAAAGTAATGAATTGCTCTTACAATACAGATGGACCTAGATGGCCTACACACAACTAGTATGGGCCCAACAATGAGCTCTAAGGAGAGTTACAATGCGGACATTTAACCAACATTGTACCTACAATGTGGGCATCAAACCACTATTGCTCCTAAGGCACGACTCGCTATAAATATCATTATATAAACCATGGAGGGATCACACATTGCAATGGACCTTAGGTACATCCCATTGGGCCTTAAATACATCAAATGGGCCATATCACATGGGCCTTATGCATATCAAATGGGCTACACCAATTGGGCCGTACTAATGTGCCTTAAGTACATTGCAATGGCCTATAACCCATGGGCCAAGAATACATCGCAATGGGCCTCAACCCATGGACCCTAATACATCATAATGGGCCTTAACCCATGGGCCTTAGAATACATCAAATGGGCCTGATCACATGGGCCTTATATATATACCAAGGTGGGTTCCACTTGAACTATAAATCTCTCTCTTTTTTTTTTAGCCTCAAGCCTTAAGACATGCTTGCCGAATGGTGGACGGTTTGGATGCAACACATGCATCATGGGTGGGCCCCAAAACAGCCCACCATTATATATATATATGTGGGAAAAGGTATAATGCGTTAGAGCTGAT
This sequence comes from Magnolia changhungtana, assembly GCA_030180095.1. NCBI lineage: Eukaryota > Viridiplantae > Streptophyta > Magnoliopsida > Magnoliales > Magnoliaceae > Magnolia > Magnolia changhungtana. The sequence goes on from JASAUF010000662.1 coordinate 4,932,016, forward strand.
TTTAATGTCCCAAGAGGTCGAGTTGTGTGGGCCCCGTCGTGATGTGTTTTGAACATCTACCCCATCAGCCAGATGCACCATTCCATCCTAAGCTTAGGTCTCAAAAATCAAGTCAATCCATGACTTGTGTAGGCCACACCACATGCAGCAGTGGAGAGGGCCGTGCACCGTTAAAAAAAAAAACATTCATAATCATTTTTGAGGGCCAATGAGATGTGGTTTGTAAATCTAGCCCATCCAGTATGTGTGTCCACATGTATGAGGGCTCAGACCAAGTTTCAGGCGCATGAAAACCCAGGTGGGGTTCACCATCCACGGCAGTGGACGGCGTGGACATAAACATTACAGTGGGCTCCCACCATCCGCCTGGACGGTGGGGATAATACACATACATCACTGTGGGCTCCCACGTGGGGCCCACCATAACATTTATTTTACATCTAAACTATTGATAGGGTCACACAGACCTGGGTGAATAGGAAAAATAAATATCAGATTGATTCAAAACTTCCGTGGGCCCAAAAAGAGTTTCAATGGTAGAGTTCAATCACCGCTGTTTCGTATGGTGTGGGCCACCTGAGATATGGATCAAGCTGATTTTCGGAGGGGACCCACCTCAGGGGGTGGTCCACCTCATGGATGGTGTGGATACAAAATATACATCATGGTGGGGCCCACGGCTGGGGCCGTGGGTTGCTGTCCGCCCACACGCTGTAGGCGTAGGGCGTCACTGCCAGAAGAAATTTCCCGTCGCTTACTCTCTTCTTTTCTTTTTCTTTTTTTTTTTTAAATGCAGTTTTTCCACGATTTTTCAGGTGTGGGGCCCGCGACTGATGAATCCACTCCAGCCATTGGATTCCACAGCCCATAACAGATCTATCAAGACCAATATCGGGCCTCTTTCAGTGTGTAAAAAAAATCTAGATAGATTTCAATAGTAATAATACTGTTTTCAACACTATGGCCCACTAGCTACTCCAATCAACCTCATTTTTCGGCTCAACGCCTAAAATGAGTTGGTAACTGGAATAGATGGCATGAATTAAATACATACGTCAAGGTGGGTCCTATATGAGTGGCCCTTCTCCAATGCTTGGAAAGCCAAGCTCATATTTGTGTTTTCTTTCCAGCAACGTCCAGATGTTGGACGTTTTTGGGCTTAACAACCATATTTAAGGTGGGCCCTGTTTAGGTGGGCCACCATATGATGGATGGTGTGAGTACAACACATATAAGATGGGCCCCACTCATGGACGGCTTGGATAAAATACTTATTTCATGGTGGGGTCCATACAAGTGGGCCACACAACCATAAAATCTAAAAAAGAGAGAGAGAGAGAGAGGGAGAGAGAGAGAGAGACGGGACACACGCGAGATGGAGGCACCCCGACACTATGGGCCCTCCTTGCATTCAATCATATATCAAGTGTTAATTAAGGTGGGCCATCAGCCACATCTTAGGGTCCAAAGTGAGATCCATACCATTAATCGGTAGGTCTCACTTGGCCCATCTAAGAAAACATGAAAACTACCCTATCAAAGCACCCACCACTTGATCTTCTTGGTCCGTTGGGAAGCCACTCTCCTTATGCTTCACTTTGATGGTGGAGATGAGAAATGGATGGTTAGGATGAGAGATCTTGGGATGGAAAGTGGGCCACCAAAAATCACTTTTCTCTCTTAGGAAAGCTTGGACGTGTGGGCTCTCTCTTGCTTGAAAATGGTGTGTGAAAAGAGGGAGAGAGAGAGAGTTGTAAGGAGAGAGGGATGAGTGTGATGGGTGAAAGGGTGAGGTGAGTGATGGATGTGGTACTTGACATGTAAGGTGGTGTAAGAGAGAGGGTGAGAAAGAGTTGACTTTGGAGAGAGAAAGCATGGGTTGCTTTGTACTTGACATTAAAGTGATTGATTGATTGATGAGATTGATTTGACATTGTGTAGAAATTCTCTTGGGATTGAGAAAGCGCGATGTTTCTTTGAAATAAATGCCGGCTCACATCTTCTGGTCAGGGTATCAGATCGGTGCGTGAGTCGCGGCATTGGAACCACGGCGACGGTGCGGTTGCAATGATACAGGTCTCAGATTAAACTGAATCGAATCTAAAGGATACGACTTATGATCGTGCGCAACGTCGATTACAAGTCGCAGGTCACCGGAATTCGATGAGAAGAATCGAGGAAGTCAACGAAACAGTACGGACTAAGATACGGGTCTTACACATATATATCATAATGGTCCACATATGCGGGCTACATGTACATTATAATAGACCATATCCCATGGGCCTCGAACACATCGTAATGGGCCACATCCCTTAGGTCTCTCATACATAACATCGAGCCTTGCCATCTGGGCCAAAAATACATCACAATGGGCCACAACCCATGGGCCTTAATACTTAATGGGTGGGCCCTACACATGGGCTTAATATACATCACAGGTGGGCCTTGCACATGGGCCTCATACACAACGAGTTGGGCATATCAATGGGCCCTAGGGAGAGTGACAATGCGGACATTTAACCAACATTAATCTTACAATGTGGACGTCAAACCATCATTGCTCCCAAGGTACGGCCTGCTATAAATATCATTACACAAACCATGGTAGAATCACACATTGCAATGAGCCTTATGTACATCCCACGGGGCCTCGGCCCATGGGCTTCAAATACATCAAATGAGTTGTAACACATGGGCCTCATATATATCAAGATGGGCCTCAACGGATGGCCATAACTATATCAAGGTGGGCCTCCTTAAATGGGCCTTATATATATATATTAAGTGGGCCTCAACAACGGGCCACAAATGCACATCATAGTGAGCCTGAACAGTTCAGGTGGGCCCAGGTCAATAGTAAATGGGCCTTGCATTTGCACGATAGGTAAGCCCACCATCCATGGCTAAACGGTGTGGTAGCAACACATATATCATGGCAGGTCCTACTAAATCTAGACGGTCATAGTGAGACACGTCTAATGGGTCTCACCATCCCATGGATGGACGATCTGCTCATGCAACATATATATATATATATATATATATATATATATATGGTGGGGTCCACTTGAACTTTGAATCTACCTTATTATTAGTCTCAAGCCTGTAAAACAGCTTGCCAAATGGTGGATGGTTGGGATGCAACACATGGATCACGGTGGTTCACATACCTCATGGTGGGGTTCACATGAGTGGCCCACCAGATAGAAGGACGGTTGGATATAACGCAGACATGGTGGGGCCTACTAGCCATCCAGGGACTGCTTGGACGACATTGATAAAACACATACATGGGGTGTCCCCATCGTCCACGGCCGTGGACGGTGCCGATAAAACACATACATCATTACCGTGGGTCCCACGTGGGGCCCACCATGACGTTTACTTTCCATCCAATCCATTGATAAGGTCACCTGGACCCAGATGAATAGGAAAAATAAATTTCATAATGTTCCAAAACTTCTGTGACCCAGAAAAGGGTTTCAATGGCAGCCATTCAACCCAACTGTTTCTGGTGATGCGGGCCACTTGAGCTTCTGATAGGGCTGATTTTTGGAGGACCCATTGTCCTAAACGGGACCTAACATACGCATACCATGGATTTTTGAAACGCATCACGATGGGGCCCACGTACAGGTCTCTTGTCCCTGCCCACGCCCGTCCTCGGCGCAACAGCGCTAACGCCGTTGGCATCCTTTGTTAGCAGCAGCAGACACTGCTACTGTTTTTATTTTTTATTTTTTTTGAAAATTAGTTGTTTCAAGGAATTTGCTAGGTGGGGCCCTCATCAGCGAAATCTGTCTCGTCCATTGCACTCTACAGCTCAAGACCGACCAAATGAGTCCGATATGCGGTATTGTTTGGCAAGTAAAAAGATCAAGGTGAGTTTCAACGGTAAACATCACTATTTCCTATGGTATGACCCGCCAGAAAATGGGATCAACTTCATTTTTCGGCTCAATGCCTAAAATGAGCTAGAGAATGGAATGAACAGTGTGGATTAACTTTATACATCAAGGTGGGGCCTACATGAGCAGCCCACCCCAAAACTTAAAAAAGACAAATATATATATATATATATTTATTAGCCATTAGTACACGCCCATGCCAGTACACGCACTCCACGTTAGCCACTTGCCTTACGTTTACGTCCAGCGTATAGGACGCTGGACGGCACGACATGGATAGACACAGCATCATGGTGGGTCCCACATGGACGTGGCCCACCTATTTGGACCACCTGATGTTTGTGTTTTTCATTCCGTTCGGGCCCACTAATGGGTTGGATGGTGTAGGTCAACACATCCATCAAATGGGTCCCACAAGGGTGGATGATGAGGATAGATCACATACCTCATGATGGGGGGTCTACCTAGGTGGACCACATGGCCACATCATCAAAGAAAACAAAGAAAGAGAGAGAAAGAAAGACAAGAAGGACGGTGATGGAGGGGCCCCGCCACTATGGGCCCCCACATGATACAACTTAATACATCAAAATGGGTCCCGCCGACAATTCCCATCTCCTTTTCACAGATGATACGCTGTTGTTTCTAAACAGAGGCCTCAAGTCCCTTCGTGTAACAAAACTCTTCCTAGATACCTTTCAGCAAGCGTCTTAGCAAAAAGTCAACCTACAGAAAAGTTGCTTCCTTTGTTCCGACCGCCTCCCTCCTGCCAGGGCCTCCTCCATCCAAAGAATGTTAGGGATGGCCAAAGCCTCGGTGAGACTTACATATCTGGGGGTTCTAGTTTTAGACAAAGTGGAGTAAAAGGGAAGATTAACAACCTCTTATAGACAAAGTGGATAGTCGCATCAGAGGGTGTTAGGTGAGATGTCTCACGTAGGAGGGTAGGGCTACGCTAGTGCAACATGTCTTGAGTAACATCCCTGTCCATTCTCTGGTGGCCTTGCACATCCCTTTCGTGGTCTTAACAGCTTTAGAAAGCCGTTTTGCTAATTTCTTTTGGGGATGGGCCGAAGGGAAGAGGAAGCTTCATTGGAGAAGCTGAAAGGAGATTGCGTCGCCAAAATCTAAGGGGGGTCTGGGTATCAGAAAACTTTCAGAAGTCATGCAGGCTCTCTGCCTTAAAGTGGCATGGGCGGTCTAGTTCAAGGAGGCACGAAGTCTATGGGGCTCATTTATGAGAGCAAAGTATAACCAGGATTTCTCTTTTGAAGGGCAGGTGCGGCTGACGGCAGTGGCTTCTCCGTTGTGAAAGAGAATCCAAGATTTATTCCCACTATTGGAGTCTAGGATTCAATGGCAGATAAGGAAGGGAGACTGTAATCTTTAGCAAGATAACTGGTCAAGTTTGGGCCCGCTCAAAAGCAGGGCGATGAGGCCTATTCCTGTGGGTCTGCAAAGTATGGAAGTTAAGGACTTCCTGGGCTAAGCCAGTCCCCTTCCTCCTTCAGCATTTTTTGTGTTCCTCCTTTAGGAATCGGTGGTCTTTATTTTTCAAGGCCGCTTCTGCACCTTGAAGGGTCCGGACTCGCCTCTTTGGCCCCCGGATTGTAATGCCCTGAAAATGGGGGGTCGAGCATAAACTCAACTCCCGAGTTCTAATGCATCACTTATGCAACAAAATGAATGATGATTGAATGTTGTTTGTATTCGAGTAGTGAACATGAGTGAGATTAAGCCAAAACAGCATATCATACTCCAGAGACAGTTAAATTGCAAGCGAAAGACAGTGATAGATAGATAAAATATATAAATGTGGTGAGTCTCCAGAGTGTGATAATGTTACCAGGTTAAATAATTACAAGTACAATTCTAAAATATACTAAATGTGTAAGGTCCTCTAGTCAACATCCCTATAACCCCGTCGATCAAGACACGGCTCACTTGAAGCCGTCAGCATACAGCATACACGAACAAGCAGCGTTGTCATCATAAAGGTCCGGCTCCGCCTCAGGAGTAGCGTCGCCATCTGCAATCAGACAAAGTCTAGTGGGTGTTCTGAGCACCATCCCGTAACGTGGGAGTGAGTAGCTAACTCAGTGGAACAACAAAACATAGGTTAACATGTTATCAATGCAGTCAAGTAGTAATGATAAAGCAATATAATCAAACACTCCTAACTACTCTTATTAATGCAAGTATGAATGCAGTCATGATGGATGCCCTCACCGACATACTCCCTCATGCGACACCATCTTCATTCGCAGCATGCTTGCTTTCCTCAGTGCTCCACATCTTCCAGGCACATGCAATGCATGATGAGCATGATTACCGAGTTGTTATTAGTCTATTTCAAATAGCAGGATTGGGAAACTAAGGTACCTCCCTTATATCATTTCCAAACATGATCCATTATAGGGTCGTCAGTCTTAGACAATCTCATACGATGGTGTGTTTCTAGGTTACTGCAAGGGCTGCTAGAGCTGTTACACGGAATCATTGCACCACTACCCCATCACCTTATCAATACAGGCTTAGCTTATACTCTGTTACTACGAGAAGTCTCATCGCCTCACCGCAGATTTAGAGTATGCTTGAGGTCACTACACCAGGTATGGTCAGGGCTGCCAGGGCTGTTACACGGAATCGTTGCACCACTCCTCCATCACCCATCAAGTAGTGTGGGCCGACAGCTCGAATATAGTGTCCCATACCACCATAATCGGCTCACGAGTCTGGTTGCTCACTGGTCACTACGGGGAGGCACGTGGCCCCAACGTAGGCCGACAGCTCGACCACGGTATCCCAACCAACCATGCCCGGCTATGAGTCTTAGCGGATCGAGGTACCATGGTTAATGGGATTCCACTGGTAAGTTTGATACCCTAGGTTCAAGCAATAGTGACCAAACATAGTGAACATACATTAGACGCATCGGGTTACTTGACAAGCCTGACTAGCTCGAGCACACAATCAACTAAATGATATGAAGTGCATAAGCACTTCATGTGGCCTAACCACTGTCGCCAACTGAAGTACGACTCGGGTCCGTCAAACATATCTTACGTGGCGAAAAGAATCTCAACCACGAACTCAAGTCTGATACCGATTGTCTGGATTAGAAACATAGTCCCAATCACGATTAATCCATATTCAAAGCATGTGGAGTAAAGCATAATAGACAGTAATTCAAGCATGCTAACAAACGTGTCATAAGCATGTATAAAGCATGTTATAAAGCATGTCATAAAGCACCATATAAACAAGAATACAAACACATATATTTCACAAGTAAGCAGTTTAAGTAAACAACCTCATGGAGGAAATCATACATGTCTCTAAGGTAGTGAGAATCCCATCTCAACAACTACCTAAGGTATCATCATCCGAACACTTACTCACACAAGTATTTTCACAAACACTTAGCATACACTATTTCAACATACATAGTGTATGCTAACAAAATATGTATTAGGGCGAGTCCTTTCGCCAAGTAAGTATTTTATGCACATATGCTATATTTATACAGCAATTAATCATGTCAAACACACTTCCAAAATACATACGTATATGGTACTTTCTACAATACACTATTTCTACATACATAGTGTATATTAGGATAACATGTATTAGGGCAAATCCTTTTGCCAAATAAGTATTTTATCCATATATCATATATCATATATTCATACAACAAATAATCATGTCAAACACATTTCTAAAATATATACGTATAAGGTATTTTCTACGAATACCTAGAATATGTAAAATTCCATATTCTACGTCTTTAATCGAAACAGAAAACAGAAAGCACTTTGTACATGTGCAATTGCATGCAGATCATGAATCTATCATTATCTGACATTGAAAGCATTAAAAACCATTACCTATACACCTAAAGTCTGCACCTTTTGTCGTAAAATCGTAATGGAGTCGATAGGTTTACTAAGTTTTCGTATTCGACAGTTTGGCAATTTATAGAATGAAATAGGTTAGCTATTTCATAACCTACAACTATTAACGCAACTATCAATGCCCCAAATCAGATTAGGGTTAGGGTTTCTTACCTAGAAATGATGCCGGAATCGCTGGGAATGCGATTAGAATGGAGTGGTGGAGCATAGATAGCAACAGGGAAGAAGGGCAGGGAGATTCTCCCACATCTCCCACACTTTTTCTCTCTTTCTCTCCTCTCTCTCTAGGGTTTCTCTCAAATTCGTATGGCTGTGAGAGAGAGAGAGTTCTAAGGTCCTTATATAGCCTAAAAACTCTCTGAAATAGACTTGTGGACAAAGTATACTTAGGTTATAACCAAAGTGGTACTTTTCCAGCTCAACGGAGGACTTCTGGCGGGCCTCCTTGAGTCAAAGGTCGGGCTCAAGCTCACCAACCTTGGATCAAGGTGGAGTTAAGTTTTCATGTCCATCGGATTCCCAGATCACGCGTGGCAGACTAGTTTCAGTTCAACGGTCAGCGGGTCTCGATCGGAGATTCTAAATACATGGATATGTTTATGAAATTTTTCCTGATTCGAGGGTGTAATTTGGCCTGATTCGGACGGTCAGGTTGCTTAATACTGACCCGTAAGCGACAAGTCTCAGATTACTATTTGAGATATTTATTTTGTAAAGAAAACAAGTGTTTTCACACTCACTCACTCCAGACTCAAGTGAACAGCTGTGGGACACTGGCTGGATTTGATTTCTAAGATGGTTGTCAAGCCCAGTGAGGCGGTCTTAAGTCCTTAACTTCGTATTACTCAGACTCCCGATGTGCGGTCTAGATCTAATACGGAGTTTCAATGTGCTCCCGAGAGCAGTCGGGTAATGAGTTTGATCCTAGATTTTAGGGTAACCTAGCGTCAATGATTCTACAAGTTTTGGGACTTGTAGATCGTATTTAAAGTGATTCTAGCGGATTTTGTAGCTAATCTAGTCTTGCATTTAGTTACTTTGTCTCATTTCTAAAGGATTTAGTCCTATAAGATTTCTGTTTGAGGTGGTACTTAGTCCTTTGTAGTTTGTATATAAAGTGATCCAAGTTATACTACTTAGCTAGTTTAAGATACTGTTTAGGGTGAAAGTACTTAGGAAAAATTGAAAGATCAAGGTGGTGAAGGGTGGGATTTGTGAAGTAAATGGGTTAAGAAGCGATTTTAGACTGTGGGATTGAGTTCTGATAAGTTAATAAAGTGTTAGGATTGACCCATTGCCTAAGGACGTCTAATTCTAGGTTGGCAAAAATCTGCGATGTTACAATCTACCCTCCTTAAAACAAAATTTCATCCCCAAAATTGCCTAAGGGTAATAAGGAAAGATTTACTTATTTCTTTTGCATAAGTTTTATTGATTTCGAGTTTCACGCGTGGTAGGTATACACTAACCAGGTTCATTTTAGTCTACCCCCCTTAAAACTTATTTCTTTATCTATTTTCCATATCCTGATGGTTTTCTACAATTTATTTCTTTCCCTATTTGGAGTCTTGACTTCGATTCCCAACTAGTTAGAGTAAGATAGCTGTTTTCAATGTTTGACCAACATGGAGAGACGGTTATAGTGGGCGTGATCCCGATACATCAATCATCTACCGGGCCAGGGTAGAAAGCTCATCGTATCCCTTCCGAATCCTGGTGGAACCTGGTCTTCTGCTCGGCCAAGCAGTGAGTCCATTGGTAGCTGCCCAGGATTGAGAATTGGGTCAAGCCGTGAATGTTTCGTAGTTGTATATTTTAGTAACTCCATAGTCCGATCACTCTAAAAACGTAGGGAATGTCCATCATTGAAAGGCCCAGATTGTCTATTTCTAAGGTTGCCCTTTAGGTCTTAGTCTAAGAGAGTTCGCACCATTATCCATGTCCAAAGAAAAGGTGAAGCAAATCTTACTAGATCATCCTAAAAGGGTTTCTCATAGTAGAACTTGCTAGGGCTTCTATTATGTTCGTATTCAACGAGCACAGTTTCGATCCTGGGCCAATGGGTTAGGGTCCACCATGCTTCCGCTGCGCCACCCAAATCAAAGAGTAACTACATCTATCGGTCTCTGGTATTCTCTAATGTAATCGGTAGTCTAGTCTTAATTTAGGAGTAGTGGAAATCCATATGTGTAGTCCAAAGTCTATGCTTATACACTAGATGATTTTATACCCTTTTTAATATAAGAAATTGTTTTATCGCTTAGGATCAAACGTTGTCCAAATGGGAATTGAGTTGTATAGACTTAAATTTAACTACTCTCGAGCACTTCACACATGCTCATACTAGCTAAGGAGGTCTTAGGGTTCAAGTCATTTCATCAGTAGATTTCTTATACTGTCAAATTTGTCTGCAAAACCTAGGAGTACCAACTCTAGGTCCAAAACTCCAAGGGCCTATTTGGCCAGTGGTCTTAAGTTGTATTTAATGGGCTTGCATTGCTAATCCTTCCTCGAGATTGGGAGTGGCATGGTTGGTAGGAGGGTGGGTGGGGATTGATTTTATAGGCTTTGGAAAATGAGTCTTGTGTTGGAAAGTGTGAGATGGGATTTCCAAATCCCGGGATAATGAATTTCTAAGTGTAATTTGAAAGAAAAATACGGGATATACTTTTCATTACATACATTCCAAACATGGCATTGAAAAACATGGTATACACACAATCTAAGGACCATACCTTATACATACATTTATTGTTACCTTTACAATTCCATCCACCTAAACTCCCTTAATGTAGTCGGCCGAACGGGCCCTAAACGTCCTCGAATAGAGCCATGGAAAAGTGAAAGAAAGGGTGGAAAGGGCTGGAATCTTTAGGCCTCCACGGATTTGGGTCTCAACAGGGGTTGTAGAGGCCCAAAGAACAGTGAATGGGGAAGGAAAATGGAGAGATAAGATGGGTGAGAAAACTCACACGATTTTTGAGCTTCAAAGGGGCGTGTGGGAGTCCAAATGAGAGAAATAGAGAGGGAAGGGAGAGAAGGACTGCTGTGGATGATGGGAATGGGTAGGTTGTGGTCGAAATTAGTAGAGGAGATGATTGGAAGGGCGATTTTGAAGAGAGGGCAGCAGGTTAAGAGAGAAAAACGGCTTGAAGGGAGGGTTTGTGAAGGAAGTAGGGTTTTGGGAGATTGAAATGGGATGGGAGCTAGGTCAGGGGGTGTATTAGACCCCCAAAGGAGATCGGCCCGAGCCGCTGGCCCAGCCCAGCCCAATTTCCGGCGAGGCCTCGCCGACCATCTGTCCAGAAATCGAAGTCTCACCCCATAGGCGAGACCCTCTTGTCCCCCAGGCCCCAAAAAACCTTGGGTCCCACCCTGGGTCCCTCTAGAATGGTGTGGATAGGCCCCCGACCCCGAATCGTTAAATTTCGGGTAGTTTCAGGCAATTTCGGACGTATCTTGCAATCTGGAATGAGTTATCTTACGTAAAATATATGATTTTGGGGTAGAACGAGCTAATGAAGTCAACTAACCTGGCTATGCCAGGTTATGCAGCCCAGAATTGCAAAAAAACCTTGGATCGATGGTCGTTTCCCTGTTTCAATTTTGTCTTTACTATAAATAGTAGTTTTAGTTTGATTACTCTTCATCTGTTGGGCTTTAGGAGTTGCGCCCAATGCGAAAAGAGCTTATAATAATTAGGAGAACAGTTTGGTGAAGCTAAATAGGACACTTACTATTTTGGCCGAAAACCTTGCGCACTAGTAAACATCACGACCTTATAGTAAGTCGCGAATTCTAGGAGTTTTAGTTGTAGTTTGCTTCTGAGTTCTTTCTCATTACTTTGTATCCCTATTTAAAGGGTTGTGAACTCGTTTTTGTTTTTAGTCATTCATTAATCAATTTCGAATTTATTAGTATTTATTTCTATTTTTTGCTTTCTTTTCTCGTAGATTCGAGAAGTCTTAGTGAGGATCCAAAGAAGCTCCGAGGATTCGGAGTAGTTATCCTCATCAAGTTTATCCCGTATTCTACTGATTTTCAACAGTTGGGATGAGTTGGATTATGATTTAGACTCATCAATAGATGACCTAAAAATGATTCGGGATCGTTTCGCGTGATCATGGGTGTGTACGGGCCCAATCCCAGCAGTCAACTTCGGTCGGTTTCACCGTTCGGTGAATTTGGAAAATCCTAAGTCGATTTTTACGTTCCGTCACTCCCTCCTAAGTCAGAGTGCGTCATGTGACTATAACCCAGGTCCGGTTTAATCCAAATCATGCTCTGATACCATCTTGTAATAACCTGAAAATCGGGGGTCGAGCATAAACTCAACTCCCGAGTTCCAATGCATCACTTATGTAACAAAATAAATGATGATTGAATGTTGTTTGTATTAGAGTAGTGAACATGAGTGAGATTAAGCCAAAACAACATATCATACTCTAGAGACAGTTAAATTGCAAGCGAAAGACTGTGATAGATAGATAAAATATATAAACTATGATGAGTCTCCAGAGTGTGATAACGTTACCAGGTTAAATAATTACAAGTACAATTCTAAAATATACTAAATGTGTAAGGTCATCTAGTTAACATCCCTATAACCCCGTCGATCAAGACACGGTTCACTTGAAGCCGTCAGCATACAGTATACACGAACAAGTAGCGTTGTCATCATAAAGGTCTGGCTCTGCCTCAGGAGTAGCGTCACCATCTGCAATCAGACAAAGTCTGGTGGGTGTTCGGAACACCATCCCTTAATGTAGGAGTGAGTAACTAACTCAGTGGAACAATAAAGCATAGGTTAACATGTTATCAATGCAGTCAAGCAGTAATGATAAAGCAGTATAATCAAACACTCCTAACTACTCTTATTAATGCAAGTATGAATGCAATCATGATAGATGCCCTCACCGACATATTCCCTCATGCGACACCATCTTCGTTCGCGGCATGCTTGCTTTCCTCAGTGCTCCACATCTTTCAGGCACATGCAATGCATGATGAGTATGATTACCGAGTTGTTATTAGTCCATTTCAAATAGCAGGATTGGGAAACTAAGGTACCTCCCTTGTATCATTCCCAAACATGATCCATTCTAGGGTCGTCAGTCTTAGACAATCTCATACGATGGTATGTTTCTAGGTTACTGCAAGGGCTGCCAGGGCTGTTACACGGAATCATTGCACCACTCCTCCATCACCTTATCAATACAGGCCTAACTTATACTCTGTTACTACGGGAAGGCTCATCGCCTCACCGCAGATTTAGAGTATGCTCGAGGTCACTATACCGGGTATGGTCAGGGCTGTCAGGGCTGTTACACGAAATCGTTGCACCACTCCCCCATCACCCATCAAGTAGTGTAGGCCGACAGCTCAAATATAGTGTCTCATACCACCATAATCGGCTCACGAGTCTGGTTGCTCACTGGTCACTACGGGGAGGCACATGGCCCCAGCGTAGGCCGACAGCTCGACCACGGTGTCCCACACTACCATGCCTGGCTCATGAGTCTTAGTGGATCGAGGTACCATGGTTAACGGGATTCCACAGGTAAGTTTGGTACCCTAGGTTCAAGCAATAGCGACCAAACATGGTGAACATACATTAGACGCATCGGGTTACTTAACGAGCCTGACTAGCTTGAGCGCACAATCAACTGAACGACATGAAGTACATAAGCACTTTGTGTGGCCTAACCACTGTCGCCAACTGAAGTATGACTCGGGTTCGTCAAACACATCTTACGTGGTGAAAAGAATCTCAACCACGAACTCAAGTCTGATACCGATTGTCTGGAGTAGAAACATAGTCCCAATCGCGATTAATCCATATTCAAAGCATGTGGAGTAAAGCATAATAGACAGTAATTCAAGCATGCTAATAAACGTGTCATATGCATGTATAAAGCATGTTATAAAGCATGTCATAAAGCACCATATAAACAAGAATACAAACACATATATTTCACATGTAAGCGGTGTAAGTAAACAACCTCATGGAGGAAATCATACATGTCTCTAAGGTAGTTGAGAATCTCATCTCAACACCTACCTAAGGCATCATCATCCGAACACTTACTCACACAAGCATTTTCACAAATACTTAGCATACACTATTTCAACATACATAGTGTATGCTAACAAAACATGTATTAGGGCGAGTCCTTTCGCCAAGTAAGTATTTTACGCACATATGCTATATTCATACAGCAATTAATCATATCAAACACACTTCCAAAATACATACATATATGGTACTTTCTACAATACACTTTTTCTACATATATAATGTATATTAGGATAACATGTATTAGGCCGAATCCTTTCGCCAAATAAGTATTTTATCCATATATCATATATTCATACAATAAATAATTATGTCAAACACATTTCCAAAATATATACGTATACGGTATTTTCTACGAATACCTAGAATATGTAAAATTCCATATTCTACGCTTTAATCGAAACAGAAAACAGAAAGTACTTTATACATGTACAATTGCATGCAGATCATGAATCTATCATTATCTGACATTGAAAGCATTGAAAATCATAACCTATACACCTAAAGTCCGCACCTTTTGTCATAGAATTGTAACGGAGTCAATAGGTTTGCTAAGCTTCCGTATTCGGCAGTTTGGCAACCTATAGAATGAAATAGGTTAGCTATTTCATAATCTACAACTATCAACGGCCCAAATCAGATTAGGGTTAGGGTTTCTTACCTAGAAATGACGCCGGAATCGCTGGGAATGCGATTAGAATGGAGTGGTGGAGCATAGATAGCAACAGGGAAGAAGGGCAGGGAGATTCTCCCACATCTCTTACACTCTCTCTCTTTTCTCTCCTCTCTCTCTAGGGTTTCTCTCAAATTCATATGGCTATGAGAGAGAGAGAGTTCTAAGGTCCTTATATAGCCTAAAAACTATCTGAAATAGACTTGTGGACAAGGTATACTTAGATTATAACCAAAGTGGTACTTTTCCAGCTCAACGGAGGACTTTTGGTGGGCCTCCTTGAGCCAAAGGTCGGACTCGAGCTCACCAACCTTGGATCAAGGTGGAGTTAAGTTTTCATGTCTGTCGGATTCCCAGATCACGCGTGGCGGACTAGTTTCAGTTCAACGGTCAGCGGGTCTCGATCGGAGATTCTAAGTACATGGATATGTTTATAAAATTTTTCCTGATCCGAGGGTGACGGTCAGGTTGCTTAATACTGACCCACAAGCGACAAGTCTCAGATTACTATTTGAGATATTTATTTTGTAAAGAAAACAAGTGTTTTCACACTTACTCGCTCCGGACTCAAGCGAACAGCCGTGGGACACTGGCTGAATTTGATTTCCGAGATGGTTGTCAAGCCCAGTGAGGCGGTCCTAAGTCCTTAACTTCGTATTACTCGAACTCCCAATGTGCGGTCTAGATCTGATACGGAGTTTCAATGTGCTCCCGAGAGCAGTCGGGTAATGAGTTTGATCCTAGATTTTAAGGTAACCTAGCGTCAATGATTCTACAAGTTTTAGGTCTTGTAGATCGTATTTAAAGCGATTCTAGCGGATTTCGTAGCTAATCTACTCTTGTACTTAGTTACTTTGTCTCATTTCTAAAGGATTTAGTCCTATAAGATTTCTGTCTGAGGTGGTACTTAGTCCTTTGTAGTTTGTATATAAAGTGATCCAAGTTATACTACTTAGCTAGTTTAAGATACTGTTTAGGGTGAAAGTACTTAGGAAAAATTGAAAGATCAAGGTAGTGAAGGGTGGGATTTGTGAAGGAAATGGGTTAAGAAGCGATTTTAGACTGTGGGATTGAGTTCTGATAAGTTAATAAGGTGTTAAGATCGACCTATTGCCTAAGGACGTCTAATTCCAGATTGGCAAAAATTCGCGATGTTACACGGATCCCTCAAGTTCTTTCTCTATTAAATTAACGTGGGAGTCGTGCAGAATCCCCAGGCTGAGGATCAGCTGGTGCAAGGGGGTGTGGCACCCTCTCCTGCCACCAAAGATCTCAGTTCTTGATTGGAAAATTCTCAAGGGAACAGTCCCGATGGACATCGATGTCCAATCCCGAGGCGTCCTCCTCGCTTCTCGGTGTGTCTGCTCCCTAGCAGTAAGAGAGTCCATAGCCCACCTCTTCCTTCACAGCTCCCGGGCGATGGCCATTTGGGCCCATTTCGCAAGAATTTTCAGAAGGTCGTTAGTAGGGGCCTTATCGGTTGAGGCCAGTTTGGTCCAGTGGTGGTGGGGACCTACCTCAGGCTGTTGGACGTGGTCCTTACATAAGCTTATCCCTTTTCTTAATTCTTTGGGAAATTTGGAAGGGAAGGAATGACGCAAAGTTTGATGGGAAGATCTCACTAGTCCAGGTCCTCATTTCATGGATCGGAGGGTGGATCCATTCTATTGCTAATAGATGGATTCCCTCCCAGTCCCGCTCTAGGGCTAGTGGTAGGGCTGTCTTGAGTTTTGGATTGCGGTCCGTGCCCACCCGAGTAGAATGTGGTAGGTGGTTAAGTGGGTTAAGCCTCCCTTGGGTTGGGTCAAAATTCGCGATGAACATGGATGGAGGTGGGGGAATATGTTGAGGTGAAAAGGGGGAGTTCCTTTTTGGTTTCTTTGCAGGTTATGGGATGGCGTCAAATACAAGGGTAGAATTAAGGGCGGTGCATGATTACATGATCTTTTGCCTCAGCTTGGGTTTCGTCAATATAGTTATTGAATTCGATTCTCAGCTAGTGGTTAACTTCCTGTTAGGGTTGACAGGGCCATGATAGAAGTGGAAGTATTGGTTTGCTAGGATAAACGGGCTTCGGCTGAAAGGCTAGGTAAAGTTTCAGCACATCCTCAGGGAAGGAAATGGTCCGGCTGACGGGATGGCCAAGATGGGCAACAGTCTTAAAAAATCTGCCCTGATTAGCATCATCGCCAATCTTCCCTGTGATGTCAGGGGTCAGATTTTCCTTAACAAAGTGGGATTAGGGGCAGTTAAGAGCTAGAAGTTAGGGATCCCGAGTTCTTTTTTTGGGTCCTTTTGGTTTTTTTTTTTTTTTTTTTTTTTCAATTTCATTTATGATAGGTTCCGTCTAGGTCATTTTTCTCCTAGGGAACCTGAAATGTTAGATTAGTGATGTATAATTTTTTTATGAAATGGAAGTTTCTTAATTAAAAAAAAAAAACCTTTCTTGCCATGCGTCATCAAGAAATTTGCTAGAGAGAACGTTTGTAACTTCCCTATTAATACTAACAACAATGTTTTAAGTATCGATGATATCGGCCGATATATCCCACGATATATCTTATATCCCACCTGTGTGATATGAAACACACAAGTAGTGGGATATATCCCACATGTTCGATTCGGTTAGCATTTTCGATCCTTTTTATATATATATATAAATCATGTTAAATTAGTATAAAATTGTTACAAATCCATGAAAAATCATGGATTGGGAGCTTCAATTTTGAGATTTGGAGGAGACGGGCCAAGTTACGGATAATTGAAAAAAAAATTGAAATTTTCGAATTTTCACAAAATAATTGCAATCTTCGCATCCAAACGTAAAATCAAACATGTATGTTACCTAATTTAGTGATTCTTCTTTTGCTTTTAAATATATTGCTTGTGTTTCCATACATCTTCTTTCATTTATAAATTATATGAATATACTTTGAATATACTTGTATCAATTGAGTTAGATTGTGCATAGATTAAGACCTCATATAAAGAAAACCTATCATGTGTATAAGGCTCGTATCCTAGTCCGTACCGTTCCTTAGACTTCCGTGGTCCTCCTAGTCGAATTTCGCCAAACCGTGACCTATAATCAGCATTTGCGCGCGACCCTAAGTCGTATGCTATCATCCTGGTCGACTCGACCCGTAACTTGTATCGTTGCGATCGCACCATCACCGCCCTTCCAACGCTACGTCTTGCCCACCTATACGATACCCAGGCCAGGAGTTGTGGGCATGTGTTTATTTCAAGAAAACACCACGCAATGTAATCCAGAGAAGAGAATCTCTACAATATATCAAATCAATCCCATCAATCAATCAAGTACAACACCCATCCCTCTCTCACCCAAAAGTCAACACAACCCACGTCTCTCATGTTACTCTCTTACACAACACATACCACCCATCACCCATCCCTTTTCACCTATCACCACTCCTCCCTCTCTCATTTCTCATTTCATTCCAAGCTAATCCCAAGAGAGGACCGTCCAAGCTCTAAGGAGAGCTTTGTGTGTGGCCCACTTTCTATCCCTAAACTCCCATCTCTACCCTTCAATCCTCATCTTCCTCCATTAAAGTTGAAGCCAAGGATCTAAGGAAGCCATAAAACTAAGAAGATTAACATTCGGTGGGTGTTCATAGCATTAGATGTTGATTTTGATGTAAGGCTCACTTGTGATGGGACCCGTTTTGATGTATGTGTTGTAGAACCAAGAGGAGCTCATAGTGGCGGAGCTCCTCCCTCATACACACGTCTGTCTCTCTCTCTCTCTCTCTCTCTCTCTCTCTCTCTCTCTCTCTCTCTCTCTCTTTCTCTCTCTTTCCCTTTTGCGGCCCGCCATAATGGATGAATTAGATCCACACCGTCCGATCATGCGGCTCACCTTGCTGCTGGACGTTTTTGGGTAGACCTTAGATGAAGGGAACTATAAAGATCAGCTAGATCCCAAGCTGGGTGGGCCACCTACGTGTGGACCCACTTGGAAGTGGATTGGCCGAAGCACCATACCCAGCTATATAGCTACTGTAGAGACGTCAGCAAGCTCTGTGGGCACCATGATGTATGTGCATCTCCAAGCCGTCCAAGGCTGGGAGTTTTAGGGACGTGGGGTCCATATGTTGTGTATCCACACTGTCCATCCATTGGGTGTGGACCCCATCATGGCAGCGTGTGGGGCCCACGTTGACTTGATGTGTTACATCCACACCGTCCAATCCATGGACGGTGGATGTGGATTGGCTGGAGTACCCCCCACGCAGCAGCAGCTGCTGCCCACTGACACCAGCAAGTTCCAAGGGTCTGATCACGAGGTAGTGTTATATCTAAAACCGTCCGTTCAGGACGTGGGACCCAATCCACATGTGTTGCATGTGTGGAGGTGGGACCCACCTTGATGTATGTATTCAGTCCCCACACCGTCCATCTGGACGGTGTACGTGTGGGGTGCACCGTGATGTATGGGTTTAATTCCCACGGTCCATCCGTTTGGGGACGTAAACCCCACTTTGATGTATGTGTTTTATACACTCCGTCCATATGTTTGAACGTGGGGCATACCCCACACGTGTGGCACGTGTGGGGGTGGGACCCACCTTAATGTAAGTGTTTTATATCCACACCGTCCGTACTTGGATGGTGGTAGGTGTAGCCCACATGATGCATTTCATATAAATATATTATATTATTATATAATATAATAATATTATATTATGGTGGGCCCCACATGGGACCCACCTGATGTGGATAACGGATTGGCTAGTGTTCCTCACACAGCTATATAACTGCTGTAAATGACGTAAGCAGGCTGTGGGTCTGTTGAGTTATATCTAACCGTTCATCCACGTTGCTGGAGATGTAGCGCATCCACACGTGTGGAGCCTACCTTGATGTATATGTTTCATCCCTATCATCCATTTGGTGGGTCCCACCTTAATTGTATGAGTTATATCCCCACCGTCCATCTTTGGATGGTGTTGTGGGACACATCATGATGTATGTGTTTCTCCATGCCATCCACCCATTCCTATAGGACGGTGGGACCCACCCACACGTGCTACATGTGTGGGGTGGGGCCCTACCTTGATATATGTATTTTATAGCCACGCCATCCATCTGCTGCTGTATGGAACTGACCCTGATGTATGTAGCTTACATCCATGTTGTCCATCCATTTTGGGCTGTGTGGGCCCCTACCTTGAGGATGTGTTGTATATGATGCCTTCCACCTATGTGTGGTCCACCTCGATATATGTATTGTATATATATGTTGTATGTCCATGGCCTACCGTGATATATGTGTTAAATCCACATCGTACATCCGTGAGGTCATATGATGTATATCCACACTGTCCAGATGGGATGTGGGCCCCCATGTGATGTATATGTCTGATCCAAACGGCCCAATCTGATGTGTATAAGGCCCATTTGGCAAGGCCCAATTTGATGTATTTGAGGGCCCAGTTATGAGGCCCATTGTGAGGTATTTGAGGCCTATGGATGTGGCCCATTGTGATAAATATGCAGCCCGTGTTCAAGGCCCAATGTGATGTATATGCGGCTCATGTAATGAGGCCCATGTGATGCGGCCCGCTTGATGTATATGAGGCTCATGCGATGAGGCCCATGCGATGCGGCTCACTTGATGTATATGAGGCCTATGTGATGCAGCCCACTTGATATTTCAGACCCTTGTGTAAGGCCCATTGAGATTGTATAAGGCCCGTTGTGATTGTGTGAGGCCTATTACATTGTATGTTTGGCCCTATGAGTGCCACTCCTTAGGAGCAATGTTGGTTGAATGTCCACATTGATGTGCAATGATGGTTAAATGTTCACATTGTGACCTTCTCTTAGGCCTCATTAGGCCCATTCTTGATATGAGTAGACTGTCTAGGCCCATCCTTGATATGAGGAGAGTACATCATCATTATATAATATGCTTAGTATAGCTCCATGATCCATGCCCATACGCATCATATGTATGCTTGTTATGAGGAGTAATTGATCATAGTACATGTCATTGGGCAGATTATTATGGGATTCCCTAAGAGACGGAGTTGCCCCACATGAGCGCGCGATACGCGCAGGTTTAATGCATGACTGGATGATATGACTCATGCATCTCGCATTTTATGATATGACCACCTTACGCCCTAGCAACATCAGGGTCGGGGCCTCCACAGGCATATCGTGGATGGCCAGATGGGACATCAAAAATGTTTGGTTCTAGCATACGGGTGTCATAGATGTCCCTAGGTGAAAATCCATAAACCCCCGAGGCCAGGGGATGCTCTAATGTCTAGACCGAGTGGATATACATGAGCGTATGAGGGCCGTATACTAGTAGATCATGTCTTCCACTGTGTCATGGTCGGTTGAAAGGGGATGTGACCTTACCCGCCTAAGTGAGGGGGCAATATCTAAGTTGAGTTTGACTAGCTTGAGGAATGGTTCGCTATCGATGAGTCGGGCTCGATATTGGCAGACAGATAGTGAGGTCTCTTCCACTTACCCAGTTGTGCACTTGGATAGAGGAGGTAAGCTGGCGTAGAGTGTACTAGACCCCGGTGATGATCCTAGAGATGTATGGTACTGACATGTGGACTTATTGAGTAGGAGTTGCATACTAAGCATTTTAGTCATTCATTCATTCATTCACTATCCACTCGGGCTAGTGGTGCGCAACTAATTTGTTATGTATATCTTCACAATTACCAGGATTTTGTTTGGACGCGCGACCAACCTGAGATCAGGAGTTTACCATATTGAGTCTGGCTATCCAAATTTTTGTATGAGACTGGTTTGGATAGAAGTCCCTTGCGATGGACCCCATATCCTGTGATACTACGTACTATCATCCTAACTTCACACTCCAGCTTAGTCATTTTATTCGCATTGCATATTGCATTACATCCTCAACACATAGTATTTGGTTTACTATGCTTTTGTTTTGCATAGCCTGAATAAGGTTGATGGTATTATGGACTCGTTAAGATTTGCATATAGTATTGCTTCCTCAGTATATGATATTGACTTATTATGTTTTTGCATCGCATAGCTTAGATAAGGTTGATGATATTTATGGATTTACCGGCATGTTGCCGCATTACTCTAATATTGCATACTTGACACTTACCTTGCTCACATACTTACACGACCCTCTACGCTTTCTATAAGCTTATGCACAATGGATGCATACAAGTAGCGTTAGGTCGCAGCAGCGTTGAGCTTGAAGCATGTAGTTGTCTTCTGGAACTTTGATTTTTGATATATGTATCTCCCTTTTAGCACTGTATTCAATGTTTATATTAGTGGATATGCGATGATGATGTTGCCTTTATGATTTAGGTAAACTTGTGGTTATGCTTCTTACGAGATAAATGTACGTTGAAAAATCCTCCTTGTAGGATCTCAGGATCAAAATCTGGTGTATGGGTGCTGGGAGCCGAGAATGGGGTACTATGGAGGCTGTCAGCACCGGATTCGGTAATCGGGAACTTTGTGAGCCCAATTTCTGAGTTTGGGGAGTGACAATGTGCACTTATTTTTTGTAACATTTTGATTTATAAGTGTGTATTGATTCTTTTTATAACAATCACTGAAGTTTCATTGAAAATTTTGACCAATTTCCCAATGTTTCCAACAACAACGATACATTACGCGATACAACTGATATATCCTATGCAATAACTGATACATATCCATATCCCATGGGTGTGATAAGTAACGCCATACTGGTTGCCAGGATGGCTACTGATGGTTGTGGTAATATGTTTTTTTATTCCCGTTCGGAAATGCCTAGGAGCGTAAGGGGCCTGTTGGTCCTAGACAATGCCGGTCTGGGTTACTTGAGAATCTGAGTCTTGGTGGTCCATCAATTTTTTTCCTTTTATTTTTGATCTTCTGACGGGGTTGTTCTGCCTCAGTCTGGCCCTGCTTGTTTTGTTTTGCTATCCATAGGTTGAGGGTGGTCTTCATATGATAGGCAGGGCTCCTTTCCTTTTTGTGGGAGCCCGCTCAAAGAGTTGTTCAGTTTGATCCTTTTTTTAATAAAATCAGGTGGCGTGCTTCCACCTTTCTCCAAAAAAAAAAAAAGTAAAGCCATACCGATATTTCGAACACTGACTGATAACACGCATCTGCTCTTGGTCAGACATTTTACATTACATCAAAATTTCCTTCACTACTCTATCGTTACCTTTTATATAGCCATTGAGAACACGGATGTGGATTGCATCCTACCCCACCCATCTCTAGCCACAAATAGGTAATTCTATGGGCAGGTCTACCATGATGTATCTGTTTATCCACGCAGTCCATCCCTTCTCTCGTATCATTTTAAGGTATGTACACAAAAATGAGTCTAATTCAATGCTCAAGTGGACCACACCAAATAATAAGCTTGGGTTGCATTAAATGCACAAAACATAAAATCAAGTTACATTAAATGTAAGTGTCATCAGTGGTGTGGTCAACTTGAGCATTGGATCTGCTTCATTTTTCTGCTCATACCTTAAAATGATCTGAGAAAAGAGATGGATGACATAGATAAATAGATACATAACGGTGTGCCTGCCTACAGAATTGCCCGTTCGTGGCTAAGAATGCTACAACCATTGTTTTTTTGGACTGGTACTCCGCTGGAGTTAGTAGAAGGTACACTTCATCGACCTTTCGAGTTACTACCATTGTTGCACTATTTCTACTCTCACTAATAATTCTCTGAGAATCTATCTGTTCTTGAATCACTGCCATAGAAATCTTTGCATCACCACTCTTTAACCAAATCGAAAATCGGATATTAGATTAATTTCTTTTTTTCTAATTCGATTTCTCACGTATCGCAATTTGTCACTCCCATCGTATGGCTATCAATGGCTACCACCCACCCAATACAAGCTCTAATTTCTTTGAGAATATCATCAATCTAGAATTCTAAAGGGATATGCCAAATCTGATACCAATGTTCTTCCCACCCAAAGATCGACCAATCTTCCCATTTAAATTTATTATTTTTTTTACTGTGCCGCTCTTTATTGACTTACAGATGGAGAAGATAGTGTTCACATGTGCCTGACATCCCAATGATAGGAGAATTGTGTTCTCCCGGATGGTTTTAACTACCGCATATTCTTCCTCAATTTCCCCACAGTTACTGATGATCCATTGTATGAGCTCTACCTCTCCTATTCCATACGTCACAGTAATTACAAAACAATGCTCGAAAGTTTACAAGGTGTCTTTGAGAAACTTTGGATGAATTGATACTATTGGCCCTTGATCTGTAATTTCCTTCCATACCCATCTATTTTCCAGAGTCTAATCACCCTCTTTTGCTTTGAGTTCTTGATCCAAAAAGTTCAGCACTACTTTGAATGATCAACCTGGAAACAATTTTATAACCTTTTTTTTAAAGAATTCAAACTTTCCGAAGGGTGCTTCAAGACTGCTTGCTTCGAATCTCTTTTTGATAGAGTCGATTCCCTTTTGTTTTCTTTCCTGACCCTACCTTTTGTTTTCTTTCTAGCCCATATCTTGCTTTTTGCACTCTTAATATTTCCCCCCCAAAGCTCTCACCATTGAGTTCCTGGATTGCATTTACCAATTCCTTTCCGAGCTCATTTAAACGAAAACAAACCCCCTGCTCTATGTTGAATATTTATGTCAAGGCACAACCACTTCCATAGCTATTCTGACAAATGTGAAAAATCTTTTAAAATTTAACAGTTTCCAGGAGTCCAAAAAGTCTTCCACGAACAAGATAGGGTAATCTGAGAGGGGACGAATATTTTTTCTCTGAATCATTGGATTTTTCTTTTCTTCCAGACACCGTTTATGACGTAGACACTGTTTATGACGTAGGGAAGGACATGAGGTCAAGCACGTATGCATGTAGATATAGATATATTTCTCTGTCATGTCAGCCACGGGTTAAAAGCAACATAATGGCTCACTTATTGCTAATTTGTAGTATTGTTGTAGCTGTTGAGAGCTTTCTTGAAGCCACTTCTTCTAATGCTGCATCATACACAACTAGCACCGATATTTGAACAAAATCTTAGATGATACACTACGCCAAAATGGGCAATTTGTGACGTATTTTTGTGACGGACTTCATCCATCGCTAAAATCTCTTGGTTTAACGACGGATTTTATCCGTCGCTAACGGAAAAAGTCCGTTGCCAATCCCATGTTTGTCGAAAATCCAGTCTGAATGTCGCTGAATTTAGTGACGGGCCACAATCCGTCGCTAAAATCTGATTTACGACGTATTTACGACGGATTTTGGTCCATCGTTCATAGGCGACGGACGAAATCCGTCGTAAAATTTGATTTTTTAACAGCTAAATTCCCGCCCAAAACAGCAAATGGTGCGCTTTTCAGTTGCTTTTGCGACGGATCATGGTCCGTCGTAAAAGGACTTTTGCCTTCAACATTAATTTTTTTTCATTTTTTTAAGAATATGGTGGAAAATTAAGTTTTTTTGTAGTCTAATAGTTGTTTTTTAATAGAATTTCGGTGGCTTAATTATACATATTTGTATCTAAGATTATTTTTTAACAATTGATTTACTGCAAAAAGAAAATTGATTCTGTTTTTGTATCAAATGAGTGGAATTTTTATTTTTATTTTTTAATTTAAAATTAATATTTAAATGATTTGTAATATCACATGAAAAAGAATATTGAGAAGTTAAAAAAATTTAACAATGTTTGAGAAAAAAATTAGATTTTGAAAAAATAAAAATCGTAATTTAATAAATATCTATTTTGTGGGAACAAAAAAGAATTTTGAATAAAGTTGATAAATTTGAAAAAAAAAAAAAAAAGCATTTGATTTTGAGAAAAAAATAATATCCTGAAAAAGAAAATTAAAAATATTTTAAAAATGTGAAATTTTTCACTATGTTGAAAAATGAAAATATTTTAAGAAAGAAAATGAGAGTTTGAAATTTGAAAAAAAATAAATAAATTGTGAAGTTCAATAAAAATTGACAAGTTTGAATAAAATGCTTTTAAAAAAATGGAGAAGTGAAAAAGAATTGAAAATTTTTAAAATAAAACGATATTAAAAAATCGATACTTCATCAAAAAACAAACATTTTGAAACGAAAAATAAATAAGTTGAAAAATTTTGTGATTTTGAAAAATGATTGAAAATGTTCAAAATTCGAAATTAAAAGAAAAGGTTATTTATAAAAATACTAAGATTTTGAAAAAAAATATATTTTTTTTTAAAAAAAAATGAAAAGTTGAAAACATCATGATGCTTTTGAAGAAAAAAATCAGCATTTTGGAATTTTTGGGAAAAAAATTAAAAATTGTGAAATTTTAAGATGTTTTGAAAATAAAAATTCAGAATTTGTGTTTTAATTTATTTTTTGAAATATTTTATAATAAAAACGATATTTTGTTAAATGTTTTCAAGGAAAAATTAAGAGTAAAAAAATATACATTTTGAAAAAAAAAATGTAATTTTTAAATGGAAATTGAAAATTATCTCTGAAAAAAATATTTTTTAATAAATTATTAGGCACATCCACTAATTGAACATTTAACCGTTTTTGGACAATCGAATTAGTCCAAATTGAAGAGTAAATAACTTCATATGTTTAAATCGAATTTCACTCAAATTATTGATCAATCTTATATTCCCAATACCTTTCTCACATGTTGCTAGCCTGATTGGGGCGAGTAACTAGTCAAATTGAGGCTATTGATCAATAAAATAGAGTGAATGGACTATACATATAAAATGGGCTAAATATTATTGTCAAAATTGTGAGCCAACTTATTGACCTTGCGAGAACCTACGAATTGATGTTAATAAGTTTTGTGGGCCCCATCATGATGTGTGTCGAACATCAACATTGTGCATTTAATGTGTCCCCTTTAGGTTATGAGATATCTCAAAAATCATCCATAAAAGAAACTTAGGTGGGCCAAACCATCTAAAGCCATGTCAAGACATCTTAAAAATATATAAAAGCACTTGGTGGGGCCCACATGAGTTTTGGATGCGGCTAAAACTTGGTCTGACCCCTCATCCAAGTGGGACACACATAATGAGTGGGTTGGATATATGAATCACATTAAGGCAAGCCCAATATATGATTATGAATGTTTTAAGGAAACCCTTCTACATTAAGGTGAGTTAGTCATTACCCTTACCAGAGTAAACTCTGTGGGGTCCACCGTTATTTATTTATTTTATCCACTTCATTTATCCATGTTAACAGATAATTTGAGGTCTAAAGAACAAAAATGAAGCATATCGAAAGCTCAAGCGGACCACACCACAGGAAAGTGTAATTGAATCTCTACCATTGAAAAATTCTTGAAGGCCATAGAAGTTTTGGATCAAGCTGATGTTTGTGTTTTCTCTTCATTCATATATATTTGATATTATGAATAGGTTGGATGGCAAATAAACATTAGTGTGGGCCCAAGGAAGGTATCAATGGTGGAAATCATTATTCCACATTGTTTCGTGTGGCATGGTCCACTTGAGTTTTGGATTTACCAAAAATTTGGGATCAACGCACACGTTCATCCATTTTTCAAGATCATTTCAGAGAATTATTCAAAACAATGAATCATATCCAAAGATTAAATGGACTGCACCACAAATGCCAGCATGGATGGGAACGGATTGGCTACTCCCCTGCCACCCGCCCATTGGCTAGTATTCGGTGCTATGTGGGCCCCACCATGATGTATGTATTTCATCCATTATGTTTATCCATTTTTACTGATCATTTTAGGGATTGATCGAAAAAATGATAGGGATATAAACCTAAGGTGGACCGCATCATAGGAAAACAATATTGATGGGATATCCACCATTAAAATCCTCTTAAGGCCCACAGTATTATTTATTTGACATCCAATCTATTGATTAGATCATACAGGCCCTTATGAAGGGAAAAAACAAAGATTAGCTTGATCTAAAACTTTTATGGCCCCCAAAAGGGTTTCAATGGTAAACGTTCAATCCCCCACTGCTTTTTTCAATGTGGTCCACTTGATGGTTAAATCTGTCTTATTTTTTGCCTCAAGCCTTACGATGAGCTCGCCAGCTGGATGGACGGTTTGGATATAATACATACCTCATGATGGGACCCACATTACTTGCTGACATAAGCCAACTATTCATCTCCTTCATTTGGCGGGAAACGGAATGGCTACTCCCCCTACCAGCAGCTGGTGGTCGGCGCTCTATGGGCCCCACTATGATGTACGTGTTTCATCTATTCTGTTCATCCATTTTTTCAAATTATTTTACAGTTTATACCAAAAATTAGCGGGACATAAATCTCAGGTGGACCACACCACATGAAAACAATGACGATAGGATATCCACCATTAAAATCCATCTTAAGGCCCACAGTACAGTTTATTTGACATCCAATCTGTTGATTAGGTCATACAGGACCAGATGAAGGGAAAAACCAAACATTAGCTTGATCCAAAACTTTTATGGCCCCCAAAAGGTTTTTAATGGTCTACGCTCATTCAACATTATTTCCTGTAATGTGGTCCATTTGAGATTGGGATATACCTCATTTTTGGTCTTATACCATAAAATTATTTGGAAAAATAGATGGACGGCGTAGATGAAAAATGTACGTCATGTTGGGACCCATAGAGCACCGACCACCAGCCATTGGCTGGTCGCCAGTGGACTTGGAAGGAGCCCTTGGCATGAAGTTCCTGCGCTAGGATGTGGGTGGGGCCCAACACCATGTGTTTCGACAATCTACTCCGTTAATCTGTTTTTAGAGATCATTTTAAGACAAAAGAGCAAAAATTAGTTGGATCCAAAAATCAAGTGGGTCACACAGAGGAAATAGTGGGGAAACAAATACCTATGGTTGAAAACTTCCTAGGCTCCACCTTGATGTTTATATGCTATCCAAATAGTTGATAAGGTCATTAACACTGGGATGAAGTGAAAATACAAAAGAAATTTTTTTAAAAAAAGAAGAAGCCTGAACAAAGCTTTTTATGGCCGTAAGAATGTTTCAACGGTTCTCACTGAATCCCCATTGTTTCATCTCATGTGGCCCACTTGAGTTTTGGATCCACTTAGTTTTTGGTATATTTTTCTAAAATGAGCTCTATAAACGGATTAATGGTGTAGATTTCCCATAAACATGGTATTGGGCCCCACCCAGCATCCTTACCCAGGAACTCATCTACAAAAGGCTTTAGCATGCTCACCTGCCAACCAGTTCGCACGGACAACTTACGAACTTTTTTAAGAACTCATCACACATGATGAGTCTCTAAAATCTGAATGGTCCACATGAAGCAGAACCTTATAAAACCCCCTGATATCAATTTTTACTTTGAACCAAGATTTCATTTGGCCGTGAAAAATGCAAACAGTTTCTTCCCTTGATTTGCATTTCTATTTTCTATGGTCCACTAGAATCTTAGATCAGGGTGAAAATTCACCCCTTAAGATTTCATGGGATTATACGTCTTATGGACCGTTCGGATTCAATAGCAATAACACGTGTGAAAATGTGCGCACGTGTGTAGGTGCATAGGTGAGCATGCCTCCTTTAGCACGAAATACACATCTCCCTAAAACGAGAACCCCTGTTCTCTCTCCCTCTCATCCACTCTCCTTTCCGTCTCTCCCTCTCCCAGCGCCGGCCCTAGAGATCTCTCCCACCTCTCTCTTCCTGTCTATCTCTTCATAAACATTAGGTAATGCTCTCTTTCTCTCTCTCTCTCAATCTCTCTCTCTCTCTCTCTCTCTCTCTCTCAGTCGATTGATAGTGGTGGTTCTCTCAATCGATTGATAGTGGTGGTTCTCTCTCAATCTCTCTCTCCCAGCGCCATGATTCGGAACCCCCTGGATTCGAAACCCCCATGATTGGAAACCCCAGCGCCAATGGTTATTCCAAATGGGTGATTCTAAATGGTTATTCCAAATGGGTGATTCCAAATGGGTGATTCTTAAGTAGAGGTCTGGCCCTTGATAGATTGGAATGGTAGAATAGGTTTCATGCAGCTATCCCCAATTAATTGGGATAAGGCTTAGATGGTGATTATTTTATTTTATTTTATTTATTTTTATTTTATTTTATTTTGCTATTTTTGGTGTTCTTTTCTTGTTTAGAGATCTAATTTGGGCCCACTTCTTGTGAAGTATTTTCCTCAAAAGCTGTAGACGAAGATGTTCTTAATGGGATTCGTGCCATCATGTCATGTGTATGTCTTATGTGGGCCCACCAAGAACATGCCTTGGCCCAAAAATCAGGCTGGTTCACTCATCAGGTGGATCATGTTTGTATGTTGAATTAGATCGTTGATCATTTTCTTGGAGTCCATTTTTCTCATACTGATGTGGCCCAATCTGCTGAATGGATGGTGGCTCACGTTATTTTTTTGCACCAAGGGATGTTCATAGGTTGCCCCACCTGATGAATGGCCTGGATCTAGCACATCCATGCTACATTGACATGTTCTTTACCAAACACCTCCTCACAAGAGCATGGATTTCCTCACATTTCTCTCAAAGAAAGGTACCGTGAGATTGACCTCACGGGACCTTGATATAAGGTCGAGATCTGTGGGCCCCACCATGAGCTATTTAGGAAATCCATACCGTGCATCAGATGCACCCTTCAATGGTGCTCCATAGGCCTAAAAAACAGGCCAATCATGACTTAGGTGGGGCTACTCCACAGGCAATAGATGAGGGTAGATATCTGCCCATTGAAACATTCATGGTCGTTTATAGGGCCCACTGAGATGTGGCTCAGAAATCCAGACTATCCATTGTGTGTGTCCCACTTGAATGAGGTTTCATACTAAGTTTCAACCGTATCAAAAACTCCTGATAAAAGAGAAGGAAAGGGCAAAATTGATAGTTTATGGTATAGTTGTTACTGTTGTTAACCCAAAGGGCCTCCAATTGATAGTCTAGATATTGTTTACCAAGATTTATTAATAGAAGTTTAATCATGCTACTAGCAGCATTGGTATTAAGTCTGGATGGGTAACACTAAACACTTTTGAACAAATTTGCGGTTGCTTGGTTACACCATTATGTAATTGGTAGCTGTATCCAACATGCACAAGAATACACCCAGTTCAACATTACGAATTCAACCATGTTCTCCTCTCCTGGGAACCCAAACTAGCAAAGCATCATGAAAGCTATCAGCAAGCTCTCACCTGCAACCAAGCATGAGCTTGGGTGGTGATACATGTTCTAATGCAGTAACTTTAGTGATGGTAATGCCACCACCAATTTATGTGAGCATGCTGTAAGCTCTTGGCCATTGCATCCAAACTTGATCTACGGTTGTGACATGGAAAGAGTGGCCATGCCTTGATTAGGTACACTTTTATTTTGTCTTTTTTTTTTTTTTCCCTTCTTCTTCTTCTTCTTCTTATGATATGAAAACAAGAACATTAAAAAGTGTACCTCGATTTGCATTTTGGGTAGACATGCTTTAAGATCTTTGCAACCTTAGTGGTTTGTGGCTATTCAAAAAGAGGGAAAGTCACCTCTATAGCATTGGGGTGAATTTAGGATGGCAGGTCCCCACAGACCGAATCCTCTTTCGTGCAATTTTCAAGTTAAGAGGACCTTGTCAGAGTCTTTAGAGTCCTACACAAGTAGGGAAGTTACTATCCAGCTGTTTGTAAGAACAATTTTGTAGTTCTGGTTTCTAGCCTTCCTGTTTCTGCTGTCTTTGCATCATCCAAGATGAGCTTTCTTTCCTTTGTGTCATCCAAGATTAAGCTTTTTTGTCTTTGCATCATCCAAGATTGAGCTAGGGTTGTAACATAACATGGACAGAGCAGCCATGCCTTGATCACTAACACTTCTTATATCTAGTTTGCATCAAATCTGTTTAAGCGCCTTTGATTGATTGACATTCCCAATGGCCCAAGATCTAATTGCAGTCAATCGTATGTGACTGCATTATATTTTAGGTAACTTTATAATGATGCGTGCTTGAAACGGATTCATGTTACCATGAGATTTGATGTTGGCAACTAACCAATTATGCTATGAAGTTATAAATCCTGTTAATTGATGCGTGTGCATGCTTTAGTGTCACGTTTATGTAAATTCCACTTGAATTCTTATTAGTGGATTTGTTGCAACTCAACTCCAAATTATGATTGATTATTTATTTTGTTTCATTCATATCTCTGAATGTTAGTCTCAAAGCGATCGAGTTCGTTCTCTTCACCAACATGCTCAGCGGGAATGTCACCAAAAGGTAACTCCCGTCGTATGAACCATGCAATTCTCTTGTATCAATATACAAGTGTTTACTTGCTCTAACCTTGCAGTTGAATTTCACTATGAAGATCGTAAGTTAGGTTGGCCTCTTAATGTTATTTCTCTTGTGAAGCAGAGGTTATATATTGTTGAATGGATCAACTACGTCTTTCATTTTCTTCAATAGTCACCTTTCATTAACTGCATACATGTTGTCCATAAAAAACCATGTTATTGCTTTACATTATTTGTATGTTCCCTATGGAAAAAATGTAGTGGATTAGCTCATCTTAGCTGAATTGATGTGATCCAACACCTTGGGCACATTGTCTTTCTATCTTGAGCGAACTAGAGATACCACACTAGCATAGAGCTAAGACGTGAATATCTCTGGATAAAGCACAGAAAGAAATTATCAATTCAAAGCAAAATAGCAGTGTAGGCCAATATGCTGTTGTTACACAAAAGGAAACCTCTAATACATGCAGTATATGTGCGTGCGTGCGTGTGTGCTCTATCTCTTCAAGTCCTCAAGTCTATTTAGATTATAATGCAACTTGCCAACTTCTCATTTCTAAATCATATATTTATCTTTTGGTTTGTTATAGTTTCACAAGGTCTGGGGATCAACTCATGAAGACTGGATACTAAAACTCTTGCTTCACACATCAGGTCTGATTTTCCTCTTATTATTAGAATCAAATGTTATAAAAATTCACCGATTTACTTGGTTGAATCAATTTGGTACTCAGACCAAACTCTTATTTTAAACAAAATCAAGGATAGTCCAGCTTCAAAAACCCAGATAGAGTTTTCTTGATGTATTTCTGGAAATGAGCATGGAATGTAGGGCAAAGTTGTGTTGTTAAATTTGATTGTTAAACCTTCATTCTTTTGTGAAAGAAACACTCACAATACTCATCTGTACACTAGCCAAGTGATGAACTTGGGCTTATACTCCCTTAACAAATACTACAGAACAAGTGAAGATTTCATGCCCCATGAATTCGATATTCTTGGTCTGTGAGGAACCTATCTGGGCCTATTCCTAAATCTCTTTTGAGTACTTGGATGGTTAAGATGGATCTGCATGTTTGGCACAGAAGGCAGTTCCTGAATCTTTAAGTAATGTGTTTGCAATAGGTGGGCCATTGGAAGGGGTGGTTGGTACCGACTGTAAAGGGGTCAATTCTACTATGCAAATGCCATGTCAGAGATGTCTGTCCAAATCTTCGTAGTCTTTGTTAATGCCAGTCAGTACATGTCCGTCCAAATGTTCTCAGTACATCGTTGACTAAAAACAAATGTTTGATCAATGGCAGTTGTTATTGGGAAAGCTTGCTTTTTATTTGTTGCTGTTTTTCTTTGGTTTTCAACTGCTGTGCTTGTCAATAGCACTATGACACTAAAGGAATCTACCAAAATTCTGAAATATATCAGGAGAAAGGGTAAAATGGAGATTTTCCATCATCCGATTTCCTAAACCTAAACCACACTAAACGTAGTGGCTTGATCTCAATCTTCCAACATTGGGTACGTAGGCAGCCGTTCATACTAGACCGTATCGGTGCAGCCACAAATTTTATTTTTTTCTTCTCATAGTGTGGATGCATTTTCATCAGGACTACTTGGCAATAAGAGTGAGGTGGATGTAAGTTCTCGAAACCTTTAATTAATCTTGAATCATTTATATCTTTATCGCTTCATTTATATGTTGTCATCAGGGTCAACTTGTAACTCCTCAGAACCCGCTTTGCCGTAAGACATTACGGTGAATGACGGTTCCCAGTAGGTTAAGTTACAAATTATTATTAAGAGTTGGATATATTTTATTTTTTGTAAATGTTGTTAATAGTTGGATGGATGATGAATGTATTTGTGAATGTAAATGAAAATAAAAAACTTATGATATATATATATGTTATCAATGGAGGATGCCTTGTTTAGGGGGACATGAAATTTTGTAGCTTATGGTATGGTGCCCCAATATTGGTTGTATGTTACTAGTATGTAGTAGATAATACTAGGTTCAATAGTAAAAATTTTGTTTTGAGTAGAAGACTGAGTAAAACAGATTGGAAGAGGCACTTTTTATGCCTTTTAGCTTCAAACTGGATACCTTTTGGAACCTTGACAGTTGAAACCTTCCTAGGACACAAGTGATTAGTATCCGTGAAATAACCTTACAAAATAAATGGACTACATAGATCATTTTGTATGCTGAAGTTGAGCCCCAAACACACTTACATAAGCGAGCACAAAAAATTAGGATCCAATTATGAATATGATCGGCACGGTGGCAAGATGGTTGTTCAAAGACCTTAACAGCGCCTTTCCGTAAGGAAACATTAGTCAGTTTTGGATCCTTACTCTTACTCTTGCTCGGGTGGTAGACTCTTAGGAGTTTCAACACCCAGTCAAGGGTCCGAGTATCCATAGGTGGTGAAATCCCACTGCAGTTTGAGTGTGTGGGGTGTGTGCGCGTGTTTAAGAAAAAACAAAAACAAAAAAAATAAAAAATGAAACATTAGTCAAAGTAAAACAAACTATGTTTTCATTGTATTTTTAAATGGAATACGTGTATTCATAAGTATTTCTAAATAAAACTGTATTAAAAAATAGACCAAATGTAGATAGGCTTTTGTAATTAAGTCTTAAAAAATAAGAACTTTTCTTATTTTTTATCACAGTTGTGAAATTTGATGGAGTCAAGTTGACTCAGGCATGTAAAGTCAAGTCGCCTCAGGAGAGCTAAGTGGTTCTTTTCTTAGAGTTGTGAAATTATGGTGGGACCTATACCTAGTGAACAGCTTCCATCATCAATAGGCATGATAAATGAATTTACTTCAGTAGTCCGCGGCCTACGGGAGTGGGCCACTTTATTTTATTCAAGAATCATTGAAAATCCTTGAGTTACTTGAAAAAGCATTTAACATTTCATTGTTTGAAACCCCGGTGACTTCATTTAAGTCTCTCACTCTTAAAACAAAAAAAAAAAAAAAACTATATCAATCTCCACTGCGAAGAGATTACTTCAAAGAATCTGGACTTTCTCAGATATTGTGTTTTTTTTTTTTTTTTTTTTTTTGTTCTTTCTTGTGTCTTTGTATCATTTCTTTATTATTATAATGATTGCCTAAGTATTTTAACTTCCATGTCGTGTTATATATAACACTATGATATGGGAGCTGATTCAGTCGGTCCTGAAAACACGAGTCCCTCAAATTGTAACGTGCTGTTATTTTATTAGTCTATGAGACACTAGTAGAGAGGGGGCCACCAACTTTATCACATTATCCAAACCTTATTTCTTTTTAAACTGTGGCATTGATTCACAGCTATCCAGGGCATCTAAATTGTGGGTCCCATTGTAGGAACAATCTTCAAAAGCATACTAACCAACACCCCTAAACATCCAACAAATGGGCTATGAAATGCATGGTAAAAATTAAAATAATGAAATAATTAAGATGGTTACTACTAACAGAATACAGTTTAGGCAAACTTTTGCCCAAATAAGGTCATGTTAGTTTTGCTGGATGAGAATTCCAGCAATTAGAGGAATTCCAACCAAATGTAACTACCCACATATGAAGTTCTGATATGATTGTGGTGATAATAAACCAAAGAGATAATTTGTTGCACACATACCAACCTGGCATGTTTT
This sequence comes from Magnolia changhungtana, assembly GCA_030180095.1. Classification (NCBI taxonomy): domain Eukaryota; kingdom Viridiplantae; phylum Streptophyta; class Magnoliopsida; order Magnoliales; family Magnoliaceae; genus Magnolia; species Magnolia changhungtana. Next base: position 4,967,513 of record JASAUF010000662.1, read on the forward strand.
GGTAGGAAATGAATAGATAGTTTTAATGTTTTTTTTTTTCTTTTAATGCGATTTGTGTGATGGATGGTTGCAAGTGTTTGGTTTATGTGATTGAATTTGCTATCTTTTTCCTTATTTTTTAGTTCCAAAGTTATTTGAGGTTTTTTTAGTCTAATACCATACCCTGCACTTGCATTATCTGTGGGCATTTTCAAGTTTTGTATCTTTTACAGCATACATGGCCGACTCCAATGGTGATGGTTATAGCAAAACTGAAGATGTTAATGCAATTGACAATCATGGTTTTTTTCTTCTTTTCCCTCTGCCACAACTTGATAGTCATTGAAATCAACTGATTCAGGTGAGATTTTACAAGGACATTGGTAATGAACTGCACATGCATTGGATTCTTTTCTTCAGTTTGATCTCCAAATTATTGCATTTTACTATTGATGGTATTTGTTTTAGTTGCAATGCATGTTTGGGGATCTATTTATCGTTTCTTCTATTCCATTGCACTTAGAGCTCTTCCTTAGCTCTGGAACTGTTTGCCACTTTATTTATTTATTAGTTGCTGTGATCTTTGGCGTGAATCTCTCATATACATGGAATCTAAACCATGGATATCTATTTATATGGGTACATTTTCTCCTTTTTTTTTTTCTTTCAAATAGACAATCTGTGCTTGACCAAACACATGATGTTTTCGTATATAAATCAAGTTTCTTCATGTGGTCCCAAACAGTCAACATGCATGTGGGACCAGCCTGAATTATGGGCCAGGGCATCTATACATATAGAGTTCATCCAATGCATGGATTGTGCTGATTTTTGCATAAGGTGCTCCTCATGGTAGGCCCACCTTTTGGACAAGTTGGATGTTGCATGCACGACAGGTTCGAAGTTGTCCACTGGCTGGACAATAACCTACGGTCCAACTTAACTTGATGCATTATCCCTGCTCGTAAAAGAGTTTGGATTGTTGGGAAATAGGAATTTCTCAGTTCTTACACTTTTCATTTGGTCATGTCGTTAGACACTAGTGCATTAAATGCAGATTGCATTGTGCTATTGTGTATTGATTTCAACATTTAAAGATCTTTTCAAACTGTATTGTGCTCTCCCAGTGAATGCTATAAAGTTAAGAAATGCTCTTACCTGAACCTCTAATGGGTAGGATGAATTCTAATCTTTTATTTTGTTAATTAGTTTCAGTTGATTAAACTATTTACTTTCCATGGATTTGAGCTGGTTATTTGAAATATATGAAGGGTTGACTAAACTAGTCTTTTCTTAGATTGAATTTGGTTGTTGTAATATATGTAGGAAGGGCTCAAAAGAAGGTTGAACAAGAGCAGATACTAAGTAGCTAATACAAGACAAGGCATAGCCAACAGTTGAAGTTCTAGGTAATTTCTTTTGTATGGGTCCTAGTTTAGGAGGGGGAAGTGTTTAGTTAGGAGGGTTAAAGTGAATTTTTGGAGTGGGCCACTTGGGTCATTTCCTTTTTTATTGAATTGAGTTGTTACCAATTTTGTGAATAGGATTCTTATCAAACAATAGTGTGAATTATTTTTTAAATGACTATCAGGTGCAAGATTAAAAAAATAATAATAATAATTTATTGATATTTATTTTTATTTACAGATATTTTAGCGATGGACCAAATCTGTCGCTACTTTCTAAACATTGAAAATCAACGACGGATTTGAGGTCCGTCGCTTACTCATATTAGCGACGGACCTTATTCGTCGCTAATGTTTTCAGTGATGACTAATTTGTTGAATATTATCAATGGATTTTTTATTTTTTACGACAGATTTTATCCGTCGCTATGATGCGACGGACCTTATCCATCGCAGATTAAACGACGGATAAAATCCGTCGTAAAACCAAAAACGACCCACTAAACAGCGACGGACGAAGTCCGTCATTTATTTGGTTTTACGACGGATTTGGTCGTCGCAAAACAGCGATTTTGGCGTAGTGATATCTTTCTTTTTTTTTTTAATCTTGTTTTGATAATTTAAATTTATTCTTTTATATCTAGATACATCATATTTTTAAGTTTTTACATATAACAACTAATATTTGTGTAATAATACATCTTTCAACATTCTTAATTAATGAGAAAATGACCACTATAGACAAAACCTTTTATCCAGCGGTTTTTATAAGGGAATACAAACTTTAGTTACCAACTTAGACTAGCACGTGCAGATAGCGACTTTGAGGACGAAACTATCACTCCTTTTCACTGTGAAGACGAGCGCTGACGCTCCTCCAACTGAGAGTTGTACGAACGGCTTAAAAGAGATCAAAGTTACATGGCCCCACAACTATATATTTATTATATCCATAATGTTCATCCATATTTAGAGATCATTTCGGAGCATTATCCAAAAAAAAAAATCATATCCAAAGATCAACCGGACCACACCACAAAGAGCAGCGAAGAAATTGATTTTCACTGTTAAAAATTTTGTAGGGCCCACCATAACATTTATTTTCCATCCAATCTATTCATAAGGTCGCAAAGGCCTGGATGAAGAGGAAAAACAAATTTTATAATGATCCAAAACTTCTGTAACCCCTAAAAGGGTTTCAATGGTAGACGTTCAATTCCCCATTGCCTTTTACAGTGTGGTCCACTTGATAGTTAGATCTGTATTATTTTTCGTCTCAAGCCTTAATATGAGCTCGTTAAATAGATGGACGGTTTGGATATAACACAGACCTCATGGTGGGGCCCACAGAAGCAATGAAAATTTCATTGAAAAAAAAATAGAATCTACGATGAATCGCAGATTCCGCGATTTCACCGCAGCTTGCTGTTGGATTTGGGGATGGATCGCGAAATCCGCAATTGATCCCCGACATAAACAAAAGGCAATGGCTACGGATTATAACTGTAGCTATATCCGTATCCTGTGTACTTTTTTTTAAAATTTTTTAATTATTTTTTTTTAATTTTTATTCTACCTACATTTTTCTCTAACACATTTATATAAATATGTATATATAAGCATATAAAAAAAATTCTCTCCTTTTTTCATTTCTTTCTTTATTCATATAACAAGAATATCTTCTAAACCCAAATTAGTTACTTGACGTAACGTATATGATTTTAGGGCTGAAAGTTGGGCGAGTTCAACCCGACTAACCTGTGACCCACCTGATATTGGGTTGGGCTTGGGCAGGATGTATCGGGTTTGGTCTTGGGGTTGGGCCATACAAACACCAACCCGATAAAACTTGGAAACGAAATCGCTGGAATTGACCGTCAAATGCATGGAAATGACCGTGAATTGAAGGGAATTGACCATGAAGTGCATCGAAATAACTGTGAATCTAAATGGAATCGCTGGAATTGACCGTGAAGTTAAGCGAATTGACCGTGAAATGCATGGAAATGACCGTGAAGTGAAGGGAATTGACCATGAAGTGCATCGAAATGACAGTGAATCTAAATGAAATCGCTTGAAATGACCATGAAATGAAGCGAATTGACCATGAAATGCATGGAAATGACCGTGAAGTGAAGGGAATTGACCGTGAAGTGCATGGAAATGACTGTGAATCTAAACGGAATTGTCGGAATTGACTGTAAAATTCATGAAAATGACCGTGATGTGAAGCGAATTGAATGTGAAATGCGTGGAAATGACCGTGAAGTGAAGGGAATTGACCGTGAAGTGCATCAAAATGACCGTGAATCTAAACGGAATCGCTAGAAATGACTGTGAAATGTGTGAAAATGACTGTGAAGTTAAGTGAAATGCATGGAAATGACCGTGAAGTGAAGGGAATTTACTGAAAATTGAGCGAGGGAACCTACAAATTCAGCGAGGGAAGCTAGGAATTGAGCGAGGGAACCTAGGGATTGAGCGAAGCAAGCTAGTAATTGAGCGAGGGAAGCTAGGAATTGAGCGAGGGAAGCTAGGAATTGAGCGAGGGAACCTACAAATTCAGCGAGGGAAGCTAGGAATTGAGCGAGGGAACCTAGGGATTGAGTGAGGCAAGCTAGGAATTGAGTGAGGGAACCTATAAATTCAGCGAGGGAAGCTAGGAAGTGAGCGAGGGAAGCTAGGAATTGAGCGAGGGAACCTAAGGATTGAGCGAGGGAAGCTAGGAATTGAGTGAGGGAACCTACAAATTCAGCGAGGGAAGCTAGGAATTGAGTGAGGGAAGCTAGGAATTGAGCGAGGCAACCTACGAATTTAGTGACGGAAGCTAGAAATTGAGCGAGGGAACCTAGGAAATGAGCGAGGGAACCTAGGGATTGAGTGAGAGAAGCTAGAAATTGAGCGAGGGAACCTACAAATTCAGCGAGGGAAGCTAGGAATTGAGTGAGGGAACCTACGAATTAAGCGAGGTAACCTATGAATTTAGCGAGGGAAGCTAGAAATTGAGCGAGGGAACCTAGGAAATAAGTGAGGGACCTAGGGATTGAGCGAGGCAAGCTAGGAATTGAGCAACGGAACCTATAAATTAAGCGAGGTAACCTACGAATTGAGCGAGGGAAGCTAGGAATTGAGCGAGGGAACCTATAAATTCAATGAGGGAAGCTAAGAATTGAACGAGGGAGCCTAGGGATTGAGCGAAGCAAGCTAGGAATTGAGCGAGGGAACCTACAAATTCAGTGAGGGAAGCTAGGAAGTGAGAGAGGGAACCTAGGGATTGAGCGAAGCAAGTTAGGAATTGAGTGAGGGAAGCTAGGAATTGAGCGAGGGAACCTACAAATTCAGTGAGGGAAGCTAGGAATTGAGTAAGGGAAGCTAGGAATTGAGCTAGGCAACCTACGAATTTAGCGAGTGAAGTTAGAAATTGAGCGAGGGAACCTAGGAAATGAGCGAGGGAACCTAGGGATTGAGCAAGGGAAGCTAGGAATTGAGCGAGGGAACCTACAAATTTAGTGAGGGAAGCTAGGAATTGAGTGAGGGAACCTACGAATTAAGTGATGCAACCTATGAATTTAGCGAGGAAAGCTAGAAATTGAGCGAGGGAACCTAGGAAATGAGCAAGGGAACCTAGGGATTGAGCGAGGCAAGCTAGGAATTGAGCAAGGGAACCTACAAATTAAGCGAGGCAACCTACGAATTGAGCGAGGGAGGCTAAGAATTGAGCAAGGGAACGTATAAATTTAGTGAGGGAAGCTAGGAATTAAGCGAGGAAACCTAGGGATTGAGCGAAGCAAGCTAGGAATTGAGCGAGGGAAGCTAAGAATATAGCGAGGGAACCTACAAATTTAGCAAGGGAAGCTAGGAATTGAGCAAGGGAAGCTAGAAATTGAGCGAGGGAACATAGGATTTGAGCGAGGGAACCTAGGGCTTGAGCGAGGCAAGCTAGGAATTGAGCGAGGGAAGCTAGGAATTGAGCTAGGGAACCTACAAATTCAGCAAGGGAAGTTAGGAATTGAGAGAGGGAAGTTAGGAATTGAGAGAGTGAACCTACAAATTAAGCGAGACAACCTACAAATTTAGCGAGGGAAGCTAGAAATTGAGGGAGGGAACCAAGGAAATGAATGAGGGAACCTAGGGATTGAGCGAGGTAAGCTAGGAATTGAGCGAGGGAACCATTGCATTGCTTCGGCACAGATATCATGGATTTGGCGGTCCAAGTCCTCCCTTCAAGCATGGTGACGTCTTTGGTGGCATGAAAGAGAATCGGGAGCGCCTCCGTCATCAAATTAATCATCTGCTTATACTTTAAGAGAGCATTTGACACTAAGCTATCGATAATAATGATCTCCCGTTGTCTTGGATATAGGACCATCAAGAAGCAATGATAGTTATCATGGTTGACGGGTACATAAACCTGACCATTGTAGACAAAACCTTTTACCCAACGATTTTTATGAAGGAATACAAACTTAAGTTACCAACTTAGACTAGCACGTGTGAACAGTGAATTTGAGGATGAAACTACCCCTCCTTTTTACTACTATTGCTTTTCTTCTCCCTCCCTTCCCTCGCTCCATTTCAAAAAAAAAAAGAGATGAAAACTCCACCACTACATCTGTTGCTTGGATCGCACCACGCTCTAGCTGGATCCCACCCTCTCTATTCATCAACATTATCTTATTTTTCTGAAAATGGTCCCTCCACAGAAGAAAGTATACACGACAGTTATGATATGCATTTACCTAAACGTTATAAATTTTTTGTGGGCCATTGAAATGCCGAATGAAGCTCGCATCTTGGTTTTTGGTTCATCTATGCAAAAATCATCCTATGAACATGATGGATTATAATTAAAACATCATTGTGGGGGCATAACAAGGTTTCTACGGTAGAACCACTGTTTCCTGTGGTGTGATCCACTAGATATTTCAATATGCCACCATTTTGGGCTGAAACCCTTACTTTAGATGGAAAAATGGATGAATATCGTGGATAGTCCACATACATTCAAGGCGGGCCCAACTCAATATTTTTTATTTTTTTATTTTTTTTATATTTTACTATTATTATTATTTTTTTTTAATTTTTTTGGGTTAGCTTGTCAGTACACACCCATGTCAGTACACGCACTCCATGTTGGGCCTGCATTGAATGTATGTGGACTAATCTCTAGCATTCCTCGCTGAAATCCTAGGTTGCCTCGCTCAATTTCTAGCTTTCCTTGCTCAAATCCTAGGTTGCCTCGCTCAATTATTAGCTTCCCTAGCTCAATTTCTACATTCCCTAGCTTAGTTTCTAGCTTTCCTCGCTCAATACCTAGGTTGCCTCGCTCAATTTCTACCTTCCCTCACTCAATTCGTAGGCCACCTCGCTGAATTCCTACGTTGCCTCGCTTAATTCCTAGGTTGCCTCGCTCAATTCCTAGCTTCCCTCACTCAGTTTCTACCTTCCCTCGCTCAAATCCTAGGTTCCCTCACTCAATTTCTAGCTTTCCTTGCTCAAATCCTAAGTTGCCTTGCTCAATTCCTAGTTTTCCTCGCTCAATTTCTACCTTCCCTTGCTTAATTTTTAGCTTTCCTTGCTCAATTCTTAGGTTGCCTCGCTCAATTTCTACCTTCCCTCGCTCAATTCCTAGGTTACCTCGTTGAATTCATACGCTGTCTCGCTCAATTTCTAGGTTCCCTCGCTCAATTACTAGGTTACCTCACTCAAATAGTAGGTTTTCTTGCTGAATTTCTAGCTTTCCTTGCTCAATTCCTAGGTCCCTCGCTAAATTTTTAAGTTCCCTCGCTCCTTGTCTCGGTTCCGTCGCTGAATTTTTTGGTTGCCTCGCTTAATTTCTTAGTTTTTCGCTTAATTTCACCTTGCCTCGCTCAATTTTTTAGGATGCCTTGCTTAGTTGCATCTTGCCTCGTTGAATTTAATGTTTGCCTTGCTGAATTTCATGTTTCCCTCACTCATTTTTTAATTTGTCTCGCTTAATTTTTAGTTTGCTTCGCTCAATTTTAACTATGTTTAATTTTTTTTCGTTATAATTCTCTAAGTAGTGAAATTTGGTTTTAATATATTTTTCATTACATGTTTGTAGGTGATGATTCTTGTTCTCAATTCTTAAACCCATCCTCTAAGTGTTCATTGAAATGGTGGTTCGACACAATGAAGGGTAGATTAGAGAAGCATGATACTCGGTTACATATATTGAAGCAATCCCCATTAGATGTGTTTAATAAATTAGTTGAAACCAATAAGTACGAGGATGTCTTGCTCAATTCGTAGGTTGCCTCACTCAATTCCTAGCTTCCCTCACTCAATTCGTATGTTGCCTCACTCAATTTCTAGCTTCCCTCGCTTAATTCCTAGGTTCTCTCGCTCAATTTTTAGGTTCCCTCGCTCAATTCCTAGCTTCCCTCGCTCAATTCGTAGGTTGCCTCGCTCAATTTTTAGGTTGCCTCGCTGAATTTCTAGTTCCCTCGCTCAAATCCTATGTTTCCTCGCTCATTTCCTAGGTTATCTCACTTAATTCGTAAGTTGTCTCGCTTAATTTGTAGGTTGTCTTGCTCAATTCCTAGGTTCCCTCGCTTAATTCCTATGTTCTCTCGCTCAATTTCTAGGTTGCCTCACACAATTCTTAGCTTCCCTCGCTCAATTCGTAGGTTACCTTGCGCAATCCGTAGGTTCCCTCGCTCAATTCCTAGCTTCACTCGCTCAATTCTTAGGTTGCCTCCCTCAATCTGTAGGTTCCCTCGCTCAATTTCTTGCTTCCCTCGCTCAATTCATAGCTTCCCTCGCTCAATTCTTAATTTCCCTCGTTCAATTCGTAGGTTGTCTCACTCAATCCGTAGGTTCCCTCGCTGAATTTCTAGCTTCCCTCACTCAAATCCTATGTTCCCTCACTCATTTCCTAGGTTCCCTCGCTGAATTTCTAGCTTCCATCGCTCAATTTGTAGGTTGCCTCGCTCAATTCCTAGCTTCCCTCGCTCAATTCGTAGGTTCCCTCACTTAATTTTTAGGTTGCCTCACTGAATTTCTAGCTTCCCTCGCTCAAATCATTTGTTCCCTCGCTCAATTTGTAGGTTGCCTAGCTCAATTTCTAGCGTTCCTTGCTTAATTCGTAGGTTGCCTCCTTCAATTTTTAGGTTGCCTCGCTGAATTTCTAGCTTCCCTCACTCACAGTCAATTCGCTTCACTTCACGGTCATTTCCATGCATTTCACAGTCAATTTGCTTCACTTCACGATTATTTCCATGCATTTCACGGGCAATCCCGGCGATTCCGTTTCATTTCACTGTCATTTCCATGCATTTCACAGTCAATCCCGGCGATTCCGTTTCATTTCACAGTCATTTCCATGCATTTCACGGTCATTTTCCTTCACTTCACGGTCATTTCCATGCATTTCACGGTCAATCCCGGCGATTTCGTTTAATTTCGCGGTCATTTCCATGCATTTCATGGTCATTTCCCTTCATTTCACGGTCATTTCCATACATTTCATGGTCATTTCCATGCATTTCACGGTCATTTCCCTTCATTTCACGGTCATTTCCATGCATTTCACGGTCATTTCCATGCATTTCCCAGTGATTCCCGAGACCTCGACCCGAGCCCAACCCAAGTTTTATCGAGTTGCTATTTGTATGGCCCAACCCCAAGACCAAACCCGATATATCTTGACCAAGCCTAACCCAATGTCGAGTCGGTCACAGGTTAGTCGGGTTGAGCCTGCCCAACTTTCAGACCTAAAATTATATATGGTACGTCAAGTAACTAATTTTGGTTTAGAAGATATTCTTGTTATGTGAATAAAGAAAGAAATGAAAAAAAAAAAAGAGATTATATATATATATATATATGCTTACATTTACATATTTATATAAATATGTGTTAAAGAAAAATGTAGGTATAATAAAATTCTCCATGTAAAAAAAAAAAAGAAAAAAAAGTGCATAGGGATACGGTTATAGCTACGGTTATAATCTGTAGCCATAAATCAAGGGTGGAATCACGAACTCCGCGATTGATTGCCAATCGGGACAGCGACTTACAGTGGAATCGCGGGATCTACGATTAATCGTCAAGCTATGGTTATGGCTACGGATTATAACCGTAGCTATATCCGTGTCCCTGTGCATACGCCATAACCATTCTGCTTGAACGTCTACCGTTGAAACCCTTTTAAGGGCCACACAAGTTTTGGATCATTATGAAATTTGTTTTTCCTCTTCATCCTGGTCTTTGTGACCTTATGAATAGATTGGATGGAAAATAAATGTTATGGTGGGCCCTACAAAACTTTCAACGGTGAAAATCAATTTTCCGTTGCTCTGTGTCGTGTGGCCCAGTTGATCTTTGGATATGATTTTTTTTTTTGATAATGCTCCAAAATGATCTCAAAATATGGATGAACGTTGTGGATATAATAAATACATAGCTGTGAGGCCATGTAACTTTGATCTCTTTTGAGCCGTTCGTACAACTCTCGATTGGAGGATCGTCAGCGCTCGTCTTCGCAGTGAAAAGGAGGGATAGTTTCGTCCTCAAAGTCGCTGTCCGAACGTGCTAGTCTTAGTTGGTAACTTAAGTTTGTATTCCTTCGTAAAAATTGTTGGGTAAAAGGTTTTGTCTACAGTGGTCATTTTCTCTCAATTAATTGTACAAGCATGTCATTGTCCTTAACTTTGACACACATGAATGTCTAATTTACATAGGACATTTATGGCTATTGAGCATAGACTTTTATGTTCTCCTGTTGTGAAACGAATTGAAATTAGATGTACTTAATGTTCTATCATTTGTCGTTGTAGTTTAATTATCTTGGCAGTGTTGGGCGCGGAAGCAACCTCAGATCGAATCTAATAAGCAATAAAGAATAGAAAAATCCAAGCAATTACAGAGAACACATGAGATTTAATATAGAAAACCCTTGAGGGAAAAAACCACGGCATAAAGTGACGATTAATCCACTATAATTAGAAGAAGGTTATAAGAGATGGAACAACTTACAGTAGAAACCCTAACTTTTCCCTTTAAACCCTTGAGAATTCATGTTAGGCTCCAAAACCCTCAACACTCTATTCTACTAACCTTAATCACAATTAAGAGGGTATTTATACACTCACGCATAAGATTAGGAAATAAAACCTACACTTATACATTCCATCAGTTGGACTGATGGGACCTTTGGTCAAACTGAGAGGAATCAACTCACACACATCCAGTCGAATCGAAAATGTGAAAAAGTGGAAAGTGTGCAACCCAAGAATCCATCCCTAATTCAGTTGAATCTAAAGATACATTGGTTGAACCAAGACAGGGATTGTTTGCACTAAGATTAAAGGCACTCGATCAACAATCTCCAGCGAGGCTTTAATCCTTCAGTTCCACTACTCCAAGGTACTACCACCATCTCTAATAATTTTCAATATAACACCTTCATTGCTTCGTGTACACTCCATCTTCATTTCTTCTTTACCAAGCCCAAAGAAGTTGAGCAAAACTTGAACTTCTTTACATGTACGAACTTCATAAGCATGTTTACCAAAGTCTCTCTGGTGTAAATCTTCTGCTTAAGAGTGATATCTCATTCTTCTAGCATCTATTGGATAAAGTAATGATGACCATCAATATGTTTAGTCTGAGAGTGATACACCAAGTTCTTTACCAAATTAATGGCACTCTCGCTATCAGAATGCATAGGCATGACTTCCTACTGAAACCCCAATTCATTCATCATCCATTTTAATCGAACAACTTTCTTAAATGCTTCCTTTACTACCATGTATTTAGCTTTGATTATGAAAAGTGCAACCACAAACTGAAGCTTCGACATCCAATCGATAGCTCCACCCACTAATACAAATGAGTAATAGGAAGTCAACCTTTCATTATCCACATTCCCTGCATAATTCGCATCCACATAGCCTACAAATTTCTCCTTAAAATTTTTAAAAGCCAAAACGTAATCTGTTATACGTCATATATACCAAAGTAACCATCTCACTGCTTCTCAATGTTGCTTGTCGAGGTTTGAATATATCTATTGATAACACCGACAACATGTGAAATATATAATCTAGTACAGACCATGGTATACATAAGAGTGTCAACCATGCTCGAGTAGGGCACATGGACATATACTACTTTTCTTCATCTAATGTAAGATATAACTTAGAAAAAAGCTGAAAGTGAGCAGCATGGGGAGTGATAATTGATTTTTCCTTTTTCAATCCAAATTTAACTAAGGCTTTATGAAGATATTCCTCCTTAGACAACCATAGCATGCTCATTTCCTTATCTTTGTATATATCAATGCTGAGAATCTTCTTTACTTCCAATAGATCTTTTATTTCAAATGTCCTGGATAACTGAGCATCAATATGTTGATTGCAGATATATTATGGTTACCAATAAGTATATCATCAATATACAACACCGAAATAATGAATTCTCTATCACTTAGTACTCTAAAATAAACATAATGATCGAATTCACTTCTGATAAACTACTGACTCAATATGAAAGAATCAAATTTCTTATACCATTGCCTAAGCGACTATTTCAGGCCATACAACGATCTCTTTAACCTATAAAATAAATTCTCATTTTCCTGCACCTCAATCCCTTCAAGTTGTTTCATGTAGATATGTTCTTCTAGTTTTCCATGTAGAAATACATTTTTCACGTTTAACTGTTCTAATTCCAAATTGTATTGGCCAACCAAAGCCAATATAAATTTAATAGATACTTGCTTTACCATTAGCATGAATATCTCACTTTAGTCGACACCCTCCTTCTGGGCATAACCATTCACTACCAATCTAGCCTTGTACATATCTAATTTTTCTAGTAAATCTACTTACAACTGATCACTTTTCGCCTGGACAGCTCCACTAGTTCTCACGTTTGATTTTTTTAAATATAGTCCATCTTATCATGCATCATTGTCATCTACTTCTCTGCATTTGTCTTTTAGTGCTTTCTAAAACGTAGACGGATCCCTCTCATTTGTAATGAGTGCAAATGCAACGTTTGAGTCATCCTTGTATGTCAATAGTACCCTGTGATCCATTGATAGATTTCTTTTGATAGGTGGCTGCTCTACCTCTTCTCGTACCTCTACATACAGCTCAACTTCTTCAAGTGTTTCACCTTTCTTTGTTTCAACATCAACAACTGATTTTTTTTTGTTTCGTTATGCTCATCATTCCAAAATAAGGAACTTTCATCAACTCGACGACTTGGATAAATATGATTTTTCGTGAAATCTGGTCATACAATCTATAACCTTTCACCCATCACTACAACCAACAAAAGTACACTTCTTAACCCTTTGGTCTATATTTTCCGTCTCAACTAACGGTATATGAGAGTAAGCATTATAATTAAATATCCGCAACCCCAAGTAATCAACTATCTGATACCTCTGTACTTATTCTTGAATTTTGCAATCAATAGTTTAGAGGGAGATCAATTTACCAAATAGCAAGCAGTAGAGATGGCCTCAGCCCATAGCTCCTTGCTTAACCTAGAATTACTCAACATACTCTGGGCCCTTTTCAAAAGAATCTAATTCGTACATCCTACCACACCATTCTGCTCTTATATATGCCTCACTGTTTTGTACCTCACTATCCCCTCACTCTTACTGTATTGGTTAAATTCATTGTCATTATCTGTCCTAAAAATTTTTCATTTTTCACAATGTCTGATTTTTTACCATTGCCTCCTAGGTCTTGAAAGCGGAGAAAACGTCATATTTATGCTTTAGAAAGTAAACCCAAACCTTCTTAGAGAAGTCGTCAATGAATGTAACAAAGAATAACAACCCTATTTCAGAAACAACAAGCGAAGACCCTCACACATCTGAATGCACATAATCTAGCTGACCTTTATTAACGTGTTTCCAATTTTAAAGCCTAACCTTAATTGTTTTCTATATATGTAATTCTCACATATATTTAAATCAAAACTTTTAAAACTAGCAATTAAATGATGATCGAGAAGTACTTTCATACCTCACTTACTCATGTGGCCTAAGCATGTATGCCACAAATGTGCCGACGTAAAATCTACTATAGACGATGTAGCTTCACCTAATATAGTGTTCCTGATCAACTTGTAAAGATTTATGCTCCTTTGCATTTTCATAACTATGAGTTCCCCTTTTAAAACCTTTAGGATGCCTTCATAACTAGTGAACTTGCACCCAAGTATATTAAGAGCTCCTAGAGAGATCAGATTCCTCTTCAAATCCAAAACATGCCTCACATTGGTCAAAGTACGCTCTACCCTACCAAACATCCTGATGCAAACCGAACTAATTTCGACCATCTTACAGGCATGATCGATGTCCATAAGAACTAAACCACTATCATACTTGATATATGTGGTGAACCAACTCCGATGAAGACACATGATATGATGGTCCCGTATCCAAAATCTATTCATGATAGAAGTGACCAACTTTAGACAATGATAATGCATCACAACCACCTGATCCTTCACCAGATTTTATTGAATTGGCTTCCTTTGTGAATCATTTGATTTCTCCTCTTGTATTTTGGAATATTGATGGTCATTCAAATGTCCCATCCTCTGGCAATTTCAACACTTTAATTTGCCTTTGTCTTTCAACTTGGATGTATATCGCGACTTCCCCTTCTCTCACTCAAACAGTCTTCCCAAGCAAACAATTCATCCATAAAAGTACCTTCGCCTCTGTCCTTCTTTTTTAGTAGCTTTGACTAACGGACTGCTATAACGATCTTGACGTCCAATGTATCCCTACCATAGCAGAAAGTATCAACCAGATACTCGTAGGAATCCAGGAGAAATGTCAATAAAATAAGAGATTTGTCCTCTTCATCGATCTTCACCCCCACGCTTGTCAACTTGCAAACTAGCTTATTGAAGACGTTAATGTGCTCATAGAGATCTGACCCTTCCATCATCTTTAGAGTGTAAAATTGTCTCTTCAGATATAGACGATTGGTGAGTGACTTTCTTATGTAGATACTCTTCAACTTCGACCATAAGTTCGCTGTGGTCATCTCATCAATGACATTATAAAGGACTTCGTCCACCAAGCATAATTGAATTTTGATAATTGCCCTCTAATCAAGTTCATCACAATCCCTTCCATCATAGATTCTGGACGATGTGTTTTCCATAGAAGTGCATGCTGCATCCCTTGCTGAACTAGGAGGGCTTTCATCTTCAACATCCATAACTAAAAATTGTTTTTCCTGTGAACTTCTATCTTGAACTTCATATTTAATCCCTTCGATGCCATGTTTCCATATTCAACCTAATACCCCAACTTACGCTCTAATACCACTTGTTGAGCATGGAAGCAACCTCAGATAAAATTAAACAAATAATAGATAATGAAAAATCCAATAAAACATTGAGAACACATGATATTTAACGTGGAAAACCCTTGAGGGAAAAAACAACGGTACAAAATGACAATCAATCTACTATAATTAGAAGAAGGTTATAAAAGATTAAACAGCTTACAGTAGAAACTTTAGCTTTCCCTTCAAAACCCTTAAGAATTCGTTCTAGGCTTCAAAACCCTCAATACTCCATTCTGCTAACCCTAATCACAATTATGAGGGTATTTATAAACTCTCGTATAAGATTAGAAAATAAAACCCGCACTTACACATTTCATTGGTTGAACCGATGGGACCTTCGGTTGGACCAAGAGGAACCAACTCACACACATTTGGTCGAACCGAAAACATGCAAAAGTGGACATTGTGCGACCTGAGAATCCACCGCTAATTCAATCGAATCGAAAGAGACACCAGTAGAATTGAGACAGGACTTCTCTACACTAGGATTAAAGGCACTCAATCAGTAGGCAACAACCCTTGGAAACCTTCTCATTCTTAAGCTTTTGTCTTTATTTAGTTTTGGGGCATTGCTTTTACACAATGAATGCCTTTCTTGACTGTGATCTTGATATTAAAGTATTGTTCCATGCCATTACTTCTACTCTTCTAAGGCTAATCCATATGTTCTTCCTTGATGTCCACTTAAGCTTGATTAAGAGCCATTTATGAGTTTTGTTTCATATTTTCTTAATAATTGGATATGTTTTTTCCTGATTTTTTTATTATGGATATTTCTAAATTATTTGGAAAAATGTATTTAGTGCTTTAGGTTATACCAATAGGTGTGTATGTTATAGCTTAATAGGGTATCCATGTTGCCATTATCCACTACAATGTTTATGACACCATATTGTTGTTTTATATAGATCATATTCTCTATGTTGTTATACTTTAATGGACTAGTGACTTGTAAACCAATTCTTTGAGCATATCAAGATTAAATTATGCATTGTGAAGTTCTGTTTTTATCAATTCTACTTTACTTATCATAAAAAAGTCTCACCTTGATAAGGAAGAATGGACATAAGGATTTAAGATGGATTTTGACCAAAACACGATCGCAACAAGTGACATGTTTAGTCAATGTGCATTGGCATCAGATAGAAACCTTACAGTTAAAAAAACATAAGGAGCAAATTAACAACGATGTCAAGTTGGTTAAGTTTCAAGGTGTATTATACACTTCCGCATAGAGAAAGTGATAGCTATCACAAACACATGGCATCTTGAAAGAGACTCTTGTCTACGTAATAAGAGTAGGACATGCAACCGACCAATGGCTAACCCATGACAAACTGTCATGCCCCAAACTCGAAAACCGGGCTAAAAAAATTCTCGATTACCGAATCCGGTGCCGACAACCTCCGTAGTACCCCATTCTCGGCTCCCAGCGCCTATACGCCATATTCGAATATGGGGATCCTACAAGGATGATTTTTCTAGTGTACATTTATCTCGTAAGAAGCATAACCACAAGTTTACCTAAATCATAAAGGCAACATCATCATCACATATCCACTAATATAAACAGTTGAATACAATGCTGAAAGGGATATATATATATATATATATATGTATGTATCGAAAACCAAAGCACCAGAAGACCGCTACATGCTCCAAGCTCAACGCTGCTGCAACATAACATCACTTGCACGCATCTATTGTGCATAAGCTTATATAAAGCTTAGAGGGTGGTGTAAGTGTGTACGATGTACGTGCCAAGCATATATATATATATATATTAGAGTAAGCAAAAATACTGGCAATCCATAAATCTTACAATATCAGAGTAACGCGGAAACATGCTGGTAAGTCCACGACTCATATAATATCAGAAAATGCAATGTGGATCAACTATGTAAATGCAAAATCATAGAGAGCTAAATATTAGATGCCGATGATGCCTTGCAATATGCAAATCCTGACCAGTCCACGAATGTCGTCAACCTCATCTAGGCCATATAAATGCAGAAACGTAGCAACCCCAAATACCATATGCCGCGGATGTAATGCAATATGCGGTGCGAATGAAATGACCAAGCTGGAGTGTGAAGTCAGGATGATAGTATGTAGTATCGCAGGCTACAGGGTCCACCAGAAGGGACTTCTATCCAAACCAGTGTCATACCTAAATTAGCATAGTTAGACTCAATGTGGTAAACTCCTGATCTGTAACACCCTGAAAATCGGGGGTCGAGTATAACTCAACTCCCGAGTTCCAACGCATCACTTATGCAACATAATTAATGATGATTAAATATTGTCTGTGTTAGAGCAATAAACATGAGTGAGATTACACCAAAACAGTAATTCATACTCTAGAACATTTGTATAAAGGCAAGCGGAAGACTGAACCGTATATATATGTATGTAAAGAAATAAAAGTCGTTTCATTTTTCAGAGTATGAATCCATCTGAGTCACCATATACATATGTTTGTTTTATGAACAAAATGTCAAAAATAAACTAAGAAGTGATCCCTGCAAATCCCGTCAATCCGGCAGCCTAGTCGAAGCTGCCAGAGTACTGCATATAAGAGAACTCCTGGTCCTCGTCATAATCAGGCTCCGCCTCCTGAGTTATCGGCTCACCTAAACCTGAGACAGAGTCTGGTTGGTGTGCGCAACACCGTCCCGTAACGTAGGAGTGAGTAGCTAACTCAGTGGAACAATAAAGCATATGTTAACATGTTATCAATACAGTTATGCAGTAATGATAAAGCAATAAAATCAAATACTCCTAACTACTCTTATTAATGCAAGTATAGATGCAGGTATGATGTATGCCCTCACTGACATACTCCCTCATGCGACACCCTCTTGGTTCGCGGCATACTTTCATCCCTCAGTGCTCCACATCTTCCAGGCACATGCAATGCATGATGAGCATGATTACCGAGTTTTTAATTAGTCCATTTCAAACAGCAGGATTGGGAAACTAAGGTACCTCCCTTGTAACATTCCCAAACATGATCCATTCTAGGGTCGTCAGTCCTAGTTAATCTCATACGATGGTGTATTTCTAGGTCACTGCAAGGGCTGCCAGGGCTGTTACACAGAATCGTTGCACCACTCCCCCATCACCTTATCAATACAGGCCTAGTTTATACTCTGTTACTACGGGAAGGCTCGTAGCCTCACCACAGATTAGAGTATGCTCGAGGTCACTCCACTGACACCCTACCAACTGGCAGTCTATTTTCGAAGCCCGACCAGTCCGCTTATTGAGAATGGAACCCGGATGCATCCCGACTGGGGACCACAGCCAGGCTGTGCCAGCGTAGGCTGACCGCTAGAATATAGTGTCCCATACCACCATAATCGGTTCACGAGTCTGGTTGCTCACTGGTCACTACGGGGAGGCACGTGGCCCCAGCGTAGGCCGACAGCTCCACCACGGTGTCCTATACCACCATGCCCGGCTCATGAGTCTTAGCGGATTGAGGTACCATGGTTAACGGGATTTCACTGGTAAGTTTGGTACCCTAGGTTCAAGCAGTAGCGACCAAATATGGTGAACATACATTAGACATATCGGGTTACATGACAAGCCTAACTAGCTCGAGCGCACAATCAATTGAATGACATGAAGTGCATAAGCACTTCGCGTGGCCACTACTGTCGCCAACTGACATATGACTCGGGTTCGTCAAACGCATCTCACGTGGTGACATTAACCTCAACCACGATCTCAAATCTAGTACCGATTGTCTGGACTATAGACATAGTCCCAAACTCAGTCAATTCTCATCCATAGCATGTAGAGTAAAGCATGATAAACAAAGTAGTTCAAGCATGCTAGTAGGCATGTTATAAGGCATGTTATAAAGCATGATATAAAGCATGTTGCAAAGCACTACATCAGTAGGAATACAAACACATATATTGCAAGTAAACGGTTTAAGTAGACAACCTCATGGAGGTAATCATACATGTCTCTAGGGTAGTTGAGAATCCTATCTCAACACCCTCCTAAGGCATCAACATCCAAACACTTGCTCACACAAGCATTTCCACAAACACATAACATACACTATTTCAACATACTTAGTGTATGTTATCAAACATGTATTAGGGCGAATCCTTTCGCCAAGTAAATATTTTATGCACACATAATATATTTATACAACAATTAATTATGGCAAACACATCTCTAAATTATACATGTATACGGTATTTCTTACAATACAATATTTCTACATACATAGTATATATTAGTAAAACATGTATTTAGGCGAATCCTTTCGCCAAATAGGTATTTTATCCATATATCGTATATCCATACAATAAATAATCATGTCAAACATATTTTCAAAAAATATACATATACGGTACTTTCTACGAATACCTAGAATATATAAAATTCCATATTCTACAACTTTAATCGAAACAGAAAACGGAAAGCACTTTGTACATATGCAATTGCATGCAGATCATGAATCTATCATTATCTGACATTGAAAGCGTTGAAAACCATAACCTATACACCTAAAGTCCTCACCTTACTCCTTAGAATTGCAACGAATCAGCTAGGTTCGTTAGGCTTCCGTAATCGGCGGTATTGCAGCCTAAAGAGTGAAACCGGTTAGCTATTTCACAACCTATACCCTTCACACCCCAAAACAGATCTAGGGTTAGGGTTTCTTACCTTAAAACGGAGTCGGTATTACCGGAAAAGCGTCAAGAAAGGGATGGTGCAGCCCGTGTGGTGATTGGAAACAGTAGGAGGGAGATTCTCCCACCACTCTCTAACTTTCTCTCTCTTTTTCTCTCTTCTTACTTAGGGCTTTTCCCAAATTCGTATGGCTGTGAGAGGGGGTGCTCTAAGGCCCTTATATAGCCTAAAAAGTCTCTGAAATAGACTTATGTTCAAGGTACACTTGGGTTATATCCAAATCGGTTCTTATTCAGCTCAAAAGAGGGTTTCTGGCGGCCCTCCTTGAGCCAAAAGTCGGACTTGAGCTCACTAACCCTGGATCTACGTGGAGTTATGTTTTCGTCTCAGTCGGACTCTCAGATCATGCATGGCGGACCAGTTTCAGTTCAACGGTCAGTGGACCTTGATCCGAAATTCCAAGTACATGTAAATGTTCTTGAAATTTTTCCTGATCCGAGGGTGTATTTGGGTCAGATTCTGACGGTCTGATTTCTTATAAATTGACCGCAAGTTTCAAGTCTCAGATCACTATTCCAGATATTTATTTTCTAAAGGAATAGTGTGTTTTCACACTCCTTCGGTCCGAGCTCAAGCGAACAGCCATGGGACACTGTCTGGGGCTGATTTCTGAGATGGTTGTCAAGCCCAGCGAGGTGGTCCTAAGTCCTTAACCTCGTCTTATTCAGACTCCTGATGTGCGGTCCAGACTCAATACGGAGTTTCAATGTGATCCCGAGAGCAGACGGGTAATGAGTTTGATCTTAGATTTTAGGGTAACCTAGCGTTAACGAATCTACAAGTTTTGGGTCTTGCAGATCGTATTTAAAGTGATTCAATTGGATTCCATGGCTGATCTAGTTTAGCACTCTGTTAACTTTGTCAAATTTCTAAAGGGTTTAACCCTAAGTGATTTCTGGTCGAGGTGGTACTCGAGCCATTGTACGGAAATTTACGGGTCATTACAATCTACCCCCCTTAAACAAAAATTTCGTCCTCGAAATTTGTACCTTTTCGTATTTCTCGAGAATCTGAGGGTAGTTCTTTCTGACCTCGGCCTTAGTCTCCCAAGTAGCTTCCTCCTCTAAATGATGCGTCCATAGTATCTTCACAAGGGGTATGACCTTGCTACACAGTACCTGCTCCTTCTTGTCAAGTATACGTGTCAGACGCACCTCGTAAGTAGCATCCTCACTCAGCTGTACCTGCTCCCATCTGATGATATGTGAAGGATCAGGAACGTACTTCTTTAGCATAGATACGTGAAATACGTTGTGTACAACTGCAAGCAGTGTGGGAAAAGCAAGACGATAAGCCACAGCACCCACTCGATCCAGTATCTGAAACGGACCGATAAACCTCGGTGTGAGCTTCCCCTTCTTCCTGAACCAAAGGACTCCCTTCATAGGGGAAACTCAGAGGAACACATGGTCTCCGACCTCGAACTCAAGCGGTCGCCGCCTCGTATCAACGTAACTCTTCTGTCTGCTCTGTGCTGTAAGAAGTCGACTCCTGATAATGTCAACCTTCTCTGTGGTCACCTGTACCAACTCTGGGCCGATCAGACTGCCCTCACCAACCTCAGCCCAATAATGCGGCGCTCTACAAGGACGACCATACAGGGCCTCATATGGTGCCATATCAATAGTCGCCTGGAAGCTGTTGTTGCAGGCGAACTCTGCGTAAGGAAGACAGTCATCCCAACAGTCCTTGAAGTCCAACACACATGCTCGCAACATATCCTCCGGAATCTGATTCACCCGCTCTGT
Organism: Magnolia changhungtana; assembly: GCA_030180095.1. Classification (NCBI taxonomy): domain Eukaryota; kingdom Viridiplantae; phylum Streptophyta; class Magnoliopsida; order Magnoliales; family Magnoliaceae; genus Magnolia; species Magnolia changhungtana. Next base: position 4,988,717 of record JASAUF010000662.1, read on the forward strand.
CTACCCATCAGTCTGAGGATGAAACGCCGTACTGAACTTTAACTTCACACCCATCACTTCCTAGATACGAGTCCAGAAGATAGATGTGAACTGAGTGTTCTGTCCGACACAATCTCAAGTGGAACTCCATGCAAACGCACAATCTCTCTGATGTACAGCCTAGCCAGCTCGTCTGCAGAGTTCGTAACTCTGATAGGGAGGAAATGGGCCAATTTGGTCAACCGGTCCACAATCACCCAAATGGAATCGTGTCCCTTCCTCGTCTTCGGCAGCCCTAATATGAAATCCATGGAGATGAAGTCCCACTTCCACTCTGCTATGGGCATGGACTGAAGCAGTACAGGAGGTCAGCGATGTTCTGCCTTGACCTGCTGGCATGTCAGACAACGAGACACATACTCAGCGATGTGGGCCTTCATGTTATCCCACCAATACGACGGTCTCATATCCTGGTACATCTTCGTGCTACCAGGATGCATCTCGAGCTTCGAGTTATGAGCAGACTCGAGAAGCTCCTGTCTCAAGTTAGGACTATCAGGAACACATAGGCAGCCACGGAATCGTAGACCCCCATCAGAACCAACTCTCCACTCAGAGTCCTCGGTGTCGCTAGCTTGCTCTCGAAGCTCAGACAACCGCACATCGCCCTTCTGGGCCTCAACGATCCTATCATCCACAAGTGGTCGCACCCTAACGTGCGCAACACACTCAAATGGCTCCTCCACAGTGAGTCTCTGCTCGAAGTCCCGCACAAACTCAACCATGTCTCACTCTGCTACCATCAACGGAGCCGTAAATGATATAGCCTTCTTGCGGCTCAACGCATCTGCCACAAGGTTCGCCTTGCCCGGATGGTAAAAAACCTCGAACTTAAAGTCCTTCAAGGTCTCCATCCATCTGCGTTATCTCATATTCAAGTCTCGCTGTGTGAATATATACTTAAGGCTCTTGTGGTCGTAGAAAAGCTCGAACTCCTCTCCGTAGAGGTAATGTCTCCAGAGCTTCAATGCAAAGATGACAGCCGCCAACTCCAGATCGTATGTAGGGTAATTCTCCTCGTGCTTCCTTAATTGTCTTGAGGCATACGTAATCACCCTGTCCTTCTGCATAAGGACACAACCCAGACCAACGCGAGACGTGTCAGTGTATATCGTATACTTCACCCCTTGCTCTGGCAATACTAGCACAGGGGCGGACGTCAACCTGTCCTTCAGCTCCTTGAAAGCTGCTTCCGCCTTCTCATTCCAGGCGAACTTCGGATCCTTCCGTGTCAACTGAGACAATGGCCTAGCAATCTTCGAGAAATCTTGAATGAAGCGTCTATAATACCCCGCCAGACCAAGGAAACTCCTCACCTCGGTAATCGAGCAAGGCTGCTGCCAATCCTGAACCATGGCTACCTTGGCAAGGTCCACTGTGATCCTATCCTTGGACACCACATGTCCGAGGAATTTGACTTCCTCCTGCCAAAAGTCGCACTTCTTATACTGCGCGTATAACTGATTCTTCTTCAGCGTTCCATCACCACTCTCAGGTGCTCCTCGTGCTCCTACCGACTCGTAGAGTATATCAACACATTATTTAAGCACTTTAAGCATTCCACATATCTCATAGCAAAAGAGGCTACATGCTTTTCATTTACCCAAAATTGTCATAATACATGGACTACAGAGTTACATGAATCATGACAGAAATTACATGCAAGCCAATTACATCCAAAGCATCAAATACTTAAAACATGTTACTAACTACTACATCATTAGTATGAAAGCATAAACCGCCTAATGCGGTAAGCAAAACAACCACAACAAGAACTTGGATGACTAGGCATCTGAATCAGGCGATGGAGGAGGAGCATTCTTGTCCTCTAGACAACATAGGATGGCCTTCAAGGTGCAAGACACCTTGCTTAGCTTGGTTTGGACCCGCCCGACTTCCTGTCGCAGGGCGGCTTGGCCCTCCTCGAGATGTGCTAAACGTGCATTTATGGAAGCCCAATCGGTGCCCTACTCCTGAGCCGTAGGAGGTGAACTATCCTCTGTATCCTAGGCCTTAGGTTCCTCTTCCTCTTCTTCAGCTTCACTCCCATCTTCACTATTGTCTTCTTCGCTCTCAATCTCATCCTCGCTCTCCCCATGTCGGGCCCGTTGTCACTGTGCCCCAAGTTTCATCTGCTTGAGAGTATTCTCGTCGATTTAGTGGACCGGTACTGGCATTTCCACCCCCAGACTATAGCCATACTCCTGTGCAATCCTGCATATGAGTCGGCCGAAAGGAAGCGAATCAGAGCTCCTGGTGGAGTGTGTAATATTCACGATCTGTTGCAATACGAATGTGAGTACACAGAAGTTCGCCCTCTGCCCCACTTGGTACAGAAAGTCAACCATAAGGCTCGTGCACTCACTGCGATTACTGTGTCTGGGGTAGAGGTTGTATGTGAAGATGTGATGTAATAGGCGAAAGTTATCTGACATGTGGGACGCTAGCGGGCTTTTGTTCGGCTGCCACTCAGCTAGTCGGCCACCACAAAGGTATCGTGTGCGACGATCCCTTTCACGAGCAGTCCCTAAATTCAGCTCGCTAGCATGTACGTCACCAAGGGGCATATTCATAAGCCGTGCGATCACCCTCACATCAATGGTGACGAACAGATCCACCCCAACTAAGAGCCAGAACTGCAAAGGTTCTAGTGTAGGCTCACGAATGTTGGTGTAGAAGGATCTGACAGTGCCAGAATTGGCGCGACCTCTGACCTCAAATAGCGGACCCCAGAGGGCCGCCTCCACTTGCTCGAAAAAATAGTATTCCCCAAATAGCTGACCATCCCCTGGGCTTCAAAAAGAACTCTGTGGTCCTCATAAACTCGATGAGGTAGCGCCGCCAACTGTACCCGTTTAGCAGGGATTCGGGGATCAAGGTCCCACTTCTTGCGAAACTCCCGGGTAAAGCTCGAGCTAGCGGCGGTGTCTCTCGGCCGCCTTGATCGTGCAGGGCGACTAGGCCCATCCTCATCAGTGGCACCCTTTCTCTTGCCCATTAGAGAGAGGATGGTGGAGATGGAGAAAATGGCCGCAACAACTTCAAAAAGGACCATGGAAAAAGATGGAATAGGGGAGAAAGGGCTGGGAATATTGTTTCTCCACGGATTTAGGGCCCAACAGATCTTGTAGGGGCCCAAACGAGTGGGGATTAAAAAGGAAAATGGAGAGAACAGGTGGGTGAGGAAACTCCCACGAGTTTTGGAGCTCCAATGGCGTGTGGGGGGTCTAAATGAGAGAAATGAAGAGGGAATGGAGAGGGGGGCTGCAATGCACGATGGAAAAGGGTAGGCTGTGGTCGAAAATAGTAGAGAAGAGGATTGGAGAGGCGATTTGCAAGAGAGGGCAACAATGCAAGAGGGAAAAAATGGCTTGGGGAGGGCGTTTGTGAAGGAGGTGCGATTTTGGGTGATGAGAATGGGACGACATGGGTACTAGGGGGTTTATAGAACCCCCAAACACAATCGGCCTAGGCCGCAGGCTCGGCCCAGCCAGAAAATCTGTGAGGCCTCGCTGACCCAACGAGGGCTTTGCCAAAAAAATTTGGAATTTTTGAAATGGGGCTCCACGGTCGTGATCCTCCAATCCCTTGGGCCCCAAAAATCACTGGGTCCCACCCTGGGTACCCCTGGATTAGCGTGGGTAGGCCCCCGACCCCGATTCGCTCTATTTCGGGCACTTTCGGGCACTTTCGGACACACACTGACATTTGTAGATTTTTGACTGCTTGGTAAGGTGTATTGTGATCTAGACACATCAATAGATGGTCTAGAAGTGATTTGGGTTCGATACGTGCGGTCAGGATCGAGTACGAACTCGATCAAAATGCCTATTTTCGATGAACTTCGCCGAATGGCTAAATCGGGAAGACCTAGGACTGTTTCTATATTTTTCTCACACCCTCATAGGTTATAATGCATCAGCGTACGTCGTGGGAACATAACTCAGGTCTGGTTTAATCAAAATCATGCTTTGATACCAACTCGTAACACCCTGAAAATCAGGGGTCGAGTATAACTCAACTCCCGAGTTCCAACGCATCACTTATGCAACATAGTTAATGATGATTAAATGTTGTCTGTGTTAGAGCAATAAACATGAGTGAGATTACACCAAAATAGTAATTCATAATCTAGAACATTTGTACAAAGGCAAGCAGAAGACTGAATTGTATATATATGTATGTAAAGAAACAAAAGTCGTTTCATTTTCCAGAGTATGAATCCATCTGAGTCACCATATACATATGTTTGTTTTATGAACAAAATATAAAAAATAAACTAAGAAGTGATCCTTGCAAATCCCGTCAATCTGGTAGCCTAGTCGAAGCCGCTAAAGTACTGCATATAAGAGAACTCCTCCTGGTCCTCGTCATAATCAGGCTCCGCCTCCTGAGTCATCAGCTCGCCTAAACCTGAGACAAAGTCTGGTTGGTGTGCGCAACGCCGTCCCGTAACGTGAGAGTGAGTAGCTAACTCAGTGGAACAATAAAACATAGGTTAACATGTTATCAATACAGTCACACAGTAATGATAAAGCAGTAAAATCAAACACTCCTAACTACTCTTATTAATATAAGTATGGATGCAGGTATGATGTATGCCCTCACTGACATACTCCCTCATGCGACACCCTCTTCGTTCACAGCATGCTTTCATTTCTCAGTGCTCCACATCTTCCAGGCACATGCAATGCATGATGAGCATGATTACCAAGTTTTTAATTAGTCCATTTCAAACAGCAGGATTGGGAAACTAAGGTACCTCCCTTGTAACATTCCCAAACATGATCCATTCTAGGGTCGTTAGTCCTAGTTAATCTTATACGATGGTGTATTTCTAGGTCGCTGTAAGGGCTGTTACACAGAATCGTTGTACCACTCCCCCATCATCTTATCAATATAGGCCTAGTTTATACTCTGTTACTACGGGAATGCTCATAGCCTCACTACAGATTAGAGTATGCTCGAGGTCACTCCACTGACACCCTACCAACTGGCAGTCTATTTTCGAAGCCCGACCAGTCCACTTATTGAGAATGGAACCCGGATGCATCCCGACTGGGGACCACAGCCAGGCTGTGCCAGCGTAGGCCGATAGCTCGAATATAGTGTCCCATACCACCATAATCGACTCACGAGTCTGGTTGCTCACTGGTCACTACGGGGAGGCACGTGGCCCCAGTGTAGGCCAACAACTCCACGATGGTGTCCCATACCACCATGCCCGACTCATGAGTCTTAGCGGATCGAGGTACCATGGTTAACGGGATTCCACTGGTAAGTTTGGTACCCTAGGTTCAAGCAGTAGCGACCAAACATGGTGAACATACATTAGACAACCACTGTCGCCAACTGACATACGACTCGGGTTCGTCAAAGGTATCTCACGTGGCGACATGAACCTCAGTCACGATCTCAAATTTGGTACCGATTGTCTGGACTATAGACATAGTCCCAAACTCAGTCAATTCTCATCCATAGCATGTAGAGTAAAGCATGATAAACAAAGTAGTTCAAGCATGCTAGTAGGCATGTTATAAGGCATGTTATAAAGCATGATTTAAAGCATGTTGCAAAGCACTACATCAGTAGGAATACAAACACATATATTGCAAGTAAGCGGTTTAAGTAGACAACCTCATGGAGGTAATCATACATGTCTCTAGGGTAGTTGAGAATCCCATCTCAACACCCTCCTAAGGCATCAACATCCAAACACTTTCTCACACAAGCATTTCAACAAACACATAACATACACTATTTCAACATACTTAATGTATGTTAGCAAACATGTATTAGGACGAATCCTTTCGCCAAGAAAATATTTTACGCACACATAATATATTTATACAACAATTAATCATGGCAAACACATCTCTAAATTATACATGTATACGGTATTTCTTACAATACAGTATTTCTACATACATAGTATATATTAGTAAAACATGTATTTAGGTGAATCCTTTCGCCAAATAGGTATTTTAACCATGTATCGTATATCCATACAATAAATAATCATGTCAAACATATTTTCAAAAAATATACGTATACGGTACTTTCTACGAATACCTAGAATATGTAAAATTCCATATTCTACAACTTTAATCGAAACAGAAAACGGAAAGCACTTTGTACATGTGCAATTGCATGCAGATCATGAATCTATCATTATCTGACATTGAAAGCGTTGAAAACCATAACCTATACACCTAAAGTCCTCACCTTACTCCTTAGAATTGCAACGAATCAGATAGGTTTGTTAGGCTTCCATATTCGGCGGTATTGTAGCCTAAAGAGTGAAACCGGTTAGCTATTTCACAACCTATACCCTTCACACCCCAAAACAGATCTAGGGTTAGGGTTTCTTACCTTAAAATAGAGTCGGTATCACCGGAAAAGTGTCAAGAAAGGGATGGTGCAGCCCGTGTGGTGATTGGAAACAGAAAGAGGGAGATTCTCCCACCACTCTCTAACTTTTTCTCTCTTTTTCTCTCTTCTTACTTAGGGCTTTTTCCAAATTTGTATGGCTGTGAGAGGGGGTGCTATAAGGCCCTTATATAGCCTAAAAAGTCTCTAAAATAGACTTATGTTCAAGGTACACTTGGGTTATATCCAAATCGGTTCTTATTCAGCTCAAAAGAGGGTTTCTGGCGGCCCTCCTTGAGCCAAAAGTCGGACTTAAGCTTACTAACCCTGGATCTACGTGGAGTTATGTTTTCGTCTCAGTCGGACTCACAGATCACGCATGGCGGACCAGTTTCAGTTCAACGGTCAGTGGACCTTGATTCGAAATTCCAAGTACATGTAAATGTTCTTGAAATTTTTCCTGATCCGAGGGTGTATTTGGGTCAGATTCTGACGGTCTGTTTTCTTATAAATTGATCGCAAGTTTCAAGTCACATATCACTATTCCAGATATTTATTTTCTAAAGGAATAGTGTGTTTTCACACTCCTTCGCTCCGGGCTCAAGCGAACAGCCATGGGACACTGTCTGGGGCTGATTTCTGAGATGGTTGTCAAGCCCAGCGAGGCGGTCCTAAGTCCTTAACCTCATCTTATTCAGACTCCCGATGTGCGGTCCAGACTCAATACGGAGTTTCAATGTGATCCCGAGAGCAGATGGGTAATGAGTTTGATCTTAGATTTTAGGGTAACGTAGCGTCAACGAATCTACAAGTTTTGGGTCTTGCAGATCGTATTTAAAGCGATTCAATTGGATTCCATGGCTGATCTAGTTTAGCACTCTGTTAACTTTGTTAAATTTTTAAAGGGTTTAACCCTAAGTGATTTCTGGTCGAGGTGGTACTCAAGCCATTGTACGGAAATTTACGGGTCGTTACATGATCTCAGGTTATTTGTACTCCCCAATCGAAATCCTGACCATGTGAAGGTACATGTAATAAATAGTTGCGTACCTCCAGCCCGAGTGGATAGGGAATGAATAAATGAATGAGTATGCAACTCCTGCTCAATAAGTTCACATATCAACACCGTACATCTCTAGGATCATCACCGGGGTCTAGTACACTTTACATGTAATCACCGCCCACCGAACCTGCAACTATGCAAGTGGAAGAGACCTCACTATCCGCCTGACCAGTAATCAGCTAATACCTACCCGACACGTCGATAGCGGACCCATTAATGAGCTGGTCAAACTCAGCCTAGTTTTGCCCACTACGAATTAGGCAGATAAGGCCACACCCCCTTCCAACCGACCAAGACACAGTGGGAGATGCAACCTACTGGTATTCGCACTCGGGCGCTCATGTAATCCACTTTGTCTAGACTTTGGAGCATCTCTTGGCCACGGAGGTTTAGGGACTTTCACCCACGGACATCCAACGTGACTAGATGCTTGAACTAAACATTTTTGGTGTCCCATCTAACCATCCATCCATGACATGCCTATAGAGGCTACAACCCTGATGTCGCTAGGGCATAGAGTAATCACAACACACAGTACAAGATGCATGAGTCATACAATCCAGTCATGCATCAATCCTGCACATACCGTGCGCTCATGTGAGATAATCTCCACCTATCAGGGATTCTCATAACAACCTGCCTAATGACATATGCAATGGTCAACTACATCTCATAATAAGCATGTAGATGATGCATATGGGCATGTACATGATGTTATGCTGTCACATACTCATAATCGGTATCGACAATCTGCACCAATAATCGGCATCAATAATCTGCCTTGACAATCGGTCTCAGTAATCAGAATCAACCTCGACACTTGGAATTAGCCTCTACAATCGAAATCAGCCTCAATAATTGAAATCAGCCTCCACAATCGAAATCGGCCTCCACAATCGGCATCGACAATCGTAATCGGCCTTGATAATCCAAATCAGTTTAGAAAAGGGCCTAAGAGAAGGTTGCAATGTGGACATTTAACCATCATTGCCCATCAACGTAGACGTTTAACCAACATTGCTCCCAGAGAGTGGCCCACATAGAGCCAAACGTATGGTGGGCCCATAGCCTCACACAAGGGCGTAATACACAACACTATGGGCCTCAATCATAGGCCGCATATACATCACAATGGGCTTTGGCACATGTGCCATAAATACATCACATCGGGCCTCACTCATGGGCTGTATGTACTTTGCAATAGGCCTCAGTACATCACATCGGGCCTCATTAAAGGTCACAAACACATCATAGTGAGCCTCGCCAAATGGGTCACAAATATATCACATTAGGCCGCACGTACGAGCCTCTCGAGTAGGCCACAAATACATCGAGGTGGCCTCATGGATGGGCCACAAATACATCAAGGTGGGCCTTATGGATGGGCCACAAATACATTAAGGTGGGCCTCATTACATGGGCCGCACCATTGGGCCTCATAAACATCAAGTGGGCCGCATCAACGAGCTGCACCAATGGGCCTCATAAACATCAAGTGGGCCGCATCAACGGGCAGCACCAATGGCCCCAAGTGAGAGCTTGGATTACACCAAAAATCATTTCAATAGTTGCAGGTGTAACATGTGTATCACTGTACACTATCATTCTATGGGGCACATGGCTCACTAATGATGATCAGCATTGTCCAAACATTGTCTATGTAAATCAGTACTATCCAAACATTGGACATGTAAATCAGTACCATCCAAACATTGGACAGCACTGTCTAAACGTTGTCTAGCACAATCTGGATGGTTTGGATGAAATAAATACATCATGGTGGTCCCATGCTGGCAAAACAGGTGGACGGCTTGGATCAAAAACACATCAAAGGTGGGTCCACCACATGAATCATCTAGATGGACGGCTGAACACATAAATCGAGGTGGGGCCCCACACGTGTGGATGCAAGGCATCCGTCAAGGTGGACCCCATGTCCGTGTATATGGATGGATAGATTAGATGGCAAATACATCACGGTTGGCCCCATAGCAGGTGGATTCCCACGTGAGGTCACCAAGTATGTGTAATATATATATATATGTATATATTATATTATATTATATTATATTATATTATTTAGGATCCAGGCCTATTGGCCACCGTCCAGATGGGCGGTATGGATATAAATCACATACATTACATGGGTCCCACCGTCCTATGTATGGACTGTGAGGATATGAAATACTTACATTAAGGTGGGTCCTTAATGGACAGTTGGATCACATACATCGTGATGGGCCCACATAACTGCTGACACCTATAGCAGCTATATCGCTGGCGGGTGAACATGCCCACTATCTAGATGATGGACGGTGGGATATAACGCATGCATCATGGTGGGGTCCACACACATGGCCCACCAGCAAAAATGGGCGGACGGTCTGGATCTCAGCCCCACTTGTTGACGTCTATATACCAACTATATAGTTGGTGTGTGGCCAGGCCAGCCATTCCACTTAAAATCAGTAGGTGGGTCCCATGTGGATCCCACCAGATATATATATGAATATATATATATATATATATATATATATATATATATATCATATACATATTATATTATATAATATTTATATATCTGTATATATTATCAAATGCTTGCAGCTAACGTCCAGGGCCTGGACACTTGCCTAACGGATGGTGTAAATGGGGTCCACGTGCCATGTGGATGGCCTGGATCAAGCACGAACATCAAGGTGGTCCCACGTCCAGACTATCTGGACGGTGGGGATGGTGAGCGTCCACGTCCAGCTTGTCTGGACGATGGACAATGTACTCCACCTAAGATTTAAATCTACCTCATTCTCCCCAGGGCTGGATGGACGGTGGATATCACACCTGCATCACAGCAGGCCCACTGTCTTGGACAGTCAGGGGTAAAACAGATGCATTGTGTGGGGCTCTTGGATGGCAGGGATAAAACACATATATCACGTGGGCCCCTTGGATGGAGGGTGTAGATACAACACACATGTCATGGTCTGCCCCACATCATCTGGATGATCTGGATTAGACACGCCAGTAGGTGGGTTTCCACTTGGACAATGATGTGGCCCACAAAATGGACAGCGTGGATCATCCATCAAGGTGGGCCACATAGCATCAAAAAAGGAGAGAGAAAGAGAGAGAGAGAGTGAGAGAGAGAGAGAACGGTGATGATGGGAAGAGCTCCACCACTATGAACTCCTCCATGATACAATGCATACATCAAGATAGGTCCCACCATATGTGGGCCCTCAAATCATCAATACAAAAAAAATCTAATGCTACGAACACCCACCTTAGATATCTCCTTCCACCAAAGCATCCTAAAGTTCCATGGAATGCATTTCAACGGTTGAGATGGAGCTTGGAGGGTGGGATTGGGTGGTAGGAAGGTGGGCCACACTAGCTCTCTCCCATGGAGCTTGGACGTGGGTTGCTTGGGGTGGTGTGAGAAAAATGAGAGAGAGAGAGAGAGAGGAGTGGTGATGGATGGAGTGATGGGATGAGAAAGCATGGTGCTTGTTGACTTTTGGGTGAAAGAGGAATGGGTGTCATGCCTTGTTGGTGAAAAAGAGAGTAAGGTTGTGTACTTGAGTTTCATTGATGGATTAATGTGATGTTTAGGGTAGAGATTCACTTGGGAATTGTGACACGCGGTGTTTTCCTCAAACTAAACGCAGACCCACATCTCCAGGCCAGGGTATCGCCTTGGTGTGCAAGATGCAACATCGGAACCACGGCGATGGCGTGGTCACAAGAATACAAGTCTCAGGTTGAGCTGACTCTGGAATACAGGACACGACTCAAGATTGCGAGCAAACCCCAATTACAAATTGTGGGTCGTCGAAATTCGGGAGGACCGCGGAAGCCTACAGAACGGTACGGGCTAGGATACGGGTCTTATAGCTCTCCCCTCATAATAAAAATTTCATCCTCAAAAATTACTATCATGCAGGACAAGGCAAAGGAAGAGGAGGCATCAATATAAATATATACAAGGCATAATCAATCTATAAACAAATGGAGATAGCGTTCTCTAATCTCAGTCTTACACTCCCAAGACATCACCTCAACAGAATGGTGAACCTTACTGAACCTCAGATCCCAGATCAGAAACAATCAAAACGGGGATACTATGCAGCCTCATAATCTCAACGGTAGGGAACTATATCAGAAAATCTCTAAGTTATTCAAATTCGGGAATCTAACCATTCTAAGTTCTCAACAATCATAGAGTGTAGGGTAGCTATCAGCAGATATGTGATGTTATCCTCAGGTATTTCTAAGTTATGCTCCGATACCAACTTCTATCACACCCCAAACTTGAAAACCGAGATCACAAAATTCTCGATCACCGAATCCAGTGCCGATAGCCTCCATAGTACCCCATTCTCAGCTCCCAGTACTTATACGCCAGATTTCGATCCTGGATCCTACAAGGAGAATTTTCTAGTGTACATTTATCTCGTAAGAAGCATAACCACAAGTTTACCTAAATCACAAAGGCAACATCATCATCACATATCCACTAATATAAACAGTTGAATACAATGCTGAAAGGGAAATACATATATCAAAAACTAAAGCTCCAGAAGACCGCCGCATGCTCCGAGCTCAACGCTGCTGCAACCTAACGTCAACTACATATATTATCGTGCATAAGCTTATAGAAAGCTTAGAGGGTGGTGTAACTGTGTGCGATGTACGAGCCAAACACACACACATACATATATATATATATATCAGAGTAAGCGAAAATACTGGCAATCCATAAATCTTACAATATCAGAGTAATGCAGAAACATGTTGGTAAGTCCATGAGTCATATAATATCAGAATATGCAATGCGGATCGATTATGTAAATAAGGAATCATAGAGAGCTAAATATTAGATGTCGATGATGTCATGCAATATGCAAATCCTGACGAGTCCACGAATGTCGTCAACCTCATTTAGGCCATATAAATGAAGAAACGTAGCAACCCCGAATACCATATGCTGCGGATGTAATGCAATATACAGTGTAAATGAAATGACTAAGCTGGAGTGTGAAGTCGGGATGATAGTATGTAGCATCACAGGTTACAGGGTCCACCACAAGGGACTTCTATCCAAACCAGTCCTATACCTAAATTTGGATAGTTAGACTCAATGTGATAAACTCATGATCTCAGGTTAGTTACATGCCCTAACCGAAATCCTGGCCATTGCGAAGGTACATGTAATAAATAGTTACACACCACCAGTCTGAGTGAATAATGAATGAATGAATGAATGAGTATGCAACTCCTCCTCAATAAGTCCACATGTCAACACCATACATCTCTAGGATCATCACCTTAGTCTAGTACACTCTACATGCAATTGCCGCCCACCGGACGCCAACCATGCAAGTGAGAGAGACCTCACTATCCACCTTGCCAGTAGTCAGCCAATACCACCCGGTACGTCGATAGTGGACCCATTTATGAGTTGGTCAAACTCAGCCTAGTTTTGCCCACTATGAATTGGGCGAATAAGGCCACACCCCCTTCCAACCGACCACAACACAGTGGGAGATGCGACATATTGGTATTCGGCACTCGGACGCTCATGTAATCCACTCGGTCTAGATGTTGGATCATCTCCTGGCCACGGAGGTTTAGGGACTTTCACCCATGGACATTTAAAGTGTCCAGATACTCGAACCAAACATTTTTGGTGTCCCATCTAGCCATCCATGACATGCCTGTGGAGGCTACGACCCTGATGCCACTATGGCATACAGTAATCACAACACACAATGTAAGATGCATGAGTCATACAATCCTGTCATGCATTAATCCTACGCATATTGTGCACTTATGTGAGACAATATTCGCCTATCAGGGAGTCTCATAACAACCTGCCCAATGAAATTTATAATGGTCAACCACATCTCATAATAAACATGCAGATGATGCATATAGGCATGTACATGATGTTATACTGTCACATACTCATAATCAGTATCGACAATCAGCACCGGTAATCGGCCTCGACAATCATCCTATGCAATTGGCCTGATAATCAGCCTCGATAATTGGTCTAGCAATCGGAATCGGCCTCGATAATCGGAATCAGCCTCGATAATCAGAATCAGCCTCGATAATCGGCCTCGATAATCAAAAGATAATCGGAATCAGCCTCGACAATCAGAATTGGCCTTGACAATCGGCCTCAATAATCAAAATCGGTCTAGCAAAGCACCTACGAGAAGGTCACAATGTAGACATTTAACCATCATTACCCATCAATGTGGACGTTTAACCAACATTACTCCCAAGGAGTGGCCCACATAGAGGCAAACGATCGTGGGCCCATAGCCTCACATAAGGGCCTAATACACATCACTATAGGCCTCACTCATGGGCCGCATATACATCACAATGGGCCTTAGCACATGAGCCTTAAATACATCACATCGAGCCTCACTCATGGGCCGCATATACATCACAATGGGCCTCAGCACATGAGCCTTAAATACATCACATCGGGCCACACTCATGGGCCGCATATACATCACAATGGGCCTCAGTACATCACATCGGGCCTCATTAAAGGTCACGAACACATCATAGTGGGCCTCGCCAAATGGGTCACAAATATATCACATTGGGCCGTACATATGGGCTTTTCGAGTAGGCCATAAATACATCGAGGTGGCCTCATGGATAGGCCACAAATACATCAAGGTGGGCCTTATGGATGGGCCACAAATACAACAATGTGGGCCTCATTACATGGGCCGCACTATTGGGCCTCATAAACATCAACTGGGCTGCATCAACGAGCTGCACCAATGGGCCTCATAAACATCAAGTGGGCCACATCAACGGGCCGCACCACTAGGCCCCAAGTGAGAGCTTGGATTACACCAAAAATCATTTCAATAGTTGCAGGTGTAACATATGTATCACTGTACACTATCATTTTATGGGGCACATGGCTCACTAATGATGATCAACACTGTCCAAACATTGTCTATGTAAATCAGCACTATCCAAACATTGGACATGTAAATCAGTACTGTCCAAACATTAGACAGTACCGTCCAAACATTGTCCAGCACTGTCCAACACAATTTGAATGGTGTGGATGAAATAAATACATCATGGTGGTCCCAAGCTAGCAAAACAGGTGGACGGCTTGGATAAAAAAACACATCACAAGTGGGTCCCAGGTATGTGTAATATATATATTATATTATATTATATTATATTATTTATTTAGGATCCATGCTTACTGGCCACCGTCTAGATGGACGGTCTCGACGTAAATCACACACATTACATGGGTCCCACCGTCCTGTGTATGGACGGTGAGGATATGAAATACTTACATTAAGGTGGGTCCTCAATGGACGATTGGATCACATACATCTTGATGGGCCCACAGAACTGCTGACGCCTATAGCAGCTATATAGCTAGTGGTCGAACTAGCCCACTGTCCAGATGATGGACGGTGGGATATAACGCAAGCATCTTGGTGGGGTCTACGCACGTGGCCCACCAGTAAAAATGGGCAGACGGTCTGGATCTCAGCCCCACTTCCTGACATCTGTATACCAGTTATATAGCTGGTGTGCGGCCAGGCTAGCCATTCCACTTTAAATCAGTAGGTGGGTCCGACGTGGGCCCCACCAGATATATATGAATATATATATATATCATATACATATGTTATATTTTATAATATTTATATATCTGTATATATTATTGAATGCTTACAGTTAACGTCTAGGGCCTGGACACTTGCTTGACGGATGGTGTACATGGCTCCACATGCCACGTGGATGGCCTGGATCAAGCACGTACAGCAAGGTGGTCCCACGTCTAGGCTATCTGGACGGTGGGGATGAAAACACTTACATCATGGTGAGCGTCCACATCCAGCTTGTCTGGATGGTGGACGGTGTACTCCACCTAAGATTTGAATCTGCCTCATTCTCCCCAGGGCTGGATGGATGGTGGATATCACACCTGCATCACAGCAAGCCTACTGTCTTAGACGGTTAGGGGTAAAACAAATACATTGTGTGGGGCCCTTGGATGGCAGGGATAAAACACATATATCACATGGGTCCCTTGGATGGAGGGTGTAGATACAACACACACATCACGGTCGGCCCCACATCATCTAGACGGTCTGGATCAGACACGCCAGTAGGTGGGTTTCCACTTGGACAACGATGTGGCCCACAAAATGGACAGCGTGGATCATCCATCAAGGTGGGTCACACGGCATCAGAAAAGGAGAGAGAGGGAGAGAGAGAGAGAGATAGAGAGATAGAACGGTGATGATGGGAAGAGCTCCACCACTATGAGCTCCTCCATGATACAATGCATACAATGCATACATCAAGATGGGTCCCACCATATGTGGGCCCTCAAATCATCAAAAAAATTTTAAAAAAAATCTAATGCTACAAACACCCACCTTGGATCTCTCCTTCCTTATTCCACCAAAGCATCCTAGAGCTCCATGAAATGCATTTCAATGGTTGAGATGAAGCTTGGAGGGTGGGATTGGGTGGTAGGAAGGTGAGCTACACTAGCTCTCTCCCATGGAGCTTGGACGTGGGTTGCTTGGGGTGGAGTGAGAAAGAGAGAGAGAGAGAGAGAGAGTAGTGGTGATGGATGGAGTGATGGGATGAGAGAGCATGGTGCTTGTTGACTTTTGGGTGAAAGAGGAATGGGTGTCATGCCTTGTTGGTGAAAAAGGGATGGCTAGGTAAGGTTATGTACTTGACTTTCATTAATGGATTGATGTAATGTTTAGGGTAGAGATTCTCTTGGAAATTGTGACCCGCAATATTTTTCTCAAACTGAACGCGGGCCCACATCTCCAGGCTCAGGTATCACCTTGGTGCGTGAGATGCGGCATCGGAACCGCGATGACGGCGCAGTCGCAAGGATACAAGTCTCTAATCAAGCCGACTCTGAAATACTGGACACGACTTAGGATAGCACGCAAATGCCCATTACAGATCGCGGGTTGCCGGAATTCACCCGAGAGGACCGCGGAAGCCTACGGAACGGTACGGGCTAGGATACAAGTCTTATACAAACTACTAGCATATGTGACATTGTTTGATAGGCTACAACTATCTTTAGACTCAAACGATTATTTCTACATCAACAGGTATAGTGAGTGGCTACAAATTTCTCTCTCCAACAACCACTTCAAACTTCTATAAATAGGAGAAAGATTAAAGAGCTTTAGGCCCTTGTCAGCCCAACACAAATCAAATCAAATTCACATCACAACATTACTCATCCTTTTTATTTTATCTTACCTTGGCTTATCTTAGACTAGGACAACCTATTTTTATTGTTACATTGGAGTGGCTAAAGGTAGTACCTGAAGAAGGAGAATTGAAGCTTTTTCAAAGTTTTTAAAATCAAATGGGTTAGTATAAAGACTGAACAAACTAAATAAATAAACTATCCTAATCCTAAATTCTATGAAAGTAATAAACCTAACTACACCTCCATCAGACTAGGAGTTTAATCCTGGTATATAGGATTAATCAGAGGTATGGACATGACCTCTAATTCAACCTTCTCAACAAATGACTTGAGATGATTTCTATTCACTTTGAAAACATTACCATTCGTCGGATTATTTATCTCGATGGCCCCGTGAGGATAAATGTTCGTGACAATGAAAGGGTCAGTCCAATGAGATCGAAGCTTCCCTGGAAAAAGATATAACCGAGAATTGTATAGAATGACTTTTTAATCAGTTATGAATGGTTTCTAAAGGATGTTTTGATCATGAAACACCTTCATTCTATCCTTGTAAATTCTCGTACGCATCATTCCAGACTGCTTCGAGTTTGTTCAATTGAAGTTTGTGCAGCGAGCCAGCATTGTCCAAGTTAAAATTTAGATTTTTGATAGCCCAGTAGGCTCTATGTTCCAACTCCACAGGCAATTGGCAAGCATTCCCATAGATGAGTCTAAAGGGAGACATTCCAAAGGGGGTCTTAAAATCTGTACGATAAGCCATAAAGTGGTCAAGTGGATTGACCAATCCTTATGGTCAGTGTTAACCATTTTTTCCATAATTTGTTTAATTTTTTAGTTGAAAATCTCGGTTTGCTCTCTTGTCTGCGAGTGGTATAGAGTGCTCACTTTATACAAGATGTCATATTTCTTCATTAAGTTCTCAAAGGGCCTATTGTAAAAGTGTAAGCCTCTATCACTAATGATGGCTCGAAGCATTCCGAACCGGGAAAAGATATTTTCTTTTAAGAATCCAATGACCATTTTATGATCATTGTTTCAGCATAAAATCACTTCAACCCATTTAGTCACATAGTCTACTACCAATAGGATGTAAATATTTCCAAAGGATTGGGGGAATGGCCCCATGAAATTGATACCTCAGCAATCGAATGCTTCAATGGTAAGAATTGGGTTTAATGGCATCATATTTCAACAGGACAATCCTCCTAATTTCTGACAATGCTCACAAGCTTTGCAAAACTCATGAGTATCTCCGAATATAGTGGGTTAGTAAAAGCTGCACTGCAGATTTTGGTCGTGGTCTTTTTAGTAGAAAAGTGACCACCACAGGCCTAAGAGTAACAAAAGGAGATAACACTCTAATGTTCATTGTCTGGCACACATCTCCTTAAAATTTGGTCTGAGCAATATTTAAATAGATAAGGATCATCACTAAAAAACTTACATACCTCGGCAAAGAATTTCTTTTTATCTTGCACAGTCCAATATGATGGTGTGAAACTTCTGGCAAGATAATTTGCAATGTCAGCAATCTAATGTAATTGAGAGAGTTTAAACAATTGTTCATCAGGGAAGATGTTGTTTATCAGTGTAGGTTCAAGGGAATCAGGAAGATTAAGCCTAGAGAGATGGTTAGCCACTACGTTCTCTACTTCCTTTTTGTCTCATATTTCTATGTTGAACTCTTGGAGTAGAAGGATCCATCTTATAAAGCGGGGCTTAGAATCATTCTTAAAAAGAAAGTACTTCAGCGTTGCATGATCAATGTAAATGATGATCTTGAATCCGATCAAGTAGGACTTAAATTTGTCTGAAGTGAACTCTACGACTAAGAGTTCCTTCTCAATAGTAAACTAGTTCCCTTGGGCAAAATTTAGAGTCTTACTCACATAATGAATCACATAGGGTTTCTTCTCTTTTCTCTAGTCTAACACTGCCCCAATAGCATAGTCAAATGCATCACACATGATCTCAAAAGGAATGCTCCAATCAGGTGGTTGCATGATAGGTGCGATTATCAATATGCCCTTCATCTCAGTGAAAACTTCTTGGAATTACTCAGTCCACTCGTATAGTGCATCCTTTTGAAGTAGATATCATAAAGGATGAGAGAGATGACTAAAGTCCTTTATGAATCGTCTATAAAATCTGGCATGTCCTAAAAAGGATCACACATCACATATGTTCTTGGGTGGAGGTAAGTTAGAGATAAGGTCAATTTTATCCTTGTCTACCTCAATTCCCTTAGACGAAATTATGTGTCCAAGCACTATTCCCTTAGGAACCATAAAATGACTTTTCTCCCATTTCAAAACCAAATACTTCTTCTCGCATTGCTTCAACACATTTTTAAGATTTTTCAGACACTCGCTGAAGGATGGACCAAAGATAAAGAAATCATCCATGAAGACCTCTAAATATTGCCCCACCAAAGAATATACTCAACATGCATCACTGAAAGGTGGCAGGGGCATTATATAGTCCGAATGGCATCTTCGGTAAGTAAAGGTGCCAAAGGGACATGTGAATATTGTCTTTTCTTGATCTTCAAGGGTTATCTCTATCTGATTATAGCCTGAATACTCGTCAAGAAAGTAGTAGTAAGAATGACCAGCTAGCCTTTCCAAAATTTGATTAATAAAGGGCAAAGGAAAGTGGTCTTTCCTTCTTACACTGTTCAATTTCCTATAGTTAATGCACATTCTCCAACCAGTAGTGACTCTAGTTGGCACGAGTTCATTGTTGGCATTGGCTATGATGGTGATTTTGGACTTCTTGGAAACTACTTGAGTTGGACTCACCCATTGACTGTCGGATATAAGGTATATGATACCCACATCCAACAACAGCCTTAACCACTTCCTTCATGTTTGGATTTAATCAATGTTGTGGTTGCTATGAGGTTTTTGCATTATTCTCAAGATGAATGTGGTGAGTACAAATTAAATGATCAATTCCCTTGAGGTCCGCAATCAGCCATTCATGGGCTCCTTTATGCTCAAGAAGAGTATAAATAAGCATACTCTCTTATTTTTTCTCAAGGTGGGAAGAAATCACCACTGGGTATGTCTCATCTTGACCTAAGTAAATATATTTAAGATTAGCGGGCAAAGGTTTTAGGTCAAGCTTCGGTGCTTTGAGGCTAAATGGTAGAGGCACTACATCGGTTTGGGGCAATTTATTAAATTGTGGCCTCCACCGATTAACTTAAAGTACTGGCGTAGCATCAAGTAAGGCATTCATCTCCCTAATCATGTTATCATTTAAATCAGGAGAGTGGGCCAAGCATGTCTCTAGAGGGTCAGAGTATAGAGTTAAAAGTGCTCTATCTTCCATGAAAGAATCTATCAAGTTAATGTCGTAGATATCATCAACATCCTCTGATTATTTGCTCATGTTGAAAAAGATGTTAACCTCCAATGTCATATTTTTGAAAGATAAATTCATAATTACATTCCTACAATTAATGATTGCATTTGATGTAGCAAGGAATGGATTATCAAGAATGACGGGAATTTGAGTGCTCATACCACGATGGGTTGAGTATCCAAGACAATAAAGTCTATTAGATAGTAGAATTTATCAACCTAGACTAACACATCCTCAATCATCCCTCTTGGCACACGGACCGAACGATCAGCTAGTTGTAATGTAGTCTGGGTGGGTTTTAATTCACCTAGACCTAATTATTCGTATACCGAGAAAGGAATCAAATTAACGCTTGCTCCTAAGTCAAGAAGTGTGTTAAATCTAGTGGTTCCCAATTATACAAGTGATGGTTAGGCTATCAGGATCTTTATATTTTTGTGGCACATTTTGCATGAGGATGACACTCACCTTTTTTGTTAGAAAAATTTTCTTTTAAATATTTTATCGTCTATTGGTAGTGTATAGATCTTTTAGAAATTTGACATATGAAGAGATT
Source organism: Magnolia changhungtana (assembly GCA_030180095.1). Taxonomy (NCBI): domain Eukaryota; kingdom Viridiplantae; phylum Streptophyta; class Magnoliopsida; order Magnoliales; family Magnoliaceae; genus Magnolia; species Magnolia changhungtana. Next base: position 5,009,375 of record JASAUF010000662.1, read on the forward strand.
TGTTTAACGACATCCAGTAGAGGAATATTGACCTTCACTTGATTAAGCACCTCTAGAATATCCTGAAAATTAGATAAAGGTTTTGGTAAAATCAATCGTTGAGGGAATGGCACAATCGGCTTACTTTAAGGTTCCGGTTCTAACCCATGTGGAGTAATGTTAGGTCTATCATTCTTATCTTCTTTTGTGTCCTTAGGCTTTTCAGCCCTCATCAGAATAGATTTGTCAATTTTCTTTCCATTCCTAAGAGTGGTGATAGACATAGCATGTTCCATTTGCTTTGAAAAGTTTGGGTCACTTATTTCACATTGTGATTTTAGATTGGGGAGAGATTGGGCCTGAAGCATCCCTTTCTCCTCACTCGCTAAGTGTGACTCAATCTGTTGAATGACGATGCAAACATTCTTATTGTTGTGTTGAGATCCTGGAATGCTTGTACCTATTCTGGTTGAATAGCTCTTTGATTTTGCATGAATTTTTGAACCGTATCCTCTTAAGGCCTCTTTTGATTTAAAAATTGAGTAAAGGCCTCTTGTGGGTTAGCCGTTTGTCCATTCCTCCGACTGAAATTTGGGTGGTTCCTCCAGCTGGAATTGTATATATTTGAGGTGGGTCCTCTGAAAGGTCTTTGGTAGTTGTTTATAGCATTTGATTGCTCATTTAATATCTCTTGACAAGCATGAATTGTTGGACAATTTTTAGTTATGTATGTTGTAAGCATAAATACCACAAACAACTTCCACAACCTTATCGGGTTTGATAGGTTCTGCCCTTAAGTTCCATGGCCTCAACTTTTCTTATGAGATTGGCCACTCTTGCACTCACGTCATCTTCCTCTTTTAAAACATAAATTCCTCCCCTTTCCTTTCATTCAGTAGGCTTAGAAGTGGTGGGTCTTGGGGAGGTATCCCATGATTGCATGTTTTCTGCCAATTGATCAAGGTAATCCCACGCATCATTTGCCTCCTTATTCATGAATTCACCGTTACACATCATCTCTACGAACGTCACATTAGTGAAGTTAATCCATAATAGAAAAAGCTTATTATTTGCCATATTTCATGACTATGATGTGGATAGGAATTTGTGAGATCCTTGAACCTTTTCCAGCATTGGAAGGTCGCTTCCTCTTTCTGGGCAAGTTCATGATTGCCTTCCTTAAAATATTAGTTTTATGAAATGGAAAAAACTTTTTGAGAAATTTACAAGTTATCATGGACCATGTGCTGATAGATCGTGGCTTTAAGGAGTGAATCCACGTCTTAGCTTTCTCCTTCAATGCGAAGCAAAAAAGTTCAAGTCACACTATATCTTCAGATACATTTAGAAAGTGTAATGTGGTGACTATCTTATCAAACTCTTTGATGTGCAAGTATGGACTTTCAGATTCTAGTCCATGGAATTTAGAAAGTAGTTGTATCATTCCAGGTTTAACATCCATGATTCTTTCATTCAATGGAAATATCATACAGGAAGGTGTACTCACCCCCGCCGATTGTAAATAATCTCGTAGAGTACGTGGCGGGGGTGCATTATACACCTCGTTTTCATCTTGAACTTCCTTGACTGGATGTTGAGGTTGATTTGCAGCCATAACTTCAATTAATTCATAGGATCTTAAGTGGTGTCTAATCCTATAATGGATAGGCAACCCTTCAACTAATTCTCTTTCACTCAAAAGATGTAGAATGTTATCACGGACCCACTTGGGCATGAAACACCCTTACCCTCAAGTAACTAAATAATTAAACCTAAAAAGAAAACTAGAAAAACTAAAATAAATAAGAGATATAGAAAAGATAAGAGAGAGGGTTAGAACAAAATTACTGAATAAGAGTTGTTATGTTAAGATCCTACAAAATAGAAAACAATGTTAGTTTCTAAAAATAATTTTAGAAAAAATCCTAACCTAAAAATATAGCAGAAAAATAAATCCTAATCTTAACCTAATTCTAATACCAATTAATTTCAGAAAAACATAGCCATAGTCCCCAACAATGGCCCCAAAAACTTGTTCCTAATCCTAAGTGTAGGGTTGTAATGTAGTAAAAACTCGGTGAGACCGAGGTCAAATCCACATGGACTAAACTTGTACGTATTTTAAAAATAACTGGAACTAGAACTAGAAGAAGATCTAAACCTAAATCTAGAATAAAGGATAGTAATTGTGAATGATGTTGACTAAAACTATCAATTGAAAGGTGGGAACTAGGGTGCCAAGGATCCACTTGTAGCTATCAAGATGTTACCTTACTTGATTCAAGAAACACAGTTGGAATTGGAGTCCTATCCTATCCAATTGAAAGATAAAGCAATTAATTCAAATCTTTTAACTTTTCATTGATCTAGTCCTCAATGAAAAAGTACTGTGAGGATTGGAAGGGATTTCATCATCCTACCATGCCCAAGAGGCGATGGTGAACAACAGGATTTACCAATCTCACAATCTCAAAATAGGAAAACAAGATATCCAAAGCTATCGTAGCATCTATTGTAATTTGAGTCACAATAAATTATAAAAAATTGAAAATATTCCTTAAATTCAAACTAGAAATCAATAATGTTCAAGAAAAGCAAGAATCAAAGAAAGAAAATCATCCTAACACGCTACAAGATTCACCTCTCAGCCCTAACTAAAAGGTTTAGCCAACCATAGACATGATTGGATCTAAAACCCTAAAAGAAAGCATTAAAAATAGAAAATGAGGGAAGAAAAACTCTTGGGAGGCTTCTCCACCCTTTGGTTCTACTCCTTGTAACCTAATTCCTCCCTAGAAGACCTATATTTATAGCCTTGTCCTTCTAATTTTGAAAAATTGCCTCAAATTTACTCACTCCACGTAACGCCTTCGATATCATCGAATAACCTTCGATGTCATCGAACGTAACATGAATTTAGAAGTCATGCATTTTCACACTGCGTAATGCCTTTCGTACTACATAACTCCTTATATCATCGAAAATACCTTCGATGTCATCGAACTAACTTCGAGTAATTGAGAATGTGTCCAGAGTGTTCCAGCGAGTTGCTCCAGAAATCTCCAAAAATCACGATGTCATTGGACTGTCTTCGATGTCATCGAGCAATTGAATATGACTTCGATGTCATCGAGAAAAGAATCTAATTTGTCTAACGACCAGACTCAATTTTCATGTAATTCTTCGATATCATCTACCCTTGTTCAATGTCATCGAACACTGGCTTCGATGTCATCGAATGGTGGTCGATGACATGGACAGTGAAGTTCAAATTCTGTGAATTTTTGTACTTTGCACTTCTGACTTCCATCCTTCTCCACTTGGTTTCCTTGAATCTTGGGGTCTTGAAATCTTCAATCTTAATCTCCTAAGATCCATCCCTTGCCTTGGTGACTCTTGAGCATCAAAGCCATGCTTTTAACATTCTTTTCAATCCAAGCTCTCAAATTCACCTTGCAATACAAATATGTATAAAATATACCCATTAAGCATTATTATGTTCATAAAACCGAGATATAAACAGGGAGAAATATGTAATATTTGGCACTCAACACACCATACCTTGCACGATTTTGGATTAATCATAACTTGAGTGGGGTCCATTGGTATGCCCGATCATGTCATCCAACCTTTTCTGTAATCCAGATTGTTGATCAATAAGGCCCACCTTATAGAATTCTTACATTCTCCCACTTGGGCCGCGTTGATCAATGTCAATGATTAGTTTTGAAAATATTTAAAAAAAAAACATGTTTTAATATTAAAGGAAACATTTGAATGGTCAACCAATGCAATTGTTGAATAGTAAATGCAACACTTTTACAATATAGTCCATCGAGACCACTAATATCGAATCGTGGAACCCATCACAAATACTACTGGTCTTAACAACATAGATCAGTAACTAAGAACTATGGTATAAGGAATACACATATAGTGTGATGATATGTGCCTATCCTTATGAGGTATAGGAGCTTTCATATGTTTTCAATGAAACATGACTATAATTTCACTTTCTCAAAATAAATTATGCATGTATAAGAGAAGAAAAAATTAACTTTATGTTAGAATCATCAAAGCCTTGCAAACAAGATCTCTTCAATATCTATGAAAATAAAACATGCTCAAACTCCAACTAACTGAATACCTATGTGGGGTCAATGACTCCTATGGATGTTATATACTCCTGAAATAGAATGATAGAAGTTCTTTAGTAAGTGAATCCACAATAATTTGCTTAGTGCTGATGAACTCTATAGGAACTAGACGTTTCTAAACTCTTTCCTTCACAACAAGATACTTGATGTCGATGTGTTTCGACATTGATGAATGCTTATTGTTACTAGAGAAGGAAACCGCAACTGAGTTATCACAAAGGATTCTCAATGGTTTTAAGATATGCTCCAATACCCACAAACCTGAGAAGAAACGTTACAACCACAATGCCTAATTGCATGCTTCATGACAAGCAATGAACTCAACTTTCATGATAGATGAGGCTGTCGTCGACTGTTTCATGCTTTTCTTAAACAACCCCACTAGCCATCATGAAGATGTGGGCTGAGGTGGACTTCTTTATATCAACGCAACCAGCATAATCGTCGTCTAAGTATCTAACCAATTCTAAATTATCAAACCTTTTATATGTGAGTCTAAAGCTCTTTATTCTTTCCAGGTAGCACACCTTCTTTGCAGCTATCCAATGCTGCATTCCTGGATTAGATAGATACCTCCTTATCCTTCCAACTGTAAAGGCTATATCTAGTTGCATGTAGACCTGAGCATACATGATGCTCCCTACTACTGACATGTATGAAAATTTCTTAGTCTGGTTACTGATCCGCAAGCGAATGGTGCCAGATCACTATTCCAAATATTTATTTTGTAAAGGAAAGAGTGATTTCCACTCCCTCTCTCTGGACTCAAGCGAATGGTCGTGGGACATCGACTGGACCTGATTTCCGAGGTGGTTGTCAAGCCCAGTGAGGCGGTCCTAGTTCCTTAACTTCGTGTTAATCGGACTTCCGATGTGCAGTCTAGACCTAATACGAAGTTTCGAGATGCTCCCGTGAGCAGCCGGGTAATGATATTGATCCTAAGTTTTAGGGTAACCTAGCGTCAATGATTCTACAAGTTTTGAGTCTTGCAAATCGTATTTAAAGCGATTGGTGCTAATTTCACAGGCACTCTAGTTTAACACTAGCTAAATCTCACTTAATTTCTAAAGGGTTTAGTCCTGTAAGATTTCTGTCTGAGGTGGTACCTGGGCCTTTGTAGTTTGTATATAAAGTGATCCAAGTTATACTACTTAGCTAGTTTAGGATAGTGTCTAGGATGAAAGTACTTTGAAAATTTTAAAGAAAAAGGTGGTGAAGGGGGGAATTTGTGAAGAAAATGGTTAAGGAGCGATTTTTAGACTGTGGGATTTAGTTCTGACAAGTTAATAAGGTCTTAGGATCGACCCATTGCCTAAGGACGTCTAATCCCAGGTTGGCAAAAATCCAGGATGTTACACCCCAGCAAGGTGGAAGAAGCTAATCTGATTCATAATGGCCAAGATGAAGTGAAATCAGAACCGGAAATGATCAAATATGCAGAGGATCTTAGTCCTTTAGCCATTAGTCAATTTTCAGGTACAAAGGTAGTATCAGGAAGTAATCTGATTCACGAAACTTTGACGATCAAAATATCACAGTTAAAGGGCAATAGGATTAAAATGGCTTAGGGAATGAGAAGAATAAAGTTGGTAACAATGGAGGTGGCATTTGGGGATAGGGTGGAAGGCTGTCCTATTTCGAGTTTGAAGAAGAAAGGGGCAGACCAATAGTTCCAAATCACGTTCAAATTATTGGTAGAACATCGATAACAATGGAAGAGAGTAAAAGGAGCGAAAAGAATTCAATAGATAAATTTGTAAAGGGTAGCCAGGGCTAATAATTGATGTGCTAATGAAGATAATATATGATTTGGAATGTAAGGGGGGATGAGGTGTACAAAGAAAAGAGAACAATTTAAAGATATGTGTAAGAGATAAAATTCAGATGGTAGTTGTTCACAACCCCAAGTGTAGGGTTGTGATGTAGTAATCTCAGTGAGACCAAGGTTGAATCCACAGGGACTAAACTTGTACGTATTTTGAAAATAACTAAAAGTAGAACTAGAATAAAATCTAAAATAGAGATCTAGAATAAAGAAGAGTAATTGTGAATGGAATTGATTAAAACTTATGAATTTAAAGGTGGGACTAGGGTGTCAAGGATCCACTTGTAGATATTAGGATGTTACCTTGCTTGATTCAGAAACCATAATTGGAATTAGAGTCCTATCCTATCCAATTGAAAGATAAAACACTTAAATCAAATCTGAACTTTCATTGACCTAATTCTCAATGGATAAGGATTGTGAGGATTGGAAGGGATTCCATCACCCTACCATGCCCAGGAGACGATGGTGAACAACAGGATTTACTAATTTCACAATTACAAAACAGGAAAAGAAGATATCTAAAGCTATCGCAGCATCTATTGTAATTTGAGTCACGATAAATTATAGAAAACTAAAAATATTCCTTTAGTATCAAACTAGAATCAAAGAAGTTCAACAAGAACAAGAATCAAAGTGAGAAAACCATCCCAACATGCTACAAGCTTCACCTCTTAGCCCTATTTAAGAGGATTAGCCAACCATAGACATGATTGGATCTAATTAAAACCATAAAGGAAAGCATTAAAAATAAACTAGGAAAGAAGAAAAAATCTTGGGAGGCTCCTCCACCATTTGACTCTGCTCCTTAAAACTCTAGATATCCCTAGATGTCCTTAGGAAACCTATATTTATAGCCTTGTCTGCATAGATTCACAAAACCACCTCAAATTTACGCGCTCCACATAAATTCTGCGTAATTCTTTGATGTCATCCAACAACCTTTGATGTATCCAATTTGTCCAGTAACTAAACTTGATTTTCCTGTAATTCTTCGATGTCATCTAACAGTGTTCGATGTTATCGAAGACTGGCTTCGATGTCATCGAACAACCTTCGAAGTCATTTAAGCTAAGATTCTGTGAATTTCTGTACTAATTTCTACACTTCCTTCTCCACTTAGTTTTCTTGAATCTTGGGGTCTTGAAATCTTCAATCTTAGTCTCCAAATATCTATTCTTTGCCTTGGTGATTCTTGAGCATCAAATCCATGCTTTTAATATTCTTTTCAATCTAAGCTCTTAGATTCACCTTACAACACAAATATGTATAAAATATACCATTAAGCATTATCATGTTCATAAAACTAAGATATAAATGGGGGAAAATATGCAATATTTGACACTCAACAGTAGTAAGTCAGGAAACTAAGTTGAAAGAGATAGATTAAGGGCTGATTAACTCTATATGGTGGGACTAGTGAAAAAGAGTGGATAGCAGCGGATGTGGTTGGAACAGCGAGAAGTATTTTACTAATATGGAATGCAGTGTTATGGAGTAAATAGGACAGTTGGATAGATAACTTCTTAGTGTTAGTGCTATTAAAAGATCGGAATCTGGATTTTTATGGTGCTTCACATCAGTTTACGAGCTATACAAACTGAAACAATGAGTTAACTTATGAGTAGAGTTAGATTCATGTTGAAGTAGATGGGATGTGCCGTGGTGCATGGGAGGAGACTTGAATGTAGTTAGGCTTCTCCATGAAAAATCAAGTGGAGGTCGAATTTCAAGAAATATGAAAGAATTTTCTGAAAGAATTTCGAAGAATGAGATGTTAGACTTTTCTATGGGAGGCACTAAATTTAGTTAGTCAAATGGGCAAGCGTTGCCAATCAAGTCCATACTAGATAGGTCCTTATCTCTCCAAAATGGGCAGAGAAATATCTTTTGATCTATCAAAAAGGCCTGCCTAGACCTTTATCGAACCATTGCCTCTTTTTTTTGGAGGTGGATGAGGAAGATTGGGAGTTGAGGCCATTTCTGTTTAAAATAGTATTGAGACTCAAATATTACATATTTTCCCCCATTTATACCTTGATTTATTGAACATGATAATACTTAATCACTATATTCATGCATGTTTCTCTTTCAAGGTGAATTTGAGAGCTTAATTTGAAAATATGTTGAAAGCGATGATTTAATGCTTTAAAGATCACAAAGGTTTGGAGATTTGAAAGTTATTAATGAAGAATTCATATGCCAAAGATCTAAGAAACCTAAGTGTAAAGGATGGAGAAAAGACCGGTAGAAACACGAGTCAAATAGAATAAAAAATAGACAGTTTGGTCTAACCTAAGTCAACTTCGGTCTAATCGAAAGTGCACAAAATAGTCCGACAAGAATCGTGATTTTCATATTGTAATTCGGTTAGACCTAAGCCAACTTCAGTCCGACTGAAATCGCACAAAATAGTCCAGCAAGAAATCAGGATTTCCAGGCTTAATTCAGTCCGTCCAAGCCAAATTCGGTCCGATCGAAGCCAACTTTGGCTAGAGATTTCGGCTCGACTCGGTCTGACCTAAATACTCTACACATAAATTTCAAATGCGACTTCATTCCGGCCGAAGGTAACTTTGGTCCGAACAAAGTGTAACAAAAGTGTGTCAATACAAGATCGGTTTGTGAAATTTCCAAGACGGTGCGAAAGTTGGAGTTCCAAAACTATAAATAGGAGTCTATAGGATGTTCTAAAGCATCTTCTAAGGCTTGGAAAGGGAAAGAAGGCTAAGGTGGAGCATCGCCAACGTTCTTCCACTTCAATTTTTTCACGGGTTCTAGTTGATCTTTTTATTTATTTTTTTCTTCTAAGATGTTAATCTTATTAGGCTAATCTCTTAGCTAAGGCTAAGGGATATGAAGCTTATAGTTTATTTTGATGTTTATCTTACTTTGATTCAAGTTTATGTTGAACTCCATTGATTTCTAATTTGATTAAAGGATTATTTTCAGTTTTCTATGGTTTATTGTGACTCTAATTACAGTAGACGCTGTGAGAGCTTTGAATATCTTCTTTCTTATTTTAAATTGTATGATATGTATAAGTCGTTGTTCATCATCGTCTCCTGAGCATGGTGGATGATTGAATTCCATACCATCATTGCAATTAGACGAATATTTGGAAACTAAACTAATGAAAGTTTAGATTTTATTTTAACCACTCTATCAACTGATTGGATAGGATAGGACTTCGATTCCAATCGAGTTATCCTTAAATCAAGCAGATTAATATTGAGATTGCTATAGGTGGATTCCTAGATCCTTAGTCTTTTATTTTTATTAATTAAAACTCTTTTCTTAATTCGTTGGATTAAAACCAAGACCAATCAAGTTAGATTTAGATTAGTTCTAAATTACGTTCCCCATTCCTTATGGATTTGACCTTGTTTTCACCAAGTTATTACTACATCGCAATCTTGCACTTGGGGTTGTGAACAACTAGCATGGTTAGAAATCGAAGGCTTTATGGAAAAGATTGTGGAATGGCGTTCATCCTTCTCAATTCAAGAGGGAGCAAGTTATTCTTTATTTCATAAATTAAAGTTTCTTAAACAAAAAATTGAGGAGTGGAAAAAGGAGCATTTGAATGCCTAGGAGGAGGAAAAGTCCAATTTCCTTCTTGAGATTCAAAGGTTAGACATCAAGGAAGAGGAAAAGGATCTTTTAGAAGAGGAAAAAAGGATGGAGGGAGATGTATAGTGCAAAATATAATGCCAGGCTGCAAGAGGAAGAGATAAAATGATGACAAAGGTCAAGAACAATGTGGTTGAAAGCAAGGGATAAAAACACACAGTTCTTTCATGTGATGGGTAGCATTAGAGAGAGAAAAAATAAGATATAATTGTTATTAGTAGATGGAGAAAGGATTGAAGAGAAATCAATGATCTATGATCCATAGTGCAATTTTATAGAGGTCTTCTGTCTAAAGAGAAGAGAAAGAGGTTGGCTCTTGATAATTTGCAGTTTCATTCAATATTGTCAGATGAGGCAGATTCTTTGGAACAAGCTTTCTCTAAAGATGAAATCAAGAAAGTAGTGGCAAAATTAGGGAATGATAAAGCTCTGGGCTAGATGATTTTTCCATAGCCTTTTTTTAAAAAAAGAAATTTTGGGAGTGTGTAAAGGTTGATGTATTATGCTTTTTCCAAGAATTTTATGATAAAGGCTTCATAGCAACATAATTAGGGCTACATTTATATTAATGATCCCTAAAAAGGAAGGAGTTAAATGTTTGGAAGATTTTCATCCTAATGTCCTATTACTCTTTTTGAAAAGGAATAGGACAATTTTGAATAATCAAAATAAATGCAAAATATATAAAGAATATAAAATCTCAATCGCCTGATTATTGAAACCTTGATTCTAAATGATTCATAGGACAATCTTTACCTAAAATATTAGGCAGGACAGTCTTATTTCACTAATGTCTTTAAAATCAATCTTTCAAACTAGCAAGAGAAGATAAAATAAATATAGCATTCACCACAAGAATGAAAATAAATAACATCCACCACTAAAAGAATAAAGCATTCACCACAAGGAACAAGGAGTTATAGTGGTTCGGTGCTTAAAACAACCACACCTACTCCGCTCTTAAAATTACCACCCTCGTAATTTTGGCTTTCACTATAACAAGGTTTTCACAGGTTCACCTTAATAACCTAATACAGTTCCTTGTAATTTTCACAGGTTATCACCATACAAACCCCTTTGGTGAGTTTAACTAGCTATCACAAATAAAAACCCTTTGTGATTTTCACGAGCAATCACAAATCAACCCATTGAGATTTTTATAATCTATCTTAGAAAAACCTAAGTGAAATAAAGCATTAAAATACTTATCTTCAAATGTATATTCGAAGACGTAATAGAAGCTTAGTAGAAGAACTTCTTTCTTGAATGCAGAGGAGGCAATATTCACTTAAAAGAAAGAGTATAAAGTTCTATGGATTTTTAGAAATAAAAAACTCAAATGCTACTTGATTCAATTTTCTTTAAATTTTAAAAAGAGTATAGAATACTCTTTAGAATAAGATTAAAATGATTTAAGAAAAGGAAATTGAATAAGCTAAAAATAAATTATAAATACAATGTTATTAGCTTGCTGAGGATTTGAGCTTCTCTCTCACTTGCAGATGGTTTGGAGTGATTTTTCGTTATACTTTAAAATGAGAGAAGGCCTCTATTTATAGCCAAAGATATTGAAAATTCGGCTAGCCTAAGACTGGCTTTGTGTCACGCCCCAGACTCGGTAACCAGAATCACAAGGAACCCGATGGCTGGTTCTGGCCGTAATAGCCTCCATAGTACCCCATTCTCGGCTCCTGAGGCAGGTTCCGATCCTGGGATCCTACAAGAAGAATTTTTCATAACAATATAATCATTACCAATACGAGCATACCCAAGATCACAGCAAGAACATCTGAGGATAACAAAGGCACACATCACAAAATCCACTTTAAATTTGAACTTTTACAATCATTCATAAGGTTCAAAAAGACATACATGAGACAAAAAGGAAAGGAGAGAAATGATCGGCAACACTGGAGTCCTCAAATGCTCAGCTCTACTCCACGCTCTGCTGCTATGATGCCTGCCTAGAATCTCCTACACGCATCAATCGTGCATAAGCTTATAGAAGCTCAGAGGGTGGTGTAGGTGTGTGACAATGGTGCACAAAAGAATAGTAGGAGGTGCAAGATGGGAAACATGCTCAATGAGGATATAACCAGCCTTACCAAGGCTTATCATGAATACGATGCGATGAGTACTGGACGCCATACCAAGGCAGTACATGAAAAGGCTTACACAGCCAATGCTAATGCAATGCAAGTAATGCTAGTGCTCATATCTAAACCATAAGTCAATTATATTTTCAATCATAAGGAAATCATCGGGGTCCATTACACTGCTGAATGACTGCCGCTCTACAAACCCCGCATAGTCAAACGAGCTTAAGAGACCTCACTACCCGCCTGTGGATAGTCAATCACCAACAAGGCCTGACGGTAGCGGACCCATTCACGAGCTGGTCAGACTCAGCCTAGCAATGCCCCCTACACCAGGTAGATAAGGCCACACCCCTATCTAACCAACTACATGACAGTGGGAGTCATGGCCTAACGGTATAAGGCCCTCATGCGCTCATATATTCCACCCGGTCACGGTGTTGGAGTAGATCCTTGGTACCATGGAAGTTTTGGAAATTTCACCCATGGGCATCCTATGCACCTGGTATGCTCAATTAATATTTTTGGTGTCCATATATATGACCATCCACAAATATTCCTGTGGAGGCAAGGCCCTGATGAAGCAAGGGCGGATACTCACATGCTATACAAATGCCAGATACATGAATCACACAATCACTCATGCATTAATCTCAAGCATCCATCATGCTCCATAGGGGAAAACTCCACCCCTCGGGGAGATACCAACATAACCTATATAATGACACAACCATAGCCAATCATACCTCAACCAAGCATGCATATGATGCGTATGGGAGTGGGCCATGAAGATGAATAGGGATGCCAATGAGGTGAAGATGAACTCTCTACCTAACCATGAAAGGTCTAGGTACTTAACCAATTTCCTCATAAGGAATACAACCTCTAGTGGGGGCCCATTTACCTGGGGTAGCCCACGAAACTAAGGAGAACAATGATATGAGCCTAAATAGATGAGACGGGCCTAGTAAGGGTCTATGGTGGGCCTTTAACCACCCATAGAAGCCCATGGGCCTACCTTAGGGCCACCAATGTGGACATCCAACCACAATTGGTCCCCAAGAGGTAGCCCATCTCTAATTGATCACGGATCAAGACCCAAGGCCCACACAACATTAGAAATAAGAAATGGGCAGCCATAAACATACCACATACACTCATGCTGGGCTTCAGAAAGGCAGCCCAAGGCCTATCCAAAACATGGGTCCAAGGAAAACATACATAGCCCAACCCATACATACCATATGGGCCCTTAGGGGATGGGTTAGGGCCCAACATAAAGGCCACTAATCCCATATATTGTGGTGGCCTAATGGGCAGCCCATTGCTCAAATCACATAGGCAAATGTCATGCTCTTAGTCAAGTAAGGTCGGGCCTACAACCCGGCCCAAGTATAAAATTGATTTGGTGGGCAACCAAAGGCCCATCTACTTGTATAACCTGGCCCACTAGCCCAACACAATAGTATGGTAAAAGAAAATGGCCCAAGAGTATTCTAAAATATAAGGGAGCAATAAATTCCCAATTTCCTTAATATGGTGGGCCCCATAATCATGGCCCTAATGGGCTCTAGAATATCAGGGATGGGTCCCCAACTAATCATACACAAAGCCCAATGGGCTAGGGCCCAAAAGTTCTGAAATAACAAGGGGGACAATAATGTACAGGAAATTTCTGCAATGCACGTTTCTGTCCTAAATTTGGGCACTCCATTAGAGTAGGTCTAGGGCCTCTAAAACTCTAGGAATTGAGGGCCAAGGTCCCTCATCATGCATACAATAAGAGGAAACCTAAAAAGGTGGCCCACCATTAGAGAAAATATTTTTGAATTATGGTTTTTATCAAGGCATATTGCTGGACTGGACAGCAGAAAAATTTGGCAGTCCAACCATCTTGGCCCATTCTTTTGGATGCACTACAAGAAAAATAGGCATTACCGGCTGCCAGAACCGCCCCTAAAAGTCTAAAAAACCGTCGGTATAAGAATTAGCGGTGGTCGGGCGGCTGCCATAAAAGGGGGGTGTCGCTGTATTATTTACCAGCATTCATCCATTTTTACCAAAGTTTTTGACGACTGCCACTAAAAGTTAATCTTTATCGGCACTTATAGTCATTTACCGGCGACTCTGCTAACTGCCGCTAAAACTATAAAGCGCTAGTCAAAACTATAAAAGAGCCAGTAGAAACTGTATGAAGCACCACAAGTACTAAACGCTGGTAAAACTTATAAAATGCCGGTAAAATTATGAGGAACACAGGTAAATTTTGCAACAAATGCTGGTAAAATGCTGTTAATGAGATATTAAAAACGCCGGTAAAATCTATTTAAAACGCCGCTAAATCATTTACAATGTAAAATAAAAAATAATAGAAACAATTAAAAATTTTGCTAGGCTGAATCTTCTAAATCAAAAGACCTTTACAAAATTGAATTAGCTTTCAAACACAACCTGTAAATCATTTACAGGGGGCCTGAGAATGAAAGGTTACATAATGGACAGAAAATTTACAGATTAAGACACAAGGAAAAGCAAAAGGAAAGAAAAAAAAAAATCAACGGAATTCAGCGACGCCCGAGGCGAGACTTCTCAAATGCACCCCAAGAACCAAAACTCATACCATATGGAGGACCTTTATCAGCACCACCCTGCCATGCATAGAGGTCAGGTAATAAAACAGTATATACACTCATACTCTGAGTTACACTATCTAAAATTAAATGTTTAGTCATAAATATTTCCTGCAAAAACAACCATACCGAATGAAGTCCATATCCACCTCCATATGAAGCACCAAAGCCCCCCTCTGTTACCAAAGCTCCACCCCAAATGCTCCACCTTCAGCTACCAATGCAAAGACAAAAGTTTACAAAATAAAATAACCAAAAAACAAATTTGATATAAAATAAAAGGAACCAATAAATACCTATAACTAGCAGATGGAAGAGAATAGCTATGGATTTTTTTATATATAAATATGTTGATAGATTTTTCTTCCCTTTTTCTTCAAGGATAAAATTGCATCATAAGCATCATAGCATGCAACTCAATATGAGTCTTTTTTACAGAAGCATTAACTAGCATTAACTCAATATGGATGGACCTAAATTCAGCACTAGGAAAGCCATATAGTGACTTGTACCTGATGAGCAACTTTGATCATGCATCCATGTAAGCATTGTGGACCCTTGAGCCTACACTCTATATAGTTACTTCCACTTTGAATAAGCATCTTACAACCAAAGATAAATACATAATACAAGTCAAACATTATGGAAACCCTTCGTTATATTGAAGCAATGAAGATTGGTAAGAAATATAAAAAATAATAATAATAAGCCAAGGGTGTGGGGCCCTTGCTTTTGGTGATCCTTACATAGAGTGGACTTGCCTGATTTTTGGACCGTGACATCACGAAATTCCAGTTGAAGCCTTTGGTAGGAGTCGGCATCTAATTTTAGTAGAAGCGGATTTTGTGGTGTGCCAGATACCACCTCAGTGATGTCTTGGCATCACCAAGTTATGGAGTCACCAAGATCTGGAATTGGTATGAAACGATGGACCCACCTGTGAAGTTGCGAGGAGCTAATATTTCATGGACCACACCACAGGAATTTTATATCAAGATCCAACAAATGAAGTAAATACAAATCTTGTGGACCAAAATAATAATAATAATCTTATGTGGACCACGTTAGGGAGAAAATGGTGATTGAATACCCACCATTGAGAACGCCTTCGGAAGTAATGTGTATTTTCCAACCTGCTAGTAATGTCACAAAGACCTGGAGGAAGGGACGGCACAAATATCAGCTTGATCCAAAACTTTCATGGCCCGTGAGAAGTTTTTAATGGTTAATCACCACTATTTCATGTGGTTTAGTCCACCTAAGATTTGGGTCTACTTCATTTTTGGGGTCATGCCATAAAACGAGTTGTCAAAATGGATTAACAGTGTGAATGTAAAGAAAATAAATTATAGTGGGTCCACAGTTAGAGAATTAGCAAATGTATCAAATTAATATATTTTAGACATTTGTTAATAAACAGATTGTTTCAAATTTAATACTTAATGTTTAGACTTTAGCCTCTCTTTTGGGTAGTTACCAAATAGGGTTTCATACTTTAAATTCAAATTTCAAACTTTAGATTTAACAAAAAAGCCGTAAGCATTATTTTCATATTAAAAAAAGAAAGAAAATATGAAAAAGATATTTTAGATTCCACCGCTATGCATGTGGTGTATAGAAGATACAAAACATCTATCTATTTGGCACATAGCATTGTTGGGTCTCAGCCCAAGAAATTGCACCACCCTCTTGATCTACAAACAAATGGTCACAGGAAAAAACTAAGAAAAATGATAGGCAACTGGGTAAAGTGCAATCCCCAGATACTTACAGTTGTCCAATTGAGACAACTTTTGGTCCATGGCCCATATATAGTACAGACCAGAAGATGGATGGTCATGATTGCATTTTGCTCCATCTGATGCATTGACGCATGGGTAACAAAAATAAAAATTAAAAATAAAAAAAAAAATCAATTTCAAATTGATTGCCTTCTTGTCATCTAAGTCATATTCCAATTAATTGGCGTTGGCTACGTACGTATACTGTTCAGAGCATTGATACTCCACAACTCCAATTTCTTGTAGTCCTTTTAGAAGTGACTTCAAATCAGAGCATCCATCAATCCACAAATTAGAGCATTGATACTCCCTCTACTCTCCTCTCCTTTAGAACGTAAGTACTCCAACAAAAAAAACCCTTTGTGTATAACCAGCCATTTCCTTTCTCGTGTGCTTTTCAATGCAATCTGAGAATGTAGAGGTTTGTCAGATTCTCCAACAATGCATGAGTACAGATTTCCATAACAAAATTTCAAAGATTGTTCACTAACCTAGGGTAGGGACTTACATAAAGCTGACCCCAAATAGTTGGGACAAGGCTATGACGATGATGATGAAGTTTTTGCATCTATTGTAACGCCCCGGATTTTTGCCAACCTGGGATTAGACGTCCTTAGGCAATGGGTCGATCCTAATACTTCATTAACTTGTCAGAACTGAATCCCAAAGTCTAAAGCCGCCTTTGAACTCATTTCCTTCACAAATCTCACCCTTCATCACCTTGATCTTCCAATTTTTCTAAGAACTTTCACCCTAGACACTATCTTAAACTAGCTAAGTAGTATAACTTGGATCACTTTATATACAAACTACAAAGGCCTGAGTACCACCTCGACCAGAAATCACTTAGGACTAAATCCTTTAGAAATGAGACAAAGTAACTAGCTGTGAAACCAGATTAGCTACGAAATCCGTTTGAATCGCTTTAAATACGATCTGCAAGATCCAAAACTTGTAGAATCATTGACGCTAGGTTACCCTAAAATCTAAGATCAATCTCATTACCCGGCTGCTCTCGGGAGCACATCGAAACTCCGTATCAGATCTGGACCACACGTTGGAAGTCCGAATAACTCGAAGTTAAGGAATTAGGACCGCCTCGTTGGGCTTGACAACCATCTCAAAAATTAAATCCAGCCTGTGTCCCACGGCTGTTCGCTTGAGTCTGGAGAGAGGGAGTGTGAAAACCACCATTTCCTTTACAAAATAAATATCTTGAATAGTGATCTGGCATCATTTGTTTGCAGATCAGTATTAACCAACCAGACTGTCAGAATCTGACCAAATTACACCCTCGGATCAGGAAAAATTTCATACACATTTACATGTACTCGGAATCTCCGATCGAGATCCGCTGACCGTTGAACTGAAACTGGTCCGCCACGCGTGATCTGGAATCCCGACCGAAATGAAAACTTAATAGAACGTAGATCCAGCGTTAGTGAGCTTAAGTCCAACATTTGGCTCAAGGAGGCCCGCCAGAAGTCCTCCGTTGAGCTGAAACAGGTCCACTTTGGTTATAACATAAGTATACTTTGACCTGGAGTCTGTTTTGGGGAATTCTTAGGCTATATAAGGACCTTAAACCCTCTCTCATGGCAGTCATACGAATTTGAGATTGAGAGAGAGAAAAGAGAGAGAAAGTGTGGGAGATGTGGGAGCTTCTCCCTGCCGTACTTCCCTGCCGCTCCACGGGCTGCACCGCCTCTTTCCAGACGCTTTCCCTGCGATACCGACTCCGTTTTAAGGTAATAAACCCTAACCCTAGACCTGTTTTGAGGTGTATAGGCTACAGGTTATGAAATAGCTAACCGGTTTCGTTCTCTAGGTTGCCAAACTCCCGTATACGGAAGCTTAGCGAACCTATAAACTTCGTTACGATTCTACGACAAAAGGTGTGGACTTTAGGTGTATAGGTTATGGTTTTCAACGCTTTCAATGTCAGATAATGATAGATTTATGATCTGCATGCAATTGCACATGTACAAAGTGCTTTCCGTTTTCAGTTTCGATTAGAATTGTAGAATTTGGAATTTCACATACTCTAGGTATTCGTATAAAATACCGTATACGTATTTTTTATGGAAATGTGTTTGACATGTTTATTTGTCGTATGGATATATGACGTATGGATAAAATACTTATTTGGCGAAAGGATTCGCCGAAATACATGTTTACTAATAAACACTATGTATGTAGAAATACGGTATTGTAAGAAGTACCGTATACATGTATATTTTAGCGATGTGTTTGTCATGATTAATTGTCGTATAAATATATTATTTGCATATAAAATATTTGCTTGGCGAAGGGAATCGCCGTAATACATGCCAATACATGTTTTGCTAACATACACCATGTATGTTGTAATAGTGTATTCTAAGTGTTTGTGAAAATGATTGAATGAGTATCGAATTCTCATTCGTACTCGCCATGACTAATTGTCATAGATTCATGATTGTTGTATCGATACCCCTTTGACGAAAGGATTTGCCCTAAATCACGCCACGGCCAATAGACACCATATATGCTAAAATGTGTGGCCCAAGTGTTTGTGGAAATGACTGAATGAATATGGAACTTGGATTCCTGCTTGCCATGACTATCCATAGTGGGTGTACGCGTGTTATGATTGGGGCAACTCCCTAGTGAAAGGATTTGGCCTAATGCCTATGCGATCGACATATGTCATGTATGTTGATGCATGTTTGTTTAAGTGTTTCTTGAAATGTCTGAGTGAGTAGTAGTTAGCAAATTGTAATGTATAAGGGTGTTGAGATATGATTCTCAACCTCTTCTAACTATGTGTATGATCTCCTTGGATAGTTGTGTGATTAAGAATTGAACATGTACAAATTCATGCTCGTATTGTGCTTCATAACATGCTCAACTGCTTTATGATTTTAACTATGTAATGCATATGCTTAAATTTATATTTACATTGTATGATCCGTCATGGGTGATGGGGGAGTGGAGCAACGAATGCGTGCAACAGCTCTGGCAGCCCTAAACGGATACTATCAGACCTCGATTGTATGAGTTGAATCTTGATTCACTACTGCTTTATCTATCTGCACTTGATTGTGTTTGGGGCTATGATTATGATCTCCTTGGATAGTTGTGTGATTAGGAATTGAACATGTACAAATTCATGCTCGTATTGTGCTTCATAACATGCTCAACTACTTTATGATTTTAACTATGTAATGCATATATTTAAATTTATATTTACATTGTATGATCCGTCATGGGTGATGGGGGAGTAGAGCAACGAATGCGTGCAACAGCGCTGGCAGCCCTAAACGGATACTATCAGACCTCGATTGTATGAGTTGAATCTTGATTCACTACTGCTTTATCTATCTGCACTTGATTGTGTTTGGGGCTATGATTATAGTCCAGACAATCGGTACCAGAATTGAATTCGTGGTTGCGATTCATTTGCCACGTGAGATGTGCTTGACGAACCCGAGTCGTACTTCGGTTGGCGATAGTGGTTGGCCACGCGATGTGCTTATGCACTTCATGTCGTTCAACTTGTTGTGCGCTCGAGCTAGCCGAGCTCGTCAAGTAACCCGATCTGTCTTATTTATGTTCACCATGTTTGGTCGCTACTGCCTGAACCTAGGGTACCAAACTTACCAGTGAAATCTCTTTTAACCATGGTACCTCGATCCGCTAAGACTCATGAGCCGGGCATGGTGGTATGGGACACCGTGGTCGAGCTGTCGGCCTACGCTGGGGCCACGTGCCTCCCCATAGTGACCAGTGAGCAACCAGACTCATGAGCCGAATACGGTGGTATGGGACACTGTATTCGAGCTGTCGATACTTACGGTGAGAGCCGAGTATGGTGAGACCTGTGCTCGTGCTAACGGGCGACGAGTCCTCCGTAGTATCTTCGAGTATACTCCAAGGGTCTGTGATTGGCGACGAGTCTTTCACAGCAACTAGAGTATGAGTTGAACCGAGTACGGTGAGACCTGTACTCGAGCTGACGGCTAGTGATTGAGCCGAGTACGGTGAGACCTGTACTCGAGCTGACGGCCAGCAATTGAGTCGCATACGGTGAGATCTGTATCCGCGCTGACGGATGACGAGCCCTTTGCGATGCCTTCGCTATGCTTCTCGAACCATAATATCGTATGAGATTAACTAGGATTGACGACCCTAGAATGGATCATGTTTGGGAATGATACAAAGGAGGTACCTTAGTTTCCCAATACTGCTGTTTGAAATGGACTAATAATAACTCGGTAATCATGATCATCATCGCACCGCATGTGCTTAGTAGATGTGGCGCACTGAGGGAGTTAAGCATTCGCGAATGTGAGATGATGTCGCATGAGGGTGGTTTGGCAAGGGCATACAGCATCATGTTATTTCATTCTTGCACTTAATAAGAGTAGTTAGAATTGTTTGATTTGTACTGCTTTATCATTACTGCTTGACTGAATTGATAATATGTTAACCTATGCTTTATTGTTCCACTAAGTTGATCACTCACTCCCACGATACGGGATGGTGTTTCGAACACCTACCAGACATTGTCTGATTGCAGATGGCTACACTACTCCTGAAGCAGAGCCGGACTACTACTATGATGTCAAGGAGGAGTTCTCCTACATGTAACTCTCTGACAGGTCTCTGAAGACCTGGTACTGTATTGACGGGGCTATGGTACATGGGATAGAAGACATTACACTTACACATTGGTATAATTTGAACTGTACTTGTAATTTATAACCTGGTAATGTTATCACGCTCTGGAGACTCACCACAGATTTTATATATTTTATATATCTATCATGATCTTCCGCTTGCTAATTTTCTTGTCTATGGAGTATGATATTCTGTTTTGGCTTAATCTCACTCATGTTCAATGCACAAATACAGTCAACATTCAATCATCATTCATTTTATTGCATAAGTGATGTTCTGGAACTCGGGAGTTGAGTTTATGCTCGACCCCCGATTTTCAGGGCGTTACATCTATAATCTTCATTAATATGGAACCCATCAAATCTAAAATACATGCCATCTAGCATTAAATTCTAAAAATCCAAATAGTGAAAGAAAGCTAGGATCATTAGAGCCAATTCAATTCATAGTCTGATACAAATGTCCCTAGGATAAGCTGAACATACAAAGCTAAACATACAAATGTCATTAGAGCCAAGTGGCTGAGTTCTCAGATAATTCACATTTCTAATTCATTAAGTAAGAGAAAATATATCAAAACAAAGCGACGTCACTTGGTTTCAATCAAATGATTCAAAACAAGAGAAAATGGAGTTCATGTTAAGATGAAACTCTAAATTTTCATAATAGAGATTGAAATTCTAAGGATGCATATCTTCATCTAGGTCAGTTATAGCATTAGCTGCATCTTTAGCTTTGCATCTCTCCACCAAACACAAGAGGTGTATGCACCAGAAGCAAAAGGCAAGCAGTGTATGAGATGGAGATTTTGGCTTGGACCTTTTCATCATTCTAGGCACAAGTGTACCATAGCTATAAAACTTAAAATCCCATAATCCTATAATAGATGTGTTTGTCCAACCATGAAGTTTTCTAGTTATCATCTAGTGCATGAATAGATTTTCTTTTTATAATCATTTTAGTGTACGCAACTTGGCTTCTTGTGTACAAAACAGATTTTTTTTTCATTCAAATTAACTGCAGTTTACTGCACTGGTTGCATTCTTCAGTTTGCTGATTCAGTTTTTAACACGTCAAAATTGAGAGAAAGATAGGCCCGATAGTTGAACGCCTCTTTCTTGTGGAACCGAACGTAGTATAGTACAAGAATATTCTGGAACTGTCTTATAAAACCCATGTTAAGGAAGTATGTTTGACAGATGAAGCTACCAAGCAATAATTTCAAAAAGGAGCAGACCACGATTTACACCCACCTTTGTCACTAGCATACAGTCAATTTTTCCATTTGGAAAAATGGTGGGTGTGGACGATATCAACTCCCTTCTTAAAATATATCAAACTCCTTATTAAAATACATCATTTCTTAATCCATATTCATGCCCAGTCCTGTCCATGCATAGGCCTTGCATGATAGCAAACACAGGTTCAATCAAGAAATCCATGTCCAGGGCAGGTATTGCTTGTAGAGGTTTACTAATCAGACACACAAGTATAAGGCATGCCATCTACATACTCCCATTTGTGTCAATCAGACACAAGTGCAAGATCCAAGCTGTCCATCAATTGAGTACTAGCTTGCAAATGTCCTATCCCAACATTGATAGAAAGAACAAGATAAAACACATTATTAATAGCATGAACGAAAATCCTCATGTGAGAGTTAAACAATCATCACATACATATTCAAAAGTAAAATAGATTTTAATGAAAAGAAAGTAGAATGTAGCACCACTTGTTGACCTTGCTAGAGACGGATGAGAACAATGCCCAGTACACCTTCAACGGTGATCGGTTCGTCACCAACTGACTAAGTGAACTTTGGAATTGCCCCACAAAATTCATGATTTTTTTCAATAACACTAATGCAGGTCTTAGGCAAGATAAAAGCGTTTGACCAATAAATGTGAAATGAAGAGAGCATAGATTTGACTAGCTCCAGCCTTCTCACAAAAGATAGAAGGGCTGAAGCCAACCACCTAGCATTTGGTTTATTTTGCCAATCAAGGAGGCACACAAAAAGAAAGATGGTCAATGGACATTCCACCTTTAGAAAATGGAGTGAAGTAAATAGTTCCATCACAATAGCAAACAGAAAGTGTGAGAAAGGATCTCATTGTCTGATGCCCCAAGTGCTTTTAAAGAAACACAGGCCTTTTTGGTGTAGTGAGGATGAATTCGGCCCAGTACAGCTACCATACATGCATGTAGACCTAAAATAACAACATGGGATTGTTAGCAAATCCAAAATAATGAAGCATCAAGGGATGAAGTGCACTTGAAGTACAAAATCCCCAAATTGAAGTAAAATCCTGACAACCCAAGCAAGGATTTCAACATTTCATCAATCTTGAAACTTTCATCTATGATGAGCACTGCATGTTGAATGGTCCAGATTACAAGGCAATTCATAAACATGGCAAGTATGGTGTCTGATTCCTCAAGGCATGTTCCAACAGTAAATGAAATAAAAGATGGAAGTAAAGCAGAATGAAATTATAGAAGCACAAAGAGCAATACCTTGTATGAAAGTTTTGTGTGAATTGCATGTAACTAAGTTGTTCATCAATGACCTCAAGCCAACTATCAAGAAGAAACATCTCACCAAGTGACTAAAAAGCAGAACATGCATATAAACTAAACCAATTTTAGTAACTCCTATATATATATATAATTTTATATTATGAAACCAGTGGAATCACCCCACCTGTATTTTATTGCCAAAAGAAAAATAAATTTGAAATCAACAGATTTAGAACTTCTGAAGCATCAGCAGTTTCTGATGCAACCTACTATCGCATGATACATATTAGAGGAAGTGTCAAAATTCTTATAGGGAGGGGCAAGAATGAAGTGGATCCAATAACTTCTGCATAAGTACCACCTACAGATGCATTTAGAACTTCAACTTTATCTTTTGGATGGTTGAACTTGCATCTGAGACCAATCTTGCAACTTTGTGTCTTTAAGAAGTACTGGCCACATTGAGGGATGAGGAAACAAGTAAAAGACCTCATTCTTAATTTGCTCAAGTTCCAAATTTACAATTTTGGTGTACTGTCCAGTCATCAAGTGTTAGCAAGGAAATGCCTATGAATACACCTCATGCCCAGGAGAAACATTAACATCATTGTTCTTAAGGCATCAAAGATTTGTTGAAAACAAATAATTCACAAACAGATTAACCTTTCTCTGAACTGCTAGCATGCTTTGCAAGGTAGTTGCATCTTTATGCATGTATCTCATCTTACCTGCAACTCCAATTGCAATGCCCTCAAATACAGAGTGAAAACAGAGGGCAACAATCAGTAAAACGCTATCACCGAATGAACCAACGGTAGGAAGTGGTTTTATAAATTGAGTTTCCCTTCCATCATTGACCTGTAGAGACATGCATGCTAAAAGGAACGTTCAGAAGTAATAGGCTAAGCAGTGGATACTTGATTACACATCTACTATCAGAATTATGGTATCAATTGATTCAATTCACTAATGCCTTGAACAAAATAATCACTAATCATTTAAATTTGTAGCATGGTTATCAGAAGATTAAAACCTGTGCCATTCTATAATTACTCTCCGAAATCTATTATGCATGCCATAACAGAAACTAGTGAGCACTTCAAAATCAAAATCAAGAGATTTCTAGTAAAATGTAATAATAAAGGTGAGTCACACATCGATTGAGTTGTAATATCTGGGATTACCATTTTTATTTTTTTTTTGGTAAAGTTCCTGGTGGAATGCAAACTGTAAAGAGTAAACAATACATTTAGGAGATCTACATACTCTTAATAGAAGCTCTAGCATTTTATAGCCAGGTAAAACTAAAAGGGTGCTATTGGATGCACTATTGAGTCCAGAATAGTGGAAAAGAAAAATGGAGGGGTAACTCATATAGGTATGCAAAGGACATCACTTTCTCTTGTAGGTGAAGGAAACAACTTTATGTCCACGATCCACCCCATCCATTATGTATGGATAGACAGATTGGATATCATGCACACAACATGATGAGCTTCAAACCCACATTGTGAATACATGAGGTGGCATTCCAAGAGCCATAACTAAGCTTATTAGTTTAGAGAGGTTATCATTGTATGGATACAATATGCATGCAGCCATTTGAAAAGGAACAAGGAATTTGCATGATTCTAACAACAAATGAAATGCAATGTTAGCTGATGAATTTCATTTAATATACTGCTCAATATGGAAAGAAGATAATCAGTAAAAAGGTTAAATAAACAGAGCTTTCCTAAGGCCACATGCATCTAGACGTGGCAACACATGCAGACCTGGCACATGAATAAGTAGGGCCATAAACAACATGGCTTATGGTAGCACTTCTACAGTTCAATGCTGGAGAGCCCACTTCTCTCTTTGGTAGAAATGATTCCAGGGCATGCTTGGAAATAGGAGCCTCTTGCTCCTCAAACCTGTACATGAATAGAAATCATTAACAAATGCTTTATGAGATTGGGAAGTAAGATCGTTGAACACGTAGCTTCTAAGAATTTTGTATTTTTTGCATTTTTGCATTTTTCAGGACTTAAAGACTTCCAGAATCAACTTGTTGGCAAGAGTTTTTGAATAATTAGGCTGTCCAGCAATCCAAATGGAATGCTAGTAATAAAATATAAGCTAGAAGTACTGTCAGTTGCAAGATCGAACTTAAATAATCCAAATAAATATCATGCCACTTAAAATGCAACCATATCGACCTTATCTACTTACTCCTAAATATATACTACAATTTTATTTTTATTTTTTTTTGGCAAATAGCCAATTCAACATTACACTCCCCAATAACAATGGCTAGATATTCGTGAAGTCAGCGGTATTGATTATAAAACAGAATAGACACTACTTTATTCACACTACAAACAAAGTTTAGGGCACTGAAAAGATCTTGTAGTGTTGTGACTGCAAAAGAGACAGAGTGAATTAGCAAATATTCTTTGGCATTTTCAAAAGCATGTTGTCTAAAAGCCTTGGGCATGGTGCTAGATTTTTGCTCTCTTGTTTCTCCTCTCAAATGCCTTAGCGCTTCCAATCCCTTCCATTGATCAAGGCGAGAGCTCTGCCTTCCCTTGAGAGTTGTGCTCATCCATGCAGACCTTTCTTTTTTTGGATGATATCTCATTATTCTGGTCTAGCTATCTACACAAGTAAATTTGCCTGTGTTGTACTACGGGCTGTGCACTTCTTTAAATGGACCATCTGTTTACCAAATGATATTCCAATCAATAAATATGGGTAAACTAACCACAGTTCAAAATCCATAAACAACGAATCAGCAAATAAACTTACAGAGACCAAGATAGGATCTCAAACATCTTTTATTAAAAGAAAGGCATAATAAAATCATAGAAATCACAAATAAAGGAGTTGACTTCATTGGGACATGCATGGTATATGGATTTTTTCCATTGATCTCATTACTTTATCTGGGATTCTGGGATTCTTTTGACAATAATTACATCCTTTGAAAGGTAGGAAATGAACCATTCGACATAAAAAAGAATGTTGACAAATTCACTGCTAAGGCACATCTGAATGTGTATAAGGTGCTGCCACTGTGCATATTACCTGATGTAAAAATCAGGCCTGCCTACTCATCAGGTGGGCCACACATGTACATTAAATATGGACAACTAGAGCTTTTTTTTAACAATCCATTATTTCTTTACAGGGTTAGCCCATGTGATGAGTTAACCCTACTCATCAGGATATATGCAAGTTTCTTAAAACCTTTAAGTTTAACAGAACATAACAATACTAGAAACATTAAAGACTACCAATATAAGTGTTCTTCAAATGTTGTAACCCGAGGTAGAGCTATTGTGGGTACAAAGGAAAATATAGATAGTGATTTTGATGCGTCCAGCAGGATACAAGTATAAAGGAAAAGAAAGAAAAACAGTTTTATATAATATATTATTCTAAACCAAAATGCAAGGGGAAGGTTACATAAAAAATAAAGGTCATTCTATTATAAACTCACTTGAAAGCAAAAGAAAATAGAAGAAATATTGGAGAGGTGGATTTACATTATAAAGAAAGAATGTGATAGAAGAATATCCTTCTACATTGGAAATCTCATTGTCCCGTTTGCAAACTACTTAGTATTTAATTCAAAATCAGAAGATAATGATGCATCAGAACATAAATATAGAGGGAATAACAGACCAACCATGGTAGCAAATGTCACGAATATGAAAAAAAGGGACACATTGCTCAGATTTATATCCAAGGAAGCTCCAATAGCCGTTGGTACAAGTATGAAAGGCAAAGTCCATTTGTATTGACTGATGAAAGAATGCACAAACAATAGAATGTAATGGAATAATACAAACCCAATGGCTGATCTTTGCAGTCTGTGCATAACCCACTGTCGCTCCCACTGACCATCCAATCAATCCATATTGCATTTGGAATTCGTACCTATAATGTTCCCATCTGTATTTCTTAGTTACATTCATTGAAGTGAATAAACAGAGGAGGTATGCCCTATCTGCACAAACACATGGTCTAAAGTGGTATGTGTTGGATCATTGCCTCAAATTAGGTGGATCAATGTTGATTGTTCCCCTCCCCATATATCGGGCTAGTCCACTCATGGAGGGGCCAAAAAAATATGAAAGAAACAGAGAGATTAAGTGTACAACAGTGGTATATGTTATTGGTTGAAGCATTTCTTCAAACAACTAACCTACAGATGTCAGCAGCCATGGACAACGGCGGATATGGCTGGCGCTGCTTGATAATCGAAAGGCGAAGTGAGAGAGAGAGAGGGCGGATATGGCTGCCGCTGCTTGATAATCAAACGGTGAAGTGAGAGAGAGAGAGGGCGGAAATGGCTGCCACTGCTTGATAATCGAAAGGGGAAGTGAGAGAGAGAGAGAGAGAGAGAGAGAGAGAGAGATGAAGGGAGAGAGATCGAGAGAGAGTACCTTCGATTTTCTCTTCTTTCTTCAATTTTCTTCGATTGTTGGAGAGAGATCGAAGAAGGAACAACACATTGAAGAAAATGAGGGAGAGAGAGAGACTTTCGGTCGGATATTGTAGGGAAGAGAGAAAACAGGAGATGGATTTTGGTAGAAAAAAGGTGGGAGAAGAAGAGGCACGATGGAGATTTTGGATAGACGCGAGTACGGGTTTTGAAAAATTGGGGATAGGGCACCATGCGGGATTGGATTTTGGGTTTTTTTTTAAATAAAAAATAGCGGCGGTGGCCCATTTTGTGCATGGGCGGCCACATAAAAAACCCCTCCTTGCACAAACAATGGCGGTTTGTTGTGGCCGCCTGTGCTAAAAATGCCCCTAATAGCCATTTTTCTTGTAGTGATGCTCAAATGGGGTCAGTTGGGGCTGAAATTTTACAGAGTGACACTTCCATAGGTGGACACAAAATTTTAGAATTTTTGGATATTCCTAAGTATTTTAATTAATTTAAAAAAAATAGTCTATCCAAAAAATCGGACAGACTTGGTCGTCCTAACGTGGTAGGCTAGTCCGGCCCTAACCATGGTGTACACAGGGGTCCATTGGCCCTGAAATTTAGTAGTTTGGTCCTACCATGAGTGGACCACAATTTCACAAAATTTCAGAATTTTTGGACATCTAGAAATATTTTAATTTATTTAAAGAAATCATTTTATCCTAAAAATTGGACTGATCTGGACACCATATTGTAATGGGCCGGTCCAGCCACCACCATGGTGTGTACAGGGGTCCATTGGCCCCAACATTTTTTAGGTGAGTCCTACCATGAGTGGACCACCACCCTGTAAATTTTCATAATTTTTAGACACCCAAAAGTATTTTAATAAATTTCAGAATTCTAACCTACCTAGGGTAGAATGTTGCGGGAACAGTGCAGAAAATCCAGACTGTCCACTTCACTTGGACCACACCTTTGGGACCCTAATGAAGGTCATATCGGACTAAAATTTGGGGGACATCAAGATGAGATTCTCACCTTTCAGAAAAGTATATTTGATGGGTACAAAAGGTCCCCCAATCAGTCCCAAATTCAAGCCCAAAGTCCAACAAAAATCTGTCCAGAAAATTTCTAGGCAGCAACATGCACATGAAATAAAATGAGCATGGGAACCAAAATAAGAGGAAATCACCCTATGGAATTTGAGTTGTGGTACACCTTAGTGGGCCCCACAAATATCCAGACCTAATCCATACCATAAAATCCATTGCATGTGTCCAAAAAGGAGTAAATGGGGCACCTATGTTTATAGAGTGGACAGACATAGGCTTCCACTCTCTTTGGATGGTCTAGATACTTCCAGGCCACAAGGTGGGCTACACACATCTGAGAATAATAGATCAACAAAAAAAATAGTAAGAATCGGCCACAAGGGAAGGGGCTCCGCCACATTGAGGCCCTTCCCTTCATCACAAACCACACATATCACTATACTGATGGGATTACAAGATCTACCCATGCATGCATCTTCTAATTAAAATCCAATGGTGGAGATGCCATCTCCACCAAGGATCAAGGGTCTAGATGACCCACAAACCTATAAATAAAAGGAAAATCTCATGATGCGGTCCATGGAGAATGGCCCCATCATGGCAATCATGCATGCATAAAGTGGGTTGTTGGCCAAACTCATGGAATCATGTAGGACCTCTACCATTGATTGGTGGGTCCTACACACTCCCAATCAAATGAAAAAGGTTCATGCAAGAGGAAAGGAAAAAGACTAATCCCATGAATCACCCATCTTGAATCTTCAAGATTCTCCTATCTCCAAGCTCCTTAAGCTCCAATGGTTATAGATCTATGGTTGAGATCATGTTCTGAGGGCTAGATGATGGGGGATTAGATGGAGAAGGGGCTGGAGAAGAGAAGGAGATGGAAGGGAAGTTGCTGGAAATTCTAGCAATTGAGGGAAATGAGAGAGAGGGAGAGAATAAAGAGAGAGAAAGAGAGACCATGATAAGTTTGTAAAAGAATCCATCATTACCATAGGGAGAAGTTTACAAAGTTGTAGGTTAGACTAGGCCTCTTGGTGGTGTTTGTGCTTGGTGGTGTTAGTTCCATGCAATTGTGTAGTGTGTGGGTAATATACCTTAAAACTTGTGCCAAGGGTGATGGTGGTCCACATGCATTCCACTTAAGTGGGCCACATGATCAATGGTCATATAATGAAATGTACACAACTTTTGATCTACACATCGGATTTATGCGCAGATGCGGCATTGGAACCGCGGCGACGATACGGTCGCAATGGCATAGGTCTCGGGTCAATCCGAGTCGGGTCCACATGACCGAACTCAAGAATGACTGCAAACACTATCCAAGGGTCGTGGGTCACCGGGATTCGACCGGTAGGACCACGAGACCATGATGAATAAGATGCATACTCACACACACACATGCACACATGCAAACTCGAGTCGAGTCTCACAACCCTCCCCACCAATAAGAAATTTCATCCCCAAAATTGACCAATGCAGGACAAAATAAAAAGCAAACACCATCATCACCTAGCAATCATCAAAAGAGAAGGTAATACAATTTGCATATATCAATCAACAAACAAATGGGGATAACGCCCTCTAAACTCGGCCTCGCGTTCCCAAGATGCCTTGACCTTCGAATGATGACCCCATTGCACTTTCACTAATCTAATGACCTTGGTCCTGAGGACCTGCTCCTTCCGATCAAGAATACGAATTGGCTGCTCAATGTAGGAAGCATCCTCATGGACCTCAAGTGGCTGCTAATCAATCACGGGAATAGTGTCCGACACACATTTTCGTAACATAGAAACATGGAACAAGTCGTGGATTACGGACAACTCAGGGGGTAAGGCAAGCCTACAGGCCACAACACCCACACGCTCGGTAATCTCAAAAGGTCCAATAAAACTCGGGGCGAGCTTGCCCTTCACACCAAAATGAACTGCGCCCTTCATAGGCGAGACCTTGAGATATACCATGTCCCCGATTGCGAACTCGAGGGGTCGACGCCGACGATCAGTAAAACTCTTCTACCGGCTCTGAGTTGTGCGCATCCTCTTCCTAATAACATCAATAGCTTCCGACATCTGCAGCACAAGCATGGGACCTAAGTGACGACGCTCTCCAACCTCGGTCCAATAACTAGGAGATCTACATGGTCTGCCATAAAGTGCCTCAAAAGGAGTCATGCTGATAGTTATCTGATAATTGTTGTTGTATGTGAACTGGCAAGGCGTATATGCTCATCTCAACTGCTCGCAAAGTCGATCACACAAGCCCTGAGCATATCCTCAAGGATCTGGTTGACCCTTTCGGTCTACCCATCCATTTGCGGATGATAAGCGGAGCTGAGACGCAAAGTGACCCCAGCACCTGCTGGAAACTCCTCTAAAACTGAGACGTAAATTTGGAGTCTTAGTCTGAAATTATCAAAACTGGGACGCCATGCAGTCACACTATCTCCTCAATGAATATCCTTGCCAACCGGTCCATAGACTAGGAAGCACACACTGGAATGAAATGAGCTGACTTCGTCAGATGATCGACGATAACCCAGATGGTATCATGACCGCGCTGAGTCCTTGGCAAACCTACGATGAAGTCCATCGATACGTGCTCCCACTTCCACTCTGGAACGCTCAACGACTGTAAGGGACCAGGGGGTCTCTGATGATTGGCCTTCATATGTTGGCATGTGTCACACTTGGCCACAAAACTTGTAATCTGGCGCTTCATCCCCTGCCAGAAGTACTGCCTCCTCATATCACGATGCATCTTCATGGAGCCCGGGTAGATAGTAAGTCTCGATCAGTGTGCCTCGGTCATCAGATCACGATGTAACTCTAGCACGTTCGAGACACACAATCGGCCTTTGAAGCGTAATCCACCATCGGAACCAATTTGCCAGTCTGACTGCTCCACGGATGAGGCCTCTGCTCGGTACTCCTGAAGTGACTCATCTGTCTGCTGAGCTTCGATCACCCTAGCCACCAAAGAGGGTTGAATCGATAAGCTCAAAAGCTGAACAATGAAAGACTACAGGCTGAACTCAAAGTCATACTCTAAACATCCTTAAGCATCTGCTACTCTCGCACCATCATCTGTGCCACCAGGCCTCATGGCTGACGGCTGAGAGCGTCCGCCACCACGTTTGCCTTGCCCAGGTAGTATTGAAGGTCAAAATCATAGTCTTTCAGCAACTGCATCCATCGCCTCTGTCGCAGGTTCAACTCAGACTGTGAAAATAGATACTTCAAGCTCTTACGATCTGAGAAGAGCTCGAACCTAACCCCATATAGATAATGCCTCCACACCTCAGTGCGAAGACAACTGCTGCAAGCTCCAAATCATGAGTGGGGTAGTTCAGCTCATGGACCTTAAGCTGGCACAAGGCGTACGCTACTGGCTTCCAGTGCTGCATCAGTATAGCACCCAAGCCAATTCTAAAGGCATCAGTAAAAACAACAAAACCCTCACTCCCATCAGGAAGAGTGAGAACAAGAGCGGACGTGAGGTGGTCCTTCAACTCCGTAAATGCCTTCTCTCAAGCGTCACTCCAGATGAAGTCGGCACCCTTCCGCGTCAACTGGGTCAGCGGTGCTGTAATACGGGAGAAACCCTCGATAAACCGTTGATAATATCCCGCTAGACCAAGGAAGCTGCGAATCTCGGACGCGTTCGTGGGCTAGCCCCACTGACGCACTGCATCAACCTTCGAGGGGTCCACAACGACACCCTCCCTCGTCACTACGTGACTGAGGAACTTCATCTCTTCCTTCCAAAACTCGTACTTCTCTAGCTTTGCATACAGCTGGTGGGCACGGAGGGTCTCAAGCACAATCCGCAGGTGCTCAGCATGGTCCTCTCAGGTTTTTGAATATACAAGAATATCATCAATGAATACCACCACGAACTTTTCGAAGAACGGCTGAAAAACCTCATTCATCAGCTGCATAAATACGGCGGGCGCATTGGTCAGTCCGAATGACATGACCAAAAACTCAAAGTGACCATAGCGTGTCCGAAAAGCCGTCTTCGGAATGTCCTCCTCTCAGACCCTAATCTGATGGTAACTGGATCATAAGTCTATCTTGAAAAAATACTGCTCACCCTGTAATTGATCGAACAGATCATCAATACGGGGAAGCGGGTATCGGTTCTTGATGGTGACTCTGTTGAGCTCGCGATAGTCCACACAGAGCCGCAACAAACCATCCTTCTTCTTCACAAACAATACCGGGGCTCCCCAAGGTGAACTGCTGGGACGAATAAAACCTGACTCCTGGAGCTCATCCAACTGCTAATGCAGTTCCCTCAACTCTAATGGTGTCATCTGGTAGGGGGCCTTCGAGATAGGCACGGCACCGGGCACCAAATCAATATAGAACTCCACCTGTCGATGCGGCGGTAAACCCGGTATCTCCTAAAACACATCCGGGTACTCACAAACAACTGGTAGCTGCTCAATACTCTCTGCCACAAAATCTTCAATGACCAAAGCCAAGAAACTAGATAACGACTCTCCTCTAAGCTCGGTGACGAACTGGAATATCGGTAAGCCAGGAATGTGAAACGCAACCGTCCTTGTGGCATAGTCTAAGACGGCACGATACTCCGCAAGCCAGTCCATACTCAGAATCACATCAAATCCTGCCATCAGCATCATAATAGATAGGAAGGGAGGAACATCTCACCCACTAATACCGGGTAAGAAGGACAGCGATGGGTCAGCACAATAGATTTCCCCATGGGAGTCGAAACGGTCAAGGCCTCAGACATGGCCTTTGACGGAATACCGGTTGATCGGCAAAACCGCTTGGCCATAAAAGAATGGAAAGCACCAGAATCAAACAAAACGTGAGCAATACAAGTAAAAATAAGAAGAATACCCTCAACGACTCCACCAGTCAATGACTGCGGGTCCTGGCCTGGTGACTGGTGCGCAGAATAAAAGTGGCCCTGAGTTGGTAGGGGAAGCAACCCGGAAGACTGAGGGTCCTGAGTCTGAGCCTTCTGGGTTGCTATACATACTGGACCCAGGGATCGAACAATATACTGATGTCCCCTTTGCTGGTGCTGCGGCTGCTGCTATCTCTGTTGTTGCTGTCTCTGCTGCTGCTGTCGCTACTGAGGAGGTCTGCCTAGCTGCCTCTGCTACTGAGGAGGAGCCCTAGGAGCAGTGAGTGGAAGCTGAGCTCTCTGCTGCTACTGAGGAGGATGAGGAGGAGGCAACTGCGGTGGCCTCTGCTGCTGAATGGGGAGAGGGCACTCGCGCCTCCGATGCCCGGCCTATCCACAGCCGAAGCATACACCAGAAAAGGGGCCGGAAAATGAAGCGGCTGGCGGTGATGATGATGAGGAAGAAGCTACTGTCTGAACCGCAGGCTGCTGAAATCCTGATCTACCCTACTTCTCTGCTGATGGTGTTGCCTGGAACTGCTGGCTGGTGCTCTCCTCTTCCGGTCTCCACCGGAACTCTGCTCTCTCGACCTCTGGGTCATAGCCCAGTCCTCCTCATAAACCAGTGCCCGATGTACGACCTGGTCAAATGTCTCCAAATAGTGCCCTACCACACGACTACGAAGGGCAGGGCGCAAACCAGTCATAAAATGACGGGCTCTCATCTTCTCATCATTAGTGAGATGAGGAGCAAATCTAGATAAGGCTAAGAAACGGGCCTCATACTGAGATACAGTCATATCGCCCTGCACTAGGGTCTCAAACTTGATCGCCCGCTGGATCTGAACATGCTCAGGGAAGAACTTCTAGTCAAAGTGGGTCACAAACTCCTCCCATGTCCAAATGAACTGAGCCCCGACCATCCTGGACATGGATGACCACCAGTGACGGGCCTCACCCTAAAGAAGGTAGGTGGCAAGGGATACTCTCTAGCCCGCAGGACACTGTATAGTGTTAAAAATCCTCGCAACCTCAGTGCACCAAGCCTCAGCTGCAGAAGGGTCAGAATCACCACTAAACCTTGGGGGATCATGCTGCCGAAACTCTTGGGCTATCGCACTAACACGCGGTAAGTCAGACTGCCCAGAAACCTCAGTGGTAGTTGGCTGACGGGTCTACAATGCAATGGCAACCAGCTGCTGGAAATGCTCAGCTCTTATAGGTATTGTCAGACAAGCAGGGACGACACTCGTCTCAGGTGAAGGCACGGGTGCGGTCGTCGGAGCAGGAGCCTCCGAAACCGAAATAGCAGACTGAGGAGGGGAAATAGGTGGGGGAACCGGAGTAATTGGACCCTCTGTAACCAAAACAACAGGCTGAGGAGAGGGGATATGTGGGGGAACTGGAGCAACTAAAGGTACTGGCGCTACGGGCTCAAAGGGGGGAGCAGGTCGGATCGGGACCTCAAGAATAGGATCCTCAATAATGGGAGTAGGATGGCTCGAGTAGGATGGGTACCTCGGGTGCCTCGTCCACGGGCACCACGACCACGAGCGCCACGACCATGGGTGCTACGACCACACGACATCGTCTACAAAATAACGACGATGCAAGGAATCAGGACAATTATAGGCTCAATACGGAGCGAAAGGAAGAATCTCGGGACAGTACTTATCCTATGTTCTTGGCAGACATGCAATGTTATCCTGAGTTATTCCAGAAATACTTATTATACTCTGATACCAACTCCTGTCACGCCCCAGACTCAGTAACCAGAATTACAAGGAACCCGATGGCCAGTTTTGGCCGTAACAGCCTCCATAGTACCCCATTCTCAGCTCCTGAGGCAGGTTCCGATCCTAGGATCCTACAAGGAGGATTTTTTATAACAATATAATCATTACCAATACGAGCATACCCAAGATCACAGCAAGAACATTCGAGGATAACAAAGGCACACATCACAAAATTCACTATAAATTTGAACTTTTACAATCATCCATAAGGTCCAAAAGGACATACATGAGACAAAAAAGAAAGGAGAGAAATGGTCGGCAACACTGGAGTCCTCAAATGCTCAGCTCTACTCTACGCTCTGCTGCTATGATGCTTGCCTAGAATCTCTTGTACGCATCAATCTGCATAAGCTATGGAAGCTCGGAGGGTGGTGTAGGTGTGTGACAATGGTGCACAGAAGAATAGTTGGAGGAGTAAGATGGGAAACATGCTCAATGAGGATATAACCAGCCTTACCAAGGCTTATCATGAATACGATACGATGAGAACTGGACGTCATATCAAGGCAGTATATGAAGGGGCTTACACAGCCAATGTTAATGCAATACAAGTAATGTCAGTGCTTATATCCAAACTACAAGTCAAGTACATTTTCAATCATAAGGAAATTATTGGGGTCCATTACACTGCTGAATGACTGCCGCTCTACAGACCCCGTACAGTCAAACAAGCGTAAGAGACCTCACTACCTGCCTGTGAACAGCCAATCACCAGCAAGGCCTGATGATATCGGACCCATTCACGAGCTGGTCAGACTCAGCCTAGCAATGCCCCCTACACCAGGCAGGTAAGGCCACACCCCTATCCAACCGACTACACGACAGTGGGAGTCGCGGCCTAACGGTATAAGGTCCTCGTGAGCTCATATATTCCACCCAGTCACGGCGTTGGAGCAGATCCTTGGTACTATGGAAGTTTTGAGAATTTCACCCATGGGCATCCTATGCACCCGGTATGCTCAACTAATATTTTCGGTGTCCACACATACGACCATCCACGAATATTCCTGTGGAGGCAAGGCCCTGATGAAGCAAGGGCGGATACCCACATGCTATGCAAATGCCAGATGCATGAATCACACGATCACTCATGCATTAATCTCAAGCATCCATCATGCTCCAGAGGGAAAAACTCCACCCCTTGGGGAGATACCAACATACCCTACACAATGGCACAACCATAGCCAATCATACCTCAACCAAGCATGCATATGATGCGTATGGGAGTGGGCCATGAAGATGAATAGGGATGCCAATGAGGTAAAGATGAACTCTCTACCTAACCATGAAAGGTCTAGGTACTTAACCAATTTCCTTATAAGGAATACAACCTCTAGTGGGGGTCCATTTACCTGGGGTAGCCCATGAGACTAAGGAGAATAATGATATGAGCCTAAATAGATGAGACAGGCCTAGTAAGGGTCTATGGTGGGCCTTTAACCACCCATAGAAGCCCATGGGCCTACCTTAGGGCCACCAATGTGGACATCTAACCACAATTGGTCCCCAAGAGGTAGTCCATCTCTAATTGATCACGGATCAAGGCCCAAGGCCCACACAACATTAGAAATAAGAAATGGGCAGCCATAAACATATCACATACACTCATGCTGGGCTTCAGAAAGGTGACTCAAGGCCTATCCAAAACATGGGTCCAAGGAAAACACACATAGCCCAACCCATACATACCACTATGCGCCCATGGGGGAAGGGTTAGGGCCCAACATAAAGGTCATTACTCCCATATATTGTAGTGTCCTAATGGGCAACCCATTACTCAAACCATATAGGCAAATGTCATGCTCTTAGTCAAGTAAGGTTGGACCTACAACCCGGCCCAAGTATAAAGATGATTTGGTGGGCAACCAAAGGCCCATCTACTTGTGTAACTTGGCCCACTAGCCCAACACAATAGTATGGTAAAAGAAAATGGCCCAAGAATATTCTAAACTATAAGGGAGTAATAAATGCCTAATTTCCTCAATATGGTGGGCCCTAGAACATCAGGGATGGGTCCCCAACTAATCATACACAAAGCTCAATGGGCTAGGGCCCAAAAGTTCTAAAATAACAAAGGAGACAATAATGTACAGGAAATTTCTGCAATGCATGTTGTTGTCCTAAATTTGGGCACTCCATTAGAGTGGGTGTAGGGCCTCTAAAACTCTGACAATTGAGGGCCAAGGTCCCTCATCATGCATACAATAAGAGAAAATACAAAAAGGTGGCCCACCATCAGAGGAAACATTTTTGAATTATGGTTTTTATTAAGGCATATTGCTGGACTGCACAGTAGAAAAATCTAGAAGTCCAATCATCTTGGCCCATTCTTTTGGATGCCCAAATGGGGTCAGTTGGAGCTGAAATTTTATAGAGTGATACTTCCATAGGTGGGCCACACCGCCACAAAATTTTAGAATTTTTGGATATTCTTAATTATTTTAATTAACTTAAACAAAATAATCTATCCAAAAAATCGGACAGACCTGGATGTCCCAACGTGGTGGGCCAGTCCGGCCCTCGCCACGGTGTGTACAGGAGTCCATTGGACATGAAATTTGGTAGGTAGGTCCTAACACAAGTGAACCATGACTCTAAAAGATTTCAGAATTTTTGAATATTTAAAAATATTTTAATTTAATTAAAGAAGTCAATCTGTCCTGAAAATTGGACTGATCTGGACACCATATTGTAATGGGCCAGTCCAGTAACCACCATGGTGTGTACATGTGTCCATTGGCCCCAAAATTTTGTAGGTGGGTCCTACCATGATTGAACCACCTCTATATAAATTTTCATAATTTTTAGACATCCAAAAATATTTTAATAAACTTCGGAATTCCAACCTGTCCAGGGTGGAATGTTGTTGGAATAGTGCAGAAAATCCAGACTGTCCACCTCACTTGGACCACACCTTTGGGACCCTAATGAAGGTCATATGGAGCTGAAATTTGGGAGACATCAAGATGAGATTCTCACCTTTCAGAAAAGTATATTTGATGGGTACAAAAGGTCCCCCAATTAGTCCCAAATTCAAGTCCAAAGTCTAACAAAAATCTGTCCAGAAAATTTCTGGGCAGCAACATGCACATGAAATAAAATGAGCATAGGAACCAAAATAAGAGGAAATCACCCTATGGAATTTGAGTAATGGTCCACCTTAGTGGGCCTCACAAATATCCAGACCTAATCCATACCATAAAATCCATTGCATGTGTCCAAAAAGGAGCAAATGGGGCACCTATGTTCATAGAGTGGACAGGCATGGGCTTCTACTCTCTTCGGATGGTCTAGATACTTCTAAGCCACAAGGTGGACCACACACATTTGAGAATAATAGATCAACAAAAAAAATAGTAAGAATCGGTCACAAGGGAAGGGGCTCCACCACATTGAGGCCCTTCTCTTCATCACGAACCACACATATCACTATATTGATGGGATTACAAGATCTATCCATGCATGCATCTTCTAATCAAAATCCAATGGTGGAGATGCCATCTCCACCAAGGATCAAGGGTCTAGATGACCCACAAACCTATAAATCAAAGAAAAATCTCATGATGCGGTCCATGGAGAATGGCCCCATCATGGCAATCATGCATGCATAAAGTGGGTTGTTGGCCACACTCATGGAGTCATGTAGGACCTCCACCATTGATTGGTGTGTCCTACATACTCCCAATTAAATGAAAAAGGTTCATGCAAGAGGAAAGGGAAGAGACTAATCCCATGAATCACCCACCTTGAATCTTCAAGATTCTCTTATCTCCAAGCTCCTCAAGCTCCAAGGGTTATATATATATATGGTTGAGATCATGTTCCAAGCGCTAGATGATGGGGGATTAGAGGGAGAAGGGGCTAGAGAAGAGAAGGAGATGGAAGGGAAGTTGCTGGAAATTCTAACAATAGAGGGAAATGAGAGGGAGGGAGAGAATAAAGAGAGAGAAAGAGAGACCATGATGGGTTTGTAAGAGAATCCATCATTACCATAGGTAGGAGTTTACAAAGTTGTAGGTTAGACTAGGCCTCTTGGTGGTGTTTGTGGTTGGTGATATTAGTTCCATGCAATTATGTAGTGTGTGGGTAGTGTACCTTTGAACTTGTGCCAAGGGTGATGGTGGTCCACATGCATTCCACTTAAGTGGGTCACATGATCAATGGTCATATAATGAAATGTACATAACTTTTGATCTACATATCGGATTTATGCATAAGATGCAGCGTTGGAACCGTAGCGACGATGCGGTCGTAATGGCATAGGTCTCGGGTCAATCCCAGTCAGGTCTACATGACCGAACTCAAGGATAACCGCAAACACTATCCAAGGGTCGTGGGTCACCGAGATTCGACCGGTAGGACCACGAGACCATGATGAATAAGATGCATACTCACACACACACATGCGAACTCCGGTCGGGTCTCACACTTTTGTTTGCCGGATTCCATTAGATTCGTTCCAATGGCTATCAAATTTGCCAATGGCTGGCCGAATTCATCCAAAAATCAAAAGTTTGCATTGATGGAGTTTGACTCTAACTCATTCGGGCTAGCCAAATTTCAAGTTTAGGCTAGCCGACCAAAAACTTAGGCTGGCCAAATTTTCAACAGAATTTGTTATTTTGCCCGAACTTGAAGTTAGGTTGGCTGAACCAAAAGTTATACTGGCCGAATTCTATAGTAAAAACACTATTAAAACCCAAGTTAATGATTTTTTGAAAGATCCTAACCTAGGGTCTTTCCAGGGTTATACCACCTGTGTTTTAGCAAATACATTGAACAACTTTTTCTTGAACTTTGGCTTGATCTTGTCTTGAAATCAAGTGACGACTACTTGAGATGATATGCCGATCTTGAGCTGATCTTCAGGCATGTAGAGTAGTTGTGATTTCGTTGTGATTCCAAACTTGCAATCTAACTTGAAGCACTTTTGTCTTACGAAATTTGACAATCCATGTGTGCTAAACATAAAAGCACTTACACTTTTAGGTGGCCCATACAAGATATTAGCAAATGTTTTGGCTTCCAGATTTTGCAAGGTGCTGAGAAGTGTTATATCGAAATCTCAAGGGGCTTTTGTCAATGGTAAGCAGATAGTCGTTTGCTCTTTACTGGCCAACGAATGTGTGGACTCTTGGTTCAAAAAAAGAGAGAAAGGCTTAGTGTGCAAACTTAATATCGAGAAGGTATATGATAATGCGAATTGGGTGTTTCTAGACTATGTATTGGTTATATTGGGATGTGGTTCAAGATGGTGCTCTTGGATTCAAAAATGTGTGAGATTGGCTAAATTGTCCATACTAG
Organism: Magnolia changhungtana; assembly: GCA_030180095.1. Classification (NCBI taxonomy): domain Eukaryota; kingdom Viridiplantae; phylum Streptophyta; class Magnoliopsida; order Magnoliales; family Magnoliaceae; genus Magnolia; species Magnolia changhungtana. The sequence continues at coordinate 5,050,126 of JASAUF010000662.1, forward strand.
TAAACAGTTCACCAGAGGGGTTCTTTGTCGTTTCTCAGGGGCTTCGTCAAGGTGATCCTTTATCTCTATTTCTTTTCATCATGATAATGGAAGCTCTTGTCAAAATGATTGATAAAGGTGTTCAGATTGGTTTATTTTTAGAGGGTTTGGAGTGGACAATTCAGATTTGCAAATATCGCATATTTAGTATGCAGACGATACTCTCTTATTGTGTAAGGCAAATGACTTCTTTGTGCAAATTCTTTAATTAATAATAAAAAATTTTTTTTTGAGGAGATATCCGTTTTGAAGGTCAATATTTCCAAAAGCGATTAGGGGTAGGCATTTCCAAGGAAGAAAATGAGGTCTCTGTGGATGTGTTCGGATGTTTGGAAGCCTCTTTCCTTACAATTTATTTAGGATTACCGTTATGTATAGAGAGACTGGTAAAACATATGTGGGACAAAGTTATCTAGCGATGCAATAGGAAGATGTCGAAATGGCAATCTAGGTATCTATCAATGGGAGGAAGAATGGTTATGATTTAGGTGTTCTTGTCAAATCTTTCGATCTACATCACGTCTCCCAAAGTCTATTCTAAATGCTTTGGATAGATGAAAGAGGGAGTTCTTGTGGGAAGAGTCGGGTCAAAAACATAAATTTCATCTTTTGAAATGGGACCAAGTTTGTAAACCGAAGGATAAAGGAGGGGCGGGTTTGAGGATGTTAGAGGAGATGAATCTAGCTTTGCTAGGAGAATTGGTTTGGAAGTTTGTGGTGGAGAGAGAAGAAAAGTGGAGGGAGGTCATATCTAGAAAATATATGGTAGAGGAAGGGTGGTGGTGGATACAAGCATCTTCTCTCCATTGATCTTCTTATTTGTGGAAATCGGTAATGTCCCTTAAAGATAGAGCATAGGTGGGTATAGGTTTTACCTTGGGGGATGGTGAGAGAATTAAAATTTAAGGGGATAGATGGGTTGGAGAAGCAAGTTTGAGGGATACTTTTCCAGCTTCAGGGGCTTTGACTAGGGGGTGAAAGTGAGTAATTGCTTTTTAGAGAGAGATGAGAAAGTATTGGACTCCCATCTTTAGAAGAAATCTTGATGATGGAGAATTCGAAGAATTGGTTCTTTTGCTCCAGCTTCTAAGGAATTTTGCCCCAGTGCTTTTAGATGTGGATTCTTTGAAGTGGTTAGAGGATAGGTCCGGCTCCTTCTCCGTTAGCTCTTTTTACCAGCTTTTGACTGAACATGAAGGGAATGATGGCTTTTCTTCTACAGCTCTATGGTGCTCCTTTGAAGCTGCTTTTGGTTGGCTAGTAGGGAGAAATAAAATGCTTACAATTGACAATCTTTGCAAGAGAAAGATGGTCCCTCCGAACATTTGTTTGTTGTGCTATAAAATGTGAAATCGGTGAATCATCTATTTATTCATTGCTCCTTTACAAGTGAGGTGTGGAGTTTCATTCTTCACTCTTTTAGGGTTCTATGTGTTTTCCCCAAGCCTATAGAAGATCTTCTTACTTTTTGCATGGTGGGGGGCTAGTAAAATTGGAAAAGAGGAGGTGGAGATTAAGTTTGTTAGTGATTTTAATTTTGGGCTCTATGATGGGAAAGAAATGAGCAATGCTTCAGAGATAAGAAGCCAGAAGCTTTATGTCTTCAAAAGGGCTAGTCTCTTAAAGAATGGGAGGAAGCTTAGATTTCTTTTCTTTTTTTCACACTTTACGGGCGTGCGTTGTTGTTTAGTGTATCGTATATTTATATATTTGTAATTTTAGGCTGGGCCCTATTAAAAAAAAAAAAAAAAACAGAATATCATCATAGTTTCGAAAAAATAATAATCATGGTGAAACATGTAAAACAGCTGTTCCACCACTTGTTTGTTTTGAACCCAGTTCCAATCATTCTTGCGAATCCTTTTGACCATTTGGCTTAGATTGCTCCCATGTTATAGTTGTGGAAAAAGAAAAGAAAAGAAAGGGTTGTCTTACTCGTACGTTCTATTTTCACCTAGTTTACTGGATTGATCTACTTCTCTATTAGTTCCAAGTAATATGCAAAATTCCATGAATTGAACTGACCATGGAAGATAACTATCTCAAGCTCACCGTTAATTTTACTTCTAGAGGTAGTAGTGGCCTCTCTGTCAATAGTATATCATAATCACTGATAGTCTGTGAATTGCTAATGGATTGTGAGATGGTAGGAAAATCATTGCTCTTCATTTCGGTTGTGAAGCTTGTACGTTGTTTTTATTTTTTATTTTTTATTTTTTATGTCGTCTATAGATATAGTGTCACTACAAGAAAATAGGTCATTAGCCACAATTTTTTAGCCTCAGTTGAAAAAATGAGGCTAAATGTGTCTTTTAGCCTCGGTTGTTAAGGAACTGAGGCTAAAAGTTCATCTTTTGCCTCAGTTGTCTAGGAACCGAGGTGAAAAGTCTACCTTTTAGCCTCAATTGCATAGGAACTGAGGTGAAAAGTCTACCTTTTAGCCTCAGTTGCATAGGAACCGAGGCGAAAAGTCACCTTTTAGCCTCAGTTGCATAGGAACGGAGGCGAAAAGTCTACCTTTTAGCCTCAGTTGCATAGGAACCGAGGCGAAAAGTCTACCTTTTAGCCTCAGTTGCATAGGAACGGAGGCGAAAAGTCTACCTTTCAGCCTCAGTTGCATAGTAACTGAGGCGAAAAGTTTACCTTTAGCCTCAGTTGCATAGTAACCGAGGCGAAAAGTCACCTTTTAGCCTCAGTTGCATAGGAACCGAGGCGAAAAGTCTACCTTTTAGCCTCAGTCGCATAGGAACCAAGGCGAAAAGTCTATTTTTTAGCCTCCGTTGAATAGGAACCGAGGCGAAGGTCTACGCACAGCCTCGGTGCATAGGAACCAAGGCGAAAGGTCTACTTTTTAGCCTCAATTGCATAGAAATTGAGGCGAAAGGTCTACTTTTTAGCCTCAGTTATATAGGAACCGAGGCTAAAAGTCTATATTTAGGAATATTGAAAAAAAATTGAGAATATTTTAAGAATTAATAAATTTTAAAAATTTTGAAAATTGTGAAAAAATTGAAAATTTTGAAAAAAAATGGAGACAATTGGGAAAAAATTAAGAATTTTGAAAAAAAAATTGAGAGTTTTGAAAAAGATTTGAATTTTGAATTTTTAAGAACTAAGAATTTTTTAAAATTTTAAGAACTTTTAAAAATTAAGAATAAAAAATGATATTTATGAAAAAGTATGATTTTTTTTTTTAAAATTGAGAATTTTAAAAAAATTAAGAATTTTGAAAATTTTTGAAATTTTTGAAAAAAAAAAGTTTTAATTTGAAAATCTTGAAATAAATTAAAATTATTTTAAAAATTAAGAAATTTCAAATAATTGAAAATTCTGAAAAAAATTAAGAAATTTCAAATGAAATCGGACGGATGAAACAAAGATTTCCGACATAGGGTTTTTAGCCTCGATTGCATAGGATATGAGGCTAAAAGTCTAATATATAAATTCGTCAGGCACGGATGGAGGCTTTTTACCTGACAGAAAAAATACAGTCTTCTCCTACTCAGAGAGCAGAGAGGGCAGCGAAGGGTAGCAAAGTAATTTCGAGTAGTATCCTCAGATCCCGATCTCCTCCACCTTCAACAGTATATGTATCGTTCTCACCGTCAGCTTCTCAAACCCTTTCTCTCTATATTAAGAGCAGAAAGAGAGCGAAAATGCAGGGAAACAGCCCGGTCCGAAAACCCCACACATCTACAGCAGATCTCCTCACATGGTCCGAAAATCCCTCTCTTGATTCCCTCTCCCTCGACTCTTCGACTCCGGGATCACGTCCGACGATCCGTACGCACTAGGTACGTCTTTTTCCCGGCCAGATTCGGGCTTTTTCTCGCCGATTATGTCAATTTTCCGGCGACTTAGGGTTTGACTTTCTGGATCTTTTTTCGGCCATTTGGAGGAATCGATCTGATTCTCTTTAGAGGACAGATGACGGACGAAGACGCCGAAAGTCTGTTGAAAAGGTCAGATCCGGACTTGGAATCTCGAATCTAGGGCTTCTTTTGTGATTATCTAACATTTGGGTCCGAATTTGGTTTTAGAGTTGCTATTTGTGGTAATGTACATTCGGATCGGATTGTATTGAATATTTTTTTCATTGTTTTCATTTCTTGATGATCTTTATGAGGTGCTCTGTTGTTGATCTGCCTGTTTTCATGATTTCATTTGACTAGTGGTAGATTAAATCAGTAGGGACTCCATAGATGTATGAAATGGGTGTGCACCTGAGACTTCATATGTGGAATGAACAGATCAAAGCATGTTTTAGACTAAATTCGTTGATTTGTGCAGTTATGGCATCCAACGGTACAATTTGTTATGAAATCTAGAACTCTATGATTCTCTTATGGTGTTTACATTCTGGATTAGAGCCTATGAGTTTGTTGGAAAGCATGTATTGCATTTCGAGGCACATGGTTCGTTTTATATGAACTGTTTTTTAAATTAGTACCGCTCTTTCATTCTTTCTCGATTTGAAGGAATAAGTGGATGTCTATTGCCTTTTTGCTTCTTTAGTTTAGTTCAAATTAGTGATGAACTTGCCAAATCATATGCTTATCAGGAAATTCACGCATTCAATTTCAATTTCATTGAAGAATCTGAATGTGTTGAGCGTTTTCTGGCAGATATGATGTAATGCTTTTGCATGTTCGTAAGAAACTTGAGGTGGTTCAAATGGGTTCAAAGTTCATTCTTTTGTGGGAAGCTTTGGTTGAATTACATTTTGTTTGTTTGTTTGTTTTTTTTTTTAAAATAAAAAATAAAAATCTTTCTTCTACTTTTTGATTTTAATAATCGGTTTGGATTTTCTAGATAGATGTGTTTGAATTTTATTTTTTTTTTGAGAAGAGATAATATTCTTTTGAATTTTGAATTTTGAATTTTTGATGGCTAGCACAGTTTTCTAACTTCATTTTTCGTTGTTCATGAACTGAGACATGCAAATTAAGTGTTTGGGATGCCATATCATGGTACCGTTTTCTTCTTCTTGATATGTTATGTTATGGTTTTGTGCCAGTCTGAAGATAATTTAGGTCACTTTCCATTGAAAATTAGTTTCAGACAATGTTTTTACTTATGATTTGAGTTTGGTTTTTAATGGGCTCAGTGACTCCAACTGAATCTGCTCAAATTGCTAATTAATGTCTACTTAAAATTCTCTTGTCGATTTTAGTATAGCTTTTCTTCTTATAGAATCAATTTCTTTTAAAGATGAGATACCTTTGAAGGAATTCTCTTTGAATTTCAAGTGTTGAGGTACAATAATTCTATCGGTATCTCTGATTTGCTAGGATCATTTTAGTTTCTAGTTGAATCAGCTTGATTAGATTCTGTGGATTATAAGATGCAAATGGTTTCTCCTTTGGTTTAGTTTTTTTGAGTGGGGCGATATTTTGATCTAGAGCAATGGTCTGTTGGAGCCCACAGGGATCATGCCCAAAAATCTCCCCTCGCTGCCACCAGTCTTGGACCCTTTCTGTTGACTTTGGACCTTTGATGTACTTCTTCTTTACCATCTATTTCTGGGCCTCAAATTGAATGGTCCAGATTGGCCTATTGAGGTTTTTTTTTTTTTCCTGGGGTTATGGCCCATCTTTGAAGGGCCCCACTTGTATGAAACGAAGACCTTGCCAAGGAACATATAATTCCTTCATTTTAAATTCCTGTTCTTCAGTACAGTTACATGATGCCTGTGTAATTTTACTTGATTGGAAACATGATGTCTGTTTAGTACTCTTCATTTATTACTACCCTTATTCATACCGTGATGAGTTAAATAGGTCTTCTCTCTACCATGAATCTCGACTCATGAGATTACTAAGCGGTGTCTTCTTTCTGTGTCCTTTTATCCAAATGACAAAAATTGAGCAAACTACACTCATTTCTAAAAAGAAAACATTTCAATAACTCTGCGGCATCAGTTTTTGTTCTGTTATGTACTAATATGACTTATTAAGCTAGGTAATCTGATATTTTGTGCAGACATAGGTTGTGATCGAGACGATTCTGTTGGCGGTAGAAAGCCATTTGTCGAATAAAGTCATTTGCTATACATTAAGCATATAGAAATTTTAGTAGTAATCATGGGAGGGAATAGCTCTAAGATGAAAAGCCTTTCCAATGTTATCAACCATATAAAATCCCAAGTGCCGAGCAGATCGCATAGCAAGTATTCAAGGATTGCCAATTACTATGAGTCGCACGATTAGGTATTCTGACACTCTTTTCCCTTCTCCTTGCCACTTTTCCTTGAATTATTTGACAAGCCATGTTTGTAACTAACTTGTAAATTCATTTTGATGGTCTAGCCCCAACTTGTAATTTCATTCCTTTTGACTTGAAAGAGCAATAACTGCAATTTTTTAGGGCTACTTCCTCATTATGAATACTATGAGAAATCATCAATCTTTGTCTATTCCTCTTGATTAAGATGAATGTTTACAATTCAATTCACTTGTGCATTCAAAGGCAGCCTAAACATCCTTCCATTTTGAAGATAACTTAGCTGGTGTATTTTAACCACATGAAAGCTGCATTTGCTTAACATGGATTTCACATTATATTATTTCTTTTTCAGGTGACAGCAACTCTTGCCAATGCGGGTGTTGAGTGTGCCAATCTCATCGTGGGTATTGATTTCACTAAGAGCAATGAATGGACTGGTAAGCTCCTGAATCTCGGCTCTGTGGTTCATTTTTTTGATGTTCTCTCTCAAAACCATATGATACCTTTCTTTTAACTAGATAGAAATGACATTGGTAATGGGAATAGGATTTCAAATCTTGCCCTTATGACATACTGATGTGGCATGTCTCTGGAAGATCTGGGTTGTTCATAAGGTTGTGCCCACCATGTGTGTCATGGCCCTACAATTCAGCCTATCCTATCAACGGGCAGCCCTGACATGTACGTTGTATGTGGGCTATTAGCAAAATTTTCAATTGTCTATTTTTTATACATATGTCGCCTACCCGATGATTGGGCCAGCCTGACTTTTGCTCCATGGCACATACAAGGTGGGAAATGAAAAACCATGCCAGATCTCTCATTCACATTGGCATGTTTAGATCGAAGGATCAGAACTCCTATTGGTAAAAGTCATTGCATTTCCCTACTTCAGGTTCAATTACTAAATGCTTGTTACCTTTGCATAATCAAATTCCTATTGATACGGCATAAACTATATATTGCTTTACATTGTTTGGTTATTTGGACCCTCGAGACACTTAATGGCCAATGTTGTTGCTGTCAAGTATAAATTCTTTCAACCGTCGGAGCTTACATCACATCAGCAATTCACAAAATCCATATGAACAGGCAATATCTATTATTGGAAGGACCCTTTCCGTCTTTGATGAGGATGACCTTATCCCTTGTTTTGGATTTGGAGATGGTTAGTCATATATGCTCTGCTTCACACAATCTGTTTCCTCATAGGGTAGTAATAGAGTCCTGACAACGATATCATAATCCACAACTACGGTGATGGTGTTTATACTCCAACAGTACACATGGCTTGTACCACAAATCCGAATCACCCAAATAATGGACATAGTGTAGAGGACTACTCCAAAAGCCACTGTGACAGAAGTATCCTGTTAATTGGCTGATCAGTAGACATCTAATGGGCAGTGAAAACTAAAATTAGTAAATGGTCCAAATTCAACAAACAAATTTCCATTTATCCTAGTAAGCATTGTCTAATCAATATGATTTTGGGTATCTGAACAACATACAATGGGTCCCACCATTTGGGTGGTTCGGGTTTAAGTTATTGTGTATAAGAGGGTGCTCATGAGAATGGGATTTTAAACCTTACTCTCGATTGGCACGTGTGTGAATCCATGCCGTTTTCAAGTGGGCTCCACCACTAAGCTCATGTGTTGTTTCCTTTTATAGTTGTAGCAACTCCGGTGCTTTCAGCTGCTAAATACCGATGCTCTTGATGCTTACTTGATGTAGGTGACCCAAAGTGTGGACACGTGTCATGGTGAAATAAGTCCACAAGTACCTTAATTTTCTAAGTCTGTGTTTGGTAGAAGAACATATGAATTCAATTATGAATTCAATTCAAGGAAATGACAAAATCTAGGTATGATGAAATTACTAGTACCTTAATTTACTAAGTTTGTGTTTGGATAAACGAATGAATTTAGTATTTACTTGAAATCACAGCGAGGAAGTACCTTTTAAACTACGGTTTTGCTATGATCTTTCAATCATTCTCTAATTTAATTTTCAATATCTTGCTAACCTTCATTTGTGGATGATCTTGGCTTCTACTTAGATGATTTTTGTGCATATTCAACATTCCATCTGGAGCTGGAATGGAAGGCGAGTTGTGTCCTTTTCTTCCATATTTCTTTAATACAACAGTGCTAGCAACAATTTGATTGGCCCGCTTCTTATTCTCTGTTGTAGGTGTCATTGTTGAACCCTGGGCTTGAATGGGATGCATCATTTTTTGATGAACCGGTGATTCTTTTAACACCAATCTCTGCAGCTCCTTTTAGAGCTCTGAATTGCATTCTTATATATGAATGTAATCTTTTCACTTTATGTCCATGTTTATGAATCAATTGAATCATATCAGTTCCATTGTTAAAATAATTCTGCTGAAACATTCATCATATGTTACATCATGGCTATAGAGTTGCTATCTTTTATCTTCTGCTCTAAGTTTGAGTCAAATGGAAGTTTAGAAGTGTGAACAGTATGAAAATTTTCTCAATTAGAATCCGGATTGTGAAATCTGGTGCTGATTGACATGCATTCTCTGATGTACCCATTTGTTGATAATCACTCACCCAGATCTAATGGATATTGTAGGCAACTGTTTGAAATAATTAATGTTTGAAACCTTGAGAAGATGACTCAAATAATGTTTGAAACCTTCAACACTCATTCTATGTATGTTGCTATCCAGGTTGTTCTCTCAATCCTAAGGCTAACCGTGAGAAGATGACTCAAATAATTTTTGAAACCTTTAACACTCCTGCTATGAATGTTGCTATCCAGGTTGTTCTCTCACTCTATGCCAGTGGTCTTACTACCGGTAAGAAAATCAAATAATTCTTTACTTTTAGATCTGCATACCTTTTCTTCATTATTGGGAAGATTTTAGAAGTTTTTATGCAATGTAAAGTGATGGTGTTCAATTTGGATTTTTCAGGACATGGATGGATATAATTTGTGCTCGGATTTTGATTATTTTGTAGTTATTTGGATTATTATTATTTTTTTCTGCTTTTCTATCGCTTATTTTGATTTGATTTTATTTGATTTTATTTTATTTTATTTTCTAGTTATGCAATCACACATCTGATTTTTGACAGTCTGGATTAGCATACAGGCACCCCATTCTTCTATCAGATGATATTATCTTATCTATGTTGCTGAGGAAATTTTCTTCAACTTTAGACTGATTATTTCTTGTAGGATGTGTAGGAACCTTTCTTCTTAAATGATGATATGTTCTTTTACTTTCAAGATGATTCTTCCTATTTCAGGCTTTCAACTGCAAGAAATACTATCTATGCCACCTTTCTCCAAAGCCCATTCGAAGCATCATGTATTACACAATTGGAATGGAGAATGTTGGTGGAGGCAATGATGACGTTGGCTTGGAAGCAACAGAAGATGGACGGGCAGTGTTATCTCAGGGTCCGCCAAGCACGACGGCACTGGTGATGACGGACGTGACCATGACTTTGTATTATTTGTGGAACCTAATGTTGTGTAACAGTTTGATTGAGTTAAGCTTTAAATAGGCTGTTGTTAACTGTTTTGTTGGTATTGTGGCTTTCATGATTGATTGTTTCATGAGTGGATTGAATGAATGGATTAGTAGTTTAAATAAATATTAAAAAAAATAAAAAAAACATTGTTAGCCTCAATTTGTAATTGAGGCTTGAATTTAGCCTCGATTGTTGATAACGAAGGCTGAAATTTCCGTGGCTAAAGGCTTTAGCCTCGGTTGTTGAGAACCGAGGTTAAAAATAGATTTAGCTTCGGTTAGAGGCAATTGAGGCTAAATTTCAGATTTAGTCTCAATTGAAAACAATGGAGGCTAAAATTTTTATTTAGCCTCATTTTAAGAAAATTGAAGCTAAAAAGGTTTTTAGCCACACTTAAAGAACCGAGGCTATAAAAGTCATTTTAGCCTCGGTTGCTAAAACTGAGGCTAAAACCTTTAGCCACAGAGGTTTCAACCTCGGTTTGGATAACTGAGGCAAAATTGAGGCCAAATCCTTTAGCCTCAGTTTTTAACCTTTTTAGCCTCAATTTTGAATCGAGGCTAAAGCCCCCTTTTCTTGTAGTGTGTACTACTTGGTCTGAAATCTAGTGTGAACCGTATCTTCAAAGTTTCTAAATTCAAAAAAAAAAAAAGAAACAAAAACAAAAAAGTTTCTGACTTGCATCAGCCCTTAAATTTATGTTAGAAACACTAACCCTTTGTATGATCTTTGTGGGACCTAAGTTCTCCGTAGAAGAAATCAGATACCAAAAATTGCAAACACTATTGCTAGGTGATAATATATCAAACAACTTTAGCTTCTACATGGGGCTATTGGATTGAATGCCGACTTTGAATTCTCGTCATTACTGCATAGGCTTAACTTTTATACATACTCACACTGGAATATTGACCGTAGAGACACATGCTAACCGGCTTCTGCTATTAAGATAACTTAGCTAAGAAACTTTCCACTTTCATTTCCGCATTCCTTGATAGAAATTTCATGCAGATGGGTGGGTTAACATTGGCCAAAGCAAGCACCGACTGTGGCAATGTCCATATCCCGTCACCACAAATCAAACCGGCTGCCACTGCGGGTGCGAATTTGTCCGCCTTGGCCTTGTTTGTCTTCGCCATATGAACAGTATCAAGCTCCCCACGCACATATCAATGGCGAAGTATGGCCCAATATAGAATGGAATTGCCATTGCCATCGGGAGTGGAATTAAACTTTCCATCCTCGCGACCTTTTTCCCCACAACATCTCTCACTAAGTTGATGATAATAGCACCAGCAAAAAATATGTAGCAGAGAGTGAGGCAGTTCTTTGGCAGGGAAGAGAAACCATCAACACCAACTATTGCCATGTTACGGTAAATGAGTGCGTAAGGGGCAGGGTATTCCGTTCCAGGAGTGCCAATGTCATGGAAGGCTTTGTAAAATAGCCAGAAGATGCAAGGAGCAATGACACAGCCCATCGTGGTCCCGATTACTTGGCTGACAAACATGGACCGAGGCGAAGCTAGTGTTAAGTAGCCTATCTTGCAGTCTCCCATGAGGTCTGCAGCTGTCTGGACAATGTTGAACATCACACCACACGAGGCAAGCCCTGCAAGCACCCCACCATGTGAAGCTCCGGCCCATGCGCCAATGGTGAAGATGGCAAGCTTTCCATAGGTGGAAGCAAGGGACCAGTCAGTGAGTCCGAAACCATAGGCGTTACTGAAGGCTAGGACTGGAGCGAAGATGTAAACAAACTAAGACGTAGTAACACTTGAGTTGGGGAAAGATGTGTGGTAAAGTGGCTATTGAGATGGCAGCAATGGCTATGTAGCACCCAACTGCGACCCGTGTTGGGATTTGATCTTTTAGAAAGAGTTCAGTCCGGCGATGGTCGTCGTATGACATGGATGGGTTGGTGGGAGAGAGTTGGTTGATCACGGCCGGGATTATGTTAGTGTCTTTCTCAAGCATTTTTTGAAGAAAGGAGGAGGTTGTTATGCTGATAACCTTGAAGAAGTTGTAGAGGCTGTCCCCCAGGATAATGGCAATGGCGATGAAGACCTATAAATAACATAATAAAAGGGGTTACAATTGATAGAAGAGATGTAAGTTAGCGAAAATGTGGTCTGGCACTTGATGCCAACAAGGATATTTTTACTTCTTTTTTTTTTTTTTTTTTCTAAACATTCATTACTTGGGATGACTTGTTGGAGCCAATCTGCTTTCTTATAAGGTGAGAAAATAATGAAGAAATGTAGAGTGCACCACACATATGTGGCGTTATATATGTGCTAGGTCTTCATGTTTAACATGGGACCTATGGAGTATGATCCAAATCGTCCATTTGGTTGTACCAAGACCATCGATGTGCCATGAAGAAAATCGCACTCTTTAGATGATGCACATGGTCTAATGACCGATTTTGCGTTTTTCTTATTGCATGTGTACCAAGGTTACTTGGATCACGGGTCGCTCCTGTACATGGTATGGGAATGGGTACACAGTGCACAACTTCCTACAATACGCGGTACACTATGGGTAGGATCATGTGCGTCGATGCAATACATGCTCTAAAGTGTATGCTATGTAGTTAAATCATCGTTGTCGTGTCATGTAAGCCCTATCCCAACAGTCAGCTACAAAATCTTGCTCCGCCAACCTAATGCAACCCTCCTCAATCAAGGGTTGGGATTAGCAATGAGAGAGCAACAATGTCATTAGCAGTACTAAAATGCAGTATAGTTACACACACAAGCACGCACTACTAATCAGTGTTTTAAATAGTTTATGCTATATAGCATGTATCTTACTATACATAGCGTAGCTTAGCTTTAAAGCTTATGAAAACCGCGAATCGAGGGAAACCGCGAATTGGGGACAACCTAGGGACGCGGATTGCGTCCTACCCCCGCCCGGACGGTAATCCGTCCGGGCAGGGCTCTGTGGGGCCCACCGTGGTGTAAGTATTTTATCCATACCGTTAATCATTTTTATGTGATTATTTTAAACTATGAGCCAAAATTAAAGTAGTTTCAGGGCGTAATTGGACTACAAATTGGGGATTAAACTTTCACCATTAAAAACTTCCTGGGAGCTGGAGAAGTGTCGGATCAAGATGAAATTTATGCTTTCACCTCATCCAAGCCTGCATGACCTTATTAATAGGTTGGATGGTAAAAAAAACATCACGGTGGCCCTTAGAAATGTTTCAACGGTGGGTGTCATTATCACTACAGCTTCCTTTGAAGTGGTCCACTGGATCTGTGTATCTGCTTCATTTTTTATACAATAACTTAAAATGATCTGAGAAAATCAATTAACGGTGTGGATAAAATACTTACATTACGGTGGGCCCCACATAGCCCTGCCCGGACGGTAATCCGTCCGGGCGGGGGTAGGACGCAATCCGCGCCGGCTATCTGCCGGCAGGAAATCTCCGTGGGAAGCCATCACCGCTCAAAAAATGAGGCAAGATTATCATCCTCGTTCGATTCACACCTCCAAGTGGAACCCAAAAGAGACAGTAAGGGAGAACGATTACAGAGATTTCACATAAGCGAAATAATGGGTTTTTTTTACCCGTTGTCCTTTCGCAACTGGGATGCGCAAGTCCTTTCGCAACTAGGATGCAGAAATGAGTTTCCTAAAACTATAAAAAGGGGTCCTTAGGATTTTTCTACATATATTGTGTTGATGAGAAAAATACAAGAGAGCTATCAAAGGTGAGAGAGAGGGAGAAAGAGAGAGAGAGGAAGCTTATAGAAGGGAGGTTATGCTCGGGGAGGTTTTTCTACTTTGCAATTTATATCTCAGCGCTTCTATGTTCTCATAATCGGTTAGATCTCTTCGTTTTCTCTATTTCTCTTATTGTTCATCCACTCCTGCGTGAGTGAAGAAGGTTGTAAACGTTCTACTTCATAGTGGATTGTTGATCTGGACGAGGTCCTGTGGTTTTTACCTCTTTGAGGGTTTTCTACGTAAAAATCTCTTGTGTGGTGTGTGATTGATGCTTTGATTTATTTCATTGCTTTATTATCCATAATTCTGGTTTGTTTCGGGAGGCTAAATCCTAAGGTTTGTGCAAGGCATCCCAACAAAGTGGTATCAGAGACAGGTTCATTGAACGGGTAGGATCGGTTTTTTGAATTATGGAAGGTGGCTCAAGGATGATCAGCCTCAATGGTTCTAACTAGACCATATGGAAGGCTAAGATGGAGGACTTGCTTTATTGCAAGGACCTATATTCTCCAATCTTAGGCATATCAGCAAAATCCAAGGATATGACTGATGATGATTGGAAGAAGACGGACCGAAAGGCGGTAGGGTTTATTAGACAATGGTTGGATGATTCTGTGTTCCACCATGTGTCTACAGAAACCTCAGCCACTAACTTATGGCTAAAATTACAAGGGCTGTATGAGAGGAAGACAGCCGGTAATAAGATATTTCTGATAAGGTGACTTGTAAATCTCAAGTTCAAGGATGGTGGTTCTGTGGCCGAGCACATGAATGAGGTCAGCAATATAGTGAACCAACTCACCTCTATGAAGATGGTCCTGGATGATGAATTGCAGGCTTTACTATTGCTTAGTTCATTGCCTGACAGTTGGGAGACATTGGTGGTGTCTCTAAGTAACTCCGCGCCAGACGGAAAGATATCCATGGAACAGGTAACCAGTTGTCTCTTCAATGAGGAGACAAGGAGGAAGTCTCAGGGGTCTACTCAGCAAGAGGCTCTTATGACGCAGGAACGGGGGAGAGGAAAGAACACGAAGGGCGGGAAGGCCCGAGATAAATCAAGAGGCAAGTTGAGTAACAGAAAAGATATTAAATGCTAGAATTGTGGCAAGAAGGGCCACTACAAGCATGAATGTCGTGGTAAGAAAAACGACAAGAAAGGAAAAGGGAAGGAAGATGAATCTGATTCCACTGCAGTCGCTTCAGATGGCGACATGGTAGTTATTCTTTCTACAGATCATGATGTATGTCTCACGGCTACGAGTCAGGGCACCGACTGGGTGATAGACTCGGGAGCTTCTTTTCATGCGACTCCACACAGGGACTCCTTCACAAGCTACAAGTCAGGTGACTATGGGACTGTGAAGATGGGAAATTCTGGCGTATCAAAGATCGTGGGAGTCGGTGATATTTGTGTGAAAACTGATGTGGGCTGCACATTGGTTCTCAGGAACGTGAGGCATATCCCAGACCTTCGCCTCAACTTGATGTCGACGGGAAGGTTGGATGATGATGGCTATGAAAGCCGGTTTGCTGGTGGGCGATGGAAGCTCATCAAGGGTTCATTGATCGTGGCTAGAGGAAAGAAGTGTTGCACCCTATACAAGGCAAGTGTCAGTATGTGCAAGGGTGGGTTGAACGCAGCGGAAGATTTGGCTATTGACATGTGGCACAGGCGTCTGAGCCACATAAGTGAAAAAGGGCTTCAGCTACTAGCGAGGAACCAACTCCTTCCAGACGTGACAGGTATGCCTCTCAAAACCTATCTTGATTGTTTATCAGGGAAACAGCATAGAGTTTCATTTATTAAAACTGCTTCTCATGTTAATAAAGTGCATGCATTAGATTTGGTTTATTCTGATGTTTGTGGTCCTATGAGGACAAAAACCTTGGGTGGGGCATTGTATTTTGTCACTTTTATAATGATGCATCTAGGAGGGTTTGGGTTTATGCTTTGAAATCCAAGGACGAGGTCTTTGGTGTGTTTAAGTTATTTCATGCTATGGTCGAGAGAGAGACAGGTAGACCATTGAAGTGCATCCGCACTGACAATGGTGGTGAATACATTGGCGACTTTCATGAGTACTGCAAGTCCCAGGGTATACGGCATGAACAGACGGTTCCCAAGACCCCCCAGCATAATGGTGTAGCTGAGCGAATGAATCACACCATTGTTGAGAGAATCAGATGCATGTTATCCCATGCGAAGTTGCCCAAGACGTTCTGAGGAGAAGCAATGCGCATAGCGGTGTATTTGATAAACAGGTCTCCATCAGCCCCGTTGAATGGAGAAGTACCTGAGAAGGTGTGGACTGGACAGGATCCATCGTACAGTCATCTCAGGGTGTTTGGATGCAGGGCATCCGTTCACGTACCAAAGGACGAGAGGTCCAAGCTCGATATGAAGATCAGGCAATGTGTGTTCTTAGGGTATAGTGATGAAAAATTCGGTTACAGGTTATGGGATCCGACCGAGAAGAAGCTCGTCAAGAGCAGAGATGTGATTTTCTTTGAAGATCAGTGTATCGAAAACATTGGTAAGCCAGAGAAGAACCAGCCTAGTTCAGGTGAGCTAGAGGACATGGATCCGATTACTCCTCCCATGGTGCCTGATGACGGGGGAGTACAGCAAGGTGCAGAGGATGAGAGAATTCCTTCAGAAGATGGACCAGGGGAGCAGCCCCCACTTGATCCACCTGTTGAGCCACAGGTGAGGAGGTCATCTAGGGACGGTACCGGCCCAAGAGGTACTCGCCGCATGAGTACATTATGCTAACCGATAGGGGAGAGCCAGAAGATTATTCTGAGGCCCTAGCCGACGAGCATAAGGGGGAGTGGTTGAAAGCTATGCAAGAGGAGATGGAATCCTTGCATAAGAATCACACCTATGACATGGTGAAATTACCTAAGGGCAAAAAAGCTCTGAGCAACAAGTGGGTGTTCAGAAAGAAGATTGAGCAGAAGAATTCACAGACGAGGTTCAAGGCCAGACTTGTGATGAAAGGGTTTGGTCAGAGAAAAGGCATAGACTTCGAGGAGATATTCTCACCAGTGGTGAAGATGACATCTATACGGGTGTTGCTTGGGTTGGCGGCTAGCATGGATCTGGAGATAGAGCAGTTAGATGTTAAAACTGCCTTTCTCCATGGTGACCTGGAAGAAGAGATCTACATGCACCAACCAGAGGGGTTCGAAGTCAAGGGCAATGAGCATATGGTGTGTAGGCTGAGGAAGAGCTTGTATGGGCTGAAACAAGCTCTACGGCAATGGTACAAGAAGTTCGACTCGTTTATGTTGAAACATGGGTATGACAGAACGGAGTCGGACCACTGTGTGTTCACGCGTAAGTTCTCAGACGGTGATTTCTTAGTTCTGCTGTTATATGTTGATGACATGCTCATCATGGGAAAAGACATCAAGAAGATTGACAGGCTGAAACAGGAGTTGGGCAAGTTTTTTGCGATGAAAGACTTGGGCCCGGCTAGACAGATCCTAGGAATGGAGATAACCCGTGACAGAAAAGCAGGAAGCTCTGGCTGTCACAAGAGCGGTATATTGAGAAAGTCCTAGAGCGATTCAATATAAATGCTGCAAGCGGTCGGCCAAGACTCCACTAGATGGTCACTTGATTCGAGTGACGGGCAGTGTCCCAAGACGAAGGCAGAGGTGGAAGAGATGCAGAAAATACCCTACGCGTCAGCTGTAGGAAGTTTGATGTATGCTATGGTGTGTACATGCCCAGACATAGCATATGCGGTTGGTGTTGTCAGCCGGTATCTTGTCAATCCTGTCAAAGAACATTGGGCAATGGTGAAATGGATACTACGGTATCTAAGAGGCTCATCCAGGTTGAGCCTATGCTATGGTGACGGAAAACCTGTGTTAGAGGGCTACACAGATGCAGATATGGCAGGTGACATAGACTCCAGGAAGTCTACATCGGGGTTCATGTTCACATTTGCAGGGGGAGCGGTTTCTTGGCAGAGCAAGTTACAGAAGGTCGTAGCATTGTCAACTACAGAAGCCGAGTACATTGCAGTCACAGAGGCATGTAAAGAGATGCTTTGGATGAAGAGGTTCCTACAGGAACTTAGCCTAAAGCAGGAGGAGCACGTGGTCTATTGCGATAGTCAGAGTGCTATACACTTGAGCAAGAATCCAAGTCAGCATTCCAAGTCAAAGCACATAGAGATTCGGTATCACTGGATCAGGGATACTTTGGAACAGAAGGTGTTACAGCTTGAGAAGGTCCACACGGATGATAATGGGTCAGATATGATGACCAAGGCCTTGCTTAAGGGCAAGTTTGAGGTTTGTAGAAACCTGGCTGGCTTAAAGAAGGTAAATCCCTCCTGGGTCAAAAAGGGAGAGATTTAATGGGTTTTTTTGACCCGTTGTCCTTTCGCAACTGGGATGCGCAAAGTCCTTTCGCAACTAGGATGCGCAAGTCCTTTCGCAACTAGGATGCAGAAATGAGTTTCCTAAAACTATAAAAAGGGGTCCTTAGGATTTTTCTACATATATTGTGTTGATGAGAAAAATACAAGAGGGCTATCAAAGGTGAGAGAGAGGGAGAAAGAGAGAGAGGAAGCTTATAGAAGGGAGGTTCTGCTCGGGAGGTTTTTCTACTTTGCAATTTATATCTCAGCGCTTCTATGTCCTCATAATCGGTTAGATCTCTTCGTTTTCTCTATTTCTCTTATTGTTTATCCACTCCTGCGTGAGTGAAGAAGGTTGTAAACGTTCTACTTCATAGTGGATTGTTGATCTGGATGAGGTCCCGTGGTTTTTACCTCTTTGAGGGTTTTCCACGTAAAAATCTCTTGTGTGGTGTGTGATTGATGCTTTGATTTATTTCATTGCTTTATTATCCATAATTCTGGTTTGTTTCGGGAGGCTAGATCCTAAGGTTTGTGCAAGGCATCCCAATACGAAACTCCCAATTTTCGGGAACATAGGCCATCCGATTTCAGTCTCTTCATCGGAAATCTTCTATTCAACTTCTCGATTCATGACATTTTCAAGGTCGTCTTCGGGAGATACAGAAACGTAATCGACGCGTCTATACCTTACTTCCCAGGATCCACAAAATCGAGGGGTACGGTTTCGTTCACTACCGGTATGAAGATGATGCTAGGGCGGCGAGGGAAGTGCTGGATGGCAGAAGGATAGATGGGAGAGGAGGATGAAACAGTTAAAATTTTTTCAGAAAATTTTAATGTGTGAACCAAAAAATGAGACAGGTCCAAGGCTTGAGTGGACCACAAAGTCCAAGGCTTGAGTGGACCACAAAGTAGGATGTAACGGTTAAAATTTTCTAAAAAAATCATTGGACGGTAGGATGAAACAGTTACATCACGGTGGGCTCCACAGAGCCCTATCCGGACAGATTAGGGGTAGGATGCAATCCGCGTCCCTAAACCATTGGAAATGTCATTTAAATGGTTTGGTTTGGACGCGGATTTCCTGCTGGTTTGGTTTGGACGCGGATTTCCTGCGAAAGCCTTTCGCAGGAAGTTCCTACGCTGGAATCCCAGGTAGGGCCCCCTTTGATGTTTGTGAGAAATCCTTCCCATCCATCCGTCTTTTGAGTGCATTTTAGGATATGAGACTAAAAATGAACTGTATCCAATACTCAAGTAGGCTGAAAGCGGGATAATTGAATGTCCATGGTTGAAATATTTGTGGGCTAAAAGAAGTTTTGAATCATTCTAATATTTGTGTTTTCAGTTCATCCCAATAGGAATGACATTATTAACAGTATGGATGGCATGTAAACATCACCGTTGAAATTAGGGAGGTTTCAACCATAGTAACTTTCCTAAACACTTTTTCTTTTAGTAGGGCCAACTTGAGTTTTGGATTCTTCTCAATTTTGGTCTACCATCCTAAAATGACATGACGGAACAGATCCTGAAAAACATCACTGCAGGCCCACCTTAGTTCCCAGCGCAGGAACTTCTTGCCACAGGCTTTTGCTGGAAATCCGCGCCCGTTTGGTTTGGATGGACGCGGAATTCCTGTGAATGCCTTTTCGCACCAAGTTCCTGCACGAGGATTCTGGGTGAGGCCCATACGTTTGTAAGAAATCTAACCTATCCATCCGTTTTTTGAGACATCTGACCAAAAATGAAGAGATCCAAAACTCAACTGGGTCATACGAGATGAAACAGTGGGAAAAGAATGTCTACCGTTGAGACCTTCTTAGGCTCTGTCTTGATGTTTATATTCCATCCAAATCATTTATAATGTCATTTTTACTGAGATGAAGTGAAAACACCAATGAATTAAACCGGTACAAAACTTTTATGGGCATATAAATGTTTCAACGGTGGTGGTCGCTAAATCTCCACCGTTTCCTCTCGTGTGGCCGTTTAAGTTTTGGATACACCTTATTTTTGGTAGCATGTCCTAAAATTATCTGAAAAAACGGATGACCTTATCGCAGTGGGCCCCACCCAGAATCCTTCGCAGAAATCTGCGTCCGGGTTGGATGACCTACCAACATGAAAAATAGACCGTTGATAGTTTCTCGACCCACTTTTTCGTACCGTTGGACCCACTTATGCATGATCAACCTCTATTTTAGGCCAATGCCCTAAAACGAGATTGCCAAATTAGTGGACGGGTCGGATTTACCACAAGCATCACGAAAGTGGGCCCCGCCAATATTCAAGGGTTTTATGATAGACATTTATGCTGTATCAGATTTCAACGGGGAGATGGTGACTATGATCGTGGGGCCCACCTTGTTGTTTGAGAAAATCTAAGCCTTCATTTTTCTCATATAATTTTAGAGCTCAGGCAAAAAATGATCTGAACTCGAAGCTCAAGCGGCCACAGGTTAGGTAACGGAATATGTTGAACGCAAGCCCTTCAAATCTGGTGGGGCTCTAGAAGTTTTCCGTCGGCGGCAAAATCGGGATTTTGCATCCAGCCCACTGCAAATGACCGTAGACCATGAAAAATGGACAACAGTGGTAAGCCACCGAATCATCTTTTCTTATTGTGGGACCCACCTATGCATTGGATAGGTCTCAGGTTTAGGCCTACATGATAACTACATCTTGAAGTGGGACCCCAACAAGATTGAACGGCTGCATGATAACTACAGCCTGGCACCATCAAGTTGCTGGGAGATGGTGACCCACCGTGTTGGGTGAGAAAAATCTGAGCAGTCCATTTTCCTTATATAATTTTAGAGCTTAGCCAAAATAATGGTATAGATTCAAAGCTCACATGGTCACACACACGTCAGGCAACAGTGCAAGCCCTTTGGGCACAAAAGTTTTAGGTCAGGCGGCAAAATTCGCATTTTACATCCAGCCCACTGGGAATGAACTTTCGAACCGTTGGGAATGCCATTTAAACGGTTTGGATGGGCTACAAATATGAAAAATGAACCATTTACAATTTTAACGGTAGTAAGCCATCAAGCCACTTTTTCTTGCTGTGAGACCCACCTGTGCATTAGATTAGCTTCAATTTTAGGCCAAAGTCCTAAAATGAGATGACCAAACTAGTGGACGGGTTGGATTTTTGGCCCATCAATATTAAGGGCCGCATGACAACCACCTGAAGCTTGTCACGTCCCTGACTACTCGTTTCCGGCTCACTGAAGATGGTTTCTGTCATCGTGTGGCCCACCGTGGTGTTTGGGAGAAATCCATCCTGTTCACAAGTTTGGCTAGGTCACTGTACATGGGGCCTGATGGATGAGGCAGCTGATCCAGTGCTCGGGTTGTCACAAGCCAAGAAAAAGTAGACCGTTCGATGCCATTATCTGACTTTTCCCTACTATGGGTCCCACTTGAGCCTTAGATCAGACTGGATTTGGTCCCACAGCCTAAAATAAGACAGCAAAAATGATGGACGGTTCGAATTTATGACAAACATCAAGAAAGTGGCCCCACCTAGATTCAACGGATCCGTGATAACGTCTAATCTTGTCACAAGACTCCTCTGTAAGACTCTTTTGAGATGGTTGCCATGATATTGGGGTCTACCGTCTTGTTTGAGAGAAATCCAAGCCGTCCATCATCTTCTTCATATCATTTTAAGAATTGGACCCAGAAATGATGCAGATCTGAAGCCATACGCAGGAAATAGGGGCATAGTTTCAACGGTACTAACATTCCCGACTGACTTTTACCTTCTGTGGGACCCACTGACCATTGGATCAGCATATGTTTTAGATACATGCCCTAAAATGTGATGGTGAAAATGGTAGATTGTTCGGATGTGTGAGAAACATCGAGAAAATCGCCCTGCCAAGATTAAGAGATTATGATAACCACTGACCCCTCTCGCAATCTCTGACGATTGCTCCGGTAAAACTCCGTTCTGATATCCGTGATCATGAGTCCGCCATATTGTTTGAGAGAAATCCAATCCATTCATCATTTCCTTCATATCATTTTACAGCTTGGTCAAAAAAATGATGTAGATTCAAAACTCAGATGAGCCACACGGAAGGAAAATTGGGTGTAGTATCAACTGTACTAACTTCCCCAATCACTTTATTCTTCCGTGGGCATCACCTTACCATTGGATCAGCCTTGATTTTGGAATCAAAATGAGGTGGCGAAATTTGTGGACGGGTTGGATTTGTCCCAAGCATCATTGAACTGGCCCCGCCTAGCTTGTGGGTTCTTTTTAAAGGAGATGGGGAATTTTCTTCTGTTTGAAAAGAGAGAGGGCTAATTTCGTAAATACATTGGTCATAATATATGCCAGAGGTCTTTGGAACTAACGGGGAAATAATAAGCTGTTTTCGAAAAATAGTTTAAAGGGAGCACTTTTTAAGTACATAGAGAAAAGCAGAGGTGGCTTATGAGAAAATTTACTTTAATAAATCAAATAATTAGTGATATTCAAGAATAGACTTCGTTCATTTTCTTTGAAGAGTGCAACAGATCGTTATCCTTCAACAATAGTTGGTGATAAGAACTTAAAACTGGCCAAACAAAACCAACTTGCAATGATGTTATGACAACATACCACTGGAGGCGATGCTGGAGGCGGCGACAACGCACATCTGTATAACCGTATTTTCCTGCCTCGTAAACGGCTGCTTCAACAGACGGGATTTCTCAAGGAGCTTGGTCCATATCTTCACGAAGAAAAAACCCCTCAAACCAGCAGATATGTTTTGAGAAGGTACGATCCCGGTGGTCAGGTTGAGCTTCATCACGATAACGCTAAACATGACACACAACATGAAGCTCACAACGAAAGCTCTAAACGTCAGCTGCTCTCGCCATCCCGGGACTTCTTCGCACTCATAAATCTGCTCTATGGATAGAACAGCTTCGTCTCTCTTTGCGCTCTTGTTCTCCATGTCCGAGGGCTTGCCATCCATGGTGAATATGGGATGATTGTGGTTCAGTTTGGAATGTGAATTCCTTTAGCATTTATAAGGTCTGGCGATTTTTTTGGGTTGGTCAATTAGAGCCTTTTGGATATCGCTCATAAGTAATTTTCTTGTACTTATAGCAGTAAATCAGTTAAAATTTATAGTCATCGTGTCTTAAAAAGTAACTTAACAACTTAAAAGTCAGGGGTTATGAGAAATAAAATTATCTTTTAAATATTCACTTTTTTATTTTTATTTTTTCTCTTTCTCTCTCCTCATTTCTCTTTCTCATATTTCCACGTGATGGACATTACATATCAAAGGGATTTTGACAGTACTGGCATCGTTGTATGGTAAAATTCACGAAAGAGGTTCCAAATATTCCAAGGGTAGCCTTTTGATATGTCCTAAGAAATATATATATATATATATATATATATATATATATATATATATATATATATATATATATACACTAATTATCGTTGTTTTTGGTTCAGTAATTGTACGATTTTTGAGTGAATAAGTTAGGTCATATTTAATGCTGAGAAAGTGATGTAGATGGAAGCTTTTTGGACGTGGGCAAGGCCCAACTCGTATGGCTCATATTGATGTATGTGTATAATCTATGCAGCCCATCCTTTTTGCCGTGTCATTTTAGGGCTAGGGCCTAAATAATAGCCTGATCCAGAGCTTGTGTGGGCCACATAATAAAAAATAATGGTGATAATGGCATTGTTGAGTATCAAATATTGCATATTTTTCCCTACCTATAACTTGGTTTTATAAACATGATACTGCTTAATGTTATATTTTATACATGTTTTCATTCTAAGGTAAATCTGAGACCTTGAATTAGAAAGAATATTAAAAGTATGGATTTGATGTTCAAGAATTACCAAGGTAATGGATGAATCTTAGAAGACCAAGGTTGAAGATACACATGCCAAAGATCTAAGGAAACCAAGTGAGGAATGAAGAGAATCGAAGATTTGAAATGAACTTGCATGATTCTCGACTAGCCTAAGCCCTACTTCGACCAGCCTAAGCTCCGACTCGACTAGTCGAAGAACTTCAGCTTGAACTCGAGCAACATTATCTTTTAAATTCGCGCGATCCTCTACCCGTTGAAAAAATCCTCGACTTGTCAAAGATGACCTTTGACTCGTATAAGGTTATACAAATTTTGCGCAAACTGCATAAATTTGAGACGGTTTCCGGATTTTTCCAACTTGGTGCAAAAGTTAGAATTCTCCAACTATAAATAGAAGCCCCTTGGATGCTCCAAGGCATTTTTTAAGGTTTAAGGAGTGGAACAAAAGTATGGAGAGCCGCCGCCAAGAGTTTTCTTCTTCTTCCTTAATTTGTTTTTATGCTTTTCTTAAGAGTTCTTAATTCAATCATGTCTATGGTTGACTAAATCTCTTAGCTAGGGCTAAGAGGTGAAGCTTGTAGTATGATTGGGATATTTATTTTGTTTTGATTCTTATTTATGTTGAACTTCATTGATTCTAGTTTGATTTTAAGGAATATTTTCAATTTTTAATGGTTTATTGTGACTCAAATTACAATAGATCTCGATAACTTTGAATAACTTTTTTTCCTATTTGAGATTATAGGATTGGTAAATCCTATTGTTCATCATCGTCTCATGGGCATAGTAAGGTGATGAAATCCCTTCTAATCTTCACAATTCTCCTCCATTGAGAATTAAGTCAATGAAAGTTCAGATTTGATTTAATTGTTATATTTTCGAATTGGATAGGATAGGACTCCAATTTCAATTGTGTTGCTTGAATTAAGTAAGGTAACATCCCAAGAGCTACAAGTGGATCCTTGGCACCGTAGTTCCCACCTTTAAATTTATAAATTTCAATTACTTCTGTCACGCCCCAAACTCGGAAATGGGCTCATAAAATTTCCGTTCGCCAAATCTGGCGTCGACAGCCTCCGTATTACCCCATTTTCGGCTCCCGACACCTATATACCAAGTTCTGATCTTGGGATCCTAAAAGGAGGATTTTTCAGCATGAATTTATTCTATAACAAGCATAACCATAAGCATATCCCATGAATAATAACCAAGACACTATTACACAATCCACTATGATAAAAAAAAACTTTAAGGTGCAATGCGCATAAAGGAAAATACAATGATAATAGTAACAGAAACTCCTGAAGCTCAACCCACACTCCTGCCCCTACTAAGCTACGGCTGCGTCCTGATGTCACCTGCATGCATCAATCGTGCATAAGCTTATAGGAAGCTTAAAGGGTGGAGAGAGTGTGTGCGCAATATAAGCGTGCTCAAAATGCAATATCAGAGTAATGCGGAATATGCTGGCGAATTCATGAATACTATCAGCCGTACCAAGGCTATGCGATGCAAGGCATGAATGATATTGGCCATATCAAGGCCATGCAATGTAAGGCATGAATGATGTCGGCCATACCAAGGCCATGCGATGCGAGATGCAACTCAAGCATACCAGTCATCATCCGAATCTACATATCAATGCAGCTCATCACTAGAGCATTAAATATCAGTACAGTTTTCACTCTGGATAATCACCGAGGTCTAGTACACTCACGCCAGCTTGCCACCCCTATCCGAGCACACAATTGGGCAAGTAGAAGAGACATCACTATCCACTTACCAATATCAGGCTCGGCTCGTCGATAGCGGACTCATTCCTTAAGCTGGTCAAACTCGACCTAAATATTACCCTATCACTTAGGCGGGTAAGGTCACACCACTTTTCAACCTACCACGAAACAGTGGGAGATGCAGCCTACTGGTATACAGCCCTCGTGAGCTCATATATCCACTTGGTCTCGACGTTGGAGTCATCCTCTAGTACCATCGGGTTTAGGAATTTTCACCCAAGGACATCTATGGTGCCCCGATACTAGTAACAATATTTTCGATATCCAATCCAGCTCTCCACAATGTGCCTGTAGAGGCCACGGCCCTAATGTCGCTAGGGCATATAGTAACCACATCACACAATGCAAGATGCATGTGTCATACAATCCAGTCATGCATTAATCCTACGCGTACCGTGCGCTCATGATGGACAACACTGCCTATCAGGGAGTCCCGTAAGCAACTTATCAGAAGGCATATGCAATGGTCAACCTCATCTCATCACATGCATGCAGATGATGTGTATGGGTATGTATCATGATGATATGTTGTCACATACTCATAATCAGTATCGATAATTGGCCTATATACAAGGCAGGGTCCATAGATGAACAGCCGATCTAAACCATAATATAAAGATCGACCTTCGGCCGTGGATATATCAAATCCGGTAGCACGAAACCATTCATCTGCAGCGAGGATGGACCATGCAACATTAATGGGGCCCAATGATTTGGGTTAACCCATTAAGAGAATGATGAGAATGGGCCTAACAAGGCTCAAAGGAAGGTCACAATGTGGACATCTAACCATCATTGCCCATCAATGTAAAATTTAACTAACATTGCTCCCAAGGAGTGGCCCACATTGAGCCACACGTATAGTGGACCCATGACCTCACATAAGGGCCTAATATACATCACGATGGGCCTTACTCAAGGGCCCAATATACATCACGATGGGCCTCACTCATGGACCACATATGCATCACATTGGGCCTCACTCATGGGCCACATATGCATCACATTGGGCCTCACTCATAGGTCTCATATGCATCACATCGGGCCTAATCATATGAGCCTCACATACATCAATGGGCTGCAATACATGGGCCTCATATACATCAAATGGGCCACATCTCATGGGCCCTGAATACATCACAATGGGCCACAACCCATGAGCCTTAAAAACATCACAACGGGCCTCTCATAGGGCCCAATATACACACTATATTTTCATTTTATTATATCTCCACCTTACATCTATTTTTAAAGATCATTTAGAGCATTACCCAAAAATATGAATCATATCGAAACATCTGGACCATAGCACAAATAACAATGGAGATAATGATTTTCACCGTTAAACAATCACAGGACCTACCATAACGTTTATTTTCCATCCAATCTGATCATAAGATCATAAGGATCTAGATTAAGAGGAAAAACATTTCACATTGATCCAGAACTTCTGTGACCCCAAACGGGTTTCAATATACGATCATCCTCCACTAATTTTTGTAGTGTGGTCCACTTGATAAATAGATCTGTCATATTTTTAGTCTCAAGCCTTAAGACAAGCTCATCATCTGGATGGATGGTTTGGATGTGACACATACATCAAGGTGGGCCCGACAGATGGATGGCGCGGACATAAAATACATACATCAACGGTGGGTCCCACCGTCCAGCCATCTGGACTGTGTGGATAAGACCCATACATCAGCGGTGGGTCCAAAGCATCACATGAGATGGATCCAAATTCAAGTGGGACCCATAGAACTTACTGATGTCAATACCTCAGCTATATAGCTGGTGTGAGGTACTCCAACCAATCCGTCCAATAGGTGGGTCTCACATGGGGCCTACCTGTCATGCCCCAAACCCGGAAATCGGATTCACAGGAATCCCGATCGCTGAATCAAGTGCCGACAGCCTCCATAGTACCCCATTCTCGACTCCCAGCGCCCAAACGCCAGATTCCGATCCTGGGATCCTACAAGGAGGATTTTCGGTATGATTTTTTTTGTAAGGGAGCATAACCACAAGCATAACCAAGTCACAAAACAACATCATCATCACATATCCACTAGAATAAATATTTGAGTCGTACAATGCTGAAAGGGAAATACATATGTCAAAAATCAAAACTCTAGAAGACCGCTGCATGCTCCAAGCTCAACGCTGCTACAACCTAACGTCACCTGCACGCATCTATCGTGCATAAGCTTATAGAAAGCTTAGAGGGTCGTGGAAGTGTGTGTAAGGTAAGTGCTAAGTATCAATAAAGTACATAAATCATACATCATCGGGATAAGCAGAAATACTAATAAGATCATGAATCATATGACATCAGAGTAAGCTGTAACACCCTGTACTTTTCAGTACTCGGGTGTTACCGTGTAGATTAATTTAATATAAATATATATATAAATAATGCAACCTAAATATATGCACTATGAAACGTATGTACTTTGTAAAGATTTAAGATTTCATGCTAAAACGATATGTATGTATTTAATGTATACGAATATTACAAAAATAATATTATAATAAATAAACATAAGGAATAATAATTTCACGACATGAAATCAAAATTTAAATAATAATGTAGCAGTGAATATTTTTATATTTGTATGTACACAAAAGTCATTAGCTAATTTAATGGAATTGTATATTATTTAACAATATTATCGAATACAAATATAATTTTAATTAAATATGATATTTTGCATTATGAATACGAATGAATGTGTGAACCAAAACATGTAATTAATGATATGTTAATATTAAAATTATATATATATATACATGTGTGAGATTTTTAAATATTGTAATTACAAGTAATATATTAAAATGAAATAAATATTTTTATTAATATTGGTATCGGTTAGTAATATATGACAAAAGCCTTTCATATGGCCCATTAAGATCTTTTAACCATTGACGTCCAATTTTGGAATGATCCGACCATTAGATTAACAGAAAACCCACCAATACAACCCAAATCAAGTGGTGGGCCCCACCCAGGCATTCCATCGGCCTGATCTTTGATCCCGGGCCCTGCTTAGGACCTCCAAGCGGAATGAACGGAGTGAATTTATCACAAGTATCACGGTGGGCCCCACACGGGGTGCGAGTACACCTAGTGCGCTCATACCCACCGACGCACCGGTGTGCGAACATCAAATTGAAGTTTGACCCGCCATTTCTTTAAACGGGAGAGATTTCTCTCTCTCCCTTTGTTTTTGTCAGCAGACGGACGCCGTCCGTTTGGGACGTGTGGTGGCCCACCTTCATCATCCATATCAAAGATCCAAGCCGTCCATCTCGTACGTCCTTTAGCCCTAACCAAAACCCAACTTTCACAACTAATTTTCCTGGACATATGGACACACGAACTTCACTGCAAATCATCCCTACAAACACATCTATTTCCAGAAATAGAAATCTGCTGCTGCCAGCAGGGCGATCCGCGCGAGAGGATGATTCCTCCAATCTCAACCATTCATTTAATGGCATCCTAGCCGTCCATTCCAAACCGACCTAGGGTTTTCTACCCACGGTAAAGAGAAACCAAAACCACCTTGGTTATTCCTTTGTTTTGGAGAGTCTTTGTAAAGTAGCGGGATTAAATCCTGGACCACTTTAGCTCATCCGACGGTCTAAAGACGTTATGAAAACTCTATAAGAAAGAGAGATGACATTAGGGCATCCTCCTCCATTTTCACAGCCTGAAAGAAAAAAGTCGTATTTTCCTCCTCCGTGCGAACCCACCCAAATCTCGCTCATTAGTGCTCTATTTTCTTACTTCTACGAGCTCTCTCATACCCATCTGAGTTATCCCACGTCTTTCCCTTGAAGAAATAACTCCCGTACGTGAATCCGCCATTAACGACCACCTTCTTCCTCGTCAAACTACACCAGTCGTCTCAGGATGGGGCAAGGTTCGAACGTGTGGGAGTTGCTCTCGATGACCGTAATGATCGGAGAAAAGAAAAGAAGAAAGGAAATGGAAGAAATGATGGAAAAGAAGAGAGTGGTGCGGTTGTTGCACCGCACCAACACAACCACCTGATCTCTGTCCGAATTCGGGACGAGCTGGGTTGTTCCATACATGGTTGGGTCAAGTCCAGAGACTTCTGGATTCCTCTAAAGGAGAAGAGGAGAAGAGAGCAGGGAAGAGAGTGAAGAGAAAAGGAGAAATTGAATGAGGAGGGGTGTGCCTGTGCTGCACTCGACCAATTGTCGAGTCACAGCTCGATTTGCGCCTGGTTCGGTCATTTCTGGGTGTTTCCAGCAGGCATGAGAGAAAACAGATGGCGAGAAAGAAATAAAAAGAAGGAGAAGGAAAAAAAAAGGAGAAGAGAACAAGAGAAAGAAGAGAGAGAGATAGTGGGTTCGGGTAGCAACCTGACTCGTTGCTGAGTCGAGTTGGACTCGGACCTGGTTCGTGTTGGGGGTTGCTAAAGTTCCAGCAAGAGAAGAAGAAAGGAAGAAGAAGAGAAAAGATGAGAAGAAAGTGAGAGGAAGAGAGAGTTTCGGCTTGGGGTATGGGCTGACTCATTGCACGAGTCAACCTAGGGTCAAGTTGCTGAGTGGGCTGTTTTAGTCGGGTTGGAGTCCGGTATAATCCAAATGGGTTGTTGGACCTTAGAAGAGGAAGAAAGAAGAGAGAAAGGGAGAAGTGTGGGTTGAGAGTCGAGTCAACCCGGTTTGGGACCGTGTTAGATGGGCCGAGTCGAGCGTGGGCCCTCACTTTTATACTCAAGGGAATGGAGGAAAATCAATCCACTCGACTCTAACTGAGTCGACTGTTGAGTCAACTTACATGGGTCAATTTTCTCTCCTAGCTTAAATTGTTTAATTCACTAATTATCATTGGTGCTATTATAACTATTGCGGTTACTAAATGCTATTAGCTACTAGGAGGTTATTTGTGCTAGTACTAGTTGCTACAAAACTACAACAGTTGGATGTAGATATTAGTATTTATTCCTAAATATTTTCATTGATAATAGATCACACAATGTATTACCCTTTTTACCCCTATTCTATGAGGATTGATAACCTTAGGTACGATTAGCCATTGGTAAAGTATTTATGCTCAACCTAGTTATCATAAACAAGCTTTAGTTATTTTATAGTAGAACTTCATGTAACCCTCTTAAACATCATTCTTAACGGTAAATCATAATACTTATTACCGTGACTAAATCCATTATGGATAGCTATTATTATTAGTATTATCATTAGAAAATATTTATCATTCTCCTTGTGGGATTAGTATAATCTTTGTTGATATAATTATAAGTATAAATCCTTAATATATCATGTTGGTAAGGGAATCTTATTATTATTACTTGCCCACTAATCAATCACGGATACTATCGGTATGTTTAGATATGAACTTGTACACCTTCATCATTAATACGGATGGATTGATACTCCTACTATGAATATTAATTGACCCCTTTGTACAATAATAATAATAAGTTAGGATTCAAATCCTAAAATCTAAGTATGGGGCTAGACCCTAGGATAAAACCCTAAAACCCTAAAAGATAACCCTAAGCTATGATCTTAAACCCTAGGTGGTGTGTAGAACTTGGACCTAATTGTACAAGTTCATGATTTGTGGTAGGATACAATTCTAAGGGCGCAAGCACTTAGCAACACTAGAAGGCGATTCAAAGTATAAGGTGATGATTCTTCCCCTTGAGCTTTCCATCTTCTCATTAGCTTAAGTTATAGTTTTTATTTAAATTGATATCTCTCCTTTATAATCACATGTGTTAGCTGGTGGAAATTGAATTGTTGTATTACATGCTTTATAATTATCCTGTATAATTGTTCATGCTTGTAGATTTCTTTTTATAGATTGCTTATGGAACTTAAACTGGTACATTACTGGAAAATTTTCACATATGAATGTACACCCATACTTGGGATGTAACTTGACTCTTTGTGATCGTAATGGACCTTCGAATCGGTGGTTTTTAAGTGGTGGTCTAGATGGATCATTGATGTGGGCCTACCATCTAGGGTTGTTGTACCCAATGGTTTTCAAGGATGGTCTTTTATCGCATGGTTTTGATACTCGCCCTATGAGGCCTATTTTGATAATTGCCCTATGCGGCTTGTTGATATCGCCCTATGTGGCTTTGTTCTGGTATTTCCCCTATATGGGTTCGATGGTTTTATACTGTGCAACCATGCGATGGTAAGCCCTATATACTATAATATGATTGGCCACTAATCGACAGGTTTCCATTAAACGTCCCAAGGTGGTAGTCTCATGAGCCGGGGATGGTAGTCATGGATACTATGCCCGAGCTGTCGGCCTACGCTGGACCATGTGCTCCCCGTAGTGACCTCTGAGCTTATCTAAATTGGTTAATTGTAAATGGACTAATAATGACTTGGCTAATCATTCATACATGGCACGTTCCGACTGGTTGATATTTTTCAGGTTCGATGATTAAGACTGGTTGATGTTTTCCAGGTTCGATGATTGCATGGGTGACGGCCCACTGTCCGCACGGATGAGCATCCCCGGGGCGATGATTGCATTCACGCATCCATGCATTTAAAAATACTGCATTTACTTTGTTTTGGTTGTCTGGATGTTTTATAACTATGCTTACCTAATGCGGCGGTGTGTAATCTTGAGGGGAATTCACACTGAGTTGGCCACTCATCCATCAAATATATAACTGTACAGGTAGTACAGGTGGCTTTAGTGATATGCATGTTCAGACTTGATTAGGAGCAGGGTATGATCGCTAGGGGTGCATGACTGTATTTGCCTGGAGGAGCTGTGCGATCTTACAGCTCATATTTATGTGTTTTTTGCTATTCTTCATGTATTGAATCTTCTAAATCTTATACTTATTAAATTCAGAGACATTGGTTTGTACAAGTCATTATAGGCAGCTTCTTGTATAGTTGAATGATAATAAAATTTTCCTTTATGTCGATTTGTCCACACTACGCTCATCTGCTTACTCTGATAAAAGAAAAATGTATATTTGATCATCCTTTAAGGTTAACACTCGGGTTTTTGGGAAACGGGTCGTGTACTTGGGTCCTGAAGATTCGGGTTGTTATAGTTGGTATCAGAGTATAGTTTGGACAAACTTGGCCTTAGGAAATGATCTTATACAAGCTTTGAATGTCTCAAGTTAGGATGTTTGAAATTGAAATTCGAACTTAGGTGAAATTCCCTTAGACTTAGAAGAATGGTTAAGATTGTAGAAACTCAAACTTAGTCTCCCTTAGAAATTTATCAGGAATAACCGTTTGAACTTATGAAAATTTCCCCTGTAGCTGGGAGAAATTGAGAACATAGAAACTCAAAAATTCTAGGCTCCCTAGAAAAATTGCTTAGATAATTGTAGAACTTATAAGTGAACTTAGGTTCCCTTAGAGTTAGAGGATTAGTCATTTGGATGTATGTGGAATTCCCTCAGAATAAGAGAAAATTTAAAACATAGGAATTTTGAATTTTAGACTCCATTGAAAATTTTAAAGTTAGACCCTTAGACTTTAAACTTGTGGAAATTCCTTAAACATGATTAGGATAGCCATTTGGAAATTAAGTGAAATTCCTTCATAATTAAGGGAGATTGAAAGTGCAGAAAAATTTAATGTTAGTTTCCCTAGAGAATTGTTTGGGTAATTGTAGAACCTTGAAATGAAACTTAAGTCCCTTGAACATTTTAGGTCAGTCATTTGAAGTTAGAAACAAAACTTAGTTCCTTATTATGGAATATCAGGGTGGCTGCTTAAACTTGGAATTAAACCTATATGTTGTGGGAGGACAAATACCATTGCAATGTACATAAGACCAAATGAAAACATTCCTTAGTCTTGACTCCCAAAGAACATTTTAGAAATTTAGGATTCAAACTCCTTCTATAATTTCCTTTAGTTAGAGATGGCATCGTCACGTCACTAATTAGTGAATGCAATGAACTTATGCTTCGAAGGGATTTCCTTGATCACCAGATTGTACATTTGATTGGCCACGAGTGCTCTCTAAATTTAAGAACCATACATGGAACTGTAACTCGAATCCCTTAATGCATCTCTTTAGCTAGAGATGATGTCTCTCGTGATTTCCAGTACTTAGAAATAACTAGAGGCGAAAAAAAAAAAAAAAAAGGAAGGGGGTAGAATTGCAACCCTAGCACAAGCATATTGGAACTAGATTTGAATTCTAGATAGATGTAGCAAAAAATAAATAAATAAATAAATAAAAAATAATAATATAAAATAAAATTTCATGTAGAAACCTTGGTCCTAAGATTTGTGTTTAGACAATCAGAGTGCGCATTGGAAGCGTACTGAGCTGTGTGGTCTCATCTGTTATGGAGGTAGAAGATCACATGATGTTTTCCCGGGAATCTAGAATAATCGGGGTCACGGATTGATGGAATCATGTTTATGTGATGAGTGCGCGGTTTGACCTAAATTCTAAGTCCTAGCGAATTTTCAATGATCTCAATGCCCTGATAAGGTAGAAGATCGAGATTTAACAGGATTGCGAATTGATACTGAAATCCTCTGTCCTGCAGGCAGATGATCAACGTATCGGGCTCAAACATACTACAACCATCTATTTGTGTTGACAATAGTATTAGAATCTACCAAAATGA
Organism: Magnolia changhungtana; assembly: GCA_030180095.1. NCBI lineage: Eukaryota > Viridiplantae > Streptophyta > Magnoliopsida > Magnoliales > Magnoliaceae > Magnolia > Magnolia changhungtana. Next base: position 5,084,306 of record JASAUF010000662.1, read on the forward strand.
ACTTGTAATCTTTGTAGATACAATAAGAAATTTTAATGTCAACATGTGATAGGATAACCCTGCTACTTGTATCATTAATAATCAGAAAGAGCATTATTTAAACTCGGGGATGAGATTCTTCTTTAAGGAGGGTAGATTATAACGATTGCAGTTTTGGGCGCCTAGTGGCATATGTTTGTACATGTAGGAAAATAATGAATATTATCATCATCACTAATCATAATAGAAGCACTGAATTTCGGGGACGAAATTCTCTTTAAGGGGGGTAGATTGTAACACCCCGTACTTTCCAGTACTCGGGTGTTACCGTGTAGATTAATTTAATATATATATATATATATATATATATAATGCAACCTAAATATATGCACTATGAAACGTATGTACTTTGTAAAGATTTAAGATTTCATGCTAAAACGATATGTACGTATTTAATGTATATAAATATTACAAAAATAATATTATAATAAATAAACATAAGGAATAATAATTTCACGACATGAAATCAAATTTTAAATAATAATGTAGCAGTGAATATTTTTATATTTGTATGTACACAAAAGTCATTAGCTAATTTAATGGAATTGTATATTATTTAACAATATTATCGAATACAAATATAATTTTAATTAAATATGATATTTTGCATTATGAATACGAATGAATGTGTGAACCAAAACATGTAATTAATGATATGTTACTATTAAAATTATATTTATATACATGTGTGAGATTTTTAAATATTATAATTACAAGTAATATAATAAAATAAAATAAATTTTTTTATTAATATTGGTATCGGTTAGTAATATGACAAAAGCCTTTCATATAGCCCATTAAGATCTTTTAACCGTTGACGTCCAAATTTGGAATGATCCAACCATTAGATTAACAGAAAACCCGCCAATACGACCCAAGTCAAGTGGTGGGCCCCACCCAGGCATTCCATTGGCCTGATCTTTGATCTCGGGCCCTGCTTAGGACCTCCAAGCGGAATGAACAGAGTGGATTTATCACAAGCATCACGGTGGGCCCCACACGGGGTGCGAGTACACCTAGTGCGCTCGTACCCGCTGTGCACCGGGTGTGATAGCGTGGTCAGCAGGTGCTGACCCCCATTTCTTTAAACGGGAGAGATTTCTCTCTCTCCCTTTATTTTTCTCAGCAGACGGACGCCGTCCGTTTGGGACGTGTGTTGGCCCACCTTCATCATCCATATCAAACATCCAAGCCGTCCATCTCGTACGTCCTTCAGCCCTAACCAAAACCCAACTTTCACAACTAATTTTCCTGGACGTATAGACACACGAACTTCACTACAAATCATCCCTACAAACACATCTATTTCCAGAAATAGAAATCTGCTGCTGCCAGAAGGGCGATCCGCGCGAGAGGAGGATTCCTCCAATCTCAGCCATTCATTTGATGGCATCCTAGCCGTCCATTCCAAACCGACCTAGGGTTTTCCACCCACAGTAAAGAGAAACCACAATTTGTTTGGTTATTAAATTTGTTTTGGAGAGTACTAGAAAGCGGGATTAATCCTGGACCACTTTCTGCTCATCCAACGGTCTAAAGACGTTATGAAAACTCTATAAGAAAGATAGGATCAGACATTAGGGCATCCTCCTCCATTTTTCACAGCCACAACAAAAAAAAGGCCGTTTTCCTCCTCCGTGCGAACCCACCGCGAAAACGCCATTAGTGCTCTATTTTCTTACTTCTACGAGCTCTCTCATACCCATCTGAGTTATCCCACGTCTTTCCCTTGAAGAAATAACTCCCGTACGTGAATCCGCCATTAACGACCACCTTCTTCCTCGTCCAAACTACACCAGTCATCTCAGGATGGGGCAAGGTTCGAACGTGTGGGAGTTGCTCTCGATGACCATAGCTGACTGGAGAAAAGAAAAGAGAGAAAGGAAATGGAAGAAATGAGGGAAAAGAAGAGCGTGGTGCGGTTGTTGCACCGCACCAACACAACCACCTGATCTCTGTCTGAATTCGGGATGAGCTGGGTTGTTCAATACATGGTTGGGTCAAGTCCAGAGACTTCTGGATTCCTCTAAAGGAGAAGAGGAGAAGAGAGCAGGGAAGAGAGTGAAGAGAAAAGGAGAAATTGAATGAGGAGGGGTGTGCTTGTGCTGCACTCGACCAATTGTCGAGTCACGGCTCGATTTGCGCCTGGTTCGGTCACACGGGTGTTTCAATGGCGGGAGAGAAACAGAGATGGCGAGAAAGAAATAAAAAGAAGGAGAAGGAAAAAAAAAAAGAAGGAGAAGAGAATAAGAGAAAGAAAGAGAGAGAGACAGTGGGTTCGGGTAGATACCTGACTCGTTGCTGAGTCGAGTTGGACTCGGACCTGGTTCGTGTTGGGGGTTGCTGAAGTTCCAGCAAGAGAAGAAGAAAGGAAGAAGAAGAGAAAAGATGAGAAGAAAGTGAGAGGAAGAGAGAGTTTCGGCTTGGGTTATGGGCTGACTCATTGCCGAGTCAACCGGGTCAAGTTCAGCCTGAGTGGGCCTGTTTCAGTCGGGTTGGGTCTGGTATAATCCAGCCAGTTGTTGGACCTTAGATTTTAGAGGAATGAAGGGAGAGAGAAGGGAGAAGTGTGGGTTGAGCCGAGTCAACCCTGTTTGGGACCGTGTTAGATAGGTCGAGTCGAGCGTGGGCCCTCACTTTTATACTCAAGGGAATGGAGGAAAATCAACCCACTCGACTCTAACTGAGTCGACTCACCGTTGAGCCAACTTACATGGGTCAGTTTTCTCTCCTAGCTTAAATTGTTTAATTCACTAATTATCATTGGTGCTATTATAACTATTGCGGTTACTATATGCTATTAGCTACTAGGAGGTTATTTGTGCTAGTACTAGTTGCTACAAAACTACAACGGTTGGATGTAGATATTAGTATTTATTCCTAAATATTTCCATTGATAATAGATCACACAATGTATTACCCTTTTTACCCCTATTCTATGAGGATTGATAACCTTAGGCACGATTAGCCATTGGTAAAGTATTTATGCTCAACCTAGTTATCATAAACAAGCTTTAGTTATTTTATAGTAGAACTTCATGTAACCCTCTTAAACATCATTCTTAACGGTAGATCATAATACCTATTACCATGACTAAATCCATTATGGATAGCTATTATTATTAGTATTATCATTAGAAAATATTTATCATTCTCTTGTGGGATTAGTATAATCTTTGTTGATATAATTATAAGTATAAATCCTTAATATATCATGTTGGTAAGGGAATCTTATTATTATTACTTGCCCACTAATCAATCACGGATACTATCGGTATGTTTAGATATGAACTTGTACACCTTCATCATTAATACGGATGGATTGATACTCCTACTACGAATATTAATTGACCCCTTTGTACAATAATAATAACAAGTTAGGATTCAAATCCTAAAATCTAAGTATGGGGCTAGACCCTAAGATAAAACTCTAAAACCCTAAAAGATTAACCCTAAGCTATGATCTTAAACCCTAGGTGGTGTGTAGAACTTGGACCTAATTGTACAAGTTCATGATTTGTGGTAGGATACAATTCTAAGGGTAAGCACTTAGCAACACTAGAAGGCGATTCAAAGTATAAGGTGATGATTCTTCCCCTTGAGCTTTCCATCTTCTCATAAGCTTAAGTTATAGTTTTTATTTAAATTGATATCTCTCCTTTATAATCACATGTATTAGCTGGTGGAAATTAAATTGTTGTATTACATGCTTTATAATTATCCTGTATAATTGTTCATGCTTGTGGATTTCTTTTTATAGATTGCTTATGGAACTTGAACTGGTACATTAGTGGAAAATTTCCACATATGAATGTACACCCATACTTGGGATGTAACTTGACTCTTTGTGATCGTAATGGACCTTCGACTCGGTAGTTTTTAAGTGGTGGTCTAGATGGATCATTGATGTGGGCCTACCATTTAGGGTTGTTGTGCCCAATGGTTTTCAAGGATGGTCTTTTATCGCATGGTTTTGATACTCGCCCTATGAGGCCTATTTTGATAATTGCCCTATGCGGCTTGTTGATATCGCCCTATGTGGCTTTATTCTGGTATTTTTCCTATTTGGGTTCGATGGTTTTATACTGTGTAACCATGCGATTGTAAGCCCTATATACTGTAATATGTTTGGCCACTAGTCGACAGGTTTCCATTAAACATCCCAAGGTGGTAGTCCCATGAGCCAGGGATGGTAGTCATGGGATACTATGCCCGAGCTGTCGGCTTACGCTGGGCCATGTGCTCCCCGTAGTGACCTTTGAGCTTATCTAAATTGGCTGATTGTAAATGGACTAATAATAACTTGGCTAATCATGCATACATGGCACGTTCCGACTGGTTGATATTTCCCAGGTTCGATGATTCTGACTGGTTGATGTTTCCCAGGTTCGATAATTGCATGGGTGACGGCCCACTGTCCGCACGGATGAGCATCCCCGGGGCGATGATTGCATTCACGCATCCATGCATTTAAAAATACTGCATTTACTCTGTTTTGGTTGTCTGGATGTTTTATAACTATGCTTACCTAATGCGGCGGTGTGTAATCTTGAGGGGAATTCACACTGAGTTGGCCACTCATCCATCAAATATATAACCGTACAGGTAGTACAGGTGGCTTTAGTGATATGCATGTTCAGACTTGATGAGGAGCAGGGTATGATCGCCAGGGGTGCATGACTGTATTTGCCTGGAGGAGCTGTGCGATCTTACAGCTCATATTTATGTGTTTTCTGCTATTCTTCATGTATTGAATCTTATAAATCTTGTACTTATTAAATTCAGAGACATTGGTTTGTACAAGTCATTATGGGCAGCTTCTTGTATATTTGAATGATAATAAAATTTTCCTTTATGTCGATTTGTCCACACTACGCTCATCTGCTTGCTCTGATAAAAGAAAAATGTATATTTGATCATCCTTTAAGGTTAACACTCGGGTTTTTGGGAAACAGGTCGTGTACTTGGGTCCTGAAGATTCGGATTGTTACATAAGCGGAAGTGTACTGGTAAGTCCATGAATGCTATCAGCCGTACCAAGGCTATGCGATGCAAAACATAACAAGACAATAACGGATGCTGAGGATGCAATGCAATATGCAAATCGTGACGAGCCATGAATGCCATCAACCTTATCTAGGCCATATAAGTGCAAAAACATAGTAACCCAAAATGCTAAGTACTGCAGATGCAATGTAATATGCGGTGCGAATGAAATGACTATGCTGGAATGTGAAGTCGGGATGATAGTACGAAGTATCACAGGCTATGGGGTCCATCACAAGGGACTTCTATCCAAACCAGTCTCATACCTAAATTTGGATAGTCAGACACAATGTGGTAAACTCTTGATCTCAGGTTAGTCGCACGCCCAACTGAAATCTTGGCCATGAGATGGTACACGTAACAATTAGTTACGCACCACCAGCCCGAGTGGATAGTGAATGAATGAATGAATGAATATGCAATTCCTGCTCAATAAGTCTACATATCAGTACGGTTGCTCTCTGAAAAAATCACCGGGGTCTATTACACTTTACGCCAGCTTGCCGCCCCTATCCGAGTGCACAACTGGGTAAGTGAAAGAGACCTCACTATCCGCCTGCCAATATCGGACCCGGCTCGTCGATAGCGGACCTATTCCTCAAGCTGGTCAAACTCAACCTAGATATTGCCTCCTCACTCAGGCGGATAAGGTCACACCCCTTCCCAATCAACCACGACACAGTGGGAGACGCGGCCTCCTAGTATTCGGCCCTCGTGCGCTCATATATCCACTCGGTCTCGACGTTGGAGTCATCTCCTGGCCACGGAGGTTTAGGAATTTTCACTCAGGGACATCTATAGTGCCCGTATGCTAGAACCAAACATTTTCGGTGTCCCGTCTGGCTATCCACGATATGCCTGTGGAGGCCACGGCCTTGATGTCGCTAGGGCATACAATGATCAAGTAACATGTATGCGAGATGCATGAATCACACCGTACAAACATGCAGCAATCTCGTGCGTCCATGCGCTCATGTCGGGCACTCCGTCTCATATGGAGTCCCGTAAATGTCTCAGCCCAACGGCTCATGTTATAACCAAACATTCCTCATATCAAGCATACATATGATGCGTATGGGTATGAATCATGGAGCTACACTAAGCATGTTATAAGGTGATGAACTATCCTTACAACGCAGATGGGCCTAGACGGCCTACACACAACAAGTATGGGCCTACCAATGGCCTAGGGAGAGTTACAATGCGGACATTTAACCAACCTTGTGCTTACAATGTGGACGTCAAACCAACATTGCTCCCAAGGCTTGGCCCGCCATAAATATCACTACATAACCCATAGTGGAATCACACAATGCAATAGACCTTGTATACATCACATTGGGCCTCGACCTACGGGCCTCAAATACATCAAATGGGCCTCAACCCACGGGCCTTAATACATCACAATGGGCCTTAACCCATGGGCCCTAATACATCACAATGGGCCTTAACCCATAGGCCCTAATACATCACAATGGGCCTTAACCCATAGGCCCTAATACATCACAATGGGCCTTAACCTATGAGCCTAATCACATGGGCCTTATATATATCAAATGGGCTTAATCCCATGGGCCTTGTATATACCAAATGGGCCACACCAAATGGGCCCCATAGTATGTCAAAATGGGACCAATCACATGGACCATATGAATAACAAATGGTGGGGTCCACTTGAACTGTTAGATTTGCCTCATTATTTAGCTCGTGCAATAACATGAACTTTCAAAATTAGATGGACAGGTTGGATGCAACAAATGCATCATGGTAGGGCCCATAAAGCCCACCATAATATATATATATATATGGAAAAAGGCACAATGCGCACGAGCTAATTTTTAACGTCCCATAAGGTCGAGCTAAGTGGGCCCCACTGTGATGCGTTTTCGAACATCTACCCCATCAGCCAAATGCACCATTCCGTTGTAAGCCTAGGTCTCAAAAATCAAGTCAATCCGTGACTTGTGTAGGCCACGCCACATGCAGATGTGGAGAGGGCCGTGCACCATTTAAAACATTCATAACCATTTTGAGGGCTAATGAGATGTGGTTTTGCAAATCCAGCCCATCCATTATGGGTGTCCCACTTGCATGAGGGTTCAGCCCAAGTTTCAGGCGCATGCAAAAACTCCAGGTGGGACCCACCGTCCACTGGACGGTGTGCATAAACACAAACATCACCGTGGGCTCCACCATCCGCTGGACGGTGGAATACAACACATACATTACAGTGGGCTCCCACCGTCCACCTGGACGGTGGGGATAAGACACATACATCACTGTAGGTCCCATGTGGGGCCCACCATAACGTTTACTTTCCATCTAACCCGTTCATAAGGTCAGACAGGCCTGAACGAAGGGGAGAAACAAATTTCAGCTTGATCTGAAACTTGTGGACCTAAAAAGGATTTCAATGGTAGACTGTTCAATTCACACTATTTCCTATGATGTGGGCCGCCTGATCGCTTGATTGGCCTGATTTTTGGAGGGGGCCCATGTCAGGCAGTGGTCCACCTAATGAACAACTTGGATGGTAAATATACATCATGGTGAGGCCCATGGCTGGGGCCGTGGGTCCCTGCCCGTTTCACGCTGACGTCCTCTCTCTCTCTCTCTCTGACAGCAGCAGCAGCAATGCTACTGTTGTGTTTTTTTTTTTTTTTTTTGGAAATCACCTTTTTCTAAGGTTTTTCATGCATGGGGTCCACTTCAGCCAAATTCACCTCGGCCATTAGTTCCCATGGCCTGAGACGGACCAAACAAGTCCAATATTTGATACTTTTCAATGTACAGAAACGTCAAAGAAGTTTAAAACGGTGAAAATCGTCGTTTGCTATGCTATGGCCCGCCTGAGGGTCAGATTAACCTTATCTCTTGGCTCAATGCCTAAAATGAGGTAGGAAAGGGGATGGACGGCTTGGATTGAATCCAATCATCAAGGTGGGGCCTAAACAAGTGGCCATTCTCCAAGGCTTGAGAATTAAGCCAATATTTGTGTTTTCCTTTCCACGTCCAGCGTCCCTGGACGTTGGACGGTTGGACTCAACACATGCATTCGAGGTGGGCCCGGTTTAGGTGGGCCACCACATGGAGGATGGGGCAGTTACAACACACACATAAGGTGGGCCCCACTTACCGATGGCTTGGATAAACTACATACTTCATGGTGGGGTCTATCCGAGTGAACTATACAATCACATCATCACAAGAAAAGAAAAAAATGAAAAGGGAGAGAAAGAGAGAGAAAAAGGTGGGACATACGTGTGATGGAGGGACCCGACACTATGGGCCCTCCCTTGCATCTAGTCATACATCAAAAGATAATCATAGTGGACCATTGGCCATATCTTAGGGTCCCAAGTGAGATCCATACCATTGATCGGTAGGCCTCACTTGGCCCATCTAAGAAAGCATGAAAACTACCCTATCAAAGCACCCACCGGTTGATCTCTTCTGTCCGTTGGAACGCTACCCTCCTTGTGCTCCTCTTTGATGGTTGAGATGGGAAATGAATGGCTAGGATGATGGGTTTTGGAATGGGAAAGGTGGTCCACACAAACTCTCTCTTTTCTCATTTGGAAGCTTGGACGTGGGGGTGCTCTTGCTTGACTTGAGAATGTTGGGAAATGAGAGGGAGAGAGAGAGTTGTAAGGAGAGATGTGAGTGAGTGATGTGAGGTGATGGATGTGGTACTTGACTAGGTATGGGTGTGTAAGAGAGAGGGTGAGAAAGAGTTGACTTTGGAGAGAGAAAGCATGGGTTGCTTTGTACTTGACATTGAAGTGATTGATTGATTGATGTGATTGATTGATTGATGGGATTGATTTGACATTATGTAGAGATTCTCTTGGGATTGAGAAAGCGTGGTGTTTCTTCGAAATAAACGCCGGCTCACATCTTCTGGTCAGGGTATCGGATCGGTGCATGAGTCGCGGCGTTGGAACCGCGGCGACGGTGCGGTCGCAATGATACAAGTCTTGGATTAAGTTGACATGAATTTACAAGATACGACTTAGAGTCGATCGCAACGTTGATTATACGTCGCAGGTTGCTGGAATTCGACGGAAAGGATCGCAGGATTCATCGGAACAGTACGAACTAGGATACGGGTCTTACACTACCACATATATATATATAATATAATATAATATTATATTATTCATTTATTATTATTATTATTTGAAAAGATCTAGCGTCTAGACCTTGGACGTCTAGACAGACGGTGTGGAATTAAAACACAAGCATCATAGAGGGTCCCACGGTCCAGGGGTCTGGACGATGTGGATCCATCGCAACATCAAGGTGGGTCCACACGTGTGGCCCATTAGCAAGCCGATCAAGCTGATGTTTGTATTTTCTTTCATACAGTCCAACAGTAGTTACTGTTGGACGTCCCATGGCTGGATGGTATGGATGACCCATCATCAAGTAGGCCCGTGATCTGACAAAGTTGATGGACATTGTGGATGTGAAACACCCACATCATGGTGCGTCCATCATATACATACATCAAGGTGAGTACACGTGGTGGCCCACCGAAGTTTGGATCAAATGGACAGGTAGCGAGGTGGGGCCCAACACATGGACGGTCTAGATCAAGTGGGCCACATACCATCACAAAGAGAGAGAGAGAGAATCGGCGAGCGATGGAAGGCTTTGCCACTATGAGCCCTCCCTTCCATGCATTACAACACGTACATCAAGTGGGTCCCAATACATGTGGGCCCACCGATAGAAATCAATGGTGGAAATGCTAATATCACCCACCTATATCACTCCTTCTTAGTCCTTGACTTCCTTAGCTCCTATGCTCAACCTTTGATGATGGATGATGAAGTTTGGATGGTGGAGATGAGTGTTTTTGGAGTAGAGAAGTGGGCCACACTTGGCTCTTTCTTTATGGTAATTGCTTGAATGGTTGCTCTCCTTGGGAGCTTGGGAGTGAAGAGAGAAATTAATGAGAGAGGAGAGAGAGGTGATGGGATGGGTGTAAGGAAGGGATGAGTGATGTAAGAAAGGAATGGGTGGAGAGAGAGTTGACTTTAGGAATGGGGGAGAGATGGGTAGGGTATGGGTTGGTACTTGACTTGTGATGGGATGTGTACTTGATTGATTGATGTGATGGGTTGTAGAGATTCTCTTCAGATTTGCAACGCGTGGCGTTTTCTTCAAAATAAATGCGGGCCCATGACTCTTGGCCTGGGTATCGCATCAGCGCACGAGACGCGACGTTGAAACCGCAGCGATGGCGCAGTCGCTAGGGTACAAGTTTTGATTCGAGTCGACATAGATATACAGGATGCGACTTAAGGTCGCGCGCAAACACTGGTTACAAATCACGAGTTGCTGAAATTCGACGGGAAGGATCGCGGGAGTCTACAGAACGGTACAGTCTAGGATACGGGTCTTACAACATCCTTCACAATTACTCTTTCCAAATATTCAGATTTAGTTTTAAATCTTCTTCTAGTTCTATTTCTAGTTACTTTTAGAAACATACGAGATTAGTCCCTGTGGATTTGATCTTGATCTTACTGAGATTATTATTACATCGCAACCCTAAGCTTGCAGTTGTGAAAAAGTTTTTGGCACCGTTGCCGGGGACTAACGATTGCATTTTTCTGAATTTAATTAGTTTTAGAATTAGGCTAAAATTAGGACTAACTTTTTGTTTTATTTCTAGGTTAGGAATTTTTTCTTCTTTATTTCTAGAATTGACTTTGTTTCCTGTTTTGTAGGATTCTAACCTAGCAACTTCTATCTAGTCACTTCATTCTAAACTCTTACTTTCTTTTAGATCTCTTATTTGCCTTAGTTTTCAATTCCTAGGTTAAAATTCTGAATTTGAAGGCTGAGAGTGTTTCATGCCCAAGTGGGTCCGTGATAACACTTTACGTCTCTTGAGTGAAGGAGGATTAGTTGAGGGGTTATCTATCCATCATAGGATTAGACACTACTTGAGATCCTCGGAGTCAATTGAAGTGATGACTGTCAATCAACCTGCAATTCAACCTCAACCTCCGGTTGAGGAAATTTAGGATGAGAATGAGGTGCATCAAGCACCCCCACCTTGTACTTTATGAGATTATTTACAACTGTCGGGGGTGAGCACACCTTCCTATATTGTTTTTTTTTTTAAGAAAATACAGGAAACATGAATACTAAGCCAGGAGTGATCCAACTCCTTCCAAAGTTCTATGGACTTAAATATGAAAGTCCATATTTACACATAAAAGAATTTGATGAGATAAAGCCACTTTATATTTTCCTAATGTGCCTGAGGACACAGTCAGGCTGAAACTCTTTCGCTTCTCCTTAAAAGAAAAAGTTAAGACGTGGTTGCACTCACTACATCCACTATCTATTAGTAGATGGAACGACATAACAGGGAGTTCGTAAAGAAATTCTTCCATATCATAAAATGAACACCCTTAGAAAGTCAATCATGAACTTTGCCCAAAAGGAAGATGAAACATTTTTCTAATGTTGGGAGTGATTCAAGGATCTTGTCAGTTCATATCCACAACACGGTTTTGAAATGTGGCGCATAACAAGTTTATTCTACGATGGGCTGACATCTTTCATGCGCCAAATGATCGGAACAATGTGCAATGGGGAATTCATGAACAAAGATGTCAATGATGTGTGAGATTATTTGGACAAACTTGCTAAAAACACACAATCATGGGACATTCCCATAGACCCAATATCACTTCTAAGCCTACACAATCAAAAGAGAGGGGCAGAATATACTTGCTGAAAGAGGAAGATGATATTAATGCTAAAGTGGCCAGTCTCACAAGAAAACTCGAGGTCATGGAACTTAAGAAGGATAAGGCTAAGGAAATTGTTTGTGGTATTTGTGCTTGCAATGTTCATACAACTGAAAATTGTCCAACAATATTTGCTTTTTAAGAAATATTGAATGAGCAATTGAATGTTGTGAACAAGTAATTACCAAATGCCTTTGAAAGGACCCACTTCAAACACATACAATTCAAGTTGGAGAAATCATCCAAACTTCAGTTGGAGGAATGGACAAACTACTAGTGCTCAAGGAGTTCCTAACCAATTTTTAAACCAAGGGAAACCTCAAGAGGAGTTAGTTCAAAATCCCACACAAACTCAAGAGTTTATCCAACAAAGTACTCTCCAAGCCTTACAAGAACTTACAAAGGTTATACAAAAGATAGACTCACGTGTTACAATTATGGAGAAAGGGATCCTTCCAGCTCAACCTATCCCCAACCCTGAACCGCAATATGGAGTTAGTGAATTAAGCTCTTTAAACTAAATAGAGCATTCTAAGTCTATCACCACTCTTAGGAGTGAGAAAACAATTGACAAATCTATTCCGGTAAGGACTGAAAAGTTTAAGGACCCGGAAGAAGATATGAATGATAGACCTAGCACTGCCCCAGATAGCTTGGAAATAGAACATCGAAACAAGCCGATTGCTCCATTCTCCCAACGGTTGATTGCACCAAAACCTCTCTCTAACTCTCAGGACATTCTAGAGGTGCTTAAATAAGTGAAGGTCAATATTCCTCTACTGGATACTGTTAAAAAAATACCTTCATATGCTAAAATTTTGAAAAATTTATATATAACCAAAAGATGGCAAAACATTCAAAAGAAAATCTTTTTAACAGAAAAAGTGAGTGACATCCTAAAGCAAGATGTGCCACAAAAATATAAAGATCTTAGTAACCCAACCATCACTTGTGTAATTAGAAACTATAGGATTAAGCACTCACTTCTACGTAGGAGCGAGCGTAAATCTGATTCCTTACTTGGTCTATGAACAACTAAGTCTGGGTGAATTAAAACCCACCTAGACCACATTACAACTTGCCGATCATTCAGTTTGTGTACCGAGAGAGGGATAATCGAGGATGTGTTGATCCAGGTTAACAAATTCTACTATCTAGTAGATTTTATCATCCTAGATACTCAACCCATCGTACATATGAGCACCCAAATTCCCATAATTCTTGGTCGCCCATTCCTTGCTACATCAAATGCAATCATCAATTATAACGCCTTGAACGTTTCAATACCCGAGTAGTGAAAGTTCTCGAGCGTTACCTAGAAATCAACTTATATGTACATTGTATCATACTAATCCAACCATCCTAGCCTTACATCCTCGCCCCGACACAAATCTAATCGATGAGAATTACATCCATTCAATAAATCTAACCATTTGATCGTTGATTTTAAGGCAAAACCATTCATCACGTGATTTAACGTAAGTACTTTCTTATGAATGACATGACGAATAACCCCTTATCCGTAATGATTTAGATGTACATTCTTTTATATGAATTAATTGAAAATGTTCCTACGATCATGTAGACCCAGTAGATGTCACCAAACTCTTAGATTATCAATAATTACGATAATGCCACTAACCTAAACCCTTAAATTCTAGACCACTCAGTTCTCATGATCCGTTTAACGAGAAAAGTTATACCGTGCCTAGGAATAAAAAATTAGCCGTTCACGCCAAATTTCGTTGATCTATGGATATACTTCAAATTTCGGGTAAATCCCTTATATTAGATAGAAAGAGGAATGGATGGTGTAGATCTCACAGAAGGCAGACCGGTGGGCCCCACCTGGGAATGCATGTGCATTGCCTGTGCATGCACTGGATATGCACTGAACTGGGACGCCCGGTCAAAGCGCGTAGACCCGAAGAGTTCTAATATGAGAGAGACTCTCTCTCGCGTCCGTGCGGACGAATGTCCGTTGGACGCGTGGTGGCCCACCACGGTCATCCAAAGTGATGATCTGACCTGTCCAACCTGCCTAAACGAGAATTTATACTAAACCCTAACCATTTTCATGCATCCATGCATGCAATCAAGGTCACAGAAATGAGGATTTCGTCGACACATTAATTAGTGATGTTGTCCACCCAAAACACGGATCCAGATCAAATTTCATCAAAACAGCCTAGATCGACCCTACTAAGTGGATGTACGAACCTGATCTTCTGAAAAATCATCGTAAGTGGGCCCCATCGATGTCAGCAAAGGAGCCGGAACCAGTTTTCTTCGCAGCTGACGCACGACGGGGGGTAATGGGCCATCATGATGTATCTGCATGAAGATCCAAGCCATTCATGGGGTCGACCGTCCAAAACCGACCCAAATGACGAGGACTAAAGCACGTGTGTGCGCATGCGAATAGATCGCAACCGTTCTCCTTCCCGATGACGAAAACGGTAGCTGTGTAAAAACTGATCCCAGTTTCGTTGCTACGTAGGAAGTTTTATGGAAGAGTCTAGAGACTCTTGGATCTATATAAACCACTCGACGGTGGGAGAAGAAGATGCGCACCTCCAAAAGAAGAAGAAGAAGAAGAAGAAGAAGAAGAAGAAGAAGAAAAAGAAGAAGAAGAAGAAGAAGAGAGAGAGAGAGAGAGAGAGAGAGAGAGAGAGAAATCCTACAACAGTTGTCAGGTAAGGAACGTCATTCAAATCCGGGAGCAAGAAAAGAAGGAAAAGAGAAGAAGAAAGAAAGAAAGAAAGAAAAGAGAAGGAAAGGAAAGGAAGAAAGAAAGAAAGAAAAGAGAGAGAAATAGAAAGTGGAAAGGAAAGAAAGAAAAGAAAAGAAAAGAGAAGAGAAAGGAAAGAAAGAAAGAAAGAAAAGGAAAAGGGAAGAAAGAAAGAGAGAAAGAGATGGTGCGATGAGTCGACTCACCGAGTTCTAGGACTGAGTCTGGGCCAGGTTTGAGTCGAGTTGGAGGTGAGGGTTTTATCCTTTAGGCTTAGGCTAATTTGATTGAATGTTTTTACTCCGCTCTTTCATGCCTTCATGAATATGATTTTACCTTTTTATGTCATTACTTGATTTAGCCTTTTCATGCCTTCATTTCGCCTTTTATGCCTTCATGATATTTTCTTGTTGTTTTAATTGAGTTAATGCATTTTATCTTGCCTTTACCTTTACTTTTACCTGCTTTTCACCTATAATCAAATTTCTATTGCTTTCCCTCTGGTTTCATTTTAATTTATTATCATCAGCTATTGGCCCTTTTGAGATCTTATGTGATATCTGTTGTAAGAGACTTTCCTGGATTCATGGGAGGCTATGGATACAAGTCTTGCCTTTATCTTACCATTGATTTGGCTCTGCCACTCTCCATTACCAAGAATCGATGGTGGTCGCTCTTCTAATTATGGAGTTGGTCGTTGCCACCCTTATTAAATAATCGGTCGTTGTCATTCTTCTATTTAATGAGTTGGCTTTAACCTCTCTCCTCATCTTCGAGTTGACCCTCGTCACTTGCCTCTTATTCGAGCTGGTTATTGTCATTTACCCTTTTTTCTTAAGGGCTCGACATGTGTTTTGTTATTCTTAACCAACCATGGGTAGAGGAACTCTCTTGATGCAATTACTATGTTGGGAATCCCTCCTCTAGTGATGGATGAAATATCATGGACGTAATGCCCTTTCGGTAGCAGCCCCTAGGGTAACATGTAAATCCATGTTTCATGGGTAGTGGTGCACAAATTGGTGCATATAATTCACAATGCGTGTTGCATCGTTTCCCAGATTGGATATCGCAAATAGTTGCTCCATGAACAAATCGTGTCACGTAATTCTTCCTGGCATGTGTTGTATTCGTCTTGGGATAACCGCATACAACCATGTTAAATGTGTAAGGCTCACCCCCACAGTACATGATATTGTCCACTTTGCCGAAGTTCACGCCTTTAAAACGCGTCATGTCTATTAAGGGAGGAACCCAACTTATAGCCACCGCAACTTTAGATAACTCTTCCGATGTGGGACAAAGTTTCACCTTCATTATGGGTACAGTAGCCTGCCAACCACTGGTAGCTCACCCAGGCACGTCAGGCCCCACCCACATCAGCGTCCGTATATGTGTGCTCGCCCACATGTGACCACACAGTGATGGGGCGTCACAAAGCATGGGACCCGCTAGCTAATATCCGTAGTATGGGATGCAGGTCGAATTGGATAACTCTAACCATATTCCACATTGTGGTGGCCGTTAGGTGTGATACACTGCATATAGTTTGCTAGGCATGCATCTCATACCTTTTGTAGTGTGGAGTACTTGATATATCAGATCATTTACATCGCTTTTATAAATTTCTTGAATTACTATTAATCTTAAAGGATAACCATCACTATGAGTAGGGCATTGACCCTCTCCCAACCGTACAGATGTTGTAGGTGACGAATAGATTGAAGACTTAGAAGACCAACTTTCTATAAAAGACTACACCAAAAGAATACGAAGATAGTTTATTTCCTTAGTTGTATACTTTCGCTGCGAACTCGATGAATGTAATAAACTTCCATTGAGAAGGCCTTCAATTATTCCTTTTCACTCTAATGAAATATAATCAATACATTTGATTTTATTCTTGTGAATGTTACCTTCATGGATGTATTTGCATGTAAACCAAATGAAAAAAAATATATGGTGTGATTTCAGAGCACGAGTACGAACTCTAGTGTGAAAATTCGAGATGTTACAGTTGGTATCAGATAACGAGAATGAGATTAACTGGGCCTGAGGGGAGTGGATCGCTATAAGATTTACGTGATTAGGATGTATATTGATTTAGATACAAACACCCAATGAATTCCTAAAGAACTAGAGATTTGAGGAAACTAGAAATCCATATTTAGGTTGCTCATTGGAGATATCAAATTAGACAGGAAACTTAGGAACTACTAATCTGGGTACCCCCGGATCAAATCCCCAAGATTCTGAATAAATATATTCTGAAGGTCATCCTTAAATAGAGTTATGATAAAGTTCCTCTTATGGGAGTAAAGGATTTCCTAATTGTTTTAAATTTTTTGACTATCTTATGGAAGCTTCCCCTAATTTTGAAGGGTAGGCACATCAGAAAATTTTGAATTTTTTTTTTTTTTAGAGCACTTAGGTCTCCACCAACCTTCCTCTAAATTTTCGTCTCGATTGGATCTGTACAAAATTCTATAAAAATCCGACAGTAGTGCATATTAGTAAAAATTTCTGCCAGACAACAAGCTTTTATACACCTCATAAGGGTGAAACACCTCCTAAAACATCAGATCTTACCTCATGGGTTTTTCTGGACCCTCGCAAGAACAAGTCAGGAGCTTAGGCTCCAAATTTTGAGAGAATTGGACATATGGATTGGAAGTTAAAATTCTTGAAGTGACAGACTATCAATATAAAATGATTTTTGAGCATTACATGACGACCCTAAAGCTTTGGTTCAAACAAGGAATGGATGATTTGGCATATCCTTTATGCACCTTGATCTATCCATTGTCGTCTAGTCCGGTTAGGGTCCTTGGCCTTCAGGATGAAATGAAGATTACCCCAAGGACGGAGTTACGAGCAGTTTAATCCATATATCAAATCTCGGGGTCGAGATTTTCTTTTAAGGGAGGTAGACTGTAGCATTCCAATTCACGTAGCATACGCGCATCTAGATCTACATGTATCTAACTTATGAGTAGTACATTGAAAACCAAAGCTTAACCAGTGAAGATGATAAAAACAGATTAAAATTCAAGAAATCTATTGAAGAATACAAGAGTACACGAGATTTCCCATAAGTATGAAACAATCGGGATCATGGACTGATGGGGCCATGGCTACACAGAAGATACATGGTTTGACTCAGATTCTAGGTCCTAGAGAATTTGTAATGATCTCAATGCCTCAATCAAGAATAGGATTGAGATTTTTCAGGATTACAAATTAATACCAGTAAATCCTTTGTACTGCGCAGTAAAGAATTCATGTATCAGGCTCAAACCTACTATAACCATCAATTCGTATTACCTCGGACATAGGAAGTAGGGAATCCTTAGAGACATGGAAGATGACTTGTATAATAGAAGTACAAAATTTCGAGGGCAAAATTATGTTTAAGGGGGGTAGATTGTAACGCCCCGAATGTTTCAATACCCGATTAGTGAAAGTTCTCGAGCGTTACCTAGAAATTAACTTCTATGTACATGTGTATCATACCAATCCAACCATCTTAGCCTTACATCTTCACCCTAACAAAAATTTAACTGATGGGAATTACATCCATTTAATAAATCCAACCATTTGACCATTGATTTTAAGGCAAAACCATTCATCACGTGATTTGACGTAAGTACTTTTCCATGGATGACATGACGAATAACTCTCTATCCGTAATGATTTAGATGTACATTCTTTTATATGAATTACTTAGAAATGTTCCTACTACCATGTAGACCCGATAGATGTCACCAAACTCTTAGAGTATCAATAATTATGATAATGCCATTAACCTAAACCCTCAAATTCTAGACCACTCAGTTCTCACGATCCGTTTAACGAGAAAAGTTATACCGTGCCTATGAATAAAAAATTAGCCGTTCACACCAAATTTCATTGATTTATGCATATACTTCAAATTTGGGCTAAATCCCTTATATTAGATAGAAAGAGGAATGGACCGTGTGGATCTCACAGAAGGCAGACCGGTGGACCCCAAATTTGGGCTAAATCCCTTATATCAGATAGAAAGAGGAATGGACCGTGTGGATCTCACAGAAGGCAGACCGGTGACCCCCCCTGGGAATGCATGTGCATGTCCTGCGCATGCACTGGACGCGCACTGAACCAAGACACCCGGTCAAAGCGCGTAGACCCGAAGAGTTCTAATGCGAGAGAGACTCTCTCTCGCGTCCGTGCGGACGAACGTCCGTTGGACGCGTGATGGCCCACCACGGTCATCCAAAGTGATGATCTGACCCGTCCAACCTGCCCGAACGAGAATTTATACCAAACCCTAACCACTTCCATGCATCCATGCAAGCAATCAAGGTCACAGAAACGAGGATTTCGTCGCCACATCAATTAGTAGTGTGTTCCACCCAAAAACGGATCCAGATTAAACTTTACCCCAACGGCCTAGATCTACCCTACTAAGCGGATGGACGAACCTGATCTCCTGAAAGATCATCGTAAGTGGGCCACATTGATGTCAGCAAAGGAGCCGGAACCAGTTTCCTTCGCAGCTAACGCACGACGGGGTGTAATGGGCCACCATGATGGATCTGCATAAAGATCCAAGCCATTCATGGGGTCGGCCGTCCAAAACCGACCCAAGTGACGAGGACTGACGCACATGTTTGCGCATGCGAACAGATCGCAGTCGTTCTCCTTCCCGATGACGAAAATGGTAGCTGCGTAAAAACCGATCCCAGTTTCGTTGCTGCGTAGGAAGTTTTATGAAAGAGTCTAGAGACTCTTGGATCTATATGAACCACCCGACGGTGGGAGAAGAAGACGCGCACCTCCAAAAGAAGAAGAAAAGAGACCAGCTGCCGTCCAGCAGGGGAGGAAGAAAAGAAGGAAAAGAGAAGAAGAAAGAAAGAAAGAAAGAAAGGAAAGAAAGAAAAGAGAAGGAACGGAAAGGAAGGAAGAAAGAAAGAAAAGAGAAAGAAAGAAAAGAAAGAGAAAGAGAGAGAAAGAGAAGGAGGAAAGGAAAGAAAGGAAAGAAAGAAAAGAAAAGAAAAGAGAAAAGAGAAAGGAAAGAAAGAAAGAAAGAAAAGGAAAAGGGAAGAAAGAAAGAGAGAGAAAGAGATGGTGCGATGAGTCGACTCACCCAGTTCTAGGAATGAATCTGGGCCAGGTTTGAGTCGAGTTGGAGGTGAGGGTTTTATCCTTTAGGCTTACGCTAATTTGATTGAATGTTTTTACTCCGCTCTTTCACGCCTTTATGAATATGATTTTACCTTTTTATGTCATTACTTGATTTAGCCTTTTCATGCCTTCATGATATTTTCCCGTTGTTTTAATTGAGTTAATGCATTTTATCTTGCCTTTACCTTTGCTTTTACTTGTTTTTCACCTATAATCAGATTTCTATTGCTTTCCCTCTGGTTTCATTTTAATTTATTATCATTAGCTATTGGCCCTTTTGAGATCTTACGTGATATCCATTGTAAGAGACTTTTCTGGATTCATGGGAGGCTATGGATACAAGCCTTACCTTTGCCTTACCATTGATTTGGCTCTGCCACTCTCCATTACCAAGAATCGGTGGTGGTCTCTCTTCTAATTATGGAGTTGGTCGTTGCCATCCTTATTAAAGAATCGGCCGTTGCCGCTCTTATATTTAATGAGTTGACTTTAACGTACCTCTCTCCTCATCTTTGAGTTGACCCTCATCACTTGCCTCTTATTCGAGCTAGTTATTGTCATTTGCCCTTTTTCCTTAAGGGCTCGGTATGTGTCTTATTATTCTTAACCAACCATGGGTAGAGGAACTCTCTTGATGCAAGTACTATGTTGGGAATCCCTCCTCTAGTGATGGATGAAATATCGTGGACGTAATGCGCTTTCGGTAGTGGCCCCTAGGGCGACACGTAAATCTATGTTTCATGGGTAGTGGTGCACAAATTGGTGCATGTAATTCCGCAACGCGTGTTGTATCGTTTCCAGGATTGGATGTCGCAAATAGTCACTCTATGAACAAATCATGTCACATAATTCTTTCAGGCATGTGTTATGTTCGACTTGGGGTAACCGTATAAAACCATGTTAAGCATGGGACACGCGCGCCGACGAGTATCCGTAGTATGGGATGCGGGTCGAGTCGGGTAACTCTAACCATATTCCACATTGTGGTGATCGCTAGGTGTGATACACCGCATATACTTTGCTAGGTACGCATCTCATATAGATTGATTGTGCATTAATACCTCTTGTAGTGTGGAGTACTTGATGTATCAGATCATTTACATCGCTTTTATATATTTCTTGAATTACTGTTAATCTTAAAAGATAACCATCACTATGAGTAGGGCATTGACCCTCTCCCAACCCTATAGTTGTTGTAGGTGCTGAACATATTAAAGACTTAGAAGACCAACTTTCTATAAAAGACTACACAGGAAGAATACGAAGATAGTTTATTTCCTTAGTTGTATATTTCTGCTGCGAACTCGATGAATATAATAAACTTCCATTGAGAAGGCCTTTAATTATTCATTTTTACTCTAATGAAATATAATCAATACAGTTGATTTTATTCTTATGAATGTTACCTTCACGAATGTATTTAGATGTAAACCAAATGAAAAAAAAAATAGGGTGTGATTTCAGAGCATCCAATTTGTACATTATTAACACCCGGTTTCCTCGGGCACGAGTACGAACTCTGGTCGTGAAAATTCAGGATATTACACAACCCATCATAGATATGAGTACTCAAATTCCCGTCAATCTTGGTCGCCCATTCCTTGCTACATCAAATACAATCATCAATTATAGGAATGGAGTCATGAACTTATCTTTTGGAAATATAACATTAGAGCTCAATATCTTTTTCAATATGAGCAAACAGGTAGAGGATGATGACGATGCCCACAATATTAATATGGTTAATTCTTTCGTGGAAGATAGAGCAATCCTGACTCTTTACTCTGACCCTCTAGAGACGTGCTTGGCTCACTCTAATCATTTAAATGATGATACGATTAGGGAGATGGGTGTCATGCTTGATAATGTGTCGGTACTTGAAGTTAACTGATTGTAACGCCCCGTACTTTCCACTACGCGAGCGTTACTGTAAGTGCTATGGTCTCATGCTCTTTTGATTGTCAAATTTTGTGGTGCCAAAACCTCTTGTGTGCCAAAACTTCTATCTGTGTGTCTTGTGTTTGTATGTTGATATTTATAAGTGATTCAAGACAACATCACAATGGTTCAAGACATGTACGGTGCTCGACTTCAAGAAAGGTTATGTTCTTTGTCCTCTTCCGTATGCATCAATGCTCAGAGCTACATCGATAAGAAGAGTGTTTGTTCAAAGACTCAAGTGCATTTCAAGACTCAAGTACTACTCAAGTTGAAGTTTAAATTCAAGCTGTAGAAGATCTCAAGATCAAGCTACATCAAGTAAAGATCTCAAGCTTCAAAGGTTAACCATCATCTGAAAGAATGAAGTTCAATGTTCATACTTCATGTTCCAGGTATGATAGACCTTAGTTTGACCTTAGGGTAGGTCATTTTGTATACATAATTCAAGATAAATGTTTTTACATGAAGTTGGTCTGTTCTAAGACTAGTCCTAGACCTTGTTCGACCAGTCTTAGACCTGGTTTGACCAGTCTAAGAAATTCCACGACCAGTCCTAAGTTGTTGAAGATTTTCAGAATTTTTTGGTTATTCTTCGACCAGTCCTGGAGACTGTTCGACCGATCTTAGGGTTGTCATGACTCGTCCTTCGACTAGTCCTAGAACTACGACTTAAACTCCAGCAACCAAATCTGGTTTTCTACGACTAGCCTTGGGTCATCTTCGACCAGTCGTAGGTGGTCTTTGACCAGTCGTAGAATCCTAAGACCAGTTGTAGAACTGATTTTTTAGATCGCGCTTAAAATTTCAAAATGCCGTTGGAGCTACGACCAGTCAAAGGGTGCCTAAGACCAATCGTAGACACAATATTTGCATCTATAAATTGAACACGAATTTCAAAGTTTTACATTGATTAATTTAAAAAATTCAAGCCTCCACTCTGAGATAAGTTGTGTTCATTTTTAAGTTACGCTGTGCATATTTAATATTCTTTTTGTTAGCTTTTCTTATTTAATTTTATTCCTATATTCCAATATTATTTTGAAAAGAGAATTGTTGTATTCCTTCTTCATTGGAATCAAAATCAAATAGAGCTATGCCCAATTTGGTTTAATTTAAAATCAATTAGAAACTAGAACCATTTCTTAAGTGAGTATTGGACATTGAACGTTGATTCGAACTTCTACTTCTCATTAGTTCTACCGGGCTACTACAAAAGAAGAAATCCAGGTATTTTACATTTATTGTAATTTCATTATTTTGGTTTTGTTTGAGATTCTCTAGAAAAATCTCATTGTGTTGGTTATCTGAGGAGAGCCAGAAAACTCAGAAAGTGTGGGTTTTTGAATTGTGTAAGCCCAAGTTAAAAAGACACAATTGTGAAGGTTTTAGGTGAACCTGTGAAACCTATTTTAATAGTGAATGCTAATATCTCCTGTGTGAGGATATTAGGAGTAGAGTTGCAAGCTGTGTGGCTGTTGTTTAACAGTTGGTGAGCACACAGATGAACCATTATATATCGGTGTGTTTTGTGATTTGAATGCTCTTTTAATTTTTATATCTTTAATCATTTAGATTTGTGGAATGTATATGTGGATGTGAATGTTGTAATATTTACATTTCAAGCAAAGTGGGGAATGATGTAATAGTTTATATTTATTTCTTGCTATTTCTTTTATTTCCTTTCAGTTTGAGTTTTGATATTCAATTTGTTCTAATAAGGTTGTCCTGCCATAAACCCTTGGTTTTTATGGTGCAAAGGTTGTCCTTAGAACAACGTTAGTATCAAGCTCTTTATTTAATATTGCTTTACATTTCAGTTCTTTGATTTATTTAAAGTACTGTTCTTTATTTTTATAAGGCTATCGTATTTCAATTCCGCTATTAAATTTTAATTTGGCACAGTCCTATTCACCCCCCCCCCCCTCTAGGACATATAGCTTGGCCTTTTCAGTTACCATTAAAACCGAGTTAATGAATGGAAGTAACCCTTACCCATAGATGAAGCCATTCATTATTTTCAGGACAGACAAATCTAACTTGACCATCATAGATTGAAGACTATGGATCATGAGATCCACCATTCGTTACATCCACTACACCCTATTCACCTGGCCATTAAGATTACTGTCGGTTTCCACCCAAGCAAGCCCCTAGGACCCCCAGGGTTACTGATAACTAGTTATGAATCAAATTCAACCATTGGGATTGGTTGAATGGTCAAGATGTCGAATGTTAGTAACTTGACATCCATGCAGTGTGTCCCACTTAACATATAAAGTTAGTTAGGGATTAGGTACATGAATCATAATGGTTGATTTATCATGGGGACAATTCTGCCTGGAAGTAGGCCCTACAATTTAATCTAGAATAATAATAATAATAATATTAAAATTAATACTAATATTAATAACAATAGTACTAATAATAGTAATAATAATATGCGACAGATAATCCTAATTAATAACCTACAGAGCGGGACCCACAATATGATAAAAGAAGACATGCATATGTGGAATAAAAATAATGATAGTAAAATGGAATAAACAATGACAATTATAACTAGTTTATGAAAAAATAATGATAATGAAAGAATAAATATTAATATTGGTATTTAAATTGGTAATCTATTGATGAAGGTCATAAAAATGACCAATTAAGGTCTATTAACTGCGGACGTCCAAATTCAAGATGATTCGACCAGCAAGAATCCATAATTAAGGCCGAGAATCACTTGGTATGGCCCACCTAGGTTTTGGATCCACCTCATCTTTAGCCAGGTGACCTAATATGATAGTAGAATCATTTGAACAATGTGGATTTGCATAAAGAAACATGGTGGACCCCACATCGGTGGTGTGTGTACTGAGGGCGTGTGCACCCGCCTTACACTAGGAGTGAGGTTGGGTCAAACACAGTTTGACCCGATAGTTCTCGAAATGGAGGGATTTGTCCTTCCTTTCTATTTTTCGCCAACGGATGGACAACCTTTAGTGTGATGATCAGTGGCCCACCTACACTGCCCAGACGGGAGATCAGAACTGTCTATCGTGTGCACAACTAAAGTCTGACCAAGACCTTGGTCATTTCACATGGAGATGTACATGTGTGTGGCCACAAATCCAGTCGCAAATGGACTGTAGAAAACCAAGTTTCCGAAAATGGAAATTTTGTTCCGTGCGCCACCTTGGCAATCCACATGAGGAGTCTTTAGTTGATCCCAGCCGTCTGTGTGGGAGGATCTCCTCTGTCCGATGCAAGTGGTTTAGGGCTCTCTCCCATAGCCAAGAGAAAACCGGCCGGCTTCACTATTACCGACTATATTTCAAGAAGGTTTTAGCAGCTCTAATCCTAACCATTTGGATTCAATCCAACGGTCTAGGAAAGCCAGGTTTTTCCATAAAAAGGGAGAGAAAATGACTCTCCACTGGCCTCTCTCAAAAACCTTAGAAACTAGCCACTGTCTTCTCCATCCAAACCCACCACCAAAAACCTTTCAAACCTTCGATCCATCCATCCTTCGAGCTCCATTACACCCCTAGAGACCCTCCCATTTTGTCGGATTAAAGGAAGAAACAGAAGGATAAAAGCTGCCATTAACGGTGGAGCTTCTTCCTCATTCAACCGGCACCAAACTGAGTCGATTCAGGTTGAATCTGGTAGTCTAGTTCCTTTTGGGAACCCAACAGAGAAAAGAAAGGAAAGAGGGAGAAGGAGAAGGAAGAAATGAGAGAGAGAGAGAGAGTTAGGTGGACTAGAGCTAGTGTTGCACTAGACGCTGCACCGAGCTACTTGGGCCAACTGCGGACCGAGTTTGTCGTGTTGGGCCACCCCTATGATGGGTCCAGCCACGTCTGGACTGCCTAGAAACAGAAAAGAAAGAGAAGAGAGAAGCAAGAAGAAGGAAGAAGGAGGGAGGAGATCTGTGAGAGAGGTGAGTGGGGCTGTCCCGGTCGAGTCGGGCAGGCTTGACTCTTCCAGTTTGAGCTGGCTAGGGTAAGGTCGGGCCTGGTTCGGTCCAGCCCATCCCAAGGTAGAGAGAGGGAGAAATCAGGGAGAGATGGAAGAAGAAAAGAAAGAAAGAAGAAGGTTAGAGAGAGTGTTGGAGCGGTGCAGCTGCACCATGCACCGTTCAGCCACCATACTTGCTGACTCGGGCCAGTCCAAGGCGAGTTCCCAACGAGTCAGGCCAAGTTGACAAGTTTTTGCTCGGTGTTCCTAGCAGCAGGGAAGAAGGAAGAAAAGAGAAAAGAAGGGAGAAAGGAAAGAGAAAGAAGGACGATGAGAGGGAGAGAACTGGGTCAACCCGGTTTCGAACCGGGTCAACCCAGTTTCAAACCGAGTCAACTCATCGAGTTGACAAGGGTGAGTCTATATTTTCTCTCCAAATTTAGATTACTTTATTCGTCATTGTTAAAATCATTTTAGAAATTTTTTTAGTTAGATGTGATTAACCATTAGTAATTGTCCATACTTATATTAATTAATATACGTACATATATATATATATAAATTGTTATTATCATTAAAATATTAGTATTTTATTCGTCATTCTTAAGACAGTATTATTGACATTAGAGAATACTATTTCTATTCATCACAATGATTATCAAGGCCATGTTAACTAATATTAAGTACATTGTTAATGTTAATAATTGTTTTGGAAATTATAAGTATCATTATTCATCATGGGCGTCATTAGGTAAATTGATATAACATTAGCCATTGTAATATTCCTAAAATTTATAACTAATTCACTTTATAAATTTTATTTATGATTCCCATTAACAATATCATTAATGGCCATGCAAATTAGAGTTCAAACCCTAAATCTAGCCTAGGCCTAAGTAATCTAAAAGATAAGCTATGATCCTAACCGTTAGTAGGTTGTCGATAATAGTTGTTAATACAAATAAAGATCACTATTACTAAATACTAGTACTTTATTTATCAATCTTACGTACAATCATTGACAATAGAACATACTACTTACTACATCGCGAAGATTATTAACGTCGCATAGCTAATCTTAATCACATCATTAAGGATAATGGTGATGTTCTGATTATACTTCAATTAACATTCAAATCTTAGAATCTAAGCATTTAAACTAAACTCTAGGACGAAAACCCTAATTCTACATTAAAACCTTAAGATAGATAACTCAAACCCTAAGCTGTGATCCTAAACCTAGGTAGTGCGTAGAACTTGGACCTAATTGTACAAATTCATGATTTGTGGTAGGATATAAATTCTAAGGGTGCAAGCACTTAGCAACACTAGGAGGCGATTCAAAGTATAAGGTGATAATTCTTCCTATTGAGTTTTCCATGTAAGACCCGTTCTTAGATTGTACTATTCGGTAGGTTTCCGCGGTCCTCCCAGTCGAATTCCGGCAACCCATGATCTGTTATTGGCGTTTGCGCTTGACCCTGAGTTGTATCCCGTATTCCAGAGTTGGCTCAACCCGAGACTTATACCCGAGCGACCACACCGTCGTCGCAGTTCAGACGCTGTGTCTCGCGGGCCGAGGCGATACCCGGGCTAGGAGATGTGGGCCCGCGTTTAGTTTGAGGAAAACACCGCACGTTGCAACCCAAGAGAATATCACATCAAGTCCCATTAATCAAGTATACATCACCTCACATGTCAAGTATAACCCCATCCCCAAGTAACCCTCAAGTCAACTCTCTCTCTTACACCTAAGTACACCCATCACTCACCTATCACTCTCTCTCTCTCACACCTCTCTCTCATCTCTCTCTCTCTCTCTTATTTTCCTCCCAAGCAACCCACGTCCATGGCTCTCCATGGGAGAAGCTGTGTGGCCCACTTTCTATTTCCCATCTCCACCATCCAAGTTTCATATCAACCGTTGGAATTGTCCCTTTGGAGCTTTAGCATGCTTTGGCGGAAGAAGGATGAGAAAGGTGGGTGATCTTGAATCTACATCTTTGTCATTTTATTTTATTTTAATTTTGTGATTTAAGGGCCCACATGTAGTGGGACCCACCTTGATGTATTCTTTATATCAAAGAGGGGCCCATAGTGGCGGGGCCCCTCCATCACCGCCGATTTCTCTCTATCTCTCTCTCTCTTGTTGTGGGACCCATCATGTTGTACATGTGAAATCCACACCGTCCATCATTTGCTGGACATGGGGCCACTGGATGTGAGTGTTTTACTCACCATCCACAGATGTGGATCACCATGATTTATGTATTTTATCCATGCCACTGTCCATCCGGAGGCCTACCTTGGTGCCCGTTTGGACCCCACCTGATCACCGCATGGCCCACCTTGATGTGAGTTACATCCTCACTGTCCACGTGTAACAGGTCCAGATCCAGCACCTCTGTGGACTGCACCTTAACAAGCAGGGACACGGCCGTGCTCCTGCACCTCTAGGCCATCTCGTTGGATGAGAGCAAATCACAACAGCAGCTCAGTCGTGAGCTGGTGGGCCATCTACGTGGACCCCACCTTAATGTATGTGTTGTATCCTCATCGTCCAATAGGTAGACGGTGGGTCCCATATGATTTAGGAGCTACCCAAGCCGCCTATCTACTGCATTGACATCAGCAGAGGGGCTGATATTGAGGTATGTATTATATCTAATACCGTCCATCCATTGCTGGTGGGTCCCACACGTGTGGGCCCACCAGATATATATGTATTGTGTAATCACATCGTCTGTCCAGATGATGAGACCCACCACTGATTTGTATGTTTCATCAAGGCCATACACCCGTGATGATCCAAACCGTCTAGCCACCTGGATCTGGTCGTGGACCCCACTTTGATGTATGTGTTTCATCCGTCCATCCATCTGATGGTGGGCCCACCTGTTGTGAAGCAGGTTGATTGAAGTACCACACACCAGCTATTTAGTTGTTGTTGCAGCGCCTGCAAGTTCTTTGGGTCTGCACGAGGTATGTGTTGTATACATCCTTCACCGTCCGTGTGGGACCCACTCCACACGTGCTGCACGTGTGGAGGTGGGGCCCACTAGATGTATGCGTTTCATCCATGCAGTCCACCATCCAAATATGGATGGTGGGACCCATACAATATGTGCTATGTATTACACCATCCACCCACCTTACATTATATAAATTAATAATATAATTTTATATCATAGGGTATACATATATGTATGTGTTAGGCCCCACGTGGGACCCACACTACACTAAAATCGTCATTTAGGAACGGTTTTAAACCTTTCCGAAATGCTTCTGGAACGGTTTAAAACCGTTCCTAAATGAGGCGTCGCATAAAATCAGGAATGGTTCAGAACCGTTTTGGGTACCGTTTCAAATTTTTGAGACGGAATTTTAGGAACGGTTTTAAACCGTTCTAGTGCCAACGGTCGCATTTTTAGAAAGAATTTTTATGAGCGATTTTAAACCGTTCTTAATGTTGCCAACGGTCAACTTTTAGGACAGAATTTTAGGAACAATTTTAAACCCTGATAAACCCACAAAATTTAGGGTCAAGGGAAATAAATTAATAGAAGTTTATTACATTCCATCAAAATAGAGATTAATCCAAAGAAAAACATAAGAAAATAATGTGCTTGAAGATGTTTCATTGCAAAATCAAATTTACAAAATAAGCTACAGTAAAGGCTAGCACTTTAAATTATAGCTTTGCGGAGATAGCAAAAAATGCTAGATCTATTTGTTAAAATTTTAGTATTGGCTAATCAAAGGGAATAAAGTGCATTTTATGAATAATACCAGAAAAAAAAAATGAAAAAAGTCTGCTGCCTGGCCCATCTGTTGCATATGAAATCTGATCTCGAGCATAGCATCTCTTGCAACGAGTAATGATTTTATATCTACTTCCTGGCATGGGTCTGCAGCTTGCTCCAGCCACTGTACAGATGTTACAGATCAAACATCAAGTAGAACAATATGAAAAATAGATCCAAAGTTACGATGGAAGTAAATTAAGAAAAAACTCATGCAAATTGTAAAGTAAAAATAAGGAATCTCGAAACAGAACAAAGCTACTCAGCCCATTCAAAGCAGGGAACGATCAATTGTTATGAACTCAATACAAACTCTTCAATGAATTAATCTTACTCAGAAAACTAGGTGCAATGTTAATTAAAACCTTTTCCTTTTCCCAATCAATGAGAGTCAAAGTAGTCTCCTGGTCTGAAAATAAAAATAGAAATCCACAACTAATAAGCATATTTAGGAAGAGAATTTTTATTATACATGACCAGCATTTTGAACAGTGTACACTAATTTTCAATTCAAACAAGTGGGTTCCAAACCAAAATGGTTGTAACCGCACACTTCTTTTTTTTTTTTTTTTTTTTTTTTTTTTTCTTGTGAGATTACAATGAGTGTCCGTATTGTAGCTGGCGGGAATGTTATTTGATTGAGGAATATAATGTCAGTAATTTGTTGTATAGTACCTGATCATAATTTTAAATACAGCACTTGATCCCCTTGATTTCCAGCTGAGATAGCCAAAGAAGCAGCAGCAGAATCTGTTGTAGCCACTGTTTTCTCAGATGATTTCTTCTTCCATGGCCAACTCTTGCGATCCATCTTTAGACTATATAGCCTGCAAAAAATTAAAGTTTATAGACTATATAGTCACGAATTGAGATGGGTTTCTACTCTTCCAAGTCACATATAAAATAATACTAAAGAATATATCGATTTCTTGGACTGAAAACTCATGCATGCTTGAATGTCGATCTCATTCAGGAAAAAAAGATGAAAACAAAATGAATATTAAAAATCATGGCAGCACGTCATCGACTAAGGCAATTTTGATGAAAGCTAACAAAATAAGAAAGAAAGAAAGAAAGAGAGAAGAAACATACCTCTTCTCACACTCCTCAACCAAGGGCTCAACAGGAAGAAGAGAGCGGACAAAAAGAATAAGGCCTTTAATGAAATCTTCAGGACATTCATCATCTAGAAGCTGCCCCACCACTAAAGGAGCATTACCTGGATTAACCTGTAAAGCCCATAAATGTGAAAAACAACTGTCACAAATATCTTTAGCAATATGCATCATCCAATCAAAATGAGGATTGCGGTTTCCTGACATTAAATACACACACGCACGCGTGCGCGGGCGCACACATATTATTACAAGGATATTGCTCAGAAGAAATATTACCATAACATATTGTTTGAGTACAAATAGTGGGTCAGATCTGGTACAAATCCAAAATGATCACAAACATTGATCAGGAGGCATGCATCCGGAAGCTTGGCTTCCATCAAAAAATTCTTCGTCTTCTCAAGGTCATAGAAATTTGACTCTCTTGTTACATGCTCGACCTCTTTGATTTGGCCAGTTTTAGCAGCTGCCTCTATGTATTTGAAATGTATATCAGAATCCTCGCTGCAAGCACATATTAAACCATGTTTAAGCAAGAAGATGGGGAAAGGTGAAAACATAAAGAACTTCAACCACAGAAAAGAAATGAAATACCTGGAGCTCAAATATGAACCCAAGAAAAAGTAGAGACCTTCATAAGACTTAAACTGCTCAAAGAGTTTAATGCATGCCTCCACACCCAACTGGTCTGAATATTCTTTTGCAACCTGTCTTGGAAAGCTTACAAGTAAATAATCTGGAAATTGCACGATTGAGAAGTGAAGAATTTAAAAGTGAAAGAGCAATCACCTGAACAATTATCTGAAGATTTCCCCTCATGTTAACCAATAGAAGATCTTTCATGCATTCCAATGCCCACTCTCTCGAAATGGTTCCAAAGAATTCTACAAGTGACTAGAAAGGAAAAGCATAAATCTCTGATGCAACAGAAAATTACTAAATGCCAAACAGCAAGTGAGAGAGATAATAAGAACCTGTGGCTCAATAGCATGAGTGTTCACAATTACATGCTTTATATCCAGTAGCTTGTAGTGTCGCACAATTACATGCAATGAACATGTTGAGAATAGTGGATTTTTTCAGTGCAGTTCTCCTTTTGATCACCTCACAGATGTGTCAGTTGGATAGAGATGAGATTATTTCTACTAAATGTTACCAACATCAGAAGTTTGTAGAGAAAGGCTTTTTTACAGAGCAACAAAATGGAAATTTCGGTGCAAGTCGTTGTGTCATTATCTTATTTTAATATAGTACATTCTCATAAAAGATGATGTTATGGCTTGAGGCAGCTCCAATGTGGTTCACTAGATATATAGTAAAATGAATTCTTAAATCTTCAAATGGATTGGACAGAAGATAAACACCAGTTTAGCATGTTATGGAAAGAAGCAATTTGGCATTTTAGCATATTTGATGGAAGGACATA
Source organism: Magnolia changhungtana (assembly GCA_030180095.1). Classification (NCBI taxonomy): domain Eukaryota; kingdom Viridiplantae; phylum Streptophyta; class Magnoliopsida; order Magnoliales; family Magnoliaceae; genus Magnolia; species Magnolia changhungtana. Next base: position 5,116,297 of record JASAUF010000662.1, read on the forward strand.
TCTATCAGACATGGAAACACTAGAAGACCACAAAATGGTAGTACATTATGCATGGCATGACATAATATCAAGATATTAAAAGTGTGTAAAATAATGATGTAAAAAGGTTCCTGTTATAAGGTTCCTTGTCCTTGACCAGTTTCTTCTCCACAATATTTTGAGAAATAAGGACTTACCTGACTTTGAAATGAGTCCAGTTAGAAAACCTCTAGAGGAATAGGATGTCCAATTTTGTCAAGTAAATTTTCTTCTTCAAACAAAAGATTATCATGAAAAGGGGGAAATTCCGAACTTCCTGGTTTTACCTGATGAGCACGCATAAAAAGGCCCGCCTTCTCACAAAGTTGAGCAATCCTAGGACGATCATAGTGGGCTGAACATCCCATTTGCTAAGATGGCATCAGCAACATTTGGAAAGGTAACTAGATTGATCTCCAAAACCTGTATGGGCGCATAAGTTAGTGAAAAAGTGAAGACAAACCTACCATGCTCATGCCTCTATGAAAAATGTTACCTTCGTCGAAGGAACCCGTGTTCCGCAAGTTTGGCTTCAAAACATCTAATAAAAATGCAAGCTTGCTTCCCGAATCAGGTTTCTCTGCAGAAAACCAACAATTTAGTCATTCACAAGCTGCACGTTGACCTACACAAACAAGACAAGCTCATGAAATTCCAGTCAAGTAGCATTCATTAAAGAAAAGCAGGCAAATCTTTCAAACAGAAATCTAGGGTACCATTGATTAATGCAACAGAGAAACAAAGAAATGAGAGGTTCGCCATAAATTTGAGCAGCAGCAGTAAACCATATTATCCCATTAGAAACCATATTATCCCATTAGAACAAATTGTCAAAGACTAAAATATTCAAACTTCAAAAGCATCCCTACTTCAACCTATCTAAAAAGGCTTAGCCAATGACTTGTAAAAGTAAAAAACTGATGCATGTACACTCGAGTGGCTCAATGGCATGACTATAGAAAAATATAAAAATAACAAAATCAACAATACTCATCTCTTGAGAGCTTCTAATAAAATTGTCGTTAGCTCTCAAAAAAAAAAAAAATGTCTTAAACCCTTTCCACATTTAAGAAGAAAATGAAGTGGGTTCATAATTGCAAACCTTTTATTACATTTAACAAAATGTAGAGGCAAACAAGGCTTTGAGGGGAAAATCTAATATCTATTTTTTTGTAAGTATCCAAAATGATGCTTCACGGAACATATCTTGTACATTTCTAGAAAGGAGTATGCAGGAACACTGATCTACTAGATCTCCAGCAATGTACATGAAGAGTCAAACAAGATCTGAAGTCCAACTCCTGTATAAAATGAACAATCCCCTCTATAGGATAATGGCAATATCTCTAAAGCTTGAACAGAACAATCATGAGAAATTTACTCATATATTACTAAAGAAAATAAAAAGAACTGACACACAAAAATTTCTTCACAAACCTGAAGGAAAAGATCTGTAATCGTGTTGTAGTCCACAGGACAACCTCCCTCCATTTGAGACATCATAAGAGCAAAATTAACAAAGACCCTGCAATATCCAAGATCATAAATGACATGAGAATGATGTATGGTGTTACAGAAGAATCTCACTAAGTATATCATCCTCTTAAGACTAAAAAAATTCCCCCCATTGAAAAGACTCTAACATTGTAAGGACCTACCTTTTTTTCTAAATCATTGATCCTTCACAGCTATTTGAAAGTAATGCCCATGACTTACAAATAGGCAGAGCAGATTCTTTATTGCAATTGAATGGTCAAATCTTAACTAATATATCATTACACTTTGCCTTGGAAACAATAGCAAAGGGAAGAATACCTGAGGATCAGATCTCAAAATCGTTTGCAGAAGGAATAGATAATCAGGAGTATACCCAACCTATACATCAAAAAGAGGCAGAAATAAAAAGATTATCACATAAGCTCATATAGTGCAGTTAAATTTTCTTCAATTCAATTCAAAGTTTCAAAGTTCATCCAAACAACTATAGAAAAAAAAATAATAATAAGACTACTACTATCGAAACTATAGAGCCACTTGCCATCAAGTCCTCAACCAATAATAATAGAAAAACAATGAAGAGAAACAAAGTGAGGATATTAGCAATGAAAGCAAACTTTATATGGTAACTGGATTGCAGAAAATTATAACAATTTTAGAGAATTAGTGTTACATGTATTAATATTTCATAACATCAAATAATAGATTATGCGGAAAATGGCATTAGATTATAAACCCATTACCAAACCCATGATTTAAATCAGACCCATCAATCAAATTCCATAAAAAATCAAACAACCTCTTGAATAATTTGAACCTCCTCATTTTTAGTATCCTTTATTTACTATATTTATATATTTAGTTCGAACTTCCTTATTTTTCCTAGATGCCTTTTCCTCCTTATCTTCTCATCTTACATTAATTAGATTATCTGAGAGTTACCATGAATGTTTCAAGTGCCTATACTAGCTACAAAACGTGCATGGAAAGACCAGTTACCTGAAGATTGTTGCTAGAAGCATCAGACATGCATCAGGGCTCATTCATTAGTTCCCAAGCGAAGATGGTTGGATCTTCTCTGTATTTAATTCTAGTAATGATGTTTCTCTTTGACAGTGCATCCAATTGAAATCATTATATAACCTGCAATATCAAAATCCCCAACAATCTAATGGTTAACATGCTAACAAGCTCAAAAGAGGATTAGAATTTGTGACAAAAAGAAAAAAGAAGAAGATGAATGTGTGTCCAGAAGACAACTTTCAAAATCATATTAGAGATTTCATCACATCCAGCAAGGTTAAAACTTTGAGTGACTTTAGCAGCTAGGGATTCTCGAAATTAAATGAACTCACATGGAGAAAGAATAGTAAATTAAGATATGTATTTTGGTAAATTTACAGGGTCACTAATTTATGAATTAATTTCAACAAATTCGTGGCATATGCTCAATTTATTCCCAATAGATTCAAACCTTTTCTATCCACATTCCACTCAATTCAGAGCACACATTCAGTTAGCAATTCCAACTGTTCTTCACCCAAAAAAAAAAAATGGATTTCAAACCACTGGTTATCAGGGTTCAATAAAAGATAAATAGTTCACTTTGAAGAAACATGTGTCTTTACCCCATTGGTTAGCAAGTTATCTTTTATAGAATTAGTTCACGGTACTACGAAAAATGAAAATGGGGAATCCTAATGATAGTGTTGAAGGATTAGATATCACTGATTTAATCAAAAAGCTAAATCTACTTCCCTGCATAACCAATTTTAGTAACCTTGTAATTTCTGTAGAAGAAAGTAACAGAATATTACACGCTGCCACATGGTGGCATGTTCATGAATTGCCCTGTGCATGCTGTCGCCTAAGAAAAAACCTCATTGCAGATATACTGATCTGAAACCAGCTATTAGATTTCCCTCTAGATTTTAAATAAAATCAAGTGAGACTTTTGTGCCATTCATCATATTGTTTGGGGGAAAACATAAACTGGAAAATACCTAAGCGAGCGCACCTTATGGATGGAGATCCCTAGGCATATGGACCAGATCCAAACTCCAGCTGCTCCACACTTGCGAAATTCGATCGTCAGAAGCTCAATATGCAGACATTAATATGAAAATGGAATCGAAACCCTATTTCATGAAAATGGAATCCGAGATCGAAGATTCATCGCCTCAAAAGCGGTCAAACGATAGAAAATCTGCTCGAAAACAAGTGGATGGAGCGAAGGTCGATCGATCCACGATCTTCTATAGTTACAGAGATTGAGATGGACAGAGATCGGGAGTGAGGGAGCGGGAGAGAGAGAGAGAGGGAGAGAGATGGAGAGGGAGGGAGTGAGCGAGCAGGAGAGAGAGGGAGAGAGATCGGGAGGGAGAGAGATCGAGAGGGAGGGAGCGGGAGAGAGACAAGGAGAGAGATCGAGAGGGAGGGAGGGAGTGAGGGAGCGAGAGAGAGAGAGGGAGAGAGATCGAGAGGGAGGGAGTGAAGGCGGGAGGGAGTGGGAGAGAGAGTGGGTGCAGCTGCGGTGGAAATAGGTTTATCTTTGGTTCAGGTACGACTTAAAAATTTAGAACCGTTCCGGAACCAAATACGTGGTCGTTCCTAAATGGTATTTTTGGTGTAGTGTTGGTTGGATTATGCTAGCCTTGAATTCAGTAGGTATACCTTGAATTTAAATATGTTAAACACCTAAGCCAAATTCCTCATGAGATCTATTTGTCAGCATGCATGTGCTTATGTCTACAAGGTGCCTGGTTTGCATGAGCATTCCGTGTCGATTTCTGCTACAGCGACCAATTGAGGTAGAAGACTAGAACTCATCTTCCATCTAGTCTGAACAAAAGATATATAATTTTTGTAAGCTGAACAAAAGAAATGAAGAAAGAATGAATGATGACTGTGGACTGGAAGCTGAACAAAAGAAATATAATTTTGTAGGAGCACTGGAAGTAGTTACCCACCATAAGATTGTGGACTTCCAGTTGCTATCCCTGATTGATCCATGAATGATGACTGTGCAGGCATCGAAGCTCTTCCCTGTGTAGGAGCACTGGAAGTAGTGCCATCCCCATACTGCTTTGGTTCCCCAACAAGATCGCACTTTTCAACTATTACTTCCAAGTTGATGATAATAATGATCCTGATTGTAGTGAATGAAATCATCATGAGAGAGAATATTAAAAAAAAAAAAAAAACACCTAGATGAAACGAAGAATAGATATGATATGCATATGCTGAGCATTTTAAGAGAATGAGGTTGGGCAGAATTAGCTTTAGCCCAAAAGTAACAGCCACATAGCTTTCTGTCTTACACAACCTAAGCAGAATATTAATTTTGAGTTTAGAAGGAAGAAAATGAATGGCCTTCCTAATAAGAAAATCACTTTCCGTGCCCTGCACACCTCCCACCTTTCCAGTGGCAAGTAGCTTTTTTCTTTTTCCTGATACAAAATGCTGCCAATCAATCCCTCGACCTTCTGTTTGACGGATTATCTGCTCATTCAAGACTGGTTTGTGGCAGATAGTATCCTATTCTAGTTCCAGTAGCTCTGCATGTCAACCACCATAAAAGAAATGAAATATCGTCCAACTCATATCATGTTGAAAATATAATTTGAAAATTAATATATCCATTGCGGGTGTTATCCACCACTGAATTGTATCTTAGATGATGATCTGAACCAAATCATGCTGTGGATTATATGCTACTAGTGCCATTTGAAGAAAATTGGTTTCAGATGATTGTGCATGAATAGGAACATGGAATATTGAAAAGTAAAATTTTTAATGAGTCATGTTCAAATCCAAGATTCAAAGGTTATAGGATCATCAATGATGCATGATTACAAGAAAGTAGCAAACATGAACAGTTTAGATCAATATGAGAAAGTACCCTGTGTCTGTTGCAACCCCGATAAAAATGCACCCATCATGTCTACTTTCTAATTTAGTATTATTATCTGACTAAAAGCAGAAGGGATGGGGGGGTATCAGTGGGTCTATAATTTAGTATTATTACACTCGCTTGAAGACAACCAAACAATACAAGGAACACATATTAACAAGAATAAAATAAATAAATAAAGAAGACTTCTAATGCTCATATCAGTACCAAATACAGCTGATGCAACAACTATTCCACGGCATTACTCTATTTCAAGAATATCAACATAATTAATCCTTTAACAAATCTAATGACAAAATGTGTCAGTTAAAACACAACATGAATAATCAATCAACTGAAAGAAATCCCATCATTCATAGCTATAAGCAAAATCTTCTCTCTTTTCTTTTTTGCCTTTTTTTTTTCCTCCTTAAAAACACACTTATAAACACAATCAAAGATATGGACGAAAAAACAATTAAACAGAATCACCTGGAAAGTATTCTATCATAAGACAGAAGCACGCCAACATCTTTTGTAGCTGGCCGCAAAGAACATCGCGCCGCTTTCAGTATCTCATGCTACTCTGACCACCTGCAAGTTATAAAGACAAGGTTCATATAACCAGTGAATAAGCAAGCAGTATCCTAATTCTCAAAAAAAAAAAAAAACAGCGTTGAATAAGCAAGCAGATAAAATGGAAGCTGAACAAATGAAACAGTATTCTAATCCATTTAAGCGTCCACGCACTGAGTAAATCAACACACTACCAATGCCATCTAAACTCCTTTAATATCCTCCATCCATCAAGATCCTGGCATCAGGTGGTAGCTGCAAGGATGACGGACAGTTTGCTTGTCAGTTGGGCCACAACTCGTTTGCAAGGCTTGCTTTGACTCCCAAATGAGGGTTCAGACCCATTATCTACTCACAAAATCAGCAAGAACAGAAACATGATCACAATCCAAAGCTTGATACTCTGGCAAGAACATGGTGGATGATGCATAGGCACCTAGAAATTGCATTGTTGGCATACAACTAAGTCAGATAAATGATTAGGAAATACATATAACAGATGATTAGGAAATACATAGAAAATGGTTTCTTCTTCTTCTTCTTCTTCTTTTTTTCTAAATTATTTTATTTGTTTATTTATTTATTTTTTGTTTTACAGATCTGATGACAACAATCCGAGCTAAAGATATGATGGCGCTGGAGTAGATTTTTCAATCCTTCGAGCTCTTTACAATGAGAGATTTTTTAGGAAAGCCCTAATCCGTTTATCTACAGATCTAGATAACAGGGAGACTTAAAATTTTGGGGAAAAAAAACAATAGATCTTGTTCCAGGACTAAGATCTGAACCTATTTCACCTAAAATCCTTATCCGGTTACATATTTACAGGAAACGGAACCAAATTCCAGTATTATATCCTCTGGTAATCTGTGGATTTGCAGATCTAAGGCTTGTGAAGACCTGAAGATCAGAAAATGAGCTACGATTCAGAGAGTTGAGATTGAATCGTGATTAATAAAATGAGATCTGAACCTTCACTAACCTTATTATCGATTTCCATAACCGATTCGAAAAGAAACGCTAAAATTTCAACGATTTGTAGATCTGGAAGATCTGGAGTGAGGAAGCGGGAGAGAGAGAGAGAGAGAGAGAGAGAGAGGGAGAGAGGGAAATCAGGCGTAAGGGAGCGGGAGAGAGAGAGAGAGAGAGGGATAGAGATTAAAAGGAGGGAGTGAGGGATTGAGGGAGCGGGAGAGAGATGGGGAGTGATGGAGAGGGAGAGAGAGAGGGATGAGGGAACGGGAGAGAGAGTCGAAATATTATTTTATTCTTATTTTTTTTTGTTGTGGTACGGTTCCCTAATCTGGAACGGCTTAAAACGTTAAACCGTTTTAAAACTAAAATCATGTTTCATTCCAAAATTGATATTTTGGTGTAGTGCCACCTATGGGGCGCACGTGATGCATAGATTTAATCCACACCATCCAGATAGTGTTGGACGGTGCTGGACCTATTTGGATGGTGGACGTGGGCCGCCTTGATGCATATGCCGTATATCCATGCCATCCATCTGTCCACGGCATGGACCACACCATGATGTATTGTTTCAACCACACCGTCCAGTATAATCTGGACAGTGCTGGACAATGTTTGGGATGGTGTTGGACAATGTTTGGACGGTGTTGTCCAATGTTTGGATGGTGCTGATTTACTTAGAAAATGTTTAGACATTGTTGATAGTCATTGGTGGGCCGTATACCCCATGAAATGATAGTGTACAGTGATACACATGTTGCCTCTTTAACTATTGAAATGATTTTAGATGTAAACCAAGCTCCCATCTGTGAGGCCCACCTTGATGTATTTTGTGACCCATCCGTCAGGCCCACTTTGATGTATTTTGTGGCCCATTCAAGAGGCCCACCTTGATGTATTTGTAGCCCATCTATGAGGCCCATTAGTATGGCCCATTGATGTAGCCCACTTGATGTGTATGAGGCCCATTAGTGTGGCCCATTGATGCAGCCTACTTGATGTGTATAAGGCCCATATAATGAGACTCGACTTGATGTACACGAGGCCCATTATGATGTATATTAGACCCTTATCGTGTGACCCATTATGACGTGTATTAGGCCCATGATGCATGGCCCATTTGATGTATTTGAGACCCAAATACGTGGCCCATTTGATACATATGAGACCCATGAGTAGGGCCCACCTATTGTGTATTCGAGGCCCATGGGTTGTGGCCCATTGTGATGTATTTGAGGCCCATGGGCAAAGCCCGATGTGATGTATGTGTGGCCGGTACGTTGCGTATGAATCCCTTATGTGGGTCACTCCTTGGGAGCAATGTTGGTTAGATATCCACATTGATGGGCAATGATGGTTAGATGTCCTCATTGTGACCTTCCCTTAGGCCTTGTTAAGCCCATTCTTACCGATTTCGATTGACGTGACCGATTTGCAGATTCTGATTATCGATTGATTTCGATTGTCGATTCTGATTTACGTGACCGGTTTACTGATTCTTATTATCGATCGATTTAGATTGTCATGACCGATTGCTGATTTCGATTAACGTGACTAATTTGTCGATTCTGATTATTGATCGATTCTAATTGTTAAGATCGATTGCCAATTTCGATTGACTTGACCGATTTGTCGATTCTAATTATTGATTGGTTCCGATTGTCATGACCGATTGTTGATTTCGATTGACGTGACCGATTTTTCAATTCTAATTATCAATCGATTTCGATTGTTATGACCAATTGTCGATTCCGATTGACGTGACCGATTTGCCGATTCTGATTATCGATCAATTTCGATTGAAGTGATTCTGATTGTTGTGACCGATTGCTGATTTCGATTGACGTGATCGATTTGTCGATTCTGATTATCGATTGATTCTAATTGTAGTGACCGATTGTCGATTCTGATTAATGTGACTGATTTGTCGATTCCGATTATCGATCAATTTCAATTGTCATGGCTGATTGCCGATTAGCGATCGAAGTCAATTATCATGACCGATTGCCGATTCCGGTTGACATGATCGATTTACCGATTCTGATTATCGATCGATTCCGATAATCGAGGCCGATTCTGATTGTCAAGGCCAATTCTGATTGTTGAGGTCGATTCCGATTGTCGATTGTCAAGGCCGAGTATCGGGGTTGATTCCTATTGTTGAGGCCGTTTGTATAGGCCGATTCTGATTGTCGACACTAAGTGTCAAGGCCGATTTTGTTTGTCGATTCCGATTGTTGAGGCCAATTTCGTTTGTCGAGGCCGATTGTCGAGGCCTATGTGATGAGGCCCATTGTGATGCATTTGAGGGTTAGGCGATGGAGCCCATTGTGATGTATGTTAGGCCCATGTGAAAGGCCCATTGTGATGTGTATTAAACTCTTGAGTGAGGCCCATGGTGTTGTATATCAGACCTATTATGAGGTCATGGGTCCACTATATGTTAGGCTCTATGTGGGTCACTCCTTAGGGGTAATGTTGGTTAAATGTCCACATTGTCAAGACTAATTGTCGATGCCGATTGTCGGTGCCAGTTATTGATACCGATTATGAGTATGTGACAACATAGCATCACGATACATGCTCATACACATCATCTGAATGTTTGTTATGAGATGTAGTTGACCATTGCATATGACATTGGGCATGTTGTTATGAGACTCCCTGATAGGCAGAGATTGTATCACATGAGTACATGGTATGCGCAGGATTGATGCATGACTGAATTATATGACTCATGCATCTTGCATTATGTGTTGTGATTACTGTACACCCTAGTGACATCAAGGTCGTAGCCTCCACAGGTATTTCATGGATGGCTAGATGGGACATCAAAAATCTGTTCTACATGGGGTGCTATAGATATCCTTGGGTGAAAGTCCCTAAACCCTCTTGGTTCCAGAGGTTGATCCAACGTCTAGACCGAGTGGATACATGAGCATATGAGAGCCGTATACCGTTAGGCCACGTCTTCCACTGTGTAGTGGTCGGTTGGAAGGGGGTACGGCCTTACCTGCCCGAGAGGAGTGAGCAATGCTATGTTGAGTTTGACCAGCTCAAGGAATGGGTCTGCTATCGATGAACCGGACCTGATATTGGCAGGCGAATAGTGAGGTCTCTTCCACTTACCTTATTGCGCGCGATGGGGCGGCAACCTGGTTTGGAGTATAATAGACCCCGATGATTTTTCAGAGAGAAACCATACTGATATATGGACTTATTGAGTAGGGGTTGTATACTCATGCATTCATTTCATTCACTATCCACTCAGGCTGGTGGTGCGCAATTAATTGTTATGTACCTTTGCATGGCCAGGATTTCGGTCGGGCTTGCGACTAACCTGAGATCAAGAGTTTACCACATTGAGTCTGACTATCTAAATTTAGGTATGGGACTAGTTTGGATAGAAGTCCCTTGTGGTAGACCCTGTAGCCTGCGATACTACGTACTATCATCCCGACTTCACACTCCAGCTTAGTCATTTCATTTGCATCGTATATTGCATTGCATCCTCAGCACATAGTATTTGGCTTACTATCTCCGCATTGCATAGTTGATCTACATTCCTTCCTCAGTATATGATATTGGTTTATTATATTTTTGCATCGTATAGCTTGGATAAGGTTGATGGTATTTATGGGCCTATTAGCATGTTTTCTCATTATTCTGATATTGTATGACTATGGGCTTGTCAATATTTCCGCTTACTCTAATTACTCTAATAGTGTTTATTTGACACTTACCTTGTGCACACACTTTCACCACCCACTAAGCTTTCTATAAGCTTATGCAAGATAGATGCGTGTAGGTGATGTTAGGTTGTAGCAGCGTGGGGCTTAGAGCATGTAGCTGACTTCTGGAGTTTTAATTTTGACATATGTATTTCCCTTTCAGCATTGTATTTAAATATTTATATTAGCAGATATGCGATGATAATGTTGCCTTTGTGATTTGGGTAAACTTGTGGTTATGCTTCTTATGAGATAAATGTACGTTGGAAAATCCTCCTTGTAGGATCCCAGGATCGGAACCTAGCACATGGACGCTGGGAGCTGAGAATGGGGCACTACGGTGGCTTTCGGCACTGGATTTGGTAATCGAGATTCCTGTGAATCCGGTTTTTCGGGTTTGGGGCGTGATATTCCATCTTTCCATTAGCTTAAGTTATAGTTTTTATTTAAATTTATAATTGATATCTCTATCTTAAAATCACATGTGTTAGCTGGTGAAAATTGAATTGCTATATTGCTTGCTTAATGTTCATCCTATATATTTTTTCATGAATTATTTGTGGATTACTTATGGAACTTAAACTAGTATATCAGTGGGAAACCCTCACCTATATATGTACACCCATACTTGGGATGTAACCCAACTGGTTGTGATCGTAATGGACATTCGACTTAGTGGTTATTAAATGGTGGTTTAAATTGACCATTGATATGGGCCTACCATCCAGGGTTGTTGTGTACAATGGTTTTTAAGGATGGTCTTTATCGTATGGTCTTGATATTCGCCCTATGCGGCCTACTTTGATATTGCCCTATGTGGCTTTATTCTAGTATTTTCCCTATATGGGTTAGATGTTTTATACTATGTAACCATGAGATGGTAAGCCCCATATATTGTAATATGATTGACCACTAGTCGATGGGTTTCCAATAAACATCCTAAGATGGTAGTCTCATAGGCCGGGGATGGTGGTTATGGGACACTATGCCCAAGCTGTTGGCCTACACTGGGCTCTGAGCTCCCCATAGTGACTTTTGAGCTTATTAAATCTCCTAGTTGTAAATGGACTAATAATGACTTGGCTAATCATGTATACATGGCATATTTACGATGACTTGGATCATTATGCCCATGCGATTACGCTGAGTATTGCGCTAATGACCAATCATTCGATTTATGATGATGACTTGGATCTTTATGCCCATGCGATTACGCTGAGTATTACACTGATGACCAGTCACATCCTTGGGTGACGACCTTAATGTCCGTCCAGATGTTTTACCCAGGACATAGGCTGTCTGGATGTTTTACCTGGGCCAACGATGGCATTCATGCATCCATGCATATAATAAGACTGCATTTACTCTGTTTTGGTTGTTTAGATGTTTTATACTATTTTTTACCTAATGCAGCAGTGTGTAATCTTGAGGAGAATTCACACTAAGTTGGCCACTCATCCATCAAATATATAGCCTACAGGTAGCACAGGAGGCCCATGTGAAATTCATGTTTATGTTGATGAGGAGAAAGCTATATTGATAGGAATGCATGATTGTAATTGCTAACGGTTGCTATAGGATTTCATATCCCAAGTTTGTTGTAATTTACTTTATTTCACATGTAATATTGTTTCATTTTGTAATTGTAAGAATGGGGACATTGGTTTGTATAAGTCATTATGGGCAACCTCTTATATATCCTAAACGTAAATGAAATTTTCTATTATGTATGATTTGTCCATTCTACGTTCATCTGCTTACTCTGATAGATGAAAAAAAAATTCCTTTAAGGTTAACACTCGGTTGTTGGGAAATGGGTCATGTACTCGGGTCCTGAAAGGTCAGGGCGTTACAATTGGTATCAAAGCATAGTTTGGACAAACTTGGCCTTGGAAAATGTACTTATACAAACTTTAAATGTCTTAAATTAAGATGTTTAGAATTAGAAATTTTAACTTAAGTGAATCTCCCTAAATTTAGGATGATCTGGAAAATGTAGAGAATCCAAACTTAAGTCCCTTAGAAATCATTAGAATAACCATTTAAACTTATGAAAAGTTTCCCTGTAAGTAGGAGAAATTGAGAATAAAGGGAATTAAGATTTTAAATTCCCTAAAAAATTGCTTGAATAACTGTAAAACTTAGAAGTGAACTTAGGTTCCCTTAGGATCATTAGATAGTCATTTGAATCTTCACTTATGTAGGAATCCCTTAGAACTGATAAGAAATGAGAATGTAGAAACTCAAATGTTAGGTTCCCTACAGAATTGTTTGGGTAATTGTAGAACCTAGAAGTGAACTTAAGTCCCTTGAACATTTTAGTTTTGGTTATTGAACTTAGCAACAAAACTTTAGTTCACTTGAAAGCTACCAGAATTATCGTTTAAACTTAGAGATTAAATTCATATGTCATGGAAGGACAAATACCCACTATGATGCGAATGAGATGGAATATGAACATTCCTTGAACTTGACTTTTGATGAACAATTTTCGTAGAAACATAGACTTGACAATTCTAAAAACCTCTTAACTAGAAATAACATTGTCATAACAATTTGTAAATGAATCGAAATTAGTCTGGTAGGAATTTTCTTAAGAACCATATTCTACATTAGTTTAGGTATACACACTCCCTAAACTTAAGGAATTGTATTAGGGACCGTAATTTAGATTTCCCTAAAACATCTCTTTGTTTAGGAATAATATTTCCCATAATCCCACCACGTGAAACTTATTAGAGGTGGAATTATAGGATTTTAGGTGAATTTCCAACTATAGACCAAGCATATTGGAATTTAATTTGAAATCCCAGATAGATTTAGCAAAATTTCAAACTTAGATTTCAAGTAGAAACCTTGGTCTTGAAATTTTGTGTTTAAATAATCAAAGTGCGTAGTAGAAGCGTAATGCGCCACGTAGACTTATCAATTATGAGAAAATAAGATTTCATGATATTCCCTAAGAGTCTAAAATAATTGAGGTCACGAGTCGATGGAACCACACTTAAACGAAGTTTACATGGTTTGCCTCAAAGTTCTAAGTCCTAGCAAATCTCAACGATCTCATTGCCCTGATCAAGCAAAGGATCGAGATTTAATAGGATTATGAATTGATACCAAAATCCTCTGTTCTGCAGATAGGTGATTGAAGTATTGGGTTTAAACCTACTACAACCATCTATTCGTGTTATCCTGAACCCTGAAAAGTATAGATTGTATTGTAATTTGGATAATAGAGAACTATCAGTAAAGGAAAAAAAAAAGAAAATCAAGAGAAAGATGTGAAACGTTATAGAAAATTTTAACGTTGACGAGCGTTAGAACGGTTCATTAGATTTAGAGTGGTTTCTAACCTTTAGTAGGGCTTAGACACCGTAGCTGATTTTCCAGACAAGAAATTTAAGAGTTGTGAGAAATTTAAATAAGCTCATTGGGATTTCATGCGTAGGTATAGGTTACATCTAAAAAGAAAAAAATAAAAATAAAAATAGACAACTCGTAATATTAATAATAGGTACGCATATCACTAAATATTGAAATAGGACTTTATTTATTTTTCTTTAGGGGGGGGGGATTGGTAAAGGGCAATGATCCTTGTCCGAGTAGTAAGTCATGGGCACTTACTAAGCATGAAGAACTAACGAGTGCATACGGACACCGCAAGATAGATTGTTGTCCATATTCATAGGGACAGTGCTAAATTTCAGGGGTGAAATTCTCTTTAAGGGGGGCAGCTTGTAACTCCCCGTACTTTCCAGTACTCGAGCGTTACAATTAAAACCGAGTTAACGAATGGAAGTAACCCTTACCCACAGATGAAGCCATTCATTACTTTCACGACAGGCAAATCTAACCTGACCATCATAGATTGAAGACTATGGATCATGAGATCCACCATTCGTCACATCCACTACACCCTGAAATTCACCTAATCCCTCAATGGCTTACTTGGCCATTGAGATTATTGTCGGTTTCCACCCAAGTAAGCCCCTAGGACCCACAGGGTTATTGATAACTAGTTATGAATCAAATTCAACCATTGAGATTGGTTGAATGGTCAAGACGTCGAATGTTAGTAACTTGACATCCATGCGGTGTGTCCCACTTAACGTATAAAGTTAGTTAGGGATTAGGTACATGAATCATAGCGGTTGATTTACCATGGGGACAATTCTGCTTGGAAGTAGGCCCTACTATTTAATCTAGAACAATAATAATAATAACAATAGTACTAATAATAGTAATAATAATATGTGACAGATAGTCCTAATAACCTATAGAGCGGGACCCACAATATGATAAAAGAAGACATGCATATGTGGAATAAAAATAATGATAATAAAATGGAATAAACAATTACAATTATAACTAGTTTATGAAAAAATAATAATGAAAGAATAAATATTAATATTGGTATTTAAATTGGTAATCTATTAATGAAGGTCATAATAATGACCCATTAAGGTCTATTAACCGCGGACGTCCAAATTCAAGATGATCCGACAGCAGATCAGCAAGAATCCATAATTAAGGCCGAGAATCGCTTGGTATGGCCCACTTAGGCTCTGGATGCACCTCATCTTTATCCAGGTGACCTAATATGAACTGTAGAATCATTTGAACGGTGTGAATTTGCATAAAGCAACATGGTGGACCCCACATCGGTCGTGTGTGTACTGAGGGCGTGTGCACCCGCCTTACACCAGAAGTGAGGTCGGGTCAAACATAGTTTGACCCAACAGTTCTTGAAATGGAGGGATTTCTCCTTCCTTTCTATTTTCCGCCAACAGATCGACGGCCTTCAGTGTGATGATCAGTGGCCCACCTACATTACCCAGACTAGAGATCAGAACCGTCCATCGTGTGCACAACTAAAGTCTGACCAAAACCCTTATCATTTTAGATGGGGACGTACATGTGTGTGACCACAAATCCAGTTGCAAATGGACTGTAGAAAACCAAGTTTTCAAAAATGGAAATTTTGTTCCGTGTGCCAGCTTGGCGATCCGCGTGAGGAGTCTTTAGTTGATCCCAGCCGTCCATGTGGGAGGATCTCCTTTGTCCGATGCAAGTGGTTTAGGGCTCTCTCCCATAGCCAAGAGAAAACTGGCCGGCTTTACAAATATTGGCTGTATTTCAAGAAGGTTTTAATAGCTCTAATCCTGACCGTTTGGATTCAATTCAACGGTCTAGGAAAGCTAGGTTTTCCTATAAAAGGGAGAGAAAATGACTCTCCACTGGCCTCTCTCAAAAATCTTAGAAACCAGCCGCCATCTTCTCCATCCGAACCCACCACCAAAAACCTTTTAAACCTTCAATCCATCCATCCTCCAAGCTCCATTACACCCATAGAGACCCTCCTATGTTGTCAGATTAAATGAAGAAACAGAGGGATAAAATCTGCCATTAACAGTGGAGCTTCTTCCTCATTCAATTGGCACCAAACTGACTCGATTCGGGTTGAATCCGGTAGTCCAGTTCCTTTTGGGAACCCAACAGAGAAAAGAAAGGAAAGAGGGAGAAGGAGAAGGAAGAAATGAGAGAGAGAGAGAGAGAGAGAGAGAGAGAGAGAGTTAGGCGGACTCAAGCTAGTGTTGCACTAGACGCTGCACCGAGCTACTCGGGCCAACTGCGGACCGAGTTTGTCGTGTTGGGCCACCCCTATGATGGGTCCAGCCACGTCTGGACTGCCTAGAAATAGAAAAGAAAGAGAAGAGAGAAGCAAGAAGAAGGAAGGAGGGAGGAGATTTGTGAGAGAGGTGAGTGGGGCTGTCCCGGTCGAGTCAGGCAGGCTTGACTCGTCCGGTTTGAGCTGGCTAGGGTAAGGTCGGGCTTGGTTCGGTCCAGCCCATCCCAAGGTAGAGAGAGGGAGAAATCAGGGAGAGATGGAAGAAGAAAAGAAAGAAAGAAGAAGGTTAGAGAGAGTGTTGGAGCGGTGCAGCTGCACCATGCACCGTTCAGCCACCGTGCTTGCTGACTCGGGCCAGTCCAAGGTGAGTTCCTAACAAGTCAGGCCGAGTTGAAGAGTTTTGATGGGTGTTCCTAGCAGCAGGGAAGAAGGAAGAAAAGAGAAAAGAAGGGAGAAAGGAAATAGAAAGAAGGACGATGAGAGGGAGAGAACCAGGTCAACCCGGTTTCAAACCGAGTCAACTCACTGAGTTGACAAGGGTGAGTCTATATTTTCTCTCCAGATTTATATTACTTTACTCATCATTGTTAACATCATTTTAGGATTTTTTTAGTTAGATGTGATTAACCATTAGTAATTGTCCATACTTATATTAATTAATATACGTACATATATATATATATATAAATTGTTATTATCATTAAAATATTAGTATTTTATTAGTCATTCTTAAGACATTATTATTGACATTAGAGCATACTATTTCTATTCATCACAATGATTATCAAGGCCACGTTAACTAATATTAAGTACATTATTAATGTTAATAATTGTTTTAGAAATTATAAGTATCATTATTCATCATGGGCGTCATTAGGTAAATTGATATAACATTAGCCATTGTAATATTCCTAAAATTTATAACTAATTCACTTTATAAATTTTATTTATGATTCCCATTAACAATATCATTAATGGCCATACAAATTAGAGTTCAAACCCTAATCTAGCCTCGGCCTAAGTAATCTAAAACATAAGCAATAATCCTAACCGTTACTAGGTTGTCCATGCTAATAGTTGTTAATACAAATAAAGATCACTATTACTAAATACTAGTACTTTATTTATCAATCTTACGTACAATTATTGATAATAGATCATACTACTTACTACATTGTGAAGATTATTAACGTCGCATAGCTAATCTTAATCACATCATTAAGGAAAATGGTGATGTTGTGATTACGCTTCAATTAACATTCAAATCTTAAAATCAAAGTATTTAAACTAAACTCTAGGATGAAAACCCTGAAAAGGCGGTGAAGACCGCACTAGTTAAAGAAGGAATTTGCCAATATGTCCTAGAGGGGGGTGAATAGGACTTTTTATAGTTTTTATGATTTATTTAAAAATCCTACTTCACTAATCCTGTGATCATGCAATTATTAGGATTAATCAAATGTAACTCCACTGGCTTCCAAACCTGGTAGAGGATCCAATCACAAACTATTTAAAGATAAGCAGTATGCACGCTAGCTTATGATGGATATGACTATGTAGGTGTGTGTGGTGTGATTAAATATTCAGATATGAAAGTATTAAAGCAAATCACACAATTATCAGAATAACAATCTCAAACACAGTCATTTTTATAGTTGTTCGACGATGAGTCTACTCCACTCCCAGTAACCGTACTCAACCCTTGAGTGTACCGGATTTCACTAAGGAGGTTTCACAATGGTTCACCTCAAACCTAAGGTTGTAAATCAGGTTCACCTTCAACCTTTACAACCTACACTGAGGCTGACTGTTTATGCTCTCACGAGCAAGGGTTAACACAACGCACCCACTTTTAGGCACACTGGCCAAGGATCTTCCACAAGACCCTACTGGAAGTTTTTACACGGTTGACCTCAAACCTTAAGGTTTTACTCGGTTCACCTAAAACCCAGAGTTTTACTGGTTCACTCTTAACCAGATGTTTATGCTCTCCACAGAGCAAGGGTCCACACAACGCACCAACTACATACACTCCTGCCGGAGGCCTCTTAGAGGACTTCAACGGGTGAGAACCACTTAAGACCCAATCCTAGAAAGGAATGATCACAAGTGTCCTCTTGGACTCTGGATACTTATAAATAAGCTGATGAGTCCCGTTTAGCACAGTGTCGAAGATCTCCTCCTCCATGTTGATGAAGATTCTTCTGCTCCCTTGATCCGTAAAACAAAATGATGTACCAATACTCGGCTTCGTGTTGGGTCAAGGTGAAGATGGAATCCTACTCTCAAAATATTTTCCTATCAGGAAGATAGAGCGATTCCAATCTTATGCATTCAAGGCATCCTAGCTTAATGATATGCCATTAAGGTAGTAGCTGGAGGATCCTTGAATGCGGAAGTTCATTCCCCAATCCACTCTATTGAATATCAATGATGAGGGTGGATTAGAGGATGAACTCCCTCGAGAGAAAGGGCTTTGGATATAAGATATAAGTTGAAACACTCAAAAGCTCTCTCTTATTTTTCTCACAGCAACAAAAGACAAGTCCTTTATATATAGGCAAAAAGTTCCAACGGATATAAAACGGTCACATTTATGACAAAGTTCAATATCATCGAGCAGGTTTGATATCATCGAGCGTATACTCTCGATAACATCGATGGTCTGCTCGATGACTCGAACTCAATGTCATATGCTTTTGAAACTTTTGCCAATTGGTCGATGAATCGAAGCAATTGTCGATGCCATCGGATTTCGAACTCCGATTCCATCGATGACAGGTTCGATCCATCGACACTTGAAAAAATGAGAGAGACTTGACTTTAAAATATTTCAGGTTTTCATGAATGATCGGGGAACTGTCGAGATCATTAGAATTTGAATGTCGATGATATCGAGATCAGAGTCGATGTATCGATAAATCCAACGAATTTGTCTTTAAGCTTGTTGGACGATTTATGACCTTGTTCGATGTAATCGACTTGGTGTCGATATCATCGATATTTGAATATCGATTCTATCGAAGGGTCCCCGATCAAAGTTAAAAACAACCTGAAATATTTACTTTAAGAAATGTGCGCCCACGATCGATATCATCGATGAACTTCCGATGTTATCGATATTTGATTTCAGATCATATCAGAAGAGCCTCGATATAACGAAGGGATTTGGGATTTTCATTAAAAAATAGGGGTGTCGAAAATCTACCTGTCGATCTTATCAAGCCATTTTCGATGGACTCGAGATTTGAATATCGATGATATCGATAGGTGTATCGATGCATCGATGATTCGTCCAGATATGTTTTGAAGTTGCTGGACATTTTCAGTTCTTATATCGATGATATCGATAGGTGTATCGATACATTGATAAATCCATCCAGATGAATATTTAGTTGCTGGACACTTTTGGTCCTCATATCGATAATATCGTTTAAGGTATCGAGGACATCGACAGAGCAGGTCGATTATATCGAGAGTGTTCCGATAAGATTGACAGGGCGAGAAAAACTTAGAAATTTTTTTATTTTGAAAAAAGTTTTCTCACCTTAAAACCAACTTATTTTTTAAGGGTTTTATTCACCTAGTTTTTTGGGTTATGGGATGTGAGGCTTTAGGTTTACTTGTGGCAAGCTCGCACACATCCGGTTGAGGCATACACTTGAATTGATCTTCCTATCAGGCTATGTAGACAATCTGACTCAACGCTCATGTAACTTGACAAACCAGGGCACTTTCAATCTCCCCCTTTGTTAATTACGTGACAAAATCTCTAAAACACCCTATAACTTTCTAGAAAAATACACCCTAAATTGTGTGTACATGATTTTACACAATTTTACAATTTCTACCTCATGTACACAAGCAGTAGCTACTCCCCCTGATTTGTAAGCTCCAACTCCCCCTTGCTTGTTGCGGCTGCTCCCCCTAACACCTGCAACATCATCTAACAGATACACAATTTCTATTCGAGGTGTTTGTAGATGTTCTCCCCCTTTTTGTCAGTCATTGACAAAGATATCTCAGGTGATACTGATTGAAGCTTGAAATACTTGGGTGAACCAATCAAGGGAATAAGAATATTGATGTATAATAGTTAACTCAATTTAAGTAAACATCAATTTTAGAATTCATGGATGCATGTTAGATAAGATAGAGCAGTTGTATAACAGTTAATCAAAGGCATCCCATGCATTCCAAATTAGAAACTAGATAAACCAGGGGAACATAAAACTTAATTATGGCGATAAAAGATAGAATTATATTTGGCCATAATCCAAAACATCCAAACATGTACTGCCACAGACAGTAGTAGCTTTAACAGTTTTATTCCAACCAAATCCTTCCATAGACATATACAAAAAAAAAAATCAGAATCTCTAGAGTGGTTAGTTATCACATACACTCATACGGACGTAGAATTTTCAAAAAGATACTAATATTCGTACGCAAAAATATGAGTGGAGTGTATGTGATTGTGTGCAGTGATCATCATCATGGTGCGGAGTGTGATGGTGTAGTGTCATCCCGTCAACACGTCATCAAATCGACCAGCTGTTGTATCGTGCTCTGCACTCCTTGAACCATTCTTTCCAGGACTGTGAGCCTTCCTTTAACTGAGTGTATGTCCTTCTGGATCGCTCCAATCCAGTCCAGCTTGAACCTTTTGCCATACATGGCTGTTGACAAGGACAGAGCTGAATCGGGTCTAGGAGGTGTCTCTTCAACCATTGCAGTTCCTTCCATGGGATCACCACCTTCTCCTTCAACTTCTTTCACTTGGATTTCTTCCTCGGGGTTCTCCTTGTACTTGTGGAAGTCCAAATCCATTTTCCGAACATTTCTTTTATTGAAAACTTGGAGCGGGAATACCGAATCAGTAGTCGATGGGAATGTGATTCTGTTTCATATCATGCTGATAATCTAGGGGTACGACAGATGGAGGTCCCTGGATGTGTGGATGGCGTTTACCAACTGAGAAACAAGCAGAGTCGGAAGGCAGATCTTTGACCCTTTGGCAACTGAGTATACGATCATGATCATAAGGCCGGTGAGATCGGACCGATTGCTACTTCTGGGATAGATATTAGTAGCAAAGATACTATGCATGACTCGAAATCGGGGTTCCATGTACCTGGCATTTAAAGCATTCCCTTAATGCCAAGGGATGTCCCTATTATGGCATAGGTACTTGGTTACCATGGATCGGACGTCAGGAAGGACAAGATCCAATTTAGGAAGGCCTTCTGGTGCTATTTCCGGATTGAGAATGTTAACTATTGTGGCAGGGGTGATCAACACATCATCACCATCCAAAGATACCATGAATGAAGGGGGGTCAGCCACCGGCGAATGACACGCAGCAAGGAATTTACGTGTTCTTTCAAATTGGCATGACCCACCAAAGTCCAAAATGGGCAGCCAACCTATTGCGGCAAACAGGGGTTCCAATTTAAATGATTTGAGACACTCCCTGTCAACCTTTCTCTCTTGAATAAGCTTTCTACCCAAGTATTTGGGTGGTCATGAACTTTCTCCAGTTGGAGGAAGTGGTGCCGGAGATTCAGCCTGGGACCCATCTCGTGGAGTCTGTCTTGTTCTTTGCCGTGTGGGGATCCCCATTTTTAGGGCCCTCGCCTTGCCTTTTGAGGTGAGTGCCTTTTGTCGGGTGACTATTGAAGATTCCCCAGGGCCGGATGCTACCCTTTTGTCTTTTCCCATATGGACAGATGGAATCTTGAACGATTTGGGAAGAATGACAAAAACCTGAGACAAACGACAAATACCCAAAAGAGAATGGACTCTTGACATGTTAGAAGGGGTATTACCTGATTGGTGGAATGATTTGAGTAGTCCGACGTGGCTCCAACTGATTTGGTCGAGAGAATCAAGCAGAGAAGGTGACAGTGAAACCATTAAGAAAATAACCCCCTTTTTTGTTTCGCTGACTTTTATCGGGCGACATCTGTCGATATGATCGACCACTGTTTCGATAATATCGAGAGGTTGCTTATCAATTCTATCGAGTCTATCTTCGATATCATGCTTGGCCACCCGACAATCTATATCCTAAGGAATCGTCGATAATATCAACCTTCTATCGATAAATCAAGAATATCATATCGATAGTCATATTGAAGATAAAGATTTTTAGTTTTCAGCATTCAGACGGATCTTCAAGTATACTTTTCGTATATCTATCAACAGTATACTCAACAAAAATTATGTACACACATTGTACACAACAAAATTATAAACATTTAAATGTTTATACAAAAATAATGGAGGTGAAGTACCTCAGATATATCATTTGAAGCTCAACAAAAATATTTCCTCATTTTAGCACCGGTTCAGATTCTGATACATGATCTGAATTAATTCTTCCTTACTCATTTTACTTTGTTAATTGATTTGGGTGGTGATGCAAGGGCATTGCTTCTATCCATATCCTTAAGAGGACTCTTGAAGTTCTGTATTTCTCTGGTTGACAATTTGTTAACATGATTCTGACCAGAGTTAGGTTGAGTCCTCCTAGGAGTTATGCATTCAAAATTATAATGACCTAAATCACCACACAAATAACATGCTGGAGTTGTTCTGGTTTTGCTTCCAGAAGCAGCAGATTTTTCAGTTCTGGGAGCTGCATTTCCAGTCTTTGATTTATGTTTTTCATATCCAAGACCGCTTTTATCCTTTCTAGGTCTTCCCATTCCTAACAGTTTTTCTAGCTTTTCGCCACTCTGGGAAAACTTGTAGTTTATCTTGGCTATCTTCTTGGATTCTTCCAGATCAAACAGGAGTGTATGATTTTCATTTTGAAGAAGCATATTTTTGTCTTTTAATTACTCAACTTGTTTGTTCAGTTTTTCAGACTCGTTTTTAAGAAAGGTATTACTTTGTTCAAATCTATCATTATCCATATGATATTGTTGTAGATCATTATTAATTGTGTGTTGATTTCTAATGTGTTATCCAAATCTTTTTACAGCAACTTACTTTTGTTCTTCGCTATTCTGAGTCTTTTAAGGATATTGATGCTATGAATATAAAGTTGATTGTGAGCATCTTGTAGCTTGTCCTTTTCTTCTTCTTCAGTTTCCTCATTATCGGATGAAAATGATTCGGTGGCTAGTTGTTCTTTCTTGTTCTCAGATTCAGTGGGAATGATTGAAGTAGTGGAGACCATGAGTATTTTCAATGATTTCTGATCTCCATCGCTTTCTGAGTCACTAGATTCTGAATTTGACTCCTCAGTATCATCCCACGTGGCAGCCATAGCCTTGCCCTTAGTTTTTCTATGTGGGCATTCAGTAGACAGGAGTCCATACTTGTGATAGGCATAGCATTGTGGTTCTTTGATTCTTTTACCAAATTTGCTTGCAGAAGGTTTATAGTTCACCTTTCTCCCTCTAGAAGGACGGCTGCGATTCTTCTGAAAGAATCTTCTAAATTTTTGTGCCAGCAAAGCCACTTCTTCATCTTCATCTTCCTTTTCACTTTCACTGTCCTCATGAATTGTTTTCTTTAAAATTTTTAGGACAATGTTTTTGGATTTTTGGGATTGTTTGAAGTGTAGTTCAAAAGTTTGTAGGGAACCTACCAGTTCTTCTTCTTTCATTTCATCTATGTTCCTACACTCCTCAATTGTTGTAACCTTGGGATTAAATCGTTCCGGTAGGGATCTTAGAATTTTCCTATAAATTTTCGGTACCAGAACTTTCTCTCCCAATCCACCCATAGAGTTGCAAATTATATTTAACTTTGTTAAAACTCCATAAATGTCTCATGCTCTTCTATTCTGAGACTTTCGAATTGTGAAGTCAGGAGTTGAAGTTTGGATCGCTTCACAGTGCTTGTGCCTTCATGGGTGGTTTCTAATAAATCCCATGCTTCTTTAGATGTCCCACACATACTTATCTGATTGAATATATCTAGGACATGGCATAGTAGATAGCATTCATAACCTTCGCTTCAGATGTTTGCCTTTCTTTGTCAAATGCTGTCCACTTTTCTTTTGGTTTGGGCTTTGTGATTGTTGTGCCACTATCAAGTATGATTTGTTCAATTGGTGGCACTCACCACTCTCAACTATGTCCTAAACGTCATGATCCAAAGATCTCAGAAAGTAGTGCATCCTAGCCTTCTAGTTTGCATAGTTTGTGCCATCAAATACTGGAGGTCTAGTGACTGATGAGCCCTCTCCTTTGGCCATATTTCCCACTTCAGTCAAGATCACTCTCTAAGCAGTGAAGCCCTTAAAGAGAGACCTGCTTTGATACCAATTGAAAAGGCAGTGAAGACCGCACTAGTTGAAGAGGGAATATGCCAATATGTCCTAGAGGGGGGTGAATAGGACTTTTTATAGTTTTTATGATTTATTTAAAAATCCTACTTCAATAATCCTGTGATCATGCAATTATCAGGATTACTCAAATGTAACTTCACTGGCTTCCAAGCCTGGTAGAGGATCCAATCATAAACTATTTAAAGATAAGCAGTATGCACGCTAGCTTATGATGGATATGACTGTGTAGGTATGTGTGGTGTGATTAAATGTTCAGATATGAAAGTATTAAAGTAAATCACACAATCATAATAATAACAATCTCAAACACAGTCATTTTTATAGTGGTTCGATGATGAGTCTACTCCACTCCCGGTAACCGCACTCAACCCTTGAGTGTACCGGATTTTACTACGGAGGTTTCACAATGGTTCACCTTTAACCTAAGGTTGTAAATCAGGTTCACCTTCAACCTTTACAACCTACACTGAGGCTGACTGTTTATGCTCCCACGAGCAAGGGTCAACACAACGCACCCAATTTTAGGCACATTGGCCAAGGATCTTCCATAAGACCCTACTGGAGGTTTCTACATGGTTGACCTCAAACCTTAAGGTATTACCCGGTTCACCTAAAACCCAGAGTTTTACTGGTTCACTCATAACCAGATGTTTATGCTCTCCACAGAGCAAGGGTCCACACAACTCACCCATGAAATGGCCAAGCTATATGTCCTAGAGGGGGGGGGGGGGGGTGAATAGGACTATGCCAAATTTAAAATAATTATAGTGGAATTTAAATAACAAGATAGCCAAATAAAGTAAATCAATCCACAATACTTAAATGAATAGCAACCTCAATGAACAAGTATTGAGAGATTGATACAAAAGTTATTCTAAGGACAACCTTACACCAAAAATCAAAGTTTATGGTAGGACAACCTAATTTCTAGAAAAGTCTTTGTATTAAGAACTCAAACTTTAGAGGAATAAACAAACTGATACTATACCGAGGAATAGAATGCAATCTCAAATATTGATTGTTCTAGGGACAACCATGCACCATAAAAATGGCAGGGGAACCTTACTAAAACAATTAGAGAATCTAAAGCTCAAAACAATAAAGGAATAGATTGCAGAAATATAAATCTAAATTATTACAACATACCCCCCACTTGCTTGAAATATAAATATTTACAGCATTCACATCCACACATATATTCCACAGCTTTGAATGATAAAATGTAAAATATTAAGCAAGCATTCAATCCACAAGACAAAGACTTATAGTGGTTCGCCTGTGTGTTCACCAACTGTTAAACAACAGCCACACAGAATGCTACTCCACTCCTAATATCCTCACACAGGGGATACTAGCGTTCACTATCAAAATAGGTTTCACAGGTTCACCTAAAACCTTCATAATTGTGTCTTTTTAACTTGGGCTACAATCCAAAAACCCCTCTTTCTGAGTTTTCTGGCTCTCCTTAGATAACCATACAAATGGAATTTTTCCGGCAAATCCTAAACAAAAACCAAAGAAATAGAAATTTTACGGAATTGTAAAATACCTGGATTTCTCCTCTTGTAGCAGCCTGGAAGAACCAATCAGAGTAGAAGTTTGAATATGGAAGTTCAATGTCCAATACTCACTTTACAATGGTTCTAAGTTCTAATTGATTTTAAATTTAATCAACTTAGGGCTAGCTGTATTTGATTTTGATTCCGTGAAGAAGGAATTAATAATTTCCACTTTTTCTAATCAGATTGGAATACAAATCAAAATTAAATAATAATAAGCTAACAAAAGGAAATAGAATTATGCACAATATAGCTTAAAAACAAACACAAACTTATCTCAGAGTGGAGCCTTGATTTCACTTAATATTCAATGAAAAACTCTGAAATTCGTGTGCTATTTATAGTTGCAGAAATTTGTCTTCGACTGGTCCTAGGGTCACCACGACTGGTCGAAGAATAAACATATTTTTGAATTTTTGAGTGCGATCGGATCAAACCGTTGCACGAGTCGTCGTCGGCAGTCCACGACTGGTCGAAGGCAGTCCACGACCAGTCGAGAGCCCTCTACGACTGGTCGTGCGATACTTGATTTAGTACTTGAATTTGAGTCAAAGCTTTACGACTGGTCGAGGGTCGAGTCGAGACCATTCCATGACCGGTCGAGCAGACTCCAGGACTAGTCAAAGCCGAACCAGAAAATCTGATAAATTACAACAATTTTAGGACTGGTCCTGAAACTTCTTAAACTGGTCGAACCAGTGCTAGGACTGGTCGAACAAGGTCTAAGACTAGTCTTAGAATAGACCAAAGTCATGTATTAATATTCAAATGAATTATGTAGCCAAAATGACCTACCTTAAGGTCAATCTAAGGTTTATCATACCTGGGACTTGAAGTATGGACATTGAAAACTTCATTTGCTTAGACCTTGATCATCATGAAGCTTGAGTTCTTCTTGATGCAGCTTGACTACTTCACAAGCTTTGAAAATAATATCATTTTGAGTTGCACTTGAGTCCCAAACTATGCTTGAGTCTTGACCTTGAGTACACGTGAACTTGAGCTTGAGTTCTTACATGTGAACTTGAGCTTGAGTCTTGAACTTGAACTCTTCTTTAATGTCTTCTATATTGTAGCTTGAAGATATAAACACAAGATACTTACAGAGGTTTTGACACACAAAATTTGACATCCAAA
The DNA here is from genome assembly GCA_030180095.1 of Magnolia changhungtana. Lineage (NCBI taxonomy): Eukaryota > Viridiplantae > Streptophyta > Magnoliopsida > Magnoliales > Magnoliaceae > Magnolia > Magnolia changhungtana. Next base: position 5,143,616 of record JASAUF010000662.1, read on the forward strand.
GAGGAATTAAACCATAGCACTTACAATCTCCCCCTTTGTCAAATTTATGACAAAACATACTTCAACAAGAAAAGCATAACATGTATATTAATGAATCATGCACCAGTTGTCATGAACTAGCATACAACATACAACCTCATGCACAACCACTTAACTTCTCTTGTGTAACTCCCCCTTAGTTGTATACCTCAACCATCCAACCATCCCATTCACATCATCCATAGAAAATTCACAAATAATTTCTCCCCCTTTTTGTCAAAATATGACAAAGGAAAAACCAAAATAGGATTGAAAAGACAGGGAAGTAATGATCAAGTCATAAAGTTAGAAAGAGTGAAAGTTAAGAGTATGGAACATAGCATAAGGAGTAATAAAGTCAAGTCAGATAGAGTTTAACACACCCAGAGTGAGTGAAAAGTAATATAGTTATTACAGACCAAAGATTAAAAACTTAATCTGATCCAGAAGAAGGACCAGGAATGGTAGGATCAATTGGATGAAGGCCTTTTTATAAGCGCCTAAAATACTTACGCATATTTTTGAATTGCTGATTGTGGCCAACATTCATATTCTCTACCTTCTCCTCTAATGCACTTAGACGAGCATTGAAATCAGATGACTTAAAGTCAGGATCATTTTCAGAGTCAGAATCCATTTCATTAAAAATATCATCCATATTGATATCATCTGAAGGAAGATCATCACCATCTTCATCATTCCCAGCCTCAGCAGCAACTCCACCTTCACCAACATCAACTTGGCCTAGAGCCAATTTCAACTTCATTTTGTTTAAGTTAGAGTTATTGAATATAAGGTGTTGGCAAGGAGCCTCTCCGATGGGCATAGCGACTAACATGTGAGTAGCTAAAACATTCAACAAATACCCAAATGGAATATCACCATGACCAGGATGACTACGGATTTGAATGATAGAGGAGCAAACCAAGGAAGGCAAATAGACATTTGCACCAGTAATGATTGAGTACAAAATACGAACCATAAACAGAGTCAACTCACTCTTGTTTCCAGATCGAGGATACAAATTAGAAGTGAAGATACGATGCAAAACTCTATATCTGGGTAACAAGTACCTGGTTTTGAGAGCATTCCCATTTACAGTCCATGGTGCATTCATGTTACACAATACTCTAGTATAAGTACGTTTTTCCGATTCTGACACTTTCTCAGCAAGTGCACTAGGATGAATACAATCATCATTTACTGGTATGTCCAGAAGGCCTGAAATTAAACGTCAATCAACAGTAAAAGGCCCTTCTCTAATAGTAATAGTAAAAGTTAGTTGCTCAGAGGAAAAGTCAGATATGCATGCAACCATGGCCTGTGCTATGGATTGATATGCCGGCTTGCCCCAGCATAAAATGTTTTCCCATCCTACAGATTAAAGGAGAGGAAGGAGACCAAAAGGAGCGATATGGTTTAAATCGACAGCTTTTTCAACAATCACATTGCGCATACGCAAATCACGCATAAATGGTGGATCATCTTCAGGATCCCTAAGATGACGTCAAGTGATAACATTCGATCTAGAAGAAGAAGCACCTCTAGGATTTTTCTTTTTACCTCTAGAGTCCATTTTCTTGAGGAAATATGAGAAATATCAAGAAAATAGAGATGGGTTTCTCTAGATTCAGCAAATGAGAAGAAAAATCCAAAAACTTGAAGAACGAGTTGAAATAGACAACTACAATCAAGAAATTTAAGAGAAAAGACTAAGATTCTTCAAGAAATCAAGAGAAAACACTCTAACCTGAGTGAATCGAACAGTGGGGTTCGACTAGTCGAAGCTCGGCTCGTTGGAGAAGAGGAATGAAATGAAGAAGAAATGGTTTTCCCCAAATAAAAGAAATCAGCGCGCTACACGACTGGTCATGGGACGTCCTCGACTGGTCGTGCCACGACTGGTCGAGCATGTCCTCGACTTGTTGTGTACAGAAAAAAATAAATAAACATTCATTTTTCAAGAAATTTTAAAATATAAACTAATAAAGTATTTACACTATGATACAGAGATGCATGCTCAATCATTTTAAATTACACATACCGAGATTAAATTTCAACTTATTAAACCTGCTTTTGTCGAGCGGTTTAGTAAAAATGTCAGCAAGCTGAGTCTCGGTTGGAATATATTCTAAAGATTTTTTTTCCTTCCACTAATTCACGGATATAATGAAATCTAATGTCAATGTGCTTAGTACGTGAATGCTGGATTGGGTTTTTCGAAATGTTTATCACACTAGAATTATCATAGTATAAAACCATAGAGTCCTGTGCTATTTCATAATCACTCAACATACATTTCATCCAAACTAGCTGAGTACATGCATTACCAGCTGCAATGTATTCAGCCTCAACAGTTGAGAGTGATATGGAACTTTGCTTCTTGCTAAACCAAGAAACCAAACAATTTCTAATGTAAAAACAACCACAACTGGTTGATTTCCTGTCATCGATATTACCTGCCCAATCAGCATCTGAGTACCCAGCCAATTGAGCACTAGTATCATAAGGATACCAAAGACCCAGATTAACTGAACTTGAGACATATCGAATTATTCGCTTAACAGCAGTTAAGTGAGATTCTTTAGGATTAGACTGATATCTAGCGCAAATTCCAACACTTAAAGCAATATCAGGTCTACTTGTAGTTAAGTAAAGTAAGCTACCTATCATGCTACGATATAATTTAGGATCTACATCTTTACCTTTAGAGTCTTTTGAGAGTCTTAGAGTTGTACTCATAGGAGTATCAAAATTCTTACCATTCTCAAATCTGAACTTCTTAATCAAGTTCAAGGCATATTTAGATTGTGAAATAAAAATTCCGTCAGATTGCTGTTTTACTTGCAATCCTAAGAAATAATTTAATTCCCCAACCATGCTCATTTCGAGTTTAGATTTCATCAAATCTGCAAACTCAACAGTCATGTTAGTACAAGTTGATCTATAAATAATATCATCAACATAGATTTGAACCATTAAAATATCATAATTATGTTTCTTAACAAAGAGAGTCTTATCGACACTACCCATTTGAAAATTATGACATAGTAAAAACTTAGTCAATTTTTCGTACCATACCCTGGGAGCTTATTTCAAACCATAAAGAGCCTTTTTAAGGCGGTATACATGATTAGTAAGCTTAGAGTCTTCAAACCCAGTCGGTTGTTCAACATATACCTCTTCATGTAAGTCGCCATTCAAAAAGGCATTCTTCACATCCATTTGAAAAATTTTAAACTTTCTAAAACGTGCAATAGATATGAAAAGTCTAATTGATTCAAGGCGAGCAACTGGAGCAAAGGTTTCATCGTAATCAATACCTTCTATTTGAGTGTACCCTTGAACAACCAGTCTTGCCTTGTTTCGAATTATATTTCCAAGTTCATCAGACTTATTTTTGAAAATACACTTAGTTCCTATAATGTGTTTATCTTTAGGTCTAGGAACAAGATACCAAATATCATTTTGAACAAACTGATTAAGTTCTTCCTGCATCGCTACTATCCAGTTTTCATCAGAAAGTGCTTCTTTTACGTTTACCGGTTCAATCTGGGATGTAAAGTGTACGTAGTTACATATGTCTTATCTTTTAATTGTCTACGAGTGCACACACCTGTGAGAGGATTCCCAAGAATTTGAGAAGTTGGATGATCTTTGACAGTCCTTAATTCAAAATTAGTTTCACTTGATGAAGTATCTGGTTTTTCAAATATAAGAGCTTCATCATTATCTGAACTAGGGGCAGGTGTATTCAAGTGATCGTCAATCACTACATTTATTGACTCTTGAATCATTTTGGTCCTGTTGTTCAGAACACGATATGCACGACTGTTTAATGAGTATCCTAAAAAGATCCTTTCATCACTTTTAGTGCCGAACTTTCCCAAATTCTCACGGTCACGTAAAATATAGCACTTGCTGCCAAAAACTCGAAAGTATTTGACAATAGGCTTTTTCTCAAACCACATTTCATAAACCGTTTTATTATTAGATTTGCAAATATAAACACGGTTAATAATGTAGCAGGCGGTATTCACTGCTTTAGCCCATAAATTTATAGGGAGCTTCATGCTATTCAATATAACATTTCCCATTTCTTGGAGCACTCTATTTTTCCTTTCCACAATACTATTTTGTTGTGGAGTTTTGGGCATAAAGAATTCATGTAATATTCCCTGATCGCTACAGAGTTTCTCAAAACCGCTATTTTAAAACTCAGATCCATGATCACTTCGAATCTTACTGACTTGAGAACATTTTTCAGTTTGGATCCGTTTGATAATCTTTTTCACTTCATCAAGGGTTTCTGATTTGTCTCTTAAAAATGAAACGCAAGTGTATCTTGTATAATCATCTACAATGACCAAGATGTATTTTTTGCTACTTCGACTTTCCATTCTGGTTGGTCCTATAAGATCCATGTGGACAAGCTCCAGTGGTCTAGATGTGGTGTTGGAGTTCACCTTTTTGTGAGAGCTTCTAGTTTGTTTACCATACTGGCATTCACCACATATTTTGTCTACTTTTTGCACTTTAGGTAGACCTCTAATTAGTTCTCCTTTGCTCAATCTATATAAATTTCGATAGTGTACATGTCCAAGGCGTTTATGCCATAATTTTGTCTCATCGGTATGGACCATGTAACACATTTGATTAGATAAGCTACCATCGCTTACTATATAGCAGTTTTCAGAAGTTCTATGACCAGTTAATATTACAGAACCTTTTTTGTTTAAAATTTCACAACATTGATTGGAAAATTTTACACTATGGTTGTTATAGCATATTTGAGATATGCTCAACAGGTTGTGTTTTAAACCCTCAACATATAAAACATCTTTAAATAAAGGGAGGTTATAGAGTTGGACCGTACCTTTGCCAATAATCTTGCAATTGCTACCATCACCAAATGTGACTGATCCATCGGTCATATCTTTTAGATCGGTGAATAAAGCCTTGTCAACTGTCATATGCCTGGAACATCCACTGTCTAGGTACCATTTTGAATGGTTTGTTGCTTTGAAAGCAGTGTGGGCAACCAAGCAGACAACTTTAGGAACCCATTTCAGAACTGTTTTGGGTTTAGGAACATAGTTGGTCTTCTTCTGTTTATAGTTATGGGAATGACCTATTGAGTTAGATTTTAAGAGCTCCTTAAGTAAATCAACTATTTTTTCAGCTAGTGGACTTCTGATATGATTTTTAAAATAGTTGCTTTTAGGTTTTTGAAAAGTTTTTACGTTTTTAGAAAAACCTTGACAAGTACTTTTTCCTTTTGAGTTAGAAGCCTCTCCTTTCACAAGTTGGGAGGAGTATTCTTCTGTTTAGGAGATGTATTTTTATCATATCCCAACCCGGATCAATCGCCACATTTTCTTGATCCGGATAATAATTTTTCTAACTTTGGATCACCTTGGGCATATCTCCATATATCCTTCAAACTCAGAAGAGAAGATACTTCATTTTTAAGTTTCTCATTTTCAGATTTCAAATCATCAATCAGGGAGGTTTTGAATTCCAAATCACATTTTGATTTTTCGAAACAATCTAAAATTTGCGATTTTTCTAAAACAAGAGTTTCAAAACATTCTTTGAGTTTAGAAAACTTTTCTTTTTGAAGTTTAAGTTTGACAGCAATTTTATGACTTTCCTTATATAAGGCATTATAAGCATCTTGAAGATCTTCTTCAATTTTATGATCACTATTCAAATTTTCTTCACTTGTTGAATCATCGTGATCTGAAAAAGTAAACTTGGCTAGAGTCATGAGGGCCTTAACTTCACTGCCTGACTCGGTTTCAGAATTTTCTGATTCAGAAGAGGCTTCAAAATCAGACGATTCATCCCAAGTAGCCAACATACCCTTCCTTTTGGGTCTGTCCTTTTTAGGATATTTGTTTGCTAGATGCCCATACTCTTGGCAGTTGTAACACTGACTGTCTTTCAAAGACTTCCAAGTTTTGGACTTAGGTTTAGATCTTTTCTATTCATTTGTCTTTTAAAAATCGACCCTTTTCTTACTTTTGAAAATCTTATAGAACTTTTTCGCTGAAAGAGCCATATCATCTTTAGAATTTTCTAAATCTGAGTTTTCTTGAGAAATACCTGTAGATGACTTTAAAATGATAGATTTGCCTTTAGGAGCTTTAAAATTTAATTCATAGGTTTGTAATGAACCAACTAGTTCTTCTACCCTCATATTATCCGTATCACGAAGTTCCTAGATCGCGGTTACTTTAGAGTTGAACCGTTCAGGAAGTGAGCGTAGTATCTTTGCACACACTTTACTTTTTGGGATTTTATCGCCAAGACCCCACATTGAGTTTACAATGTCATTTAATCTAGTGTAAAGGTCCAAAAACGTTTCATTTTCCTCCATATGAATTTCTTCAAATTTGGTTGTAAGGAGTTGAACTTTAGATTTTTTGACAATTGATGTACCCTCGTGTGTCATTTCTAATATATCCCAGGCTTGCTTTGCAGTATCATAGGATATAATTCTTTTAAACTCATCCAGTGATAGTGCGCAAGTGATTACATTTAGTGCTTTTGCATTGGCACTACTCTCACTTTTCTGAAGTGTGGACCAAGAAGTATAAGGTGTTATTCTCATTGATTTTGATCCATTGATACCAGTAACTTCAATGGTAGGAGGGCTCCATTCAGTCACTGTGGCTTGCTACACACTCTCATCCATTGATTTGAGGAAGATCGTCATTTGGGCTTTCCAATAGGCATAGTTAGAGCCATCAAAGGGTGGAGGCTTAGTGACTGATAGGCTAACAAAATTTGACATCTTATTTATATAGCTTAGATCGTTAGCTTAGGAAATAAATCCAAATAAAAAGCAGTAAGAACAAGCTATTAGGCTTTAATACCACTTGAAATGGCCAAGCTATATGTCCTAGAGGGGGGGGGGGTGAATAGGACTATGCCAAATTTAAAATAATTACAGCAGAATTTAAATAACAAGATAGCCAAATAAAGTAAATCAATCCATAATGCTTAAATGAATAGCAACCTCAAAGAACAAGTATTGAGAGATTGATACAAAAGTTGTTCTAAGGACAACCTTACACCAAAAACTAAAGTTTATGGTAGGACAACCTGATTTCTAGAAAAGTCTTTGTATCAAGAACTCAAACTTTAGAGGAATAAACAAACTGATACTATACTGAGGAATAGAATGCAATCTCAAATATTGATTGTTCTAGGGACAACCATGCACCATAAAAATGGCAGGGCAACTTTACTAGAATAATTAGAGAATCTAAAGCTCAAAACAAATAAAGGAATAGATTGCAGAAATATAAATTTAAATTATTACAACATACCCCACACTTGCTTGAAATGTAAATATTTACAGCATTCACATCCACACATACATTCCACAGCTTTGAATGATAAAATGTAAAAAATTAAGCAAGCATTCAATCCATAAGACAAACCACAGCTTTGAATGATAAAATGTAAAAAATTAAGCAAGCATTCAATCCATAAGACAAAGACTTATCGTGGTTCGCCTGTGTGTTCACCAACTGTTAAACAACAGCCACACAGAATGCTACTCCACTCCTAATATCCTTACACAAGGGATATTAGCGTTCACTATCAAAATAGGTTTCACAGGTTCACCTAAAACCTTCACAATTATGTCTTTTTAACTTGGGCTTACACAATCCAAAAACCCCTCTTTCTGAGTTTTCTGGCTCTCCTTAGATAACCACACAAATGGAATTTTTCTGGCGAATCCCAAACAAAAACCAAAGAAATAGAAATTTTATAGAATTATAAAATACCTGGATTTCTCCCCTTTTAGCAGCCTGGAAGAACTAATCGGAGTAGAAGTTTGAATATGGAAGTTTAATGTCCAATACTCACTTTACAATGGTTCTAAGTTCTAATTGATTTTAAATTTAATCAGCTTAGGGCTAGCTGTATTTGATTTTGATTACGTGAAGAAGGAATTAATAATTTCCCATTTTCTAATCAGATTAGAATACAAATCAAAATCAAATAACAATAAGCTAACAAAAGGAAATAGAATTATGCACAATATAGCTTAAAACCAAACACAAACTTATCTCAGAGTGGAGCCTTGAATTCACTTAATATTCAATGAAAAACTCTGAAATTCATGTGCTATTTATAGCTACAGAAATTCATCTTCGATTGGTCCTAGGGTCACCACGACTGGTCGAAGAATAAACAAATTTTTGAGCGCGATCGAATCAAACCGTTGTACGACCGGTCGTCGGCAGTCCACGACTGGTCAAAGGCAGTCCACGGTCGGTCGAGAGCCCTCTACGATTGGTCATACGAAACTTGATTTATTCGCTGGAGTTTGAGTTGAAGCTTTATGACTGGTCGAGGGTCGAGTCGAGACCATCCCATGATCGGTCGAGCAGACTCCAGGACTGGTCGAAGCCAAACCAGAAAATCCAATAAATTACAACAATTTTAGGACTGGTCCTGGAACTTCTTAGACTGGTCGAACCAGTGGTAGGACTGGTCCAACAAGGTCTAGGACTAGTCTTAGAATAGACCAAAGTCATGTATTAATATTTAAATGAATTATGTAGCCAAAATGACCTACCCTAAGGTTAATTTAAGGTTTATCATACCTGAGACTTGAAGTATGGACATTGAAAACTTCATTTGCTTAGACCTTGATCATCATGAAGCTTGAGTTCTTCTTGATGCAGCTTGACTACTTCACAAGCTTTGAAAACAATGTCATTTTGAGTTGCACTTGAGTCCCAAACTATGCTTGAGTCTTGACCTTGAGTACACGTGAACTTGAGCTTGAGTTCTTACATGTGAACTTGAGCTTAAGTCTTGAACTTGAACTCTTCTTTAATGTCTTCTATATTGTAGCTTGAAGATATAAACACAAGACAGTTACAGAGGTTTTGACACATAAAATTTGACAACCAAAGAGGAATCAAACCATAGTACTTACAACCCACCACGTACACTCCCGCCGGAGGCCTCCTAGAGGACTTCAAAGGGTGAGAACCACTTAAGACCCAATCCTAGAAAGGAATGATCACAAGTGTTCTCTTGGACTCTGGATACTTACAAATAAGCTGATGAGTCCCGTTTAGCACAGTGCCAAAGATCTCCTCCTCCTTGTTGACGAAGAGTCTTCTGCTCCCTTAATCCGCAATACAAAATGATGTACCAATATTCAGCTTCGGGTTGGGTCAAGGTGAAGATGAAATCCTACTCTCAAAATATTTTCCTATCAGGAAGATAGAGCGATTCCAATCTTATGCATTCAAGGCATCCCAGCTTAATGATTTGCCATTAAGGTAGTAGCTGGAGAATCCTTGAATGCGGAAGTTCACTCCCCAATCCACTCTATTGAATATCAATGATGAGGGTGGATTGGAGGATGAACTCCCTCGAGAGAAAGGGCTTTGGATATAAGATATAAGTTGAAACACTCAAAAGCGCTCTCTTATTTCTCTCATAGCAACAAAAGACAAGTTCTCTATATATAGGCAAAAAGTTCCAACGGATATAAAACGATCACATTTATGATAGAGTTCGATATCATCGAGCATATACTCTTGATAACATCAATGGTCTACTCGATGACTCGAACTCAATGTCATATGCTTTTGAAACTTTTGCTAATTGGTCAATGAATCGAAACAATTGTCGATGTCATCGGATTTCAAACTCCGATTCTATTGATGACAGGTTTGATCCATCGACACTTGAAAAAATGAGAGAGACTTGACTTTGAAATATTTTTAGTTTTCATGAATGATCGGGGAACCGTCAAGATCATCGAAATTTGAATGTTGATGATATCGAGATCAGAGTCATTACCTCGAAAAATCCAGCAGATTTGTCTTTAAGCTTGCTGGACGATTTATGACCTTGTTCGATGCAATCGACCTGGTGTCGATATCATCGATATTTGAATATCGATTCTATCGAAAGGCCCCCGATCATAGTTAAAAACAACCTGAAATATCTGCTATAAGAAATGTGCGCCCACGATCGATATCATCGATGAACTTCCGATGTTATCGATATTTGATTTCAGATCATATCGGAAGAGCATCGATATATCAAAGGGATTTGGGATTTTCATTAAAAAATGGGGGCACCGAAAATCTTCCTGTCAATCTTATCGAGCCATTTTCGATGGACTCGAGATTTGAATATCGATGATATCGACAGGTGTATCGATACATCGATAATTCGTCCAGATATGTTGTGAAGTTGCTGGACATTTTCAGTTCTTATATCAATGATATCGATAGGTGTATCGATACATCGATAAATCCATCCAGATGAATATTTAGTTGCTGGACACTTTTGGTCCTCACATCGATAATATCATTTAAGATTTCGAGGACATCAACAGAGCAGTTCGATCATATCGAGGGTGTTCCGATAAGATCGACAAGGTGAGAAAAACTTAGAGATTTTTCTATTTTGAAAAAAGTTTTCTCACCTTAAAACTAATTTATTTTTTAAGGGTTTTTTTCACCTGGTGTTTTGGGTTATAGGATGTGAGGCTTTAGGTTTACCTGTGGCGAGCTTGCACACATCCGGTTGAGGCAGACACTTGAATTGATCTTCCTATTAGGCTCTGTAGACAATCTGACTCAACGCTCACGTAACTTGACAAACCAGGGCACTTTCAAACCTTAATTCTACATTAAAACCTTAAGATAGATAACTCAAACCCTAGGCTGTGATCTTAAACCTAGGTAGTATGTAGAACTTGGACCTAATTGTACAAATTCATGATTTGTGGTAGGATATAAATTCTAAGGGCGCAAACACTTAGCAACACTAGAAGGCGATTCAAAGTATAAGGTGATGATTCTTCCCCTTGAGCTTTCCATCTTTTCATTAGCTTAAGTTATAGTTTTTATTTAAATTTATAATTGATATCTCTCTCTTATAATCACATGTGTTAGCTGGTGGAAATTGAATTGCTATATTGCTTGCTTAATGTTCATCCTGTATATTTGTTCATAAATTATTTGTGGATTGCTTATGGAACTTAAATTGGTACATCAGTGGGAAACCCCCACATATATATGTCCACCCATACTTGGGATGTAACCCGATTGGTTGTGATCATAAGGGACATTCGACTTAGTGGTTATTGAATGGTGGTTTAAATTGACCATTGATGTGCTCCTACCATCTAAGGTTGTTGTGTCTAATAGTTTTCAAGGATGGTCTTTATCGTATGGTCTTGATATTCACCCCATGCGACCTACTTTGATATCGCCCTATGTGGCTTTGTTCTAGTATTTTTCTTATATGGGTTAGATGTTTTATATTATATAACCATGCGATAGTAAGCCTCATATATTGTAATATGATTGGCCACTAGTTGATGGGTTTTCATTAAACATCCTAAGATGGTAGTCTCAGGGGCCGGGGATGGTGGACATGGGACACTATGCCCGAGCTGTCAGCCTACGCTGGGCTCTGAGCTCCTTATAGTGACCTTCGAGCTTATTAAATCTGCTGGTTGTAAATGGACTAGTAATGACTTAGCTAATCATGCATACATACATATTTATGATGACTTGGATCATTATACCCATGCGATTACGCTGAGTGTTGTGTTAATGACCAGTTATTCGATTTATGATGATGACTTGGATCTTCATGCCCATGCGATTACATTGAGTGTTGCACTGATGACTAGTCACATCCTTGGGTGACGACCTCAATGTCCGTCCAGATGTTTTACCTATGACATAGGCCGTCTGGATGTTTTACCTCGGCCAACGATGGTATTCATACATCTATGCATATAATAAGACTGCATTTACTCTGTTTTGGTTATCTGGATGATTTATACTATTTCTTACCTAATGCGATAGTGTGTAATCTTAAGGGGAATTCACACTGAGTTAGCCACTCATCCATCAAATATATAACCGTACAGGTAGCACAGGTGGCTCAGGTGAAATTCATGTTTATATTGATGAGGAGCAAGCTATATTTAATAGGGATGCATGATTGTAATTGCTAAGGGTTGCTATAGTATTTCATATCCCAAGTTTGTTGTAATTTACTTTATTTCACATGTAATATTATTTTATTTTGTAATTATAAGAGAATGGGGACATTGGTTTGTATAAGTCATTATGGGCAACCTCTTGTATATCCTAAACGTAAATGAAATTTTCCATTATGTATGATTTGTCCATTCTACGCTCATTTGCTTACTTTAATAGATGAAAAAAAATATACTTGAATTCGATCATCCTTTAAGGTTAACACTTGGGTTTTTGGGAAACGGCTCGTGTACTCGGGTCCTAAAAAGTCAGGGTGTTACACCGGTGGAGGCCACAATTTGAAGAATTACCCCAAACTGCTATAGTGCCTCCGTCTAGCTTTAAAGTGCCGAAGTTTGACCTAAAACCTTTGCCATCTAGTCTTAAATATGTCTATTTAGGTCAAGATGAGACATACCCGGTGGTGATTTCTTCTCACCTTGAGTAAGAACAAGAGAGTATGCTTATCTCTACTCTCATTGAGCACAAAGGAGCCCTTGGATGGTCGATTGTGGACCTCAAGGGAATTGACCCTTTGATTTGTACTCACCGCATCCATCTTGAGGATAATGCAAAGACCTTCCGAGAACCATAACATTGATTAAATTCAAACATGAAAGATGTGGTTAAGGCCAAGGTTCTTAAGTTATTGGATGTTGGTATCATATACCCTATATCCGATAGTCAATGGGTGAGCTCAACTCAGGTGGTTCCCAAGAAGTCTGGAATCACCATCATAGCCAATGCCAACAATGAACTCGTACCAACTAGAGTCACTATTTGTTGGAGAATGTGTAGTGACTACAGGAAGTTGAATACCGTCACGAGGAAAGACTACTTTCCTTTATCCTTCATTGATCAAATCTTGGAAAGGCTAGCTGGTCAGTCTTATTATTGCTTCCTTGACGGGTATTTGGGATACAATCAGATAGTGATAGCCCCTGAAGATCAAGAGAAAACTACATTCACATGCCCGTATGGCACCTTTGCTTATCGAAGGATGCCATTTGGGCTATGTAATGCCCCCACCACTTTTCAACGATGCATGTTAAGTATTTTTTCTGACATATTGGGGCAATATTTGGAGGTCTTTATGGACGATTTCTCTATCTTTGGCCTATCCTTCAGCGGATATTTGAAAAATCTGAAAAATATGCTGAAGCGATGTGAGGAAAAGAATTTGGTACTAAATTGGGAGAAGTGCCATTTCATGGTTCGTAAGGGAATTGTTCTTGGACATATAATCTCGTCCAAGGGAATTGAGGTAAACAAGGTTAAAATTAACCTTATCTCTAACCTACCTTCACCTAAGAGCATACGAGATGTGCAATCCTTCTTAGGGCATATTGGATTTTTCAGAAGATTCATAAATGACTTTAGTCACCTCTTTCATCCTTTATCCAATCTACTTCAAAAGGATGTACCATACGAGTGGAATGAGCAATGCCAGGAAGCTTTTTTTAAGCTCAAAGGCATGCTGACCACCACACCGATCATGCAACCACGCGACTGGAGCATTTCTTTTGAAATTATGTGCAACGCATCTGACTATGTTATTAGGGCGATGTTATGCCAAAGAAAATAGAAGAAGCCCTATGTTATTCATTATGCAAGTAGAACTCTGAATCCTTCCCGAGTGAATTACTCTACCACGGAGAAGGAACTCTTAGTTGTAGCATTCTCTTTAGACAAATTTAGGTCATACTTGATTGAATACAAGATTATCATCTATACTAATCATGTGGCGCTGAAATACCTTCTTTTTAAGAATGATGCTAAGCCCCGCTTGATAAGATAGATCCTTCTACTCTAGGAATTTGATTTGAAAATACGAGAAAAAAAGGGAGTAGAGAACGTAATGGCTAACCATCTTTCAAGACTTGATCTCCTTGATTCCCTTGATGTGGAACCCATAAACGACATGTTTCCTGATGAATAACTTTTTCAACTCTCCCACCTACCTTAGTTTGCTGATATTTCTAATTATCTTGCCACAGGTATCACGCCGACACATCGAACTGCGCAAGATAAAAAGAAATTCTTTGCCGAGGTATGTAAGTTTTTTTGGGATGATCCTTATCTGTTTAAATACTGCCTAGACCAAATTTTAAGGAGATACGTGCCAGACAATGAGCAACAAAGTGTCATCGCCTTTTGTCACTCTCAGGCTTGTGGTGGTCACTTTTCTGCTAAAAAGACTATGGCCAAAATTCTGCAGTGCGGCTTCTATTGGCCCACTATGTTCAAGGATACTCATGAGTTTTGCAAAACTTGTGAGCATTATAAAAAATTAGGAGTGTTGTCTCGTCGAAATATGATGCCTCTGAACCCTATTTTGATCATTGAAGCATTTGATTGTTGGGCCATCGATTTCATGGGGCCATTCCCCCAATCCTTTGGGAATTTATACATTCTGCTAGCAGTAGACTATGTCACTAAATGGGTCGAAGCGATCCCATATCGGAACAATGACCATCGAATGGTTATTAGATTCTTAAAAGAAAACATCATTTCCCGGTTCGGAACGCCTCAGGCCATCATTAGTGATGGAGGTTCGCATTTCTGTAATAGGCCATTTGAGAACTTAATGAAGAAATATGACATCTCTCATAAGGTGAGCACTCCATACCACCTGCAGACAAGTGGGCAACTGAGATTTCCAATAGGGAGATTAAACAAATTTTAGAAAATATGATTAACCCTGATTGCAAGGATTGGTCAATCCGTTTGACCGATGCTTTATGGGCCAACTGTATAGCCTTTAAGACCCCCATTCGAATGTCTCCCATTAGACTTGTCCATGGGAAAGCTTGTCACTTGCCTGTGGAACTGGAACATAAGGCCTAATGGGCCATCAAAAATCTGAACTTTAACTTGGACAACACTGGCTCGCACGTAAACTTCTATTGAAAGAACTCGAGGAAATCCGGAAGGACGCGTACGAGAACTTGAGAATTTATAAGGACAGATTGAAGGTGTTCCATGACAAGAACATCCTTTGAAAATCATTCTTGACTAGCCAAAAAGTCCTTCTATACAATTCTTGGTTACATCTTTTTTCGAGTAAACTTCGATCTTGTTGGACCGGCCCTTTCATAGTTACTAATGTCTATCCTCATGGGGCCGTTGAGATTAAGAATCCAAACAATGGCAATGCTTTCAAAGTAAATGGACATCGTTTAAAGTTATTTGTGGAGAAGTTTGATTCAGAGGACATGTCCATACCTCTGATTGATCCTGTCTACCAGGATTAACCTTCTAGTCTAATGGAGGTATAGTTAGGTTTATTGCTTTCATAAGATTTAGGACTAGGATAGTTTGCTTTCCATTGATAGTCTGTGTGCTAGCCCATCTTCGCATTTAGATCCTTAGAAAAGTTGTGATTTGTCTTCTTCAGGTACCACCTTTCCCTCACTTCTCCTTTATTTTCGTTGCCTCATATGCATTGTATGCTCATATCTTTTACATTGAGGACAATGTGGATTTTAGGTTGGGGGTGTGGATTAGGTAAACTAATCAGCGTTCTCTCAATTTTGAGCAAAAATTGTGAATTTTTTTAATTTTTAAGATAAAACTTGTTTAAAAATTGACAATTTGTGTATTTAAGAATGCTTTGAGTATGATGATGAGCTAGAGATTGAATTTTGAATTGTTGGAGTTTGATCAATTAAGTAACCTATCACCTAAGTTCTTGTACTCAATTGATCAGGAGGAAGTTTGAATATCATGTTAATCTAAATCACAAGACACATTCAATTTACCTTTTGTGAATGGCACTAGATTTTCTGATTGTTAGTATGATGATTATTAAATGATATTAAGAATCGAGTCTGGAGAATTTTAGCCACCTTAAAAGAAGAAAAGAACTAGTTAAAAAATAGGAGATTGACAAAAAGGTCATGTATGGTGAAAAGACTAAAAAAGTTGAAAAAATGAAAAATCTGAAAAAAAAAAAAAGAAAAAAGAAAAGAGAAAAGACCGAATGAATACAAATGACCATCGATATAAAATCAAAAACTGGAAAAAGAAGGAAAAGGAGATAAGTTCGGAATCATTACTTGAGTTTTCAGCCAATCTTGAAGTGATGAGCATGGCTGACATTATGAAAAGATAGTATTTTTATGGGAAGTAAATTGATTTGCACTGAGCACATTGGAAAACTTGATATTTGAACTTATGCTCTGAAAGAATTGATAAAAAACCTATTTGATTAATTGCTTATGTGATTCGGCTCTAGGTTTTCAAAATCCCGCCTCCTTGTCTTAATTTTACTCATTCATTCTTGGTTGCACAAAGGATTGATTTTTGAAAAAGGTTTGAACATTAAGAATTGAAGATTATTTCACGCATGTTTTGCTTGGGACTAGCCAAATGCTGGTTGGGGAGTGTGTTGAGTGTCAAATATTGCATATTTTTTCCTACCTATATATTGGTTTTATGAACATGATACCGCTTAATGTTATATTTTATACATGTTTTCGTTGCAAGGTGAATCTGAGAGCTTGGATTAAAAAGAATATTAAAAGCATGGATTTGATGCTCAAGAATCACCAAGGCAAGGGATGGATCTTAGGAGACCAAGGTTGAAGAATGCACATGCTAAAGATCTAAGAAAACAAAGTGAGGAATGAAGAAAATCGAAGATTTGAAGTGAATTTGCGTGATTCTCGACTAGCCTAAGCCCTACTTTGACCAGCCTAAGTTCTGACTCGACTAGTCGAAGAAACTTCAGCTTGAACTCCAACAACATTATCTTTTAAATTTGCACGATCCTCGTCTAGTCGAAGATGACCTTCGACTTGTCGAAGATTACCTTTGACTGGCTTAAGATCACGCAAATTTCGCGCATACCAAGTAAATTTTAGGTGGTTTCTGAATTTTTCCAACTCGGTGCGAAAGTTAGAGTTCCCCAATTATAAATATGAGTCCCTAGAATGCTCAAAGGCATCTTCTAGGGTTTAAGGAGTTGAACAAAAGCGTGGAGAGCCACCGCCAAGAATTTTCTTCTTCTTCCTTAGTTTGTTTTTATGCTTTTCTTAAAAGTTTTTAGTTCAATCATATCTATGGTTGGCTAAATCTCTTTAATAAGGCTAAGAGGTGAAGCTTATAGTATGATTGGGATGTTTATTTTTCTTTGATTCTTATTTATATTGAACTTCATTGATTCTAGTTTGATTTCAAGGAATATTTTTAGTTTTTAATAGTTTGTTGTGACTCAAATTACAATAGATCTGTGATAGCTTTGATTATCTTCTTTTCTTATTTGAGATTGTGGGATTGGTAAATCCTGTTGTTTACCATCGTCTCCTGGGCATGGTAGGGTAATGGAATCCCTTCTAATCTTTACAATTCTCCTCCATTGAGAATTAGGTCAATGAAAGTTTAGATTTGATTTAATTGCTATATTTTCCAATTAGATAGGATAGGACTCCAATTTCAATTGTGTTGTTCGAATCAAGGCAACATCCCAAGAGCTACAAGTAGATCCTTGGCACCCTAGTTCACACCTTTAAATTTATAAATTTCAATTACATCCTTCACAATTACTCTTTCCAAATATTCAGATTTAGTTTTAGATCTTCTTCTAGTTACTTTAAGAAATGTTCGAGATTAGTCCCTATGGATTCGACCTCGGTCTGACCGAGATTATTACTACATTGTGACCCTACAGTTGGGGTTGTGAACAGGCATCAATTGTTAAAACATTCCAGGTTCACTATGATGTTTGTTAAAAGTGGACACTGCCCAAGTCAGGACTTTTTGGACCCGTGGCGAGCTAACCGACATGGTGGATAAAATAGATCACCCCATTGTAGGCCTCGACTCCTATTATTTAAAAATAATCAAGTTATTAATTACATCAACCTGACAACCATGACCCTTACTACATTACAACCACGACCCTTACCATATTACAACCACGTGGATATGAGTCGTGCTTGTCATGTTATATGGGTCGTGGTTGTAATGTGCTAAGGGTCAAGGTTGTTATGTTATATAGATCATGGTTGTCATGGGTTGAGGTTGTCATGTTATATGGGTCGTTATTGTCATGGTCGAGGTTGTCGTGTTATATGGGTCGTGGTTGTCATGTGACGTCTGGAGTTCATGGTTATAAGGGTCAAGGTTGTCATGTTATAAGAGTCCTATCGTGATTTATGTGTCGAATCCAATCCGTCCATTGGATTTAGAATTTAATTTAATGTCATCAGCCAAAAAGTGAGTTATATCCAAAAATTTTATGGCCCCCAAAAGGTTTTCAATGTTAGGTTTTCAATTTCACTGCTTTCTATGGTGTGGTCCACATGAGCCTTTGATATGCCTCAGTTTAAGGCTCATTCCTTAAAATGATCTTTCAAAATGAATGGACGGTGTGGATAAAATATATACATCACAGTGGGCCCAATAAGACCATCAATCTCTACATAGGTCCAATTATCTTATCAGAGTAAGTCAAGTAACATGACTTACGTGGGTAGGGTAATCGAACCTACCTCCACCCAAGAGCATACGTGATGTGCGATCCTTCTTAGGACACGCCAGATTTTATGGGCCATTTAAAAAGGACTTTAGCCATATCTTTCGTCCTTTATGCAATCTCCTTCAAAAAATATATCATACGAGTGGACTAAGCAACATCAGGAAGCTTTCACTAAGCTCAAGGCTATGTTGATAACCGTTCCTTTCATGAAACCACCCGATTGTACGATGCGTCTGACTATGTTATTGGGGTGGTATTAAGCCAAAGAAAAGAGAAGAAGCCCTATGTAATTCAGTATATGAGTAGAACTCCAAATTCCACCCAAGTGAACTACTCTATTATGGAGAAAGAGCTCTTAGCCGTAGTGTTCACTTTGGACAAATTTAAGTCTTACTTAATCGGATCCAAGATCATCATTTAAACTGATCATGAGGTACTGAAGTACCTTCTTTTTAAGAATGATGCTAAACCCCGCTTGATAAGATGGATCCTTCTACTCCAAGAGTTCAACATAGAAATACGAGATAAAAAGGGAGTAGAGAACATAGTGGCTGACCATCTCTCTCGGCTCGATCTTCCTAATTCCTTTGAACCGACACCAATAAACGACATGTTCCTTAACAAACAAGTATTTAAACTCTCTCAATTACCTTGGTTTGTTGATATTGCAAATTATCCTACCACAAGTTTCACACCGACACATTGGACTGTACAAGATAAGAAGAAATTCTTCGTTGAGGTACGCAAGTTCTTCTAAGATGATCCTTATTTGTTTAAACATTACCTAGACTAAATTCTAAAGAGATGTGTGATAGACAATGAACATCAGAGTGTCATCTCCTTTTGTCACTCTCAGGCCTATGATGATCACTTTTCTGCTAAAAAGACCATGACCAAAATTCTGCAGTGTGGCTTTTAATGGCCCACTATGTTCAAAGATACTTATGAGTTTTGCAAATATTGTGAGTGTTGTCAGAAATTGAGAGGATTGTCTTGTAAAAATATAATGTTGCTAAACCCAATTCTTATCATTGAAGCATTCCATTGCTGGAGCATCAATTTCATGAGGCCATTCCCCTAACCCTTTGGAAATATTTACATTTTATTGACAGTAGACTATGTCACTAAGTGGGTCGAAGCGATCCCGTGCCGGAATAATGATCACAAAATGTTGATTAGATTCTTAAAAGAAAACATCCTTTCCCGGTTTAGAACGCCTAGGGCCATCATTAGTGATGGAGGTTCACACTTTTGTAATAGGTCATTTAAGAACTTAATGAAGAAATATGACATCTCTTATAAGGTGAGCACTCTATACCACCCGTAAATAAGCAGGTAAGTTGAGATTTACAATAGGGAAATTAAACAAATTCTGAAAAAAATGATTAACCCTGATCGTAAGGATTGGTCAATCCACTTGACCGATGCTTTATGGGCTTATTGTATAGCTTTTAAGACCCCAATCGAAATGTCTCCCTTTAGACTCGTCTATGAGAAAGCTTGCCACTTGTCTGTAGAGTTAGAACATAAAGCCTACTAGGCTATCGAAAATCTAAATTTTAACTTGGACAACGCTGGCTCGCTGCGTAAACTTCAATTGAATGAACTCGAAGAAATTCAGAACAACGTTTATGAGAACTCGAGAATTTACAAGAACAGGATGAAGGTATTCCATGACAGGAACATCCTTTGGAAATCATTCATAACCGGTCAAAAGTCCTCTGTACAATTCTCGGTTACATTTTTTTTCCGAGTAAACTTCGATCTCGTTGAACCAATGCCTTCATTGTTACTAATGTCTATCCTCATGGGGCCGTTGAGATAAAGAATTCAACGAATGGTAATATTTTCAAAGTGAATGGACATTGTCTCAAGCCATTTGTCGAGAAGTTTGATTTAGAGAACATGTCCATGCCTCTGACTGATCCTGTGTACCAGGATTGACCTCATAGTCTGACGGAG
This sequence comes from Magnolia changhungtana, assembly GCA_030180095.1. NCBI lineage: Eukaryota > Viridiplantae > Streptophyta > Magnoliopsida > Magnoliales > Magnoliaceae > Magnolia > Magnolia changhungtana. Next base: position 5,164,127 of record JASAUF010000662.1, read on the forward strand.
GTGTAGGTAGGTTTATTGCTTTCATAGGATTTATGATTAGGATATTTTGATTTCAGTTTGTATAGTCTTCATGCTAACCTATTTATATGTTAAGAACTTTGGAAAAGCTTTAATTCTCATTCTTCAAGTATTATCTTCTCATTACTTTTCATTTAATTTTGTTGTCTCATGTGCATTGCATGTTCATATCTTTTACATTAAGGACAATGTAGGTTTTAGGTTGGGGGTGTGGATTAGATAAACTAATCAGTGTTCTCTTAGTTTTGACCAAAATTTGTGAAAATTTCCAATTTTTCAAGGTAAATACCTATTTGGAAAGTGATAGTTTGTGCACTTAAGAATGTTTTGAGTATGATGATAAGTCGGAGATTGAATTTTGAATTGTTGGAGTTTGATAAACTAAGTAGACTATTACTTAAGTTCTCTCATTTAATTGATTAAGAGGAATTTTGAATATCATGTTGATCTAAGTCACAAGACACCTTCGATTTGCTTCCTGTGAATAATGCTAAAATTTCTGATTGTTAGTATGTGTATCATTGATAGATGTTGAGAAATGAGTCTAGAGAATTCTATCCACCTTAAAAAGATGAAAAAAACCAGTTAAAAAATAAAAGGATTGACAAAAAGGTAACGTATGATGAAAAGACTGGAAAAGATTGAAAAGACTGAAAAGAATGAATAAATAAAAGGGATCGTTGATATAAAATCAAAAATTGGAAAAAGAAGTAAAAGGGAAGAAGTTTGGAATCAACACTTAACTATTCAATTAATCTTGAAGTGATGATCATGGCTAATATTTTGAAATGATAGTATTTTTATGGAAAGTAAGTTGAAATTCACTAAGCACATTGAAAAACTTGATATATGAAATTATACTCCAAGTGATTAATATAGAACCTATTTGATTGATTGCTTATGTGATTCGCCTCTAGGTTTTCAAAGTTTCACTTTCCTGTCTTGATTTTACTCATTCATACTTAATTACACAAAATATTATTTTTTGAAAGAGGTTTGCACAATGAGAATTGAAGATATCTTCACGCATGTTTTGCTCGAGACTAGCAAAATGCTGGTTGGGGGGTGTGTTGAGTGTGAAATATTGCATATTTCCCTCTATTTATACCTTGGTTTTATAAACATGATAGTGATTAATCGATCTAATTATACATGTTTTCATGTGCGAGGTGATTTTGAGAGCATAAGGTGAAATTGATGCCAAAAGGAAGATTTATGCTCAAAAGATTACTAAATGAAGATTTAGAGATTTGGAAGTCATTAATAAAGAATTCACATGCCAAAGATCCAAGGAAACCAAGTGAAGAATGAAGAGAATCGAAGATTTGAAGTGAAGAAAAGGAATCCTGAAAATTGTCCTGAAAAAAGAAGATTCCTGAAAATTGCCCTGAAAAATCATAGTCTGGAATTCCGAGTTTAAAGCAGAATTTTCCTGAAACAGACTTTCAATTTGATTGAAGTGCAGTTTTGGTCCGACCGAAATCGCACAAAACAGTCCAGTGAGAAGCAAAATTTTCAGCCTTAATTCGGTCTAATCGAAGCCAACTTCGGTCCAATCGAAATCGCGTAGTTTTGTCCAGTGAGAAAGTGCAATTTTCGGCTTTAATTCGGTCCAACCGAAGTATAACTTTTTACATAAATTTGAGGTGGTTTCAAAGTCAGTCCAAGTGTTCACTCCCCAAGTATAGGGTTGTGATGTAGTAATAAACTCGGTAAGACCGAGGTCGAATCCCAAGGGACTGAAACTTGTACGCTTTCTAAAGATAACCAGATCTAGAACTAGGCTAAGATGAAATCTAAACCAATTATGATTTGAGGAATAATGGTGAAATAATTAAACTAAAATTTAAGAGAATTTAGAAGTGGAAAACTAGGGATTCAGAGGATCCACTCATAGAGATCAGGGAGATCTTATGCCTGGATTAAAAATCAGGAAAATTAACTGAACTACCGTTGATATGGTTTTCAAGAGATGAAAGGTATATGAATTAGAATGGATTCCATCACCAAACCATGCCCAGGAGACAAAGCAAACAACAGAATTAAACTAATTACCAACCAATCAATGTATGAAGGTTAGGAAGGGGTACCGTCATCCAACCATGCCCAGGAGACGATGGTGAACAACAGGGCTTCCTGACGTCATAAACATAAAGAGGAAAAGAATATGCTCAAAGCCATCGCAGATCATTGTAATTTCAGTCACAACAGACCATTAAAGACTGAAAACATTCCCTTAATAAAAACCCAAATCAATTCAGTCTAAACAAAGGCACAAGCAAAGATGTATCCCATCACACTACAAGCTTCACCTCTTAGCCCTAGCTAAGAGGATTTAGCCACACATGAGTGGACTAAATTCCTAGACAAAACGAAAAAATAAAAATAAATAAATAAATAAATAAATAAAAAAAAGAAAACAAAAACAAAACTCTAGCTCTTCTCTCTCCCTGATGCTCCACGTCTCGGGATAGTTCCTCCAGTAGTGAATCTCCTCTCCTTTTATAGAGCACTGTAAGGGTGGTCCCTAGTCCGACTTTCTCTGTGATTCCTATCTATGCAGCGGGACCCACGTACGCTGTGATTGTGTAAATCCATGACAGCGCAAGTAAGCTCCTCTTTTCTTAGCAAAAAGAGTGCGATGTAAGATCCGATCCGGTCGGTCTCCTTAAGCTTGATCTGTGGATCTTGGGCGAGAATTTGGACGGTCCGGATGGATGGACCGATCAACAATGAAGAGGTCGCCACGATCAGGAACATCAGGATCTCGCGAATTGCGTAACAGAGCTTAAAGTCATCGCTGGATTCTCGGTGGGGTTCATAATCAACATTTGTTGGAAAATCCTCTCCGTTCATTCAACTCGTGGCGAAAAACCAGTCGGACACGAGCAGTTTTAAATGTTCATTGATGCGGTCCACCTGATATCTACTCCGCCGTCCATTCCTTGTTTGAACGGTCAAAAACCGATCATCGTTTACGGGAATTCTTCCATCTAGGCCTTGATTAGTGGCCTCATGGGAAACTGATGGACTGCTCGGATCACCGATCCGACGACGATCATGAACATAGTGGGACCCACGGCCGCCGAATTTTACGGACGCACGAACAGAGACCGCACTTCTTCCGCTGTTGTGTTGGTGGGGCCCACTTTCTATGGATTTTGCGAGATCCACACCGTTCACAATTTTTTCTTCGAAATTCCGACCGGGGATGAACGGTTTTCATCATCCTTCGATGTGACCCACTTAATGTATCATGCTCCAACTGCTGCGGACGAGTATATTCTGCTTGCTGTGATCGGCACATGTAAATGCATGGATGATAATGGACAACATGGTTCTGTCCAGAATGAATCCCTCTAAATGATGGATGGCTTGGATTGCAAAATACTTTACAGGTGGGGCCCACTAATCATCAACCGACGCCCCTGTTTCCGTGAAAAACGGAAATTTTCGTTTTATTTTATTTTTCTTGCGAGAAGTCGGGTCAGCCGCTGCTGACCGACTTTGTACTTTCGGTGCGTGGTGAGTGCACCGCTTCTGTGCACTCCACCTACACGAAGTGAGACCTGCCATGGTGTATATGCAAAATCCAATCCGTCCATCTATCTTTCCACCTCCTTTAAATGGTTCATCCCAAAAGTGAAGCATATCCATATCTCAGGCGGTCCCCAATTCGAGATTTTATGGGTTAATATGTCCATTGGGCCATTTCTAGGGGGATTCGACGGCTGAAATTTGACGTGTACGGTTAATATAGGGCGTTCAGGCCATGTATGAAGTATCGTGTCAATCGGATGGCGGAAACCCTGTGTTCTTGTATTCTGGACGTCCTTCGGGCCACTTGAGCTTCAGTTTCTTGATTTCCTTGGATCTCGGGCGTTGATCTTGGTCACATGGAGTCCGTCCCTTGCCTGTGGTGTCATCAGAGCATTAAATCCATGCTTTAAGCTCCCTTTTTCAGTCCATGTTCGCAAATACACTCTGCATCACAAATACGATTAAAGCAGACCATTAAACGGTATCATGTCTGTAAATCCAGGCAATAATCAGTGTCTGATATGCAATATTTGACCCTCAACACAACCCCCAACCAGCATTTTGCTAGTCCCGAGCAAAGTATGCAAAAAATAAATTGAGAAATACAGGACAATCTCTATGAATTTAAGTGATATTTCGAAAAAACCTTTCAGATACCAGAATTCTAAGATTCATGAATGTTGATTATCAATTTCTCTTGGCCTCACATGCACAGTAAATTTCATAATCAGGTTCAAATATTAATCCATAAACTAGAATAATTTTAAACATTGAGTTCCATGGGTGTATAGTGAACTCTCAGCCTAACATCATTAAGAGATCAAATTGTCGATTTCATGATATCATTAGTAATCAATCAGAAAATTCATAACAACCATCACCTAAACCAGTACTTTGCCTCACAGATCATTCTTTCATTTTCTAGTGTTTTTTTTTTTTTTTTTTTGGTTAGGTTAAGATGGGAATCAAATTTTCACTTATAGGGAGCAAACCTATGGTGAAAATAGTCGCCCAGCTCTGTCTAACTGTTAATCATAGAAAATCAAATCCACACCTATAGGGAGCAAACCCATGGTGTAATTCTTTTTTGTACCCTGATGGCCAAATCTTTTAGGCTGGTTTCTTTCATGCTCAGTGATTACCAAGTTAATCATTCAATATTAAACTGAAATCTCAGTGTGTAAGTGAGATGTGATATGTGAAATCATGACTCAATCAATGTTTACAACTTCTAATCATGGATTAATAATTCAAACTTAACTGTGAAATCTAACGAGCAACTGAATGTAAGAGTCATAAATTTCCAACATCACGTATCTTAGAAATTCTAAATCTAGGATATCTGTCAAAATCACTTTGAACTCACTAGAAAGTCCAGAAAAAATTTAAAAATTTTCACAATTTTTTGCTCAAGACGAAGAAAACACTGATTAGGAAACCTAATCTCCCACCCCCAACCTAAAATCTACATTGTCCTCAATGTAAAAGATATGAGCATGGAATGCACATGGGACAACAAAAGTAAATGTGAAGTGATGGGAAGATAGTACCTGGATGATGAATCGTAAGAGACTTTCCAAGAGATCGCTGCATGGAATCCAGTCAGCACGAGAGAGAAAGCAGAACAAAAATAACAAAAATAAAATAAAATCCTACCTATACCACTTTCGCAGGTGCTCTCGATTGCATTTAGCGCATGCAACAAGCCTTTAAACCCCTAGGTTGCCCCTAGTGGACGAGTTGTAGTCTCGTGAGGGTTCTGACAATGTTACCCACAAACATTGAACTCACTACTCATCTTTGCAAGGTTCATCTTCTGGCCAGTATCTTGATAAGTTCCTCAGTAAGTTCCTCAACAAGATCATCCAAAAGCCCTTTTTGCAAAAGGCTTGGGTGCCCTGGAGCATGACTTTTTAGAGAGACTTATGTACCTCATAAGAAATTTTTCATTGCATTGCTTGAGGTAACCAGAGTATGTACGATTCACCTGTGACAGAAGAAGTTTCAACGTTAGTATCCCATGGTGAATCAGAGACTACAAGTAGATAAAGTTTAGAAAACTTCGCAAAAAGTGATGTAGCCTCCACACATTTCGAAGTGTCAAACTTCGGTTGAATTTTCAGCTCCTCCTTCTTTAATGGTAGACATTTAGGATCAGGGGAAGAAGGGGCTTCAAAATAAGGGTTCTCTCGGTCAGTGATAACTACCGAGATGTTGTCTTGCAAGGCATCCACTTTGTCTTTTGACATGGGATCGTTTGACTTTGCAAAGTGTGCCCCGCAATTATCAAAAGAGTCGGAAATTTCAGCTGAGAGTGACTTATTTTCCTCATGGAAATCTGTAATGAGATGCTCAAGGACTCCCTCGCCCTTAAAAGTATATGAAGATATGTTCTCTTGCTCCAGCCCTGCACAAACATATTGAAGATCAATAGGGAAGCATCGATGGGATCACTTTGTTCATTGAAACTACTCAATCGAGGCGTTGAACTGTTAGACGTGTACAGCTCAGATGGTGGTCTTAATTGAGTGGTTTCAAATTCTAGAGTCGTAGCGAGCAGCTCGTCCTTCTCCCGAATCACATTATCATTCAATTCAAGAGAGTGGTCCAAACATGTTTCACAGAAGTTGGAAGGGTCGGTTTTAATGAACTCATCTTCCACTTTTAAATCGGATATGTTAGGTGAGTGGAGTAGCTCAGTATGACCGATCACTTCGTGTGCTTCTTGAGCATTGACTGGACCATACTTGAGATTGATTCCAGGGGAATTTGGGTTGTGCTCTCATGAATCTCATCCCAATACTTCTCAGCTTCCAATTCAGTGCAGTACACACTTGAGATGGGATCGCTTTCCTCACAATCTATTCCTAAATTCGGTTGAGGTTCGAATGAACTAACCTCTACCTCATTATTGAATTCATGTGTGTCAAGTAAGGGAGGTGTGTCATCATCACTGTATTTGAAAGACACCCATGTATCTCCACCATTCTTTTAAACAGTCATCGAGATCGGCTCATTGGGAAATTGAGCCACGTGCTCGTTAATGGAATCCAACTCCTCATTCCAAACTCCAGATTTCGTCAAAAGCGAGTGAGGATCACATTCCTGGCATTGTATTTCTGGATTGGATTGTAGTTGGGATGCACGAGCTTCTTCTATCCTTTCAAGGCGCGAATTCAGTGCTTCCATTGCTTTCATCGCTTCTGCAACATGTTGGTTGAATTGTTCTAGATTAAAACATGAATCCTCTTGGATCGTTTCTGGTTGGATCTCAAAGGTATGGGATCCAAGAGAATAATCATTATATGTTGTTGGTTCATCTTCCCAGTTTTGATGGTTCCACTGATTATAGTCATACGGATCATAGGTGGGAGAATCTGATGGTTGGTAATACTTATTATCACTCATAATATAATCACGCATTGTTTTCTTTTTCTCAGATGGGTGATAGTAATTCTCACTCCCATAGTTATGATAACCCCAACATTCACGTACGGTCAGTGTAGGTGGGGTGGAATTGTTCTCCGTATATGATCGCGTAAGGACTTCTTAGCGGTGGCTTTTTGTATTCCGGTCGATTCTCGATGATAGTTTCAGAAAAGTTTTGAGACATTGGTGGATTTCTATCATAATCATCATCCCAATATAGATTATTCTTCTCAGCATACTGACGTTCCCACTCGTGCATATACATGGTGAAACTCTAACTCTGAATCTAATCCTAGAAGAAAGCAAAATCCTACAGCAATACAGAAAGTAAATGAGAAGTTAGTAAGATGTTACCAGACTAGAAGTTCCTATGTTAAAAACCTGCAAAACAAACCAAAACACGTTAGTTTCTGAAGTAAACCAAATCTAAAGAGTTAGAAAATCTAGAAATTTAGAAAGAGTTTACCAAATTAGAAGTTCTATCCTAACAACCTACAGAATAGGAAATAGGTTAGTTCTATAAATAAAATAGAAAACAAAATTAAAAATTAAAATTAGTAAAATCCTAATCTTAAACTAACTCTAAATCCAATTAATTTCAGAAAATCGTAGCCGTCAGTCCCCGGCAACGGCGCCAAAAACTTGTTCACTCCCCAAGTATAGGGTTGTGATGTAGTAATAAACTCGGTAAGACCGAGGTCGAATCCCAAGGGACTGAAACTTGTATGCTTTCTAAAGATAACCAGATCTAGAACTAGGCTAAGATGAAATCTAAACCAATTATGATTTGAGGAATAATGGTGAAATAATTAAACTAAAATTTAAGAGAATTTAGAAGTGGAAAACTAGGGATTCAGAGGATCCACTCATAGAGATCAGGGAGATCTTATGCCTGGATTAAAAATCAGGAAAATTAACTGAACTACCGTTGATATGGTTTTCAAGAGATGAAAGGTATATGAATTAGAATGGATTCCATCACCAAACCATGCCCAGGAGACAAAGCAAACAACAGAATTAAACTAATTACCAACCAATCAATGTATGAAGGTTAGGAAGGGGTACCGTCATCCAACCATGCCCAGGAGACGATGGTGAACAACAGGGCTTCCTGACGTCATAAACATAAAGAGGAAAAGAATATGCTCAAAGCCATCGCAGATCCATTGTAATTTCAGTCACAACAGACCATTAAAGACTGAAAACATTCCCTTAATAAAAACCCAAATCAATTCAGTCTAAACAAAGGCACAAGCAAAGATGTATCCCATCACACTACAAGCTTCACCTCTTAGCCCTAGCTAAGAGGATTTAGCCACACATGAGTGGACTAAATTCCTAGACAAAACGAAAAAATAAAAATAAATAAATAAATAAATAAATAAAAAAAGAAAACAAAAATAAAACTCTAGCTCTTCTCTCTCCCTGATGCTCCACGTCTCCAGGATAGTTCCTCCAGCCGTGAATCTCCTCTCCTTTTATAGAGCCTGTAAGGGTGGTCCCTAGTCCGACTTTCTCTGTGATTCCTATACGCAGCAGGACCCACGTACGTAGTTGTGTAAATCCGCAGGCAGTAAGCTCCTCTTTTCTTAGCAAAAAGAGTGCCTGATGTAAGATCCGATCCAGTCGGTCTCCTTAAGCTTGATCTGTGGATCTTTGGGCAGAATTTGGACGGTCCAGATGGATGGACCGATCAACAGTGAAGGGCTGCCACGATCCGGAACATCCGGATCTCGCGAATTGCGTAACAGAGCTTAAAGTCATCGCTGGATTCTCGGTGGGGTTCATAATCAACATTTGTTGGAAAATCCTCTCCGTTCATTCAACTCGTGGCGAAAAACCAGTCGGACACGAGCAGTTTTAAATGTTCATTGATGCGGTCCACCTGATATCTACTCCGCCGTCCATTCCTTGTTTGAACGGTCAAAAACCGATCATCGTTACTTCTGGGAATTCTTCCATCTAGGCCTTGATTAGTGGCCTCATGGGAAACTGATGGACTGCTCGGATCACCGATCCGACGACGATCATGAACATAGTGGGACCCACGGCCGCCGAATTTTACGGACGCACGAACAGAGACCGCACTTCTTCCGCTGTTGTGTTGGTGGGGCCCACTTTCTATGGATTTTGCTAGATCCACACCGTTCACAATTTTTTCTTCGAAATTCCGACCGGGGATGAACGGTTTTCATCATCCTTCGATGTGACCCACTTAATGTATCATGCTCCAACGGCTGCGGACGAGTATATTCTGCTTGCTGTGATCGGCACATGTAAATGCATGGATGATAATGGACAACATGGTTCTGTCCAGAATGAATCCCTCTAAATGATGGATGGCTTGGATTGCAAAATACTTTGGTGGGGCCCACTAATCATCAACCGACGCCCTGTTTCCGTGAAAAACGGAAATTTTCGTTTTATTTTATTTTTCTTGCGAGAAGTCGGGTCAGCCGCTGCTGACCGACTTTGTACTTTCGGTGCGTGGTGAGTGCACCGCTTCTGTGCACTCCACCTACACGAAGTGAGACCTGCCGTGGTGTATATGCAAAATCCAATCCGTCCATCTATCTTTCCACCTCCTTTAAATGGTTCATCCCAAAAGTGAAGCATATCCATATCTCAGGCGGTCCCCAATTCGAGATTTTATGGGTTAATATGTCCATTGGGCCATTTCTAGGGGGATTCGACGGCTGAAATTTGACGTGTACGGTTAATATAGGGCGTTCAGGCCATGTATGAAGTATCGTGTCAATCGGATGGCGGAAACCCTGTGTTCTTGTATTCTGGACGTCCTTCGGGCCACTTGAGCTTCAGTTTCTTGATTTCCTTGGATCTCGGGCGTTGATCTTGGTCACATGGAGTCCGTCCCTTGCCTGTGGTGTCATCAGAGCATTAAATCCATGCTTTAAGCTCCCTTTTTCAGTCCATGTTCGCAAATACACTCTGCATCACAAATACGATTAAAGCAGACCATTAAACGGTATCATGTCTGTAAATCCAGGCAATAATCAGTGTCTGATATGCAATATTTGACCCTCAACACCAAGCAAATACTATAAATATGGGTCTTTTAATTGTTTCTAAGCAGGAATTAGGGTTGGAAGAGTGGAGTAAAGTGTTGGAAACTTCAAGGAGTCATTCCTTCTTCCTCAATCTTCTTCTTCTAGTTAATTTTTATGCTTTGTTTAAGAGTTTTTAGTTCAATCATGTCTTTGGTTGGTTAAATCTCTTAACTAGGGCTAAGAGGTGAAGCTTGTAGCGTGTTTGGATGTTTATTTTGCTTTAATTCTTATTTATGTTGAACTTCATTGACTTTTAGTTTGAATTTAAGAAATATTTTCAGTTTTATATGGTCTGTTGTAACTCAAATTACAATAGATGCTATGATAGCTTTGAATATCTTTTTTTTTTTTTTTTCCATTATGAGATTGTGAGATTGGTAAATCCTGTTGTTCACCATTGTCTCTTGGGCATGGTAGGGTGATGGAATCCCTTCCATTCATCACAATTCTCTTCCATTGAGAATTAGGTCAATGAAAGTTCAGATTTGATTTAATTGCTTTATCTTCCAATTGGATAAGATAGGACTCCAATTTTAATTGTGTTCTTTGAATTAAGCATGGTAGCATCTTGATAGTTACAAGTGGATCCTTGGCACCCTAGTTCTCACCTTTAAATTCACAAGTTTTAATCAACTTTATTCACAATTACGCTCATTTATTTCAGATTTAGATTTAGATCTTTTTCTAATTTTAGTTCTAGTTATTTCAGAATACGTACAAGTTTAGTCCCTGTAGATTCGACCTCGGTTTTACCGAGTTATTACTATATCACGACCTTACACTTGGGGTTGTGAACATACACTACAATAGTGTATGGCATCGGGAAGATTGGCTCAAGATCGGTTCAACATCTCAAGAGTTAAATGATATTGTTCAGTTTCAAGATTAAAGATCTCTGTATAGGCCAACCACCAAGTGAGATGATCCTAAAAAGACCTTAGGATAGGTGCTTTTGAAAAATAATTAAAATGGGTAAACTATATTGTATGTTCACTGAAGTTCAGCCAGCCCAACTTACTTATGCTAACCTAACTTTAGTTTTAGCCAAGTTTTCATATTTGAAAAATTGAAAAATCTGTTACAGATTTGACCAGCTTAACTTTAGGTTCGGCCGGCCCGAGGAAAGTTCAAGTCAATTTCTAACAAAGGATTCTCATATTTTTGAGGGAATTTAGCTAGCCAAATTTTGGCTTGGGCTAGTTGAATTTTGGATAAATCTTATCCCGCGTAATTCGATATCTGTTGGAACAGAATCATTGGAATTTGGTTAGCCAAACTTATTCTTAGGCTGATTGAATTTCCAAATCCTTTGGCTATAAATAGGGACCTTCTCTCATTCTATTTTATAACAAAATTTACCCAAAAACCTTCTGCAAGTAAGAGAGAAGCTCATGTCCTCATTATTGTGTGATATTTATAATTTTTATTTACATTATTTAATTCCTTCTCTCAAGTTGATCTTAAATACAATTAGAGAGTAATCTATACTCTACTTGAGAAACAAAGAATTGAATCCGCAATATTAGGGTTTATATTCTGAAATGGAAAGCTAACAATGTCATACAGAGAGGGGGGGGGGGGGGGCGCTTTATAAAAATCTCAATCGCTTGAGTATTGAAATCTTGATTCCAAATAATTTGTAAGATAACCTTCACTTAAAATATTAGGCAGGACAACCTTATTTCATGAATGTCTTTAAAATCAAACTTTCAAACTAGCAAAAGTATATAAAAGGATTATAACATTCACCACAACAATGAAATAATAAATAACATCCAATCACCGAAAATAATAAAGCATTCACCATATGGCATAAGGAGTTATAGTGGTTCGGTGCTTAAAACAACTACACCTACTCCACTCCCAAATTACTACCCTCATAATTTTAGCTTTCACAATAAAAAGGTTTTTATAGGGTCACCTTAACAACCTGATACAGTTCCTTGTGATTTTCACAGGCTATCATAATAAAAACCCTACTGAGATTTTCACAGGCAATCGTAGACAAAACCTGTATAAGATTTTCATAAGTTATCTCGAAAAAACCTAAAAAGAATTTTAAAAAGTATACTTATCTTCAAATGTAGAAGACGTGGTAGAAGCTTATAGCAAAAGGACCTCTTTCTTAAACATAGATAGCCTGAGAATTATTCCAGAGAAGTATACTTATCTTCAAATATTGGCCTTCACTTACTTAAGCACCTCCAGAATATCCTGAGAGTTAGATAGAGGTTTTGGTATAATCAACCGTTGGAGGAATGACACAATCGACTTACTTTGAGATTCCGGTTCTAACTCATGTGAAGCAGTGTTAGGTTTATCATTTTTATCTTCTTCTGGATCCTTAGACTTTTCAGCCCTCACCGGAATAGATTTGTCAATTATCTTTCCATTACTAAGAGTAGTGATAAACTTTGCTTGCTACATTTGATTTGAAGAGCTTAGGTCACTAATTTTACATTGCGGCTCTGGATTGGTGTAACACCTCGGTTCCCAGAACCCGAGTACACTACTTATTTTCCAAAAACTCGAGCATTAACCTCTGGAAACACTCAAATTCCACATACATTTTTTTTTCTTTTATTAGAGTTAATAATATAGCGGGATGGAAATAAATCAGATATTAGAGAGAGTCCAAATATACATAACCAATGTTTCAAGTGGTTACCCAAAAACTTATACAAACTAATGTCTTAACCTTTACAAACATAACAGTATAAATTAAATACAAATAAAATAAGGAATGGAGAGTCGCAAGATCATCTGGCCCCTCCCATTCCTCCTGAACACAAGCATACGCATCATTTACGTCTCATGCACACTGAGTACGGTTCGATAGCGTCAATGGCTATCCAGTGAGGTATAACCCCCAAGATTTATCGTTTCTTCAAAATAATTAAGCATAGTTATCAGAGACATAGTATAACAATTATTACACAATGATTATCGTGGAAATTAGATAAGGTTTATTAGATACGCATTCATTAAATAAATAACACAAGATAATCTTGTTTAAATGCATGGATGTATGCATATACTCACAGACCTGGGGATGCACATCCAACTGGTAAAAAGTCACCCAAGGAGAACTAGCCACCTGGAAAAATACTCAAAGGTACGCCCGATGAGAACTAGCTACTCAGAAAAGACAATAATAATATATAGATCGCCCAAGGAGAACTAGCCACCCGAAAAAGTACTCAAAGGTACACCTAAGGAGAACTAGCTACCCAAAAAAGACCATAATAATATATAGATCGCCCAAGGAGAACTAGCCACCCAAAAAAGTACACAAAGGTACACCCAAGGAGAACTAGCTACCCGGAAAAGACCATGATAATATATATATCACCTAAGGAGAATTAGCCACCCGAAAAAATACACAAAGGTAAGCCTAAGGAGAACTATCCACCCAGAAAAGACCGTAATATATGCCATGAAAATGCATAATTAGCCCAACCATTATTTTTCCAATTTCAAGCAATCAATTTAGGAAAGTTCAAGGGTTACTATGGGGGGTTGGTCACCCAGCATAGGCTGACAGCTCAGGGATAGTGTCCCATTCCACCATCCCTGGCTCATGAGACTAATAAATAGATGTTTTAAGAGTAACCCCTTCAACTAATGGCCAATTGTAGTCTAACAAGTGGAACTCACCATCGCAAGATGGTATAAAATAATCCATTAAAGTTGCGGGTAGGCAAGTATTCTATAAAAGTCACGAGGGCCAATTATTCCACCTAACGGTGTGATTAAAAATGGATTATTCTCAAAAAGCCATGTAGGCACAAATGATACATATTGTAGTAAGTCTACGACAAGGACATTTCATTTAATCTATTTGACAAAAAGGCCACTAGTTCAAGGACTTCCACAAACACTATAAAGTAACCACAAGGGGCAAAACAAGCCAAGCACATTGTTAAAAGTAATTACGCATGTAAAGAAGAATATTTGAGATCTATTGCATGTTCATATTTGGATATAAATCTAATCATCAATCATTATCAAGAATTACTCAATTAGAAACTAGCATTTGTCAATAATTTCATTAAGTATTATTTTAGGCAAGAGATGAAATAAGCAAGCTACGCTAACTATCAAGATATAGAAAAGCTTGAAGGGTGATCCTCACCCTAAGATGGTTGACTTGGTTTCCAACGTTGTTAAATATTCATATGTAATCTTTAAGATCAACTTCACTAACAAATTGGTACATATGGTGTGGTTAGATTGCTACAATACTTCATTTATCGAGTTACATACAAATATTGTTTAATGGTGTAGATCTCAAGTTTCTAACTTAAGGTGTAGCTATAAAAGCCTATAGACTAGTTAAGACTAATTCGAGATGCACAAATTTAAGATAACTCACCTCTACTAGTTGGTTCGTCTTAATAAAATCCCGAATCACTTCAGCTTTGAATAAGGTAACCTATATAAGAATTTGAATATTTTAATAATAATCAACCCTGTTCAAGGGGACTGAGTTAAATTCCCATAATTTCCAAGATCATTAACATTAAACTTAAATTTTCACAAAAATACCTAAACATGAAAATCTTCATATATCAATGAAGGTTTAAGGACTAATAGGCCCAATTCAAATGCAATTGTAGTGAAGAAAGGCTCACATTCGATGGATTGACTCAGTCGGTTGTAAATCAAGTTGAGTCGGTGTGTTCGAGTGGTGACTGAGTTAACCCGGTTGGACTGAGTTGAGTTCAGCGCACTCTTCTTCGTCTTTCCCCTTTCTTCTTTCCTTCCCTGTTCTCTCTTCTTCTTCTGTTGGTTGAAGACTCAGCCAGAGATTTGAGTCAGACCATGGCCCGGTAGTTGGACCGTGGCTCAGCACCCGACTTCCTTTCTTCCTCTTTCCTTCTTCCTTCTTCTTCTATTTCTCTTCTACTTTCTTTTCCCTTTGCTGGAAAACATCCAGAAACACACCCCTGCATGGGTCTGACTCAGTTCTAGTCGAGTTGAGTTGGCCACGTGAGGCACGGTGCTGCATCATAGACCCCAGTGAGTTGAGCTCGCTCGACTCAGCAGTAAGTGCAGCATAACGCCTGCACTCACTCCCTCTATTTCTCTCCCTATCCTTTCTTTCTTTCTCCTTTATTCACTCTTCCCCTTCTTAGACGGCTGAAATGGGCTCTGTCCAGTGGCACCAACAGCACAGTTGAATGAAGAAAGTCGTTGGGGAAGACAACAACCATCAATGGAGTTTCTGAAAATGGAGCTTCTTCCTCCAATTCGTTTCATCCAGACGGTCCGTATGGACCCTAGAAGGCTTGCAGACAAGCTTCATTAAAGCTTTGAGGAGGTTGGGTCAGTGGGTTGGAAGGGAGGAGGAAACAGCTAGAAGGGAGGTGTTTTTCTTTTTCTTTTTTTTTTTTTTATTTGTTGCTAGCTTTCTACCTAAACCCTAGCCTCTAAGAAGGGATGAACGACTGAGATGGCTACCTTTGGGACGGCCTAGATCACCCCAAACATCCTCATGTGGATTGTCATCCTAGTAACAGTAAGGACAGTTTCCATTTATGGAAACATGTGTTTGTATGGCCTGTTTGGGTCGGTCCTCATGTGCCCACACGTGCACGTGTTCAGGTGGAATGGTTAGGGTTTTGATCAGGGCCTTGTTGCGCACCGGATGGATGGTCTGGATCATCAAGGTGGGGCTCGTATGGTGGGCCACGGATGCCTCAAACGGTCGTCTGACCATCAATTTTTGAAAATAGAGAGAGAGAGAAAAAAACTCTCTTTTTTGGCTAGGCATGGGTCAGCGTGCTCTGATCGGTCTGCAGCGCCTACTGCACTTCAGGTGTACTACCCTTTGGTGCACGTGCACTGCTAGTATGGGGCCCACAATGATGTTTGTGATCGATCCACTCCGTCCATTCTACCTTGAGGGCCCAGTTAGGGTCCCTGACCAAGAATGAGGTGGATGAGAGGCCCAAGTGGGTTGTATCTTGCGTCCTAGGCCCTATTTAGTTGATCCTCATTGATCCAGTGGTTGGGTTAGTTCAAGAATCCGTTTCAACGGTTAAAGTGGCCTTGGGATCTGTTTAAGTGAGTCTCAACGGTATATTCAATTACCAGAAGGTAAGGATTATCAAATAGTGGGTTGTGAACTGGTGTGGTAGGCCTATGAATGATGGATCTGGCGAATTGGGTCCAAATTCGAGGATGACTTAAGGTCAAAGCCTTTCATAGTCCTTATTGAACAACCTTAGCAGCCTCTAGGATTGTTTGATTTCAACCTAACTATTTATTTTATAATCAAATGGCTGGATTAGGGAGGTCGGGCATTTGAGCTATCGATGAGGCATTATGGGTTTAATGAACGGTGGATCCTGTGATTTAGACCCTTAAATTCCAAGGTTGTCGATTAGGTTTGTCTATTTATGAAACTAAAATCCTAAAAATAAGCTTCTTCAATGATGTGCTGGTCCATCTTGGATAGCAATGAATGGATGGCTTGACGTGGGGATTATTCATCGGTCGATCTTAAACTAAAATGTATATGAAAGTTGACCTAAGCTAGGTTTACATTTATACCAAATTTGGTTACACGGTAGCACCCGAGTACTGAAAAGTACGGGGTGTTACAGTCTACCCCCTTTAAAGAGAATTTCGTCCTCGAAATTCAATGGTCCTACCCATAGTGTGGATGATGTTATTTCTTTCACAATATTTGAAATCATCCCCCACATTCCTTGTGAGGCATATTTGTGGGTACCAACGTATGCGACAACCATTGAAATTAGGGTTGTTACAATCTACCCCCCCTTTAAGAAGATCTCGTCCTCGAGATTTGCTGATGTATATCTCGAACATTACAAGTGGCCAGGTTATCTAAAAGTGTATTCCATCTCGTGGATGACTAAGTATGAAATCACCACGTCTATTTCAACAAGTTATGTCTGAATTCTGCCTCGACCTTTAAATCTCTAGTCTAGCAGATTGCTTAATGCACATAGATTTTCTTAAGATTTAGAAATTTTATTTTTATTTATTTATTTATTTTTCTAATATTTACTAAAACTAGGGATTATTTTAATGCCCAACAACCTCTCCATTTCTTATAGTATTCATTAGGATTGCAAATTCATTCAAATGACAACTAATAATATTATTATTTCTTTCTTCTATTTTCTTTCACTTTTAATTAGAGTTCCTACTATCTAAATTATAGTATAATTTTCTATTTCCATAGTAAGAGTACTTGAAATTTAGGTGAAACAACCACAGGTGGTCATCATGCACTTCGATCTCCTAATACATGATTTGAAAAATATTGAATTAAAATCCCTACGAGAAAATTTGAGTTCAAAATTTTCTAAAGTTTTCCATGTTTAGTCTCAATATGTTTAATTTAGGTTATATATATATATATATACACACACACACACACACACACACACACACACACACACACACACACACACACACACACACACACACTAAAATTAGGGATATAATTCAATGTCCAACAACCTTATAATTTCCTATAGTATTTCCTAGTATCACAATTTCTTTAAGTGACAACTAATAATATCGTTATATTTTTCCAAGATCCTTGAATCCAGTCCTAATATACCTAGCCTAAGTTTGAAGATTTACCCAATATTTTATAACTTTACCACTAGTTAGTTTAAGTACTAAATTTTATAAGAAGTTTTGTCTTTGTCTAGAGGGATGTATTAGAGAATTCAAATTGTAATTCCTAGTATGATTCTTAAGTTTGGGAAGTGCTTAAATTTGATCTAATGTATAATGTGGTAGGCAGGGAGTTACCTACAATGCCTAAGCCCATTTTACTTGTTAGGTGTTGTGACAATGTTATTTCTAACAGAGGAAAGTAAAAGAAAATTAATTTTAATCCTATATTGCTAAAGATGTTCCTTAGAAGTTAGGTTCAAGGAATGTTCTTGTTTGATGTCATGTGCATCATAATGGTTATTTGTTCACACATGGTTCCTAAGTTTAGTTTCTAAGATTCTTCAAATAACTAAATCTAGAAATTTTAAAGGGGCCTAGAGTTTTAAAGTTCTATGTTCTTAACTTTCTTACTCATAAGGGGTTTCACATAAGCTTGAATGACCATCATAACAATTTCAAACGGAACTTAAGTTTGGTTTGTAAGTTTAACAATTATTCTGGTAGTTTACAATGGAGCTAAAGCTTTGTTTTTAGGTTTTATGATTATCCAGATGATTTCCCACGGGACCTAAAATCTCCAATCTCTACTTTCTCAATTTCTCCTAATTCAAAGGGAACTTCACATAAGTTCGAAAGGTTATCCTAATAATTCATAAGGGAACTTAAGTTTAAATTTCTATGTTCTCAAACTTTCTCTAAGCCTAGAGGGAATTTGAAATACATTCAATGGTTACAAAAATTTTAAATAGGACATAAATTTAGGTCTCTACATTCTCAAATTTTCCCTAAGTCTAGAGGAGATTCACCTAAGTTCCAACACCTTAACTTAAGACATTTAAGGTTTGTATAAGTTCTTTTCCCAAAGGCAAGATTTGTCTAGACTCTCTCTGATACCAACTTGTAACATCCCGGTACCCGGAACCCGAGTACAGTACTCGTTTTCCAAAAACCCGAGCATTAACATCTGGAAACACCAAAATTCCACGTACAATTTTTTTCTTTTATCAGAGTTAATAATATAGCGGGATGGAAATAAATCAGATATTAGAGGGAGTCCAAATATACATAACCAATGTTTCAAGTGGTTACCCAAAAACTTATACAAACCAATGTCTTAACCTTTATAAACATAACAGTATAAATTAAATACAAATAAAATCAGGAATAGAGATTCGCAACATCATCTGGCTCCTCCCATTCCTCCTGAACACAAGTGTACGTATCATCTGCATCTCCTACACACTGAGTACGGTTCGATAGCATCAATGGCTATCCAGTGAGGTATAACCCCCAAGATTTATCGTTTCATCAAGATAAGTAAGCATAGTTATTAGAGACATAGTATAACAATTATTATATAATGATTATCATGGAAATAAGATAAGGTTCATCAGAAATGCATTCATTAAATAAATCATACAAGATAATCTTATTTAAATGCATGAATGTATGCATATGCTCACAAACCTGGAGATGCACATCCAGCTGGTAAAAAGTCACCCAAGGAGAACTAGCCACCCGGAAAAATACTCAAAGGTACGCCCGAGGAGAACTAGTTACCCGAAAAAGACCGTAATAATATATAGATCGCCCAAGGAGAACTAGCCACCCGGAAAAGTACTCAAAGGTACATCCAAGGAGAACTAGCTACCTGAAAAAGACCATAATAATATATAGATCACCCAAGGAGAACTAGCCACCTGAAATTGTACACAAAGGTATACTCAAGGAGAATTAGCTACCCGAAAAAGACCATGATAATATATAGATCACCCAAGGAGAATTAGCCACCTAAAAAAATACACAAAGGTACGCCTAAGGAGAACTAACCACCCGAAAAAGACTGTAATATATGCCATAAAAATGCATGATTAGCCCAACCATTATTATTCTAATTTCAAGCAATTAATTTAGGAAAGCTCAAGGGTCATTATGGGGGTTTGGTCACCCAGCATAGGCTGATAGCTCAGGCATAATGTCCCATTCCACCATCCCTGGCTCATGAGACTAATAAATATGATGTTTTAAGAGTAACCCCTTCAACTAGTGGCCAATTTTTGTCTAACAAGTGGAACTCACCATCGCAAGGTTGTATAAAATAATCCATTAAAGCCGCGGGAAGGCAAGTATTCCATAAAAGCCGCGAGGGCCAATTATTCCACCTAACGGTGTGATTAAAAATGGATTATTGCCAAAAAACCATGTAGGCACAAATGATACACAATGGAGTAAGTCCACAACAAGGACATTCCATTTAATCTATTTGACAGAAAGGCCACTAGTTCAAGGACTTCCACAAACACCATAAAGTAACCACAAGGGGCAAACTAAGCCAAGCACATTGTCAAAAGTAATTACGCATATAAAGAAGAATATTTGAGACCTATCGCATGTTCATATTTGGATATAAATCTAACCATCAATCATTATCAAGAATTACTCAATTAGAAACTAGCATTTGTCAACAATTTCACTAAGTATTATTTTAGGTAAGAGATGAAATAAATAAACTACACTAACTATCAAAATGTAGAAAAGCTTAAAGGGTGATCCTCACCTTAAGATGGTTGACTTGGTTTCCAATGTTGTTAAATATTCATATGTAATCTTTAAGATCAGCTTCACTAACAAATTGGTACATATGGTGTGGTTAGATTGCTACAATACTTCATTTATCGGGTTACATACAAATATTGTTTAATGGTGTAGATCTCAAGTTTCTAACTTAAGGTGTAGCTCTAAAAACCTATAGACTAGTTAAGACTAATTCGAGATGCACAAATTTGAGATAACTCACCTCTACTAGTTGGTTCGTCTTAATAAAATCCCAAATTGCTTTGGCTTTGAATAAGGTAACCTACACAAGAAATTGAATATTTTAATAATAATCAACCCTATTTCAAGGGGACTGAGTTAAATTCCCATAATTTCCAAGATCACTAACATTAAATTTAAATTTTCACAAAAATACCTAAACATGAAAATCTTCATATATCAATGAAGGTTTAAGGACTAATAGGCCCAATTCAAATGCAATTGTAGTGAAGATAGGCTCACATTCGATGGATCGACTCAGTTGGTTGCAAATCAAGTTGAGTCGGTGTGTTCGAGTGGTGACTGAGTCAACCCGGTTGGACTGAGTTGATTTCAACGCACTCTTCTTCTTCTTTCCTCTTTCTTCTTTCCTTCCTTATTCTCTCTTCTTCTTCTGTTAGCTGAAGACTCGGCCAAAGATTTGAGTTAGACCGTGGCCCGGCAGCTAAACCGTGACTCTGCACCCGACTTCCTTTCTTCCTCTTTCCTTCTTCCTTCTTCTTTTGTTTCTCTTCTACTTTCTTTTCCCTTTGCTGGAAAACGTCCAGAAACACACCCCTGCATGGGTCTGACTCAGTTCTAGTCGAGTTGAGTTGGCCACGTGAGGCACGGTGCTGCATCACAGACCCCGGTGAGTTGAGCTCGCTCGACTCGGCAGTAAGTGCAGCATAACGCTTGCACTCACTCCCTCTGTTTCTCTCCCTATCCTTTCTTTCTTCTCCTTTATGCACTCTTCCCCTTCGTAGATGGTTGAAATGGGCTCGGTCCAGTGGCACCAGCAACACCATTGAATGAAGAAAGTCATTAGGGAAGACGATAGCCATCAATGACGTTTCTGAAAATGAAGCTTCTTCCTCCATCTGTTTCTCCCAGACGGTCCGTATGGACCCTAGAAGGCTTGCAGACAAGCTTCATTGAAGCTTTGAGGAGGTTGGGTCGGTGGGTTGGAAGAGAGGAAGAAACAGCTAGAAGGGGGCTATTTTTTTATTGCTAGCTTTCTACCCAAAACCCTAGCCTCTAAAAAGGGATGAATGGCTGAGATGGTTTCCTTTGGGATGGCCTAGATCACCCCAAACACCCCCACGTGGATTGCCATCCTAGCAATAGTAAGGATAGTTTCCATTCATGGAAACATGTGTTTGTATGGCCTGTTTAGGTTGGTCCTCATGTGCCCACACGTGCACGTGTTCAGGTGGAATGGCCAGGGTTTTGATCAGGGCCTTGCTGCGCACTGGATGGATGGTCTGGATCATCAAGGTGGGGCTTGTATGGTGGGCCACGAATGCCTCAAACGGTCATCTGACCATCGGTTGTTGAAAACAGAAAGAGAGAAAACTATCTTTTTTGGCTAGGCACGGGTCAGCGTGCTCTGATCGGTCTGGGGTGCCTAGTGCACTTCAGGTGTACTACCCTTTGGTGCACGTGCACCGCTAATATGGGGTCCACAATGATGTTTGTGATCGATCCACTCCGTTCATTCTACCTGGAGGGCCCAGTCAGGGTCCCTGACCAAGGATGAGGTGGATGAGAGGCCCAAGTGGGCCGTATCGTGCATCCTAGGCCCTATTTAGTTGATCCTCATTGATCCAGTGGCTAGGTTAGTTCAAGAATCCATTTCAACGATTAAAGTGGCCTTAGGATCTATTTAGTGAGTCTCAACGGTATATTCAATTACCAGAAGGTAAGGATTGTCAAATAGTGGGTTGTGAACTAGGTGTGGTAGGCCTATGAATGATGGATCTGGCAAATTGGGTCCAAATTCTAGGATGACTTAAGGTCGAACCCTTTCATAGTCCTTATTGAACAACCTTAGTAGCCTCTAGGATTGTTTGATTTTAACCTAACTATTTATTTTATAATCAAATGGCTGGATTAGAGAGGTCGGGCATTTGATCTATTGATGGGGCATTGTGGGTTTAATGAATGGTGGATCCTCTGATTTAGACCTTTAAATTCCAAGGTTGTCAATTAGGTTTGTCTGTTTATGAAACCAAAATCCTAAAAATAAGCTACTTCAACTATGTGCTGGTCCATCTTGGATAGCAATGAATGGACGGCTTGACGTGGCGATTACTTTCATAGGTCGATCTTAAACTAAAATGTATATGGAAGTTTACCTAAGCTAAGTTTACATTTATACCGAATTTAGTTACACGGTAGCACCCGAGTACTGAAAAGTACGGGGTGTTACAATCTACCCCTCTTAAAGAGAATTTCGTCCTCAAAATTCAATGGTCCTACCCATACTGTGGACGATGCTATTTCTTTCACAATATTTGAAATCATCCACCACATTCCTTGTGAGGCATATTTGTGGGTACCAACGTATGCGACAACCATTAAAATTAGGGTTATTACAATTAGGGAGAGGTTGGGTTGGACGCATTGTTGAGGGTCAAATATTGCATATTATCCCCCATTTATTACTTGTTTTTATGAACATGATAATGCTTAATGTTCTATTTTAATCATGATTGTGTTGCAAGGTTAATTTAAGAGCTTGGATCGAAAAGGATGCTAAAAGCATGGATTTAACACTCAAGAATCACCAGAGCCAAGGATGGATTTTAGGAGACCAAGAATGAAGAATTCACACGCTAAAGATCTAAGAAAAGTGAGTGAGGAATGAAGAGAATTAAAGATTTGAAGTGAAGAAAAAAAACCCTAAAAATCTGCCTGCTTTGCCTAGTCTACGCCCTCCTTCAACCAGTCTAAGCTCATCCTCAACTAGTCGAAGGAACTTCGACTTGAATTCCAGCGATCAAAATCCTCTAAATTCCCATCATCCTCGACCAGTCGAAGGTAACCCTCGACCAGTCGAAGGTGATCCTTGACCAGTCAAAGGTTGTCATCGACTAGTTGAAGGTTACGCAAATAGCACACGAACTACGTAACTTTAAGGTGGTTTCCAGATTTTTCTAACTCGGTGTGAAAGTTGGAGTTACACAACTATGAATAGGAGTCTCTCCGATGTTCTTAGGCATCATCTAGGGTTTAAGGAGTGGAGCAAAAATGTGGAGTCGTCGTCCGGGAGTTCTTCTTCTTCTTTTTTAACTTATTTTTATTATTTTCTTAATAGACTTTAGTTTAATAATGTTTATGGTTGGCTAAACCTCTTTGATTCATGTTTATGTTGAACCTTCTTTGATCCTAGTTTGATTTTAAAGGAATACTTTTAGTTCTTAATGGTTTATTGTGACTCAAATTATAGTAGATCTGCAATAGCTTTGAGTATCTTCTTTTCCTGATTTCGAGATTGTGGGATTGGAAAATCCTGTTATTTGCCATCGTCCCATGGGCATGGTTTGGTGACGGAATCTCTTCTAATTATCACAATTCTCCTCCATTGAGAATTAGGTCAAGGAAAGTTTAAATTGATCTTAATTGTATATCTTCCAATTGGATAGGATAGGACTCCAATTCTAATCGTGTGACTTGAATCAAGTAAGAGGGTTCCCTAATCTCTACAAGTGTATCCTTGGAAACCCTAGTTACCACCTTTGAATTTGTTAGTTTTAATCACTTTAATCATAATTACTCTTTCAATTATTCCGATTTAGTTTTAGTTCTTTATCTAGTTCTAGTTCTAGTTAAATTCAGAAGACACACAAGTTTAGTCCCCGTGGATTCGACCTCAGTCTTATCGAGATTATTACTACATCGCGACCTAACACTTGGGGTTGTGAACAAGTTTTTGGTGCCGTTGCTAGGACTAACCGTTACGTTTTTTTGAGATTGACTAGTTTTAGAATTAAGTTAGGATTAGGGTTTGTTTAATTTCTATTTTTAGGTTAGGGTTTTTCTGATTTATTTTTAAAAACTAATTTACTTTCTATTTCTAAGATTAGAAAGTTTCCTAATTTGTTTTTATAAACTAAGTTATTTTCTTATTTCTTTTTTTAGAAACTAATTTATTTTCCTTTTTCTTTTGCAGGATCCCAATATAAAAACTTCTAATTTGGTAACTTCTTTCTAATTCTCTCTTTCTATTTCTAGATTTCTATTTCCCTCTTTCCTTTTAGGTTTACATTAAATTATGAAATTGAGGGCTGAGAATGTTTCATGCCCAAGTAGGTCCATGACAACACTCGACATCTCTTGACTGAAGGAGGATTGATTGAGAGGTTATCTATCCATCATAGGATTAGACACCACTCGAGATCCACAGAGTTAACTGAAGTTATGGGTGCCAATCAACTAGCTAATCAACCTCCAAATCCACCTCAACCTAGGGTTGAGAAAATCTAGGATGAGAATGAGGTGCATCAAACACCCTTGCCTTGTACTTTATGAGATTATTTACAACCGGTAGGGGTGAGTAAGCCCCCATCTATGGTTTTTCCAGAAAATATGGGACATATGAATATCAGGCCAGGGGTGATCCAACTCCTTCCAAAATTCTATGGACTTAAATAGAAAAATCCATATTTACACTTGAAAGAGTTTGATGAGATCATAAACACTTTATATTTTCTTAATGTGTCCGATGACACGGTTAGGCTAAAACTATTTCCCTTTTCCTTGAAAGAGAAAGCTGAGACATGGTTGCATTCTCTACGCCCTCGATCTATTGGTAGATGGAATAACATGATAAAGGAGTTCATAAAGAAAATTTTCCCATACCATAAAACGAACACCCTCAGAAAGTCAATCATGAACTTGCCCAAAAGGAAGATGAAACATTCTTCCAATGTTGGGAGCGGTTCAAGGATTTTGTCAGTTCATGCCTACAACATGGTTTTGAAACATGGAGCATTACACTCTTTTTCTATGATGGACTGACATCCTCCATGCTCCAATTGGTTGAGACAATGTGCAATTGAGAATTTATGAATAAAAATATCGATGATGTGTGAGATTATTTAGACAAACATGCTGAAAACGCATAAGCATGGGATGTCTCCCCAAAATCGAGCACCACCTCTAGGCCCGCTTAATCAAATGAGAGGGGCGGAATATACCTTCTGAAAGAGGATGATGATATCAATGCTAAAGTGGCTAATCTCATAAGGAAATTCGAGGCCATGAAATTAAAGAAGGATAAGGCTAAGGAAACTGTTTGCGGTATTTGTGCTTCCAAGATTCACACAACTAAAAATTGCCCAACAATACCTACTTTTCAAGAGGTATTGAATGAGCAATCTAATGCCGTGAATAATTATCAAAGACCTTTGAATGGAACCATCTCCAATACATACAATCCTAGTTGGAGAAATCATCCAAATTTTAGTTTGAGGAATGGACAAATTGCTACTCATAAAGGATTCCCTAATCAAATCCAAATCAAGGGAAACTTCAAGAGGAACTGGTTCAAAATTCGACAGAAACTCAAGATCTTACCCAAGCATTACGAGAACTTATAAAATTTATGTAAAAGATGGATTCACGTGTTATGGTTATAGAGAAGGGGATGCTTCTTGCTCTACCTTTCCCCAATCCTAAATCGTAATATGAAATAAGTGGTCCAAGCTCTCCAAATCAAATGGAGCACGCTAAGTCTATCACCACCCTTAGTGTAAGACTTGTATCCTAGTGCGTACTATTTTGTCGACTCCTCCAATCCTCCCAGTCGAATTTCGACAACCCGTGACCTATAATCAACATTTGTGCATGATCCTAAATCGTATCCCTTGGATCTGAGTCGGCTCAATCCAAGACTTGTACTATTGCGACCACACCGTCGCCACGGTTCCGACGCCACGTCTCGTGCGTTAATGCGACGCTTAAATTATGAGATCTGGCCAGTGCATTATCCTGGTCATTGAACGCTTGATCACGGGACCCACCTATCCCTGTTGTTGTACTTCCCTAGAAAGCCATAATTATGATGATGTCACCCTAGGGGTGACATCACCATACCTTACCCAACCATCACCTCTCTCTCTCTCTCTCTCCTCTCTCTCTCTCTCTCTCCCTCCCTCTTTCTTCTTCATTTTACCTCCATCGTTGCAAGCTTGGGACGTCCAAGCCACCCAAAAATCAAGCCATCTCCCACCCATTCTCCCTACTAATCCAACCCACCAAACCCCATCTCGACCGTTAAATCAACCTCCTTGGAGCTCTAAGACTTATTGGAGGAAGGAGGAGTTTAAGATCTTAAGGTGGATGCTTCTTTCTCTCCCTCTCCCTCTCTTTTTCATTTATTTTGTGTATGATGATGTGATTGTGTGGCCTACTCGAATGGACCCCACCTTGGTGTATGTCTTATCCACACCCTTCAGCCATTTTGGTGGCCCATCTGAGCAAGGCCCACCTCATATATGCATTAAGCCCAAACCGTCCAGCGTCTAGGGATGCTGGACATGAACTATGCACAAAAAAAATAAAATATATCAGTTTGATTTGAAACTTTGGGTGGACCGCTCATGTAGGCCGTACCTTGACGTATAAATCTAATCCATGCCATCCATTCCATTCCTAATTTCATTTTAGGCGTTGAGCTGAAAAATGAGGTTAATCCGATTATATGGAGGGCCATTGAATAGAAAACAGTGGTTTTCATCGTTAAAATTCACTCCGATGTTTTTATACACCGAAACATACTCAATATTAGTCTTGATGAGTCTGTCCTAAGCCATGAAATCCAACGGCTGGGTCGGATTCCCCTGATGCGGGCCCCACCTATGAAAAACCTTAAGAAAACATCCTTTTTTAAAAAATAAAAAATAAAAATAAATAAACAACACTTATATACAGTAGGATGTTGCTGCCGCCTGAGGACGGGCAGGCAGCGTCCTGCACTGCTCTGGACGGACGGGCAGGGACCCACGATCTCAGCCGTGGGCCCCACCATGATGTGTACTGCACATCAGCACCGTGCATTTGATAGGTCCCCTTTGGGAACTTAGATCCCCCAAAAATCAACCATTCACGGGACTCAGCTGGTCCACACTTTAAAGCAACAGGGGTTGAACGTCTACCATTGAAACTCTTTTTGGGTCCCAGTTTTAAATCATTATGAAATTTGTTTTCCTCTTCATCCAGGGTCTGTGTGACCTTATCAACGGTTTGAATGGTAGGTAAATGTTATGGTGGGCCCCGCATGGGACCCACTGATGTAAGTGTTTTTCCCACACCGTCCGCCCATGTGGAACCTACCATGATGTATTTGTTTATATCAGCGCCGTCCATCCAATGTCCAGCGTCTGGACGCTGGACTGGATGTAGTATAATAATAATAATAATAATAATCTATTATAATAATATTATATATTATATATATATGGTGGTGCCTACGTGGGACCCCACCCTGTTTAGAAACGGGTTGGTTGGTGTGCACGGACAGCAGCAATATAGCTGTTGTCATGACATCAGCAAGTTCTGTGGGTCCCACCTGTATTGAAGTGAACAGGGTCTGTGGGACCCACATGTGGTATGCGTGATATCCAACCGTTTATCCATTTGCATCCACATCGTTTGTCCATTTGGAGACAGTGGGACCCACTGCTGCCACTAACATCAGCAAGTTCTATGGGCCCCAGCATGAGGCATGTGTATATATCCCAACTGTTTGTCCAATGGTGGGACGCACTTAATGTATGGGTCTGATCCAGACCGTCCAACATTTTGAATGGGTGGGATCTGCCTTAATGAATGTGTTTTATACCCAGCTCGTACACCTGTTGTGGACATGGGACCTACCCCACACGTGTGGGCAGGTGGGACCCACCTTGATGCATTTATTTTATATCCACAGTGTCCATATAACATTATGTGGACTCCACTGTAGTGTATGTGTCTTCTACACGCTGTCCATGTGGGACCCCCTCTAATGTATGTGTCTTGTATCCATGCTGTCCATCTGCACAGGGCACGTGAAGCCCACTTGGATGTAGTGTTGTATCCACTCAGTGCATTTGTGGTGCTATGTGGGGCCTACCATGATATATGTGTTTTATTCTAAGCCATACATCCATGCAATGGACCCCACCATGGTATGAGTATCTTACCTGCACCATCTATCAGGTGGACCACACTGCAGATCAGTGAAGGATTGAACGTCCACCATTGAAACCCATTTGGATCATAGGAGTTCTAGATCATTATGAATTTTATTTTCCTCTTAATCCAAGTCCTTGTGACCTTATAAAATAGATGGGTGGAAAATAAATGTTATGGTGGGCCCTGGAAATTTTAAGCGGTGCAAATCATTATCTCCACTGTTATCTGTAGTATGGTTCAGATGATCTTTGGATATGATTCATTTTTGGTTAATACTCTATAATGATCTCTAAAAATAGATGAATGGTGTAGATGGTGCAGCCCAAGTAGTGCGACCCATTGGTGTAGTCCACTTGATGTGTATATGGCCCACTTGATGTGTATATGGCCCACTTGTGTGGCCCATTGGTATAGCCCACTTGATATGTATATGGCCCACTTGTGTGGACCATTGGTGTGCCCACTTGATGTGTATATGGCACACTTGTGCGGCCCATTGGTATAGCCTACTTGATGTTTATATGGCCCACTTGTGTGGCCCATTGGTATAGCCTACTTGATGTGTATATGGCCCTCTTGCGCGGCCCATTGATGTAGCCCACTTGATGCATATTGGCCCATTGGTGCCCATTGTGTTATGTATTAGGCTCATGATGTGTGGCCCTTCTGATGTATACTCGGCCCATGGGTCGAAGCCTAATAAGATGTATACTCGGCCCATATGTCGCGGCCCATTGTGACATATTTCCGGCCCATTTGGCCCATTGTGATTTATTTTTCGGCCCATTTAGTGAGGCTCATGGGTTATGACCTGTATGATGTATTTGAGGCCCATGTGTAGGGCCCACATGTTATGTATTTAAGGCCCATGAGCAGGGCCCACCTTAGGTGTATAAGGCCCATTGATATGGCCCACTTGTTGTATTTGAGGCCCATGGGTCATGGCCCGTTGAGATGTACACTTGGCCCATACGTCGTGGCCCATTGTGATGTATTTTCGACCCATTTAGTGAGGCCCATTGTGATATATTCCTGCTCATATGATGAGGCCTATTGAGATGTATTTCCAGCCCATATGATGTGGCCCATAGCGATGTGCATTAGGCCCATGTGATGTGACCCACTTGATTTATGAAACCATTATGTGAGGCATGGGCCCACTATATGTTTGGCCCTATGTGGGCTACTCGTTGGGAGTAATGTTGGTTATATGTCCACAGTGATGGGTAATGACGGTTAGATGTCCTCATTGTGAGCTTCCCTTAGGCCTTGTTAGGCCATTCTCATCGATGTCGATTGCCGATTCCGATCATTGAGGCCGATTATTGATCGATTCTAATTATTGTGGCCGATTGCCGATTCTGATTATCGAGGCCAATTATCGATCGATTCTGCTTGTCGTGGCCAATTGCCAATTAGTGATCGAGGTTGATTATCGTGACCGATTATCAATTCTGATTATCGAGGTCAGATATTGAGGCCAATTGTCGAGGCCCAATATGATGTATATGCGGCCCATATTTGAGGCCCATTGTGATGTACATTCAGCCCGTGTTTAAGGCCCAATGTGATGTATATGAGACCTATGTGATGAGGCCCATTGTGATGCAATGAGGGTCAGGTGATGGAGTCCATTATAATGTATGTTAGGCCCATGTGAGAGGCCCATCGTGATGTATATTAAACTCTTGAGTGAGGCCCATTGTGTTGTATATTAGGCCCTTGTGTGAGGCCGTGGGCCCATTATATGTTTGATTCTATGTGGGTCATTCCTTGAGGGCAATGTTGGTTAAATGTCCACATTGTCGAGGCCGATCGTTGATACTGATTATGAGTATATGACAACATAACATCATGATACATGCCCATATGTATCATTTGCATGTTTGTTATGAGATGTGATTGACCATTGCATATATCATTGGGCAGGATGATATGAGACTCCCTGATAGGTGGAGGTTATCTCACATGATCGCACGACATACGCAGGATTGATTTATAACTGGATTGTATGACTCATGCATCTTGCATTGTGTTATGATTATTGTACGCCCTAGGGACATCAGGGCTTTACTCCACAGGCATGTCGTGGATGGCCAGATAGGACACCAAAAATTCATTTTAGCATCGGGCTGCCTTAGATGGCCCTGGGTGAAAATCCCTAAACCCTCTTGGTACCAGAGGACGTCCCAACGTCGAGACCGAGTGGATACATGAGTGCTCGAGTGCTAAATACCAGGAGGCATCTCCCACTGTATCATGGTCGGTTGGGAGGGGGTGTGACCTTACCCGCCTGAGGATAGGGGGCATTACTAGGTTGAGTTTGACCAGCTCGTGAATGGGTCCGCCATCGATGTGTCGGATAGATATTAGCAGACTATTGGCCAGGCGGATAGTGAGGTTTCTTATGCTCACTTGAACTGTGCTGCTAGGAGAGGAGCAGTGCCATTTGAAGTGTACTAGACCTTGGTGATGATCCCAGAGATGAACTGTACTGATATGTGGACTTATTGAGTAGGAGTTGCATACTCATTCATTCACTATCCACTCGGGATGGAGGTGCGCAACTATTTGTTACGTGTACCTTCACAATGGCTAGGATTTCGGTTAGGGCACGTGACTAACCTAAGATCAGGAGTTTACCACATTGAGTTTGACAATCCAAATTTAGGTATGGGACTGGTTTGGATAGAAGTCCTCTGTGATAGACCCCGTAGCCTGCGATACTACGTACTATCATCCCGACTTCACACCCCAGCTTGGTCATTTCATCTACATCGCATATTGCATTACATTCGCAGACATATGACATTTTGGGTTGCTATGTTTCTGCACTTATATGGCCTAAACGGACTTACCAGGATTTACACATTGTTTACATCCTCGACATCAAATATTTGGCTCTTTATGACTCCTCATTTGCCTAGTTGATCTGTATTGCGTACTCTGATATTGTATAACTCATGGACTTATCTGTATTTCCGTTTACTCTGTTATTGTATGATTTATGATCTTGTCAGTATTTCTGCTTACACTAATAATTCATGATCTTGTCAGTCTTTTTGCTTATTCCGATATTGTGCGATTTATGGATTACCAGTATTTCTAGTATTAAATGATGATGACATTGTATTGAATACTTAGTACTTACCTTGTGCATACACTTACACCACCCTCTAAGCTTTCTATAAGCTTATGCACGATAGATGCCTACAGGTGACGTTAGGTTGCATCGGTGTTGAGCATGGAGCGTGCAGCTGTCTTATGGATCTTTGATTTTATTTTAACATATGTATTTCCCTTTCAGCATTGTATTCAAAGTTTATATTAGTGGATATATGCTGATGATGTTACCTTTGTGATTTGGGTATACTTGTGGTTATGCTTATTGCGAGTTAAATGTACATTGAAAAAAAAATCCTCCTTATAGGATCCCAGGATCAGAATCTAGCATATGGACGCTAGGAGTCGAGAATGGGGTACTACGGAGGCTATCGGCACCAGATTCGGCAATCAAAAATTTTTGTAAGCCGCTTTCCGAGTTTGGGGTGTGACACTTAGGGAGTGGGAAAATAATTGACAAATCTATTCCAGTAAGGGCTAAAAAGTCAAAGACCCAAAAATAGATGAAATTGATAGACCTAGCACTGCTCCACAAGAATTAGAACTGGAACTTCAAGGCAAGCCGAATGCACCATTCCCCCAATGGTTGATTGCATCAAAACCTCTTTCTAAATCTCAAGACATTCTAGAGGTGTTGAAACAAGTGAAAGTCAATATTCCTCTACTGGATGTCATCAAACAAATACCCTCATATGCCAAATTTCTGAAACATTTGTGTACGACCAAAAGAAGGCAAAGTATTCAAAAGAAAATATTTTTAATAGAAAATGTGAATGACATCCTAAAGCAAGATGTGCCACAGAAATACAAAAATCCTGGTTGCCTAACCATTGCTTGTGTAATTGGAAATTATCGAATTGAGCATGCACTTCTTAACTTAGGAGAGAGCGTAAATCTAATCCCATACTCGGTCTATGAATAATTGGGTTTAGGTGAATTAAAACCCACCCGGACCACGTTACAACTTGTCGATCGTTCAGTTCGTGTACCGAGATGGATAATTGAGGATGTGTTAGTCCAGGTTAACAAATTCTACCACCTAGTAGATTTTATCGTCTTGGATACTGAATCTAACGTGGACATGAGCACTCAAATTCCTGTCATTCTTGGTCAACTATTCCTTGCCACATCAAATGCAATCATTAATTGTAGGAATGGAGTCATGAGTTTGTCTTTTGGAAATATGACATTAGAGCTAAATATCTTTTTCAATACAGGTAAACAGTTAGAAGATGATGATGATTCCTACGATATTAACCTGATTAACTCTTTTGTGGAAGATAAAACTCTTCTGACCTTATCTTCTAACCCTCTAGGGACGTGCTTGGCCCACTCCCATGATTTAGAAGATGATATGCTTAGGGAGATGGGAACCATACTGAATACCATGCTGGTACTTGAAGTCAACCGATGGAGGCCACAATTTGAAGAATTACTCCAAACTGATGTAATGCTTCTACCATCTAACTTCAAGGCACTGAAGCTTGACCTAAAACCTTTGCCTTCTGAATTAAAATATGTCTATTTAGGTCAAGACGAGACATACTCGATGGTGATTTCTTCCCACCTCAAGCAAGAACAAGAGAGTATGCTTATTTCTACTCTCATTGGGCACAAGGGGGCCCTTGGATGGTTAATTGTGGACCTCAAGGGAATTGACCCTTTGATTTGTACTCACTGCATATATCTAGAGGATAATGCAAAGACCTCCTGACTACCATAACATAGATTGAATTCAAACATGAAAGAAGTAGTTAAGGCCGAGGTTCTCAAGTTATTAGATGTGGGTATCATATACCATATATCAAATAACCAATGGGTGAGTCCAACTCAAGTGATTCCTAAGAAGTTCGAAATCACCATAGTAGCTAATGCTAACAATGAACTCGTGCCAATTAGAGTTACTACCGATTGGAGAATGTTTTTTGATTATAGAAAATTGAATACCGTCACGAGGAAGAACCACTTTCCTTTACCCTTCATTGATCAAATTTTAGAAAAGCTAGCTGGTCACTCATACTATTGCTTCCTTGACGGGTATTCGGCCTACAACCAGATAGAGATAGCCCCTAAAGATTAGGAAAATTCTGCATTTAAATGTCCCTTTAGCACCTTTGCTTACCAAACGATGTCATTCAGACTGTGTAATGCCCACGCCACTTTTCAGCGATGCATGATGAGTATTTTTTTGACATGGTAGGGTAATATTCAGAGGTCTTCATGGACGACTTCTCTGTCTTTAGTCCATCCTTCAGCTATTGTTTGGAGAATCTTAAATGTGTGTTGAAGTGATGTGAGGAAAAGAACTTGGTACTAAATTGGGAGAAGTGCTATTTCATGGTTCGTAAGGGAATTGTCCTTGGCCATATCATCTCGTCTAAAGGAATTAAGGTAGATAAGGCTAAGATTGATCTTATCTCTAACTTACCTCCACCCAAGAACATACTAGACATATGATCCTTCTTAAGACACGTCAGATTTTATAGAAGATTCATAAAGGGATTTAGTCACCTCTCTCATCCTTTATGCAATCTACTTCAAAAGGATGTACCATACGAGTGGACTGAGCAATGCTAGGAAGCTTTTTTTAGGCTCAAAAGCATGTTAACCACCGCACCGATCATGTAGCCACCCGACTGGAACCTTCTTTTTGAAATTATGTGTGATGCTTCTGACTATGCTCTTAGGGTGATGTTAGGCCAGAGCAAAGAGAAGAAGCCCTATGTTATACACTATGCAAGTAGAACTTTAAATCCTCCTCAAGTGAACTACTCTACTACAGAAAAGGAACTCTTAGCCGTTGTGTTCGCTTTAGACAAATTTAGGTCCTACTTGATCTGATCCAAGATCATCATCTACACAGATCATGCGGCGCTCGAGTATCTTCTTTCCAAGAATAATGCTAAGCCTCGTTTAATAAGATGGATCCTCCTAATACAAGAATTTAATTTAGAAATAAAAGATAAAAAGGAAGTAGAGAATGTAATGGCTGGTCATCTTTCCTGCCCTGATCTCTCTGATTCCCTTAAGACGACACATATAAATGACATGTTCCCTAATGAATAATTGTTCAAAGTCTCCCATTCACCTTGGTTTACTGATATTGTTAATTATCTTACTACAGGTTTCACACCGACACATTGGATTGCGCAAGATAAGAAAAAAATCAAGTTCTTCTGGGATGATCCATTTTATTTAAATATTACCCAGACTAAATCTTAAGGAGATGTGTGCCAGATGGTGAACACTAAAGTGTTATCTCCTTCTATCATTCTCAGGCCTGTGGTGCTCACTTTTCTACTAAAAAGAGCATGTCTAAAATTCTACAGTGCGGCTTTTACTAGCCCACTATGTTCAAGGACACTCATAAGTTTCGTAAAGCTTGTGAGCATTGTCAGAAATTGGGAGAACTGTCCCATTGAAATATGATGCCTTTGAACCCCATATGATCATAGAAGTATTTGATTGTTGGGGCATCGATTTCATGGGACCATTCTCCCAATCCTTTGAGAATTTATACATTTTGCTAGTAGTAGACTGTCACTAAGTGGGTCGAAGTGATCCCGTGCCAGAACAATTACCATCAGACGGTCATTAAGTTCTTAAAACAAAACATCCTTTCATGGTTTGGAATGCCTCAAGCCATCATTAGTGATGGGGGCTCACATTTTTGTAATAGGCTATTCGCAAACTTAATGAAGAAATATGACATCTCGCATAAGGTGAGCACTCCATACCACCCACAAACAAATGAGCAAGCTGAGATTTCCAACAAGGAGATTAAACACATTTTTATAAAAGACAGTTAACCCTGACCAAAAGGATTGGTCAATCTGATTGACCAATGCTTTATGGGCTTACCATACTACATTTAAGACCCCTATTGAATGTCTCCCTTTAGACTTGCCACTTACCTGTGGAGTTAGAATATAGTGCCTACTGGGCTATCAAGAATTTGAACTTCGGTTTGAACAACGTTGGCTTGTTGCGCAAACTACAATTGAATGAACTTAAGGAGATCCGGAATTATGCATATTAGAACTCGAGAATTTATAATGACAGGATGAAGGTGTTCCATGACAGGAACATACTTTGGAAATCATTCTTAGTTGGTCAGAAAGTGTTTTTGTTATACAATTCTCGGTTACATCTTTTTCTGGGTAAACTCCGATCTCGTTGGACCGGTCCTTTCACTGTTACTAATGTCTATCCTCATGGGGCCGTCGACATTTAAAATCGAAATAATGACAATGTTTTCAAAGTGAATGGACATTGATTAAAGCCATTTGTTGAGAAATTTGATTCGGAGGACATGTCTATACCTCTGAAGGATTTGGTTTACCAGGATTGACCTCCTAGTATGACGGAGGTGTAGTAGGTTTACTATTTTCTACTGTTTAGGATAGTTTAATTTCCGCTGTTTTACGATAGTTTGCTTCCCGCTGTTTTAGGATAGTTTGCTTATCGTCTGTTTGAGTCTTTCGTGCTAACCTATCTTCACACTGAGATAATTAGAAAAGCCTTAAAATTTCTTCTTCAGGTATTATCTTTCCATCACTTCCCTTTTTCTTTTCATTACCTTTTTTGCATTACATGCTTATTTCTTTTACATTGAGGACATTATAGATTTTAGGTCGGGGATGGGGGATTAGGTAAACTAATCAGTTGTTTTCTTAGTCCTTGAGCAAAAATTATGGAAAAGTGTAAAATTTTTGAAAATTAGAATTATAAGATGTTTAATGTTGATGATTTATGCCTCTTGGATTCGGTTACTTGGAGATTTTAAAGTTAAGTTCAAATTATTAATCTATGAGTAGAAGTTTTAAACATTGATCAAGTCATGATTTCACATGTCACATCTAGTCATCACATTAAATCTTCAATTAACGTTGAATTGTTAACTTGGTGTAAGCATGAAAGAAACTAACCTGGGGAATTTATTCTGAGAAGAGTTGAAAAGAAAGAAAAAATATAATGCCCAGCTAGAAAAATAGTTGTCGTAAAAAAAGGCCACCTATTAAAGATCTTTAAAAAGATTGAACATAGCGTGAAAGCCATCGATGGAAAAATCAAAACCTGGAGGAATAAAAAATAAGGAATTAAAAGATGAACTGTAAGGTATGTTTCATTTTAGGTTTTGGTTGTCCTGAATAATGCTCTTTTAATTATCAATGTTATCATGAAAATGAAGAATTGGACCTATGATTGTGATAAGTCTAGACTTCATTATAC
Organism: Magnolia changhungtana; assembly: GCA_030180095.1. NCBI lineage: Eukaryota > Viridiplantae > Streptophyta > Magnoliopsida > Magnoliales > Magnoliaceae > Magnolia > Magnolia changhungtana. The sequence continues at coordinate 5,200,954 of JASAUF010000662.1, forward strand.
ACCCATGGAACTCAATGTTTGGAATGGTTCTAATTAGAGGATTAATGCTTTGAACTTGATTATGAAGTTTACCGAATGCTAGAGTTTAGGAGAGAATAATGCTCAACATTGATGTGTTTTGAAACTCTATTATCTAGATTGTTTTTGAAACCTCTTTAGCTTATGGAAATTATACGATAGTTCTCAAAATATTTTTTGCATACTTTGCTCGGGACTAGCAAAATGCTGGTTGGGGATTGTGTTGAGGTTTAAATATTGCATATTATCCCCCATTTATTACTTAGTTTTATGAACATGATAATGCTTAATGTTCTATTTTAATCATGATTGTGTTGCAAGGTGAATTTAAGAGCTTGGATCGAAAAGGATGCTAAAAGCATGGATTTAATGCTTAAGAATCACCAAAGCCAAGGATGGATCTGATGAGACCAAGAATGAAGAATTCACATGTTAAAGATCCAAGAAAAGCAACTGAGGAATGAAGAGAATCGAAGATTTGAAGTGAAGAAAAAGAACCCTAAAAATCTACCTGCTTTGACTAGTATAAGCCCTTGTTCGATTAGTCTAAGCTCATCCTCGACTAGTCGAAGGAACATTAACTCGAACTCCAGTGTTGAGGGTCTGATATTGCATATTAGACCCCATTTATTACCTGGATTTACGGGTATGATACTGTTTGAACGCCCGGTTTTAATACTGTTTTGTTGCAGGATTCAATCATGAGTGTTGACTGAAAACTGATAGTAAAAGCGTGTATTTGATGCCCTAAAGCTACCAAGGTAAGGGACGGACCCCAGGGGACTAAGATTAATGGAATTACACGCCAGAGACCCGAGAAAATCGAGAAACTGAAGCTCAAGTGGCCCAAAATTGGTCCAGAATGCAAGATCACAGTGTTTCCACCATCCGCTTGGCCCAAAACTCCATACACGGCTTCAGGACCATAAATTAACCGTACACGTTGAATTTTGGCCATTGGATCCTTGTGGAAGCACCCCAACGGATAGATCAGCTTACAAATCACTCATCTGGGGCCCGCCGGATATCCAGATATACTTCAATTTTGTTGTCAGCGTCTTAAAGTGGATGGGGGAAAAGATGGACGGAACGGATTTCTCAAAAACGTCACAGGGACCCCACATGTACACATGCGTGTACATGGTCTATTTTTCACCGGCCGCACACCGGTCTTCAAGAACTTTGCCGGCCACAATTTGGCTGACCGAGAATTTCTTTACAAATTACAAAAGACGCAACAGCGTCTTAACTGTCCGATCGATGGGTTGATAGTGGGGCCCACCCCTAGTTCATTTTACCGATCCGCTCCATCCAATGTTCGTGGGAGGCGAAACCGACCGTACAAATTGGGATTTTTCAGTCCCATGCATGTGTACGGACGTTGATCAATGGAAATCGTAGGATGAACGGCGGAATGAAGGTTTTCGTGGGCCACACTGAAACTGCTCCAAACCATCTCTTTCCGGACGGTTTTTCGCCCTGAAGACAATGGACAACATGGATTTCTCATCTGATTCGAATTGTGGCCCCGCCAACAGCTCAGCAGACGTTTTTTTGGCTGCGAACAGAGCCTTCGATTCATTGCAGTGGGCCACCATCTTGATTCTAAGTCCCAGTCAGGACCGTCCATTCAGTCCAGGGGGTGGGAATAACCCCACCCAAGATCTTCTTTGGTCCGCATGAAAATCTCATGTAAACACAGAATGGACGGTGAAAGTAAAAATCATCTCATGTAACCAAAATTTCACAATTTTGATGGAATTTTCAATACGATTCTAATGGACGGGGATTTCTCTTTTTTATCACCAATCATGGGCCCCACCAAGAATTGCCAAGCCGTAGCGTTCAACGCACGGCCACGATTTTCTGGACGTTCGGGAAGATGTGGCCCACCAACTTTTCTGGGATGGAAAATCCGGACCATCCATATGGAGCACAAGACCAGGCCAACCCTAGATGTGATGAAAGATATGAAGGTGAAGACGTGCACTGTCCAAAAAGTCCGGTTGAGCGTAAGTCTGTTCATGCCTACTTTCGCAGGGGGTGCGTAAACAGCCTGAGGACTTCTCCAGCCTCTCGACTGCCGTTTGTTATCTATAAAAGGGAGAGAGAGGACGGGGGGAGGGGGATCTGGATTTGGAGTCTGGGATCTGACGTGAAGGGAGAGGCTTAGGCAGGACGTGAAGAGAGAGAGAGAGAGACAGGGAGTTCTAAGTTTTTAATGTTTATTTCTTTTTCTTTTTATTTGTTTAAGAGATTAGCCTAAACATGTTTATAGGCTAAACCTCTTAGCTAGGGCTGAGAGGTGAAGCTTGTAGCGTGATGGGAGGCCTCTTTGCTTGTGCCTTTTGTTTAGACTGAATTGATGTTGATTTGGGTTTTATTATGGGAATGTGTTTCTAGTCTTTAATGGTCTGTTGTGACTGAAATTACAATGGGTCTGCGATGGCTTTGAGCATGTTCTTTTCCTCTTTATGTTTATGACGTCAGGAAGCCCTGTTGTTCACCATCGTCTCCTGGGCATGGTCGGATGACGGTACCCTTTCCTAACCTTCATGCATGTTGATTGGTTGGTAATTAGTTTAATTCTGTTGTTTGCTTTGTCTCCTGGGCATGGTTTGGTGATGGAATCCATCCTAATTCATATACCTCTCATCTCTTGAAAACTATATCAACGTCAGTTCAGTTAATTTTCCTGATTTTTAATCCAGGCATAAGATCTCCCTGATCTCTACAAGTGGATCCTCTAAATCCCTAGTTTCCTTTCTCTGATTTTTCCTAAGTTTTAGATTATTATTTCACCATTATTCTTTAAATTACAATCGATTTAGATTTCATCTCATTCTAGTTCTATTTCTACATTAGTTTCAGATAACGTACAAGTTCCAGTCCCTTGGGATTCGACCTCGGTCTTATTGAGTTTATTACTACATCACAACCCTGCACTTGGGGAGTGAACATCCAGCGATCAAAATCCTTTAAATTCCCGTCATCCTCGACCAGTCGAAGGTGATCCTCAACCAGTCGAAGGCTATCCTCGACTAGTCGAAGGTTACGCAGACAGCACACAGACTGTGTAAATTTGAGGCGATTTTCAATTTTTTTAAACTCGGAGCGAAAGTTGGAGTTGTACAAATATAAATAGGAGTTCCTAAGTTATTCCTAGGCGTCATCTAGGGTTTGAGGAGTGGAGCAAAAGGGTGGAGCCACCGTCCAGGAGTTCTTCTTCTTCTTTAACTTATTTTTATGCTTTTCTTAAGAGACTTTAGTTCAATCATGTCTATGGTTGGCTAAACCTCTTAGCGAGGACTAAGAGGTGAAGCTTGTAGCATGATGGGATGTTTCTTTTACTTTAATTCATGTTTATGTTGAACCTTCTTTGATTCTAGTTTGATTTTAAAGGAATGTTTTCAGTTCTTAATGGTTTATTGTGACTCAAATTACAGTAGATCTGCAATAGCTTTGAGTATCTTCTTTTCCTGATTTTGAGATTGTGGGATTAGTAAATCCTATCATTAGTCATTGTGCCATGGGCATGGTTTGGTGATGAAATCTCTTCAAATTATCACAATTCTCCTCCATTTAGAATTAGGTTAACGAAAGTTTAGATTAATCTTAATTGTATCTCTTCCAATTGCATAGGATAGGGCTCCAATTCCAATCATGTGACTTGAATCAAGTAAGAGGGCTCCCTGATCTCTACAAGTGGATGGTTGGATACGCTAGTTACCACCTTTGAATTTGTTAGTTTTAATCATTTAATCACAATTACTTTTTCAATTATTCAAATTTAGTTTTAGTTCTTCATTTAGTTCTAGTTCTAGTTCTAGTTAAATTCAGAAGACACACCAGTTGAGTCCCTGTGGATTCTGCCTCGGTCTTACTGAGATTATTACTACATTGCGACCCTAAACTTGGGGTTGTGAACAAGCATCCCTTTCTCCCCATTCGTTAAGTGTGATTTGATCCGTTGAGTTAACGATGCAAATATCCCCATTGTTGTTTTGAAATCTTGGAATGCTCGCATTGTATTTTGGTTGAATAGCTCTTGTTTTGCATGAATTTTGAACCGTATCCTCTTGAGGTCTCTTTTGATTTAAAATTTGAGTAAGGGCCTCCCGAGGGTTAGCCGTTTGTTCATTCCTCCAACTGAAATTTGGATGGTTCCTTCAGCTGGAGTTATATGTATTTGAGGTAAGTCCTCTGAAAGGTCTTTGGTAGTTGTTCACGGCATTTGATTGCTCATTTAATATTTCTTAAAAGGCAGGAATTGTTGGGCAATTTTTAGTTGTATGTATGTTACAAGCACAAATACAACAAACAACTTCCGCAACCTTATCGGGTTTGATCGGTTCTGTCTTCTTAAGTTCTATGGCCTCAACTTTTCATGTGAGATTGGCCACTCTTGCACTCATATCATCTTCCTCTTTTAAAACATAAATTTCTCCCTTTTCTTTTAATTGAGTAGGCTTAGAAGTGGTGGGTCTTGTGGAGGTGTCTCATGATTGCGCGTTTTCTACCAATTGATCAAGGTAATCCCACTCATCATCGATCTCCTTGTTCATGAATTCACTGTTACACATAATCTCTACGAACTAGTGCATTAGTGAAGTTAATCCATTATAGAAAAAGTTTATTGTTCGCCATATTTCATAGCCATGATGTAGACAGGAATTCGCGCGATCCTTGAACCTTTCCCAGCATTGGAAGAAGGTATCTTCCTCTTTCTAGGTGAAGTTCATGATTGCTTTCCTTAAAGCGTTAGTTTTATGAAATAGGAAAAACTTTTTGAGAAATTTTCGAGTAATCTTGGCCCATGTGCCGATAGATCTAACTTTAAGGAGTGCATCCACGTCTTAGCCTTCTCCTTTAATGAGAAGGGAAACAATTTTAGTCGCACTGTGTCCTTAGACACGTTTGGAAAGTGTAATGTGGCGAATATCTCATCAAACTCTTTGATGTGCAAGTACGGACTTTCAGATTCTAATTTATGGAATTTAGGGAGGAGTTGTATCATTCCAGGTTTAACATCCATGTTTCCTGCATTAAGTGGAAACACCATGCAGGAAGGTATACTCACCCCTGCCGATTTTAAATAATCTCGTAGAGGGTGCATGATGCACCTCATTCTCATCCAGGACTTCCTCATCTAGTTGTTGAGGTTGATTTGCAGCCATCACTTCAATTAACCGAGAGGATCTCAAGTAGTGTCTAATCTGTTGATGGATAGGCAGCCCTTCGACTAATCCCTCTTCACTTAAGAGACGTCAATTGTTGTCACGACCCACTTGGGCGTGAAACACTCACAACACTTAAAATAGTTAAACAACTAGAATCTAAGAAAAAGAAAACTAAAAACTACAACAAATAAGAAATCTAAAAAGATAAGAGGGAGTTGGAGAGAAATTACCCGATTAGAGTTGCTATGTTAGGATTTTATAAAACATAAAACAAAGTTAGTTTCTAAAAACAATTTCAGAAAATTCTAACCTAAAAATATAGTACAAATTAACTTTAATCTTAACCTAATTCTAATACTAATTAATCTCAGAAAAACGTAGCCGAAGTCCCCAGTAACAGCACCAAAAACTTGTTCACAACCCCAAGTGTAAGGTCGCGATATAGTAATAACTCAGTGAGGCCTAGGTCAAACCCACGGGGACTAAACTTGTACGTATTCTGAAAATAATTAGAACTAGAACAAGAAAAATATCTAAATTGAAATCTGGAATAGTTGAGAGTAATTGTGAATGAAATTTCAATAATCAAAAGGGAACTAGAGCGCCAAGGATCCACTTATAGCTATCAAGATGCTACCTTACTTGATTCAAGAAACACAATCAAAATTGGAGTTCTATCCTATCCAAAATCTCTGGAATTTTCATTGACCTAGTCCACACATGGAGTATTGTGATGATTGGAAGGGAATTCATGCATCCACCATGCCCAACAGATGATGGTGAATAATGAGTTTTACCAATCTCATAATCTCGAAACAAGAAAAGAAGATATTCTAAGCTATCACAACATCTATTGTAATTTGAATCACAATAAATCATAGAAAACTGAAAATATTCCTTCAATTCAAACTAGAAATCAATGAGATTCAACATAAAAAGAATCAAAGCAAGATAATCATCCCAACACACTACAAGCTTCACCTCTTAGCCCTAGCTAAGAGGTTTAGTTAACCATAAACATTATTAAAACTAAAACCCTTAAATAAAACATGAAAAATAAATAAGGAAAAAAGAAAAACTCTTGGGAGGTTGCTCCACCCTTTGGCTCAACTCCTTGAAACCTAATTCATCCCTCGAGCTATTTAAAGAACCCATATTTATAGCCTTTGTCTGACTGTCTTTGAAAACTGCCTTAAATTTATGCACTCTGCGTAATGCCTTCGATGTCATCAAACAGTCTTCGATGCCATCAAATGTACGACGAATTCAGAAGTCGTGCCTTTTTGAAATGCGTAACGCCTTTCGCACCGCGTAACTTTTCATGTCATCAAACATACCTTCGATGTCATCGAATAGTCCTTTGATGTCATCGAAGGGTGTTCGATCAATCGAGAATGTGTCCAGAGTGTTCTAGCAAGTTGCTCAAAAAATCTGCAAAAATCTTGATGTCGTCAAACGACCTTCGATGTCATCGAATAGGTCTTGAGCAATTAAACAGGGTTTCGATGTCATCGAGAAATGCATCCAATTTATCCAGCAACCAAACTCAATTTTCATGTAATTCTTCGATGTTATCGACCCATGTTCAATGTCATCGACCCATGTTCAAAGTCATCGAACACTTGCTTCGATGTCATCGACCGGTGTCGATGACATAAACAGTGAAGTTCAGATTCTCTGAATTTCTGCACTTTACACTTTTGACTTCCTTTTCCACTTAGTTTCCTTGAATCTCGAGGTCTTGAAATCTTTAATCTCAGTCGCCTAAGATCCATCCCTTGCCTTGGTGATTCTTGAGTATCAAATCCATGCTTTTAACATTCTTTTCAATCTAAGCTCTCAGACTCACCTCGCAATACAAACATGTGTAAAATATATCCATTAAGCATTATCATGCTCATAAAACCAAGATATAAATAGGGGGAAATATGCGATATTTGACACTCAACAGTTACTGCATTGATAACATGACATACGATATTCGTAGTTAGTTCTCCTATTTCTAGCATCAATGCAATCTTCTCCAATGCTTGTTGTTTGTCCTGATTAAAGCCCTGAATCATCATTCTGGTAAGGCGTAAATGAGAACAATGATGCCCAAGCTCGTTCAGTACTGCCAATGGCAACAAATTCACTGTAGACCCATTATCTAGTATTATTCACTTGACATGTTTATCATGAATATGACCGACAATCATTAATGGTCTATTATGTTCTCTGTCATAAGTTAGTTCATCATCAAAGAACGTGACAACAGACATACAATCATTTCCTTCGATAGCTTGAGGCGTGTCCGGTCTTGTGTTTTCCATTTCAACAAGTAGTGCCTTTCTGATAATATTATCGGAAAAGGCCTGAATCAATGTCTGTCTAAAATCTTCTGATAATCGCAGTGCATCATATACGCTCAATGGAGCGGGGATGCCCTTCTGGTGATTCATGACATCATAAGTTACTCTTTCAACTTTATTTTTTTCTCTTCCATTACCGAAAGGTGTTTCAGACGTTTCTCCTTACACTATTTTGGGCATCTGCTTTTAGAGTGGACTTGTTATTCTTTTCTTTAAACGTAACGTGATTACCACTGCTTTGCATGCATTTGTCAGCGGTGTCTCAATTACTTCATCAGGGGATTTGGAGGTGATTGTGTTGTAACTTTCTTTCTTCCTTCTCTCATAATTTTGGTCCAAACAACCCATTTTGCTTCTGTAGGCAAGTGTAATACACTCATTCTTGCACCCTGGTTTGTCAATCACTTGAGTCATCATCTCATAAAGTTAGTTGAGCCTTTGAAAAGTGAAGATCGAAGAGATAAGCAAAGCAGAAGCATCAAGGTGACAAGAACAGGTAAAAAGTTGGCTTGGTGATCCTAATCCTTATCCCAGAATAATTCTTTAACCTCTAGATGATGTGGACCCATTAGGATAACCCATTTTGATCATCTCTTAAGCCACAAGACCCTATATCCTATCATGTTTGGCTTAGCATTAGAGGTTTGTGTTGTTGAAATAAATAGTTGAGATCAACAACCTTTGGTCCGACCGAATCAGGCCATTGCAGGACAAAAACAAAAACAGGAAAATCTTGCCACTATTCGGTTGGACTCGGTCTGACTGAATGGTAACTTCGGTCCCACCGAAGAATGCTTTGGTCCGACCGAAATTGTGCTAAAACAGTCCAATGAGCGTTGGCTTTAATTCGATCCGACCGAACATAAATTTGGTCCGACCGAAGGACACTTCGGTCCGACCGAGAATAGCCAAACTGTCCAGCAACCTTTGGTCCTTATTCCGTGCGACCGAAGACTTCCTCAGTGTAATCAAAATATAGTCGTTAAAGATTCGTTGAGACTTTTTCCCTATAAAAACAGCATCCAGATCTTTACAAAAACCGTGGATTTTGGCAATTTAGAGTCTCTAGTGCACCCCAAGGCTAATCTATAGCCTAGAACTCTTTTCCATTGATATTCATGTCTCCTTCCATGTAATTCATCACTCAAATAAACATTCCATGCTTCTATTAAGGAAGAACATGATCTCATGGATTCTTTAAAGTATTAAGACCAATCTTATAGGTATATCTATAGTATCTATGATACTCTAAAGTGTTCATTGGTTGAATCCCCTAAGGAATAACTTCCCATTTGTTATAGGAGATTCAACCCACTTCCATTGAGATTCATGTCTTCCTTCCTGTAATTCATTACTCAAATAAGCATTCCATGCTTCTATTTAGGAAGAACATGATCTCATGACTTCTCTAGAGTATTGAGACTAACCTTATAGGTATATTTATAGTCTCTATGATACTCTAGAGTGTCCATCGGTTGAATCCCCTAGGTATAACAACTTCACATTAGTTATAGGAGATTCAACCCACTCTCATTACCTTGGTCATCTTGAAAGAAGTATCAAATACAAGGAGATTGGTTATGGAGCTGAAGCCTTAGCAAAGCAACAACAACATGATCGGGGGAGCATCTGGAAGCTTATTGAAGTAAGGGAGAGTAGAGATCAAGCAACCTAAGAGGAGTTACAAAAAGGAACTTAATCTGATAAGTGTCATTGTTAGGAATCCATAGGTGAGTCTTATTCATTATGTGGGATTGAGGCTAAGAGTTTGTTATCCTCAAACTCGACTAGGTTCTTGTGTAGGACCTTGGCTCTTCTGTAGGGATTAAATCTATAGTTCTTGTGTTGGACATAGGTTCTTGGTTACCCGAATGAAAATTGACTGAAGTCCTTATGTAGGCCTCTGGTCGGAGTAAACGTGTTAGGTTCTGGATTAGGACTTTTCCTGTGTGGCCTAAATTGTCAGGTTCAGGATTAGGACCCTTTGTCCTTATGTAGGACATAAAGTCTAGGTTCTTATGTAGGACATTTGCTCTTTGTGTAGGGCACAAACTGTAGAGTCTTTATGTAGTACTTGTTTGCCTTGTGTAGGTATGAGTTGCCTTGTGTAGGCTCCCAGTTGTGTCCTTATGTAGGCACTACCTTGTGTAGGCTTGGGTTGCCTTGTGTAGGCTCCTAGTTATGTCCTTACGTAGGACTCATCACGTTGTGTAGGTACCTAAGAGAACCTTGTGTAAGTCCCTTAGTTAACCTAGTATAGGTGAAAAGACTGAGCTTATGTCCTTGGGGGGGGGGAGGGAATAGGACTATGCCAAATTTAAATTGATAATAGCAGAATTTAAACAATAAGATAGCCTTATAAACAAATAAATGAAGGATACCACTTTGAACAAACTATAATACGGAAATGTAAAGCAACCTCAAATTCAAGTATTGGGAGGTTGATACAAATATTGTTCTAAGGACAACCTTTCACCATAAAAACCAAGGGTTTATGGCAAGGACAACCTTACTAGAACGGTTTGTGTATCAAAAACTCAAACTGAAGAGGAATAAAAAGGAAATAGCTAGAAAGGAAATATAAGCTATTACAAGATTCCCCACAAAGCTTGAAATGTAAAAGATTACAACATTCACATCCACAAATACATCCCACAAACTTGAATGATAAACAATATAGAAAATAAACCACACATCCACAAAATACAAAGAATTATAGTGGTTCGTCTATGTGTACACCAACTGTTAAACAACAGCCACACAACTTGCTACTCCACTCCTAATATCCTCACACAGTGGATATTAACGTTCACTATGAAAATAGGTTTTTCCAGGTTCACCTAACTCACAATTGTGTCTTTCAAGTGGGCTTACACAATTCAAAAACCCCACACTCTGAGTTTTCTGGATCACCTCAGATAAACCAAAACAATGAGATTTTTCTGGCTTAATCTCAAAAGAAACCAAAACAAAAGATTTACACAAATGTAAAATACCTGGATTTCTCCTTTTATTGTAGCCTGGAAGAACCAAATCGGAGTAGAAGTTCAAATAGAATTTCAATGTCCAATACTCACTTATGAAATGGTTCTAGATTCTAAATTGATTTTAAATTAAATCAAGTTGGGCTAGCTCTATTTGATTTTGATTCTAAGAAGTGGGAATTCCTCAAACCCTCTTTTAAATTAGATTGGAATGCAGAGTACAAAACCAAATATACAAAGTTATTAAAAGAGAATATCAAATGAGCACAATATAGCTTAAAAAGAATACTAACTTATCTCTCCGAGTGATGACTTGATTATACTTGAATTGGATATCAAACTCTGAAATTCGCGCTCTATTTATAGATGAAGAAATCGCGTTCACGACTGGTCGTAAGGACACTACGACTAGTCGTAGAACTATTAGCATTTTAAAATTTTGAGCGCGATCGGATAAAACCGTTCCACGACAGTCATAGGCCATCAACGACTGGTCGAGGGATCTCCACGACTGGTTGTGACCTGTCCACGACCGGTCGTGAGGAACCTGGAATGGTTGTTGGACTTTGAGTCGTAGTTGCAGTACTGGTCGTGAACGAGCCGTGCACTGTTCACACGACCGGTCGAGCAGTCTCCAAGACTGGTGGTAGCTCAACTAAAAAATCTGAAAATTTATAACAATTTAGGACTGGTCGTGGAATTTCTTAGACTGGTCAAGCTAGTGCTAGGACTAGTCGAACAGAGTCCAGGACTAGTCGAAGAACAGACCAAATACTTATAAAATGATTCAATTTGAATTATGTATTCAACATGACCTACCCTAAGGTCAATCTAATGTCTTCCATACCTTTACCATGATATATGTACATTGAACCTTTTTTCTTCAGTTGATAAAAGATCATAGAAGTTCATGAAGCTTGTACTTGAGCTCTTTTAAAGCTTGATTTTGTAGTACTTGAATTGTGCTTCACTTTAAGTCTTGAGTATGAACAGTTCACTTGTCTTTTGATGATGCTTTAAAATATTGAACTTTGACGTTTAAAGGAGTAAACAATGTACTTAATCTTGTGTTTCTTGAAGTAGATTTTGTTCTTAACTTGAAGCATTGTCCTTGTACATGTGATGCATTGCTTTGAACGGATATATCAATGTGCTACACAAGACACATATTGTGGTTTTGGCACAACAAAATTTGACAATCAAAGGAGCAAATAACCATAGCACTTACAATCTCCCCCTTTGTCAAATTTGTGACAAAACACACCATTAAAAATAAGAGAAGTATTTGTAAGGCCCGTACCCTAGCTCGTACCATTCCGTAGGCCTCTACGGTCCTCACGGTCGAATTCTGGCAATCTTCGACCTTTATCTGATGTTTGCGCGTGACCCTGAGACGCATGTCGTCGACCAGAGTCGGCTCAACCCGAGACTTGTACCCTAGCGACCACGCCATCATCGTTGTTCCGATGCCGCGTATTAGGTGCTGAGGCGATACCTAGGTCAGGAGATGTGGGCCCGCGTTCTGTTTGAGGAAAACACCGTGCGTGCGAATTTCGAGAGAATCTCTACAACTTGTCACATCCATCAATCCACCAATCAATCACCTTAACCAAGTACACCATCACCTCACATCAATCCCCAAGAAACCCCAAAAGTTAAAAAGTTCTTACACCACTACCTCAAGTCAAAAAGTTCTTACACCCATCACTCACACATCTCTCTCTCTCTCTCTTACAACTCTCTCTCATCTCTCTCTCATTTTTCAAACTCCACCTCTCCAAGCAACCCACGTCCATGGCTCCCATGAGAGAGCTAGTGTGGCCCACCTTCCTAACTCTCATCTCCACCATCCATGATCCAATCTCGACCGTTAAAGTTGTCCATTGGAGCTCTACGATGCTTTGGAGGAAGAAGGAGGAGAAGATCAAAGGTGGGTGTTCATAATATTTGATTTTTGGTGTAGGGTCCACGTGATTTGGAACTGATCTTAATATATGCATTGTATTGAGGGGCCCGTAGTGGCGAGGTCCCTCCACCACCGATGTTCCTCTCTCTCCCTCTCTCTCCCTCTCTTTCTATCTATTTTGATGAAGTGGGCCCCACTAATTTTTATTTCATCCACACCGTCCATCATGAATGGTGGGACGCCACCGTGAAGTGAAACTGCATTCGGGCTGTCCAAGATCTGGACGCACCCATATCCATAGCTCAATGGGCAGATCGAGTGGAGATACTCGTTTCAACACTAAAGGTAGTGGAGGTGGCTAACATGAAGTGTGTGTATTGACGTGTGTATACTAACAAGCTAACAAAAAAAATAAAAATAAAAATAAAAGATAGAAAGAAAGAAAGAGAATGAGGGCATGGACGTTAACACATCCCATCCTCCCACACACGTGTACACACACACACACATATATATATATTACTTTATAATATAATATTTTATATTACAAGATGCACTGGTGGGCCACTCCTACGTGGGACCCACCTTCAATTTACACCATTTGCACCGTCCAGATGTATCTGGACGGTGGATCTGTGCATGTACATATAATATATTACATTATATGTTATATATTTATATATATATATATATATTAATATAATATATATTATCATGATTTGAGGTGGGCCACACGTGTGGACACACCATGTAATGTGCACGAGATCTCCACCGTCCAGAACATTTAGGTGTTTGGACGGTGGGTATTATAATTTATATACAGTATATTATATATATAAGGTGGGCCACGTGAGTGGTGGGTCCCACTGATGTATGTTTGTATCCACCCCGGCTAGCGATCTGGACGGGTGGAGTCCAACGTGATGTATGTTTATATTAACGCAGTCCATTCATCAGTGTACAGGTGGAGTCCACGGTGATGTATATTTGCATCCTCACCGTCTGTTCATTTGGACGAGGCCCCACATAGTGTATGAGTTCTATCAGCGCCGTCCATCCATTTGTAATCCAGACCATTCGAATGGACGATGGGCACTGATTGGCTGGTCTGCCACACCAGTTATAGCTGTCGTTTCCAGTTATAAGTTTTGTGGGCCACTCACGATGTACGTGCTTCATCTATACCATCCATCAATGGGCACCATGACATCAGTAAGTTCTGTGTGGCCTACACCTGATATATGTATTTTATCCATGCTCTTTATCAAGTGGACCACACTGCAGTAAAATAGTGGAGGGGATTGAACGTCCACCATTGAAACCCTTGTGGGAGCCTAATTATTGATCGATTGAACCGATTGTCGTGACTGATTTACCGATTCTGATTATCGATTGAACCGATTGTCGTGACTGATTTACTAATTTTAATTATCAATCGATCCAATTGTCATGACTAATTTGCCGATTCTGTTTATCGATCGAACTGATTGTCATGACCGATTTGTCGATTCTGATTATCAATCGATCCAATTATCGTAACTAATTTGCCGATTCTGATTATCGATCGAACCGATTGTCGTAACCGATTTGCCGATTCTGATTATTGATCGAACCGATTGTCATGACCGATTTGCTGATTCTGATTATCGATCGATCCGATTGTCGTGACTGATTTTTTAATTCTGATTATCAATCGATCCCGATTGTCATGGCTGATTGTCGATTCCGATTGACGTGACCGACTTGCCGACTCTGATTATCAATCGATCCCGATTGTCGTGACCGATTTGCTGACTCTGATTATCGATCGATCCCGATTGTCGTAACCAATTTGTTGACTTTGATTATCGATTGATCCCGATTGACATGACCGATTTGCCGATTCTGATTATCGATCGATCCCGATTGTCGTGGCGATTGCCGATTCCGATTGACCTGACTGATTTGCCGATTCTGATTATCGATCGATCTCGATTATCGTGGTGATTCCCGATCATGATTGACATGACCGATTTGCCGATTCTGATTATCGATTGATTTCAATTGTTGTGACCGATTGCCGATTGACGTGACCAATTTGCCGATTCCGATTATCGAGGCCAAGTATCGAGGCCGATTCTGATTTGTCGAGGCCGATTGTATAAGTTGATTCCGATTATCGAGGCCGATTGCTAAGGTCGATTTTGATTGCTAAGGCTAATTGTCGAGACCCATATGGCGTATATGCGGCCCGTAGTTGAGGCCCATTGTGATGTGTATTCGGCCTATATTTGAGGCCCAATGTGATTTATATGCGGCCCGTATTTGAGGCCCATTGTGATGTGTATTCAACCCGTGTTTAAGGCCTAGTGTGATGTATATTAGGCCCATGTGAGAGACCCATCGTGATGTGAAAGCTTTTGAGTGAGGCCTATGGTGTTGTGTATTTGGCCCTTTTGTGAGGCCGTGTGTCCACCATATATTAAGCTCTATGTGGGCCGTTCCTTAGGGGCAATGTTGGTTGAATGTCCACATTATCGAAGTCGATTGTCGATGTCGATTATTGATACTAATTATGAGTATGTGACAGCATAGCATCATAATACATGCCCATACGCATCATTTGCATGTTTGTTATGTAACAGCCTGGATTTTTTCCAACCTGGAATTAGACGTCGTTAGGCAATTGGTCACTCCAAACACCCTATTAACCTATCAGGACTCAATCCCAAAGTCTAAAACTGTTGTTGAACCCACTTCCTTCACAAATCCCACCCTTCATAACCTCGTTCTTTAAATCC
Organism: Magnolia changhungtana; assembly: GCA_030180095.1. NCBI lineage: Eukaryota > Viridiplantae > Streptophyta > Magnoliopsida > Magnoliales > Magnoliaceae > Magnolia > Magnolia changhungtana. The sequence continues at coordinate 5,216,173 of JASAUF010000662.1, forward strand.
TTCTAAGTACTTTCACATTAGACACTATCTTAAAGTTTAGGTGATGAAGAACAATGCTTAAACTAAACATTACTACAAAGGACTGAGTACCACATCGACCAGAAATCACTTAGGATTAAACTCTTTAGAAATTTGACAAAGTTAACCAAGTGCTAAACTAGATTAGCTACAAAATCCATTTGATCCACTTTAAATACGATCTACAAGACCCAAAACTTGTAGAATCATTGACGCTAGTTACCCTAAAATCTAGGATCAATCTCATTACTCGGTTGCTCTCGGGAGCATCTCGAAACTCCATATCAGTTCTAGACCACACATCGGGAGTCCGAATAATTCGAGGTTAAGGACTTAGGACTGCCTCGCTGGGCTTGACAATCATCTCGGAAATCAAATCCAGACAGTGTCCCACGGCTGTTCGCTTGAGTCCGGAGCGAGAGAGTGTGAGAACACTTGTTTCTTTACAAAATAAATATCTTGAATAGTTATCTGAGACTCATCGCTTGCGGATCAGTATTAAGCAACCAGACCGTCAGAATCTGACCAAATTATACCCTCAGATCAGGAAAAATTTTACATGTACTCGAAATCTCCGATCGAGACCCACTGATCGTCGAACTGAAACTGGTCCGCCACGCGTGATCTGAAAATTCGACTGAAATGAAAACTTAACTAAACGTAGATCCAGTGTTAGTGACCTTAAGTCCAACCTCTGGATCAAGGAGGTTAGCCAAAAGTCCTCCGTTGAGCTGAAACTAGCCCACTTTGGCTATAACCCAAGTATACATTGACCTGGAGTCTATTTTGGAGACTTTTTAGACTATATAAGGACCTTAAAACTCTCTCTCTTACAGCTATACAAATTTGAGAAAACCCTAGGAGAGAGAGAGAAAAGAGAGAGAAAGTGTGGGAGATGTGGGAGAATCTCCCTGCCATGTTTCCCTACCGCTCCACGAGCTCCACCACTCCGTTCTAATCGCTTTCCCGACGATTCCAGCTTCGTTTCTAGGTAAAGAACCCTAACCCTAATCTTTTTTGGGGTTGTATAGGTTGTAGGTTATGAAATAGCTAACCTATTTCATTCTATAGGTTGCTAAACTGCCGAATACGGAAGCTTAGCAAACCTATCGACTCCGTTATGATTCTACGACACAAGGTGCGGACTTTAGGTGTATAGGTTATGGTTTTCAATGCTTTCAATATCAGATAATGATAGATTCATGATCTGCATGCAATTGCACATGTACAAAGTGCTTTCTGTTTTCTGTTTCGATTAAAGATGTAGATTATGGAATTTTACATATTCTAGGTATTCGTAGAAAATACTGTATACGTATAAATATTGGAAATGTGTTTGACATAATTATTTGTTGTATGAATATACGATATATGGATAAAATACTTATTTGGCGAAAGGATTCGCCCAAATATATGTTTTACTAATATACACTATGTATGTAGAAATACTGTATTGTAGAAAGTACCGTATACATATATATTTTAGAGATGTGTTTGCCATGATTATTTATTGTATAAATATATTATATATGCATAAAATACTTGCTTGGCAAAAGGACTCGCCCTAATATATGTTTGCTAACATACACTAAGTATGTTGAAATAGTGTATGTTAAGTGTTTGTGAAAATGCTTGTGTGAGTAAGTGTTTGGATGTTGATGCCTTAGGAGGGTGTTGAGATGGGATTCTCAACTACCTTAGAGACATGTATGATTTCCTCCATGGGGTTGTTTACTTAAACCGCTTACTTGCACAACATATGTGTTGGTATTCCTATTTAAGTAGTGCTTTATAACATGCCTTATAACATGCTTACTTACATGCTTGAATTACTTTATTTATCATGCTTTACTCCACATGCTACGAATAAGGTTTGATTGAGTTTGGGACTATGTCTATAGTCTAGACATTCGGTACCAGATTTGAGATCGTGGCTGAGATTCATGTCACCACGTAAGATGTGTTTAACGAACTCGAGTCGTATGTCAGTTGACGACAGTGGTTAGGCTACGCGAAGTGCTTATGCACTTCATGTCGTTCAGCTGATTGTGCGCTCGAGCTGGTCAGGTTCGTCAAGTAACCCGATATGTCTAATGAGTGTTCACCATGTTTGAACGCTACTGTTTGAACCTAGGGTACCAAACTTACCAGTGAAATCCCATTAACCATGTACCTCGATCCGCTAAGACTCATGAGCCGGGCATGGTGGTATGGGACACCGTGGTCGAGCTGTCGGCCTGCGCTGGGGCCACGTGCCTCCCCTTAGTGACTATTGAGCAACCAAACTCGTGCGTCGAATACGGTGGTATGGGACATTGTATTTGAGCTGTCGACACCTACGGCGAGAGCTGAGTACCGTGAGATCTGTACTCATGCTGACGGGCGACGAGTCCTTCATAGTGCCTTCGAGTAGACTCTAAAGTCTGGGATTGGCGATGAGCCCTTTACAGCAACTAGAGCATGAGTTGAACCGAGTACGGTGAGACCTGTATTCGAGCTGACTGCACGCGATTGAGCCGAGTACGGTGAGACCTGTATTCGAGCTGACGGCCAGCAATTGAGCCGTATATGGTGAGATCTGTATCCGTGCTGACGGGTGATGAGCCCTTTGCGATGCTTTCGCGATGCCTCTTGAACCATAATATCGTATGAGATTAACTAGGATTGACGACCCTAGAATGGATCATGTTTGGGAATGATACAAGGGAGGTACCTTAGTTTCCCAATACTACTGTTTGAAATGGACTAATAACTACTCGGTAATCATGCTCATCATCGCACCGCATGTGCCTAGTAGATGTGCAGCACTGAGGGAGGTATGCATCCGTGAACGTAAGATGATGTCACATGAGGGTGGTTTGGCAAGGGCATTAATCATGTCATTTCATACTTGCATTAATAAGAGTACTTAGAATTGTTTGATTGTACTACTTTATCATTACTGCTTGACTGAGTAGATAACATGTTAACCTATGCCTTATTATTCCACTGAGTTGATCACTCACTCCCATGTTACGGGATGGTATTTGCAACACCAACTAGATTTGTTGAGTTTCAGGTATGGCGATGCTTTTGAAGCAGAGCCAGACTACTAATATGATGTTGAGGAGGAGTTCTCCTATATATAACTCTCTGACAGGTCTATGAAGACCTGGTAATATATTGACGGAGCTATGGTACTCGGGATAGAAGATATTACACTTCCTCACATTTGGTAAATTTTAGAATAGTACTTGTAATTATTTAACTTGGTAACATTATCACACTCTGGAGACTTTCCATAGTTTTTATATTTTATATGTCTATCACAGTCTTTCGCTTGCAATTTAACTGTCTCTGGAGTATGATATGCTGTTTTGGCTTAATCTCACTCATGTTCAATGATCGAATACAGTCAACATTCAATCATCATTCATTTTGTTGCATTAGTGATGTTCTGGAACTCGGGAATTGAGTTACTACTCGACCCCCGATTTTCGAGATGTTACATGTTATGAGATGTGATTGACCATTGCATATGCCATAGGGCAGGTTGTTCATAGGGCTCCCTGATAGGCGAAGTTGCCCCACATGAGAGCATGGCATGCGCAGGATTGATGCATGATTGGATCGTGTGACTCATGCATCTCGCATTTGTGTGACATGACCACCATAGCCCTAGCGACATCAGGGCTGTAACCTCCACAGGTATTTCGTGGATGGCCAGATGGGACACCGAAAATCTGTTCTACATGGGGTGCTATAGATATCCTTGGGTGAAAGTCCTAGAACCCTCTTGGTTCTAGAGATTGCTCCAACGTCTAGACCGAGTGGATGCATGAGCGCATGAGGGCCGTATACCGTTAGGCCGCATCTCCCACTATGTCGTGGTCGGTTGGAAGATGGTACGGCCTTACCTACCTGAGAGGAGGGGGCAATGCTAGGCTGAGTCTGACCAGCTCGAGGAATGGGTCCACTATCGACGAGCCTGGCCCGATATTGGCAGGCAGATAGTGAGGTCTCTTCCACTCACCTTGTTGCACGCGATGGGGTGACAATCTGGTTTGGAGTGTAATAGACCCTGATGATTTCCCCAGAGAGCAACCGTACTGATATGTGGACCTGTTGAGCAGGAATTGCATATCCATCCATTCATTTATTCACTATCCACTGGGGCTGGTGGTATGAACTATTTGTTGTGTACCTTCGCATGGCAAGGATTTCGGTTGGGCGCGTGACTAACCTGAGATCAGGAGTTTACCACATTATGTCTGACTATCCAAATTTAGGTATGGGACTAGTTTAGATAGAAGTCCCTTGTGATGGACCCCATAGCATATGATACTTCGTACTATTATCCCGACTTCACATTCCAGTATGGTCACTTCATTCGCACCGCATATTGGATTGCATCCGCAGTACTTAGTATGTTGGATTACTATGTTTTTACACTTATATGGCCTAGATGAGATTGATGGTATTCGTGGCTTGTCAGGATTTGTATATTGTATTGCATCCTCAACATTTGTTATTATCTTATTATGTTTTGCATCGCATAGCCTTGGTACGGCTGATAGCACTCATAGACTTTTGAGTATATTTTCCTCTTATTTCGATATTGTATGATTTATGACATTGTATCCTCGGCATCTAATATTCGGCTCACTTTGACACCTCATTTGCATAGTTGATTGCATTGTGTACCCTGATATTGTATGACTCATGAACTTGTCAGTACTTCCGCTTACTCTAATAACTCTGATATTGCTTACTTGGCACTTACCTTGTGCACACACTTTCACCATCCACTAAGCTTTCTATAAGCTTATGCACGATAGATGCGTGCAGGTAGTGTTAGGTTGCAGCAGTATTGAGCTTGGAGCATGCAACAGACTTATGGAGCTTTGATTTTTGACATATGTATTTCCCTTTCAACACTGTATTCAATTGTTTATATTAGTGGATATGTGATGATGATGTTACCTTTGTGATTTGGGTAAACTTGTGGTTATGCTTATTACGAGTTAAATGTACATTGGAAAATCCTCCTTATAGGATCCCAGGATCAGAATCTGGTGTATGGACGCTGGGAGCTGAGAATGGGGTACTACGGAGGCTGTCGGCACCAGATTCGGCGATCGGGAATTTTGTGAGCCCTGTTTCCGAGTTTGGGGTGTGACAACATTACATGCTCAACAAAGAATCATGCACCATATATACATAAGAGATTATAATGCACCAGTTATAATAACCAAGAACACTTCATCACGAAATAGTTAAAGCACACTTCTTACTTACTCCCCCCTGAGTAGAACACATAAAAAAATATGCTACTACCCACAATCCATATAACCATATCCATAGCCATAAGCAAGCATAACAAAACATTCTCCCCCTTTTTGTCACAATATGACAAAGGAAGCAACAAAGATATGAAAGAGGAAAAAGGGAGCAAATAAATCAAGAGATGAAAGATATAAACAAATAATGTTCATCCAACATAAATCAAGTTCATATAAGTAACCAACATAAACTAAGTTCATCCAAAGTCAGTCTCACAAACTAGAAGAAAATAAGGTATCATAAGAGTTATTACAGACCAAATAAGAAAGTACTTAATAGATCTAAAAGAGGAAGTAGGAATAGATGGATCAATTCGGTGTAAACCCTTGTTCAAGCGCCTCATATATTTGTGCATATAAGCAAGCTGAGTATCTTGGGTTACACGTATCTGAGCCATCTGTTCCTCAAGAGAATGCAACCTCTCATTAAAATCAAAAGGCTGATAATTAGGGTCAGCCTCAGAATCTGATCCAATCTCATTAAAAATATCATCCATGTTTATATCATCTGGAGGTAAATCGCCACATTCTTCTCCATTCACTTCTTCAGCAGTACCACCACCCACATTCACTTGTCCAGGAGCTAATCCCAATTTCATCTTGTTTATATTTGAGTTGTTGAAAATAAGGTGATGAATAGGAGCCTCTTCAACAGGCATAACTACTAACATATGAGTGGCTAACACAGTCATAAGAAATGCAAAAGGAATATCATTGTGTCTAGGATGGATACAAAATTAAATGATAGAATGACATTTCAAAGAAAGAAGACAAACTTTAGTACCAGATATGATGGAATGCAAAATCCGAACCATGAAAGAGATGAGTTCGGTTTTGTTACCAGAATGCAGATACAGATTTGAAATAAATATTCTATGAAGAACCATGTATCTGGGTAACAAATACTTGGAAGCAAGCGCATCCCCCTTATGAGTCCATTGCGCATCTATATTACACAAAGTTCTAGTTAACACACGTTTTTTGATTTCGATGGTTTGTCAACTAGAGTGTGAATAGGAATACCTTCGTCATTAATAGGTATGTCCATTAGAGCATAAATCAAATGACGGTTTATTTGAAGTGGACCTTCTCTAGTTGTTATGTAAACGTTAAATTCTCAGTAAAAAATTCAGAAATACATGCAAACATAGCCTGTGCAATAGACTAGTATGCAGACCCACCCCAATGTAGAATGTTAGCCCATCCTACAGGTTGGAGAAGTAGAAGGAGTTCAAATGGAGCAATATGATCAATATCCATAGGTTGCTCAACAATAACATTGCACAATCGTAAATCCCGCACATAGGAGGGATCATCTTCGGGTGACCGAAGGTGGCACCTTGTTAAAGGTGTCGATTGAGATGAGGAAGCACCACGGGAAGTTTTCTTTTTACCTCTAGCATCTATTTACAACAAAGAAATGAAGGAATCAAGAAGATGTAAAAGATGTAGAGTGAGTTTCTTAAAAAATAGATTTTGGAGAAGAAAACTCCAAAAACTTCAAGGAAATAAGAAATAAATCACTCTAAGTAAGAAAATGAAGTGATATCCACTTGAATCTAGAAGATAAATAAAAATAATAGACTAACCTTGAAGAATCAAGAAGTTGGGTACGACCGGTCGAGCTTAGACTCGTTGGAGAGGAAAAGCAAATGAGGAAGAAAAGTGATTTTCTCCCAAATTAAAAGCACCAGCGCACTACACGACTGGTCCTGGGACGTCCTCGACCAGTCGTGCCACAACTGGTCGAGTCCGTCCTCGACTGGTCGTGCATATCCAAAAATATGCATTTTTCACATAATTTAAAATTCTAATCATTTAAAATAATAAATATATACAATATGATACAGAATTGCATAAATGATCAATTCAAATTGCACATACCAAGATTAAATTTTAATTTATTAAACCTGCTTTTGTCGAGCGGTTTAGTGAAAATGCCAGCAAGCCGATTCTCAGTCGAAATGTATTCCAATGAAATTATCTTTTCTTCCACTAATTCACGAATGTAGTGATATCTAATGTCAATGTGCTTGGTTCGTGAATGCTGGATTGGGTTTTTAGATATATTAATTATACTGAAATTATCACAATATAAAACCATTGAATCTTGTGCAATTTCGTAATCTCTTAACATTCTATTCATCCATACAAGCTGAGTCCATGCATTTCCAGCTGCAATGTATTCAGCCTCAACAGTTGAGAGCGATACGGAACTTTGTTTCTTACTTTGCCAAGAAACTAAACAGTTCCCAATATAGAAACAACCACCACTGGTTGATTTCCTATCATCAACATTACCAGCCCAATCAGCATCAGTGTACCCAGCTAATTGAACATTAGTATCATGTGGATACCAAAGACCCAGATTAGCAGAACTTGCGACATATCGCATAATCCGCTTAACAACAGTTAAATGTGACTCTTTAGGGTCAGATTGATATCTAGCGCAAATTCCAACGCTAAAAGCAATATCAGGTCTACTTGCATTTAAATACAGCAAACTACCTATTATACTGCAATATAATTTGGGATCTATACTTTTACCTGTAGAGTCCTTTGAGAGTCTTAATGTTGTACTCATAGGAGTATCAAAAATTTTCCCATTCTCAAATCCAAACTTTTTCACTAAGTTTAGAGCATATTTGGTTTGAGAAATGAAGATACCATCAGGTTGTTGTTGTACTTGCAACCCTAGGAAATAATTCAGTTCTCCAACCATGCTCATTTCGAATTTGAATTTCATAAGATCTGCAAACTTAACAATTATGTTAGTACAGGCAGATCCATAAATAATATCATCAACATATATTTGCACTATTAAGATATGATCGTTATATTTCTTAATAAAAAGAGTCTTATCAACACTTTCCATTTGAAAATTATGACCTAGTAGAAACTTAGTTAATTTTTCGTACCATGCCCTGGGAGCTTGTTTCAAATCATAGAAAGCCTTTTTTAAGCAATAGACATGATCAGTGTTCTTAGGGTCTTCAAAACCCATTGGTTGTTCAACATATACTTCTTCATACAAATCGTCATTCAAGAAGGCACTCTTTCATCCATTTGATAAATTTTGAACTTTTTAAAGCAAGCAATGGATATAAATAGTCTGATTGATTCAAGACGAGCTACTGGGGCAAAGGTTTCATCATAATCGATGCCTTCAATTTGAGTGTACCATTATACAACCAGTCTAGCCTTGTTTCAAATTATATTACTATGTTCATTAGACTTATTTTTGAAAATTCACTTAGTTCCAATAATATATTTATGTTTAGGTTTAGGAACTAAGTATCAAACATCATTTCTAACTAATTGATTAAGCTCTTCTTGCATCACAATAGTCCAGTTTTCGTCAGCAGGAGCTTCTTTTACGTTAGCCGGTTCTGTCTGAGATGTAAAGCACACGTAATTACATACATCTTCTAGTTGTCTACGAGTGCGCACACTAGTGAGAGGGTTTTCAAGGATCTGAGTGTTTGGATGATCTTTAACAGTCCTCAGTTCAGAGTTATTTTAACTTGATGAAGTATCTGGTTTGTCAAATAGAATAACTTCATCGTTATCTAAACTTGAGTCAGGTGTATTCAAGTGATCGTCAATGACCACATTGATGGACTCTTGAATAACACCGGTCCTCTTATTCAGTACTTGATATGCTCTACTATTTAAAGCATATCCGAAAAGATCCCTTCATCACTTTTAGTGTCAAACTTACTCAGATTTTTACGATCACGTAAAATATAGCACTTGCTACCAAAAACTCAAAAATATTTGACAGTAGGCTTCTATTCAAACAGCATTTCATATGCCATTTTATTATTTGACTTACTTGTATAAACCCGGTTGATTGTATAACAGGCATTATTTACAGCTTCAGCCCAAAGATTTTTAGAGAGCTTCATATTATTCAACATTACATTTGCCATTTCTTGAAGCACTCTATTTTTTCTTTCAACAATTCCATTTTGTTGTGGTGTTTTGGGCGTAGAGAATTCATGTGATATTCCCTGATCACAACAGAATTTCTCGAAACTGCTATTCTCAAATTTCGATCCATGATCACTACAGATCTTACAGACTTGAGAACCTTTTTCTGTTTGGATCCATTTAAGAACTCTTTTTTACGTCATCAAGGGTTTCTGATTTATTCCTTAAGAAGGCTACCCAAGTCAATCTGCTAAAGTCATCCACGATTACCAGTATGTATTTTCTGTCACCTTGACTCTCCATCCTGGTTGGTCCTTTAAGATTCATGTGGAGAAGTTCGAGCAGTTTGGATGTGGCATTGGAGTCCACTTTTTTGTGAGCACTCTTAGTTCGCTTGCCAATCTAGCATTTGCCACATATTTCGTCTACTTTTTGTAATTTAGGTAGACCTCTTATCATTTCTCTTTTGCTCAATCTATACAGATTACAGTAGTGTATATGTCTAAGGTGTTTATGCCATAACTCAGTCTCATCGATATGGACCATGTAACACGATTGATTAGATGAGCTAGAATCACTTACAGTATAGCAGTTTTTAGAAGTTCTGCGACCGGTTAATATTACCGAACCCTTTTTGTTTAAAATTTCACAACCTTGATTAGTAAATTTTACGCTATGATTTTTATTGCATATTTGATAAATACTTAACAAGTTATGTTTTAGACCTTCTACACATAAGACATTCTCAAATAAGGGGAGGTTAGAAAGTTGAACCGTACCTTGACCAATAATCTTGCAGTTGCTACCATCACCGAATGTGACTAAACCATCAGTCATATCTTTAAGAGTGGTGAATAGACCTTTGTCACCTGTCATATGTCTAGAGCAACCACTGTCTAGGTACCTCTTCAAATGGTTTGAAGCTTTAAAAGCAGTATGGGCAACCAAGCTAGTAACCTCAGGAACCCATTTCAAAACTATTTTGAGTTTAGGAGTATAGTTGATCTTCTTGTATTTGTAGTTGTTGTAAGAATGACCTACTGAGTTAGATTTTATGAGCTCCTTAAGTAAATCAACTATCTTTTCAGCTAAAGGGTTTCAGTTCTGATTTTTATAGTTGATATGGTTGCTTTTAAGTTTAAAAGATTGAAAGGTTTTAGTATTTTTAGAAAAGTTTTGATTTGAACTATTTCTTTTTGAGTTTGAAGACTCTCTTTTCACAAACTTAGGAGGAGTATTCTTCTGTTTAGGAGGAACATTTTTGTCGTAGCCCAAACCGGATCGATCGCCACATTTTTTAGATCTGGATAAAAGTTTTTCTAATTTAGGATCTCCTTAGGCATACCTCCAAGTATCTTTCAAACTCAAAAGTGAAGAGACTTTAAGTTTTAGTTTTTCATTTTCAGATTTAAGATTTTCATTAAGGGGAGGTTTTGAAATCCAAATCACATTTAGTCTTTTCAAAACTATTTGAAATGTGGGATTTTTCTAAAACAAGAGAATCACAATTTTCTTTAAGCTTAAAAAACTCTTCTTTTTGAAGTTTTAGTTTAATAGCAATTTTACAACTTTCCTGGTAAAGGGCATTATAAGCATCTTGAAGATCTTCTTAATTTTCATGATCACTATTCAGATTTTCTTTGCTAGTTGAATCATCATTATCTGAAAAAGTGAACTTGACTAGAGTCATAAGGGCTTTGACTTCATTGCCCGACTCGGTTTCAGAATCTTCTAATTCAGAAGAGGCTTTAGTGCCAAAAGATTCATCCCAAGTAGCCAACATACCTTTCTTTTTAGGTTTGTCCTTTCTAGGACACATGTTTGCTAAATGCCCATATTCATAGCAGTTGTAACATTGACTCTCTTTTAAAGATTTCCAAGTTTTAGATTTAGGCTTTTTCTTATCATTAGATTTTTAAAAATCAACCCTCTTTTTACTTTTAAAAATTTCGTAAAACTTTTTAGCTAAAAGGGCCATATCATCTTCGAAATTTTCTAAATCAGAATTTTCTTGAGAAATACATTTAGAAGATTTAAGGGCGATAGATTTAACTTTAAGAGCTTTAAAGTTTAACTCATAGGTTTATAAAGAACCAACTAATTCTTCTACCCTCTTATTATCCATATCACAAAGTTCTTGGATCGCAGTTACCTTAGAATTGAACCGTTCAGGAAGTGAGCATAGTATCTTTGCATAGACTTTACTTTCTGAGATTTTATCACCAAGACCCCACATAGAGTTCACAATGTCATTTAACCTTGTATAGAAGTCAATGAACATTTCATTTTCTTCCATATGTATTCCCTCAAATTTGGTTGTGAGGATTTGAACTTTAGATTTTTTGACAATTGATGTTCCCTCGTGTGTCATTTCTAAAATATCCTAAGCTTGCTTTGCCGAATCACAGGATATAATTCTTTTGAATTCATCAGGTGATAGTGCGCAAGTGATTGCATTTAGTGCTTTTGCATTGGCACTACTTTCACTTTTTTTGAAGATTGGTCCAAGAAAAATAAGGTATTACTCACATAGATTTTGATCCATCGATACCAGTCACTTCAGTGGTAGGAGGGCTCCATTCAGTCACTATGGCTAGTCACGCACTCGCATCTATGGATTTTAAGAAAATCCTCATTTTGGCTTTCCAATAGGCATAATTGGTGCCATCAAATGGTGGAGGCCTAGTGACTGAAAGGCTATCAAAATTTGACATCTTATAAATAGCTTAGATTGATTAACTCAGGAAATAAATCCAAATATAAAAAGAATAATGAGCTATTAGGCTTTGATACCACTTGAAAAGGCCGAGCTTATGTCCTAGAGGGAGGGGGGGGGGGGTGAATAAGACTATGCCAAATTTAAATTGATAACAGTGGAATTTAAACAATAAGATAGCCTTATAAACAAATAAATGAAAGATAACACTTTAAACAAACCACAATACAGAAATGTAAAGCAACCTCAAATTCAAGTATTGAGAGGTTGATACAAATGTTGTTCTAAGGACAACCTTTCACCATAAAAACCAAGGGTTTATGGCAAGGACAACCTTATTAGAACGGTTTGTGTATCAAAAACTCAAACTGAAGATGAATAAAAAGGAAATAGTTAGAAAGGAAATGTAAGCTATTACAACATTCCCCACAAAGCTTGAAATGTAAAAGATTACAATATTCACATCCACAAATACATCCCACGAACATGAATGATAAACAATATAGAAAATAAACCACACATTCACAAAATACAAAGAATTATAGTGGTTCACCTGTGTGTATACCAACTGTTAAACAACAACCACACAACTTGCTACTCCACTCCTAATATCCTCACACAATGGATATTAGCGTTCACTATGAAAATAGGTTTTTCCAGGTTCACCTAAAACCTTCACAATTATGTCTTTCAAGTGGGCTTACACAATTCAAAAACCCCATACTCTGAGTTTTCTTGATCACCTTAGATAAACCAAAACAATGAGATTTTTCTGGCTTAATCTCAAAATAAACTAAAACAGAAGATTTACACAAATGTAAAATACCTGGATTTCTCCTTTTGTTGTAGCCCGAAAGAACCAAATCGAAGTAGAAGTTCGAATAGAAGTTCAATGTCCAATACTCACTTATGAAATGGTTCTAGATTCTAAATTGATTTTAAATTAAATTAAGTTGGGCTAGCTCTATTTGATTTTGATTCCAAGAAGTGGGAATTCTTCAAACCCTCTTTCAAATCAGATTGGAATGCAGAATACAAAATAAAATATACAAAGCTATTAAAAGAGAATATCAAATGAGCACAATATAGCTTAAAAAGAATGCTAACTTATCTCTCAGAGTGATGACTTGATTATACTTGAATTGGATATCAAACTCTGAAATTTGTGCTCTATTTATAGATAAAGAAATTGCATCCACGACTGGTCATAAGGACACTACAACTGGTCATAGACCCAACAACATTTTAAAATTTTGAGCGCGATCGGATAAAACCGTTCCACGACTGGTTGTAGGCCATCCACGACCGGTCGAGGGACCTCCATAATTGGTCATGACCTGTCCACGACTGGTCGTGAATGAGTCATACACTGTTCACACGACTGGTCGAGCAATCTCCAGGACTGGTCGTAACTCAACTAAAAAATTCTGAAATTTTGCAACAACTTAGGACTGGTCATGGAATTTCTTGGAATGGTCAAGCCAGTGCTAGGACTAGTCGAATAGAGTCCAGGACTAGTTGAAGAACAGACCAAATACTTATAAAATGATTCAATTTAAATTATGTATTCAAAATGACCTACCCTAAGGTCAATCTAAGGTCTGTCATACCTTTACCATGATATATGAACATTAAACCTTCTTTTCTTTAGATGATAAAAGATCGTAAAAGTTCATGAAGCTTGTACTTGAGATCTTTTGAAAGTTGACTTTGTAGTACTTGAATCGTGCTTCACTTTGAGTCTTGAGTATGAACAATTCACTTGTCTTTCGATCACGCTTTAAAATATTGAACTTTGAAGTTTAAAGGAGTAAACAATGTACTTGATCTTACGTTTCTTGAAGTAGATCTTGTTCTTGACTTGAAGCATTGTCCTTGTACATGTGATGCATTTCCTTGAACAGATTGTTCACTCCTCAAGTATAGGGTTGTGATGTAGTAATAAAGTCAGTAAGACCGAGGTCGAATCCACAGGGACTGAAACCTATACGTAATCTGAAAGGAACTAGAACTAGAACTAGAATGAGATGAAATCTAAATCAGATAAAAATGGAAGGAATACTGATGAATTTATAATCTAAAACTTAGGAAAAATTCAGAAAAAGGGAAATTAGGGTGCCAAGGATCCACTTGTAGAGATTAGGGAGATCTTACGCCTGCTTCACGAATCATGGAAATTAACTGAACTGCCGTTGATATAGTTTTCAAGAGATGAAAAGGTATATGAATTAGAATGGATTCCATCACCAAACCATGCCCAGGAGACAAAGCAAACAACAGAATGAAACTAATTACCAACCAATCAACATGTCATGAAGGTTAGGAAGGGTACCGACATCCGACCATGCCCAGGAGACGATGGTGAACAACAGGGCTTCCTGACGCCATAAACATAAAAAGGAATAGGAACATGCTCAAAGCTATCGCAGACGCATTGTAATTTTAGTCACAACAGACCATTAAATACTAAAAACAATACCTTAATTAAACCACAATCAACATCAGTTCATAAATTAAAATTAATTAAACGCATAAAACAGAGTCTCTCATCACGTTACAAGCTTCACCTCTTAGCCCTAGCTAAGAGGTTTAGCCCATAAAAATGATTAGGCTAAACTCCATCCAAATTCATAAAAAAAAAACATAAACAGAAAAGAAATAAAATAATAAAAAAAATCCAAATTCTTTCTCTCTCTGCTTCCCTTCACGTCTCCACCCAATTGGATTTTTTTCTCTCTTTCTCCTCTTCTCTTTTTATAGGCAGCCAGGCGGAGTGGAGTCAGTGCTGGATTTGGATAACTGACTCTCCTTGTGCAACTCCAATCCCGAACGGAAATGGCCGCCCGCCTCTGATTTTCGCAGCAGAGGAAAAACGCAAAACTATTTGCGTTTAGTCTGAACTTGATCTGTTGACTGTCCAGCTCTTTTGAAACTGGCTTCTTGGTTGGGGTTAGGACCCCCCTCTGCATCTTCTGGATGGATCGAATCATCGATCCGATCACTCCTTTGATAGTACAGTGGCCCACTGCGGCCGATTTTTGCGGACGCAAAGCCTACGCACGGGCCTTGCACTGTGAAGATCGGTGGGCCCCTGATCTGCATCAGCAGTGAAATCCAGTCCATCTATTGGACTCAGCTCGAAAAACCACCCAGAAATGGGTATTTTGTTCTTGGATTTAGTGTGTCCCACCTATACTTTTACTCCACCGTTCGTGTTGCACTCGAACAGTCGAAAACGGATCTATATAGTCTTGCGGGATTCCGTCACCTAGGAGTGGGTTATGGCTGCCCCACGGAACGAATGGCCGGTCCAGATTGTTGATATGGACAAGTAGTGGGCCCCACTGAGAGGACCCGATGGTGATCAGTGAAGACGCTGTAGTGTCTTCCGTCTTTTTGCGTTAAATCGTCGGTGGACCCATGATTGAATTCAAATGGGAAATCCACGCCGTCCATTAGAATCACAATAAAAAACCGTTGAGAGATGGTTGGTCTTGGATCAAGTTAGGTGTGGCCCATTGAATTGTAACCCAGCTGTCCGTCCTACGTTTAAGCAGAGATCTACGGAGTATACGTGCATGGGATCAAAAGGATACCATGAACAGAGTCGTGGTCACCCCCGGACGTGAATGAACGGTCCGGATCATGGAATGGACCCACGATGAGGGCCCACAATGCGCGGCTGGCCCAACAGCGCCTGCCTGCTGTTTGATTATACAGAGGGTCGGGTCAACCCCGGCTTTGACCGGGCCGCTCGACCGGTGTGGTGCGGGAGTGCAACACATTATGCACTCCACCTTATATGTGGGGTCCACTGTAATCTATATGAAAATCCTATCCGTCCATCCGTTTTGTCAGCTCATTTCATCCGTTGAGACTAACATTGAAGCATATCCGAATATCAGGCGGGCCCAGAATCAACGGTTTATGGGTTGATCTATTCATTGGGCCTCTTCCACAGGGATCCGAGGGATGAAATTTGACTTGTACGGTTATTTTATGGTCCTCAGGCAACGTATGAAGTTCTGAGCCAAACGGATGGTGAGAACCCTGTGATCCTGCATTCTGGCTGACTTTCAGGCCACTTGATCTTCAGTTCCTCAGTTTTCTTGGATATCTGGCGTTGATCTTGGTCCTCTGGAGTCCGTCCCTTGCCTTGGTGTCATCAGAGCATTAAATCCCAGCTTTAAGCACCCTTTCTCAGTCCCAGCTCGTAATTACACCCTGTATCATAAACGAGATTAAATCAGACCATTAAATAGCATCATACTCGTAAATCCAGGCAATAAATGGGGTCTAATATGCAATATTTGACCCTCAACACAACCCCCAACCAGCATTTTGCTAGTCCCGAGCAAAGTATGCGAAAAATAAATAGAGACTTACAGGACAATTTCTATAAATTCGAGTGCTATTTCGAAAAGCAATTCAGATATCAGACTTCTAAGATTCATGAATGTTGGGTATTACTTTCTCCTGAAATCCAATGTGCAGCAAACTTCCTAATCAAGTTCAAAATATTAATCCCTTGATTAGAAAAATTTTAAACATTAGGACCCATGAGTGTAAAGTGTAACTCGGCTTAGCAACATTAAGATTCACTTCTTTATTTTATGATATCATTGGTAACAAATAAGAGAATTCATGACAACCCAAAACAAAACATGCCTCATAAATCATCCTACCAACTTTGATTTGATTTTGATATGCTTCTTTTTTTATTATTATTATTAAAAGAATGTCAAGAGGGGAATCAAATTATCACCTATAGGGAGCAAACCTATGGCGAAATTAGTTGCCCAACTCTTTTCAACTATTAACCATGAGAAATCGAATCCACACCTATAGGGAGAAAACCTATGGTGAAGATTAATTGCCTAACCTTTTCAATTCTTTTTTTTTTTTTATACCCTAATGGCAAAATATTTCAGGCCGGTTCCTTTCATGCTCAGTGATTACCAAGTTAATCCTTCAATATTAAACTGAAACCTTAATGTATAAGCGAGATGTGATATGTGAAATCATGACTCAATCAATGTTTACAACTTCTAATCATGGATTAATAATTCAACCTTAACTGTGAAATCTAACGGACAACTGAATCCAAGAGTAGTAAATCACCAACATTCCATATCCTGTAATTCTAAATCAAAGATGGTCGTCAAATCACTTCGAATTCACCAGAAAGTCCAGAAAAAAATTTAAAAAATTTTCACAAATTTTGCTCAAGACAAAGAAAACACTGATTAGGTAACCTAATCTCCCACCCCCAAACTAAAAGCTACATTGTCCTCAATGTAAAAGATATAAACATGCAATGCACATGAGACAACGATAGTAAAGAAAAAGTAATGGGAAGATAGTACCTGGATAACGAATCGAGAGAGATTTCTCAAGAGATTGCTGGGAGAGAGCAGGTCAGTATAAGAGTGAAACCAACAAAAATAACAAAACAAAATCCTACCTATACCACTTTCGTAGGTGCTTTCGATTGCATTTAGCGTATGCAACAAGCCTTTAAACCCCTAGGTTGCCCCTAGTGGACGAGTTGTAGTCTCGTGAGGGTTTGCAGTAATGTTACCGATAAACATTGAACTAACTAACTAGGAAAATTAAATGGAATGAAAAGCTGGGTTGCCTCCCAGGAGCGCTAAGTTTACTGTCTATCTTAAAACAGCATAAAGGAAACTACCCTAGTCTAAGAAAGCAGGGAAAAACTACTCAGTCATGCCGCAAGGTTCCTCTTCTGGCTAGTATCGTGATAAATTTCTCAGTAGGTTTCTTAACAGGATCATCCAAAAGCCCTCTTTGCAATAGGCTTGGATGCCCTGGAGCATGACATTCCAGAGAAACTTATGTACCTCATAAAAAATTTGTCGTTGATTCGCCTGAGGTATCCAGAGTATATACGATTCACCTGCAACAGAAGAAGTTTCGAAGTTAGTATCCCATGGTGAATCAGAGACTACAAGTAGATCAAATTGAGAAAAATTTTCAAGAAGTGGTGTAGTCTCAACACATTCCGAATTATCAGACTTCGGTTCCATTTTTAGCTCCTCCTCCCTTAATGGTAAACATTCAGGATCTGTGGAAGGAGGGGCTTCAGAGTAAGGGTTCTCTCAGTCAATGATGACTACCAAGATATTGTTTTGCAAGGCATTCACTATGTCTCTTATCATGGGATCATTTGAATCTGCAAAGTGTGCTAAGCAATCATCCAAAGAGTTGGGAAATTCAGTTGAGCGTGACTTATGTTCCATATTAGAGCTCATGACGATCTGCCCAAGGAATTCATCGTCTTTAAAGGTAAATGGAGGTGTGCTCTCTTGCTCCAGCCCTGCACAGACAGATAGAGGGTCAGTAGACGAAGTATTGATGTGCGGACTCTGTTCATTGATACTACTCAGAAGAGGCATTGATTCGTCATTATTCAACAGTTCAGATGGTGGCCTCAACTGGGTGGTTTCAAATTCAAGAGTCATATCGAGTAGCTCGTCCATCTCCCGAATCATATCATCATTCGATTCAGAGGAGTGGTCCAAACACGTTTCACAAGAGTTAAGTCAGTTGTAAGGGGCCCATCCTCTACCTTTAAATCAGACATGTTAGGTGAGGGGAGTGGCTCATTATGACCGACCACTTCGTGTACGTCTTGATCATTGACTTGGACCAAACTTGAGATTGATTCCAAGGGAATTTGGGTTGCACATTCATGATCATCTTCCCAATACGCATCATCGTCTACTTCCATACAGTGTACACTTGGGATGGGATCGCTTTCCTCACATTCTATTTCCAGATTGGGTTGAGGTTCGTATAAACTAACCTCTTCCTCTTTATTGAACTCAAGTGTGTCATGTGAGTGGGGTGTGTCATCATCATTATATTTGAAAGACAACCATGTTTCTTCCCCATTCTTTTGAACAGTCATCGAGATCGACTCATCGGGAAATTGAACCGTATGCTCATTAATGGAATCCAACTCCTCATTCCAAATTCCAGATTTCGTCAAAAGTGAGTGAGGATCACTTTCCTCGCATTGTATTTCTGGATTGGATTGTAGTTGGGGTGAGCGAGCTTCCTCTATCCTCTCGAGGCGCGAATTGAGTGCTTCCATTGCTTTTCTAATTTCCACAAGACACTCCATGTTATGCTGTAATGAGTTCTCTTGGATCGTTTCTGGTCAATTCTCAAAGGTAGGGTATCCAAGAGAATAATTATTACAACATGCTGTTGGTTCATCTTCCCAGTTTTGATGGTTCCACTAGTTATAGTCATACTGATCATACATGGGAGAATATGATGTTTGATAATAATCCTCATTCCCATCATTACGATCGTATACGGCCCTATTAACCTATGGAATATAACGTTCTAGTCGGTTTTTAATGTCTGTTCTCGATGGAGAGAAATCTTGAGGTATACGTTGAATTCCACAACCTTCAGGCATTCCCCAATATATCCTATCCATCTCAGCGTATGCACGTACCCACGCTTCCATGGTAGAACCCTAACTCTTAGTCTAATCCTAGAAGAAAGTAAAATCCTACAACAATACAGAAAGTAAGAGGAAAAGTTAGAAAGATGTTACCAGACTAGAGATTCCTATATTAAGATCCTGTAAAAGAAAACAAACCAAGTTAGTATCTAGGGGATAAGACCTAATCTAAAAAAAAAAAAAAAAGCAAAGAAATTAGGACGAAGTTACCAAGTTAGAAGATCTATCAACGACCCTACAAGACAGGAAAGTTAGTTCTAAAAATCAAATAATAATAAAAAAATCTAAAACTAAAGTTAGTAAAATCCTAATCTTAAACAAATTCTAAAACCAATTAATTTCAAAATTACGTAGCCGTCAGTCCCCGGCAACGGCGCCAAAAACTTGTTCACTCCCCAAGTATAGGGTTGTGATGTAGTAATAAACTCGGTAAGACCGAGGTCGAATCCACAGGGACTGAAACCTGTACGTAATCTAAAAGTAACTAGAACTAGAACTAGAATGAGATGAAATCTAAATCAGATAAAAATGGAAGGAATAATCATGAATTTATAATCTAAAACTTAGAAAAAATTCAGAAAAAGGGAAACTAGGGTGCCAAGGATCCACTTGTAGAGATCAGGGAGATCTTACGCCTGCTTCACGAATCATGGAAATTAACTGAACTGTCGTTGATATAGTTTTCAAGAGATGAAAGGTATATGAATTAGAATGGATTCCATCACCAAACCATGCCCAGGAGATAAAGCAAACAACAGAATTAAACTAATTACCAACCAATCAACATGTCATGAAGGTTAGGAAGGGTACCGACATCCGACCATGCCCAGGAGACGATGGTGAACAACAGGGCTTCCTGACGCCATAAACATAAAAAGGAATAGGAACATGCTCAAAGCTATCGCAAACCCATTGTAATTTTAGTCACAACAGACCATTAAATACTGAAAATATTACCTTAATTAAACCACAATCAACATCAGTTCATAAATTAAAATTAATTAAACGCATAAAACAGAGTCTCCCATCACGCTACAAGCTTCACCTCTTAGCCCTAGCTAAGAGGTTTAGCCCATAAACATGATTAGGCTAAACTCCATCCAAATTCATAAAAAAAAAAACATAAACAGAAAAGAAATAAAATAATAAAAAAAATCCAAACTCTTTCTCTCTCTGCTTCCCTTCACGTCTCCACCCAATTGGATTTTTTTTTCTCTCTTTCTCCTCTTCTCTTTTTATAGGCAGCTGGGCGGAGTGGAGTCAGTGCTGGATTTGGATAACTGACTCTCCTTGTGCAACTCCAATCCCGAATGGAAACAGTCGCCCGCCTCTGATTTTCGCAGCAGAGGAAAAACGTAAAACTATTTGCGTTTAGTCTGAACTTGATCTGTTGACTGTCCAGATCTTTCGAAACTGGCTTCTTGGTTGGGGTTAGGACCCCCCTATGCATCTTCTGGACGGATCGGATCATCGATCTGATCACTCCTTTGATCGTACAGTGGCCCACTGCGGCCGGTTTTTGTGGACGCAAAGCCTACGCACGGGCCTTGCGCTGTGAAGATCGGTGGGCCCCTGATTTACATCAGCAGTGAAATCCAGTCCATCTACTGGACTCAGCTCGAGAAACCACCCAGAAATGGGTATTTTGTTCTTGGATTTAGTGTGTCCCACCTATACTTTTACTCCACCGTTCGTGTTGCACTCGAACAGTCGAAAACGGATCTATATAGTCTTGTGGGATTCCGTCACCTAGGAGTGGGTTATGGCTGCCCCACGGAACGAATGGATGGTCCAGATTGTTGATATGGACAAGTAGTGGGCCCCACTGAGAGGACCCGGTGGTGATCAGTGAAGACGCTGTAGCGTCTTCCGTCTTTTTGTGTGAAATCGTCGGTGGACCCATGATTGAATTCAAATGGAAAATCCACGCCTTCCATTAAAATCACAATAAAAAAACCGTTGAGAGATGGCTAGTCTTGGATCAAGTTAGGTGTGGCCCATTGAATTGTAACCCAGCTATCCGTCCTATGTTTAAGCAGAGATCTACGGAGTATACACGCATGGGATCAAAAGGATACCATGAACAGAGTCGTGGTCACCCCCGGACGTGAATGAACGGTCCGGATCATGGAATGGACCCACGATGAGGGCCCACAATGCGCGGCTGGCCCAACAGCGCCTGCCCGCTGTTTGATTATACAAAGAGGGTCGGGTCAACCCCGGCTTTGACCGGGCCGCTCGACCGGTGTGGTGCGGGAGTGTAGCACATTATGCACTCCACCTTATATGTGGGGTCCATTGTAATCTATATGAAAAATCCGATCCGTCCATCCGTTTTGTCAGCTCATTTCATCCGTTGAGACTAACATTGAAGCATATCCGAATATCAGGTGGGCACAGAATCAACGGTTTATGGGCTGATCTGTTCGTTGGGCCTCTTCCACATGGATCCGAGGGATGAAATTTGACTTGTACAGTTATTTTATGGTCCTCAGGCAACGTATGAAATTCTGAGCCAAACGGATGGTGAGAACCCTGTGATCCTGCATTCTGGCTGACTTTCAGGCCACTTGATCTTCAGTTCCTCAGTTTTCTTGGATATCTGGCGTTGATCTTGGTCCTCTGGAGTCCGTCCCTTGCCTTGGTGTCATCAAAGCATTAAATCCCAGCTTTAAGCACCCTTTCTCAGTCTCAGCTCGTAATTACACCCTGTATCATAAACGAGATTAAATCAGACCATTAAATAGCATCATGCTCGTAAATCCAGGCAATAAATGGGGTCTAATATGCAATATTTGACCCTCAACACAGATATATCAATGTGCTTCACAAGACACATACTATGGTTTTGTCACAACAAAATTTGACAATCAAATGAGCAAATAACCATAGCACTTATAATAGGTTGTGAAGGTTCATGGTTAACCTGATTTAAAACCAATGGATAGTGAAATTCGGTACACTCTAGGAGAGAGTGTGTCTACCGGGAGTGGAGTAGGCAAGTAGTCGAACTACTATATATGAATGTGTTTGGGACTGCTTTGTGTACATTAATCTAGTTATGCTTAAGTCTATCAAATGATTATTATGATGCATGATTTAGTAAAAATATAAGTATTGATAGAAATCACATCCCACACACTATCACATACATTATCCTTATAAGCTTGTTCTTTACATGTAAATTTTGTGTAAGCTTATGTGATTTTAGAATCTCTATTGGACTGTGTGTACCATAGAGTTTCTTTGCCTTATTCATCTTGGTTTAAGTGAGGTATTGATTGTCCTTATAGGAAAAGAATTTTTAAAAAGCCCTATTCACCCCCCTCTAAGACATTTGGACATACTTTCATACTTCGGTAAAAGCAGTTCTACCACAATTTTAGCGGGAATGGCCGGGAAGTCTTGTGAAGTGAAAGAGTAGGGAGACTCTCCTAGATATAATGGCGGTGGAGCAAGTGTCGGATTCCGTTTCGTAATATTACACGTAACTGGCCCCCTGATCACTTG
This sequence comes from Magnolia changhungtana, assembly GCA_030180095.1. Lineage (NCBI taxonomy): Eukaryota > Viridiplantae > Streptophyta > Magnoliopsida > Magnoliales > Magnoliaceae > Magnolia > Magnolia changhungtana. The sequence continues at coordinate 5,239,169 of JASAUF010000662.1, forward strand.
TAGTGGAGCTAATTTGTTGACTAAGTAGAATTGGGCTTTTGACTTTTTTGGAGGTATGACGATTCACTCTTCACCATTATTTTGAGCTAGCAATGATGTAGAAATTACTCCTGCGGTAGCTCACAGCACGTTGTTTCTAGTCAAGGCCGATTGGTTTCTTTGCTTCAAAGATTTATTGTGAACGTATTCAATGAAAAATTTAATCGGTGTAAAGTAGAAAACTGTTTTGCTGAGAGTAGCCATGTGATTCAATGAGATTGCGATTCCTATGAAAGATAACAATATATTACTAGGAGTTTGAACAAATTTATGCTTTATTTTGGAGATGAAGGGGAGGATCACTACGCCAAAATGGCGAAAAAATTGCTTGGTTTATCGATGGATTTAATCCGTTGCTAACGGAAAAAATCCATCGCCATTCCCGTCTTTCTTGAAAATCCGTACGTTAAACGTCGCAGAATTTCCCGACGGACCAAAATCCATCGCTAAAATCTGATTTAAGACGGATTTTGGTCCTTCGTAAATTAGCGACAGATGAAACCCATTGCAAATATTGATTTTACAACGGAATATGATCAGTTGCAAATTCCCGTCCAAAATACCATTTGGTGACGGTTTTCAGTTGCTTTTGCAATAGTTTATGGTCCGTCGTAAAAGGTCTTTTGCCCTAAACATTAATTTTTTTCCTTTTTTTTTATAGAATATGGTGGAAAAATATGTTTTTTTGTAGTATAATAATTATTTTTAATAGAATTTCAGTGGTTTAATTGTACATATTTTTTTATAAGATTATTTTTTAACAATTGATTGAATGCAAAAAAAAAAAAAAGAAATTTATTTTGTTTTTATAAAAAATGAGTAGAAATTATTACTTTTTTTTAATTTTAAAACTAATATTTAAATGATTTGTAATATCACATGAAATAGAATTGAGAAGTTTAAAAATTTTAACAATGTTAGAGAAAAAAATAATGAGATTTTGAGAAAATAAAAATCGTGATTTAATAAAAATCTATTTTGTGGGGCAAAAAAAGAATATTGAATAAAGTTGATAAATTTGAAAAAAAAAACATTTGATTTTGAGAAAAAAATAATATCCTGAAAAAGAAAATTAAAAATATTTTTAAAAATGTGAAAAATTTTCAAAATGTTGAAAAATGAAAATATTTTTAAAAAGAAAATGAGAGTTTGTATTTTGAAAAATAAAATAAAATTTAGAAGTTCAATAAAAATTGACAAGTTTTGTGGGCCCCATCATTATGTGTGTCAAACATCAACACCGTGTATTTGATGTGTCCCCTTTAGGTTATGAGATATCTCAAAAATCATCCGTGAACGAAACTCAGGTGGCCCATACCATCTAGAACTATGTCAAGACATCTTAAAAAATATAAAAGCATTTGGTGGGGCCCACATGAGTTTTGGATGCGGCTAAAACTTGGTTTGACCCTCATCCATGTGGGACACACATAATGAGTGGGTTGGATATGTGAATCACATTAAGGCAGACCCAATATATGATTATGAATGTTTTAAGGAAACCCCTCTATATTTAGGTGAGTTACTCATTACCCTTACTAGAGTAACTGTTATTTATTTATTTTATCTACTCTGTTTATTCATGTTAATAGATAATTTGAGGTCAAAAGAACAAAAAGGAAGCATATCCAAAGGTCAAGCAGACCACACCATAAGAAATAGTGTGATTGAACCTCTACCATTGAAGAATTCTTGGAGGCCATAGAAGTTTTGGATCAAGCTGATGTTTGTTTTTTCTCTTCATTCATAACTATTTGATATTATAAATAGGTTGGACCTTATCCGTCGCTAATATGCGATGGACCTTATCCATCGTAGATTAAACGACGGATTTTATTCGTAAAAAAAAAAAAAAGATGACCCAGTAAACAACGACATATGAAAACTGTCGTTTATTTGGTTTTATGACGGATTTGGTTTGTCGTAAATTGACGATTTTGGCGTAGTGGACGTTCCCACTGAGAGTCACCATTTTATCTGTATGATGTCAAACAGTGATAAAAGTTCTCTAAATAATTTCTAAGTTAACGTTGAATAAGAAGAATGATTCCCAAATGGAGTCACCATTTTGTTTCGACAAGAAAACGAATGTGTTTTGTTTGGGGAATTATCGTATTTAATAATTAACAAAGAAAGAATAAGAGAACAATTATCATAAAGTATTTTATTCATTTTGGAATTTATTTACATCCTCATGTCTCCCTTGTTTCTGAAATAAAGCAAACAATTATGGAGTACAAGAAACGAATATGTTCAAATATCAATTTTGTCAGCATTTCGGATCGCAATATGATCTTCTGATTTGAGAAGCCGTTATGCAAAAATGATATTCTCTTGACCAATCTTGTTAACTCTTTAAGTAACCTTTCTCCTTTTGCATAAATCAAGCTCCCATGGAATTCTGAAAATGTAAAGTATAACCAAAAGGTTACTATGCGCGTAACAGGGGTGTTGCGCGCAGCGAGATGAGTCCCAAACATGTTGTTACATGGACACCCTATTGTATGCCCCGCAATAGATCTTCCCCTATACCTTGCAAACTCTGAAGATGCTTTCCTTCTTCTATCAGCTCCGAAAGTCTCTGAATAATGCAAATGAAGAGAGCAGAGGGGTATTTATAAGCTTTCACAAGTGTGAACCCCTATATCCACGTAATATATCCTTGTTGCGCGGGAGATGAATCTCATTGCCCCCTACACAATGGATCATCCAGACATTTGGTTGCGCAACCATCATTTTGTCATTACGCATCACGCAATGACTTTTTATCTTTCTTTTTTTTTGTGCGTCGTGCAACCAAATAATATTGGTTTCCATTTTCTTCTTTTTCTTAATTTTATGCTCCAACAAGCATTAATGTTTATATTCTTTGAAATATATTAGATCTTTATATTCTTTCTGGTTGAACATATATTGTCTCCTCGACACTTAATAAAGAAGATCGCCGCTTGAAGCTTTGACCACATCTTCGAATCATCATTTAAAGATAAGTACAATTGTCAATTGCATTCTTTAATTGGGTTTTTCTAAGATAGTCCGAAAATCTTTGTGGGTTGATTTGTGATAGCCCGTGAAAATCACAAAGGGGTTTTATTGTGATAGCCTGTGAAAATCACAAGAACTATAAGAGGTTGTTAAGGTGAACTTGTGAAAACCTTGGTATGGTGAAAGCTAAAATTATAAGAGTAGTAATTTTGGAAGTGGAGTAGGTGTGGGTTTAAGCACAGAACCATTATAACCCCTTACACCTATATGATGATTGTTTATTTCATTATTTGTGGTGAATGTTATATTTATTTCATTGTCTCTTTTTAGTTTGAAAGTTTTCTTTCAAAGACATCTTAATATAATGTTATCCTGCCTAAAATACTAGGTGAAGGTTGTCTTACGAATTATTTGGAATCAAGGTTTTAATACTTTGTGCGATCGAGATTATTTATTCTACTTTATTTCGAAGAATCTGGTATTATCCTATTCACCCCCCCCCCCTCCTAGGATATCGATAGCTTATCTTTTAGCTGGACCCAATACTAGTTACATTGAGGTTCTCCCATGTCAATCAACTCAGTCTAATGTATGGATGATCATTGTCTATTTATAATGTTGAATAACACTCGATTGAATTTAGAGTACCATCGTTCTCCTTAAATGAGTTCATTTATAACCGTTAGTGCGCTACGATCCTACTAAAACTCATGAGCTGAGCATGGTGGTATGGAAGACAGTGTTAGAGTTGTTGATCTATGCTAGGGTGATGAGCCTTGCCATAGTGACTGTTGAGCAATAATGGAGGCAACATGCCTACCATGTATATTAGAATAGTGTGATGAACTCAAAAATGGATAAAGGGACACAGGTGAGAAACCGCTACGGCTGATATAAGCCTTATAATCTGATTAAGACCTATAATATAATGGTGGTGCCCTAGCTCCCCCAATATGCTTCTTGAATAAGACATAACAATTACTAGGCTAATCATGCATAAAAAATGCACTCGTTGGTAATGTTGGTGATGAGCCACATTACCTTAGGTTAGGTATTCTATGAAATAGGCATTGAAGTCGCATGATGAGGGAGTGTTAGCCTTCTGTGAAATAGGCATTAAAGTCGCTTATTGATAGAGTGTTGGATTGTGAGGATCATGCATCATCTTATCATAACACTCATACACCTAAAAAGACTAGACAGGAAATAGTTATTTATCTGTGCTATCATTACGTGCACTGATTAAGTTGATAACAGAACAAATGGTACCATTGAGTTGATCACTCACTCCTACTCTGAGATAGTGTTTTAAAACACCAACCAGACATTTCTATAGATGCATGTATTACTAAGGCCAACTCCTTGGAGGGCGCATATATACATAAATCCGGAGGAGTTTTCATACTTCCATCTCTCTAATGGATAGCTCTAGCCGCCTCGCCTTGTGGCTGGATTGATGGATGTTCTTTTTGTTGGGTAGACTATGAACTTGACACATTTTCTCTTTCTTTTGAAACTGTATATTGGGTCCCAACTATCGACCCTACACTTTGAATAGATATATGATGTACATTTTGGACTTCTTACTTTACATTGGATACATTTATTTCAAAGTATTTTACACTGTTTTAATTTAGTTCTATGATTGCTTGGATATTATTGAGTGCCAAATATTGCATATTTTCCCCCTGTTTATACCTTGATTTTATGAACATGATAACACATAATTAATATATTTATGCATGTTTGTCTTGCGAGGTGATTTCGAGAGCTTAAAGTGAAAAGGATGTTAAAAGATGGATTTAATGCTCAAGAATTGCCAAAGTAAGGATGAATCTTTAAAGACCAAGATTGAAGATTTTAAGAGTCTAAGATCCAAGAAAACTAAGTGAAGAAGGAAGAAAATCGAATTTGCAAAGTGCAAAAATTTAGAACTGCTGAACTTAACTATTCTATTGCATCGAACACACATCGATGACATCGAAGTAAGTGTTCGATGTCATCGAAGGAAGATCGATCACATCGAAATTTTAAGAAAAAATTTAGTTGTTAGATAATTGGGTGTAAAGTTCGATTCCATCGAAGACCCTTCGAGTTCATCGAATGCAAGTTTCGATGTCATCGAAGCCAATTCGATGACATGTTTCTAATTTTCAAGCTCAACTCACTGGACAGTTTTAGACCAATTTCGGTTACATTGAGGAACTCTTTGATGACATCGAAGATCAGGTGATGGCATTAACAATTTATGTAGTGTGAAAGGCGTGAAGTTTCAAATTCAAATTCAACTTGAACTCCCACCTTCGATGACTTCGAAGGTGCGTAGTGTATAAAATTGAGGCAGTTTCCAAAGTTGGCCAAACAAAGCCTATATATTTGGGTTTTTGAATCGATTCTAAACACGAATTAGGGTTAGAGGAGTAGAGCAAAGGGTGTAACAACTTCCAAGGAGTTCTTTCTTCTTCTTAAATTAGTTTTTCATGTTGTTCTTTGAGAGTTTAGCTTAATCATGTATTTGGTTGGCTAATCTCTTAGCTAGAGTTAAGAGTTGAAGTTTGTAGCTTGTTTTAATGCTTTTCTTACTTTGATTCACGTTCATGAAGTTTATGTTGAATATTTCAAAGTTACGGTTTGAATTAAAGAAGTATTTTTTATTATTAGTTTGATCTATCATCGACTCCAGGTACGATGGATGCTTAGGAACTTCATAAATGCTTTCTCTCTATTTATGGTTGTTTAATATGTTGAATTCTTTGATCTAGCCTTGACTACGGGCACGGGAAATGCTAAGAACTCTCTGCAATCAATTCAACAAGGCAGTTATGCATGGATCGTTACTATGGACGTTCATAATCTGTTTTGAAACAATTTATGATGTTTTAACAGCTCTATCATCCAACTAGATAGATTATGACTTTGATTCCAATTGAAGCATTGATTGAATTAAGTAAGGATGCATTAAAGCAACTACAAATGGATCCTTGGCTCTTTAGTTCCCATAATCTGATTCATTTCAATTCACAATCTCTTCAATCATAAGTTTTATGTTTAGTTTTTAATTCTAATTCTTAATTAGTTCAGTTACACATCTTCAGTACCTATGGGTACAACCTCGGTCTCATCAAGATTATTACTACATCACAACCCTGCACTTGGGGTACAAGCGAACAAGTTTTTGGCGCCATTGCTGGGGATTGCAATATGCTGTATTTTTCTGAATTATTTAAGTTTTAGAATTAGTTGGGATTAAGTTTTTGCCCATTTTTCTTATATTTTCTGCATTTGTTTTAGGAACTAAATTACTTTTCTATTTTGTAGCATCTAACTTAGCGGTTCTTCTTTAGTTACATCCTTCTAACTCTTCTCTTTTCTCTAAGTTCTAAATTTCTATTCGAGTATTAGGAAGTTTTAGAACCAGGAGGGTGTGAGTGTTTTATGAGCAAGTGGGTTTGTGACAACACTCATCGTCTCTTGAGCGAAGGAGGACTAGTCAAAGGGTTGCCTTTCCATCACCGAATTAGACACCACTTGAGATTCCCTGAGTTAATCGAAGTAATGACTGTAAATCAACCTCAACATCCAGTTGAGGAGGTTCAAGATGAGAATGAGGTGCATCACGCTCCCCCACCTTGTACTTTACGAGATTACTTACAACTGGCGTGGGTAAGTACACCTTTTTACATGGTATTTCCACTTAATGCGGGAAACATAGATTTTAAACCAGGAGTGATACAACTCCTTCCTAAATTTTATGGACTAGATTCTGAAAGTTTGTACTTGCACATTAAAGAATTTGATGAAATAGTCGCTACATTGCACTTTCCAAACGTGTCTGAAGACACAATAAGACTAAAGTTGTTTCCTTTCTCACTGAAGGAGAAGGCTAAGTCATAGCTGCACTCCTTAAAGCCACAATCTATCGGCACATGGGCTGAGATGACCCTAGATTTCCTTAAAAAATTCTTCTCGATGCACAAAACAAGTACTTAAGGAGGGTGATTATGAATTTTCCCTAAAAAGAGGAAGAGACCTTCTAAAGTTGGGAGTGATTCAAGGATCTCATAAATTTGTATCTACATCATGGCGACGAGATATGGCGGATAATAAGGTTTTTCTACAACAGATTGACTTCGCCCATGCACCAGTTTGTAGAGATTATGTGTAATGATGAATTCATGGATAAGGAGGCTGATGATGTGTCCAATAATTTTGATCTACTCATAAAAAACATGCAATCATAGGACACCTCCCTAAGACCCACCACTTCTAAGCTTACTCAGTCAAGGGAAATGGGAGGAATATATGTCTTAAAAGAAGAAGACGACATGAGTGCAAGGGTGGCCAATCTCACGAGAAAAATTGAGGCAATGGAATTTGAGAAGGAAGAAACTTTCAAACTTAAGGAGGTTGTGAAATTTGTTTGCGGTATTTGTGCTAGCAACATACATGTAACTCAGGATTGTCCCACAATTCCTATTTTTCAAGAGTTATTGAATGAAAAATCAAACGCCGTAAACAATTACCAACGACCATTTAGCGGACCCACCTCAAATACTTATAATTCCAACCGAAGGAACCATCTAAACTTTTGTTGGAGGAACGAACAAACGGCCAATCCTTAAGAGGCCCTTACTCAACTTCTCAATCAAAGGAAACCTCAAGAGGATCTAGTTCTAAAGCACATTCAAATCCAAGGGCTCTTCAATCAAAGCACACTACAAGCATTCCAAGACCTTACTAAGGACATACAAAGGATTGAGTCACACTTAACAATTGAGGAAAATGGACTTTTCTAACCTAACCTCTACCTAATCCAAGTTGCAATGTGAAGTGACCCAAGCTCTTCTCATCACATAGAGCAAGTTAAATCTATCACCACCCTGAGAAGTGGAAAAACGATTGATAAGACTATCCTGATAAGGGCTGATGAGCCTAAGGACTTAGAAAAGGCTGAGAGAGATGATGGACCTAGCATTGCTCCATAAGAGAAAGAGCCGGAAAGAGCATACAAACTGGTTGTGCCATTCCCCTAATGGTTGATTGCTCCAAAACCTCTATCCAACTCTTAGGATATTCTCGAGATGTTAAAACATGTGAAGATCAACATTCCTCTCAAGGATGCCATTAAACAAATACCATCATATGCCAAGTTCCTGAAAGATCTATGCACTACCAAAAGATGATAAGGCATACAAAAGAAAATTCTATTAACTGAAAAAGTGAGTGCCATCTTAAAATAAGAAGTGCCATTAAAGCACAAAGATTCGAGTAGCCCAATTGTCTCTTATGTAATCAGGGACCATCGGATCGAGCACACACTTCTCAATTTAGGAGCGAGTGTAAATATGATTCCATACTCGGTCTATGAACAACTTAGCCTCAATGAATTTAAACCCACTAGGACCACACTTCAATTAGCTGATTGATTGGTTCGTATACCGAGAGGAATGATAGAGGATGTGCTAGTAGAATTTATTATTTTGGATACACAACCTATTATAGATGTAAGCACTCAAATTATAGTCATCTCCGGCCGCCCATTCCCCGCCACATCAAACGCAATCATTAATTGTAGGAATGGGGTGATGAAATTGGCTTTCAGGAACATGACATTAGATATAAATATTTTCAATATGTGCAAACAACCTGAGGAATCTGATGATGTCCATGAAATCAACCTGATTGACTCATCTGTGGAAGATATAACTATCCTAACTATATACTCTAATGCTCTGGAAACATGCTTGGCCCACTCCCTCGATTTGTATGATGACATAATTAGGGAGATGAATGCCTTTCTTGATGCAACACTGGTACTTGAAGTTGACCGGTGGAGGCCACAATTTGAACAATTGCCCCTGAATGAGATAAAGCCTCTACCGTTAAGCATCAAGGCACAGAAGCTTGACCTAAAACCTTTACTGACTGATCTTAAATATGCTTACTTAGGGTAAGATGAGACATACAATGATAATTTCTACCCACCTAAATGAAGGACAAGAGAGTATGCTTCTAGCTACTGTGAAAGAACACAAAGGAGACCTTATATGGAACATCATAGACCTCAAGGGAATAAATCTTTCGATTTGTACTCACCACATTCACCTTGAGAATGATGCAAAAACGTTTAAAAAATCACAACAAAGATTAAATCCAAACATGAGAGAGGTGGTTAAAGCTGAGGTGCTTAAACTATTGGATGTGGGTATTATATACCCAATATCCAATAGCCAATGGGTGAGTGCAACTTAGGTGGTTCTTAAGAAGTTCGGGATCACCATCACAACTAATTCCCATAATGAACTTGTGCCAACTAGAGTCACAACTAGTTGGAGAATGTGCATTGACTACCAAAAACTGAATACCATCACTAGGAATGGTAAAGGATCCTCTACCATTCATTAACTAGATTATAGAAAGGTTAGCTGGTCATTCCAACTACTGTTTTCTGAATGGTTATTTGGGCTATAACCAAATAAAGATATCCCCCGAAGACCAAGAGAAGACAACATTTACATGTCCCTTTGGCACTTTTGCATATTGGAGGATGTCATTTGGACTATGTAACACCCCCACCACATTCCAACGATGCATGTTGAGTATCTTCTCAGACATGGTGGGGCAATTTCTAGAGGTCTTTATGGATGACTTCTCTGTATTTGGTTCATCTTTCAGCGATTGCATTAAAAATCCGAAACAAGTGCTAAAAAGATACAAGAAAAAGAAACTTGTACTTAATTGGGAGAAGTGTCACTTCATGGTTCGCAAGGGAATTATGCTTGAGCATTTTATATCATCCAATGAAATTGAGGTGGATAAAGAAAAAATTGATCTTATCTCTAACCTACCTCCTCCCAAAAGCATTCGCAATATGTATTCCTTTTTTAGGACACATCGGCTTCTATAGAACATTCATAAGGGACTTCAGCCACATATCTCATCCTTTATGCAATCTACTTCAAAAGGAGACCCCGTTTGAGTGGTCTGAAGAATGCCAAATTCTTTCTCCAAGCTTAAGGGCATGCTGACTAGCACGCCAATCATATAGCTACCTGACTGGAGCCTTCCTTTTGAGATTGTGTGTGACGTGAGCGATTATGCAATTGGGGCAGTATTAGGCCAGAGAAAAAATAAAAAGCCCTATGTGATCTACTATGCAAGTAGAATTCTAAACTCTGCCCAGATGAATTATTTTACTACGGAGAGAACTCTTAACTATAGTCTTTGCACTGGACAAGTTTAGGTCTTACTTGATTGGATCCAAGATCATAGTATTCACGAACCACTTGGTGCTGAAGTACCTTCTTTCCAAGAAGAATGCTAAGTCCCGATTGTTGAGATGGATCCTCCTAATTCAGGAATTTGACTTAAAAATCAGAGATTAGAAGGGAGTAAAGAACGTAGTGTCCAATCACCTGCTTAAGCTAGTTATCTCTGATTCCATTGAGACCACACATATTAATGAATGTTCCCTGATGAACAACTTTTTACCGTCTCCCAAAACCACATCTCAGTGGGCCCAATAAATGATTATAAATGTTTTAATGGGAGGATAACCCATCTCAACTATTGTATGTGGTGTGGCCCACCCAAGTCATGGATTCACTTGATTTTTAAGCCTATGGCCCACCATGGAATGGCGCATCTAACTGATTGGGTTGATGTTCAATAAACATCACAATGGGGCCCACACAGCTTGACCTCACGGGAAGTTACCACGAGATCGACCTCATATAGGGAAATGGAACTATGAGGTTGACCTCATGGTAACTTCCCGTGAGGTCGAGTTGTGTGGGTCCCACTGTGATGTATTTCAGACATCAACACTGTGCATTTGATAGGTCCCCTTTAGATTATAGGATACTCTGAAAATCAGCCGTATACGGAACTCAGGTGGACCATACCATCTAAAACCATGTGAAGACATGCCTAAATCATATAAAATCACTTCATGGGGCCTACTTGAGTATTAAAAGAGGCTGAAACTTGGTATGACCCCTCATCTAAGTTGGACACACACAATGGATGGGCTAGATTTGTAAACCACATCTCGATGGGCCCAATAAATGATCATGAAATTTTAATAGGTGGATAATCCCTTTCAACTGTTGTTTGTGATGTGGCCCACCTAAGTTATGGATTGACCTGATTTTTAAGCCCGTGACCCACCATGGAATGTTACATCTAACATGGGGTAGATGTTTGTCACACATCATAATGGGCCCACATAGCTCGACCTCATGGGAAGTTACCATGAGGTCGACCTCATTGTACCATTCCCCCCCCCCCCCCCCCCCCCCCCACACACACACACACACACACATGTATATATATTATGGGAAATGGCACTATAAGGTCGAGCGTATGTAATGGTACTGTGAGATCGAGTCATGTTGAATGGCAGATTTGCACAGTGGAAAAGAAGCAGATTGAGTGGTGTCTAATTGGCTCGGGCAGCCTAGTTAGGGCCATCGTGGTCTAAATCCATACCATTCATCCAATTTCCAGGTTATTTTAGAACGTGGACCAAAAAAATAAGACACATACAAAGCTCAAGTGGGCCGCCTGACAGGAAACAATAAGGATTGAACGTCCACCATTAAACATTCGTAGGAATACAAAAGTTTTGGATCAAGCTGATATTTTTGTGTTTTCAGTTCATCCTAGTATAAATTACCTTATGAACAGAATGGATGGAATATTATTAGTGCACTGATTTTTGCATCTTATTTATCAATCACGTAAGTCAGTGTGTCATGTAATCAGTTGAGCCTTTGGAAAGTGAAGATCGAAGACATAAGCGAAGCTGAAGCATCAAGGAAGCAACAACAGGTAAATGAGATGCCTTGATGACCCTAACCCTTGACTTAAAATAACCCATAGACCTCTAAATGATCTTGACCTAATAGGAATACTTAATTGATTATTCCTTAGCCTTATGACACTAAGAAAAACATGATAAACAAGGGTAGAAGAGGTGTGAATCTGTTGTGTATAAAATAGCCTAAAACAACAGATTCCAGGTGATGTTCAATGGCATCGAGCTGCCATAGAATAATAGTCTTTAATGACATTGAAGACATGGCTGATGACATCGATCGAGAGTTAGGAATGTCTAACAATTAACTGAATTTTTCTTTGAAATTCTCGATGGCATCGAGGTCCCTTCGATGACATTAAAACTTATGTTTCGATGACATTGAAGCCACCTTAAAAACATCAATTAAGAGACAGAGGTTTTGGATTTTTTCCTCTGACTTTCTTAATGATGTCAAAGCCCATTCGATGACATTGATGACTTCATGTTCGATGACATCGAATGTTAGTCGATAACATCAATAATGGTCTAAAACTGTCTAGTAAGAAAATACCCTATATTGTCTAGATTGTTCAATGACATCGAGGAACCCTTCGATGGCATCGAAAGTATCTTCAATGACATCTAAGGACCTTTGATGACATCGACAAAGCTATTTTCTGCCCTTTTTTTTACCGTTAGAGCTTGAATTTTTTATGAAGGGCATTCAGTTCTTAGAATTTTTTATGGGTTTTTGGAGCAACCAAAGGTAAGGTGATTCCAAATGCATATCCTTCATCCCATGCCTCTATTCTATTGACTTTCAAGTAATATCCCTTAAGATTTCAACTACAATGAGGATTCCAACCTCACCATTGGAGATCTGCTTGAACTCCTCCACTTCCTAGAGATTGGACTTAAGATATTTTAGCAAACCATTGTCCAAATCTTTTAGGATACCCATGTAGGTAAATCCCTTAGTAAAAATAAATTCTCATTAGTTGTAGGAAATATAACCAACCTCCCATCACCTTTGTTATCTCGGAGGAGCATCATATGCAAGGTGATTGATCATGGAGCTGAAGCCTTTTAAAGCAGCGACAGCATGATCGGAGGAGCATCGAGAGCTGATTGTTAAGGGTCAAATATTGTATATTAGTCCCTAGTTATTACCTAATTTTATGAGTATAATACTGTTTAACGGCCTGTTTTAATTGTGTTTATGTTGCAAGGTGGATTTATAAGCGTGGACTGAAAATGGTACTAAAAGCATGGATTTAACGTTCCGTCATCACCAAGGCAAGGGATGGACCTTAGGGGACTGAGATCGAAGAATTTACACATTAGAGATCAGAAAAAATCACGCCACTCACGTTAAACTGGCCTGAAAAATGTCCAGAATGCAAGATCACCGGGTTTCTACCATCCGTTCGGCTCGAAACTTTATATATGGCCTGAGGGCCATAAATTAACCGTACACATCAAATTTTAGCCATTAGATCCTTGTAAAAATGGCCCAACGGAAGATCAGCCCACAAATCTCTGATTTAGGGCCCACATGATATCTGGATATACTTCAATTTTGGTCTCAACCCCTTAAATGAGGTGGTAAAATGGATGGATGGAGAAAATTTCATATATACATCATGAGTGGACCCCACTGGCAGCACCAGTGCACTCGATGTGCACTGGACCAAGACAACTTGTCAGCGCCCACTGACCTGATCCGTCTCACACACGGAGACAGCGGGCAGACGTTGTCCATCCATTTTTGTGTAGTGGGCTCCACCCATTACCCATATTAATGATCTGGACTGTTCATTCACTCCATAGGGGGCCCATGCCCCTTGCTAAGCTTTCCTTTTGGCCCCGTTCACGTGTACACACGTGGATCATCAGAAAATGCAAGATGAATAGCGAGTTGATTTTATACAGTGGACCACACCAAAACTCGACCAAAACTATTCCTTTTTAAGTGAAATTTTGCCAGGAATCTAATGAGAGGGGTGAATTTTCCATAAAACATCACTGTGGGGCCCACCAAGCATGTCAGCGCAAGAAAAATCGTTGGAAGCCCGCATTCATGAAATCTGGCCACAGTGGGGCATTGTACAGCCCATATGATGGTCAGTTGGATGATCTGAACTATCTAAAAGATCGGGCAGGGGGTCTTTACCCCAACCATGGAGTCAGAATGGGTTTCTTGGCCATGTACCGTCCAAAACTCCCATCCAAACGCAACTAGTTTTTGTTTTTCTTTGCTTTGCACGTTGTAGCTGCGTAAAAGCTCTCCCACCGACTTCTTTATCGCTATAAAAAGAGAGAGAAGGACATGGGAGGGGGTATCCACCATTAGTGCAGCCTTGGAGGCCATCTTTGGGACGTTGGAAGCCAAGAAGAGCAAGAATGAGAGAGAGAGTTCACCTGGCTGGTTCCGTTTCTTCCCTGTTTTTCTCAATTCTAATTATTTTCTTTTAAGATGTTTAGCCTAATCATGTCTATGTTAAGCTAAACCTCTTAGCTAGGGCTAAGAGATGAAGCTTGTAGCGTGATAGGGAGACTTTTTGTTTGAGCCTTTTGTTTAAACTGAGTTGATCTTGAGTTTAGTTTAATTATGGGGAATGTTTTTAGTTTTTAATGGTCTGTTGTGACTGAAATTACAATGGGTCTGCTATAGCTTTGAGTATGTTCCTTTCCTTATTTTGATTATGACGTCAAGAAGCCCTGTTGTTCACTATCGTATCGTGGGCATGGTTGGATGACGGAACCCTTCTTAACCTTCATATATCTTATTGATTGGTTACCAATTGGTTTAATTCTATTGTTTAGTTTGTTTCCTGGGCATGGTTTGGTGACGGAATCCATTATAATACCTTTCATCTTTTGAAAACTAGATCAAATGAAGTTCAGATTTGATATTCATGGTTAAACCCTCCAACTGGATGAAGATAGGACTCCAAGTCCAGTTGAGTTCTTGAATCGAGCATAAAGATCTCCCTGATCTCTACATGTGGATCCTCTGAATCCCTAGTTTCCTACCTCTGATTTCTCTAAGTTTTAGATAAATATTTCACCATTATTCTCTCAATTTCATTTAATTTAGATTTCATCTTAGTCTAGTTCTAGTTTTACTTAATTTCAAATTACTTACAGGTTTCAGTCCCTGTGGATTCGACTTCGGTCTCACCGAGTTTATTACTACATCACAACCCTATACTTGGGGTGTGAACACTGATTGAAGCATGTGAGAGTGGAGATCAAGCGACGCAAGAAGGCGCTGCAAAATAGGCTTAATCTGGCAAGTAAATTGTCATTTTAAGAGTCTAAGTTTAGTCTCTTTCCTTATGTAGGATTGAGGCTAAGAATTTGTATTCTCAAACTCGACTAGGTTCTTTCGTAGGACATTGGCCTTTGTGTAGAGTCTAAATTCACGGTTGTTGTGTAGGACCAAGGTTGTTACTAATCCTAAGGAAAAACTAACCAAAGTCTCTTACGGGAGCTCCGGCAGGACAATACATATCGAGTTCTTGTGTAGGACCTTGGCTCTTGTGTAATGCCTAAAACCTTAGGTTCTTGTGTAGGACCTTGACTCTAGTGTGAAGTCTAAATTCCAGGCTCTTGTCTAGGGCCTAAACCATTGGATTTTAATAGTAGGACCTTAGCTTTTGTGTAGGGCATAAACCTTGGGTTCTTGTGATCTTGGCTTTTGTAGAGAGTGTAAATTTAGAGTCCATGTGTAGGAATGTAAAGGTTAGAGATGAACCTGATTTAAAACCTTCAATAGTGAAATCTGGTACACTCATGGGTTAAGTGCATCCACCGGAAGTGAAGTAGGTAAGTAGCCAAACCACTAAACATACTTGTGTTTGGGAGTGTCAATTACGCAATTGTTTAATTATGCTTGTGCGTTTGAATGTTTACATTTTACATGCATGACTAATGAATGCTTAGTGTTAATAGGTAGCACATCCCACACACATGTTCACTATCATTTTATAGACTAGTTGATTAGTTGCATATCATTTGTAGTCCATATGATTGGACTCTCTATTAGTTTAGAAGCCTTAAAGTTATATTGCTTTGCTTAGTTTAATTGTTAATTAGTTTAAGTTAGGCAATTTGAATTTTAAATAGGCATATTTTTAAATAGGTCCTAATCACCCCCTCTAAAACATAGCCTTCATTCTCTAGATCCGCTAAACTTTCTCACTTAACAAATTACAGCAAAAACTGCAATTTCACATATAAGCGTCATTGTGGACCCTTGGGAGGTTTCAATGGTAGACATTTCCCTATTGTTGTGCAACCCACTTGAGTTTTAGATCTACTTCACTTTTGGGCCCATGTCCTAACATGATAACATAGTGGAATTCTCATAAACAACACAATGGGCTCCTCCTAGCTTCCTCCTAGTAGAACCCTCAGAACTCGGAAGTTGATTACATGGTGCGCCACACACAGACTTGGTGGTGCATTTATGTCACTAAGTTATATGGGACCAACATAATGTACGTGTTATATCCATGCAGTCCATCCATTTTTCAAGATCATTTTAGGGCATGATCCAAAAAATGAAGTAGATTCAAAGCTCAAGTGAATCACAACATAAAAAAAGTTGGAGATTTAATGCCTACTATTGAAAATGTTTTAGGCACCCGAAATGTAAGGCCCGTATCATAGTTCGTACCGTTCCGTAGGCTTCTGTGGTCCTCTCGGTTGAATTCCAGCAACCCTCGACCTGTAATCGGCATTTGCGCACAACCCTAAGTTACAGCCCATATATCTATGTCGGCTCAACTCGAAACTTGTATCTTAGCGACCACGCCGTCGCCCTGCCTCGCGCGCCGATTCGATACCCGAGCCAAAAGATGTGGGCCCACGTTTATTTAGAGAAAAACTCCATGCATGCGAATGTCGAGAAAATCTCTACAAACTATCCCATCAATCAATTAAGTCAAGTACACACCATATCACAAGTACAAGCAACCCATCCCTTTCCCATTCCCAAAGTTAACTCTCTCTCTCTCTCTCTCTCCACCCATCCCTTTCTTACAACTCCATCACTCCACCCATCACCCATCACTCCATCTATTTTCATCCCATCACTTCCCTCTCTCTCGTTCTCTCTCTTCCCTCCCAAGCAACAAGAAAATTCAACGTCCAAGCCTCCCAAAAGAGAGCCAAGTGTGGCCCACTTCCCTACCCCAAAACTCCTCATTTCCACCATCAAAAGTTCATCATCCACCGTCAAAATTTGAGCATAGGAGCTGAGTCCAAGGAGCTAAAGGAGTGCAATAGGTGGGTGATCCACCGTTAATTTTCATTTAAGGGCCCACATGTGGTGGGACCCGTTTAATGAACGCAATGTAAGAAATGGAGGGTGATTAGTAGCAGGGTCCCTCCTCTCCATCATGATATCTCTCTCTCTCTCTCTTGTGATTAGATGTGGTCCACTTGATCCATGCCGTCTAACACTATGGCGTGGGACCACTGTGATGCATGTGAATTATCCACATCGTCCAGCCTCCTGGACGGTTTGAGCCACCTCACAGCCTGGACATTGCAAAAAAAAAAGAGATATTACATAATATATATATATATACATATATATATCTGGTGGGCTTCACGTGGGACCCACCTACCTGTTTGAAGCAACAGCAGTTGCGCCATACAAGAACTATATAGCTACTGTATTGACGTCAGCAAATATGTGGGACCTAGCTGTTGTGTGTACCCCATTCACACCTTTCGTCACCTAATGCGTGGATGGAATCCATGCCATCCATCCATCTAAATGGAGCCCACCATGATATATGTACCTTTAATCCCCACCATTTGTCTGATGGACGGTGGGCTGCATGTGCAGCAGCAGCTCTAGGTCACCGTGATGTATGTGCAATTCACTCCATCCGTCCATCCATGTGTTTCCTCCCTACATGATGTATGTGTGGGCCTAATCCACACCGTCCAGACCTTGGACGGTGGGACCCACCATGATGCATGTGTTGTATCCATACCATCCAACCATTTTGAGAGATCGTTCTATGGCATGAGAAAAGAATGAGACAGATCTATAGTTCAAGCGGACCCCACCATTGAAAATAGTGGGGACAAAGACATCCACTGTTCAAAACTTCTTAAGGGCCACAGTAGTTCCAATCAAGATGATATTTTTATTTTCACTTCATCTATCCCCATGTTAACTTATGAATAAGTCGGATCTCAAAAATACATAACGGTGGGTCCTATAAATGTTTCAACAGTGGGTGTGGCTACTCCCATGGTTTTCTGTGGTGGGCCTTGTAGGATTTTAATGGTGGAAATCATTATCTCCATTGCTAGTTGTTGTATGGTCTAGATGATCCCTCAATATGATTCATTTTTGGGAATATATGAGGCCCACCTTGATACGTATGAGGCCCGTTGTTGAGGCTCACCTTGATATATATTAGGCTCGTGGACGCGGCCCACTTGATGTATATGAGACCCATTGGTGCGGCCCATTTGATGTGGCCCACTTGATGTATATAAGGCCCATTGTGATGTATTTGAGGCCTGTGAGGCCCGTATCCTAGTCCGCACTATTTCGTAGGCTTCCACAGTCCTCCCGGTCAAATTCTGGTGACTCACGATCTGTAATAGGCAGTTGCGCGTGACCCTAAGTCGTATCTTGTATATTTGAGTCAGCTTAATCCAACACTTGTACCATTGCGACCGCACCGTTGCCGCGGTTCTGATGCCATCTCTTATACACCGATTTGATACCCTGGCCAAGAGATGTGGGCCTGCATTCATTTTGAGGAAAACACCGCGTGTTTACAATCCCAAGAGAATCTCTACAACATGTCCTATCAATCAATCAATCAATCACCTCATGTCAAGTACAAGAGCAACCCCAAAGTCAACTCTCTCTCACCCTCTCTCTTACACACCCACACATATCAAGTATAACTATCACCTCACATCCATCACCTCTCTTACAACCACCCTTTCTCTCTCTCTTTCTCTTCACATTTTTCAAGCAATAAAGAAACCAAAAGAAGTGGTGGACGTCCATGCATTTCAAAGGAGAGAGTGTTTTATGTGGCCCACATCCTCTCCCAAGATCCATCATCCGAGCCCTTCAACTCACATCACCCTCCATCAAAGTGAGACACAAGGAGCTCGATGTTCCATCGGACCAAGAAGATCGAACGGTGAGTATTTCTATAGGCCTAGATCTCATTGTTTTGATGATGGGCCAAGTGGGGCCTACCGATTGATGGTATGGATCTCACTTTGGACCCTAGATGTGGCCGATGGCCCACCTTGATCCTCATAATCATTCCATGATGGGGCCATTCTCCATGGACCCCCATCATGATGTTTACTTTCCTTACATAAATAGGGCCATCTAGACCTTGCATTTTGGTGGAGAAAGGATCTCCACCGTTGATTTTGATCAGTGGGTCTAATGGGACCCACTTGATGTATGTTGTGATGTACGGAAGGGAGGGCCCATAATGACGGGGTCCATCCATCACTTGGTCTCTCTCTTTCTCTATCTCTCTCTCTTTCACTTTTATTTTGTGTGATGATGTGGCTGTGTGGCCCACCCGGATCGGCCCCACTTTGATGTGTACATTATCCACACCATCCAAACCATTTGGTGGCCCACCTTAGTAGACGTATGTGGGTGGGGCCCACCTTAAATGTGTTATATTCGAACCATCCAGCGTCCAGGGACACTGGACGTGGCCACAACGTGAAGTGTGAATGGACAGTGTGGTGTACTGCCGAGAAAATAAAAATATCGGTTTGATTTCAAACTTTGGGTGGACGGCCTATGAAGACCCCACCTTGATGTATAAATCAAATCCACGTTGTCCATCTTATTCCTCAGCTCACTTTAGGTGTTCAGCCTAAAAATGAAGTCAATCTGATAATCAAGCGAGCCATACTATAGAAAACTGTGATTTCTACCGTTTAAATCAGTTAGGACCCACCTTGATTTTTCTATTCTCCAAAACACATCGCATATTGGGCTCATTTGGTCAGTCTTGAGCCATAGAATCCAACGATTAGGTCAGATTCTTTGGATGCGGGCCCCACCTATGAAAAACCTCAGAAAAATGTTTATATATATATATATATATATATATATATATATATATATATGAGAAGCAAGAGGTCTTCTTGATGCAAAAGAAATAGCGTCTGTTCTTTTATTTGGTGGTGTGGAAAAGGGAAGGACATAGGTCTCAGTTGTGGGCCCCACCATGATGTGTGAGAACATCAACACCGTACATTTGGTGGGCCCCTTTTTAAACGATGGGTCCCCCCTTAAATCAGTCATACACAGCTCAGGTGGTCCACACGGCAGGAAGCAGTGGGATGAACGTCTGCCATTGAAACCCTTTTTGGGTAACAGAAGTTTTGGATCAATAAGAAAATTGTTTTTCCTCTTCATCAGGGTCTGTGTGACCCTATTAATGTTGGATGGAAAAATAAATGTTATGGTGGGCCACACGTGTGGACCCACCCTATGAAGCAGATTGACTGGAGTGCCACACACCAGCTATATAGCTGGTGTACGTGACGTCACCTAGTTATGTGGGTCCCACCTATCGTCGTCCATCTATGGGACCCACCATGATACATATGTTGCATCCAAACCATCTATCCTATTGGCAATCCGCATTAGGCTTAAGACTAAAAATGAGGCAGATTTATCAGGTGGACCACACCATAAAAAATAGTGGAGAGATGAATGCCTACCATTGAAGTCCTTTTAGACCACGATAGTTTTGGATTAAATTAATATTTGTTCTTCCTCCCAACCAAGTCCTTGTGACCTTACTAGCAGACTAGACGAAAAATGAACTTGATGGTGGGCCCTGGAATTCTTATAAATGGTGAAAAATCATTAGCTCCATTGCTATCTGTGATATGGTCCAGATGATCTTTCGATGTGATTTATTCCTTTAGAAATGCTCTAGAATGATCTCTATATGGGTTATGGCCCATTGCAATGTGTAAAGCCCATTTAATTCGGCCCATTTGATTAGGCCCGATGTGATATATGAGGCCCACCTTGATGTGATGTATGAGGCCCATTATTGAGGCCCACCTTGATATATATGAGGCCCACGTGATGCAGCTCATTTGATGTGTTTGAGGCCAATGGGTCGAGGCCCAATGGGATGTATATAAGGCCCTTTGCAATATGTGATTCCACCTTGGTTTATATAATGATGTTTAGAGCAGGCCATGCCTTGGGAGCAATGATGGTTTGACGTCCACATTGTAAGAATAATGTTGGTTAAATGTCTGCATTGTATCTCTTCCTAGGGCCCATTGATAGGCCCATACTTGTTATGTGTAGGCCATCTAGGCCCATCTTCGTTGTGAGGATAGTACATCACCTTATAACATGCTTAGTATAATTCCATGACTCATGCCCATACGCATCATATGTATGCTTGATATGAGTAGTGACTGATCATAGCATATGCCATTGGGCAGATTATTTATGGGACTCATTAATAGGAGTTACCCACATGATTGCGTGGTACGCAAAGGATTGCTGCATGACTTTACAGTGTGACTCTTGCATCTTGCATATGTGTGACATAATCATTATACGCCCTAGAGACATCAGGGTCGTGGCCTCCACAAGCACATCGTGGATGGCCAGATGGGACACCAGAAATACTTAGTTCTAGCACTTGGGCACTTAGGATGTCCTTGGGTGAAAGTCCTAGAACCTTTTAGGCTAGGAGACGCCCCAACGTCTAGACCGAGTGGATACATGAGCGCCCGAGTGTTGAATACCAATAGGCCGCCTCTCCCATTGTGTCGTGGTCGGTTGGGAGGGGGTGTGGCCTTATCCGCCTGAGTGAGGGGGCTGTAAGCTAGGCCGAGTTTAACCAGCTTGCAAATGAGTCTGTTATCAACGAGTCGGGTAGGTATTGGCAGATTGTTGGTCAGGAGGATAGTGTGGTCTCTTCCACTTGTTGGGTTTTGCGGCTAGGGAGGCAGTAGTCAGTGTGGAGTGTAATAGACCTCGATGATTTCCCAGAGAGGAACCGTACTAATATGTAGACTTGATATGAGGACTGACATGATATTATGACACCCCGTCACTGTTGCACATGTAACAGCCCAGATTTTTGCCAACCTAGAATTAGACGTCCTTAGGCAATGGGCCGCTCTTAACACCTTATTAACTTGTCAGAACTCAATCCCACAGTCTAAAATCGCTTCTGAACCCATTTCCTTCACAAATCCAACCCTTCACCACCTTGTTCTTTTAATTTTTCTAAGTACTTTCACCCTAGACACTATCTTAAACTAATTAAGTATTATAACTTGGATCACCTTATATACAAACTACAAAGGCCTGAGTACCACCTCGACCAGAAATCACTTAGGATTAAATCCTTTAGAAATGAGACAAAGTAACTAAGTGCTAAACTAGATTAGCTACGAAATCCGTTTGAATCGCTTTAAATACGATCTGCAAGACCCAAAACTTGTGGAATCATTGACGCTAGGTTACCCTAAAATCTAAGATCAATCTCATTACCCGACTGCTCTTGGGAGCACATTGAAACTCCGTATCAGATCTGGACCGCACATTGGGAGTCCGAATAATACGAGGTTAAGAATTTAGGACCGCCTCGCTAGGTTTGACAACCATCTCGGAAATCAAATCCAGATAGTGTCCCAGCGCCATTTGCTTGAGCCCGGAGCGAGAGAGTGTGAAAACACTTGTTTCTTTACAAAATAAATATCTTGAATAGTAATCTGAGACTTGTCGCTTGCAGATCAGTTTTAAGCAACCAGACCATCAGAATCTGACCCAAATACACCCTCGGATCAGGAAAAATTTCATAAACATTTACATGTACTCGGAATCTCCGATCGAGACCCACTGACCGTCGAACTGAAACTGGTCCGTCACGCGTGATCTGAAAACCCGACTGAAATGAAAACTTAACTAAACGTAGATCCAGTGTTAGTGAGCTTAAGTCTGACCTTTGGCTCAAGGAGGCCCGCCAGAAGTCCTCCGTTGAGCTAAAAACAGCCCACTTTGGCTATAACCCAAGTATACCTTGACCTGGAGTCTAATTTGAAGACTTTTTAGACTATATAAGGACCTTAAACCCTCTCCCATTTCAGCCATACGAATTTGAATTTGAGAGGAGAGAAAAGAGAGAGAAAATGTGGGAGATGTGAGAGAGTCTTCCTGTCGTGCTTCCCTGCTGTTATCCATGCCCAACCGCTTCGTTCCAATCGTTTTCTCGGCGATTCCAGCTCCGTTTCTAGGTAAGAAACCCTAACCCTAAAATGATTTGGGGTTTTAAGAGTTGTAGGTTATGAAATAGCTAACCTATTTCATCATATAGGTTGCCGAACGCCGTATACAAAGCCTTAGCAAATCTACTGACTCCGTTATGATTCTACGACAAAAGGTGCGGACTTTAGGTGTATAGGTTATGGTTTTCAATGCTTTCAATGTCAGATAATGATAGATTCATGATCTGCATACAATTGCACATGTACAAAGTGCTTTCTGTTTTCTGTTTCGATTAAAGTTGTAGAATATGGAATTTTACATATTCTAGGTATTCGTAGAAAATACCGTATACGTATATTTTTGGAAAATGTGTTTGACATGATTATTTGTTGTATGAATGTACGATATATGGATAAAATACTTATTTGGCGAAAGGATTCGCCCTAATGCATGTTTTGCTAATATACACTATGTATGTAGAAATACTGTATTGTAGAAAGTACCGTATACATATATATTTTAGAGATGTGTTTGCCATGATTATTTGTTGCATAAATATATTATATATGCGTAAAATACTTGCTTGGTGAAAGGACTCGCCCTAATACATGTTTTGCTAGTATACACTATGTATGTTAAAATAGTGTATTCTAACTGTTTGTGAAAATGACTGAATGAGTATAGAATTCTCATTTGTGTTCGCCATGACTAATTGTCATGGATATATGATTGTTGTATTGGCGATCTCCCTTTGACGAATGAATTTGCCCTAAATCATGCCACGACCACTATAAGCTACATATGTTAAAATGTGTAGTCCAAGTGTTTGTGGAAATGGCTGAATGATTATGGAACTTGGATTCCTACCTGCCATGACTATCCATCATGGGTGCACGCGTGTTATAAATGGGGCAACTCCCTAGTGAAAGGATTTGGCCTAATACCTATGTGATCAACATAGGTGGTGTATGTTGATGCATGTAGTTTAAAGTGGTTGTGGAAATGTTTGAATGAGTAGTGGTTAGTAAATTGTAATGTAGGAGGGTGTTGAGATATGATTCTCAACTCCTGTAACTATGTACATGCTTTCTTTAGAAATCTATGTGATTAGGACTTAAATATGTACAAACTCATGCTTGTGTTGTATTTCATAACATGCTCAATTGATTGTATGATTTTATCTATGTAATGTGTATGTTTAAATTCATGTTTACGTTATATGATCCGTCATGGGTGGTGGGGAAGTGGTGTAATGATTCCGTGCAACAGCCCTGGCAGCCCTAAACGGTTAATACCAGACTTTGATTGTATGTTTTGAATCTTGATCCATTACTGCTTTACCTATCTGCAATTGATTGTGTTTAGGGCTATGATTATAGTCCAGACAATCGGTACCATAATTGAATTCGTGGCCATGATTCATTTGCCATGTGTGATGTATTCGACGAACTCGAGTCGTACTTCGGTTGGCGATTGTGGTTGGCCACGCGAAGTGCTTATGCACTTCACGTCGTTCAACTTGTTGTGCGCTCGAGCTAGCCGAGCTTGTCAGGTAACCCGATCTGTCTAATGTATGTTCACCATGTTTGGTCGCTACTGCTTGAACCTAGGGTACCAAACTTACCAGTGAAATCCCTTTTTAACCATGGTACCTCGATCCACTAAGACTCATGAGCCGGGCATGGTGGTATGAGACACCATGGTCAAGCTGTCGGCCTACGCTGGGGCCACATGCCTCCCCGTAGTGACCAGTGACCAACCAGACTCGTGAGCCGATTATGGTGGTATGGGACACTATATTCGTGCTGTCGGCCTACATTGATAAGGTGATGGGGGAGTGGTGCAACGAATGCGAGCAACAGCCCTAGTAGCCCTTTGTAGTGACCTCGAGCATACTCTAAATTTGCGGTGAGGCGATGAGTTTTGCCGTAGAGTAGAGAGTATGGACTAGGCCTGTTTCTGTATAGTGATGAATCGTTTAAAAAGTGATGGGGGAGTGGTGTAACCTTTGTGCGTAACAGCCCTGGCAGCCTTTGCAGTGACCTAGAAAACACACCATCATCTGAGATTAACTAGGACTGACGACCCTAGAATGGATCATGTTTGGGAATGATACAAGGGATGTACCTTAGTTTCCCAATCCTACTGTTTAAAATGGACTAATAAATACTCGGTAATCATGCTCATCATGCATTACATGTGCCTGGAAGATGTGGAGCACTGAGGGATGAAAGCATGCCGCGAACATGAGATGGTGTCGCACGAGGGAGGGTGTGGTGAGGGCATACATCATGACTGCATTCATACTTGCATTAATAAGAGTAGTTAGGAGTGTTTGATTTTACTGCTTTATCATTACTACTTGACTGCATTGATAACATGTTAACCTATGCTTTACTGTTCCACTGAGTTGATCACTCACTCCCACGTTACGGGATGGTGTTGTACACACCAACCAGATTTGTTGAGTTTCAGGTGATGGCGATGCTTATGAAGTAGAGCCGGACCACTACTATGATGTTGAGGAGGATTTCTCCTACTTATGACTCTCTGACAGGTCTATAAAGACCTGGTAATGTATTGACGGAGCTATGATACTTGGGATAGAAGACATTACACTTCCTCACATTTGGTATATTTTAGAACTGTACTTGTAATTAATTAACCTGGTAACTTTATCACACTCTGGAGACTCACCACAGTTTTTATATGTTATTTATCTATCACAGTCTTCCACTTGCAATTTAATTGTCTCTGGAGTATGATATGCTGTTTTGGCTTAATCTCACTCATGTTCAATGCACAAATACAATCAACATTCAATCATCATTCATTTTGTTGCATAAGTGATGTTCTGGAACTCGGGAGTTGAGTTTATGCTCGACCTCCAATTTTCGGGATGTTACAGCACATGTGGGAGGGTACACGTGGGCGGACGCTGATGTGGGTGGGTGTGATGTGGGCGAGACTGAGGCATGGGCGAGCTACCACACAGGGCGAGCTACCAGTGGTTGGTAGGCTACTGAGCAAGAGTTACATACTCATTCATTGTAACGCCCTGAAAATCGGGGGTCGAGCATAAACTCAACTCCCGAGTTCCAGAACATCACTTATGCAACAAAATGAATGATGATTGAATGTTGACTGTATTCGTGCATTGAACATGAGTGAGATTAAGCCAAAACAACATATCATACTCCAGAGACAGTTAAATTTGCAAGCGGAAGACTATGATAGATAGATAAAATATATAAACTATGATGAGTCTCCATAGTGTGATAACATTACCAGGTTAAATAATTACAAGGACAGTTCTAAAATATACCTAATGTGATGGCGTGTAATGTCTCCTATCCAAAATACCATAGCCCCGTCAGTACAATACCAGATCTTCATAGACCTGTCAGAGAGATACAGATAGGAGAACTCCTCATCACCATAGAAATAGTCCGGCTCTGCTTCATAAGCATCGCCATCATCTGAAATTCAACAATTCTGTTTGGTGTGTACAACACCGTCCCGTAACGTGGGAGTGAGTAGCTAACTCAGTGGAACAATAAAGCATAAGTTAACATGTTATCGATGCAGTCAAGTAGTAATGATAAAGCAGTAAATCAAGCACTCCTAGTTACTCTGATTAATGCAAGTATGAATGCAGGTATGATGGATGCCCTCACCGACATACTCCCTCATGCGACACCATCTCACGTTCGCGCATGCTTACATCCCACAATTGCTCCACATCTTTCCGTGCACATGCGATGCATGATGAGCATGATTACCGAGTTTTTAATTAGTCCATTTCAAAAAATAGGATTGGGAAACTAAGGTACCTCCCTTGTATCATTCCCAAACATGATCCATTCTAGGGTCGTCACCCTAGTTAATATCGACGATGGTGTGTTTTCTAGGTCACCGCAGAGAGGTCGCTGTGGTCGTTACGCACAAAGGTTGCACCACTCCCCATCACCCCTTAAACGATTCATCACTATACGTAAACAGCCTAGTTCATACTCTATATATCGCGGCGAACCCTAAGGCACGCTGCAACTTCAGAATATGCTCGCGGTCCTACAAAGGGCTGCCAGGGCTGTTACGCACAAAAGGTTGCACCACTCCCCCATCACCTTATCAATGTAGGCCGACAGCACGAATATAGTGTCCCATACCACCATAATCGGCTCACGAGTTAAGGTGCTCACTGGTCACTACGGGGAGGCACGTAGCCTCAGCGTAGGCCGACAGCTCGACCACGGTATCCCATACCACCATGCCCGGCTCATGAGTCTTAGCGGATCGAGGTACCATGGTTAAAAGGGTTTTCACTGGTAAGTTTGGTACCCTAGGTTCAAGCAGTAGCGACCAAACATGGTGAACATACATTAGACAAATCGGGTTACATGACGAGCTCGGCTAGCTCGAGCATACAACAAGTCGAACGACATGAAGTGCATAAGCACTTCGCGTGGCCAACCACTATCGCCAACCGAAGTACGACTCGAGTTCGTCAAACACGTCTCACGTGGCGACATGAAACTCAACCACGATCTCCAATCTAGTACCGATTGTCTGGACTATAATCATAGCCCCAAGCACAATCAATTGTCATCCATAGCATGCGGAGTAAAGCATGATAGACAAAGTAATTCAAGCATGATAAATAAAGTAATTCAAACATGCTAGTAGGCATGTTATGAGCATATTATAAAGCATGATATAAAGCATGTTGTAAAACACTACATTAATAGGAATACAAACACATGTATTGTAAGTAAGTGGTTTAGATGATCAACCTCATGGAGGTAATCATACACGTCGCTAGGATAGTTGAGAATCCAATCTCAACACCCTAAAACATTACAATTTACTAACTACTACTCATTCAGACATTTCAACAAACACTTTAAAATACAGGAATCAACATACATGACATATGTTGATCACAGAGGTATAAGGCCAAATCCTTTCACTAGGGAGTTGCCCCAATCATAACACGCATACACCCATGACGGATAGTCATGGCAAGCAGGAAACCAGGTTCCATATTCATTCAGTCATTTCCACAAACACTTGGGCCACACATTTTAGCATATATAGTGTGTATTGGCCGTGGCGTGGTTTAGGGTAAATCCTTTCGTCAAAGGGGGTATTGCCAATACAACAATCAATTATCCATGACAATTAGTCATGGCGAGCACGAATAAGAATTCTATACTCATTCAGTCATTTTCACAACACTTAGAATACACTATTACAACATACATGGTGTATGTTAGCAAAACATGTATTTGGGCTATCCTTTAGCCAAGTGAGTATTTTATCCATGTATAATATATTACTACAGCAAATAATCATGATAAATACATCTCCAAAATTTATACGTATACAGTGTTTTCTAGAATACGCATTTTCAACATACATAGTGTATACAAGCGAACATGTATTACGGCGATTCCCTTCGCCAAGTAAATATTTTATACGCACATAATATATTTATACGACAATTAATCATGACAAACACATCGCTAAAATATACTTGTATACGGTACTTCTTACAATACCGTATTTCTACATACATAGTGTTTATTAGTAAACATGTATTTAGGCGAATCCTTTCGCCAAATAAGTATTTTATCCATACGTCATATATCCATACGACAAATAAACATGTCAAACACATTTCCATAAAAAAAATACGTATACGGTATTTTATACGAATACCTAGAGTATGTGAAATTCCAAATTCTACAATTCTAATCGAAATGTAAAACTAAGGCACTTTGTACATGTGCAATTGCATGCAGATCATGAATCTACCATTATCTGACATTGAAAGCGTTGAAAACCGCAACTTATACACTTAAAGTCCTCACCTTTGCCTTTGGAAACGAAACGAATCAGCAAGGGTAGAAGAACTTCCGTATACGGGAGATTTCTAGCCTAAAGAGCGGAATCGGTTAGTCGTTACACAACCCACATCGATCCCACCACAAATCAGACCTAGGGTTAGGGTTTCTTACCTTCAAATGGGATGGAAACCGCCGGGAAAGCGCCTAGAACAGGGCGGTGTAGGCCGAATAGCGGCAGGGAACAGCAGTAGGGAATTTCTCCCACATCTCCCTCACTTTCTCTCTCTTTTTCCTCTCTCAAATCCAAATTCGTATGGCTGGAATGGGAGAGGGTTTAAGGTCCTTTTATAGCCTAAAATATTCCAAAAATAGACTCAGGTTCAAGGGTTACTGCTAATATAGGATATTCGTCACTTTTCAAATTTCAAAAGAGAGGTTCTGGTTGCCCTTCCTTGAGCCAAACGTCAGACTTAAGCTCACCACCTATGGATCTATGTGGGATTACGTTTTCGACTCGATCGGATTCCCAGATCGCACGTGGCGGACCACTTTCAGTTCAACGGTCAGTGGGCCACGATCCGAAATTCCAAGTACATGTAAATGTTCCTGAAATTTTTCTTAATCCGAGGGTATAATTTGGTCTGATTCTGACGGTCAGGTTGCTTAATACTGACGCGTCAACGAATGATGCCAGATCACTATTCCAGATATTTATTTTGGATGGGAATAGTGTTTTTCACACTCCCTCGCTCCGAATCGAAACGAATGGCCATGGAACATCGGATGGAGCTGATTTTTGAGATGATTGTTAAGCCCAGTGGGGCGGTCCTAGTTCCTTAGCTTCGGGTTAATCGGACTCCCGATGTGCGATCTAGACCTAATACGAAGTTTCGTTTCATTCCCGAGAGCAGACGGGAAATGAGTTTGGTTCTAAACTTTAGGGTAACCTAGCGCCAATGATTCTACAAGTTTTGGGTCTTGCAGAACGTATTTAAAGCGATTCGAACGGATTTCGTAGCTAATCTGGTTTCACACCTAGTTACTTTGTCTCATTTCTAAAGGATTTAGTCCTAAGTGAATTCTGGTCGAGGTGGTACTGAGGCGTTTGGAGTTTGTATATAAAGTGATCTAAGTTATACTACTTAGCTAGTTTAAGATAGTGTCTAGGGTGAAAGTTCTTAGAAAACTTGGAAGATCAAGGTGATGAAGGGTGAGATTTGTGAAGGAAATGAGTTCAAAGGCGGCTTTAGACTTTGGGATTCAGTTCTGACAAGTTAATGAGGTATTAGGATCGACCCATTGCCTAAGGACATCTAATCCCAGGTTGGCAAAAATCCGGGGCGTTACATTCATTCATCCATTCACTATCCACTCGGACTGATGGTATACAACTATTTGTTATGTGTACCTTCGCAATGGCCAAGATTTCAGTTGGGGTGCGCAACTAACCTGAGATCAGGAGTTTACTATATTATGTTTGACTATCCAAATTTAGTTATGGGACTAGTTTGGATAGAATTCCCTTGTGATGGACCCCGTAGCCTACAATACTACGTACTATCATCCTGACTTCATTCCAGCTTGGTCATTTCATTTGCATCGCATATTGCATTTCATCCATGGCATATGGCATTTTGGATTGCTACGTTTCTGCACTTATATGGCTTACACTGACTTGGTAGGATCTGTATATTATATTGTATCCGCAGTATATGATATTTGGCTCATTATGATCTGCATTACATACTCTGATATTATATGACTCATAGACTTACCAGTATATTTCCACTTACTCAGATATCGTATGATTCATGATCTTGATAGTATTTCTACTTATTCCGATGATGTATGATTTATGAGCTTTACTGAATACTTGACACTTACCTTACACACACTTTCACCACCCTCTAAGCTTTCTATAAGCTTATGCATGATAGATGCGTGTAGGTGGCGTTAGGTCACAGCAACGTTGAGCATGGAGCATGCAGCGGTCCTCTAGAGCTTTGATTTTTGATATATGTATTTCCCTTTCAGCATTGTATTCAAATGATTATATTAGTGGATATGTGATGATGATGTTGCCTTTGTAATTTGGGTAAACTTGTGGTTATGCTTATTACGAGACAAAAGTAAGTTGGGAAATCCTCCTTGTAGATCCCAGGATTGGAATCTAGAGTATGGACACTAGGAGCTAAGAATGGGGTACTACGGAGGCTGTTGGCACCAGATTCGGCAATCGAAAATTCTGTGAGCTTGGTTTCTGAGTTTGGAGCGTGACAAGGCCCATTAGTTTAGGCTCAATGTGATGTATTTATGGCCCATGTGCCGAGGCCCATCGTGATGTATATGCAGCCCATGAGTAAGGCCCAATGTGTTGTATATGAGGTCCAGATGATGAAGCCTAATGTGATGTATTTACGTGGCCCATTTGATGTATATTGGCCCATCAGTGCGGCCCATATAATGTCGTCCATTTGGTGTATATTGGTCCATTGGTGCGGCCCATATAATGCGGTCTATTTGATGTGTATTGGCCCATTAGTGCGACCCGTAGATGCGGCCCACTTAGTGTGTGTAAGGCCCATTAGTGTGGCCCATGTGATGTGGCCCACTTGATGAATATGAGGCCCATTGAGATGTATTTGAGGCCCATGGGTTGAGGCCCAACGTAATGTATATGAGGACCACGAGTGAGGCCCGATGAGACGTATGTGAGGCCTTTGTGTGGGGCTGAATGTGTTGTATATGAGGTTCGTGTGATGTGAGATTTCACCTTGATGTATGTAATGATGTGTATGGCAGCCATGCCTTGGGGGCAATGATGGTTTGACGTTCACATTGTAAGAGCAATGATGGTTAAATGTCCGCATTGTAACTCTCCCTAGCGCCTATTGCCAGGCCCATACTTGTAATGTGCAGGCCGTCTAGGCCCATCTTCATTATGAATAGAGTCTATCACCATATAACACGCTTAGTATAGCTCCATGATTCATGCTCATACGCATGTGTATGCTTGATATGAGGAGTGACTGATCATAGCATATGCCTTTGGGCAGATAGTTTATGGGCTCCTTAATCGGTGGAGTTGCCCCACATAAGCGCATGGTATGCGCAGGACTGCTGCATGACTGATAGTGTGATTCATGCACTTTGCATTTGCATGACATGATTACTGTTTGCCTTAGCGGCATCAAAGCTGTGTCCTCCACAGGCATATCGTGGATGAAAGGATCGGACACCGAAAATACTGTTACTAACATCGGGACGCCATATATGTCCCTAGGTGAAAATTCCTAAACCCGATAATACTAGAGGATGACTCCGACATTGAGACCGAGTAGATACATGAGCCTATAAGGGCTGAATGCCAGGAGGTCGCATCTCCCACTGTGTCATGGTTGGTTAAAAAGGGGTGTGGCCTTACCCGCCCGAGGGTAGGGGGCATTGATAGGCTGAGTATGACCAGCTCATTAATGGGTCCACTATCGACATGCTGGATAGGTATTGGTAAACTATTAACCAGGCAGATAGTGAGGTTTCTTACTCTCGCTTGGACTGCGTGCCTGAGAAAGGGGCAGTGTCATTTGGAGTGTACTAAACCCCGATGATTGTCCAGCGTGAGAACTGTACTGATATTTGATGCTCTAGTGATGAGCTGCATTGATATGTGGATTTGGATGAGGATTGACATGCTTGAGTTGTATCTCGCATCGCATGGTCTTGATATGACCGATAACATTCATGCCTTCCACCGTATAGCCTTGGTATGGCTGATTGCAGTCATGCACTCATTAGCATGATTCTGCATTACTCTGATATTGCATTCTTAGCACGTTCATATTACGCACACACTTACACCACCCTCTAAGATTTATATAAGCATATGCATAATCGATGCGTGCAGGTGACGCTAGGGCACAGCCGTAGCTTCGCCATAGTAGGAGTGTGCAATCGAGCTTAAAGAGTTTCTGTTATTACCACCTTGTATTTCCCTTTATACGCATTGTACCTTAAAGTATTTTATCATAATGGATTTTGTGATGGTATTTTTGTGGTTATTGTTCGTGGGTTATGCTTATAGTTATGCTTATTACGAATCAAAATCATGTTTGAAACCCTCCTTGTAGAATCCCAGGATTGGAACCTTGCGTATAGGTGCCGGGAGCCGAGAATGGGGTACTACGGAGGCTGTCGGCACCAGATTCGGCGATTGAAAATTTTGTGAGCCCAGTTTCCGAGTTTGGGACATGACAGAAGTTGGTATCAAAGCATAACTTGGGAGTAATAGACAACAACATCACATGTTTGCTATGAGTTCAGAACAACTACGTCCCGAGAGCGTAACCTTCCGATTTAGTGCCCTAACGTGTGTGCCTTCAAGAGATTCTCAAGGTTGATTAAAACCTTTGTTCTTTTCGATAGGACATGCTGCCCATGAGAGCTACCCGAGCGACTCCCGCTCCACCACCCGAGGCTCCCACTCTACCACCTACGACTTCCACTCCACCGCCAGAGATCCCAGCTCCCCAGCCCGAGGATGCCATTCCTCCACCCGAGACTGGTGCGGATCCGACCGTACTCGTGAGTGTCTCCCAGTTATAGTAGATGTTGTAGGCTGTGACGGTCGCCCTTCAGGGATAGGGAAGGCACCCTGTTGTTTCGCCAGCCCAAGAAGAGCAAGAATGTGCGAGCGCCCTTCTTTAAGAGTTCTGACAGCTCGATCCCTCGTGTTTCTAGGGTGAGCCAGATTCGACAGCAGCCGAGAGGTGGTGCTCCGATGTGGAGAAGATTTTTGATATGATAGCATGTACGACCAAGCAGCGAGTCCGGTTAGCAGTATTTCTTCTTCAGGGTGAGGCCGAGTACTGGTGGACCTCAATTACTCATGTTGTAAGGCCTGATTTCGTCTGGACATGGGAGGATTTGGTAGACCGATTCAAGCAACAGTACCAAACTCACCAGTGAACCCCGTTAACCTTGGTACCTCGATCTGCTAAGACTCATGAGTCGGACATGGTGGTATGAGACACTATGGTCGAGCTGTCGGCCTACGCTAGGGCGACGAGCCTCCTCGTAGTGACCAGTGAGCAATACTGCCTCGTGAGCCGAATACAGTGATATAGAACACTGTATTCGAGTTGTCGGCCTACACTGATTAGGTGACGAGCCCTTTGTAGTGACCTTGAGCATACTCTGTGACTGCGTTAAGGCGACGAGCCTTTCCGTAGCAACTAGAGTATAAACTAGGCCTGCACTGATCCGATGACGAGCCCTTTGCAGTGACTTAGAACTGCAACTTCGTATGAGATTTACTAGGACTGACGACCCTAGAATGGATCATTGTTTGGGTATTGATATAAGGGAGGTACCTTAGTTTCCCAATCCTGTTGTATGAAAAGGACTAATAAGAACTTGGTAATCACGCTCATGCACCGCACTGCATGTGCCGTTTGGCGTTAAGTAGAGAGCACTGAGGAAGTGATTGACATGTGAGACTGTTAGATGAAGATCGCAGAGGGAGTGCAGGCGAGGACATGCATCATTTATACATACTATTCCTGTATTAATCAGATTACTTAGGGATGTTTGACTGTATTATTTTATCATTATTGCTTGACTGAATTGATAACATGTTAACTTTTGCTTTATTATTCCACTGAGTTGATCACTCACTCCCACCTTATGGGACGGTGTTGTACACACCAACCAGACCCTGTCTTAGTTATAGGTGGTGGCAATGCCTACGAGGTGGAGCCGGACTTCGAGGACGATGAGGATTCTTTCTTATATATGCAGTATTCAGGCGGGTTTATATATACCATTCTGATCGATGGGGCTTCAGGGTGGGTTATACTTGTAGTGGACTATCACATTTTTTGACATTTTCTATTTTGGAACAATACTTATAATTATTGACCTGGCAACGAATACATACTTTGGGGACCTATATTGGTTTATAAAATTATACATATTCATTTCAGTCTTCCGCTTGCGTATTACAACTATCCCTGGATTATGTTTTGCTGTTTTGGCTTAATCCCATTCATGTTTCATGCACTAATATAGACAATATATAATTATCATTAAATATGTTGCAGAAGTGATGTATTGGAACTCGGGCATTATGCTTCTACTCGACCCCTGATTTTCAGAGCGTTACAAGTTGGTATCAGAGCATAATTTGGATTAAACTGGACCTGGGTTATGGTCACACGACGTACGCTGATGTAAATTCGATGTGAGAGGGTGCGAGAAAACATAGAGATAGACTTAGAATTTCTCATTTCTCCAAATGGTGAAATCAACTGAAACAGACTGTAAAAATCGGACCCGTAGGCTTTCCCAATTGCATGAAATGATCCCACCACCATTCTAGACCGTCAATCGACGGTTTTAGGTAAAACTTTCACAGGTTCTACACTCAACAAAATGAAAACACATGAATATACGTGAATAGGAGTCCAAAACAACTCAAAACGGAGTTGGGGCCAAGTCGGTGCAATTCAGGGGGATCCATAGTGGACCCTGTATACCATCGTCACCCAAGGATGGGGGTGGCCACTGCCCCATCACGGCAGCACCGCGCTGGGTCTAGAGGACCGCGGTGGCGCCGCGCTTACCGCAGTAAACTGTGGTCAGTTTCGGCGGGGCCTATCGTGTCATTGCGGGCCGGCGTCGGGCCGACCCCTAGACATATGCGGGGCCCACCAAATCATGTGGGGACCCCCTTTTCCTGCCCATTTACCCCCCTCTTCCCTCACACACCCTTCCAAGCTCTTCTTTCTCTCCAAAAATTCCATTTCTTCTCTCGAAACCCCCTCTATTCTCTTATTTTCTCCTTTTCCTTCAAGGCTTACATCCCTCCACCATTTTCAGCATACCCCATCTTCTATTCCTCTCGTTTCCTATGATTTAAGTGCACAAATCCCTTTTTTTGGCTCAACATCTCACAACTCAACAATCCGCCTTAATCCTACACTTTCTTCCACTCCAATGGCCCTTTTTGAACTTGTGGCAGCCATCTTCTCCATTTTCACCTTTCTTTCTCTCATGGGAAAGAAGCGGGCTTCTACAGATAAAGTCGGGCCTAGTCGCCCAATCTATTTGAGGAGGAGAGAGGGCACCGAAGCTAGTACAAGGCCGTCTAAGAGCACAGGTCGAAGTGGAACCTAGATCCCCGAATCCCAATTGAGAGAGCGCTATCGATAGGCTTCGAATACGGTCATTTTGGCGGCCGCAGGGTTATACTTGAAGCTCACGTAGATGAGAGGCTATTTGGGCTACACTCGATTATGGACCGCTTGGTGGACGTTGAGTGGGGTCCCATGTTTGAAGGTAAGTCTCACGCATATGAGAATACAGTTCGTGCTTTCTACACCCATATTCGAGACTCATCACTGGAGCCTCTCCAGTTCACTGTTTCTGTAGGGAGGCGGGAGCACACAATCAATGTGGATCTGGTAGCCCGGATTATGGGGATTCCACGTGGTGAGGTACACGTCAATGAGAATTTTTTTAAGAGTGTGCAAGAAAGAGATCGCCGAATGCGATACCTTTGTGGCAGACTAGCTCCCTGGACATGAGGCAATTGCCTCCCATCGACGAGATTGACAAATGATTTCCGTTTGCTTCACTACATTTTCACGTACAATGTGTATCCACGATGGGGCAATCACACTGAATACACTCGTTTGATGGTAGACTTCTTGTACAGGGTTGGACATGGGGATAAGTTGTGCCTACCCACATTCGTTCTACTCCAAATAATCCAGACCGTACGCTCTGTCAGGAACGACATCTCACTCCTGTTTGGCCGGCTGGTTGCAGGATTGCTCAAGAGGTCTGCTATAGACTCAACATGGATGATATTGCGCCGATCCGGTTCATAAACGATGTTACGCTTAACAACATGGGAATCGGCCCTCGACAATGTCAAGCCCGACTCGACGAGTATGGGGAGGAGTCCGATAGTGAGGGGGAGGAAAGTA
The DNA here is from genome assembly GCA_030180095.1 of Magnolia changhungtana. Classification (NCBI taxonomy): domain Eukaryota; kingdom Viridiplantae; phylum Streptophyta; class Magnoliopsida; order Magnoliales; family Magnoliaceae; genus Magnolia; species Magnolia changhungtana. The sequence continues at coordinate 5,276,108 of JASAUF010000662.1, forward strand.
TTGATCTGGAGGAAGAGAGTGAGGAAGGAAGTGATGATGAGCTAGAGGAAGAACAGGAAGAAGAAGAGGAGGCTCAGGACATGGATGAGAACTCCCCACCTATAGCACGGGAACATGACACTGATCGGGCCCGCTTAGCTTGACTTGAGGAGGGTTAGGCTGCCCTATGACAGGAGATTGTTAACACCCGGGCCCTTGTGAAGCACAAGTTTAAGAAGGTGACTCGCACCTTGAAATCTATCCCGTGCTGCCTGCAGGATAAGGGTGCCCCTCCTCCGTCACTAGACTCCAATGTCTAGTCATCCATGTCGTCACCCTGTAGCTTATTTTGTTGCTGTTTAGGATGTCTGTGTTTTGATGTTGATGGGTCTAGGTAGAAAGTGTGTTTGTTTTTGGTAGTTTGGGCTTAGCATAGCTGCATACGTTCCTGTCATAATTCATGTAGAACTTTAATTCCATGTATTGTGACAAATTTTGTTAAATGAAATGCATGCTGTTTCTTTTGCTATAAGGTGCGTTGAATGCTTAAAGAATTGAGTATTGTTATGCTACATCTGACTCGGGTTGCACCCTATGTTGTATATAGGGCATGCCACCTAAGAGTATGCGGAGTACGACCTGCCTCACACCTGGTGACTCTCTTGACGGGGCACCTACCCTCAGCAATCGCCACATGGACCCTAGTTTGGGCCCATCTCCCTCTGACACTATGCCAAATTCTCAGTCGGCCACTGGCCCCACTAATGGGATGACACCTGTGCTACCATCTACCGCACCACCTGTGGCACCATCTGCGGCACCACCCATTATGCCACCGGCCCCTGAGCAAGCCCGTGCGTCTTCTTCGACGCTGCACGTGCCTATGATGACTCCACTTACTGATAGGTTCGAGCAGATGATATTGCTGATGCAGTAGCAGCAGCAGCTCTTGGCCACCCTTGGGGGAATCTTTGCCTAGAGTATAGGTGTGGCTCCACCTGCACCATTTGTACATCCTGCAGGAAATACAGGCGCCAGCGGCCACTTTGAGCGATTTCAGCGCTTACGGCCTCCCACTTTTGCTGGTACTCATCGACCCAAGGAGGCTGAATATTGGCTTAACCGCATCTCTAAGATGTTGAAGCCACTGCACTGCACTGAGGTAGAGTAGGTTGAGCTAGTCACCTTCATGTTTGAGAAGGAGGCCAGCTTATGGTGTGATAGTATTCTTCGCACCGTTACTGTCGGATATGTATCGACGTGGGTAGACTTTGAGACCCACTTCCATGAGAAATACATCCTGTCACCTATCGATATGAGAAAGAGAGTAAGTTCTTTCGCCTTCTACATGGGGGATGACAGTATCAGAATATGAGAACAAGTTCACGGAGCTGGGTAGGTACGCTCCGTTGGTGCTAGCGAATGAGCCGATAAGTATGCGGCATTTTTCTAAGGGCCTGCGACCCGATATTCGATCGAAGATGTGCTACGCTAGCATACCTAGCTATGCTGAGCTAGTAAGCATGTTCATGAGAGCTGAGCAGGATGGGGACAGACAGTCTGGTATACAAGCACCGATGGCTCCTAGGCAGCAACCAGAGCTTCCGAGCAGACCATTCCTCGAAAAGAGGCCATGGGCAGATTCACCGCCGAGGCTTATGGCTTCACCTGCCTCGGTGAGATGACCAGATGTGTGGTGTAGTTATTGCAAGAGGTCGGGCCACATAGAGGTGAATTATTTTACTTTGATGAGGGACAGCGGTTTCTCACCACCTCAGAGGATCAACCGCTAGCTTCCTCAGGTCATATCAGCACCACCTTTACGATCAGCACCAGTGTATCCATCCTTCAGACCGCCTGTACCTTGAGTTAGGCCACCTCAGCGACCTATGGCGCCACAGCCGAACCGTTCACAGCAGGCTCGGGTGGGCATCAGAGACAGTAGTTATAGCACCTTTGGCTTTCGAGGTCACAGCGCACATTCAAGGTACACCCATCTTCTTATTAGTGGACACTGGGTCCACTATCTCTATAGTATCGTGCGCAGCAGTCAAAAGACCAGGGTTGGAAACTAGTCCTATGGTCGGGTTGAGACTCCTTACTGCTACGGGGACCTTCTCAGACTCGACCATGATGTGTAGAGGTTGTTCGATAGACCTAGGGAGCAGGACAGTGTTCATTAACCTGATGGTCGCATCGCTTTGCTATTACGATGTGATTCTTGGTATAGATTGGCTCACGAAGATGAAGGCAGAGATCGATTGTGATGCTAAGGTGGTGACAGCCTAGGGACCTGAGGGCACGACCTTTACGTTCCCAATGCAGGTTAGTTGGTACTACCGCATCAATTGTTACGCTACTATATTAGAGCATGTTAATGACCCGACACTTGGGAACATGCCTGTATTCAGGATTTTGCGGATCTGTTCAGGAAGATACCTGGATAAGCTCCTCGGCGTGAGATCGACTTTACCATTGATCTTGTGCCTGATGTGACTCCCATTTCATTACCGACTTATCGTATGCCTCCATGTGAGATGGAGGAGTTGAGGAAACAGATCGATGATCTGTTGGATGCAGGCTTTATACGGCCTTGCATGTCCCCGTAGGGAGCGCCTGTGTTGTTTGTGAAGAAGAAAGATGGTTCACTGCGATTATGTATTGATTATCGCAAGTTTAACTAGGTGACGGTGAAGAACAAGTATCTTTTGCCCAGGATAGATGATCTGTTTGATCAGTTGAAGGGGGCATGATACTTCTCGAAGATCGATCTACAGTCAAGGTATCATCAGTTGCGCGTCAGAGATAAAGACGTGCAGAAGACGACATTCAGGACCAGTTTTGGACACTGAGTTTCTCGTGATGTCATTCGGCCTTACGAACGCACTGGCCGTGTTCATGGACTTGATGAACAGGGTGCTTCGACTATTTATATTCTAATTTTTCATTGTGTTTATAGATGACATTTTGATATACTCCAATAGTCAGGAAGAGCACGAGGAACACCTGCGAGCAGTCTTAGGTACTCTGAAGAAGAACCAGTTGTTCGCACAATACAAGAAGTGCGACTTCTAGAAAGAGGAAGTCAAGTTCCTGGGACATGTGGTGTCTAAGGAAGGGATATCAGTTAACCTTGCTAAGGTAGCTGCAGTTTAGGACTGGGAGCAGTCCGGTTCGGTTACTGAGGTGAGGAGCTTTCTTGGTCTGGCAGGGTATTACTGTCGATTTATTAGGGACTTCTCCAAGATTGTCAGACCGTTATCTCAGTTGACACAGAAGGATCTGAAGTTCGCCTGGAATGAGAAGGCAGAAGCAGCTTTCAAGGAGCTGAAGGACAAGCTAACGTCTGCTCTTGTGCTAGTATTACCAGAGCAAGGGGTTAAGTATACTATATACACCGACGCATCTCGCGTTGGTCTGGGTTGTGTCCTTATGCAGAAGGATAAGGTGATCGCTTACACTTCGAGACAGTTGAGGAAAAATGAGGAGAACTACCTTACACACGACCTAGAGTTGGCAGCCGTCATCTTTGCACTGAAGCTTTGGAGACATTACCTGTAACGCCCCGAATCTTCAGGACCCGAGTATATGACTCATTTTCCAAAAACCTGAGTATTAACCTTAAAGGATGGTCAAATTTGAGTGTATTTTTTTTCATTTATCAGAGTAAGCAGATGAGTGTAGAATGGACAAATCAACATAAAGGAAAATTTTTATTTCATTTAGAATATACAAGTGGTTGCCCATAATGACTTATACAAACCAATGTCTCTACACTATCAATTGCAAGATTACATACATGAGAAATTTGAAACATATAAATGAGAGCCACAAGATCGTGCAACTCCTCTTAGCAATACGGCCATACATCCATGGCACCTGCACAGCTCCTTTATAGTCTGTAGCCTTTGCTCATTTTTTTGGTAGTGTATGGATCTTAGTTGTCCTGTTATATGGGTCTCAGTTGTATAGATCGTAGTTGTCCTTTTATATTGGTCACAGTTATCCTATTATATGGATCACAGTCGTAGTTATCCTGTTATATGGGTCTTAGTTGTCATGTTATATGGGTCTTAGTTATCCTGTTATATAGGTCTCAGTTGTATGGATCGCAGTTGTCCTGTTATATGGGTTGTAGTTATCTTGTTATATGGGTCGCGGTCGCAGTTGTCCTGTTATTTGGGGCTAAGTCGTCCTGTTATATGGGTCACAGTTATCCTGTTATATGGGTCGTAATTATCTTGTTATATGGGTCGCGGTCGCAGTTGTCCTGTTATGTGGGTCTTAGTTGTCCTGTTATATGGGTCTCAGTTGTATGGATCATAGTTGTCCTATTATATGGGTCGCAATTATCCTGTTATATGGGTTGTGGTCACAGTTGTCCTGTTATTTGGGTCGCAGTTGTCCTGTTATATGGGCCGTGGTTATCATGTTATATATGGCCCACAATGAAGTGATTTGATCCATCCACCTTGTTGGCTAGCAGTCACCATTATTTTCTAGCATGTGGGCCACACAAGCACTGGATCAAGTTGATATTTGGCCCCTAGCCCTAAAATGACATGGCAAGAAGGATGGGCGGCATGGATTATACACATACATCAATGTGGGGCCAAGTCAGGACTTTTTGGGCCCACAGCAACTTGGTCGACAAGGTGGATAGATCAGATCACCCTATTGTGGGTCATATATAACATGATAACCACGACCCATGACAACCATGACCCATACATGCAACAGGACAACTGCGACCCAAATAACTGGACAACTGCAACGCGACCCATATAACATGATAACTGTGACCTATATAACAAGACAACTGCGATCCATACAATTGAGACCCATATAATAGGACAACTGCGACCCAAATAACAAGACAACTGCAACCCATATAACAGGACAACTGCATTCTATACAACCACGACCTATATAACAGGACAACTGAGACCTAAATAATAGGACAACTATGACTGCGACCCATATAACAGGATAACTGCGACCCATATAACAGGATAACTGTGATCCATACAACTGAGGCCCATATAATAGGACAACTGCGACTGCGACCCATATAACAGGATAACTGCGACCCATATAACAGGACAACTGCGATCCATGCAACTGAGACCCATATAACAGGACAACTAAGACCAAATAACATGATAACTGCAACCGTGACCCATATAACATGACAACTACGATCCATACAACTGAGACCTATATAACAGGATAACTAAGACCCATATGACAGGACAACTGCGACTGCGACCCATATAACAGGATAACTGTGACCCATATAACAGGACAACTGTGATCCATACAACTGAGACCCATATAATAGGACAACTACGACCGCGACCCATATAACAGGATAACTGCGACCCGTATAATAGGACAACTGTGATCCATACAACTGAGACCCATATAACCGGATAACTAAGACTCGTATAACAGGACAACTGCGATCGCGATCCATATAACAGGATAACTGAGACCCATATAACAGGACAACTACGATCCATACAACTGAGACCCATATAATATGCCAACTAAGATGCATATAACATGACAACTATGATCCATACAACCGCGGCCCATTTGGGTTGTGGTTTGCATGGGTCGTAGTTGCCAAGTTATATGAGTCGTGGTTGTCATGTTGTATGGATCGTGGTTTTCAACATATTCAATTCATTTTCTACCAAACCATTGGTACCATAGCTTAAGGCCCACAATGGGGTGATCCGATCCATCCACCTTATCGGCCAGCTCGGCGTGGGCCCCAAAAGTCCTAACTTGGGCAATGTCCACTTCTAACAAACATCACGGTGAGCCTAGAAACTTTCAACGGTCACCATTAGTTTCTATTTTATGAGTCATAAAAGCACTAGATCGGGCTGATATTTGGTCCCTAGCCATAAAATGACAGATAAAAAGGATGGGCAAAATGGATTGTATACATACATCAGTGTGGGCCCATTTTGGTCATGGTTTGCACGGGTCGTAGTTGTCATGTGATATGGGTCATGGTTGCCATGTTGTATGGATCGTGGTTTTGAACGTGTTCACGTCTTTTTCTACCAAAGGGATCGTGGTTTTGAACGTGTTCACGTCCTTTTCTACCAAACCATTGATACCATAGCTTAAGGCCCACAATGGAGTGATCCATTTCGTTCACCTTGTCGGCCTATTCCGCGTGGGCCCAAAAAAGTCCTGACTTGGGCAGTGTTTACTTCTAACAAACATCACAGTGAGCCTGAAAATTTTTAACAGTAGGTTCCATTGTCACCATTATTTTCTATTATGTGACCCACACAAGCTCTGGATTAGTCTGATATTTTGGCCCTAATCCTAAAATGACACAACAAAAAGGATGTGCGGCATGGATTATACACATACATCAATGTGGGCCCCACGAGCTTGGTCCTTGCCTGCACACAAAAAGGGTTCCGTACACATCACTTTCTTGGCATTAAATACAACGTAACTTCTTCTTCCTTGGAAAACTGTACAACTACTACTGAATCAAGGACAAGGGCATTTTGGTCCAAGTAATTTTTGGAAGCATATCACAATGCCCTTCTTGTAATATATGCCCCCCCCCCCCCCCCCCCCCCGATTTGTTCGTTTTTGGTGGTGGGTCCAACGGTCCCAATCGCCTGCTCTTTCGCTGAGATGAGAGGCACCCAATTTTCTATGAAATTGTCTTGGCACGGGACTATACTCCCGTTCTAGCCATTGGAATCCTACTCGCCTTAGGCATGTGTGAAAAAAAAAAAAAAATCTTTGATGTGGGTCCACTTCAGCACTTGCATGACCGTGCACGGCCCATTGTGGTGTGTCTTATACCATCCAAACCCTTCATAAGGTGCACCCTACTGTAATAGAAGGATGCAAAAAATATTGTGCCCATCCAAAACTACTCAAGTTTGGCCACCACTGGATTTAGATGTTCCGGGTACATTTTTACATTGTTTCCTAATGTGTGGCCCACCTGAGTTAAGGATTGATACGTAGTCGAGATGCTAAACACACCACATCATGCATGCAAACAGCTCAATGTTATGATATGGTAAATTAACAATTGGTTGACTCTATTCAACCATTCCATGCAACTTGAAAAGTTAAAATAATCCAGACGGTTGCTGTGATAATTTACGTATTAATTGTCGATTGACCATTCCAAATAATCATTCTAAATCTGCTCCTTGTATTTCTATTCTCACTATCTTTTTGTTGGCCATTAAATGGGAAGTTTAAGATTGCCCGTTGCCACCCCTAAGTAAAATAGATGATGAAAAAGAAATAATCATAGTCTAAGGGTGAGTTTGGACACACCCGCAAAGCTGTTTGATTAACGAGTGGCTATTGATCAGTAGAGTAGGCATCTCCAATTAATGAGGTGCACCATAGTCAAGCGCTAGACAATGGCAGGTTATTGATAGGACATGGTTCTCATACAAAGTCACCGTAGACTAGACTAAGTTGAGCCATCGTCGTCCATAATCAAGGTTGACGGACTTAAAACCATTCTCATCCACGCGTAGGAGTACTAGAGGCCAGCCCAAAACCTTCTATGGAAATGGAGCTCGAATGTGATGCCGATGCGATGGTTTATTCCAAATTCCACGGTTATCCAGTGATAAGTCACGGGAACATAAGACTTCAAAAACGAATACTTGTTTAAGTAGTAAGTGAAATCTTCAAATTTATTATATAATTTTATCTTCTTTTGTTTTTATCATAGATATAACGTCCACGTGTCCAAATAGCCCATCTGTTATGGGTGACATTTCAGCATGAATTTCGTGTGAATACAAAGTCACGGTAGACTGGGCTGTGAGCCATTGTCATTCATAGTCAAGCACTGGACTTCAGATCATTCTCATCCACACGTAGAGTCCTGGAGGCCAGCCCAAAATCTCCAATTGATATGGAGCTGAGTGTGACCCATGTGATATTTCGTTACAAAGTCCATCGATGACGTGATGATTAAGCAAAGATAAGTCACTAAGACATAATATTAAAAAATGGATGCTTGTTTAGGTAGTAGGTGTTTCATCCCTATTGTCGCCAATTCCTGTGAAAGCCAATCAAATCACGCTATGTGTGATTTGGATGGATTTTCCTAGTGTATTTAGAGATCTATGAGAATATATGAAGAAGATTTTACGGGGAGTGCATCAAACAATGCCACATCATCCACTAAGCTATCGAGTGAAGAGTGATAATGCAGAAGCAGTTACAAGATAGATGATAAGCTTAGAAGCAAAAATGTTAAGATGTGCTAAATAGTTACAATAACCATTAGAACGTTGGAAAATTTTAGATGGTCAGGTTAAGACTATAAATAGCAAAGGATTTCAATAAAGTAAATTGTCTCATGCCAACCCAATCAAATCAAATCTATCTTTCAGTTATCCCTTTAATTACTTGTCGTTTACATTCCTTAGTGTAATCGATTTACTTTTTTGCTTGTCAATTATATTTCGTAGTGTTATCCTTTACTTTCGCTCGTTGTTTATATTCCTCGGTGTAATCCGTAGCATTAATCAAGTAGTTGTTAACTCTATCTGTAATTTGGATCTACGCTCATACCTTGGATTCAGTTCAAGCATCAATCAGAGTTTTCCATTCAGGAAGGTGTTCTACAACTACTCTTTACAACCGACAATAAGAATTCCTTTATTGTTATTTTATCTATATTGAAAAGTCCTTTCGTATGGAAGGCAAAGATGTAATCCATTAACATAGGACGAACCAATATTATTCAATATTGGTCACATACTACGTATCTGATTATCTTGGCACTTGGGGTCATAGTTGGTTGGTTTGAATTGAGCTGCACATCCAATTCTAACATGTCTGCACTTGCCATGTGACAAAAACTGTAAATCGAACCACAATAGTTTTTTGGCACGCTCGATGGGACTAAAAAAAAACTATTTGATTGTCATCAATATTTATTTTATACCAGCTGCGACAATAGTTTTTTGGCATGCCCGGTGAGACATTGTCTCTAACTTATCAGTGTGGCATTGCCAATTGAAAATATGAATAGAATGAGCAATCAAATTGTTGGGGTAAAACCCTCTACACCGACCGCACTACCTTCGACCGAGGACATGCCGGTTCAAGTGATCCCCAAAAATTTAAATTTAAATAGTCGTCCAACACTTAGTACTAGAAATTAGGAAGGGGGTCAACCTTTTAGACCATCTCTTCTGAAGAGATAATGGTCGTAATCCGAGATGTACAACTAAGTATTCAACATGTTCAAGAATATGGGAGAACTCAAGTGAAGTTAGCACATGCCCAGGCCGAGCAGTTCTATATTCAAAATGAGAACACTAACAAACACATTACTAGCTAGACCGAGGCCATGCATCAGTTAATGGCCATGATCGCCGAAAGAACGTTTGTGGCAATGCAAAATAACGTCGAGGAAAGTTCTATTGGTAACTCGGTTTAGCCATCACCTATGCCTCCCCCGTAGTTGAACCCACCACCAGGTCTAGTTTAAGAGGTACAGAATGTTCCGCTACACGTCGAGTTCATGTGACTAGAGCGGGAGGCTAAGAATTTTATACATGAAATTAGAAACCAGGGTTTATCAAGAGGACGACATTTCTAGCATTTCCTTAGGAACTTGTTGTTCCATGAGGTTCAAAACTGAATATGCCTTTATCCACAACTGATGGTTGAACCTCAGCAAGTGGATTGAGACCAAATCATGCAGAGTTCCAGAGGTAGCAGGCCAAGTACTCGGCTGCATACGATCCCAGTTTTATCATAAGCTCTATCCCAAATGGATTGATTAGCAATATCCATTGCCAAAGAATTTTCGGGTGATCCCGGTCAATCGACCATCGAGCACGTTTGTCGATTCACCATGCAATGTGGTGAACCGACAAATAATGACTATCATAATATGTAATTGTGTAACACCCCGTTTTCCATAATACAAGTATAGAACTCTATTTACGAAAACAACGAGAATTTACCTGGAAAAATATAATGTGTGTATGATACGAGTTTGTGGGCATCAAACGTATGAGCGAGAAAACTAATCATGAAATGCCATCAAATATCGAATACCAAAAATACTAGTCCACTTAGCTGGAGACTTAGTACAAACCCAAAGTATCAAGTGTCATAATAAAACTAATGAAGGGAAAGATACTACTAAACTATTAGTTGAGCCCATATAACTTAGCCACATCTCAATGGGGCTCCTCCTCAAAAAGCTCCTCTCCCTCCGTAGTGGGATCGTCATTAGGATTTTCTTCGTAAACTCCATTATTAAGTGTTATTCCTGCATCATCTGTATGGTTGTATATTTTAAAGCAGGAGCAGCCAGCTCAATGAAAATTTCCCTCAAGATTATACGCCATCACATTAGTTAAGCATAACTTTTAACTGGTACTAAATTTGATTAACAAGTGGCTATTGATTAGTAGATTAAGCATCTCCAATTAACGAGGTGCACCATAGTCAAGCACTAGACAATGACATGTTATTGATAGGACATGGTTCTCATAGAAAGCCACAGTAGACTAGACTAAGGTGAGCCATTGTCGTCCATAATCAAGGACAGGCTTAAAACCATTCTCATCTACGTGTAGAGTACTAGAGGCCAGCCCAAAACCTTCTATGGATATGGAGCTCGAATGTGATGCCGATGTGATGGTTTATTCCAAATTCCACGGTTATACAGTGATAAGTCTCGGGAACATAAGATTCCAAAAATGAATACTTGTTTACGTAGAAAGTGAAATCTTCAAATTTATTATATAATTTATCTTCTTTTGTTTTCACCAAAGAATTATGATCATAGATATAATGTCCACGTATCCAAACAACCCAACTATTATGAATGACATTTCAACATGGATTTCATGTGAATACAAAGTCACGGTAGACTAGGCTATTAGCCATTGTTGTTCATAGTTAAGCATTGGACATCAAATCATTCTCATCCACATGTAGAGTCCGGGAGCCCAACCCAAAAACTCCAATGGATATGGAGCTGAGTGTGACCCTCATGTGATGTTTCGTTACAAAGTCCATCGATAGTGTAATGATTAAGCAATGATAAGTCACTAATACATAAGATTCCAAAAATGGATGCTTGTTTAGGTAGCAGGTGTTCATCCCCATTGTCAGTGATTCCTGCGAAAGCCAATCAGAGGTGTTGCGTGTGATTTGAATGGATTTGCATTGTGTATTTGTAGATCCATGAGAATACGAGTACACGCGTCACAATAGTGTTAGCTCTTATTTTGAAAAAGAGTGGTTAGAGCTAACATGTAGAGCTACATCAGTTATAGACCGTTGTTATAGCGTCGCCACATGTGCTAAAGGACTGCTGCATTAATGAGGTGTCTCATGTCGCTTTCACCTTTTTCCAAAGGTGAAGCGACGTGGGGGGTAATGTTCATCCCCATTATCGCCAAGTCCTGCTAAAGCCAATCAAAGTGGGCTGTGTGTGATATGGATGAATTTTTGTGGTGTATTTAGAGATCTTTAGGGATGTATGAAGAGGATTCTACGGTATTACAACTGAACTGTATCAAGCAACACCACATCATCCGCTAAGTGGTCGAGTGAAGAGTGATCATGCAGAAGCGGTCTCAGGATAGATGGAAGGTTTAGAAGCAAAGAGGGTCAAGACATGATAAACAGTTACAACAACCATCAGAACGTGAGAAGAATCTATATGGCCAAGTTGAGGCTATAAATAGTAAAAGATTTCAGCAAAGAAAATTGTCTCATACCAATCAAATCAAATCAAATCAAATCTATCTTTCAATTATCCCTTCAAATATACAGTATTGATCGCAGGGTTAGACCACATATTGTCATCAAATCAGTGAAGATCCATGTTTAAAGTCCAAGATTTTAAAGTATGGCTCACCTGAACCTTAGAATAGCCCCATTCTTAGACTCAGGGCCCTACACGCATCAAAGAATCAAATGGATGGAGTGGATTCATCAAAATCATCATGGTGGACCCCACCTTACATGGTGCATGTACACAACAGGTGCACACCTGCGCAGCACCAAACCAGCTGACTTGATCAAAATGGGCTAACCTGACAACACCAAAGAAGAAAGTCTCTTCTTCCTTTTCTGTTTCCTGCCAGTAAGGGACACTGTCCGTTTGTTTGAATTACGACCTTCCTTTTCTGTTTCCTGCTAGTAAGGGACACTGTCCGTTTGTTTGAATTACGACCCACCACCCTTGATCAAATCGACGATCTGAAATGTTCATCACAATCGGACAAGGATCCCGAACAAACCCTAAGTATTTCCATGTAAAACTGCTTGCATGTGTGCGTACATCACAAGCACATGCAGTGGTGCATGCGGTGCATTTCCCAAACTGGAAAGCATGCCCATTATTCCACCAGGCTGGCAATCCTTGTTAGGGAGATTCCCACAATCTCGACCCTACATTTGTTGGAACATGACCCTCCAAGTTAGGGCTTCCCTAGCTATGGCTTAAGACTTTTCTCTCACCGCTGCTCCAAGTTGAAACAAAACCTAGTAAATAATGATGCTAATAACCGTCCATTTGGTGGGTCCTACAATGATCATGAGACAAATCCACACCGTTCATGTGTTACTAATCATTGGATCAGCCACTCAATGATGACCCGCCCTTAACAAATGGATCATCCTCTCCATGTATGTGAAAAAACCCACCAGGTTCCAATGGGCTCCATCTTCTGATCAAAGTCGATCATCTGGTGGCCCATAGCGCCAGATGATGATCTGCGATAATAAAATCCATCCACACAAGCTGATTCGTGGGCAATCAACAATAATCACAAGTTGTTGTTAAAGTTAGGAATGTAAATCTGACTAATCTCGGGGATTAGTAGCCGGTTCTTCTAGGATAGTCTATAAATAGCCCTTTTTTCCTCTCTCTTTTAGGGCAACTTTTAGGGCAAGCATAGCCGAAAAAGGAAAGCTCGAAAGAGAGCAGCTTCTTAGGTCGCACCGTACTGATTCATCCGAGTTGCTGGGCAAGTCTGGCCTACCTTTGGCATGTGTACACTCGATCTAGGTTTAGAGGAGAGAAGGTAGAGGAGAAATGGAGAGAAAAGTGAGGAAGAAAAGAGGCGATCTGAGTTCCGGCTTGGGTTGTTGTCTTGCTATGTCACTGATTGAGTCGCGGACCACCTGCTTACTCTCTAGGTTGTAAGCTGCTAGACGAGTTAGTTGGAAAAAAGGAGAGAAAGAGAGAGAAGGAGAGAGTGATAGAGAACATAGAAGTAGGAAGAGGAAGAAAGAAGTAGGGAGAGCATCCGAGTCGAGGGTTGCCACTCTAGCTTGACTCGGTTGAGTTTGGGCCATTCCTGTGCCACCTGGTCTGGTCTAGTCCAGACACCATCTGGTCCAGCTATAAAAGCAGAGAAGAGAAAGGAGAGGACGAAGGTTAGAGAGAGAGTGCAGATAGGTTGTTCTTTATTGACGAGTGGGGGTTGTTCTTTATTATTGAGTCAACTCAATTGGAACTTACCAAGTCCAACTGAGTCTGGCTAAATATGGGTTTGTTGAGCTCCACCTATGTTGAGTTAGGCTTGGGTTTGTTCTGGGTTCAGCTGGAATCCCGATAGGGAGAGAGAGGAAGAGCAACGAAAAAAGAAGAGAAGAAGATGAAGTAGACTCATTGAGTCAACTTGGTTTAAAATCGAGTCAAGGCACTGACTCATTGATGGGTTATAGGGTTCAAAGGAGTGAAAGCAGGAAGTAGAAGGAGATAGAGAGAGGGGAGGTACATCCGAGTCACGATCGAGTTGACTCGATTGGTTTCAGCTGAGTTCATCTAAGTTTGGCTAAGTTCATGTCGAGTCGCCGAATTAAACTACCAAGTTGAGATCTGACTTTATTGGGTTGCAATCACACATCATCTAGTGGGCCACACATCTAAGTTGTTCGATCAAGGTGATGATTTCTTCCCCTTGGGCTTTCCGCTTCCATGTTAGCTTAAGTGATAGTTTCTACTTTAATTTTGACTAATAATTGATATCACTATTTCATAATTACTTATGCTAGTTATTGGAATTGATCTTTAAATTATATGCTCAACATTTATTATGTATAAACACCTATATATTGCACTTGAATATATTCTCATACTTGTGGATTGCTTGTGGAACTTAAATTGCTACATCTATTAATGGACCCTCGACTTAGTGGCCACTTTGACTGAGGGATTAAATGGAATATATTATGTGAATTTTATTGTATATTTTCCCCAACTGGCTTGATGGATTTTTTTTGTAACCATGTGATGGTAAGTCCCACTTGCTAAACTATGATTGGCCACTGATTGAGGACGATACCATTAAATATTATAATGGGATACTATGCCCATACTGTTAACCTATGCTAGGTGACGAGCTCCCATAGCGACTTTTAAGCCTTCTTAAATTGGTTGTTTGCAAATTGGAATAATAATGGTTGGGTTAATCATGCATTCATGTCACTTGGGCATTATTGGGTGCCTGGTTAACTATTTGAAAGATCAGTACACCGTTCGAACGACCCTTTTTCTATTTTGAATGGACTGATTGTTTAAAAGGTTCATTCTCTTACATGAGCGAGTCGACTGTTTGAAAGACCCATTCCCTTGCAAATTGAATGAGTCAACTATTTGAAAGACTCATTCTATTACTTAAATGGACCAACTGTTTGACAGGTTCATTCTCTTACATGAGCAGGTCTCCTGTTTGAAAGACCTATTCCCTTGCAAATTGAATGAGTCAACTATTTGAAAGACTCATTCTATTGTTTAAATGGACCAACTGTTTGGAAGGTTCATTCTCCTACAGGAGCGGGTCGACTGTTTGAAAGACTTGTTCCCTTACAAATTGAATGAGTCGACTGTTTGAAAGACCCACTCTTTTACTTAAATGGACCGACTATTTGAAAGGTTCATTCTTTTACATGAACCGGTCAACTGTTTGAAAGATCCATTCTCTTGCAAATTGAATGAGTAAATTGTTTGAAAGACCCATTCTTTTGCTTAAATGGACCAACGTTTTGAAAGGTCCATTCTCTTATCATAAATGGGTCGACTGTTTGAAAGACTCACTCCCGTGCATGAATGAGTTGATTATTTGAAAGACCCATTCTCTTGCATGAATAGACCGATTGTTTAAAAGGTTCATTCATGTGTCTAACTGGATGTGCATCCCTGTTAATGTGCATTCATGAATCCATGCATTTGAATAAGATTACATCATAAATTGTTTTATATGTTTTCTTATTTAAAACTATACTTAACTAATGCGGTGGTGTGTAATCTTGAGGGGAATTTACACTGAGTTGGCCACTCATCCTTTGAATTTATAACCATACAGGCAGTGTAGGTAGTTTAAATGTTATTCACGTTCAAGTTAATAAGAGCAAGGTACAAATATCTATTATGTATAGTTGTATTTGCCTAAGAGTAGTTACGTGATTTTGCAGTTCAAGACTAGTTAAAATTTTGTTTTATTTCATGTATTTGTTACATTGAGACATTGGTTTGTATAAACCTTTAGGCAACCACTTGAATATTTGGATATGTATATTTGGACTTCCCTTTATGCTTGATTTTTTCCTCTTCCGTTAAACTGCTAACTCTGAAAAAAAAAATATAAAGAAAAAAATACTTGAATTTTAGCTATCTTTAAAGGTTAACACTCGGGCTTTCAAAAAATAAATCGTTTACTTAGGTTTCAAAAATCGAGGCATTATAGTTCTACAGCTACTCTCCACAACTGACTATAAGAATTTGTCAGTGCACTGATTCTTGTACCCTATTTGTCAATCATGTGAGTTATTGTGTCTTGTAGCCGGTTGAGCCTTTGGAAAGTGAAGGCCGAAGACACAAGCGAAGCTGAAGCATCAAGGAAGTTAGAACAGGTAAAACAGGTGCCTTGCTGACCCTAACCCTTGACCTAAAACAACTCATAGACCTCTAGATGATCTTGACCTAATAGGAACACCTAATTGATCATCCCTTAGCCTCAGGAGACTAAGAAAAACATGATAAATAAGGCTATAAGAAGTTCAGAGCTGTTGTGTAAAAGTTTGCCCAAAACAACAATTTTCAAATGATGTTCGATGGCATTGAGTTGTCATCAAATAGCCTTCGATGACATCGACGGCCTGTTCGATGACATCGATCGAGAGTCAAAAATGTCGAGCAACCATCTGGATTTTTCTCCTATTTTCTTGATGGCATCGAGGTCCCTTCAATGACATTAAAACTCAAGTTTTGATGACATCGAAGCTTCCTCGATGACATCGATTGAGAGTTAGAATTGTCCAGTAAGAAATTAGATTTTTCATTGACTTTCTTGATGGCATCGAAAACCTTTTGATGACATCAAAACTTGAAGTTTGATGACTATGAAGGTCAGTTTGATGACATCGAAAATGGTCTAGAACTGTCCTGCAATAAAACTTCATATTTATCTAGATTCTTCGATGGATGACATTGAAAGTATCTTCGATGACATCGACAAAAGAGCCATTTTCTGCCCTTTTTTGTTAAACCGTTGGAGCTCGAACTTTTTATAAAGGGCATTCGGTTCTTGGGTAGATGGATGGGTTTTTGGTGCAATAGAAGCTTAGGATATTACATATCCATATCCTTCATCCCAAGCCTCTATACCATTAAGTTCTAAGCAATCTCTTTTGAGATTACAACTCCAATGAGGATTCCAACATCAACATTGAGATGTGCTTAAACTCTTCCATTTTCTAGAGATTGGATTTAAGAAATCTGGATAAACATTGTCCAAATCATCTAGAAGACCCATTTAGTTGAATCCCCTAAGAAAAACTTTCCACTAGTTTTAGGAAATTCAACCAACCTCCCATCACCTTGGTCACCTTGGGGGAGCATCACATACTAGGTGATTGATCGTGGAGTTAAAACCTTGGCAAAGCAGCGACAGCATGATCAGGAGAGCATTGGGGAGCTGATTGTGGCACAGGACAGCGGAGATCAAGCAACCCAAGAAGGTACTACAAAAGGAGCTCAATCTAATAAGGAAGTTGTCATTTTAAGAATCTAAGTTTAGTCTCTTTTTTTGTGTAGGATTGAAGTTAAGAGTTTGTAAACTCAAACTTGACTAGGTTCTTTTGTGAACCTTAATCTTTGTATAGGGCTTAAATCTATGGTTCTTGTGTACGACTAAGGTTGTTGGTTAGCCCAAGGAAAAACCAACTAAAGTCTCTTACAAGAGCCTTCAGTAGGAGAATACGTAGTAGGTTCTTATGTAGAACCTTGGCTCTTGTATAGGGCCTTAATCCTTAGGTTCTTGTGTAGGGTCTTAATCCTTAGGTTCTTATGTAGGACCTTGGCTCTTGTGTAGGGCCTGAATCCCTAGGTTCTTATATAGGACCTTAGCTCTCGTGTAAGGCCTAAATCTTCGGGTTCTAGTGCTAGGACTTTGGCCTTTGCATAGGGCCTTAAACCCCATGCTCTTGAGTAGGACCTTGGCTCTTATATAGAATCTAAATTTAGAGTCATTGTGTAGGGCTATAAAGGTTAAAGGTGAACCTGATTTAAAACCTCCAATAGTGAAATCTGGTACACTCATGGGTTGAGTGAGTCAGCCGGGAGTAGAGTAGGAAAGTAGACGAACCACTATATATGATTGTGTTTGGGATTGTTATATGCGCAATTGTTTAATTATGCTTGTGAGTTTGAATGTTTACATTGTACATGCATGATTAGATGAATGCTTAGTGATTGATAGGTAGTACATCCCACACATACATATACACTATCTTGATATAGAATAGTTGCTTATTTGCATATCATTTGTAGTCTATGTGATTGGACCATCTATTAGCTTAGAAGCCTTAGCGTTATATTGCCTTACTTAGTTTAATGATTTAAGTTAGGCAATTTGAAATTTGAATAGGCACATTTTTAAATAGGTCCTAATAAACCCCCCTAAGATATAGCCTTCATTCCTTAGCTCTATGGTGATAAGAGACCCCTCATCCTAAATTCCTTTGTGTCCCACAATAGTTCCCTGGCATGGAAATATTATTAGAAAGTTTCGAAGTAATGAGTAAGGTAAAGGTGATGAGGATTGTAGCACAGGTGCAGGAATTGCATTTTATGCACTTTGCCAATTTTTTGGTGAGGTCCTTTCTCTTCGAGGCATCCTTCTAAGATCTGCAGTTCTATCACAATCCAGGCCTCATTCTTAAATGGGTTAAGGAACTCGAAGATCTCTTGGTGGACTTCTATGCAATCCCAAGTATTTTCAAAACACTTTCTTGGTCACTTCTCGAGATTGTTAACCTTTTCTCTTTGAAGATGTGGCTCTTTTAGTTGTAGCCCCTGGTCGTTTCATAGGCCTATTTGCATATTGAAGGGATTCAGGAGAGTGTCGTCAGAGTCTATCAGACATACTTTTCCTCTTACTCCTAGCCATTTATGAAAGTAGAATGAAGGGTGAAAGGAAATTAGGCAGAACTCTGGTACTCGAAGAATTTTCTGCCAAGGAAGAGTGGTTGCACGAAGCAGGTTGTTGCAAACAAACAGTCATTAGGCAGAAGGCTGGTGACGCACGAGAGCTTCACCTGGACAAGACAAAGTGAGGTAGAAGAGGAGCAACATTGGTTTTTATAGACAATCGGATCCATTTAGTCGTTGCGCGGACCCGATAGTGTAAACGTTTATGGGTGATAGCGTAACTTGTTGCGAGTGGGAACACTTCTGAGGTGAAAGAGTTGATCCTCCATTTATTCTGATACAAAATCAACAGAGGATCAAGTGGGCATCTATTGGAGCACAAAAAATCAGTAAAAAATGGGTCATGAAAGTATAAAGATCAACACAGGAGGGAGGAAGAAAGAGTGAAAAAGTAAAACTTCAAACAATAAAAGATGTTGTGCCCGTGCAACTGAGTGGTTGCGCAAGTGGGAGTGTGACTCATTGCGCAGCTTGCAACGAGCAACTTGAATGCCTGCACAATGGGATAGTCAGCATACTATTTGAGGATCCACACATGTGAATGCCTATAAATCCCCCCCCCCTCTCTCATTTGATTCATTTGTAGGTGCAAAGCTCTAGAAGATTTTGAAGAAATCCAAAATTTCTTTTCTCCAGGTATTTCGTGAAGAAGAAGTGGAAGAAATAAAAGAAGGCGTGCAATAAGAGTGATTGTGCGTGAAACAATGCATATATGTCAGAGTGCATTCGTCTTGTCAATTCCGATCTATAAAGTGATGATCCCCAATGATTTGTTTCTCTTTTAAGAGTATTATCACAAGCAAATCAAAGAGGAGAATATGGAATTCTGAAGAATTCTTAAATCCACACGATCATTCTTTCATAGAAATGAATACTTCGCAAGCCAGAATACTACTAAAATGTTTCTTTAAATTATTTCTAAGCTAGTGTTACATTCATTAGATATGTTTTATATCATAATCAAGGGAAATATAAGGATGTAAATGAATTTTAGAAATAATTAAGTATCTGATGATGATTGTTCTTCTAAATTTCTTTGTTATTATTGAATGAAATATCCAAATCAAAATACATTCGTTTCTTGTCGAAACAACATCAAAGGTTAGGTCGATCCAATCGAAGTGGATCCAGATCTGTCCATCAAGCAAACATTATTTTTTTCCAGAAATTTCGATGGCATCGGGAAACCCTTCGATGACATCTAAGACCCATTCGATAGCATAGACAGAGCCATTTTCTACCCGTTTTTTTACCATTGAAGCTCAAACTTTTTATAAACAGGAATCAACTCTTAGGCTTTTTGATGGGTTTTAGAGTAATAGAAGGTAGGGTGATTCTATATGCAAATCCCTCATCCTAAGCCTCTACTCCATTGAGTTCTAAGTCATCCCATTTAAGATTACAACTCTAATGAGGATTCCAACCTTAACATTGAGATGTGCTTGAATTCCTCCATTTCTTAGAGATTGGACTTAAGCAATCTTAGTAAGCCTTTGTTTAAATCTTTTAGGAGACCCGTCTAATTAAATCCCCTAGAATAAAAAACTACCCATTAGTTGTAGGAGATTCAACCCACCTCCCATCACCTTCGTCAAGCATCAAATGCAAGGTGATTGATCGTGTAACTAAAGCCTTGGTGAAGTAGCATCAAAATGATTGGGGGAGCATTGGGAAGCTTATTGGAGCACGGGAGAGCGAAGATCAAGCAACCCAAGAGGCGCAATAAGCAGGGCTCAATCAGACAAGTGAGTTATCATTTTTAGAGTCCATTGTTGTACTCCTTCCTTGCATAGGTTGGAGTGCAAGAGTTTGTGTTTAAACTCACTTAGGTTCTTTCATAGGACCTTGGTTCTTTCGTATGGCCTAAATTCAGTGGTTTTTGTGTAGGACCAAGGCTGTTGGTTAGCCTAAGGAAGAACCAATCAAAGTCCTTTTATAGGCCTTTGGCAGGAGAGTACATGCCTGGTTCGACATTAAGACCCTTGCTCTTGTGTAGGGCATAAATCTTAGGTTCAGGAGTAGGACCTTGGCTCTTATGTAGGGCCTAAATTGTCAGGTTTGGGAGTAAGACCTTTTCTCTTGTGTAGGGCATAAAGTCTAGAGTCCTTGTGTAGAGTTATAAAGGTTAGAGGCTAACCTGATTTAAAACCTTCGATAGTGAAATCCAGTACACTCATGGGTTGAGTGTCTACCGGGAGTGGAGTAGGCAAGTAGTCGAACCACTATACACGCTTGTGTTTGGGATTGTCATTTACACATCTTGTTTAATTATGTTAATGTGTTGGATGCTTAATTATAGATGCATGATTAGATGAATGCTGTAAGACCCGTATCCTTGACCGTACCGTTACATAGACTTCCGCGATCTTTCCGGTCGAATTTCGGCAACCTTCGACCCTTAACCGGCGTTGCGCGTGACCTTGATTCACACGTCATTAATCTGATTCAACTCAACCCAAGACTTGTACCAATGCGACCGCATCGTCGCCGCGGTTCCGATGCCGTGACTCGCGCGCCGATCCGATTCTCTGGTTAAGAGATGAGGGTCAGCGTCCGATGCGAGGAAAACGCCGCGCGTTGCGAAACCTAAGAGAATCTCAACGAGATGTCGCATCAATCAACCATCAATCAATCCCATCAAGTCAAGTACACATCACCTTTTCACCCTTCCCCAAGCAACCCCAAAGTCAAAAGTTTCTTACAAAGCCCATACTTTTCTTACACAAATGGCCACAAAAGTCAAAAAGTTCTTACACCCATCACCACCACATCAAACATCACCCATCTCTCTCCCTTTACAACCCTCTCCTTCATTTTCAAAGCACAATCCTAAGCAAAAGAAATTTTCATACGTCCAAGCCTCTCCCATTTCTCCAAGAAAATCATAAGTGTGGCCCACCTCTTCCAACCCTTTCATCTTCCATCTCAACCATCGAAACCCCATCTCCTCCGTCGGAATCGAAGTAAAGGAGCAAAGGAAGCCTTGGGACCAAGAAGAAGTCGGTGGGTGATTATAGATATTTGTTTTTCATTCATTTTGTTGGATTAATGGTCCATACATGTGGGACCCACCTTGATGTATATTTGTATGAGGGGCCCATAGTGGCGGGGTCCCTCCATCCTCACCGATGCCTCTCTCTCTCTTGTGTATGATGGCTTGTGGCCCACCTTGGAGCATGAGATCATCCACCTTGTCCACCCATCCAAAATGGTGTGGCCCACTTGGATAGACCCTACCTTGAAGCATGTATTATATCTAAGAAATCTACAAACGGGGCCCACTTTATACATGTGTTGATGGCCCACCTAAGCCGGACCCACCTTGTTTATGTGTTACACCCAAACCGTCCAGCGTCTCTGGACGCTGGACGTTTTACAAAAAATATATATCAGTTTCATTACAAACTTGGGTGGGTGTTCATGTAGTCCCCACCTTATTGTATAGATTTAATCCATACTGTTCATTCTATTCTTCACATCATTTTAGGCGTTGAGCCGAAAAATAAGACCAAACCGACTTTCTGGTGGGCCATGGCACGACAAACAGCATGGTTACCATTGAAATACTCCCCGATTTTCTATACACCGTAAAATGCCCAATATTGGGCTTGTTTGGCTGGTATTGAGCCATGGTGGCTATTGGGTGGGGTGGATTCACTTACTGCGGGACCCACATGAGGAAAACCGCGGAAAAAAATGGTTTTTTTTTTTAAAATAATAATAATATAAGGGCAGCAGCGCTGCTGCCGCTGACACAAGCCAGAGGGCGCAGGCGCTGCCTGCGCTGGCGTTGGTGGATGGGCGGGCTGGCAGCCACCCACGGCTCCAGCCATGGGCCCCACCATGATGCTTATTGGTCATCCAAACCGTTTATTGGGTAGGCCACCTCGTAAGGTGGGCCCCCTCCAAAAATCAGACCTATCTGAGTCTCAGATGGCCCACACCAAAGTAAACAGTGGGATTGAGCCTCTGCCATTGAAACTCTTCTGTGGGCCACAGAAGTTTTGGGTCAAGATGAAATTTGTGTTTTCCTTTCACTCAGGTCCGCGTGACCCCTTTCAACTGGTTGGATGGCATGTAAACATTACGGTGGCCCCACGTGGAGCCCACATGATTTATGCATTTTATCCCACCGTCCGCTGGACGGTGGAGCCCGCTGTGATGCATGTGCTGCATGCATGCGTGGGTGCATGCATGTGTGGGTGCGTGCGTGTGCATGGTGAGTGTGCGTGTGGTGTATGGGTACGTGTTATTACATATTATATTATATTATATTATATTATATTGTATACATATATATATATATATGTATATATTTATTATATTATGTAATATAATACAAATTATGGTGGGCCCTCAAATGGACCCCCACCATGATGCTTATGTTGCATCCAATCCGTCTATCCATTTTGAAAGATCATTTTATGGCATGAGCTAAAGATGAGCCAAATCCATAGTCTAAGTGGACCCCACCTTGGCATGTTTTGAGGTCCATCTTAATGTATTTGTGATAGATCATTGGGGCCCACTTTGATGTGGATGTAAGGCCCATGTCATTAGGCCATTTGATGTATTCTAGGGCCCATGGGTTAAGGCCCATTGAGATGTATTAGGGCCTATGGGTTGAGGCCCATTTGATGTACATATGGGGCCCAATTGGTGTGGCCCATTTGTTACATATAAGACCCATGAGACTAGGCCCATTTGATGTATCTAAGGCTCATGGGTTATGACCCATTGCAATGCGCATAAGGCCCATTGGTGCGGCCCATTGATGTGGCCCACTTGACGAATGAAAGGCCCATATGGTACGACCCATTTGATGTATCTAAGGCCCAATGGGATGAACCTAAGGCCCATTACAATGTGTAACCCCAACCTGGTTCATGTAATAATATTTACGACGGGCAATGCCTTGGGAGTAATGTTGGTTTGACGTCCACATTATCGAATAATGTTGGTTAAATGTCCGCATTATGATTCTCCCTAGGGCCCATTGTTAGGCCCATACTTGTAAGCCGTCTAGGCCCATCTCCTTATGAACAACATCTATCCCATATAACATGTTTAGTATAGTCCCATGATTCATGATCATACGCATCATATGTATGCTTGATATGAGAAGTGACTGATCATAGCATATGCCTTCGGGCAGATTGTTTAGGAGCTCCCGGTTAGGCGGTGTTGCCCCACATGAGCGCACGATACGCGCAGGATTGCCGCATGACTGGATAGTGTGATCATGCATTTCGCATTGAGTGATATGGTTACTGTACGCCCTAGCAACATCAGGGTCGTAGCCTCCACAGGCGTATCGTGGTTGGTAGGATTGGATACCAGAAATCTTATTCTACATGGGGTGCTATAGATATCCCTGGGTGAAAGTCTCTAAACCCTTATGGTACCAAGAGGTTGCTCCAACGTCTAGACCGAGTGGGTGCATGAGCGCCGAGGGCCGATTACCAGAAGGTCGCGCTTTCCACTGTATCGTGGTCGGTTGGAAGGGGGTATGGCCTTACCCGCCCGAGAGGAGGGGAAATGCTAGGCTGAGTCTGACCAGCTCAAGGAATGGGTCCGCTATCAACGAGCCGAGCCCGATATTGGCAGGCGGGTAGTGATCCACTTACCTTATTGCGCGCGATGGGGCGGCAATCTGGTTTAGAGTGTATTAGACCCCGGTGATATCCCAGATTTTGAGCTATACTGATATGTGGACTTAGATGAAGATTTGTATGCTTGACTTGTATCTTGCATCGCATAGCCTTGGTACGGCTGACATCATTCATGCCTTGCATCGCATAGCCTTGGTACGGCCGACATCATTCATGCCTTGCGTTGCATAACCTCGGTACAGCTAATGGTATTCATGGATTCACCAGCATGTTCCACATTACTCTGATACTGCATATCTGCATTACTAATTTGCGCACACACTTTCACCACCCTCTAAGCTTTCTATAAGCTTATGCACGACCGTTGCGTGCAGGTGACGCGAGGACGGAGCAGCACTGAGGCAGGAGTGCAGAGCAGATCTTTTTGGAGCCTTTTGTCTATCATCATTGTATTTCCCTTTATGCTCATAGTACTTGTAAAGTTTTTTATCATAGTGGAAATGTGATGGAGTTTTTGGTTGTTGTTTGTGGGTTATGCCTTTGGTTATGCTTATGACGAATTAAACTAATGTTGAAAATCCTTCTTATAGCATCCTAGGATCAGAACCTGACGTATGGGCGCTAGGAGCCGAGAATGGGGTTCTACGGAGCCTGTTGCGCCGGATTCGGCGATCGGGAATTTTGTGAGCCCGGTTTTCGAGTTTGGAGCGTAATAAATGCTCAAGTTTATAGGTAGAACATCTCACACCCACATGTTCATTATCATTTTATAGACTAGTTGCATTTTGCATATCTTTGTTGTGGATGTGATTGGACCCTCTATTGGCTTAGAAGCCTTATAGTTATATTAGCTTGCTTAGTTTAATTGTTAATTAGTTTAAGTTAGAAAATTAAGTTTTTAAATAGGTCTTAATCACCCCCTCTAGGACATTGCCTTTATTCTTTAGCTCCACCATAATTCCGCACATAATGCATTGCAGCCGAAAAAATGCAATTTCACTAGTTGTAGGAGATTCAACCAACTCCCATCACATTGGTCACCTTGAAGGAACATCATATGTAAGGTGATTGATCGTGGAGCTGAAGCCTTAGTAAAGCAGCGATAACATGATCAGGGGAGTATCGGTGAGCTGATTGAAGCACAGGAAAGCGAAGATCAAGCAACCCAAGAAGCCTCTATAAAAGGGGCTCAATCTGACAAGTAAGTTGTCATTTTAAGAGTCCAAGTTTAGTCTCCTTCCTTGTGTAAGATTGAAGCTAAGAGTTTGTAAACCCAAACTTGACTAGTTCTTTCGTAGGACCTTGGCCTTTGTGTAGGGCCTAAATCAGTGGTTCTTGTGCAGGACCAAGGTTATTTGCTAGCCCATGGAAAAACGAACTAAAGTCTCTTACGAGAGCATCCAGCGGAAGAATACGTAGCAGGTTCTTATGTAGAACCTTGGCTCTTATGTAGTGCCTAAATCTCTGGGTTCTAGTGTTAGGACCTTGGCCTTTCCGTAGGGCCTTAAACCCTAGGTTCTTGCATAGGACATTGGCTCTTATGTCACGCCCCAAATCCGGGAACGGACAGCTTCCGTAATGCCCCAAATCCAGCACTTGGCTTCCATACACCAAGTCCCGAGTTTGACCCACTACAAGGAAGATTTTTATTTTTTTTTACTAAAATTTTCTTGGAGTGATTTTTTTATATAATACCTGAGCATGATGATTTGTGGTCACAATACCAAGCAACAGTCTCCATTATAAATCCAGACGGCTACAAGTACAATGCTTTTCAAAAGATACACAACGTCAATATTGATAAATCACAAAATATATGCAATGCATCGAGAAAGTTATGTCCTCCAAGCTACTCATGCCCTGAAAAAAATGAGAAATGGGAGGCTTAGGCAAAAAGCCTAGTGAGTACACTCATGTGTGCGTAGTGTACAAACATCCAGTAACAATTAAAATATCAGAGTACACAAACTGAAGCATGTTGACTAGGTAATGCTATATAAAGCCAAGAGGGCAGGATGCAATGCAAGAGATGATATGCAAAAGTATACCGGGTGTATACAAGCATGCAAGTCCTCCTTTAAAAGTCCACATCATAATACAATTATCATCATTGGGAATCACCGAGGCCTGGTATCCAGAGCAAGTCTAAAACTAGTTAAATAGAGGCCTCACATACCCGCCTTGTCAGTGGAGGCATATAGCCATGCCAATACCCACCCGGCACACCGGTAGCGGACCCATTTCAAGGGCTGGTTAAACCCAACCACATTAGCTCCAACTCTTCAGCTAGGTGTGGCCGAACCTTCTCACCTGACCGCGTCGGCGGGAGTCAGGCCTACTATGGTCTTCGGCACCAGGTGACCCATGGTATCCACCCGGTCCTGACAATGAGGCTCGAGGTTTAGGGAATTTCACCCAAGGGTCTAGGACCTAGGTGTCCACAAATACCAACCACGATGTCGATGTGGTAGTCTCATTAGTATAACCACAGTGTTGCTGTGGTGTTCAATCCATCATACAAGGATGATATACGAAATGCAATGATAATCCACAAGCATGCTATGCAGTATAATTGCACTCAAGCAATGCTATGCATATAAGCCATATATGCAGCAACCCTGATACCAATCGGGCTCCTCTGCTAACCACATCTAACCGCAAACCACACTCATTGTGGAAATGATACATGTGTAATATCAATATCAATTTAAATATAAATTACAATGCGGTATCAAGAGACCTTTAGGGACTTCAACCCAGAAGCCAAGCCCGATATATTCGCTTTAGGGAGTTCAACCCAGGGACCAAGCCTGATATATTCGCTTTAGGGACTTCAATCCAAGGACGAAGCCCATGATTTGTTGGAGTAGATAACATTAACATACTCCATCATGAGCACCCCGCACCAACATCCTCTACCACATGCATATGATCTCCACATGATCACACCATGCACTCCTCATCCATGATGCATGTACATGTATGCGTGCATACAGATGCAATATACATAAATATCATAAGACCAATAAAAAATTATCAGGATACCAACATTGCAAAACAATGGTCTGATGTGCACTCTACCTCATGATCATAGGGCTATGCGAGTGTCCACACCTTCCATATCACAAGTGTGCACACAATAACACAACTAGGATCAATCTATCATTCGGCACTAGTCGCATGGACAGAACCACATACAGTGTCACCACAACAAGCTATACATTAAACATGCACAAGGGACATGCACACACTATAACATGTATCAAATTCATGTGTAAAGATCCATAGCTACTCGAAAGCTAGACTAAATCGCCAACATATTCGTTCATGGTTAAGGGTTAAGTGGTCCGCCTCATCATTCCTATGGTAAGTGGGTGCACAAGTTTCGTGCCAGTACACGCCACTAGGTGAGCTTTTTATGACTCATGGCAACACATACAATGGTCCACTTAGTCCTTAAGTCTACTTGATCACCATCCAAGCATGTAAATATAAGCTAGCATTACCATGCACATACAATCATTGCATCCAACCACACATATACATCCGCATAACCACATGTATTACATCACACAATCATCGCACATGTGCCTGCACCACATGCATAGTTTGATTTCAGTCCAACACCTCAACATGTCTAGCTATCGTCTCAAGTAGACTAAGGTCTAGTTCAATGTCACACTCGAATGGAACGATTAGTGGGTCACTACATCCTACCCTTTTGGCTTATTGGGTGAACCATTTGATCACCACAATTAGTCCATTCAAGAGTTCATTCATAATTCATCCATGCAACTTGACATACACACATCACAAGGAGTCTCATACACTTACCAAGAGGCTCAAACATAGGCCCAATATGCACATCTCATGGAGTCCTAAGCACTTGACAAAGAAAGGCCTGGTTATGGGCCCCACTGGGCATCCACTAAAGGTGGGCTTTAAGGCTAATGGGCCCACCAGTCTAATGCCCTTGTGAATACATTAGTGGAGTCTACCATTCAAGTTCAATACTATTAACAAGATCGGTCCAACAATCAATCCGACACACATGCTAAGTTCACATACCCAAGAGGTTACATCATCAACATACTCCACGAGTCTGAGTGACCACACAATTCTCATATGCCCACATAGTCTTGTGGCCACTCCATTATCAGAAGTCCATATGGTCAAGTGGCCACACAAATGTCATTCTACTTGCCATAATAAAGGACTTAAGGTCAAGTGGTTACTTATTTTCACTACACCATAGCTCACATAATGGGGCAACCGCTTTATTAAGCTTCCACATGGTTAGGTGGTCAGTGCTATGATTTCACTCGATTGAGTGGACATACGATTAGTATCGTGTTCTAGTGACCGTATCTCAAAGCATCCAAGTCACAATCACAAGCATACCCACCATACCCGGCTACACTGTAATTTTACACTAAGTCTTAAACTACGACCGCCCTACACTTCATATGGAGAATGGCTCGGATGTGGTGTCACATGATCAAGAGGTCAAGGACTAAAATTCCATCACATCACATATAGTTTAATGGTCACTGCATCTGCCTCACTAATGAGCATAATGTAGGGGTCGTATTCGTGCCACATAATACCGAGTTGAGGACAACTCTATTATCAAGTTGTATAAACTAGCCTACATCATAATTCACATGACTAGGAAAATCTGCATGTACAACCCGATTGTTCATGGTTTAAGTGACCATGGCCATGCCCATAAGCATGTGGTCATATCATTGGGTGGCCACCAATGTCACTTGATTTCGCATGATTAAGTGGTCTTGTATACATTTTATAATCATACGATTCAATCGTTGCTTGCACACAATGCCAAAATCGTTGATTTGAGACGGACCAAATCCGTCGTAAAACCAAATAAACGACGGACTTCGTCCGTCGCAGTTTACTGAGTCATTTTTTTTCGACGGATAAAATCCGTTGTTTAATTTGTGACAGATAAGGTCCATCGCCTAATAGCGACGGATAAAATCCATCGTAAAAAATAAAAAATCTGTCAGTAATATTCAAAAAATTAGTCGTCCCTAAAAACATTAGCGATGGATAAGGTCCGTCGCTAATATGAGTAAGCGACGGACCTTGAATCCGTCGTTTATTTTCAATGTTCAGAAATTAGTGATAGATTTAGTCCGTCGCTAAAAATCTGTAAATATAAAAAAATATTGATAAGTTATTATTATTATTTAATCTTGCACCTGATAGTCATTCAAAAAATAATTCACACTATTTGTTGATAAGAATCCTATTCACAAATTTGGTAACAACTCAATTCAATAAAAGAGGAAATGACACAAGTGGCCCACTCCAAAAATTCACTTTAACCCTCCTAACTAAATACTTTCCCCTCCTAAACTAGAAAGCATACAAAAGAAATTACCCGGAACTTCAACTATTGGTTATGCCTTGCCTTGTATTGGCTACTAGTATCTGCTCTTCTTCAACCTTCTTTTGAGCCCTTCCTACATATATTACAAATAACCAGATTCAATCCAAGAAAAGACTAGTTTAGTCAGCCCTTCATATATTTCAAATAACCAGCTCAAATCCATGGAAAGTGAATAGTTTAATCAACTGAAACCAATTAACAAAATAAAAGATTAGAATTCATCCTACCCATTAGAGAGAGGTTCAGGTAGGAGCATTTCTTAACTTTATAGCATTCACTGGGAGAGCACAATACAGTTTGAAAAGATCTTTAGATGTCAAAATCAATTCTATGTAGCTCTCGACTCCTTAGTTATCTACGATGAAATGAAAAATGCATGTATGCTAGAGAAAGAAGAAAAAGATGTTAACATTGACACATTACCATTACAACTGACTAAAACGGTGTTGTTTTTGTCGATTCTAACATCATATTCAAGTCTACACACCTGCTAATTTCAACATCCAGTGTTTTGTAAAGGGATTACCTCCTGACTACGATTCACAACACCAACATAACCAAATTGAAGAGGGATCACTTTTCCAAGCAAAAAATTGTGGGCATCAATACCTCTATCCATGACATCCAAAAAAACACAAAACAAGATATCATTTCCATGCCCCAAGATAACTGTAGACGACAACATGCAAACATTACCGAAGTGTTGGAATAAACTAAGAACTACAACAGAGAGGTGTCTGACCTTTGTGATTACACCAATTGTTCAAGAAACTATCAAGAAAAGTAGTATAAGAAATTTTAGAATCACGTGGGCAAACCCACTCCAACAACTGCAAAAGAAAATTATTGTCCCCAATTTTTCAGTTATGTGCATGTACATCACCATCTCATAAAAGCATAGTTGAAGAATTTACCATCAGGATCAGCCACCCTTGCCATCGAAAGTGCATTAAAAGTGCCCATAACCACACCATTCATTTATTTTGCATAAAAGGGGAATAAGAATTGTTCAATACTTGTTGATTGAACCATTCCTCTTCTATATACTGATGCTCCAAGAATTGTTTCAAAACTTTAAGACATTTTTCCTGACAGCCATGTACTGAAACATGATGAATTAGATGTACATTTGATCTTCTGCAAAGAGTGCAACGCCCTTCGCATCATGATTCCTTTCATGGATGAAGGTAAGTAAAATTTATAGAGTAAAGCCTATTCAAATAGAAATTAGTTTCTTATTTAGAAGATAAGAGTTATGAGGGGAAAATGCTACCTCTAATTGGTGTACTGATTGGAAGACGATGTGAAGTGCGGTGGATAATCTCCAATCTCTTAAGCTTACATTTATGTGAGATATGGATGTGGATTGAAACAAGGGCTGCTACGTAGCTTACTACAAATATTGCTGCACCAACTATAGAAGTTATTATTCCAGGTCCCAGCCACTTATGATTATGGATATCTGTAATATATGCCAAAAAAAAAGAGAGAAAAAATGATAATGCAATATATTAAAATCTAGCCGTACATATTTCTTTCTTTATCTTGCTGTTGTTATTGGAAATTCAAATTCAAATATGAATTTTTCCTCACCTTCCAAGCATTCTCAATGCTCTGATCCACCAATGAACAACATTTACAATATCATTGCAATTTACAAACAATATGGAAAGAACATGAAAGTTATTAAAGAAAAGAAAATAAAGGGTTCAAGTTTCCCATGAACAATGACTATAGACATCGATTGTTCACCTATTTTGTATTTGAAAGCTTGACGAACTCTTGAATACATTGATATGTTCGGCAAAATGAATCTGTGAAAGGGAAGCCAAGGTGATTAGATTCATACCAAAGATTGTATGGATGGATTGATTGGAAGGTTCACACATCTGGCCTAAGCTATATGATACATGAAAGAAGGGAGTTGAGATTAGGATTAGGTGTAGGTTTAGGTTTAGGGATTTGAGAATACGTTAAGGTTTCGGTTTAGGAAATAGGGTTAGGGTTATAGGTTTAGGTTTAGGTTGAGGTTTAGGAAATTGAGTTTAGGTTATAAGTTAAGGTTATAGTTTAAGGTTATAGCTTTTGGGATTTGAGAATAGGTTTAGGTTAAGGTTATAAGTTTAGGTTTAGGAAATCGGGTTCGGGTTCGGGATCGGGTTTAGGTTTGGGTTTTCAAGTTTAGGTTTAAGTTTAGGTTAGGGAGTTGAGATTAGGATTAGGTGTAGGTTTAGGTTTAGGGATTTGAGAATACGTTAAGGTTTAGGTTTAGGAAATCGGGTTCGAGTTATAGGTTTAGGTTTAGGTTAGGTTATAGGTTAAGGTTTAGGAAATTGAGTTTAGGTTATAAGTTAAGGTTATAGGTTAAGGTTTAGGTTATAGGTTAAGTTTTAGGTTTAGGTTAAGGTTATATAGGTTTAGGTTTAGGTTATAGGTTTTGAGATTTGAGAATAGGTTTAAGTTAAGGTTATAAGTTTAGGTTTAGGAAATCGGGTTCAGGTTCGAGATCGGGTTTAGGTTTGGGTTTTCATGTTTAGGTTTAGGTTTAGGTTAGGGAATTGAGATTTGGATTAGGTGTAGGTTTAGGTTTAGGGATTTGAGAATACATTAAGGTTTAGGTTTAAGAAATTGTGTTCAGGTTATAGGTTAAGGTTTAGGAAATTGAGTTTAGGTTATAGGTTTAGGTTATAAGTTAAGGTTATAGGTTAAGGTTTAGGTTTAGGTTAAGGTTATATAGGTTTAAGTTTAGGGATTTGAGAATACGTTAAGGTTTAGGTTTAGGAAATCGGGTTCGAGTTATAGGTTTAAGTTTAGGTTAGGTTATATGTTAAGGCTTAGGAAATTGAGTTTAGGTTATAGGTTTAGGTTATAAATTAAGGTTTAGGTTTAGGTTAAGTTTATATAGGTTTAGGCTTAAGTTATAGGTTTTGAGATTTGAGAATAGGTTTAGGTTAAGGTTATAAGTTTAGGTCGGGTGTAGGTTTGGGTTTTCAAGTTTAGGTTTGGGATTACGTTAGGGAGTTGAGATTAGGATTAGGTGTAGGTTTAGGTTTAGGGATTTGAGAATACGTTAAGGTTTAGGTTTAGGAAATCGGGTTTGGGTTATAGGTTTAGGTTTAGGTTAGGTTATACGTTAAGGTTTAGGAAATTGAGTTTAGGTTGTAGGTTTAGGTTATAAGTTAAGGTTATAGGTTAAGGTTTAGGTTATACGTTAAGTTTTAGGTTTAGGTTAAGATTATATAGGTTTAGGTTTAGGTTATAGGTTTTGAGATTTGAGAATAGGTTTAGGTTAAGGTTATGAGTTTAGGTTTAGGAAATCGGGTTCGGGTTCAAGATCGGGTTTAGGTTTGGGTTTTCAAGTTTAGGTTTAGGTTTAGGTTAGGGAGTTGAGATTAGGATTAGGTATATGTTTAGGTTTAGGGATTTGAGAATACGTTAAGGTTTAAGTTTAGGAAATCGGGTTCAGGTTATAGGTTTAGGTTTAGGTTAGGTTATAGGTTAAGGTTTAGGAAATTAAGTTTAGATTATAGGTTTAGGTTATAAGTTAAGGTTATAAGTTAGGGTCTAGGTTATAGGTTAAGTTTTAGGTTTAGGTTAAGGTTATATAGGTTTAGGTTTAGGTTATAGGTTTTGAGATTTGAGAATAGGTTTAGGTTAAGGTTATAAGTTTAGGTTTAGGAAATCGGGATCGGGTTTTGGTTTGGGTTTTCAAGTTTAGGTTTAGGTTTAGGTTAGGGAGTTGAGATTAGGATTAGGTGTAGGTTTAGGTTTAGGGATTTGAGAATACGTTAAGGTTTAGGTTTAGGAAGTTGGGTTCGGCTTATAGGTTTAGGTTTAGGTTAGGTTATAGGTTAAGGTTTAGGAAATTGAGTTTAGGTTATAGGTTTAGGTTATAAGTTAAGGTTAAGGTTTATGTTTAGGTTAAGGTTATATAAGTTTAGGTTTAGGGATTTGAGAATACGTTAAGGTTTAGGTTTAGGAAGTCGGGTTTGGGTTATAGGTTTAGGTTTAGGTTAGGTTATAGGTTAAGGTTTAGGAAATTGAGTTTAGGTTATAGGTTTGGGTTTTAAGTTAAGGTTTAGGTTTAGGTTAAGGTTATATAGGTTTAGGTTTAGCTTATAGGTTTTGAGTTTGAGAATAAGTTTAGGTTAAGGCTATAAGTTTAGGTTTAGGAAATCGGGTTCGGGTTCGAGATCGGGTTTACATTTGGGTTTTTGGTTTAGGTTTAGGTTATAGGTTATAAGTGTAGGTTTAGGTTTAGGTTTTAGGTTTAGGTTATAGGTTATAGGTTTAGGTTTAGGTTAAGGTTTATAGGTTTTGGTATTTGAGAATAGGTTTAGGTTATAAGTATAGGTTTAGGTTAGGGTGTAGGTTAAGGTTTAGGGAATTGAGTTTAGGTTATAGGTTTAGGTTATAGGTTATAGATTTTTGGTTAAGGTTTAGGATATAGTTATAAGTTTTGGGATTTGAGAATAGGTTTAGGTTATAAGTATAGGTTTAGTTTAGGTTATAGGTTAAGGTTTAGGGAATTGAGTTTAGGTTATAAGTTATAGGTTTAGGTTAAGGTTTAGGTTTAAGTTATAGGTTTTGGGATTTGAGAATAGATTTAGGTTATAAGTATAGGTTTAGGTTAGGGCGTAGGTTAAGGTTTAGGGAACTGAGTTTAGGTTATAGGTTATATGTTTTTGGTTAAGGTTTAGGTTATAGTTATAGGTTTTGGGATTTGAGAATAGGTTTAGGTTTAGGTTAAGGCGTAGGTTAAGGTTTAGGGAATTAAGTTTAGGTTATAGGTTATAGGTTTTTGGTTAAGGTTTAGGTTATAGTTATAGGTTTTGGGATTTGAGAATAGGTTTAGGTTGTAAGTATAGGTTTAGGTTAGGTTATAGGTTAAGGTTAGGTTATAGGTTAAGGTTTAGGGAATTGAGTTTAGGTTATAGGTTTTGGGATTTGAGAATAGGCTTAGGTTATAAGTATAGGTTTAGGTTAGGTTGTAGGTTAAAGTTTAGGTTATAGGTTATAGGTTTAGGTTAAGGTTGAGGTTGTAGTTATAGGTTTTGGGATTTGAGAATAGGTTTAGGTTATAGGTTACGGGTGTAGTCCCTACAAGTACAGATATAAACACGGCCTGTCCAAATGGTCGGGCCACTCCAATGTTGTCCATAGGAAATGGACAGCTTCATCATGGTCATAACAGTAGTTCCCACCTTCCAAGGACCCCCGCTCAACATCCGGATAGCTCTGACGCACATCCGGATCTGTTCCATCAATTTCGAGCAAATACAGTATAAATACGGCCTGTCCAAATGGCCAGGCCACTCCAATGTTGTCCATAGGAAATGGACAGCTTCATCATGGTTATAACAGCGGTTCCCAACTTGCAGGGACCGCCGCTCAATATCCGGATAGCTCCGATACACATCCGGGTATGCTCCATCAATTTCGAGTAAATACATATATAAACATAGCCTGTCCAAATGGTCAGGCCACTCCAATGCTGTCCATAGGAAATGGACAGCTTCATCATGGTCATAACAGCGGTTCCCTCCAGGGACCCCCGCTCAACATCCGGATAGCTTCGACGCACATCCTGGTCTACTCATTTAAATAAAATGGATTATCAAGATCATTTAAATAAAATCAGGTCCAATTAACAATCTAACTTGGAGGATTCTGTTAGCATTGTTGATGGCACCTCAAATTACAAGTTACAACTATAAACTGTAATATGAATAATTTATGATAAGAAAAATGATATATGAATAATTTATCCTAAAAATATTCTGCTACAAGAAATACATTCTTCATATCAACAATAACCTAAAGAAAAATAATGTAAATTCAAATTTAGATGCAAGGTAAATCCATATTAGTCAAATTAAAGAATCAATTTCAAACTATGTCACGAGTCAGTATTAGAAAATATATCTCACGCCAAACACAAATGCTAAGTTATTGCTGTTGATTGGATTATTAATACCGCCTGATCAAGGGCTAGAATTTATTGCATGGTATATTTAAAGTCGCTTTAATTTAATGACTAAATCAACTTTAATATCTCTAATTTAATGTTTGACATAATGGTTGTAATAAGCCACCTCAAATATATGCTTTGTCCGAAAAAGATAAAATTCTAAGTCTTGGATGGGCCATAAGCACAAAATCATGTCCGAATGACTAACCAACTATTTTAACCATTAATTTATATAGACAATGTTTGGACAGTACTAATCATCATATTAAAGTAATTTATACTGATGCAATTGATAATCTAGTTATTTTAGGACATCATTAGTGGGCCATGTGCCCAAATGCAAGTCTTTGAAGGAATTTAAAAGTAATCCATGCTCTCATGGTGGATTTCAAACTCTCAATTTTAGGGGGATTTGAAACACCCAATTACTTTATGGTGCCAAACATCAAGGGATTTAAACT
Organism: Magnolia changhungtana; assembly: GCA_030180095.1. Taxonomy (NCBI): domain Eukaryota; kingdom Viridiplantae; phylum Streptophyta; class Magnoliopsida; order Magnoliales; family Magnoliaceae; genus Magnolia; species Magnolia changhungtana. The sequence goes on from JASAUF010000662.1 coordinate 5,312,043, forward strand.
CCCCTCAAATCTCCTTAAATCCTTGACCCCTATAATTAAAGCATATCCATAGCTCAAGTGGATCATATTAGAGAAAACAATGGGGATAATGACCATCCAACATTGAAACCTTCCAACGGCACACAGTTATGTTTACATGCCATCCAAACTGTTCATTAGGTTATGGAGACATGGATTAAAGGAAGATACAAATATCAGCTAGATTGAAAACTTCTATAGCCCCTAAGAAAGTTTTCAATGGTACACATTCAATTCTCACAATTTTTGCTATTGTAATCTACTTCCAGCTTTGGATGTGCTTTAATTATGAGTCCGTACTCTTAAAATAGTAAGGAAGAACAACTGGTGGACCGCATGGATAAGATACATAAATGATGTGCCCACTTTTATAAAATGAAATCTACTTCAAAGTTTTGAGAGTGGATTAAGTGGTAGCCGGGACCTTACTGTAGAGCTTACCTTGATGATGTGTTGTATATCCATGCCATCCATCCATTTTTTCAGGCCATTTTAGCTCACAGTCTCAAAAATTAGCCAGATCAAATTCCCATGTGAACAACACCACAAGAAATAGTGATAACTGAACACCCATCATTAAAAACTTCTCAGGACCTACTGTAAGCAGATCTGTAATGTTTTTTTCCATCCAACCCGTTGATATGGTCAACCATATCTGGATGAAGGTAAAATACAAACATCAGCTTAGATCCAAAACTTTTGTAACCTACGAAAAGCTTTTAATGACCATTTAATACTTCTTTTTTTCCAATGGTTTGATCCACCAAATATTTATATCTGTTTAATTTAAGCATCGAAAAATAATGATACGAGAAAATGGATGGACGGTATGAATATACAACACATTCATCAAAGTGGCCCTCCGGACTAGGGTAACACCTAATCAACTTTCCAAAGTTTTAGCCCGACATGCTTTCACACCAGCATGGTAGAAACATGTTTTCGCAATGACAGAGGGAAAGGGTGAGAAGTCAGACGTGTACCAAAGAAAACACAACTATCAGCTTATTTTAAGACATAATAGTAAAAAATGAGGCAGATCCAAAGCTGAAGTGGACTACACCGCATGAAACAATGGAGATAGAAATGCCCACCTAAATCCCAAAATCCCTAAATCCTTAAATCCCAAAATCCCCAAATCCCTAAATCCCTAAATCCCCAAATCCCCAAATCCCTAAATCCCCAAATAATTTCAATTGGTATTGAGATTGACAGAGAATGAGAGAGAGAGAGATACCTGTTTGAGTTGGAGCCCCGATCACGGTCCACCGAGAGAGAGAGAGAGAGAGAGAGAGAGAGAGAGAGAGAGCACCAAGAGAGACAGAGAGACAGAGAGAGATAGAGAGAGGGCGCGGTTGAGAGAGGGACCGAGAGAGAGAGAGAGAGGGTGGGCGAGAGTGAGAGATTGAGAGAGGTTGAGAGAGTGAGAGACTGAGAGATTGAGAGTGAGAGACTGAGAGAGGTTGAGAGAGAGAAATTGGCTCTCTCTCTCTACTCGCGCTGACACCAGCGCACGTGGCTGGTGGTTGGTGCTGTGTGGGCCCCAACATGATGTATGTGTTTCATCCCTGCTGTCCATCTATTTTTCCATATCATTTTATGGTATGAGACAAAAAAATGAGGTATATCCCAATCTCAACTGGACCACATTATAGGAAACAGTGTTGAATGAGCGTTGACTATTAAAAACCTTTTGGGGCCATATACAGTTTTGGATCAATCTGATATTTTTTTTCCCTTCATCTGGGCCTGTATGACCTAATCAATAGATTTGATGTCAAATAAAAAGTACGGTGGGTATTGGGAGCGTTTTAATGGTGGATATTCAATGACAATTGTTTTCATGTGGTGTGGTCCACCTGAGATTTATATCCCTCTCATTTTTAGTATCAAGCCCTAATTTTTTTTATTTTTTATTTTTTAAAAAAAATTATGTGAGGGAACACCAACACATCTCCCATGAATGTTGTTGCTCCACAAGGACTCTTTTATTTATTTATTTAGAAATGCTCCCGTGCCTACGAACACAATTAGTTATAGTGCTCCCATTTTTTTAAGAAACATTTTTAATGGTTGACGCTCATTCAACACTGTTTCCTGTAATATGGTCCATTTCAGATTGGGATATACCTCATTTTTGGTCTCATGTCATAAGATTATCTTTAAAAATAGATGGACGACATGGATTAAACACATACATCATGGTGGGGCCCACAGAGCATCGACCACCAGCCATTGGCAGGTGCCAAGGGGAGTAGCCAATCCATTCCCCTTATTTGTAGCGTGGTCCATTTAATCTTTGGATATGATTCATTTTTTAGATAATTCTCTAAAATGATCTTGAAAAATGGATGAACGATGTGGATTGATTCCAAATTTTCAGTAAATCCAAAACTCAAGTGGACCATGCCACATGGAACAGTGTGGAATAATGATTTCCACGTTGATACCTTCCTTGGGCCCACAATAATGTTTATTTGCCATCCAACCTATTCATAATATTAAAAATATATGAATGAAGATAAAAATCAAACATCAGCTTGATCCAAAACTTTTATGGCCTCCAGGAATTTTTCAATGGTAGAGGTTCAATCACACTATTTCCTGTGGTTTGGTCCACTTGAGCTTTGGATATGCTTCCTTTTTGTTCATTAGACCTAAAATTATCTGTTAACATGGATGAACGGAGTGGATAAAACAAATAAATAATGGTGGACCCCACAAAGTTTACTCTGGTAAGGGTAATGAGTAACTCACCTAAATATAGTAGAGAGGGGTTTCCTTGAAACATTCATAATCATATATTGGGCCTGTCTAAATGTGATTCACATATCCAACCCCCTCATTATGTGTGTACCACTTGGCTGAGGGGTCAGACCAAGTTTCAGCCGCATCCAAAACTCATGTGCACCCCACCAAGTGCTTTTATATTTTTTAGGATGTCTTCACATGGTTTTAGATGGTATGGCCCACTTGAGTTTCGTATACGGATGATTTTTGAGATATCTCATAACCTAAAGGAGACACATTAAATACATGGTGTTAATGTTCGACACATCATGATGGGGCCTACAAACCTTACTAACATCAATTTTTAGGTTCTCACGATGTTACTAAGTTGGGTCATAATTTTGACCAGAATATTTGGCCCATTTTACATGTCTAGTCCATTCACTCTACTTTACTAATCAATACCCACAATTTGACTAGTTACTCGCCTCGATCAAGCTACATATGAGGAAGATATTGGGCATACAAGATTGATTAACAATTTGAGTGAAATTTGATTTTAACGTTTAAAGGTTCAATTAGTGGATGTACCTAATAATTTATTAACAAATAATTTTCATTTCACAGATAAATTTCAATTTCTATTTAAAAATAACATTTTTTTTTCAAAATGTATATTTTTTAACTCTTAATTTTTCTTGGAAAACTTTTAACAAAATATCATTTTTATTACAAAATATTTCAAAAAAAATTAAAATATAAATTCTGATTTTTTTTTCAAAATCTCAAAATATTTCCCAAAATTTAATTTTTTCCCCAAAAATTCTAAAATGCCAATTTTTTTCTTTAAAAGCATCATTTTGTTTCAACTTTCCAATTTTCTTTTTTAAAATGATATTTTTTTTTTCAAAATCTCATTATTTTTATAAAATATTATGGTGGGGCCCACATTGTGAAAATTTTCACATTTAAAAAAAAAAATTATTTTCTTTTTCAGGATATTATTTTTTTCTCAAAATCAAATGCTTTTTTTTTTTTTTTTTTTACAAATTTATCAACTTTATTGAAAATTCTTTTTTCCTACAATAGATTTTTATTAAATCACTGTTTTTATTTTTTCAAAATCTAATTTTTTTCTCAAACATTGTTAAAATTTTTAGACCTCTCAATATTCTTTTTCATGTGATATTACAAATCATTTAATATTAATTTTAAGTTATAAAATAAAAATAAAAATTTCACTCATTTGATATAAAAATAAAATAAATTTTCTTTTTGCATTCAATCAATTGTTAAAAAATAATCTTAGATACAAATATGTACAATTAAACCACTGAAATTCTATTAAAAAACAATTATTAGACTACAAAAAAAACTTAATTTTCCACCATATTCCTATAAAAATGAAAAAAATTAATGTGAAGGCAAAAGTCCTTTTACGACGGACATGATCCGTCGCAAAAGTCCTTTTACAACAGACCATGATCCGTCGCAAACAACTGAAAAGCGCGCCATTTGGTGTTTTGGGCGGGAATTTAGTCACAAAATCAAATTTTGCGACGGATTTCGTCTGTCACCTTCTAACGACAGACCAAAATCCGTCATAAATTAGATTTTAGTGACGGATTTTGATCTGTCGCTAAATTCAGCGATGGTCAGACTACGGATTTTCGACAAACACGGGCTTAGTGATGGACTTTTTCCATTAGCAATGGATTAAATCCGTCGTTAAACCAAGAGATTTTAGCGACAAACAAAGTCCGTCACAAAAATACATCACAAATTACCATTTTTGGCGGAGTTGCAGAGAACCATTGTGCATGATTTGATGGCAACACCTATGTTACTTGGCCACATGATTAAGGGGCCAAACACACATCACTACATCACATGGTTCATTCCCATATATTCATCACAACTTCACATCACTAGCAGTCACGTAGATATGTCATAATTGAGCGCGTTCAAATGTAAGCATACGTCACACAATCCCACGACTTAGGGCCACACTTCAATCATAATTTCATGAGGCCAAGGTTTGTCCATGCACCATATAATTACTTAACTAAAGGCCACAACTCAATCCCACATGATTTAGGTGATGCTCTAATTGGAGGGATAGGGCATACCGGGCATTCATCAAGCAGGGACCATGGCGGCATGGCGTGGACAGAAAACTCATTAATCATGGTGGTTCCATCCACCAGAGGACACGCCTACATGTAACACACCTAGTGTGGCTCTGCTCATTAGGTCCAGTTAGTTGACTATCAAACTATATACCGTTGGTGGCCCAGTCTAAATAGCAAATGAGCATCATGATGAGACATGTACTGACCTAAACAGATGGATTGTAGAGATATACAATACATTCATCAAATGGGGACCCAGTGGGTTGGACGGTTAAACTTCTCAAGAGTGGAGTAGACCCTTAAATTTGGATATGTTGCATCCTTAGGGTCATGACTGAATAAGCTAGCATAATGAATGGCCACAATGGATTTCTCACATATCAGGTTGGCTGGAGAGCAATCCACATCAGGTTGGATGGAGATAAACATTATAGTAGGTTCCTGGAGGTTTAAATGGTAGTCATTCATTTGCATTTCTAGTGGTGTGGATCTATCACGATTAATGGTGCGGCCTAACTTCGTTCATGGGCCCACCTGATGTGACCATGGGATGGATGGTGTCGGAAAAACCCATACATCATGGTGGTCCCAGATGGGACCCACCAGATTAACGGTGTGTATAATAACATACATCGTAGTGGCGTCCAGTAGCTACTGCTCCTGGGCGATACCTTAACATTTATATATATATATATATATATATATATATATATATATATATAACTTTCTCCTTTTTTTAAAGCATTACTGTGGCCTTAGGAAGGCTGTCGACGGTAGGGATCAATCTCCACTGTCTCTTGTGGTGTGGGCCACCTAAGGCATGGATATGCTTCATTCTTTTGTTCATGACTTAAAATGATCTGAAGAAATGGATGAATGGCCCAGATATACATGTCATCGTCAAGGTGGCCCACGGGAAGTTTTCAACCATTAGTGCTTAATTCATACTGTTTCTATGTGGTGTGACCCACCTGAGAGCCGGATTCCCCTCAGATGCTCATGGTCTAAAATGAGCGGATCAGATGGATGGATGGCATGGATGAAACAGATACAGCATGGTGGGTCTCGCCAGTGGGACCCCTGCTCGTGCCTAGTGAGGAAATCCGCCTCTGGACGTTGGCGTCCCCTTTGCTTCATTATTTAAATTTTTTATTTTTTTTTTTCATCAAGGTGAGCCCACTTGAGAGATCCAGTCCATCCATTATGTTGGCCGGATCATTGTGGACCCAATCAGTCTAGAAAAGGGTGGGCTACGTGTAAAACAAACATCATAATATGTCCAAAAAAGGGTTTCAATGGTAGACACCATTATTCCACTTGGTACGTACGGCCTACATGAGTCTTGTATTAATCTGATTTTTAGACTCATACTAGAATAAGTTGTTAGAGTGAATGGATGGTGTGGATCTTTCATATACATTATGAAGTCTCCTGCTAGGGGCCATACCTTAGACAGTTGAGATTGTATATAAACGTTACAGTGGACCCTCATTCGTGAACAAGATGATATTTACGTATCTCATTCATCCGGACCCTTCTTAGATAGTTAACAGGTTAGATGGCCAAAAAACATTCGTAGGAAAATCTATTCTAACCATTAGGTTCCTTGGGTCCAATTTTAGTCCTTGGCCAAAGATCAGGCAGGTCTAAAACTCAAGTGGGCCATCCTCAGTTAACTTGAGTTCCATTGTTGATCACCCTCAATTCAACAGTTAGATCGATTATAAATCTAAGGGTCAGCTGTGAGACCAGAGTTTACATGTGTGCATGCGTGTGTGTGAGTATGCATTCCGTTCATTTTGGTCCCGCGGTCCTACCAGTCAAATTCCGGCGACCCGCGACCCTTGGGTAATGTTTGTGGTCATCTTTAAGTTCGGTCACATAAACCCAAATCGGATTGACCCGAGACCTATTCCATTGCGTCTGCCTCATCACCGCGATTCCAACGCCATGTCCCGTGCGTTAATCCGATATGTACATCTCAAGTTATGAGCATTGATCGATATGGGCCATTGATTGCATGATTGGTGGATCCCACTATTGGTTGCACGTTTTTCCATGCCATCATTTCACCCTAGGCTGAGATTTCTAGAAAGGCTATTACCCTAAGCCTTGTTAATATCACCATAGGCCACCATCATTGCATAGGGGAGAGAGAGAGAGAGAGAGAGAGAGAGAGAGAGAGAGAGAGAGAGAGCTCATCATCACAAGTCTTAAAGGTCTCTCTCTTTCCCTCTCATTTCTCTCTTTCTACTCTTCTTCCCTAGCAATTTTCCTCCATTTCTCTAACCCATCTTCCCTCCATTCTAGCCCCTTCTCCTCCTTTTTCCTCTCAATCACCCCCATTGAAAACCCATCTCATCCATCTATCTTGGTTCTTTGGAGCATTTGAAGCATAGTGATCCAAGTTTGGTGAAGATCCTTAGGTGGGTGCTTCCTTATATATTAAATCTAATTTCTATAGTGGAGATCTTTTTTTTAATTCATGAGGGGAGTGTGGGACCCACCAATCAATGGTGGAGATCCCACACGTCCCCATAGGTGTGGCCAAACGGCCCACCTCATGCATGCATGTCCCATGCATGGGGCTTTCCTTTATGGACCCCATCATGGTGGATCCTTAGATTTTCTTGCATGATGAGGTCATCTAGACCTTAGGATCATTGTGGGAATGGCATCCCCACCGTCTGTTTTAATTTTTAGTCATGCATATATGAGATTTATAGGGTAGATGTATATTGGTGTATAATGTGTAGTTGGATTTTCTTAGGAGAGCTCAATAGTGGCGGAGCCCTTCCCTTATAACCAGATTTTTTTACTTTTTCCCTTAAATCTATCCTTCATTTCTGATGTGTGTGGCCCACTTAGGGACCCTGGAATATCCAGACCGTCCTAGGAAGGTGGACGCCCATGGTTGTCCATTCCTTGGACGTTGACACCCTATTTGCTCCTATTTGGATGCATGCAATGGGTTTTTGTGAAGGGGTTTTGTCTGGAAGTTTGTGGGGACCACTGAGGTGGACCACAACACTAATCTTGTGGAGTATTTCCCCCCTTAATCAGTGGTTGTGATCGGTTATTTCAAGACATACCTTGCTGTCCAGAAAATTTCCCGACTGTTTTTAGGTTGTTTCTGACATAGTTTATGGACTGATTTGGAGGATGTTTTACCTCCATTAATTGATTATTTTTGGAGGCGTGGACCCCACCTAGAAGCATGTTAAGTTTCACCTTCATTTGTCCCTATTTGATCGCCCAAAAGGGTGGGCCAAGGAGGGTGGACGGTCCAGATTTTTTTGAACTTTCCAGCCACACTGTTTGCTAGAAAAACATAAATATCAGCATGATTTTGAAATGGTGGGCCACCTTTGTGGACCCTACCTTGCTTTATACTTGTATAAGAAGGTTAGCCTTATATTTTCCCAAAATTTGACAAACCTGGGCCCACTCTAATGGGGTGCATAAGTCAGGGGCAGTAGCATTGTTTCCGTAGCAGTTTTTTTTTTTAAATACTTTTCTGTCAACAAATTGCAGGAGTTAAATAAAATACTTTTACTATCTCAAAAATTTTAAAATTTTGTAAAAAGGTGTCTCACCCATGGTAGGACCTACTTAAAAAATTGTAGGGCCAATGGACCCTATTTGGGCATCCAAAAGGGTGTGCCAATATAGTGGGCTGCCAGAAATTTTTGCTATGCTATCTAGTAGCATAGTTCTATAAAAATAAATTTTTAAAAAATATTTTCTCAGAAGGTGGGCCATATTTCTGGATCTCACCTTATTTTAGACTTGATGAGGGACCTTGGGTCCAAATTTCAGGAATTTTAGAGGCTCAGAACCCACCCATTTGGATGACCCAAATTCAGGACAGTTATTTCCAGCAACATTTCACCTTGGACAGATTGTAACTCCAGAATTTATTAAAATACTTTTGAGTATCCAAAAATTATGAAACTTTATAGAGAGGTGCCCCACCCATAGTAAGACTCATCTACAAAATATTGGGACCAATGGACACATGTGCACACCGTGGAAAGGGCTGTACTGTCCCACCATGTTGGGACGTCCAGGTCAGTCCGATTTTCTGGACAGTCTATTTCATTTAAATTAATTAAAATATTTTTAGGTGTCCAAAAATCTTAAAATTTTATGGAGGTGTGACTCACCTATAGAATTATTATCCTACAAAATTTTAGACCCAACGGACATTCGAGCTGACCGTGGTGCGGCCTGCAAATTGGGTCAGTTTTGGGCAAAATATCGAGGCCCGTAGGACTACCCACCATGGGACGCCCCTACCTTGGGCTGTTGGGCCTGCATTCCAACGGCATGGCCTACTTGAATATATATATTGTATATTTCTCCTCTTATTCGATGGGGCCCATAGTGATGTGTGTGGGCCATTAGAGAAATAGATAAATAAATTTTATTAAATTTCCAGCAAGCCCAAATAGTGGGTGGGCTGAAATTTCAGCATTTGGCCCAAGGTTACTACCCACAAATGTATGTTTTGGGGCAGCATAGCCCACCATATTTGGGGACATTATTACACATATCTTACCCTATCTTGATTGCATTTTTGGGCTTAATTAGTATACTCTTAAGGCCCACTTTAAATGGGTTTTATTAGAACAATATTCATAATTGGCTGTTGGGTTTCCTAGGCCCAATGTCTTGAACTTCCTTGATAAACCCCTGACCTTTAGGCCTATATTTAATACACTGTTGTGATGGGTTTTATGGGGCAAAATACTCAGGTAGTTGGGCCCTTGCTTGCCCATTAAAGTAAACCATACTTGGGCCGAAATGTGAGGCCCAACTTGTTTTCAATATAAGGATTACCCATATGTTGGAATAATGGGCTGCCCATTAGGCCCACCACAATGAATGGACTCATGATCTTTATGGTTGGGCCGAACCTTGCTTAAGGGCCCACCATATTGCTTATGTGTTGGGCTTTGAGTATAAGCCCACTAGGTCATGGATTGCCTTAGGCCTTGGGCCTTATTTCATGTTCAAGTAGTGGTGGGCTACCTCTTGGGAACCAGTTGAGGTTGGATGTCCTCCTAGGTGGTCCTAAGGTAGGCCCATGGGTTCTTCTATGGATGGTTAAAGGCCCACCATAGGCCCTAGGCTATTTGTTTGAGGCTCAATATGTATATATGTGGAACCTACCTTAACGCATGTTTGGTCCAGGCCATCCAAGCCTTGGATCGCCTGATTATGGATGCACTCTCTACCTTGGGTTATTGTTGGACTCACAATCCAGTAGCAGGCCTACTTGATCTTTTCATGATATATACACACTCTCCATCTGGTGGGATCCCCCTATGATTATTGTTGGCCTTGATGAGATTATTTATACGTAATTAACTAATTTTTAGACTTTAGCAGGTCTAGGAAGTCAAACCGGCCAAAAGTTTATCAAAGGACCTTAAATGAATAATTTTATTGTTAAAACTTTATTTGGTTATGGGACCCACCATATCGAGAAATTCTGTACATGTTACATGCTTGTGTTTTCTTATAATCGTTGGGCTTAATTAATGCATTCTTTTGGGTCACCTTTAGTGATCACATGGGGACCCCATCTTAGATCAGATTTTTGGGCATCTCATGGGCCCAGAGTGGGTTGGGACATCCCAGCTTGGCTTAGCCATATATTGGGCCGACTTCCACCATTTTGATGGACTTGTGGGCTGAGATAAGGATAGTATTGGGCCCTTAGTTGCCCACTTAAATTACTAGCTATTGGGCTAACGTAGTGGGACTCATTTCATCCAAACTTAAACTTATTTTTGGGTCGTATATTGTGTATGTGGGTTGCTCACCAAGTCTAACTTAATGCATTGATTCTATGGCCATTGGGAATTGAGCCTTGGGCCTTAATTTCCCTCTTAGGGCCCATATTGTTAAAAGTGGTATTATATCTTTTTATGGCCTATTATGAGGAATATATGTATGCGGTTACCTTTATTTTTATCTTAAATGTAGGCCTTCGGCCTTCTATCCATATAGTTCATGGTTGATATCCCTTTTTGGGGAATGGTGGTTAAATGTCCCAATTATGGTCCCCTCTAGGTCGGTTGTAATTAAGAGTGATTGGATACTCATCTTAGACTCTTACTAGGGTCATTTCTACATTACTTAGACCCGTAGCTTGTATACTTAGTCTCGTGGGCTACCCCAGGTAAATGGGTCCCCACTAGAAGTTAGATTTCCTTAAGGATATTGTCTAAATACCTAGTCTTGGTTCCTTCTTGGATAGGAGGAATGTAATATACATTGTATATCATCATATAGTATGATTAAATTCATCTTCATAACCATGTACATCATTGTATGCTTGGTTGACACCATGTGTATGGTCATATTGTGTCATTGGGCATTACATGTTACCTTCTCCGAGGGATGTATTACTCCCTCTTGAGCACGTTGGATACTTGGAATTGATGCATGATTGATTGTATGATTCATGCATCTGGCATTGCATAACATGTGAGCATTATCGCCCTTGCTTCATCAAGGCTGTAGCCTCCACAGATACATCGTGGATGGCTATGTTTAGACACCAGAAATGTTACTTGAGCATACCAGGTACATAGGATGCCCATGGGTGAAATTCTTAAAACTTCCATGGTACCAAGGATCTACTCTAGCGCCGTGACCGGGTGGAATATATGAGTGCACGAGGGCCTTATACCGTTAGGTCGCGACTCCCACTGTCGTGTAGTCGGTTGGATAGGGGTGTGGCCTTACTCACCTGATGTAAGGAGGTATTGCTAGGCTGAGTCTGACCAGCTCGTGAATGGGTCCGCTACCTTCAGGCCTTGCTGTTGATTGGCTATCCACAGGCAGGGTAGTGAAGTCTCTTACGCTCGTTTGACTATGCGGGGTCTGTAGAGCGGCAGTCATCCAGCAGTGTAATGGACCCTAGTGATTTCCTTATAATGGAAATGTAGTTGATATGTGGATTGGATATGAGCATTAGCATTACTTCACATTACATTTGCATCAGCTGTGTAAGCCTCACATTGCATCGCCTTGGCATGGCGCCCAGTACTCATTGCATTACAATACTCATTGCATTATATAGCTTTAGTATAGTTTTCTACATTATTGTACTACCTTGTTATAGCTTCTTGCATTCATGACAGCCTTGGTAAGTGTAAGACCTGTACCCTAGTCCATACCGTCCCGTAGGCTTCCGCGGTCCTTCCAGTCAAATTATGGCAATTCTCGACTTGTATCCAACGTCGCGCGATCTTAAGCCAAGTTCTGCCTACCGAAGGTAGCTCAATCTGAAACTCGTACCTTGGCAACCGCGCCATCGCCGCGGTTCCAACGTCACGACTCGCACACCAAACCGATACCTAGGGTAGAAGATGTAGTCCCGCGTTTAATTCAAAGAAGACACCGCGCGTTGCGAATTATGAGGGAATCTCTACGAGATGTCCTATCAATCAATCTCATCAATCAAGTTCACATCACACATCAAGTCAAGTACAATAACCCATACCTATCCTTACCCTTTTCTCACACAAGCTACCCAAAGTCAACTTTTACATCCCTTCACCCATCACTTTCTTACAAGCCCTCACTCAACCCATCACACCTCACCATTCCTTTTCACCCATCACTCCTCTCTCTCTCATTTCCCAAAATCACCCAAGCAAACCCACGTTCAAGCTCTCTTCTCTCCCCAAACCACAACAACAAGTGTGGCCCACCTTCCTACACCCTCTCATCTCTCATCCACACCATCAAAAGTCCATCATCCACCATTAAAATTCAAGCAAAGGAGCATAGGAGTGCAAGGAAGCAAGGAGGAGGCCAACAAGGTGGGTGATTTATTGTGATTTCAACTTTAGGGCCACTTGATGTGGGACCCATTTGATGTATATGATGTAACCAAGAGGGGCCCATAGTGGCGGGGTCCCTCTAACTCACTGTATCTCTATCTCTCTCTCTCTCTCTATCCTTCCCTTGGAATGAAGTGGGCCCCACCGAATCGTGTTAAATCTACTCCATCCATCAAACGGTGTGGCCCACCACATTTCAGGTGAAATCCACCGCCCATTTTGGGGATGGTGAGAAGTCCCACATACTATATATATATATATATATATATATATATATATATATATATAAACATATACACGTGTGGATGGTGGACCACGTACATGTGGGACCCACCATGATGTAGTGTTTATCCAAGCCTTCCAGCGTCTCTGGACGCTGGACGTAGGTGGCTAACATGGAGTGCGTGCGTTGGCATGGGTGTGTACTTTCAAGCTTTAAAAAAAAAAAGAGAACCTTTAGGATGGGCTACTTATGCAGGCCCCACCTTGATGTATGGAATTAATCCAATCCGTTCATCCTTTTCCTCAGACCATTTGAGATGTTGAACCGAAAAATGAGATCAATCTGATGATCAAGCGGACCATACCATAGGAAATAGTAGTGTATACGGTTAAAACCCGCCTGGATGTATTTATTAGCCCAAATATACCCAATATTGGGCTTGATAGGCTTGTATTAGGCCACGGTGATCAATGGGTGGGACAGATTTACCTGAGGTGGGACTCACCTACCAAAAATTGCAAGATTACGGTTTTTTTTTTTTTTAAAAAAAAAGAGAAGAAGCAAGGCAGCAGCCCTGCTGCTGCCGTTGTCAAAGGCGGGCGGACGGGCCGGCTGGGCCTCACGGCCCCAGCCGTGGGCCCCACCATGATGCGTTTCGAACATCTACCCCATCAGTCAAATGCACCATTCCATTGTGAGCTTAGGTCTCAAAAATCACGTCAATCCGTGACTTGTGTGGGCCACACCACATGCAGAAGAGGAGAGGGGCCTGGCCAGGTCCACGTGACCTTATAAACAGGTTGAATGACAAATAAACATTACGGTGGGTCCCCCCTCCCTGGTCTGCATGACCTTATGAATAGGATGGGTGGCAAATAAACATTCTAGTGGGCCCTACCCAAGGTCCATGTGACCTTATGAACAGATTGGATGAAAATAAACGTTACAGTGGGCCCCTTGTTCCATGTGACCATATCAATAGGTTGGCTGGAAAATAGACATTTTGGTGGGTGCCCTATTCATGTGACCTTATCAACAGATTGGATAGGAAAATAAACATTATGATGGGCCTCACATGAGGCTCACTTTGGTAAATATGGGCCCATGTATCTAGGCCCATCTTGGCATGTATATAGGCCCAATGTTGAGGCCCATTTGAGGTATTTGTGGCCTATTGTTGAGGCCCACTTTGATATATATAAGGCCTATGTGATTAGGCCCATTTGATACACATAAAGCTTATGTGATTGAGCTCATTTTAATGCATTCTAAGGCCCATGGGTGATGGCCCATTGCAAAGTACCTAAGCCCATTGGTGAGGCTCATTAAGGTGGCCCACTTGATGAATATAAGGCCCATATGATACGGCCCAATTGATGTACTTAAGGCCAATGGGGTGCAATTAGGTCCATTGCAATGCATGATTCATCCGTGGTGTATATAATGATGTTTATAACGAGTGGTGCCTTGGGAATAATGTTGGTTTGACGTCCACATTGTAAAGATAATGTTGGTTAAATGTCCGCATTGTCACACTCCCTAAGGCCCATTGATAGGCCCATACTTGTAGTAAGTAGGCCGTCTAGGCCCATCTCTGTGATACGCAGAGCCCATCCTTATATACATATTTAGTATAGATCCATGATTCATTATCATACGCATCATATGTATGACTGATATGAGAAGTGACTGATCATAGCATATGCCTTCGGGCGAACTGTTTATGGGCTCCCTGATAGGTGGAGTTGTCCTACACGAGCGTATGGTTCACGCAGGACTGTTGCATGACTGGTAGTGTGACTCAAGCATTTGCATTATGTGATTGTAGTTACTGTATACCCTAGCGACACCAGGGCCATAGCCTCCATAGACACATCGTGGGTGGCTGGATTGGATACCGGAAATGTTTGATTCTAGCATACGGGCGCCCTAGATGTCCCTGGGTGAAAATCTCTAAACCCGATGGTACCAGAAGATGACTCCAACGTTGAGACTGAGTGGATACACGAGCACGGGAGGGCCGTATACCAGTAGGCCGCATCTCCCACTGTGTCGTGGTCTGTTGGAAAGGGGTGTGACCTTACCCGCCTGGGTGAGGGGGCAATTTCTAGGTTGAGTTTGACCAGCTTAAGGAATAGGTCCGCTATCGACGAGCCGGGCCCAATATTGGCAGGCGGATAGTGAGGTCTCTTCCGCTCTCTCAGTTGTACGTTCGGATAGGGACGGTAAGCTAGCGTAGAGTATACTAGACCCTGTTGATTATCCAGACTAAGAACCGTACTGACTTGATGCTCTAGTGAGGAGCTGCATTGATATGTGGATATGGTTTGATATGCTTGACTTGCTTTATGCATCGCATGGCCTTGACATGGTCGATAGTATTCATAGCTTGCACCAGATAGCCTGGATACGGCTGACTACATTCATGTACTCATCAGCATGTTTCCGCATTACTCTGACCATGCATTCTGAGCACGCTCATATTGCGCACACACTTACACCATACTCTAAGCTTTCTATAAGCTTATGTACGATTGATGTGTGCAGGTGACGCCAGGACACAGCCGTGGTCTCGCCGCAGTTGGAGCGTGCAGCCGAGCTTTTGGAGTTTTTGTCATTTTCAATATATTGTATTTCCCTTTCGTACGCCTTATACTCAAAAGTTTTTTATCATAGTGGATTTTGTGATGGTGTTCTTGTGGTTATTGTTTGTGGGTTATGCTTGTGGTTATGCTCATTACGAATCAAATTGGCTATTAGAAATCCTCCTTATAGCATACCAGGATCGGAACTTGGTATATGGGTGCCGGGAGCCGAGAATAGGGTACTACGGAGGCTGTCGGCACCGGATTCGGCGATCAAGAATTTTGTGAGCCTAGTCTCCGAGTTCAAGGCATGACATTAAGCCTGGTGGTGTTAGCTTTGATCATGTTTCCTTCATGTATCTCCTACTATTCTTCTGTGCACTATTATCACATACTTGCACCACCCTCTAAGCTTCTATAAGCTTATGCACGATTGATGCGTGCAAGAGATCCTAGGCAGGCTTTGTAGCAGCAGAGCGTGCATTAGAGTTGAGCTTGAGGACTCTAGTGTTGCTGACTCTTTTCTCTCTTTTTCCATTATCTTATGTATGTCCTTTCAGACCTGATGTAAGCTTGTAAAAGTTCAAATTCTTAGTGGATTTTGTGATGTGTATCCTTTGTTATTTCCAGATGTACTTACTGTGATCTTGGGTATGCTCGTATTGGAATGATTATACTATTATGAAAATCCTCCTTCTAGGATCCCAGGATCAGAACCTGCCTTAGGAGCCGAGAATGGGGGTACTACGGAGGCTGTTGTGGCCAGAACTGGCTATCAGGTTCCTTATGAGTCCGGTTACCGGGTCTGGGGCATGATAGGAGCTGTCTAAATAGTCCAAGGGCCTATTGAAGTGGGAACCAACGGTGGTTTTAGTGGTGTGATGGCCTAATTAAGTCGCTTAGTTGAAAGATTTACACGTTGGGTGTCCTAGACCTCATGAACGGTGGGTCCGCTGATTCGATTCTTATTTGCATATCCTCATTAATCCAATGGTTGTGTTATTTTCAAATTTGACCTGCACATTTCCTGAAGGTTCTTAATCAATCCTAAAATACATCTATTGGTTGTTACTATAATTTGATGGTTGGATTATCTGGTTACATAATGGGTTTCAACATGGAGTGATGCGGCCTAATAAATGGTGGATTCGATGATTCATGGTTTGATGTTGACAATGGACGGTTTGATTAACGCGATTGTTCTATCAAGGTAGTTGGAGTCCTAAAATTTGAGTTTCTTGATGATGTAGTGGTCTATCTTTAAAACTAACAATTGGATTGCTTGATCTATGAATGAAGATTTATTCCCAACGATCAGGTTTGTGTTGGAGAATAGATGTAAGGTTATGATAGTTAGATTGGTATCATTCACATGTACATAGTAAGTTAAATTTTATGGTAACACTCAAGAACTTTCAATACTCGGGTATTGAAAAGTTCAGGATGTTACATAACCCCTCGTACCTTGTATTCATCACATGCATTTTCATTCATAAAGGTAATCACAAGAATAAACTAACCACACATTAAATCTTATTCCATTTAAATGTAAAAATTCAACTGAACGTCAAATGTTTTCCTAGGTGGGAGTTCATTACAAAAGTTCATATCTATTGTATGAAACGTATTTAAAACTAAACTAAAATTTAAACATCAATGTTATTATCCTTCATTGCTCAAAATAATCCTCAGCAGGGAGGTCATCACCTGTATCTTCAATCTATACGTCACCTGCATCATTTGTATGGTTAGATAGGATCAACGCCCTACTCATAGTGATGGTTGTCCTTTAAAATTAACTATAATTCAAGTACTTCATCATAAGAACAATATAAAGGTTCCAATACACCTCGTATTTCATCATTACGTGGAGTGTCAGTATACGTATCAAATTTACATGAATGCATGTATGGCATAGCGTGTGGCTCAATAAACATTGTGACCACCACATTGTGGAATTTAATTCATAAAAAAATCTAACTCGCTATGCATCTCATAACTACAAAGATTTATCGACATGTCCAACACTATTGGGGATTTACGTAATACCTCGAGGCAATACAACACATCAATTGAAAGAACTATATAACACGGTTTGTTCATGAGAGACTAATTGCGAGTAGCATGCACCCGTGGATTACTTACATCCATATATGTACCACTAACCAAAGCCAAGGATTTATGCGTCAACCAAGAAAGTCACTAGCCAAAGTGCATTACGTCCACGATAAATACCTATAAGTCAATTGTTGTGAGACCTTCAATATACATCATATGCATCAACAAAGAAATAAATGAACTGGTATGATCAAAATTATATCTTAAACATAATTATCATATATCGATAAAAAATTCACAGTACTCTGTCTCTTACTTTCATAGAAATTACAGTAAAAATCCTACTAGGCAAAATAAGAGAAGTAACATATAAATCAACATAAATTAGTTAAGCTTAAAGGAATTCCTCACATTTAACATCGAATCGCTCTCAAGTATTGTTAGAGTTTTGTATGTACACCGTAGAATTGAAATCTAACATGATTTTAAACAATTCTTGTGGTTAGATTGCCACATTAAATGGCTCATATGCTTAAGATCAAAGGCTAGGATTTGGCCTGATCTAGGTTTAAGATTAGGCTTACCATGTTAACACTTTAGATATGAATTTAATATAGGGTTTTTAGTAGATGAGAGAATTACCCTGATTAGCAATTAACCTTAGCCAACCAAACTCAAACTTTCGCACAATTCACTTGCTGACTCGACTCAGTTCGACTCGATTACAAACAACCTACATATAATTGTTTAAAAATCTAAATATCAAATAAAAACTTAATCTTAGATAATGATTTTAATAAAGAAACTTGAAACAACAACTCACCATTGTCGTTGGGGAAACCTAACCCAGATCTAGACCCGGATTGGCGACTCATCGAGTTGCTGTGCGACCATGAGCAACGCTCAATCTCTCTATATTCTTCTTTTGTTTTTTTTTTTTTTTTCTCCCCTTCAAATAGGCTTTTTGTTGCTCTCCTTTCTCACAAAAGGGAGGAGGGATTTTATAGGTTTCAAGCATTATCTAGGCATGTAAAGAGGGACTTGGCTTGTGTTATTCAGCGTGCAGAAAGGGTGGCGCACGGCTGTTGTTTGAATGTGATTTCAGACTTGTTTTGGTGGGTTTTCTCCCAACGGTTCCTGATGAAATTCTATAAGTTTATTAACGTCTGTGAGTTCCACCCATTAGTCGTCTTTGATATTTAAATTGTATGTTGATAAGATCGCAAGGTTGGCGTCGAATTGTAGAAGACAAAACACACTTTAATGGTAGATTTCCCACCATTAGTTATCTTTTCACTGTGAAACTTCTAGACGCCTCTGATGGGTGTATGAAAGCTTTTGGGACCAAGAAATCAGAGATCTAGGTGCTTTTGGTAGTGGGTTCCACGGAATTGTGCTGCGTATGGTTTTCCACAACCGATCGCAAGAAACCGATAAACCAGCATCTTTCTTGTATCTATGTCCTTCCTATACTCCGGTTTGAATTAAATAATAATAATAATAATAATAATAATAATAATAATAATAATAAAAAACCCTCCCAGACGTTGGACCTTTGTTTTGAACGGTTTAAATGAGATTTCTAATCCATCTTCTAAGTTTTCGTTTGAATCAGTCCACATGTTAAGAAATTGCCCGCAGATGCTGGATTTGGATGTATTGTGATTCATATGGAATTACTAGATGGTGAAGATTATCCCCATATTGAGGGTTGAGATCTGATGAGAATGACCCTACTTGGGTCGCGTGCTTGCTTTGGGAGGAAGAAACAGAGACAACTTCCATCTTAAACGCAAACTGAATGCAGAAAGGAGTTTCCGTTCTGGTTTCAAACATTGTTCGCGTCGCCTTAATGGAACGTGATTTACTGTTGGGCGTTAGGCGGGGTCCACCGCAATCTTTTTATGAGAATCCACTCCGTTCATCAGTTTTTTCAGGTAGTGTTGGCCCACTAGTCCAAATATGAAGCAACACATATTGTAAAAACGTGTGAGTGACACTCACCACTAGAACCTCTTGGAAGCTGCTGTGTATACATGAACTTAAGGGATTTTATTTACAATTTGACCCTTCTCCGTTGCTCTAACTTTCGAAGTTAGTAACTCCTAACTGCACCATCGAAATGACACAAAATTTCACCACTAATCGTTATTTTTCACTTTCTCAAGTGGTTAAATTTGGGCCTGATCTCTTGATGATAAACAAAATATTCTTTTAATAACTAACACACTTTGCGGTTCAAAACAATGTTTGTACACTTCTAATTAAAAAGTTACCTAGTAGTTTGGACATATACCCTAAGATCTTTATAATGATCGGTTTATCGCAATATTCGAAGGACCTATTTGGCGGATCCAAAAAAGATGGATGTCAGATGACATGTTAAAAATAAGAAAACTGAATGGTTAGTATCTTGGTCATGTATCTGGGTGATTATACGGTCAGTTTCATGGTTCTTTTTTACCAAGAAAACATCTCGTAGTGTGTTTAAGCAAAAAAAGAAGAGAAAAAAATACTAATGTAAAAATTCAAACTTTTCCAGATCAGAGTATGGGAAATTTGGGTTATTACAGTACCTAATTGACTTTGTCTTTTAGTTGAGATCGGCAGCAGTCGACTTGCTAGTGCTTGCTAAGGAGGCGGATTGGTGGGTGTGAAGATTAGATTAGGAGGTTATGGAGTCAAGCTAAGAGGAGCTCTTAAATTAGGGATCCTCTTAGGGTTTGATGGAGACTCTAAGTGCTTGTATTTGAAGCACACTTGGAATTGTCAAATTTTGTAGATAAAATAATGGTTAGATCTCAAGTACACTTCAGTCCTCTACTGCATCTCATGAAGATCGGCTTGACATCTCAAGACTTAAGGACTTGGCATGGTTTTAAGATAAAAGATCAATGTATACCCCAACCACTAGGTTATATGACCTTAGAAAGACCTTATGTTAAGTCCTTTTGAAAAATGGTTCAAATGTTTAAATTACAATGTAAATTTACTAAAGTTTGGCCAGCCTAATGTTTACAACCCCAAGTGTAGGGTCGTGATGTAGTAATAATCTCGGTGAGACTGAGGTCAAATCCATAGGGACTAAACTTGTACGTTTCTGAAAAGAATTATAACTAGAAGAAGAAGAAGATCTAAATCTGAATTCTTGAATAGTTGAAAGAGTAATTGTGAATAAGGTGATTGAAACTTGTGAATTTAAAGGTGGGAACTAGGGTGTCAAGGATTCACTTGTAGCTATCAAGATGCTACCTTACTTGATTTAAGAGACAATTGAAATCAGAGTCCTATCTTATCCAATTGGAAGAAGAGATGATTAAATCTCTAAACTTTTCATTAAACTAGCCTCAATAGATGAGATTGTGAAGATTTGAAAGGGATTCCATCACCCTACTATGCCCAAAAGACGATGGTGAACAATAGGATTTACCAATCCCACAATCTCAAATAAGAAAAGAAGATATTCAAAGCTATCGCAGTGTCTATTGTAATTTGAGTCACAACAAACCATAAAAAACTGAAAATATTCCTTAAAATCAACTATAAATCAATGAAGTTCAATCAAAACAAGAATCAAAGCAAAGAAATATCTCAATCACGCTACAAGCTTCACCTTTTAGCCTTAGCTAAGAGGTTTAGTTAACCATATACATAATTAAACCAAAATCTCTTAAAGAAAGCATAAAAACAACTAAGGAAGAAGAAAAAAACTCTTGACGGTGGCTCTCCACCCTTTTGCTCAACTCCTTAAACCCTAGAAGATGCCTAAGAACATCCTAGGGACTCCTATTTATATCATGTCAAGCTCCACCTTACGCACCAACTTGGAATTTCTGCAATCTGATCGCGAAAGCATCTTAATTTACGCAGCCGCGTTATGCATCGATCGGACCGAAGTCGAGTCCGAATTTGGAAAGGATTTTATTTCAGCAGTTGCTTGATTTTAGTCAGACTGAGTTGGGTTCGGTCGGACTAAACTTAAGTTGTCGGTCGGACCGAAGTAATCCTTGGTCGAACCGAGTTAACTCTTTTTAACGCTAGAGCTTTTTGTACACTTTCGGTCGCATCGAATCCTCCCTTCGATGGGACTGAATTTTCCATCGGTTAAACCGAATTAGTTTCTTAATTTCATCATTAGTCGCTGGACTGTTTTGTGCAATTTCGGTCGAACCTAACTTATCTATTTTCTTCTGCAAATTTTGAAGTCTATCAAGTCCTTTCTTCATCCTTTGTTCTTGGTTTCCTTGAATCGTTAACATATGAATTTTTCATTCTTGGTCTCCTAAGATCCATCATTTTCCTTGCTGATTCTTAAGCCTCAAATCCATGCTTTTAGCATTCTTTTTAATCCAAGCTCTCAGATTCACCTTGCAACACAAATATATATAAAATATACCATTAAGCAATATCATCTTCATAAAACCAAGATATAAATAGGGGTGAATATACAATATTTGACACTCAACACCTAACTTCAGGTTATGCCATCCCAACCTCACTCAGCCATGTTTATAACAATAGTTGGAAAATTTGTTGCAAGTTTGACCAACCCAATTATGGGTTCGGCCAGCCGAACTTAGGATTGGGCCAGCCCGAAAGTCTCTTAGGTCAAGTTTCTAACAAAAGAATTGTTAGAATCCGACTAGACGAACCTAGTTTTAGGCTGACCGAATTTTTAAATCATTTGACTATAATAGGGACCTTCTCTCAATCATTTTTACAACGAAATTCACTAATAAATCTTCTACAAGTTAGAGAGAAACTCTGGTCCTCCCAAAGCTATCTGTGTGGTAATTATTACTTTTATTTAGCTTATTCAATTTCCTTTATCAAGTTAGTGTTAAATGCAATTAGAGAGTAATCTATACTCTATTCGAGAAATAGAAAATTGAATCTACATAGTTAGGGTTTATATTCTTTGAGAAAACTTTAGATCCCTATTTCTTTCTGGTTGAGCATACATTGCTTCATCGACTCTTAAGAAAGAAGATCACTGCTCAAAGCCTCAACTACATCTTCAAATCAACATATGAAGATAAGTACTGTTATTATTTTATTTTATTTGGGTTTTGATTGAGATAGTTCGAATGTCACGCTTCAAACTCGAAAACCGGGCTCACAAAATTCCCGATCGTCAAATCCTGTGCCGACAGCCTCCGTAGTACCCCATTCTTGGCCCCTAGTGCGCATACGCTAGATTCCGATCCTGGGATCCTATAAGGAGGATTTTTCAACGTATATTTATCTCGTAAGAAGCATAACCACAAGTTTACCCAAATCACAAAGGCAACATCATCATCACATATCCACTAATATAAACAGTTGAATACAGTGCTGAAAGGGAAATATACGTATGTCAAAAATCAAAGTTCCAGGAGACGGCTGCACGCTCTAAGCTCAACGCTGCTACGACCTAACGCCACCTGCACACATCTATCGTACATAAGCTTATAGAAAGCTTAGAGGGTGGTGTAAGTATGTATGCAAGGTAAGTGCCAAGTATACAATATCAGAGCAATGTGAAAACATAGTAAACCAAATATCATATACTGAGATACAATGCAATATGCAAATCCTGGTGAGTCCACGAATGCCGTCAACCTTATCTAGTCCATATAAATGCAGAAACATAGCAACCCAGAATACCATATGTTGCGGATGTAATGCAATATGCGGTGCAAATGAAATGACCAAGTTATAGTATGAAGTCAGGATGATAATACGTAGTATCACAAGCTACGAGGTTCATCACAAGGGACTTATATCCAAACTAGTCCTATACCTAAATTTGGATAGATAGGCTCAATGTGGTAGACTCCTGATCTCAGGTTAGTCACGCGCCTAACCAAAATCTTGGCCATTGCAAAGGTACACATATCAAATTAGTTGCTCACTACCAGCCCGAGTGGATAATGAATGAATGAGTAAGATGTTGAGTATACAACTCCCGCTCAATAAGTCCACATATCAACACTGTACATCTCTAGGATCATCACTGGAGTCTAGTACACTTTACATGCAATCGCCGCCCACTGGACGTGCAACCATGCAAGTGGAAGAGACCTCATTATCCGCCTTGCCAGTAGTTAGCCAATATCTACCTGGCATGTCAATAGCGAATCCAATTATGAGCTGATCAAACTCAGCCTAGTTATGCCCACTACCCTCGGGCGAGTAAGGCCACAACCCCTTCCTAACTGACCATGACACAATGGGAGACGTGGCCTACTGGTATTCGGTACTCGGGCACTCATGTATCCACTCGATCTACACATTAGAGCATCTCTTGGCCACAAAGGTTTAGAAATTTTCACCCAGGGACATCTATGGCACCTGTATGCTAGAATCAAACATTTTCGGTGTCCCATCTGGCCATCCACGACATGCCTGTGGAGGCCATGGCCTTGATGTCACTAGGGCATACAATAGTCATATCCCAAAATGTGAGATGCATGAGTCATATCATCCAGTCATGCATTAAACCTGCGCGTACTGCGTACTCATGTGGGGCAACTCCGTCTCTCAGGGAGTCCCATAAACAACCTGCCCTATGGCATATGCAATGGTCAATCAATCTCATAACAAACATGCAGATGATGTATATGGGCATGTATCATGATGCTATGCTATCACATACTCATAATCGGCCTCGAAAATCGGAATCGGCCTCGATAATCAGAACCGGTGAGAATGGGCTTAGCAAGGCCTAAGGGAACGTCACAATGTGGACATTTAACCATCATTGCCCATCAATGTGGATATTTAACCAACATTGCTCCTAAGGAGTGACCTTCATAGGGCCAAATATATATAGTGGGCCCATGGCCTCACATAAAGGCCTCGTACACAATATAATAGGCAGTATACAATTTCAATGGGCCTCATACAACCATAATGAGCCTTACATAAGGGTCTTATACATCACAATGGTCAGCGTCACATGGGCCTAGTACACATCACATGGGCCGCATCACATAGGCCTATATACATCACTAAGGACTGCATCACGGTGGGCTACATATGTCATAATGCGCCGCATCACGGTGGGCCATATACAATCTCAACAGGCCACATCCCATGGGCCTCAAATATATCATAATGGGCCTCATATCTGGGCCTTAAATATATCACAATGGGCCACATTACATGAGCTATATATATACATCACATTGGGCCTTACCATAGACCTCAAATACATCATATCGAGCCTCATACCTGGGCCATAAATATATCACAATGGGTCGCTTTACATGGGCTTAAAATACATCACAATGGGCCGCACATATGGGCCACACAAATATCATATTGGGCCACATATATGGGCCACACAAACTTCATATTGGGCCTCACTAATGGGCCATATATACATCACAATGGACCTCACTCCAGGGCCACATATACAACTCAATGGGCAGCACATAATGGCCTAATATATATTACCATGGGCCTCATCCATGTTCCTCGAATACATCGCATTGGGCCACCCCACAGGTGGGTCATGCACCGCCAGTAGGTGGGCTTGCACCTCCCAAACGGGCCCCACCAAATGAACAACATGGATGAACAACACATGCATCGAGTGGGCTGCACATCCCAGTGGACTGGACAGCGTGACTGCAAAATACATACAATCAAGGTGGGTCACACATCCAATCTGATGGACAGT
The DNA here is from genome assembly GCA_030180095.1 of Magnolia changhungtana. Taxonomy (NCBI): domain Eukaryota; kingdom Viridiplantae; phylum Streptophyta; class Magnoliopsida; order Magnoliales; family Magnoliaceae; genus Magnolia; species Magnolia changhungtana. Next base: position 5,337,317 of record JASAUF010000662.1, read on the forward strand.
GTGGATGAAATCCATTCCTCAGGTGGGTCACGTCCAAATGGACGGACAGCATGAATGTACAGATACGTCATGGCTGGCTCCTCATGACAGCACCATCTAGATGGATGGCTTGGAGAACAATGAAATGGTGGGGGTCCACATACTCAAACGGATGGACGTTAAGGATATAAAATATGTACATTAAGGTGGGTCCCACATTGCATGGTGCGAATATAAAAACATACATCATGATGGCCCACAAAACTTACTGATGTCATCCAACAATGGGACCCATCGTCCTAACATTGGACGGTGTGGATCTAATCCATACATCACAGTGCCATCCCACCGTCCCAATCAAATGGACGGTGAGGATAGAGAATACATACAGCAAGGTGGGTTCCCACCCCCACACGTGCCACACGTGTGGGGTGGCCCCATGCTCAAAATGGATGGACGGACACACACACACACACACATATATATATATATAAACAGATGGACGAACGATGGATATGGAATACATACTTTAAGGTGGTCCATCCCACACGTACAACACGTGTGGGGTGGGCCCCACGCGCTGCTGGATGGACAGCAGAGATAAAACACAAACATCATAGTGGGATGGATGGCGTAGATGTAATGCACATACGTCCAGGTGGGGTCCACGTCAGTGTGGCCCACTTGGTTTTAAATCAAGCTGATATTTATTTATTTACTATTATTCTTATTATTATTATTTATTTTTTTAAAGCTACTCCAGCATCCAGATACCCACCGTCCAAAATTGGAAGGTGTGTATACAACACATGCGTCTTGTGGGTCCCACGCCTAGACCTTGGACGGTGTGGACGCACAACACACACATTATAATGAAGTCCCACCATCCAACCATTTGGACGGTGCGGATGGTGTGGATCAAAGCATACATCATGGTGAGCCATCATTGTCACGCCCCAAACCCGAAATCAGATTCACAGGAATCCCAATTGCCGAATCTGGTGTCGACAGCCTCCGTAGTGGCCCATTCTCGACTCCCGGCACTCATGTGCCAGATTCCGATCCTGGGATCCCATAAGGAGGATTTTCAGTGTGAATTTTTTTTTTTTTTTTTATAATGGAGCATAACCACAAGCATAACCAAGTCACAAAACAACATCACCACATATCCACTAATATAAGCATTTGAATACAATCCTGAAAGGGAAATACATATGTATCAAAATCAAAGCTCCAAAAGTCCGCTGCACGCTCCAAGTTCAACGCTGCCGCGACCTAACACCACCTGCACGCATCTATCGTACATAAGCTTATAGAAAGCTTAGAGGGTGGTGAAAGTGTGTGTAAGGTAAGTGCCAAGCATACAATAAAGCCCATAAATTATACATTATCGGAATAAGCGAAGATACTGATAAGATCATGAATCACACGATATCAGAGTAAGCGAAAATATACTGGTAAGTCCATGAGTAATATAATATCAGAGTATGCAGTGCAGATCATAATGAGCCAAATATCATATACTGTGGATGCAATGCAATATGCAGATCCTGCCAAGTCCGTTTAAGCCATATAAGTGTAGAAACGTAGCAATCCAAAATGTCGTATACCGTGGATGACATGCAATATGCGATGCAAATGTAATGACCAAGCTAGAGTGACGTCGAGATGATAGTACGTAGTATCGCAGGCTACGGGGTCCATCACAAGGAAATTCTATCCAAACCAGTCCCATACCTAAATTTGGATAGTCAAACACAATGTGGTAAGCTCCTAATCTCAGGTTAGTCGCGTGCCTCAACCGAAATCCTGGTCATCGCGAAGGTACACGTAACAAATAGTTGTGCACCACCAGCCCAAGTGGATAGTGAATGGATGAATGAATGAGTATGCAACTCTTACTCAGTAGCCTGCTAGCACAGTAGCCTGCCAACCACTGGTAGCTCACCCAGGACTCAGCCCCGCCCACATCACACCCGCCCATATCAGCGTCCTCCCACTTGCGCCTGCCCACATGTGCAACAGTGATGGGGTGTCATATATCAAGTCCACATATCAGTACGGTTCCTCTCTAGGGAATCACTAGGGTCTATTACACTCCACACCGACTACCGCCTCCCTAGTCGCACAGCCTAGTGAGTGAAAGAGACCACACTATCCGCCTGACTAGTAGTCTACCAATACCTACCCGGCTCATTGACAATGGACTCATTTACGGCTAGTCAAACTCAGCTTAGCTTATAGCCCCCTCACTCGGGCAGATAAGGCCACACCCCCTCACAACCGACCATGACACGGTGGGAGACGCGACCTACTAGTATTCGGCACTTGGGCGCTCATGCATCCACTCGATCTAGACGTTAGAGTGTCTCCTGACCTCGGAGGTTTAGGAACTTTCACCCATGGACATCCAAAGTGCCCAGATGTTCGAACTAAATATTTTCGGTGCCCCATCTGGTCATCCACGACATGTCTGTGGAGGTCACAGCCCTAATGTCGTTAAGACATACAATAATCACAATCACACAATACAAGATGCATGAGTCATGCAGTCCAATCATGCATCAATCCGCGCATACCATGCACTCATGTGGGATAACTCCACCTATCAGGGAGTCTCATAAGTCATCTGCACTATGGCATATGCAAGGGTCAATCACATCTCATAATAAACATGCAGATGATGCGTATGGGGATGTATCATGATGTTTTACTATCACATACTCATAATTGGTATCAATAACTGACATCAACAATAGGCCTCAACAATGTGGACATTTAACCAACATTACCCCCAAGGGATGGCCCACATAGAGCCTAACATATAGTGGACCCATAACCTCACACAAGGGCCAAATATACAACACCATGGGCCTCACTCAAGAGCTTAATACACATCACGATGGGCCTCTTGCATGGGCCTAATATATATGCCTCATCACATAGGCCTCATCACATTAGGCCATAAACACGGGTCGAATGAACATCACAATGGGCCTCAAATACGGGCCGCATATACATCATATAGGTCTGAACAATCGGCCTTGGCAATCGAAATCAACCTTAATAATTGAAATCGGTCTTAACAATCGAAATCGACACTCAGAATCGGCCTCAGCAATCAGAATCGACCTATATAATCGTCCTCGACAATCTTGACCTATACAATCGATCTCGACAAATCGGAATCGACCTCTATACTCCGTCTTCACAATCGGAATCGGCTTATACAATAGGCATCGACAAATCAGAATCAGCCTCGATACTTGGCTTCGACAATCAGAATCGTCCTATAGAATCGACCTCGACAATCGAAATCGACCTATACAATCGGCCTCGATAAATTGGAATCAGCCTCGATACTCGGCCTTGACAATCGGAATTGGCCTCGACAATCAGAATCGGCCTATACAATTGGTCTCGACAAATCAGAATCAACCTATACAATCGGCCTCGACAAATAAAAATCGGCCTCGATACTCGACCTCGACAATCGGAACCGGCCTCGATACTTGGCCTATACAATCAGCCTCGACAAATTAGAATCAGCTTATACAATCGGCCTCAATAAATTAGAATCGGCCTCGATACTTGGCCTCGACAATCGGAATCGACCTATATAATCGGCCTCGATAAATCAGAATCGGCCTTTACAATCGGCCTTGACAAATCAGAATCGGCCTCGATACTTAGCCTCGACAATCGGTGAGAATGGGTCTATCAAGGCCTAAGGGAAGGTCACAATGAGGACTTTAAACCATCATTGCCCATCAATGTGGCCATTTAACTAACATTGCTCCCAAGGAGTAGCCTACATAGGGCCAGACCTACAGTGGGCCCATGGCCTCACATACAATCATGATGGGCCTCATTTACGTCACATCAGCCTCGTCATATGGGCCAACATACATCACATCGGGCCTCGAATGCACAATAGGTGGGCCTTGCACCTGGGCCTTAAATATATCATATGGGCCTCATCACACGTGCCTCGATACTATGCCTCATATATCAAGTGGGCCTTATTATGTGGGCCTAATAATACAAATGGGTGGGCCCATCCATGGGCCAAAATCAATCATGATGGGCCTCATGGATGGGCCGCACCAATGGGCCTCATGTATATCAAATCAGGCCCACCCTTATGTATTTTTTAGATCTAACTTATTCATAAGTTAACATAGAGATAGATGAAGTGAAAACATATATCAGCTTAATTAAAAACTACTGGGGTCCTAAGAAGTTTGAACGGTGGATGTCACGGTCCACTATTTAAATGGTGGGGTCTACATGAACTTTAGATTTGACCCATCCTTTACATCATACCATAAAATGATATCTCAATACAGTTGGATGGTTTGGATATAACGTATGCATCATGGTGAGTCCCATAGATGGACGGCGTGGATGAGATAGGTGGGACCCATAGAACTTGGTGACGCCACTACAACAGCTATGTAGCTAGAGCGAGGTACACCAGCTAATCTGCTTCATAAGGTGCGTCCACACGTGTGGCCCACCATAACATTTATTTTCCATCCAACATTGATAGGGTCACATAGACCAAACAAAATAAATAAATAATTTGTCCAAAACCTCAGGGACCAGAGGGTTTCAATGGTAGACGTTCAATCGTCACTGTGTAGTATGGTCCACTTGATAAATAGATCTATCTTGTTTTTGCCTCAAGCCTAAAAATGAGCGTGCCAAAAGGATGGATGGTTTGGACACATCCATCAGGGGTGGGGTCCACTGACCGTCCAGTGAATGGACGGTTTAGCAAATGCCTAGACGACATTTGATAAAACACATGTATTATGGTTGGGACCCATGGTCCCCGCCCTTCCGTCTAGCAGCACAGGAGTGCAGCAGGACACTGTTGCACATCATCTGGATGTTTGTAGCAGCAGCACCCGCTGCTGCTTGATTTTTTTATTTTTCTATGGTATTTTCTAGTTGGGGCCCACATCCGGAAGATCCAACCCATCCGTTAGATTCTATGGCTCATGACCGATCAAACGATCTCCATATTCAGCATATTTCGATGTGTAGAAAAATCAAAGTGGGCCATAGTGGATTTTAACAGTCAAAATACTATTTTCTAAGATACAACCCACCAGATATCTGGATTAGCCTCATATTTTGGCTCAATGCCTAAAATGAGCTGGGGAATGGGATGGACAGCATGGATTAGGCCCATACATCAAGGTGGAGCCGGCATGAGCAACCCACCCAAAAAGCTTGTTTTGTTGCAATTAGTACATCCACGATCTGTTCACACTTCACAAAGCACACGTCCAGCGTCCAAGGACGCTGGATGGATGGCATGAATATATTTTCAAGGTGGGTCCCACATGGACGTGGCCCACCTGATTCGGATTAATCAGATATTTGTGTTTTCCCATTATCCCAAGGTAGGGCCCACATGGTTTGGACGGTGTAGATCCAACACGTCCATTAAGTGGGTCCCACGAAGGCGAACAACATGAATAAATTACATACATCATGGGGCCATTAATAAGGGAAAAGGAGAGAGAGGATCGAGTGATAGAGGGACCCCGACATTATGGGCCCTCCCTTCCATGATTTACCACATACATCAAGTGGGTCCCATTACATATGGGCTCACCGATCAAAATCAACGGTGAAGACCCTTTCCCCACCGAAATACAAGGTCTAGATAACCCTATTCAAGCAAGGAAAATAAACATCATGATGGGGTCCATGGAGAATGGTCCCATCATGGAATGATCATGAGAATCAAGGTGGACCATCGGCCACACCTAGGGTCCAAAGTGAGATCCATTCCATCAATCGGTAGACCTCACTTGGCCCATCATCAAGGCATTAAATCCAGGCCTATAAAGCACCCACCGTTCGATCTTCTTGGTCCGATGGAACACTGATCTTCTTGTGTCTCACTTCGATGGAAGGTGATGAGAGATGAAGGGCTAGGATGATAGATCTTATGATAGAAAGTGGGCCACACACAACACTCTCATCTCTTAGAAGTGCTTGGACGTCCACCACTTCTTTGCTTGGAATTTGTGTTGAGAAAGAGAGAGAGAGAGAAGGGGTTGTAAGGAGAGAGAGATGGGTGATGGATTAATGGATGGGAGTTGATAGGTGTACTTAACATGTATGGGTGTGTAAGAGAGAGGGTGAGAGAGAGTTGAGTTTGGGGTTACTCTTGTACTTGACATGAGGTGATTGATTGATTGGTTGAGTGATTGATTGATGGGACATGTTGTAGAGATTCTCTTGGGATTGCAAACCCATGGTGTTTTCCTTAAACTGAACACCGGCCCACATCTCCTGGCCAGGATATCGAATCAGTGTGTAAGATGCGGCATCGGAATCGCAACAACGGTGCAGTCATAATGGTACAAGTCTCGAATTAAGCAGACTCAAATCTATAGGATACGACTTAGGGTCACGCGCAAACGTCGATTATAAGTCGTAGGTTGCCGAAATTCACCAGGAAGGATCGCGAGAGTCGACGGAACAGTACGGGCTAGGATGCGGGTCTTACGATCATACACGAAAAGAAGAGAGAGAGAGAGAGAGAGAGAGAGAGAGAAGTAAAGAGAGGAGAGAACGTGAGGGGAGGGACCCCGCCACTATGGGCCCTCCCTATACAATGCATACATCAAGATTGGTCCCACCATATGTGGGTCCTTAAATACACAATAATCAATGGTTGAAAAATCATAAAATCACCCACTTATTGCTCCTCTTCTTTAGCTCCTTGGACTCCTAAGCTCCTTAGCTTGCTCTTTAATAGTGGATGATGAAGATTAGAGGGTGGAGATGAGAGATGAAAGGGGTAAGAAGTGGGCCACACGTAGCTTCTCTCCCTTGGATGTTTTCTCGCTTGGTGCTTGGAATGGAGTGAGGAATGAGAGAGAGAGGAGTGGTGATGGATGAAGTGATGGGATGAGAGGTATGGGTGGAGTGATTGAGTTGTAAGAAAGGGATGGGTGGAGAGAGAGAGTTGACTTTGGGAATGGGAGAGGGATGGGCTAGGTAAGGTTGTGTACTTGACATTGATTGATGGATTGATGTGATGTGTTGTAGAAATTCTCTCGGTATTCGTAACATGCAGCGTTTTCCTTGAGATAAACGCGGTCCCATAACTCCTGGCTTGGGTATCGGATCGGAGCATGAGACGCGGCGTTAGAACTGTGGCAATAGCACGATCACAAGGGTACAAGTCTCTGGTCGAGTCGACTCAGATTTACAGGACGTGACTTAGGGTCCTGTGCAAGTGTTATCTACGCGTCACAGGTTGCCAAAATTCGACCGGTAGGACTGAGGAAGCCTATGAAATGGTACAGTTTAGGATACAGGCCTTACATCGAAAATCTTATTTGGGTTGATTTGTGGTAAGCCTATGAAAATCACAAAAGAGGGTTTTATTGTGGTAAGCCCATGAAAATTACAAGAACTGTAAAGGTTGTTAAGGTGAACCTATGAAAATCTTGATATAGTGGAAAACTAAAATTACGAAGGTAGTAATTTTGGGAGAAGATTAGGTGTGGGTTTATGCACCGAACCACTATAACTCCTGGTGTATTTATGGTGATTATTTTATTTGATTCTGTCTCTTTTTGTTTTAAAATTTTGATTTTAAGCACGTCGTGAAATAAGGTTGTCCTGCCTAAAATAATAGGTGAATGTTGTCCTACGAATTAATTAGAATCAAACTTTCAATGCATTGTACGATTGAGATTATTATTTCTGCATTTTATACTCGAAATTGGTATAGTCTTATTCGCCCCACCCCCTCTAGGACATCGAAGTGGTATCAAAGCAAGGTCACTCTTTGGAATTTACCTCCTAAAGTTAGATCTAGATCTATAAGATATCAAATTTCATGAGTTTATCAATTACTAGGCCACCTCCCTTTGATGTCTCAAATTATTCATATTAGAAAGCTAGGATGAGGATTTTCTTTAAAACCATTTATGAGAGTGTGTGGCAAGCCACTGTACCTGTCACGCCCCAAACTCGGTAACCAGACTCAAAAGGAACCTGATAGCCGGTTCTGGCCACAACAGCCTCCGTAGTACCCTATTCTCGGCTCCTAAGGCAAGTTCCAATCCTGAGATCCCACAAGGAGGATTTCCATAGCCGTGTAACCATTCCCAATACGAGCATACCCAAGATCACAGTAAGTAAACCTCGAAAGTAACAAATGGACACATTACAAAATCTACTATAAATTTGAACTTTTACAAGTACACAACAGAAAAGAAATACATCTGATAGCAAAAGAAGAAGGAAGAAGATCTACAATACTGGGGGGACCTTGGCTCAACTTTAATCCAAGCTCTACTGCTATGATGTTGACCTAGGATCACCTGCACGCATCAATCGTGCATAAGCTTATAGAAGCTTAGAGGGTGGTGAAGGTGTGTGATAATGGTGCACAGAAGAATAATAGGAGATACAGGAATGGAAACATGATCAATGACAGTATTGTTAGCCTTACCAAGGCTTATCATGAATACAATGCAATGAGTACTGGGCACCATACTAAGGCGATGCATAAAGGGGCTTATACAGCCGATGCGAATGTAATGCGAAGTGATGTCAGTGCTCATATCCGAATCCACATATAAAGTATATTTCCAATCATAAGAAAATCATTGGGGTCCATTACATTGTTAGATGACTACCGCTCTCCAAATCCACACAGTGAAACGAGCGTAAGAGACCTCACAACCCACCTGTGGACAACCAATCATCAACAACTCGACGATAGTAGACCCATTTACGAGTTGGTCAGACTCAGCCTAGCAACGACTTCTTACACCAGGCGGGTAAGGCCACACCCCTATCCAATGGACTACACGATAGTCGGAGTCACAGTCTAATGGTATAAGGTCCTCGTACGCTCATAGTTTCCACTCAGTCATGGCGTTGGGGTAGATCCTTGGTACCATGGAAGTTTTAGAAATTTCACCCATAGGCATCCTATGCACCCTATATGCTCAAGTAACATTTTTGATGTTCATACATACGGCCATCCATGAATGTCCCTTTGGAGGCAAGGCCCTAACGAAGCAAGGGTGGTATCATCATGAAATGAGATACCAATGTATGAGTCACGCATACAGATCATACACTAGCTTCAAGCACTCGATACGCACAAGGGGAGAAACTCCATCCCTCTATCATATCAACCCAATGACCACATACAATGAAATTCATTCACGCAGATGATGCATATGGGTCATAATGGTATAAGTGCGCTACTCAATGATGATGACGTGAATCATACTCCTTCCCAAGGAGGGACAAGGTCTAGATACATAGACATGTACTCTAAGGAGAAGTCCTCTAGTAGGGGGCCCAATACTTTAGGGTAGCCCACAAGCCAAGAGGGTCATAAAGGCCCAAGGAAGAAGCAGTCCTAATAAGGGTCCAAGGTAGGCCTTCAACCACCTATAAGAACCCTATGAGCCTACCTTAGGGCCACCAAAGAGGACATCCAACCTCAACTGGGTCCCAAAAGGCAACCCCCAACTTACATGCATATAAAGCAAGGCCCAAGGACTAAGCAATCCATGGCCTAGTGGGCTATGTACATGGCTCAATTTAATAGGCAACATAGTGGGCTCCTAAGCAAGGGTCGGGCCCAACCATAAAGATCACAAACCCATATATTGTGGTGGGCCTAATGGGTAGCCCAGTATTCCAACCATATGGGCAAATTCTTATATTTGAAACAAGTGAGTTGGGCCTCACTTCTTGGCCCAAGTATGAGGTTAATTTAGTGGCCAGCGAAAGGCCTAACTACTTGAGTATTTTGGCCTATAAAACCCATCACAATAGCATGATAAATATAGGCCCAAAGGTCCAATGGGCCTATCTAAAAGTTCCAGCCCAACTGAGCCTAAAGAATATAACAATTAGCCATGTTCATGAACCCAATAAAATTCCAACTGTGGAGGGCCTCAAAAGTGCATTTATTAAGCCTAAATTTTTAAGGGACTAAAGGCATAAATGGGGGCCCAATATCTTAGGAAAATTCATGCATATGGTGTACACATAACACCCCCAATCTGGTGGAAATTTACAATTAAGACCACTATTGAGACTTAAATATTGCATAATTTTTCCCATTTATATCTTGGTTTTATGAACATGAATCAACTTAATGCTCTATTTTACTCATATATGTGTTGCAAGATGATTTTAAGAGCTTAGATTGAAAAGGGGTGCTAAAAAGCATGAATTTAATGCTCAAGAATCACCAAGGTAAGGGATGGATCTTAGGAGACCAAGATTGAAGAATTCACATGCCAAAGATCTAAGAAAACCAAGTGAGGAATGAAGAGAATCAAAGATTTGAAGTGAAGAATCCTTAAATCGTCCTGAAAAGTGTATTCTAAAGCTCTGAAGTCTATTTTGAAAAACTATGTAGCGAAAAGACTATTTTAACAAAAATGTGCAGTGAGAAATCTATTTTGGAAAACTGCGTAAAGTCGAGACGGTTTCTAGAGTTTTCTAACTCTGTACAAAAATTGGAGTTCCCCACTTATAAATAGGGCTTCCTAGGGCATTCCTAAGGATCATTCAAGGCATCCCAAAGAAAAATTTAGGGTTTTTAAAGAGTTTTTAGTTTTGTTAAAGCTTTATAAGTTGTTGTTTTTTTATTTTAGATTTTTTCTATTTACATTTATTCTTTCTAGTTGCTTTCTTTCTTTATTCTAGTTATGTTTTCCTAAGTTCCTTCTATCCCAAGCTAAAAGAGAAGCACATGGGTTTAATAATTCTTTAAATTATGATGATTGATTGTTTTAATGATGAGAAGAATGGTGCTTGCATGTTATCTATTGTTTAGGTTTAGTTTATTTTTTTCCTCTTGTGAGATCCATATGTTTCCATCATATGAGATCCACATGGATGGATAGGCTTACCCTATATCAATCAGATTTCCTAGTAGGAGAGGTCCTCAACCTGATATATTTCTTTAATTTTTATTATCTCATGGATATTGAATACTTAAAATCACTGGCGCTTGAGAATATATGTCACACCCCAAACCCGAAAACTGGGCTCACAAAATTCCCGATCGTCAATTTCGGTGTCGACAGCCTCTGTAGTACCCCATTCTCGGCTCCCAGCTGTATACCCCAGATTCTGATCCTGGGATCCTACAAGGAGTATTTTCCAACATACATTTAACTCGTAATGAGCATAACCACAAGTTTACCCAAATCACAAAGGCAACATCATCATCACATATCCACTAATATAAACGTTTAAATACAATGCTAAAAGGAAAATACATATATCGAAATCGAAGCTCCAGAAGACATCTGCATACTCCAAGCTCAACGCTGCTGTGACCTAACGTCACCTGCATGCATCTATCATGCATAAGCTTATAGAAAGCTTAGAGGTTGGTGAAAGTGTGTGCGCGAGATAAGTGTCAAGCACACAAATACAATGTCATAATCATACAATGTCGAAAATACTGGCATGATCATAAATTATACGATATCAGAATAAGCAAAAACATACAGGTAAGTCCATGAGTCATACAATATCAGAGTACGTAATGCAGATCAAAATGAGCTAAATATCAGATGCCGAGTATGTAATACAATATGCAAATCCTGACAAGCCATGAATACCCTCAACCTCATCTAAGCCATATAAATGTAGAAACATAGTATCCCAAAATATTAAGTGTTGTTAATGCAATGCAAATTTGTGGTGCAAATGAAATGACTAAGCTAGAGTGAAGTCGGGATGATAGTACATAGTATCGCAGGTTATGAGGTTCATCACAGGGGACTTCTATCCAAACTAGTCTCATACCTAAATTTGGATAGCCAGACTCAATGTGGTAAACCCCTGACCTCAGGTTAGTAGCGTGCCCCAACCGAAATCCTTGCCATTGCGAAGGTACACAACAATTAGTTGAGCACCACCAGCCCGAGTGGATAGTGAATGAAGGAGTATACAACTCCTGCTCAATAAGTCCACGTATCAGTACTGTGCATCTCTGGGATCATCACCGGGGTCTAGTACACTCCAAGTTGGCTACCGCCCCGGCCGGCCACACAGCCCAGCGAGTGAAAAAGACTTCGCTACCTGCCTGCCAATAGTATACCAATGCCTACCTGGCTCGTCGATAGCGGACCCATTTGGGAGCTGGTCAAACTCAGCCTAGCTTACAGCCCCCTCACACTAGTGAATAAGGCTACACCCCCTCCCAACCGACCATAACACAGTGGGAGACGCGACCTACTGGTATTCTGCACTTGATCGCTTATGTATTTACTTCGTCTAGACGTTGGGGCGTCTCCTGGTCACAGAGGTTTAGGAACTTTCACCCACGGACATCCAAAGTGCCCAAATGCTTGAACCAAACATTTTTGGTGTCCCATCTAGCCATCCACGACATGCCTGTGGAGGCTATGGCCCTAATGTCGCTAGGGCGTAAAGTAATCACAACACAATGCAAGATGCATGAGTCATATAATCCAGTCATGCATCAATCCTGTGCATACTGTGCACTCATTTGAGACAATCTCTACCCATCAAGGAGTCTCATAACCACCTGCCCAATGACGTATGCAATGGTTAACCACATCTCATAATAAACATGCAGATGATGCGTATAGGCATATACATAATGCTATGCTATCACATACTCATAATCAGTATCGACAACCGGCACCGTTAATCGGCCTCGATAATCGGCCTTGACAATCGGCCTCGACAATCGGAATCGGCCTAACAAAGGACAAGGTCATAATGAGGACATTAAACCATCATTGTCCATTAATGTAGAATTTAACTAGCATTGCTCCCAAGGAGTGGCCTACATAAACATCATTACATACATTATAGTGAAATCACATATTACATCGATCCGCACATTCATCGCCTTGGGCCTCACTCATGGACCTCATGTACATCACAATGGGCAGGAAAATACATCTTATTGGGCCTTACTAAATGGGCCGAAAATACATCACAATGGGCCTCATCGTATGGGCCAAAAATATATCATAGTGGCCACTCATACGGGTCTAAAATACATCTCCATGGGCCTTACCAAATGCGCCAAAAATTCATCAAAATGGGCCACGACATATAGGCCTAAAATACATCGCATGGACCTTACCAAATGGGCTGAAAATACATCAAAATGGGGCCACGACATATAGGCCTAAAATACATCTCCATGGCCCTTCCCAAATGGGCTGGAAATACATCAAAATGGGCGATGACATATAGGCCTAAAATACATCTCCATGGCCCTTACCAAATGGGCTGGAAATACATCAAAATGGGCCACAACATATAGGCCTAAAATACATCTCCATGGCCCTTACCAAATGGGCCGAAAATACATCAAAATGGGCTACAACATATAGGCCTAAAATACATCTCCATGGCCCTTACCAAATGGGCTGGAAATACATCAAAATGGGCCACGACATATAGGCCTAAAATATATCTCCATGGGCCACGACCCATGAGCCTCCGTACATCATGATGGGTTGCAACCCATGGGCCTCAAATACATCAAGTGGGTCACATCGATGGACTGCACCAACGGGCCTCATATACACAACAAGTGGGCCCTGCACATGGGCCTTAAATATATAACATGTGGGCCCTACACATGGGTCTCATATGCATCAAATGGGCTACGTATCTGGGCCTCGAATACATTAAAAGGGCCACTCGTCATGGGCCTAATACATATCACAATGGGCCTTGCCCATAGGCCTCAGATTCAAGCAGGTGGGCCCCATCATATGGGCCTTAAATACAAGGTAGATGGGCCCTATCATATGGGCCTTAAATATACATAATGATGGGCCTCATGGATGGGCCACACCAATGGGCCTCAACAACGAGCTTCATATATATATATATATATATATATATATCAAGGTAGGCCTCAACAATGAGCCTCATACATTCCCTAAAAAAATGAATCATATTGAAGGATCATCTGGACCATACAACAACTAGCAGTGGAGATAATGATTTCTATCGTTAAAATCCTACAGGGGCCACCACAGATAACTGTGGGAGCAGCCACACCCACTGTTGAAACATTTATAGGACCCAACGTTTTGTATTTTTGGGATCCGACCTATTCATAAGTTAACATGGAGAAAATGAAGTGAAAACATAAACATCAGCTTGATTGGAACTACCGTGGCCCTTAAGAAGTTTTGCATGATGGATGTCACAATTGGATGGACGGTGTTAATGAAACACATATATCACAGTGGGATCCACATCAAATGGTTGGACGGTATAGATGAAACACATACATCGGTGGCATTCCACCATCCAGACAGCTGGACAGTGTGGATATAATATACACATCAAGGTGGGCCCACCCGTCCAGCACGTGGACGCTGTGGATAACACATATATCATGTGTGGGACCCACAGGTCTGGATGACATCACTTTAGCAGCTGATCAGCTGGTGTGGACGCACCAGCTAATCCATTTCCAATCTAGGTGGGTCCCAAGTGGGGCCCACCATAACGTTTATTTTTCATCCCATCTGTACATAAGGTCATAAAGACCTGAATAAAGAGGAAAAACAAATTTCATATCTATCCAAAACTTCTGGGACCTAAAAAGGGCTTCAATGGTAGACGTTCAATCCCCTAATGTTTTGATGGTGCGGACCACCTGAGTGCCATGAACGGCTGATATTTGGGGAATCTCAATTCCCAAAGGGGACCCATCAAATACACGGTGTAGATGTACAACATGTATCATGGTGGGGCATGTGGTGGGACCCACGGTTCTACCCACTAAAGGTAGCAAGGACGCTGGCAGCAACAGCGTCCCAACACATTTTTTTTATTTTGATTTGTAGTGAATTTTTATAGGTGGGGCCCACATTAGGAGAATCTTTCCCATCGGTTGGATTCTATGGCTTGTAACAGACCCAACGACCCCAATATTCAACATATTTTGACGTGAAGAAACATTACAATGGGCCTTAACGAATTTTTAACCATAAAATTTTTATTTTAGATGGTGTGGCCTACTGGAGTTTTGGATTAGCTTCATTTTTTGGCTCAATGCCTAAAATGAGCTGGGAAATAGGGTGGATAGTGAGGATTAAATACATGCATCATGTGTGGGGCCCACAGAACTTACAGACGTTAATACAACAGCTTTATTGTTGTTGTACTCATACGCTAGCCAATCTGCTGTAGGCTATGGGTCCTACGTGACCATACCTCATGGTGGAGTCCACACATGTGTGGGGCCATGCTGATGGGCAGCACGGATAAAATACATATATTATGGGTGGGCCTCATAAAATTTACTGACGTCAATACCACAACTATATAGTTGTGGTCCCCACCGTCAACCAACACATACTAGCTGGGCCACGATCAAACACAAAAAGAGAGAGAGGGAGAGAAAACGAGTGGAGGAGAGGCCCCGCCACTATAGGCCCCTCAATACAGAGCATACATCAAGATGGGTCCCACCACAAGTGGGCCCTCAAATCATCAAATCTAAACAAAATCACCCACCTTTCATCTTCTCGGACTCCTTCCATCAACGCATCCTAGAGCTCCAAGGGATACATTTCAATGGTGGAGATGGTCTTTGCATGGTGAGATTGAGTGGTAGGGAGGTGGGCCACACTAGCTTCTCCTCTCCCATGGAAATGTTGGACGTGGGTTACTTTGAGAATGAGGGAGAGAGATGAGAGAGAGAGAGAGGGTTGTAAGAGAGAGAGAGAGAGTGATGGGTGAGTGATGGGGAGTGATGGGGAGTAATGGGTGGAGAGAGAGTTGACTTTGGGGATGGGTAGTTGTACTTAGGGATGGGTGTGAGTGATGGGAGTAATGTGTACTTGATCGAAGGATTGATGGGATTGATGTGATGGATTCTCTTAGGATTAGCAACGCACGATGTTTTCCTCGAACTAAACGTGGGCCTACATCTTCTGGCCCCGGTATCGCCTCAGTGCGCGAGACGCGGCGACGGTGTGGTCGCAAGGATGTAAGTCTCAGGTCGAGCCGACTCTGCTATACGAGACACGACTCAGGATCACACACAAACATCAATAACAGATCGCGAGTCGCCGGCATTCGACCGGGAGGATCGCGGAAGGATATGGAATGGTACGGACTAAGATACAGGTCTCATAATATATATTAATGGTGCAAATCCATGATTTTCTAATATATTATATCACTTATTAAAATATTTAAACTATTTTATTTTCCTATTAGGTTGACCATAGTGCTCAGATCCTAGTTGTGTTATCCAAGCCATCATGATTTTGAAACATTAACCTATGTGTGGAACTTTAAAGCTTGGGTGTTATTTTAATTCAGTTGAATTACATCCATTCAAAAATCTCAAAATTAAATCATCAGTTTAGTTTTTATTACTTAGTTTGTTTTGCATTTGATTTTCTCCTTCTCACAATTCATCTCCCTGTGGGATCGACCCTGTATTCACAGGATACTACTTACGAACCACCGCACTTGGAGGCAAGCAATCAAGTTTTTGGCATCGTTGCCGGGGAGAGACTGAGATAGATCAGATCTGTGCAAGATAGTTAAGGTAAGTTCTCTTCTAAACCCTCCAAATTTTCTGTAGATTTTTTTTTCTTTGAAAGTAAATTCAGTTGGGTCTCTCAAACACTAACTATGACATAAGGTTGCCCTAGTTGGGATTTTATCACCCAAGTGTTATGGTTGTCCTACAGTTGCTGTTTGATCACAAAGATCATCCGCTGAATCTATTTTCCAGATTAGCATAGTTTAATTTCTGCATTAGTTTTTCTTTTATTGATTTATTTATTTTGTGGACTGAACCCTCATGGTTGGCCCTGCTGCCTGGGTTGTTGATTTATTTTTGCTTTGTGGACTGAACCCTCATGGTTGGCCCTGCCGCCTTGGTTGTTAATTTATTTTTTCTTTGTGGACTGAACCCTCATGGTTAGCCCTGCTGCCTGGGTTGTTGATTTATTTTTGTTTTATGGACCGAACCCTTATGGTCAGCCCTGCCGCCTGGGTTGTTGATTTATTTTTGTTTTGTGGACTAAACCCTTATGGTCTGCCCTACCGCCTGGGTTGTTGATTTATTTTTACTTTGTGGACTGAACCCTCATGGTGGGCCCCACCTGGGTTATTGATTTATTTTTGCTTAGTGGACTGAACCCTCATGGTCGACCTTACCGCCTGGGTTGTTGGTTAAGTTTTTATTTTTATTTTAAGTATCATACTTGTTATTTGAATTAGTGGTATTTGTTGTGTAGTGTGGATGGTTTATGTCCTGTTGGATTAGGGATCAAAACAATCGACTCTCTTCCGAAGGCGAACTAGTTCCAGGCCTTGATCATTCACTTAAAAGAGGCACTCAACATCACTTGGATTCCATGGCAGACCCAGTTGATAATCCAAATCCAAATCTGCTAGATCCAATGTAACGCCCTGAAAATCAGGGGTTGAGCATAAACTCAACTCCCGAGTTCCAACGCATCACTTATGCAACAAAATGAATGATGATTGAATATTGTCTGTATTAGTGTAATGAACATGAGTGAGATTAAGCCAAAACAGGATATCATACTCCAGAGACAGTTAAATTGTAAGCAAAAGACTGTGATAGATATAAAAATATATAAACTATAGTAAGTCTCCAGAGTGTGATAAGGTTACCAGGTTAAAAAATTACAAGTATAATTTCAAAATATACCAAGTTGTGGAAGTGTAATGTCTTCTATCCCAAATACCATAACCCCGTCAATGCAATTCCAGGTCTTCATAAACCTGTCAGAGAGTTACATGTAAGAGAACTCCTCCTCAACATCATAATAGTAGTCCGACTCTGCTTTATAAGCATCGCCATCACCTGCAGCTAAGACAATCTGGTTGGTGTTGCAAGCACCGTCCTGTAACGTGGGAGTGAGTAGCTAACTCAGTGGAATAATAAAGCATAGGTTAACATGTTATCAATGCAGTCAAGCAGTAATGATAAAACAGTATAATCAATCACTCCTAACTACTCTTGTTAATGCAGGTATGAATGCAATCATGATGGATGCCCTCACCACACCCTCCCTCGTGCGACATCTTACGTTCGTGGCATACTTGCATTCCTCAGTGCTCCACATCTTCCAGGAACATGCAATGCATGATGAGCATGATTACTAAGTTATTATTAGTCCATTTCAAATAGCAGGATTGGGAAACTAAGGTACCTCCCTTGTATCATTCCCAAACATGATCCATTATAGGGTCGTCAGTCCTAGTTAATCTCATATAATAATGTGTTTCTAGGTCGCTGCAGAGGCTACCAGGGCTGTTACGTACAAAGGTTACACCACTCCCCCAATCATCTCTTTAACGATTCATCACTATATAAATATAGGCCTAGTTTATACTCTATACACCGCGGCATAACTCGTCGTCTTACCGCAAATTCAGAGTATGCTCGAGGTCACTACAAAGGGCTGTCAGGGCTGTTACGCACAAAGGTTACACTACTCCCCCATTACCTTATTAATGTAGGCCGACAGCATGAATATAGTGTCCCATACGACCATAATCGGCTCATGAGTCTGGTTGCTCACTGGTCATTACGGGGAGGCACGTGGCCCCAACGTAGGCCGACAGCTCGACCACGGTGTCCCATACCACCATGCCCGGCTCATGAGTCTTAGCGGATCGAGGTACCATGGTTAACGGGATTTCACTGGTAAGTTTGGTACCCTAGGTTCAAGCAGTAGCGTCCAAACATGGTGAACATATATTAGACAGATCGGGTTACTTGACAAGCTCGACTCGCACAAGCGCCCGTTGAGTTGTACGACATGAAGTGCATAAGCACTTCGTGTGGCCTAACCACTGCCGACAAGCAACGCACGACTCGGGTTCGTTAAACACGTCCTACGTGGCGAAGGAATCTCAGCCACGAATTCGATCCAATTACCAATTGCCTGGACTATAATCATAGCCCCAAACACAATCAATTTCAGAACAGTTAAAGCAGTAATGGATCAAGATTTCAAATCATACAATCAAATATCCAATATTATCTGCTTAGAGTTGTCAGGGCTGTTGCTCGAAAACGTTGCACCATTTCCCCATCACCCTTCACGGATTTTATGGAATACAACTTAAACATGTGAAGTAATCAGAGTAGAATTAAATAAACAAGTAATTCAAACATATTAACAAATATGTTATAAAACATAATGCAAACAGGAAATCCAAACACATACGTTTCATAAAACAGTAAGCGATTAAACTAAATAACTTACATGAAGGAAATCATACACATCACAAAGGTAGTTGAGAATCCTATCTCAACACCTTTATACATTACAATTTACTAACTACTACTCATCCAAACATTTCAACAAACACTTTAGACTACATGCATCAACATACACGACGTATGTTGATCACATAGGTAATAGGCCAAATCCTTTCACTAGGGAGCTGCCCCATGGATAACACGCGTGCACCCACGATGGATAGTCATGGCAAGCAGGAATCCAAGTTCCATGTTCATTCAATCATTTCCACAAACACTTGGGCTACACGTTTTAGCATATATAGTGTATATTGGCCGTGGCATGATTTAGGGCAAATCCTTTCGTCAAAGGGGTATCGCCAATACAACAATCATATATCCATGACAATTAGTCATGGCGAGCATGAATGAGAATTTTATACTCATTCAGTCATTTTCATAAACACTTAGAATTCACCATTCAACATACATAGTGTATGTTAGCAAATCATGTATTAAGGCGAATCCTTTCGCTAAACAAGTATTTTATCCATATATATTCTATTCATACAGCAAATAATCATGGAAAACACATCTCCAAAATTTATACGTATATAGTATTTTCTAGAATACACTATTTCAACATACATAGTGTATATTAACAAAACATGTATTAAGGCGAGTCCTTTTACCAAATAAGTATTTTATCCACATATAATATATTCATACAACAAATAATCATGGCAAACACATTTCCAAAATTTATACGTATACGGTACTTTCTACAAATACCTAGAGTATGTAAAATTCTATATTCTACGTCTTTAATTGAAACGGAAAACAGACACCACTTTGTACATGTGCAATTGCATGCAGATCATGAATCTATTATTCTCTGACATTAAAAGCATTGAAAACCATAACCTATATACCTAAAGTCTGCACCTTTTGTCGTAGAATCATAACGGAGTCGATGAATTTGCTAAGCTTTCATATACGGTAGTTTGGCAACCTATAGAACGAAATAGGTTAGCTATTTCATAACCTACAACTATCAACACCCCAAATCAGATTAGGGTTAGGGTTTCTTACTTAGAAACGGAGCTGGAATCACCGAAAAAGCGACAAGAACGAGGTGGTTGAACACGTATAGCAGCAGGGAAGCATGGTAGGGAGATCCTCCCACATCTCCCACACTTTCTCTCCCTTTTCTTTCTTCTCTCACAAATTCGTATGGCTGAATGAGAGAGGGTTTTAAGGTCCTTATATAGCCTAAAAAGTCACCAAATTAGACTTCAGGTCAAGGTATACTTAGGTTATAACCAAAGTGAGCATTTTCCAGCTCAACAAAGGACTTTTGGCGGCCCCTCTTGAGCTAAAGGTCGGACTTAAGCTCACAGACTCTAGATCTAGGTTCAGCTGAGGTTTCGTTTCAGTCGGGTTTCCAGATGGCACGTGGTGGACCAGTTTCAGTTCGACGGTCAGTGGATCTCGATCAGAGATTCTAAGTACATGGATATGTTTATGAAATTTTTCCTGATCCGAGGGTGTATTTGGGTCAGATTCTGACGGTCAGGCTGCTTAGTAACAAGTCTCAGATTACTATTTGAGATATTTATTTTGTAAAGAAAACAAGTGTTCTCACCCTCTCACGCTCCGGACTCAAGCGAACAGCCGTGGGACACTGTTTGGATTTGATTTTCGAGATGGTTGTCAAGCCCAGCATAGTGGTCCTAATTCCTTAACTTGGTATTATTTGAGCTTCTGACATGCGGTCTAGATCTGATACGGACTTTCAACGTACTCCCGAGAGCAATCGGGTAATGAGTTTGATCCTAGATTTTAGGGTAACCTAGCGTCAATGATTCTACAAGTTTTGAGTCTTGCAGATCATATTTAAAGTGGATCAAATGGATTTCGTAGCTAATCTAGTTTAGCACTTAGTTACTTTGTCTCATTTCTAAAGGATTTGGTCCTATAAGAATTCTGTCTGAGGTGGTACTTAGTCCTTTGTAGTTTGTATATAAAGTGATCCAGGTTATATTACTTAGCTAGTTTAAGATAGTGTCTAGGGTGAAAGTACTTAGAAAAATTGAAAGATCAAGGTGGTGAAGGGTGGGATTTGTGAAGGAAATGGGTTCAAAAGCGTTTTAGACTTTGGGATTGAGTTCTAATAAGTTAGTGAGGTGTTAGGATAGACCCATTGCCTAAGGACGTCTAATTTCAGGTTCACAAAAATCTGGGATGTTACATCCAACTATAAATTAAAATAGAGAAAATCAACCTAATCCTCCTCTTGAGGATGAAAATGAAGTTCATAAGAATGTGTTAAACCAACCACAGACTTTACATGAACATTTACACCCTAAGAGATCAACTTTACCATCTTGCATAGTGTTCCCTACTCACACAGGGAACATTGATTTTAAACCAGGTGTGATTTAATTAATTTCTAAATTTCATGGCTTGGATTCTGAAAGCCCCTACTTGCACCTCAAGGACTTTGAGGAAGTAATTACAACGTTATAAGTAAACAATGGCAATAGAGATATACTTAAGCTTAGGTTATTCTCATTTTCTCTAAAGGATCGGGCCAAAGCATGGCTCAACTCTCTAAGACCTAATACCATCACTACATGGCAAGCCTTAAGTAGAGAATTTTTGAAAAAGTTTTTTCCTGAGCACAAAACAAATGCACTAAAACAAGAAATCATGTCATTTTCCTAAAAGGGGAATGAATTGCTTTTTCAAGCTTCGAAGCGCTTCAAAGACCTTCTAATTACTTGTCTACATCGTGGTTATAAACCATGGCACATGATTGATGCGTTCTAAAAGGGGCTCACCATGGATACCCGTCGGCTCATAAAGATGATGTGTGATGGAACCTTTCTTAACAAAGATCATAATGAGGCTTGGGATTTTCTAGATATGTTAGCAGAGAATACGTAGACATGGGATGTCTCTGCTAAACCAGACCAAACTAGACCCATTCCTAAAGAGAAAGCAGGGATGTATGTCCTAAGAGAGGAAGACGACCTTAATGCCAAATTTGCTGCATTGGCTAGAAAAGTCGAAGCCTTGGAAATTAGGAAGGTTGTATGGTTAAAGCAAACACTTCCTTAGGTAATTTTTGTAGCATTTGTGGTGGTATAGACCATGACACAATAGATTGTCCAATAATCTCAATTGTACAAAATATCACGCATGAGCATGAGTAAGCAAATGTTATAAATAACTACCAAAGATCAGTTATGCAACTAATGGGAAACACTTATAATCCAAATAGGCGTAACCATCCTAATCTTAGTTGGAGAAATGGACCACAAATTAATGCACCTCAAATACCTCTACAAAATAACTTCTTTGGGGCACCTAACAATGTACCATACGTGCCCTCGCCAAAGAGTTCATCTGTGGAGGATGCATTGACCGCATTCATGAACTCTCAAGCTCAAATGAATCAGACTCTAATCCAATCAAATCAGGAATTAAAGACGGCTATGGCTAGGATTGAGACTCAACTAAATGCTAGGAAAAAAGGCACTCTTCCTTTTCAACCTGTGCCAAACCCTAAAAACACACATTTCATTGGAGACTCAAATCCAAGTGAGCCACATCATGAACAAGTTAAGGCCATTATTACCTTGAGAAGTGGAAAAGAGGTTAATAATAAAATAATGCAACCTGTAGAAATATCAGAGAATGAGCCACTGTCTCAAGAGAATGATGAACTGGCCATGATTTAAGAGCCGCAACAACAAAAGGATAAAGAGACTAAGTCATATGAGCCTCCAGTTCCGTTCCCATCTAGACTTCGGAATCCAACTGTCCCCATGAAATATCAAGAGGTGTTGGATGTGCTCCAAAAGGTTATTGTCAATATTCCTCTGCTTAATGCCATTAGACAAATTCCATCATATGCTAAATATCTCAAGGACTTGTGCACTGTAAAGAGGAAATTAAATGTGCACAAAAAGGCCTTCCCTACTAAGAAAGTGAGCGCTATCTTTCAACAAAGGGCCGTACCCAAATACAAAGACCCAGGAAGTTCCACTATTCCTTGTATTATTGGGAATTTCCAAATTGAAAATGCTTTGCTAGATTTAGATGCAAGTGTCAACTTAGTACCTTATTCGGTTTACAAACAAATCGGGTTAGGCAAGCTTAAACCAACCACGATTACACTCCAACTCGCTGATCGCTCCATTAAGGTCCCAAGGAAAATTTTAGAGGAAGTGTTAGTCCAAGTGGAGAAATTCTACTTCCCTGTGGATTTTATTGTACTAGACACTGAACCATGTGTAAATGCTAGCGCTTAAGTTTCCATCATTTTAGGCCGCCCATTCCTAGCAACTTCAAATGTAATCATAAATTGCAGGAATAGAATGATGAACTTGTCTTTTGGTAACATGACTCTAAAGCTAAATATTTTCAATTTATATAAGCAGCCTATTGATAATAATGAAATTCATGTGCTGAATTTCATAGACTGCTTAATAGAAGAAGAAGAATTAGAACTTAGTCTGACTGAGGAATTGATTAAGTCACTGGGGAGTTAAAAAATTCTGATTTAGAAAAGTATTTGCTAAAATTTGTGATGATAATGAGAGCACTACCACCCAGGACATTGGTATGTACTAATGGAGACCGCGCACTCAAATCCTATCTATCGAGGACTCGTGATCTCTGCCATCACCAACCAATGTTCCAAAGCTTGATTTAAAATGACTACCAAATAAGCTTAAGTATGGATACTTAGGTGAAAACAAAACTTATCTTGTGGTGATCTCTTCATTTTTAGACAAGGATCAAGAGATTAAATTATTGAATATTCTAACAGACCACAAAGGAGCCTTGGGCTGGACCATTTCTGACATCAAGGGTATAAGCCCTTCCATATGCACTCATCGAATCTACCTCGATGAGGACGCCAAACCAATTAGACAACCTCAAAGGCATCACAATCCAAACATGATGGAAGTTGTAAAAAATGAGTGATCAAATTATTGGATGTGAGAATCATCTACCCAATATCCGATAATGTTTGGGTGAGTCCAACTCAAGTAGTCCCAAAGAAATCTGGAATAACTATCGTGCAGAATTCTAATAATGAACTCATACCAATACGTGTCACCACAGGTTGGCGTGTTTGCATTAACTATAAAAAATTGAACCAGGTCACAAAGACGGACCATTTCCCTCTACCATTCATTGATCAAGTTTTAGAGAGGATAGTAGGTCACTCCTTCCATAGTTTTCTTGATGGATATTCCGGATATAACCAAATAGAGATAGCCTTGAAAGACAAGAGAAAACCACATTCACTTATCAATCTGGCACATTTGCTTTTAAACGGATGTCATTTGGATTGTGTAACGCCCTAGTAACTTTCTAATGGTGTATGTTAAGTATTTTTTCAAATATGGTTGGGAAGTTTCTTGAAGTTTTCATGGATGACTTCTCTATATTTGGGATTAGTTTTGAGGAATGCCTCAATAATGTATCTCTTATCTTATCTAAGTGTGAAGAGAAGCACCTTGTCTTAAATTGGGAGAAATGTCATTTCATGGTTCAAAAGGAAATTGTTTTTGGCCATGTTATCTCCAAAAATGGAATCGAGGTAAATCGCTCAAAACTAGACATTATAGTTAATCTACCTATCCCCCAAACTATTAGAGATATTATATCACTTCTAGGACATGCTAGTTTCTATAGAAGATTCATCAAGGACTTTAGTATCATTACTAGACCATTAACTAATCTTCTTCAAAAGGATGTTCCATTTAAGTGGACAGATGAGTGTGTAAGTGCCTTTAATTAAATTAAATCATCCCTTATCACTGTACCTATCAGGCATCCACCAGATTGGACACTTCCTTTTGAACTAATGTGTGATGCAAGTGATTATACCATAGGGGCTGTTTTGGGCCAAAGGAAAGATAAATGGCCCTACGTTATTCACTATGCGAGTAGAACTCTAAACTCGGCCCAAGTGAACTACTCAACAACTGAAAAAGGTTACTTGCAGTAGTTTTTTCTTTGGATAAGTTTAGGTCCTATTTGTTGGGATCCAAAGTGATCATTTTCATGGACCACTCGGCTTTGAAATATTTGTTATCTAAGAAGGATTCAAAATCGAGACTTTTGAGATGGATCCTCCTACTCCAAGAATTTGACTTAGAGATAAAAGAGTAGAAAATATAGTGGCCAATCACCTTTCCAGATTAAGGTTAGATAATTCCACTGAGGAGATGCATATCCAGGACACTTTCCCTGATGAACAATTATTTGCGATCTCCGAATTGCCTTGGTATGCGAATATAGTAAACTATCTTGTAACGGGAAAAATGACATATCATTGGAAGTCATAAGATAGGAAGCGTTTTGAAACCGAGATTAGGAACTTCTTCTAGGATGACCCGTATTTATATAAATATGGAACTGATCAGATTTTTAGACGTTGTGTATCAGAGGATGAAGTTTAGAGTGTTATTTCCTTTTGTCACATGGAAGCATGTGGTGTCCATTTTTCTGCTAAGAAAACCACTGCAAAAATCCTACAATGTGGTTTTTACTGGCCCACCATGTTTAAAGTCACCCATGCTTTCTGTGTTGCTTGTGATAAATGTCAAAGGTTGGGAAGAGTGTCCCGACGCAACATGATGCCTTTATCCCCAATTTTACCATGGGAGATATTTGATTGTTGGGATATTGATTTTATAGGCCCATTTCCATCTTCTTTTTTATTTCTTTATATATTAGTAGGTATGAACTATGTTTCAAAGTAGATCGAGGCAATTCCAATTAGGACCAATGACAACAAAGTGGTGATACGATTCCTAAAGAAAAATATTTTTTCTAGATTTAGAACTCCAAAGGCCATCATTAGTGATGGCGGGTCTCACTTTTGCAATAGGACATTTGAGGCTTTGATGAAGAAATATGGCATCAAGCATAAAGTAAGCACCCATACCACCCACAAACGAGTGGGCAAGCTGAGATTTCTAATCGGGAAATTAAACACATTTTAGAGAAAACTATAAGACTAAATAGGAAGGATTGGTCCCTCAGACAATCCGACGCTTTATGGGCTTATAAGGCTGCTTATAAGACTCCGATTGGAATGTCTCCATACAGATTAGTGTATGGGAAGACTTTCCACTTGCCTGTGGAATTGAAACATAGAGCCTACTAGGTAATAAAGAAATTAAACTTTAACATGGACCAAGCAAGTGGACAAAGGAAATTAGAGTTGAATGAATTAGAGGAGCTGAGGAGAGACTCTTATGAAAATTCTAAAATATACAAAGAAAGGACTAAAGCTTTTCATGACAAAAATATTTTAAGGAAAAATTTGGAACCTTAACAAAAGGCCCTATTGTACAATTCCCGTCTCCAGTTCTTTCCGGAAAAGTTAAGATTAAGATGGATAGGCCCCTTCATTATGAAGAATGTTTATACTCATGGGGCTGTTGAAATTGAGAATCCACGTAATGGCAATGTGTACAAGATTAATGGTCAGAAATTGAAGCCTTATGTGGAAAACTTTCATTTGGGAGAGGAGTCCATCCCTCTTCATGAGCTAGAATATTCAAATTGATACTCCTAGTCTGATGAAGCATTTATGTAGGATTTGTATCATATTCAATTTTTTTTTAGTGTCACCTAGCAGGTGAGTTCTTCATGGTAGGTACTATCCACCCTTTCTTTTATTTTTATTATTCTCTGCATTACATTATCATTACATTGGGGACAATATAGATTTTAGGTCGGAGGGTGTAGATAGTCATCCATGTGAGTTTTTTTTTCAGTTTATTTTATTATCATTTTTAGGTTTCAGTTAGGTTTAAGTTTTTTTTAGGTTTATGGGGAATTTTTTTTCAACATTTTCAAAATAATATGTTTATATACAAGAATGTAAACATGATATTATGCGAATTCCAAAGGTAAAGTTAATATCTAGTCTAGGTTGATAGTAGTTAGAAATCTGATAAATGAAAATTATAGACTTGAGTTCAATTATCTAATCACTAGTTTAAAGTGAGTTGTAATTTGATGTACTGAATTCATAATACACCCTAGCTAACTAAGTTTGGAATATGATATGTGAACTAGAATAACAATTTTTTATTTAAACAATGTTGAATGAACTAGTACCATTGATATATTCTTAAAAGAGAGAATATTGAAGATATTAACAGAAGTGATATGGACCCTTGCTCTGTGGAGAGCATAAACATCTGGTTAGGATTGAACCAGTAAAACTCTGGGTTTGAGGTGAACTGTGTGAAACCTCGGGTTTGAGGTGAACCCTATAGAAACCTCCAGTAGGGTCTTATGGAAGATCCTTGGCCAGTGTGCCTAAAAGTGGGTGCGTTGTGTTGACCCTTGCTCGTAAGAGCATAAACAGTCAGCCTCAGTGTAGGTTGTAAAGGTTGAAGGTGAACCTGATTTAAAACCTTAGGTTTGAGGTGAACCGCTGTGAAACCTCCTTACTGAAATCCGGTACACTCAAGGGTTGAGTGCGATTACCGGGAGTGGAGTAGAATTATCATCGAACCACTATAAAAATGACTGTGTTTGAGGTTGTTATTCTTCTGATTGTGTGATTTACTTTAATACTTCCATATCTGAATATCTGATCATACCTCACACACCTACACAGCCATCATATCCATCATAAACTAGGCTGCATATTGTTTACTTCTTAAAACAGTTTGTGATTAGATCCTCTACTAAGCTTAGAAGTCAGTAGAGTTATTTTTGAGTAACCTAATGTGTGTCTGTTGTTAGGATTAGTGTAATAGGATTTGAAATAAACCATAAACACTTTTAAAAATCCTATTCACCCCCTTTTAAGACATATTAGCATATTCCGACTTCAACGAAAGTGGATCTTCACCGTAATTTCAATTGGTATCAAAGCGAGTCTCTCTTTAAGGGCTTCACCACCTAGAGAGTGATCTTGACTGAAGTTAGAAATATGACCAAAGGAGAGGGCTCATTAGTCACTAAACCTCCAGTATTTGATGGCTCAAATTATGCATACTAGAAGGCTAGGATGCACTACTTTCTAAGATCTTTGGACCATGATGTTTAGGATATAGTTGAAAGTGGATATGTGCCACCTACTAAATAAATTATACTTGACAGTGGCACAACAATCGTAAAACCCAAACCCAAAGAAAAGTGGACAGCATTCGACAAAGAAAGGCAAACATCTAAAGCCAAGGCTATGAATGTTATCTATTGTGTCATGTCCCAAGATATCTTTAATCAAATAAGTATGTGTGGGACATCCAAGGAAGCATGGGATCTACTAGAAACAACCCATGAAGGCACAATCACCGTGAAGAGGTCCAAACTACAAATTCTGACCTCACAGTTTGAAGGTCTCAGAATGGAAGAGCATGAGACGTTTATGGAGTTTTTTACAAAATTGAATATAATCTGCAACCCCATGGGTGGACTGGGAGAGAAAGTTCCGGTACCAAAAATTTGTAGGAAAATTCTAAGATCCCTACCGGAATGATTTAATCTCAAGGTTACAACAATTGAGGAGTGTAGGAACATAGATGAAATGAAAGTAGAAGAACTGGTAGGTTCCCTACAAACTTTTAAACTACACTTCAAACAATCCTAAAAATCCAAAAACACCGTTCTAAAAACCTCAAAGAAAATAATTCATGAGGACAGTGAAAGTGAAAAGGAAGATGAAGATGAAGAAGTTGCTTTGCTTGCCCAAAGATTCAGAAGATTCTTTCAAAAGAATCGTGGTCGGCCTTCCAGAGGAAGAAAGGTGAACAACAAACCTTCTGCAGGCAAATTTGGTAGAAGAACCAAAAAACCACAATGTTATGCCTGTCATGAGTATGGACACCTGTCTACTGAATGCCAAAATATAAAAACTAAGTGTAAGGTAATGGCTGCCCCGTGGGATGATACTGAGGAGTCAAATTCAGAATCCAGTGACTCAGAGAGCGATGGTGACCAAAGATCCTTAAAAATTCTCATAGTCTCCACTGCTCCAATCATTCCCACAGAATCTGAAAATGAGAGAGAACAGCAAGTCATGGAATCATTTCCATCTGATAATGAGGAAACTGGAGAAGAAGAAGAAGAAGAAATCGAAAAGGATAAACTGTAAAATGCCTATAATCAACTTTATATCCATAGCATCAAAGTAATTAAAAAACTGGGAATATCTGAGAACAAGAAACAATTGCTGTAAAAAGATTTGGACAAAACTGTAGAAATCAATATGCATCTGATCAATGATTTACAGCAACATCACTCAGATAATGATAGACTTGAACGAATTAATACCCTTCTTGAAAACAAGTCTGATAAACTGTACAAACAGGTTGAACTACTAGAAGATAAGAATAGACTTCTTTGTAATGAAAATCATACACTCCTATTTGATCTAGAAGAATCCAAGAAGATGGCCAAGATAAACTACAAGTTTTTCCAGAGTGGCGAAAAGCTAGAAAAACTGTTGGGAATGGGAAGACCTGGAAAAGATAAAAGCGGCCTAGGATATGAAAAATTTAAGCCAAAGGCTAGAAATGCAGCACCTAGATCTGAAAAATCTGCTACTTCTGGGAGTAAAACTAGAACAACTCCAGTATGTCATTTGTGTAGTGATTCAGGTCATTATAAGGATGAATGCATAACACCTAGGAGGACTAAACCTAACTCTGGTCAGAATCATGTTAACAAATTATCAACCAGAGAAATACAAAACTTCAAAAGTCCTCTTAAGGATATGGATAGAAGCAATGCCCCTGCACCACCACTCAAATCGATCAACAAAATGAAGTGGATAAGGAAAAATTAGTTCAGATCATGCATTAGAATCTGAACCTGTGCTAAAATGAGATTTTTTTTGCTAAGCTTAAAATGATATATCTAAGGATCTTGCCTCAATCTTTTGTATAAACATTTAAATGTTTATAATTTTGTTGTACATATACATTTTTTTGGTATATTGCGTGTAGAAATACAAAAATTATACTTAGAGAGTCGGCTGAATGCAGAAAATCGAAAATCTTCATCTTCGATATGACTATCGATATGACTCTCTTGATATATTGATAAAAGGTCGATATCATCGACGCCTCTTGAGAAAATGAATAGTCAAGTGAGCATGAATGACATTGGAAACAGTCTTGATAGAATCGATCAGCAACTTCTCGATATCATCGGGACAATGATCGATAAAATCGACAAATATTGCCCAATATAAGTCAGGAGAACGAAAAAGGGGGTTTATGTTTCAAGGGTTTTCGGTCAGCTTCCCTGCTCGATTCTCTCGACCAATTTGCTAGAAGCCACGTCAGACTACTTAAATCACTCCACAAATCATGTAATACCCTTTTTATGTCATTCCTTTTTGGGTATTTTTCTTGGTTTGTCTGGTGTGTTTGTCATTTTTCCCAAATCCACTTGTCCACATGGGAAAGGACAAAGGAGTAGCATCTAGTCCAGGGGAGTCTTCAAGAACTACCCGACAAAAAATTCTCACCTCAAAGGAAAGGACGAGGGCCCCGAAATCTGGGATCCCCACTCGGCAAAGGTCACGACAAACTTCACAAGGTGGGTCCCAGACCGAATCTCAACCGGCACCCTCACCTCTGGCCAGCCAATGTCCTGCAAAATACACTGGTAGGAAACTGATTCGTGAAAGAAAAGTAGACAGGGGTTGCTTAGCACCGTACAATCTGGAGCCCTTGTTTGCTGCGGTCGGGTGGCTACCTGTTCTAGACTTCGGGGGGCCATGCCAGCTTGAGCAGACATGGAACTTCCTCGCTGCGTGCCACTCACCTGTGTCAGATCCTCCTTCATTTATGGTCTCTTTGAATAGTCATGATGATGTGTTGATTACTCCTGCCACCATGGCTAGTACCCTCAATCTGGAGATGGCTCCAGAAGGCCTTCCTAAATTAGACCTTGACTACCCTGATGTTCGATCCATGGTAACCAAGTATCAATGTAATGGTCGAGACATCCCTTGGCATCAAGGGAATGTGATGAAAGCTAGGTACATGGATCCCCGATTTCAGATTCTGCATGGTATCTTCACCACAAACATATATCCAAGAAGTACCAACAGATCTGATCTCACTAGACTCATGGTCTTAATAGTCTATTCTATTACAAATGGGACAAGGATGTGCCTCCCAACTCAGCTCGCTGGTCAGTTGGTCAATGCTATTCATACCTCCAGGGATTTTCATCTCCCATATCCCTGGATCATCAGCAGGATATGCAATACCATTGGTTTCCCATCTACCACTGATCCAGTACTCCCACTTCAAGTCTTCAATGTAAAGAACGTTCGCAAAATGGACTTGAGGTTTCACGAGTATACTGAAGACGAAGAAGAAGGCATTTGGGAAGAGGGAGCAGAAGCTGGTGCTTCTCATGCTGAGGAAACAGAAATGGCGAGAGATGAATCCTCCAGACCCGATCCAGCTCCATCAGCATCAACGCCTGGGCATGCCAAACAATATAAGCTGAACAGAATCGGGGCAATCCAGAGGGATATCCACTCTATGCATGAGCGGATGACAGTCTTGGAGCGGTAGTCCATGGAATACAACAGAGTGTACAATGGCTGGTTGATATGATGACGTGTCGACAGGATGACACGGCACCATCCCACTCAGCTCCATAGTGCTGATTCTTGTATACTGTCACACACACACACATCATTCTTTATGCTGCGTATGAACATAAGTATCTTTTTGGGTGTTCTGTGCTATCTTGGATGTGTGTGACAGTTTTCTAACCTGGATAGACTGATATTTCCTTGTGTTGTATGTATATGTCCCGATGTGGGATTGATACTGGTACGTACTTATGGGTGTCCTGACATGGGCTTGATTTGTTTTTGCTGGGATAACTGTTAATTTGCTTCCAATCTTGGACAATTTATTTTGGATAGTTCAAAATTTTGGTTTCCTTTTGGATATGACTTAATAGAATTCATATTTTTTTTGCCATAATTATGCTTTGAGTTCGCCTG
Organism: Magnolia changhungtana; assembly: GCA_030180095.1. Lineage (NCBI taxonomy): Eukaryota > Viridiplantae > Streptophyta > Magnoliopsida > Magnoliales > Magnoliaceae > Magnolia > Magnolia changhungtana. The sequence continues at coordinate 5,369,602 of JASAUF010000662.1, forward strand.
GTTTATCAAGTTTCTGATATAGTATGCATGTACTGTCCTTTACTGATTGTTGTATCTGTTATATCACTGGTGTATCTGATCTACTATGCATCCATATGTTCTAAAATTGATGTCTGTTTGAACTAAGTTAATTATTATATATCAGTTATTCTGCTTCTTCCTGCTCGGTTCTCCCAAGAAATTCACTATTCAGTCAATATCACTTGATATATCTTTGTCAATGACTGACAAAAAGGGGGAGAACATTTACAAACACCCTGAATGGAAACTGTATATCTGCTTAGATGTTGTTGCAGGTGTTAGGGGAAGCAGCCGCAACAAGCAAGGGGGAGTTGGAGTCTACAAGTCAGGGAGAGCAGCTACAGGGTGTGTACATAGGTTAGAAAAATGTAAAATTATGTAAAAGCATGTACACACAATTTAAGGTGTGTCTGTCTAGAGTATTCTAAAGTGTTTCAGGGATTTTGTCACGTAATTGACAAAGGGGGAGATTGAAAGTGCCCTGGTTTGTCAAGTTACGTGAGTGTTGAGTCAGATTGACTACGGAGCCTGATAGGAAGATCAATTCAAGCGTCTGTCTCAACCGGATATGTGCAAGCTCGCCACAGGTAAATCTAAAGCCTCACATCCCATGACCCAAAACACCAGGTAAATAAAACCCTTAAAAACATGTTAGAAATCATAGGGTTTTAAGGTGAGAAAACTTTTCTCAAAACAGGAAAATCTCTAAGTTTTTCTTGCCTTGTCGATTTTATCGAAACACCTTCGATATGATCGACCTGCGCTGTTGAGTCCTCTATGCTTCATCGATACCATCGAAAAGAGGACCAAATATGTCCAGCAACTTCACAACATATCTGGACAAATTATCGATGTATCGATACACCTATCGATATCATCGATACTCAAATCTTGAGCCCATCGAAAGTGGCTCGATAAGATCAACAGGCAGTTTTTCGGCGCCCTTATTTTTTAATAAAAATATCAAATTCTTTCAATATATCGATACTCTTTCGATATGATCTAAAATCAAATATCGATAAGATCGGAAGTCCATCAATGATATCGATAGTGGGCGCACTTTTCTTCCAGCAGATATTTCAGGTTGTTTTTTACTTTGATCAGAGGCCATTCAAGGAAATCGATATTCATATGTCGATGATATCGAGGCTGAGTCGATTGCATCGAAACTAGACACAAACTTCCCAGCGAGTTTACTGATAAATCTATTGGATTTATCGATGCATCGACACTGCCTTCGATATCATTGATATACAAATTCCGATGACATCGGCTGACCCTCGATCATATCTTAAAAACCTGAAATATTTCATGACAAGCCTCTCTCATTTTTTAAGTGTCAATAGATCGAACCTACCATCGATAGAATCGGAGTTCAAAATCTGATGATATTGACAGTGGTTTTAATTCATCGACCATCTGGAAAAAGGTTTCAAAAGCATATGACTTTGAGTTCAAGTCATCGAGCAGACCATCGATGCTATCGAGAGTATACGCTCGATGATATAGAACATACTCGATGATATCGAAATCAGTCATAAATATGACCATTTTATATCCGTTGGAACCTTTTGCTTATATATAGAGGACTTGTCTATTGTTACTGGTAGAGAAAGAAGAGAGTGCTTTTGTGTGTTTCAATTTATATCTTATATCCAAAGCCCTTTCTCTCAAGGGAGTCCATCCTCCAATCCACCCTCATCATTGATATTCAATAGAGTGGATTGGAGAATGAACTTCCGCATTTAAGGATCCTCCAACTACTCCTTAATGGCAAATCATTATGCTGGGATGCCTTGAATGCATAAGATTAGAATCACTCTATCTTCCTGATAGGAAAACATTTTGAGAGTAGGATTCCATCTTGACCTTGACCCAACCTGAAGCCAAGTACTGGTATATCATTTTGTGTTGCGGATCAAGGGAGCAGAAGACTCTTCGTTAACAAGGAGGAGGAGATCTTCGACGTTGTGCTAATCGGGACTCATCAACTTATTTATAAGTATCTAGAGTCCAAGATGACACTTGTGATCATTCCTTTTTAGGATTGGGTCTTAAATGGTTCTCACCCTTTGAAGTCCTCAAGGAAGCCTCCGGCAAGAGTATACATAGTGGGTGCATTGTGTGGACCCTTGCTCTATGGAGAGCATAAACATCTGGTTAGGAGTGAATCAGTAAAACTCTGGGTTTGGGGTGAACCGTGTGAAACCTAAGGTTTGAAGTGAACCGTGTAGAAACCTCCAGTAGGGTCTTATGGAAGATCATTGGCTAGTGTGCCTAAAAGTGAGTGTGTTGTGTTGACCCTTGCTCGTGAGAGCATAAACAGTCAGGCCCAATATAGGTTATAAAGGTTGAAGGTGAACTTGATTTAAAACCTTAGGTTTGAGGTGAACCGCTGTGAAACCTCCTTAGTGAAATCTGGTACACTCAAGGGTTGAGTGCAGTTACCGGGAGTGGAGTAGACTTATCTTCGAACCACTATAAAAATGACTGTGTTTGAGATTGTTATTCTTCTGATTGTGTGATTTACTTTAATACTTTCATATTTGAATATCTGATCACACCCGCACACCTACACAGTCATATCCATCATAAACTAGGTTGCATATTGTTTACTTCTTAAAACAGTTTTGATTGGATCCTCTACTAGGCTTGGAAGTCAGTAGAGTTATTTTTGAGTAATCCTAATGTGTGTCTGTTGTTAGGATTAGTGTAATAGGATTTGTAATAAACCATAAACACTTTTAAAAATCCTATTCACCCCCCTCTAGGACATATTGGCATATTCTGACTTCAACTAAAGTGGTCTTCACCACAATTTCAGATCTCATAAGTGGTTAAGTTTGACATTAATTAATCTATAGCAGGCCCACACGTGTAACTAAATTATCCGATCATGCGTCAGTTCGCACGTGCGCCTCAGGACACTATTCACTTTTTGGACAAGGCGTTACACTACTAGGTGATCAAAAATCTGAATTTCAATTTGGACAACGCTGGCTCGCTATGTAAACTTCAGTTGAATGAACTCGAAGAAATCTGGAACGATGCATACGAGAACTTGAGAATTTACAAGGACAGGATGAAGGCGTTTCATGACCAACACATTCTTCGAAAATCATTCACACCAGGTTAGAAAGTCCTCTTATATAATTCTCGGTTACATCTCTTTCCGGGTAAGCTCCAATCTCATCGAACTGGCCCTTTCACTTTATTAATGTTTATCCTCATGGGGCTGTTGAGATTCAAAATCCAACCAATGGTAATGAGTTTAAAATAAATGGACATCGATTAAAGCCATTTGTTGAGAAATTTGAATCAGAGGACATGTCCATACCTCTGAATGATCTTGTGTATACCAGGATTGATCTCCTAGTCTGATGGCGGTATAGGTAGGTTTACTGCTTTCATAGGACTAGCGTAGTTTGCTTTTCAGTTGTTCTAGGATATTCGGCTTTATGCTGTTAAGATAGTTTGCTTTTCAGTTGTTCTATGATAGTTTGCTTTTTGTTAGCTTAACTCTTATGCTGACCCACTTTCATGCTGAGATCTTTTTGGAAAAGCCATACATTTTCCTCATCAGGTACTATCTTTCCATTGCTTCTCCTTTATTTTCGTTGTCTCATGTGCATTGCATGCTTATATCTTTTACATTAAGGACAATGTAGATTTTATGTTGGGAATGGGAGATTAGGTTACCTAATCAGTATTTTCTCAGTCTTGAGCAAAAATAGTGAAATTTTTTTAATTTTTTCTAAAAATTTTGTGAATTCGAGTGCTTTTGAAGGATATTCTTGATTTAAGAAGTATAAGATGAAAGTGCCTTGGTTTGTCAAGTTATGTGAGTGTTGAGTCAAATTGTCTACAGAGCCTGATAGGAATATTAATTCAAGCGTCTACCTCAACCTGATGTGTGCAAGCTCGCCACAGGTAAATCTAAAGCCTCACATCCCATGACCCAAAACACCAGGTGAATCAAACCCTTAAAAACATGTTAGAAATCATAGGGTTTTAAGGTAAGAAAACTTTTTTCAAAATAGGAAAATCTCTAAGTTTTTCTCGCCCTGTCGATTTTATCGAAGCACCCTCGATATGATCGACCTGCGCCGTCAAGTCCTCGATGCTTCATCGATACCATTGAAAAAAGGACCAAATATGTCCAGCAACTTCACAACATATCTGGACGAATTATCGTTGTATCGATACACCTATCGATACCATCGATACTCAAATCTCGAGCCCATCGAAAGTTGCTCGATAAGATCGATAGGCAGATTTCTGGCACCCCTATTTTTTAAAGAAAACCTCAAATTCCTTCGATATGTCGACGCATCTTCCGATATGATCTGAAATCAAATATCAATAAGATCGAAAGTCTATCGATGATATCGACCAAGGGCACGCATTTCTTTCAGCAAATATTTCAGGTTGTTTTTAACTTTGATCGGGGGCCTTTCGAGGAAATCGATATTCATATGTCGATGATATCGAGGCCAAGTCAATTGCATCGATAATGGATACAATTTGTCCAGCGAGTTTACCGATAAATCTATTCAATTTATCGATGCATCGACACTGCCTTCGATATCATCGATATACAAATTTCGATGACATCGGCTGACCCCTGATCATATCATAAAAACCTGAACTATTTCATGACAAGTCTCTCTCATTTTTCATGTGTCGATTGACCGATCCTACCATCGATGGAATCAGAGTTCGAAATCCAATGATATCGATAGTGGTTTCGATTCATCGACCATCTGGCAAAAAGTTTCAAAAGCGTATGACTTTAAGTTCAAGTCATCAAGCAGACCATCGATGCTATCGAGATTATACGCTCGATGATATCAAACCTAGTCGATGATATCGAACTCAGTCATAAATGTGACCGTTTTATATCCGTTAAAACTTTTTGCCTATATATAGAGGACTTGTCTATTGTTGCTGAGAGAGAGAAAGAAGAGAGAGCTTTTGAGTGTTTAACCTTAGATCATATACCCAAAGCCCTTTCTCTCAAGGAACTTCATCCTCCAATCCACCCTTACCACTGATAATCAATAGAGTGGATTGGGGAATGAACTTCCGCATTTAAGGATCCTCCAGCTACTACCTTAATGGCAAATCATTAAGTTGGGATGCCTTGAATGCCTAGATAATTAGAATTACTCTATCTTCCTTATAGGAAAATCTTTAGAGAGTAGGATTACATCATAACCTTGACCCAACCCGAAGCTGATACTAGTACATCATTCCGTGTTGCGGATCAAGAGAGCAGAAGACTCTTCGTCAACAAGGAGGAGGAGATCTTCAGCATTATACTTATTGGGACTCATCAACTTATTTGTAAGTATCCAGAGTCCAAGAGGACACTTGTGATCATTCCTTTCTAGGATTGGGTCTTAAGTGGTTCTCACCCTTTGAAGTCCTCAAGGAGGCCTCCGGCGGGAGTGTACGTAGTTGGTGCATTGTGTGGACCCTTGCTCTGTGGAGAGCATAAACATCTGGTTAGGAGTGAACCAGTAAAACTCTGGGTTTGAGGTGAACCGTGTAAAACCTTGGGTTTGAGGTGAACCGAGTGAAACCTCGGGTTTGAGGTGAACCGTGGAAAAACCTCCGGTAGGGTCTTATGGAAGATTCTTGGCTAGTGTGCCTAAAAGTGGGTGCATTGTGTTGACCCTTGCTCATGAGAGCATAAACAATCAGCCTCAGTGTAGGTTGTAAAGGTTGAAGGTGAACCTAATTTAAAACCTTAGGTTTGAGGTGAACCATTGTGAAACCTCCTTAGTGAAATCCAGTACACTCAAGGGTTGAGTGCGGTTACCGGGAGTGGAGTAAACTTATCGTCAAACCACTATAAAAATAACTATGTTTGAGATTGTTATTCTTCTGATTATGTGATTTACTTTAATACTTCCATATCTGAATATATGATCACACCTCACACACATACACAGTCATATTCATCATAAACTAAGTTGCATATTGTTTACTTCTTAAAACAGTTTGTGATTGGATCCTCTACTAGGCTTGGAAGTCAGTAGAGTTATTTTTGAGTAATCCTAATGTGTCTATTGTTAGGATTAGTGTAATAGGATTTGAAATAAATCATAAAAACTTTTAAAAATCCTATTCACCCCCCTCTAGGACATATTGGCATATTCCGACTTCAACTAAAGTGGTCTTCACCGCAATTTCAATTGGTATCAGAGCGGGTCTGTCTTTAAGGGCTTCACTGCCTAGAGAGTGATCTTGACTAAAGTTAGAAATATAGTCAAAGGAGAGGGCTCATCAGTAGCTAGACCTCCAGTATTTGATGGCTCAAATTATGCATACTGGAAGGCTAGAATGCACTACTTTCTGAGATCTTTGGACCATGATGTTTGGGATATAGTTGAAATGGATACGTGCCACCAACCGAACAAATTGTACTTGATAGTTACACGATGATCACAAAGCCTAAAACCAAAGAAAAGTGGACGGCATTCGACAAGGAAAAACAGACTGCTGAAGCAAAAGCTATGAATGCCATCTTCTATGCCGTGTTCCAAGATATATTTAATTAGATAAGTATGTGTGGGACATCCAAGGAAGCATGGATCTATTGGAAACAACCTATAAAGGCACAAGCACTGTGAAGAGGTCCAAACTATAACTTTTAACATCACAGTTTGAAGGTCTTAGAATGGAAGAGCATGAGACATTTATGGAGTTTTTCACCAAGTTATACATTATTTGTAACTCTATGGGTGGACTGGGAGAGAAAGTTCCGGTACCAAAAATTTGTAGGAAAATTATAAGATCCCTACCGGAACGATTTAATCCCAAGGTTACAACAATTGAGGAGTGTAGGAACATAGATGAAATGAAAGTAGAAGAACTAGTAGGTTCCCTACAAACTTTTGAACTACACTTCAAACAATCCCAAAAATCCAAAAACACTGTCCTAAAAACCTCAAAGAAAACAATTCATGAAGACAGTGAAAGTGAAAAGGAAGATGAAGATGAGGAAGTGGCTTTACTGACACAACGATTCAGGAAGTTCTTTCAGAAAAATCATGGCCGACCTTCCAGAGGGAGAAAGGTAAATAACAAACTTCCTGTAAGCAAATTTGGTAGAAGAACCAAAAAACCACAATGCTATGCTTGTCAGGAGTATGGACACCTATTAACCGAATGCCCAAATAGAAAAACTAAGGGCAAAGTAATAGCTGCCACATGGGATGATACTAAGGAATCAAATTCAGAATCTAGTAACTCAGAAAGCGATGGAGATCAGAAATCATTGAAAATACTCATGGTCTCCACTACTTCAATCATTCCCACTGAGTCTGAGAACGAGAAAGAACAGTAAGCCACGGAATCATTTTCATCTAATAATGAGGAATCTGACGGAGATGAAGAAGAAGAAGAAAAGGATAAACTACAAGATGCTTACAATCAGCTTTATATCCATAACATCAAAGTGGCTAAAAGACTGGGAGTATCTGAGAAGAAAAACCAATTGCTGCAAAAAGATTTGGACAAAACTGTAGAAATCAATACACATCTGATCAATGATTTACAGCAACATCATGTAGATAATGATGGACTTGAGAGAATTAACACCTTCCTTAAATCTGAGACTGAAAAACTAAGCAAACAGGTTGAGCAATCAAAAGACAAGAATATGCTCCTTCAAAATGAAAATTACACACTCTTGTTTAATCTAAAAGAGTCTAGAAAAATTGCTAAGCAAAATTGTATGTTTTCCCAGCGTGGTGAGAAGTTAGAAAAACTTTTAGGTATGGGAAAATCTGGAAATAACAAAAGTGGCTTAGGATATGAGAAAGTCAGAGCTAAAACTGGGAATGGAATACAGAGATCTAAAAAATCTAATTCCCCCAGTAGTAACACAAAGACTAATCAAGTAGTTGAATCAAATAAGAAAATTAAATCTACTACAAGTAAAAACCCTATCACAAAATGGATAATTAAAGAAAAGAAAAATTGTCTTACTACTCACTCAAATCACTGAACAGGCAATGACACTAAGTGGTACCTTGACAGTGGATGCTCTAGACATGTTACAGGTGACATGTTCCTTCTTTCAAATTATAAGAATCTTTATAATGGGACAGTCACCTACGGAGATGAAACCACTGCTAAAGTAATTGGATAAGAAAACATAAAAGGGATTCAGTTGCTTGAAAATGAGAATGCTTTCTGTATAAAAGGTCTGACACATAATCTCCTAAGCATATCTCAAATCTGTGATAATGGGCATGTGATAAAATTTAACAAACAAGAGTGCAAAATCCTAAACCAATCAGGAAAATCAGTAATAAAGGGCCATCGCACAAGCAACCACTGCTACATTATTAGAGGCATAAAAAGAACTAATGCTTAGAAGTATTGAGCATGAAAGGTCAAGTTCAAGTCACACATCTAGATCTGAATGATTGCTGAAATGGTGCATTTTTTTTGCTGAACTTAAAATGTTATATCTGAGGTCCCTTACCTCCATCTTTTGTATATAAACATTCAAATGTTTATAATTTTGATGTGTGCATTGATTGTACAAAATTTTGCTGTGTGTACTATTGATAAATTTATACATGAATGGTCGTCTAAAAGCTGAAAGTGAAAAATATTCAGTTTCGATAAGTCTCTCGATATGTCATTCCTGATTAATCAATAAAAGGCCGATATCATCGACATCTCTTCAGAATGTGAAAAGTCACATGATCAGGACTACTATCGGAGCAATTGTCAATAACTTCGGATATGGATTATCGATATGATCGAAAGGAAGTTCGATAAAATCAAAAACTGCCGCCCGATAAAAGGCAAATCGAGCAAAAGAATCTTATTTCTCTGAAAAATTTTCTGTTTTGCTCCCTCATCGAATCCCCAGCTAGAAGACCATCAGCGGATCTCAGAAGCTTCAAAAGAAACAAAAAATCATGAACAAAGGGAAAGGTAAGTCTCTTTCTCAGTCTTCGAAAGCAAAAGCGAAACAACCCAGTATGCATCAACTCATTCCATCGAGGAGACATCCAGCTACTGTTGTTGAACGTCTGGTTCTTAATAGTGTCATTGAGTCTTTTGGTGTGGACCTCCTTCTAGAAGTAATTGGATGGCAAAACATTCTAAATCTTGGTGGTACTTATCAAATTGGAGTGGTCCATGACTTCTGATCAGGGTCGAATATTGCATATCAGACCCAGTAATTGCCTAAATTTACGTACATGATAAGGCCTAATGGAGTGTTTTAATTGTGTTTTCATTGCAGGACATAATAATGAGCGTTAGACTGAAAAGAGAATTAAAAGCATGGATTTGGTGATCCAAAGTCACCAGAGAACGGGATGGACTCCAAAGAACCAATAATAAAGATTTTACACGCCTGAGATCTGAGGAAGGCAAGCCAAAGGGGCCCGAAAAGGGTCCAGAATGCAAGATCACATGGTTCCCGCCATCCGATTAATTCAAAACTTCATACATGAGATGGAGGTCATAAATTAACCGTACATATTAAATTTCAACCTCTTGATATCTCGGGAAGTGTTCCAACGGCCAGATCAGCCCCTTAATTCAGTAAGTGGGGCCCACCTGATAGCGGGATATGCTTCAAATTTGGTATCAACCCCTTAATTGGAGAGACAAAACGAATGGATGGTATCGATTTCTCATTTACATTATAGTGGACCCCACCCAAACAGAGTGTGCATCATACACGGGTGCACTAGCCGTGCATAGCAACATAAAGAAGGTCAAACAGACCTTTGACCGACCAAAAATTCAAAAATTCCAAAAACCACAACAGCGTTAACGACTGTCCGGCGTCGGTTTCAGTTGTAGGGCCCACACATCATCATTTAAAAAGATCTGAACCGTTCATTGTTCTTCTGGGATAGGGAAGACTCTCACCTAGGTGAAATTCTGGCTTAATACAGGCGATCACTCGATTCCCACCGCCAAACGCAAGACGGACGGTGGAGCAGAAAGTCAGGTGGATCTCATCAACAGAAGGTGACATTATGAATTCCTGATCGAAATTTCCTCCTCCATCTAATGGACGGAGTGGATTTTCAATTTAAGTGAAGGAGTGGGCCCCACCAGCGTCGCAGCGAAAGAGTTGCGATCGCCGTTCCAGCGTCTGCAAACCGACCTGCGGTCGTTGGTTGTGGGTCCACAACGTCCATCAAACCATCAATCCGGGCCGTTCATCAGGTCTAAATGAAGACCATTATCACTGCCTAGGTGGCAGATTTGCAAATCATCATCAAGAATGAAATCCAGCCGTTCAAACGCAGGTTGGACGGTGTGATGAGATATTCTGTGGCCAGACCAAAACGGAGGAAAAATTTTGTATTTTCGACCGAAATTTCGATAGAAATTCGGTGAACGGAGTGGATTTCGCTGAAAATTTGGTTTACGGGCCCCACCATTGTCACAGCGGAAGCAATCCGCTGCTCCATTCGCGTCCGCGTAACCAAACCGCTGGCCATTTTTATAGATAATTGTGGGCCCCACCCGTCACCCGTACGGCTAATCCAAGCCGTCCATCATGTAGAGGGCTTCGAGAGCTTCAAAACCATGTTATTACTTTGCAACCATACGTGCACACGTGCATGATACAGAGGCCACAAACGGACTGCTCTACAATGTTCAAAACTGATCTCTTCGTGATTTCTTCTCTGGGCCGCCCTAATGGACGTTCAAAACCACCCATTCTTGACTGAAATTTCGTCCTGAATCCAATGGATGGGGTGGATTTTCCAGAAAATACTTCTGTGGGGCCCACCGATCATGGCTGCGAAAAGTTGCACTCCATGTCCTGCTACAACTCTGCCACCGACTTCAGCCCTCCAGCAGCTATAAAAGAGGAATTATGGACGTGGGAAATTCATTCAGAAACAGGGGATTCCAGATCCGGAGCAAGGGAGAGAAGAAAGAGAAGAAAGAGAAGAAAGAAGAGAGGGAGATCGATTGGTTTGATGTTCCTTTTTATGAATTTTGTTTATCCATCTTTTTAATGGATTTTATAGGTCACTAATCTCTTAGCTAGGGCTGAGATGAAGCCCCTAATTTGAATACTCTTGTTATATTTTGATTTTACTTTGTTTTGACTGGTGTGTTTCTTTCTCTAAGTGGGCTTGATTGGTTTAAATTTTGTACTTCTCCATCTATGAACTCGACCAAAGTCTATATATGGATGTTATCTGGATGATTATTTTAGGTGCTTGTGTCTGATCAAGAACAGGTTTCCTATAGAGGAAGAAACAGGGTGCTTTAATGAATTGTACATTCCATGTGCCCGACCAAGGACATGGGATATGTTATTCATGGCATTGCTTAAAGGAATTAGACAGTCTGTATGCCCGATTAAGGACACAGATTGTACTTTCTCTATATAAGTGGTATCAATCTAGATCAAGGTGAATCAACAGACAAAACAAGGGTTAGGATAATTAGGGGTGGATTCGAAAGTCCTAGTACTCTTTCTCTGATTGAATTTTCTTCCCTGTTCTTAATTGTTTTTCCCTAGAATTGTGCTTAATAGTTCAGTCCATTATTTGTTGGATTAGTTAAGAAGAATTGTGAGTTTGAGTTGTGACGATCAGTCTTCGTGGGAACGATCTCGTAATACATACCGTATCTACATATGATTCGTATACTTGCGAGTTTAAAAATCATTTAAATCATGTTGGTTTAAATAAAACATCAACTTCCTCAGTAAAAGTCATGTTATTTGTGACGATCCACCTTGCATTCAAGTAGAATTATTGCATTACTCCAAGCACATCACTCCCATCACCTTGAGTAACCTTTTAAATCTCCAAGTCACTCGCATTCCTGTTACCAATTGGAATCTGAATGGTCTTGGTGTTTGGGGTGAGATAACTCGTGCACTATGTCAGGGAACTACTATTTCTCGAAACGATGATAATTTCCTTCACATTATCATCTTGGACCCACTTTTAAAATCCTTCATGACATTTTTGGGACCAATGCCGATCCTTGTGATGTGAATGGTAACCATCTTTCTCCCTTTGTGTTAAATGTGTTGTATGATGTATATCAAGAAGTTCAGGTGTGCCTCCCAACACTTCTCCTTAAGCAGCTAATTCATGTCATTCAAGGCAACCATCAGGATACACTAGCTTTTCCTGTACTCATCTGTAAATTAGCCCATCATGTTGGTATTCCTGCTACATCTGATACAGTCTATCCAGAGAGATGGTTTGATAGTGATTCAGCTCGAGTAGCTCAACAGCTGTGTCTTCCTTCAGCTCTTCCCGAAAACAGTACTCCCCTGCAATTGACTGCTCCATATGCTCATCCGTCATATCCATGGGGATCTAACTGAACGCCACTGCTAAGTCCGGAGTCTATCACCGATCGCCAAACTCATCACCTCGAATATCACCTACTGAACGGTATGGCCAGCATGGAGGAGCAACTTCACAATTGTGAGAGACATCTCACTGTGATTGAAGAAAAAGTCGATTCTCTCCAACAAACAAATCAGCAAGTGGTTGACTTACTCACACGTGGTGATTCTCGGAGTCGGTAGAAGCCAATTGTGCAAGTTCTATATCACTATATTTTTTTTGGGTACCTGTGCGTGGGCTTGCTGTTTTTGCTGGGATAACTATTAATTTGCTGCCAATCCTGGGCAGTTTATTTTGGATAGTTAAAAATTTTGGTTTCATTTGGATATGGCTAAATAGAATTCATATCTTTAATGTCATGATCAGGTCTTAAAGTTCCCCTGGTTTACTAAGTTTCTGCTATGGATTGCATGTGATGTTTTAAATAAATATTTTAACTGCTATATCACTGCTCTATTTTATCTAATATGCATCCATAGGTTCTGCAATTGATGTCTGCTTAAACTGAATTAATTATGATACATCGATTGATCTGCTTCTGCCTGTTCGGTTCTCCCAAGCAATTTACTCTTCAGTCAATATCACTTGATGCATCTTTGTTAATGACTAACAAAAAGGGGGAGAACATTTACAAACACCCCAAATGAAAATTGTATATCTACGTAGATGTTGTGTAGGTGTTTACGGGGAGCAGCTGCAACAAGCAAGCGGGAGTTGGAATTTACAAGTCAGGGGGAGCAGCTACTAGTTATGTACATGGGTTAGGAAAAATTTGTAAAATTGTGTAAAAGCATATACACACAATCTAGGGTGTTTGTCTAGAGTGTTCTAGGGTGTTTTGTGGGTTTTGTCACGTAATTGACAAAGGGGGAGATTGAAAGTGCCTTGATTTGTCAAGTTACATGAGTGTTGAGTCAGATTGCCTACAGAGCCTGATAGGAAGATCAATTTAAGCGTCTGCCTCAACCGGATGTGTGCAAGCTCGCCACAGGTAAATCTAAAGCCTCACATCCCATGACCCAAAACACCAGGTGAATAAAACCCTTAAAAATATGTTAGAAATTATAGGGTTTTAAGGTGAGAAAACTTTTTTCAAAACAGGAAAATCTCTAAGTTTTTCTCGCCCTGTCGATTTTATCGAAGCACACTCAATATGATCGACTTGCGCTATCGAGTCCTCGATGCTTCATCGATACCATCGAAAAGAGGACCAAATATGTCCAACAACTTCACAACATATCTGGATGAATTATCGATATATCGATACACCTATCAATACCATCGATACTCAAATCTCAAGCCCATCGAAAGTGGCTTGATAAGATCGACAGGTAGATTTCCGGCGCCACTATTTTTTAAAGAAAATCTCAAATTCCTTCAATATATCGATGCGTCTTCCGATATGATCTGAAATCAAATATCGATAAGATCGAAAGTCCATCGATGATATCGACCAAGGGCCCGCATTTCTTTCAGCAGATATTTCAGGTTGTTTTTAACTTTGATCAGGGGTCATTCAAGGAAATCGATATTCATATGTCGATGATATCGAGGCTGAGTCGATTGCATCGATAATGGACACAATCTGTCCAGCGAGTTTACTGATAAATCTATTCGATTTATCGATGCATTGACATTACCTTCGATATCATCGATATACAAATTCCAATGACATCGGCTGACCCCCGATCATATCATAAAAACCTGAAATATTTCATAACAAGTCTCTCTCATTTTTCATGTGTCGATTGATCGATCCTACCATCGATGGAATCAGAGTTCGAAATCCAATGATATCGACAATGGTTTCAATTCATCGACCATCTGGTAAAATGTTTCAAAAGCGTATGACTTTGAGTTTAAGTCATTAAGCAAACCATCGATACTACCGAGAGTATACGCTCGATGATATCAAACTCAGTCATAAATGTGACTGTTTTATATCCGTTGGAACTTTTTGCATATATATAGAGGACTTGTCTATTGTTGCTGAGAGAGAGAAAAAGAAGAGAGAGCTTTTGAGTGTTTAACCTTAGATCATATATCCAAAGCCCTTTCTCTCAAGGAAGTTCATCCTCCAATCCACCCTTACCATTGATAATCAATAGAGTGGATTGGGGAATGAACTTCCACATTCAAGGATCCTCCAGCTACTACCTTAATGGCAAATCATTAAGCTGGGATACCTTGAATGCCTAGATGATTGGAACTACTCTATCTTTCTTGTAGGAAAATCTTTAGAGAGTAGCATTCCATCATAACCTTGACCCAACCCAAAGCCGAGTATTGGTACATCATTCCATGTTGCGGATCAAGGGAGTAGAAGACTCTTCGTCAACAAGGAGGAAGAGATCTTCGACATTGTGCTATCGGGACTCATCAACTTATTTGTAAGTATCCAGAGTCCAAGAGGACACTTATGATCATTCCTTTCTAGGATTGGGTCTTAATTAGTTCTCACCCTTTGAAGTCCTCAAGGAGGCCTTCGGCGGGAGTGTACGTAGTAGGTGCATTGTGTAGACCTTTGCTCTATGGAGAGCATAAACATCTGGTTAGGAGTGAACCAGTAAAACTCTGGGTTTAAGGTGAACCATGTAAAACTTTGGGTTTGAGGTGAACCAGGTGAAACTTCAGGTTTGAGGTGAACCGTGGAAAAATCTCTAGTAGGGTCTTATGGAAGATCCTTAGCTAGTGTGCCTAAAAGTGGGTGCGTTGTGTTAACCCTTGCTTGTGAGAGCATAAACAGTCAGCCTCAGTGTAGGTTGTAAAGGTTGAAGGTGAACCTAACTTAAAACCCTAGGTTTGAGGTAAACCATTGTGAAACCTCCTTAGTGAAATCTGGTACACTTAAGGATTGAGTGCGGTTACCGGGAGTGGAGTAGACTTATCGTCGAACCACTATAAAAATGATTGTGTTTAAGATTGTTATTCTTCTGATTGTGTGATTTACTTTAATACTTTCATATCTAAATATCTGATCATACCTCACATAGCTACACAATCATATCCATCATAAACTAAGTTGCATATTGTTTACTTCTTAAAACAGTTTGTGATTGGATCCTCTATAAGGCTTGGAAGTCAGTAGAGTTATTTTTAAGTAATCCTAATGTGTGTCTGTTGTTTGGATTAGTGTAATAGGATTTGAAATAAATCATAAAAACTTTTAAAAATCCTATTCACCCCCCTCTAGGATATATTGGCATATTCCGACTTCAACTAAAGCGGTCTTCACCTCAATTTCATAAGATACGTAGTGTTGGTGATTTATGACTCTTGGATTCAGTTACCTGTTAAACTTCACAGTTAAGTTTGGATTGTTACTCCATGATTAGAAGTTTTAAACATTGATTGAGTCATGATTTTTCATGTCACATCTAGCTTACACATTAAGGTTTCAATTCGATATTGAAGGGATAACCTGGTAATCACTAAGCATGGAAGGAACCAACTTGGGAAATTTGTCCATCATGTTCAATGAAAAAAAATAGAGAGAGAGAATACCCAAGAAAAAACAAATAGTTGTCATCGAAAATGGCTACCTGTTAAAGATCTTTAAAAAGGTTGACACAACGTAAAGCCATCGATGGAAAAATCAAAAGCTGAAAAAATAAAAAGGCTAAACTGTAAGGCAAGTTTCGGTTTAGGATTAAGTTATCCGAAATGCTCTTTTTGGTTATCAATGTTATCATAAAAATTGAGAATTGGACCTTTAATTGTGATAAGTCGAGGTTGCACTATACACCCATGAAACTCAATGTTTAGAATTTTTTTAATTGATGGATTAATACTTTGAACTTGACCATAGAGTTTACCGTGCGCTTGAGTTAGGAGAAGGGAATGCTCAACATTAATGTATCTTAGAATTCTATTATCTAGATTGCTTTTCAAAAACCACTTGAGTTTATAAAAGTTTATCCTGTGGTTCTCGAATTATTTTTCGCATACTTTGCTCGGGACTAGCAAAATGCTGGTTGGGGATTGTGTTGAGGGTCATATTGCATATTAAACCCCAGGTATTACTTGGTTTTATACACATGATAATGTTTAACATTCTATTTTAATCATGTTTGTGTTACAAGATGAATTTAGGAGGTTAGACTGAAAAGGGTACTAAATGCATGGATTTGATGCTCACAAATCACTAAGGTAAGGGACAGATCTTAGGGGACCGAGATTGAAGAATTCAAATGCTAAAGATCCGAGAAAACCTAGTGATTAACGATAAAGAGGCCTGAAAATCTCTATAATACAAGATCACAAGGTTCCCACCATCTGCTTGGCTCAAAACTTTATATCTAGCATGAGGATCATAAATTAACCGTACATGTAAAATTTCAGCCATTAGATCTTTGTGGAAGTGGCCTAATGGAGAGATCAGCCACAAAACCACCGATTTGGGGCCCACTTAATCCCTAGATGTGTAAGCCCCATATCCTAGACCGTACCATTCCATAGACTTCCGCGGTCTTTTCGGTCAAATTTTGGCAACCTTCAACCCTTAACCGGTATTTGTGCGCGACCCTGATTCACACGCCGTCCACCCGAATCAATTCAACCTAAGACTAGTACCTTAATGACCGTGCCGTTGTTGCAGTTCTGATGTCGTGACTCGCGCGCCAAGGCAATACTTTGGCCAGGAGATGTGGGCCAGCGTTCGCTTCGAGGAAAACGCTGCGCATTCAAAACTCAAGAGAATCTCTATGACTTATCACATCAATCCATCAATCTCAACATGTCAAGCACACATCACCTTTCACCCTTTCCCAAACAAGCCCCAAAAGTCAAAAAGTTCTTACAAAGCCCATACTTTTCGTACACCATTTGCCACAAAAGTCAAAAATCTCTTACACACCCATCACTACCACATCCATCACCCATCTCTCTTTCCAACCCTCTCTCTCTCTCTCTCTCTCTCTCTCTTATTTTCAAAATACTTTCCCAAGCAAGAGAGAAAGTTTCACACGTCTAAGCCATTCCTCAAACCCTCCAAGAGAGCCACAAGTGTGGCCCACCTTTCCTACCCTTTCATCTCCCATCTCAACCATCCAAACCTCATCTCCTCCTTTGGAATCGAAGCTAAGGAGCTAAGGAAGAGTAGGGTGCAAGAAGAGCCGGTGGGTGATCTTAGATCTTTATTTTCCATTCATTTTGCTTGATTAAGGGTCCATATATGTGGGACCCACCTCGATGTATGTTGTATGCAAGAGGGGCCCATAGTGGTGGGGCCCCTCCATCCTCACTGATCTCTCATCTCTCTCTCTCTCTCCCTTTTCCTTTGTGTATGATGGCTTGTGGCCCACTTGATGTATGATCTTATCCATGCCACATACCGGTGGACCCCATCTATGTGGGACACACCGTGGTGTTTTATGACATCCCAACCGTCCATAGGGGGGCCACCTTACTGTGACTAACAGTGAAGTGTGACCTGACATGGGCCCAGCTCCACAGCTCACGTGGTGGACTGAGTGAAAGATACATCGTTTCAATGCTAGACCCACCGAGCACCATAACTCATGTAGTAGACTGAGTGAAAGATGCCTCCATTCAACACTTAAGGTCTTGGCATCGTTCCCTGTGGAGGTGGCTAGTATGGAGTATGTGTACTGACATGTGATGAGGATGACAGTGGGGCCCATGTTCGTGTGGGGCCCTCGTTGGACACCCAGTACCAAAGCTCAACTGGCAAGCGCAGTGGAGACACCTTGTTTCGGCACTGAGGTCTTGGCCTTGTTTCCCTAGTGAGGGTGGTCCGTGTGGGACCCACTTAAGTTTTTGGATGCGCCTGGAACTTGGTCTGACCCTTCATTCAAATGGGACACTCATGATGGGTGGGCTGGATTTGTGGACCCCATCTCAGTGGGCCCAATAAATGACTTTGAATGTTTCCAATGGAGGGTAGCCCTCTCAACTGTTGTATCTGGTGCAGCCCACACCAGTCACGGATTGATGTGATTTTTGAGACCTAGGCCCACACTGGAATGGTGCATCTAACTGATGGGTTAGATGTTTGGCAAACATCAACGGTGGGGCCCACACCGATCGACCTCATGGGGCTTAACGTTAGCACGAGCGTTGTACCTTTTCCCATATATATATATATATGGTGGGCCCTACATGGGACCCACCTCGGTTGTATCTCTGCCTGTGTCAGAGAAGGAAAAAGAAAAAAGAAAAGGAAAAGGAAAAGGAAAGAGGAGAGGTAGCCACGTGCTGCTCTCTCTCTATATCTCTCTCTCTCTATATCTATATATATATATATATATATCTCACTCTCTCTATATCTCTCTCTCTCTCTGTATCTCTCTGTATCTCTCTCCCTATATCTCTCTCACTCTCTTAACGACCAGAGACATGTGGGTCCCACCATGACTCACGTGTGATCTGACAGTGGGACCCACCCTAGATGTATGTGTTTTATTCACCTGGCATGGCCCCAATGATGTATGTGCTCTATCAACACCATCCATTATTTGAATGGCGGGGCCCACCATGATGCAAGTGTTATATCCATGCTGTCCAATCATTTATGAGATCATTTTAAGACATGAGAAAATGAGGGAATCAGATCTAAAGTTCAAATGGGCCCCACCATTTAATAGTGGACCGTGGCATCCACCGCTTAACTTCTACGAGCAGCATTAGTTCCCAATTGAGTTGATATTTGTTTTCATTTCATCTATCTCTATGTTAACTTGTGAATAGGTCGGATCTCAAAAATATATGAGGGTGGGCCCAATTTGACATACCTAAGGCCCATTTGACTCAGTCCATTTGACTTGGCCTGATTGATTCCGCCCATTCAACTCGGGTCATTTGATCGGCCCATATGTTTAGGCCCATCTTGATGTAGTTATAGCCCATCCGTGGAGGCCCACCTTAATACATATAAAGCCCATGTTAGGAGGCCCATTTGATGTAACTAAGGCCTATGGGTCGAGGCCCAATAGGATGTACACAAGCCCATTACAATGTGTAACCCTACCATGGTTTGAGTAATGTTGCTGATGACAGCCGTGCCTTGGGAGCAATGATGGTTTGACGTCCACATTATAAGAATAATGTTGGTTAAATATCTGCATTATAATTCTCCCTAGGGCCCATTGTTAAGCCCATACTTGTAAGCTATCTAGGGCTATCTTTATTTTGAACAGCATCCATCACCATATAACATATTTAGTATAGTTCCATAATTCATGATCATATGCATCATATGTATGCTTGATATGAGGAGTGATTGATCATAACATATGCCTTCGGGCAGATTGTCTAAGGGCTCCCGGTTAGGAGGTGTTGCCCCACATGAGTGCATGATACGCGCAAGATTGCTGCATGACTGAATAGTGTGATTCATGCATTTCGCATTGTGTGACATGGTTACCGTATGCCCTAATGACATCAGGGTCGTAGCCTCCACAGGCGTATCGTGGTTGGCAGGATTGGATACCGGAAATTTTATTTTACATGGGGTGCTATAGATATCCCTGGGTGAAAGTTCTTAAACCCTTATGGTACCAAGAGGTTACTCCAACGTCTAGACCGAGTGGGTGTATGAGCGCCGAGTGCCGATTATCAGACGGCAGCGTTTTCCATTGTGTCGTGGTCGGTTGGAAGGGGGTGCGGCCTTACCCGCCCGAGAGGAGGGGACAAAGCTAGGCTGAGTTTGACTAACTCGAGGAATGAGTCCGCTATCGACGAGCTGAGCCCGATATTGGCAGGCGGGTAGTGAGGTCTCTTCCACTCACCTTATTGCACGCGATGGGGTAGCAATCTGGTTTAGAGTGTACTAGACCTCGGTGATATTTTAGATTTGAGCTGTATTGATATGTGGACTTAGATGAGGATTTGTATGCTTGAGTTGTATCTCGCATTGCATGGCCTTGGTACGGCTGATATCATTCACGCCTTGCATCGCATAGCCTTGGTACGGCTAACGGTATTCATGGATTCACCAGCATGTTCCGCATTACTCTGATACTTCATAATTGTATTACTACCTTGCGCACACACTTTCACCGCCCTTTAAGCTTTTCATAAGCTTATGCATGACTGTTGCATGCAAGTGACATTGGGGCGCAGTAACGCTGAGGTAAGAGCGTAAAGCAGATCATTTTGGAGCTTTTTGTCCTTTATCATTGTATTTCCCTTTATGCTCATTATACTTGTATAGTTTTTTATCATAGTGGAAATGATGGAGTTTTTGGTTGTTGTTTGTGGGTTATGCCTTTGGTTATGCTTTTTACAAATCAAACTGATGTTGAAAATCCTCCTTGTAGCATCCCAGGATCGGAACCTGGCGAATGGGTGCTGGGAGCCAAGAATGGGGTTCTACGGAGGCTATCGGTGTCGGATTCGGCAATAGAAAATTTTATGAGCCCAGTTTCCGAGTTTGGGGCGTGACAAGATGTGCTTCAATTTTGGTCTCAACTCCTCAAATTAGATGGCAACCTAAATGGACGGTGCAAATTTCTCATGAACATCAATGGACCCCACGTACATTAGTGCATGTGCATGGAAGGTGCACAGCCGCACTGCACCGGACCAAAGAGTCCTGTCAAAGGTCGCTGACCCGACCAGGCTCTCGTTTACACAACAAGTATGGACGTCAGTCCGCTGAGATGCCGACTGGCCCACCACCGTTGTCTCGATGGTTGATCTGAACCATCCAACGTGTCCAGATGGTGGGGCCGACCACAGCTATGGTGTCCTTTTACAACCATGCATGTGTACACATAAAGATTACCATCAAAGGCAGGATGAATGGTAGGAAGATTTGATCCCTTGGGCCATATTAAACTTGAGCAAAACCATCCATTCTTAACTAAAATTTCACCACGAATCCAATAGATGGAGTGAATTTCTCTTTTGATGAGTACCAGGGGCCCACCGCACATCCCAACACAAGCTCATGCACAGGAACGTGCGCAGCAGTGTCCGGCCCTCCATGGGCCACTATGTGATCAAGATCCAGACCGTCCAAAATCTCAAAAAAGGGGCCATGACCATAGCCATGAAGACAGAACAGGAGCTAAGATGAAAACCGGCACTAAAATCTCTTCCAAACGTATCTTAGTTTACATTTTCTTTCACTGCGAAAGGGAGTGCGTAACTCCTTACGCTGCAACCGACTCTCTCCATCGACTCCAGCCGACCTCCCTTGGCTATAAAAGGAGAAAAGAAGAGAGAGAGAGAGAGAGAGAGAGAGAGAGAGAGAGAGAGACCGTGGATGACCTCGGCATCAGAGTTTCTCTTCTCTTTCCCTTTTTATTTCCTTTAATGTTTTTCTGAGATTTTAGTCATTATGATTATGATCAGCTAAACCTCTTAGCTAGGGCTAAGAGGTGAAGCTTTTAGCATGATGAGGTGTTTCTATGGCTTTGATTCATATTTATGTTGAACTGACTTTGATTTTAGTTGATTATAAGAAGTACTTTAGTTTTTAATGGTTTGTTGTAACTTAAATTATAATAGATCTGCGATCACTTGGGTATTTTCTTTTCATTATCGAGATTGTGATTTTAGGAAATCCTGTTGTTCACCATTTCCCCTGGGCATGATTGGATATGGAATTCTCCCTAACTCTCACAATTCTCTCAGACTGGTTGTGGATTAGTAAATTCTGTTGTTTGCTTTGTCTCATGCGCATGGTTTTGTGATGGAATCACATCTAGTTCTCATACCTATCATCTATTGAAAGCTAGATCAAAGGAAGTTCAGATTTGATTTTACTGAGATATCTTCCAAATGGATAAGATGGGACTCTGATTCCAGTTGTGTTATTGAATCAAACATAGATCTCCCTGATCTCTACAAGTGGATCCTTGGAAACCCTAGTTTCCCACCTTTGAATTTTACATGTTTTTAGTTATGTAATTTACAATTATTCCCTTAAATTCTCCAAATTTAGATTACATCTTCGTCTAGTTCTAGTTCTAGTTACTTTCAAAAAACATACAAGGTTCAGTCCCTGTGGATTTGACCTCGGTCTTACCGAGATTATTACTACATCGCAACCCTACACTTGGGGTTGGGAATAGACGTCGGCCTTGAAATTTTATACCTTGGGGACTAGAGTGATTTCACACTTGTTGAACTCGCCGATCAACTCTTTTACTTTTCGTAGGTAAACGATCATCTTTTCTCCTCAAGCTTGGTACTCTACAGCGACTTGATTGACGATGAGCTAAGAATCACCATGAATCTTCAGGGCATAAGTGTAACACCCCGTACCTTTCAGTACTCGGGTGTTACCGTGTAACATGGCTCAGTATAAATGCAAACCTGATTTAAGAAAACACTCGTTCAATCTAGTCTCAAGCCAGCCGATTAAAGCAACATTCATCCATAGGTTAAGCTACCATCCAAGGTTATTTAAGATGAACTATCATGTTGTTAAAAAGATCTATTTTTTAAGTATTTCAAACTTCATTGAGGAACGAGTCTAACCTATCATTTTGGACTTAAAAACCCTGAACCACATAAATCCACCATTCGTTAGATACATCGTCCATCATGCCCACAACATTCCGTAAAATGATCCGCCACTTGATCGCACTAATCAAACAACCAAGTGTAAACCAAATGTCAAAGTCCATCTAGATGACTCACAAGACTGCTAAGACCGGCGATAGGTGATTTTGAATCAATCTGATCATCGGTTTACAGAACAAACGTTGTAGTTAAAGTTTATAAACGTATTCACTCGATATAACATAATCTAATGGTTGGATGGAGATACACACCCTAGTTTATGAACTGGGCGACTTAAGCATCACGTGGTACCATTTAGATTAACGTCCGAAGTCGATTTGACCATTTAATCATTAGTAAACATTAATAAAACCTTCAAAAACCAATTAGCGTGGCCCACCTGAGTTTTAGATTAGCCCCGTCCCTGGGACCATGGCCAAAATGAGAGAACAAAAGGGATGGACGGAGTCAATTTATCATAAACATCACCATGGGCCCCACAAGGGCGTGCACGTACACCAGTGCGACAGCACCTGAGGTGCACGGGACCGTCAGCCCGGTACACAGGTCTAACCCGCGGTTTCCATAAATAGAGAACACCTCTCTCCCGCTCGGTTTCATTTGAAACAGACGTCGTCCGTGTGATTTACAAATGGCCCACCACGACCATCCTCTTGGGTGATCCAATCCATCCATCATGTTTAGGGCATGGCCTTTACCAAAACCTAACCATTTTGGCACATTGAAACGTACAAACGTGCGCACAATTTCAACTAAACATGGCTAACATACGAGCGAGATTGTGCTTCTAGCCCCTTCAAAACCGTTCCATTGAGATTAAGATGGGCCACCCTTAGCCGATCCAAACCGTTCATCTGGTAGAGCATTCCCGCCTGACCACACCCATGTTGTCCATACACGCCCATGTACACGTGCAGGCACTCAAATCGAGCCCAAAAAGAGCTGCATGCGACATTTCTAAAAACAGAAACCACAGCTGGAAAGGACTCTTTCCTGCCCACGATCCGCATGAACACCCTTCCCTGAACCTCAATCGTGCATTTAGAGCAATCTCAGCCATTGCTTCCCCTGGTTTGAGGTGTTCCTAGCAAACCAAAGAAAAACTGACGGTTTCACCCACTGTTTCACAGGCGATTTCAGTCAGAAAAGATCTAGACCATCTGTTGACGATCTGACGTCTCTGAGTGGGTTTAGGGATTTGCTAAATTAGAGGAATGGGTGGCCTCCTGTCTCTCCAACCCTAGCTGCCGAAATTGAGAAAAATAGGGAGAAAGAATGAGAGAGAAAACAGGGGGTGCGGGTCGAGCGGAGTGTGTTGCCGCACCACCTCCAAGCTGACCGAGCTGGCTCGGTCTGAGCCTCTATTAGAGAAAGGAAGAAGAAAGAAATGGAAAGGAAAAAGAAGGAAGGAAAAATGAAAGAAGAAGAAAGAATTCAGAGAGAGGGAGAACGTCAGCGGCTGAACAGCAGCCTGAACAGAGCCCAGCTTGGGCCGCGTCAGGTCAGGCTTGGCCCACCTTGTTGGGTCAAGTCCAAAGGTTTTTCTGGACCTCTCTAAATAAGAAGAAAAGAGAGTTAGGAAGAGAATGAATGACGGAGAGAAAGTAGGGGAATGAGGTAGGTGCGCCTGCGCTGCACCGTGACTCACGTCTGCCAAGTTGGGCAACATCCAGGTGAGTCCTACACCTATGGTAGTTAGGAGGAAAAGAGAAAGAAGGGAGAAGGAAGGAAAGAAGAAAGAAAAAGAGAAGGAGAGAGAAGACAGAGAGGCGGTTGGGTGGTTGCACCCGACGAGCCAAACCGACTCGCTGCCATCCAAACTCGCTAACTCGGTAGTCGGCACCGAGTCGAGCTGCATTGGGCAAGAACCGGCCTAGTTCAGCCCAGTTCACCCAAGGGAAGAAAGGAAAGAAAGAAAAGAAAGTGGGAAAGAAAAGAGAAAGAAAGAAGAAGAGTGGGAGTTGAGTCCCAAGTCACTGCCGAGTCAACTCGGTTTGGGATCGAGTCCAGCTGACGTTCTCGGAGATTGGGTTGGGGTAACAACGATGCGTCAAGTTGAACTGAGTCAAGAGGTGATCTCCAACCCAGAATACAGCGTGCCAACTCAAGTTGTTGGATCGACTTGGTGAGCCACATTTCCTTTCCATATAAAGATTATTTTGATTATATTGTTATCATTACAATCATCATTAGATTTGTTAATACTAAACATGATTAACCATTAATAAACTACCTATACTAATGTTAGTTACAATGGTTAAATATAAGTGCTTTATTTGTCACTCCTAAACATTGTCATGATAGTTATTAATCATGAATAGCCATCACCACAATGTCAACGTTAATATTAGAAACTACTATTAAATGATAGTAGTATGGCACCCATCACTTGAAATCTATTACCATTAATAATAGATTTTAATGTTTGTTACCATTATAATACTTGTTACCACCACGATCGCAAATACTAATCATATATATCACCAACGATGAATGGTGACTAACCATATTATTACATTTTGCTAAAATTACACATACTATAGTTCAACCCCCAGGACTAAACCCTAAAAGCCTAAGCAATCTAAACCCTAGATTAAGACTATAACCCTAAGTAGTGTGTTAGGGTTGGATCTAACTGTAGAACCTCATAATTTATGGTAAATCATAGTATCCATTATCATGACTGGAATTGATAGTTATGATTTAAAATCATTACAAAATATTGTCATTTCCCTTATAGGATTACTCAAATACTTATTAATATAATTATTAGTGTTAATCCTTATTGTATTATCATTAGACAATATCCTATTATTATTACTTGTATTGTCTAAGAGATTATCAGTCATTATAAAGATGTTAGATAATGTCGATACATTCAAACGTGAACTTATGAATCATCATTATTAATATTGATGGATTAATACTCCTATTATGAATATTAATCAGCCCATTGTACAATAATAATAATAATAATAATAATAATCTAGGATTCAAATCCTAGAATTTAAGCGTTTAACTAAACCCTAGGATAAAAACCCTAATTTTTCATTAAAACCCCTAAAAGATAACCCTAAGCTATGATCTTAAACCCTAGGTAGTATGTAAAACTTGGATCTAATTGTACATCCTGATTTTTTTTAGGATTTGATTTTAAGGGAACGCGCATTCCCTAGCGAGGCTGGTAGGCAATGCAAACTATAATGTGATGATTCTTCCCCTTGAGCTTTCCATCTTCCCATTAGCTTAAGTTATAGTTTGTATTTTAATTTATAATTGATATCTCCCTTTTATCATCACATATGTTAGCTGGTGGAAATTGAATTGTTATAATACATGCTTAATGTTCATCCTGCATATTTATTCATGCTTGTGAATTATTTGTGGATTGCTTATGGAACTTAAATTGGTACATCAGTGGGAAACCTCCACCTATATGTATATACTCATACTTGGGATGTAACCTGACTGGTTATGATTGTAATGGACCTTCGGCTTAGTGGTTATTGCATGGTGGTTTAAATTGACCATTGATGTAGGCCTACCATCCACGGTTTTCGTGTTTAAGCGGTTTTCAAGGATGGTCTTTTATCGCATGGTTTTGATACTCACCCTATGTAGCTTATCTTGATATTTGACTTATGTGGTTTATTTTGATATTGCCTTATGTGGCTTTGTTTGAGTATTTTCCCTATATGGGTTCGATGTTCTATACTGTGCAATCATGCGATGGTAAGCCCCATATTTTATAATATGATTGGCCACTAGTCGACGGATTTTCATTTAACATCCTAAGATGGTAGTCTCATGAACCGGAGATGGTGGTATGAGACCTATGCCCGAGCTATCGGCCTACACTGGTGACAAATCCCCGTAGTGACCTTGAGCTTATTTAAATTAGCTGATTGTAACTGGACTAATAATGGTTTGGCTAATCATGCATCTATGGCATATTGGCGATGATGGGTAGCTAATTCTGGATGTTGTAGCACGTGCCCTTAGTATCATTGGGGTATCGTTTCGCTAGCTCCCAGACCATCGACTATCGATCTATTGTTCCGACTGGATGATTTTCACAGGTTGATGATTTACATGGGTGATGAGCCCAAATTCCGCATCGATGAGCATCCCCATTGTGTAACTGCATTCGCGCATCCATGCATCTAATAAGACCTACATCATGTATTATTTTGTATGCTTTGCTTTATGACTATGCTTACCTAATGCGACGGTGTAAAATCTTGAGGGAATTCACACTGAGTTGGCCACTCATCCATCAAATATATAATTGTATAGGTAGCACAGGTGGCCTAAACGACATTCATGTTCCCATTAATGAGGAGCAAGCTATAGTTGATAAGAGTGCATGACTGTATTTGTTAAGGGTTGTTACAGGATTTCACATCCCAAGATTGTTGTAATTTACTTTATTTCACATGTAATATTATTTCATTTTGTAATTGTAAGAATGGGGGCATTGGTTTGTATAACTCATTATAGGCAGCTTCATGTATATTTGAATGATAATGAAATTTTCCTTTATGTTGATTTGTCCACTCTACGCTCATCTGCTTACTCTGAATGAAAGAAAAAAAGTATACTCGAATTTGACCATCCTTTAAGGTTAAAACTCGGGTTTTTGGGAAATAGGTCATATATTTGGGTCCTGAAAAGTTGGGGCATTACAGTTGGTATCAGAGCATAGTTTGGACACACTTGGCCTTAGAAAATGATCTTCTACAAACTTTAAATGTCTCAAGTTAGGATGCTTGAAATTAGAAATTTGAACTTAGGTGAATTTCCCTTAGATTTAGAGGAATGGTTGAGAACGTAGAAAACCAAACTTAGGTCCCCTTAGAGATTGTTAGAATAGCCATTCAAGAACAAAACAAAATCCTCTTAAAATAAGGAAAAAGGAACAAATTTGGGAACATAATTACTTAGAACCTTAGGATTCCTTGAAATTTTTAAGATAGGCTTGTAGACTTTAGACTTATGAGAAATTCTCTTAGAATTAGGAAAATTTTGAGAACATGGATATCCAAAATTTAGGGCCCCTTTGACATTTTTAGTGCAAGCCATTTGAACCCAAGAATAAGAACTTTGGTTCGCCTATAACTTACAAGAATAGTTGTTTGAAACCTAGAAACAAAAACTTAGCTCCTTATTGAAGAATATCAGGGTAGCTGCTGAAACTTATAAACTAAAACGTTGTGGCTGCAATATACATAAGAGCAAATGAAAACATTCCCTAGACTTGACTCTTAAGTTACAATTCATAGAGACCTAGAGTTTGAGCTCTTCTGGAAATTTCATTAGCTAAAAATAACATTGTTACAGTATTTAACAAATGAAATGAATTTAGGCACTATAGGAAGACTTTTACTCACCGCAGTACACGTTACATCAAACAAAAGCGCTCCCTAAGCCTAAGGAATCATCGTAGGAATTGCAACTTGAGTTTCCTAATATGTCTCCTTACCTAGAAATAAGGTTTTCAATAAATTCTGGTACATAGGAATTGAAATATAAAATTTGACGTAAATTTTCAACCCTAAGTTGCGCATGTTGGGGTTAGATTTGAAATCCTAAGTGAGTTGAGAAATTCCAAACTCAAGTTTCATGTAGAAGTCTTAATCTTGAAATCTTGGGTAGTGCACTAGATAATTAGAGTGGTGCAATGGAAGTGTAATAGGCCACATAGACTTATCCTTTATGAGGATATAAGATTACATGACATTCCCCAGAAGTCTAGAATAATCGAGATCACGAATTGGTGGAACCATACTTAGGCGAAGTTGCGTTGTTTGATCCAAATTCTCTATCCTAGAAAAATCTAATGATCTCAATGCCCTGATCCAGCAAAAGATCGAGATTTACTAGGATTAGGAAATGATACCGTAATCCTCTGTTTTACGTAGGCAAAGGATCAACATATCAGGCTCAAACCTGTTACAACCATCTATTCGTGACAACTCGAACACTAAAAACCAGAAGATTATGTCATACATTAGATAGTGGGGAAACTATTGTTAAAGGAAAAAGAAAATCAAGGGAAAGGCCTGAAATGGTATAGAAGGTTTTAACGTTGATAAGCATTAGAACGATTCGTTAAATTTAGAATGATTCCTAACCTCGAGTGGGGCTTAGACACCTTAGTTGGTTTGCTAGACGAGGAACTTAGGGGTTGTGAGAAATTGAAATAAAGCTCGTGAGATTTCATACGTAGACGTAGGGCACATCTTTCGGATAATAGAACCGTTCATAATATTAATAATAGGTACATATATCATTAAATATTGATGTAGAATTTTATTTATTTTTCTTTAAGGGGGTAGGTTGTAATTACTCTTGATCTTATAGTCGGTCTTGAACACTTGCACATACAAATAAGCCTAGTGGGAGAACTGCCAAATGCATAGAGACACCGTAAAGTAATTACCGTCCACAATCATAGTTGAAGAATTGAATCTAGGGGACGAGATTTTCATTAAGGGGGCAGTTTGTAACACCCTGTACCTTTCAGTACTCGGGTGTTACCGTGTAACATGACTCAGTATAAATGCGAACCTGATTTAAGCAAACACTCGTTCATTCTAGTCTCAAGCCGGCCGATTAAAGCAACATTCATCCACAGGTTAAGCTACCATCCAAGGTTATCTAAGACAAACCATCATGTTGTTAAAAAGATCCATTTCTTTAGGATTTCGAACCTCATTGAGGAATGAGTCTAACCTATCATTTTGGACTTAAAAACCCTGAACCAAACAAATCCACCATTCGTTAGATCCATCGTCCATCATGCCCACAACATTCCGTAAAACGATCCGCCACTTGATTACACTAATCAAATAACCAAGCGTAAACCAAATGTCAAAGTCCATCTAGATGACTCATAAGACAGCTAAGACCGGCGATAGGTGATTTTGAATCAATCCGGTCGTCGGTTTATAGAACAAACATTGTAGTTAAAGCGTATAAACGTATTCACTCGAAATAACATAATCTAATGGTTGGATGGAGATACACACCCTAGTTTATGAACTGGGCAACTTACGCATCACGTTATACCATTCAAATTAACGTCTAAAGCCGATCTGACCATTTAATCATTAGTAAACAAAACCTCCAAAAACCAATTAGCGTGGCCCACCTAAGTTTTAGATTAGCCCTGTCCTTGGGCCCATGGCCAAAATGAGAGAACTAAAGGGATGGACAGAGTGGATTTATCACAAACATCACCATGGGCCCCACAAGGGCGTGCACGTACACCAGTGCAACAACACCTGAGGTGCACGGGACTGTCAGCCCTGTCAACACAGGTCTGACCCGTGGTTTCCATAAATAGAGAGACACCTCTCTCCCGCTCGGTTTCATTTGAAATGGATGTTGTCAGTGTGATTTGCAAATGGCCCACCACGACCATCCTCTTGGGTGATCCAATCCATCCATCATGTTTACGGCATGGCCCTTACCAAAACCTAACCATTTTGGCACATTGAAATCTACAAATGTGCGCACAATTTCAACTAAACATGGCTGACGTACGGGCGAGATTGTGCTTCTAGCCCCTCCAAAACTGTTTCATTGAGATTAAGATGGGCCACCCTTAGTCGATCCAAACCATTCATCTGGTAGAGCATTCCTACCTGACCAAACCCATGTCATCCGTATACGCCCATGTACACGTGCAGGCACTCAAATCTAGTCCGAAAAGAGCCTCATGCGGCATTTCCAAAAATGAAAACTACAGCTGGAAAGGACTCTTTCCTGCCTGCGATCCGCGTGGACACCCTTCCCTGAACCTCAACCGTGCATTTAAAGTAATCTCAGCCATTGCTTCCCTCCATTTGAGGTGTTCCTAGCAAACCAAAGAAAAATCGACGGTTTTACCCACTGTTTCATAGGTGGTTTCGGTCAGAAAAGATCCGGACCATCTGTTGACGATCCGACGTCTCTGAGTGGGTCTAGGGATTTGCTAAATCAGAGGAATGGGTGTCCTCGTGTCTCTCCAGCCCTAGCTGTCGAAATTGAGAAAAACAGGGAGAAAGAATGAGAGAGAAAATAGGGGGTGTGGGTCGAGTGGAGTGTGTTGCCGCACCACCTCCTAGCTGACCAAGTTGGCTCAGTCTGAGCCTCTTTTAGAGAAAGGAAGAAGAAAGAAACGGAAAGGAAGAAGAAGGAAGGAAAACCGAAAGAAGAAGAAAGAATTCAGAGAGAAGGAGAGCGTCAGTGGCTGCACAGTAGCCCGAACAAAGCCAAGCTTGGGCCGAGTCATGTCAGGCTTGGCCCATCTTGCTGGGTCGAGTCCAAAGGTTTTTCTGGACCTCTCTAAATAAGAAGAACAGAGAGTTAGGAAGAGAAGGAATGAGGGAGAGAAAGCAGAGGAGAATGAGGGAGAGAAAGCAGGGGAATGAGGGAGGTGCGTCTGCGCTGCACCGTGACTCACGTCCGCTAAGTTGGGCAGCATCCAGGTGAGTCCTACACCTATGGTAGTTAGGAGGAAAAGTGAAAGAAGGGAGAAGGAAGGAAAGAAGAAAGAAAAAGAGAAGGAGAGAGGAGAGAGAGGCAGTCGAGTGGTTGCACCCTCCGAGCCAACCCGACTTGCTGTCTCGGTAGTCATCACCGAGTCAAGCTGCGTTGGGCAAGAACGAGCCTGGTTCAACCCAATTCACCTAAGGGAAGAATGGAAAGAAAGAAAAGAAAGAGAGAAAGAAAAGAAAGAGAAAGAAGAAGAGTGGGAGTTGAGTCCCAAGTCACTGCCAAGTCAAGTCGGTTTGGGACCGATTCTAGCTGACATTCTCGGAGATTGGGTTGGGGCAACTCCATTGCGTCAAGTCAAACCAAGTCAAGAGGCGATCTCCAAGCCACAATACAGCGTGCCACTCAAGTTGTTGGATTGACTAGGTGAGCCACATTTCCTTTCCATATAAAGATTATTTTGATTATATTGTTATCATTACAATCATCATTAGATTTGCTAATACTAAACATGATTAACCATTAATAAACTACCTATACTAATGTTAGTTACAATGGTTAAATATAAGTGCTTCATTTGTCACTCCTAAACATTGACATGATAGTTATTAATCATGAATAGTCATCACCACACCGTCTATGTTAATATTAGAAACTACTATTAAATGATATTAGTATGGCACCCATCACTTGAAATCTATTACCATTAATAATAGATTTTAATGTTTGTTACCATTATAATACTTGTTACCACCATGATCGCAAATACTAATCATATATATCACCAACGATGAATGGTGACTAATCATATTATTACATTTTGCTAAAATTACACACATATTATAGTTCACCACCTTGGACTAAACCTTAAAAGCCTAAGCAATATAAACCCTAGATTAAGACCTTAACCCTAAGTAGTGTGTTAGGGTTGGATCTAACTGTAGAACCTCATAATTTATGGTAAGTCATAGTATCCATTATCTTGACTGGAATTGATAGTTATGATTTAAAATTATTAGAAAATATTGTCATTTCTCTTATGGGATTAGTCAAATACTTGTTAATATAATTATTAGTGTTAGTCCTTATTGTATTATCATTAGAAAATATCCTATTATTATTACTTGTATTGTCTAAGAGATTATTAGTCATTATAAAGATGTTAGATAATGTTGATACATTCAAACGTGAACTTATGAACCATCATTATTAATATTGATGGATTAATACTCCTATTATGAATATTAATCGGCCCATTGTACAATAATAATAATAATAATAATCTAGGATTCGAATCCTAGAATCTAAGAGTTTAACTAAACCCTAGGATAAAAACCCTAATTTTTCATTAAAACCCCTAAAAGATAACCCTAGGCTATGATCTTAAACCCTAGGTAATAAGTAGAACTTGGATCTAATTGTACATCTTAATTTTTAGTAGGATTTGATTTTAAGGGAATGTGCATTCCCTAGCGAGGCTGGTAGGCGATGCAAACTATAAGGTGATGATTCTTCCCCTTGAGCTTTCCATCTTCCCAGCTTAAGTTATAGTTTATATTTTAATTTATAATTGATATCTCCCTTTTATCATCACATGTGTTAGCTGGTGGAAATTGTATTGCTATAATACATGTTTAATGTTCATCCTGCATATTTATTCATGCTTGTGGATTATTTGTGAATTGTTTATGGAACTTAAACCGGTACATTAGTGGGAAACCCCCACCCATATGTATACACCCATACTTGGGATGTAACCCGACTGGTTATGATTGTAATGGACCTTCGGCTTAGTGGTTATTGCATGGTGGTTTAAATTGACCATTGATGTGGGCCTACCATCCACGGTTTTCGTGTTTAAGTGGTTTTCAAGGATGGTCTTTTATTGCATAGTTTCGATACTTGCCCTATGTGGCTTGTTTTGATATTTGCCTTATGTGGCTTATTTTGATATCGCCCTATGTGGCTTTGTTTGAGTATTTTTCCTATATGGGTTCGATGTTCAATACTGTGTAATCATGTGATGGTAAGCTCTAACGCCCCAACTTTTCAGGACCCGAGTATACAACCGGCTTCCCAAAAACTCGAGTGCTAACCTTAAAGGATGGTCAAATTCGAGTATATTTTTTTTTTCAACTATCAGAGTAAGTAGATGAGCGTAGTATGGAAAAATCAGACATAAAGGAAAGTTGCATTATTATTTAAACATAACAGAAGCTACCCAAATGACTTATACAAACCAATGTCCCCATTCTTACAAATATAAAATGAAATAACATTATATGTGAAACAAGATAACCTGCAACAATCTTGAACTGTGAAATCCTGTAGCAACCCTTAGCCAATAGGATCATGCACCCTTGTCAACTATAGGCTACTCCTCACCAACATGAATGTGAACATCATCTGAGCCGCCTGTATTTCCTATACGGTTATATATTTCATGGATGAGTGGCCAACTCAGTGTGAATTCCCCTCAAGATTACACACTGCCACATTAGGTAAGCATAGTTATAAAACAACATAGCAATCAAAACAACACATGATGCAGTCTTTTTAAATGATGGATGCGTGAATGCATATCGCCTCGAGGATGCACATCCATGCAGAAATTGGGCTCGTCACCCATGCAATCATCGACCTAGGAAAATCATCCAGTTGAAATAATAGATAGATAGTCGGTGGTCTGGGAACTAGCAAAATGATACCCTGATGATCTTAAGGCACGTGCTACAGCATACAGAATTAGCCACCCATCATCGCCTATATGTCATGGATGCATGATTAGCCAAACCATTATTAGTCCAGTTACAATCAACCAATTTAAATAAGCTCAAGGTCACTACAGGGGCTTGTCACCAGCGTAGGCCGACAGCACAGGCATAGGTCTCATACCACCATTTCCGACTCATGAGCCTACCACCTTTTGATATTTAATTGAAACCCGTCGACTAATGGCCAATCATATTACAGCATATGGGGCTTACCATCACATGGTTGCACAATATAAAACATCAAACCCATATAGGAAAAATACCAGGACAAAGCCACATAAGGCGATATTAAAGCAAGCCACATAAGGCAAATATCAAAATAAGCCACATAGGGTGAGTATCAAAACCATGCGATAAAAGACCATCCTTAAAAACCGCTTAGACACAACAACCCTGGATGGTAGGTCCACATCAATGGTCAATTTAAACCACCATTCAATAACCACTAAGCCGAAGGTCCATTACGATCACAACCAGTCGGGTTACATCCCAAGTATAGGTGTACATTTACAAGTGGGGGTTTTTCACTGATGTACCAATTTAAATTCCATAAACAATCCACAAATAATCTACAAGCATGAACAAAAATACAAGATGAGCATTAAGCATGTAATATAGCAATTCAATTTCGATAATTGACACATGTGATTATAAGATGGAGATATCAATTATAATTTAAGTAAAAACTATAACTTAAGCTAATGGAAAAATGGAAAGCTCAAGGGAAAGAATCATCACCTTATTTGTTAACTCGCCTTCCAATGTTATTAGGAAGAGTGCACGCCCTTAGACTTGGATCCTATCACGAATTGTAAGTTGTATAGTTAGATCGCTGCTCTACGTACTGTTCAAGGTTGAGATTATAACCTAGGGTTTGGATTACTTCTTTTTAGGGTTTTGGTGTAGAATTAGGATTTTCTTCCTAGGGTTTAGTTAAATGCTTAAATGCTAAGATTTAAGTCCTAAACTATTTTTATTGTTATTATTGTACGATGGGTTAAATAATATTTGTAGTGGGAGTATTTATCAATCAATATGGATAATGATGACTCTCAAATTCATATTTAAATATCCCAACATTTTCTAATATTTTCTATAATTATTAATGACTTACTAAGTAATACTAGTAATGATACTAAAATTTTCACTAACAATGATAAGGACCAATACTAACAATTATATTAACAAGAATTACACTAACCCATAAGGAAAATGATAATATAATAGCCATAACTTTCAATAATGAATCTAACCATGATAATAGGTACTACGACCTACCATGAGTTATGCATTTCGACAATTAGATTTGTACTTTAACTTACCATTTATGTCTTAAGTATAGGCCTAGGGTTTAAGTTAGGTCTAGAATTTTATCTTAAAGTCTAGGTCTAAGCTAGATTTCTAAAGTTTAGTTTTAAGAGTTAGA
This sequence comes from Magnolia changhungtana, assembly GCA_030180095.1. Taxonomy (NCBI): domain Eukaryota; kingdom Viridiplantae; phylum Streptophyta; class Magnoliopsida; order Magnoliales; family Magnoliaceae; genus Magnolia; species Magnolia changhungtana. The sequence continues at coordinate 5,405,178 of JASAUF010000662.1, forward strand.
CCATAATATATGTGCAGTTTAAACAAAATGTAACAATATGGTTAGTTACCATTTATCGTTGATGATATGATTAATACTTGCAACCATGGTAATAACAAGTGTCACAATGGTAACAAAATATTAAAATCTATTATTAATGGCAATACATTTCAAGAGATGGGTGTCATACTAGTATCATTTAACAGTAGTTTCATTTATAATAACTAATATTAACGTAGACGGTGTAGTGATGGCTATTCATGATTAATAACTATCATATTCATGGTAATGGAACTAATGGTAGTACAGGATGATCTAATATGAAAAAAGAGAGTTGACTCATATTAGTTGACTCGGCTCAACACACCACCGCATTCTTTCTTCTTTCTCTTTTCTTATCCCTTTCTTCTCATACTTCTTCTTCTGTTGCAACCAGCCAGCCCTGACCCAACTCGCAACCCACGAATCAAGTCACAACGGTGTGGCGAGTTGGTGCAACTCGGCACAACTCAATCCCAACTCTCTCTCTCTCTCTCTCTCTCTCTCTCTCTCTCTCTCTCTCTCTCTCTCCCCTTCTTCATTTCCCTCTTTTCTTTCTTCCTCTCTTCTTTCTCTCATTTTCTTCTTTACCTAGATCTTATGCCAGTAACCCACTAGGATAAACCAGACCTGTCCAACTGAAATAGGCCCAACTCGGCTGAACTCGACCTAGCTGACTCGGCAACGAGTCAACCCATACTCAGGCCCAAACTCTCCCTCTCTTTTCTTCTTCTCCTCCTCTTTCTTTCCTTCTCTTCTACTCTCCCTTTCTTCCCACATGCTGGAGATAACAGTACCCTCGGATGACCAACCTTAACCCGTCAGCGAGTCGAGCGACCTGCTCAGACTCAGCCCAAGTCGCAGATGGTGCGGCAACACGGTCTCACTCTCTCTCTCGCTCCCTGATTTCTTCCTGCTCTCTCTTTTCTTTCCCGTATTCTCTCCTTCTTTCTCTCCTAGATCTCCCAATCGTGCCCCAACTCGGCCCAAGTTGAATGGTTCAGTCGATTCAACGTAGTGCGGCTCGGCTCTAAATGAGGAAGAAGGCCGCCATTAATGGCGTTTCCTTTGGCGTTGCTTCTTCCACAGATCTAATCCTTGGAAACCATTTTAATGGATCCTAGGAAGCTTCTAAATGGTATTTTTCGGAGCTCGGGGGAGATTTAGATGGCAGTTTCGAAGGAAGGATGAATCGGTTGTTCCTCAAGCTCGGCTGTAACAATGGAGGGCGAGCTCCTGTTGCTCAACCCCTAGGCTTTTTATGCACTCCCTAACCTTCTCTCAACCCTTAGATGGGTAATGAATGGCCCGGATTTAACTCCCTGAAACTGCCAAGCACACAGCCAAAACTGAAATTGGCCACTGGTTTTCTCTTTCCAGTATTAAGGAAGCTCTAAACCAACTTCTCATGAACGGACGGCTAGGATTACCCTGGTTTGAACGGTGGAGATGCAAGGATGGGGTGTTACACTGATCGAAATCTGGCAACAGCAGGTTTCTTTTTTTGGAATGTTGTGTTTGTAGGACCTCTTTGCAGTGAGGAATGTGTGTTCGTATGTACAGGAAAACCTGACATAGAAGTTAGGTTTTGGTCAGGTTTAAGGGACTCACGCGATGGACGGTTCAGATCATCTATAGCGATGACCATGGTGGGCCGTAGAACGTCCTAAACAGACGTTGTCCGTTTGCTGATAGAAAAGAAGAGAGACAAAGGTGTCTCTTTTTTTAGAATTTTCGGGTCAGCGCCAGCTGACCAGGCCTTCTTGGAAGGGTGCACCTTCAGTGAACATCCTTGTCGTGCACTCATGCACTGAGGTGGGGTCCGACATGATGCTTGTGATAAATTCACTCCGTCCATTCCCTTTAGAGGCCCCACTAAAGGCCTCTGACCAAAGATCGATCAAATCCAAAGCCTAGGTGGGCCCCACGACTTACTTTGGGTCTTATTTATGGATTTCCCACTGTTTTGTTGGTTGGATCAGCCCGAAATTGAACATCAATGGTTAAAACGGTCTACGGAACCATTTAACTAGAAATTAATGGTTGGGTTATGGATTAAATGATTTAATATATATTAAATATCATTTTTGCAATGATTTATATTTCATTTTAATTTATTATTATGTTTTCAATTGTCAATTATTCATATTTAATTCTCATAGTTCTCTCTTTTGGAGATGTTTTATATGTTTTTCAAGGATAAATTATTTATTTGTATTTAAATTTTTATATATACAAATATATGTATATTTCTAAATTATTCACGTGGGTCATAGCACGTTAGGGCCATTTACACTTTCATTCAGTCTCCTATAAGTATTTGATTATAAGGATTAAATTATTCGGGCTTGTAAGTGGACCAAAATACATGGGTTTTTAACGTTTAGTTATTAATTTATTTAAATCAACGATGGGATATGAGATATTGGCATTCCGACTATTAAAACTAAGTAATGGGTTGTAACTTATCAAATGATGTTGAATAGTGTATGTTATTTGTATCTTCATACAAATACACTAATCTAGATTATAATAGTAACACCTGAGTACTGGAAAGTACGGGGTGTTACATAAGCCCCATATATTGTAATATGATTGGCCACTAGTCGACGAGTTTTCATTAAACATCCTAAGATGGTAGTCTCACGAGCTGTCGGCCTACACTGGTGACAAGCCCTCATAGTGCCCTTGAGCTTATTTAAATTGGCTGATTGTAACTAGACTAATAATGGTTTAGCTAATCATGCATCCATGGCATATTGGCGATGACGGGTGACTAATTCTGGATGTTGTAGCACGTGCCCTTAGGATCATTGGGGTATCGTTTCGCTAGCTCCCAGACTATCGACTATCGATCTATTATTCTGACCGGTTGATTTTCCCAGGTCGATGATTTGCATGGGTAACGAGCCCAAATTCTGCACGGATGAGCATCCCCGGGGCATGACTACATTCACGCATCCATGTATCTAATAAGACCTGCATCATATATTATTTTGTATGCTTTGCTTTATGATTATACTTACCTAATGCGGCAGTGTGAAATCTTGAGGAGAATTCACACTGAGTCGGCCACTCATCTATCAAATATATAACCGTACAGGTAGCATAGGTGGCCCAGACGACATTCATGTTCATATTGATGAGGAGCAGGCTATGGTTGATAAGGGTGCATGACTATATTTGTTAAGGGTTGTTACAAGATTTCACATCCTAAGATTGTTGTAATTTACTATATTTCACATGTAATATTATTTTATTTTGTAATTGTTAGAATGGGGGCATTGGTTTGTATTAGTCATTATGGGTAGCTTCATGTATATTTTAATGATAATGAAATTTTCCTTTATGTTGATTTGTCCACTCTATGCTCATCTACTTACTCTGAATGAAAGAAAAAAAATTATACTTGAATTTGACCATCCTTTAAGGTTAGCACTCGAGTTTTTGGGAAACGGGTCATATACTCAAGTCCTGAAAAGTCAGGGCGTACATCAAGCCCCCAGTGCTTTGGCTAACATGTGCCCGAGGAGGAGTGCCTCGTACTTCACTTCATTGTTAGAGGTTGGGAGTTTGAATCTCAGGGTGTATTGTACTTAGTTTTGGTCAAGTACGATGAGGATTAGACCTGCCTCACTACCTTTTGAGTTTGATGACTGATCAATATGTAGAATCCATTCCTACGGATCGACTTCTATCTCGTCCTCTGCCTCTTGTGTGAGTAATAGGTAGGTAAATTCGGTGATGAAGTTGACCACGAGCTGACCTTTAATCGCAGCTCGAGGTTGATATATGACATCGAACTCACGGAGCCCAATTACCCACTTTACCATTTGCCCTGACACTTCAAGTTTTTGGAGCACTTGGCGAAGTGGTCAATCAGTTGGGATGATGATGGTATAGGCCTAAAAGTATGGTCGAAGATGTCACGATGATATAAGCAAGGCTAGCTCCAACTTCCCTATATTAGGGTACCGTGTCTCAGTCTTAACTAAGGCTTTGTTAACATAATATATGAGGAGTCGTTTTCTCCTGACCTCTTGTATTAAGGCCAAGCTGACTACAGTGGTCAAGACGGCTAAGTATAACAACAGTGGTTCCCCCAGTTCAGGTTTGGAGAGTAATGGGGGTGACCCAAGGTACTCCTTAAGGTGTTGGAAGGCTTGCTCACAGTCGCTTGTCCAAGTCCATTTTGAGTTCCCCTTTAGTTGTTTGAAGAATGGCAAGCAACTATCCGTAGCTCTGGAGACGAATCTATTGAGGGCTACTATTCTACCTATGAGGCATTGGATCTCTTTTATGGTTCTTGGGGAGTTCATCTCTAATAGTTCTCAGATCTTGTCAAGATTCGCTTATATCCCTCTTATTGACAAAGAAGCCGAGGAATTTTCCTGAGCTGACGCTGAAGGCACACTTGCTTTAGTTCAGTTTCATTTGGTACTTCCTTAGGATTACTAACATCTCTTCTAGGTCGGTCACGTGATTTGTCACTTTGGTGCTTTTGACTAACATGTCATTGACGTAGACTTCCATTGTGTTGCCGATTTGCTTAGCAAACATTTTATTGACGAGGCGTTGGTAGGTCGCTCCAGTGTTTTTTAGCCCAAAGGACATGACTTTATAACAGTAGAGTCCCTTGTCAATGATGAAAGTTGTCTTCTACTTGTCGTTCTTATGCATGGCAATCTGATTATAGTCCAATTATGCATCCATGAAGCTGAGAAGCTCATGTCTAATCGTGCTATCGACTAGCTAGTCGATCCTCAGGAGAGGAAAGCTATCTTTTGGATATGCTTTATTCAGGTCGGTGTAATTGATGCATACTCGCCATTTGCCTTTAGACTTCTTCACCAATACAATGCTTGCTAGCCAGTCAGGATAGTAGACTTCTTCGATAAATTTTGCCTCGAGGAGCTTGTCGATTTCCTCACCAATGGTCGCATACTATTTCTAGGTCGAATGCACATCACTTTTGCCTTACTGGTCTGTGGTTGGGGTCAATGTTTAGCCTAACCATCACCTCTGGATCTATGTCGGGCATGTCCTGGTGAGACCAGGTAAAGATGTCAGTGTGTTGCTTTAGCAGGTCAGTTATTTTAACTTGCTAATTTGGTTTCTCGGTGGATTCTTCCAGTGGATCCAATGAGGTGATGGTCATTATCTGTCATTGGGCTTCTGCTTAGAGCGTTGTTTAATAACATTGTTGAGCCTCATGTTGGTCACCCCTAATGTGGCCAACGCCGTGCTTGGTTGGGAACTTGTAACGACCCTCAAATTTTACCATAAATTTCAAATTGAGATAGGACCAATCACCCCACTTTCCAACACTATGATCTAACCTACACCCAGTAGCAAGATCCTAATACTAAGAAAGATTCTATCTTCCTTTAAACGCACCTTAGGATTACTAACTTGATATCGAAAATAGAAACTAACAGCCCAATTGAAATGATCAACTCTCATCAAGGATAAATCAGCAAGTTGGACCCCCTTACAAGGATAAAGATAGATTGATCTTCAGTCCAAAACAATTAATAAACCTGGTACGAGGAACGTACGCTCAAATTTCACCCACTAATAATCAAGACCCACAATAACCTACAAATAAGGATCTTAAACTCTTAAAAGGGTAAATACTTAAACACTTGAACCTACTAATTTTAATCCATAGCCATTAGAGGACCTTCTAAGACCAATGGACGGTGTTGATCAGCCTAGATCATTACATCGACCCCACATCAGATCTATGTGTGTACACAGATAATGTGCACAGGCCATGCACCACGCCTAGGTATCGGGTCAAACGTTCGTTGACCCAATAAAAACCAAAAAGATGCCAGCGAGATTTGAAATTTTCTCCCACCTGACGCTCTTTCAAACCGGACCCCATTTGATGATGCAAATGACGTTCGTCTGAATACGGTTACTTGATCTAAATCGTCCATCTGATAGAGAGGGTCCCACCGACCCTAACCATGCTTAAATCGGCGATTGAAAGTCACCTGCACAAGCTCGAGAAATGACCGGTTGAACATTGCGAACGGAAGATGCTGACGAGGAAAGTATACCACATATGCCATCCCACTAGCGAATCTGACCGTTGAAAATCATCGGGCGGAAGCCACACACACAGCAGTGGCCCTATCACCCCTACCATTTCCAGTTTCAGCTCCCTACTCAACAAAAAGCGAAAAGAATCCTTTCCATTCTTAGCAACTACCAATCCCATACATTCCCTCTCCCTCTAGAAGCTTCATCCAAGTAATCTGGGGTGTCCGGCCTAGGGCTACTCAAAAATCTCATAAGGAGAGCCGAGATTTTGGCAAGTCGCCGCTAGGACTCAAACCGACTTCACTTTAACAACATACTATCATCAACGAACCATCCATCACCGTGTGATGGACCCCACAAGCCTGATGGACACCATCTGGATCATCTGAATGTCTTAGATCGTCGAATTAACCATCCCATGAGAAAACACCATTATCAGCCAATCATCTTCCTGATCTGACCAGCATTAACGGATCTTGATGGGTTTATCTTTTCTCCAATCCAAAACGTTCATCGTGTGGCCCATCCCACTTAAAACTCATCAGAGGATATTATTTGGGCCTATGCATACGATCAAAGACTTATGAGAACCTTGATGATGGACTTCTCGATGCTTCCTTGGTTAACTCCGCGCTAATCCCTACAATTAGCTATGGATGTTTCCAAAAATAGGAAGGCTTTAAATAGCCATGCATTAGGGTGAATCTCAAGGAAAAGAGAAAGGAAGGAAATAGAAAGGGAGAGAGAGAGAGAGAGAGAGAGAGAGAAAGAGAGAGAGAGAGTCCTGGGTGCCACTGGAGCGAGTTGCAAGCCTGGTAGCAACTCGACTCGGCTTGAGTCGTTCATCACTAAGAAAGGATCGTGAGAGAGAGAGAGAGAGCACGAGAGAGAGGAGAAGGATAGAGATGGAGGGGGAAAGTGGATCGAATGTTGGTGTGAGTTGTAAATTTCTATTGTAACTCGACCTAGCCACACCTGATAATCAGTTGATCAGAACTGACTCGCCCGTTACTAAGAGAATGAAAGAGTGAGAAAGGGAAAGCTCCTTCAACCAACAACTAGTCCAATCCAAGGATCGATCCGACTTCCATTTCAATCACATCGAACCATCTCCAATCCACTCCACACTGAGTTTCTGGGATGTTGGACGAGTTCACGAGCCTAGTCACTTCCTAAAATCAGCATTCTTATTTGATCAAACACGTTGTGAGAATCACCCTGACCTCGCTACACTAGCATATAGAACCTTTCCCTAAAACAGGTATAACATCTAACCCGTCCCTGCAAACTCTACTTCAAATGTCCTGTTAACGAGCTGACTCAATGGCTGTTTACAAAACAAAATTTATAAACTTAGGTAGCCATCATAGAGAGCGTGTTCGGGCTGCAATCTCATTACAATAGAAGATAGTCTCTTCCCAGGTATAACAATCAAACTCAGTCATTTGATTAGTTCTACATTCAACTTGTGAGTGAGTAAACTCAGTAGTTATACAATTGAGTCAACTCTATACTCAGTGATGGGCTGATTCGGCCAGTTTCCTGACTGAGTCTAGCTAACTCCAATCATCTATAGATGATTTGAGAAGCCTAGGGTTCAATGGATCTTTAATCTAACTCGGTTGTTAACAAGACTCTTGAAACAAACTCAACTAGTTGTTAGTTGAGAACCCCCCCAACCAAGTAAACTCGATCGTGACTCACTAGAAGCTTATGATACCTCCTACAGGTGTTGTTTAGAACTGATATCCTTGAAGGACACTTTCCTTCAATCAAATTCAATCAAGTAAGTGAAACCAACCTCAAAGCAACCATAGTCCATTCATTAGATAGAATAGAAATTAATTCTTAATTCAATGAATTAGGAACTCATAAGCTCACTTGAGAGAAAATTCAAGACAAGGGAGACATCCATTCAAGGTGAGGGATATCCCACTTGGCTTCCTCATTTCATGGAGTTCTAAGATAATTTAAACCTAAGCGAATGAAGATATCATAGTTGTGTAAATCGTAGTTGTAATTCCTACAATTCTGAATCAACCTGGATAATTATGTAGGAATGTTGTTACTCTAATCCATCTTATAAGAATTGTATGACGCTTATCATGCTACATTTGAAATTGCTTATATACGTGTATGCTTCTACTGATTGCACTAAGTGGTAATAAATCTTATTTCCATAATAAGTAGGCTCCACTTGACTCCCAACACATGCTAGATTAGTTATCATTTAAACCCAATGGAAACTTAGAATATTTCAAATAACTAATTCGGCCCTCTAGTTCTTATTTGGATATGGTGAACATGAGTTACTTCATTAACTTCTACTAGTCAAGTCCTATGATTAATAATTTTATGACTAGGACTTAGAATTGCACCCCTTAGGTTATCCTAACAATCGCTAAATTTTATATATAGTTTATAAATGAAGAAAGGAAGTATGAAACCTCCATTCTCATAAGTTTTACCATAAATTCTAGGAGTAAAATGTCTCCTTTCTTAAGACTTGTAGGGAATTGGTTACTAATTTAGTATATTTTGAATGTCACACTTGTGGGCCCTGATTTAGACTTAGAGGAGGTAAAGTACTTATATTGAGCTCATGTCAAATGCTTGATACACTATTAAAGACTAAAAGCCTTGATTACGCCTATTAAAACAATCTTGTTAATCCTATGGAATGTACATGAGTATCATGGTACATAACATCCATGCATAACATATGAGTTTTTCCGAGTGCTCAATGTAAGTCACACTCTATACAATTTACTAAAAGTTCTAACACTTTAGTTTAACTCACATAACATGTGCATTTGGGTCACTTTAGGTGCTCTTTCTTTTCATGTGGCTTTTCTGGGATTAGACACTCCTCGGGCATACCCCGTGTATTTTTTCAAGAGATATCCTTGGGCGCACTCACCTACATGGTCTTTTTTAGGTGGCTAGTTCTCCTTGGGCGTACCTTGTGTATTTTTTCGGGTGACTAGTCCTCCTTCGGCAACCCTTTATTTTGACAGCTGGATGTGCATCCCCAGATCTTTGACTTGAACATACATTCATACATCCATACATTTACATTTGAGTTTTATTATTTCCATTATGATGTAACATGTTGGTTTAAATTATTTTGGAATAAATTGATATGCATGAATCCCTGCAGGAAATTCCCACTAAGTTTTCACTCACCCAATCGTGCAGTTGCACCAAATAGACACAGGTATGATGAAGGGAGATGGTGCCTATGATGATACTCCTGGCGCGGTTGAGGAAGAGTATGGAGAGGAGGAACCGTATGTTGATATGGTTGATCCGTGGGGGCTCGATTGATAATATAAGCTATAGATTTACTTTCATGTTTCAGACATTATCTTTGTTTTGCTTAGTTTAAGAATTATAATTAAAAATCCCCTGCGATGAGATCTTGCCTTACTCCTTTACTTCCACGCACGAATGTTGAACTCTTTTTCACCAGTTTATACAGTAGTTACCCTTATATGTTATGTAGTTTGTTAATGAGTAGATGCATGATAATTTCATTTTATGATGTAACCCTCGGGTTCTCGTACTCGAGCAATCATCCTCGGGTTTTGAGAACCATGGTGTTACAGAACTTCATTGTGAGGTGATATGTGGACACCGCGGCTCTCATGATGTTAAGTGACAGTCTGTCCAAGATTATACTATAAACTGGTAGGCAATCTACCATAAGGAAGTTGATCATGGTAGTCGTCTGGTTGATATCTTCACCAGTGATTACAGGTAGCAGTATGCTTCCTTAGAGGTAATCTTTTCTCTTATGAATCCAAGCAGGGGAGTGTGGACAGATTGTAATTTAGACATCCCGACTCCCATCTTGTCAAAGGCAGTGGTGAACAAAATGTCGGCAGAGCTACCGGTGTCGACCAGTATTTGATGCACCTTATGATTGGCCACAGTCATGATGATTACCAAGGCGGCGACGTGCAGGTGATGGATTCTTTGGGCGTTTTCCTCTGTGAAGGTTAAACTGCATGAGCTTAACCTTTGTTCTTTTGCAGTCCTGCTGGTGAGGTATACATAATGCTCTGTGTTTCTATTGCTCATATTTTGTGTGTGTTCTCCACGCGCTCTGTTCGAGTCTCCACCATCTGCTGGCCCCCAAAATATGGTACGTATCTCACCTATCGCCTTTTTGTCGTTCTTATCATAGTGTTGCTCATCTCGCCTATTTGGTCGGTCGTCCCTTCATTTATCGATAAACTCTCACAAGTGCCCCTTCCGTATGAGGGACTTAATTTCTTCTTTAAGGTCGAAACACTTTGTAGTGTTGTGGTCGTGGTCCCGATGGACATGACTGTATTTCTACTTGTCCCTCTTCTCAGCATCGGCCTTCATCTTGCTCAACTACTTTAAGATTCTTTTGTTACGTATCAACATGAGCACTTGTTCAAGCGTAGCATTTAAGGGAGTATACGAGTGGAATCAGCTTTTTGGTCGTTGGCTTATACGTTGGCCTATGCTCTTGTCGTCCTCTTTTTTCTTTTTGTTGTTAACAGCAAACGTCTCCCCTTCTTCCTTTTGCTTCATGTCCTTAACCAAGTTGTTTAGAGTACGAGTACCCCTCTGAGAACTGAAGAGCTCATCAGCGTTTGAATATTTTTATGCTCGGTTAAGTAGGTCAGCAAGAGTGGTCGAGGGATTCTTGCCGATTGAGAATAGGAACTTCCCCTGTTTGAGACCAGCGACCATGGTGGCCAGAGCTATCTGGTCAGAATAATCGTCAACCTGAATTGCCTCTGCATTAAAATGAATAATGTAGCCTCTTAGCAATTCATCCTCCCTCTAGGTAATCGTAAGGAGGTGAGTTGTTGGCTTTCTCCTGTCTTTCCCGCTGATGAACTAAGTAACGAAGGCTTTACTAAGTTGGGTGAAGGAGCTTATGGATTTTGGTTTCAGCTACCTATACCATTTTTGTGCTGCTCCCAATAACGTCAGGGAAAATGCTCTGCACATCACGAGCCTAGAAGCGTCGTGAAGCTCCATCCAAGCTCTAAAGGATTCCAGGTGTTCGAGTGGGTCCTTAGATGCCTGGATGGTAGCTAGGATCTCATAATGTCGTCAACGAAAGGGGGCTTGGCTTCTTCGAGCAGATTGTCGACCTAGGAAAGCACTTTAGTCCTACATGTTTGTTGAATGTCTTTGAGCTGGTTTCAAATTTCCTTTAATTCAGCTTCCCAAGGAACCTTTCTCTCGGCAACGACCTTGAGAGTTTTACCTCACCTTCTCTTCTCCAACATGTGTCGTAGAACGAACTTAGTGAGCTCGATTGTTCCCATGGTTTACGCAGAGACACACCTGCTTTACGCTGGCTGATCTTTCGACACATATGGATCGTGAGGTGTGGGTGAAGGTTGAGATTTCTTAGTCATTGTCCTTGCCTCTGCACCCCAGCTGGGGAATGGATGTTGTCTCCCCAAGATCCGCATTATCCTGCCAATATTACCTGTCAAAACCCCGACTTGGTTCTCTAAAGAGGCAAGCCAACCCCCTTGTTCTGGGACCTTTGTGTGATGGCCGAAGGAGGGGGGGTCGGGCTTGTTCGTTGTTGTTTCTGTACTGGTGCAGGGCGTGCCAGAATTGGGTTTATAGCTCTAAACAACAATGACCGCGAGAACCAAGGTAGGCAAACACGTAGTGATTTGTAGCTCCAAACAACAATGACCCTAAGCACCGAGGTAGGCAGACACGTAGTGTATGACCAAGATCTGAAGAGATCGGTTCCCTATTTAACCACCCGCTCAATGTATAAATTGGCTCAAGCGATAGTCAAAGGGTGGGGTTCATCCTCTAATGTTGGGTTACTTCTTTGCCTTTTGTACGAAAGAACTTTTTAATATATATGAAATGAAATGAGAAAGAAATCCTTATAGTCGGTCGCGAAGAGTAGTGGAAGAACACCTTTCTGATTGATGAACTAAGTCCAGCGTGCAAGTGTAAACTCGAATTATAGTTAGAGTTACTTACTACATGATTACTACTATCAATACACTAAGGAATGTAAATTGACAGGCTTAAAAACTAAAGATTACTCTAGAAACGTAAACTTTACTTGATAAGGAAAGTAATGGATTACATTAGGAAATGTAACTTGACAGGATAATTTAAAGGATAGATTTGGTTTGTTTGGGTTAGTGTGAGATGATTTTCCTTACTGTATTCTTCTTTATTTATAGCTCTGATCCAGTTGTTTTGGATCCTTCCCACATTCTGACTGTTATCGTAACCGTTCTCCACTTGGCTTCTATATGCTTCTCACTTTCTGCTTCCTTTACTTCTTTCGCCACATGTCAAGTGACTGTTTGAGCTCAATCGCTTTTCTCTCAACCGCTCTTGTGATACGTAGCACCAAATGATACATTGTGGCTCCACTTACCGAGAGATCTCCATACATATCTACAGATCTTTGAGCGCGGCATGCGCATCATTACAAATCACACGTAACCTGCTCTGATTAGTTGCAACAGGATACGGCCGAAATGGGTATGAACAGGGTTAAGGATCCAACTGCGGTGCTTGTGGACTCTCGAGCTATTCTTCGGGGATTGGGATTGGATCAATAATGGCAGTCAAAGCCCTTATTTTACCCTTAGCCATTGCGGGATCAATGAAAGAGGGGACAACTAGTTCGATGTAATGGGAACTTCTGGATGGCTTTGTTATTGTTCCCACAGACTATGCCAAACTATTGTTACTTAAATTTGGTCGATCCTCCTCAGCTTCTTGCAAGCCGTCAGGTACTTGCAACTTAAGGGAGAGAGAGAAGACATAGGGGTGCCGATTGTGGCCGGGGACCCTCCGATGTCTAAGTCAAGTGTGTGGGCTCACAATAGGCATAGTAGAATTGGGTAGGTTATGCATACCTTTTACCCATGGCAGAGGGTGTATTCATAAGCTTTCTAGGCGGTCTGTTATTCACAACCCCAAGTGTAGGGTCACGATGTAGTAATAACTTGGTGAGACCAAGGTCGAATCCATAGGGACTTGTATGTGTGTCCTTCTGAAATAAACTAGAAGTAGGAACTAAATTAAACTAATAATCTAAAAAATTGAGAGATCAATGATGATTAACAATCATTAATAAAAGGGAAATTATAGCACCAAGGATCCATATGTAGCTATTAAGATGCTACCTTACTTGATTCAAAGAGTTATAACTAGAATTAGAGTCCTATCCTATCCAATTAGATGATAGAGCAATAAAAACCCAAAAATTTAAATTTTCCATCAACACAGTTCTCTCATGAAGCATCCATGTGATAATCGCAGGGAATTCAACCATCCACCATGCCCAAGAGACGATGGTGAATCAAAAATTTTATAGATCACACACTTCTAAAATATATAAGAAGATATCAAAAGCTTTCACAGCATCTATTGTAATTTCGGTCAAAATAAACCATAAAAAACTGAAAATATTCCTTTTATTCAAACTATAAATCAATACGAATTCATCATATACTTGAATCAAAGCAAAGGAAGCATCAAAATAAATTATAGCTTCACCTCTTAGTCCTAGCTAAGAGATTAGTTAGTCATAACTAACTAAAAAACAAAAGAAAAACTAAAAGATCTACTAGAACCATGAAGAAATCGAAGTTAAAGAATGTTGTCAACACTCCACCTAGGCCTTCTTTTCCTTTTCGAACACTGAAAGAGGATTTAGAGTAGCTTAGGGACTTCTTTAAATAGCTTTGCAACTTAAACTTTCACACTGCCTCAGAAAAGTTCACAAACCACCTCAAATTTACATACTCTGCGCATCTTCGATGGCAAACTTCGATGTCATCGAAGACCTTCGATAACACTTTCGATGTTATCGAAAATCATCCAGATCTGTCCAGCGAGTTGAGCCCAAAATTCCTGAAATTATCAATGCTATCGAAGGCATTCGATGTGATCGATGTTTATTTTGGGAATTATTTTTAAACTTTCTCTTTTTAGACTCGGAGTTTCAGAATATCATTTTTCTAGCCAATTTTTAGGATTCCTTTTCTTCACTTCAAATCTTCGATTCTCTTCATTCTTCACTTGGCTTCCTTAGATCTTTAGCATATGAATTCTTCATTAATGACTTCCTAATCTCCAATTCTTCATTATCTTCCTTTAAGCTCTAAATCCATCCTTTTAAGCGCACATTCATCATAAGCTTCCAAATCACCTCGTATGACAAAAAAGATTATAATTAAATCAAATTATCAATTAAATGCCAGGAAAACTAATGTAATTGAAGGGATAAATATGTAATATTTGAGTCTCAACATCTGTGTATTTGAGTGGATTTGTTGGATACACTGGAGGGGCCCGTATTGGAGTCAGACTCTAATTTCAAGAATATCTCCGATTTTGGCTCAATCGATGTGATTTTTTACTATAATATCATTGAATCGATCCTATCTGTATATGTCACAATATTCTCTCTGGATAATTTTAATTTCGAGGTCGAGGTCGAGGTTGGTACCTGAGGTTGAGGTTAGTACTAGATGTCGACATCCAAGGTCGAGATTAGCATCCGAGGTCAAGATCAATGCTTATCATTGAGATATGTAGGTATGTTGATGAGTCTTATTTTCAAACCAGTTTAACAGTTTTAAATTGATCATTGAGTCTCCTTACTCAACTCATCTCCTCTAGTCCTTCGGTAGTTCAGAGAGTACGTTTTGATGGTCTCTATGCCACATGTCTCATACATTAGACCAACTCAATTTTACCCACACCAATGATATTTCAAAATGTTGTGCAAGCACAATTCACATTTAAGAGTTTTGTTTACATAACTGGTGCAAATTTTATAGATTTCTTATCACAATTACTTCATATTTTGTTCATGAGAAAATTAATTATAAAAAAAAAAAACAACTTTATGGTTACTGATGTTATCAATAACCATTGGTTAGTGCCCTCCACCATTATGTATATGCTTCATAAACGGTGTTAATCCATTTTTGTAGATCATTTTATAGCATGATCTTAAAAAAATCAAATAGATCCAAATATCAAATGAGCCACATCACAAGAAACAATGTTGATTAATGAGATAAATTCAATTCTCAAATGGACCACATCACGGGAAATGGTGGTGATTAAATGACCACCATTAAAAACTTCTTGGGGCACAAAAGTTGTGGATCAAGTTGATATTTATTTTTTCCCTTCATCCAAGTTTGTATGACTTAATCAACAGATTGGATGTCAAATAACCGTTACAATGGGCCTGAAGAGGTTTTTAATGGTAGGCATTCAATCACTATTGTTTTCTTGTGGTGTGGTTCACCTGAGATTTAGTGAAAGTGCCCTTGTTTGTCCATTAACGTGAAGTTTGAATCTTAGAGTCAACTGAAGACTCAACATGTTAAGAGGTTTAAGTGTGAATCAAAGGTAAACTACGCCTCACAACTCTAACCAAACCCTTCCATTAATAACCCCCCTAAAACATGGACCATACTTGACCAAAACCATCTAGGAACATCTCTTGGTAAGTATGTTAAATGTATAAGTTAGTAGCTAAAAGAATTAAAAGAATATCTGGAAATTTTACTATTGTCGATGTCATCGAAGTGACATCGAATTATCTGTGATGACATCAAAAATGAGTCATAACAGTCCAGCAACCAACCTGAAAAATCTGAAAATTCTCGATGACATCAAAAGAGGTTTGATGACATCAAACTTACTGTTCGATGACATTGAAACCCCCCTTCGATGTCATCATAAATGTCTTAAAACTAAACAGTAAGATTTCAAGATAAATATGCACATGTTCGATGACATCGAATCATGTTCGATGACATCGAACTTAAGCTTCGATGACATCGCAAATGAACTCAAAGGTCCAGAGAGTTTTTCAAGTAAATCATAAAACCTTCGATGACATCGTAAATGAACTCAATCAATCCATCAAGTAATATGTATATATCCTGACTGATTCAATGGCATTGAACTACTTTTGATGACATCGAAGTATCTCTTCGATGACATGAAGGCTGATTTGATTGCATCGTAAATCGACCCAAACTGTCCAGCAACCTTAGGCCATTTTTCAAGAAAATCTAGATGACATCGAAGGTTTCCTTTGATGACATTAAAAGACTCTCGATGACATCAGAGAAAAACTGTCCAACAACTATTTGAAAATCTTGTTGCAGGGTTCGATGGAATTGAAAAAGGTTTGATGGCATCGAAGGAAACTTCGATGACATCGAAGACCCTTCGATGACATCGAACCTAATAGTTTTCTGCCCATTTTTTTACCATTGATATTTTACTTTATAAATCATTTGAGGTTGCTTCTAGGGTTTTCAAGTGAGTATTAAAGAACACCTAGATCCATAGCTCAACTGGCAGACTGAGTGGAGATACGTCATTTCAACACTTGAGGTCTTGATATCGATCCCTAGCGGGGGTGGCTAACATGGAGTGTGTGTACTGACATGGGTGTGTACTAACAAGCTAACCCTTAAAAATAAAAATAAATAAATAAATAAAATAAAGTGAGTATTAAAGAGAGCTTTAAGAGAGTTGTTATAAGAGTAAATACTTTTTCTATCAAGCCCTCTTTCCTCTCCTTATATGAGTTCATCATTCAATTCATGCCTTAAAGGTAATCATTATGACATTCATTGCCTGTATTAAAGTATGAACTCTAGCCTTCATTGATGATCCAGCAACCTTCTTAATGGTAGATCTTTAAGTCGGATACATTGAATGCTTAACTTGGGAGATCCCTTCTAGCTCACAAAGACTCATCATTAACTAGATAGGATTTACCCAAATCCCATTAACTTACTAACCTCAGCATCAACATTGGAGCATCTACAATCGGTTGCAGTTCAAGGGAGCTGAAGGCTCTTCATCAACTTGAAGATCTTCATAATTTATGCTAAATGTGGCTCACTCGCTTTTAGGTGAGTATTTGAATCCATCATGTCTGAAAACCTTTCCTTGTGTAGAATTAGGATTCAAAGTTTGTCGTTCATCAAACTCGCCAAGTCCTTTCATAGGCCTCCGACGGGAGAGTATGTATAGTGTCTTTAGTTAGGACTGTTTTCTAGTTATTGTGTAGAACTTGTGTGTGCCTTGTGTAGGCAACTTAGTAACCTTGTGTGGGTTGTGAAGGTTTATGGTTAACCTCATTTAAAACAATTAGATAGTGAAATCTAGCACACTCTACGAGAAAGCGGGTCAGCTGAGAGTGGACTAGGCACTCAGTTGAACCACTATATATCGTTGTGTTGTGGTGAATGCTTTACTTCATGTTTTGTGTTGATTAATTATCATCCATGCCTTATTCAACATATGAACAATACATGTTTGATGAAAAGCCACTTCAATGTATGTCACTATCTTAATTTTGCCTGTGCACTGATTTTTGTTTAATCCTCTCCTCTTAATTGTCTAAAAGTATTTGCAAAAGGAGATATTAAAATTTTGAAAAGTCTTATTCACCCCCTCTAAGATGCTTGAACATATCTCTAAGTTTTACTTATAGCGATTTACCTGTAATTTCATTTAAACCTTTCTATTTTTGGGAAAAAAAGTTCTAAAATGATCTAGAAAAATGGATGTACAACATTGATAGAATACATACATCATGGTGGGGCTCATAAAACACTGAGTAGTAGTGGTTACTGGTAGCATCAGCTGCCCATCCACATCCATCAATTTCTTAATTAAATTCACTTTTTTATCTCCCATTAAAAAAACAGAAGTTCTAACTAATTCGAAAACATTCCCTAGCCTTTTTCAATCCCATTTTCAATGCCCTTGAGAAGGAAGCGGATTGCGTAGTAACTCACTACACTTAGCATACTGAGTAAACTCTGAGGGGTCTACCATGATTTATGTATTTTATCTGCTTCGTCTGTTCATTTTACCAAATAATTTTAGTGCTTGAGCCCAAAAATGAGAGATATCTAATATTTGAATGGGCCACACCAAAGGAAACAGTTGAATTGAACATCTATCATTGAAAATTTCTTGGGGGCCACAGAAGTTTTGGATCAAGCATATATTGTTTTTTTCCCTTTATCAGTGTATGTATAATATTATTAATAGGTTGGATGACAAAAAAACATCATTATGGGGCTAGAAAGGTTTCAACGGTGGAAATCATTATCCCCATTGTTTCCAGTGGTATTATCCACTTGATTATTAGATATGTTTCAATTTTGGGATCAACCCCTTAAATTAGATGGAAAAACAGATGGACGGCGTATATAGACTACATACATTCAAGGTGGGCCCAACTGAGTTTACTCAGTACGATAAGAGCCTACTGAGTAACACAGTACACAATCTGATTTCCCTTGAGAATTAGCCTATAGAAAAAATCAGCTAGGAGTTTTTCAAGGGGGGCATTGGCTAGTAAGTTACTTATGCCTCAAGTAACTTATTTTGATTTTTATTTATTAAACTAAAGTAATTAGGTAACTTTAAATAAAAAGAATTTACATATAAGTGATTATAAACCAAACTTACTTATCTCAATTAAGTTACTTATCTACCTATGTAAGTAGAAAAAGTATTTTATTCGGTGGTATCCAAGCAGGCCCTCACTAACACATGACATTCCTTGCTATCAATCGAGATAGTGAAGTCATTCAATCGTACTATTGGAAGCAAGCCAGATCATATAATCTAAACCAGCCGATCAAAAGCATAAAATATAGATGGTTAAGATTGAAGGGAGGAACAAAATGGGTCCAACTGATATTAGTCCACAATGCAATCTTATGATTCCAATGAAGGTATTTAGGTTCGATGATGCTCACCGTCTAATCCATTACTCATGAAAAATTAACGGTTAAATAAAATCAACCACATTCAAAAGTTAAATATTGTTTGATCAAGGTGTGTTTGGAGCTCGTTCTTAAGGGCGTGTTTAGATGGGTGGCCTGCGATGGAGTAGCCCGTATTAGGTGGGATAGGCTCCTCAACTCCCACAACGTCCATATAGTCGTCTGTTTAGATGGGCGATGGATTAGCGACAGGTGAGAAAATCCGCTGGATTTGGAAGGATTTGGTCACTGGATTTGGGGGGTTATCGGTGGTATGGCAAATCCTGAGGGAGCAGTGCTGGATTGGGGTTTTTTCTCCCTACCATTCCCACACCCAATGTCCATCGTATGGATGAATTCTGAATCGGTTTTCAGATGTTGGGATTTGGCAGTTTGGCGGAAGAGATGGTAACGAGAGATGATTATTTTGGCGCGAAATGGGGTTATAAGAAGCTATTTCAGGTCGCGATGGCCATCATTAGTCGAGCCAGCGCTGCCATCGCGAACTGACGGTGTTCTCGGGTGGAGGTAGGTCCTCTTCCTCGCCCAAATTCTATGAGTAAACCCCGATTTCTCTTACATGTTCCAGTAAGGCCTGATTTGTGTTACGCCTGAGAGAGATGAGGTGGTTTTGCATGCATGTCATGTATGCGGCTTTGTCATAGGTGATACAGGCCCTCCGATATGGAGTTGGCCTGTGTCGTTGGCTGCAACGGCTTTGTTTGACATTTTGATTTATGCGGAGGTGGATTTTCAGACAATACGTCATATACCCTGATCTTTCGCATCCTATTACTGTCGCCTTTCATTGCATGCATCTGATTAAGTAAGTCTTCTTGCTGGATTTTCTATTGTTGGTATATCTCAGATAGTTTTTCTGTTGTTGGTATATCTCAGATGGTTTTGCATAGGTGTATCTCAGGTAGATTTTTTGCTGTTGGTATATCTATTGCTTGATTTTCTGTTGTGGGTATATCTAAGAGGGATTTTCTATTGTTGGTATATCTGAGATGGATTCTCTGGTATATCTGAGGTGGATTTTCATTGTATATAAATCTTTCTTATGGATTTTAAACATGTTGGTATATGTCAGATGGTTTTTTCTGATATATCTTAGATGGATTTTTCTATTCTGGGTATATATATTGTTACATTTTCTTATGTTCGTATATCTCAGATGGGTTTTACAGAAGTTGGTATATCTGAGATGGATTTTTTAGTATATCTCAGATGGTTTTCTACTGTTGGTATATCTATTGATGGATTTGTCTGTTGTTGCTATATCTTAGAAAAAATTTACACATGTTGGTATATCCCAAATGTATTTCCAACATGTCATCAGATTTCAATGACTTTATTTTATTTTTTTTAAGTATTCTAATATCACATTGTTATAGATTTGTGCATGTGTTTCTTGTAGCATATAGTTCTACTTGAATATTCTTGCTTTTTCCTGCTTATGGGTAGCTAACTCCTTGCAAATTGCGGTACTTAGTCTATTTAGCCATTTTTCGAACTTATTTTCTCTGCTGAGAATTACATATTTTAGATGTTCTTATTTTGGTGTTATTTTTGTCTTTTGTTTTTTTTTCATTTCCCGTAAATCTTTTCCTTTTCTTTTTTTGAATGAAGTCTATGGTATCTTCTTCTTTTATAATGAGATGGTTTTCCGGTATATCTCAGATGGCTTTCTGGTATATGTCAGATGGATTTAGTGGTATATCTCAGATGGTTTTCTGTTGTTAGTATATCAATTGCTATATTTGTCTGTTGTTGCTATATCTCAGATGGATTTTCTGTTGCTGGATTTTACACTTGGACATCATAATCCTGTTATCAAAAATCATGTTCTGTTAATATATTGTACATGTATAGATGATAGTTTGATCAGTGTATAGATGACAAATATGGATTTTGAAGGATTGTTCTGGGAATAGACTGTATGCCTTGGAATCCAGTAATGAAATTTTGTGTTTTTTAGTACATGTATAGATGATAGTTCTATCAATGTATAGATGCAAGCTGTTTAATTTGACACTGTTCTTCTAAGAATAGACTATTCTCCTTGTAATCCAGTTATGAATTTTTCATATATAAAGTACATGTATATATGATAGTTTAATCAATGTATAGATGATAGTTATGAATTTTTATTTTTATTTTTTTTTCTTCTAAGAATAAATTATTCTCCTTATATTTTAGTTATGTATTTCTCATGCCTAAAGTACATGTATAGATGACAGTTTGATCAATGTCATCTTTTTTTGTTTATATCTATCCACGCATTTTTACTTTCATAAAACAAATGCCTGGAAATCAAGTTCTGTGGAATTTCTGGGATCACATTGTGTTTGACAATTGTGAAAATCTTTGAACCATCCTGATTTGGTGTCTGTTTAGGTTGCATAAAGTGGATATTTTTAGACTGTTCTTGTGATAATGATTTCTTTGGAAATTAAAATGGACATTTAGTCTCTGTTCTGCTGAGAATATACTGTTCTTTTGAAATTTCACATAAAGTAGAGATGTATACATTATAGTATGATGAAGGTATACATGACAATTATGGATTTTTCCCTTCATCTGGGAATAGACTGTTCTCCTTGGAATCCAGTTATGAATTTTTCATTTGGTTAATGTACATGTATAGACGATAGTTTGATCAATGTATAGATGATAGTTATCAATGTTCTTGCTGTTCATGCTGAAAATAGACTGTTATCATTTGAGTATACAGTTATGAATATTTCTACTCTAGTGTACGTGTATAGATGATAGTTTGGTAATTAAAGTGGAGACTTAGTCACCGTTCGTCTGAAAATAGACTGTTCATCTGGATTGTTACATACAGTGGATATTTCTGGACCTTTTTGCAATATATTTGTAGTTATGAGAAATTCTATTCACCTAGTTGCAATGTTACATTGGTATATCTTACATGGATTTTCTGTTGTTGGTTTTCAACGAATCCAGGTTCTTGGTGTAATGTATGTCCATAAATTTCACTCTGTTGCACATTCAGTTTAGACTATTGATTTGCATCAGAATCCTGTTATCTTATGGATGTGTTTTCCAAATCTGGATCCACTTTTAACAGCTATATTGTTTCTCAGAATGTTTTTCAATATGGACTAAAACCAAATGATACACTATGGAATTTTAAGACATATTGGGTTTGACAAATCTGATTATCTTTCAAACTGTACCATTTGAGGTTTCTTTGGATTGCAGAAAGTGTATATTTGGTGTAATATACACCTAATAATGATTTAATTGC
This sequence comes from Magnolia changhungtana, assembly GCA_030180095.1. Taxonomy (NCBI): domain Eukaryota; kingdom Viridiplantae; phylum Streptophyta; class Magnoliopsida; order Magnoliales; family Magnoliaceae; genus Magnolia; species Magnolia changhungtana. Next base: position 5,427,336 of record JASAUF010000662.1, read on the forward strand.
AAGTAGTGTTGGAGATTTGTAGACTGGTCTTGTATCAATAAATTGTCCTTTTGGATTGTTACATAAAGTGGATATATGTGGACTATTTGTAATAGACCGTTCTTACGAGAAGTTCGATTTATCAATTGGAGTGTTATTTACGGTATATCTCAGATGGTTTTCTCAGATGGTTTTCCTATTCTTAGTTTTCCTTGACATCCAGTCATGAATGTTACTATTTTTTAAAGTACATGTATAGATGATAGTATATCTCAAATGCTATCTTCATTTACTGATGTCTATCCGTGCTTTTTTCTCATAAATTAAATGAGAGGAAATCAGGTATTTGGTGTAATGTATGGCCATAAATTTCCATCTGTTTCACATTCAGTGTACACTATGGATTTGCATAAGAATCCTATTAATTCAACTCCTGTTTTCCAAAACTGGATCCTGTTTTGAGGGCTAATGTGTTTCTCAGTATGTTTTTTAATATGGATTCTAACTTCGATAGACTATTGAATTTTAAGACAGTGGGTTTGACAAATCTGATTATCTGTCAACATGTATCATTTGCAATATTCATCTCTGGAGAAGTAGCCATGGATATGAATTACGAACCCTCTTTATTGCTATGTTTCTGTATTCTTTTGTTTTTCACAAAGAATTCTTTTTATTCTTTCTTGTATTTTTGGGTTCTCCTTCATGTTCTGAGTTTTCGTTTGCCTGCAAATCTAATGAACGACTCATAGGGAAGACACCACCATTCAAAACATGATGTCCATCGGTGCATTCAAAATGCTCATGGAAGTAGTGGGGCCCTTTTCTCTTGTGAATTTGGGCTTCACCATGTGATTCCCATTAGAAGAAGTATGTTAAGCTAGTGCAATGAATACGTGGGTGCACCTTCAATTTAATACAATGAATCGAATGAACTTGAGTTATAGAGATAGGACAGCAAGAGTAGCAGGCCTCATTGATCCAGTATAAATTAGGGCCATAGATTGTTGATCAAGAGCATTGATTTGATAGCCCACACTACGCCAAAACAGCGAAAAAAGGACGGTCCAAAACCGTCTCAAATGACCAAAAAGGACGGTCATGGACCGTCACATAGGCCGTCAAATTTTGACGTGTCTTATTTTTTAAAGGACGGTTGAAAACCGTTATTCTTATTGATTGAAAAAAAGATCATGGACCGTCTAAAAAGGACGGTCATGGACCGTCCTTAAAATGGATTATAGACGTCTCGTATGATCCTAAAAAGGACGGCCATAGACCGTCCTTTAAAAGGACTGTTATGGACCGTCCTTAAAAAGGACTGTCATGGACCGTCTCTTATGAGCCTTCAAAAGACGGCCATGGACCGTCCTTAAAAAGGACTGTCGTGGACCGTCTCTTATGAGCCTTCAAAGGACGGTTATGGACCGTCCTTTAAAAGGACGGTCATGGACCGTCTCTTATGACCCTTAAAGGACATTTTCAAATTTGACCTGTTACAGTATTCTTCCTGATATACACCTATTATATAAACTACGTAAATTCAAACTGTTTCATCACATTCACATTCACCTGTTTCATCTAAACAGGACTGATATACACCTATTTCATTCACATTCACCTGTTTCATCCAAACAGGACTGATATACACCTGTTTCATCCAAACAGGACTGATATACACCTGTTTCATCCAAACAGGATTGACATACACCTGATATACACCTGTTTCATCCAAACGGGACTGATATACACTTGTTTCATTCACATTCACCTGTTTCATCCAAACAGGACTGATATACACCTGTTTCATTCACATACGTAAATCCAAATTGTTTCATCACATTCACATTCACCTGTTTCATCCAAACAAGAATGATATACACCTGTTTCATTCACATTCACCTGTTTCATCCAAACAGGACTGATATACACCTGTTTCATTCACAAACACCTGTTTCATCCAAACAGGACTGACATACACCTGTTTCATCCAAACAGGACTAATATACACCTGTTTCATCCAAATAGGACTAATATACACCTGTTTCATCCAAACAGGACTGACATACACCTGTTTCATTCACATTCACCTGTTTCATCCAAACAGGACTGATATACACCTGTTTCATTCACACCTGTTTCATTCACATTCACCTGTTTCATCCAAACAGGACTGATATACACCTGTTTCATCACATTCACATTCACATTCACATCCATCTAAACCCAAACTACGTAAATCCATCCAAACATAAACTACATCCATCCAAACACAAACAATCTTATCCACAATACATTATTCATCCACGCAGGATTAGGTGTAGGTTTAGGTTTAGAGATTTGAGAATACATTTAGGTTTTAGGTCATAAGTTTTGGTTTAGGTTAAGGTTATAGGTTTAGGTTTAGGTTTAGGTTTAGGTTTAGGTTATAAGCAATAGGTTTAGGGAATTGAGAATAGGTTACGGTATAGGTTTAGGAAATCGGGTTCGGGTTTGGTTTCGGGATCAGGTTTAGGTTTAGATTAGGGAGTTGAGATTAGGATTAGGTGTAGGTTTAAGTTTAGGGATTTGAGAATACATTTAGGTTTTAGGTTTATTTTTAGGTTTTAGGTATTGGTTAAGGTTTAGGTTTTAGGTTTAGGTTAAGGTTAGGTTATAGGTTATAAGTTTAGGTTTTAGGACATAGGTTTTAGTTTTAAGGTTATAGGTTTAGGTTAAGGTTTAGGGAATTGAGAATATGTAAAGGTTTAGGTTTAGGAAATCGGGTTCGGGTTCGGGATCGGGTTTAGGTTTGGGTTTTCAAGTTTAGGTTGAGTTTAGGTTAGGGAGTCGAGATTAGGATTAGGTGTAGGTTTAGGTTTAGGGATTTGAAAATAGGTTAAGGTTTAGGTTTAGAAATCGGGTTCGGGTTCGGGATTGGGTTTAGGTTTGGGTTTTCAAGTTTAGGTTTAGGTTTAGGTTAGGGAGTTTAGATTAGGATTAGGTGTAGGTTTAAGTTTAGGGATTTGAGAATAGGTTAAGGTTTAGGTTTAGGAAATCGAGTTCGGGTTCGGGATCGGGTTTTAGGTTTGGGTTTTCAAGTTTAGGTTTAGATTTAGGTTAGGGAGTTGAGATTAGGATTAGGTGTAGGTTTAGGTTAAGAGATTTGAGAATACATTTGGGTTTTAGGTCATAAGTTTTGGTTTAGGTTAAGGTTATAGGTTTAGGTTAAGGTTTAGGTTTAGGTTCGAGTTTAGGTTATAAGCTATAGGTTTAGGGAAGTGAGAATAGGTTAAGGTTTAGGTTTAGGAAATCGGGTTCGGGTTCGGGATCGGGTTTAGGTTTAGGTTAGGGAGTTGAGATTAGGATTAGGTGTAGGTTTAGGTTTAGGGATTTGAGAATACATTTAGGTTTTAAGTTTATTTTTAGGTTTTAGGTATTGGTTAAGGTTTAGGTTTTAAGTTTAGGTTAAGGTTAGATAGGTTATAAGTTTAGGTTTTAGGGCATAGGTTTTGGTTTTAAGGTTATAGGTTTAGGTTGAGGTTAAGGTTTTAAGGTCTTATAAGCTATAGGTTTAGGGAAATGAGAATATGTTAAGGTTTAGGTTAAGGAAATCGGGTTCGGGATCAGGTTTAGGTTTGAGTTTTCAAGTTTAGGTTTAGGTTCAGGTTTAGGTTAGGGAGTCGAGATTAGGATTAGGTGTAGGTTTAAGTTTAGGGATTTGAAAATAGGTTAAGGTTTAGGTTTAGGAATTCGAGTTCGGGTTCGGGATCGGTTTTAGGTTTTGGTTTTCAAGTTTAGGTTTAGGTTTACGTTAGGGAGTTGTGATTAGGATTAGGTGTAGGTTTAGGTTTAGAGATTTGAGAATACATTTAGGTTTTAGGTTTAGGTTTAGGTTGTAGGTTATTGGTTAAGGTTTAGGTTTTAGGTTTAGGTTAAGGTTAGGTTATATGTTATAGGTTATAGGTTAAGGTTTTAGGTCATAGGTTTTGGTTTTAAGGTTATAGGTTTAGGTTAAGGTTAAGGTTTTAGGTCTTATAAGCTATAGGTTTAGGGAAGTGAGAATAGGTTAAGGTTTAGGTTTAGGAAATCGGGATCGGGTTTAGGTTCGGGTTTTCATGTTTAGGTTTAGGTTTAGGTTAGGGAGTTGAGATTAGGAATAGGTGTAGGTTTAAGTTTAGGGATTTGAGAATAGGTTAAGGTTTAGGTTTAGGAAATCGGGTTGGGGTTCTGGATCGGGTTTTAGGTTTGGGTTTTCAAGTTTAGGTTTAGGTTTAGGTTAGGGAGTTGAGATTAGGATTAGGTGTAGGTTTAGGTTTAGAGATTTGAGAACACATTTAGGTTTTAGGTCATAAGATTTGGTTTAGGTTAAGGTTATAGGTTTAGGTTAAGGTTTAGGTTTAGGTTGAGGTTAACGTTTAGGTTTATGTTACAAGCTATAGGTTTAGTGAATTGAGAATAGGTTAAGGTTTACGTTTAGGAATCGGGTTCGAGTTCGGAGTTCGGGATCGGGTTTAGGTTTGGGTTTTCAAGTTTAGGTTTAGGTTTAGGTTAGGGAGTTGAGATTAGGATTAGGTGTAGGTTTAGGTTTAGGGATTTGAGAATACATTAAGGTTTTGGTTTTAGGTTTAGGTTTAGGTTTTAGGTTATTGGTTAAGGTTTAGGTTTTAGGTTTAGGTTAAGGTTAGGTTATAGGTTATAAGTTTAGGTTATAGGTTATAGGTTAAGGTTTTTGGTCATAGGTTTTGGTTTTAAGGTTATAAGTTTAGGTTAAGGTTAAGGTTTTAGGACTTATAAGCTATAGGTTTAGGGAATTGAGAATATGTTAAGGTTTAGGTTTAAGAAATGGGTTGGGTTCGGGATCGGGTTTAGGTTTGGGTTTTCAAGTTTAGGTTTAGGTTTAGGTTGGAAGTCGAGATTAGGATTAGGTGTAGGTTTAGGTTTAGGTTAGGGAGTCGAGATTAGGATTAGGTGTAGGTTTAGGTTTAGGGATTTGAAAATAGGTTTAGGTTTAGGAATTCGGGTTTGCGTTCGGGATTGGGTTTAGGTTTGGGTTTTCAAGTTTAGGTTTAGGTTTAGGTTAGGGAGTTTAGATTAGGATTAGGTGTAGGTTTAAGTTTAGGGATTTGAGAATAGGTTAAGGTTTAGGTTTAAGAAATCGGGTTCGGGTTCGGGATCGGTTTTAGGTTTTGGTTGTCAAGTTTAGGTTTAGGTTTACGTTAGGGAGTTGAGATTAGGATTAGGTGTAGGTTTAGGTTTAGAGATTTGAGAATACATTTAGGTTTTAGGTTTAGGTTTAGGTTGTAGGTTATTGGTTAAGGTTTAGGTTTTAGGTTTAGGTTAAGGTTAGGTTATATGTTATAGGTTATAGGTTAAGGTTTTAGGTCATAGGTTTTGGTTTTAAGGTTATAGGTTTAGGTTAAGGTTAAGGTTTTAGGCCTTATAAGCTATAGGTTTAGGGAATTGAGAATAGGTTAAGGTTTAGGTTTAGGAAATCGGGTTCGGGATCGGGATCGGGTTTAGGTTTGGGTTTTCATGTTTAGGTTTAGGTTTAGGTTAGGGAGTTGAGATTAGGAATAGGTGTAGGTTTAAGTTTAGGGATTTGAGAATAGGTTAAGGTTTAGGTTTAGGAAATCGGGTTAGGGTTCGGGATCGGTTTTAGGTTTGGGTTTTCAAGTTTAGGTTTAGGTTTAGGTTAGGGAGTTGAGATTAGGATTAGGTGTAGGTTTAGGTTTAGAGATTTGAGAACACATTTAGGTTTTAGGTCATAAGATTTGGTTTAGGTTAAGGTTATAGGTTTAGGTTAAGGTTTAGGTTTAGGTTGAGGTTAACGTTTAGGTTTAGGTTTCAAGCTATAGGTTTAGGGGAATTGAGAATAGGTTAAGGTTTACGTTTAGGGAATCGGGTTGTGTTGTGTTCGGGATCGGGTTTAGGTTTGGGTTTTCAAGTTTAGGTTTAGGTTTATGTTAGGGAGTTGAGATTAGGATTAGGTGTAGGTTTAGGTTTAGGGATTTGAGAATACATTTAGGTTTTAGGTTTAGGTTTAGGTTTTAGGTTATTGGTTAAGGTTTAGGTTTTAGGTTTAGGTTAAGGTTAGGTTATAGGTTATTAGTTTAGGTTATAGGTTATAGGTTAAGGTTTCTGGTCATAAGTTTTGGTTTTAAGGTTATAAGTTTAGGTTAAGGTTAAGGTTTTAGGACTTATAAGCTATAGGTTTAGGGAATTGAGAATATGTTAAGGTTTAAGTTTAAGAAATCGGGTTCGGGTTCTGGATCGGGTTTAGGTTTGGGTTTTCAAGTTTAGGTTTAGGTTTAGGTTAGGGAGTCGAGATTAGGATTAGGTGTAGGTTTAGGTTTAGGTTAGGGAGTCGAGATTAGGATTAGGTGTAGGTTTAGGTTTAGGGATTTGAAAAATAGGTTTAGGTTTAGGAATTCAGGTTTGCGTTCGGGATTGGGTTTAGGTTTGGGTTTTCAAGTTTAGGTTTAGGTTTTGGTTAGGGAGTTTAGATTAGGATTAGGTGTAGGTTTAAGTTTAGGGATTTGAGAATAGGTTAAGGTTTAGGTTTAAGAAATCGGGTTCGGGTTCGGGATCGGTTTTAGGTTTGGGTTTTCAAGTTTAGGTTTAGGTTTACGTTAGGGAGTTGAGATTAGGATTAGGTGTAGGTTTAGGTTTAGAGATTTGAGAATACATTTAGGTTTTAGGTTTAGGTTTAGGTTGTAGGTTATTGGTTAAGGTTTAGGTTTTAGGTTTAGGTTAAGGTTAGGTTATATGTTATAGGTTATAGGTTAAGGTTTTAGGTCATAGGTTTTGGTTTTAAGGTTATAGGTCTAGGTTAAGGTTAAGGTTTTAGGTCTTATAAGCTATAGGTTTGAGAATTGAGAATAGGTTAAGGTTTAGGTTTAGAAATCGGGATCGGGTTTAGGTTTGGGTTTTCATGTTTAGGTTTAGGTTTAGGTTAGGGAGTTGAGATTAGGAATAGGTGTAGGTTTAAGTTTAGGGATTTGAGAATAGGTTAAGTTTTAGGTTTAGGAAATCGGGTTGGGGTTCTGGATCGGGTTTTAGGTTTGGGTTTTCAAGTTTAGGTTTAGGTTTAGGTTAGGGAGTTGAGATTAGGATTAGGTGTAGGTTTAGGTTTAGAGATTTGAGAACACATTTAGGTTTTAGGTCATAAGATTTGGTTTAGGTTAAGGTTATAGGTTTAGGTTAAGGTTTAGGTTTAGGTTGAGGTTAACGTTTAGGTTTAGGTTACAAGCTATAGGTTTAGGGAATTGAGAATAGGTTAAGGTTTACGTTTAGGGAATCGGGTTCGTGTTCGAGTTCGGGATCGGGTTTAGGTTAGGGTTTTCAAGTTTAGGTTTAGGTTTAGGTTAGGGAGTTGAGATTAGGATTAGGTGTAGGTTTAGGTTTAGGGATTTGAGAATACATTTAGGTTTTAGGTTTAGGTTTAGGTTTTAGGTTTAGGTTAAGGTTAGGTTATAGGTTATAAGTTTAGGTTATAGGTTATAGGTTAAGGTTTTTGGTCATAGGTTTTGGTTTTAAGGTTATAAGTTTAGGTTAAGGTTAAGGTTTTAGGACTTATAAGCTATAGGTTTAGGGAATTGAGAATATGTTAAGGTTTAGGTTTAAGAAATCGGGTTCGGGTTCTGGATCGGGTTTAGGTTTGGGTTTTCAAGTTTAGGTTTAGGTTTAGGTTAGGGAGTCGAGATTAGGATTAGGTGTAGGTTTAGGTTTAGGTTAGGGAGTCGAGATTAGGATTAGGTGTAGGTTTAGGTTTAGGGATTTGAAAATAGGTTTAGGTTTAGGGAATTCGGGTTTGCGTTCGGAGATTGGGTTTAGGTTTGGGTTTTCAAGTTTAGGTTTAGGTTTAGGTTAGGGAGTTTAGATTAGGATTAGGTGTAGGTTTAAGTTTAGGGATTTGAGAATAGGTTAAGGTTTAGGTTTAAGAAATCGGGTTCGGGTTCTGGATCGGTTTAGGTTTTGGTTTTCAAGTTTAGGTTTAGGTTTACGTTAGGGAGTTGTGATTAGGATTAGGTGTAGGTTTAGGTTTAGAGATTTGAGAATACATTTAGGTTTTAGGTTTAGGTTTAGGTTGTAGGTTATTGGTTAAGGTTTAGGTTTTAGGTTTAGGTTAAGGTTAGGTTATATGTTATAGGTTATAGGTTAAGGTTTTAGGTCATAGGTTTTGGTTTTAAGGTTATAGGTTTAGGTTAAGGTTAAGGTTTTAGGTCTTATAAGCTATAGGTTTAGGGAATTGAGAATAGGTTAAGGTTTAGGTTTAGGAAATCGGGATCGGGTTTAGGTTTGGGTTTTCATGTTTAGGTTTAGGTTTAGGTTAGGGAGTTGAGATTAGGAATAGGTGTAGGTTTAAGTTTAGGGATTTGAGAATAGGTTAAGGTTTAGGTTTAGGAAATCGGGTTAGGGTTCGGGATCGGGTTTTAGGTTTGGGTTTTCAAGTTTAGGTTTAGGTTTAGGTTAGGGAGTTGAGATTAGGATTAGGTGTAGGTTTAGGTTTAGAGATTTGAGAACACATTTAGGTTTTAGGTCATAAGATTTGGTTTAGGTTAAGGTTATAGGTTTAGGTTAAGGTTTAGGTTTAGGTTGAGGTTAACGTTTAGGTTTAGGTTTCAAGCTATAGGTTTAGGGAATTGAGAATAGGTTAAGGTTTACGTTTAGGGAATCGGGTTCAGGTTCAGGTTCGGGATCGGGTTTAGGTTTGGGTTTTCAAGTTTAGGTTTAGGTTTATGTTAGGGAGTTGAGATTAGGATTAGGTGTAGGTTTAGGTTTAGGGATTTGAGAATACATTTAGGTTTTAGGTTTAGGTTTAGGTTTTAGGTTATTGGTTAAGGTTTAGGTTTTAGGTTTAGGTTAAGGTTTGGTTATAGGTTATAAGTTTAGGTTATAGGTTATAGGTTAAGGTTTTTGGTCATAGGTTTTGGTTTTAAGGTTATAAGTTTAGGTTAAGGTTAAGGTTTTAGGACTTATAAGCTATAGGTTTAGGAATTGAGAATATGTTAAGGTTTAGGTTTAAGAAATCGGGTTGTGTTCTGGATCGGGTTTAGGTTTGGGTTTTCAAGTTTAGGTTTAGGTTTAGGTTAGGGAGTCGAGATTAGGATTAGGTATAGGTTTAGGTTTAGGTTAGGGAGTCGAGATTAGGATTAGGTGTAGGTTTAGGTTTAGGGATTTGAAAATAGGTTTAGGTTTAGGAATTCGGGTTTGCGTTCGAGATTGGGTTTAGGTTTGGATTTTCAAGTTTAGGTTTAGGTTTAGGTTAGGGAGTTTAGATTAGGATTATGTGTAGGTTTAAGTTTAGGGATTTGAGAATAGGTTTAGGTTTAGGTTTAAGAAATTGGGTTTGGGTTCGGGATCGGTTTTAGGTTTGGGTTTTCAAGTTTAGGTTTAGGTTTACGTTAGGGAGTTGAGATTAGGATTAGGTGTAGGTTTAGGTTATTGGTTAAGGTTTAGGTTTTAGGTTTAGGTTTAAGTTTTAGGTTTAGGTTAAGGTTAGGTTATATGTTATAGGTTATAGGTTAAGGTTTTAGGTCATAGGTTTTGGTTTTAAGGTTATAGGTTTAGGTTAAGGTTAAGGTTTTAGGTCTTATAAGCTATAGGTTTAGGAATTGAGAATAGGTTAAGGTTTAGGTTTAGGAAATCGGGTTTGGGATCGGGATCGGGTTTAGGTTTGGGTTTTCATGTTTAGGTTTAGGTTTAGGTTAGGGAGTTGAGATTAGGAATAGGTGTAGGTTTAAGTTTAGGATTTGAGATTAGGTTAAGGTTTAGGTTTAGAAAATCGGGTTAGGGTTCTGGATCGGGTTTTAGGTTTGGGTTTTCAAGTTTAGGTTTAGGTTTAGGTTAGGGAGTTGAGATTAGGATTAGGTGTAGGTTTAGGTTTAGAGATTTGAGAACACATTTAGGTTTTAGGTCATAAGATTTGGTTTAGGTTAAGGTTATAGGTTTAGGTACAGCAGTTTAGGTTTAGATTGAGGTTAACGTTTAGGTTTAGGTTACAAGCTATAGGTTTAGGGGGTGAGAATAGGTTAAGGTTTACGTTTAGGGAATCGGTGTTGTGTTCGAGTTCAAGATCGGGTTTAGGTTTGGGTTTTCAAGTTTAGGTTTAGGTTTAGGTTGGGGAGTTGAGATTAGGATTAGGTGTAGGTTTAGGTTTAGGGATTTGAGAATACATTTAGGTTTTAGGTTTAGGTTTAGGATTTAGGTTATTGGTTAAGGTTTAGGTTTTAGGTTTAGGTTAAGGTTAGGTTATAGGTTATAAGTTTAGGTTATAGGTTATAGGTTAAGGTTTTTGGTCATAGGTTTTGGTTTTAAGGTTATAAGTTTAGGTTAAGGTTAAGGTTTTAGGACTTATAAGCTATAGGTTTAGGGAATTGAGAATATGTTAAGGTTTAGGTTTAAGAAATCGGGTTCGGGTTGGGATCGGGTTTAGGTTTGGGTTTTCAAGTTTAGGTTTAGGTTTAGGTTAGGGAGTCGAGATTAGGATTAGGTGTAGGTTTAGGTTTAGGTTGGGAGTCGAGATTAGGATTAGGTGTAGGTTTAGGTTTAGGGATTTGAAAATAGGTTTAGGTTTAGAATTCGGGTTTGCGTTCGGGATTGGGTTTAGGTTTGGGTTTTCAAGTTTAGGTTTAGGTTTAGATTAGGGAGTTTAGATTAGGATTAGGTGTAGGTTTAAGTTTAGGGATTTGAGAATAGGTTAAGGTTTAGGTTTAAGAAATCGGGTTCGGGTTCGAGATCGGTTTTAGGTTTGGGTTTTCAAGTTTAGGTTTAGGTTTACGTTAGGGAGTTAAGATTAGGATTAGGTGTAGGTTTAGGTTTAGAGATTTGAGAATACATTTAGGTTTTAGGTTTAGGTTTAGGTTGTAGGTTATTGGTTAAGGTTTAGGTTTTAGGTTTAGGTTAAGGTTAGGTTATATGTTATAGGTTATAGGTTAAGGTTTTAGGTCATAGGTTTTGGTTTTAAGGTTATAGGTTTAGGTTAAGGTTAAGGTTTTAGGTCTTATAAGCTATAGGTTTAGGGAATTGAGAATAGGTTAAGGTTTAGGTTTAGGAAATCGGGATCGGGTTTAGGTTTGGGTTTTCATGTTTAGGTTTAGGTTTAGGTTAGGGAGTTGAGATTAGGAATAGGTGTAGGTTTAAGTTTAGGGATTTGAGAATAGGTTAAGGTTTAGGTTTAGGAAATCGGGTTAGGGTTCTGGATCGGGTTTTAGGTTTGGGTTTTCAAGTTTAGGTTTAGGTTTAGGTTAGGGAGTTGAGATTAGGATTAGGTGTAGGTTTAGGTTTAGAGATTTGAGAACACATTTAGGTTTTAGGTCATAAGATTTGGTTTAGGTTAAGGTTATAGGTTTAGGTTAAGGTTTAGGTTTAGGTTGAGGTTAACGTTTAGGTTTAGGTTTCAAGCTATAGGTTTAGGGAAGTGAGAATAGGTTAAGGTTTACGTTTAGGGAATCGGGTTGTGTTGAGTTCTGGATCGGGTTTAGGTTTGGGTTTTCAAGTTTAGGTTTAGGTTTAGGTTAGGGAGTTGAGATTAGGATTAGGTGTAGGTTTAGGTTTTAGGATTTGAGAATACATTTAGGTTTTAGGTTTAGGTTTAGGTTTTAGGTTATTGGTTAAGGTTTTGGTTTTAGGTTTAGGTTAAGGTTAGGTTATAGGTTATAAGTTTAGGTTATAGGTTATAGGTTAAGGTTTTTGGTCATAGGTTTTAGTTTTAAGGTTATAAGTTTAGGTTAAGGTTAAGGTTTTAGGACTTATAAGCTATAGGTTTACTGGAATTGAGAATATGTTAAGGTTTAGGTTTAAGAAATCGGGTTCGGGTTCGGGATCGGGTTTAGGTTTGGGTTTTCAAGTTTAGGTTTAGGTTTAGGTTAGGGAGTCGAGATTAGGATTAGGTGTAGGTTTAGGTTTAGGTTAGGGAGTCGAGATTAGGATTAGGTGTAGGTTTAGGTTTAGGGATTTGAAAATAGGTTTAGGTTTAGGAATTCGTGTTTGCCTCGGGATTGGGTTTAGGTTTGGGTTTTCAAGTTTAGGTTTAGGTTTAGGTTAGGGAGTTTAGATTAGGATTAGGTGTAGGTTTAAGTTTAGGGATTTGAGAATAGGTTAAGGTTTAGGTTTAAGAAATCGGGTTCGGGTTTGGGATCGGTTTTAGGTTTGGGTTTTCAAGTTTAGGTTTAGGTTTACGTTAGGGAGTTGAGATTAGGATTAGGTGTCGGTTTAGGTTTAGAGATTTGAGAATACATTTAGGTTTTAGGTTTAGGTTTAGGTTGTAGGTTATTGGTTAAGGTTTAGGTTTTAGGTTTAGGTTAAGGTTTGGTTATATGTTATAGGTTATAGGTTAAGGTTTTAGGTCATAGGTTTTGGTTTTAAGGTTATAGGTTTAGGTTAAGGTTAAGGTTTTAGGTCTTATAAGCTATAGGTTTAGGGAATTGAGAATAGGTTAAGGTTTAGGTTTAGAAATCGGGTGCGGGATCGGGATCGGGTTTAAGTTTGGGTTTTCATGTTTAGGTTTAGGTTTAGGTTAGGGAGTTGAGATTAGGAATAGGTGTATGTTTAAGTTTAGGGATTTGAGAATAGGTTAAGGTTTAGGTTTAATAAATCGGGTTAGGGTTCGGGATCGGGTTTTAGGTTTGGGTTTTCAAGTTTAGGTGTAGGTTTAGGTTAGGGAGTTGAGATTAGGATTAGGTGTAGGTTTAGGTTTAGAGATTTGAGAACACATTTAGGTTTTAGGTCATAAGATTTGGTTTAGGTTAAGGTTATAGGTTTAGGTTAAGGTTAAGGTTTAGATTGAGGTTAACGTTTAGGTTTAGGTTACAAGCTATAGGTTTAGGGAATTGAGAATAGGTTATGGTTTACGTTCAGGGAATCGGGTTCGAGTTGAGTTCAAGATCGGGTTTAGGTTTGGGTTTTCAAGTTTAGGTTTAGGTTTAGGTTAGGGAGTTGAGATTAGGATTAGGTGTAGGTTTAGGTTTAGGGATTTGAGAATACATTTAGGTTTTAGGTTTAGGTTTAGGTTTTAGGTTATTGGTTAAGGTTTAGTTTTAGGTTTAGGTTAAGGTTAGGTTATAGGTTATAAGTTTAGGTTATAGGTTATAGGTTAAGGTTTTTGTTCATAGGTTTTGGTTTTAAGGTTATAAGTTTAGGTTAAGGTTAAGGTTTTAGGACTTATAAGCTATAGGTTTAGGGAATTGAGAATATGTTAAGGTTTAGGTTTAAGAAATCGGGTTCGGGTTTGGGATCGGGTTTAGGTTTGGGTTTTCAAGTTTAGGTTTAGGTTTAGGTTGGGGAGTCGAGATTAGGATTAGGTGTAGGTTTAGGTTTAGGTTAGAGAGTCGAGATTAGGATTAGGTGTAGGTTTAGGTTTAGGGATTTGAAAATAGGTTTAGGTTTAGGAATTCAGGTTTGCGTTCAGGATTGGGTTTAGGTTTGGGTTTTCAAGTTTAGGTTTAGGTTTTGGTTAGGGAGTTTAGATTAGGATTAGGTGTAGGTTTAAGTTTTGGGATTTGAGAATAGGTTAAGGTTTAGGTTTAAGAAATCGGGTTCGGGTTCGAGATCGGTTTTAGGTTTGGGTTTTCAAGTTTAGGTTTAGGTTTACGTTAGGGAGTTGAGATTAGGATTAGGTGTAGGTTTAGGATTAGAGATTTGAGAATACATTTAGGTTTTAGGTTTAGGTTTAGGTTGTAGGTTATTATTAGTTAAGGTTTAGGTTTTAGGTTTAGGTTAAGGTTAGGTTATATGTTATAGGTTATAGATTAAGGTTTTAGGTCATAGGTTTTGGTTTTAAGGTTATAGGTTTAGGTTAAGGTTAAGGTTTTAGGTCTTATAAGCTATAGGTTTAGGGAATTGAGAATAGGTTAAGGTTTAGGTTTAGAAATCGGGATCGGGTTTAGGTTTGGGTTTTCATGTTTAGGTTTAGGTTTAGGTTAGGGAGTTGAGATTAGGAATAGGTGTAGGTTTAAGTTTAGGGATTTGAGAATAGGTTAAGTTTTAGGTTTAGGAAATCGGGTTGGGGTTCGGGATCGGGTTTTAGGTTTGGGTTTTCAAGTTTAGGTTTAGGTTTAGGTTAGGGAGTTGAGATTAGGATTAGGTGTAGGTTTAGGTTTAGAGATTTGAGAACACATTTAGGTTTTAGGTCATAAGATTTGGTTTAGGTTAAGGTTATAGGTTTAGGTTAAGGTTTAGGTTTAGGTTGAGGTTAACGTTTAGGTTTAGGTTACAAGCTATAGGTTTAGGGAATTGAGAATAGGTTAAGGTTTACGTTTAGGGAATCGGGTTCAGGTTCAGGTTCGGGATCGGGTTTAGGTTTGGGTTTTCAAGTTTAGGTTTAGGTTTAGGTTAGGGAGTTGAGATTAGGATTAGGTGTAGGTTTAGGTTTAGGGATTTGAGAATACATTTAGGTTTTAGGTTTAGGTTTAGGTTTTAGGTTATTGGTTAAGGTTTAGGTTTTAGGTTTAGGTTAAGGTTAGGTTATAGGTTATAAGTTTAGGTTATAGGTTATAGGTTAAGGTTTTTGGTCATAGGTTTTGGTTTTAAGGTTATAAGTTTAGGTTAAGGTTAAGGTTTTAGGACTTATAAGCTATAGGTTTAGGGAATTGAGAATATGTTAAGGTTTAGGTTTAAGAAATCGGGTTCAGGTTCGGGATCGGGTTTAGGTTTGGGTTTTCAAGTTTAGGTTTAGGTTTAGGTTGGGAGTCGAGATTAGGATTAGGTGTAGGTTTAGGTTTAGGTTAGGGAGTCGAGATTAGGTTTAGGTGTAGGTTTAGGTTTAGGGATTTGAAAATAGGTTTAGGTTTAGGAATTCAGGTTTGCGTTCAGGATTGGGTTTAGGTTTGGGTTTTCAAGTTTAGGTTTAGGTTTAGGTTATGGAGTTTAGATTAGGATTAGGTGTAGGTTTAAGTTTAGGGATTTGAGAATAGGTTAAGGTTTAGGTTTAAGAAATCGGGTTCGGGTTCGGGATCGGTTTTAGGTTTGGGTTTTCAAGTTTAGGTTTAGGTTTACGTTAGGGAGTTGAGATTAGGATTAGGTGTAGGTTTAGGTTTAGAGATTTGAGAATACATTTAGGTTTGAGGTTTAGGTTTAGGTTGTAGGTTCTTGGTTAAGGTTTAGGTTTTAGGTTTAGGTTAAGGTTAGGTTATATGTTATAGGTTATAGGTTAAGGTTTTAGGTCATAGGTTTTGGTTTTAAGGTTATAGGTTTAGGTTAAGGTTAAGGTTTTAGGTCTTATAAGCTATAGGTTTAGGGAATTGAGAATAGGTTAAGGTTTAGGTTTAGGAAATCGGGTTCGGGATCGGGATCGGGTTTAGGTTTGGGTTTTCATGTTTAGGTTTAGGTTTAGGTTAGGGAGTTGAGATTAGGAATAGGTGTAGGTTTAAGTTTAGGGATTTGAGAATAGGTTAAGGTTTAGGTTTAGGAAATCGGGTTAGGGTTCGGGATCGGGTTTTAGGTTTAGGTTTTCAAGTTTAGGTTTAGGTTTAGGTTAGGGTGTTTAGATTAGGATTAGGTGTAGGTTTAAGTTTAGGAATTTGAGAATAGGTTAAGGTTTAGGTTTAGGAAATCGGGTTAGGGTTCGGGATCGGGTTTTAGGTTTGGGTTTTCAAGTTTAGGTTTAGGTTTAGGTTAGGGAGTTTAGATTAGGATTAGGTGTATGTTTAAGTTTAGGGATTTGAGAATAGGTTAAGGTTTAGGTTTAGAAATTGGGTTTAGGGTTCGGGATCGGGGTTTAGGTTTGGGTTTTCAAGTTTAGGTTTAGGTTTAGGTTAGGGAGTTGAGATTAGGATTAGGTGTAGGTTTAAGTTTAGGGATTTGAAAATAGGTTAAGGTTTAGGTTTAGGAATTCGTGTTTGGGTTCAATGTTGGGTTTAGGTTTGGGTTTTCAAGTTTAGGTTTTGGTTTAGGTTTGAGTTTTCAAGTTTAGGTTTAGGTTTAGGTTAGGGAGTTTAGATTAGGATTAGGTGTAGGTTTAAGTTTAGGGATTTGAGAATAGGTTAAGGTT
The DNA here is from genome assembly GCA_030180095.1 of Magnolia changhungtana. Classification (NCBI taxonomy): domain Eukaryota; kingdom Viridiplantae; phylum Streptophyta; class Magnoliopsida; order Magnoliales; family Magnoliaceae; genus Magnolia; species Magnolia changhungtana. The sequence continues at coordinate 5,443,285 of JASAUF010000662.1, forward strand.
TAGGTTTAAGAAATCGGGTTCGGGTTCGGGATCGGGTTTTAGGTTTGGGTTTTCAAGTTTAGGTTTAGGTTTAGGTTAGGGAGTTGAGATTAGGATTAGGTGTAGGTTTAGGTTTAGAGATTTGAGAATACATTTAGGTTTTAGGTCATAGGTTTTGGTTTAGGTTAAGGTTTAGGTTTAGGTTTAGGTTAAGGTTTAGGTTTAGGTTTAGGTTATAAGCTATAGGTTTGGGAATTAAGAATAGGTTAAGGTTTAGGTTGGGAATTGGGTTCGGGTTCGGGATCGAGTTTAGGTTTGTATTTTCAAGTTTAGGTTTAGGTTTAGGTTAGGGAGTTGAGATTAGGCTTAGGTGTAGGTTTAAGTTTAGGGATTTGAGAATACATTTAGGTTTTAGGTTTAGGTTTAGGTTGTAGGTTATTGGTTAAGGTTTAGGTTTTAGGTTTAGGTTAAGGTTAGGTTATAGGTTATTGGTTATAGGTTAAGGTTTTAGGTCATAGGTTTTGGTTTTAAGGTTATAGGTTTAGGTTAAGGTTAAGGTTTTAGGTCTTATAAGCTATAGGTTTAGGGAATTGAGAATACATTAAGGTTTAGGTTTAGGAAATTGGGTTCAGGTTCGGGATCTGGTTTAGGTTTAGGTTAGGGAGTTGAGATTAGGATTAGGTGTAGGTGTAGGTTTAGGGATTTGAGAATAGGTTAAGGTTTAGGTTTAAGAAGTCGGGTTCGAGTTTGGGTTCGGGATTGGGTTTAGGTTTGGGTTTTCAAGTTAAGGTTTAGGTTAGAGAGTTTAGATTAGGATTAGGTTTAGGTTTAGAGATTTGAGAATAGGTTAAGGTTTAGGTTTAGGAAATCGGGTTTAGGTTTAGATTAGGGAGTTGAGATTAGGATTAGGTGTAGGTGTAGGTTTAGGGATTTGAGAATATATTTAGGTTATAGGTTATAGGTTCAGGTTTAGGTTTAGGTTAAGGTTAAGGTTTAGGTATAGGTTTAGGGAATTGAGAATATGTTAAGGTTTAGGTTTAGGAAATCGAGTTCGGGTTCGGGTTCGGGATCGAGTTTAGGTTTGGGTTTTCAAGTTTAGGTTTAAGTGTAGGTTAGGGAGTTGAGATTAGGATTAGGTGTAGGTCTAGGTTTAGGTTTATGGATTTGAAAATAGGTTAAGGTTTAGGCTTAAGAATTCGGGTTCGGGTTCGGGATTGGGTTTAGGTTTGGGTTTTCAAGTTTAGGTTTAAGAAATCGGGTTCGGGTTCGGGATCGCGTTTAGGTTTGGGTTTTCAAGTTTAGGTTTAGGTTTAGGTTAGGGAGTTGAGATTAGGATTAGGTGTAGGTTTAGGTTTAGGTTTAGGTTCGGGTTCGGGATCTCTAGTATTATCTACTATTGAACCTAGTATTATCTACTACATACTAGTAACGTACAACCAATATTGGGGCACCATACCATAAGCTACAAGAATTTCATGTCCCCCTAAACAAGGTATCCTCCATTGATAACATATATATATATTATAAGTTTTTTATTTTCATTTACATTCCCAAATACATTCATCATCCATCCAAGAGAATTGAAACAAGTACTGTCAATCTATCTTATCTTACCGACCGCCTTATGTTTCTTTTCACCTTTGTAGCTCTCATATTTGTTGCAGCTACTAGTTCACCATCAGTAGTCTCCCTAACCAAATCTTTGTGCAATCCCTCCATTTGAAGCAATGGCTGAAGTTACAAGAAGTAGGACTGATTAGTCTTTCCATGTTTTAAAAAAAATCAAATTCTTTATTTTTTGCTGCAAGTCTACTTATAATTATCATTGGCTCTTAATCTATTTATAATGAAAATCTTAAATATTACCTGATAGTGCTCCTTTGATAAATGTCCTGTTTGGAACAAATAATTTATTTTATCATAAATGTCCTGTTTGGAACAAATAATTTGTTTTATACATGTGTTTTATCATAAAACCATGCATGATGCATCCATACAAAAAAAATTAAATGGAAATTTTTTTTATATAAACAAATTTTTTGGTGACACATATTAGAAAACAATGTTACTGTCAGCAATGTAACAAATATCATTTAGATTTTGAAATATTGCAAGAAATACATTTGTGGGCTGAAATTCATTGCACAAGCACTTTCTGTATTTTAATACACAGAAAGTTTCTGGAATTTTGATCTGAATATTGATATTGCAAAATACTTGTTTGGTAATATGTAAAGCAGGTCATCAGTCATGCATCAACAATGTGTGAGGAGAAGATCTTCAGTCACACTTTACCAGACTATCAAATACTGTTCATGAATTATGATTGGTTGTCTTAGAAGTTTAATATAGTTCTTTCTCAGCCTAGTTTGCTAGCTCTGCAAGAATCATAGAAGCTCCTAAAAGAATAACAGAATAACAGATTTTTAGCCATCATCTTTTTACTCGGTAATTTACTTTAGCCACCTCATGAATTGGGAGGAAAATAAAAAAGATTCCTGTAAGTATTGTAGTTGGATTGTAAGTAGAGGTTTATCACTACAACTGTCACCAGCTTACTGATTAGTTACATGCATAAGAATTTTACTAGAGAAGTTCTAGGTAAATGACTCCATCCTTCTAAATCGACGTTGAAGTCATATATGGGAAACTGAGTGCTATATAGACAAGAGAACATAGTTTTTCATTTATACAAGGTAGAAATTTACACCAATATGATGTCACGGGTTAACCGGTTGGGCCAGTATGAACTGGACCGCCCACTAAAACAGTTCTGCCTCTGGATTGGGTTTTAAGACATTGATTTACAATTTTACATAGTAATATTTACTTTCAAATATCTAACTAATTTTCATATGACATACATTTCCAATATTTATTGGATTCCAATTAATATTAGAATATACTTCCAAGACCATACCTTTGTTGATTTGTTTGTCATTCTCAGCTTCCTAGGGTTGCCAATAGTTTTTTTTTCCAAGTTTTAGAGGCCCATGTTACAATGATTCTTCCATTAATAAAAGATAAATAAACCATCACTTGTTTGAGTGGAATGATGTAACAGGATTTGTGTAGCTGATCCTAATTGGTAGGGATGAGGGTTAGACGATGACGATGAACCATTAATTGTTCCTTGAGAGAATCTTCATGGAGTCACAGGTCTAAATGACAAAGATGGACATAAATGCAGTATCAGGGAGAAACCAGTCACCTGGATCTTTCTCTGATGGCTTTAAAATAAATGTATTGCCACATGTCACTGCCATTGGAAACATCTACACAAACCATAAAGCAGGATATTCCCATTTGGTTATGTCGATAGAAGTGAAGTATCTAAACACTCAATTCCTATTTTTACAACAAATATAGGTATGAGCAACAAAAGCGAAAAAGGGGCAACGAGAAAAAAGTCTTTGGTGAATATCTAGGGCCCACAGGAAGTTTTTCTACAAGCAGAGGATCACTTCACACCTTGTTACCGTGGTGTGGTCCACTTGAGCTTTGAATATGCTTCATTTTTGGGCTTAAGCCATAAAATTATCTTGTAAAATGGATGGGACAGGGATGATAAAATACATAAATCAAGGTGGACCCCACGAAATTACTCAGTACACAATCCAACTCCCATACAAAACTCTCTGTGGCCCGCAAGAAGTTCTCATTGGTGGGGATTCAATCTCCACAGTTTCCTGTAGTGCAATGGGCTTCATTTTCAGGGCCATTACGTAAAATGGGCTGGCAAAACAGAGATGGCATGGATATACAACACATACATCAAGGTGGACCGCATGAAACAGTGGAGATAGAAATGCCCACCTAAATCCCCAAATCCCCAAATCTGTAAATCCCCAAATCCCCAAATCCCTAAATCCCCAAATCCCTAAATCCACAAATCCCCAAATCCCCAAATCCCCAAATCCCTAAATCCCTAAATCCACAAATCCCCAAATCCCCAAATCCCTAAATCCCCAAATCCCCAAATCGGTATTGAGATTGACAGAGATTGAGAGAGAGAGAGAGAGAGATACCTGTTTGATTTGGAGCCCCTTTCACGGTCCACCGAGAGAAACAGAGAGAGAGGATGCGCGAGAGAGAGAGCAACGAGAGAGAGAGAGAGGACGCGCGAGAGAGAGAGCACCGAGAGACAGAGAGAGAGAGAGAGAGAGAGAGGGACAAGAGAGAGAGAGAGAGACAGAGAGAGGGACCGAGAGAGAGAGAGAGAGGGTGCGCAAGAGAGAGACAGAGAGGCAGAGAGTGAGGTTGACAGAGAGGGAGAGAGGGTTGGTTTTGGGAGGGGCGGGCGGGCGCGCGAGAGCGAATTTTTGGGGTGGATTTTGGTGGTGGGAGATGGGCGCGCGGGTGGTGGCTTTGGGGTAGAACGGGTTGGCTACTCCCGCTGACACCAGCTCCGTGGCTGGTGTTCGGTGAGCTGTGGGCCCCACCATGATGTATGTGTTTCATCTGATCCGTTCATCCATTTTTTAATATAATTTTAAGGCTTAATTATAAAAATAAGAGGGATATAAATCTTAGGTGGACCACACCACAGGAAAACAATAGTGATTGAATATCCATCATTTAAATCCTCTTAAGGCCCATTGTCATTGTTTATCTGACATCCAATCTTTGATTAGGTCATAAAGGCCCAGATGAAGGGAAAAAACAAAGATCAGCTTGATCCAATACTTTTATGGCTCCCAAAAAGTTTTTAATGGTCGACATTCATTCAACACTTTTTCCTGTAATGTGGTCCACTTGAGATTGGGATATAACTCTTTTTTTTTTTTAATATCATAAAATGATCTATAAAAATAGATGGACGGCATGGATGAAACACATACATCATGGTGGGGCCTACAAACCACCGAACACAAAAGTTGAGAGTGGTTACCCTCCATTAAAACATTCATAATTATTTTTTGGGCCCACAGAGATGTGGTTCACAAATCTAGCCCATCCATTATGTGTGTGCCACTTGGATGAGGGGTCATATCAAGTTTCAGACGCATCCAAATTTCAGGTGGGGCCCCACCAAGTGCTTTTATATGTTTTAGGCATGTCTTCACATGATTTTAGATGGTATGGCCCACTGGAGTTCTGTATACAGCTAATTTTTGGGATATCCCATAATTTAAAGAGGACCCATCAAAATGCACGGTGTTGATTTTCGACACACGTCATGATGGGGCCCACACAGCTCGACCTCATGGGGAGTTCCCATGAGCTCGACGAATAAAACCTTTTTCATATATATAATATTTAAAAAATATAAAAACTTATGATGTATTTGTTATATCCAGACCGTCCATTCATTTTGAGATATCATTTTAAGTCACGAGCCAAAGAATGAGACAGATAAAAATCTGTAGTAGACCCTACCATAGAAAACAACGGGATAGTGATTCTCACCATTGAAACTATCCTAAGGCCCATCGTAATGTTTATTTGAAATCCAACTGGTTCAAAAGTTTTTTTTAAAAAAAATGGTCGTAGGGCCATACATTATGGTGGGCCCACAATAATGTTTGCCATCCAACATGTTCATAATATCAAAAGGATATGAATGAAGGAAAACACAAACATCAACTTAATCCAAAACTTCTATTAAATGCACAAGTGTTGATGTTCGACACACATCATGATGGGCCCTACAAAACTTACATTAATTCTTAGAGTTTCAGGGTGTCAATAAGTTGGGTCACAATTCTGACTAGAATATTTGACCCATTTTACATGTCTAGTCCATTCACTTTATTTTACTGATCATTACCCTCAATTTAATTAGTTACTAACCTCAATCATGTTACATATGAAAAAGATATTGGGCAAACAAGATTGATTAACAATTTGAGTGAAATTATTGTCCAAAAACAGTTAAAGGTTATTCATAATATCAAAAATATATGAATGAATAGAAAACACAAACATCAACTTGATCCAAAACTTCTATAGCCTCCAAGAAATTTTAAATGGCAGAGGTTTAATCACACTATTTCCTGTGGTGTGGTCCACTTGAGCTTTGGATATGCTTCCTTTTTGTTCTTTAGACCTCAAATTATCTGTTAACATGGATGAATGGAGTGGATAAAATAAATAAATAACAGTGGACCCCACAGAGTTTACTCTGGTAAGGATAACGAGTAACTCACCTAAATGTAGTAGAGAAGGGTTTCCTTAAAACATTCATAATCATATATTGGGTGCCGCTAAATGTGATTCACATATCCAACCCACTCATTATGTGTGTCCCACTTGGATGAGGGGTCAGACCAAGTTTCAACCGCATCAATGTCTGTATTAACTTATAAACAAGTTGGATCTCAAATAAACATCGCAGCGGACCTTAAGAAGGTTTCAATAGTGGGTGTCACTATCCCACTCTTTTCTATGGTGTGGGTCCACTTAAACTTTGGATCTCCCCCGTCGGCCGATGCACCATTCCATGGTAGGCCACGAGCTTAAAAATAAAGTCAATCCATGACTTGGGTGGGCCACACATAGTTTTAGATGCTATGGCCTACCTGAGCCAGTATATGACTGATTTTTGGACTTAAAGGGAACACATCAAATGCATGGTGTTGATGTTGTACACACATCATGGTACGTGGGCGCACACAGATTAACCTCATGGGAAGTTCCCATGAGGTGACCTTATAGTACCATTTCACTATTTTAGGTAACTCCTTCATGGGTGTTACTCTAAGCGTGTAGGCCCACCTTGATATATTTTATATATATCGACATCGTCCATATATTTTTTCATCATGTTTTAGGATGTGATTTCAAATCATAAGAACTAAATAATCTTAGGTGGGCCATACCAATCAAAACAATATGATGAATAACTATTAAAAGCCTTTTGAAGGCCACAAAAGTTTTGGATCAATTTGATCTTTGTAGTTTACCTTCATCTAGATCTTCTTTACATTATCAACAAGTTGGATTGCAGATAAACGTTACTAAAACCTTATGATGGGCTCTTTATAATTTTTAATGGCGAGGTACTATACTATCATTCTTTCCAGTGGTGTGATCCCCTTAAGATTTAAATTTACACAATTTTTTATACTCGGCCCAAAAATGGGTTGGAGAAACGTATGGGCGGCAAGGATATACAATACATCATCAAAATCTAACTTTTGTTATCCAAGTACTTTCCAATTTTTCTTGTCAGAATACAAAATCTAGTTTTCTTTTTTAAAAAATATATTTTTTTACAATTTGACAACTTTTTCACAATTTTGTTTAATTTTTAAAATTTTATTTTTCAAAATATCATTTTTTAAAATCGAAATCTCACTTTTATTATCTAACTTTTCAATTTTTCTTAACAAAATAGAAAATCTAGTTTTCTTTTTTAAAATATATATTTTTTTACAATTTGTCAATTTTTTCACAATTTTTTAAAAAATTTTTAAATTTTCTTTTTCAAAATATCATTTTTTAAAATCTCACTTTTGTTATCTAACTTTTTAATTTTTCTTGTCAAAATACAAAATCTAGTTTTCTTTTTTAAAATATATATTTTTTTTACAATTTGTCAATTTTTTCACAATTTTTTTAATTTCTTAAAATTTCTTTTTTAAAATATCATTTTTTAAATCTCACTTTTGTTATCTATAACTTTTCAAATTTTCTTGTCAAAATACAAAATCTAATTTTCTTTTTAAAAAATATATTTTTTACTATTTGTCAATTTTTTCACAATTTTTTAATTTCTTAAAATTTCTTTTTTAAATATCATTTTTTAAATCTCACTTTTATTATCTATAACTTTTCAAATTTTCTTGTCAAAATACAAAATCTAGTTTTCTTTTTCAAAAAAATATATATTTTTTTCAATTTGTCAAAATTTTCACAATTTTGTTTAATTTTTTAAATTTTCTTTTTCAAAATATCATTTTTTTTATCGAAATCTTGTAATATAACTTTTTAATTTTTCTTGTCAAAATACAAAATCTAATTTTCTTTTTTAAAATATATATTTTTTTTACAATTTGTCAATTTTTTCACAATTTTGTTTAATTTTTTATATTATTTTTTTAATCAAATAGATGGACGACATGGATTAAACACATACATCATAGTGGGGCCCATATAGCACCAACTACAAGCCATTGGATGGTGTCAGGGGGAGTAGCCAATTTGTTCCCTTTATTTGTGGTGTGGTTCATTTAATTAATCTTTAGATATGAATCATTTTTTAGATAGTTCTCTAAAATGATCTCGAAAAATGGATGAACAGAGTGGATTGATCCCGAATTTTCATTATTTTAGGACTTGTGGGGCTCACCATTGTGTATGTTAATTATCCACTCCGTCCATTAATTTTAATGGCTCATTTTTAGGGTTGATGCAAAAAATGAGTCAAATTGAAGCTGTAGGTGGACCACACCACATACTAATGTTATAAATTTATTTTCCATTATTTCTTATGGTGTGGTCCACTTAGACTTTTAATATTTTCTACTTTTTGAGCTCATGCACTGAAATAATATTTTAAAATTTATGGACGACTTAGATAAAACAAATATATTGAAATGGGCCCCATGGAGCCCCTTAAACATCGTTAGTCTCTAATAAGATTCTATGGGGAGGTACGTTTTAGAGCTTAAAAATAAAGTCAATCCATAACTTGGGTGGGCCACACCACATACTATAGTTGAGAGGGTTACCTTCCCATTAAAACATTCATAATCATTTATTGGGCCCACCTAGATGTGCTTCATAGATCTAGCCTATTCATTATGTGTGTCCCACTTGGATGAGGAGTTAGACCAAGTTTCATACACATCCAAAACTCATGTGGGCCCCACCAAATGCTTTTATATGTTTTAGGGATGTCTTCACATAGTTTTAGATGCTATGGCCCACCTAAGTTTCAGATAATATCTGTTGATTTTTAGACTTAAAGGGGACACATCAAATGCATGGTGTTGATGTTCTACACACATCATGGTGGGGTGCACACAAATTAACCTTATGTGAAGTTCCCATGAGGTGACCTTATAGTACCATTTCACTATTTAGGTAACTCCTTCATGGGTGTTACTCTAACCATGTAGGGCCCACCTTAATATATTTTATGTATATCGACACTGTCCATATATTTTTCCATCATATTTTAGGATGTGATTTCAAATCATAAGAACTCAATAATCTCAGGAGGGCCATACCAATCAAAACAATGATGAATAACTATTAAAAACCTTTTAAAGGCCACAAAAGTTTTTGATCAATTTGATCTTTGTAGTTTACATTCATCTAGATCTTCTTTACATTATCAACAGGTTGGATTGCAAATAAACATTACTAAAACCTTACGATGGGCTCTTTATAATTTTTAATTGTGAGGTACTATATTATCATTCTTTTCAGTGGTGTGGTCCACTTAAGATTTAAATCTACATAATTTTTATACCCGCCCCAAAAATGGGTTGGAGAAACATAGAAGTGAGGATATACAACACATCATCAAAATCTCACTTTTGTTATCTAACTTTTCAATTTTTCTTGTCAAAATACAAAATCTAGCTTTCTTTTAAAAAAATATATATTTTTGAAAAATTTGTCAATTTTTTCATAATTTTGTTTCATTTTTAAAATTTTCTTTTTCAAAATATCATTTTTAAAATCTCACTTTTGTTATATAACTTTTCAATTTTTCTTGTCAAAATACAAAATCTAGTTTTCTTTTTTTAAAATATATATATTTTTTTTTTACAATTTATCAATTTTTTCACAATTTTGTTTAATTTTTTAAATTTTCTTTTTCAAAATATCATTTTTTTTATCGAAATCTTGTTATATAACTTTTTAATTTTTCTTATCAAAATATAAAATCTAGTTTTCTTTTTTTTTTAAATATATTTTTTTTACAATTTGTCAATTTTTTCACAATTTTGTTTAATTTTATAAATTTTCTTTTTCAAAATATCATTTTTTATCGAAATCTTCTTTTTTTTTTCAAAATTATCAACATTATTCAAAGTTATTAATTTTTTTTTCAAAATCTAAACTTTTATAAAATTACATTTTTTTTTTCAAAATCTAAATTTTTTTCTTAAACGTTGTTAATTATTTTTCTAAGCTTTTAACTTTTTTTTTTTTTGAAATTCATAAATTTTTTGTTCTTAATTTTTCACGAGCATTAGAGCGGTTTAGGACCGTCTCTAATGTCTGCGATCTTTGATGATCTCAAATAACCACAACAAGACTGGCTAAGGACCGTCTCTAATAAAGACGGTCTTTGTGAGTCTCAAATGGAGACAGTGAGGACCATCTCTAATATAGACTATTTCGACAGTCTCATAGTACAGAAAAGACGGCCAATGACCGTCTCTAATTGAGACGGTCCTTGACAATCTCAAATTGCCGATGAAGAGACGACAATGACCGTCTCTAATACTGAGACGGTCTTTATTGTCTCAAATGGTCTGCATATAAGACGGTCGAGACCGTCTCTTATTCCAGACGGTGCCAATGGCCGTCTTTTATCCTCAGTTAACGACGGTTTTTGACCGTCTTAAATGATTTATGGACGTTGAAATTTTTAAGACAATATTAAGGACGGTCAAGGGCCGTCTAAAAGTTTAGGGACGGTTTACGACCGTCTCTAAAGCGTCTTTAAACCAAGCAATTTTAGAGACGGTCCAGAACCGTCTCTAAATCCGTCATTTTTTTCCATTTTTCACGTAGTGCCAGTAGCTACGCCCTGCCCCAAAATCAAACAGGAACCTGAACCTCAAACGTCATGTACATGTGTATGTTCATTTATAATTTTTTTTCCTATTTATATGAATCAAATGACTCTGGTTTTCTGTGTATCCATATTAAAATCTCACTGTTATATATATGTGCATGCATTTCTTGTAGCACAAAACTCTAGCTAAATAGTCTTCTTTTTCCCATATTTGCTTACTTTAGACATTTTCCTGTTTTTCTAATTTTATGTTGAGCAGCAAATTGTTTTAGATGTTCTTTATTGTTACAATTTTCTATCCTTTATTTATTTTTTTCCTGTAAGTCTTTTCCTTTTACTGTTTTAATTGAGTCTATGGTATCTTCTTTTTTTCTGATCAAGTCCTAACTGGTATATACTCGTTTATGTGGTTTCTTTCTTTCTTTTCTATGTTTTTTCTCATTCTGGTTTTAGGCAAAGCATAATTATCATGATTTCAGCCTTCGTCGCTATGTGGATGAACTTGAATTTTTTTTCCTCCCTATTGTCGTGAACTTGAAATATATATTGGGTTTTCCAATCTCGACCTTCGATTGTAATATAGATATCTTTCACAAATACTTCCCTTGTATTTTGTCTTCATTAAAATTCTTTCCCTTTTTGCTGTTTCCTAGAATCTACATGTTATGAATTTCTCATTTCGTTAATCGCAGCATGGTTGTTTTTCCTTAAGTTTATCTAGTATGGTTTCTCTAATCTCACCGTTATCTGTTATACATATCTGGTATGGTTTGCAATGATCTGGTAGTTAATATTGCACACTCCATTCAATTTTCAAGCCAATAAACTATATGCGAACAATGTCTAATTTACATTCAATGGTGTATGACGGGACTTGCTTATTATGGTCGTGTGTTATTTTAACTGAAGGAATATTTCCAATACATGTTGTTCCATTTTTCAGAAAATAGTGTTGAGCACATCATTCTTGTTCCTTACAGAGACATTTAAGAGATAAGCTTCTACTCTTCTGTTCATATGAGAAAACAGAAATTTGCTTTATTGTTTGGATGGCGATAAGATCTCAATGAAATGTACTTGATTCCATAGCTCGGATTAGTGATGAATACTTCCATTTACATATCTGATGTGTTGCTGTAAATCAGATGATGTTTTTGAAATTATGCCAGGACAACTGGTTGATATCATTCCAGAATATGCATGTCAGCATGTGCATGTTTTCGATTCATAAGTTACAGGAAAAATATGCTTTGAGTTATCAGGACAACTAGTTGATCTCATTCCATCATGTAACATGGAATTGCTTGTTTTCTGGTATGTATCAAGTTATGGGCTTGTTTTAGTTTACTTTCTTGCACTTCAATTCATTTTTATCCCATATAACCAACATATTCAGATAAAATTTTATGCCATATATCATTTTAATTTAACTCTCTGCCTCCTGTGAAGCTGGTTTTTCATGTTTCTGCCATATATCTTATTTGTTTTAAGCCTCAAACCATTTTCTCCCAAAACGTATTGGCGGCGTGTTCATTTGATATGAATTTCATATACATATTGGCTGGTTGGGAGGGTTCTGCTTCGGATGCGAGGGTCTTACACAACGCATTGAGTTGATCAGATGATCCCTTGGTTGTCCCAGAGGGTTCTGCTACTGTTGTCTTTACTGAGGAGGTCTGCCTGGCTGCCTCTCTTACTGAGAAGGAGCCCTAGGAGCGGTGGGTGGAAGTTGTACTCTCTGCTACTGCTGAGGAGGACGAGGAGGGGACAACTACGGTGGCCGCTGCTGCTGAATGGGGAGAGGATACTCATGCCTCTGATGCCTGGCCTGTCCACAACCGAAGCATACACCGAAAAAGGGGCCGGAAGAAGAAGCAACTAGCGGTGCTGACAATGATGACAAAGCTATTATCTGAACCACAGGTTGTCGAAACCCTGATCTACCCCTCCATCTTTGCTGACGGAGCTGCATGGAACTACCAGGTGGTGCTCTCCTCTTCCGGTCTCCACCGAAACTCTGCTCTCTCGATCTCTGGGTCATAGCCCAGTCCTCCTGATAAACCAGTGCCCAATGTACGACCTGGTGGAACGTCTCCAAACAATGCCCTACCACATGGCTGAGAAGGGTAGGACGCAAACCAGTCAAAAAATGACAGGTCCTCATCTTCTCATCACTGGTGAGATGAGGAGCAAATCTAGACAAGGCCAAGAAACGGGCCTCATACTGAAATACAGACAAATCACCCTACACTAGGGTCTCAAACTCGATCACCCGCTGAATCTGAACGTGCTCAGGGAAGAACTTCTAGTCGAAACAAACCACGAACTCCACCCACATCCAAATGAACTGAGGCCCGACCATCCTAGATACGAATGACCACCAATGATGGGCCTCACCATGAAGAAGATAGGTCGCAAGGGATACTCTCTGATCTGCAGGACACTGAATAGTGTCAAAAATCCTCACAACCTCAGTGCGCCAAGCCTCGGTGGTAGAAGGGTCAGGGTCACCATGAAACCTCAGGGGATCATGCTGCCGGAACTCTCGAGCTATCTCACTAGCAGGTGGTAAACAGACTACCCAGAAACCTCGGAGGTAGCAAGCAGACGGGTCTGTAATGCAGTGGCAACAAGTTGCATCAGCTGCTGGAAATGCTCGGCTCCTATAGGTACTGTCGAGCAGGGGCGACACTCACCTCAGGCGGAGGCATGGGTGCGGCCGACAGGGTAGGAGCCTCAGTAGCTGGAACAGTAGGCTAAGGCGAGGGAACCAAAGCAACTGAAGGAGAGGCCACTATAGGCTCAACTGGAGGAACAGGCTGGATTGGGACCTCTGGAATTGGATCCTCAACAACAGGAGCAGGATGTGCTCGAGCAGGTCGGGTATCTCCGGCGCCTCGTCCACCGGCACCACGACCACGGGTGTCATGATCACGGGTACCACGTCTAGGCAGCATCGTCTACAAAATAATGACGACGCCAAGAATCAGGACAATTTCAAGCTTAATACGGAGCGCAATAAAAGGTCTCGGGACACTACTTATCCTATGCTCTGAGCAGACATGCGATGTCATCCCGAGTTATTTCAGAATTACTTGATATGCTCTAATACCAACTCCTGTCATGCCCCAACCGGACTCACAAGAAACCCGATGGCCGGTTCTGACCGCAACAGCCTCCGTAGTACCCCATTCTCAGCTCCAGAGACAGGTTCCGATCCTGGGATCCTACGAGGAGGATTTCCATAACAGTATAATCATTCCAATACGAGCATACTCAAGATTACAGTAAGTACATCTAAGAATAAGAAGGGGCACACATCACAAAATCAACTAAGAATTTTAACTTTTACAAGCTTTCATCAGGTTCAAAAGGTCATACATAAGGAAATAAGAAAAGAGAGAGAAATCAGCAACACTGGAGTCCTCGAGCTCAACTCTACTCCACGCTCTACTACTACGACGCCTGCCTAGATTCTCCTGCACGTATCAATTGTGCATAAGCTTATAGAAGCTTAGAGGGTGGTATAAGTGTGTGACAAAGGTGCACAGAAGAAGAGCAGGAGGTACAAGGAAAGAAACATGCTCAATGAGAATATCACTAGCCTTACCAAGGCTTATGATGAATATGATGCAATGAGTACTGGACGTTATACCAAGGTAATGCATGAAGGGGCTTGCACAGCCAATGATAATGCGATGCAAGTAATGCCAGTGCTCATATCCAAACCACATATCAAGTATATTTTCAATCATAAGGGAATCACCGGGGTCCATTACATTGACCCCGCATAGTCAAATGAGCGTAAGAGACCTCACTACCTTCCTATGGACAGTCAATCACCAATAAGGCCTGAAGGTTACGGACCCATTTACAAGCTGGTCAGACTCAGCCTAGCAATGCCTCCTCACACCAGGCAGGTAAGGCCACACCCCTATCCAACCGACTACATGACAATAGGAGTCGCGGCCTAATGGTTTAAGGCCCTCGTACACTCATAGTTTCCACTCGATCACGGCGTTGGAGCAGATCCTTAGTACCATAGAAGTTTTGAGAATTCCACCCATGGGCATCCTATGCACCCGGTATGCTTAAGTAATATTTCCGGTGTCCACTTATACGGCCATCCACGAATATTCCTGTGGAGGCAAGGCCCTGATGAAGCAAGGGCAGTATCATCATGAAATGTTATGCCAATGCATGAGTCACACACAGAGATCATGCACTAGCTGCAAACACATAATGTGCATAAGGGGAGAAACTCCATCTCTCAATGACCACCACACAATGTAATCACTTCATACAGATGATGCATATGGGTCACAAGAATGTAAGTGTGTTTCCTATGGAATATGGAATCCTCCGTCCTAAGGAGAGGCAAGGTCTAAGCACATAGACAGGTGTCCTAATGAGAAGGACAATCCTCTAGTGGAGGCCCAGTACATTGGGATGACCCACAAGCTAAGAGAGAGTTATGATCTTAAAAAGGAATGGTCCTAACTAGGCCCAAGGTGGACCATCAACCACCTATAAGGGCCTCTATGGGCCTACCTTAGGGCCACCAAGGAGGACATCCAACCTCAACTGGGTCCCAAAAGGTAGCCCACTACGCATATAATGTAAGGTCTACGGCCTAAGTAATATATGGTCTAATGGGTCATACTCCAAGCCCAATCTCATTGACCATGTAGTGGGCCCTCAAGTGAGGTTTGGGCCCAACCATAAGGGTCATAAACCCATATGTTGTGGTGGGCTTCACGGGCAGCCCGATAGTTCATTTACATGGGCAAATTCTCACATTTAACACAAGCGAGTTGGGCCTCACTTTTTAGCCCAAGTATAAGGTCAATTTTAATGGGTGGCCAAGGGCCCAACTTCGTACATATTCTTGGCCCTAAGCCCATCACAATAGATGGGAGAGTATAAGCCCAAGATCAAGGGGCCTATCCAAAAGGACTTGGTTCACAAGGCTTAATTACCAACACAAAAGGGCGGCAATGCATATATATAATATCATATAATGGGCCTTGAGCAAATAGCCCAAAAACAAAAGCCATTCAATTCATGCTTTATAGTGGACTCAGAGGGTAGCCCATAAACCCAAGAATACACATGGACAGGGCCTAAACTGACAGTGTGGGCCTTGCCATACCAACCCAAAGACATAGTAAGACCCACTACAATATGCATCAATGTAGGCCTTGCAAGTCAGCCCATAATTGAGTACTTCATGAGGGCATAAATGCCCATAATACATTAGCAGCTTATAAACAGCCCATTGGGCTCACAATTCAATAAGGTAAGCCCTTGCACAATGTTGGGCTCAAGGAAGAGGTTTACAGTCCATTGGGCGTATAAAACTACTTAAAAATCTGGTTAAGGTTAGCCTACAATATCACCACAAAGGTGAACCTTAAGGGGCATTAATTAAGCCAAAAAATGTCTAAGGAAAGAAGGTAAGAGTGTGTGCAATACTCCCTTAAATCTGGTGGGCTACAACAGCTCCAAAACAATCAACCATGCAACAAATTTGGGCCCCTTGCTAGAATCCAGCCCACCCATTTCCTGGGCCTACTGGAGTCAGGAAATTTATTTAATCTAGATGGGTTACTGACTCATGATAACCCACACATATCACAGCGGACCCTACCAGATAAGAAGGGGGATATACAATACTTACTTCAAGTGGTCCATGCCATTGGAATGCAGGCCCAGCAACCCAAGGTAGGGGCGTCCCATGGTGGTTAGTCCTATGGGCCTGGGTATTTGGCCCAAGATTGATCCAAATTGTAAGCCACACCACGGTCGGTACAGGGGCCCGATGGCTCTGAATATTTACAGCATGTTCCTTCCATGAGTCGTCCACACCTTCACAAAATTTCGTAATTTTTGGATAACTAAAAGTATTTTAATTAATTTATAGAAATCAATCTGTCCAGAAAATTGGACTAACTTGGACGTCCCAACATGGTGGGCCAGACCGGCCCTTGGCACGGTATGTACAAGGGTTCATTAATCCTAAAATTTGGTAGGTGGGTCTTACCATGGGTGGGCTACCTCCTTGTAAATTTTCATAATTTTTGGACACTCAAAAGTATTTTAATAAATTTCAAAATTACAATCTATCCAGGGTGGAATGTTGCTAGAAATGTAACGGTCCTGAATTTGGGTAATCCAAATAGGTGGGTTTTGGGCCTATAAAATTCCTAAAATTTGGACCCAAGGTCTCTCATCAAGCCTACAACAAAGTGGGATCCAGAAATATGGTTCACCTTCTAAGAAAATATTTTTCAAATTTTGTTTTTATGGGACTATACTGCTGGACTGCACAGCAGAAATTTCTGGCAGTCCACTATGTTGGCCCACCCCTTTTAGATGCCCAAATGGGATCCATTGGCCCTAAAATTTTGTAGGTAGGTCCTACCATGGATGGGATACCTCTATGCAAAATTTTAAAATCTTTGAGGTAGTATAAGTATTTTATTTAATTCACATAAATTATGCACAGCAAGGTCCAGAAATAATTCCTGCTGAAACATGCTGCTGCCCCTGACTTGTGCATCCTATTTGAGGGGGCCCAGGTCTACCAAAATTTGGGAAAATACAAGGCCAACATCCCTATAAAAGTATACTATGATGTGGGGTCCACAAAGGTGGCCCACAATTTCAGAAACAAACTGATAATTATGTTTATACAGCAAGCAGAGTGGCTAGACAATCCAGAAAAATCTGGACTATGCACCCTCCTTGGCCCACCCTTTTGGGAAATCAAACAGGGACGGATAAAGATAAAATTTATCATACTTCTAAGTGGGGTCCACACCTCTAGATATAATCTAGCAATGGAGGTAAAAGAGCCCTCTAATCAGTCTATAATCCATGCCAAAAACAACCCAGAAACAGTCCAGAATTTTTCTAGACAGCAAGGTAAGTCTGAAAATAACTGAACATAACTACTGAATAAAGGAGAAAATACCCCACAAAATTTGTGTTATCGTCCACCTTAGTGGAACCCACAAACATCCAGGCCATTCCCCCTTTATAAAACTCATTACATGTGTCCAATATGAGGTAAATGGAATGCCAACTTCCATAGAATGGACAGCAATGAGCGTCCACCTTGCTTGGACGATCTGGATGTTCTACGGCCACTAAGTGGGCCACACACATCAGAAATCAAGAATAAAATAATGGAAAAATAAAAAAAAAAATAGCCACAAGAGAGGAAAACGGCATGCATGAAAGGAAAATGCCATGATAGGGTCCATGGAGAATGGCCTCATCCATGGAACATACATGCAAGGAAATGGGCCATTAGCCTCAATCATGGAGACATGAGGGACCTCCATCATCACTTAATAGGTCCCACAAGCTCCCAAAGATGAAATGAAAGAGAATCTAAGAGCACCCACCTTGCTTGGATCTCAACCAAACTTCAACACCAAGCTCCTTAGGCTCCATGGAAGAAGATTCTACAGTGAGGATGAGATTTTGAGGGTTAGGATGGGATAAATGGAGCATGCAATGGGCTGAGATGGGGTGGAAGCCATGGACGTTTGGAGGACTTTAAGTTGCTAGAAATGAGAAGAAAGAGAGGGAAGGAGAGAGATAAGGAGAGAGAGGGTAGGTTATGATGAGTTGTAAGGGCTAGGCATGATTGCCTTGTAAGAGCCTAGGCATGATTGCTTATGGGGAAGAAAAACAATGACTATTTATAAGGTGTACGAGGCTAGGGAGTAGGGTGGTAGAATGCCTAGGTGTAGGCTATCTAGAAAAGTACACCTAGGTGGGGCCCACCATGGAAAATGTGCAAGCCAGGTGGGTCCCACAAAAATACAATCAGTGGTCCAAATAATGCGCGGCCTACAACTTTTGATGGACATGTTGGATTTATGCACGAGACACGGCATTGGAACCGCGGCGATGAGGCGAACGCAATGGCATAGGTCTTAGGTTAATCCGAGTCAGGTCTACATGATCAAACTCAAGGATGACTGCAAACGCTATCCGAGGGTCACAGGTCGCCAAAATTCAACCGGTAGGACCGCGGGACCAAAATGGACGAAATGCATACTCATACACACGTATGCACACATGCGGACTTGGGTCAGATCTCACAATCCTCCCCACCAACAAAGAAATTTCGTCATCGAAATTGACAAAACTGGATCAACAAAATGCATAAGCATCATTACATATATATACCTCAACCATCAAACACAAGAAAAGGCAATGCAAGAAATACAAGTAATCAATCATCGAATAAATGGGGATAAAACTCTCTAATATTGGCCTCGCATTCTCAATATGCCTCGGCCTCCGAATGATGACTCCATTGCACCTTCACCAAGGGAATGACCTTGGTCTTGAGGACCTGCTCCTTCCAATCAAGAACACGAATCGGCTGCTCAATATAGAAAGCATCCTCACAGATCTCAAGTGGCTACCAATCAATCACGGAAATTGTGTCCGACCCACATTTTCATAACATAGAAATATGGAATACATTATGGATTGCGGATAACTCAGGAGGTAAGACAAGCCTATAGGCCATAGTGCCTATGCGCTCGGTAATCTCAAAAGGTCCAATAAATCCCGGGGCGAGCTTACCCTTCACACCAAAGCGAACTATGCCCTTCATAGGTAAGACCTTGAGATATACCATGTCCCCAACTACAAACTCGAGGGGTCGACGCCGATGATTAGCAAAACTCTTCTGTCAACTCTGAGCTATGCGCATCCTCTGCCTGATAACATCAATAACCTCCGACATCTGTTGCACAAGCTTGGGACCTAAGAGATGATGCTCTCCAACCTCGATCCAACAACTAGGAGATCTGCACGGTCTGTCATAAAATGCCTCAAAAGGAGCCATACTGATAGTCGTCTAATAGCTGTTGTTGTATGTGAAATGACGGTAAAGACCGTACTGGTTGAAGAAGGAATATGCCAATATGTCTTAGAGGGGATGAATAGGACTTTTTAAAGTTTTTATATTTTATTTAAAAATCCTATGTCACTAATCCTGTGATCATGCAAATATCAGGATTACTCAAATGTAACTCTACTGACTTCCAAGCCTAGTAGAGGATCCGATCACAAACTATCTTAGAAGTAAGCAGTATGTAAGCTAGCTTATGATAGATATGACTGTGTAAGTGTGTGTGATGTGATCAAATATTCAGATAAGGAAGAATTAAAGTAAATCACATAATCATAATAATAACAATCTCAAACACAGTCATTTTATTGTGGTTCAACGATAAGTCTACTCCACTCCCGGTAACCGCACTCGACCCTTGAGTGTACCGGATTTCGCTAAGGAGGTTTCACATAGTTCACCTCTAACCTAAAGTTTTAAATAAGGTTCACCTTCAACCTTTACAACCTCCACTGAGGCTGACTGTTTATGCTCTCACGAGCAAGGGTCAACACAACACACCCACTTTTAGGCACACTGGCCAAGGATCTTCCATAAGACCCTACCGAAGGTTTCTACACGGTTGACCTTAAACCCTAAGGTTTTACCAGGTTCACCTAAAACCTAGAGTTTTACTGGTTTACTCCAAACCAGATGTTTATGCTCTCCACAAAGCAAGGGTTGACACAATGCACCCACCACGTACACTCCCATCGGAGGCCTTCTTGAGGACTTCAAAGGGTGAGAACCACTTAAGACCCAATCCTAGAAAGAAATGATTACAAGTGTCCTCTTGGACTCTGGATACTTACAAATAAGCTGATGAGTCCCATTTAGCTCAATGCCAAAGATCTCCTCCTCCTTGTTAACGAAGAGTCTTCTGCTCCCTTGATCAGCAACACAAAATTATGTACCAATACTCAGCTTCAGGTTGGGTCAAGGTGAAGATGGAATCCTACTCTCAAAATATTTTCCTATCAGGAATATAAAGCGATTCCAATCTTATGCATTCAAGGCATCTCATCTTAATGATTTATCATACTGGATACTTACAAATAAGCTGATGAGTCTCGTTTAGCTCAATGCCAAAGATCTCCTCCTCCTTGTTAACGAAGAGTCTTCTACTCCCTTGATCAGCAACACAAAATTATGTACCAATACTCAGCTTCAGGTTGGGTCAAGGTGAAGATGGAATCCTACTCTCAAAATATTTTCCTATCAGGAATATAGAGCGATTCCAATCTTATACATTCAAGGCATCTCATCTTAATGATTTGTCATTAAGGTAGTAGCTGGAGGATCCTTAAATGTGGAAGTTCATTCCCCAATCCACTCTATTAAATGTCGATGGTAAGGGTGGATTGGAGGATGAACTCCCTTGAGAGAAAGGGCTTTAGATATAAGATATAAGTTGAAACACTCAAAAGCTCTCTCTGCTTTCTCTCACAGCAACAAAAGACAAGTCCTCTAAATATAGGCAAAAAGTTCCAACGGATATAAAATGGTCATATTTATGACAGAGTTCGATATCATCGAGCGTATACTCTCGATAGCATCGATGGTCTGCTCGATGACTCTGACTCAATGTCATACGCTTTTGAAACTCTTTGCCAATTGGTCGATGAATCGAAACTATTGTCGATATTATCGGATTTCGAACTCCGATTCCATCGATGACTGGTTCGATCCATCGACACTTGAAAATTGAGAGAGACTTGACTTTGAAATATTTCAGGTTCTCATAAATGATCGGGGAACCGTCGAGATCATCAGAATTTAAATGTCGATGATATCGAGATCAGAGTCGATGCATCGATAAATCCAGCAGATTTGTCTTTAAGCTTGCTGAACGATTTATGACCTTGCTCGATGCAATCGACTTGGTGCCGATATCATCGATATTTGAATATCGATTTTATCGAAGGGCCCCTGATCATAGTTAAAAATAACTTGAAATATCTGCTATAAGAAATGCGCGCCCTCAATCGATATCATCGATGGACTTCCGATGTTATCGATATTTGATTTCAGATCATATCGGAAGAGCATCGATATATTGAAGGAATTTAAGATTTTCATTAAAAAATAGGGGCGCCGAAAATCTGCCTGTCGATCTTATCAAGCCATTCTCGATGGGCTCGAGATTTGAATATCGATGATATCGATATGTGTATCGATACATCGATAATTCTGCCAGATATGTTGTGAAGTTGATGGACATATTTGGTGCTTATATCAATGATATTGATCAGTTTATCGATACATCGATAAATCCGTCTAGATGAATATTTAGTTGCTGGATACTTTTGGTCCTCACATCGATAATATCGTTTAAGGTATTGAGGACATCAACAGAGCAGGTCAATCATATCGAGTGTGTTCCGATAAAATCGACAAGGCGAGAAAACTTAGAAATTTTCCTATTTTGAAAAAAGTTTTCTCACCTTAAAAACCCTATGATTTCTAACTTGTTTTTAAGGGTTTTCTTCACCTGGTGTTTTGGGATATGGGATGTAAGACTTTACTTTTACCTGTGACGAGCTTGCACACATCCGGTTGAGGCAGACGCTTGAATTGATCGCTCTATAGACACTCTGACTCAACACTCACATAACTTGACAAACCAGGGCACTTTTAGTGCGCGAATTTGACAAGGTGCATATGCTCATCCCAACTGCCCGCAAAGTCAATCACACAAGCCCTGAGCATATCCTCAAGGATATGGTTAACTCTTTCGGTCAGCCCATCCGTCTGCGGATGATAAGCAGTGCTGAGATGCAAAGTGACCCCCAACGCCTGCTGAAAATTCCTCCAAAACTGAGACGTAAATCTGGAGTCTCGGTATGAAACGATCAAAACTGGGATGCCATGCAATCTCACTATCTCCTGAAAAATATCCTCGCCAACCGGTCCATAGACCAGGAAGCACGTACTAGAATGAAATGAGCTGACTTTGTCAGACGATCAACGATAAGCCAGATGTTATCGTGACCGCGCTGAGTCCTCGATAACCCTGCGATGAAATCCATTGATACGTGCTCCCACTTCCACTCTGGAACGCTCAACAGCTGCAAGGGACCAGGGGGTCTCTGATGATCGGCCTTGACAAGCTGGCATGTGTAACACTCGGCCGCAAAACTAGCAATCTGGCACTTCATCCCCTGCCAAAAATATTGCCTCCTAATATCACAATACATCTTTGTGGAGCCCCGGTGAATAGTAAGTCTCGATTGGTGTGCTTCGGTCATCAGATCACTACGCAACTCTAGCACGTCTAGGACACACAATCGGCCTCTGAAGCGTAATCTACCATCGGAACAATCTGCCAGTCTGATTGCTCCATGGATGTGGCCTCTACTCGATACTCCTGAAGTGACTCCTATGTCTGCTGAGCCTCGATCACCCTAGCCACCAAAGAGGGTTAGTCGACAAGCTCGAAAGTTGAACAATGGAAAAGTGCAGACCAAAATCAAAGTCATACTCTGAAACATCGTCGAGCATCTGCCATTGTCGAACCATCATATGTGTCACTAGGCCACATGGCTGACAGTTGAGCATATCTGCCACCACGTTCGCCTTATCCGGGTGGTACTGAAGATTAAAATCATAGTCCTTCAACAACTCCATCCATCGCCTCTGACACAGGTTCAACTCGGACTACGAAAATAGGTACTTCAAGCTCCTATGATCCGAGAAGAGATCGAACCTAACCCTATATAGTTAATGCCTCCACACCTTCAGTGCAAAGACAACTGCTGCAAGCTCTAAATCATGAGTGGGGTAGTTCAACTCATGGACCTTAAGCTGGCACAAGGCATACGTCACAGGCTTCCCGTGCTGCATCAGTACAGCACCCAAGCCAACTCTGGAGGCATTGGTGAAAACAACAAAACCTTTGCTCCCATCAGAAAGGGTGAGAACAGGGGCAGACGTGAGGCGGTCCTTAAACTCTGTTAATGCCTTCTCACAGGCATCACTCCATACAAACTCGACACCCTTCCGCGTCAACCAGGTCAGCGGTATTGCAATACGGGAGAAACCCTCGATAAACCGTCAGTAATATCCTGTTAGACCAAGGAAGCTACGGATCTTGGACGTATTCGTGGGCTGGCCCCACTGACACACTGCATCAACCTTTGAGGGGTCCACAGCGACACCCTCCCTAGTCACCACATGACTGAGGAACTTCACCTCCTCCTACCAAAACTTGCACTTCTCCAGCTTCGCATACAGTTGGTGGGCACGGAGGGTCTCCAGCACAGTCTACAGGTGCTTAGCATGGTCCTCCCGAGACTTTAAATATACAAGAATATCATCAATAAATACCACCACGAACTGATCGAGGAACGGCCAGAAGACCTCGTTCATCAGCTGCAAGAATGTCCAAATGACATGACCAGGAACTCAAAGTGACCATAGCGTGTCCGGAAAGCCGTCATGGAAATGTCCTCCTCTCGGACCCGAATCTGATGGTAATCGGATCGTAAGTCTATCTTGGAAAAATACTGTACACCCTGCAACTAATCGAACGATCATCAATACGGGGAAGCGGGTATTGGTTCTTGATGGTGACTCTGTTAAGCTCGCGATAGTCCACACGGAATTGCAACGAACCATCCTTCTTCTTTACAAACAACACCTGGGCTTCCCAAGGTGAACTGCTGGGACGAATGAAACCTAACTCCCGAAACTTATCCAACTAGTCCTGCAGTTCCCTCAACTCCAACGGTGTCATCCGATAGGGGGCCTTTAAGATAGGAGCGATACCAGGCACCAAATCAATCTCAAACTCCACCTGCCGACGTGGCGGCAAACCCGGTTCTCTTAGAACACATCCGGGTACTCACAAATAACTGGCAGTTGTTCAATACTCTCTGCCACAAATCCTCAACGACCGAAGCTAAGAAACTAGATAACAGCTCTCCTTTGGGCTCGGCGACGAACTGGAATACTGGCAAGCTTGGGATATGAAACATGACTGTCCTCATGGCACAGTCTAAGATGACACCATACTCCGCAAGTCAGTCCATACCTAGAATAACATCAAATCCCAACATCGGCATCACGAACAGATCGGCGGGGAGAAATACCTGCCCACTAACACCGGGCAAGAAGGACAGCGATGGGTCAGCGCAATAGACTTCCCCATGGGAGTCAAAACGGCCAAGGCCTCAGACTCAGACTCCGACAGATTATTGGTTAATCAGCGAAACTGCTTAGCCACAAAAGAATGGGAAGCGCCAGAATCAAACAAAACATGAGCAACACAAGCAAAAACAAGAAGAATACCCTCAAGGACTCCACCAGTAGATGACTGTAGGTCCTGGCAAGGCGCCTGCTGTACAGAATAAAAGCAGCCCTAAGCTGGTAGGGGAAGTAACACAGAAGACTGAGGGTCCTGAGTCTGAGCCTACTGGCTGCTATACACACTGGACCCAGGGACCGGATAACATACGGATATCCCCTCTGCTGGTGCTACGGCTGCTGCTGTCTCTGTTGCTGCCGTCTCTGCTGTTGCTATCTCTGTTGAGGAGGTCTGCCTGGTTGCCTCTGCTGTTGAGAAGGAGCCCTAGGAGCGACGGGTGGAAACTGTGCTCTCTGCTGCTGCTGAGGAAGATGAGGAGGGGGCAACTACGGTGGCCGCTGCTGCTAAATGGGGAGAGGGCACTCACGCCTCCAATGTCCGGCCTGTCCACAACCAAAGCATACACAGAAAAAGGGGCCAGAAGATAAAGCGGCTGGCGGTGCTGACGAGGATGACAAAGCTACTCACCGAACCATGTGCCGTTGAAACCCCCGATCCGCCCTCCTTCTCTCGCCGATGAAGTCGCTCGGAACCGTTTTCGGTGCTCTCCTTTTTCGGTCTCCACCGAAACTCTGCTCTCTCGATCTCTGAGTCATAGCCCAGTCCTCCTTATAAACCAATGCCCGATGTATGACCTGGTCAAACGTCTCCAAACAATGCCCTACCACACGGCTGCGAAGGGCAGGACGCAAACCAGTCACAAAATGACCGGCCCTCATCTTCTCATCGCTGGTGAGATGAGGAGCAAATCTAAACAAGGCCAAGAAACGGGCCTCATACTGAGATACAGATAAATCACCCTGCACTAGGGTCTCAAACTCAATCACCCGGTGGATCTGAACGTGCTCAGGGAAGAACTTCTAGTCGAAACAGACCACGAACTCCTCCCACATCCAAACGAACTGAGGCCCGACCATCCTAGATACAGATGACCACCAGTGATGGGCCTCACCCTGAAGAAGATAGGTTGCAAGGGATACTCTCTGATCCGTAGGACACTGAATAGTGTAAAAAATCCTCGCAACCTCAGTGCGCCAAGCCTCAGCGGCAGAAGGGACAGGGTCATCACTAAACCTTGGGGTATCATGCTGCCGGAACTTTCGAGCTATTGCACTAGCACGTGGTAAATCAGACTGCCTAGAAACCTTGGCGGTAGTAGGATGATGGGTCTATAATGCAGTAACAATAAGCTGCATCAGCTGCAAGAAATGATCGGCTCCTATAGGTACTGTCGGAAAAGCAGGCGCGGCACTCACCTCAAGCAGAGGCACGGGTGCGGCCGATAGGGTAGGAGCCTCAGTAGCTTGAATAATAGGATGAGGAGGGGGAACCAGTGGGGGAACCGGATCAACTGAAGGAGCGGGTACTACAGGCTCAACTGGCAGAACAAGCTGAATCGGGACCTCTGAAATTGGATCCTCAACAGCAGGAGCAGGATGTGCTCGAGAAGGACGGGTATCTCGGGTGCCTCGTCCACGGGCACCATGACCACGGGTGCCACGTCTAGGTGGCATCATCTACAAAACAATGACGACACCAAGAATCAGGACAATTTCAGGCTTAATACGGACCGTGAGGAAAGGTCTCAGACATGCGATGTCATCCCGAGTTATTTCAAAATTACTTGATATGCTCTGATACCAACTCCTGTCACACCCCAGACGTAGTAACCGGACTCACAAGGAACCCAATGGCCGGTTCTGGCCACAACAGCCTCCGTAGTACCCCATTCTCGGCTCCTGAGACAGGTTCGGCTCCATTACACTGCTGAATGACTGCCGCTCTATAAACCCCAGATAGTTAAATGAGCATAAGAAACCTTACTACCCGCCTGTGGACAGCCAATCACCAACAAGGCCTAAAGGTAGCGGACCCATTTACGAGCTAGTCATACTCAGCCTAGCAACAGCTCCTCACACCAGGCAGGTAAGGCCACACCCCTATCCAACCGACTACATGACAATAGGAGTCGCGGCCTAATGGTTTAAGGCCCTCGTGCACTCATAGTTTCCACTCGATCACGGCGTTGGAGCAGATCCTTAGTACCATAGAAGTTTTGGGAATTCCACCCATGGGCATCCTATGCACCCGGTATGCTTAAGTAATATTTTCGGTGTCCACTCATATGGTCATCCACGAATATTCCTGTGGAGGTAAGGCCCTGATGAAGTAAGGGCGGTATCATCATGAAATGTTATGCCAATGCATGAGTCACACACAGAGATCATGCACTAGCTGTAAACACATAATGTGCATAAGGGGAGAAACTCCATCTCTCAATGAACACCACACAATGCAATCACTTCATACAGATGATGCATATGGGTCACAAGAATGTAAGTGTGTTTCCTGTGGAATATGGAATCCTCCGTCCTAAGGAGAGGCAAGGTCTAAGCACATAGACAGGCGTCCTAAGGAGAAGGAAAATCCTCTGGTGGGGGCCCAGTACTTTGGGATGACCCATAAGCTAAGAGAGAGTCATGATCTTAAAAAGGAACGGTCCTAACCAGGCCCAAACTGGACCTTCAACCACCTATAAGGGGCCTCTATGGGCCTACCTTAGGGCCACCAAGGAGGACATTCAACCTCAACTGGGTCCCAAAAGGTAGCCCACTACGCATATAATGTAAGGTCTAAGGCCTAAGTAATGTATGATCTAATGGGCCATACTCCAAACCCAATCTCATAGACCATGTAGTGGGCCCTTAAGTGAGGTTTGGGCCCAACCATAAGGATCATAAACCCATATGTTGTGGTGGGCTTCATGGGTAGCCCGGTAGTTCATTTACATGGACAAATTCTCATATTTAACACAAGCGAGTTGGGCCTCACTTTTTAGCCCAAATATAGGGTCAATTTTAATGGGTGGCTAAGGGCCCAACTTCTTGCATATTCTTGGCCCTAAGCCCATCACAATATATGGGAGAGTATAAGCCCAAGATCAATGGGCCTATCCAAAAGGACTTGGTCCACAAGGCCTAATTACCAAAACAAAAGGGAGGTCATGCATATATATAATATCACATAATGGGCCTTGAGGAAATAGCCCAAAAATAAAAGTCATTCAATTCATGCTTTATGGTGGACTTAGAGGGTAGCCCATAAACCCAAGAATACACATGGGCAGGGCCTGAACTGACAGTGTGGGCCTTGCCATATCAGCCCAAAGACTTAGCAAGACCCACCACAATATGCATCAATGTGGGCCATGCAAGTCAGCCCATAATTGAGTACTTCATGAGGGCATAAATGCCCATAGTACATGATCAGCTTATAAATAGCCCATTGGGCTCACAATTCAATAAGGTTAGCCCTTGCATAATGTTGGGCTCGAGGAAGAGGTTTACAGTCCATTGGGCCTATAAAATTACTTAAAAATCTGGTTAAGGTTAGCCTACAATATCACTACAAAGGTGGGCCTCAAGGGGCACTAATTAAGCCTAAAAATCTCTAAGGAAAGCAGGCAAGAGTGTGTGCAAAACTCCCTTAAATCTAGTAGGCCAAAACAATCAACCATGCAGCAAATTTGGGCCCCTTGCTGGAATTCTAGCCCACCCATTTCCTAGGCCTGTTGGAGTCCAGAAATTTATTTAATCTAGATGGGTTACTGGCCCATGATGACCCACACATATCACAGTAGGCCCTACCAGATAAGAAGGGGGATATACAACACTTACTTCAAGTGGGTCATGCCATTGGAATGTTAGCCCAGTAACCCAAGGTAGGGGCGTCCCATGGTGGTTAGTCCTATGGGCCTGGGTATTTGGCCCAAAACTGATCCAAATTGCAAGCCACACCACGGTCAGTACAGGGGCTAGATGGCTCTGAATATTTGCAGGTTAGTCCTTCCATGATTAGGCCACACCTCCACAAAATTTCACAATTTTTGGATAACTGGAAGTATTTCAATTAATTTATAGAAATCAGTCTATCCAGAAAATTGGATTGACCTGGACGTCCCAACGTGGTGGGCCAGTCCGGCCCTTGTCATAGTGTGTAAAGGGGTCCATTGGCCCTAAAATTTAATAGGTGGGTCTTACCATGAGTGGGGCACCTCCCTGTAAAGTTTCATAATTTTTGGACACTCAAAAATATTTTAATAAATTTTGAAATTACAATATATCCAGGGTGGAATGTTGTTGGAAATGTACCTGTCCTGAATTTGGGCTATCCAAATGGGTGGGTTCTGGGCCTCTAAAATTCCTGAAATTTGGACCCAAGGTCCCTCATCAAGCCTACAATAAAGTGGGACCTAAAAAGATGCTCCACTTTCTAAGAAAATATTTTTAAAATTTTGTTTTTATGGGACTATGCTGTTGGACTGCACATTAGAAATTTCTGGCAGTCCACTATATTGGCCCACCCCTTTTGGATGCCCAAATGGGATCCATTGGCCCTAAAATTTTGTAGGTAGGTCCTACCATGGATGGAACACCTCTTTGCAAAATTTTACAATTTTTGAGGTAGTATATGTATTTTATTTAATTCACATAAATTATGGACAGCAAGGTCCAAAAATAATTCCTACTAAAATATGCTACTGCCCCTGACTTGTGCACCCCATTTGAGTGCGCCCAGGTCTGCCAAAATTTGGGAAAATACAAGGCCAATATCCCTGTACAAGTATACTATAAGGTAGGGTCCACAAAGGTGGCCCACCATTTCAGAAACAAACTGATAATTATGTTTGTACAACAAGCAGAGTGGCTAGACCGTCTAGAAAAATCTGGACTATCCACCCTCCTTGGCCCACTCTTTTGGGTGATCAAACAGGGACGGATGAAGATAAAATTCATCATACTTCTAAGTGGGGTCCACACCTCCAGAAATAATCTAACAATGGGGGTAAAACAGCCCTCTAATTAGTCCATAATTCGTGCCAAAAACAACCCAGAAATAGTCCAGAATTTTTCTGGACAACAAGGTAAGTCTGAAAATAACTGAACATAACTACTGAATAAAGGGGGAAATACCCCACAAAATTTGTGTTATGGTCCACCTTAGTGGACCCCGCAAACATCCAGGCCATTCCCCCTTTATAAAACTCATTACATGTGTCCAATACGGGGCAAATGGGATGCCAATGTCCATAGAATGGACAGCAATGGGCGTCCACCCTGCTTGGACGGTCTGGATATTCTAGGGCCACTAAGTGGGCCACACACATCTAAAATCAAGAATAAAATAATGGAAAAATGAAAAAAAAAATTAGCCATAAGAGAGGAAAATGACATACATCAAAGGAAAATGCCATGATGGGATCCATGGAGAATGGCCCCATCCATGGAACATGCATGCAAGGAAATGGGCCATTAGCCTCAATCATGGAGACATGAGGGACCTCCATCATCACTTGATGGGTCCCACAAGCTCCCAACGATGAAATGAAAGAGAATGTAAGAGCACCTACCTTGCTTGGATCTCCACCAAACTTTAACACCAAGCTCCTCAGGCTACAAAGAAGAAGATTCTACGGTGAGGATGAGATTTAGAGGATTTGGATGGGATAAATGGAGCATGCAATGGGCTGAGATAGGGTGGAAGCCATGGACGTTTGCAGGGCTTTAGCTTGCTAGAAATGAGAAGAAAGAGAGGGAAGGAGAGAGATAAGGAGAGAGAGGGTAGGTTATGATGAGTTGTAAGGGCTAGGCATGATTGCTTTGTAAGAGCCTAAGCATGATTGCTTATGGGGAAGAAAAACAATGATTATTTGTAAGGTGTAAGAAGCTAGGGAGTAGGGTGGTAGAATGCCTAGGTGTAGGCTCTCTAGAAAAGTACACCTAGGTGGGGCCCACCATGGAAAACGTGCAAGCCAGGTGAGTCCTACCAAAATGTAATCAATGGTCTAAATAATGCACAACCTACAACTTTTGATGGACATGTTGGATTTATGCACGAGAAGCGACGTTAGAACCGCGGCGACGAGGCGAATGCAATGGCATAGGTATTGGGTCAATCCGAGTCGGGTCTACATGACCAAACTTAACGATGACGGCAAACGCTATCCGAGGGTCGCAGGTCACCGGAATTCGACTGGTAGGACCACGGGACCAAAATGGATGGAATGCATACTCACAAACACGCATGCACAATGCGGACTCGGGTTGGATCTCAGAGGAGTATAGCCATTAGTAACATCATCTCGTCTTCAACAAGAACTCAATGATGCATGGAGAGAGCTGGATGATGACCTCGACGATACAATTGACCTGTCAAATGATTTTGTCACAGACTCCATAAGGACCATCCCATTTTCACCAGACAGTCCTTCGATGGGATAACGCGGCTCACGTAGCACTCCCACTCACACAGCTAGTTCCAATGCTACTCGAAGTGGGAACATTGGAAGAAAACGATCATGCCCTCCTCATCTTTGTGAAGTACTCAGAGCCTCTCTATAGACCATTGCCGACTCAATGCTGAAATTTGGCCTCGGCAAGTCGGTGAATCGCACTTCCAAAGTACTTAATATACTAGAAGAGATCCAGGGCCTGACCAACTCAGAGTTTTTTGAGGTTGGTCAGCTCTTGAGTAAGGACAAAGATCTGGCATCGTTCTTTGTGAGTCTGCGACCTGAGTGTCGCATTGACTGGTTGAAGAAAACACTCCATGACCACTTTGGTGCCGAGGTGTCGAATCCATCTGAGGATTTAATATCTTTGGTTATGTTTTCTTGGTTGTTAGTTGTTGGTATGTAATAACTTTGATATACTTGATTTTCTTTTTCTTTTTTTTGTAAATTTATTTTTTTGGACGACACATATGGTGGTATATATGTAGTATATATCAATATGACAATTATGCTATAGCGATAACTTTTATGTAATTAACATCTTTTATATGATTTCACATGCATGCATTGGTAAGTTTATTTTCTTAAGACAGATAAGACCATACAATCCGCTTGCTTGGAAGGGTACGTACATACAACTGGATTTTGTTTTCATTTAGTAAGTCTATTTATACTTTACGATGCTACTCGATAAGACAATACTGCATGTAAACTTCATTTGCGAATTTCTATTCCGACACACGAATCTCATGCCAATTACATCCATGTCATTACAGATGGGAAAGGATAAGTATTACGTCGTCTTGGTGGGACGTAGGCCTGAAATATACATGTGTTGGGACGACGCTCGGTTGGAGGTGGAGGGCTTCAATGGAGCGAGACATCGCACATTTGGGAACTGGAAAGAGGCAGTTGCATGCTGGGACGGTCACTTCAGTAAGGCATGTGCACCGTCGAGACCTTGCACTGAATCTTATGTGGTTCAAGTCGCCACATTTTTTGATGTGCTCTGTGGGTCCCACTACAATGTATGTGTTTCATCCATGACGTCCGTCCTCATTTGCGCATCGTTATACGGTGTGATTTTAAAAATTACATATATCCAAAAATCATGTGGACCACATTACAGGAAAGAGTGTTGATCGAGGGTTGACCTTAGAAAACACCAGTGGGGTCCACATGCAATTAATATTATTTAATATCTGTTTTATATCTCCATCTGGGCCTGTATGGCATTCATGAACAGATTTAATGTGAAATTATCTAGTAAAATAATGGGCTTGATGCTATATCTTAATGTGGTGTGGTGCACCTGAGATATACAGCCCTCTAATTTTTTGGACAACGGTGTAAGATGATATGTCAAAATGGATGAAGGGCATGGATGTAAACATTTTCATCATGGGGTGACATAGAGAGCACGGACTCCCCTGCCACAGAGTTGATGGCAGGATGCCAATGCAATCCGTCCATTGGTGGGAAACAATTATAACCGTCCTTTCCAAGTAACGTTAGCACGGGCATATCCATCCCATAGATGGCATGCAATCCTATGCCCGTCCAAATACAATCACTCCATGCATTCCCAAGAGTCGTTCGCCCGTCCAAACACGCCACTAGCTGGGCAGCTAGATATAGCAATCCAGTGGGATTGCATGTAATCCACTAACGCAATCTTGAAAGCCGTGCAATCCACCCTAATACAACCCAATCCCATCCAGGCCACCCATCCAAACACGCCCTAATTGGAGGATTGAACGAACCATTCAGATGGCTGTAACATGTGTCATTTAAAAGCTTTAAAGATTAACCCGTCCATAGTTAATTAGGAGTGATGAAGCCCAAAAGCATGTGGATGCATGCATCAGGTGGGCCACACCATGACGACCCACCAAAAAATGCCATCCAAACCCCCTCCATGATGATGAGATGCACGAAAATTAGGCAATTTAACCATCAGATTGGCCCAACTCTTGGATTTGCACTTTTTAAGGCGCTTTCCATGTTGCCTTTTTGGCAGCCCACCGCAGTGGATGTCATACAACCTAAAATCAGGCTAGTGAATTCATAGCTTCAGAGGCATGGGCTGTTGGGCTCCTTGGAGGGACGTCGATTGCATCCTTCCCCACCTTTCTCCAGCTGGGAATTGGCAGGAGCTTTGAGTGGCCACCATGATGTATGGATCTTATCTACACCGTCAGCTCAAAAATGAGGCAGATCCAAGGCTCAAGTGGACCACACCACAGGAAGCAGCGGTGATAATGATTCTCACTGTTGAAACTTTTTCAGGGTCCACCGTGATGTTTATTTTCCATCCAACCTATTCACAAAGTTACATGGACTTGAATGAAGAGAAAACACAAATATCATCTCCATTTAAAATTTCTGTGGCCCTGAGAAGTTTTCAACTGTAAGATTTTAATTCCCCTTCTTCTGTAGTACACTTGAGCCTTGATTTGCCTCATTTTTGAGCTTATACTCTAAGGGCGTGTTTGGACGGGCACGTTGGATGGGATTGGGTTGTATTAGGGTAGATTGCACGCCTTTCAAGATGGTGTCAGTGGATTGCCTCCAATCCCACTGTATTGTTGTATCCAACGGCCCAGGTATGGCGTGTTTGGATAAGCGGATTGCAATCCAAAATGCATGCAGTGATGGTGTTTGGACAAGCTGCTGGTCGGTGCTCCATGGGACCTACCACAATGCATGTGTCTCATCCATGCCATCCATCTAATTTAATAGATCATTTTATTACCTGAGAACAAAAATAAGTTATATCCCAATCTTAAATGGACCACATTACAGTAAACATTATTGAATGAGCATCGACCTTGAAAAAACAATTTGGGGCTATAAAAGTTTTAGATCAAGCTCATTTTTGGTTTTTCCCTTCATCTGGGGCTGCACGACCTAATCAACCTATTAGATGTCAAAAAAACAATACAGTGGGCCTTACGAAGATTTGAATGATGGATATCCAATCAATATTGTTTTTTTCATGTAGTGTGGTCCAACTGAAATGCATATACCTCTCATTTTTTTGATCAAGCCATAAAATGATATGTAAAAATGGATAAATGGAAAGGATGAAACACATACATCATGGTTTCCTAAAAAGCCCCTATCCAGCATCAAATCCTGCATGATTGCGCCGTATGCCCAATAACCCCTACAATCCAGCGACGAAACCCTCGTAATTCAGGGGATTTTCATCCCGTGACGAATCCATGCCCGTCCAAACAGGTGACTACTTTGACGCCATGGGATTTGAGTACCTAATCCACCCTAATACAACCCAATCTCATCCAGCGTGCTCATCCAAACACGCCCTAAAATGATAGACATCACAGTGGCCACTCAAAGCTCCTGCCCGGCCCAGCTGGAGACGAGGGGGGATAGGCGACGTAATCCGCGTCCTTGGAGAGGGTGTTCATGTTATTCCCTTTGTACAAGTGGGCCCATTGTTCAGTGATCAACCGTTGATAGTGTGGCCTACTGATCAACCGTGTATACTATGGCCCCTACTAAGTATAATCAACGAAGGAAAAAAAGTCTATTCTGAGCTCCGATTCAGTTTGGTCCAGATGTGACCAAGTTCGGTCAGGTCATGACCATGGGGCTTTTCTCCATGTGTTTGTTATATATCCAAGCCTTCCATCTATTTTTCCAGCTAATTTTAGTTCATGTCCCCAAAACTGAAGCAGATGAAAATCTTAGAAGGACGAGCCATAAAAACTTTGGATCAAGATGATATTTGTATTTTTCCTCTCATTCAGGTCTGGTTGACCTTATCAATGGGTTGGATGGGAAATAAACATTATAATGGGCCCTAAAAAGTTGTCAATGTTAAGCACTCATTCACCACCGCTTCCTATTGTGTCCTTTAGATTTGGATCTACTGAAGTTTTGCGCCCATGTCTTAAAATTAGCTTGGAAAAAGGGATGGACGGTGTGGACATGCAACACATACATTAAGGTGGGCCCATGGTTTGGATCTGACAGAATCTGCACTCAAATATCATGTGGAGGATCCCGGGTGGATGCAGACTGTACCCCGCTGGAAAAGTTTTATGGCCCACCATAATGTTTGTATTTTATCCATGCTATCTATCTATTTTTCTTTCACATTTAGAGCATCAGCCAAAAAAAATAGGTAAATCTAAATCTCGGGTGACTAAGCCATAGGAAACAATGTTGATTGAACGTGCATCATTAACAACTTTTTAAGGATTACCGAAGTGTTTACTTGCCATCCAACATTTCGATTAGGTCACATTAGCCTAGATGAAAGGAAAACACTAATATTAGGTTGATCCAAAATGAAGTTTTTAATGCCCCATGTTAAATCACTACCGTTTTCTATAATATGGTCCATTCGAGATTTAGATTTACTTCATTTTTAGGCTCATGCTTTAAAATGAACTTGCCAAATAGATGAATTGTGTGAATAAAACATATTTATCATGTTAAAGCTTCCAAAGCTTTTCCAGTTGCACACAACACAGGCTATTAGGTGGTGCCTGTGTGAGCCACCATGCTACCCCAGTCCAATGCATATGTTGTTTTACCATAGGGACTTGGATTGTGTAGGTAGTACACAAACTGACCTTAATATGGTGTGCTATGGTAAATGAGCATAGATTGGGTACTACCCAGAGAGGTCCTATCAAGGGCTCTACAGGGGCATCATGATTGTTATGGGAAAATCTGAGCCCCTTAAATTCTGAAGTCTGACGCCATCTTAATCTGATTGGATACATTAGAGTTAATTGGAAATGGTAAAAACAACCGAAGGAAAGGAAGATTCTCAACCCGACCCCAGTCACGCTCCTGCTCCAAGGCAGTCAGTTCGGAGTATTCTGAGGCCGGGACAGTCAATGCGAAGCTCAGATCGAAGCCTACTTGTGAAGATCTCGAGTCGCCCCACCACTGCTCGGCTAGTGACGGATTATGCGATTACCCACGTCTACGTGTCACCCGTTATGAAGAAATCCAACTCAACGGGTTAAGTCCACCACCCATCATAGAGCTCGGAGGGGAGACCTTGAGAGTACCTGACAGACGAGTGATTTCAAGTCCACCATGAGCCCGGACCGAAACTCGTCCCGACCTTTAGATGCTATCCTCTGTATACTAGTCCAGGTCCGAGGCTCGGAGTCAAGACCTCTTTAGTCAGAGATCCCAAGCCGAGGCTGTAGCCGGATGCGAATGGTCCTGTGTGCTAAACTAAGAAACTACCTTAAGCAAACACGGTCGATTATCTTGCCCGCAGATACACACGATACGCTACACGATCCCCGGATTATGGACAATATCTCCACGATCATAGTATCCCACTAATTGGGTGAATGGTGCCGAGATTAACGGACCCAGACAGTCCGATAGGCAGGTATAAATACAATGGGACTCCATTGCTACAGGTACGCAACATCTTGCACTCTCTCACTACACCAAAACTTAGACTTAGATTCCCTTGACCTAACTTAGGCATCGGAAGGTCCCCTACCTAAACCAGGGTCTCCTTTGCTCATTGTGAGTGTGCAGGTTCAAGATGCTGAAGCGGTTCGGAGTTCATGGATCGGAGTGGAGAGCCGTCCAGATTTAATCATTAACATTTTTGGCGCCGTCTGTGAGAAACTGATACGAAAGGTCAGGCTCTTATTCTTAAGCATTATGGCGAGAGGAAAGAATAAATTGACAGCTATGGAACCGGAGCAAAATGATCAGACCCGGTCTGCTTCGTTGCTTCACAATGAATCAGCCCCAGGGCCTTCCCAGCGTTCTCGCAATCGGGCAAGCAAGTATCGAGCTATGCAAAGCGAGAAACAAGCTTTGTGCGATGAAATTAATCAGATGAAGCAACAACGGGAGCCGCAACCACATCCTGTTCAGGAAACGGTTGGTCCAGTGGTGCAAGCCCATTCCACGCCGAGTCTCAACGTCAACCTGCTCGGGCACCAACTTTGGTTCAGAACCCTCCCCTGACCCAAATCTGAGCTCCGTCCCGGAATACAGTGACTCGGGTTCTGATGAATGCCTCGATCACCTTAGCCCTGGCACCAATGAATCTCCGTCATGAGTTAGAAAGGAGGAGGGGAAGGAGAACTCCCGAAGTAGAAAACACATAAGAGATGGTGGTTGAAAACAAAGATCCATGGGAGAGAGTTTGCGGAGCTCAACAACAAGATTTTCACGCTAGAAAAGAAGCAGCAGCCATTGTCAGTTCTTGCCGTTGTTTAAGCAATGATGGAAGAGATCGAGCCTCCCTTCACCTCTACGATCATGAGTGAGGTGATGCCACAGAGGTTCCAGATACCTCCCATCATCCAATACTCCAGGTCTGGTGACTCGTCCGAGCACGTGGTGGCTTATCGTTCGTGGATGCAAATCCAGATAGCGATGGACGCGATGATGTGTAGGAGGTTTTCGATCACACTCACAGGATCCGCTCGGAGTTGGTACCGTCAGCTCAAACCCAATTCCATTGGTTCCTTTGCAGAACTCAGTCGATTATTCCTTACCCAATTCATAAGCAATAAGAAGAGTCAGAAACCAAATACTCATCTATTTACCATCAAGCAAGAGCCTAAGGAGTCATTGAAGGACTACATCGCTCATTTCAATGAGGAGACATTACGCGTGGGAGACTACGATGACAAAATGGCGCTCTCTGCGGTGTTCAGTGGTCTAAAAGAGGGGAAGTTCATCTTTTCCATTGGGAAGAATCCATAAAAAATGTTAGTTGAGCTCATCACTAGAGCTCAAAAGTATGTTAACGCCGAGGAATTCTCCAACGCCGTCAAAAATGTTCAAGTAACAGAGCCGACTGGCAAAGGGAAGAGGCCAAGGAATGAAGAGCCTCAGCCATTTAGCAAAGGGCCAGATGACTGCGTTCCTCAAGATCGTCGTCCGAGCAGAAAACCAGAGGGTAAATTTCATTCCTACACCCCCCTCAACACATCTACCGAGCAAATTCTACTGAACATCAGAAGGCGGAAACTTCTGAATTGGCCTATTTGTATGAAGGCCGACCCGGATCATCGAGATAAACGCAAGTATTGCCATTTCCATCGAGATCACGGCCACAACACGGGCGACTGCGTGGATCTCAAGGATGAGATTGAGACCCTTATTCGCATGGGTCATCTGTGCCGATATACCAAGGAAGAGAGAACGACTCGGAAAGAAGAGCAAGAGCAGCCGGACAACACCCCAGAAGAGCCAGCTGAAATCCACACCATCTTCAGTGGTTCGTCCGAAGGAGGAGACTCGAATAGGGCTCGAAAAGCCCACTCTTGGAAGTCTGATCCGGAATACTACATCCACATGACCGAGCTACCGAGCAAGGAACTTCGGGTCAATCCATGTAGTCTGACCTTCACGGAAGATGATGAGCACAGAATCCAGCATCCACAAGACAACGCTCTAGTGGTTACTATGACCATAGCCAACCACAAGGTGTACCACACCGTAGTCAACACCGAAAGCTCAGCAGATGTGATATACTCCAAGGCTTTCGAAAGAATGGGGATTTGAAGGTCACGTCTTAGACCTGTGAAGACCCCCTACATGGCTTTGCCGGAGAAAGAGTGATCTTCAAGGGATCCATCTCCCTCCCTATGACCGCGGGAGCAGGACAACATCAAGCCACCCTCATGGTAGACTTCTTCGTTGTCAATGTGCCGTCAGTACACAACGTCATTCTAGGCACACCTTCTCTCAATTCAATGAGAGCAATTATCTCCACCTATCATCTGATGATGATATTTTCTGCCAAGGGAGGAATAGGCTACCTCTAAGGCGATCAGTGTGAGGCTCGAAGATGTTACGCGATAACAGTAAAGAAAGGGTCCGTGAAGCAAGTGCTCACCGTCAATGTACTAGATCCTAGAGGACCTATAGAGGTCTTATCTGTGGAAGACTTAGAGAAAGTACTGCTCAACGAGGCAAACTCGAGTAAAACTATTCACCTCTGGACGTCGTTAAATTCTAAGCAGCAATCCAAAATGATGGCTTTCCTGTGATAACACAGGGATGTCTTCGCATGGTCACATGGGGACATGCCCGGGATCTCTCCGGATGTCATGGTCCACAGGCTGAATGTGGACCTGGATTACAAACCCGTGAAACAAAAGAGGAGACCGTTCGATGCCGAGCGGTATGAGACCATAGCCGACGAAGTCTCCATTCTGCTTGACGCTGGCTTCATAAATGAAGTATACTATCCTGATTGGATAGCAAACGTGGTCCTCATCAAGAAAGCCAATAGGAAATGACGGGTCTGTGTGGATTACTCAGATCTGAACAAGGCCTGTCCGAAGGATAGCTTTCCGTTGCCTCAGATCGATCAGCTGGTAGATAGCACAACGGGGCATGAACTACTCTCCTTCCTGGATGCTTATTCTGGGTATAACCAGATTGCGATGTATCTCCCAAACAGGCAGAAGACTACCTTCGTCACTGACAAGGGACTCTACTATTACCGAGTCATACTGTTTGGCCTGAAGAATGCTGGGGCCACATATCATAGGCTAGTGAATCAAATGTTCGCCAAGCAGAGCGGGCATACCATGGAAGTTTACATCGATGACGTGATTATGAAGAACATCAAGGCGTCCGATCACTTAGCAAATGTCAAAGAAACTTTCGCCATCCTCCAAGAGTAACAGATGAAGTTAAATCCCATGAAGTGTGTCTTAAGAGTTGGCTCTAGTAAATTCCTCGGGTTTTAAGTCAGCCAAAGGGATATTAAAGCGAACCCCGATAAGATCAAAGCACTCCTCGATATGAGCTCGCCTCGGACTATCAAGGAGATGCAATGCCTCACTAGACGAGTAGCAGTGCTCGGACGATTCATATCCAGAGCCACGGACAAATGTCTCCCCTTCTTTCAGCAGTTGAAGGGTCATAAGAAGGCAAAATGGACGTCGGAATGTGAATAAGCTTTTCAACAGCTGAAACAGTATTTAGGTTCGTTACCCCTACTATCTAAGCCCAAAGAAGGTGAGCCCCTGTTCTTATATCTTGCGGTCTCAGCCTCAGCTGTCAACTTGGCCTTGCTTAGAGAAGTAGGGGGGAAATAATATCCCATATACTATGTGAGCAAAGCCATGGTACCTGCCGAGATGAGATATCCGGCTATGGAGAAGTTAGCGCTTTGTCTCATTGGTTACTTCCGTACTTCTAGGCTCATTTCATCATCGTTTTAACAGACTCTCCCCTCAAACAGGTCCTCCAGAGGCCCGAAGTGTCGGGCCAGCTAACCAAGTGGGCCATTGAAATCGGGGAGTTCAACATCCAGTTCCGACCAAGAACAACAATTAAGGGTCAAGTTGTGGCCAACTTCATTGCAGAATTCACCGCCCCGAACGAAGAATGGATCAGTGCCGAAGTCGAGACAACTCCTCCGCCTGTTCCTCTAAGTGATCAAGAGACGGTATCAGAACCAGGAAGGATTCTCTATGTAGATGGGTCATCCAATGTCAAGCGTGCCAGAGCAGGAATTGTCCTGGTCATGCTTGATTTCACATCCATCCAGTATGCGATCAGACTCGATTTTAAGGCCTCTAACAATGAGGCAGAGTACGAGGCTCTGCTGGCCGGACTCGGGCTGGGGGCTAGTCTGGGGGTCCAGTCTCTTCAAGTACAATGTGATTCTCAGCTAGTAGTGAATCATATCTCCACCAAATATGAGGTCAAGGAGATTAGGATGGTTTCTTACCTAACCGAAGTGAGGAAACTGATAGAAAGATTTTAGAGCTGCACTTTCCGTCAAATTCCTGGAACAGAAAATTCCTGGGCCGACGCCCTAGCAAAGTTAGCCTCAGCCATGGAAGGGAAGATCCCGTGAATCATTCCCATGGAATTCATAGAACATCTGAGCATTGATCAGACGAAGAAGAAAATGGTTAATCCAGTAGATGATACTCTGAGGCGGATGGACCCGATTTATAACTACCTCACATCTGGTGAGGTCCCCTTAGATAAGTTAGAAGCTAGGCACCTGAGAGTCAGAGCGACATTGTATGTAATCCTGGATGGGATCCTAT
The DNA here is from genome assembly GCA_030180095.1 of Magnolia changhungtana. Taxonomy (NCBI): domain Eukaryota; kingdom Viridiplantae; phylum Streptophyta; class Magnoliopsida; order Magnoliales; family Magnoliaceae; genus Magnolia; species Magnolia changhungtana. The sequence continues at coordinate 5,484,532 of JASAUF010000662.1, forward strand.
ACAAGAAAGGACATTCACAGCCCTATCTCAGGTGTCTCCGACCCAATGAGGCAAATTATGTCATCCGGGAGATTCGTGAAGGCATATACGGAAATCACTCTTATGGTCGAGCCCTGGCTCTGAAATACTCCGCCAAGGATATTTTTGACCGACCATCAGGGAGGACTCGAAGAACTATGTTTAAACGTGCGACAAATGTCAACAATACGAAGCTGTGCCGAGGTAACCTGCGAAAGAAATGACTCCCATGAGCGGTTTGTGACCATTCGCTCAGTAGGGGATCAACAGCATCGAACCTCTGCCCATAGGGAAAGGACAAGTCAAGTTCGTCATTGTCACAGTTGACTACTTCACCAAGTGGGTCAAGGCTGAACTCGTTGCAAAGATCACAGAACAGAAGGTGATCGATTTTGTCTGGAAAAACATCATTCGCCGATTCGGGATTCCACGCACCATTGTGTCTGATAATAACAAGAAGTTTGATAATGACAAGTTCCAAGGCACGTGTCAAGGGCTCGGCATCACAAACGCATATTCTTCACCTCGACACCCACAATCCAATGGATAGGTGGAAGCAGTTAACAAGGTCATCAAGCACCATCTTGAAATAAAATTAGAGAAAGTAAAAGGTAACTGGGCCGAGGAGCTCCCATTTGTCCTCTGGGCTTACAAGACTACTGCTCAGTCATCCACTGGGGAAACTCCGTTCTCGATTTCCTACGGTTCGGAAGCAATGGTGCCAGTTGAAATTAGCCTTCCTACAGCTCGAGTCAAAAATTATCAGGAGAACCAAAACACCAAGCATATTGCAGCCAATCTGGATCTACTTGAAGAAGCTAGAGACATCTCTAGGCTCTGGGTCGCTGCTCGACACCAATAGGTAGCACGATTCTACAATTCTAAAGTTAAGACCAGGCGGTTCCGTCCAGAGGACCTAGTCCTTCGTCTAGTCTTCCAGAACACCGCAGAGTCAAGGGTTAGGACACTCGGGCCTAATTGGGAAGGGTCGTACCATGTGGTCCAATCGACCAAATCTGGCTCTTACCAATTAAAAGATCTCGAGGGCTGTAAGCTCCCCCACCCCTAGAACGTCGAGCACCTAAAAGTCTACTACCCTTGATGTAATGGTTGTTGTGGGCCTCCAGTAAATGTATGCCTCCAAGCGACTAGCCTTTAAGGCTCTCAATAAAATTCACATCTCTTGATATCTACATGAGCGGATTATCTACTAATAAAAAGTTGCCTCTCATAAGTAGGGGCGGACATAATGAACTGATCCCTTGAAGAAGGGGTTAGTACGTTATCCCATGAAAGTTCTTCAAAGCATCCCCTCATGATCAAGGAAAAAGCCCATAGATGACCCGACTCCCCGACAAAGGAGTCGGTTCACCGTTCAACTGACAGGTCTATTAAAAGTTGCTCGCTAATCGTGGGAGGAGCCGATCCCTTAGAGGCCTGGTCCTAACGAATGCAACACCATAAAGTCCTACAAAACGGCATTGAGATGAGCAAACCTGCTAAGGAGTCGGCTCAGCAATGCCTCAAAAGGAGCTGACCTATCAATGAATCAGATCAACAATCAATAATTAATAATCACCATCCGAAAATCAATTATAGATTAAACTATAAATCATCATCCACATGCCCTCTCCAGAGGGTAAAAAAAAGTATCATCCATCATACTACTCATTAAAAGTTTAGAAAAAAGTTGTAAAAAAAAAGAAGAGGGAACGCCGGAAACTAATCGGTCAGAGCTGGAGGAGGAGCTTGAGAAGCAGGGGCTTGGTGTGGGTGTGCATCTCTAGTAGGTTTATCCCCTGCGTCCTCTGGCAGCAAAGGCTCAAGGTTGAGGTCCGGATAGACTCGTTCAATTTAGAGAGAAGGCTGGCTATCTCCTCCTCCGGGGCATGCTTGGCAGCCCAGCGGACCAAGCAGGACATGTGGTAGCCCAGCTGAAACCTCTCTCCACTCATTCCCACCTGAGCCGACCTTGTTGCTTCCCTGGCCCCAGTCCTGCTACCTGCTGAGGCTTGAGCCTCAGCCCTAAGATCATTCTCGACTTTAGGAGGGGAGAGTATAACGTCAGCCATCCAAACAGGAAGATGGGACAGCTATACAGGGCTTGGGGGCTGTAAGAGGTGCTTCGGCAGCATGAGGGGTGGCGGCAGGGGGAAGAGTGGGAGCCGGAGCATTATTAATAGCGACCTCAGCCACAACAAGCGCTGTAGCTGGAGCTGCAGTACCATAAATTGAAGCTTCAGCTGGAGCTACCTGAAGCGACAGAAATTGGGGCTGAGGGGCCCTCGTCGAGAGGAGCCGCCGACTTCCTCCGAATAGTTGTCTTTGCTTAGGGCTCGGCCCTCAACATCTCCTCCACCGTCGGGGTGACTTCCTCCTCCGAGACTTAGAAGCCTCGGCCATGCCTGCATATAAAGTAATGAATCAATAATTAAGTTAAGAGGTTCAGTCCTTTCAAAGTAAGAGACAAAGAAGAAACTTACTGAAGGAAGTGGGGAGTGCCTTGGACTTGTAGAGTCCGGACCAATGAAGGTTAGTGGCTATAATTAGATCTGACCAGGAGCAGAGGTCTCCCCCGCACGCCCTGACCTTGGCGACCTGATTCTTCTGGTCCGAAGCGAGGAGAGGCGAACCTATCGGGAAGTCTACAGAAATAATATGAAAGCTTCAATCAAATCGCAACAGGAGGGAAAGGGATATAAAAAAAATAGAAAATGTGCAAGGTCCGACCTGGGATGGAAAATCGAGTGGGGACCCGAGTCCTCAAGTTCCCAAGCTCCGCTGCCGGCGCCTCCCACTTGCTCGAGGCCCAGAACCATTTGTTCTTCTAGTCCTTGTTAGAGGATGGAAGATTTATGACTAGCCCCGACCCCTAGCTGCCGCGAGTCGCAAAGTAATACCATAGCTCTTAGCTGTCATGCTTAATTAAGTACAAGCTTATCAACTCCTTTGGTGTCAGCTTTGGGTTCCTAACTTGATGCTAGATGATGAAGGAAGAGATCAAAATCCTCCAAGCATTGGGGGTAAATTGGCCGGGAGCTAGTCCCAGGTAAGTCATCAAGGCTCGGACGAAGGGATGCATGGAAAGTCGGAGCCCACACTGCAGAGTGCAAAGAAAAATGGTGACTTCCCCTTCGGCAGGGGTACCGACGGTGTCAAAGGGCTCTGGTGCCCTTATCTACACGGAGTCCGGGATCTCGAACTCCGATCGGATCCATCCCATTTGAGACTCCACCAACATGGAGCCTCCCGGGATGATCTCCAAAGCCCGCTCCCTCGCAGGCATCTCCGCATCGCCTACCGTCGAGTCTCGGGGGGCTCGGGCAATTTTCTTCCTACCAGTTCGGTGTGTCTGAGCCCCCATTTCTTTGCTTCTTCGGGTCGGGGGAAGAGAAGTACTGCTTCTAAGGGGCCCTTTAACGTCCCCCTCCTGTCACCCGAGCTTCCCGGCCTGGAGTCATCATCCAAGTCATAATCTTCTCGGACCATACTCAGATCGGCCGACATCTCGTAGGGTATAAGAGATAGAAAAGCACTAGAAGAAGGAAGGACTCACAGGGCGGTCGTCGGAAATCGCCTTGCTGAAAACTCTGGATCGGTCGAAATCGCCTTGACGGAAACTCTGGATCAGTCGGAATCGCCTTCGTCGGAAATTGCCGCCTCAAGGAACTAGCAGCCACATGGATTCGGAATGCAAAAATGAGAAATATTTTCGAAGCGCTAAGATTTATATAGCCTGTGAGGGATCGTCGCATTAATGACAAGGCATGATGGCCGCATCCGAATTGTCACGAGTCGACTTCAGAACACACGCGATCGCAGGTCATTGGCTCAGGCTCTGCCAGGCGGGGTGCGTCTTACATTAGGCGATGAACTCTGGGTAGCAAAAGCAGCACTCGAGTAGGGGAAACGTCTCTCATGGCCTACGTGGCGGTCAACTATAGGTTCAGCGACGATTCGAAATCTTAACTGTCGCCACGCGTCCGCTGGAGGTTAGCCCGTGAACGAAAAACCCCGAGGACGCATCTCTTCCAACATAGGAATCATGATTACAACCGCACATATGGAAGATACGATGGGAAACTGTTAATCTTTCACATATGTTTACTCTCCGAGTTCGTGTCCGAACTTGGAGAGTAGGGGGCTTCTGTTACAGGAAAATCTGAGCCCCTTAAATTTCGAGGTCTGACGTCATCTTAATCTGATCTGATACATTAGAGTTAATTGCAAATGGTGAAAACAACCGAAGGGAAGGAAGATTGTCGGCCCAGCCCCAGTCACGCTCCTGCTCCGAAGCAGTCAGTTCGGAGTATTCTGAGGCCGGGGCAGTCAATGCGAAGCTCAGATCAAAGCCTACTTGTGAAGATCTCGCGTCGCCCCACCACTGCTCGGCCAGTGACGGATTATTCGATTACCCACGTCTACGTGTCACCCGTTATGAAGAAGTCCAACTCAACGGGTTAAGTCCACCACCCACCTTGGAGCTCGGAGGGGAGACCTCGAGAGTACCTGACAGATGAGTGATTCTGAGTCCACCACGTGCCTGGACCGAAACTCATCCCGACCTTTGGACGCTATCCTCTGTATACTAGTCCAGGCCCGAGGCTCGGAGTTAGGACCTCTTTATTCAGAGATCCCAAGTCGAGGCTGAAGCCGGATGCGAACGGTCCCATGTGCTAAACTAAGAAACTACCTTAAGTAAACACGGCTGATTATCTTGCCCGCAGATATGCATGATACGCTACACGATCCCTGGATTACGGACAATATCTCCACGATCATAGTATTCCACTAATTAGGTGAATCGTGCCGAGATTAACAGACCCAGACTGTCCGATAGGTAGTTATAAATACAATGGGACTCCATTGCTATAGGTACGCAACATCTTGCACTCTCTCACTACACTAGAACTTAAACTCAGATTCCCTTGACCTGACTTAGGCATCGGAGGGTCCCCTACTTAGACCAGGGTCTCCTTTGCTCATTGTGAGTGTGCAAGTTTAAGATGTTGAAGTGGTTTGGAGTTCATGAATCGGAGTGGAGAGCCGTCTAGATTTAGTCATCAACAATGATGTATGTGTTTTATCCACATTGTCCTACCATTTTGTCGCATCATTTTAGTGCGGGAGCCTAAAAAGAAAGTGGATTAAAAGTTAATGTGGACCACACCAGAAGAAGCAGTGGGGATTGAATTCCTATTGTCAAGAAGTTTTTGAAGGTAAGAATTCAATCCCCACTGCTCCTTGTGGTGTGGTCCACTTGAGGCTTCAATCTACCTCCTTTTTTGTCTCATGCTTTCAAATGATTAGTCAAAATGGATGAACAGTTGAATAAAACACATACATCACAGTGGTCCCACAATTATCTATCTTGAGCTAGGTCTAGTGTAGTACCCAATTTAAGCAAATTGTAAATGGTATGGATCCCATCATGATGTATATGATTTATCCATTTCCATTTTGTTGGATCATTTTAAGACCATGAGGCTAAAGGTGAAGCATATTTAAATCTTAAGTGTACTGCACCATTAGAAATAGTGAGGATTGAATGCCCACTATTGAAAACTTTATAAGACTTATGATAGTGTTTACTTGGCATCCAACCTATTGATTGGGTCAGGTAGACTTGTACCAAGGGAAAGCACAAATATCAGCTTGATCCATGACTTTCACAACTGACAAGGAAAATTTTAACTGGCATTCAGTTACCACCTATGTTTCCTTAGCGTGGTTTACCTCAGATATGGATCTATCATTGTTCATGCCATAAAATCAGTTGTAAAATATATGGAGGGCAGTGGCACACAAGAGTGGCACGAGTCTGGGCCATCGTACAAGTGTTCTGATCACCCGGATGTGGCTATAGCTTAGTGTGTAAACTTTGTGGGGCCAATATGATGCATGTGTTGGGGGCCTTCCACAAAACCTTAGGATCTAGTCTCCCGAAACAAACCAGAATTATGGAATAATAATGCAACGAACTAAATCAAAACATAAACCACACCACACCAGGGATTTTTGCATGGAAAACCCTCAAAGAGGTAAAAACCACGGGACCTCGTCCAGATCAACAATCCACTATAAAGCAGAACGTTACAACCGATCACAAGCACATACCACTTGGATCAAACCTTCTTCACTCACGCAGGAGTGGATAAACAATAAGAGAAATAAAGAAGACGGAGAGATCTCATCGATCACGAGGACGTAGAAGTGCTGAGACGTGGACTGCAAAGTAGATCACCTCTACGAGCAGAATCTCCCTTCTACAAGCTTCCTCTCTCTCTTTCTCTCTCTCTCTCACCTTTGATAGCCCTAAGCCCTCTTAAAGTGCCTTTAGGAAACCCTAGAATCCTTGGAATATACTCTAATCCCGTATACACCCCTTTATATAAGAATAGAAAGAGGTAGAATCCAAATAGAAAACAAAATCCGCAAAATTTGCGTTTCCGTAATCGCATCTGCGGAACTCTTAGATGATATCGAAGGTCTCTCGATGATAGCTTCGATATCATCTGAAGGTCTCTTGATGATATCGAGACAGGACTAAACTGTCCAGCAACCAGGGGTGGAAATTTCATAATTATCGATGTCATCGAGCCACTCTCGATGACAGCCTCGATATCATCTGAAGGTCTCTCGATGATATCGACAGGACCAAAAAAATGTCCAGCGACCAGCGCTGAAAAATCCTGCAATTATCGATGATATCGAAACCTCTTCGATTTCATTGATCCCAACAATGAGGAGAAAAATTTTCATCAAATCTCCCCCTTTTGGACTCAGGAGGAATCCACCTTCTTCAAGCTAGCTCGGTTTCTACAAACCTCAAACTTACCCTTGAGTAAAGCCTTGGTCATCATGTCTGACCCATTATCATCCGTGTGGACCTTCTCAAGTTGTAACACCTTCTATTCCAAAGTATCCCTGATCCAGTGATACCAAATCTCTATGTGCTTCGACTTAGAATGCTGACTTGGATTCTTGCTCAAGTGTATAGCATTCTGACTATCACAATATACCACGTGCTCCTCCTACTTCAGGTTAAGTTCCTGTAGGAACCTCTTCATCCAAAGCATCTCTTTACATGACTCTGTGACTGTAATGTACTAGGCCTATGTCGTTGACAATGTTACGACCTTCTGTAGCTTACTCTGCCAAGAAACCGCTCCCCCTGCAAACGCGAACATGAACCCTTATGTAGACTTCCTGGAGTTTATGTTACCTGTCATATCTGCATCTGTGTAGCCCTCTAACACAGGTTTTCCGTCACCATAGCATAGGCTTAACCTAGATGAGCCTCTTAGATACTGCAGTATCCATTTCACCGCTCTCAATGCTCTTTGCCAGGATTGGCAAGATACCGGCTGACAACACCAACCGCATATATTATATCTGGGCGTGTACACACCATAGCATACATCAAACTTCCTACAGCTGACGCGTAGGGTATCTTCTGCATCTCTTCCACCTCTGCCTTCGTCTTGGGACACTGCCTGTCGCTCAATCTAAAGTGACCATCTAGTGGAGTACTGACTGGCTTCGCTACATTCATATTAAACCGCTCTAGGACTTTCTCAATATACCGCTCTTGTGACAGCCAAAGCTTCCTGCTGCTTCTGTCACGGGTTATCTCCATTCTTAGGATCTGTTTAGCCGGGCCCAAGTCTTTCATCGCAAAAGACTTGCCCAATTCCTGTTTCAGCCTATCGATCTTCTTGATGTCTTTTCCCATGATGAGCATGTCATCAACGTATAAGAGCAGAATTAAGAAATCACCATCTGAGAACTTGCGCGTGAACACACAGTGGTCCGACCCCATTTTGTTATACCCATGCTTCAACATAAACGAGTCGAACTTCTTTTACCATTGCCATGGAGCTTGCTTCAGCCCATACAAGCTCTTCCTCAGCTACACACCATATGCTCTTTGCTCTTGACTTCGAATCCCTCTAGTTGGTGCACGTAGATCTCTTCTTCCAGATCACCATGGAGAAAAGCAGTTTTAACATCTAACTGCTCTATCTCCAGATCCATACTAGCTGCCAACCCAAACAACACCCGTATGGATGTCATCTTTACCATTGGTGAGAATATCTCCTCGAAGTCTATGCCTTTCTTCTGACCAAACCCTTTCACCATAAGTCTGGCCTTGAACCTCGTCTGTGAATTCTTCTGCTCAATCTTCTTTCTGAACACCTACTTGTTACTCAAAGCTTTCTTGCCCTTAGGCAGTTTCACCATGTCATAGGTGTGGTTCTTATGCAAGGATTTCATCTCCTCTTGCATAGCTTTCAACCACTCCTTATGCTCATCGGCTAGGGCCTTAAAATAATCTTCTGGCTCTCCCCCATCAGTGAGCATAATGTACTCATGCGGCTAGTACCTTTTGGACGGCTGTCTGTCCCTAGATAACCTCCTCACCTGTGGCTTAATAGGTGGATCAAATGGGGGCTGCTCCTCTGGTCCATCTTCTGAAGGAACTCCCTCGTCCTATGCACCTTATTGTACTCCCCCGTCATTAGGCACCACGAGAGGAGTAACTGGATCTATGTCCTCTAGCTCACCTGAACTAGGGTGGTTCTTCTCTTGCTTACCAATGTCTTCTATAAACTGATCTTCAAAGAAAACCACATCTCTGCTCTTGACGAGCTTCCTCTCGGTCAGATCCCACAATCTATAACCGAATTTTTCATCATCGTACCCTAAGGACATACACTGCCTGATCTTCATATCGAGCTTGAACCTCTCATCCTTTGGTACGTGAACTGATGCTCTGCATCCAAATACCCTGAGATGACTGTACGATGGATCCTGTCCAGTCCACACCTTCTCAGACACTTCTCCATTCAACGGGGCTGACGGAGACCTGTTTATCAAATACACTGTCGTGTGCATTACTTCTCCCCAGAACGTCTTGGGCAATTTCACATGGGATAACATGCATCTAATTCTCTCAACAATGGTGTGATTCATTCGCTCAGTTACACCATTATGCTGGAGGGTCTTGGGAATCGTTTGTTCATGCCGTATAGCTAGGGACTTGCAGTACTCATGAAAGTCGCCAATGTATTCACCACCATTGTCAGTGCGGATGCACTTCAATGGTCTACCTGTCTCTCTCTCGACTATAGCATGAAACAATTTAAACACACCAAAGACCTCGTCCTTGGATTTCAAAGCATAAACCCAAACCCTCCTAGATGCATCATGTATAAAAGTGACAAAATACAATCCCCCACCCAAGGTTTTTGTCCTCATAGGACCACAAACAGCAGAATAAACCAAATTTAATACATGCACTTTATTAACATGAGAAGCAAATTTAACAAATGAAACTCAATGTTGTTTCCCTGATAAACAATTAAGACAGGTTTTAAGAGGTGTACCTGTCACGTCTGGAAGGAGCTGCTTCCTTACTAGTAGTTAAAGCCCTTTTTCACTCATGTGGCCTAGACGCCTGTGCCACATGTCAATAGCTGAATCTTCCGCTACGTTCAACCCACCCTTGCACACACTAACACTTACCTTGTAAACGGTGCAACACTTCTTTCCTCTGACCACGATCAACAAACCCTTAATGAGCTTCCAGCGCCCACAAGCAAATCGGCTTTCATAGCCATCATCATCAAACCTTCCCATCGACATCAGGTTGAGGCGAAGGTCTGCGATATGCCTCATATTCCTGAGAACCAATGTGCAGCCCACATCGGTCTTCACACAAATATTACCGACCCCTACGATCTTCGATACGCTAGAATTTTTCATCTTCACGGTCTCATAATCACCTGACTTATAGCTTGTGAAGAAGTCCCTGCGTGGAGTCGCATGAAAAGAAGCTCCCTAGTTAGTCACTCGGTCAGTGTCTTGACTCGTAGCCGTGAGACATATATCGTGATCTACTGAAAGAATAACTACAATGTCGCCATCTGAAGCAACCGTAGTGGAATCTGATTCATCTTCCTTCCATTTTCCTTTCTTGTCGTTCTTCTTACCACGACATTCATGCTTGTAGTGGCCCTTCTTGCCACAGTTCTGCAATCAACATCCTTTCTGTTACTCGACTTACCTCTTGATTTATCTTGAGCCTTCTCGCTCTTCCTGTTCTTTCCTCTCCCCCGTTTCTGTGTCACAAGGGCCTCTTGCTGAGTAGACCCTTGAGACTTCCTCCTTGTCTCCTCATTGAAGAGACAACTAGTAACCTATTCCATGGATATCTTTCCGTCTGGCGCGGAGTTACTTAGAGACACCACCAATGTCTCCCAACTGTCAGGCAATGAACTAAGCAATAGCAAAGCCTGCAATTCATCATCCAGGACCATCTTCATAGAGGAGAGTTGGTTCACTATATTACTGACCTCATTCATGTGCTTGGCCACAGAACCACCATCCTTGAACTTGAGATTCACAAGTCGCCTTATCAGAAAAATTTTATTACCGGTTGTCTTCCTCTCATACAGCTCTTCTAATTTCAGCCATAGGCTAATGACTGAGGTTTCCATAGACACATGGTGGAACACAGAATCATCCAACCATTGTCTAATAAACCCCACCGCCTTTCGGTCCATCTTCTTCCAATCATCATCAGATATCCTTGGATTTTGCTGATATGCCTAAAATTGGAGAATATAGGTCCTTGCAATAAAGCAAGTCCTCCATCTTAGCCTTTCATATGGTCCAGTTAGAACCATTGAGGTTGATCATCCTTGATGAACCACCTTCCATAATTCAAAAACGATCTTACTCGTTCAATGAACTTAGCTTTGATGCCACTTTGTTGGGAGCCTTGCACAAAACCTTAGGATCTAGCCTCATGAAACAAACCAGAATTATGGAATAATAGTGCAATGAACTAAATCAAAACATAAACCACACCACACCAGAGATTTTTACGTGGAAAATCCTCAAAGAGGTAAAAACCACGGGACCTCATCCAGATCAACAATCCACTATAAAGCAGAACGTTACAACCGATTACAAGCACACACCACTTGGATCAAACCTTCTTCACTCACGCAGGAGTGGATAAATAATAAGAGAAACAAAGAAGACAGAGAGATCTCACCGATCACGAGGACGTAGAAGTGCTGAGACGTGGATTGCAAAGTAGATCACCTCTACAAGCAGAATCTCCCTTCTACAAGCTTCCTCTCTCTCTTTCTCTCTCTCTCTCTCTCTCATACCTTTGATAGCCCTAAGCCCTCTTAGAGTACCTTTAGGAAACCCTAGAATCCCTGGAATACACCCAAATCCCGTATACACCCCTTTATATAAGAATAAAAAGAGGTAGAATCCAAATAGGAAACAAAATCTGTAAAATTTGCGTTTCCGTAATCGCATCTGCGAAACTCTTTGATGATATCGAAGGTCTCTCGATGACAGCTTCGATATCATCTGAAGGTCTCTCGATGATATCGAGACAGGACTAAACTGTCCAGCAACCAGGGGTGGAAATTCCATCAATTATCGATGTCATCGAGCCACTCTCGATGACAGTCTCGATATCATCTGAAGGTCTCTCGATGATATCGACAGACAAAAAAGCTGTCGGCGACCGGTAATGAAAAATCTCAGAATTATCGATGATATCGAAACCTGTTCGATTTCATCGATCCCAATAATGAGAAGAAAAATCCCCCATTAGCATGTGCTTTATCCATGCTATCCATCTGATTTTCAGCTTATTTTAAGACGTAAGTTAAAATTTGAAGTACATCCAAAACTCAAGTGAACCGTACCATTAGTTAACAATACCAATTAAATGCCTACCATTGAAAACTTCTTTTAGGGCCACACAAGTTTTTGGATAAGTTGATACATGTGTTTTTCCATTATCCTTGTCTGTATCACCTTACAATCAGGTTGGATGGACAAATAAGGATCACCGTGTGCCTTGGGAAGGTTTTAACCGTCGACATCATTAACTCCTCTGTTTCTTGAGGTGTGGTCCACTTGAGCTTTGGATATGTTTCAATTTTGGGGCTAATATCTTAAAATGAGTTGATAAAATGGATGGATGGCATGGATAAGACACATACATCACGGTGGGCCCCACAGAATTTACTCAATATGCTCTAGCATAATCCAGCGCTAACGCTCAAGCTCCAAGTTCTACCAACATTTCAAAAGAGATCAAAGTTACATGGCCATAATGATGTATTTATTATATCCACACTGTAAATTCATTTGGCGTGATCGTTTTAAAGCATTACCCCAAAAATGAATCATATCCAAATCTTAATTTGCAGTGGAGATAATAATTCTCAGTGTTAAAACATTCATAAGTTAACGTTAATTTTCTATCCAATCTATTCATAGGGGTTGTTTTGTACATGGCATAAGCGGTATGAGATTAAAAAAGTATAATTATTGCATGTAACAGGGATTGTCCCCTATTATCATGAGATACCATGATACAAACATAATTTCTTATCCTATATATGTCATGATGGTATTCCATTATTAGTTTGTTGCCCATTCAATAGAAATATCAATGATCATTTAGAATAATTGAGAATAACATGTGTGTTATATCTGTACCATTCATTCATTTCGCAACTTCATTTTATAGCATGGGCCCAAAAATTAAGCAACCTAAGCTTATGTGGACCACAACATAGAAAACAATGGGATAATGACGCCCACCGTTGAAATCTTCCTAGGGTCCACTATGATGTTTAATTGCCATCCAACTTGTTCATAAGGTCAAACAAGCCTGGATGAATGAAAAACACAAATATCAGCTTAAACTAAAGCTTCAATAGTCCTTAAGAAGTTTTCAATGGTCGACGTTCAATCCTCACTTCTTTCTATGGTGAGGTTCACTTAAACTTTGAATATACTTGATTTTTGAGGCCATGCCCTAAAATGATATATAAAAATAGGTGGACGATATGGATATAGTTCATGCGTTATAGAGGGATTTATAGAACTTGCTCACATTTACAAAAAATTAAAAAAAGTAAGAAATCAAATGAAAATCTATATAACCTAATCCGATTTCACAATCTCTCCAAACAAATGGTGAAATTTGCATAGTACCAAATGCAATTCCATCCCATCTAATCTATATAACACCAAATAACATTGTGAGCCAAACGCCAACCTAAGATGAAAAAAAAGATGGATGAAGCTTCCGTGAGTGTCATTGGTAGACGTCCAATCCCCTACTGCTTTTTGCAGTTTGGTCCACTTGATCTTTGGATCTGTCATATTTTTAGGTTCAAGACTTATAAAGATATCAAAAAATGGATGGACGGTTTGGATATAATACATACCTCGTGATGCGACCCACAGAACTTGGTACCATCTACACACCAGCCAGGTCGGTGGTATGTGTTAGAGTAGCCAATCCGCTTCCTGTGTACGAACCTTCGGCCGACCGTATCTCATTCTACACTTTCCGTTTCAGAGGGGAGAGAGAGATGGCGTTGTGGTTTTCCCGTACTTCTAGAAGGTTCCGAAGATCTTCCTTCCCTTTCTCTCTCACCCAACCATCTCTTCAACATCTCTTCCCTCCATCTTCTTTCCTTGCACCCAATAACGATAAACCCTCACAAAATCGCTTTCTCAAAACCCCCACATTTTCCAGAACCCTAGAAACCGTTTTTCGGAATCCGAATTCCCAATGGGTCTGCGGAATTTCTGAAATTCCAGCGGGAAGAATCGACCGTTTGTGTCCGAATCTGAGCACCGCGAGCATCTCAACTTCTTCTGGTGTTGCGGATGGAAGGGAAGCAGGCGGGGATGGGCGCGGCAGCGGTGCTGATCGTGGAGGATCGAGCAAGGCCTCATCGCCCTCGTGGATTGATTTCTATCTGCCTGAGCCAGTCCGCGTGTATGCTCGGCTCGCACGGTTGGATAAGCCGATCGGGACGTGGTTGTTGGCCTGGCCATGTATGTGGTAAGCTTCTCTCTCTACATTGAAACTGTTTGATGAGTTTGTTAGATGAAAATTAAGAAGTTTTCGAATTGCATTGGGAATTATACATTGTGTTTGGATGTACTATTTGTACTGAATTGTGATTATTCATTTGATAAAGTCCAAGCTAAGGGCATGTTTGGATGCCCTTAGGTTCTTTAGGGCCTGTTTGGATGCTTGTAAGTTCTTTAAGTTGCAAGTGACTTACAAGTAAGTCACTTACAGGTGATCCCGTCTGGATGTAAGCTATAAGTCACTTACAGGTAAGTTGGTTTGTGTTTGGATAACCTATAAGTCTGTTATGGTAAAAAGCGGTATATTCACACCAAGCAGAACTTGGAATGGGGAATCTTTCCAAAATCTAATTGACACATAATAAAGGTTGGTAAAAAGTATGCCATTTTGTTAAGCCCATTTAGATGAATAGTTTATTGTTTCTGTACTTGGTATAACAACAATTAACCGAAAAAGATTAATAACAACAATAAAAAAGAATTAACAATATACATAATGTGTGCACCTGATCTGCTGAACAGAAATTAATAATGAAGGCAATAGAAGAATCAACGGAGCCGTGAAACCAGGTCACTCTCTTGAAGACAATTCGCGCCCTATTCTAGAAAGAGTTAACAAATCCAAATTCGCTGCTGTGACCGCCTTTGATATACAACCGCCGATCGGCTTTAATGGCCGACACCCACACCACAACAGATTGATGCTCAAAAAAAAAAAAAATAAATATATATATATATATATATATATATATATATATATATATATATATATATATATATATGGAAAAAGGTACTATGCGCTCGACCTCACGAGTCCGTCCCATGAGGTCGAGCTGTGTGGGCCCCACCGTGATGTCTTTCGAACATCTACCCCATCAATCAGATGCACCATTCCATTGTGGGCCTAGGTCTCAAAAATCAAGTCAATCCGTGACTTGTGTGGGCCACACCACATACAGAAGTGGAGAGGGGCCGTGCACCATTAAAACATTCATAACCATTTTTGAGGGCCCACCGAGATGTGGTTTGCAAATCTAGCCCATCCATTATGTGTGTCCCACTTGAATGAGGGTTCAGACCAAGTTTCAAGCGCATGCAAAACTCAGGTGGGCCCCACCAAGTGCTTTTATATGTTTTAACGGTGGCTTCACATAATTTTAGATGGTATGGCCCACCTGAGTTCCGTATACGGCTGATTTTTGGGATATCCCATAATTTAAAGGGGGACCCATCAAATGCACGGTGTTGATGATCGAAACGCATCACGGTGGGGCCCACACAGCTCGACCTCACGGGAGCTTATCGTGAGCTCGAGCGCATCATACCTAAACCCTATATATATATATATATATATATATATATATATATATATATATATATATATATATATATATATAGTCAGAGAAAATAGACCTATAAGATTGCCAACCAAAGTGCAACCAGAGTTCTCCGTGGGGTAGAGCGCTAAGAAAGAGAAAGCGTTCTCGCTATACGAAATGAAGCAGTGGCTAGCACGCTAAGATCAACCACTTGGAGAACGTGGAGCCTTTCTTTCTCGGTTGCCTGTATCATGATAGGGGTCATACATAAATGGATCAATTCATTCAACAAGATCCGTTCGGATCGGACCAGGATGAATGGGATTGGTCTGACCTCTCGCTTGGATGTAAGACTCCCGCCACCGACAGATGTCCCACGCCACGTTTCGTGAACAGCTATGCCCGAGAATGTGATTTTGGCAGTACCCAAAGCTAGTTTTTTTTTTTGGTATAAGTAGCGGTGATGGAAGTCACACCAGTGTTGATCCAGTTATTTATTACCACAAGCATTATATATATATCAGTGTTTTAAATAGCGGTAGCGTGTTGCGTAGCGTTCAATCCTCTGTAGCGTGTAGCGAAATAGCGTAGCGTGTAGCGTAAGCTACACAATATACGCTACACAATACTTCTATTTTTTAATTAAAAATATATATATGATATATGATATATATATATATTAAATAGTAAGAAAAAAGTAAAATATTTTGGCATTTTGAGTTAGCAATTACAGTCCATAATTTAATTGGTAAATTTTAAGTTAATACATGTCTTGTGTACAATTTTTTAAGGGCCCGAATTAGGTAGGACTCAGATTGTGAAGTGTAGCACATGAGTGTCAAAGTTTTTTGGACCCCACTCGTGATGAATGTGTTATATCGACACCGTCCATCCATTTTGCCAAATAATTTTAGGGCATGAGCCCAAAAATGAGGCAGATCCAAAGCTCAGGTGGACCGCACCATAAGAAACAATAATAATCAAACGATTATCATTAAAAATTTATCAGGGCTACAAAAGTTTTAGATCAAGCTGACATGTGCGTTTTCCCTTCATCCACGTTAGTGTGACCCTATTAATAAGTTAGATGGAAAATAAACATTACAAGTGGACCGAAGAAATTTTTAATGGTGAGCATTTTATAACCACTGTTTCCTATGCTGTGGTCCACCTGAGATTTGGATCTTACTAATTTTTTGAATCATAACCTAAAATGATGTGGCAAAATGGATGGACGGCATGGATAAAATACATACAGCATGATGGGGCCCATGTGGCACGTGTACATTTTATTAAATTGTGCAACGTGCTGCGTAACGCGGGTACCAGTCCATTCATTTAATGCAAGCAAGTCGTGTGGGTCCGATCATGAGGTATGTGTTATATCTAAACCGTCCATTCATTTGAAGAACTCGTCTTAAGGCTTGACACAAAAAATTATATAGATCTAATTATCAAGTGGACCACACTGCAAAAAGCAGTGGGGGATTGAACGTCTACCATTGAAACCCTTATTGGGATCACAGAACTTTTGGATTAATATGAAATTTATTTTTCCTTTTCATTCGGGTCTTTTTGACCTTTTGAACAGATTGGATGAAAAATAAACGTTATGGTGTGGGCCTACGAATTTTTTAACGGTGAAAAATCATCATCTCGCTGCTATTTTTGGTGTGGTCCAGACGATCTTTGGATACGATTCATTTTTTGGCTAATGCTCTAAAATGATATTTAAAAATTGATGAACGGTGTAGATATAATAAATACATAGTTGTGGGGCCCATGTAACTTTGATCTCCTTTGAACCGTTCGTACAACTCGGAGCTCGAGGAGTGTCAGCGCTCGTCTTAGCATGACACGTACCTCCAGCAGCAGTCAAACCGCGTCCGATTAAAAAAAAAATGGGAGAGGGAAACCGAAAAAAAAGAGAGAGAGAGAGAGAGAGAGAGAGAGAGAGAGAGAGAGAGGAGAGAGAGAGAGAGAGGAGGAGGAGAGGCCCGCCGAGGAGAGAGAGAGGAGGAGAGGTTCTGCCGGGCGCGGCCGCGGAAATTAGCATGACAGTGGCAAGAAGAAGAAGAAGAAAAGAAAAAAATAAAATAAAAAGGTATGTTTTTTTTTTTTTTTTTTTTTTTTCATTTTTTACGCTATTTTAAGCGCTACGTAGCATTTTTTGTACGCTACGCTACGTAGCGTACGCTACACGCTACGCTACCACGCTATTTAATACACTGATATATATATATATATATATATATATATATATATATATATATATATATATATATATATAGTGGTACTAGGAGGTCGACCTCATGGGAACTTCTCTACGTGGGCCCCACCATGATGTGTGTCAAACATCTACCCCATCAGTCAGATGCACCATTCCATAGTGGGCCACGGGCTTAAAAATCAAGTCAATCCATGAGTTGGGTGGGCCACACCACATGCAACAGTTGAGAGGGGTTACCTTTCCATAAAAACATCCATAATCATTTATTGAGCTCATCGAGATGTGGTTCACAAATCCAACCCATCCATTGTGTGTGCCACACTTGGATGAGGGTTTCAGCTGCGTCCAAAACTCAGGAGGGCCCCACCAAGTGCTTTTATAAGTTTTAAGCATGTCTTCACATGGTTTTAGATGGTAATGGTATGGCCCACCCGAGTTCCATATACAACTGATTTTTGGGATATCCCATAACCTAAAGGGTACCCATAAAATGCACGGTGTCGATGTTCAACACACATCATGGTAGGGCCCACATAGCTTGACCTCATGGGAATTTCCCACGAGGTCGACCTCATAGTGTACACACACACACACACACACACATAAATAATGTAGGGGCATTTTCACACCTGACTCGAGTGGGGTGGCTTGTGGGATGCAGGGGCACACTCGGGGTGGGCGGCTCGTGTGTGGCGAATGGCTCGTCTGAGGCAGGCTTCACTCGTGTGAGGCGGGTGGCTCATGTGATGTGGGGCTCATGAGGGGGGTTCGGCCGAGAACCTAACCCATGAGATGTGGGGCTTAGGCTATGAGATAAAGGAATTGATTCGTTATGCTCTATCAGTTCGAGCTTTTAGAGCAAAAATATATATATATATATATATATATATATATATATATATATATATATATATATATATATATATATATATATCAAATTGCTCTTGTTGGTCTTGTTTTTTCTTTATCCTTTTCTTATGCCTAATTGGTATCAGAGCCATGTTCAATTTTTGTATTTCTGAGTAAGTTTCTCTGCCGATGACTAATTAGGGTTCTTATTATTGGATGATATTGATTTTCGTCTGTATTGTCATTGTGGCCCATTGTCTACCTTTTATTGTTACTATGCCCAGTAAGTCTTATTCTAGCATCCTGAGTAGTATGCTCTACAGTTGCCCTTTATGGGATCTTCTGTATTAGAAAACTAGGTTTGACAGAATAAGTTGAAAACATAGTTTACATTTGATTTAGATGATTAGTTAACTTGACTGTATGTTAGGACTGTTCGCATGAGGCTGTTCATAGTCCGTCTGGTTACAATCTTCTTTTCGTAACTTTGATATTTAATTCACATTCTTACTTTGGAGTGATATAAGGTTATCCTGCTGGATTAATCTTCTAGTGAATGGTTGTCCTACTCCCATGAGCCAAATCGCAATACATATTTTAAAATCAATATCTCCTCGTCGTATTTTCCCTTATTTAGTCATTGGCATCATCCCTTCTAGGTATCCCCGAACCATCACGAACTTCTACTTATTCTCTTTGTTCTACCCCTTCTTCTAAATTAGAATACTTATATAAAATAGAATATCAGTATTCAAAGTCCATAAATAAGTCACCTTACCTTGGTCTTCCATTCCCAACCTTTACCATCTTCAACCTTTCCTTGAAGAGATCAGACAGGAGCTCATAACAGACTGTTGCTCAGACTCTCATGCTGCATTCATGAAGAAATTAGCTGGATGATATTTTCCTCCTTTAACCCCTACTTCATTACCATGTCCCGCACTATCAACCTCAACCTCTAACCTTTCAAAGACCCGATCCCTGCAGCCTTCCAAACCTACCTTCAACAACAAGAAGCTTCATTACCCTCTACTTCTAGATCTAACTGTTCCAAAAGACATCTTAACTCACATAAACTGTCTACACCAAAATCTTCTCTCTTTGCATTCCGTATAAAACAACCCAATGCCTCTTCCAATCCTGACCTATCCATCCTTCTCATAGTCAACCAAGACCTTAACCCAATCCCATCCTTTCTTCGAACCCTTACACTTCAACCTTCAAAAACTCTTTCAATCTTAGAAATTTCCTCCTCAGAAGATGTCTCCGACACTTCCACTTCATCCCTAGTCCCATTCTACCTGGTCAATCATCCAGCTGATTTCTTCATGAATACAGCATGAGAGTCTAAGCAACAGTCTGTTATGAGTTTCTGTCTGATCTCTTCAAGGGAAGGTTGAAAATGGTAAAGGTTGGGAATGGAAGACCAAGGTAAAGTGACTTGTTTATGGACTAAGCCGTGGGGAGTCCATCGCAGGTTGTAGAGCTGATGGAGAATGTCGAACTCGATGATGAGATCTTTTCCAGTAAGATTGGAGGCTAGGAATTTATGACGGACATTGAGATGTAGAAAGAGTTTAAGGATAATAGTGCGGCTGATTTGAGAGGTGTGGAATGTCTTCCCATCTGTAGTGCGAAAGGCTTGGATATGTGGTTGTCACATAACATGAGGAAGGATTTTGGGGTTGAGAAGGGAGGCAGAAGCACCAATATTGAGAAATGCTATAACAGGGATAGGTTGGTTATATGATTCAGGAAGAATATGAACAGGGATAAGAGGGGGTATTGGAAAGGCTTTAGGGAGGATGGTCAGTAGAGATTTAGAAACTTCGAAGGATTCGTCTTCGCTGCTGGAAACTGAACAGGATTCTTGTTGGATGGCAAGTACTGCTTTGGGATGAAAATCATCAATGATTGAAAAGATGGATACAATATCAGAGAACTCAGAGTCCTTTGCCAAAGTGGTTGCTTTCTATAAGGCGGCCATGTTGTGTTTCTTTGAACGTTGGGGACAAATTTTGGAGAAATGTCCTCGTTTGCCACACAAGAAGCATTTGTCAGTTGTATTTTGTCGGAATTGTTTCTTCTTGAAGAACTTCCATCTTTTCCGTTTAGTGGGAGGAATACAGTGAGCCAGAGGTTTGCTGAATTTCTTGAAATGATGCTTTTTTTTTTTTTCGTATGGCATTCATAGCTGCGGTTATCTTTACATTTGATCGAAAGATCTGGTTGATCACATTCTGAGTCAAGACATTTTACCAGGCGATCCATGTTTCATGAACTTATGCTGGTTGCATAGTTTCTCTATTGCTTGGATGTTGAATTAATGAATCAAGCCAAATGATATCTGTTGGAGATTGTGGTCTTTCAGGTTGGGAAGCTTTAAAGTCTCATCTCCCGAAGGTTCAGGGAAAGAACTCAAGTATGTCTGCTTAAGGTTTGGATCATCAATGCCATTCAAGAAAAAAAAAAATCTACGGGACTGCATTATAATGTTTTTCCAGATCCTTTTTATTAAAGGAACATAATTTAGCTTAGAGGAACTTTGTTCGAGCTGTTTCTTTGTAGGTATCCATAGATCCTATGAATTCACCAAAGAGAAGGCCCATAAAAGCATCAACGGATTGCATCTGGAGAGCTTGAAGTTGCCAATATTTTCCAAGACTGTTCCACCTGTCTCTGAGATGTCTAAAAAGATGGTCAACAAACTTGAATCTGAAAACTCAATAGAATGACGCTGCATGGTATTTTCCAAGCCACTTTTACAGCTTGAAGAAGTGCAGCGGCCTCCATGGTATTCAAGTCTTAGTATCCAATTGAATCTGAAAACCCAATAGAATGACGCTGCAGTCCCGAACTACACCACCCACCCCTGCTGGACCTATGTTATCAATAGAGCTTCTGTTAAAATTGATTTTAAAATAACCAACAGGAGGGAGGCCAGGGGATAGTTGGACAGAAAACTTCCTAGGAGCACTTGGTCACTTGAGGCAAACTCAACTTGAAAAGGACCGGAGAAAAGTCATGGAATCTTTTGTCCACCCTTGTCCAGTAGATGATGAGAGTCATGAGACTATAATCCCTCCTCTCGAGCGCACCTACAGTGGATGACCTTCCATCAAATATTCTTCAGTTTTTTTCAATCCAGATCGACCAGATTACTGCATGAAACAGCGAACTCCACATTGCAAGACTGATCAAACCACACACTATCAACAAACAGTAGTCGATTGTGTCCATAACAGATTTGGGAAGTACCCACTTGACACCAAATTTTGAAAGCATCAAGTTCCACACTTCCTGGCAAAAGCATAAAGGAGAAAGATGTGTCTACATTTTCTTTATTGGCACAGCACATCACATCTGTTTGGGATCATCATGCCTCTGTTCCTAAGGTAGTCAATGTTGAGGATCTTGTTGAGGCATGTTGTTCAAACAAACACTTCGATTTTGAGAGGGGCAACAACATTCCAAATCTTGGAGAAACTGAAGTTCTCCTCCCATCACCATTGGATGGCGCTATCATCAATGATCATCCGGAGAATGGACCACCAGAGTCAAGCTCCCAGATCCTTCAATCGGGTCCAGCCTTGGAGACACATAGAGCTTCAAGACATTCCTTAGAAAGAAACATTGTATATCCCCTCATCCCGAAGATTGCACATGAAGATGGGACACCATACAATAGACGCCCATCCATAGAAAGTATAATTTTTCCAATTTTTTCGGTGAGCAAAATAGCAATGCACCAACAGTCAAACAAGAATATTACTTTTTCGTTCAATACAACCCTTACATGCAGATTATCAAGGCATAACTGAGCTTACCCATAAAGTATGTCTCCACGATGTAGAACCACCCCCTCCGAGAAGCATCATTTAGGTTGCAATGATTTTTACCTTCACCATATTTTGCAGCAAAGATCATGCGAAATATAGGTGGTTCTCTGGACCTTAATCATCACCACCACTTGCACAGTGCTATAATTTCATCTGGAGGTCCCTGAGACCAGGCCCCCACTCAACATTGGCTTACAAACCACCTCCCAAGCCACCTCATGAAACTTAAGCAAAACCCTCCCAATCGTTCCATAGGATTTTTCTTTTTTCTTTTTGAATTGCTTCCATTTTGTTGGCCACTTTCACTGAACATCAGAGGGAGGCCAAAAGATTGACTGTCAACATTGATGGTACTGATTTAGTGAGGGTAATTCCCTTCCCAACAACAGAAGCTCACACTCATATTCCCAAACTTCTTTCGAATTTCTTCAATAAGAGCCATATCTCCAACTTTCCAACCACACTCTGCCTCTGAAAATTGAGTTACCCAGGTGTTTGAAAGGCTGCTCTGAACAGTACATCCCACTTCCCTAGCCAATAATGATGCCTCAATATCTACATTTATGACAGAGATGCAACTTTTCCCAAGATTCATCCTGAGGCCAGAAACAACCTCAAAATACAGCAAAATGTCCCTATGAGAACTAACTTCACACACCTACCTGTAGCAAAAAAAGAAAGGGTATCATCTGCATATTGGACATGGGTTACTCACGCTAACATCGTCATTCTTCAAAAATTCCATTGATAATGCCTGCAATAAAACACTGTTCAGGAGCAATCTAGATCGTGATTATGCTAAAATAGAGAAAAGGAGAAGGAATAAGGGAACCCCTTTATTAATTCCCCTCTCCTCTTTGAAGAAACTCACTGGGGTCCCTTTAAGAATTATCAAGAACCATACAGACGAGATACAAGCTCTAATCGAGTTCCACCATTTCAATCCCAAGACCATACGGAACATCACATATAGGAGGAAATTCCAGTTTATACAATCATACGCCCTCTCCATATCCACCTTAGAAACAAAGCCCTTCACCTCCTTTTCCCATACTAATCAATCATCTCGTTATCAACAAAACAGACTATCTAACATAGAACTGCCTGGAATGAATGCAGTCAGATTTTCTGAAATAACCAAATTGGCAACCCTTCTTAAAGGAGAACACATGACCTTAGCAATCACCTTATAAAAAATTCCCAATTTGACTAATTGGTCTGAATCCAACGATTCTTTCAGCGCGATCAACCTTTGGTGCCAATGCTATAAAAGAAGCCCCGTAGATTTACATACCGCCGCTATGTCATGAAATCTACCTTTCCTTGGTAACACGAACAAATAAAGGACAAATCCACCACGCCCAAAAGGACATGTGACAACTTGCTGCTAACTATTTCGGTTTCTTTCTTTAATATGTAATAACAAACCTCTCGAAGGACCCAAAAAATGAAATTCGTAAATCACATAAATCACAAAGTCGAAAAAAGGCCTATTGGTGATGAATCCACTCTCGTGTCCTTATGGAGTCAGGTAGCATCCATTGAAATACAATCTGTTCATTTAGTTTCAAGGTTGCAATAGGAGTGAGAATTGAACATTAGAATGCTGTATAGAAAGGGAAGAACCTCCAACTCATTTGGGTCCTTATGTAAGTTGACTGAAATAAAGCATCACACCACTTTTTCCCGGCCAATAAAACTTCCACAAATTCCTACTAATCCCATTTTTTAAAGAGAGCAACCATCAATTTTAGCTTTTCAAAACCAAAGATGTGAAGGACTGTGCATGCTGCCTGCATTAGAAATGAACCTAAAAAAGAGAGGCCTCTAAAAATTTTACGGACTTGTGCACGTTCCAAATCATCAAGTCCTTTACCCTAGAAGAAGGCGCAACATGCTTGAGAAAGTCCAACAAACCAATGAATTCTATCACCTCATCATCAGACAAGCTCCTAAGATGCGGGGGGGGGGGGGGGGGGGGGGAGCGCTAGATTAGCTAGTTGAGGGAAGATCTCTTGAAGCACCTTATCGCCACACCACACATCCACCCAAAACCTGATTCGGTTCCCCCTTACCAATAGCAAAAGCGATCCCTCTCTGAACTAAGTGTTCCATCGATGCAATAGTTTTCCAAATGCTAGAAACACGATAAAGAGAAGATCGCTTAACAAACCAGCCTCCCATACCATACTTGCTAACACTTATCTCCCTCCAAAGGATTCCCAATTCGTAGTAGAGCTTCCAATGCCATTTCCCAAGAAGCACAATGCTCATCAACCCCAAGTCCTTGGTCCCTGCACCCCCTTCAGAAATTGGCTTACAAACTTTCCCCCCATTTAAGAAGAGATGGAATTTCCAACCATCATGAGCCCCTCTCCACATAAATATCCCTCAACTTTTCTAGACGCTTCAACACCGAGCTGGGGCACTTGAAAAGGGACAAAAAATACACAAGCATGTTCGAAAAAACCATTTTGATGAGAATCAATCTCCCTCCCAAAGATAGCTGCTAGCATTTCCGACTGGCTAACTTCCTCTCGATTCTTTCAATGACCTTGTCCAGATAGCTACCAACATTTCCAACTGGCTAACTTCCTCTCGATTCTTTTAATGACCTTGTCCCACAGATAACTCATAGGCTTCCCTATGCACAGAGGCGGGCCTAGATACGTAGACGGAAACAAGGTTGTCTTGCATCCAAAGGCATCAACATTACATATCCAAATCCTCAGCTGGAACATGTATCTCCAATATTTCGCTTCTAGCCACACTAACATTAAGTCCTGAGATCGCCTCAAACCAAACAATGATTTTACGAAGATTATCCACCAAACTCACATCTGCATTCCAAAACAAGATAGTGTCATCCGCATATTAGATATGGCTTATTAGAGGCCCGACATCTGAAACCTTGAAACCACTAACTATGCCATTCTCTTCCCCCCTTGAAAGCATCTTGCTAAGCCCCTCACCAACAATCTCAAAAAGGTAGGGAGAAAGGGGATCTCCTTGCCTTAGGCCCCTAGAAGCCTTGAAGAATCCTTCTAGAGATCCATTAACCAAAATAGAGAAGGAAGCCAATTTCGCACAAGCCTACGTCTAGTTCCTCCATCTCTAACCACACCCCACCTTATCCAGCATATAATCTAAAAAATCCTAGCCAACATGGCCGCATGCCTTTTTCAAATCGAGTTTGCACATCATGCCACTTTTCTTCTCTTTATACCTAAAGTCAATGCATTCATGAGCAATAAGAAGCATATCCGAAATCTTTCTGCCCATAACAAAGGCCCCTTGGTTTTCGGCGATAACTTTGGATAGCACACCTCGAAGCCACAAAGCAAGAGATTCCGCTAGAATCTTGTACGGGGCCCCTATAAGACTTATGGGTCGAAAATCTTTCAATTGCTCTATTCCTGTTAGCTTAGGAATGAGGGCTATGAAAGAAGCCCTGGCGTCGACCGAAAGCCTACTATGCTCATGAAATTCAACAACAAAGTCCATGATGACATTCTTTAAATATTGTCAAAAAATCTGAAAGAAAGCGATGGGGAAGCCGTTGGGGCCTAGAGCTTTGTCTTCGCATAACGAGTCAATAGCGGTTTTCACCTCTTCCAATGAAAGCTGCACTTCATGAGAAGAAACCTCTACCTCTGAAATCTTTTGAAAATATAGAAAATCAAGCTGTTGTTTATTCCAATGATCACTAGAGAACAGTTTTTTATAGAATGAAACAATAGATTCAAAATTCTCTTCTTGATCTGAAATCCTTTTGCCATTAACCACCAAATTGTTGATGCGGTTACATTACACCTACTTCAAGCACTTGCAATGTTATGAAAGAAGCGAGTGTTTTTGTTGCCTTCCTTGAGCCACACCGCTCTTGAGCATTGTCTCCGTTTGAATTCCATTTCTTTGCGCGATTAGCATATCTGGAATGCAATGAAGCCCACTTCTCCCTTCCCTCTTCTAATAGCATATGCGATGTGAGGCGGCGAGCGGGGGTGTGTGCGGACGTGTGGTATTTGGCATAGCATATTCAAGAGCTCAATAAAAGCTATTCACATGCATTCATATATGAAGTAGAAAAGGTCCCCTTCTCTATCTGATATAGGACTATTCCCACAAGCAAGTTCTAAAGGAACTTCTCCAAGCCAATAGGAGGAACTTTTCTCCCTTCTCTCTCTTTTAGATTAGTTAAAAAACAACAACCCAAACCAACATAGTTGACCCGATTCTTAGGCTAAACCAATCATCAAGTGGGCCATAAAAGTGGGACCACATATTCAAAATATTTATAATGTGAAGCAGTTACTTAAGGTAAAAAACAAGAAAACAATGGAGGGTAAATAGGCCTTCTTCCCTCACCATTTTCTTTCTCATCTCTATGGATGTTTTGTGGGTCCCGAGATTCACGACAATGCAAGCCTTTTCAGCAATAACAGGAATTATGATAGATCAAGAGATTATTCCCACACTAAGTATTACTACCACCCACCATTGATGATGTTAATGCCACAATCAACAACATCAACATCCTGAGTACCTACCAGTGGATCGTCACTAATAGAGAGCCATTTTGACACCCCCATTTCATCACCATTCATAGACTTCCTTGGAGTTGGAGCTACTTGAAGGGGAGGCTCCAGAGGGGGAAAAAGGGAAATTGAAATGAGGAAATGAGAGCTAATTCTAAAAATTCAAGTGCAATTAGGTGTTAAAAGGAGGGTAGGAGAGGTAAACTTTGGTGTATTGTGCTAAAGGTCCATCCAATTATCCTTGCCCATCCACGATGTACTTTAGAACAATGCTAGGGTGGATGGTTTGGGACCATTAAAAAAATTCTGCTTATTTGCGCAACCCACAATGGACCATATGTGTCATCCAATCCAATCAGATTATGGATTTGACGAGCACCAGACTCATTGGAATCTTTAAAAAAAATGCCATTATAAGGACTAGGTGGGTCATGCCAAGCAACAATTGGGATAGGACGCTCACCATTAAAAAACTATGATTATTTGTGAGGCCCACCGTGAATTGTATATGCCAACTAATCAAGTCAGATGATTCAAGTGATCAAGATGATTGTCATGCAAAAAATTAGGCCATTACAATACTTAGCTGGGCCACACCCAAGGTGTATCGTTATGGTAATGGTGGGTGTAATGATGCCCACCGTTATCGATACGGTTGCGGGCCGTATTGGCCATTACGGCCCTGTAACGGTCGATACACTCCCTGTAACGGTAAAAAAAAAAAAATTGTTCTAAAAAAATCCAAAAAAAAAAATCCATTAAATTCTGAAAATTCTAAATATTCCAAATATGCATTCATTTATAATTTTGAACGTGTTTGTGGTGGTGTAACGGTCCACTCTGTGGTGAGAAAGCTGTATTGGGTGGTTTGATGAATTTATGAACCCGACAGCTTGGAATTGACTGCAAAACTCATATATTTAATTTTCTAATTATCTTATAATAATGATAGATATATTAGAATGGATTTAATGTCAAAATATCTCACATGTGTAGATGTTAGCTAATTTTAAAAAATTGATTGAAAATAGTTCGAAAATAAAAAAGAATACAAAAAATAGAAAATCAGTTGCATAATTTGTAAAATGCACATTCATATGTTTTAATTTGAATAATGCATCATCTTCAACCATAACGACAGAGATTAAAAAAAAGAGAGAGGTATAAATACCTATTTTTGAAGATTTTTCGGAAAATGGCCCATGGAGTTTCGATTCAATAAAATCTTTGAAATAACTTGTTTTGATCATTAAATTTAAGCTAAGAGTGGTCGGAATTTGCAATAGAATAGTTTAGGAAAGAATTTGAAAGAGAAAAGTGCAAAAAAATGAGAAAAATCACAACTTGAAAAAACTTCTAAAAAAAACTAGCCATTTATGACCATTACGCCCTGACCATTACAGGGCAATAACGGCCGTTACGATCCCTGTAACGGTCGATCTGAGCAAAAAACTGGGGGGTCACCGTTTCAACCCCCGTATCGCGTAATGGACTTGGCCGTTATCATTACCGTATCGGCCGTTACGGCCAATACATGACCGATTTGGTACACCTTGGCCATACCACAAGGACCAATTGTGATAGGTACACCCACCATTGAAACTATCCAGATGGTTGGTTTGGCCCACTAGATTTTGACATTGGCCTGAAATTGGCACCCAAGGATGGAAAAACAGGGACTTAATATAGATGGATTGGATGGCTTACACAAATCACAGTGGGCCCTGCAAACAGTGTGTGTGCACCATGTTTTTTACCACTGCAGAGGCACTATACCTTTCTTTCATCTCTTTTAATCGGAAAAGGGAAACTTGAGACCTATGGTGGTTAGTGGTGGCCGGTGATGTGTGAATCACTTACAGGGAAGTGACTTCTCACCCCCATCCCCTTGCAGTTTCCTGGAAGATTTGCCTGTAAATCACTTACAAGTTGTAAGTGATTTACAAGTGAATTTCCTTCCCCAAACACCACCTGTAAGTCACTTACATTTTACCCAACTTACAGGCATCCAAACAGGCCCTTTAGTTGTGATGTATAGGTGAAAGTGATTACAGGTAATCTTGTTTGGATGTAAGTTGTAAGTCACATACAAGTAGGTTTTTGTATTTGGGAAACCTGTAAGTTAATTATAGGTAAGAAGTTGTATATTAACTAAAGAAACAAAGAAGAATGCAGAAACATAGTTGTGAGAAAATGCATGTTAATGGTGAGCTTGCGCCATAAACTATAAGGCAAAGAAGATTGAAGAGGCCATTTGCAGCATACTTGCCAAGGCATTACGCATGTGAAATTTGGACCATTCGTTGGGAAGGGCTGGCCACCAACATACCAGTGCCATCAGGGAGTCGATCATATATGATATATGACCGATGATCAACTCCTCTTAATCATTCATTTATATCATATATGTATGTAGAATTGACAACACCCACTAATTATAAGAGTTCCAACCACCAGTCTGCACCAACCATCAAAAGGACCAAACATTTCATTGCTTATCGCCTATAGCTCATCCACAATGGGGATCATATTTTCAACAGTTTGATAAATGAAAAGAAAATAAAAATTAATAAAAAATAGAAAGAGCAATGGCCATGATTGTGGGGCCCACCTTGATGTACATCAATTTTGCTAGCTCATTTTAGGGCATGTGCCCAACGTGAAGAAGATACAAATCTTGGGTGGGCCACACCATAGGAAACAATAGTGACTGAACGTCCACCAATAAAAACTTCTTGTGGGCCACAAAAGTTTTAGATCAAGCTGATATTTGTGTTTTCCCTTCATCCAGGTCTATGTGATCTGTTGGATGGCAAGTAAACATTACGGTGGGCCCTAGGAAGTTTTTAAAGGTGGACATTCAAGTATGGCCCACCTGAAATTTGGATCTGCTTCAGTTTTGGGCCCATGCCCTAAAATGAGAAGGCAAATCTGATGGATGATGTGGATATACAAAATATATGCTATGTGGGCCCCACTGTCACGGCCCCTCTATAAGATTTGCTTGTAACTTACTTACCAGTTGAAAGTGACTTACAGGTAATTTTCCTCCTCTAAACACCACCTATAAGTCACTTGCATTTTAAAGAAGTTTCAGCCATCCAAACGACCCCTAAATGACCAAATTGCAATTTCTGAGCATGCCCTTAAAACACAATCAAATTACTTACAAGTGGGATTTGAAAGGAATGAAAATGCAATTAGAGGTCAATTTCTCTTCATAAATACTAGGAAGTGGACGTTTGAGTTTGACCATTCTCATTATGGTTGAAAAGAAGAGAAATTGTAAGGCTCTGGTGCCTCGTAACATGAAGATCATCAAGATGTGCCCACCCATTGAAGTGGTGCCCATTGTGTATGAGGATAGTCCAAAACTCTCCCAAGTTGAGAGATCCTTGCCCTTTGATCAACGGCCTGATAGACAATTAAGGAAAAAAAAACACGGTAATTGTCCAGAAAGAAAGGCCAAATACGGGACAGCTAGGATGTTCCATTATGGAAGATAGGGGCATCATCCATCCATGGCGGTTTCATCTGGCCAACGCTCTGGATCACCCAGCTATGGGTGCCTCGAATCTGAAAAGGACACATTTCCATGCTTCTTGGTCCCAAATCAATCGAGGCAGAAAGCAGGTCACCACAGCAGGTTCACAGGACATCCAAATGCACCCTTATGTAAGCAGACGTTATAATACATAAAATGATCTTTTTCCCTGAAAATATAAGAGAGGGAACAATGCAAGGAGGAAGTAGAGATTGATGGATGTTGGACATCCAAGAGGTGATTAGAGGATTCTCCAAAGATTCAAGCTCTAGCTGTGTGTGCACACTCATTTGCATGTATATATAAATATATTTCACTCTGTCATGTATTCCTGTTAGCCATGGGTTAAAAACAACGTAATGGCTCACTTCTGCTAATTTGCAATAGTGTTGTAGTTGTTGAGAAGCTTGCTTGATCCTACTTGTTCTTCTTCTAACGCTGCATTATGCACACCCAACATTGCTATTTGGACAAAATCTTAGATGATATCTTTCTTCATCTAGTTTGGATAATTTTAACCTATTCTTTACTTTTTGAAGATAATTTTAATCTATTCTTATATATCCGGATACATCATCTTTATGAGTTTTTACATACAACAACTAATATTTGTGTAATAATATATCTTTCAACATTCTCAATTAATTGTACTGGGATGTGTTGTATCTGACTTTAACATGTCTAATTTAAATACAGCATTTATGACTGTTGAACATGAATTTTTATGTTCTCCTACTGTGAAATGAATTGAAATTAGATGCTCTGCCAGCACTTTCCAACAATCTATCATTTGCCGTTACAGGTCAATTACCTTGGCTGCAACTCCTGGCAACCTTCCAGATCTTAAGCTTTTGTCGCTTTTTGGTTGTGGGGCGTTGCTTTTACGTGGAGCTGGTTGCACAGTGAATGATCTTCTTGACCGTGATCTTGATATAAAGGTATTGCTTTGTGCCATTACTTTTGCTCTTCTCAGGCTAATCCATATGTTCTTCCTTGATGTCCACTTGAGAATGATTAATAGCCATTTTTGAGTTTTCTGTTTTTTTTTTTTGGAAAGATACTGATGTTATTCAAGGCCAAAAGGTCAAAAGAAAAAGAAAAACAAAGAAAAGAAAGGAAATAGAAGAACCCGAGAAAAAGAAAAATGCAACAGCCATTTAGGTGCCCAATCCCTTAAAACACAAATTAACCCTACAAACAACCCTTGACACCGAACCGCTCTTATTCTTAAAACAATGATCATTCCTTTTAGCCCACACACACCAAAGAACAACCATCAGTAAGAGACATCACTTGGATCTCTTCTTGCCCTTCCATCCTTCCACAAACTAGGATTAAAAAAAAGGCATCAATCGAAGCTGGCATCACCCAGGAAATGCTGGAGGACTGATGAACGCTGCATCAAATTTCCCTGTGTAAAGTGACAATGGGTGAAAAGATGATCTACTAATTGTGCTTCTTTATAACAAAGGAGGCATGCATTAGGGAGGACCATAGCCTCTTGCAGAGATTGTTAACAGTTAGGATATGGTTTCTACCAGCTAACCAGGTGAAGGCAGCCACTTTAGGAAGAGCATCGATAGACCAAATTGAAGTTGTATCAGTATGACAGACAAGTGTTAGGTTTGAAGAACAAGAGATTCAGGAATACAAAGATTTCATCGAGAAAGTCCCCGAAGGATGCTGCTTCCAAATCAAAGAGTTAGCCACGCCCTAGATAGGCATGAGTACCTGTAGACGAGAAAGGAGGGAGACCAATTCCTCAACCTCTCTTTCGAGCAACTTGTGGCGGCAAGGGGGAAAACCACGCTGCCCTTTTCCCATATCCTGAGAAACAGGCAACGACAGAAACCTCTGGTATTAAACAGATAGCAGCAAGACTCAAGAAAACCACTTCCCACACCAAATATCCTCCCAAAACCTGTTATGAACTCCATCACCAAGCACAAAACCCAGACCTTCATTCTTGAAGGGGGCGACCTTGGCTATGAACTTCCAAATATGTGACACACGATGCAGGGAGAACTCCTTAATCTAGTGACCCATAAGAGAGGATCCATACTTGGCAACTATAAGGGATTTCCAAAGACTACCCTCTTCCCTCCCAAACCTCTAGACCCACTTAGCTATAAGAGCTGAATTGACTTCATCTAACCTCTTGAACCCAACCCATTCAGTAGACAAAGGACGGCACACCTCCTTCCAATTAAGCAAATGGAATTTGCCCGAAGGTGCACCTCCATGCAAAGACAATCCCTCCCGAGTTTGTCAATTCTATCGATGACTGACTTAAGATCATCCCACCCCCACCCCCCCGCACATGCGCAAGAGAAAGGAGCTTACTCTTCCATGGGGATAATTTTCGATAACTTTATCCTGGAGATGCTTCACAGGCTTCCCAATGGAAAGGATCCCATGTGGCAACCGGAATGTTTTTTTCTGATTTTTTTTTTTTTTTTTTTTAAATACCAATAGCTATTTCTGAATTACTTAGACAAATGTATTCATCAGTGCCTGGGTTATACCATTAGTTGTACATGTTATAGCTTTATATGGTATCCATGTTGCCATTATCCACTACAATGCCTATCACACCATATTATTATCTTATATAGATCCTATTATCCATGTTGTTTTACTTTAATGGACTAATAACTTGTAGACCAGTTCTTTGAGCAGATCAAGATTAAATTATGCATTGCTAAGTTCTGTTTTTAGCAGTTCTAGTTTATTATCATAAAACAAGTTCTCCTTAGTAAGGAAGTGTGTACTTGAAGACCATCAATGAGAGCAGAAAACTCCTACAGGTGCTATGTAATAGAGTATTACATGGGTTGATTGTAATGAAGTGCAATCTAATAGTATATTACATAGGTTGTTTACAATTAAGTGCTATCTAATAGTATATTACATAGGTTGATTACAATCAACTAGTTGAGGACTGATGCTTGCTTAATTATAGAAAAATTCTTTATGCTACAGGTGGAGCGAACGAAGTCACGCCCAGTTGCATCTGGCCTTTTGACACCATTTCAGGGTCTTACTTTTCTTGGGTTTCAACTTCTTTTGGGTCTAGGGATTCTCCTTCAACTAAATAATTATAGGTAAGCTCCATTCTCTATTGTTTGTGAGAAGGTATCTATTGTTTGTGAGAAGGTATCTGTACACACGACCATCACCTGTCACCAACTAATTACATATTTGATTATCTTTCAAAAATAAATAAATACATATTTGATTGACTCTGCTCGTGGACTCACCTATCTTTGAAAAGCCAATGTACGAAGGGTAGGTTTTGAAACTCACAATTCTCACTACCTATTCCCTATCATAAGAAACTTTTTGGCGTTTCATATAGAATCTCTATTTATTTGTACTGACACAGCCTAAGCTTTGAATCACTTGCTTAAAGTATGACCCTGACTTCGATATGGTTCACAACATCGACAATGTGATAATTCAGGGCTGTTAATCACTATCGACTATGTAACAAGGGAACTTCACCTTAAAAAACCAAAAAAATCAAAATACTGACCACCATGTAGTGTTGATGTAGGGACAAGTGATGACTTAATCCTAGATGCATGTATAATCAAGTTAAAGAATATTCAAATAAATACACCAATTAACTAATCATTTCTAATCAAAGGGATTAGGTAATTCTCAACACAAAGATGAGGTTATTCTGTCAGGATCATGGCCTTTAACATAAGATCACGTAAACAGTAAAAAGGGAGGACCTAGGCATATGAGAATATCCTAGATGTAGCATAAGTCAATCCACGGTCAAGTTTGGATCTGATCCTACTGACTAACCATTCCTCTTTTTCGTTCAAACTAGAAAGGGGGTATCCAGAGACGAACGAAAGGGGTGAAGAACGAAGGATTCGAGATGAAGAAAATACGAGTCCTCTTGTTGTCAAAAGAAAAGTAGGAAGATGATTCTTACCTTTTCTTGCAACTTGAAAATCTAGGAAGAAAGAAACTTGAAATCGTAGTGGAATCCTCGATACCCAAGGGGCAATCCTGAAACCCTAATCTCTTGAATAAAGAGGAAGAAAAGATACGAATTTTTATTCATTCAATAATAACGAAAATAAGGTTTCTCACAACGTATATATAAGCTATGGAAAAAGTAA
Organism: Magnolia changhungtana; assembly: GCA_030180095.1. Classification (NCBI taxonomy): domain Eukaryota; kingdom Viridiplantae; phylum Streptophyta; class Magnoliopsida; order Magnoliales; family Magnoliaceae; genus Magnolia; species Magnolia changhungtana. The sequence goes on from JASAUF010000662.1 coordinate 5,518,943, forward strand.
AAGTACACTAAAGGCCCTGGGAACAAGAAAAAATAACGGTGACGACCGACGCACACACCCCATTATGTTCTGACGCTGCTTTTTGTGCTACAAGGTATTTGCTACACTCGGAAGTTGGCGACGACAGACATGGTGACGACAAACATGGTGACGACTGACATGGATAAAGGCTTGAAAGATCAATCGACGGCGATCCCAAATAGAGTTGCGACGAGTAATAGTAATGCGAAAACATTCTCGGATGGGGTGTGTGCATTGAAAGATGCAGGAGCAGATATTGGAGAAGAGAGCGAGTGGAATGTCGTAACTAGAAAATCAAAGAAATATATACCCAACAGGGCTGGAGGACGCGACTCGGCAAGCTTTCCAACCCTATTTGTAATAGGCTTCCCGGATGGGTGGGCTTCGATTAATTTCTCCAGAGTATTTGGCAGAGCAAGCTCTGTCATGGATGTGGTTCGACCTAGAGACAAATCTAATGCAGGGTATAGGGATTTTGCCCTAGTCAGAATGTGGTCGGAATTAGAAATTGGTAAAGCTATTCATCTCTTGCATGGCGAAAGCTTCGGAGGAACCAAGATGCTCGTTCAGAGAGTGAGATACGGCCCAGAAAGGAAACGGAAAATCACGAAGTTAGGTATTCAAAAGCTGAGCAGTATGCCGCGCGGTTTCTTACCACCTCTGGATTTCATCATCAGGACTTCGTGTCATACAAGGAAGCCCTCCTCAATCGTAAGAACAACGGTTATTCCTCTGTAGAAGCCAGCAAAAACGTTGGACAAACCAGATTGGAAGAAATTTCAAATGCAAATAATGTGATTCATATTAATCAAGGTTTTTTCGATCGCTCATCAAAATTCCTTAAAGACTCGGTTGTTGCGATTACTAGGGAAGGGGCTACAATCGAAGAGGTCAAATACTGGATTGATGAAGTTTGCAGAATTCCGGTAGATAAGCTCTCCATCAAACCAATCGGCCTTAATGCTCTTTGGATTCAAAAACCTCAAGATGCCAATCTTGATCTTCTGATTATGGCGGGGGTGCTGTTTAAGGACGGGCCAATCTCTGAAATCCAGCATTGGAACACATTTTCGGCTTTCGAGAACGAAGATATATGGGTTCTGATATGGTCAGTCCCTCTCAAACTTTGGAACGAAGATTTCTTTCGTAAGGCGACATCACCCCTGGGAAATCTTATCGAGATTGATCCTAAGACCATCAACGGTGAAGAGATGGGGGTCATTAGGGTGAGAGTTAGCAGAAGAAAGGGTGAGCCGTTGCCAGAGTTCATTCAGGTGGAGGTCGCAGGCAGGAATTTGTTCATACCGATCCAACAGGAAGCGAAAGACTCCTCCACTACTCGATGGGGGGATATCTGGAGAGCCAGATCCCCAAAACCTCAGCATACTTCCCATATAGAGATCGGAGCTGTAGAAGTAGGAGTTCAGCCCCAGTGTTCCGTCGGACCACCAGTAGTGCACGCTTACAGAAGGCACTGCTTCGGAGGAGAACCGAACCCGTCGTTATCCACGTGCCGTGACATAAACAAATGTAGTGTTCCCGAAGCTTCCTCCAGCCATCTTCGTTAGAGTCGAGTCACGTCTCCTATCCCTGGTGCCACACATCCCTCCCTAGAGCGTCCCATCCCTGACTTCGACACGCGGACGGGGGAGATTCATCCCACCTTGAAACCCCAAACTCTCCTTCATATCGCATCTTCTCACATATCACATCCCTTTTCGCTAGATGGTCTAGAGGGGAATATCCCGATATATCGGACTCATCCCGAGTTATTGCCGGTGAGTATCCCTTCTACTCTACCTAACCCTCTTAACTAGTACCCTCTTTCACCCCATCACACATCCCCTACCTTCACTCCTACTACTGCGGTCCCCATCGTCTCCTCCTCTAGTTCCGATCAGCACATAGTTCCCTTCAGCTCATCCTTAGTTGATTCAGCCTCTCTCGATCCTATTCAGCTGAGTATGGAACCATTTTCTGACTCTGACCGAGACTCTTCTCATTTAGAGGGACCCTCCATCCTGTCATGCTCGTTCCCTATCTCGTCATTCTCCAGCGCGGAGCTCTCAGACATGACCCTTGCCCCTCTATTTTAGGAAGAAAACAAAGCCGAAGTCATTGTTGTTGAACCATTACAGATCCGGGTGGGCAACCCTCCTCTGATTACGGGCTTGATCACATTCCTCAGTCTAGATATGGCAAAGGAATAGGATGATTGATATCATTTAAAAGAAACGGTGGATCAGAGTTGCTATGGGCCATGTCGGTAAATCAATTTGGTTATCATTCGGGGATCACTTGGAAGACTTTGTGGCATTGTTCCAATGTATAGAATCGAGTGGAAGACCTCTGGATGGGTCATCCCCTCTGAGAAAACCTTCTATCAAGGCTTGTGGAAATAGGGGCTCTCGGTCTCCTCATACAAGCTCCTCTCCCTCTAGAGAGTTAAGGTTGGGTAGTGCTAAAGGAAGGATACAGGGAAGATCTGTTTCCTAAATGAAAGTCCTTTCCTGGAATGTCAGAGGTTTGGGATCCAGACAGAAGAGGATCCTTATTAGAGATACCTGCGATAAAAGTACGGCAGATGTTATTTGTTTCCAAGAAACAAAGATTCCCAACTTATCTGATAAATTGATGGGCTCTATTTGGAAGGTAGCAAATGTTAAGTGGGTGGCCCTTAATGCTTCCAGAAATGCATGAGGTATTCTTGTCGCTTGGAGATCCTCCAAATGGTCCATTGAGGATAACCGTCTTGGAGAATTCTCAGTTTCGATAGTTCTTAAAGAGGTTAGTTCTGATTTCTCGTCTCATTACCTCAGTTTATGGCCCCAACAGAGAAGATAGAAGAACTGCGTTTTGGCAGGATCTTAGTATAGCTAGACAAATCTTCTCCGGGCTGTGGTGTATAGGGGGTGATTTCAACATCACCCGATGGGCGGAAGAAAGATCGAAAAGGGCTCCTGTTTCTGAAGCTATGAGGAAGTTTTCTTCATGGATCAACGACCAGTCTCTCATGGACCTGCCCCTCATTGGTTCCAGATTCACCTGGTCCAAAGAAAGATCAAAGCCCTCCTTAGCAAGACTGGACAGATTTCTGGTTTCCCCAGATTGGATCGAATCATTCACCTCGATTTCCCAATCCTCTCTCCCCAGAACCACATCTGATCACTGTCCTCTAATCCTATTCGTCGACATCAATAATTGGGGCCCCAAACCTTTCAGATTCGATATCTTCACGAGATCAACGACTGGGAAATTGAGGAATTTGCCGCTCTTCTAAGTCACCTGGCCAACTGTAAGCTTGATCAATCTCTTGAAGATTCCTTAGTTTGGAGGCGTGACCAGTCGAATCAGTTCTCAGTTAAATCCCTCCACGACTTAATCATAACTGATTCCTCAGTTAAGAATCAGGTCATGTTATGCAAAATTTGGAAACTCGAAGTCCCCCCGAAGATATCTGTGTTCGCTTGGTTGGTTGCGAAACAGAAAGTTCTGACAGCGGATAACCTGAAGTAAAGGGGTATGATAATTCCCAATATATGCCTTTGATGTATATCTTTTGAAGAATCTGTAAACCACCTGTTCGTTCACTGCTCATTCTTCTCCCAAATATGGTTCGCAATTCTCAGGCTCTTCAACTTGTCCTCGTGCGCTCCTTACTCTTCGGAAGACTTCTTCAAAGCTTTGTTAGGAGTCAATCTGGGTACCCAAAGGAATAAGATTTGGAAGATCTGCTTGGTGGCTGCTTGGTGGTCAGTATGGGAAGAAAGAAATGGGCGATGTTTCAACAATATATCAAAGTCTCTGGATTTCTCTCTTCAGAGAGTGCAGCAAAATGTAGCAGACTGGGCCCACAAATTTCTTAATATTAAGGATTGTAATCTGTTTACTGTTGGAGGTTCTTATCTCCGCTAGCTCAGTGGGAATACCTCCCTCCCTGTATTTCCTTTTGTTTTAATATATTTCTCGTCACTTTAAAAAAAAAAAAAAAAAAAAAAACAAGAAAATATAACAAAAAGACGAAAAATAAAGAAAGTTGTAATAAAGCCCCTGAAACAAGAAAAAGAACAAAAAAAAGTCTAAAACTAAAGCACCTGTGTGGTAGGGTGTGAAATCCGACACATGAATCTATGATCGGGGTGAACACCCGTGTGGTAGGGTGTGAAATCCGACCCATGAATCTATGGTCGGGGTTTGGTCATGCCATTCTTGCACTCGTAGCGCGTCAAAAAGTGGGTCTGATGGACCCATCGTCCATCCACATCAACTCCTCTGATTTGGTACTCTATCGGCGATGCCTCCTCCTCTGGTACACTCTAAATGGTGCACCACTGATGTCTGCATCAAGTGCACATGCTGAAAGCCACTCAAATGATTCCCATCATCTCCAACAATATAATATGCTTTTGTAATTTCTCAAAAATAGCTGTTATGCAACCACACCCATGGCCCATGCACTTGCCTCAAGCACTTGAATCAAAATTCTGGTACACAATGATTGTGCCAACCATGGGAAAGCCATCAGGAAACCATCAGCCCCCCTCGCCTTAAGTTTAACTCGTGGTTTAACTGAGGAAGCATAGTGCATTTAGTAGATCTGTGTGCATGTGACTACAAACTTGCTTAGAGATGCCCCTTGGCATGAATCGTTTCTTTCAACTTTTGAAAATTTCAAGCGTTTTGCCTGTTTAATATGAGGTCATTCTTTCATTCTTTTCAAATGTATTTTTATGTTTCTATAATTTTATGGAGCTCTGCAGTCTTGAGACTCTTGACTATTCCAATTTGATTCCTACAGCATCGTGCTGGGGGCATCATCGCTGCTGCTAGTCTTCTCCTATCCCCTCATGAAGAGGCTGACATTTTGGGTATGTCTTCTTGAAAGGGCCCCCTCCAATGGTATGGTACCACTGTAAGGTTATGGGAGTAGCAGCCAGAGGTAGGGTCCATGTGATCTATTTACACCATCCAACCCATCCATTGGGCATGTCAGCTCCAAAAACCCCTGAGGCCCAATCCCCAGCCTGATCCAAAACTGACGTGGACCACAACAAAGGGAAGAAGTCGGAGGGAAGGGTACCTCAGTCATAAAATAACCTGATTTTTGGCCTGACCCTCTATAAGGCCTGGATGAAGGATCTGAACAACCTGTATTCTATATATACAACATGGTAGGCTCTCTAATCAATGATGGGCATTCCCTCTCAAAATATTCCGTGTGCTATGGCCCACCTGAGTTTTAGATCAAGCTGATTTTTAGGGGGGCTGGTATTATTTATTTATTTATAAAGTTAACACATCTGGCTGGTAATTAGGGTTGGCAATGGGATGGGCAGCCTGGCCCTGAAGGGCTAGGGCTTGGGCCACTAGACTTGGCCTGAGGGTTGGGCTAGGGCTTGAAATCTAGGCTAACTGTTGGGGCTGGGCAGGCCTAGGCCATTGATGAATAGCCTAACCTGCCTTGTTTCCCTAGCGTATGCTACATGGTACGTAGATATTAATAACATAGACTGTAGAGTCTGTATAGTAGCTTCTATTGTAAGAAACATGAAGAACTTTGATGCTCTAGTAAACTGTGATGGATGAGACAAAGGCACTTATAAACTGTCAAATTGTGAACCCCACTTTAGATGGTGAACAATATATTGATGCGTTTATTTAAGTCCATGAATATGGTCGATAATTGTGTGAGGCACACTGTTGGTTGATGAATGATCTTATTTGAGACAAGTGTGCAATAGAAAAACTTCGATTCTCTAGAAGAGCATGAAGGTTCATAAACACACACTTACCAGATGGTGAACAATATATTGATGCGTTTATTTAAGTCCATGAATATGGTCGATAATTGTGTGAGGCACACTGTTGGTTGATGAATGATCTTATTTGAGACAAGTGTGCAATAGAAAAACTTCGATTCTCTAGAAGAGCATGAAGGTTCATAAACACACACTTACCAATTGTACATGTAACTTACCTTTAACTTATAGGGCCGGCCCTAGCCCTAGCCTGGCCCGTTGCTGGGGCTTAGGGCTGGGCTAGGGCCAGGGCTTAGGGCTCTAGGGCCAAGTCAGGGCCTAGCCTGAACCATTGCCACCGCTAGTTGTAATACCATAAGGTTATGGTGGTATCGGTACCACTGGAGACTGCCCCACTTTTGAATATTGTTCTATTGGTAATTTCATTTAGCAAGTTAAATTAATGTGTCTTCATGTCTATATATTGTTGCAGCCTCAAGCATATTTAGGTTTAACGTTTAACTGGGGAGCTTTATTGGGATGGAGTGCAGTTAAAGGAAGCCTGGATCCTACTATCGTCTTCCCGTTGTACTTTTCTGGTGTATGTTGGACACTTGTGTATGATACAATTTATGCTCATCAGGTAAATTAATTCATTTTCTAAACTTTGTAACAACTGCAAATGGTAACTTCTCGCCTTCTGGTCTTTCCAGATGTAGTACATTTCCCCTTTTCTCAGAGATGTTAACCACCACACATGCAGGATAAAGAAGATGATCTGAAAGTGGGTGTTAAGTCTACAGCCTTGAGGTTTGGGGATCTGACAAAGAATTGGGTTAGTGGATTTGGTATTGTGTGTATTAGTAGCCTTGCTCTCAGTGGGTTCAATGCTGAACTTGGTATGTACTGGCTTTTGCTTTCCTCATATTTGCCTGGTACCGTTCTTCTAGTCATAGTTGGAGAGGGCTCACCATTGTCTCTAGGAATCTTTCTGATTGTGTGCGTCTTTTTATGTAGAACAGGATGGCCATATTTTGCTTCTTTGATGGCTGGAGCTGGGCAGTTAGGGTGGCAGGTTTGGACAGTTGACTTGTCAAATCGCGCGGATTGCAATAGGAAGTCAGTATTCATATAAACTCTACTGAGTGCTGCATTTTAATTATTACAAACAACTTCCTTAGGTAATTCATCAAAAAAGATAAATTTAAAAACAACTTGCTAAGGTGTACTGATTGGATGCATGTCTAATGTAAGTGGATCTGATTTTTAGCAGATTCATGCATGATTTTGGCACAAAAGAATACAGAAACTGCAACACTCGAAACTTCCATTATCTGCCTTTTCCAGTCCAAACCATTACCAGGATTGTTTCAGATGACCTGAAATGATTCGAAAATCAATTCCGATGAGAATTATTCTTCCTACCCTAGTTACTCGTGACATCGAAATATACCCTCACCTGCTGACTGGAAAAGAAGTTCCATAGGGGCATCATCTCTGCTTCTACTACAACATGGATTGTCTGGTCATGCATGTCATCAGTCTGTTCATAGGTGGTGTAAATTTGATTGTCTTTCATGCTCATATGTCGTACAACCTATTTGTGTGCAATGCGGTTCCACGTGCTTTACTTAAAAAGTATACATACGATAATCTGTAGTGATTTGGGTTCTTATGTTGCTGTGGTATGGATTCCGTAGTGATTTGGGTTTTAATGCAACTACCGTTTTAAAAGTTCAACATATCTTGACTCTTGCCATTGATTTAATGAATCTCTCTGACCAACACCATTTTTCTATCTTCTTTTTTGTTTTTCTTTTTTTTCCAGATTTGTTTCTAATAAGTGGTTTGGAGCTATTGTCTTCAGTGGGATCTTGATAGGAAGACTTGCATCATGATAGGTATACCTATGTTTAACATGAGTGGCTAGATGGATTGGGTGCATTTTACAAGATGGATAAACTTCAGAGGATTTTCACCGTGTCATCTATCTACAGGGATGCTGGGTCAGAAGGTCACTCATGTCCACATGCCCTATATTTATGAGGATCCACTTGGGTAAGTTCATCTGAAAACAGGATGTGCGTGTGATATTTCTTGGGATTTTGCATCATGCAAAGATAACACAGTCCTTAAATAAATCATTGCGTGTCAAAACCAGCATTATGTAGTATATAATCCTATGATATTTATTTATATAAATTTTTTAATATATTTATTATCTAGATTTGTGCTTTTTGTCATCTTGTCTTTTGGCCATTGGTTTTTGCAGGTTTTGCTATTGAACTTCCAGATTTGATTAAACATTTGGCTGCAGTACAATTCCTTAGGTAGAGCACGAGGTCCATTCATTCATTTGATGCAGATATCTCACGTGTGAGATTTGATTGACAGTTTTGTAACTTGATAGTTTACATTTCATCCCAATAATGTATAGTTATGATAACATGACGCTCGAAGGTGAAGAAAGAAAAGAAGAGGTTTATTAGGATTGGTACGCATATGAGCAGTACCCCATGTTGGTCTGGTGGTTGATTTTGCTGTTCTGAGGTGTCTTTGCCCTGGCCTCTTAAATGAATAAATTACGTGGACACAACTTGCCACCTCCATATGATCAATTTGGATAGCTTGGATATACAAACTAGAAGATGTTGAACAGGCAATGCACATGGAGAGACAGATGGAGTGTTTAACCTAAAAGTGGGAGAAGTGGCTGGAAGAGGCTGAGTTATGTGATACTTGGGTAGGTTATGATGGTTTATACTAGGCACTCTGAAATTGTAGGAGTGGCATTAGGGGTGTACATTGAGTCGAACCCAGCTCGACTCGGCTCGGCTCGGTCCTCGAGCCTGACTGGCCAGCTCGGCTCAGTTTGGTCAGCAGCTCGAGCCAAGATCAAGCCGAGTCCACCATTGCAGCATTTTCACAAACACCTGGACTGCACCTTCAAAATCTCACTGTATTTGAGACGGCAGCAATGGTTTTACAGGTATTTTATCTAACACCTTCTAAGCAACATAAAAATCAAGAAAAAAAAGGGTGTTGGTTTCATATACATACCTTTCGAGTTGGGGTGGGTGGGTGGGTGGGTCTTGGACGAGTAAGGAAACAGGGCGTCCAGGACGAGCAGGAACTGGGAGTCTGGGAGAGAGGGGGCAGATGACTGATGAGTTGGAGTCAGGGATAAGCAGGGAGAGAGGGCCCGACAGGAGTCTGGGACGAGCAGGGAGAGAGGGGACAGACGGGTGTATTTTCAAAAGAAAGGTAAAGGGGGTAGAATTTTAGAGTGTTTTTTTTTTTTTTTGTATATATCATATAACTGAGTCGAGCCATTATCGGTCCGAGTCAAGTCGAGTTGGGGCCAGCTCGAACTCATTTTCAAGTTGTAAAAAACAGCTTGACTCGGATTGAACTCAGTTTCGAATCGAGCTGAGTCGAGCTTTTTCGGGCCGAGTCGAGCGAGCTAACCGAGCTGGCTCGGTTCGTGTACACCCCTAAGTGTGTACACCCCTAAGTGGCATACATTAACTCAATGATATTTGCGTGTGTGGCGTGGTCCACTTGATATTTGGATTTGCTTTAATTTTGAGCACCTGCCCTAAAATAAGCTAGAAAAACAGATGTATGGCTTGGATAAGACATACATAACGTGCAGGCGAGATAGCACTGTTGGATATTTTTCATATGTAACCTTTTATTAAGGGGGCGTTTGGATCTTAAGTTGCTTAAGAAGATTAGTATGTTTGGCAAACAACATACTTATCAGCTTCTCCCTTCTTTTGTCTCTCTTGATGCCTCTCCTAAGCAACTTATTAAATTAGAAAAGCTAAAGAAAAAAAATTAACTGAAATGATTATGTACTTTTAAGTAAAAAAGTTGCTTATAACTAATCACAAACCAAACTTACTTACCTGAAATAAGTCACTTATCTACTGCTATGAGTAGAAAAAAATAAATTATTTGGTGGTATTCAACTGCCCCTAAATGTCCACTAATAAGATGAATGTAACTTTGGTTTAGATTTATCTTAGTTGGGAACTATAATTTGGACAGTTTGATTTAAATTTACTTATATTTGAAGTTTGCAATTTTCAACTTGCTTCCACGGGAGAGAAGATCAGCAAAACAGCTAGGAGACTAGGACCTACCTCTAGGTAATACGCCATCGATCTTGTGAGCCCATGAAATAGGTCATGATGCCTCTTTATAATCCCATCCATCAGACGAAACTTGCGAATTACAAGCCACAGTCATCATTAAACTGGGGAGAATCAGATGAATAAATTATCTGATAGGAGAGATATTAGTGGATTATCTAATCCACCACGGGTCTACCATGTTGATGATTTGGCCCATGATAAGTTGGGTTGGACCGTACAACTTGTTGTTCCGAACGAAAACTCGAAAGAGCAGTGTATCCTCATGCTTGTCGAGGCCAGGAATCTTTGTAGTATAGGCCTATGCTACAGGTAATTCACCTTGATTCGTCTTTTGTTCAACCATTTGCTTATTTACTCACCGAGAGTGGATTGGCATCCACGAATCAGAGGCTAAGATTTTTAAACCAATATGATCCTACGGCTGTGATGCCGATTGAGTACTGTGTCTGTGTAGCTCTGCACACGTACTGGGGTAAAATCTGCGGGGCCTATTGTGATGTGTCTTATTCACGTCATCCATCTGTATTACCGGCTCATTTCAGGGGATCAGTCCAAAATACAAGCATACCCAAAGTTCAAGTGGACCATACCATGGAAACAATGGAAATTGAATGCCTACCATTGTAATCTTCCTGTGGTCACAAATGTATTGGATCAAAAGTTGATATTTCTGTTTTCCTTTCATCAGGTGGACATCATTATACCTATGTTTCCAGTGGTCTACTTTAGCTTTGGATATGCTTCAGTTCTCGGCTCATGCCCTAAAATTGTAGTTGGTAAAATATATGGGTTATCGGCTCATGCCCTAAAATTGAAGTCGGTAAAAACAGATGGATGGGTGTGGAGATATATGTCTTCTTTTCACATCATTTTAAGCCATGAGCTTAAAATCAAAGCATATCTAAAGCTCGAGTGGAGCACACAACTTAAATGATGGGAATTGAATTTCTATTGTTCAGAACTGATTGAGGCTGCAAAAGTTTTAGAACAAGCTAATATGTGTGTTTTCCCCACATCCATGCCTGTAGGACCTTGTTAACATATTAGATGACAATTAAACATTACCTGGGGCCTTAGGAAGGTTTCAAAGCTTTGTATATGCTTCAACTTTGGAGTGTGGCTTCGTGGGACCACTGTTTGTGGGGGCTCACTTTGATGTATTTGACTACATTCATGCCGTCCATTTGTATTGCAAACTCATTCTAGGACATGATCCAAAAAATAAAGCAGATCCAAATCTCAGATGAACCATAGTACAGTGCACTGTGGTAATTGACCATTAAAAATCTCTTGTGGGCCACAAAAGATTTGGATCAAGATGATATTTGTGTAGTCTCTTTATATAGGTCTTTGTGACCTTATCAACAGGTTGGATGGCAAATAAGCATTCCGGTGGGCTTCATGAGGTTTTTAATGGTGGGGATTCAATCATGACTTTCCTGTGGTGTGGTCCACCTAAGATTTGGGCATCCTTCATTTTTTTGGATCATGCCCTAAAATGAGCTTTGAAAATGGTTAGACGGTGTAGGTTTAAGACATACATCACTGTAAGCCCCATAGTCAAGGGACCCACCTCAACGGGATCTCACCTAATCCGCTCCCTTCAATTTTCTGCTCTTGAAAAGCGATGTACAGCGTGAATAATGACACGTACATCACGGTACGTCCCCACATAGTTTTCCAAGGGAACGGATTGGCTACTCCCCCTGACACCAGCCAATGGCTGATGGTCGGTGCTATGTGGGCCACACCATGATGTATGTGTTTCATCCATGCCATCCATCTGTTTTTACAGATCATTTTACAGACCACGTACAAAAATGAGGTATATCCAAATCTCAAGTGGACCACATTACAGGAAACAGTGTTGAATGAGGGTCGACCATTAAAAACATTTTGGGGGCATAAAAGTTTTGGATCAAGCTGATATTTGTTTTTTCTCTTCATTTGGGCCTGTATGACGTAATCAACAGATTGAATGTCAAATAAACAGTATGGTGGGCCATAAGAGGATTTTAATGGTTGATATCCAATCACTATTGTTTTTATGTGGTGTGGTCCACTTAGATTTATATCCCTCTCATTTTTGGGATCAAGCAATAAAATGATCTGTAAAAATGGATGAACGGAATGGATGAAACACATACATCATAGTGGGGCCCACAGAGTACTGACCACAGCCACGGAGATAGTGTCAGGGGGAGTAGCCAATCCCTTTCCGTTTTCCAAGTGAGGAAAGTCATGCACAATCGGCATCCACGTGATGTATATGTTTTATCCATCCATGTCCTTCTTTCATATGGACAAATCATTTTAAAGCATTGGTTAAAAAAGAAGGTAGTTTGAAGGCTCAAGTGGACCACACCACAGAAAGTAGTGGGGATTAGTAGTGGTTGAATTCCTACCGTTGAAAACTTACTAAGGTCTACTGTGATTTTTATTTACCATCCAACCCGTTCATAAGGTCACATAGACCGATATAAATCCTGTGGTGTGGTCTGCTTGAGACCTTTGCCTCTATTTTGTGCTCATGCCCTACAATTATATGTCAATGGATGGCATAGATAAAACATAAACATCACGGTGGCCCTACCGAGGTCCTGATAGGACCGTCCGTCTCTAGGTACTGTAACCAATCCGCGCCCGTATACCTGGTACGCGGATTTCCTGCCAAAACAGGAAGTTCATGCGCAAGGACGTTGGGTGCGGTCACTGCGTTTTTTTTTGAGAAATCCACCCTGTTCATCCGTTTTACAAGATTATTTTAGGAAGTGATATAAAAAATAAAGTATATCCACCATTCACGTGGGCCATAAAAGAGGAAACAGTGAGCATTAGTGAGCACTGCTGAAGCATTCTTACGGTCGTAAAAGTTTTGTAAGAGGCTATCTTTTGGGGCCCGTTTGGCCGGGTGGATTGGAATGGATTGAATGGTATTAGGGTGGATGGCATGGATTTCAAGGTGATGATAGTGTTGTCAGTGGATTGTCTTAAGATCCATGGGATTGCTATATCGAGTCCGTAAGGCACGCCGGCAAATCCCGAGATTAAACCTTCCCATCCCTTCCAATCTCGAAACCAAACATGTCCCGGGCAAATTTGAACCGATTAAGGTGGATTGGATGGGATTTAAAGGTAATGATTGTGTTGCCATTGGATTGTCTTCGGATTCATGGGATTGCTATATCCCGGGATTAGATCACCCAATCTGTTTGGCACACCCGGCTAATCTCGAGATTTAACTTCCAATCATTTTCAATACGTGGCCAAATGGGCCCTTGGTGTTTTCACTTCATCCCATTGGGAATAACCTTGTAAACGGATTGATGGCATATAAACATCAAGGTAGCGCCAAGGAAGGTTTCAACTAAAAAAATTTCTTTCCCCAAATTTCCCCCTCGTGTTATCCACTTGGGCATTGTATCCATTTCATTTTTGGTCGCATGCATTAAAATGATCTAGTAAAACGGATGAATGCGGGTAGATTTCTCAAAAACATTGCGGTATCCCACACAGCATCCTGGCGCAGGAAGTGCCTCAGCTTCACATCATGTTATCTGATGGGAAGTTAGGTGGGACCCACTGATATGTTTGTGAGAAATCCACCCTGTTCGTCGGTTTTGCAGGCTCATTTTAAGACATGGGACAAGAAAATAAGGCCTATTCAAAACCTAAGTGTGCCACATGAGATGAAACTAAGGAAAAACGGTTTGATGGCATATAAACATGAAGGTGGAGCCCAAGAAGGTTTCAACGGTAAGCATTTTTTTCCCAGTCTTCCCTCTCGTATGACCCTTGAGTTCTGGATCCACCTGATGTTTGGTCGCACGTTCGAAACTAAACGAGGTCGCAAAACGGATGGACGGGGTGGATTTCTCACAAACATAACGGTGGGCCCCACCTAGGTATCGTGTAACGACTCCTTGAACAAACCCCGGTAAAACCCTAAAGATCCCTTTCCTGCTTCTTCCTTCCCACTCCATCTCCCTCCTCTCTCCCTCCCTCTTTCAAAATGAAGAAAAAGTCACAGAAATCTCTACCGTCCATTCCTCCTGATCTGAAAACCATAATCCACAAACACTCCATCTTCTTCGACAATCTAATCGAGCTAATCCCCGCGAGATTCTACCTCCCCGTCGAAGATAAAGAGAAGCCATGGTTCCAAGGCCTCAGCAAGGTCGCCAAAGCCTCCTTCAAGAAAGAAACCCGCGAAAATATCAAGAAATCTCGCAGATCTCGTCTCGACCCTGATAACTCCTCCACCACAACCCTAGATCTCCTCAAGCAATCCATCCAGAACGAGAAATCACCTACCGAGAAATCGGACGAGATCGACGTCCGCATTGAAAACCCCATCCCTGACGATCGATCCGTCACCTACGAGGAGCTCCGGGAGCGTCTCCACCGACGGATCGCTGAGCTCAGAGGGAATCGCAACACTGCCGATAAAGACGATAACAAGAAGAAGATCGATGGTAAGAAGAAGAAGAGAGGAGATCTGCCGAAGCGGAAGCGGGGCCTCGAATCGGAAGAGATGAAGGCTGCAGGATTAGAGAATGGTCTTGCTTTTGGGCATGTGAAGATCGGGGAAGAAGATGAGCAGATTAGGAAGAAGAGGAAGCTGTCGAAGGCTCAAGAGCTCGAAAAGGCGAAGAGATTGGAGGAGGCAAAGAAGGATCCTGAGAAAGGGGAGGTGATTTCGAAGAAGCACTCGTGGCAGGCTGCGGTGAGCCGGGCTGCAGGGGTTAAGGTCCATGATGATCCAAGGATTTTGAAGCAGAGTATAAAGAAGGAGAAGAAGAGGAAGGAGAAGAACGCTGAGAAGTGGAAGGAGAGGATGGAGAGTAGGGACAAGGCAAGGGCAGAGAAGCAGCAGACAAGGTCAGAGAATATCTCGGGGAGGATTCGGGAGAAGAAGGCGAGGAGGATTGGGAAGAGGGAGAAGAAGCTGATGCGGCCTGGGTTTGAGGGTCGGAAGGAAGGGTTTATCAATGGACCTTGAGGTGTGTTTTGTTTAAATTTTAGGTTATTCTTGTTTTATGAGATGATGTTTTATTTGTATGATGCTTGGTGGGGCCAACTATTTAGTAATTAATACCATCCATTTTGTAGGCCACATCACTGGATGGGCCATGCCCCTATCCTAGCCTACCACCAATAGGTGAGTTGCAAGTGGTCAATTTCAAACAATGGTCCATATTTGGTGATTGACCAATCCAACTGTAGAATGTGCCCCAAGGGTTGATGTTTTTGGATATCCCGCTGACAATTAGGCCTACAAAATGACTATTTTGGATCACCAAACAACGCCCTTGGACAGTTTTAATTTTAATTTTTGGCTGAAAAAGTTGCCCAATAGAACAATCTTTATTTCTACATCATACAATGCTGGGCCTGAACTACTTCCATTTACATCCGGTTGGGCATTCCTTTCTTGTGCGGTCCATCTTAAAGAGATCCAGGTCATTCATCTGGTGGGCTCTGCCATGCAGGGACCACCGACCTTTTAAGCGCCTCCATTGAACAATCTTACCCTTCCTGTTGCATACGGACTTTTTTTTTATATAGATAAATTATTAGTTATATTACTCTTAGCTGTTTCACATGGACTAGCTTTTTCGAAAGATGAGAATTTTATTAGGCAAAGCCAAAAGAAGAAAGGAAAACAAAAGCAGAAAAAGAAAGAAAAATGAAAAATACAAAAAAAAAAAAAAAACAAGGAGTTTAGGAGCCCAGTTTCTGAACAACAAAAGAACTCTATTAAACACCCCAACATGCGGAATCTTAAGATTTCTAAAGCAATGATTATTCCTTTCAGCCCACATTACAGCCCTCCACTTATTTTTCCCAATAACCCCACCTGGATCCACGTGCCAAACCATCAATAGACTTAGGCATAGTCCATGAGACCCCCCACCAAATGAAGAGCTCTCCACTAGACATCCATAGAGAAAGAGTAGTGGATAAGATGATCCACTGATTCTGCAGCTCCAAGACACGACGAGCAAACATTCAAAAGAATCATGCCTCTTTTTCTCAAATTGTCGACCGTTAGCACACGATTCTTACCTACAAGCCACATAGACGCTACAACCTTTGGGGGCACACCATAGAACCAAACCACTCCTGTATGACATTATCTAACTGCCAAGGAAGGCGTGGTTAAAGAGCTGTAGAACGATCACACCTAGAAAAGACCAGAGCTTGCAATAGATCAAGTAGGAGAATCTTTTGAACTTGAGGCAGGGAACCGACCTTTCAGATGAGTAAGGAACTCCATGAGGACCATGATTTTGGGATCGGAAAGATTCCTTCTAAAAGGAGGAAGCCAAACCCATTATTCTCCTTCTGAAATATTTGAATTGGGACTAATGGCAACAAGGGTTGTGAAGAAGGCTTCAGAAAGAGGGGGAACCACACCGAAGATTAAATGAGAATTTAATCCTGCAGTCATTCCTAGTGAGAATGATAACCGCTCCAAAACTTTAGAGTCAACCTTGGCAATACCTTTCTAGACGACTTAGTCCACCATCCCAGAGGAGTTAAACCATACTTTGTGGCAATAATCTTCCTCTAAAGGCTGTCATCCTCACAACCAACCCTCCAAATTCATTTACCCAAAAGAGCCTCATTGACCATATCCAGCATTTTTATTCCCCCCCCCCCCCCCAAAAAAAAAAAAAAAAAAAAAAGAAAGAAAAAGAAAAAAGGAGTGCACACCTTCTTCCAATTGAGCAGCGGGAATTTCCTCGAGGACGCACCTCCTTGCCAGGAAAAAATATATCTAGGAAGCTTATTAATTCTAAGGAGGATAGACTTCGGGCAAAGAAATAAAGACATGAAATGGATAGGCAAATTGGAAAGGGAGGTCTTAATCAAATTCAATCTACCACCCAGGGATAATAGATCACATTTCCAGAGGATAATTTCCTCTCCATTCTTTCTAGGATCTTATCCCATAGAAACAAAGGGGGTTTCCCTATACAAAAGGGAAAGACCCAGATGGGAAGTGGGCAAGGATCCAATCTTATAGACAAAGGACTTAGCAATGGGAAGATGTTACCTTTGGAGACGAATTAGTCCAAAAAAATTACCATTGGACAAGTTCATTTTCAAACTTGAAACCACCTTGAACCAACAAGTAGTCATACTCAAATAAACCACCCTATAATCATTTGCTTCACAAAACAAAAAACTACAAAGTGCCATTAGCAATTGAAGATGACAGATGTGTTGGGGGAATTTTTTCACCTAGAATCCCTTGAATGGCCCTACTTCTTGACCCGGACAACATATGACCAAGAGCTTCACTGACTAAAACAAAAATAAAAGGGGACAATGGGTCACCCAACCAGAGACCCTTGGAAGCCTCAAAGAAGCCAAAGGGAGAGCCATTTATAAGCACTGAGAACCCAGGAGAGGAAACACAAGTTCTGATTCAAGCTCTCCACTTTTACACCAAAGCATCCATAGGAAATCCCAGTTCACATGGTTATAGGCCTTCTCTAGATCGAGCTTATAATGAATTCCCGACCCTCCCGTTCTATTATAGGAGTCCAAGCACTCATGGGCTATAAGCACACTGTCTAAAATTTGTTTGCCTTGAACAAAGGCAGTCTTAAAAGGAGATATGATTGTAGGAATCATTAGCCTTAACCATTGACTTTGGATTTCAGACATAATTTTGTAAGGGCTATCAAGAAGACTAATGGGCCGAAAATCCTTTAGATTCTGAACCCCTTCTAATTTAGGAATTAAGGCTAAAAAGGTGCTTCCCATCTTAGTAGGCAATCTATTAGATTTGAAAAAATCAGACACAAAGCTGAGAAGATAAGATTTAACTAACTCCCAGAAAGATTGAAAGGAAGTGATCGGGAAATCATCTAGATTGGGCCCCCAATTTATCTCATCACTTTCCAGAAGAATTGGACAACAGTCAAAGATAGGCTTGGGCAATCCTTTTTGGCGAGCAAACAGGAATTGGTGGATCCAATTAGAGGAGCTAAACATTGTCTAACAGAGACATGGCAGGAGAGGAACGACTATTTGACATGTATATTTCATGTTCCTCGGAAGATGCAAGAATTCATGTTTTTTCACCCAATCCGAGAATAGCCTTGCATAGAAGAAGAAGCCCGAGTCCCATTCAATTTTTCATGAATAAACTGAACCACATTAAAGTCACCTCCCACACACCAGGGGAGATGCCATTTATCTTCAGCGAAAAAAGTTCAAACCAGAAAGAGATGCGGAAAGATGGTCTAGATGAGCCATAGACTCCAGAAAACACCCAACGAAACCCCTAGGGGACCTTGCGGAAGACCACATTAACCGGGAAAAGGCCAATCCAACTATTTTCCTTAACCCAAATGAAAGAATCCTAGATAAGAAGAATTCCTCCACCCGAGCTGATCACATCCAAGGCTAACCAGTCCTTACCTTACTTCCTCCATAAGGAGTTGACAATACCTTTGTCTATTGCTTGAAGCTTGGTCTCTTGGAGAACTATCAGTCAAGCTTTTTAGGCTTGAAGCTTGGTCACTTGGAGATCTATTAGCCGAGCTTTTGAGCGAGAGCACAATTCTTTGACTTGAGACCGCTTATGGGGGCAGCCCAAACATCGCACATCCCATGAAAGGATATTCATTGAATAACCTTGCTTACCCCTCTACCCTTCCCTGCTTGGGATTGGCTTCCAAAAGACCTATCGGTGAGACACCTAAGTTTTGGAAGCTCCCTGTTATGAGGGAAAGAGGAACCTGGTGAGGAGATCCCATCCACAGAAACCTGTAAACCCCTCTCAGCAACAAGCTTAAACAGGGCAACGTAATCTTCATCCTTGTTTTCAAACACCACACCCAATAGTCTTCCCACATGGCACACAACATCCCTAACCCCATATGGACTGTTGACTTTATTTTCTGTTCAAATGTCCATTTGCAGGACAAGTATTGGACGCTGTGGTTTTCCAATTGGGGGTTGAGGGAGTCATAGCATCACTACAGTGTGGCCCACCAGATGATTAATCTGGATCTCTGAAAAAGTGCACCATCTGAATGCTTGTTTGGATGCAAAGAAAAAAGCAATTCAGACTATTGTATAAATTTTCCTTTTTAGTAAGGGGTCTGAGATGGTTTATGATCCGCACATGGCACTGGAGCTCAGTGTTTTAAATATCGACGATATCAGCCGATATATCCCACGATATATCTTGTATCCCACCTGTGCGATACGAAACGCACAAGTAATGCCAATATATCCCACCCGTTCGATCCAGTGAGCATTTTCGATTTTCAATCCATGTTTTTGTATATCACGTTAAACCACTGTCAAATGTTTACAAATCTATGATTCTTCACATTTTCCATTAAAAATCATAGATTTGGAACTTCAATTTGAAATTTCTCAATTTCTTGCAAATCAGTTGCAATCTTTGTATTCAAACACAAAATTAAACATGTATGTAACTTAATCTAGTGATTCTTCTTTTGTTTTTGAATGTATTGCTTGTGTTTCCATACATGTCTTCTTACGTTTATAAATTATATGAATAGACTTTGAACATACTTGCATCAGTTCAGTTGAAGAGAGCATATATTAGGACCCCATACAAGGAATTCCCTATTATGTGCACTTTTTTATGTGATGTTTTGATTTCTAAGTGTGTATTGATGCCTTCTGCAACAATCCTTGAAGTGTCATTGAAAAATTCGACCGATTTCCCAATGTTCCCATGTTTCCCAACAACAGCGATACGCTATGCGATAGAACTGATATATCCCATGTGATAACTGATACGTATCCGTATCCTAAGGGAGCCATACATTACGCATGATAACGCTATTTAAAACACGGCTGGAGCTCAATAATGCCTTTGAGAGTTTTGTGTTTTCATTGTTGGTCCCAAGTATAGATAAAGGAGGGTTGCATCAGGTTGTCAGTCAGTGTGAAACTTTTGTCACAACTTTTGTCATGAACCCTGACTATATGACGTGAATGGCAAAACAGGATTCATGTAGCTGACCTCAATTAGTTGGGATAAGGCTTAGATGATGATGATGGTGGAATTGAAGCTCAAAGAATTCAAATATTTCTCATTGCTGGTCAATTGGTAGCCAAACTCACCCTTAGAAAGTTCATTTTTGTTCCTTTTTTTCTTTATCAAAGGTTGAATAAATGTTGCAAAATGGAGCTACATGCTTACGATGGGTCTAACTATCACATTTTGGAATTTATGACTTATTTTGCTGGAGCTTTTTGAGTGCCTTGGTATTTTGCAAAATTTCATGGAATCGTTGCTTATAAACGTTGTCAAATGTTGCATTGTAAAGATTGGACCTGGAAGTCATTAGAAATAGTCTATGGGATCTCATTGTCAAATGTTTCAAATATTTCTCATTGCAGGTCGATTGATAGCCAAACACTCCCCTAGGAAGTTCTTTTTTGTTTTTTTGGTTATTATTTTGTTTCAAAGGTCAAATATATACTGCAAAATGGAACTGCATGCTTATGATGTCCAACTATCACATTTTGAAATTTATGATCTTATTTTGCTAGCGCTTTTTGAGTGCCTTGGTATTTTGCAAATTTTCTTGGATTTGTTGCTTAATAATTGTCAAATGTTGCATAGTAAAGATTGAACCGGGAACTCATTATCAATACCCTATAGGATCTGATTGCCAAAACTTTTAACTCTTTAGAATTCTTGCAACTTGGTATTTCATTGGACTCTGGAGTTTATACTAGCAGTAGCACCGTTACTAATTGGAAACATAGCAAGTGATTTCAATTTTGCAAATATGAAGATGATATCTTATTGATGGCCTAAGTATAAAAATGTTACCTATCCATCCGTTAAGCCATGATGATGAAATTGCACTTAGCTCCATTAGTTTCCTAGCCTTGGGGTTCCCTTTTATACCATAAATAAATTCTGGCATGTTTGGGCAATGATACTCCATTATTTCTTTTATCATTGCCAAATCCAGTGTCCAATTTGTGGATTTAGTTATCACATATACATGGAAGGGAGCAATTAAGGTTGCTGGCTTTCTTGCTAAACTGAAAGGGGGGAGACAGTTAATCATCAAATGTTTAATTTAATGCCCTTTTAGTTCTCTTGTTCTTTCTTCTCTTTACTTGAAGAATATTTTGTACTTTACTCTTCCTTGCTAAATTAACGAGTTCTTTGTTTTTTTATTTTATTTTTATTTTTAAATTATTATTTTATAAAATGAAAACAGAAAATAGTTTTCATACTAAACTTTCTAATTTAAACCATTTGTGTAGTTTAGACCCATCAGCATTTTGGAATTTTATGTATATATTATTTCCATGAATCTTCCCAAGCGTTTGCTTTTATGTTTGGATGTCCAAAAGCCGTAAGAGGAATTGGATGTGGATTATCCATCATGTAGGACATTGGATGTGGATTATTCATCATGTAGGGCCCACCTTTACTATGGATTGTTTATTATGCAGGCCATCTTGGGTGTGGGTCATTCATCATTAGGGGTCAACCTTAGATGTGGATTGTACATTTTGCAGGGCCCACCTTGATGTTGGGCGCTCTTGGGCGTGGGCTGTCAATCATGCAGTTCCCAACTTGGATGTCGATCATTCATTGTTAGTGGCTGACCTTTAATGTGAGTTGTAAATAGATAGTTGTTAACCGTGATTATCTTGCCTATGAAGTTTGGTTCTAAGATGAATAGACAGTCACCCCACCAATCATCTCGCTTATGAAGTGTGATCTTGAGTGACGAACTGATTATTGTTTAACCATGACTATCTTGCTTGCAAGCAAAGCCTAGCATCTGTCACCCCACCCATCATCTCACTTATAAACTGCAAGATTATTGTTTAACCACGACTATCTTGCTTGCGAAGCCCAGCCTTGCAATGTACAAATTATCGAAGGTTTGCTGGCACGAGCATCTTGCCTATAAAGCCCAGTTCAGGCCAAGGGACTAACGAACGATTATCTCGTCTTGCATACAAAATTCAATTGAGCAATGAACAAATTATTGTTATTAATGATCATCTTGCCTACGAAGTCTAACTGCACAACAAAGGGATTGTTGTGCTCGATGACTGTCTTATCTATGAAGCTTGACATCTTATCAAGCAATGAGTAAACTGTCATTGGTTATCCATTTTCTTTTCTTTTTATTTATGCTTCTGTTGATTGTAAGTATTTATTAAAAATTAATAGAATCCTTTGTGTTAGGTTTAACTGTACAATCGTTTGGAAGTCAAAAGGAACTCATAAGATGTACAAACATTCCCCTTTGCAAATCACTTAATTCGTTGTAATCGATGGGTGGATAGATGGCTAATTCGGTCTATTTGGCACCTTGGGTGGATAGACGGCTGATTCGGTCTATTGGCACCCCATGGTCATAGGCGGTTAATTTGTTGTAATTGATGGGTGGATGGACAGCTGATTTGGTCTATTTGGCACCTAGGGTCATAGGCGTTCGGTTCAATTCAAGCCGCATTTGGCTCTAGCACACCCTACACAGACACTGCATGAACAACTGAATTTGAGCAATAACGGTCTAAATATTTAGCCCCTAATATTGGAAACAGGTATGAGTTAGAAAACTTGAGCCAAGTTTTTCAGAGCTGTACATTTGTTTTGCTAACTATGGCCCACCTAACCAGTGGATCGATCTAATTCTTGGGCTTGGGCATCAATAGCAGTGGTGCGGTTCTAATGGGGAGATTGGATATTGGACCTATTGTACCATGCTGGCACATATGTGGAGTGTACATGAGCTTATTGCACACGTGTGCTCCTAGCAAGCTTTGACATATTGCGAGTCCATAGGGCCACGATACCTATTTTACCCGTCACTTTAAACACCTAAGGTCTTTGGGCCCACTATATTAAAATCTATTTGGTCTATATTAGTAATAACCTCAATGCTAGGCAATGGGGCCAAAAACTAGCCAGATCAACAACTCAATTGGGCCACACAATGTGGAACAATGGGTATGGAACACCAACCACAAATTTGTGCGGGAGGCCACAACAGTGGGCATCTTTTATCAAACCCGTTCATCAGGAGTGGCTCATCAGGGTCCAGTGAAGGAGTGACTCGTTAGAGAGGGGTGGAGGATAGCCCTAATCTCCCAATTAACCTTAATTCATTAGTACAATGATGATGCGAAGAAATAGTTTTGTTGGTGCGGTGTTATTTTGGGTACTGGAAACTTCTAAGACAACTACTTCTCTTTGCTTTTACACAGGATAAATCCCCGCGCAGCTAGGTGGCCTGTGGGGCGTACCATAGTCATATCTCACCCATCCAAAAAACAGGCGTGGATTGGGTACTACCCCCACCAGGACCTAGCTAGAGAGCGACTGTCATGTTAGGGGTTCTTTGGGGATCTATTTGTTTTTAACACGCCAACCATCTATTTTGACGGATCATTTTAGGGCATGAACCCATGAAGGAGACAGATCAAAGGCTCAAGTCAACCACACCACGTGAAGCAGTAGGGATTTAAAGCCTACAATGGAAAACTTCCTGCGCCCGTAGCGGTCATGGGCTCAAATCCCTATTGTGGCGAAATCCCACTGTAGTGTTAGTGCATGGGTGTGAATGGGATGTGAGTGCTTGTGTAAGGAAAAAAGAAGAAGGGTACATTACATTATAGAAAACAATGAACAACCATCCAAAAAAAAACCTCCACTTCCAGACGAATCCCATCTAATAGTTGGACCAACCTGATTTTTGAGGCATCCCAATTTCATTGCGGGCTATCATGGTGGAAGGGTTAGATAGCATACAAACACCATGATTTTGTCCCACACGAACTTGGTTGAACGTACAACTAGATGTTGTGTGAGAATTTGTTAGAAATGATCCTAATAAAAGGTTAAGATCCTTTCTAAAGCTTGATTGTGGATAATAGCTAGTGGACGGTTCAATTATTGTAACAGTCAAAGGAGGTTCAATTATTGTGGGCCACAACATACCAGCGACACCAGCGACGTACCTTGCATCGTGATTCACAACAGAGGCAAAAGACAAATCAATATAAAGAATGCTTGACCTCTTCATATTCCCATTGACCTCCTCACATCCCAAATACCTCCCCCTTTTCGAGAGGGAAACAACTTCCACACATCCCAAATACATCCTTTCCTTGTTTTCTACAGAGAGAGAGATGGACGGTTTGAAGCCAACCCCACCCAACTCATCTCCTCTAACTCCAATAGGATTCCTAGATCGAGCAGCTACCATTTATGGAACCTGTCCATCAATGGTCTACAAAGACATGGTCCATACATGGTCACAAACACATCAAAGGTGCATCAAGCTCGCATCAACCATCTCCTCGATGGGCATTGGCAGAGGCGATGTAGTAAGAAAAACACACACACACACCTTTCTCATGTGTTGATCTATTTCAAAATAATTTCCTTTACTCATGGTTAAGAAATTCGGCGACTCGGACCAACTCATTCAGTCTTGAGCTGAGTCAGTACTAACACTTGTCTGGGATTATTCGTCATAACAAATTGGATCAGGTCCCACCATGTTCGAGTTGACTCAGGTCGAGTTGCATCAGACTCGTCCGAATCTTGAAAATTACATAGCTACTATCTTTCAATTCTACATCTTCACATGGTTTTTTTTTTTTTTTTTTTTTATGTATGGTCCATTTAGGTGTCTGTCGTGGCCCCCAACATCCCTGCCGTGTATGAGATGCACTTCGCTGTTCCCATGTGCGGTGCCGTCCTCAACACCATCAACATCCGCCTCGACAGCCGCACGATTTCAAGACTGCTTCTTCATAGCGAGGCCAAGATTGTGTTTGTTGATTTCCAATCTTGGTCCCTTGTTAAGGATGCCGTTGGTAATTTGGAGAAGCCGCCTCGTTTGATATTGATAGAGGACGAATTTGAAGAAGGCGGTCGATGTCTTCCATCATCATCACCGCGGTCCCATGATGATCAACTTACTTATGAAATGTTGGTTGTGAAGGGAAATCCAGGGTTCCGATGGGTGAGGCCTGAGAGCGAGTGGTCACCGGCGATCCTGAATTATACGTCGGGGACGACTTCTTCCCCTAAGGGTGTGGTCCACTGCCACCGTGGCCTCTTCACCATGGCCGTATCTGCATTGATTGAGTGGACCGTCCCTAAGCAGCTCATCTATCTGTGGACACTACCGATGTTCCACGCTAATGGTTGGAGCTTCCCATGGGGGATTGCTGCAATGGGTGGGACCAATGTCTTCGTTAGGAAATTTGATGCTGCAACCATCTATGCCATGATCATCAAACATGGTGTGACCCACATGTGTGCTGCACCTGTCGTCCTAAACATGCTCGCCAATGCCCCAGAATCCATACGTCGGCCGCTGCCACACGCTGTCCATATCATGACTGCAGGGGCCCCACCACCTGCTTCTGTGCTCTTCCGGACAGAGGCACTGGGGTTCACTGTAAGCCATGTTTATGGCCTGACGGAGACGGTGGGGCCGGTCCTCTCGTGTGCATGGAAGGCTGAGTGGGACCAACTACCGGCAGCGGACCGTGCGAAATTGAAAGCAAGGCAGGGCGTACAGACTCTTTGCATGGATGAGATCGATGTGATTGACGGTGAGACGGGGGCCAGCATGAAGCGGGATGGAATGACACTTGGGGAGATCGTGCTGCGTGGCAGCTGCATTACATTGGGCTACTTGAAAGACACCCAGGCGACTTCCAAGAGCCTCCGGGACAGGTGGTTTTACACTGGCGATGTTGGTGTAATGCATCCTGATGGTTATGTAGAGATCAAGGACCGATCCAAGGATGTTATCATAAGTGGTGGCGAGAACATGAGCAGCGTCGAAGTTGAATCCGTACTGTACTCGCATCCCGCCGTTAATGAAGCGGCAGTGGTGGCCCGGCCGGATGAGTTCTGGGGTGAGTTGCCATGTGCGTTTGTCAGCTTGAAAGAAGATTACCAGAAGGTGGAGAAGAGGCCATCGGAGAAGGAGATTATCGCGTTTTGTAGGGAGCGGTTGCCACGCTACATGGTGCCAAAGGTGGTCGTCTTCAAGGCGGAGCTTCCAAAGACTTCGACAGGTAAGATTCAGAAGTTTTTGCTTAGGGACATGGCCAGGAAATTGGGTTATTCTTCCTCCCTAGTGAGTCGGATGTAGGGTGGAGGTCGTGTACTTAGTCGTGCCTGGTTCTGGAATGACTCACTGAGTCACCAGATGAGTTTGTTTCTTGAATATTGTGTAGTCGAATTATGTTTCTGCTGCAAGTGATGTTATAATACTCTGTATTTGTATATGATTCAGTTGCAAGTCGGGTTGCTAGTCATGGTTGCTGATTTGTAGGTTCTGAGTTAGCAACTGAGTCACAACAGTGTGATGATCTGTCGATCGAGTTAGCACGGGTTGCTTTGGATAAGGTTTCTATTCCATTGATAGATGTGGCTTTGGTGTAATACAAAGGTCGAGTCCTACCAATTTGGGTATGCAAGCGAGTCTCACTAGGGAAATCGGGGCGCAGATCAGATTGTTAGGCCCGCACCACCTTAAGCAGTGGCGTGGTAGCATAGGGAGATGTGGTTGGTGGGGCTGAATCGTATGGATGGCATACTAACATGATCTTACAAAACGGATGGGCTTGGTGGATTTCTCACAAACATCTGATGGGGGCAACCTAGCTTTCTGTCAAAGGAAGCCCCGAGAGAGGCTTTTGCATGCAATCTGCATTCCTTTTTTAAAGCTTTTGGTACTGGGCTATCTGTGGCCCACCAATCACATCACGCAAATTCGCCAGAATAGTTAACCACGTCACTATAGCACCACTACGGTGCGGGTCTGACAGCCAAATCATTGTCTCCTTGTTGGAACGCGGATTGCCTGCCACCGCACTTTGTTTGACTAGAAGTGGAAGTTAAGTAGGGCAGTGAATGTTGGTGAGAAATCCATCCAAGTCACTGGCTTATTTTAAGACATTAGCATGGGTCTGAAACTCAAGTGGCACTGCAAGAAAAAATAAAAAGGATTTTAGTCTCTATTCAAAACCATAGCTAAAAAGTAAGGCTATTATTAGCCTTAGTTTTGTCTTAGTTATCGAAACAGAGATTAGGAGCGGTGACTAAAGGATTTAGCCTCAGTTTGTTACTTCAAGTGAAGCTAAAAGAACCATTTTAGCTTCACTTGCCTCGAAATGAGGCTAAATCAAACTTTTAGCATCTATTGTTTTCAAATGAGACTAAATCTAAGTTTTATCCTCAATTGACTCCAGTCGAATCTAAATCTATTTTTAACTTCAGTTCTCAATAACTGTGGCTAAAGCTTTTAGCCATAAGAGTTGCAGTCTCAGTTTGGATGATTGGGTCAAAACCGAGGCTAAAGATGGATTTACCATCTGAAGGTAAATTCAAATTTTAACCACAGTTCTTAACAACTGAGGTTAAATCATTCATTTTAATTCATTTATAAACTTGTGCATAATAATTTATTCATTCAATCAAATATAATAATTTATTTTAATCCATTCATAAAAGCACAATATCAATAAAAAGATTATGTCCATTTAAAGTTTTCAAAACAAGCCATTAGGTAGCATTAACATGTAGACATAGAGTACTAAAAGGAAACACACTCGAAAAATCAAGATATGGTGCCATTGGGCTTGCAACAGCCGACACTGTTAGCTCTGATTAGCTAAGCCTCTCCTGTCTGTCCAACTCATATAGAAAAGCAGGTTGAAGCACGCAAGAAGGCAAACATCTAGAAGCCAAAGAAATCTCGTGCTACTACAAATGTGGGGCAAGCTATGACCTTAATTATCACATAGTTCTTGGGTTAGCATTAGCTTTTGCCATGGCATGGCTTGCCACAAATGATTCAACAAGTGGGTTCACCAGATCCGGTGCCTCGTCCCTCAAAACCAGGATAAAATAAATAATCAGAAATCAAGCATCACATGAATTAGGCAGAACCAAGACTTGCATAGCCCACAACTCACCTCTACATGCAGCCACAATCATGTTTCTAAGACTCGGACGACAGAGTCCCGTGCAACTCATCCGAGTTTACTTGGACGTAGTCAAACTTGATCTGGTTTGACACCACGAGTCACCCCTGACTCGGGCGAGTTCCAACTCAATTCAAGACTGGATGAGTTGGTCCAAAGTTGCTGAGTCTGTTAACCATGCTCACAATGCCAATATGGTACCTTTGGAGCATTGTATCTATGCATCAATTGGTCTACATGCCCTGGCTCAAAACCAGGCCATACTCATCAGGGTAACCAAACATGTGCAAAGGCACTTTACATTTGAAATAGTCAACTGGGGAATGCATTCAACATTCACATTGGGTATATCTGAAACCAGCCTGACTTTTGTAAGAAACTTGCTTGATATAGCTTGCTGGATTCATTTCCAATAATCTACAAACATCGTTGGCAGGAAATGATACTTAAGAAAGTTTTCCACAAAGGCTTGTAATCCATCATTCCTGTAAATTTTAAGATATACGGAATCCTTGTGTGTTCAAGAATGAGTTATATGTACTTTCCTTTTGTGGTGGTGTATTGTATTAGTAACCTGGGTCAGCATGCTATCCATTAGAAAATGATAATATTAAGAGAAGGGAGTAAAATCTTCCTATGAATTCTTAATTTGGAATACCTGGCATGGGTAACAATCTCTCAATGGACAGCATACTCACATTTTAGAACCTGATGAAAGAAAAAGAAAAAAACATTCAGAAGGAAGATAATAACCCAAAGCCACAACAGAAGCACATAAACAAGAGATTCAGTATATCTCACGCTCCCTCCATCTCTTTTCATTTGTTTTCAAGTCATCTGCCTACTGGGCACTTATGACCTCATTTGTGCCACCTTGACCTTTTTCCTTTGATGCCTGTCAAAAGAAGTTATGTACACTAAAAAGTACTAGAAGATGTTAAACTGAGTTATTCAAACAAAGATAACAAAAAATGCTATAAATGAGAATACATAGGCATGATTTCCAACAAAAAAGGGGTGTTGATATTACCAGCATACGATTTTATAGCACAACATTTCAATTAAAACTACATCTTCCAGCAGAACTGAATTACCTTCTTAAACATAACACTCTGGTGTGAGCTTTAAAGATATCCTAAAACAAAATACACAAAAACTGACTGCCCATAGAAGTGTAGTTGTGACCCATGGCATGTTGGTGTGATCTGAATAAGTTAAAATACACAGATGACTGGCAACAAGATAATTGCTCATAAGAACAAATACTTGCAACTGACATCAGGTACCAGGATGGTGCACGGTACACACGTATGAAAATATTTTGAGTAGGTCAAGATGCATTCTTAAACATGTTGGGTATATTTTTTTTTGTGTTTTAAAACACTTCAATACAGAGGGTGCTCTGGATATGAATGTTGGACATTAGTATGCAACAACCAACAAGAATCCCTACACATTCGATTCAGATTTTAACCGATGGATGGTGGGTGAATTCAGTTCACAATATTCTGTGTACGGTAGTATCTCAATACTAACTCATGCTGCTGAGGTCCTTGCAAATCCTTGAGAACTCAGCTGATGGCATCTTTACAATGGCATGATACTCTGCTTCTGGAATTCCAAGATGCTCGTTGTCAATGTCCATGAGCTTCATCTCAAAATCAGCAATCTTATCAGGACCTTCAAAAATGACAAAACCCAGATAAGTGATAAAATTATGGGGAAAATGCAGATTTTCAATCATCCTTTATTGGCAGGGCAGTAAAAATGAGTTTACAAATAAACCAGAATGAATAAAATAGATTACATACAAATTTTTTTTTTTAAAAAAATCTAGAATGAACAGAAGAAATTTGCTAAAAGACTCAATTTATCCATCCATTTCTTCTCTTCTCAACAATACAGCAGTCGGCATTTTCATTTGTTTCAGCATTTTCTGATACAATCAAAATACTTCGAGCTTGCATATCCAAATAAAATCAATAGTCTTGCTCAAAGATCGAATCCCTAAATTGGTTAGCCTATAGTTAATTAACTAGACATCAAGCTCTACAAATTGAGAGGCCCCTAGAGCTAGATTGAATTCCCTCGATAACCATTTTGGACTCGCTTTCCACTACCATCCAGACCATCCAAGATCCGATTCTGCCCACCAAAAAGGAAGATCCGTCCTATACTACCGCCTCTCATAAGCTATAAATAGAGAGGCCTCTAATGGTGGAAGGTTCACACAATCTTTAGCCCTAAACCTTTAGTACTCGACTAGACTCAGATCCTTTTCCTGTCTTAGTAATCGGAGGGTCCCCTGCTCTAGCCAGGGTTTTCTTTGTCCGTTCCTTATGCAGGTAAATGGGTCCAGAACGAGGCTAACTAGATTTCTGTATTAACAGTTTGACACCGTCTATGGGAATTGGTATTGAAAGCCGCTTTCATCTCACCACAAGTTCAACAATGGCGAAAGGGAAGAAGAAGGCTCAAACCTCCTCTACTGCGCCGGACCTCACACCGTCGGAACAGTATGCCGACTACCGGGATTTTACTTCCCAACCGTAGGTTGATTCCACCCCTGCAGGGCTGATGCAACGATCCCGTAATCGGGGAGGATGACTGGTCTCTCTCGAACAATAAGTTGAAGCATTAAACAATAATATGAATTTCATTCAGCAACTACTGCTGGAACAACTACAGTCCCGATCCATGCAAGGAGCCAGGCAGGCAATAGGGCCAACGGTTCAGGAACCCCCCGAGCCTTTTGACGCACCTGTTGTCTCCCACAGGAGCCGACAACTTGGACCATCAAGAATGACACCTTCTCACATATCTGACATTGCAGCACTGACCGTTTCCGACCTCTATCATGAGTTGGACAGGAAGAAGCGCGACAAAGCTCCCGAGGTAGCCGCTGAGGCTATGGCTGAAAGCGGCGATCCCTGGGAAGCTGAGCTGAATGACCTACGAGGCCAGATCGTCGACATACGGCAGGCCTATCATGAGAACGCTCCAACCTCAATAGGGGCAGTATTGGAAGAAACCGAACCTTCGTTCACCACGAACATCATGCTCATGGAGATGCCACCGAGGTTTTGCATGCCTAGAATCTCCTAATATTTCGGAACCACCGATCCAGCCAAGCATTTGGAATCCTTTAGGGCTTGGGTGGAGTTGCACGACGCATCAATCGCACTTATGTGCCATGCATTTTCACTAACCCTGACAGGAGCAGCTCGAAAGTGGTTTAGACAGTTGAAACCGCAATCGATTAGTTATTTCACACAACTCAGTAAAGTCTTCATCACTAACTTTACTAGGGGAAAGGAGAGCCTTAAACCGGCCTTCAACCTCCTCAATATCATTCAAAAGGAAGGCAAGTTGCTGAAGGATTACATTAAACGTTTCAACTTTGAAATGATGCAAGTGCTGGCACATTCCGAGGAAATTTCTTTGACCACTATGATGGGAGGCCTAAGAGAGGGAAGGTTTCTCATCTCACTCGACAAAAACCCACCAACAACAATGGCCGACCTCCTAAACAGAGCTCAGAAGTATTCAAATGCCGAAGAACTTTTCAGCCTATGAAAGGAGCACGACCAAAGAAAGATGACCTAAAGAGGAATCCAGCTCGGCCAATAAAAGCAAGAGGAGAAAAGAAGACGAGCCGTAAAGGAGCCAGCGTCCGAACAGATGGCCCGACAATAGGTTCAGCTCATACAATCCTCTTAATAGGACACCTGAGCAAGTCTTCATGGAAGTCTAACATAAACAAATCTTCAACTGGCCGAGCAAGATGAAGTGTGATGGTGACAGGCGAGACAAGTGAAAATACTGTCATTTCCACCAGGACCACGACCACTCGACCGGTGACTCTTTTGACCTTAAGGAAGAAATCGAAGCACTCATCCGCAACAGGCACCTCCGAGAATATGTCTGTAATACTCTGTTTCTTTTAAATGGTAAGTTCCACTGTTGACTTTGGTGTGGCCCACTTGAACTGTGGATGGCCCTCATTTTTGGGCATATGCCCTAACTTTAATGGACAAAACTGATGAGCGGTGTGGATTTATCATGTGATTCCTGTGAGGCCCATTCTCTAAAAAAATAAAATAAAATCCCAAAGCGACGTGTTGACGCATGTCACCCCATGAAACGAATTCTCCTCCACGTCTCTCTCTCTTTCCCATTTCTCCGCGGTATGGTTGCGGATGTGAACCCATCCACCATGCATGTCATCATCATGGTGGGACCCACTCCTCAATCTAAACCACCAACTCACCTGACATTATTTTTATACTCTATTTCTCATGTTATCTATGAAAAACCATAGAGAAAATCATAAAAGAAAGATTGTGAGAAGAAAAAGAGAGATTTAGAGAAGAGAGTATCCGTGAGGGTTCAACATCGAGCTCATGACTCACTGACTCAATCCTCAATGATGCGTTGTCAGTTTTTCCAACATCCCTTGCAACTATTCTAGAGAGAGAGAGAGAGAGAGAGAGAGAGAGAGAGAGAGAGAGAGAGAGAGAGAGATCTTGAGTGGAGGTAGCGTATATCGAGTTGTTCCACCAAGTTGACTGAATCTGCCAAGTGTAACTCAGCTCGCCAAGTACGGGCTAACTTGAAGATCCTTCTATAACATCTAATTTTTATGGAGTTAGACGCATTTATATGAAGTTCTACTTCCCAATTCAGGTCAAGTTCAGAGTTGGTCAATCCAAGTTAGTACACGTAGAAGTCAGCATCACTTCAGATTTTTTTCCTTCCATCATACTATTTTTTCCATAGCAGGTAGGTGATTATTCCCTATTGAAAAATTCATAAGTAATTGCCTTATATAATCTAGACATTGAGATATTCTTTATTTGACTAAACCAATGCAAATATTATTTTTTTTCTATTTAATATTATCTAGTGGTGATAATGAATATTTATTATGTGAACATAAACATTATATCTGTTATGTTTCCTTGCAAGTTAGATGCATCTTATGTGAACAATTATTTTTTTTAATGCAATGATTCTTATGGGTGTTTTGCCCAGGGCCATTCCCGAAATAATCAACACGACACGAGTGCTCTGCCCAGGGTTATTCCCAAAAGGATCGGCAAGGGTGCTCTGCCTTGGGTGATTCCCTAAAAGGATTAGTACACATGGGTGCACTGCCCTGGGCTTTGTCCCTAAAAGGTTATACCGGTGCTCTGCCCAGGGTCATACCCTGAAAGGATCAACACCGGTGCTCTGTCGTGGGTCATCCCCTAAAAGGATCAGCACACATGAGTGTTTTACCCATCCAAATCTTAGTATGTTTAGAAAAGCTATTTTAAACAATTTATCCATTTTATATTCATGTATGTCAAATTATTAATTATGATTTTAAATCAAATGTTCGTCTTATTTTGATTAATATGTCGAGGTTAAATTTGGTAATATTTGTGAGACTTTCAACTCGGGATTGATGTGATCCTATTGAGTTGTCAACTCATTATATTTTAACCATTTCAGGTTATGAATATTTTGAAGATGCAGGGTACTACTATTAGTAGTGGAGCATTGAATGTAGTTGGATGCACGTGGCATGTCATTCTACATATGATCAATTTTATTTTATTTTAGAACTCTGAATATAGTAATGTTTGACTTGATTTTCTTACTTCAAGTTAAGTTAAATAATTATGTATCGATGTAGTAAAAGATTATGTAATTAGTTATCTTAGCATGTGTTTGGATTTTAAAATTGTGGGCTATGATGGGAGAAAATGAAATGCATATGTAACTGTCATACTTTATATTTATATTTATATATAGTTTTTTATAGGTCACGAGTCTAGAATTCGGGTCCTAGACACCCTATTCGGGTACCCAAATTTTGGGGTGTGACAAAGTTGGTATCAAAGCCAGGTTGATCTTAAACATTGGACCTAAAATAGAGATTTAGCTCTAAGTCTTCCTAAATGGCCTTAACTAGGAGATGAGAAATTTAGAATACATACGTAGGACATTTTAATATATTGTGATGTAATACATAGATCCCATTTAGGCTGTATATTAACATACAAAATCAAATCTAGACGTTAGGAATTTTCTAAGAATTTTTCTAACTATTTATTGGGTTAGGCAGCAATAATCAATATAAAATGTCTGACTTTGAAAAATCATAACTATTTAAGTAAAACTCAGATTGAGGTGATTCAAAAACTCAATTGAATTTTGATAAGTATAATTTCATAGAAAAATAGGTAAAATTAAAAATACTGATCCTTTATGTATGTATTAGAGGTTAAGAAAAACCTGTTCAGAAATCGTCCAAATCTGGACAACGCATACTCTCTGAATTTTTAAAAATTTTACAAATGCAAAATATTATAAAATTTTACAGGGGTATAGTAGACTTATAGATATATCTATGTAAAAATTTTTAAGTTAAAATAACGTTTAGAAATATCAAAAATATCAATTAGAATAACACCCTTATGACCAGAAATGTCTGCACATAGTTCTAAACTACATCTTAGTTCGACTTCTCTTAGGGTCAGTTTGGGCAGTGGGATTAGAAGGGATTAGGTGGGGATGGGATTCATCTGGTCCTGTGCCAATTCCGCTCCATGTTTGGGAAGAATACAAATGCTTGGAATTACATTAAATGAAATTGTATTGGGTCCTGCGCCAATTTCACTCAATGTTTGGAAAGTTGTGTAGGTCCCAACATGATGTGTGGGCTATATCCACACCATCCACCCAGTTATCGAGATTATTTTCAAGCATGGGCCAAAAAATCAGGTAAAACTAATGCTCAAGTGGACCCCACCATAGAAAGCAACAGGGATTGAATACTTACCGTTGAAAACTTCTTTGGTGCTACATACGTTTTGGATCTATCTCATTTTTAGGTCCATGCCATGAAATGAGGTTACGAAACAAATGAACACTTTAGATATAACACATGCGTGTTATTCTCAATAATTTCAAATGATGGTGAGTATATTCATTCAATGTACGGCCGTATTATCAACAAAGCAGGGCATTAATTTTATCCCATGGTAATAGGGGACAACCCCTGCCATGAGCAATAATTATGTTTTTTTTAATCCCATCCCACCTAATCCCTTCTAATCCCACCGCCCAAACTGACCCTTAGATCTTTATGTATGCCTACATTGAATCATCTGATTTCTTATAATATTAAAATTAATCAGTAAAATTTATAATTCCTTTTATTTATCCTAGGCTATGACGGATCAGAGTATGAACCTCGGGGCCGCATCGGAGACTCAAGTACCCGATGCAGTTAGGCAAGGAACAATTATTGACAAGATCCTTCAGGCGATGGAAGGATTTGCCTCATTTATGGGAACACAAGTGCTTATAACTCAATCTCAGGAGCACACTCAAGCGATACATGTAACCCCTGTAGGGACAAGGTCCTTGTTGGAAAAGTTTAAGAGGTAGATGAAAGTGCCCTGGTTTGTCAAGATATGTGAGTGTTGAGTCAGAGTGTCTACAGAGCGATCAATCCAAGCGTCTTCCTCAACCGGATGTGTGTAAGCTCATCACAGGTAAAACTAAAGCCTCACATCCCATATCCCAAAACACCAGGTGAAGAAAATCCTTAAAAATAAGTTAGAAATCATAGGGTTTTTATGGTGAAAAAACTTTTTTCAAAATAGGAAAATTTTTAAGTTTTTCTTGCCTTGTTGATCTTATCGGAACACCCTTGATATGATCGACTTGCTTTGTCGATGTCCTCGATACCTTAAACGATATAATCGATGAGAGGACCAAAATTGTCCAGCAACTAAATATTCATCTAGACGAATTTATCGATGTATCGATACACCGATTGATATCATCGATATAAGCACCAAATATGTCCAGCAACTTCACAACATATCTGGACGAATTATCGATGTATCGATACACATATTGATATAATCGATATTCACATCTCGAGTCCATTGAGAATGGCTCGATAAGATCAACAGGTAGATTTTCGGCGCCCCTGTTTTTTAATGAAAATCTCAAATTTCTTCGATATATCAATGCTCTTCCGATATGATCTAAAATCAAATATCGATAACTTCGGAAGTCCATCGATGATATCGATGGATAGTGCGCATTTCTTACAGCAGATATTTCAGGTTGTTTTTAACTATGATTGGGGGCCCTTCGATAAAATCAATATTCAAATATTGATGATATTGGCACCAGGTCGATTACATCAAGCAAGGTCATAAATCATCCAGCAAGCTTAAAGACAAATCCGCTAGATTTATCGATGCATCGACTCTGATCTCGATATCATCGACATTCAAATTCTGATGATCTCGACGGTTCCCCGATCATTCATGAAAACCTGAAATATTTCAAAGTTAAGTCTCTCTCATTTTTCAAGTGTCGATGGATCGATCCTGTCATTGATGGAATCAGAGTTCAAAATCTGATGATATCGACAATAGTTCGATTCATCGACCAATTGGCAAAGAGTTTCAAAAGCGTATGACATTGAGTCCGAGTCATTGAGCAGACCATCGATGCTATCGAGAGTATACGCTCGATGATATCGAATCTGCTTGATAATATCAAACTCTATCATAAATGTGACCATTTTATATCCATTGGAACTTTTTGCCTATATATAGAGGACTTGTCTTTTGTCGCTGTGAGAGAAACCAGAGAGAGCTTTTGAGGGTTTTAACTTATATCTTATATCTAAAGCCCTTTCTCTCAAGGGAGTTCATCCTCCAATCCACCCTTACCATTGACATTCAATAGAGTGGATTGGGGAATGAACTTCCGCATTCAAGGATCCTCCAACTACTACCTTAATGGCAAATCATTAAGCTGGGATGTCTTGAATGCCTTGATGATTTGAATTACTCTATCTTCTGTATAGAAAAATCTTTAGAGAGTAGGATTCCATCATAACCTTGACCTAACCCAAAGCCAAGTATTGGTACATCACTCTGTGTTGCGGATCAAGGGAGCAGAAGACTCTTCATCAACAAGGAGGAGGAGATCTTCGGCAACGTGTTAAACGGGACTCATCAGCTTATTTGTAAGTATCCAGAGTCCGAGAGGACACTTGTGATCATTCCTTTCTAGGATTGGGTCTTAAGTAGTTCTCACCCTTTGAAGTCCTCAAGGAGGCTTCCGGCGGGAGTGTAGGTGGTGGGTGCATTGTGTGGACCCTTGCTCTGTGGAGAGTATAAACATCTGGTTAGGAGTGAACCAGTAAAACTCTAGGTTTTAGGTGAACCTGGTAAAACCTTAGTGTTTGAGGTCAACCGTGTAGAAACCTCTGGTAGGGTCTTATGGAAGATCCATGGCCAGTGTGCCTAAAAGTGGGTGCGTTGTATTGACCCTTACTCGTGAGAGCATAAACAGTCAGCCTCAGTGTAGGTAGTAAAGATTAAAGGTGAACCTGATTTAAAACCTTAGGTTAGAGGTGAACCATGTGAAACCTCCTTAGTGAAATCCGGTACACTCAAGGGTTGAGTGCGGTTACTGGGAGTGAAGTGGACTTATCGTCAAACCACTATAAAATGACTGTGTTTGAGATTATTATTTTCATGATTGTGTGATTTGCTTTAAATTCTTCCTCATCTGAATATTTGATCACATCACACACACCTATACAGTCATATCCATCATAAGCTAACTTGTATACTGCTTACTTCTAAGATAGTTTGTGATTGGATCCTCTACTAGGTTTGGAAGCCAGTAGAGTTACATTTGAGTAATCCTGATACTTGCATGATCACAGGATTAGTGAAGTAGAATTTTTAGATAAAACATAAAAAACTTTAAAAAGTCCTATTTACCCCCCTCTAGGACATATTGGCATATTCCTTCTTCAACTTGTGTGGTTTTAACCGCCATTTCAATTGGTATCAGAGCGAGTCTCTCGTTAAGGGCTTCACCGCCTAGAGAGTGATATTGACTGAAGTTGGAAATATGGCCAAAGGAGAGGGCTCATCAGTTACTAGACCTCCAGTATTTGATGGCTCAAACTATGCATACTGGAAGGATAGGATGCACTACTTTTTGAGATCTTTGGATCATGACGTTTAGGATATAGTTGAAAGTGGATATGTGCCACCAACTGAACAAATCGTACTTAATAGTGGCACAACAATCACAAATCCCAAATCCAAAGAAAAGTGGACAGCATTCGACAAAGAAAGGCAAACATCCGAAGCCAAGGCTATGAATGCTATCTACTGTGCCATGTCCCAAGATATATTCAATCAGATAAGTATGTGTGGGACATCCAAGGAAGCATAGGATTTATTGGAAACAACCCATGAGGGCACAAGCACTGTGAAGCGATCCAAACTTCAACTCCTGACTTCACAGTTCGAAAGTCTCAGAATGGAAGAGCATGAGACATTTATGGAGTTTTTCACAAAGTTAAATATAATTTGCAACTCCATGGGTGGATTGGGAGAGAAAGTTTCGGTACTGAAAATTTGTAGGAAAATTTTAAGATCCCTACCGGAACGGTTTAATCCCAAGGTTACAACAATTGAGGAGTGTAGAAACATAGATGAAATGAAAGTAGAAGAACTGGTAGGTTCCCTACAAACTTTTGAACTGCACTTCAAACAATCATAAAAATCCAAAAACACTATCCTAAAAACTTCAAAGAAAACAAATCATGAGGACAGTGAAAGTGAAAAGGAAGATGAAGATGAAGATGAAGAAGTGGCCTTGCTAGCACAAAAATTCAGAAGATTTTTTTTTCCAGAGGAAGAAAGGTAAATAATAAACCTCTGCAGGCAAATTTGATAGAAGAACCAAAGAACCATAATGCTATGCCTGTCATGAGTATGGACACCTATCTACTGAATGCCCAAATAAAAAAAACTAAGTGCAAGGCTATGGCTGCCACGTGGGATGATACTGAGGAGTCAAATTCAGAATCTAGTGACTCAGAAAGCGATGGAGATTAGAAATCATTGAAAATACTCATGGTCTCCACTGCGTCAATCATTCCCACTGAATCAGAGAACGAGAAAGACATCTGACAATGAGGAAACTGAAGAAAAAGAAGAAGAAAAAATCGAAAAGGATAAACTACAAGATGCCTATAATCAACTTTATATTCATAACATCAATATCCTTAAAAGACTCGAAATAGCGGAGAACAAAAATAAGTTGCTGCAGTAAGATTTGGATAACACATTGGAAATCAACACACAATTAATAAATGATCTACAGCAATATCATCTGGATAATGATAGACTTGAACGAATTAATATTTTTCTTAAGAACAAGTCTGATAAACTGAACAAACATGTTGAACTACTAGAAGATGAGAATAGACTTCTTTAACACTCCTGTTTGATCTGGAAGAATCCAAGAAGATAGTTAAGATAAACTACAAGTTTTCCCAGAGTGGCAAAAAACTAGAAAAACTGTTAGGAATGGGAAGACCTGGAAAGGATAAAAGCGGTCTTGGATATAAAAAAACATAAATCAAAGTCTGGAAATGCAGCTCCCAGAACTGAAAAATTTGCTGCTTCTGGAAGCAAAACCAGAACAACTCCAGTATGTTATTTGTGTGGTGATCTAGGACATTATAATTTTGAATGCATAACTCATAGGAGGACTCAACCTAACTCTGGTCAGAACAAATTGTTAGCCAGAGAAATACATAACTTTAAGAGTCCTCTTAAGAATATGGATAAAAGCAATATCCTTACATCACCACCCAAATCAATTAACAAGGTAAAATGGGTAAGGAAGAATTAGTTCAGATCATGTATCAGAATCTGAACCAGTGCTAAAATGAGGATTTTTTATTTTTTTTTGCTGAGCTTCAAATGATGTATCTGAGGTACTTCACCTCCATTATTTTTCTATAAACATTCAAATGTTTATAATTTTGTTGAGTACAGTGTGTGTACATAATTTTGCTGAGTATACTGCTGATAGAGATACGAAAAGTACACTTGAAGATCTGTATGAATGCTGAAAACTGAAAATCTTCATCTTCGATATGACTATCGATATGACATTCTCGATTTATCAATATAAGGTCGATATTATCGACGGTCCCTTAGGATATGAATCGTTGTATGGCTAAGAATGATATCGAAGATAGACTTGATAGAATTGATAAGCAACCTCTCAATATTATCGGAACAATGGTCGATCATATCGACAAATGCCGCCCGATAAAAAGCCAGCGAAACGAAAAAGGGGGGTTATTTTCTCAAGGGTTTCACTGTCACCTTCTCTGCTCGATTCTCTCGACCAAATCAGTTGGAGCCACGTCGGACTACTCAAATCATTTTATAAATCCGGTAATACCCTTCTAACACGTCAAAAGTCCCTTCTCTTTTGGGTATTTATCGTTTTTGTCATTTTTTTGTTTGTTTTTGTCATCTTTCCCAAATCGTTCAACTTTCCATCTGTCATATGGGAAAGGATAAAGGGGTAGCGTCCGGCCCTGGGGAATCTTCAATAGCCACTCGACAAAAAGTACTCACCTCGAGAGTCAGGGTGAGGGTCCCAGAAAGTGAGATCCCCACACAGCAAAGAACAAGACAGACCCCACATTGTGGTTCTCAGACCGAATCGCCAGCACCACCTCTTCCAACTGGAGCAAGTTCATGACCACCCAAATACATTGGCAAGAAGCTTATTCAAGAGAGAAGGGTAGACAAGGAGTGCCTCAAACCGTAAAAATTAGAACCCCTGTTTGCTACAATAGATTGGCTGTCTATTCTGAACTTTGGTGGGCCATGCCAACTTGAGAGAACATGCAAATTCCTTGCTGCATGTCATTCACCAGTGGCTGACCTTCCTTCATTCATGGTATCTTTGGGTGGTGATGATGCGTTTATCACGCCAACTACAATAGCTGAAACTATCGGACTCAACATGGTCCCGGAAGGTATCCCAGAGATGGATCTTGGCAACATGGACATTCGATCCAGGGTTACTAAGTATCTTTGCAATGGTAGGGACATCCCCTGACATCAAGGGAATGCATTAAAAGCCAGGTATATGGATCCTAGATTTTGGATCTTGCATGGTATCTTCGTTACTAACATCTATCCCAGAAGTACCAACAGGTCCGATCTCACCGGCCTCATGACCATGATCGTATACTCAGTTGCCAGAGGATCAAAGATCTGCCTTCCATCTCTAATTGTTTCTTAGTTGGTAAACGCTATCCACACATTTAGGGACCTCCATCTGCCGTACCCCTGGATTATCAGCATGGTATGTAACAAAATTAGGTTCCCATCAACTACAGATCCGGTATTCCTGTTCCAAGTCTTCAATAAAAGAAATATCTGAAAAATGGATTTAGAGTTTCATGAGTACAAGGAGAACCCTGAGGAAGAAATCCAGGTAGAAGAAGTTAAAGGAGAAGGTGGTGATCCCATGGAAGGGGCTGCAATGGCTGAAGATGCACCTCATGGACCTGATTCAGCTCCGTCCACGTCATCTGCCGGGTATGGCAAAATGTTCAAAATGGATAAGATAGGGGCAATCCAAAAGGGCATCCACTCAGTTAAAGAAAGGCTTACAATCCTGGAAAGAATGGTTCAAGGAGTGCAGAGCAGGGTACAACAGCTGGTGGATTTGATGACGTGCCGACGGGACGACACGATGCCATCTCATTCTGCTCCGTAAGGCCGGTTCATGCATGTTATCATATACACTTTACTCTTAACTCGCGTTTGAACATCAATATCTTTTTGGATGTTCTTCGCTATCATTGGTGTGTATGACAGCCTTCTAGATGTGCACAGTTTTTTTTCTTTTAGGTTGTATATGCCTACTGCTGGGCTAATGCTGATGAATGTTGTTGGGTGGCCATATATGGGCTTGATATTTTGTTTTCGTTGCTGCTGTGTGGAGTAGTATATTTTTTTTGGTTGGACTGAACGATTTTTTTGGGCTTGGGATTTACTGCTGTTTGGGACAGTTTTGGTTCTTTTATGGCTGAATATAATGCTCAACCTTTTTCCTGCCATATTTGTGTTACGTTCCCCTGGTTTATCAAGTTATGGATTTCATATGAATGAAAACTGATATATAACTGCTCTAAAATGTATCCATAGATTCTGAAATTGATGTTTGTTTAAATTGTATTATCTATTAAACATCACTTGATCTGTTTCTACCTGATTGGTTCTCCCAAGAATTTCATGCTTTAGTCAATATCATCTGAGATATCTTTGTCAATGACTAACAAAAAGGGGGAGAACATTTACAAACCCCCCAATGGAAATTGTATATCTATTTAGAAGATGTTGCAGGTGTTATGGGGAGCAGCCGTAACAAGCAAGGGGGAGTTGGAGTTTACAAGAAAGGGGGAGCAGCTACTGGGTGTATACATGGGGTAGAAATTATAAAATTGTGTAAAAGCATGCACACACAATTCTAGGGTGTGTTTGTCTAGAACATTTTAGGGTGTTTGGGGATTTTTCCACGTAATTGACAAAGGGGGAGATTGAAAGTGCCTTGGTTTGTCAAGATACGTGAGTGTTGAGTTAGAGTGTTTACAGAGCGATCACTTCAAGTGTCTGCCTCAACCGGATGTGTGCAAGCTCGTCACAGGTAAAACTAAAGCCTCACATCCCATATCCCAAAACACCAGGTGAAGAAAACCCTTAAAAATAAGTTAAAAATCATAAGGTTTTTAAGGTGAGAAAACTTTTTACAAAATAGAAAAATTTCTAAGTTTTTCTTGCCTTGTCGATCTTATTGGAACACCCTCAATATGATCGACCTGCTCTGTCGATGTCCTCGATACCTTAAATGATATTATCGATGAGAGGACCAAAAGTGTCCAGCAACTAAATATTCATCTGGACGGATTTATCGATGTATCGATATCATCGATATTAACACCAAATATGTCCAGCAACTTCACAACATATCTGGACGAATTATCGATGTATCGATACACATATCGATATCATCGATATTTAAATCTCGAGTCCATCGAGAATGGCTCGATAAGATCAACAGGCAGATTTTCGGTGCCCCTGTTTTTTAATGAAAATCTCAAATTTCTTCGATATATTGATGCTCTTCCGATATGATCTGAAATCAAATATCGATAACATCGGAAGTCCATCGATGATATCGATGGAGGGCACGCATTTCTTACAGCAGATATTTCAGATTGTTTTTAACTATGATCGGGGGGCCTTTAATAAAATCGATAATCAAATATCGATGATATCGGCTCCAGGTCGATTGCATCGAGTAAGGTCATAAATCGTCCAGCAAGCTTAAAGACAAATCCGCTGGATTTATCGATACATCGACTCTGATCTCGATATCATCGACATTCAAATTCCGATGATCTCGACGGTTCCCCGATTATTCATGAAAATCAGAAATATTTCAAAGTCAAGTCTCTCTCATTTTTCAAGTGTCGATGGATCGATCCTGTCATCGATGGAATCGGAGTTCGAAATCTGATGATATCGACAATAGTTTCGATACATCGACCAATTGGCAAAGAGTTTCAAAAGCGTATGACATTGAGTCCGAGTCATCAGTAGACCATCGATGCTATTGAGAGTATACGCTCGATGATATCGAACCTGCTCGATGATATCGAACTCTGTAATAAATGTGACTATTTTATATCCATTGGAACTTTTTGCCTATATATAGAGGACTTGTCTTTTGTCGCTGTGAGAGAAAGCAGAGAGAGCTTTTGAGTGTTTCAACTTATATCTTATATCTAAAGCCCTTTCTCCTAAGGGACTTCATCCTCTAATCCACCCTTACCATTGACATTCAATAGAGTGGATTGGGGAATAAACTTCCGCATTCAAGGATCCTCCAGCTACTACCTTAATAGCAAATCATTAAGCTAGGATGTCTTGAATGCCTTGATGATTGGAACTACTCTATCTTCCTTATAGAAAAATCTTTAGAGAGTAGGATTCCATAATAACCTTGACCCAACCCAAAGCCAAGTATTGGTACATCACTCTGTGTT
Organism: Magnolia changhungtana; assembly: GCA_030180095.1. Lineage (NCBI taxonomy): Eukaryota > Viridiplantae > Streptophyta > Magnoliopsida > Magnoliales > Magnoliaceae > Magnolia > Magnolia changhungtana. The sequence continues at coordinate 5,562,838 of JASAUF010000662.1, forward strand.
GCGGATCAAGGGAGCAGAAGACTCTTCATCAACAAGGAGGAGGAGATCTTCGACAACGTGTTAAATGAGACTCATCAGCTTATTTGTAAATATCCAGAGTCTGAGAGGACACTTGTGATCATTCCTTTCTAGGATTGGGTCTTAAGTGGTTCTCACCCTTTGAAGTCCTCAAGGAGGCCTCCAGCGGGAGTGTACATGGTGGGTATGTTGTGTGGACCCTTGCTCTGTGGAGAACAAAAACATCTGGTTAGGAGTGAACCAGTAAAACTCTAGGTTTTAGGTGAACTTGGTAAAACCTTATGATTTGAGGTCAACCGTATAGAAATCTCCAGTAGGGTCTTATGGAAGATCCTTGGCCAGTGTGCCTAAAAGTGGGTGCATTGTATTGACCCTTGCTCGTGAGAGCATAAATAGTCAGCCTCGGTATAGGTTGTAAAGGTTGAAGGTGAACCTGATTTAAAACCTTAGGTTAGAGGTGAACCATGTAAAACCTCCTTAGTGAAATCCGGTACACTTAAGGGTTGAGTGCGGTTACTGGGAGTGGAGTAGATTTATCGTCGAACCGCTATAAAATGACTGTGTTTGAGATTGTTATTTTCATGATTGTGTGATTTGCTTTAAATTCTTCCTCATCTGAATATTTGATCACATCACACACACTTACACAGTCATATCCATCATAAGCTAGCTTGTATACTGCTTACTTCTAAGATAGTTTGTGACTAAATCCTCTACTAGGCTTGGAAGCCAGTAGAGTTACATTTGAGTAATCCTGATACTTGCATGATCACAGGATTAAAATTTTTAGATAAAACATAAAAACCTTTAAAAAGTCCTATTCACCCCCCTCTAGGACATATTGGCATATTCCTTCTTCAACTTGTGCAGTTTTAGCCGCCATTTCAGCAGAAACCACCTACGTTTAAAGGTGGGCCTGACCCAAGTGAAGCTGAGGGTTAAAAAAGGCAGATGGAGAAAATTTTCTTAGCTATGAAATATAACGAACAACAAAATGCTGAATTAACAATATATATGTTAGAAGGAGAAACTGATCATTGGTGGGAATCTACGACTAGGGAGGACCCGAGAATAGAAAGTTGGACATGGGACTAATTCTGCACAAAGTTTGAGAATAAATACTTTCCATCTTATGTGCATGCTCAAAAGGTTATAGAATTCATAAAATTAGAATAAGAATATATGACGGTGTGTCAATATGATGCAAAGTTTATAGAGTTGGCACAATTTGCGACATTTCTCATACTAGATGAGCTTCGTAAAGCGCAAAAGTTTGTTGAGGGACTGAAACCTTCCATCTGTACTTGACTAATGCCATTTCTTTTTAAAACGTATGCAGAAGCACTAGAATGCACCAGCGCAATACAAAAGGACTTTGATGAAGCATTGGAAGAATCGCGAGCCAGGGAAGGACATGAGAAGTGGAGCCAAGACCACGCCCCATACATCTCTCACACAACATGAAGCAACTAAGTGGCAGAAGATGATGCCAACATCAGTACCCAGGCATGCCACTATGTAACTTTCAACGTAATTCACTAGAACTTGCCATAACTACGGAAAGGTGGGTCATCCTACCCGCTATTGTCTTCTACCACCTCGTCATCAATATCCAGGGAATCAAGGACCACCACGATCGTTTTATAGGCCACCTCTTCATTATGTACCGTCTACTTCGTAGCAACGACCTCCGCCGCCCCCTCAGTGATTCACTCAGCTGCGAGACCATCACAACCTTATCCTTAGAGGCCTGTACAGCTACATCCACGATCCCAACAACCTGGACCCCCTCAAGCTTATCCGAACTACCTCAACAATCACAACAACAGGTTAAGCCTCCCCAATATCAGCAACTGAGGCCAGAAAGTCAGACGCCCCGACCTCAAGCTCAGGAACATGTTTACGCTCTATCTTCATTCACAAATGATCCAACTTAACTTCAGGAGTATGAGGATCCAAATCGAAACTATGATGATTCAACGCTACCTCAAGATGACACTGCGCAGATGTATGAGGCTACTACTTTTGCTTATGAGGACCCAACATAACCTGCATATATCACTCCTTAACATGGTGCTGAAGCTACTAATGATATGGTGGAAGGTACTATCTTGGCTTACACCTCTCTTGCCAGAGCATTATTCGATTCAGGAGCTACACATTCATTTATATCTTATTTCTTCATATGCTCACTTGGTATATCACCTGTATGATTATATAAGAAAATTATCGTAGCAACTCCTCTCGGTAAGTCCATGAATTTAGAGCAAATATATGAAGAATGCCCCATCATAATTGAAAATGAAATACTACCAACAATTCTCATAATTATTCCTATGAGGGAATATTATGTCATCTTAGGAATGGATTAGTTGTCCGAGTATCGTGCCAAGATAGATTGTTTCAGGAAAACGATTCTGTTAAATATAGAAGGACGATCTCCACTGAAATTCTGTGGGACACAAAGAAGGAACGCGCCGATTGGTTTGTCGGCTATTGTGGGAATCGAGCAATCAGAAGAAGGGATTGAACAAATACCTATGGTTAGGGAGTTTTCAGAAGTTTTTTAAGACATTCCAAGCTTACCTCCAAAAAGAGATGTGGACTTCGGTATTGATCTAGTGCCCGGAACTGCAACTATCTCTAGAGCACCTTACCGCATGACTTCAATAGAATTAAAAGAATTAAAGGATCAGATCCAACAGTTGCTAGATTAGGGTTTCATTAGAGCCGGCACGTCGCCATGGGGAGCACCAGTCTTATTTGTAAGGAAGAAGGATGGAACTATGAGATTATGTATCGATTAATGTCCGTTGAATAAAGTAACAATTAAGAACAAATATCCTCTTCCTAGGATTAATGATTTATTTGACCAGCTTAAGGGAGCAAGGTTCTTTTCTAAAATAGATTTGAGGTCAGGTTACCATCAGTTGAGAATAAAGGACAAAGACGTGCACAAGACGGCTTTTAGAACTTGTTACGGGCACTAAGAGTTCTTGGTAATGTCATTTGGATTGACAAATGCTCCAGTGGTATTTATGGATCTTATGAATCAGGTATTCAAACCTTATTTAGATCGTTTCATTATTGTATTCATTGATGATATTCTTATATACTTCAAGACTCATGAGGAGTATGAGGAACATCTCAGGACCGCTCTACAAACGTTAAAGGAAAATTAATTGTATGCCAAGTTGTCAAAATATGACTTCTGGAAGCATGAAGTAAAATTTTTGGGGCATGTGGTGTCAGAGAAAGAGATATCTGTGGATCCAGCTAAAATTGAAGCAATATTAGAATGAGAGTAGCCCTCGAATGTGTCAGAAGTGCGAAGTTTTCTCGGTCTTGCTGGTTACTATCGAAGATTTATAAAAGGCTTCTTCAATATATCAAGACCCCTAACTAATTTAACAAAGAAGAATATGAACTTTAAATGGGATCAAGATTGTGAGCAGGCATTTACCGAACTGAAGAAGCGGTTGACATCAACCCCAGTTCTAACATTGCCGACCGAAGGAGAAAGATTTGTCATTTATACCGATGCACCATATCAGGGATTAAGATGTGTTCTTATGCAAGGAGGCAAACCTATCGCATTCACATCACAACAGTTAAAGACTCACAACCGAAATTACCCGACGCATGATCTGGAGTTAGCAGCAGTGGTTTTTGCTTTGAAAGTTTGGAGGCACTACCTATATAGGGAGCAATTTGACTTATATTCAGACCATAAGAGCTTAAAATATCTCTTTAATCAGAATGAATTGAATATGTGTCAGAGAAGATGGATGAAATTTTTGAAAAACTACCATTTCAATATTTCATATCACCCAAGAAAAGTAAATGTTGTGGCTGATGCCCTAAGCAGAAAAATATGAAAACTTGTGACCAGCCTCATGATCAAAGAGTGAGAGATGCTAAATGTCATCAAGGATTTCGATCTGTAACTCTAACTTGAAGAACCTCAGGCGCATCTAAGTAACCTAGTAGCACAACTTGCCCTGGTGTGTAATTTTTACTTTTATTTTCTTAAGTTGAATAGCTAAATTTAGTTTTTTTTTTTTTTTAAAAAAAACTTTAGAATTGAAATTAGATCATGATAAACTTTTCTCTTAGATTCGGCATATTCTAGAAGCTTAGAAGGAAGACGTTTGACTACAAGAAAAAGGAGCAGAAAGAATAGGGAAGGGGAATGCAGAATGGCGAATTGGCACTGATGAAGGGATTAGGTTTCGTGGAAGGCCATGTGTTCAAAACGAACTTGATTTAAAGTAAGAGATTTTGGACGAGGCTCATAGATCAAGATTCACCATCCATCCATGGGAGACTAAAATGTACCATGATGTTAAGCGCCAATATTGGTGGAACAACATGAAGCGGGAAATCGCCGAGTACGTATTTAAATGTGCGACATGTCAACAAGTGAAGGCAGACCATCGAAGGCCACCAGGACTCTTGTAGCCATTATCGGTCCCCAAATGGAAATGGGAGCATATATCCATGGATTTCATAGTTGGATTTTCGAAGACAGGTCGACACTATAACACTGTATGGGTGATCATGGATAGGTTAACCAAATCTGCACACTTCATCCCGATAAAGATTTCTGCATCTGTAGTGATGTTGAGTAAATTTTATATTAAAGAGATCGTCTGACTTCTTGGTACTCCAGTATCTATCGCCTCCGACCGAGATCCCAGGTTTAAGTCACGGTTTTGGGCAAGTCTATAGGAAGCTTTGGGAACTACTCTCGATTGTAGTACAATATTTCACCCGCAGACTGATGGATAAATAGAAAAGACAAACCAAATTTTAGAAGATATGTTACGCAGCTACATTCTTGACTTCAAGGGCAATCGGGACGATCATCTGCCACTGGTGGAATTCGCATATAATAATAGCTACCAAGCCAGCATTGGTATAACACCATTTGAAGGTTTATACGGAAAACCCTGCATATCACTAAGCTGCTGGACAAAAGTAGGAGAAAGGACATTGTTGGGACCAGAACTTATTCAAGAGACCTTTAGGAAGATTGATATCATTTGGAAACATATGCCTGCCGCCCAGAGTCGCCAAAAGAGCTATGCAGATAATCGACGCAGAGACTTAGAGTTTTGTGTGGGAGATCATGTGTTCATAAAGGTTTCTCCAATGAAAGGAGTTATGTGTTTTGGAAAGAAAGGGAAGCTCGCACCACGTTTTATCGGACCCTTTAAGATCCTACAAAGAGTAGGAGTTGTAGCATATAAGTTGGCTCTACTGCCTCAGTTATCCTATATCCACAATGTATTTCATGTCTTCATCTTCGAAAGTACAAGCCGAACAATTCTCATGTCATCGAATAGGAGCCACTAGAAATTCAAGAAAATGCCACATATGAAGAACAACTTGTGCGCATTCTCGATCGTAAGGAACAAGTACTTCGGACGAAGGTTATACCACTTGTGAAGGTACAGTGGAGTCATCACAGTGAGGAAGAAGCATCATGAGAGTGAGAACAAGAAGTTCGAGAAAAGTATCCTAACCTCTTTTAGGAATATAAATTTCGAGGACAACATTTTGTTAAGGTGGGTAGAATGTAATACTCCGTTTCTTTTAAACGGAAGGTTCCACTGTTGCCTTTGGTGTGGCCCACTTGAAATGTGGATGACCCTCATTTTTGGGCACATGCCCTAACTTTGATGGGCAAAACTGATGAGCGATGTGGATTTATCACGTGATTCCTGTGGGACCCATTCTCTAAAAAAAATTAAATCAGAAAGTGACGTGCGATGAATTTCCTCCACATCTCTCTCTCTCTCTCTCTCTCTCTTTCTCACTTCTTCGCGGTACGGTTGCGGATGTGAACCCATCCACCATGCATGCCATCATCATGGTGGGACCCACTCCTCAATCTAAACCACCAACTTACCTGACATTATTTTTATACCCTATTTCTCATGCTATCTATGGAAAACCATAGAGAAAATCATAAAAGAAAGATTGTGAGAAGAAAAAGTGAGATTTAGAGAAGGGAGAGTATCCGTGAGGGTTAACATTGAGTTCATGACTCACTGACTTAATCCCTAATGATGCGTTGTCAGTTTTTCTAGCATCCCTTGCAACTATTCTAGAGAGAGAGAGAGATCCTGAGTGGAGGTAGCGTATATCAAGTTGTTCCACCAAGTTGACTGAATCTGCCAAGTGCAACTCAGCTCATCGAGTACGGGCTAACCTGAAGATCCTTTTATAACATCTGATTTTTATGGAGTTAGATGCATTTATATGAAGTTCTACTTCCCAATTCGGGTCAAGTTCAAAGTTGGTCAATCCAAGTTAGTACACGTAGAAATTAGCATCGCTTCAGATTTTTTTCCTCCCATCATACTATTTTTTCCATAGCAGGTAGGTGATCATTCCCTATTGAAAAATTCATAAGTAATTGCCTTATATAATCTAGACAATGAGATATTCTTTATTTGACTGAACCAATGCAAATATTATTTTTTTCCATGTAATATTATCTAGCGGTGATAATGAATATTTATTATGTGAATATAAATACTATATCTATCATGTTTCCTTGTAAGTTAAATGCATCTTATGTGAACAATTATTTTTTTAATGCAATAATTCTTACGGGTGCTCTGCCCAGGACCATTCCCGAAATGATAAACGACACGGGTGCTCTGCCCAGGGTCATTCCTAAAAGGATCGGCACGGGTGCTCTGCCCTGGGGTGATTCCTAAAAGGATCGGCACGGGTGCTTTATCCTGGGTGATTCCCTAAAAGGATCAATACACATGGGTACACTGCCCTAGGCTTTGTCCCGAAAAGGTTATACCGGTGCTCTGCCGAGGGTCATACCCTGAAAGGATCAACATCAGTGCTCTATTGTGGGTCATCCCCTAAAAGGATCAGCACACATGAGTGTTTTGCCCACTTCAAATCTTAGTATGTTTAGAAAAGCTATGTTAAACAATTTATCAATTTTATATTCATGTATGTCAAATTATTAATTATGATTTTAAATCCAATGTTCGACTTATTTTGATTAATATGTCGATGTTAAATTTGGTAATATTTGTGAGGCTTTCAACTTGGGATTGATGTGATCCTATTGAGTTGTCAACTCATTATGTTTTAACCATTTCAGGTTATGAATATTTTGAAGATGCAGGGTACTACTATTAGTAGTGGAGCATTGAATGTGGTTGGATGCACGTGGCATGTCATTCTACGTAGGATTAATTTTATTTTATTTTAGAACTCTGAGTGTAGTAATGTTTGACTTGATTTTCTTACTTCAAGTTAAGTTAAATAATTATGCATCAATGTAGTAACAGATTATGTAATTAGTTATCTTAGCATGTGTTTGGATTTTAAAATTGTGGGATATGATGGGAGAAAATGAAATGCATATGTAACTGTTATACTTTATATTTAATTTATATTTTTTTTTATAGGTCACGGGTCTGAAATTCGGGTCCTGGACACCCTATTCGGGTACCCGAATTTTGGGGCGTGACATTGTGAGTAGAAGAGAAGAATGAGCTGATTTAAAGAATGAGAAACCCATCAACAACGAGCCAACCAGAGAAATCCACACCATCTTCGGCGAACCTACCGGAGGAGGGGACTCGAACCGAGCTCTGAGAGCTCACGCCAGGAGTATCAGCCACTCCGGCTCAAAACATCAGATCCCCGTCACCAGCAGACCCTCGAAAGAACAGAAGGTAACGTCTTATGATCTAACTTTGATCGAAGAGGACACTTGAGGAGTTCATCATCCCCACGACGATGCACTTATGGTTACTGTGACTATAGCTAACCACAAAGTGTTTTGAATTTTGGTGGACACCGAAAGCTTGGGCGATATCCTCTTCGCTGAAGAATTCGACAAGATGGGAGTCAGATGACCTCGACTTCGAATCGTCAAAACTCTCCTTCTCGAGTTTGTGAGAGATAAAATCACATAAGAAGGATCAATCCAACTCCCAGTCACAGCTGGGGACATGCAAAATCAGATAACAACCACGATCGACTTCCTAGTTGTTGACTGCCCATCGGTCTACAATGCCATTCTTGGACGACCTTCACTCAACGCTTTGCGGGCCATTGTGTCGATGTACCATCTCGCGATGAAGTTCCCCACCAAGAATAGTGCCAGACTGGTCAAGGGAGATCAACAAGAAGCTCGACAATGTTATACCATGGCATTAAGAATCTAACAACAAGAAATAACGATCACCTCCCTCGATCCCCAAGAAGATTCAAGTGAAAGAGCATGTCCTACGGAGGACCTCGTACTTGTCCCGCTCGACAATTTAGATCAAACCCGAATAGTGCAGATCGGGTCATCCCTGACGCCACCATTACGAGACGAAATCATGAGCCTCCTCTGACGAGACGCTGATATATTTGCATGGTCTCATCAGGATATGCTCGACATCAACCCGAAAGTCATGGTCCACAGGTTGAATGTCGACCTCGACCATTGACCAACCCGACAGAAGCGAAGGGCCTTCGAACCTGAGTGGTATGCCATAGTTGGAGAAGAAGTCGAAAAACTCCTTAAGGCCAACTTCATCGAGGAGATCTATTATCCGGACTGGATAGCCAATGTGGTTTTGGTTAAAAAGTCCAATGAGAAGTGGCAGGTTTGTGTTGATTACACCGACCTGAATAAAGTCTACCCTAAAGATAGCTTCCCTCTCCCCAGGATCAACTAGCTCGTTGGTAGCATGGCTGTGCATAAACTATTGAGCTTCATGGATGCCTATTCAGGCTACAATCAAATTGCAATGCACCCGTACGACAACCAGAAAATGACCTTTCTCACCGACAAAGGACTTTGATGCTATAAGGTTATGCCTTTTGGACTAAAGAACGCCGAAGCTATGTATCAGAGGCTCATCAACAAAATGTTTGCCCGCCAAATCGGGCGTTCCATGGAAGTTTACATTGACGACATGCTCGTCAAGAGCATTAAAGATGTAGACCATATTTCTTACCTCGAAGAGATGTTTATAATCCTTCGGGAATACTAGATGAAATTGAATCCAAGCAAGTGCGTCTTCGGTGTCAGTTCTGGTAAGTTCCTCAGATTCCTGGTCAGCTAGAGAGGAATTAAAGAAAACCTTGATAAAATTCAAGCTCTACTCGACATGAGCTCGCCAAGGATGATGAAAGAAGTCTATAGGCTTACAGGGAGAATAACTGCACTAAACCGCTTCGTATCTCGAGCTATAGACAAATGCCTTCCTTTCTTTAAGCAATTGAAAGGGAAGTAGAGGATAGATTGGATGAAATAATGCGAGCTCACTTTTCGGCGACTCAAGCAGTACCTGGGGTCGCCGCTATTGCTCTCAAAGTCAGAATAGGGAGAACCATTACTGCTATACCTAGCAGTTTCAAACGCAGTAGTTGGTTCGACCTTGATTAGGGAACAAGAAGAGAAACAACTCCCAATATACTACGTCAGCAAGGCCCTGGTCTCTGCTAAGACCAGGTACCTGGACTTAGAAAAATTGGCATTGGCCATAGTCATTTCATCCCGACGCTTACGACCGTACTTCCAAGCTCATACCATCATTGTTCTAACCAATCAACCTCTCTGCCAAGTGTTACAGAAGCCTAAAGTATTGGGGAGATTGACAAAATGGGCAATTAAATTTAGTGAGTTCGATATTAAGTATCAGCCCCGAACAACAATCAAAGGCCAAGTAGTGGCCGACTTCATTGTCGAGCTCATACCCGAGCACAACCAAGGTCCTGCCAAGCTGGGACACTGTCCTATCGCTGACTCGAATCATGCCGAGCTAAAATCCGATCTAGGCATTCAGTCTGAACTGACCCGGGTCACACCAAATCAACCGACATGGATGTTGTATGTCGATGGCTCATCCAATTCTAAAAGCAATGAGACTGACATAGTTCTGGAGGACCTAAATCATACATGTGTATAATATGCCTTGAGATTTGGATTCAAAGCATCAAACAATGCAGTAGAATACGAAGCGCTACTAGCCGGTGGCCGCCATAGGAGCCTAACACCTGGAAGTAATAATGACTCATAGCCCGTCGTCAACTAGATAGCCAACGAGTACCAGGCCAAAAAGGAATGAATGAAAGCCTATTTGCAAAAATCTAGAGAACTAATCGACAAATTCCTGAAGTGTAATATTAGCCTAATCCCTAGGGTGGAAAACTCTAAAGCAAACATGTTAGCAAAGATGGCCACTACGGCTAAGGAGAGTATCCCAAGATTAATCCTGATCGAGTTCCTTACCGAACTAAGAGTCAATGAGTCCGACACGACCACGATTCTCTTGATAAATTCAGAGCCAATTGGGATGGATCCGATAACCAACTACCTCAAGGAGGAAAAGTTCCCCAAAAACTGTCAAGAGGCACGCAGGCTCCTAGCAAGAGTAGCTCGCTACACCATGGTCAGAGACATCTTATATAAAAATGGATTCTTTCTCCCCTATCTTAGATGCCTTCGACCCGAGGAAGCTGAGTACGTCCTGAAAGAGATCCACAAAGGCATTTGCGGGAATCACTCTGGCGGCTGAGCCCTCGCTCACAAGGTCACCCGACAAGGGTACTTCTGGTCGACCATTCAACTGGACGCCTGGAAATATGTTCGGAAATGCGACAAATGCCAACGGTTTAAGGTGATACTCCGACGACCACCCGAGAAGTTGACTCCTATGATCAAACCATGGCCATTCGCCTAGTGGGAGATCAACATCATTGGCCCCCTGCCAACCAGCAAAGGGCAAACCAAGTTCGCGGTCGACTATTTTACTAAATGGGTTGAAGTTGAGACCCTGGAAAAGATCATCGAGCAGAAGATTACGGACTTCGTCTGGAAGAACATCATATGCGAGTATGAAATCCCTCGTACGACCATTTCGGACAACGGGAAACAGTTCGATAACAAGCAGTTCCGAGGTATATACGAAAACCTCAGAATCCAGAATATCTACTCCTCACCTTGGCACCGGCAAGCTAACAGATAGGAAGAAGCAATCAAAAAGATTATCAATAGTCATCTCTGAATAAAACTTGAAAAGGCCAAAGGATCTTGGGTAGAGGAGCTCCCCAATGTCCTCTGGGCATACCGAACTACCGCCTGAACGGCCACAGGGAAGACTCATTTTTCCTTGGCCTTCGACGTTGAAGCCATTATCCTAGTTGAGATTGGACTCCCGACTGCTCGGACTTGCTCCTATGACGAACAACAGAATACCGAACTAATGTCACTAGATCTCGACCTCATCGAGGAAAGAAGAGAGCAAGAAGGTAAAAACAATAGGTCACCTATTTCTACAATTTCAGGGTAAAAATAAGAAGATTCCGAGCTGAGGACCTAGTCCTCTAGAGAACCTTCCAAAACATCAAGGAAACCGGCTCGGGTACCTTGGGACCGAATTGGTAAGGACCCTACGTGGTAATAAGTACGAGCTGACCAGAATCATATCAACTCGAAGACCAGGAAGGTCTACTCCTGCAGCATTCGTGGAATGCCAAGCATCTTAAAATCATTTCACAAGTATCCATATCAAATTAGAATCAAAGAAGTTCAATAAGAACAAGAATCAAATAAGAAAAACATCCTAATCACGCTACAAGCTTCACCCCTTAGCCCTAGTTAAGGTATTTAGCCAACCATAGACATGATTGGATTTTAAATCCTCAAAGAAAGCATTAAAAACTAGGAAGAAAGGAAGAAGAAACTCTTGAATGATGGCTCCACCCCTCTGCTCTTCTCCTCAAAACCCTAGATATCTGAAAAAGACATAGGAAACCCATATTTATAGGCTAGTTTCTGCAAAATCTCAAAATCGTATCAAATTTACGCAGTCCGCCTAACTTTGAGTAACGCCTTTGATGTCATCAAAGGGATTTGAATCCGGAAGTCGTGCCTTTTCTTCTTTCGCACTGCGTAAGTCTCTGTGTCATCGAACCTTCCTTCGATGTCATCGAGCGAAGCTTCAAGTCATCGAACATGTCTTTGAGCAATCGAAACGGCATCCAAAATAGTCCAGTGAATTGCTTCATAATTCTTCAAAAAATTTGATGCCATCGAACAAACTCCGATGTCATCGAGCAACTCCTCGATGTCATCAAGGAAAGCTTCAAGTAATCGAGAATGGTACGTAATATGTCAAGCGACCAACTTGATTTGCATGTAGAAATTCGATGTCATCGGGCTATGTTCGATGTCATCGAATAGTGGTCGATGACACAGACAATGAAGTGAATTTCAGCATTTTGTTCTTTCGACTTTCTTCTTTCTCGACTTGGTTATCTTGGATCTCGGGATCTTGAAATCTTCAATCTTGATCTCCAAAGATCCATTCTATGCCGTGACAATTCTTGAGCATTAAATCCATGCTTTTATCATTCTTTTCAATCCAAGCTCTTAAACTCACCTTGCAACACAAACAAATATAAAATATACCATTAAGCCCTATCGTGTTTGTAAAACCAAGATATAAATGAGGAAAAATATGCAATATTTGAGTCTCAACACACTCCCCAACAAACATTTTGCTAGTCCCGAACAAAACATGCACAAAATAATCTTCAGTCTCAAGCTCAAAACTCTTTTTCAGAAAATAATCTTTTGTACAATGAAGTATGAATGAGTAGAATTAAAGTGGGAAGGTGGGATTTTGGAAACCTAGAGCCAAATCATATAAGCAATCAATCAAATAGGTTCTTTATCAATTAAATCATGCATTAAATTCATATATTAAGTTTTCCAATGTGCTCAGTGAAAATTCAACCTACTTCTCATAAGAATACTATTGTTTCATAATGTTAGCCATGCTCATCATATCAAGTTAGTTGAAAACTCATGTACTGATTTCGAACTTATCCCCTTTTCCTTTTTCTTTTTTTTCTTTTTTCAGTTTTTGATTTTATATCGACAGTCGCCCTTATATATATATATATTATTTAGACATTACATCTTTTTCAGAGACCTTTTTCATTCTCCTCAGAGATGTTGTCATTCTTAATTCTTTTCATCATTCATGACCATTTTGTCGATCTCTTATTTTTTAACTGGTTTTTCATCTTTTAAGGTGGATAAAATTCTTCAGACTAAATTCTCAACATCTATCAATGCTTCACATACTAGCCATTAGAAATTCTAGCATATCTCGAGAAAGCAAATTTAAAGTGTCTTCATGATTTGAATTAACATGATATTCAAACTTCTTCTTAATCAATTTTAGTGCAAGAACCTTAAGTGATGGGTTACTTAGTTGATCAACCTCCAACAATTCAAAATTTGATTTCTATATTATCATCATACTCAAGACATTCTTGACCCACAAATTATTAATTGCCAAACAGATTTCAACTTGAATTTTTTTGAAAATATCCATAATTTTTACTAAAAAACTAAGAAAACACTGATTAGTTTACCTAATCCACGCCCCCAACTTAAAATCTACATTGTCGTCAATGTAAAAAGAAGTAAGTATGTAATGCATATGAGGCAACAAAAAGAAAGGGAGTAGTGATGGAAAGATAATACCTGGAGGAAGGAAATTTGAGGCGTTCCCACGAATCTCAGCATAAAATGGGTTAACACAAAAACAGATGAAAGCAAACTATTCTAGTCCTAAATCCTATTAAAGCAATAAACCTAACTATACCTCCATCAGTCTAGGAGATCAATCCTGGTATACAGGATTAGTTATAGGCATGGACATGTCCTCTGAATCAAATTTCTCAACAAATGGCTTTAATCGATGTCCATTGACCTTAAAAGCATTTCCATTATTTGGATTCTTTATCTCAACAGCCCTATGCATATAGACATTAGTAACAGTGAAAGGGTCGGTCCAACGAGATCGGAGTTTTTCTGGAAAAAGATGTAATCGAGAATTGTACGAAAGAACTTTTTAACTAGTCAAGAATAATTTTCGAAGGATGTTCTTGTCATAGAACACCTTCATCCTGTCCTTGTAAATTCTCAAGTTCTCGTATGTGTCATTCTGGATTTCCTCAAGTTCATTTAATTGTAATTTGTGCAGTGAGCCAGCATTGTCTAAATCAAAGTTCAAATTCTTAAGAGCCCAGTAGGCTCTATGTTCCAACTCCACAGGTAAGTGGCAAGCTTTCCTATAGACGAGTCTAAAGGGAGATATTCCAATGAGAGTTTTAAATGTTGTACGATAAGCCCATAAAGCATCGGTCAATTGGATTGACCAATCCTTTCGGTTAGGGTTAACTATCTTTTCCAAGATATGTTTAATTTCTCTATTGAAAATCTCAGCTTGCCCACTTGTTTGTGGGTGGTATGAAGTGCTCACCTTATGAGTGATCAGGGTCGAATACTGCATATTAGACCACAGTTATTACCTGATCTTAAGTACATGATAGCGCCTAATGTCGGTAGTTAACTGTGTTTTGTTGCAGGATAAAATAAAGAGCGTTGATTGAAAAAACATATTAAAAGAGTGGATTTGACGCTCCGAAGTCACCAGAGCAAGGAACGGACTTCAAAAAAACCAATAATGAAGATTTTACACGCCTGGGATCTGAGGAAAACACGACAAAGGGGCCCGAAAAGGGTCCAGAATGCAAGATCACACGTTTTCCGCCATCCGATCAACTCGAAACTTCACACATATGATGGGGGCCATAATTTAACCGTACATATTAAATTTCAACCCTTGCAGATCTTGGAAAGTGGTCCAACGGACAGATCAGACCATTAATTTACAATTTGGGACCCACCTGATATCTGGAACTGTCTCAAATTGGATTTCTGCGGTTGAAATAATATGAGGAAAAGGATAGACGGTGCAGATTTCATACAAACATTACACTGGGCCCCGCACATGATGCATGTACACCATGCACATGCGCAGCCGCCGTGCACCGCACCTAGCCGACGGTCAGCGCTGGCGCTGACCCGCGCCCGTCTTCAACATCCAGAGAACGCAAACAGCGTCCCGACTGCCGACCGCCGGTCCTAAGTCTGTGGGTCCACACCATCCATCAATCAGATGATCCAGGACCTTCCATCAGGTCTAAATGAAGTCCATTATCACTGCCTAGGTGGAAGATTTGCAAAATCTCATCAGGAATGAAATCAAACCATTCAACAGTAGAACAGACGGTGAAGCGAGATTTTCTGTGGCCCAGACCAAAACGGAGAAAATTTATATATTTCTGACCAGAATTCCGAGAAGAATACGGTGGATGGGCTGGATTTCTCAAATGAACTATGGAGTGGGTCCCACCAGAGCAGACAGCGACCGCGTCCCCGTTTTTGCGTCAGCGCGTAACCAATCGCTGGCCAGTTTTGCGAAGAGTTGTGGGCCCCACTCGTCACCCGTACGGCCAATCCGATCCGTCCATCGTGTAGAGGGCCATGAATACTACAAAACCATGTTAACATTCTTCTCCCATGCGTACACACGTGCGTGATACAGAGGCCACAAAAGGGCTACCCGGCGACGTTCAAATCTGATCTTTTTGAGATTTCTTCTGTGGGCCGCGTCAATGGACCTTCAAAACTACTCATTCTTGACTGAAATTTCATCCTGAATCCAATGGACGGGGTGGATTTTCCAGAAAACACCTCTGTGGGGCCCACCGATCACGGTTGCAAAAAATTGTACTCCGAGTCCTTCTACGACTCTGCCACCGATTCCAGCCATCCAGCAGCTATAAAAGGAGAGTTTTGGACGTGGAAAAGGCATTCAGATCCAGGGAATTTGAGATCCAGAGCTAGGGAGAGAAGAAAGAGAAGAAAGAAGAGAGAGAGAAATTGGTTTAATTTTTCTTTTATGAATTTTTATTTTTATTTATCCATCTGTTTAATGGATTTTATGGGTAACTAATCTCTCAGCTAGGGCTGAGATGAAACCCCTAATTTGAACACCTTTTTTTTCTATGTTGATTTTACTTTAATTAGATTGGTTTGTTTCTTTCCCTAGTGTGCTTGATTGCTTTAAATTCTATACTTCTCCATCTATGAACTTGATCAGAGTCTATGGATGGATGTGGTCTGGATGCTTATTCTAGGTGCTTGTATCTGATCATGAACAGGTTCCTGTAGAGGAAGAAACAGGGTGCTTTACTGAACTGCATATTCCATATGCCCGATTTGGACATGGGATATGTTATTCATGGCTTGAAGGAATTAGACAATCTGTATGCCCGATTAAGGACACAGATTGTGCTTTCTCTAGATAAGTTAGATCAATCTAAATTAAAGTGAATTAACGGACAAAACAAAGGTTAGGATAATTAGGGGTGGATTCGAAAGTCCTAGTGCTCTCTCTGATTGAATTTTCTTCTTTATTCTCAATTGTTTTTTTTCATAGATTTGTGTTAGTAAATTGCTCCATTATTTGTTGAATTAGTTAAGGAGAATCACAGATTTGAATTGTGACGATCAGTCCTCGTGGGATTCGACCTCGATCTTACCGAGTTTATTACTACATCACAACCCTATACTTGGGGAGTGAACAAGTTTTTGGCGCCGTTGCCGGGGATGTTTCGATCCAAATTGAATTTAAGATTCTCTCTTATCATAATTCATAGCTTAGGATTTTACTAACTTAGAAATTTTTTTTCCTTTTTAGAAACTAACTTAGCTTTTTATTTTTAGTAACTTTCTAATTCTAGGATTTCCTTCCTTTTTAGAAACTAACTCTTTTTTTTAATTCTTTAGAAAATTTCTGATTTTAGATTTCCTTTTTAGAAACTAACTTGTTTTGTTTTCTTTTGCAAGATTTTAACATAGATCTCCATTTGGTAACATCTTTCTAAATTCTCCAGTCCTCTCTACTTTCTATTTTGAGATTTAGGTTTTCAATTTTTAGGAATTTTCTACTTTCTAACTTTGGATTTGGTAACTTTCTATTTTTTAGTTTTAGAAACTTTCTTTTTTAGAAATTAACCGTTGCTTAGGATTTTTCTATCATTATTTTAGGAAACTTGATTTGTTTTTGTTTTTATTTACAGGAATTGAGGAAGGAAGCTACTAAGTGAAGGAGGAGCTTCTTGAATCTTCTGCCATCAATCATCTCCTTTTCCTGGTTCTTTCTTCCCATTCTTATTCACATAGTTTTAACTTGTTTTTTTTTTTTTTTTTGAATAGCATAATTTCTAGTTCTAGTTTTCTTTCTCTTAGGTTGTTACTTAGTTTATGCTAGGACGTAGATCTCTAGATAAAGAACTAGCACCTTTTGATCCTGAAATAGAAAGAACATTCCATAGAAGATTGAAAGACATCCCAGTTGAAATGGCAGAAGAGAATGGAACTAAAACTCTTAGAGATTATTCAGCTCCTGTCCAATTCAATGCGCCTTCATGCATAGTGTTGCCCACCACCACGGTAGCACACTTTGAACTCAAGACTGGGGTCATACAGTTGCTGCCTTCCTTTTATGGGTTGGACAAGGAGGACCCATATCATCATGTGAAAGAATTCCTAGACATTTGCTCCACCTTTAAATTCCAAAACTTTTCAGACGATTCAATCCGCCTATGCCTGTTTCCTTTTTCTTTGAAGGATAAGGCGAAAGCATGGTTGAATTCTCTAGAAGTTGGGTCTATCACTACATGGGACCAATTGTTTAGAAAGTTCTTAAACAAGTTCTTCCCTGTTCACAAAACTAATGCTCTCCGTAGAGAAATCACTAATTTCACACAAAAAGAGGGAGAGCACTTTCATGAATGTTGAGAAAGATGGAAGGACTTGCTTCTTAAATGTCCACACCACGGTTTTGAGAAGTGGCAACAAGTGCAATACTTTTATGACGGTCTGACACCCCAGAACCGTCGCATGGTTGATGCCACCAGTGGAGGGTCCTTCATGACCAAAAGCGATACCGAAGCATGGAAATTCTTTGAAACCTTGTGTGAAAACTCCCAGCAATGGGACTATTCAGATAGAGGTGAAAGAAGTTCCTAACCACAAAAGAGAGGTGGTATATATGAGATAGGAGTCGTGCCAGAACTGTGCGCTAAGCTTGATAACCTGACAAAGAAAGTTGATGCTCTGGTATTAAATAATGGACCTCCACAAACAGCTCAAGTGGAGGCATGTGCCACATGTTCTAGTCCTGCCCAGTCTTATCCATCTGGGGCAGCATCCCCAGAACTTCTTTCTGAACAAGTTCATGCTATGAACACTTTTCAAAAACATGGGAATGATCCTTACTCGAACACATACAACCCGGGGTGGGCTAGGCATCCAAATTTTCTTGGGCAAAAGGACCACATCAAGGAGGACCATCGGAAATCCTCCCATGCAACCGCACCCCCAAGTTGGCGATCAACAAATTCCGCAATATCAACAACCGCCTACACAATCAAGGAACCCATCTCTTGAGGATACACTTCATCTTTTCATGCGAGTTCTCTCCAATTCCAAAAGATACCCAACAAACCTTCAGCCAACCAAACAAAGCTTACATGCAAATGCACAATCCATTGCTAAGTGGAAATACAAATGGGTCAACTAGTCGCCACATTGAGTGAGAGAGAGAAGGGCAAGTTCCCTAGCCAACTGAGGCTAACCCAAAGGGACGAGTATGAGATTGGCTCTAATTCCAACCAAAGGCAATATCATGAGCAAGCCAAATCAATCATTACCCTTAGGTCGCAAGCAGATTGATAATGAGAATAGAGATGCCGGGGATGATTCAAATTCTAAAAGAAGATCAAGATGAAGCGAAGGACACACCAATGCATCCAAAGTCCAAAAGCCCTCGACTCTCCAAGAGCCACTAATGTGCCACTTGTACGTGCCCAAAGCACCTTTTCCTCAACGTCTCGGCACCAATAAAGAAAAGAAATAATTTTGATGAAATCTTGGATGTGTTTCAAAAAGTGCAAGTCAACATCCGTTGCTTGACGCTATTAAACAAGTCCTCGCTTACGCTAAGTTTCGAAAGATTTATGCACTCAAAAGCGTAAGGAATGTTCATAAGAAAGTCTTCCTTGCAGAGTGACTCGGCTCCATGATTCAACATAACACTCCTCCTAAATTTAGGGATCCAGGAGCTCCCACCATTTCTTGCGGCATAGGAGATCATAAGATCGGGAAGGCATTACTTGATTTAGGGCGGCGTCAATTTGTTACCTTATTCGGTTTATGAGAAAGCGACTAGGACTTGGTGAGTTGAAACCGACTAAGGTAACATTACAACTGGCCGATAGATCTGTCAAGGTACCCCGGGGTGTTATTGAAGATGTGTTAATTCAGGTTGATAAATTTTATTTTCCAGTGGATTTCATAGTCATAGATACTCAGCCTGTCCAGAATCTTCATAGTCAGATCCCAGTCATTTTGGGTCGTCCATTTTTGGCCACATCTAATGCTATTATCAATTGCAGGAATGGAGTTATAAAATTGTCCTTTGGTAACATGAATATTAAACTCAATGTTTTTAATGCAGGACAACAATCCGCAGATTTGGATGACATATTTGAAGTGGACATGATCGAGAGCCTTGTGCAGGACTCCTTCCGTACATCTTTTGAAGATCCTCTTGAGACCTGCTTAGCACAATCGGGCATGGATTTTGACATTGATAGTCCCATCCATGAAGTCAATGCATTGCTCGATTCTACTCCTATATTGGAGACTGAAAAATGGAGAGCGAAAGTGGAACCTCTTCATCCCTTTGAGACGCCTCCTGACAGCACAGTTTCGAACTCTGAGAAGACAAAGGCGAGCAGGCTGCTTAATTTTCTTAGAACATATAAGGCAGCAATTGAAAGGAAGATAGTGGAAATACAGGGAGTATGCCCCACGATATGCATGGATCATGCTGTGGAAATGTCGCGTGAACTGCAAAGGAAGCGTGATCCTAACATGGAAGAAGTCGTTCGAGCAGAAGTCCTTAAATTATTTGACGACAGTGTCAGTTACCTCCTTGCAGATAGCACAGCTCATGGGAACTCACATCACTTATCTGGGATTGGTTAATTAAGGTGGTAAGGTAATTTCTTTGGCGGACCGTGGTTATAACGATTAACTCATTCATGGTCCGTACTTATCTGGCTGAAGACGTTAAACTTAGCGCTCCTGGGAGGCAACCCAGCCTTTTGCTTTATTGTATTGCTTTTTATTTCATTCCATTTCTTTTTCCTTGTTAGTTAGTTTAATGTTTGTGGGTAACATTACTGCAAACCCTCACGAGACTACAACTCGTCCACAAGGGGTAACCTAGGGGTTTAAAGGCTTGTTGCATATGCTAAATGCAATCGAGAGCACCTGCGAAAGTGGTATAGGTAGGATCTTTTATTTTTTTTCTCTCTTGTTCTGACTCGCTTTTACGCTAATATTTTTGAGAGCTTCTTGATTCTCCATCCAGGTACTATCTTTCCCTACTCCTCTTTTCTTTTCGTTGTCTCATGTGCATGGCATGCTTATTTCTTTTACATTGAGGACAATGTAGATTTTAGGTTGGGGGTGGGAGATTAGGTTACCTAATCAGTATTTTCTTGGTCTTGAGCAAAATTTGTGAAAATTTTAAAATTTTTTTTCTAGAATTTCTATTGAATTCAAAGTGATTTTGAAGGATAGTTGTGATTTTAACATTATAAGATATGTGATGTTGGTAACTTATGACTCTTGGATTCGGCCATCTGCTTGATTTCACAGTCAATTTTGAATTGTTAATTCATGATTAGAAGTTGTAAACATTGATTGAGCTATGATTTCACATATCACATCTCGCTTACACATTAAGGTTTCGATTCGATAATTGAATGATTTACTTGGTAATCACTAAGCATGAAAGGAACCAGCCTGAAGAACAAAAATTTTAGCGTCAAAAAGAAGAATTAAAAGAGTAAGTCGCATAATCGTCATCATAGGTTTGCTCCCTATAGATGAAGATTCGATTCCTCATAGTTGACATGAGAAAAGATTTAGGCGACAAGTTTTCACCATAGGTTTGCTCCCTATAGGTGCAGATTTGATTCTCCTCCTTGGCATACTATTCATAAAGAAAATCAAAAAAATGGTAGAATGAAAGGTTAATCTGTAAGGCAAGTGTTGGTTCCAGTTTTGGGTGACATGAGCTCCGTTGTTAATTACCAATGATATCATGAAAGTGACAATTGAATCTCTTAATGGTTGAAAACTGAGATGACACTATACACTCATGAAACTCAATGTTTTAGGATTATTCTAATTCATGTCTTAATATTTTGAACTTGATTATGAAATTTACAGTGAACTTCATTCTAGGAGAAAATTCCACCCACCATGCTTGAATCGTAGAATGATCACATCTCGACTATTAGTTCACGAGTCACTTGAGTTTACAGGAATTGTCTTTTATTTCTAAAATTATTTTTCGCATGTTTTGCTCGGGACTAGCAAAATGCTGGTTGGGGGTTGTGATCAGGGTCGAATACTGCATATTAGACCACAGTTATTACCTGATCTTAAGTACATGATAGCGCCTAATGTCGGTAGTTAACTGTGTTTTGTTGCAGGATAAAATAAAGAGCGTTGATTGAAAAAACATATTAAAAGAGTGGATTTGACGCTCTGAAGTCACCAGAGCAAGGAACGGACTTCAAAAAAACCAATAATGAAGATTTTACACGCCTGGGATCTGAGGAAAACACGACAAAGGGGCCCGAAAAGGGTCTAGAATGCAAGATCACACGTTTTCCGCCATCCGATCAACTCGAAACTTCACACATATGATGGGGGCCATAATTTAACCGTACATATTAAATTTCAACCCTTGCAGATCTTGGAAAGTGGTCCAACAGACAGATCAGCCCATTAATTTACAATTTGGGACCCACCTGATATCTGGAACTGTCTCAAATTGGATTTCTGCGGTTGAAATAATATGAGGAAAAGGATAGACGGTGCAGATTTCATACAAACATTACACTGGGCCCCGCACATGATGCATGTACACCATGCACATGCGCAGCCGCCGTGCACCGCACCTAGCCGACGGTCAGCGCGGGCGCTGACCCGCGCCCGTCTTCAACATCCAGAGAACGCAAACAGTGTCCCGACTGCCGACCGCCGGTCCTAAGTTGTGGGTCCACACCATCCATCAATCAGATGATCCGGACCGTCCATCAGGTCTAAATGAAGTCCATTATCACTGCCTAGGTGGAAGATTTGCAAAATCTCATCAGGAATGAAATCAAACCATTCAACAGTAGAACAGACGGTGAAGCGAGATTTTCTGTGGCCCAGACCAAAACGGAGAAAATTTATATATTTCTGACCAGAATTCCGAGAAGAATACGATGGACGGGCTGGATTTCTCAAATGAACTATGGAGTGGGTCCCACGGAGCGCATGACGGCCAGCGTCCCCGTTTTGCGTCGCCACAGAACCGATCGCTGGCCAGTTTTGCGAAGAGTTGTGGGCCCCACTCGTCACACGTACGGCCAATCCGATCCGTCCATCGTGTAGAGGGCCATGAATACTACAAAACCATGTTAACATTCTTCTCCCATGCGTACACACGTGCGTGATACAGAGGCCACAAAAGGGCTACCCGGCGACATTCAAATCTGATCTTTTTGAGATTTCTTCTGTGGGCCGCGTCAATGGACCTTCAAAACTACTCATTCTTGACTGAAATTTCATCCTGAATCCAATGGACGGGGTAGATTTTCCAGAAAACACCTCTGTGGGGCCCACCGATCACGGTTGTAAAAAATTGTACTCCGATTCCTTCTACGACTCTGCCACCGATTCCAGCCATCCAGCAGCTATAAAAGGAGAGTTTTGGACGTGGAAAAGGCATTCAGATCCAGGGAATTTGAGATCCAGAGCCAGGGAGAGAAGAAAGAGAAGAAAGAAGAGAGAGAGAGAGAAATTGGTTTGATTTTTCTTTTATGAATTTTTATTTTTATTTATCCATCTATTTAATGGAT
Source organism: Magnolia changhungtana (assembly GCA_030180095.1). NCBI lineage: Eukaryota > Viridiplantae > Streptophyta > Magnoliopsida > Magnoliales > Magnoliaceae > Magnolia > Magnolia changhungtana. The sequence goes on from JASAUF010000662.1 coordinate 5,585,758, forward strand.
TTTATGGGTAACTAATCTCTCAGCTAGGGCTGAGATGAAACCCCTAATTTGAACACCTTTTTTTTCTATGTTGATTTTACTTTAATTAGATTGGTTTGTTTCTTTCCCTAGTGTGCTTGATTGCTTTAAATTCTATACTTCTCCATCTATGAACTTGATCAGAGTCTATGGATGGATGTGGTCTGGATGCTTATTCTAGGTGCTTGTATCTGATCATGAACAGGTTCCTGTAGAGGAAGAAACAGTGGTGCTTTTATGAATCTGCATATTCCATATGCCCGATTTGGACATGGGATATGTTATTCATGGCATTGCTTGAAGGAATTAGACAATCTGTATGCCCGATTAAGGACACAGATTGTGCTTTCTCTAGATAAGTTAGATCAATCTAAATTAAAGTGAATTAACGGACAAAACAAAGGTTAGGATAATTAGGGGTGGATTTGAAAGTCCTAGTGCTCTCTCTGATTGAATTTTCTTCTTTATTCTCAATTATTTTTTTTCATAGATTTGTGTTAGTAAATTGCTCCATTATTTGTTGAATTAGTTAAGGAGAATCACAGATTTGAATTATGACGATCAGTCCTCGTGGGATTCGACCTCGATCTTACCGAGTTTATTACTACATCACAACCCTATACTTGGGGAGTGAACAATGAGAGATACCATATTTCTTTATTAAGTTTGCAAATGACCTATTACAGAAATGTGAACCTTCATCACTATTGATAGCTTAAGGCATTCCGAACAGGAAAAGAATGTTCCCTTTTAAAAATTTAATGGCCGTTTAATGGTCATTATTTTAGCATGAGATTGCCTCAACCCATTTAGTGACATAGTCTACTACTAGCAAAATGTATAAATTCCTAAGGGATTGGGGGAATGACCCCATGAAATCGATGCCCCAACAATCAAATGCTTGATCATAATGGGGTTCAAAGGAATCATATTTCGACGGGACAATACTCCCAACTTTTGACAACGCTCACAAGCTTTGCAAAACTCATGCGTGTCCCTGAACATAGTGGGTCAGTAAAAGCTGCACTGCATAATTTTGGCCGTAGTCTTTCTAGTAGAAAAGTGACCACCATAAGCCCGAGAGTGACAGAGGAGATGACACTTTGGTGTTCATTGTTTGGTACACATATCCTTAGAATCTAGTCTGGATAATATTTAAATAAATACAGATCATTCTAGAAGAATTTGCTACCTCGACGAAGAATTTTTCTTATCTTGGGTAGTCCAATGTGTTGGCGTGAAATCTGTGGTAAGATAATTAGCAATATCAACAAACCAAGGTGAGTGTGAGACTTTAAATAATTGTTCGTTAGGGAACATGTCATTTATAGGTGTCATCTCAAGGGAATCAGGAAGATCAAGTCGTGAAAGGTGGTCAGCCAGTACATTCTCTACTCCATTTTTATCTTTTATTTATAAATTAAATTCCTGGAGTAGAAGGATCCATCTTATCAAGCGGGGCTTGACATCATTTTTAGAAAGAAGATACTTGAGTGCCACATGATCGGTGTAGATGATGATCTCGGATATGATCAAGTAGGACCTAAATTTGTCCAAAGCGAATACCACGACTAAGAGTTCCTTTTCCGTAGTAGAGTAATTCACTTGGGTAGGATTTAGAGTTCTACTTGCATAATGAATAACGTATGACTTCTTTTCTTTTCTCTAACCTAACACAACCCCAATAGCATAGTCAGACGCATCACACATGATCTCAAAAGGAATGCTCCAATCGGGTGGCGGCATGATAGGTGTGGTAGTTAGTATGTCCTTAAGCTTAGAGAAAGCTTTTTGACATTGCTCAGTCCACTTGTATGGTACATCCTTTTGAAGTAGATTGCATAAAGAGAGGTGACTAAAGTCCTTTATGAATCTTTTGTAAAATCCAGCGTGTCTTAAGAAAGATCGCACGTCTCGTATGCTCTTAGGTGGAGGTAGGGTAGAGATAAGATCAATTTTAGCTTTATCTACCTCAATTCCCTTGGACGAGATGATATGTCCAAGAATAATTCCCTTATGTACCATGAAATGACACTTCTCCCAATTTAGTATCAAATTCTTTTCCTCATATCTCTTCAGCACACATTTAAGATTCTCCAAACAATCGCTGAAGGATGGACCAAAGACAGAGAAGTCATCTATAAAGACCTCTAGATATTGCCCCACCATATCAGGCATTACATAATCCGAATGGCATCCTTTGGTAAGAAAAGGTGCCAAAGTAGCATGTGAATGTGATTTTTTCCTGATCTTCAAGGGCTATCTCTATCTGATTGTAGCCCGAATACCCATTAAGGAAGTAATAGTATGAGTGACCAGCCAACCTTTCCAAGATTTGATCAATGAAGGGCAAAGGAAAGTGGTCCTTCCTCGTGACGGTATGCAATTTCCTGTAATTAATGCACATTCTCTAACCAATAGTGACTCTAGTTGGCACAAGTTCATTATCGACATTGGCTACAATGGTGATTCCAGACTTCTTGGGAACCACCTGAGTTAGACACCCATTGACTATCGAATATAGTGTATATGATACCCACATCCAATAGTTTAAGTACCTCGGCCTTAACCACTTCCTTCATATTTGGATTTAATCTACATTGTGGTTGCTAGGAGGTTTTCGTATTATCCTCAAGATGAATGCAGTGAGTACAAATCAAAGGGTCAATTCCCTTGAGGTCCATAATCGACAATCCAAGTGCTCTTTTGTGCTCAATGAAAGTAGAAATAAGCATACTCTCTTGTTCTTACTCTAAGTGAGAAGAAATCACCACCAGGTATGTTTCATCTTGACCTAAATAGACATTTTCAAATTAAAGGGTAAAAGTTTTAGGTCAAGCTTTAGCGCTTTGAAGTTAGATGGTAGAGGCACTACATCGGTTTGGGGTAATTCTTCAAATTGTGGCCTCCATCGGTTAACTTCAAGTACCGGCATGGTATTTAGTATGGTTCCTATCTCCCTAATCATATCATCATCTAAATCATAAGAGTGGGCCAGGCACGTCTCTAGAGGGTCAAAGGATAAGGTCAGAAGAGTTCTATCTTCCACGAAAGAGTCAATCATGTTAACGTCGTGGACATCGTCATTATCCTCTGCCTGTTTGCTCATATTGAAAAAAATATTGAATTCCAATGTCATATTCTCAAAAGACAAATTCATGACTCCATTCCTATAATTAATGATTGCATTTGATGTGGCAAGGAATGGGTGACTAAGAATGACAGGAATTTGAGTGCTCATATCTATAATGGGTTGGGTATTCAAGATGATAAAATCTACTGGGTAGTAGAATTTGTCAACTTGGACCAACACATCCTCAATTATCCCTCTTGGTACATGAACTGAGCGATCGACAATTTGTAATGTGATTTGGGTGGGTTTTAATTCACCTAAATCCAGTTGTTCATAAACCGAGTAAGGGATTAGATTAACGCATGCTCCTAAGTCAAGAAGTGCGTGCTCAATCTGGTAGCTCCCAATTACACAAGTGATGGTTGAGCTACCGGGATCTTTGTACTTTTATGACACATCTTTCTTTAGAATGACACTCACTTTTTCTATTAAAAAAATCTTCTTTTATATGTTTTACCGTCTTTTGATAGTGCATAGATCTTTCAAAAATTTGGCATATGAAGGTATTTGTTTAACGACATCTAATAGAGGGATGTTAACCTTTACTTGTTTCAGCACCTCTAGAATGTCCTGAGAGTTAGACAGAGGTTTTGATATAATCAACCGTTGGGGGAATGGTGCAATCGGCTTACCTTGAAGTTTCGGTTCTAATTCATGTGGAGTGTTGCTAGGTCTATCAGTTTCATCTATTTTTGGGTCCTTAGACTTTTTAGTCCTTACCGAAATAGATTTGTCAATTGTTTTCCCACTCCTAAGAGTAGTGATAGACTTAGCTTGCTCCATTTGATTTGAAGAGCTTGAGCTACTAATCTCATATTGTAGTTTTGGATTTGGGAGAGGTTGGGCTGGAAGCATCCCTTTCTCCCCAATTGTTAAGTGTGACTCTATCTTTTGGATAGACAATGCAAGCGTTCCCAATGCTGATATGATATCTTAGAATGCTTGTGTCGTATTCTGATTAAGTAGCTCTTGGTCTCGAATATGATTTAAAACGGGTCCTCTTGAGGTTTCCTTTGATCCATGATTGGTAAAGGATACTTGAAGTGTAGCAGATTGTCTATTCCTCCAACTGAAATTTGGATGATTTCTCTAGCTGGAGTTGTATGTATTTGAGGAGGTTCCTTTGAAAGGCCTGTGGTAGTTGTTTATGATATTCAATTGATCATTCAATATTTTTTGAAAAGCAGGTATTGTTGGACAATTTTCAGTTGTATGAATGTTGCAAGCATAAATACTGCAGACAACTTCATTATCCTTATCCTTCTTAAGCTCCATAGCCTCGAGTTTCCTTGTGAGACTGACCACTCTTGTCACACCCCAAACTCGGAAACTGGGCTCACAAAATTCCCGATCGCCGAATCCGACGCCAACAGCCTCCATAGTGCCCCATTCTCGGCTCCCAGCGCCCATACACTGGATTTCGATCCTGGGACCCTATAAGGAGGATTTCGATCATAAATTGGTTTCATAATCAGCATAACCATAAGCATAACCCACGAACAATAACCAGAACGTCATCGCAAAATTCACTAAGATCAAAAACTTTAAAGTACAATGCATAAAAGGGAAATACAATAATAACAAATCTCTAGAAACTCGACTGCACGCTCCTACTCCTGCTAAGCTACGGCTGCGACCTAGCGTCACCTACACGCATTAATTATGCATAAGCTTATAGAAAGCTTAAAGGGTTGTGAAAGTGTGTGCGCAAGGTAGCAATGCAAGAATATAGTATCAGAGTAATGCAGAAACATAATGGTAAGTCCATGAATGCAATCAGCCGAACCAAGGCTATGTGATGCAAGGCATGAATGCTATCGGCTACACCAAGGCCATGCGATGCAAGGCATGAATGCTATCAGCCACACCAAGGCCATGCGATGCAAGACATGAATGCTATCGGCCATACCAAGGCCATACGATGCAAGGCCTACATAACCAATGTCATGTGCAAAATGCAGATCAAACATACCAATCTACATATTAATCTAGCTCATCTCTGAAGCATCATATATCAATACAGCTCTCTCTGACTAATCACTGGGGTTTGATACACTATACACCACATTGTAACCTTACACTGGACGTACGACCGTACAAGCGGAAGAGACCTCACTATCCGCCTAGCCAATAGTCAGCCAATATCTATCTGACACGTCGATAGCATATCTATTTACGAGTTGCTCATACTCAGCCTAGCAATTGCCCTCTCCCCTCAGGCGGGTAAGGCCACACCCCCTTCCAACCAACCACGACACAGTGGGAGACACGATCTCCTGGTATTCGGCCCTCGTGCGCTCATGCATCCACTCAGTCTAGGCATTAGAGCATCTTCCGATATCGTCAGGTTTAAGGACTTTCACCTAGGGACATCCTTCGCGCCCCATGTAAAGAGAAAATTTTCGGTGTCCAAACCAACCACCCACGATATGCTTGTGGAGGCTATGGCCCTGATGTCACTAGGGCGTATAGAAATTACAACACACAATGCAAGATGCATGAGTCAAACAGTCCAATCATGCATCAATCCTATGCATATCATGTGCTCATGTGGGACGACTCCGCCTATTAGGGAGTCCCATAAACAACCTACCCTATGGCGTATGTAATGATCAATCACATCTCATATCAGTCATACAGATGATGCGTATGGGCATGTATCATGATACTATGCTATCACATACTCATAATTGGTATCGATATCAGCCTATATGCAAGGCGGGGTCCATAGATGAACAACTGATCTAAGCCATAATATAAAGATTGCCCCTCGGCCGTGGATGTACCAAATTTGATAGCACGGGGTTATCCGTCTATGGTGATGATTGACCACGCAACATCAATGGGGCCCAATGATTTGGGTTAACCTACTAAGAGAATGATGAGAATGGGCCTAACAAGGGCTGAGGGAAGTTTACAATGTGGACATTTAATCATCATTGCCCATCAATGTCGACATTTAACCAACATTGCTCCCTAGGAATGGCCCACATAGAGCCAAACATATAGTGGGTCCAAGGTCTCACACAAGGGCCTCATACACAACTTAATGGACCTCACACAAGGGCTTAATATACATCTCAATGGGCCTCCCTCAAGGGCCTAATATATATCACCATGGGCCTCATACAAGGGCCTCACATACATCATATCAAGCCTCACCATATGGGCCTCATATTCAACATATTGGGCCTCATCAATGGGCCAAAAATACATCATATTGGGCCACACATAAGGGCTTCATACACATCCCATTGGGCCTCACTCATGGGCCTCACCAAAGGGCCAGCAATACATCATATTAGGCCACTCACAAGGGCCCATGGGTTAAGCACAAGGGATGGGTAGTGAGTGCATCACATACATCATAGTGGGCTTGATGGAGCAGCCCATATAGTCTAGAAAATGAATGGACAACAAGGTCAATATACACATCAAGATGGGCCTCACAGGTCAGCCCTATGGTCCAGAAAATTAGGTGAACAGATTGTTTACAATGCATACCTTAAGATGGGCCTGTTGCACCACCAAAATGGGCCCAATGGGGCAGCTTATAATTCAGGAAAAATGGATGGACAGCTTGGATATATAGCGTATTCATCGGGGTGGGCCGCTGCCCTAGACGGCGTGGAGAAACACACACATCACATCACGATCGGCCCCTCATAGATGGACGGCGTGGCTGCAAAGCATACATCATGGTGCGTCCCACGGCACACCGTCCAGAGGTGGACAATGTGGGGACATAATACATACAGCAAGGTGGGTCCCACCCCCACACGTGCCACACATGTGGGGTGGGCCCACGTCTAATACAAATGGACGGAGTGTATAAAACACATACATAACAGGGGCCCACCATCCTGGACAGATGGACGGTGGGGATATATAGGAAATACATCAAGGTGGGTCCTGCCCGTCCAGAACGGACGGACGGTTGGATACAGAATACATATGTCAAGGTGGGTCCCATTCCACACGTGCAGCACATGTGGGATGGGCCCCTCATGAGTTAAAATGGATGAGCGGAGTGTATAAAACACATACACCTTGATGTGGGGGCCACGTCCCCAACGGACGGACAGTTTTGATACAACACATACATTGTGATGGGGCCACATAACTTGCTGACGTCAGACAGTAGTGGGACCCACCGTCCATGGTAAATGGACGATGTGGGTACACCACATCTTCAAGGTGGGCCACACGTGTGGCCCACAGTTTTGGATAAAGCTGATATCTTTGTTTTCTCCTTGTCCAAGTCTGCTGGACGGTACCAGCAATGCTAGACCGTCCAGCCACCAACTGAATGTCAGTAAGGTGGGCCCCACGGATGGCCGGTATGGATATAAAATACACACTTCATGGGGGTCCATTAGGGTGGGCCACACGACCCCGGAATCAGGCTGATACTTGTGGTTTACCTTAATCTAAATGGGCTCGGAAATGGACAACAAGGTGGCCCCAAGAATTTGAATGTCCAGAAAATCTGGACGGTGTGGATGCCTCATACATGCAACATTAGGTGGCCCACACACACATCACCATCATTATCAAAGGAAAGGGAGAGAGAGAAGAAGAGAGAGACCGTGTGATGGAGGGGCCTCGCCACTATGGGCCCCTCTAGAATCCACAACACACATCAATGGGGCCCAAAATAGGTGGGCTATACATCAAAAAATCTGGTGGGGGAAAATCCTATTCCCACCACATAAATCAGGCCTAGGTGGCCTTCATGCACTAGAAAATCAAATCAAACATCATAGTGGGGTCCATAGAGAATGGCCCCACCATGGATTCATGCATGCAAGCTAAGGTGGGCCATTGGCCACACCTAGAGGTCACGGTAGGATCCTCACCATTGATTGGTGGGTCTTACATGATCCTATGCAAGAAAATCAATGAAGGAATGGAGATCTACCCTAAATATGACACCCACTGATTGCTTACCTCCAAGTGCAGAGGTTCGTAAGTAATATCCTGTGAATACAGGGTCGATCCCACAGGGAGATGAATTGCGAGAAGGAGAAAATCAAATGCAAAACAAACTAAGTAATAAAAACTAAATTGCTGATTTGATTTTGGGATTTTTGAATAGATGCAATTCAACTGAATTAAAATAACACCTAAGCTTCAAAATTCCACACATAGGTTAATGTTTCAAAATCATGATGACTTGGATAACATAACTAGGATCCGAGTACTATGGTTGGCCTAATCGAAAAATAAAATTGTTTAAATATTTTAATAAATTATATAAAAGATTAGAAAATCATGAATTTGCACCATTGATATATATTCTCAAGCACCAGTGATTTTAAGAATTCATATCTATAAGATAATGAAAATCAAATAAATATAACAGGTTGAAAACCTCTCCTATCTAGGAAATCTAATTAATCTAGGGTAAGCCTATCCATTAATGTGGATCTCATATGATGGAAACATATGGATCTCACATGAGGATAAAAAATAAAACCTAAAAAATAGATAACATGCATACACCACTCTTCTCATCATTAAAATAATCAATCATCATAACTTAAAGAATTATTAAACCCATGTGCTTCCCTTCTATCTTGGGCTAGAGGGAACTTAGAAAAGCATAACTAAAATAGAAAAAGAGAGCAAAAATAAAGAAATAAATGCAAATAGAAAATATCTAAAAGGTAAAAAAAAAACTTATAAAATTGAAAACCCTTTAAAAATCCTAAATATTGCTCTTGCATGCTTTTAATGATGCTTAGGAATGCCCTAGGAAACCCTATTTATAAGTAGGGAGGTCCAATTTTCATAAAAAGTTGGAAAACTCTAGAAACCGCCTCAAATATGTGCAATTTTTCAAAATAGACTTCTCGCTGCACGGTTGGTTTAAAATAGATTTACGCTGCGCAGTTTCTCAAAATAGACTTCAGAGTTTCAGAATTCACTTTTTCAGGATGATTTCAGGATTCTTCACTTCAAATCTTCGATTCTCTTCATTCCTCACTTGGTTTTCTTAGATCATTGGTATGCGAATTCTTCAATCTTGGTCTCCTAAGATCCATCCCTTTCCTTGGTGATTCTTGAGCATCAAATCCATGCTTTTAACACCCTTTTTCAATCCAAGCACTTAAATTCACCTTGCAACACATACATGAGTAAAATAGAATATTAAGTTGATTCATGTTCATAAAACTAAGATATAAATGGGGGAAATTATGCAATATGTGAGTCTCAACACCCACCTTCAAATTTTCTTGTTCTTCTTCCACCAATGGCTTCCAATGCTCCAAGGGGTGAGATTGAAGGGGTGAGATGAAGTCTTGATGGTTGGATTGGGAGGGTTTGGATGGGAAGTTGCTGAAATTTTTTGGGGCTGCTTGGAATCCCAAGCTCTAGCAATGGAGAATGAGGAAGAAAGAGGGAGGGAGAGAGAGAGATAAGAGAGAGAGAGAGAGAGAGTAGCTAGGTAGGCTCTCTCTCATAGGTAGGTATGATTGGTTTGGGGAAGAGAGGTGGCTAAGGTAATCATTAGTTGTAAGAGAAAGGCTATAGGTAGGGGGGTTATGGAGTAGGGTAGTAGGGTGACGACAAGGTGTAGGGGTGATGTCATCCTTATAATGACCTAGGGAAGTGTGCAAATCAGGATAGGTGGGTCCTACAACGTGCGGTACACTACCAAGATCATGCGCGGCCCACATCTCATGATCTAGACGTCGGATTGGTGCACGAGACGGGGCATTGGAACCGCGGCGATGGCGCAGTCGCAATAGCACAGGTCTTGGGTTTATCGGATATATTTTAGGGTCACGCGCAAAGGCAATATACTGGTCGCGGGTCGCCGGAATTCGACCGGGAGAACCACGGAACCCTACGGAATGGAACGGACATTAGGACATGGGCCTGCCAACTTTAGCATTTATATCATCTTCCTCTTTCAAAAGAGATATTCTGTTCTTCTCCTTTGATTGAGTAGGCTTAGACATGGTGCTAGTTTTTGGAGAGATGTCCCATGATTGTGCGGTTTCAGCGAGTTTGTCAAAATAATCCCACACCTCATCGACATCTTTGTTCATGAATTTCCCATTGCACATTGTCTCGACGAATTGGTGTATGGAAGATGTCAATCATTCATGGAAGAAATTTGTAATGCTCCACATTTCAAAACCGTGTTGTAGGCATGAATTGACAAGATCCTTGAACCGCTCCCAATATTGGAAGAACGTTTCATCTTCTTTTTGGGTGAAGTTCATGATCGACTTTCTAAAGGTGTTCGTTTTATGATATGGGAAGAATTTCTTTATGAACTCCCTTGTCATATCATTCCATCTGCCAATAGATCATGGGCGTAGTGAATGTAACCACATCTTTGCTTTTTTCTTTCAAGGAGAAAGGAAAAAGTCTCAGCCTGATCATGTCCTCAGACACATTAGGAAAATACAAAGTGGTTATTATCTCGTCGAACTCTTTCAAGTATAGATATGGATTTTCATGTTTAAGTCCAAGGAACTTAGGAAGGAGTTGGATCACTCCTGGCTTGACGTCTATATTTCTTGTATTTTCTGGAAAGATCATACAGGAAGGTATGCTCACCCCCACCGGTGGTAAATAATCTCGTAAAGTATAAGGCGGGGGTGCATGATGCACCTCATTCTCATTATGGGCTTCCACAACTGGAGGTTGAGGTTAAATTTCAGGTTGATTGGCCGGTTGATTGGCAGCCATCACTTTAATTGACTCTGAGGATATCAAGTGGTGTGTAATCCTGTGATGGATAGATAACCTCTCAACCAATCCTCCATTCAAGAGACGTAGAGTGTTATCACGAACCCACTTGGGCATAAACACTTTCAGCCCTCAATTTCATAATCTAACTTAACCCTAAAAAGAAAGAAACCTAAAGCAATAAGAAATCTAGAAAAAGAAAGAGGTTACCAAATTAGAAGTTTATATATTAAGATCCTATAAAACAGAAAAGCAAGTTAGTTTCTAAAAATAAATTAGGAAAATTCCTAACCTATAAATAGAAAGATGAGTTAGTTTCAAAAAATAATTTAGAGAAACCCTAACCTAGAATTAGAAAGTAAATAAATCATAATCTTAACTTAATTCCAAAACCAATCAATCTTAGAAAAATGCAACCCTTAGTTCCCCGGCAACGACGCCAAAAACTTGTTCACTACCCCAAGTGTAGGGTCGCGATGTAGTAATAATCTCGGTAAGACTGAGGTCAAATCCACAGGGACTAAATCTTGTGTGTATTCTGAAAGTAACTAGAAGTAAAACTAGAAGAAGATCCACTACGCCAAAATTGTAGATTTGCGACAAATTTCGTCCATCATAAAAATTGCTTAGTTAACCACGGATTTAATCTGTCGTTAATGGAAAAAGTCAATCGCCAATCCCGCCTTTCTCAAAAATCCATAGTTGAAGTTGTGGAATTTCGTGATGGACCAAAATCTGTCGCTAAAATCTAATTTATGATGGATTTACGACGGATTGTGGTTCGTCGTAAATTAGCGACGGACTCAATCCATTGTAAATTTTGATTTTGCGACAAAATATGATCTGTAGCAAATTCCCGCCCAAAATAGCAATTCTCTAACGGTTTTTAGTTGCTTTTGTGACGGATCATGGTCCGTCGTAAAAGGACTTTTGCCTTAAACATTTATTTATTTTTTCATGTTTTTAAAGAATATGGTGAAAATTGTTTTTTTGTAGTCTAAGAATTGTTTTAAATAGAATTTCGATCGTTTAATTGTACATATTTGTATCTAAGATTATTTTTTAACAATTGATTAAATTTTATAGGTATAAATTTTTTTTTTATATATATTAAATGAGTGGAATTTATTTTTTTTTTAAATTTTAGTGGTTTAATTGTAAATATTTGTATCTAAGATTATTTTTTAACAATTGATTAAATGCAAAGAATTTTTTATTTTGTTTTTATATCAAATTAGTGGAAATTATTTTTAATTTTTTAATTTAAAACTAATATTTAAATGATTTGTAATATCACATGAAGAAGAATATTGAGAAGTTTAAAAAATTTAACAATGTTTGAGAAAATTGATATTTTGAAAAATAAAATCGTGATTTAATAAAAATCTATTGTGGGGGAAAAAAAAGAATATTGAATAAAGTTGATAATTTTGAATAAAAGAATTTGATTTCAAGAAAAAAAATAATATCCTAAAAAAGAAAAGTAAAAGGATTTTTTTAAATGAGAAAAATTTGACAACGTTGAAAAATGAAAATATTTTGAAAAAGAAAATGAGAGTTTGTATTTTGAAAAATAAAATAAAATTGACAAGTTCGATAAAAATTGACAAGTTCAAAAAAATGCTTTTAAAAAAAATGGAGAAGTTCAAAAGAATTGAAAATTTTAAGATAAAATGATATTAAAAAATCGATACTTTAACCAAAAACAGACATTTTGAAATGGAAGATAAAGAAGTTAGAAAAAATTTGTGATATTGAAAAATAATTGAAAATGTTCTAAATTTGAAATTAAAAGAAAAAGTTATTTATAAAAGCACTGAGATTTTGAAAAAAAATATATATCATTTTAAAAAAGAAAACTGAAAAGTCGAAAACAAAATAATGCTTTTGAAGAAAAAAAAAAAAAATCGGCATTTTAAAAATTTTGAGAAATAAATATTAAAATTTGAGAAAAATTTTGAGGTTTTGAAAATAAAATTTTAGAATTTGTATTTTAATTTTTTTTTGAAATATTTGATAATAAAAATGATATTTCGTTAAAAGTTTTCAAAGAAAAATTAACAGTAAAAAAAAATATACATTTTGAAAAAAATGTGATTTTTAAATGGAAATTGAGATTTATCTGTGAAAAAAATAATATATGTTTTACTAAATTATTAGGCACATCCACTAATTGAACCTTTAAGCATTTTTGGACAATCTAATCAATCCAGATTGAAGAGTAAATAACTTCAGATGTTTAAATCAAATTTCTGTCAAATTGTTTATCAATCCTGTATGCCCAGTATCTCTCATATGTAGCCTGATCGGGGTGAGTAACTAGTCGAATTGAGGGTATTGATCAGTAAAATAGAGTGAATGGATCAGACACGTAAAATGGACCGAATATTCTGGTTAAAATTGTGACCCAACTTATTGACCTAAGAATTGATGTAAGTTTTATGGGCCCCATCATGATGTCTATCGAACATCAACACCATGCATTTGATGTGTCCCCTTTAGGTTATGAGATATCTCAAAAATCATCCGTATACGAAACTCAGGCAGGCCATACCATCTAAAACTATGTGAAGACATCCTAAAATATATAAAAGCACTTGGTGGGGCCCACATGAGTTTTGGATGCGGCTGAAACTTGGTCTGATCCCTCATCCAAGTGGGAAACACATAATGAATGGGCTAGATATGTGAATCACAACTAGGTGGGCCCAATATATGATTATGAATGAGACAGGTCCAAGGCTTAAGTGGAGCACAAAGTGGGGATTGAACATCCAACATTAAAAACTTACTGGGGGCTGGAGAAGTTTCGGATCAAGCTAATAATTGTGTTTTCACTTCATCCACGTCTACGTGACATTATGAATTGGTTGGATGGTAAAAAAACATCACGGGTGGGTGTCATTATCACTGCAGCTTCCTTTAGTGTGTTCCACAGGAGTTGTGAACCTGCTTCATTTTTAGGAGCATACCTTAAAATGATCTGAGAAAAGTGATGAACGGAGTGGATAAAATAGTTACACCATGGTGGGCCCCACAGAGCCTTGCCCGGACAGATTATCATCCTGGCGGGGTAGGATGCAATCCCCTTCGAATAAGGGAGGACACAATCCCCTTTAATGGTGCATGTTCAATCACTATTGTTTTCCCATGGTGTGGACCACCTGAGATTTATATCAAGCTCATTTTTATGGATCAACCCTAAAATGACGTTAAGAAATGGATGGACGGCGGGGATAAAACATATACATCATGGTGGGGCCCATAGAGCCTACCAGATCCAAAGCTCAACCGAATATTTTTAATTGTACAGTGACAATGTGCGAGTTTTGTATTTGATGTAAAATAGTGGTGACTCATTCATAACAATAGCGGCAATGAGATGTGTTATCCAGACCATCTAAATAATGGGTCTAGTTGTAAATGGCTAATATTTATACTTTTTTCCTATATAAGACTATCTTAATCATCTAGTAAATGGTCTATTATATGTATGGCTTTTAATGTAGTTTATTTTATAAATGATGGAAAACTCACAATTGTCAGATTTGAAAGTTACATCTCATTTTAGAAGAGGATTTCCGAATCCATCTTTCGAGTACAGGAAGTCGCGTCTTCATTCAAAGAAAAGTCGCTGGAGTTCCTCTTTCGACATTCATTTACGCTGCAAGGAATTTGCGATCGAGAGATTTTCAGGTACCTCGTTTCAATTTTCTCCTCTTTTTCTTTCTATGATTTATCATAATAGAAGAAAATCTCTGCGTTTTGGTGTAAATTTCCCGGGGCAGCGATTTTTAGGGTTTCATATACACCATTTGATTTTTCCACGGTTTTTGCATTTTCTTTCTTCAGATTTTTTTTTTTTTTTTGGTTTTCTTGAGTTCTTTTTTCGTTTGAAGGTCTTAAGGCCTCAAGGCTGTCATCATCCAATTCAATGCTGACCAACTCCTCGCTGATCGGCCCCACGTTTTTGCCCTCGTCCTTGAATCCCGCCGTTGAGTAGAAGCAGGTTGCGTAGTAGGAGGCCGAGCAGTCCAAGTTTGTGGTGGCCAAGGTTGAGTAGCATCGGCGGGCTGAAATCATCTGGGCTGAGGGTGAAAGTGAGTCTGCGAAGCTGATCTCTGACGCCACTGCTGCTGCTGGGATGGGGCTGATTGAGCTCAGGAGGATTGAGGCATCAAGGGATATTGCCGCCACACTGGCGAAGACGCCTACTGTCACGTACCTTCCCAGCGAGAACAACAAGCTGTTGGGGCTGAACCCGTCCCTGGCACCAGGGCGTTGATGAGCCAGAATGACCTGCAACGGTGATGGAATCTCTCACTCTAGTTTGATTGTTATATTTCATAGTGTTTTAATAATCTAACGGATGTAGACGTTTTTCCCACATCAGTTTCTTTATGACTCTTGGGGTCCGCACAATGAAAAGTATCACCTCTTTTCTATAATCTGGCATGTTGATGGATTCTTGCCCTGTTGCTACATCTTTTTTGGTAGTTGAGTTTATTTATAACTAATAGGATAAACATTTGTACATTGTTGATAAGAGAAACTTTACTAATGTGACTTTTTTCTCTAATGGATTTTACTTATATTTTCTTACGTGTAGGATATTATTCAGGCGAAGCCCCATGATGCACACCCAATGGGTGTGCTTGTCAGTGCGATGAGTACTCTTTCTATGTTCCATCCAGATGTCAATCCTGCCCTAAGGTAAGTTGGTGATGTGAAGTTTATGCCCATTGAATGGACTACTTATAACACCATGAAACTAAGTAAAAAAGAATAGTCTGCCAGTTGTCAAGATCGTTTTATCTAAGTGCTTGGATGGCACCGGATAGGGGTATTGTAATGCCCTGATTTCCAAAACTCGAGTATGGGACTTAGTCTGAAAACCCGAGAGTTAAAATTCAGAGTTTTAATGAAAGATGTTCAACTCAAAGTGTGATAGTGTGAGAAAGCAGGGAAAAGATCATATAAATCCGAATATTCGGCCCCCTTAACAGGGAGCTCTAGTACAAAGTTTTATAAGTTCTAAATAACAACAACTATAAGGAAAATGATACGTCTACTGATTGATTCCGAAATACTTCGCCACCTCCTGCTGCGGCTCGTCATCGTAGTACCCTTCCTCAGGATTTCCTATTGCGTCCTCAAGGCTAGTGTCGCCGTTCTCCCCATCTATACATGCATAGTTTGTATGGTTGTATATTCGATGAATGAGTGGCCAGCTCAGTGTGAATTTCCCTCAAGATTTCACACCGCCGCATTAGCTAAGCATAGATAAAACAACAAACATTCAAATAGTACTGGATGCAATCTTATTTAAATGAATGGATGCGTGAATGCACATCGACCTGTGGATGCTCATCCAGTCGGACTTCGACTTGTCACCCCTGCATGAGAGTGGTCACCAGCGTAGCATATCTCGTACAACATAGTGTCGAGTCATTGTACATATCTCGTACGTAGGTCACTAGCATAGCATAACTCGTACAACATAGTGCCAAGTGCAGATAGTTGGTGGTCTGGAAGCTAGCAAAACGATACCCTAATAATCCTAGGGCACATGCTATAGCATCCAGAATTAGACACCCGTCATCGCAAAGGTGCTATGAATGCATGATTAGCCAAACCATTAATATTCCAATTACAATCAACCATTTTAATATTTCAATGGTCACTACGGGGGGCTGGTCACCCAGCGAAGACTGACAGCTCGAGCATAGTGTCCCATGACCACCATCCCCGGCTTACGAGGTTTTCCATCTAGGGATGTAAATTAAAACCCCTCGATCAACATTAGATCACAGGCTCTTCTTCCCACAATATAAGTTTAATTACATCCTAAGTATGGTTCACATGAAACAGTGAAACTTCCCATAAGGATTTGCTGTGAGTTTAACATCGAGGCAACTTGCAATAAGGTATAAAGAATTTCATGTTGATATTGATTGCTACCTACCAGATTACATAGTAATAAAGCATGACAGGTCAAATATCATTACATAAGTACAATGAACTTATCAACTAATCATATGAGCTAGCATGTGATCACAATTCATAATCAATCACGTGTGGAGATAACGCAGTTTGCAGAATTTAGAATTTTATGATTGCTGTATAAGATTTCAATATAATGTTGACAATTTAACATATTCTATGTTTGACCAACTTAGAAGTGGAAAACCTAAGGGGAAAAATCATCACCTGTGGAGTCGTGTTTGCGAACTCGGTCCAAGTCTTCTTGTAGCCCGAGGTCACACAAGGAATCACCTATAATCACAGTTTATATTTGTCAGGTATTCCTATGGTTTTGTCCATCCAACATCAGGGTTCGAAGAGACAATTATCAAGGCCTTTCAGGCTTGCGATGGAGCGATCAGGCCCACCATTTATTTATCTAACAAGGTGGCCCTACTAGGCCCAAGACCATCATTATAGGGGCCAACCTAAGCCTTATACGGGGATCTCATATGCACCAAGTGGTCCCTTTGATAACTAGATCTGTCTTATTTTTTCTCCTCCGCCTTTAGGAAAAGCTCACCAATTGGATGGACGGTTTGGATATAACACATACATCATGCATGGACCTGCTGGATTTGATGAAGTCATCACAGCAGCTACATGCTGTTGTGGCCACGGAACTTGGTGGCATCAATGCAGCAGCTAAAGTTGCTGGCAGCAATGGGCCCATGTCCAATGAATGAACGGTGTGTACAGGTTACGTATATCATTGTGGGGTCCACACCACCGTCCTGACAGGTGTAAGGAGTGGATATATAATGCACACCCCAAGGTGGGCCCACACAGATGGACGGAATGTTTAGAACATGCGTCCATTAGTGGCGGACTCCCACGTGATGCGGCCTGCATAGGGTATAGATATATTATATATATACATGTAAACATGTATACCTGGTGGGTCCCACATATAATATTATATGTTACTTATAATGGAGGGCTACTCCAGTTAATCACAACAGGTGGGTCCTTACACATATGTAGCAGTTCGTCTAGCACTGCACGTCCATTGATGGACGGCCAGGAGGCAACGCCCATTGATGGACGGGCTGGATGTAATACACACGTTTAGGTGTGGCCCACCGTGGTTGCCCGATGGTGTGGCCCACCAGGAATTTAGCTGGGGTCCACCACAGTGCAGCCCACCTGCATTTTGGTGAGGCCCAGCACAGTGCAAGCCACCTGCATTTGGTGAGGCCCACGATCTATGCAGCCCATCAGCTGCAAATGTCCGAAAACGGCCTCCCTGCCATGCCATTAGAGGCCAGTTCCGACCTATTTTTCAGCTCAACACGGCCCGTCCCTGGCCATTTTTTTCAACCCTCAACTAGAGGCACGATGACTGCTACTCTCACAGTCAAAGAAATGGCTCGAAATAGAGTCATTTTTTACTTTCATTTTTGGACTGATATCAGTCCGTGTTGCAGCTTAACAGAGCTCATGTTTCAGCTCAAAATAGAGCTCGTGTTTCTCTCGGTTTTTGGTCTGACATTCGGCCATTGTTTGGCTGGGTCTCGGTCCGAAACAGGTGTTGCAGATGGATCAGTTTTTAGCCCGAAATAGGGCCAGGGGTTGGCTCAGTTCCAGTCCGAAAACAGGGCTCAACAATTGCTTTCTCTAGTCTGTTCCACAGCCATCGATTGGCTTGCTCTCTGAGCTGATTTTGAAGCTCTACGAAGAGCTCAAAACAAACTTCAAATGAGGCCTGAGACGTGGACCGAAACGGCCCACTGCTTCGCTCGACCCAACGTCACTCTGGCTGGACCGAACCCAACCATTGCTTGGCTTGGCTTCGGTCCAGGCAAGTACCACCTAGCTGAAGCTATGAGGAGAATGGAAGAAAGAAAGAAAGAAAAACGTCTCTCCTGGGATGGTCGTTGCTTACCTTACCTAAGATGAAACAGGGAGTCGGTCTCCCTGTTTTTCTCTCCTTCTTCCCACTCTCTACACTCTCTTTCCTCCTCTCTTTCTCTTTCTCTTGGCGTCAATCCCTAGGGCTACAGGGCCCTTTATGTAGAGGGAGAGAGGGAAAAGGAACGGCTGAGATCGCTCCTGCGACGGACGACCGAGATTTCACCCGCCACCGACTTTCCCAGAGAGGAAAGTTTCTCCTCTGTTTTTCACATACAGGATATTGTTTGGCCAGTTTTGGAAAGAAAAGAGCACCGCCTTCCAGGCGATGGACGGATGAGGTTTGTAGGCTTTGTGGGCCAGGGTGATCACGGGCCGATCGTGTGGCCCTAGGTGGGCCCCACTTGCTAAAACATGCTACGTGAAACGATTTGAATGGTTGCACGCTATCTCCCTCGTACGTTTGCCAGATCCTAAGAGGCTATACGGTTTTGATCGTGTGGGCCCTACGAAGAGGTTGGACGACTCGGAAAGTGGCCACGGTGGGCCACTTAAAGGCTCGAACACCGTCGGTTTAAACAGAGAGGAAGGTGGGAGTATGCATTTTCTGATTTTTTTTTAGAGGTGCTCCGTCAATGCTCGTTTGACTGGGCTGGCCGTTTTAGTGCACTTCATATACTAGTGCATGGGATGCACATGCACACTGTATGAGTTCTACCGGGATGGTCTTGATAAATCTAATCTGTTAAAATACCTTATAAAGTAGTCATGGGGGTGTATTGGCCTGATTTTTTGGCAGACTTGAGGCTCGGGTGGGCCATACCACTTGCCTTGGACCCCATTTAGCCCCATGACCATTGATCCGGTGGTTGGATCGGTTGGACACCAATTCTCATCGGTTCATTGGGGTTTTAGAGCAAAATGGGTGCCTAGTAGGCTGTTTACTAGCCCTCGAAGATTGATTTACTGCCTATCACTATAGTTAATTGGGCTGGAACTATTCTAATTTAAGGTGCCTAGGCAAGGTTACCTTCTAAATTGTCATGGGGTGTGATCCAGCTCCTGGGGCCTTTGATGGGTGGCCCTTAATGGTGTTTGGAAGTCCCGTCTTACATAAGTCATATTCAAGTCAATTGATTATTTTATTTTGATTGAGGTGGGTTTAACAGGTAACACCAGTGTACCAAAGGTACGGGGTGTCACGGGTATTTACTTTTCAACTAATTTCATACAGAGGAAAGGTGCAGAATCCAGAGCTGGATGTTTTCAACTAACACTCTTTTTTTTTTTTCTTTTTCTTTTTCTGGGTAAGTGTGTTAACATGTATTCTGCATTTTGTAGATTGTTACATACTGTTCTGTGCCTCTACCACCTTATAATATTTATTTTTTTTTCCTCTTTTTAGGGCTAAAACTGGACACGCTAAAGGCGTAAGCACAATCTTTGTTTGAAACATGAATACTAGTAATTAAAGACTGTTTTGTGTATGCAAACAATCCATTATCTAGGTGATTATTTGAAACATGTTGCATATTGATTAAGAAATTGAGCTTTAACTGGTACATTTTCATACTCTGAAAGTTTGGATTCTTTTCATAATTCCCACAAGCTAGGAAGTTTTATATATGAATGTTAATGTCATGGTAATTTCCTTTGAATTTTTTTACTTGATGAAACTAATGCATTCCACCAATGATACCATACATATGATCTCTAAGAATAGGATTAATCTTATAATCCTTCAACATGAGGATTAGGTCTTTAGTTTATATCAGTGCACCTTATGGCCTGGGTTCCAAGCATTGATCTGATGGGCCTTAATTCATAAAATACATGGATAGTGTCAGCTGTAATGAATAGTGTCAGCTTTTTCTTCTATTTCTTTTAAGCGTGGATGGTTGGAATACATGTAGAATCTTTAAATCTGCACATGCATGCCTTAGTTCAATTTTTTGCATCTCATTTTCATTTTTTGTAACTTTCTATTTTCAAGTAATTTTTGGAATGAATGGTGTCAATTCATAAAATTCAGTAAAATTAGTTTTTTTTTTTTTTTTTTTTCCTTCTTCTTCTTTTGAGTGTGGATGGTTGGAATACATGTAGAATCATTAAACGTACAAATGCATGCCTTAGATAAGATTTTTGCATCTCATTTTCTATTGTTTTTATATTTTATTTTTAGGTAATTTTTTCAAATGAATGGTGTTAGTTCATAAAATTCAGCAATATATATATATATATATATATATATATATATATATATATATATATATATATATATATATATATATATATATATATATATCTTTTCTTTTCTTTTCTTTTGAGTGTGGATGGTTGGAGTACATATAGAATCATTAGATCTACACATGCATGCCTAAGCTCCGATATTCACATCTCATATTCTATTTATTTGTAATTGTTTATTTTCAGATAATCTCTATAATGAAATGTGTCACTTCATAAAATTAGCAATTTTTTTTTCTTTTCTTTCGAATGTGGATGGTTGGAATATATGTAAAATCTTTAGTTTTACAAATGCATGCCTTAAGTGAGATTTTCGCATCTCATTTTCTATTTATTTATAGTGATTGGGACTATGCACCGGTTGTCACTACGTTGGTGAGCAATGAGCCAAAAATGACAGAGATTGAACTGCTCTGATCACCCATTTATGGAAAGTTTCTCTTGTTGAATGTGGATGGATGTTTGTATTTTGAGTTAACTGTACCTTTTAAGCCCACTAACCAGGTAACCACCCAGTTGGATATTATCCTGTTTTCCATTTTTCTGGTAGTGGATATTATCCTGTTTTCCATTTCTTAATTTTTCTTTTATTTTGTTTAGTTTAGAATTTATAGCTGATTGCATTATTTTATTGTCAAATATTACCATTGAGGAAATTTCAGGCTTGATATGACTTCAAGATTAACACTCAATTCTTTACTGTTTGTGCAGAAATTTATTATTGGGCTAAGTTGGGATTCAAGAATTGTTCTGATGCAATCCTTACTCCATTTGTGAGTCATTGCTCCCCTTATTGAGTGCTCTACTTCTTTCAAAAAAATACTCTTCAATTTTGGTAAGTGTAGTTGCGTAGATAATACTTTTTTGTGCCAAATAAACCAGTTTGATTTCTAAACTATTTCAGAATCCATAGTTTAATGTATAAAGTTATATTTTCTACTCTTGCATTTACATTCTCATTTCTCGTCTTGAATCAGAATAAAAGTTTTAGTTTTCTTATCCCGTTTAAGAATTTTTTTGCCATTACAGTTCTAGTCCATGTTCTGATTAAGAACTTGATTTCCATGCAAGGAAAGGTCAATGACAACTGCTGTATTTTTTGGCGATGGCTCTGTTCTAGCTATTACTGCAAAAGATATTGTCACTTTATGGGATCTAGACACAAATGTTCTTGTAGCTGTAATTGGAGAGACTCTTACAGTGATTGTCGAATATCATTATCTAATTGTGTTGTGTGTGCAAAGAAGACATTTTCTAGCTGTAATTGGAGAGACCCTACAACGTTGCATGTCTTACACTTGTGTATGTTTATTCCTTCTCTTTCACCTCTTTATGTTGGTTGTTCTTTCTTTCTTATTCTGGATCATTGTTGAAAAATTACTGATGGTTATCATACACATTAATTTGACGTGAAAGCTTACCGGAACAGCTGTGGCCTTAGTGCAAAGAAAGAGTGCCATAGAAAAAGGTTTATTTTTTTGAAGTGTTTTTTCATGCAGAATTCTCTATTTTCATTGATGATTTCGTTGAATTAAAGTTGCGTTTCTTTGGAAATTGATTTGGGATCTATTTGATAGTATTTTGATATTTGATAAGTTGAATTCTTGAAGAAGCGATGACCAAGAAAAGGAGGCGGTTGATTGATAAACAGCCCGATGACAGTAGTGGAGGTGATTCGAGTGGGAGCCATGATCTTGAAACATAACTCAAGCTTTATAGTATGGATTTCAAACAACTCAAGTGGGTTTTTTTTTTTTTTTTTATTTTTTATTTTTTTTACACCTTTCTTTTCTGGAAGACTCTGAAATGGCATTTGGTTGTTTTGTTTCTTTGAATTTGGCTCTCCAATGTTAGAAAACGGTAACTTTCATTTTGGGTTTTCAAAATTCCTAGGGCCTCAATTGCAGAAATTCAAAACCCAAGTCCAATTTTTTATTTTTTAGAATCAAAATTATTGGGCATTTAGAGAGCCAAAGTTTCTATGACCTAAAAACATAGATGACTTGACCTTTCGTTGTGCAGATGTAGAAAGAAATAAAAGAGCTAATTCAACAGTGAGATCTTGCTTAATCTCATCTTAAGGGCTCATCTCTTTTCTCAACATTTTTTAGGTAACTTACTGCCTTTTTCTAGAACTATATCATTAATCTCTTGGTGAAATTGGTTCTTTTTTAGTATATGAGAGGCACAATTATTATAATTTCTATTATACAATCACTGAACTTTCTTATACAAGCTCTTTTGCTTAATGGACCATCCATTCCCAAAAGTTACCGAAAAATAAAACTGGTGTTCCCAAGGTGCTTACCCCAATCGGCTTTTTGTGTTGTGTTGTTTTCTTGTTCAATGTTCTTTACATGATCATCTCATTAATGAAATTCTTCTAGTTGCTGGCCATGTCTTATAAGTGCAATTCATATTTTGTCCTAAAGGGTAATGCATCTGTGCTATAGCTACATTGCTTTCATGTATGAAGGGTATAGGTTTTACTACAAGGAAGTGAAAAAAATTAAGAAGAAAATTAAAGGGCACTCCCAAGTTAGAGCTTAGAGAAGCAATATTTAAGAAAAATGCTTTTTGCAATTTATACTTCAAAGTTCCTGATTTACCAGAGACAATTCCATGCCTATGTTTGAGGTTCTGTGGTTAGCGACTCCTTTGTTAGATGGCACCATTTTGAAGAGGCAAGTGTACTTGATTTGTTTCTAGATTTCTTTCATTTGGTAGTGTGGAGTGCTCTACCTTAGTAACGTAGTAAGGCTTCTCATTTTCTTTGCATATATTTTCAAAGATCCTCTATGATCCTTGTCGATAGATGCAACCCTTGTTTTGTTTTTGTTTTTGTTTTTTTTTTCATATAAGGTACAACTGCGTACTATTGTATTGAAAGGAAGTTCTAAGAAATTTGTGTATCTATCGATTTTGTGAATAGGATTCTTATTAAAAAAATCATGTGAATTATTTAATGAATGACTATCAGGTATATGATTAAAAAAAAAATCTGATGATAATTTTTTTATTTACAGATATTTTAGCGACGGACCAAATCCGTCATTAATTTTTGAACGAGTTGAAAATCTACGACGGATTTGTCCGTCACTCTCCTCATATTAGCAACGGACCTTATCCTTCGCTAATATTTTTAATGACGAATAATTTGGATGGTTTTTTTTTTTCGAATTTTAGCGATGAATTTTTTTATTTTTTGTGACTGATCTTCTGTAAAAAAAAAATAAAAATAAAAAAGAAAGACGTAGTAAATAACGACAGACGAAATCCATCGTTTATTTGGTTTTACGACGGATTTGGTGCGTCACAAATTCACGATTTTGGCGTAGTGATCTAAATCTAAATCAGAAATTTAAGTAATTATGAATAATTTAATAAAAACTTAAGAATTCAATGGTGGGAACTAGGGTGCCTAGGGATCCACTTACACCTGTCAGGATGTTTCCTTGATTTAAGGAACACAATTGGAATTGTAGTCCTATCCTATCCAATTGGAAGATATATTAATAAAATTAGATCTGAACTTTTATTGACCTAATTCTCAAAGGATGAGAGTTGTGAGGATTGGAAGTGATTCCATCATCTAACCATGCGCAACAGACAATGGCAAACAACCGAACATAGAAGAATTGTGAAGGTTAGAAAAGATTCCATCACTTAACCATGCCCAAGGGACAATGGTGAACAACAGGATTTACCATATTCACAATCTCAAATCAAGAAAGGAAGATACTCAAAGCTATTATAGATTTATTGTAATTTGAGTCACAACAAACCATTAAAAACTAAAAGTATTCTTTAAATATCAAATTAGAATCAAAGAAATTCAACAAGAATAATAATCAAATAAGAAGAGCATCCCAACCACACTACAAACTTCACCCCTTAGCCCTAACTAAGAGATTTAGCCAACCATAGATATGATTGAATAAAAAATCCTCAAAGAAAGCATTAAAAACTAGGAAGAAAGGAAGAAGAAACGCTTAGATAATGGGTCCACCCCTTTGCTCTGCTCCTCAAAACCCTAGATATCCTAAAAAGACTTAGGAAACCCACATTTATAGTCTAGTTTCCACAAAATTGCAAAATCGAGTCAAATTTACGTAGTTCGCGTAACTCTGCGTAATGCCTTCGATGTCATAGAACAGCCTTCAATGTCATCGAAGGGATTTGAATTCGGAATTCGCGCCTTTTCTCTTTTCGCAATGCGTAAGTCTCTGTGTCATTGAACCTTCCTTCGATGTCATCGAGCTAAGCTTCTAGTCATTGAATATGTCTTTGAGCAATTGGAAAAGCATCCAAAACAATCCAGCAAGTTGCTTCATAATTCTTCAAAAAATTCGACGCCATCAAACAAACTTTGATGTCATCGAGGAAAGCTTCGAGTAATCAAGAATGATACCCAATATGTCTAGTGACCAACTTGATTTTCATGTAGAAATTCGATTTCATCGAGCTCTGTTTGATGTCATTGAAATCTGGTTTCGATGTCATCGAATAGTGGTCGATGACACAAACAATGAAGTGAATTTCAGCACTTTGTTCTTTCGACTTTCTTCATTCTCGACTTGGTTATCTTGGATCTTGGGCTCTTGAAATCTTCAATTTTGGTCTCCAAAGATCCATTCTATGCCTTGGCAATTCTTTAGCATTAAATCCATGCTTTTATCATTCTTTTCAATCCAAGCTCTTAAACTCACCTTGTAACACAAAAAGATATAAAATATACCATTAAGCCCTATCATGTTTGTAAAACCAAGATATAAATGGGGAAAAATATGTAATATTTGAGTCTCAACAGTTAAACTGACCTTCCTACTTAGAAAATTCATGCAAACAAACAATATGGAAATTTTTTTGTTATATTGACAAAGCTCCAAGGAGCACATTACATCAAAAATAACAAATAAAAAAGACTTTTACGAGGAGGGAAGAAAAAGACACTAGGCCACAGGGGGCTGCTCGGAAGGCAATTCCTCTAGAGGCACCTCAGAGTCGGAGTCGGCGTCCTCAAAGGTCAAGATATCAAGCTCAGGATGTGCACCCTTCAAATCCTCGAGGCATCTCTCGTACCCGATGCCATATAGAACGTCCCTATCCTCCGTGTACTCCTTAGAGGACTTGAACTCCTCTACAGCCACTGCCAGGGACTCCTTGACCTTCGCGTCAAAGGTGCGCCTTAGCACAACTAGGTCTGACTTCCACCGAGCCCCTCTCTCCAAGGCATCGATGAGCAACTTCTTAAACACCTCCTGCTCAACCGTTGAATTCTCCGCCTGAGCTTTTGGAGCGGATTGAAGTTGGCCGACCTCCTCGCGAAGTTGCCCAACTTCAGTGGAGGATTGCTCGGCCTTCGCGCAGAGTTACTCGGCCTCAACTCCCTTCTACAGCAACGCCACCTCCACCACTTAAACCTCCTCCTAGAGACGTGACATCTTGTGGTTCACGTTAAGCAGGGCAGGGGTGTAGTATAAAAAAGAGAGAAAAAGAAGACAATGATGTTAGACCAAGCTCAGAAAAAATGAAGTCGACTCTAGTAGAGGAAATTTACCCTGAGGAAGAGTTTCGACAGCTAGAGTAGAATTCCCTCCAGCGGCACGTCCATCGTGCTGGTGAAATCGACATCAGAAATATGCCGATCCACCCAGGGCAGAAGGCTCTCCAGCGCGTTCCGGACCGACATGAGAGGCCTTTGACCCTCTGCACCATGGTCGTCGGACGAGCCCCCTACTTAGGGTAAGGGAAGTTCGATCGTCATCTCCACAACCGCCCGCCCAGTAACTTGAGCTTCAACGAAAGGAGCCGACCCAACAGTCTCCTTGGCCATGACGACAGTAGGAGACGAGGTCAGCACATCCTTCTCCACC
Source organism: Magnolia changhungtana (assembly GCA_030180095.1). Lineage (NCBI taxonomy): Eukaryota > Viridiplantae > Streptophyta > Magnoliopsida > Magnoliales > Magnoliaceae > Magnolia > Magnolia changhungtana. The sequence goes on from JASAUF010000662.1 coordinate 5,612,614, forward strand.
TCCTGGGCCGTCGAGGATGAAGGCCCGACCTTTCCCTTGCTTTTGGAGGTAGGCTTCTTCTTTTTCTTCTAAGCCAGCTCGACAGGAGGAGGTGCCCTGTGTTTTGAAGGCCTCGCCTCAGGCATATCTACACAACCAAAAGGGTTAACAAAAAATTTATGAAGTACTCTAAGTCCCAAACAAGCAAAAGCTATACCTATCATGGTAAAGTCAAGACCTGATTTAAGCAAGAGCTTGGGCGTGAGAAGCTCCCTCCAAGATCTCAACTCGTCCTCCACCGACCTCTCTCCGGCAACTCGAGTAAGAGCTTCCGAGCCTAACACGGTAGGATACTTGGGAAGAACTACAAGAAAAGAACACAAGTTAAGGAGAGAAATGATGACCAAATGAAACAAAAATATGGATGGGAAGATCCAAGCTCGGATATACCAACCTGGCTCAGTGAAGGAGTCGGGACCCACGAACGTAACTCGGTGATCCTCGGCGTCTCTCACTCTCTCGACGCCTAGAACCACTTATTCTTCGAGTTCTTATTTGAGGTCGTGATGTCAGTAATAATGGTCTTGCCGGACCCCGCCAGGAGGAGAAATAATACCAACCTTCATGAAGAAGGTTAGATTTCACCTGGTATAGATGGAGAAATTCCTCGACAGTCAGTTTGGGCTGGTCAAGCTCGAACTAGAGAACAAATGACCCCACCAGTGTCCTCCAAGTGTTTGGGATCAGCTGCCTAGGAGCTAACCCCAAGTGTGCAAGTACCCGCCTCACTATCCACTAGAGGGGAAGCCTGAGGCCACATTGAAGGGTGACCTGAAAGATAACCACCTCGCCCTCAGGAGGTGCATTAGGAATCTCATCCTGCGAGGGAACTCGGAGTACCATAGAATCTGGAATGTGGTACCCCGACCTTATCCACACCAGGTTGGCCTCCGTCAGCATGGATTCAACTGACCCTTTCTCTTCCTCCTTTGATGAGGACCTGACGAGCCCCTCCTACATCAGGAAGTCCTCTTTTGCCTCAACTGGCCGCTCCACCGGGGACCGTTCAAACACCCACGACACCTGTAACATCCAAAAATTGACGTCGCTCATCATCATCAGTGGTGATGGCTGGTTCGACATGGGACATAGATTATTTGCCCCACTATCACAGCCTAAGATCCCCCTCCCCTGTGCCTGAGGTTTCTAGCATGGCTGTGGGCCAAAAAATGCCAGAAAACCTAGTGAATGAAAAAGAAAGAAAAGGGGAGGGGAGAGGAGAGCAGAAATGGACCTCACCAGAGGTCGGTACCGCTTGGAATAATCACCGTAAATGCAGTCGCCAAGAATCGTCTAACGCCAAGGAAGAGGGTGTATGCAATAGTCGGAAGCGGCAAGTAACCTCACCCGACGATTAGGGCATCCCCTTTTACAAGAGAGCCATGCGTACGAGCATTCATTGCTCTCAATTAATACGCAGCCAAAGAAAGGCACCTTGGCTCTCCTGTTTTGACACATGGCGCACTCCAACTCGTAGCACAACTCCACGACCGAGGATAGGCCACATGTCGCTGCCTCATTCGTCTAGCGCTGAAAAGGTGCCCTGACCGTCCACGTGACCTCGAGCTCTGGCATGCCACCTCAAGGATGTCATACTATGATTACTGATGCGCCTCAATACCCGCACCTGCCACCTTATTCAACATTAACGACAGGAAGACCTTCCATCCCGAGTAATAACAATCTAACCTGATCGGGTCTGACCTACTTCTCAAGCCTGTTCTACTGACTTATAAGTAGGGGCTTACTGTTATGGGGGAAAATAGACTGACCTGTGGTGAAAGGTCAGGTTGAAACCTTACAAGCTCAGTCAGGTGAAAGACGACACAAAGCTCGGATCTCACAAAGGTCTGCTTCCTACTTGCGGTCTGTGGCAGAGTGACATACCCACAAAAGCACCACCTCTGTCGACTCCAAGATCTCCAGAGTTCGTCAAGAGCTCATATCCTTCTGCTTGACTAGGAAGGTAGGTCGGCACGACTTAAGTCAGTACGACCCAAGTCAGCACCAGGTTAGTATGAATCATGTCGGCATAAACCAGGTTGGCCGAAGCCACCTCGGCCTCCTAGTCTCATCCAAGAGAGGTCCGTCCGAGGTCTACTCCCAAAGATCTCGAAGGATATCTTCGATGCGCTTAGGATTCTAGGATCTTCACTGAAGATCTCAGAGTATCCTCTTACTGATCCGAGATCTGATTTTTCTCACCAAAAAGGAAGATCCGTTCCATGCTACCGCCTCTCATAAGCTATAAATAGAGAGGCCTCTAATGGTGGAAGGTACGCACAATCTTTAGCCCTAACCTTCAGTACTCGACTAGACTCAGATCATTTTCCTGACTTAGGCATCGGAGGGTCCCCTGCTCTAGCTAGGGCCTTCCTCTTTTGTTCCTTATGTAGGTAAACGGGTCTAGAATGGGGCTAACCAAATTTCTGCATCAACAATTACTCTTTGTACACAATTGGAGAGGAACATGAGGACATAATTTTTGGTAGGCCCCACCATGCCATTTATGAAAGATTTAATTCAACTATTAAATGCCTAATCTCAATTTAGGCCCAATGTTAAAGAATCAGGCTAACTTGTGGCAGAGACGGGCCACACCAAAGAAAATAAGTTGGAGAGACATCCACCTTTAATTTGTATAGATCCCACTCATGTGATGATTGCATGAAACTCACTCCAACCGTTGAATGGTGAAGAAGAAGGAAAAAAAAAAAAAACCAAGGCTAAAGCATCAGGCTCATCCGTAATTATGGTGGACCATGTCGAAGGAAACAGTTTCGAGCCTGATTGTTATCTTGCACTCGCTTCTGACCTTGGCTTAACTTGAGGTGAAGAACTTAACGACTGAAATGGATTTTGCATGAACGTTGTTATGGGAAGATCCGAGCTCCTTTAATTCCGAGGTCCGACGCCACACTAATCAGATCAGATACATAAGAGTAAAACAAGACTGATCTGAAGGATGATGCTCGGCTCGGCCTCAACGGAGCTTTAGCACTGAGGTTGTCAGTTAGGAGTAATCCAAGACCAAGGCAGTCAGTATGAAGATCATACTGGAACCTACTTGTGAGATCTTGGACCACTCCATTACTATCCGACCAAAGACGAATCATTCGACCATTCACATCTGAATTATCCGTTGTGAGGAAACTCAGCTTGACAGGTCAAGTCCGCTGCCCACCTCGGAGCCCGGAGGGGAGATCTTCGTAATACTCGATAGGCATGTAAGGCCGAGTCTGCCATAGGGCTAGGCCGGAGCTCGGCTCAGACTCAAGATACGGTCCCCGCTTAATAACCTGACGGTCAGGGTCTCTTTGGCCAGAAGTCCCAAGTCGGGGTCTCTTTGGCCAGAAGTCCCGAGTCGAGGCTGAGTTTCAGTTCAGAACCCTCCCTCGACTCAAATCCGAGTTCAGGCTCGGAACACCATAACTTAAGCTCTGACGAATGCCTCGGTCACCTTGGCCCTGACACCAACAGATCTCCGACATGAGTTAGAAAGAAGAAGGGGGAGGAGAGCTCCCGAAGTAAAAAACATACAAGGGATGGTGGCGAAAAACAAAGATTCGTGGGAGACCCAGTTTGCAGAGCTCAACAATAAGATTCTGACACTAGAAAAGAAGTAGCAGCCTTCGTCAGTTCCCACCGCCGTTCAGGCAATGATGGAAGAGACCGAGCCTCCCTTCACCTCAGCAATCATGAGCGAGGTGATGCCACAAAGGTTCTGGATACCTCCCGTCATCTAATACTCTGGGTCTAGTGACCCATTCAAGTATGTGGAGGCTTATCGTTCATGGATGTAAATCCAAACAGCAACAGACACTATGATGTGCAGGAGATTTTCGGTCACGCTCATAAGATCCGCTCAGAGTTGGTACGTCAGCTCAAACCCAATTCCATTGGTTCCTTCGCAGAACTTATCTGATTATTCCTTACCCAGTTCATAAGTGGTAAGAAGAGTCGGAAGCCAAATACCCATCTGTTCACCATCAAGCAAGAGCCTAAGGAATCATTAAAGGACTACATTGCTCCCTTCAATGAGGAAGCGTTACAAGTGGAGGACTATGATGACAAGATGACACTCTCTGCCGTGTTCGGTTGTCTAAAAGAGGGAAGGTTCACCTTCTCTATTGGAAAGAATCCACCAAAGACGTTAGCTGACCTCATCGCCAGATCTTAGAAGTATAATAATACCGAGGAATTCTCCAACGCCTGCAAGAATGTTCAAGTGATAGAACCGACTGGCAAGAGGAAGAAGCTAAAGAATGAAGAATCCCAACCATCCAGCAAAGGACCAAATGACCGTGCTCCTCACGATCGTCATCCGAGTAGAAAACTAGAGGAAAAATTCCATTCCTACACCCCCCTCAATACATCTACTGAGCAAATTCTACTGGACATCATAGGGCACAAACTTCTGAATTCACCTGTCTGTATGAAGGCCGACCCTAATCATCGAGACAAATGCAAGTATTGTTGTTTTTATCAGGATCATGACCATAACACAACTGATTGTGTGGATCTCAAGATGACATTGAGACCCTTATTCGTAAGGGACATCTGCGTCGATATGCCAAGGAAGAAAGAATCACTCAGAAAGAGGAGCGAGAGCGAGAGCAGCCTAATAACACTACGGAAGAGCTAGCCGAAATTCGCACCATCTTCGAGGGCTCATCCGGTGGAGGAGATTCGAACAGGGCTTGAAAAGCCCATTCTCGGAAGTCTGATCCTGAACACTACATCCACATAACTAAGCGGCCGAGCAAAGAACTCCGGGTCAGCCCGTGCAGTATGACCTTCTCAGAAGATTATGCACGCGGAATCCAACATCCACACGATGACGTCCTAGTGGTCATTATAACTATAGCCAACCACAAGGTGTACCGCATCCTGATCGACACCGGAAGCTCAACAGATGTAGTTTACTCCAAGGCTTTCGAAAGAATGAGGATTCCAAGGTCACACCTCAGACTTGTGAAGACCCCCTGCACGGCTTTGCTGGAGAAAGGGTGATCTCCGAAGGAGCCATCTCCCTCTCTGTGACTGTGGAAGAAGGACAACATCAAGTCACCCTCATGGTGGACTTCCTTGTTGTCAATGTGTCATCCGTACACAACGTCATTCTTGGCAGACCTTCTCTCAATGCAATGAGGGCAGTTGTATCCACCTATCACCTAATGATGAAATTCCCCGCCAAGGGCGAAATAAGCTACCTCCGAGGCGACCAGCGTGAAGCTTGGAGATGCTACGCGATAACAGTGAAAAAAAGGGCCCATAAAGCAAGCACTCACCGTCAACGTTCTAAATCCCCGAGTACCTGCGGGGGACCCATCCGTGGAAGACCTGGAGAAAGTACCGCTTAACGAGGCAGACCCGAGCAGAACTGTTCAGCTCAAAACATCATTGAATCTTGAGTAGCGATCCGAAATACTAGCCTTTCTACGACAGCACGGAGGTTTCTTCGCATGGTCACGTGAAGATATGTCCAGAATCTCTCCGGATGTCATGGTCCACAGACTGAATGTAGATCCAGATCACAAACCCGTGAAACAGAAGAGGAGACTATTCGATGCTGAGCGATACGAAGCCATAACCAATGAAGTCTCCATTCTACTCGACGCCGGATTTATAGAGGAGGTACACTATCCTGATTGGATTGCAAACGTGGTCATTGTTAAGAAAGCCAACGGAAAAAGGTGGGTCTGCGTAGATTACTTGAATCTGAATAAGGCGTGTTCGAAGGATAGTTTTTCGTTGCCTCAGATTAATCAACTGGTGGACAGCACAGCAGGGTACGAACTACTCTCCTTCTTGGATGCTTACTCCCGATATAACCAGATCGCAATGCATCCCCCAGACAGGCAAAAGACTACCTTTGTCACTGACAAGAGACTCTACTATTAACAGGTCATGCCGTTTGGCCTGAAAAATGCTAGGGCCACATATCAAAGGCTGGTGAATCAGATGTTCGCCAAACAGATCGAGCATACTATAGAAGTGTACGTCGACGACATGCTTGTGAAGAGCATCAAGGCATCCGATCACTTGACAGATCTCAGAGAAACTTTCACTATTCTCCAAGAATACCAAATGAAGTTGAATCCAGCGAAGTGCGCCTTCGGAGTGGGCTTCGGTAAATTCCTTGGGTTTTAGGTCAGTTAGAGAGGCATTGAAGCGAACCCCAACAAAATCAAAGCACTCCTCGATATGAGTTTGCCTCAGATTATCAAGGAGATATTATGCCTCACTGGATGAGTAGCAACACTCGGACGATTCATATCCAGAGCCACGGATAAATGTCTCCCCTTCTTTCAGCAACTGAAGGGTCATAAGAAGGCAGAATGGATGTCGGAGTGCGAACAGGCTTTTTAGCAGCTAAAATAGTATTTAGGTTCGCCACCCCTATTGTCTAAACCTGAAGAAGGTGAGCCCCTGATCTTGTATCTAGCGGTCTCAGCCTCAGCTGTCAGCTCGACCTTGGTTAAAGAAGTTGGGGGCAAGCAGCATCCCGTTTACCATGTGAGTAAGGCCACGGTACCCACTGAAACGAGATATCCGACTCTGGAGAAGTTAGCGCTGTGTCTTATTGTCTCAGCTCGGAGGTTACATTCGTACTTCCAGGCTCATTTCATCGTCCTCTTGACTGACTCTCCCCTCAAACAGGTCCTCCAGAGGCCCGAGGTGTCGGGTCGGCTAACTAAGCGGGCCATCGAACTCGAAGAGTTTGACATCCAGTTCCGACCGAGGATAACCATTAAGGGTCAAGCTGTGGTCGACTTCATTGTAGAATTCACCACCCCCAACGAAGAAGGAATCAGTGCCGAAGTTGAGACGACTCTATCTGTTCCTCCAAATGGTCAAAAGGCAGTATCAAAACCAAGGTGGATTCTCTATGTAGACGGGTTATCCAATGTCAAACGTACCGGAGCAGGAATTGTCCTGGTCACGCCTAATTCCACACCCATCCAGTATGCCATCAGACTTAGTTTCAAGGCCTCTAACAATGAGGCGGAGTATGAGGCTCTGCTAGCAGGACTTAGACTAGCGGCTAGTTTGGGAGTCCAGACTCTCAAGGCGCGGAGTGATTCCCAATTAGTAGTGAACCATATCTCCACTGAATACGAGGCTAAGGAGACTAAGATGGTTGCCTACCTAGCAAAACCAAGAAAACTGATAGAAAGATTTTGGAGCTGCACTATCCACCAAATTCCTCGAGCGAAAAATTCCTGGGCCGACGCCCTGGCGAAATTAGCCTCGGCCACAGAAGAGAAGATACCGCGGGTCATCCCCGTGGAATTCATAGAGCATCTGAGCATCGACCAGACAGAGAAGAAAATGGTCAATCCAGTAGATGAGGCTCCGAGCTGGATGGACCCAATTTATAGCTACCTCACATCTGGTGATGTTCCCTTAGTTAGATTGGAAGCTAGGTACCTGAGAGTTAGAGCAACACGGTACATAGTCTTGGACGGGATATTGTACAAAAAAGGACATTCACAACCCTATCTTAGGTGTCTCCGACCCGATAAAGCGGATTACGTGGTTCAAGAGATTCCTAAAGGCATGTGCGGGAACCATTCAGGGGGTCGGGCCTTGGCCTTGAAAACACTCCGCCAAGGATATTTTTGGACGACCATCAGGGAAGACTCGAAAAATTACGTTTAAAGATGTGACAAGTGTCAATGGTACGTGAATGTACCAAGACAACCTGCAGAAAAAATGACTCCCATGAGCGGTCCATGGCCGTTCGCTCAGTGAGGGATTGACATCATCGGCCCCCTACCTACAGGAAAAGGGCTGGTCAAGTTCACCATTGTTGCAGTTGACTACTTCACCAAGTGGGCCGAGGATGAACCCGTTGTAAAGATCACAGAGCAGAAAGTGTCTTATAATGGCCTATTGTGATCGATTTTGTTTAGAAAAATATTATCTGTCGATTCGGGATTCCACGCACTATCATGTCTGATAATGGCAGGCAGTTTGATAACAAGTTTTGATGAATGTGTCAAGAGCTCGACATCACAAACACATATTCTTCGCCTCAGCACCCGCAATTCAATGGACAGATAGAATTTATTAACAAAGTCATCAAGCATCATCTCAAAACAAAATTAGAGAAGGCAAAGGGTAACTGGGCCGAGGAGCTCCCATCATCCTCTGGGCTTACAGGCCTACGGTTCAGTCATCCACTGGGGAGACCCCATTTTCGATATCCTACGACTTAGAGGCAATGGTGCCGGTCGAAATTGGCCTCCCTACAGCTCGGGTCAGAAATTATCAAGAAAACCAAAACGCCGAGCAGATGGCAGCCAACCAGGATCTACTTAAAGAAGCCAAAGAAATCTCCAAACTCTGGGTCGCTGCTCGACATTAACAGGTGGCGTGATTCTACAATTCTAAAGTCAAGACCAGGCGGTTCAATCCAGGGAACCTAGTCCTTCGTTGAGTCTTCCAAAACACCGCAGAAATGGGGGCTAGGGCACTCAAACCAAATTGAGAAGGGTCATATCATGTGATCCGTTCAACCAAACCTAGCTCTTACCACTTAAAATATCTCGAGGGCCATTAGCTTCCCCACCCCTGGAATGCCGAGCACTTGAAAGTCTACTACCCTTGATGTAATGATAGTTGTGGGCCCCCAATAAATGCACGCCTTCGAGCGAATAGCCTTTAAGGCTTTCAATAAAATTCACATCTCTTCCTATCTACACGAACAAATTACCTACCAAGAAAAAGTTGCCTCTCATAAGCAGAGGCAGACTTAACAAACTAATCCCTTAAAGAATGGGTTAGAACGTTATCCCATGAAAGTTTTACAAGGCATCCCCTCATCATCAAGGGGAAAAAAAAAAGAGACAATAGATGACCCGACTCCCTGACAGAGGAGTCGGTTCGTCGCCCGACTAACGGATAAATTAAAAGTTGCTCGACAATCGTGGGATGAGCCGATCCCCTAGGGGTTCGGACTTAACAATGACAATACTACGAAGATTCAAAGTTCTACGAGACGACATTGAAATGAGCTGACCCATCAAGGAGTTAGCTCGGCAATGTCCCGAAATGGACCAACCTGCCAACGAATCAGTTCGGCATTCAACAATCATTGTCTAAGAATCAACTATGGATTAATATTTAAAAAAAATCATCATCCACACACCCTCTGCAGAGGGTAAAAAAAATGTCATCCATCATCCAATCAAAAGACAAGTTTAAAAGGTTATGAAAAGGGGGAGATGCTAAAAGCTAGTCAATCGAATCTGGAGGAGGAAGAGCTTAGGAGACAGGAACCTGATCCGGGCAAACATCTCCAGAGGGCTTCTCTCCTACATCGTCGGGTAGCAGAGGCTCAAGGTTAAGGTCCGGATATAAATCCTGGATCGCATAACGCAAGCATCGAAGCCATAGTTGTAAAACTTGGTAGCTTTGGTGACCCTCTCCTCCGAAGCCTTGAACGCATCCACCACAGCAACCACCGCTAAGGCCAGGGAGGCTTCATCCTCAGCTCACTGAGCCTCCTTCTCCTGGGAGATGGCTTGGCTCTGTTCCTTTGCCGCTTCGGCTCTGGTCCGCTTCAGTACTTCCCCTAATTGGGCGTTCTCCTTGGCGAGCGAGTCTGCATAGGCCCTGGTTTAGGACAGTTCGGCCACGGCAGCACCGCATCAGGCTTGGAGATCACTCACGACCCCTTATAGCTGAAGCTCCCGAGCCCTCCCGTCATCAAGCTGCCGACGCAGCTCCATCTACTCCATCCGAAGGAAGGCAGCCTCATCTCATAGGATCTCGGCCTCGCCCCCGAGAGCTTCTACCTCCACATCCTTCTTTGCAAACTCCCTTAATCTCTCCCGAGTCAGAAGGTGCTTCGGGACGGACTGAACGAGAATAAAAGAATAAGCATTCGAATGCGGCAAAAATTGAAGGCAAGAAAAGTTAATAAAATTACCCGGTAGAAGACAGAAGCAATGTCATTGATGAAAGACTTGTCTGACTTTTTGAGAAGGCTAGATAGGGCATGCTTGGCAGCCCAGCGGACCAAGCAGGACATATGATATCCCGGCTGGAACCTCTCTCAGCTCATCCCTACTTGAGCTAACCCTGCCGCTTCCCTGGCCCCAGTTCTGCTACTTGTTGAGGCCTGAGCCTCAGCCTTGAGGTCATTCCCGACTTCGGGAGGGGAGAGCATGGCTTCAACCATTCGAACGGCCTCCTCCTACTCGGATGAAGAAGGGACGGCTATGCAAGGCTGGGGGGCTGCGGGAGGTGCCTCAGTAGTATGAGGGGCGAGGGCAGGAGGAAGGGTTGGAGTCTGAACGTCAACAGCAGCGGCCTCGGCCGCAACAGGTGCTGGAGCTAGAGCTGCAGCAACAGAAATTGAAGCTGTAGCGACAGAAATTGGGGTCGAGGGGCCCTCGCCGCGAGGAGCCCCCTGCCTCCTCCGAACAGTCGTCTTTATTCGGGGCTCGGCCCTTAGCATCTTGTCAACAGTCAGGGCGACCTTCCTTCTCCTGGACCCAGCTACTTCGGCCATGCCTGCGTGCAAAGTAAAGAATCAGCAACCAAGTCAAGAAGCTCAGTCCTTTCAAGGTAAGAAACGCAAGAAAAACTTACTGAAGGAAGTGGGGAGTGGCTTGAACTTGCAAAGTCCGGACCAATGAAGGTTGGCGGCCGTGATCAGATCTGACCAAGAGCGGAGATCTTCTAAGCGTGCCCTGACCTTAGCAACCTGATTCTTCAGGTCTGAAGTAAGGAGAGGCGAACCCCTCAGGAAATCTACAGAAACAAAAGGAAAACTTTAGTCCAACTACAACAGAAGGGAGAAGGATATAAAAAGAAATATGTGCAAGGTCCGATCTGGTGTAGTGAATTGGGTGGGGACCTGAGTCATTAAGTTTCCAAGCTCCGCCGCCGGAGTCTCCCATTCGCCTGAAGCCTAGAGCCATTTGTTCTTCCAGTCCTTGTTAGAGGATGGAGGATTTATGACCAGCCTCGATCCCTTGCTACCTCGAGTCGCAAAGTAGTACCACGGCTCTTGGCTGTCATGCTTGACCAAGTACAAGCTTACTAACTCCTCCGATGTCAGCTCTGGATTCTCAACTTGACACCATATGATGAAGGAAGAGATCAAGACCCGCCAGACGTTGGGGGTAAGTTGGCTGGGAGTTAGTTCCAGGTAAGCAGTCAAGGCTCGGACGAAAGGGTGCATGAGGAGTTAGAGTCCACATTGCAGCAAGCAAAGAAAAATGACGACTTTCGCTTCAGCGGGCGCAACGGCGGTGTCGAGGGGCTCTGGCGCCCTTATCTGCACGGAGTTTGGGATCTCAAACTCCGAACGGATCCACCCCATTTGAGACTTTATCAATACGGAGCCTCCCGGGACAACCTCCGAGGCCCGCCCGCTCGCAGGCATCTCGGCGACGCCTGTAGTTAAGTCTCGTGGGCTCGGGTGGCCTTATTCTTGCCCACCTGGTGAGTCCGAGCCCCCGCCTCCTTGTTTCTTCGGGGCAGAGGGAACAGAGGTACTACTTCCAAGGGGCCTTCGGACGCCCCTCTCCTGTCATTCGAGCTTGCCAGCTCGGAATCATCATAGTCTTCTCGGACCATGTCTATATTAGACGACATCCCATAAAAGTAAAGGAAAAGGAAGTGACGCTAGAGAAAGGGAAGACTCACCAGACCGTCACCGGGAATTGCCTTTACCGAAAACCTTTGATCGGTCGAAATTGCCTCCCGGAAGTCTCAAGTCGGTCGGAATCGCCCTCACCGAAAATCGCCTCCTCAGAAAATCAGCAACCACATGAATTCGAAAACATAAAAATGAGGGGCGTTTTCGGAGGGCTAAGGTTTATATAGCCTGTAGAGAATCTTCGCATTAATGGTTGTAGGCCACTGGTTGACTCTGGGGCACACGTGGTTGTAGGCCACTGGTTCAAACTCTGCTAGACCATGTGCGTCTAGCGGTGGGTGGCGAACTCTGAGTAGCAGAAACGACGCCCAGACAGGGGAAACGTCGCTAAAACACCTCCCAGGGCGTACGTGGCGGTCAGCCATAAGCCGAGCAATTATTCGAAATCTTAACCGTCGTCACGTGTCTGATGAATGTTAACCCGCGGGCGAAAAACACCGAGGATGCGTCTCTTCAACATAGAAATCATAATAGCCACCACACGCGTGGAAGATATGACAGAGGAAACGGTTGATCTTCCATATATATTTACTCTCCGAGTCTATGTCCGAACTCGAAGAGTAGGGGCTTTAATTCCGAAGTCCAAAGCCACACTAATCGGATCAGATATATAAGAGTAAAACAAGACTGATCTGAAGGATGATGCTCGGCTCGGCCTCAGCGGAGCTTTAGCACTGAGGTTGTCAGTTCAGAGTAATCCAAGATCAAGGCAGTCAGTATGAAGATCATACTGGAACCTACTTGTGAGATCTCGAACCACTCCATTACTGTCCGACCAGAGACGAATCATTCGACCATTCACATCTGAGTTATCCGTTGTGAGGAAACTCAACTCGACGGGTTAAGTCCGCTGCCCACTTCGGAGCCCGGAGGGGAGATCTCCGGAATACCCGACAGACATGTAAGGTCGAGTCTGCCATAGGGCCACGCCGAAGCTCGGTTCGGACTCAAGATGCGGTCATCGCTTAATAACCTGATGGTCAGGATCTCTTTGGCCAGAAGTCCCGAGTCGAGGCCGAGGCGGGACGGGGACGGTCCATGCGCTAAACTAAGAAACTACCTTATACAGACACGACCGACTGTTTCGCCCGTAGATACGCACGATATGCTGCACGATCCCCGGATTACGGATAATATCTCCACGATCATAGTATCCCACTGATTAAGTGAATCGTGCCAAAATTAATGGACCCAGACCGTCCGATAGTCAGGTATAAATACAATGAGACTCCATTGCTACAGGTACGCACCTACTACACCCAAACTTAGACCGAGATTCCCTTGACCTGACTTAGGCATCGCAGGGTCCCCCAGCTAAGCTGGGGTTCCTTTGTTTGTTGCCAATGTGCAGGCTTGAGACGTCGAAGCGGTTCGGAGTTCATGAATAGGATTGGAGAGCCGTCTAGATTTTGCCCTCAACAAACGTAACAGGATACAGCCAAGCAGCCGACCAATTTGTTGGCACGTACGCCTACTCAACCGGACTTAAAAGGGAAAGTAATGGAATGATACCGATAACGATTAGTGAGGTAGATATTCGAAAACTTTTTTAACAAAGAAACTAAAATGTAAATTTCATCCTGTAGTTCTTTGTAAAATTCCCTACCTAATATAATTTCTTATCGTCGTTTAAAACAGTTTAAAATCTGTGCAGGTGGCCAGTTTTCAGAAAGAAGTTTTTTTTTAAAAAAAAAAAAAAATTTAAATATTTTAACAACATGTGGTACACAGAATACGGGTTCTCTGTTTACATCAAGCGGGAAAATTGTGGTCGTTGCAATCTAATTGGAGCCTGTGATTGTGGAATGCATTGAATATTAGTCACTGACTGAGACGGACCAATCACTGTACAGCAAAGGAGGAAAAAAGCAGGAATGTCATGGTTTTGGCAAACAGAGGATCCGGACTCGTATCACCCAAGCTCTGTGAAGCCACCTTATTGTATCGGTAAAATCTACACCGTTCATCAGCTGAGCCTCAGGAAGCACTCGAAATCCGTGGGCTGAGCTGACATCAACTCCCGGTAATATCACGTCTACCGCGACTGAGGATCCATGGCGTGTTCCCTGTGTCAACGGCACGTGTGCTACGATGACTGAATTCGTATTTGCTCTTAACCATGTCATCCAAGCCATGTTAAGAAATGTTTCCCTAACTATGGGGCCCACATTAATGTATGCCTTGTATATTCACGCCGTTCATCCGTTTTTTTTTTTTTTTTTAAGATCCTTTCAGCGTATGGTATCAAATGGACGCGGATTGCGTCCTACCCCCGCCAGGACGGTAATCCGTCCGGTCAGGAATCTGTGGGGCCCAACGTGATGTAAGTATTTTATCTACACCATTAATCGTTTTTATATGATTATTTTAAAGTGTGGGACAAAAATTGAAATAGTTCAGGGCTTAAGTGGACCACAAAGTGGGGATTGAACGTCCACCATTAAAAACTTCTTGGGAACTGAAGAAGTGTCAGATCAAGCTGAAATTTGTGTTTTCACTTCATCCAACTCTGCATGACTTTATTAATAGGTTGGGTGGTAAAAAAAAACATCACGGTGGCCCTAAGAAAGGTTTCAACGGTGGGTGTCATTATCACTGCAGCTTCCTTTGATGTGGTCTACTGGAGCTGTCCGTTTGCTTCATTTTTTGTATGATACCTTAAAATGATCTAAGAAAAGCGATGAACGATGTAGATAAAATACTTACATCACGGTGGGCCCTACAAAGCACCGGGTAGGACGCAATCCGCATCCGTATCAAATATGAATCAGATCCAAAACTGTAAACCACGCCACAGGAAACATTAGTGATTTACTATTAAAAACTTTCTGTGGTCACAGAATGTTTGAATTAATCTGACATTTCTATTTTCCCTTCATTCAGGTCTACGTGACCTTATCAAAAGGTTGGATGGCAAATAAAATTTACTTTGGGCGCTAGGTATTTTTTAACGGTGGATATTCAATCACCACTGTTTCATGTTGTGTGGTCTACTTGAGGGTGGGATCTACATCATCCGCTTCCTGAAAAGAAAATTTTCAATCTCTCAACTTTCTACTCCAGTGGTTTTATCACAATAATGGACGGTTCAATCAGTGTGAAACACAACATACCCGCGACATACCTTGGATTCTTAGTCACGACAGATGCAAAACGAACTCGGTCAATATAAAGAACGCTTTCTTATCCTCCGCACATCCCAGACACATCCTTCTTTGAGAGAGTGAGATGGACAGTTTGAAGCCAGGTGCAGCCAACTCATCTCCTCTAACTCCAATGGGATTCCTAGATCGAGCGGCTACCATTTATGGAAGCCGTCCATCAATGGTCTACAACGACATGGTCTATACATGGTCACAAACACATCAAAGGTGCATCAAGCTCGCGTCAACCATCTCCTCGATGGGCATTGGCAGAGGCCATGTAGTAAGAAAAACACACACATACACACCTTTCTCATGTGTTGGTATTTCAAAATAATTTCCTTTGCACATAGTTAAGAAACTCGGCGACTCGGACCATCTCATTCGGTCTGAGCTGAGTCAGTACTTGCATTGGTCGGGGTTGACTCGTCTCAAATTGGATCTCCTACTATGTTAGAGTCAACTCAGGACGAGTAGCATCAGACTCGTCCGAGTCTTGAAATATCTTCGATAATTCAGGTTCCATCGAATTCAACATACATAGCTACTATCTTTCAATTCTACAAATTCACATGGTTTTTATGCATGCTCCATTTAGGTGTCTGTTGTGGCCCCGAACATCCCCGCCATGTATGAGATGCAATTCGCCGTCCCCATGTGCGGTGCCGTTCTCAACAACATCAACATCCGCCTCACCAGCCGCACCATTGCTGCGCTGCTTCTTCACAGCGAGGCTAAGCTTGTGTTTGTTGATTTCCAATCTTGGTCCCTTGTTAAGGATGCCGTTGGTGAGTTGGAGAAGCCACCTCGTTTGATATTGATAGAGGACGAATTTGAAGAAGGCGGTCGATGTATCCCATCATCATCACCACCGTCCAATGATGATCAGCTTACTTATGAAATGTTGGTTGAGAAGGGAAATCCGGGATTCCGATGGGTGAGGCCTGAGAGCGAGTGGTCACCAGCAATCCTGAATTATACCTCGGGGACGACTTCTTCCCCTAAGGGTGTGGTCCACTGCCACCGTGGCATCTTCACAATGGCCGTATCTGCATTGATAGAATGGACGGTCCCTAAGCAGCCCACCTATCTGTGGACACTCCCAATGTTCCACGGCAACGGTTGGAGCTTCCCGTGGGGGATTGCTGCAATGGGTGGGACCAATGTCTTCGTTAGGAGATTCGATGCTGCCACCATCTATGCTATGATCATCAAACATGGTGTGACCCACATGTGCGCCGCGCCTGTCGTCCTAAACATGTTAGCCAATGCCCCAGAATCCATACGTCAGCAGCTGCCGCACACCGTCCATATAATGACCGGAGGGGCCCCGCCGCCCGCCTCCGTGCTCTTCCGAATAGAGGCACTGGGTTTCACTGTAAGCCATGCGTATGGCCTGACGGAGACGGTGGGCCCAGTCTTGTACTGCACATGGAAGGCGGAGTGGGAGCTGCTGCCTGCAGCTGACCGTGCGAAATTGAAGGCAAGGCAGGGCGTGCAGGCTCTCTGCATGGATGAGGTCGATGTGATCGATGGTGAG
Organism: Magnolia changhungtana; assembly: GCA_030180095.1. Lineage (NCBI taxonomy): Eukaryota > Viridiplantae > Streptophyta > Magnoliopsida > Magnoliales > Magnoliaceae > Magnolia > Magnolia changhungtana. The sequence goes on from JASAUF010000662.1 coordinate 5,629,016, forward strand.
ATGGGGGACAGCGTGAAGCGGGACGGGATGACACTTGGTGAGATCGTGCTGCGGGGCAGCTCCATTAAGTTGGGCTACTTGAAAGATGCTGAGATGACTTCCAAGAGTCTCCGGAATGGGTGGTTTTATACAGGCGATGTTGGTGTAATGCACCCTGATGGTTACATCGAGATCAAGGATCGGTCCAAGGACGTGATCATAAGCGGTGGAGAGAACATAAGCAGTGTAGAGGTTGAATCCGTGCTTTACTCACATCCGGCCATTAATGAAGCGGCAGTGGTGGCCCGGCCTGATGAGTTCTGGGGCGAGTCTCCATGCGCGTTCGTCAGCTTGAAAGAAGATTACCAGAAGGTGGAGAAGAGGGTATCAGAGAAGGAGATTATTGGGTTTTGTAGGGAGCGATTGCCGCATTACATGGTGCCAAAGACGGTCGTCTTCGAGGAGGAGCTTCCGAAGACTTCAACGGGTAAGATTCAGAAGTTTTTGCTCAGGGACCAGGCCAGGAAGTTGGGTTCTTCTTCCTCTATGGTGAGTCGGATGTAGGGCGGAGTTCGTGTATTGCATCGTCACTGGTTCTTGGAATGACTCACTGAGTCACCAAAAGAGTTTGTTTATGTGGATGTTGCATAGTTGAATTATGTTGCTGCTGCTGTTATGGAAAATGCTTTGATTAAAAATATTTTAAATTAAATATTATATATAAATATATGAAAAGGTTTATGAAAATTTTAGTCTTTACTGTTTTGGGAATAGCCCCATGTCATAATAGAGAAGACAAATTTTTTACCTTACTATTTACTTGGTGAATTAGAAGACTACTAGGACTTTCGCATAGGAAACACACGCGAGCACACAAATTTTTTTCTTAATAAGTAGGGTGTTGAGTACCTTACTATTTGCTTGGTGAATCAGAAGAGTACCAAAACTTGTTTGTTCTAGTGTGAAGCACTGGAACACATGCTCGCACTGGCACGGTCTTAGGCTCGGTGCAAGCATGTGGGCATATGAGGCAGTGTGGTTGTAAAGGCACTAGTGGCACACTTTGCACTTCACATTGTATTGCAGATGGGTTGCTCCCTCATGACCTTGCGCGAATCGGTGCTTGACAGGTGTGAGTCATATTAGGTGGTTGGATTCAGAGTATTGTTGGTAAGAGGTCTGAGAGAGACCTATCTGCCTTATATAAGGGCTAAAACTAGCCATTTAAGAGGTCTGGTGTAATTGCTCATGCAGTAATAAACCAAACCATGCAAAAATTGCTGCATGTGGCCTGCCTAACAACTATAAATGGCTAGTAACTGAGCTTAATTGGCTAGTATACATCTAGTTTTCTCATATGCGAAAAGGTCAGAAACTGCCCAATAATGGCTAGTTTCTCACCAACAGTCAAAAATGATTAATTGGAGTTATGACCCTATACCAAAACGCTCGGCTACCCTACCTTATATAAACTGAGCTTGGCTGCATGGTACATTTCAATATCACAAACCACTCGACTTACTCTCTCATATGAACCAATAAAACTCTAAGTGTTCTCTGATCAAGACAGCAAGGTTCAATATGAACCTAAGCCAGTAAGTCCACAACAACCAAACCAGCGTAGTTGTAATGACCCTGAATTTTAGTGCACTTAGAACTAAAATAAATAGTTAAATAATTTTATTTTAATTAAGAGACAAAAAAAAAAAGTTGATAGATACCGGTGCCTTAAATTTCAGATCAATCTGATCAGTGGATGGGCCATTTTTATCAAATTTAACCATAAGAATCATTTATACCTTAGATTCTAAAATGATGATTATGATGATTCGACAGATCAAATCAGATTCCCACTATGTATGCTCATTCTAGAATAGATCTAAACTATTGTCCAGAGAGTATGGGTGGATCTGATCGTTGGATGGGCCATGAAGATGAAAGATTAGGATCGTACTTATTATAATTTGAACAAGTTTTTATGAAACATAAATGGTCTCGATCTAAGCGATCCATTGACCCATTCTCAATATGAGATTTTGTGATGTCAATAGGTGGCTTATATGATTAGTGGATCATTTAAAATAAGAAAAAGAAGGAAACTTAATTAAAAAGTTAAAATCTTAGATCATCTAAAAAATACAGTAGGATTGGTTTGACCGGTCGATAATACACTAAAATTTTTAATTTTTCTAAACTTTGATATTTTTAATTTTGTGAGTTAAATTAGTGACAATCATTAATCATCTAAATGTAATAGAACGATCAAATCACTTGGTTGATCAAGTGGACCCCACACGATAAGATGACTAACTATAAGTATGTAATATAAGAGAATTCAGAATCTAACGATTGAATTCTCATGTGGACTATTTTTTAGTGTGAAATATTGCATATTCCCCCCTCATTATTCATTGGTTTTATGAACATGAAGTTGATTAATTGATCTATTTATACTTGTTTTCTCTTGCAAGGTGATTTTGATAGCTTAAGGTAAAAAGGATACTAAAAGCATATATTTGATGCTTAAGAATTACCAAAGTGCAGCAGGTTGAATATTTGGAAGTTAAGAATGAAGATTTCAAGAGTCCAAGATCCAAGAAAATCAAGTGAAGAAAGAAGAAAATCGAAGTTGCAAAGTGCAAAAATTGGAAGTGTCGAAGTTGATAGTTCAATGCCATCGAAGGGAGCTCAATCCCATCGAAAAATCAGAAAAATCAAGTTTGGTTGCTGGACATATGGGTGCAATTATCGATGTCATCGAGGACCTATTAAATCCTATCGAAGACCAGTTCGATGACATTGGAAAAATCATGAATTATGAGATTTACTTGCTGGACAATTTTGGACGTTTCTATATCCCATCAAAGACATGTTCGATGACATCGAAGCCAGTTTGATGCCATCGAAGCTCGGGTGATGACATCAAATATTTAAGTAAACTTAACAGAGTACGCAGCCACTGTTCTCCAAGAAGGTTGCAAACGATGGTTGTGTACTCCTACTCGGCGGCCGATTTCTCAGGCTTACTAGCCTCCACACGAGAACTCGATAGAGTTCTATCTGGGACTTAATGAAGACAGTCAGGTCTTGATTTTCGGGTTGATCGTGATTTGGGTAGAGCCGTTAGGTCGATCACGGAGGTCGGCGAAGAGGTTGCCAAATACAACCTTCATGGATCGCAACATCTTTTTGATAAAACGATGTTAACAAGTCCAATGCAACTAATTTTTCCAAGCTGCCTCATATAGTGCTAAGAGGGTTAAAGACTCAGCATGAAGGGTCGACAACTCCGTTAATGTAACGCCCCGGATTTCAGGGGTCGAGTAATTACTCGACTCTTGATATCCCGGGTGTCACTTATGCCTTGTAGAAGCGAGTAATTTGGGTTTATTTAGTTGGTGCATAAACATTCAAGGAATTAAATGGATCATGTAAGAATGCATAATTACCATAATGTAAATCTAAACATTTGAGTAGCAAAATGATAGGTATTCAATCATCTCATCGGACTGCGTCCCAATAAGAATACACATGGTCCAAAAATATACAAAAAAAAAAACCTACCCTACGGCCCCATTGCTGGCCCTATGGCAACTATAGTGGCCCACCCAGGAGCTGGAAATAGGAGAGCTCCTCCTCCGAGTCTATGAATGCCTCCCCCATTATCGCCATTTCTTGCACTAACCAATCAGGGGAGGTTATGTATGATTTATACGGATCCATATGGTGCATTTGAAGATACGCAGATATGTACGGAAGAAATTTCTCGATAAGTGTAGCTGGAGCGTATCAGGTGGTGTTGTGTATTGCTTAAGCGGTCGATGAAGAAGCAATCGTGTGTGAATGGTTACAGGATAGGTGACAAGAGGAGAAGCAGAGGAAGTCGAGTAATGGTCACAGCTAGAACGTGAGAAGCATCCAGAGAATAGTACTGGAGAAAGGTTATGGTAACAGTCAAAACATGGGGAAGATCCAGATGGTCGACCGAATCAAAGCTATAAATAGAAGCATAATGCAACAAAGGAAATTTGTCTCATACCAATCCAAACAAATCAAATTTATCTTTTCAACTATCCAGTCAAAATTGCATTCCATAGCATAATCCTTTACTTCCCCTGTTAAGCAAGTTACATTTCTTAGTGTAATTTTTACTTTTCATCCTGTTGTTTTACATTCCGTAGTGTAATCCATAGCCGTAACTAAGTAGCTGATAGTTTGAGTCTAAGCTCACGCATTAGATTCAGTTCATCCATCAGAAAGACATTCCACAACTGTTTTTTGTAACCAACTATAATGATCTCTCTTCTTATTTCATTTTATATATATCGAAAAGTTCTTTCATATAGAAAGAAAAGGAGTAACATATCATCAGAAGATGAACCTCACCTTCTGAATATCGCCTAATCTAATTTTACAGACTAAATGAGTAACTAAATAGGTGACTAATATTTTTATATCTTGGTCAAACACTACGTGTCTACCTATATATCTTAACCTTAACACTTATAGTCATTGTTGTTCGGTTTGAATTGAAGTCGCAATTTCAATTCTAGCACGCCACACACCTAGTGCAGAAAACATTAGCAACAGTGTACAATTAAACAAAAGGTAAAACTTATATTTCCATTAGTTATCAGCTCCATCCAACAAGCATACGCTAGTGTAAGCGGCAACAAGACGTATGAAATAGGTAAGCGGGTATTACCAGCCGTTGAGTATCCGCTAGCAGAAGTGGTTGCGAGACATGAGACAGGTAATCCAGATGTTAGAAATAGTTTAAAAGTGAGTGGTTTCCAGTACATTGCCGAAAAATAGGAAGTCACATGCAAAAATTCCTTTTATTTATTTTTTTAATTTTAACACACGGGTCCATCGGCCAGTGAGCCATGGTGTTGAACGGCATGTATTCAGTTTAAAAAGGCTCTTGAACCCATGAATGCAGTGTTGAACGGCATTGGCCACTTGCTTAAGTTGGGAGTTTGAGGGTTCGAGTATGGATGGTGAAATCCTACGGCGTAAAAAAAAAAAAAAAAAAAAAAAAAGGTTGGGACCTTTCAAGTAAACCTGTTGTTTTTGGTAATTAATGACCCAGCACCCCTTGACACCCTACACGGTGCTGCCCTTACATGGGCCCACTTTGATGTATGCATTCTACACCGTCCATCCTCATTTTCAGTTGATTTTATGGGAAGAAACAGAAAAAAAAAAAAAAAAGAAGTTGGATCCAAAATTCATCTGGACCATTGTAAAGGAAACTGTGGTGAGTGACCATTACAAACTTTTTGTGGGCCACAAAAGTTTCGTATCACGCTGATATTTATTTTTGTGGACCACAAAGGTGGGTAAGGCTGCACCGTCTTGGGTAAGGCCGGGCCTGCACCTAAACTGCCCCAAAGGCCGGACGCGGATTGAGCTTTGTGGGGCCACCGTAATGTAAGTATTTTATCCACCCCATTAATCACTTTTCTCAGATCATTTTAAGATATTATACAAAAAAGGAAGCAGACACACAGATTCAGTGGACCACATCAAAGAAATCTGCAGTGATAATGACACCCACCGTTGAAACATTTCTAAGGGCCACTGTGATTTTTTTTTTACCTCCCAACCTATTAATAAGGTGATGTAGACTTGGATGAAGTGAAAACACAAATTTCATCTTGATCCAACACTTCTCTAGCTCCCAGGAAGTTTTTAATGGTGGAAGTTTAATGCCCAATTTGTGGTTCACTTAAGCCCTGAAACTACCTCAATTTTTGGCTAATATTTTAAAATAATAATATAAAAGCGATTAACGGTGTGGATAAAATATTTACATTACGGTGGGCCCCACATAGCGCTGTCCGTACCGCTTACTGCCCGGGCGGGGTAGGACGCAATCCGCGGCCCCAAAGGCCATAGGACGCGGATTTCCTGCGAAAGCCTTTCGCAGGAAGTTCCTGCGCAAGGATGCTGTGTGGGGCCACCATCATGTTTTTGGGAAATGTACTCCGTTCATCCGTTTTGCAAGATAATTTTAGGACATACTATAAAAAACGAGGTAGATCCCAGACTCAAGTGGGCCACACGAGAGAAAACAGTAGGAATTCATTTAGAACCGTTGAAACATTCTTATCCCCATGAAAGCTTTATTTCAGGCTAATTTTTTTGTATTTTCACTTAATCCCTGTGTTAATAACCTTATAACCGGTTTGGATGACATATAAACATCAAGGTGAAGCCCAGGAAGGTTTCAACGGTAGGCATTTCTTTTCCCAATTTTCCCTCTTGTGTGGCCCACTTTAGCATTAGATCCACCTCGTTTTTGGAAGATTTTCCTAAAATGTGCTCACCAAACGGATGGACGGAGTACATTTCTCAAAAACATGGTGGTGGGCCCCACACAGCATTCCTGCGCAGGAACTTCCTGCGAAAGGCTTTTGCAGGAAATCCGCGCCCAAGGCCATAGAAAACACGTGTCAGCAGATTCTATGGCCTTGAACCTGACTGGTCCATAGAAAAACGGACGGGGATTTCCTGCGAAAGGATTATGTGTGGACCCAGTGCAATGTTTGCGAGAAAGCTATTCAATCCATCTGTTTTTAGATCTCATTTTAGGATAGGAGACAAAATTAAAGTATATCGAAAACTTAAATGGATCATATGAGATGAAACACTGGAAAAGGATTGCCTACCGTTGAAACCTTTCCAGGCTCCACCTTTATGTTTATATTCAATCCAAACCATTATAAGGTGATTTTCACTGAGATGAAGTGAAAATACTAGTAACTTTAACCGATATCAAACTTTTGTGACCATATAAATGTTTCAACGGTGGTTACTAAATCTTCGCTGTTTCCTTTTGTGTGGTCCATTTAAGTTTTATATACATCTTATTATTGGTCGCATTTCCTAAAATGAGCTCTACAAACGGATAGATGGAGTGGCTTTCCCACAAACATTGTAGTGGGCCCCACGCGGATTGCATGGTGTGCCACACACCACCAACCACCGTGGTGTGTTGACGTGGAAACTACAGTGCCCCAACGTTATATCCACACCGTCCATCCATTTCAGATTCATAATCCATTTCAGATTCATAATTCAAGTGGACCACAACTGGAAGAGTAGTTGTAACAATGATGCTACCGTTGAAAACTTTCTAAGGTCTAACCTGATGTGTTTTTGACATCTAACCTGCACCGTACGTAACCAAGTCCTGCCTTTGAACTTTGGCCATCGGATGTACGTGGTTTACCCATTAAAAAGGGGAGCGTGTTACCCGGGGGCCTAACATGACGTATGTGTGTATTATGTATCCATGCTGTCCATCTATTTTTTAAGAGTATTTTAGATCATTATTCCAAAAATGAATCAGATCCAATTGTAAGATGGGCATACCATAAGAAACCATGGTGATTGATCGTCCTATCATTAAAAACCTTAACATTTCTGTAATGTTTATTAACCATCCAATCGGTTGATAAGGTCACATGAGGACAGATGAAAGGATAAAAATAAATATCAGCTTGATCTAAAATTTTTGTGGCCTATTAACAGTCAAATCACCACTTTTTCTTAAGGTATAGTCACCTCATAATTGAAATGCTTCACTTTTAGAATAATCTCTTACAATGACCTGAAAAAATGGTTGGACAGCATTGATACATAATACCTACATCAAGGTGGGCCCCAAGATAGAGGTGGCACCGTCTTGGGTGCGTCTGTGACCTCACCTAATCCGCACCCGGACGTTAGTTGCCTCTGACCAGAGAAAACGTGAATCATGTAGATTAACGTGAATCATGTAGATTATGTGTCACATGGGCAACAGCGTACTGGGTGTTAGCCCTACAGTACGTCCCACCTTGATGATTTATTATATATCAACCCCGTCCATCCGTTTTTACAGCCTATTTTTGAACGGGTCAAACAATTATGCAAAACCAATTCTTAGGTGGACCACACCACAAGAAACAGTACTGACTGAGTACCTCACCATTAAAAAATCCAAAGGGTCCATGATAAGTTTTTTGTAATTTTTATTTGAAATCCAATCTGTTGATAGTTTAAGTAGATATGGATGAATAAAAAATAGAACTATCAGATTGATCCAAAACTTTCTGTAGACTAAAAAACGTTTTTTATTCATCACTGCTGTTTCTATTGGTATGGTTCACCTGAGATTTTTAACTTTTTATAATTTAGAATTTTTTATTAAAATGAGATGGAAAAACAGATGGATGGTGTGGATATACAAAATATACATTAATGTGGCCCACGCTGTTAGAGTAACAGCTAGTCAGCTCTCGAATCACCTGCCTTCAATTTCATTGTCCAGCCCGTGCTTAGAGATTCCAGCGTTAAATGATGATTTTGACGCTTTTACTCCTGCGGATTCACATGCCACTTTTTAATGGGCCGCGTATGACAATCTGCAATGTGAAATGGGGAAATGGGGCGCGGATTAGGTACTACCCAGGCCTGTTCCGAGCTGGGGGCAGGCAGAGGCTCGCAGGGCTAGTGAGTGGCCACCTTGATGTTTAAATTTTATCCACACCGTCCATCAATTTTTTCATATAAAATTAAATTATTATCCCGAGAATGGAGAAGATCCATAGCTCAAATGGACCACACGGTGGGGATCAAATTACTCCTGATGAAAATTTCTTGAGGACCTCAGAAGTTTTGAATCAAGATGATATTTGCTTCTTTTTTTTTTTTTTCAATTCACACGGGTGTATATGACCGTATACACAGGTTGGATGGAAAATTTAAAAAAAAACACGTTGGACCCTAAGAGGGTTTCAATGGTGGGGATTCTTAGCACCGCTGCTTCCTGTGGTGTGGTCTACTTTAGCCTTGGATCTACCTTATTTTTCCTCCATTACTTTAAAATGATTTAGAAAAATGGATGGACAGTTTGAATAAAATTCATACATCACAGTAGCCCCTCAGTGGCCTTTGGAGCCGCGGCATCCAATCAACGTTATGTCAAAATAATTACTTTTAATACCATACAATACATATACCATAATCTCTCTTTCTTTCCTTTTTTTTTTTTTTTTTCTTCCTTCTTTTTACACACACCCCACGTACTCATGCCTTAGTGGGATTTCACCACCTATGGATTGTCGAACCCTTGACTGGGTGTTGATTCTCCTGAGAGTCTACCAACGGAGCAGGAGTAAGGATCCTAATATATCATAATCCAAACCAAGCCTTAGTTTCAAATCTCGACGTGTAAAGAGCCCTTGTATATTAAAACATAGCTAGGGGTAGAGGTGTACACGAGTTGAATTGAGTCGAGCTTGGCACACCTCGACTGGGCTTGGTCACTTGCTGACCCCAGCTCGAACTCGGCTGAGCTCGGTCCTCGAGCTTGACTGGCTAGCTTGGCTCAATTTGGTCAACAATTCGGGTGAATTCGAGCCAAGTTCACCTGTGCAACATTTTCACAAGCACACGAACTGCACCTTCAAAATCTCATCGTATGTAAAACAACAGCAGTGGTTTTACAAGTATTTCATCAAACACCTTGTAAGCAAAATAAAAAGCAAGAAAAAAAGGTATTTTTTTTTTCATATAAGTACCTTCCTTGCCATTAGCCACACTTAATTGAGTCATTTCATCAAACACTTGATGAGCAACAGCAATATCAAAGTAACTGAGTCACTGAACTGGTTCGATCTGAGTTTGATTCAAGTTGGGTTCAATCTGAGTCGCGTCAAGCTTAGGCAAGCTCGAACTTGGTTCGAAATTTTTTTGAGTTAAAAAAATCAACTCGACTCGACTCGAACTCAGTTTCAAAGCGACCTTTTTCAAGTTGAGTTGAGCGAGCTAACCGAGCTAACTTGGTTTGTGTACAGCCCTAACTAGGGGTTGCAATGGCCCAGGCTGTCCTGCCCTGTGGCCCAAGGCAGGGGAAGAGCTTGAAATCTAGGCCCATTGTTTGGGCTGGGTTGGCCAGGGCCAATCATGAATAGCCCGGCCCACCAAGCCCAACTCATTTCCCTAGTGTATGTTAACATGGTAAGCAGATATTAGTAATATATTTTGTAGAGTACATATACTAGTGTATATAATAATAGGAAGAACTTTGATACTCCAGTAAATTATCAATTGTTCATATAACTTCTTTTTAATTCATAAGACCGGCCCTACCCAAACCAACCTTCTTAGCCAAGGGCTAGGGCCAGGGCCTCTTTAATCCATTAGGGCGAGAGACACCGCTTAAGGCTCTAGGGTCGAGCCTATCGCCGAGCTAGGTGTGCCACACAGGTTGGCGGAAGCTTAGCCCTTGGGTCGAGCTTGGACCAGGCATGTGTAGCCCTTTTCAGATTGGGCTTGAGCTTTGATGTCATTTTAGCCTAACCTGGCCTAACTTTTAAATGTACATGTATTCTATTTCACATATATGATGATCCAATAATTGCTTAGGCAACACATGTATCATGAATGTAGACCTTGGTCTTTATTATTTAAAATGTCTATTTATACACATGCAGCCTACCTAGTCAAGATATGGATAAAAAATATTAAGTGTGGAAAATAAGTATTTATCAATTTTCATGATGGGCCAGTGCTCTGTTTTCTTTGAACTCAAGGTGGCCAGGTCCATGTTGTGCTCAGGCTTTTGGTTTTGTAGTATCTAGGTTGGCTGGGCGAGCCCAAACTCAGTCCATTGCCACCCCTAAATGTAGGGCAATGGTTCGTTTTTAGCCAACCTGTGCAAGATGGCGGCCTGGCTTGAAAAGGCACACTTATTATTATTATTATATCCAATAAAAATAAGGTGTGACTGATGTTCTTGAAAAGTATTTAATAGAAAGGAATAGACAAACTTTATTATTATTATTATAATTATATCCAACAAATATAAATATAAGGGGTGACTGACTGATGTTCTTGAAAACTATTTAAACAAAGGAAAAGCATCCAAACCAAAGAGTTTTATTTTAAAATACACCAAAACCAAAATGTTGAGTTAGCATCCTCTACTTAATATTTTAATAACATCATATCTATTATACAAGTGGCATGCCACATGCTATTCTCTTAATGTACAGATCGGCATGTTGGGCTCAGTGTAATATTTCCTTGGAATCCAATCTGTCCATCATTTGCACTCCATCGTATTTTCTTTGGTTAACAAAAAATTAAGCTGATCCAAAACTCAGGTGGGCCGCAAAGTAAAATCATACCTAAAACTTATAAATTAACATGTGGTGGCCCACCTGAGTTTTTGGATGCATCTTCTGAATGGATTAGATGGAATATACGAAACACGGTGAGCCCCATGTACAATCTTGAAGGTTTTTAATGGTAGGCATCTTCATCATAACTGTTCCCTGTGGCTTGGCCCACCTGAGTTTTGATCAGCTTGATTTTATAATACTAATTAGAAAAAGAAAGGGCGGAAATGACGGACAGATTGGATGTCACTAAAACATCATAGTGGGCCCTACTTGTTTATGTGTATGTAAAGATTAACAAAGAAACATTTGTACCCTACCCGATCCAAGGCTCATTGTTCATTGATCCAAACAGCTGAAACTATGGTACCATCATAAACAGTCCGTTTACAGAAACTCTCCCAGGTGAATATGTGGCCCACAAGTGTCCCACTTTAGCACAGGGGCAGCTCAAAGGGGTAGGCAGGGGAGGCAATCGCCTAAGGCCCCCTAATTATGAAGGCCCTATATTATAGCAAAATTAAAATTTTTTTAATTATGAAGGTCCTATATTATAATAAAATTAAAATTAAGGAGAAGAAAATAAACCTAAATTTTTTGAAATAAAACTTATTGAAAGGCCTACAAAATAGGAACATCTAAAAATTAGTTTACAAATTTAAAATTGAAAATAAAAAACAAATCCTAAAAACTAGCACTACCAATAATAACAGTCTAACTTTTTCGTCTCTTTTCAAAATAATAGCATCATTCTCAATAAATTCTTCTCCTAAAACCTAGGACCACAACTACCTACTTTATTACTAATTAAGTTCCCAAAAAATTAAATTCTAACGTCATTTTTTAAAATTAAATTCTAATTTCATTTTTCTAATAGTTTAGATTTATTTTCGGAGTTAAAAGTTTTAAAAGAAGTTGTAAAAACAAAAAATAATACTTCAATTGAAATACTTAATCTAATAAAAGAATTAAATTATTTTCCAAATTATTTTATTGCATATAGAATACTACTCACCATACCGGTTACAGTTGCTTTTGTAGAAATAAGTTTTTTAAAACTAAAGATTATAAAAAATTAATTACGAACAATTATGTCTCAAAATAGATTAAATGGTTTAGCAATTTTATCTATTGAAACTGATTTATTGGGTAAACTTGAATACAAAAGTTTAATTAGTAATTGTGCATCTAAAAAGGTAAGAAGTAAATTTATAGTTTAATTTTAAATTTATTAATTTTTTAAACTAAAAAGTCTCATTTTTATAACTTGCATGAGGCCCCCAAAAATGTTGAGCCGCCCCTGCTTTAGCATGTGATGGACATTTGTGCTTGGCCCACAGGCATTCTGCAATCCTATTCCTCTTTAGGAAATATCACATCCTTTATCTTCTTTTGTGATGCTTGTAATATCGTTTATGAGATGAAGGGTTTATTGACATGGCAAACCGCAGTGGCCTCAACATATTGTATGCGTTATATTCACACCGTCCATCCATTTTACTAGACCCAATTCCACAGAAAACAAAAAGACAGATTCATAGCTCAAGTGGAACACACCACGCTACCGTTGAAAACTTCCTAAGGCTTACCATGATGTGTTTTTGTCATCTAACCTACACCGTACTCGCCCATCATGATGGGCGTAACCAAGTCCTGCCTTAGAACTTTGCCCATCGTACGTTTACCCACCAAAGAGGAGAGCGTGTTACGTGAGACCCCGGATTCACATGAGACAGGGCGGCCTTTACAATTGGGCTCATCTTGATGTATATATTATGTATCCATGCCGTCCATCCATTTTTTCAGATTATTTTAGGTCATTATCCCAAAAATGAAACAAATTCAATTGTTAGATGAGCTGTACCATAAGAAACAGTGGTGATTGAACGTTCTGCCATTAAAAACTATAACGTTTCTGTAATGTTTTTTTACCATCCAATCTGTTGATAATGTTTATTTACCATCCAATCCATTGATAAGGTCACATGAAGCTGGATGAAGGAAAAAAATAAAAACAAATATCAGCTAGATTCGAAAATCGTGTGGCCCATTAACGGTCAAATCAACACTTTTTCTTAAGGTATGGTCACCTCGTAATTAAAATGCTTCACTTTTATAATAATGACTTAAAATGATCTGAAACAATGAATGGACGGCATAGATACATAATACCTACATCAAGGTGGGCCCCAAGATAAAGGTCGCACCATATTGGGTGCCACCAAGGCCTCACCTAATCCGCACAGGGACGTGAGTTGCCTCTGACCAGGGATAACGTGAATTACCTAAATTAGGTGTTAGCGTTACCCGGGTAACACCGTACTGGGTGTTGACCCTACAGTACGGCCCACCCTGATGATTTATTGTATATCAACACGGTCCATCCATTTTTACCACCTATTTTTGAACGGTTCAAGCAATTATGCAAAACCAATTCTTAGGTGGACCACACCACAAGAAGATTGAATAACTCACCATTAAAAAATCAAAGGGGCTATAATAAGTTTTTTGTAATTTTTATTTGAAATCCAATCTGTTGATAATGTCAAGTAGATATGGATGAATAACACACAGAACTATCAGGTTGATCCAAAACTTTTGTAGCCCATAAATTTTATTTATTATTATTTTTTTTAAAATGTATTCATACCTGTTGTTTCTATTGGTACGGTTCACCTGAGATTTGTATCTTTTTATAATTTGGAATGTTTTGTTAAAATGAGACGTAAAAATAGACTGATGGTGTGGATATACAAAATATTCATTAATGTGGCCCACACGATTAGAGTAACAACTAATAAGCTTTCTGATCACCAGCCCTCAATTTCATCGTCCAGGGAAGCGGATTGCGTACTGAGTAACTCAGTACCCTAAGCGTACTGAGTAAACGCCGTGGGACACACCGTCATTCATGCATTGTATCAACTCCGTCCATATTTTTTATCATATAAATTTATTGCTATAGTCCAAAGATTACGCATATCTAAATATCAAGTGGACCACACCACCCGAAATGGTGTGAATTGAAGTCTACCGTTGAAAAGTTCTGGGGGGCCATAGAAGTTTTAAATCAAGCTGATATTTGTGATTTCACTTCATCCATGTCCATGTGATCTTATGATAAGTTTGGATGACAAATAAACATCACTGGGGCCTTAGAAAGATTTCAACGGTGGAAATCAATAATTCAACTGTTTCCTGTGGTATGGTCTACTTGAGCTTTTCTTATACTTCAATTTTGAGCTCAACCCTTGAAATGATCTGGAAAAACACATGGACGGCGTGGATAAACCACGTGAATTCACAGTGGGCCCAACAGGGTTTACTCAGTACAATAAGAGCGTACTGAGTAACTCAGTACGCAATCCGATTCCTGGCTGCCTCACACCAGATATATAGCTGCTGTATTCACCATAAGTAAGTTCTATGGGTTTGATCATGAGATATATATTATATCCAAACTATCCATCCATTTGGCGAGCTCGTCTTAAGGCTTGAGAAGAAAAATAAGAAAGATCTAATTATCAAGTGGACCACACTGCAAAAATCAGTAAGAGATTGAATGTCTACCATTGAAACCCTTTTTGGGGTCAATGGAAGTTTTAGATTAATATGAAAATTATTTTTCCTCTTCGTTCAGCTCTTTGTGACCTTATGAACAGATTAGATGTAAAATAAATGTTATGGTGGGCCCTAAAAATTGTTTAACAGTGAAAATCATTATCTCCACTGCTGTTTATCGTGGTCCAGATAATATTTAGATATGATTCATTTTTTTCATAATGCTCTAAAATAATCTCTAAAAATAGATAAATGGTACAGATATAATAAATACATCACTGTAAGACCATGTAACTTTGATCTCCTTTGAACCGTTCTGAAACTCGGAGCCCAAGGAGCGTCAGTGCTCGTCTTCGCACGACACGAACTACAACAGCTATATAGCTGGTGGGTGGTACACCAGCCAATCCGCTTCCATTGCCCGCCTATAGATTCCAGCATTAAATGATGATTTTGATCCTTTTGCTCCCCATATATTCACATGCCACTTTTTAATGGGCCACGTATGACAATCTGCCCGTGAAATGCGTCAGGATTACGTACTACCCCCCGCCAGCTCCAGTTCCAGGCAGAGGCTCCAAGAGCCAGTTAGTGGCCACCTTGATGTTTGAGTTTTATGGACATCGTTCATCCATTTTTTCATATAAACTTAAATTATCACCTCAAAAATGAAGAACATCCAGGGCTCGAGTGGATCACATGGGGCTCTTTAATCCATTAGGGCGAGGGACACCACTTAAGGCTCTAGGGTTGAGTCTGTTGCCGAGCCAGGGGTGCCAACAGGTTGGTGGAAGCTTAGCCCATGGGTGAAGCTTGGGCCAGGCATGTATAGCCTTTACAGATTGGCTCGAGCTTGATGTCATTTTAGCCTAACCTGGCCCAACTTTTAAATGTACATGTATTCTATTTTACATATATGATGTTCCAATAATTGCTTAGGCATTCTCTTTTAAAAAATAAAAATAAAAATCGCTTAGGCAACACATGTATCCTGTATGTAGACCTTGGTCTTTATTTTTTAAAATGTTTATTCATGCATGTGCAGCCTACCTAGTCAAGATATGGATAAAAAATATTCAGTGTGGAAAATAAGTATTTATCAATTCTCATGATGGGGCAGGGCTCTGTTTTCTTTTTACTCAAGGTGGCCAGGCACATGTTATGCTCAGGCCTTTTGGTTTTGTAGTATTTGGGTTGGCTGGGCGAGCCCAAACTCAGTCCATTGCCACCCCTACATGTAGGGCAATGGTTTGTTTTTAGCCAGCCTATGCAAGATGGGGACCAGGCGGCGTGAAAAAGTATTATTATTATTATATCCAATAAAAATAAGGTGCGACTGATGTTCTTGAAAAGTATTTAAATAAAAGGAGAAGACAAACTTTATTATTATTATTATTATTATTATTATTATTATATCCAACAAATATAAGGGGTGACTGACTGATGTTCTTGAAAACTATTTAAACGAAGGAAAAGCATCCAAACGAAAGAGTTTTATTTTAAAATACACCAAAACCAAAATGTTGAGTTAGCATCCTCTACTTAATTAATATTTTTATAACATCATATCTATTATACAAGTGGCATGCCACATGCTATTCTCTTAATGTACGGATCGGCATGTTGGGCCCAGTGTAATATTTCCATGGAATCCAATCCGTCCAGCATTTGCACTCCATCATATTTTCCTTGGTTAACAAAAAATCAAGTTGATCCAAAACTCAGGTGGTCCACAAAGTAAAATCATGCCTAAAACTTATAAATTGACATGTGGTGGCTCACCTGAGTTTTTGGATGCATCTTCTGAATGGATTATATGGAATATACAAGACACAGTGAGCCCCATATACAATCTTGAAGGTCTTTAATGGTGGGCATCTTCATCATAACTGTTCCCTGTGGTGTGGCCCACCTGAGTTTTGGATCAGCTTGATTTTATGGCATTAATTAGAAAAAGATAGGGCAGAAATGATGGACAGATTGGATGTCACTAAAACATCATAGTGGGCCCCACATGTTTATGTGTATTTTAAAATTAACAAAGAAAACTTTGTACTAGATCCAAACAGCTGAAACTACGGAACCAACATAAACAGTCCGATTACAGAAACTCTCTCAGATGTAAATGTTCTAAGCCTTTGAATTTGTGGTCCACAAATATCCTACTTTATCATGTGATGGATATTTGTGCTTGGCTATTCACCACCCCAAGTATAGGGTTGTGATGTAGTAATAATCTTGGTAAGACCGATGTCGAATCCGCATGGACTGAGCCTTGTACGTAATCTTAAAGTAACCAGAATTAGAACTAGAAGAAGATGTAACCTAATCAGAAAAATTTAAGAGAATAATGGTGAAATATTAAACTAAAACTTTGTAAAATTCAAAGGTGAGAAACTAGGGATTCCAAGGATCCACTTGTAGAGATCAGGGAGATCTATGCTTAATTCAAGAACACAACTGGAATTAGAGTCCTATCTTCATCCAGCTGGAAGATATTTCATTAAAAACCAATTATGAACTTCCTTTAATCTAGCTTTCAATAGATGAGAGGTATGAGAACTAGAAGTGATTCCATCACAAAATCATACTCATGAGATAAAACAAACAACAAAATTTAATCAATCCACAACCAATCTAAGGGAATTATGAACGTTAGGAAGGGTTCCATCATCTAACCATGTCCATGAGACGATGATGAACAACAAGATTCCCAAGTTCACAATCCTAATAATGTAAAGAACATGCTCAGAGCTATCGTAGATCTATTGTAATTTAAGTCGCAACAAACCATTAAAAACTATGAATATTCCTTCATAATCAAACTAGAATCCAAGAGAGTTCAATAAAACATAAATAAAAAAAAAGCAAACATCCCAATCATACTACAAGCTTCACCTCTTAGCCTTAGCTAAGAGGTTTAGCTGTTCATAGACATGATCAAACTAAAGATCAAAAAAGCATTAAAGGAAAGAAGAACCAAAGAAGGGAGAAGGAGAAGAAGTCCACTCTCTCTCTCTCTCTCTCTCTCTCTCTCTCTCTCTCTCTCTCTCTCTCTCCATGTCCAAGTATTGATATCTTTCACTCTCTTTCTCTCTTCTCTTTTTATAGCCAAAAAGAGGGTCAGTGGCTGGATTGAGTCGGTGGTGTGAGAGCTTTTGCAGAAGAATATGGAAAACAGTCATGCGCAGCGAAACGCAAGCCAACTTGTGTTTGGCTTGGATTTTCAGGACAATGAACGTGCTTGGCTTCAGAATTTCTCCATGGCTAGGGTCATCCTTGGCTGGGCTTCCATCTATACAGTTCGGATCGTCGAAACGATCGATGATCGTGGCCCACAACTCCTCAGAATTTCTGGATTCCTCGAACATAAATCATGCGCACGTGGATTCGCTGCGATGCTCGGTGAGCCCCACGTTGTTGTTTTCGGAGAAATCCACCATGTCCATTGAATTCCTAACAAGATTTCAGTCGAAAAGGGGTGGTTTTGGTCGAGTTTTAGTGTAGCTCATTGTATCAAATCACCCCACTGTTCATCCTGCGTTTAACGGAGATTTGCGTGTGTACACGTGCATGAGATCAAAAGGGCTCCATGGCTAGGGTCGTGGCCACCACCTGGATCGAATGGATGGTCCTGATCGTCCATATGATGAACGATAGTGGCCCATAACACGTCACAGGCGAGCCAGTGTCTGCATGCTGTTTTTGTTTCGAAGAAGGATCGGGTCAACCTGAAGGAGGACCGGGTCCGGTGCGGCTTGCGTGCGCATGTACTGTGTACACGCACGTTGCATGTGGGGTCCACTGTGATGTTTATGAGAAATCCGCTCCGTCCATCCTCCCTCCCATCCAATTTAAGGGGTTGATACCAAAATTGAAGCATATCCAAATATCAGGTGGGCCCTAGATTAGTGTTTTATGGGCTGATCTGTCCGTTGTGCTACTTTTACAAAGATTCAAGAACTAAAATTTTACTTGTACGGTTAATTTAGAGTCCTCAGGCTAGATATAAAGTTTCAAGCCAAACGGATGGTAGGAACCCTGTGATCTTGCATTCAGGACAACTTTCAAGCCCTTTTTACTTCAATCACTTGATTTTCTCAAATCTTTGGCATGTGAATTCTTCAATCTAGATCCCCTAAGATCCATCCCTTGCCTTAGTGATTCTTGAGCATTAAATTCATGCTTTTAACACCCTTTTTCATTCCAAGCTCTTGAATTCACATTGCAACAAAAACATGATTACAATAGGTCGTTAAACATTATCATGTTTGTAAAACCAAGTAATAATTGGGGTCTAATATGTAATATTTGACCCTCAACATTGGCCCACAAGTATTCTGCAATCCTATTCCTCTTTAAGAAATATCAAATCCTTTATCTTCCTTTGTGAGACATGTAATAGTGTTTCTGATATGAAGGGTGCTTTTATAACACTTGGCATTGTAACATATAGATCCAGACTGTCCATCTAGTTTCTTGCAATGGAAAATGATTTAAAATATGGAGTTGAGTCAAGTTTTTGGGCTTTTGAACTACGTTGGCAAACCAAAACAATGGACTTTTTGGGTCTATCCAAACGGGCTGAATATCGAGTTGAGTTTTTGGGCTTTTGAACTATGTTGGCAACCTAGAACATGTACACTGGAATTTATGAGCTAACATCAGGAATTTGGGTGCCAAACACAAGAATTTGGGTTCTACTTAGGAATCCAATTCCAAGAAACCCAAATTCTAGTAGACAAACAACACATAATGATAGTCCTGGACTTTTTGAAAGGAGGTTTAAGCAGCTGATAGTGCTACTTGTTAATCGGATCAAGGTTCAAAATATAATTCCAAAACCAATCTAGTGCATGACTTTGTGAACATCCAAACAACACCTTAATTATAGAGAAATAATCAATAGGAGAACATAACATGGAAATTGTTGATGCAAAAAACTGGTGTGTCCTCCTTCGTCCTATCACCTACACAAGAAGGAGACAAAGGCGACCCTAGCTAGAGTCGAGGACCCTCCGATGGTAAAGTCAGTGATAGGATTGTATTAGAGGGTTTTCAGGAGAGTTTTCTACGTACCTTTCAGCGTGGAGGCCTCCTATATTTATAGGAATGAGAGGATCCCGTCGTACCAGGATTCTTCTCATGATCTTTTGGAGATTTGATATCAATCCGTTTCCTCGATCCTAGCCGATCCCGAGATCTTCAAAGTCATGGATTCTTTTACTTGATTTTCAAGAAGGTGTTAAAGGTGTTTTGCTTAACACCGTCTCTACCTTATTTGAATCGGGCTCGGCCGACTCCTCTGGTGAGTGAGTCTCGGCTGGCTATAATGGGTAGAGCTTCTTACCTTCTATCGGATGGGATGAAACTGACTTATAATCAGTGTACTTTCTTAATTCGATAACCGACCCTATAACTGACCTAGAAATGGTCGGTTTTATAGTCGATCAGGTGGATTTAGAGCTTCGGGCCTTAACCGGTCTCTTTGGATGTTGCTGCGTCATTTTTCGAGTCAACTTTATACATCATGTATATTTTTCCATATGGCTTTGGACTTTGTAAGTCTCGGTCGG
This sequence comes from Magnolia changhungtana, assembly GCA_030180095.1. NCBI lineage: Eukaryota > Viridiplantae > Streptophyta > Magnoliopsida > Magnoliales > Magnoliaceae > Magnolia > Magnolia changhungtana. The sequence goes on from JASAUF010000662.1 coordinate 5,649,306, forward strand.
GATTCATTCCCCACAATCCGAGCTAAGTCTCTCCTTTAGGCATTCGGTATTCTTGTCTCGGTTAGGCTTGATGCCTCGGCATCCCGGGCGATGTCAGTAGAGTTGGTCCATTCCATAACCGAGTCTCTGGACTTGTCATATTTTTTCCTAATAGTAAGCCCCCCTACTCCTTGCATTGACTTTGTCGATGCTCAGGAGTAGAAAATCATTGAGTCGGCTTGAATTGGGGCCGATGTTATGATGGAACATTTAATGCTTATAGGAGTCGTGCGTCGTCCAGGGCACACGTCGGTATGTTGATCGAGGCCGCACGAGCAGGAAGCTGTCAGAGCGTTCTTTTGCTTATGAGAGTTGGACGCATGGCGAGGGCGGCGTCTACGTCATTCGTCATGTGCCACATATCGGGCGGGGGAGTCGAAGTGGCCGTCATTCGACTCCTTAAATGCCCTTGCCACGTGGCAAGGCTATAAAAGGAGGAGTGGGACGCCCTCTCGCATTTTCTCCACACATTCTTCTCTTCCTGATTTTCGTTTTTACTGCCCTCTCTATTTTCCGCCACTTTCACCATTCCTTTTTTATTTTCGCTCCCACATTCGCTTCTTTTTCGGTTCTTCTTGCTATCTCCAGTGAGTTTCGAACTCTCTCCCTCCCTTTCATTTTCAATTTCAATGGCAATGCATGGCTCCTCAAGGCCCCGAGAGGGAGTTTCCGGTGACGAAGGTGAAGCGAGGCATCTCTGGGATATCTCGGAATCACCTTCGCTGCGGACGGAGATGGTCGTAGGTGCTAACGTGGCTTTCTAGCACTCCGAAAGAGTGGCTAAATTCTCGGTAGAGCGCCCTGTATCTGCAGGTCCCTCTCGAGGAGGGGTGTCACTGACGACTGCCCTTGGTAGGCCTAATCCCCCCTGGGGAGGAAATGGAGGAAGAGGATGATGAAGCCGAAGGTGCCAATGAGTCAGTCTCCACTCGAAGATTAGCAAAGGCTGCTGAGTCGACGGTCGAGGAAGGGGAGGCTGGCGATGAGCAAAAGGGTCCGGTTCCTTTGGTTTTAACTGAGACGAATCTGGACAAGATCAGGGCCGGGTACCATGTCCCGGACTCTGTCATCACTCACCTCCCTCTTTCGAGTTACCCAACCGCCCTCCTACTGGGATGGTCACTATCTTCCAAGTCGCCCTACAGTGCGTGTCACTCCCCAAACTTGGAAAATGGGCTCACAAAATTTTCGATTGCCGAATTCGGTGTCGACAGCCTCCGTAGTGCCCTATTCTCGGCTCCCAGCACTCATGTGCCAGATTCCGATCCTACGATACTACAAGGAGAATTTTCAGTGTGAAATTTTTTTTATAATGGAGCATAACCAAGTCATAAAACAACATCACCACATATCCACTAATAAAAACATTTGAATACAATGCTGAAAGGAAAATACATATGTATCAAAAATCAAAACTCCAAAAGTCCGCTACACACTCCAAGTTCAATGTTGTTGTGACCTAACGCCACCTGCATTCATCTATCATGCATAAGCTTATAGAAAGCTTAGAGGGTGGTGAAAGTGTGTGTAAGGTAAGTGCCAAGTATCCAATACAATGCCATAATCATTCAATATCGAAAATACAGGGAAGATTATGAATAATGCGATATCAGAGTAAGCAGAAATACTGACAAGATTATGAATCATACGATATCAGAGTACGCAATACAGATCAACTATGTAAATGAGGAGTCATAGAGAGTCAATTATCAGATGTTGATGATACAATGCAATATATAAATTCTGTTAAGTCTATCTAGGCCATATAAGTGTAGAAATATAGCAATCCAAAATCCATATGCCGTTGATGAAATGCAATATGCGATGCGAATGAAATGACCAAGCTGGAGTGAAGTCGGGAAGGATCGTGGGAGTTGACGAAATAGTACGGACTAAGATACGGTCTTATAACTCTCCCCACCTAATAAAAATTTCATCTTCGAAATTTAAAACACGACACAACCAATACAGAGTTCACAAGGGAGGGAAATCCTATCGCTATAGATATAATCATTAAACACCTAAGAGATGAGGACAACGCCCACAAATATTAGCCTCTTACTCCCAAGACACTTCGTCAGCACTATGATGATCCCACTGAACCACGGATCCTTAATCAGAAACGATTGAAACTAGAATATTAAGCAGCCTCACAATCTCAACAGTAGGGAGCTATATCTGAAAGTTTCTAAGTTATTCGAACTCGGGGATCTAACCATTCTAAGTTCTCAACAATCATAGAGTATAAGGTAGCTATCAGCAGAAATGTGTTGTTATCCTCAGGTATTCCCAAGTTATGCTTTGATACCAACTTCTGTCACACCCCAAACTCAAAAAACGGGCTCACAAAATTTTTGATCGCCGAATTTGATGCCGACAGCCTCCGTAGTGCTCTATTCTCTGCTCCCGGCACTCATGTGCCAGATTCCGATCCTGGGATCCTACAAGGAGGATTTTTAGTGTGAATTTTTGTAATGGAGCATAACCACAAGCATAACTAAGTCACAAAATAACATCACCATATATCCGCTAATATAAACATTTGAATACAATGTTGAAAGGAAAATACAAATGTATCAAAAATCAAAGCTCCAAAAGTCCGCTGCACACTCTAAGTTCAACGCTGCTGCGACCTAACGCCACCTGCACGCATCTATCGTGCATAAACTTATAGAAAGCTTAGAGGGTGGTGAAAGTGTATGTAAGGTAAGTGTCAAGTATCCAATACAATGCCATAATCATACAATATTGGAAATACTGGCAAGATCATGATCATGTGATATCAGAGTAAGCAGAAATACTGACAAGATCATGAATCATGTTATATCAGAGTACGCAATACAGATCAGCTATGCAAATGAGGAGTCATAGAGAGTGAATTATCAGATGCCAAGGATACAATGCAATATGTAAATCCTGCTAAGTCTGTCTAGGACATGTAAGTGCAGAAATATAGCAATCCAAAATGCCTATGCCATAGAAGAAATGCAATATGTGATGCGAATGAAATGACCAAGCTGGAGTGAAGTTGGGAAGGATCGCGGGAGTCAACAAAATAATACGGACTAGGATACGGGTCTTACAGTGTGGCTTACATCTACCCCTCCAAGGGATAGCTCAGGATCTACTTTTCTGACTCCGGATAGCACCCGGGCAGATAGTTCTGAATAGGTGGAGGAACTTGTTCGGATGTTCGGTGTTGTGGGCTGAGATAGAGTGGCCCCCACTGACTATCGATGAGTTTCTCCATCTATTTCAAGTACGACCAAACCCGTAGTAGCCCGTATGGTACTTTTTGTGTACTTGACAGAATAAGGGCAGACCTTTAATAACCGACCCTCTTACCTCCAACAAATACTGGAGAGATAGATGGTTTTAGGCATGTGGCCGCTAGGAGACTGCTGAGCAAGGACCCATCGAATCTCGCATTCTTCGGGTGTTCTCCCAAGCAGGTGACTAGGCATACACTTTTTTTTAATCTCCCCACACTGTTGTGTCTTTGAGTCTGACTGAATGCGTTTTGCAGATATCCCCGAGCGAAGGCCAAAACTCGGAGCTGACACTTTAGCTCGGATCAAGGATCTGAAGGCGCTGAGTCCAGAGCAGCGGTCTTAGAAGAGACTTCTTCAGCCGGAGCGTCTTTTTGACTTAGGCTTGGACTCAGCCTTAACAAGTAACTTCTGGCTATTTAATTGCATTTCCCTCGAATTTATTTAACTCATCTTGCTTTTAATACAGAGATGGCTGAGGCTTGACTTGTTCTCTGTCGGCCTTCCAAGATGAAGGCCCCTCTGAGGTCAGAGCCTCGACCTCCAAAGAAGCTGAAAATGGCTTCGAAGGCTAAAGGGCATGCTACTCCAGCCATCCCAACCGTGATAGTCCCTGACTTGAAGAAAGGGGTGGAAGCAGCGGACGCGGTGGCTCCCGAGTCCCATGCGGCTCCTGAGCCAAGACCTGTTACAGAGCAAGTTCTGGAGCAGAGGAGAGGAGAGCCCTCAGGAGGGGAGACGACTCAACAGGAGACGTCAGTCTTCCAACGGGCCGTGGTAGACATGGTTCTCTAGGCGATTTCTCATGTGAGCGAAAAAGAGTTCGCTACCCTCTTCTAAGCTCCCCAGAGGCAGACTCTCTCCCATATGGCGAAGATGCTTCTTGAGGTAAGACATGAACTTTGCACTTGTTATGTCGATTTCCTCTAGCTTGATTTGCTCTTACATTTTTCTTTTACAGTTCGCTCCTTGTGTGCTCAGGGCTAGCTTAGATCTAGCCGATGCTCAGAAACGGGCAGCGAAGGTAGAAGCACAACTTATTGTTGCCGTGACTTGGCTTAATATAATGACTGGTGACTTAGGGCTTGCTAGGAAGGTCGTCGATGAAACTAGGGCTGAGAGCGCCCGTTTGGCCTCACAATTGCAAGAGGCTTGGGAGGAGAGTCGGCGAGATCGCCAGGCTCTCGCTTCTTCTGAGGAGAAGTTGTCTCGGCTCAGGATGGAGACTAAGGCTATCATCGAGCAAGCCAAGGTCCAGGCCGTAAAGGACTTTCTTGAGTCCCGCGAGTATTTGGAGAAGCGGGATAACTTGTGTTAGAACGGCTACATCAAGTGCATGAACCTGATGAAACAATCCTTCCCCGACCTTGATCTCTTGGGATTTGATGAAAGTGGCTCTGGGTCTAAAGGTCCAGAGGCCTAGGCAACTGGATCTGTTGACGCTGCGGCTGATCTCGAGGTTGCTTTCGAGGCTGCTCCTGAGGCGGTGCCAGAAGTTGCTCCGAGAGGCAGCGGCACCTGAGTCCGAGCCACCTCCTGAGTTGGCTCGTGATGATCCTTGAAGTTATTTTTGGATGTCAAGCACTTTAAGCACACCAAGCTTTAAGTACTTCAAGCATACCAAGCTTCAAGCTAGGCTCGAGAGCATCTGTAACCAAGGGAGGGCATCGCTTATGTCACAGCCGACTCTTTTTGCCTTTATCTTTCTTATTCCATCAATGTAATTCTAAAGTAGAAACTAATGTAATCTGATATAAAAATTATACTGATGAATGAATTACTTGACTTTCTTATTCATTTGACTCAGCTTACATGTTTCTTATTCTTTGCTTAAACGAATTTTTCTAATTGCTCAACGGCCGACCTAGGGTTAACAGGTTTTTAGATGCTCGGCATTTCAAGGATGGGGAAGTAACTGCCCGGTTAGATCTTCCAATCGATACGTTCTAGGTCAGATGGTGCTCGAGACTGCATAGGGTCCTTCTCAGATGGTGCTCGAGACTGCATAGGGTCCTTCCCAATTGGGTCCCAGTGTGCCCGCGCCAACTTCCTTGGTGTTTATGAACGTCTTTTGGAGGACCATGTCTCCTACTTGAAAGCGTTTAATCTTAACTCGGGCATTGTAGAACCGAGCTACTTGTCGTTGTTGAGCCATCGTCCGTAGTTGAGCCATTTCCCTTTGTTCTTCTAAGAGGTCTAGTCCAAGAGCTAGCAGTTCCTCGTTGTCTTGTTCGTTAAACGAACTGATCCAAGCCGAAGGTAGTCCGATCTTTACAGGAGTGACGACTTTTGAGCCATACGTAAGGGAGAAAGGAATCTCTCCTGTGGCTATTCGAGCGGTAGTTCGGTACGCCTATAGGATTTTTGGAAGTTCCTCGGCCCATGCTCCCTTAACTCGGTCGAGTTTGCTTCGGAGATGCTGTTTGATAATCTTGTTGACTACCTCGACCTGTCTATTCGTCTGAGGATGATGGGGGGACGAGTAGACATTTTTTATTTTGAGATTGTCACACATCTCTCGCTATTGCATATTGTCGAACTGCTTCTCGTTGTCGGTGATAATGGTCTGAGGTATCCTAAATCGACAGACGATGCTTTTCCAAACAAAGTCTGTGATCTTTTGTTTAGTTATCCTGAAAAATGACTCGGCTTCAGCCCACTTTGTAAAGTAATCTATCGTAACGGTGACGAACTTGGTCTGGCCTTTCCCTAAAGAGAGCGGTCCGATGATGTCGATTCCCCACTATGCGAAGGGCCAAGGACCGGCCACAGGGGTCAGCTCCTCGGAGGGTTGTCTCAGAATGGCCGCGAATCGTTGGCATTTGTCACAACTCTGGACGAGCTTGCGCATGTCGTGCTGAATGGTCAGCCAGTAATACCCTTGTCATAAGACCTTATGTGCGAGTGATCGACTTCCCGAGTGATTTCTGCAAATTCCTTTGTGGATTTCCTACAGTACATAATTGACTTCAATATAATTTAGGCAGCGTAGCAAAGGAGCAAAAAATTCTTTCTCGTACAACACCCCATTAAGTATGGTGTAACGAGAAGCTCAGATCTTCAATCGTTGGGCCTCGGTACAATCCTCGGGCAACTTTTCATTGTTGAGATACTGGACGATTGGGTTGAGCCAAGTAAGTTTCGAGTCGATTGAATGTACAGTCGAGCTAAGCAGGTCATCGATACTCGGCTTAGCGACAACTCGTTGGGATTTCATACGTAGACATAGGGTACGTCTTTAGAATAAATGAACCACTCGTACAATTAATAATTGGTACGTGCATCATTAAATCTCAATGTAGTATTTTGTTCATTTCTCTTTAAGGGGGGTAAATCGTAACAGCCTCGGTTTCGGGTGCCTAGTGGTATACGTTGGTACGAATGTTTAAGACCACCACGAATATTATCATCGTCCCTAATCATAATAGGAGTACTGAATTTCAGGGACAAAATTCTCTTTAAGGGGGGTAGATTGTAACAGCCCGTACCTTCAGTACTCGAGTGTCACCAGGGAAGTTTAGTGCACACCGACACCCAGAAATCCTCGATCTATTCATCTTAACTGTCTTGTATAACATTCATTCGTACATCAAGTCATCCATTTGAGTGACTTTCACAATGGGCCAGAGACATCTGTTTTAAGATCTCAATCACTTCAACGGAAGAATCAAATCATCCGGTAATATTTCATGAATATATATATATAGTGGTTATATTGTAAGATTTACACAAACATAGATCCAAAGGGTCATGGATGTATTTGATAATTTATTTATCATGTAAACAATGTATAAAAATGTGTTGTAGTAGAGTGATATGTATATAACTGACGTATATAAAATATTATGAAAATAATATTATATTAAGTAGACATAACGGGTGATAACTTTTTAATGTACAATTGAACTATAAATATTAATGTAGTACTAAATATCTGTTGTAAATATGTATATAAACGATTATTAATAGAATTGTATGTTATCTAACAACATTATCAAATACAAATATAATCTTAATACGATATTGTATATTGTGAATTATATATATTAATGAATGTATGAACAACAGCATGTAATTTGTATTATGCTAATATTAAAATTATATTTACATGTACATATGAGGTTTAAAACAATTTAATTATAAGTGATATATAAAAATAATAAAAATTATACTAATATTGGTATCAGTTAATAATATAGGAAGAAAGCCTTACGAATGGCCCCTTGGACCTTTTCAACCGTTGACATTCAATCTCGGGACGATCCGACCACTAGATCAATGGAAAGCCATCGTTAGAGCTAGGAATCAACCCGTACGGCCCACCAAAGCTTTGGATTTGCATGATCTTTGATCAAAGGATAAGATTGGGCCCACCAAGTGAAATGGGCGGAGTGGATTTCATCCAAGCATGATGGTGGGCCCCGCCCTGGTAGTGCATGTGCACAATCGACGAGCACTCGCTGTACACCGAGCACCCTAGACCAGTCAGCACGGGCTGACCTGTGTTTCACCAGAAAAGGGAAGTTTTCCCTCTCTCTCTCTCTGTTTGAAAACAGTGGATGAACGATGTCCCTGAGATTTTGATCGGTGGCCCACCAAATGAAGTCGGATCTCTAATCTAAACCGTTCATCGTGTCAAGGAGCTCCACCTGACCAAAACCCAACGGTCATAATAGGTTTTCTTGCGCACATGGACACATTACCTTTACTATAAACTCTCCCTACAAACACATCCGTTTTCAGAAACGGAAACTGTCTCCTGCTGTTGCCACGAGGGTGATCCGTGTGAGGAGAAAACCTCTTATCTTAGCCCTCCATCCGGGCACATCTCGGCCGTCCATTCTAGCTGTGGTTTAGGGCTTCAAAACTACTATGGTTTCCATCCTACCCACCGAATTTGTAAGAGGTTTCAATCAAAACAAATCTGAGCCATCTGCTACTGATCCGACGTTGTTGGGATCTTAGGGTTAGCAAATAAAATAGGATGGATCGAGTAGTAGGTTACCCTCCTCCATTTTCTAGCAGCCACATTAAAAAAATGGCTATTTCCTTCCAAACTCAACCCACCACTCTAGCCTTCCTTGAGCTTCGAAAAAGCCTATCTGGAAGCTCCCTAAGACCCATAGGAATCATTTGAATGGAGCAGATTGGAGGGAAGAGTGGTGTTGCCAAATCCGCCATTAACAGCGGTCATCTTCCTGACCGCTTAAAGCTGCGTCAGACACAGTCGGAGTGAGGTTTGGTCCTGTGGGAGCTGCTCTTGGTGCCGTAGATGATAGGAGAAATGGATGAGAGAAGAGGGAAGAAAGGAAGAAAGAAGAAGAATGGAGGAGCTAACGGTACATTGCCGTCTTGCCGCACCACACCGATTTGACCCGAGAGGGCCGTTGCCTCTCTCGGACTCGGTCGGGATGAGTCTGAGGCAGTTTCGCTTGACAGAGAGAAAAGAGAAAAGAATGAGGAGGAATAAGAAGAAGAAGAGAGAGAGAGAGAGAGAGAGAGAGAGAGAGAGAGAGAGTATGTTCTGTGCGTGTGTTGCACCAAGCTCAGCCCAACCGAGTCATTGGTGCAACAACCGCTTTGAGTTCTTTGGACCGAGCCAGCCTCACTGTCTGGTCAAATCCAAACACTCTTTGGTCATGAGAAGGAGAGAAGAAAAGAAGAAGAAAGAAACAGGAAAGAGAGAGGAGAGAAAACGAAGGAGAAGAAGATGGGCTGCCCTGCCCAAACTGAGTCAACTCATCGAGTTTGAGCGAGTTGAGCTTGGTTGGTCTGTCCAAACCTGTTGCTAGACATCCCAGCAAGGGAGAAAAGAAAGGGAAAATGAGAAGAAGGAAGAAAATAGAAAAGAAAGAAGGTGGTGGTGTGTGATCCGAGTCAACACGACTCGAACTGAGTCGACTGGGTGAGCCCATATTTTCTATCCTAATTTAACTAATTTCAACCATCATTTCTATTATTATTGTCATTTTTAGGATTATTAAATATAAATATGATTAACGATTAGTAAATTATCCATACAAATACTAGTTAACACATATAAAAATTATCACTATTAAAGTATTAGTAATCTATCTTGTCGTTCTTAAAATATTGTTATTAACATTTGGACACACTAATCATTTTCATCAAAATAATTATTAGTGTCATGGATATTATTATCATCAATCATAATTCTATTATTAAATTTCATCATAATAATTTTTATACCATGTTAGTTAATGTAAATCATAACACTAATGCTAATAATTATTTTGTAATGATTAAGTTTACATTGAAATTAATGGTACACGAAACTAGAGGGATCTCGATTTATAATTTCCACCTTTATTACTATTATCATGGAAATTTTTATTATGAACATGATTAGCCACAAATAGATTACTCATGGTAGTATTAGTTGTATCATTAACGTTAAACCGCAACTAACCATATTATTACATTGAGTAAGCTACACATGCATTACAGTTTAACTCTTAGGACTAAACCCTAGGATGAAGCCCTAACTCTATACCAAAACCCTAAAAGTAATCCAAACCTTAGGTAGTACGTAGAGCTTGGATCTAATTGTACCAGTTCCTGATTTATGATAGGGGTTGATTCTAAGGAAACACGCACTCTCTGGCAACACTGGTAGGCGATTCAAAGTATAAGGTAATGATTCTTCCCCTTAAGCTTTCCATTTTCCCATCAGCTAAAGTTATAGTTTTTATTTCAATTTATAATTGATATCTCCATTCTATAAGCACATGTGTTAATTGTTGAAATTGAATTTCTATATTACATGCTTAATGTTCATCTCGTATATTTGTTCATGCTTGTAGATTATTTGTGTATTGCTTATTGGCTTTAAACTGGTACATTAGTGGGAAACCCCCACCTATAAATGTACACCCATACTTGGGATGTAACTCGATTGACGGTGATTGCAATGGACCTTTGATTTAGTGGTTATTGAGTGGTGGTCTAGATGGATCATTGATGTGGGCCTACCATCTAGGGTTGTTGTATCTAATGGTTTTTAAGGATGGTCTTTATTGTATGTTTTGATATTCGCCCTATGTGACATATTTTGATACTCGTCCTACGTAGTTTTGTTTTGATATTTTTCCTCTATGGGTTCGATATTTTATACTTTACAACCATGTGATGGTCAGCCCCATGTGCTCCCCGTAGTGACCGTAAGCTTACTTAAATCAGCTAGTTGCAATTGGACTAATAATGGGCTGGCAAATCATGCATACATGGCATATTTTCAATGACTTGGATCACTCTGCCCTGTGATTACGCTGAATGTTGCGCTTATCACCAGTCATTCGATTTATGATGATGACTTGGATCTTCATGCCCATGCGATTACACCGAGTGTTGCGCTGATGACCAGTCACATCCTTGGGTGACGACCCAAATGCCTGTCTGGATGTTTTACCTAAGGCACCGACCGTCCGGATGTTTTATCCGGGTCGAGATTGCATTCATACATCCATGCATCTAATAAGATCGCATTTACTCTATTTTGGTTGTCTGGATGTTTTATACTATTTCTTACCTAATGCGGCGGTGTGTAATCTTGAGAGAAATTCACACTGAGTTGTCACTCATCCATTAAATATACAACCGTACAAGTAGTATAGGTGGCTTTAGTGATATGTATGTTCAGATTTGATGAGGAGCAAGATACGATTATCAGGGATGCATGGGTGTATTTTCCTGGAGGAGCTGTGTGACCTGGCGGTTTATATTGATATGCTTTCTACTATTCTTCATGTATTAAATTCTTATAAATCTTGTACTTGTTAAATTCGGAGATATTGGTTTGTATAAGTCATTATGGGCAGCTCCTTGTATATTTGAATGATAATAAAATTTTCCTTTATGTCGATTTGTTTACACTACGCTCATTTGCTTACTCTGATAAAGGAAAAAAAAAATGTACACTCGAACTTGACCCTCTTTTAATGTTAACACTCAGGTTTTTGGGACACGAGTCATATACTCGGGTCCTGAGAAGTCGGAGTGTTACAATATTTCCATGGTTCGGCAGATCTGCCGAGCAAACATTTTGTTCACTAATTGTTGGTAAGTCGTTTCTGCATTCTTTAGATCAAATGGCATCACATGGTAATAGTAAAGTCGTATGTTGGTGACAAAAGTGGTCTTAGATTTATTTAATTGATGCATTATAATTTGATTGTATCCAGAATAAGCATTTATAAAACTAAGAAGTTCGTGTCCTGCCATGCTATCCATCAACTGATCGATCCTTGGAAGAGGGAAGTTATCCTTTGGGAAGGCTTTGTTTAAGTCGGTATAGTCAATACAGACTCGCTACTTCTCGTTGGCTTTCTTAATGAGTACGATATTAGCTACCCATTTTAGATAGTATATCTCCTCGATGAATTTAGCCTTGAGGAGCTTTTAATCTCTTCTTCAATGATGGCGAATCTTTTGGGGTCGAGTGGTTGTCGCTTCTGTTGAATCGGTCGGTAGGTCAGATTGATGTTGAGGCTATGAGTCATCATTGAGGGATCAATCCCAGGTATATCTTCATGATGCCATACAAATACATCAGCATATCGTCGGAGTAGGGATACCAACTTATCTTTCAGGATCGACTGTAAGGACAAGCTAATTTGAACTATCTTGGATTCATCTGTCTCGATCAAGGGTACTGAGATAAGGTCTTCTACCGGTTGTCCTCGCTCGTGGATCTCGACCCGAGGGTCTAACGATTCAATCGTGGTTACCTCAACTGGAGCTTTTACAGTCATTGCATAGCAGCGCCTTGTGTCCTGTTGATCACCTTTGACGACTCTTACTCTCGACTCGGTCGAGAATTTCATGGAGAGGTGGTATGTCGATACTATAGCTTGAAGAAGGTACAAGAGGGTCGGCCGAGTATAGCATTGTAAACTAATAGTTGGTCGACTATTAGAAAGTCGACCATTACTATCGCCTGATGCGGAGAGTTTCCAGCATTGGGTGACAATGAGATGACTCCTTCGGGGAGTGTTCGTCCACCAGAGAATCGATCAATGGGGTGTGAACCAGCCATAACGCCGATCGCTCAACACCCATTTTTTCGAACGCTTGAGTGAACAGTACGTCTGCGGATGACTCTGTATCAACAAGAATAGGGAATACCTTGCGGTTCGCTATTTTGAGGGTGATGACTAATGTGTCGTCGTACGGATGATAAATGCCCCGAGCGTCTTCATCGGTAAACGATATACAATACTTCAACCCCTTCTTCTCTTTCGAAGGCCGAGCTAAAATTAGGATTTCGAACTCAGGTTGACTGATGCTCCTGACATGATTTTTTCAAGCATTGTTTGAGTCGCCCCCGCCTCAGGGACTACCGATAATAGTCCGAATTTCCTCTGTGGGTTGATTGTCACTCGATCGTTCTTTCATTGTCCCGGTTCTTTCAACATGCTCTCTGAGACGGCCTTCTCAGATGAGTCTCTCAATTTCTTCCTTCAAGTGATAGCAATCACTCGTGTTATGCCTATGATCGCGATGATAGTGGCAATATTTACTCTTATTTCGTCAGTTCGGGTTGCTTCGGAGTCTGTCGGGCCAGTTAACGAACCCTTCAATACCTGCTCATGTGATTTATTGAGTGGGGTATACATCGAGAATTTGTGGTCGGGCCGCTTACCCGACTTATGCTCGTCACCGGTCCGATCCTCTTTACGTTTTTTTCCATTAGCCGAGCCAACTCCCTTTTTCGCTGACTCTTTGGCCGGGACTTGGTTTTGAGCGGCTTCACCCAGGATTCAGGTTACTTCAGCATCCACATATTTATCTGACCGAGCTATGAATTCCGCCATAGTAGTAGGCGGGTTCTTGTCCAAGGATGCGAGAAACGACTTATCTTTAACACCCTGCATAATCGAGTTGAGTGTTGTCTTGTCCGAATGTTTCTGAACTTAAAGCGACTCAAAATTGAAATGTTTAATATAATCTTTCAGTAGCTCTCCATCTTTCTGGACTATGTTATTCAAATGCGCAGATGGATTTAGTTTATTCTTCCCACCAATGAAATTGGTGAGGAAGGCATCGCTGAGTTATGGGAATGAGCTAATGAACTTCGGTTTCAACTGTCTGAACCAAAGCCGAGCCACATCGGCCAAGGTGAGGGAGAAAGCTCGGCACATCACAACATTCGAGGCATCATATGATTCCATATACATCCGAAAGGATTTGATATGCTCGATTGGATCGGTCTTGCTGGTGAAGGGCGTAATATGAGGTAGGCGGAACTGCTCCGATAGCCGAGCTTGCATAATTTCCTCTGTAAACGGGGATGCCTTTATCTCGGTTTTGGTTTGTCCTAGATTTCGGTTTTGCTTCATGTCGACAATCTCTTCCTGTACTTCTCTCCAGAAATCCTAAAGGTCAGCTTTCCAGGGTACCTGGCTATCAGCGGTGCCCTCAACCGAAGGCCTGATGTGCCTTCTCCGATCTATTTCATGTCGAAGATCGGTGGTAGGCAGCGGAGCTGTCACGGAATGAGAGGGTACAGGCTCAGTCGAACCTTGATGCTGACTCTGCTGAGAGACAGATTGCAGAGTAACAGGCTGAGGATCAGTGAATTGTTGTGGGGCATTCGCCCGACCGCCATCATATTGAGGCGGAACTTGCTGGCGATGAATTTGCTCCAGCATTTGCTTCATATAGTGCATGTCAGACCTAAGTTCCTGGACTTCCTTATCTAACCGTCTGTTCCCTCAGTTCTATTGAGTATGCCTTCTCGAGATGGAGGTTGTCAGACGGGCCACCGAACCTTGTTGATTATCGGGTTGATTCTGGGCTCCTTAGGCTCCATTCGTACCTGGCTGGCCTTCTGTTGCCGAAGGCCCAGTGACAACAACCTCATTGGGCTCGTTTTGGACAATTCTTCCAGTTCTCGCCATTAAAACTATTTGAAGCTTTTCGATAGAGCCTAGAAAATGACTTTTCATATTGCTTCGCACAGACGGCGCTAATCTATTGATGCAAAAAACTGGTGCGTCCTCCTTCGTCCTATCACCTACACAAGAAGGAGATGAAGGCGACCCTGGCTAGAATCGGGGATCCTCCGATGGTAAAGTCAGTGATAGGGTCGTATTAGAGGGTTTTAAGGAGAGTTTTCTGCGCACCTTTCACCCTAGAGGCCTCCTATATTTATAGGAATGAGAGGATCTTGTTGTACCAAGATTCTTCTCCTGATCTTTTGGAGATTTGATATCAGTCCATTTCCTCGATCCTAGTCGATCCCGAGATCTTTGGAGTCATGGATTCTTTTATTTGATTTTTGGGAAGGTGTTTTACTTTACACAGTCTCTACCTTATTCGAATTGGGCTCAGCCGACTCCTCTGGTGAGTGAGTCTCGGCTAGCTATAATGGGTAGAGCTTCTTGCCTTCTATTGGATGAGATGAAACAGACCTATAATCAGTGTACTTTCTTAATCTAATAACCGACCCTATAACTGACCTAGAAATGGGTTGGTTTTATAGTCGATCAGGTGGCTTTAGAGCTTGGGACCTTAACCGGCCTCTTTGGACGTTGCTACCTCATTTTTCGAGTCAACTTTATACATCATGTATATTTTTCCATATGGCTTCGGACTCTGTAAGTCTCGATTGGGATTCATTCCCCACAATCCGAGCTAAGTCTCTCTTTTAGGCTTCGGTATTCTTGCCTCGGTCAGGCTCGATGCCTTGGGATCCCGGGCGATGTCAGTAGAGTTGGTCCATTCCATAACCGAGTCTCTAGACTTGTCATATTTTTCCCCAACAGAATTCATAGCGGAATATAGCATTTGTATAGTTTGTATTCATCGACCCATTTCAATATAAAACAAGTTCACATATTACATTTTTGAATCTTTATCCTAAAGAATTAATGTTGATGGTGCATGGCTATAGACTGGAGACTTCAAAACATCCATTTGGTAGACCCTAACACGGCTCGCCCACGATACAGAACCCACACCAATAGGGTGATCATTGCCCCGAGATTAATTAATATTTTCCTCTTTGAATATGGACTTTCATTGTATGTTTGAAGGCTACATGAGCTGAACACAAGCTGTTCAAGCCAAGCCATCTCAGTTAGCTCTCTCTATTAGTTCAGCTCGATTTAACTCAGCTTGGTTTGGCTCGAATAGTCTGCTCAGGCTGTACGGAGCTAAAAATCCCAATTCATTTCAAAATCAAGTTGATTTAACTTAGCTTGGTTTGGCTTGAATAGTCTACTCAGTCCGTACCAAGCTAGAAATCCCAATTCATTTCAAAATCGGTTTGGCCTAATTCACCTTGGTTTGAGTCGGCCGAGTATAAATGTAGTGTGTGTATATATATATATATATATATATATATATATATATAGAGAGAGAGAGAGAGAGAGAGAGAGAGGCATGCTGACCTAACACACGTTCGCACCTTTGCACATGTGTCATTGGCGTCTAATTCGAGCGGTCCATATGATGCGGAATCTCATGAAACGCTAAGGGAAGAATTTTCACCATAATCTAAAATTCTAGTGGATCATAGCAAAGAGAAATGCAAATCAACGGAGGAAACCATTTTCATTTTTCATGACCTACCAAAGTTTTGTATCAAAGTAAAAATTGGGCCGGGGCTTTCATGAGGTGCTTCTTCACATGGACCATTCAGATTTTGGAGTCAGGTATAATGAATTCTCAAAAAAATTCGCACGAGTTCCATGCAAATTGGTACACGACTGAGCATTTTGTGTGAACATTCTGTGCACCGTTGAGCCTTCGGCTATACATTTTAGATATATATATATATATATATAATATTTTTTATTTAAAATATATTAAAAATCAATATATATTAATAAGAATTAATAACCAGTGACCATTGTAGAAAGCCTCAGATCACATCTCCTACAAATCATCTTGTAGTAATATGAATAGGATTTGATTACTTTTTTTTTCTTCTGTTAGATATATTCATTAACCAGCAGTAAAGATGAAATCGGTGAATCTAATATTATATATATATATATATATATATATATATATATATAAATCAAAATGAAGAAAAGTTCACCATGAAAATATGGAATTCCAAGCCGGTCATATATATAATTATTTTTATTTAAAATATATTAAAAATCAATATATATCAACAAGAATTAATAACCAGTGACCATTGTAGAAAGCCTCAGATCACATCTCCTACAAATCATCTTGTAGTAATATGAATAGGATTTGATTTTTTTTTTTCTTCTGTTAGATAATATTCATTAACCAGCAGTAAAGATGAAATCGGTGAATCTAATATTATATATATATATATATATATATATATATATATATATATATATATATATAAATCAAAATGAAGAAAAGTTCACCATGAAAATATGGAATTCCAAGCCGGTCATTATTTGATATATGTTTTTTACTGAAGGAATGCTCATTTTAATTAGATATGATTCAATCTTAATTAGGATATGTGGTTTCTGTATAATCTGTTATCTAGTACAAATCAATATTTTTTCTTTTACATGCCTTTTGGGCTTGACTATCTGAAGCTAACATGCTTTGCAAGTATTAATGTGAATGAACGTGATATACGTTTCGTGGAGGACAATTAGGGAAGTCCAGTAGGCCTTAAAAAAAAAAAAAAAAAATCAAATTGACGGATTTACTTTACCTTTTCTTATTTTATTTTATTTTATTTTATTTTTTTTTGGGTTGTTGATTTTGTCTCTTTTCTTAGTATGATCTGGGCTAAATCAATTAAGTATGATTGAGAAGCTTGAGATACAACTTGAATTGTAGCATGTACTCATGTTACATTAGATATAATAAGTAATAACTGTAAGCTTAAGAGTACCTGGTTGGTCTAGAAATTTTGGTGTAGTTAACTATTCTTATTAGCAAACTCATTTTCTATCCTTCTCTTTTCTTTTTCTTTATTTCTTTTTTTTTTTTTAATGTTAATAGGTTCTTGGGGCTTCCGGATTGGGCTAGGAAATTTCGATGGATGGGATGGAGGTTACACAATTCACAAGCTTCCAACAGGTATCTTAAATCTTTTTATAAATTTTATGTGTTTTGTGCAAGATATGAGCTGTGAATCAGATAGGACCCATTGAAATGGCGGTAAAGACTGCACTAGTTGAAGAAGGAATATGCCAATATGTCCTAGAGGGGGATGAATAGGACTTTCAAAATTTTTTATGATTTATTTTAAAATCCATTACACTAATCCTAACAACAGACATATATTAGGATTACTCAAATGCAACTCTACTGGCTTCCAAGCCTGGTAGAGGATCCAATCACAAACTATTCAAGAAGTGGCAATGTATAACTTAGTTTATGATAGATATGACTGTGAATGTGTGTGAGGTGTGATCAGATATATAAATATGAACGCATTGACATAAATCACATACACAGAAGAACAATCACAAACACAGTCATTTTTATAGTGGTTCGATTACTTGTCTACTCCACTCCCGGTAACCGCACTTAACCCTTGAGTGTACCGGATTTCACTAAGGAGGTTTCACAATGGTTCACCTCAAACTTAATGTTTTAAATCAGGTTCACCTTCAACCTTTACAACTTATACTGAGGCTGACTGTTTATGCTCTCACGAGCAAGGGTCAACACAATGCACCCACATTTAGGCACACTGGCCAATAATCTTCCATAAGACCCTACTGGAGGTTTCTACATGGTTCACCTCTAACCCAGGAGTTTTACTGGTTCACTCCTAACTAGATGTTTATGCTCTCCACAGAATAAGGGTCCACACAACGTATCCACCACGTACACTCCCGCCGGAGGCCTCCTACGAGGACTTCAAAGGTGAGAACCACTTAAGACCCAATCCTACAAAGGAATGATCACAAGTGTCCTCTTGGACTCTAGATACTTACAAATAAGTTGATGAGTCTCGATACGTGCACTGCCGAAGATCTCCTCCTCCTTGTTGATGAAGAGTCTTCTGCTCTCTTGATCCGCAACACAAAATGATATACCAGTACTTGGCTTCGGGTTAGGTTAAGGTTAAGATGGAATCCTACTCTCAAAATATTTTCCTATTAGGAAGATGGAGCGATTCCAATCTTATGCATTCAAGGCATCCCAATATAATAATTTGTCATTAAGGAGTAGCTGGAGGATCCTTAAATGCGGAAGTTCATTCCCCAATCCACTCTATTGAATATCAATGATGAGAGTGGATTAGAGGATGAACTCCCTTGAGAGAAAGGGCTTTGGATATAAGATATAAGTTGAAACACACAAAAGCACTCTCTACTTTCTCTACCAACAATAAAGGCAAGCCTCTCTTTAAATAGGCAAAAGATTCCAATGGATATAAAACTGTCACATTTATGATAGAGTTCGATATCATTTAGCAGTGTCGATATCATCTAGCATATACTCTCGATAACATCAACGGTCCGCTCAATGACACAAACTCAAATGTCATACGCTTTTAAAACCTTTTGTCAGCTTGTCGATGGGATCGAAACAGGTGTCGATGACATCGGATTTCGAACTCCAATCAATCAAAACTGGGATCAATCTATCGACATTTGAAGCATGAGAGAGACTGGCGATGAAATATTTTAGGTTTTATGATATGATTGGGGGACAGCCGATGTCATCGGAATTTGCATATCGATGATATCGAAGGCAGTATCGATGCATTGATAAATCCAATAGATTTACCATTTAACTCGCTAGACAGATTGTGTCCATTATCGATGTAATTGACTTGGCCTCGATATCATTGACATATGAATATCGATTTCCTCGAATGGCCCCCGATCAATGTTAAAAACATCCTGAAATATCTGCTGGAAGAAAAACGCGCCCACTATCGATATCATCGATGGACATCCGATCTTATCGATATTTGATTTCAGATCATATCGAAAGAGCATCGATATATCGAAAGAATTTGAAATTTTCATTAAAAAATAGGGGCGCCAGAAAACTGCCTGTCGATCTTATCGAGCTACTTTCGATGAGCTCGAGTTTTGAGTATTGATGATATCGATAGGTGTATCGATACATCGATAATTTGTCCAGATATATTATGAAGTTGCTGGACATATTTGGTCCTCTTTTCGATGGTATCGATGAAGCATCGAGGACTCGACAGCGCATGTCGATCATATCGAGGGTGTTTTGATAAAATCGACAAGGCAAGAAAAACTTAGAGATTTTCTTGTTTTGAAAAAAAAATTCTCACCTTAAAACCTTATGATTTCTAACTTATTTTTAAGGGTTTTATTCACCTAGTATTTTGGGTCATAGGATGTGAGGCTTTAGATTTACCTGTGGCGAGCTTGCACACATCCGGTTGAGGCAGACGCTTGACTTGATCTTCCTATTAGGCTCTGTAGTCAATCTAACTCAACACTCACATAACTTGACAAACCAGGGCACTTTCGCCCATTTGTGAAGATCACCTGGCATAAAAGTCAGGTAGGTTCATTCATCTGGCAGCCACATTGAGGTTAAGTGGATGTATTTTATCTATGTTTAAGTGAATTTTATGTTCAAAACCAAGATTTGCTTGATAAAGGACGGTGAAAAGACACCAAAGTCTCCATCTCCAAATCCTTTGCTCCTTTCCAACCCTTGGAATCTGCATTTTCCAAGATTCCTATAAGCATCAGAAATTCCTTAATTTTTCTGTTAAAAGAAACAAATGAAATTATGTGAAACAAATGAAATCTATTTATATTAGCAGTTGCTAACTTATGGATGGATGTCTGTTTGCTTGTTTAAATTTCATTTGCATATCGGTATCAAGCATAACGACAATAGTATCTTATCATTAATCTCACACCCAACTAGCCTTTTTCTAGCAATATGCCTGCAATTATGTGAATTTTATAATTTTGATGAAATATGTCTGGATGTTGTATCTCTTACTACGTGTATTGATTTTAGAGTTGTATGATACTCGGGTTGCATATGATGCTTGACACACAGCCACTCGAAAATTGTACACGTGGCATATATTAACTTCAATAAAACCAATTAGATTGTGCAGCCCACTGTTTTCAAATCAAAAACCAAAGATTAAATTGGTTAAACAATCCTAACCTCTGATTTGTGTACACTTGTTTAGGGAAACAGGACCGTTGGATTTTTTTCATTTTTAACTGTCAACTATCCACCAATCTGATAGTCAGATGATCAAAAAAGATTAATGGTTGGTTCACAATACATCTTACTTGGACAGTTTCTTAAGGTTTTTTAGAGGCGCTGATTTCTTCCAGGACGGTTACTTATTTTTTCAGTTGGTTTATTGTTAAATTCCCTAGTGAAAGATAACCATGAAATGAGAATTAGGTCTTTGTTAAACATTTTCAATTGCATGTTTGTATTCCCACTCATTTGGTTGCTTATTTGGTTTGTGTGCTCATTTGCATTGGTTGGGTTTGTGCATGCCAATGTTGGAATTGCAATGTCATGAAGTCATTCTTGTTGCTTTACTTATTTAAGTGATATGTCAGGAAGCGGCACCTCCAGTAAGCAGCTAACAAGTAAGGCATAACACTAGATATAATGGCATTGATAAAATCATGCCGAAACAGCTCATAAATGTGCATATCTTTATGCTTTCATGGTAATTTGCCTTAGTTTTAATAGAGGGTGAATTTGCATGGTCTGGTTGGATGCTATGAAAGCACAGATTGAGGAAGACAGGTTATCTTCAATTAGATGCATGCGCTTCATGTTGGAATGCATGTGTGCCAATGCTTAGATGCATTCTTGACATGTATGGGGTTTAACCAGCATAATTCTTCATCTCCATTGTGAGCGCGCACACAGATAGATAGATATATATATATATATATATATATATATATATATATATATATATATATATATATATATATATATATATATATATATATATAGTTATTTGGGATGTAATTAATTTCTTTTTGCTATTTTGTTTTGCAGGATTTAGGCAGGGATGAATGAATCTAGATCGATGGATTTCTTCTTCTTCTTCTTCTTCTTCTTTTTATTTATTTATTTATATTTATATTTATTTTTTTGATTTTAACGTTTTTAGAACCATTCAACTTATTGTTATTAAATATTATTTTAATATTCATTTTTAGAGATGGCTAATGAATGGGTAATGACGGAACTCAAGTTTGATGGATCTTTCCTTTGAGGAACCCACAAATCCTCATTACAGGCCCATTTTACGACAATTACGGTCATGATTAGGCCTGAAGTACAGGCATCGCTAATCTTGACTTTTGCAATTAATGAATAGACAAAAGGCTGCATGGCCGGCAACTACCTTCCATCAATATTTGTTTTTTTTTTTTTTTACGAAGAACTCAACACAATAGACAAACAAAGCTAACATATTTTCTGCTGATTTGAGTTTTTTAAGTTTTAAATATGTAAAATAAGAAAAAAGAATGCAAGTTTCAATCTAATATAAACAGTGGCCTGAACATAAACCGGCGTTTCCGTCGACTTTTGCGGTATTTCAATGGAATTTTACTGGTGCTTATAAAAGTACTAGTTAAAGGTGTAAACCACCGGTAAATCTTACATGAAGTAGTGCCCAACATAATTGTCGGTAAAAGTCGCTGACCGCTGGTAAAGCCTTTACCGACACTGCTTTTACCGGCATTTTCCTGACCATCGGTAAAGCCTTTACTGATGAAGCTTCTACCGGTGGTTTTCTGGGCCTTTACCGATAGTTTTAATCATCGGTAAAGTCCAGTTTTCTTGTAGTGTCTCCTCTCTCGCTTAGGGTATGGGTTTCATCTTTTTTTGGGGTTGAGTTCTATTTTTTCCTTCTTTTATTTTTATATAATTTTTTTTATTTAGCTTGGTATGTGGGCTTTTACTCCCTAACACAGAGTGTAAATTTTTTTTTCCATTTCTTTTGACTTTGACTGGCGGTTGGTATGTGGGCTTTTTGGGGTTGAGTTCTATTTTTCCCTCTTTTTGTTGTATTTCTCAGCCTTTTTTGGATTAATAATAAGAGAGGTAATCTTTCTTGCTTTCAAAAAAAAAAAAAAAAAGAAGATGAGCTAATCCAATCATTAGTTAGGCCACGCCATTAAAAAAAAAATCCTAAATTTTTTCAAATTCACACATAACCCACTTGATCGATGATTGGATTCCCCTAGTTTTTATTTCATATGATCGATATGATCAAGCCACAAGTGCCTATAGTTCTGGACTCGACTACTACGAGTAAAAAAAAAAGTTGACAAAGATGATTTACTTATTTCATCTTGTGAAACATTAGATTTGGATGCTTAATTTAGAAAAGTCAAGGTATTGGTTGGTAATGTTAAGAATCTTAGAAAATTTTGCACAAAAGATTTACCTAATCACATTATGAACCAAATTTTGTACTTATTCATTGGACAATTAAAAATAAAAATGTTTAATAATCCTTACTCAACAAAGTAATATCCACAAGGTGGAATGTAATTAGGATTGTTCAATGGATCTGGTTTTAGGATGATGACCAAGTGATAGTAGGTTCGATGGCTTAATTAGTTTAATTTGAGTTATATATATATATATATATATATATATATTACATTCGAGAATCAATGAGTATGACGACAATTGTGAGACCCGACCCGAGTTCGCATGTGTGCATGTGTGTGTGTATGAGTATGCATTCCATCCATTTTGGTCCCGCGGTCCTACCGGTTGAATTCCGGCGACCAGTGACTTTCAGTTAGCGTTTATGGTCTTCCTCGAGTCCAGTCAAGTAGATCTAACCCGAATCGACTCAAAACTAGTGTCATAGAGACCGCATCGTCGCCGCGGTTCCAACGTCGCGTCTTGTGCGGCAATCTGAGTTGTAGATCATGAGTTTGGGCTGTGCTCATTATAGGCTATTGATCGTGATTGTGGGGCCCATCTAGGATTTGGTACAAACCCTTAAGCATAGATTTTATCTCCCTAGCCATCATTAGGGTAGATAGCTTAGACTAGGTTGCTAGCCCCTACCTAGCTTGCTAGTAATGATGAGTTCTCTTATCAAGAGAGTTCCTTTTTCTCTACCCCATGCAAAAGTGCCTTTTCACTCTTCCCCAATCTTTTTTTTTTTTTTTTTTGAAATTTCTCTTCTCTAGGGAGAGAGAGACCATCATATCCCTCTTTTCTAGCAAATGTAATCATCCCTTTGAATAAAACTCCCTTTCTTGCTAGCAAATGCATCTCATTCCTCTCTCTTCTTCTCTTTCTCTATATTTCTCCCTCTCCTCTCCCTCTTGCAAGCTTCCAACACTCTAGCCCCCTTCTCCCCCATTTCCCCTCAATCTATCCATCAAAATCACATCTCACCCCTTTAACATTGCTTGCTTGGAGCCCTAGAAGCTTGGAGTGGAGTTTTGATAGAGTCTTGAGGTGGGTAATTCATGGGATTAGTCTCTTTCCTTTTCTCTTGCATAAACCTTTTTCATTTGATTAGGAGTGTGTAAGACCCACCAATCAATGGTGGAGGTCCTGCATGACTCCATGAGTGTGGCTAACAACCCACTTTATGCATGCATGATTGTCATGATGGGGCCATTCTCCATGGACCCCATCATGATATTTTTCTTTGATTTATAGGTTTATGGGTCATCTAGACCCTTGATTCTTGGTAGAGATGGCATCTCCAATATTGGATTTTAATTAGAAGATGCATGCATGGGTAGATCTTGTAATCCCATCAATATAGTGATATGTGTGGTTTGTGATGAAGGGAAAGGCCTCAATGTGGCGGAACCCCTTCCCTTGTGGCCGATTCTTACTCTTCTTTTGTTGATCTATTATTCTCAGATGTGTGTCGCCCACCATATGGCCTGAAAGTACTCAGACCATCCAAAGAGAGTGGAAGCCCATGTCTGTCCACTCTATAAACATAGGTGCCCCATTTGATCCTTTTTGGACACATGTAATAGATTTTATGTTATGGATTAGGTCTGGATATTTGTGGGGCCCACTGAGGTGGACCAAAACTCAAATTCCATAGGGTGATTTCCCCTTATTTTGGTTCCTATGCTCATTTTATTTCATGTGCATGTTGCTGCCCAGAAATTTTCTGGACAGTTTTTTGTTGGACTTTAGGCTTGAATTTGGGACAGATTGGGGGACCTTTTGTATCCATCAAATATAATTTTTCTAAAATTTATGGATCTCATCTTGATGTCCGCCAAATTTCAGCCCCATCTGACCTTCATCGGGGTCCCAAAGGTGTGGTCCAAGTGAGATAGACAGTCTGGATTTTCTGCACTGTTCCAGCAACTTTCCACCCTGGACAGGTTAGAATTCCAAAATTTATTAAAATACTTTTAGGTGTATAAAAATTATAAAAATTTATAGGGAGGTGACCCACCTATGGTAGGACCCACCTACAAAATTTTGGAGCTAATGGACACCTATACACACTATGGTGGTGGCTGGACTGACCCACTATAATATAGTGTCCAGATCAGTCCGATTTTCTGGACAGATTGACTTCTTTAAATGAATTAAAATATTTGTATATGTCTAAAAATTTTAAAATTTTGTGAGGATGTGTTCCACCTATTTTAGGACTCACCCACCAAATTTCAGGGCTAATGGACCCCAGTACACACCGTGGAGAGGGATGGACTGGCCTATCATGTTGGGACGTCCAAATCTGTCTAATTTTCTGATCAGATTTTTTTGTTTAAATTAATTAAAATACTTAGGAATATCTAAAAATCTTGAAATTTAGAGGAGGTGTGGCCCACCTATTTAAGTATCATCCTACAAAATTTCAAACCCAACAGACATTCGAGTTGACCATGGTACGACTTGCAAATTGGGTCAGTTTTGAGCCAAATACCCAG
Organism: Magnolia changhungtana; assembly: GCA_030180095.1. NCBI lineage: Eukaryota > Viridiplantae > Streptophyta > Magnoliopsida > Magnoliales > Magnoliaceae > Magnolia > Magnolia changhungtana. The sequence goes on from JASAUF010000662.1 coordinate 5,674,474, forward strand.
GCCCGTAGGACTACCCATCATGAGACGCCCCTATCTTGGGCTGCTGGGTCTACATTCCAATGACATGGCCCACTTGTATATATGTATTATATATTTCTCCTCTCATTCGGTGGGGCCCACAATGATGTGTGTGGGCCATCAGAGAAATAAATATACTATAAATAAATTTTATTGAATTTCCAGCAAGCCTAGATAGTGGGTGGGCTGGAATTTCAGCATTTGGCCCAAGGTTGCTACCCACAAATGTATGTTTTGGGGCAGCGTGGCCCACCATATTTGGGGACATTATTACACATATCTTGCCCTATCTTAATTAGATTTTTGGGCTTAATTAGTACACTCTTAAGGCCCACCTTAAATGGGTTTTATTAGAACAATATTCATAGTTGGCTGTTGGGTTTCCTAGGCCCAATGTCTTGAACTTCCTTAATAGACCCCAGACCTTTGGGCCTATATTTAATACACTATTATGATGGATTTTATAGGCCAAAATACTTAGGTAGTTAGGCCCTTGCTTGCCCATTAAAGTAAACCATACTTAGGCCGAGATGTGAGGCCCAACTTACTTGTTTAAATATAAGGATCACCCATATGTTGAAATAATGAGCTGCCCATTAGGCCCACCACAATAAGTGGACTCATGATATTTATGGTTGGGCCCAACCTTGCTTGAGGGCCCACCATATTGCATATGTGTTGGGCTTTGAGTATAAGCCCACTAGGTCATGGATTGCCTTAGGACTTGGGCCTTAGTTCATGTTTGAGTAGTAGCGGGCTACCTCTTGGGAACCAGTTGAGGTTGGATGTCCTCCTGAGTGGTCCTAATTTAGGCCCAGGGGTTCTTCTATGGATGGTTAAAGGCCCTCCATAAGCCCTAGGCCATTTGTTTGAGGATCAATGTAAATGTATGTAAAGCCTACCTTAACGCATGTTTGGTCCAGGCCGTCCAAGCCTTAGATCACCCGATCATGGAGGCATTCTCTGCCTTGGGTTGCTGTTGGACTCACAATCCAGTAACAGGCCCACTTGATCTTTTCATGATATATACACACTCTCCATCTGGTGGGGTCCCCCAGTGAGTATAGTTGGCCTTCATGAGATTATTCCCATATAGTTAACTAATTTCTGGACCTTGGCAAATCCAGGAAATCAAACGGGCCAAAAGTTTATCAAAGGACCTTAAATGAATAATTTTATGGTTAAAACTTTATTTGGCTATGGGACCTACCATATCGAGAACTTATGTACATGTTGCATGCTTTTATTTTCTTATAATCTTTGGGCTTAATTAGTGCATTCTTTTGGATCACCTTTAGTGATCACATGAGGACCCCATCTTAGATTAGATTTTTGGAGCATCCCATAGGCCCAGAGTGGGTTGAGACGTCCCAGCTTGGCCCAGCCATATATTAGGCTGACTTCTACCATTTTGATGGACTTGTGGGCTGAGATAAGGATAGTATTGGGCCCTTGGTTGCCCACTTAAATTGCTACTTATTGGGCTGATGTAGTGGGGCCCATTTCATCCAAAATTAAACTTATTTTTGGGCCGTATATTATATACGCGGGTTGCTCACCAAGTCCAACTTAATACATGGATTCTATGGCCATTGAAAATTGAGCCTTAGGCTTTAATTTTCCTCTTAGGGCCTATGTTGTTAAAAGTGGTATTACATCTTTTTATGGCCTATTATGAGGAATATATGTTTGTAGTTACCTTTATTTTTATCTTAAATGTAGGCCTTGAGCCTTCTATTCATATAGTTCATGGTTGATAAGCCTTTTTGGGGAATGGTGGTTAAATGTCCCCATTATGGTCCCCTCTAGGCCCGGTTGTAATTAAGAGTAATTGGATACTCATCTAAGACTCTTGCTAGACTCATTTCTACATTACTTAGACCTATAGCTTATATACTTCCCGTAGCTTGTATACTTAGTCTCGTGGGCTACCCCAGGTAAATGGGCCCCCACTAGAAGTTGAATTTCTTTAAGAATATTATCTAAGTACCTAGTCTTGGTTCTTTCTTGGATAGGAGGAATGTAATATACATTGTATATCACCATATAGTATGATTAAATTCATCCTCATAACCATATACATCATTATATGCTTGGTTGACACTGTGTGTGTGGTCATATTGTGTCATTGTGCATTGCATGTTACCTTCTCTGAGGGACGTAGTACTCCCTCTTGAGCACGTTGGATACTTGGAATTGATGCATGGTTGATTGTGTGATTCATGCATCTGACATTACATAACATGTGAGCATTATCGCCCTTGCTTCATCAGGGTTGTAGCCTCCACAGATACATCGTGGAGGGCTATGTTTGGACACCAAAAATGTTACTTGAGCATACCGGGTGCATAGGATACCCATGAGTGAAATTTTCAAAACTTCCATGGTACCAAGGATCTGCTCCAACGCTGTGACCGAGTGAAAACTATAAGCGCACGAGGGCCTTACACCGTTAGGCCGCGACTCCCACTATCATGTAGTCAGTTGGATAGGGGTGTGGCCTTACTCACCTGATGTAAGGAAACATTGCTAGGCTGAGTCTAACCAGCTCGTGAATGGGTTCGCTACCTTCAGTCCTTACTGGTGATTGGCTGTCCGCAGGCAGGGTAGTGAGGTCTCTTACGCTCATTTGACTATGCGGGGTCTGTAGAGCGGTAATCATCCAGCAGTGTAATGGACCCCGGTGATTTTCTTATGATGGAAATGTACTTGATATGTAGATTGGATATGAGCACTGACATTACTTCGCATTGCATTTGCATCTGTTGTATAAGCCTCATATTACATCACCTTAGCATGGCGCCCAGTCATCATTGCATTACAGTACTCATTACACTATATAGCCTTCGTATAGCTTCCTACATTATCGTACTACCTTGGTATAGTTTCTTACATTCATGATAGCCTTGATAAGGCTAGTGGTATTGGTATTGATCATGACTCCCTTCTGCATTTTGTATCTTCTTCTAAGCACCATTGTCACACACTTTCACCACCCTCTAAGCTTTCTATAAGCTTATGCACGATTGATGAGTGCAGGAGATCCTAGTCAGGCGTCGCAGTGGCAGAGTTTGGATTAGAGCCGAGCTTGAGGACCCAGTATTGCAGACTTCCTTTCTTTCTTCTATTATCTAATGTATGTCCTTTTGGACCTTATGTAAGCTTGTAAAAGTTCAAATTCTTAGTGGATTTTGTGATGTGTGCCTTTGTTATTCTCAGATTTACTTGCTTTGATCTTAGGTATGCTCATATTGGTAATGATTATACTGTTATGAAAATCCTTATTGTAGGATCTCAGGATCAGAACCTACCTCAGGAGCCGAGAATGGAGTACTATGGAGGCTGTTGCGGCCAGAACCGACCATTGAGTTCCTTGTGAGTCTGATTACCGACTCTGGGGCGTGACAACAAAAGTGGCTATAAATACCAAATTCATCTATGAATATATAATATACTCGATTTGGAACTGGAAGCTCCCAAAAAGGTGGCTAGTATACCACCATAATGAAATTGCCTTTGATTTTTTGTGTTCGAATAGAATTTATGTTGGCTTCATTGGGAGGGTGCAATTCATGAGTTCCTTACACATCAAGTGTGAAACTGCTACAAATGTAAACTAACTCTCATTACATTAACAAAATTAAAAATAAAAAATTGTGTCACTCAAAAAATACACATGCATAATACATTTTCTCAAATTGCAATTTTCATTTCAATTCTCCAATGAATATGATGCAGGGATGAACATGATTAGGTCGATCACCATCTTCCTCCTCAAGAATAACTACTTCGAATTCACGAAGAAGCTTCTATAGACTCCTCACATAGACTTCTCGAATCCACGAAAAAAAGCAAGAAAATAGAAATGATATTCATGAAAATTCGTAAATTGATTGATGATTGAAATAAATAAGTCTACAACCTTTTAAATAGGAATACCAAGCCTTGGAAGAAGTTTCAGAATTAAACTACAACTAAAACTCTCTAAACTTCGTAACTTACTATAAATAATAAATTTACTATTTATAGTATCCTATATGGCTTAACCATGTTATTTTCCTAATTTTTCTAAACACTTTTTATGTTGGATACAATTCCTAAAGCTCAAAGGATGAAGAGTTACAATCAAACTAAAACTTACTATAAATAGTAAAAACAGAAATAAAATGGAATTTTGACTGTCTATCCGATGGAATCTTACAAATTTCAGGTTGGTTGGCTAAAGTAGCTTCTCCTACCCCAAAATCATATATACTATGTCAAGTAACTCATTCCATTTTGCGAGATACGCCTGTTGTAAGGTTCCGATGGTCCAAATCACCTTTGCCTCCGATCGGGCCTTCTCTGGTCCATCTTGGACATGAAAGTATCTACGACCTGCTCTACATCAAAATAAAACTGTTTCCATATTGGGCATGCTTGGAAATGAGATTTGCTGGTATGGAATTGCATTTGGTCTAATATAAACTTCATCCGGTGTTTAGAAATGCTGAAATGGATTGTTTTAATCTAGCTTTCATATCATTTATTTGCAATAGGAGATACAACGAGATTTCCAATGAATTTTGAAATCCACTACATTTATAGACCTCATATTAATGCATATGTTTATCCACCTTGTTAATTTACATACACCTTTAGACGTGATAATCAAGTTACATGTGCATATAAGTGACTGACATCAGTCATAAAATCTGATTCATTCATTAAAATTGTATGGTTCACCAAACATAGGTTTCACTTAATACAATATTTTTCCAAATAAAGAATTTAATCCCAAACGTGGGATTATACAATCAAAATACCATGGTATTTCTGCACATGTAATCATTGTATAATAATGGTGTCAATTGCACCTTACTCAATTCAATAACATTCCTTAGATTGCTTAACTAGTTATTTGAAGGTATGCAAACAATTTTATTATCAATCGAATGCATGTCTTAAAAACATAGAAGTAGATTAAGAAGTTGAAAAAAAAGAAGCCTAGGCTATGGATTATGGATAAAGCAAAGCTCACACCCTGATTAAGTTAGCAAGCATGACACATACCACATCCTAGCTTAGGAAAGAAAGTGAACGCCTATAACCCAAACCAAGAAAAAGACCTTAAACTTAGATTATCTAATTAATGTCATATTAGTTTATGGTATATCTAAACTTATTGTAATTCAATTAGTTTAGTTTGAATTATTCTGGCACAATAATACAACTTTTGGTGCCTGTGTATCCCATCATGTTCTACCAACCATCCAAGAATTCTGTCCATGGATATGCTTGTGATTCAATGAAGACATTTTTTTTAGTGCAAGAGAACGTACGTAATATTTGTCAAAGATGGGTGCCATAGTCAGAAATCTCTGTGCCAACCCATTCATTAAATAGAGTGGACAGTCAAAATTTGATGTACCAAAATTCAGAGCGGCACATTTATGGAAGGGAACTTACGTTTTGAATTAATACTATTTATTTTTTCTTCTTAATGATCCATTTCTTGCATGTATGCTTAACCTGCCTAATCATGGTTCATGATGAAGTGCAAGATGAGGCTTAGAGGATGATGATGTTGGTGGTGTGCTCTGGTGATCCCACCAGCATCCTTCAGTTTGGAAGCCATGTAACATCCTTCCATGGTCCATGATTCTGCTTTGTTATTGGAGTTGTGGAGTTGTGGTCTGCTGTAATTTTCAAGGCAATTTGTGGGACCAAAATTAGAAAGATAAATGTTTACATTTACTAAATTGTCATGAGTACTGACAAGGAGAAAAAGTTAGCTCAACTCCATAGCTTTTGGTGGCATCTCATAGTTTTGTTGATGAGGCTGGCTTAGTGGGAAATGGACAATAATGATTTGGATTACATAAGCATGGGTCTCACTTGTCAAAATTAATAACCAGTGACCATTGTAGAAAGCCTCAGATCACATCTCCTACAAATCATCTTGTAGTAATATTAATAGGATTTGATTTTTTTTTATTTTTTTTCTTCTGTTGATAATATTCATTAACCAACAGTAAAGATGAAATTAGTGTTGTTAAAAACAGATGTCTTAAATCTGTCTGGTCTGTGTTGCTCGACCAATCGAGGGACTGACTCGACTAGTCGAAGGTCCCTTCGAATAGTCGAAGCCCGTTTGACTCGAAGTCTAGCAACAATGTATTTGAATTTCTGGGACGCTCGACCAATTGAGGGATAGGCTCGACCAGTCGAAGGTTACGCAAATGGTGCATGGATTCCGCGCAGATTGCGTAAGTTTGAAGCAGTTTCTAGGGAGGTGCGTAAGTGGGGTTTCCCCATCTATAATTAGGAGTCCCTAGGGTCATTCTAAAGTTTTCTAAAGCTTCCTAAAGGTATTACAAGGGTTTTTAAAAGGGTTCTAGGGTTTTCAAAGGGTGTAGCAAGGGTGAGATTTGAGCCTGTTTGAATCGGGTAAATCCTCTCTCTTTGTAATTTCTATTTTCATAGTGAAGATTTGTCGCTTTGTGTCATGGTTTTTTCCCGAAAGGGTTTTTCACATTAAATCTTTGTGTTCTCTTGCGATTGCTTGGTACTCTTGGATTGCTATCCTAGATCCATATCTATGTGATTCCGCAACACAAATCCCAACAATCAGTGATTATAAAAAATAAAAAAATAAAAATTCAAAAAGAAGAAAAGTTCACCTTGAAAATATGGAATTCCAAGCTGATCATTATTTGATATATGCTTTTTATTGAACGAATGCTCATTTTAATTAGATATGATTCAATCTTAGGATATGTGGTTTTTGTATAATCTATTATCCAGTACATATCAATATTTTTTTCTTTTACATACCTTCTGGGCTCGAGTATTTGAAGCTAACATGCTTAGCAAGTATTAATGTGAATGAACGTGATATATGTTTCATGGAGGACAATTGGGAAAGTCCTGTAAGCCTTTTTTTTAAATTCAAATTGACTAATTTACTTTTTATTTATTTTTATTTTTATTTTTGGTTGTTGATTTTTGTCTCTTTTCTTAGTATGATCTGGGCTAGATCAATTAAGTATGATTGAGAAGCTGGAGATACAACTTGAATTGTAGCATGTACTCATGTTACATTAGATAATAACTGTAAGCTTAAGAGTACCTAGTTGATCTAGAAATTTTGGCATAGTTAATTATTCTTATTAGCAAACTCATTTTCCATCTCTCTCTCTCTCTCTCTCTCTCTCTCTCTCTCTCTCTCTCTCTGAAATGTTGATAGGTTCTTGGGGCTTGGGGATTGAGCTGGGAAATTTTGATGGATGGGATGGAGGTTACACAATTCACATGCTTCCAGCAGGTATGTTAAATCTTTTTATAAATTTTTTGTGTTTTGTGAGAGATGAGTTGTGAATAGATGGGATCCATTTGTGAAGATCACTTGGCACAAAAGTTAGCTGGTAGGTTCATTCATCTGGCAACCACATTGAGGTTAAGTGGATGTATTTTATCTATGTTTTAGTAAATAATTTTATGTTCAAAACCAAGATTTGCTTGAATTTTATGTTCAAAACCAAGATTTCCTTGATACAGGATGGTGAAAAGACACTCAAGTCTCCATCTCCAATCCTTTGCTCCTTTCCAACCCTTGGAATCTACATTTTCCAAGATTCCTATAAGCATCATAAATTATTCAATTTTTCTATTAAAAGAAACAAATGAAATTCTGTGAAACAAATGAAATCTATTTATATTAGTAGTTGCTAACTTATGGATTGCTTGTTTTCATTTGCACATCAATATCAAGAATAAAGATAATAGTATCTTATCATTAATCTCACATCCTAGCTACTTGCCTTTATCGAGCAATATGCTTGCAATTATGTGAATTTTATAATTTTGATGAAATGTCTGTATGTTGTATGTCTTACTACATTTATTGATTTTAGAGTAATATGATACTCAGGTTGCATATGATGATTGATATACAGCCACTCGAAAATTGTACATGTGGCATATATTAATTCAATAAAACCAATTAGATTGCATAGCCCACTATTGCCAAATCAAAAACCAAAGATTAGATTGGTTAAACAATCCTAACCTCTGATTTGTGGACACTCATTTGAGAAATAAGACCGTTGGATTTTATTCATTTTTAATTGTCAACTATCCACCAATCTGATAGTCAGATAATCAAATAAGATTAATGGTTGGTTCACGATATATCTTCAGCAGGTACCATAACTTGGACAGTTTCTTAAGGTTTTTTAGAGGCGCAAATTTCTTCAAGGACGGTTCCTTATTTTTTCAGTTGGTTTATTGTTAAATTCTCTGATGAAAGATAACCATGAAATGAGAATTAGGTCTTTATTAAACATTTTCAATTGCATGTTTCTAGTGCCACTCATTTGGTTGCGTATTTGGTTAATTTGTGTGCTCATTTGCATTGGTTGGGTTTGTGCATGCCAATGTTGGAATTGCAATGTCATGAAGTCATTCTTGTTGGTTTGCTTATTTAAGTGATCTGTCAGGAAGTGGCACCTCCAATAAGCAGCTAACAAGTAAGGCATAACACTAGATATAATGGCATTGATAAAATCATGTCAAAGCAGCTTATAAATGTGCATATCTTTATGTTTTCATGGTAATTTTCCTCGGTTTTAATAGAGGGTGAATTTACATGGTCTAGTTGGATGCTATGAAAGCACAAATTGAGGAAGACAGGTTAACTTCAATTAAATGCATGTGCTTCATGTTAGAATGTATGTTTGATGGGATTTTTTATCCCGTGCTCGACCGGTCGTGAGCCTCGCTCGACCAGTTGAGGGCTAGTGCATGACCAGTCGTGGAAGTCGAGTGGTGACTCGACTCAAAGTCCAGTGATGTTGGACTATTTTTCTCCGGGGTGCTCGACTGGTCGAAGGAGGTGCTCAACCGGTCATAGGTGTGATCGACCGGTCGTAGACTCGGTACGACCAGTCAAGGTTACATAGATTCATTCCGCAATTTTGTGCGGATTTTGTTTCGCAAATCCTTTCACAACTGGGATGTGGAAAGGAGTTTCCTAAAACTATAAAAAGGGGTCCCTAGGGCTTTTCTTGGGGACATGAGGTGTATGAAAAAGCACAAAAGGGTTTCCTAAAGGGTTTAGGGATATCAAAGGTGAGAGAGAGAGAGAAAGAAAGAGAGAGAAGAAGCTTGTAGAAGGGAGGTTATGCTCGTGGAGGTGATCTACGGTGCAATCTATATCTCAACACTCCTACATCCTCGTAATCGGTGAGATCTCTCTAGTTTTTTTCTTTATTCTTTCATTGTTCATCCACTCCTGTGTGAGTGATGAAGGTTGTAACCTTCTACTTCATAATAGATTGTTGATCTGGACGAGGTCCCCTGGTTTTTACCTCTTTGAGGGTTTTCCACGTAAAAATCTCTTGTGTGGTGTGGTTTATGCTTTGATTTATTTCATTGATTTGTTATTCCATAATTCTGGTTTGTTCTGGAGGGCTAGATCCTAAGGTTTTATGCAAGGCCCCCAACAAAGTGGTATCGGAGCTAAGTTCATTGAACGGGTAGGATCGGTTTTTTGAATTATGGAAGGTGGCTTATCAAGGATGATCAGCCTCAATGGTTCTAACTGGACTATATGAAAGGCTAAGATGGAGGTCTTTCTTTATTGCAGGGACCTATATTCTCTAATTTTAGGCATATCTGCAAAATCCAAGGATATGTCTGATGATAATTGGAAGAAGATGGACCGAAAGGCGGTGTGGTTTATTAGACAATGGTTGGATGATTCTGTGTTCCACCATGTGTCTACAGAGACTTCATCTGCTAGCCTATGACTGAAATTAGAAGGGCTGTATGAGAGGAAGACAGTCGGTAATAAAAATATTTCTGATAAGGTAACTTGTGAATCTCAAGTTTAAAGATGGTGTTTCTGTGGCCGAGCACATGAATGGGGTCAATAATATAATAAACCAACTCTCCTCTATGAAGATGGTCCTAGATGATGAATTACAAGCTTTACTATTGCTTAGTTCATTGCCTGACAGTTGGGAGACATTGGTGATGTCTCTAAGTAACTCCGCGCCAGACGAAAAGATTTCCATGAAACAGGTAACCAATTGTCTCTTCAATGAGGAGACAAAGAGGAAGTCTCAGGGGTCTGCTCAGCAAGAGGCCCTTGTGACACAGGAATGGGGGAGAGGAAAGAACAGGAAGGGCGGGAAGGCCCGAGATAAATTAATAGGCAAGTCGAGTAACAGAAATGATGTTGATTGCTGGAACTGTGGCAAGAAGGGTTAGTACAAGCATGAATGTCGTGGTAAGAAGAACTACAAGAAAGGAAAAGGGAAGAAAGATGAATCAGATTCTACTGCAGTTGCTTCAGATGGTGGCATTGTAGTTATTCTTTCAGCAGATCACAATGTATGTCTCACGGCTACGAGTCAGGACACCGACTGGGTGATAGACACGGGAGCCTCTTTTCATACGACTCCATGTAAGGACTTCTTCACAAGCTACAAGTCAGGTGACTATGGGATCGTGAGGATGGAAAATTCTGGCGTATCGAAGATCGTAAGGGTCGGTGATATTTGTATGAAGACCGATGTGGGCTGCACATTAGTTTTTAGGGATGTGAGGCATATCCTAGGCCTTCGCCTTAACTTGATGTCGACGGGAAGGTTGGATGATGATGGCTATGAAATCCGATTTACTGGTAGGCGATGGAAGCTCATCAAAGGTTTATTGATCGTGGCCAGAGGAAAGAAGTGTTGCACCCTGTACAAGGCAAGTGTCAGTATGCGCAAGGGTGAGTTGAATGCAACGGAAGATTCAGCTATTGACATGTGGCATAGGCGTCTAGACCACATGAATGAAAAAGGGCTTCAACTACTAACGAGGAAACGGCTCCTTCCAGACATGACAGGTACACCTCTCAAAACCCGTCTTGATTGTTTATCAGGGAAACAACATAGGGTTTCATTTATTAAATCCGCTTCTCATGTTAATAAAGTGTATGCATTAGATTTGGTTTATTCTGATGTTTGTGGTCCTATGAGGACAAAAACCTTGGGTGAGGCATTGTATTTTGTTACTTTTATAGATGATGCATCTAGGAGGGTTTGTTGTTTATGCTTTGAAATCCAAGGATGAGGTCTTTAGTGTGTTTAAATTATTTTATGTTATGGTCGAGAGAGAGACATGTAGATCATTGAAGTGCATCCGCACTGACAATGGTGGTGAATACATTGGTGACTTCCATGAGTATTGTAAGTCCCTGGGTATACGGCATGAACAAACGGTTCCCAAGACCCCCCAGCATAATGGTGTAGCTGAGCGAATAAATCCCACTATTGTTGAGAGAATCAGATGCATGTTATCCAATGCAAAATTGCCCAAGACGTTCTGGGGAGAAGCAATGCACACGGCGGTGTATTTGATAAATAGGTCTCCATTAGCCCCATTGAATGGAGAAGTACCTAAGAAGGTGTGAACTGGACAAGATCCATCGTACAGTCATTTCAGGGTATTTAGATGCAGGGCATCCATTCACGTACTAAAGGATGAGAGGTCCAAGATCGATATAAAGATTAGGCAGTGTGTGTTTTTAGGGTACGGTGATGAAAATTCAATTACAGATTGTGGAATCTGACCGAGAAAAAACTCATCAGGAGCAGAGATGTGGTTTTCTTTGAAGATCAGTGTATAGAAGACACTGGTAAGCCAGAGAAGAACCAACCTAGTTTAGGTAAACTATAAGACATGGATCCGGTTATTCCTCCCTTGGTGCCTGTTGATGGGGGAGTGTAGTAAGGTGCAGAGGATGAGGGAGTTCCTTCAGAAGATGGACCAGGGAAGCAGCCCCCACTTGATCCACCTATTGAGCCATAGGTGAGGAGGTCATCTAGGGATAGACAGCTGTCCAAGAGGTACTCGCCACATGAGTACATTATGCTGACTGATGGGGGAGAGCCAGAAGATTATTCTGAGGCCCTAGCCGAAGAGCATAAGAGGGATTGGTTGAAAGCTATGCAAGAGAAGATGGAATCCTTGTATAAGAACTACACCTATGATATGGTGAAACTGCCTAAGGGCAAGAAAGCTCTGAGCAACAAGTGGGTGTTCAAAAAGAAGGTTGAGCAGAAGAATTCACAGAAAAGGTTCAAGGCTAGACTTGTGGTAAAAGGGTTTGGTAAGAGGAAAGGCATAGACTTCAAGGAGATATTCTCACCAGTGGTGAAGATGATATCTATATGGGTGTTGCTTGGATTGACAGCTAGCATGGATCTGGAGATAGAGCAGTTAAATGTTAAAACTACCTTTCTCCATGGTGACCTGGAAGAAGAGATCTACATGCACCAACCAGAGGGGTTCGAAGTCAAGGGCAAAGAGCATATGGTGTATAGGCTGAGAAAAAGATTGTATGGGCTGAAACAAGCTCCACGGCAATGGTACAAGAAGTTCGACTCGTTTATGTTGAAACATAGGTATGACAGAATGGAGTCGGACCACTGTGTGTTCACACACAAGTTCTCAGATGGTGATTTCTTAATTTTATTGTTATACGTTGATGACATGCTCATCATGGGAAAAGACATCAAGAAAATCGACAGGATGAAATAGGAGTTGGGCAAGTTTTTTACGATGAAAGACTTGGGCCTGGCTAGACAGATCCTAGGAATGGAGATAATATGTGACGGAAGCAACAGGAAGCTTTGGCTGTCACAAGAACGGTATATTGAGAAAGTCTTAAAGCAGTTCAATATAAATGCAGCGAAGCCGGTCAGTACTCCACTGGATGGTCACTTCAGATTGAGCGACACGCAGTTTCCAAAGATGAAGGCAGAGGTGAAAGAGATGCAGAAGATACCCTACGCATTAGCTGTAGGAAGTTTGATGTATGTTATCGTGTGTACACGCCCAGACATAGCATATGCGGTTGGTGTAGTCAGCCGGCATCTTGCCAATCCTGGCAAAGAGCATTGGGCAGCGGTGAAATGGATACTGCGGTATCTAAGAGGTTCATCCAGGTTAAGCCTATGCTATGGCGATCGTAAACCTGTGTTAGAGGGCTATATAGATGCAGATATGGCAGGTGACATAGACTCCACGAAGTCTACATCGGGATTCATATTCACGTTTGCGCAGTTTCTTGGCAGAGCAAGCTATAAAAGTCATAGCATTGTCGATGACAGAGGCCGAGTACATTGCAGTCACAGAGGCGTGTAAAGAGGTGCTTTGGATGAAGAGGTTCCTAAAGGAACTTAGCCTGAAGCAGGAGGAGCACGTGGTCTATTGCGATAGTCAGAGTATTATACACTTGAGCAAGAATCCAAGTCAGCATTCCAAATCAAAGCACATAGAGATTCGATATCACTGGATCAGGGATACTTTGGAACAGAAGGTGTCACAGCTTGAGAAGGTCCACACGGATGATAATGGGTCAGACATGATGACTAAGGCTTTGCTCAAGGACAAGTTTGAGGTTTGTAGAAACCTGGCTGGCTTGAAGAAGGTGAATCTCCCCTGGGCCAAAAAGGGAGAGATTTGATGGATTTTTTTGTCTCCTGCTCAACCGGTCGTGAGCCTTGCTCAACCGGTCGAGAGCTAGTGCACGACCAGTTGTGGAAGTTAAGTCGTGACTCGACTCAATGTCCAGCGACGTTGGACTATTTTTCTCTTGGGTGCTCGACCGGTCGAAGGAGGTGGTTGACCGGTCGTAGGTGTGATCAACCAGTCGTGACTCGGTACGACTAGTCAAGGTTACGCAAATTCGTTCTGCGATTTTGTGCGGATTTCGTTTCGCAAGTCCTTTCGCAACTGGGATGCGGAAAGGAGTTTCCTAAAACTATAAAAAGGGGTCCCTAGGGCTTTTCTTAGGGACATGAGGTGTATGAAAAAGCACAAGAGGGTTTCCTAAAGGGTTTAGGGATATCAAAGGTGAGAGAGAGAGAGAAAGAGAGAGAGGAAGCTTGTAGAAGGGAGGTTATGCTCGTGGAGGTGATCTACGGTGTAATCTATATCTCAACACTCCTACGTCCTCGTAATCGGTAAGATCTCTCTGGTTTTTTTCTTTATTCTTTCATTGTTCATCCACTCCTGCGTGAGTGACGAAGGTTGTAACCTTCTACTTCATAGTGGATTGTTGATCTGGACGAGGTCCGGTGGTTTTTACCTCTTTGAGGTTTTCCACGTAAAAACCTCTTGTGTGGTGTGGTTTATGCTTTAATTTATTTCATTGCTTTGTTATTCCATAATTTTGGTTTGTTCTAGAGGGCTAGATCCTAAGGTTTTGTGTAAGGCCCCCAACAATGTTTGTTGATGCTTGGATGCATTCTTGCCATGCATGAGGTTTAACTAACATAGTTCTTTATCTCCAATATTACACATATCTATAGATTTATTTATTTATTTATTTATTTATTTTTAGTTATTTGGGATGTAATTAATTTCTTTTTGTTTTTTAATTTTGTAGGCAAGGATGAATGGAGTTGCTCAATGAATTTATTATTATTATTATTATTATGTATTTGGAACCATTCAACTTATTATTGTAAATATTATTTTAATATTCATTTTTAGGGCTAGTTAATGAATGAGCTATAGCTGAACTCAAGTTTGATTGATCTTTCCTTTGAGGAACACACAAATTAATTCTCATTATAGCCCCATTTTACAACCATTACAGGTCATGATCAGGCCTGAATTACAAGCATTGCTAGGCTTGACTTCTACAATTAATAAATAGACAAAAGGCTGCATAGCTGGCAACTACCTTCCATCCATATTAGTTTTTATGAAGGACTCGACACAATATATAGGCAAAGCTAACATATTTTCTGCGGATTCAAGTTATCTTTTAAGTTTTAAATATGTAAAAATAAAAAATAAAAAAAAATTGTAGGTTTCAATCAAATATAAACAGTGGCTTGCACATATATCTGAGTTTCTGTAGGTCTTTACCGGCACAACGCTTATAAAAGTGCCGGTGGTAAAAAGTGTAAACTGCCAATAAATCTTACATGAAGCGGCACCCAACACAATTGCCAGTAAATGTCACTGACCGCCGATAAATCCTTTACCGACACAGCTTTTACCAGCATTTTTCTAACTGCCAATAAAACTTTTATTGGCAGTTTTTTGGGCCTTTACCGGAAGTTTCCAGTTTTCTTGTAGTGTCTCCTCTCTTGCCCAGGGTGTGGGTTCCACCTTTTTTTGGGGTTGAGTTCCATTTTTTCCTCTTTTATTTTTTTTTTAAAAAAAAGAAGATTTTTTTTTCCTAGCTCGGGATGTGGGCTTTACTCCCTGACATAGAGTGTGATTTTTTTTTTTTTTTTTTTTCATTTCTTTTGACTTAGTAGGCCTTTTCCTCTTTTTGCTGTATTTCTGAGCCTTTTCTGGATTAATAATAAGAGAGGTAGTCTTTCTTGCTTTCAAAAAATAATAATAACAATAAGATAAGCTAATCCAATCATCAGTTGGGCCATGCCATAGTAAAAAAAAAAAAAAAAATCCTAAAAAATTTCATATTCACGCATAACCCACTTGATGATTAGATTCACCTAGTTTTTATTTCACATGTTCAACATGATCAGGCCACAAGCACCTACAGCTCTAGACTCCACTACTACGAGTATAAAAAAGTTGACAAATATGATTTAGTCATTTCAACCTGTGAAACATTAGGTTTGGATAGTTTAGAAAAGTCAAGGTATTGGTTGGTAATGCCAAGAATCTTAGAAAATTTTGCACAAAAGATTTACCTAATCATATCATGAACCAAAATTTGTACTCATTCAAATATTTAACTATCAGGCTGGTGGACATTCATTGGACAATTAAAAATGAAAATGTCTAACAATCCTCACTCAACAAAGAAATATCCACAAGGTAGAATGTAATTAGGATTGTTCAACCAATCTGGTTTCAGGATGATGACCAAGTGATAGTAGGTTCGATGGCTTAATTAGGTTACTAAAGCTCAAAGGATGAAGGGTTACAATCAAATTAAAACTTACTATAAATAGTAAAAACAAAAATAAAATGGATTTTTGACCGTCGATCTGATGGAATCTTGCAAATTTTGGGTTGGTTGGCTAAAGTAGCTTCTCCTACCCCAAAATCATATATAGTACGTCAAATAACTCATTCCCAGCTTGCAAGATATGCCTGTTGTAAGGTTTCGACAGTCTGGATCACATCTGCCTCCGATTGGGCCTTCTCTGGTCCATCTTGGACATGAAAGTGTCTGCGACCCGCTCTATATCATAATATAATTGTTTCCATATTGGGCTTGTTTGGAACATGAGATTTGGTTGTATGGAATTGCATTTGGTCTAATATAAATTTCATCCGATGTTTGGAAACGATAAAAATGATTGTATTATTCTACCTTTCATATCATTTACTTCCGATAGAAGATGCAACAAGAGTTCTAATGAATTTTGAAATCCACTACATTTATAGACCTCGTATTGATGCATATGTTTTATCCACCCTGTCAATCTACATGCACCTTTAGATGTGATAATCGAGTTACATGTGCATACAGGTGACTAGCATTAGTTATAAAATCCGATTCATTGATTACAATTTATGGTTCACCAAACACAGTTTTAACTTAATACAATATTTTTTCAAATGAAGAATTTAATCCCAAACACTTGATTATACAATCAAAATACCATGGTATTTCTGCACACATAATCATTATATAATAATGGTGTCAATTCCACCTAACTCAATTCAATAACATTCCTTAGATTGCTTATCTAGTTATTCGAAGGTAAGCAAACAATTTTATTATCAATCGAATGCATGTCTTAAAACATAAAAGAGGATTAAGAAGTTGAGAAAAAGAAACCCAGCCTCTGGATTAAGGATATAGCAAATCTCACACCCTAAGCAAGCAAGACACATCCCACATTCTAGCTTAGGAAAGAAAGAGAAAGCCTACAACCCAAACCAAGAAAAAGACCTTAAACTTAGATTATCTAATTAATGGCATATTAGTTTATGGTATATCTAAACTTATTGTAATTCAATCAGTTCAGTTTGAATTATTCTAGCACAATAATACAACTTCTGGTGCCTGTGTATCAGCCATCATGTTCTACGAAGCATCCAAGAATTCCGTCCATTGATATGCCTGTGATTCAATGAAGACTTTTTTCCTTCTTTCTTCTTCTTCTTCTTCTTCTTTTTATTTATTTTATTTTATTTTTATTTTAAAAAAAAAAATTTAATACAAGAGAACGTAATATCAGTCAAAGATGGGTGCCACAGTCAGAATTCTCTGCGCAATCCATTCATTAAATAGCGTGGACAGTCAAAAATCAATGTACCAAAATTCAGAGCAGCACATTTATGGAGGGGAACTTAGGTTTTGAATTAATACTATTTATTTTTTCTTCTTAATGATCCAGTTCTTGCATGCATGTTTGACCTGCCTAATCATGGTCCATGATGGAGTGCAATATGAGGCTTAGATGATGATGATGTTGGTGGTGTGCTCTGGTGACCACAACACCCTTCAGATAGCACATGTTGCAGGTGTGTTTATCCATGCTGTGCATACATTTTACCAGCTCAGATTCAAAGCTCAATTAGGTTATAGAAGTTTTCGATAAAGCTAATATTTTTGTTTCGTCGGGTTTTATGTGACTTTATGAATATGTTAGATGCCAAATAAACATTTGGGTGGAGTTCTAAGAAGTTTTCAATGGAGCGTTCAATCCCCTCTATTTCCTTTGGTGTGGCTCACTTAAACTTTACATCTGCCTCACTTTTATAACTTCTTTAAAATGGGCTGACAAAACTGATGAAGGGTGTGAATAAAATAAATACATCATCAACACCCAAATCAATAGCTCAAGTGGTAGACTAAGTGAAAGGTACCACGTTTCAACCGTGAGGGGGGTGGTGTGTGTGTGTGTATATATATATATATATATATATATATATATATATATATATATATATATATATATATATATATATATATATAGGGAAAAGGTACTATGCACTCGAGCGTAAAGCGGTTGTCCGTATGGTCGAGCTGATGTGGGTGCCACCGTGATGCCGTTCGAAAATCTACCCCCTCAGTCAGATGCACCATTCCAGAGGGGGCCCACATGGCTGAAAATCAAGTCAATCCGTGACTTTTGTGGGCCACACCATGTATAGAAGTTGAGGGGGGCCATGCACCATTGAAACATTCAAAACCATTTGTGAGGACCTTTCGAGATATGTTTTGATGATCAACACCGTCCATCATGTGTGTCCCACTTGGATGTAATTTTAGACCAAGTTTCAGGTGGTATCCACAACTCATGTGGGGGCCACCAAGTGCTTTTACATGTTTTTGCGTGTATACTTATATTTTCCGATGGTATAGCCCACCTGAGTTACGTGGACGGATGATTTTGAGCTGTGTCGGCCCACCTTGGGCTCGTGCATTTGGTGGATGGTGTGGATCTTCGAACGGCATCACAGTGGGGCCCACACAGCTCAACCTCACAGACGACCGCTTTACGCTCGAGCACATAGTACCTTTTCCCATATATATATATATATATATATATATATATATATATATGTGTGTGTGTGTGTGTGTGTGTGGGGGGGGGGGGGGGGGGAGGGATCTTTGACACCGGCTATCTGGCTGGTGACCTATCACCAGCCAAACCGCGTCCACCGTCCTGATTGATGGTCTGAAATTCTAACATGTACCATGGTGAGCACATCTTTCACGTGTTGAGCCCGAACTCATGAAATGAAGGGAACGGATTGGCTACACCCGCTGCCACCAGCCAATGGCTGGTGATGGGTGCTCTGTGGGCCCCAAAATGATGCATGTGTTTCATGCATGCTGCCACCAGCCAATGGCTGGTGATGGGTGCTCTGTGGGCCCCAAAATGATGCATGTGTTTCATGCATGCCGTCCATCAATTTTAATAGATAGTTTTACTGTACGAGACCAAAAATGAGGTATGTACGTACCAATCTCAAGTGGATCACATTACAACGTACTAAAACTGAAAAAATAGTTCAAATGAACGTCAACCATTAATAACGGATTTTAGGACGCAATCCGCGTCCAAAATGAGGTATGTACGTACCAATCTCAAGTGGATCACATTACAGAAAACAATGTTATGAACTTTAGTTTTTCAATATTATCCCTCATTTGGGTCTGTATGACCTAAACAACAGATTGGATGTCAAATAAACATTACATTGGGCTTTAGAAGGATTTTAATGGTGGATATCTAATCACTATTGTTTTCCTGTGGTGTGGTCTATCTGAGATTTATATCCCTCTCATTTTTTGCGTAAAGCCCTAAAATTATCTGTAAAAATGGATGAACGGCATGGATGAAATACATACATTATGGTGGGCCCACAGAGTGCAGACCATCAGCCACCGGACTGATGGCAGCCTGGCAGGGGAAGTAGCCAATCCGTTTCCATACTCCTCCCGTCACGTATTCCAAGGTTACCAATACCGATGCACCACCCTAACTACAACTACAACTGCGTTGTCACGATCGTTCTTCCTGCAACCGCAGTACCCGCGTAAGAGCTTAGTGGGTGTTACCCCTGCTGTAGGGTCCACCTTGATTATGTATTATATATCAAAGCCTTCCATCCGTTTTTCCAGAATATTTTACGATATTTAAAAAAATATTATTCATATCCAAATCTCAGCTGGACCACACCACAAGAAACAGTGATGATTGAGTGCCTCACCATTAAAAAATACAAAGGTCCATCATAAGGTTTTTATAATGTTTCTTTGCAATCCAATCTGTTGATAATGTCAATAATATCCCGATGAATGTAAAATAGGAAGATTATATTGACCCAAAACTTTTGTGGTCCATAAATATTTTTTTATGACTATTCATCATTATTTTTATTGGTACGGTTCATCTGAGTTTTTTATCTTATTATTATTTACTATCACATCAAAAAATGAGATGGAAAAACAGATGGACAGCGTGAATATACAAAAATTTCATCAAGGTGGGCGCTCACTGCTAGAGTAACACCCAAAAAGCTGTTACCCGGGTAACAGTTAATCCCCTCTTTAGGAAAACGATCGGTGACATGCTACTCTAGACAGATGCAGTTTTTTGATGCGCTGCAAGAGCATGAGGTTCCATTAGAAGATTACTAATCAGTATGGCCCACTGAGATGGGGTATGACCAAATGAACGGATTGATTAGATGATCTCAACATAAGTGCAGGCGTATGGCGCGCCACACTCAAGAGTATCAAAGTCTTTCTGCGTCTTATGGCTGCGGTTGGCCGTTGTTGGCTCGTTGGTACTCCGCGGCTTTAGCCGAATCAAATAAACTGTTCATCTAACACACGGGCTTTTGGGGCAACCTCGATACATGTGTAACATACATTTCATTGGTAAGTTAGTGTTGGGGCCTCGCACAAAACCTTAGGATCTAGCCCTCCAGAACAAACCAAAATTATGGATAATAAAGCAATGAAATAAATCAAAGCATCAATCACATACTACACAAGAGATTTTTACGTGAAAAACCCTCAAAGAGGTAAAAACCATGGGACCTCATCCAGATCAACAATACACTATGAAGTAGCACGTTACAACTTTCTTCACTCACGCAGGAGTGGATAAACAATGAGAGAAATAGAGAAAACGGAGAAAGCTAACCGATTACAAAGACATAAAAGCGCTGAGATATAGATTGCACAGTAGATAACCTCCACGAGCAGAACCGCCCTTCTATAAGCTTCATCTCTCTCTTCCTCTCTCTCTCTCACCTTTTGATAGCCCTAAACCCTTTAGTAAATCCCTTGTAAAGCTTTAGGAAACCCTCTTGCATTACCTAGAAAATCCTAGGCAACCCCTTTTATAGTTTAGGAAACTTCTTTCCATATCCCAGTTGCGAAAGGATTCAAATCCACAGTTTCGCGCAAAATCGCGGAACAAACCGCTTAACATTCGACTAGTCGAAGCCTATCCACGACCGGTCGAAGCCCACCTTCGACTAGAGCTGGGCAAAATAGACCCGATCCGCCCCGATCCGCCCCGTTCCGAACAGATCCGACGGCTAAAATCAAGCCTGATCGGGTCAGATTTTCCAGATCCGAATCTTTTCGAATCGGGTACGGATAGACTTATATCCGAACCGACCCGACCCGGATACCCGACCCGAATGGACTCGACCCGACCCGAACAGACTCGACCCGAATGACGGGCGGGTACTATAAAACATATTTTTTACTTTTACCCTAGCATTCTTACCCTCTTTGTTTTTTTTACCTTACTCTCCCTTTCCCCTCTTTTCTTACCCTAACCCTACCCGAACGATGGTCGACGAACAAGCGCTGCTCGACGTTCTACTGCCTGCCGGACGGCGACGGACGATCTTCTTCCTCTCCAGTCTCCTCTACTTCTTCAACCCGTTCGGCCGTTCTGCTGCCTGCAGCCTGCTCGTTGCCCAACACCCGACGTCAGTCTCCTCTCCTTCTTCATGAATGAATCCGGTTTTGGTGAGGATTCTATTTTGAATCTTTGATAGTTTCTTCTTATAAATCCTCTATTCCTCTTCTTATTTCTTATAAATCCCTGGACCCTGATTGTAGAGTGAATCTGATGCATGTGATCTACCTTATATCCACGCCGTTCATCTGTTTTGACAGATATCCACGCCGTTCATCTGTTTTGAAAGCTCCCCTAAAATGAAGCATGTCCAAATCTCGGGTGGACCACACCACAGCAAACAATGGTGGTTCATCCATTTTTCCCTAACATTTTGTCCTGACCGTTAGTTTTATGGTCAGAAATTGGATGGTTATGGAAAAATAGTGGATGGTTTGAATTCGGCAAGGAAAATGCCAATCAAATGGATGGTTGGGATTGTATGATCAGTGTTAGTTTTGGGTTATATCTCACTTATCCCATGATTTGGAGTGGTTGAAGTGGGGCAAATGCATACCATTGGTAGAGCAAGTGTATGATGCGGGTGATATTCCTTCTCCTGGTATAGCATGGTACATGCGGAATATATTAAAATCAAATTAAATATGTGAAATTTGGGACCACTGTCGTTAAGTTGCAATATAAAATCAGATTGTTTGAACTGTCCGTGACCCGCTCTACATCAAATTGCAATTCACTACGATAGTGCAACCAAACACAGGTTAAAGGTATTTCTCTTTCATCATGTATCCTGTTTGATCCTTCATCTATTTGTTAATAACAATGCAATTTGGCAGGGCAAGGAACCAAAAGGCCAAGATTGCAGTTTTGTTCTTTCACATTCATATTCAAGGCCTAAGATCCACATTGTAGTTTTTGCTAATTTCAAGCTGGAATTGAGGAAATGCAATTGCAATTTGAGGACTACTTCCTCGTTTTGATGTTGTGTTGTTTTCTTGTTCAATGTTCTTTACAAGATCATCTCATTCATGGCTGCTTTCTTTCTTCTTCTTTTTTTTTTTTTTTAAAAAAAAGATCATCTCATTAATGAAACTCTTTTGGTTGTTGGCCATGTCTTAAAGTGCAGTGCATATTTTGTTCTAAAGGGCAATGCATCTATACTATAGCTGTATTGCTTTCATGTATGACGGGTACAGGTTTTGCTACAAGGAAGTGAAAAAATATATGGAGAAAATTAAAGGACACTCCCAAGTTAGAGCTTAGAGAAGCAATATTTAAGCAAAATGTTTTCTGCAATTTATACTTCAAAGTTCCCGATTTACCAGAGACAATTCCATGCCTATCGTTGAGGTTCTGTGGTTAGTGATCCTCCTTTGTTAGATGGCACCTTTTTGAAGAGGTAAGTGTACTTGATTTGTTTCTAGATTGCTTTTGTTTGATAGTGTGGAGGGCTCCACCTCAGTTACTAAGGCTTACTTCTCATTCTCTTTGCATATATTTATCACAAAGTAGACCATCAAGTGTTATCTTCAACCCAATGTAACTATTTGCTTTTAGTAATCTAGTGTGTGTCAAGGAGCATAGAATGTTTCCTTCAAAGATCCTCTATTTACACTGATCCTTGTGTTTAGATGCACTCTTTGTTTTTTTTTTTTTTTTCCCATGTAAGGTACAACTGGGTACTATTATTGTATTGAAAGGTTTGTTTTCAGCTCATCAAAAAACTTCTGTTACCCATCAAAAAACAATACATTTGTTTTGTAGCAAAACAAATGTATTGTAGCAAAACAAATGTATTGTACAACTAGGTACTATTATTGTATTGAAAGGTTAGTACCAATCAATTCTAGCAGATATAATTGTTGCTGGGTAATTAAATTCCTTTCTTAGTTCAGAAGTGCTAGAAATGATTGTGTGAAGCTGATTTTCTGATATCCAGGGGAGTAATCGGAAAGATTCTTTCTCGGGTCCACAGCAGGATCCCCATCTATTCTGGAAATCTAAAAAACGTCATTGGCCTTCTACTGGTGGGTATTGATACTCTAATTCTTTATAACTCCAGATTTGCTTGCCCAAATTCATCACATGTGCCAACCAGGCAAGTGTATGGAACATTTGAGGTGGTACATCAAAGATGAACATGTGCAATGTCCCACTTGCTCCACTCATAAGGTGGGCCACCCCTGTATAAAAAGAAAGTGCATTTAAAGAACATGCCAGAAATCTACATTTGACATGTAAATGTGCACTCCTGATTAGCAGAGCATCCTGAGTTTTTATTATGTTCATCTTTATGTTGGGGCTCACCTTATGCATTACTCAGATGTTCCATGCACTCTCCTGATTGGTAGGTGTGCTGCATGTAAAGGTGCAGGTGGAGATGGGTGCACGTGAGTTTTACAAGTCTCACCACTTGAATCTCTGATTTAAATGAGGAACTTTACACTGTTCAGGTGTAACGATAAGTTTGTACAGTACCATTTGTGTTTTCACTCTGTACGATTGAGTCTCATGGTTCAAATATCCAAATCATCAATTTTAGGGGCCCCACAACACATGGCCAACTGATAAAAAAAAAAAAACCCCACATGGAAAAATGTCATTCCTTCAATAGGAGGCCGTCAAATAAACTATTAAGAAAGAAAGCACAGCAATAGTTCATATTAAACCAAAAGGGAAGGCCAAATAATATATAGCAGGGATCTTTGGATCTCAGGTATTTTTTCTGTGTTGGTCATCAATAGTTAGGCCCATCATATCAGCAGTTTGGATTACTAAATCATGAGCTCATATGCATTTAGGCGTTGTCGATCGCAACAATCTGCCACTTACGATCAGACTGGTTAACCCAAGCTGCTCAGAACAGATTGGTGGGCCCCACAGGTGTTCCCTTAAGATTGTGACTCCACATGTAAGCATTGTTCACATATGTGCATTGTTTGTCCATAGACATGTTTGGACTAGTACAATTTGCAATTTAATTTCTTTTTGGTTTCCAGTTGGATCAGTGAAGTTATTGAAGAAAGAGCTATCAAAACAAAGCCACATGGAACTGGACATGTTTACTTTCTATGATTAAAGCCTTGTTTTCTTTTAACATGTAATGGGTAAGGATTGTGGGGTCTAATGTTTCCAAAACTAGTGGGGGATGCCCTAATTCCATGCATTCTAGTTATGTTATCCTACAAGATTGTTTCAAGTTTGTTCAACTGTTTTTTTTTTCAATTATTTAATTATTTATTAATTTCAACTATTTTGTGTGTTATTGTCTTTGAGAAGAATTTTTAAAACGATTAGTTCAGTTTTCTTGTATATCAACTCCCACACGTTCTTCCATTATTTTGGATTCAAGATCAGCCCCCTGCAGCATCCATTTTGGTACCAAAGCGAGTTTTGTTCTCAACGGAACTTGTTCCTACTAGAATAATAAAAATTTCTGATTTATCGAGTTTGAAATTGTTTCTGCTACATTTTTCAATTAAAGTTTGATCGGGTGGCCTGATTATTTGTTTCTTCTGTTAAAAGAATCAATCTGTGAATCTTGTTTTTCAACATAGAAATCAACCTGTTGATCCAAAGTCAGTTCTCTGCTTCTAATCTGTTCTAACATTAAACATCTGTCTGGTTCTGGTTTATGCAACAGTAACAGTTAGCACAATCTGGCTTATGCTATAAAACTGGTAGCATATACCCAACTTCCAGTTTTCTTCATTTTCTACATCTGTTTCTACTGCAAAGTGGTACCTAATCTAGTCTGTTCACCTAATTTTCAGCAGAAGAAGAAGTGGTAGGAAGTTTCCATAAAAGAAGGAGAAGAAGAAGAAGAAAAGAAGAGCTGCAATGACCCTCTCTCTTCCTCAGATTCAACAAGAATAAGTGATGCCATATCAAGGTACAATATCTCTCTCTCTCTCTCTCTCTCTCTCTCTCTCTCTCTCTCTCTCTCTCTCTCTCTCTCTCTCTCTCTCTCCTTTTTTTTTTTTCTTGGATCGGATTCGAACCTGGGTCAATCCGATCCGACTCGGTTTTCCTGACCAAGTCGGACTCAGATCGGTCCAGGGCCACATGGGTTAGGATCGGATTGGGTCAAAGGACCAGGACTCGGTCCCGGTTCTGACCGAGTTCGGGGCAGGCCATGCAAAACTCGGATCTGGTCGAGTTGGGCCCAATCCGATTCGACTCGGTCCGATGCCCAGCTCTACCTTCGACTGGTCCTGGAATTCCAGGACTGGTCTTAGCCTCCGAGAAAAAACGGCATGAACTCGCTGGACTTTGAGTCGTGCCAGGGCTCGAACCTACGACCGGTCGAGCGCTTCCCACGACCGGTCGAGCGGGGCTCAGGACCGGTCAAAGACGGGAAAAAAAACCCCATCAATTAGCTCCGTGGGCCCCATGATGCATGTGCAACATCCAGTAAACCTCATTTTCCCTTTCCCCAATAAAAATAAGATGGACTTAATGTAAGACTTCTAAAAGTGGGCATATTTGATCAAGCTTGGATTTATCAAAAGATGGATATATGATGGAACAACCCCACTAAGGCCTGTTTGGTCCATGAAATTAAATGGTATTAAATTGTATTAGATGAGATTAACATCATTATTACACAGTAATTGTATGATATTTTGGCCATCCAATATTCATGCTTGGGATAAAATTCTTGTTATAGGAAAAACATTAAGGGTCGTTTGGCCGGGTGGATTGGAAGGGCTTGAATGATGTTAGGGTGGATGGCGTGGATTTTTAGGTGATGATGGTGTTGTCAGTGGATTGTCTTGAGATCCATGGGATTGCTATATTCCTGGGTTGCTATATCCCATCTGTTTGGCACGCCCGGCCAATCCAGGGGTTAAACCTTTCCATCCCTCCCAATCCTATGAACCAAACACGTCCTAGGCAAATATGAACGGATTAGGGTAGATTGGATAGGATTTATAGGTAATGATGGTGTTGTCAGTGGATTGTCTTAAGATCAATGGGATTGGGATCAGATCACCAACTCTTTTTGGCACGCCCAGCCAATCCCAGGATTTAACTTCCAATCCCTTCCACTACCATCCAATCCCTTCCAATCCGACCGGCCAAATGGGCCGTAAGCAAAATTCCCTTTAGTAGACCTTAGAATTATAATCAACGAAACAAATTCACAATGAATGTTAGTCACTTATACACATATATAACTAGAATTTCACGTGTAAAAGGTATATATAGATGAATGACATTGATAAAACAAATGTATCAATGTGGGGCCATATGTGTAGTGGATTTCAAAACTTATCAGAAATCCCACGTGGGACCAAATGCGTGCAAATCTATCATACCCAATCCAAACCCTTCCTGTCCTCCTCAAATGTTGGAACTTGAACATGACCAAATGCAATTCCATCCCACTTAAACCTACCTAAGCCAGCATACCAAACATGCTTTAAAGTTCTACCCGCATAAAAATAAAAAAAAAATAAAAAAAAAAATGTGTTATAGGTGGAACGCTTTGTTTCACCGTATTAATTGGACTTATGAGTATTAAATGTTGAGTCATAAATAAAGAGAGCTTCGATGGGTTTTTAATAGATGAATAGATATAAATAAAAACTCTCACATCTGATTTATTATAAATAGTGACGAGGTCCCACAATTATCTCTCATCCCTTAGTGTCCTCTAAAGGTGCAAGGTGCGGAAGATCCAGTCCGTCCAACTCATCCAATGGCTTCCCAAATAGGTATGTGATTTCAATTTGATTATTTTAATTTCCACAATCGATACATAGATCAATCTCCTAATCTGCATCTTAAATCACATTTGGTATTAGAGCAACTTTGCATTAATTGTAACGGATCAAAGCAAATTGGTGTATCCGATCAGGGAATTTATTTGTCATATCTAAGTTATCCACTCATAGATTTTCATAATCAAATTTGGACAGTCAAGATTCCTGCATGCATATTGATGATCATGATCGGATATGGGAGTCTAAATCTTAGGCATGCATAATATTACCTATTTTTTCTTAGTGTGTGTGTATATATATATATATATATATATATATATATATATATATATATATATATATATATATATATATATATATATATATATATTGGGTCCACTTTAGGCATTTGGACCAATTACTCCATTTTCATTTCATTTATTTTCCTGATATCCTTAAGTCCATTTGGGCATATAACCACTCTAACATGTGGCTTAAAGTAAAACCATTTATGTAATTGATTTGTCTAAAAACCATGCATTTAATGGGTATTCGTATGGTCAGTGGATTGTGACCTATTTTTACTCAAAATTTGGTCTCATTTGGATCCTCCGACCCAATAATCTTGTTCACGTCATCGGGAGCTTCAAATAGAGTAGTCACTCACCTCGATTGAATTTTGGATGCTTAAGATATTGGAAGAACAATATTGATCACTCATTAAGTGGGCCACATCTGATGTTTCAATTGTCAGATTAGAGTGAAATTTGGTTTGAGTAACTAAAATGATATGATCTTCAACATGAACTAGTTATATTTTTGGACAGATTTAAAAGGTGTTTTGAACGGATTTGATTCATTTTGAATTATATTAGGCTAAAAGTTGTTTCTTAGCCTAATCAATATGTTTCAAACACATCCAACATTCAAATTGATCAATGAATAATCCAATTATATATATATATATATATATATATATATATATATATATATATATATAAATATATATATATGGGAAAAGGTACTATGAGCTCGAGCGTAAAGCGGTCGTCCGTGAGGTCGGTACTATGAGCTCGAGCGTAAAGCGGTCGTCCGTGAGGTCGAGCTAGGTGGGCCCCACCGTGATGCCTTTCAAACATCAACACCATCCACCAGATGCACCATTCCATGGTGGGCCTGGACGGCCCAAAATCAATTCAATCCGTGACTTTAGTGGGCCACACCACATACAGAAGTGCAGAGAGGCCGTGCACCATTAAAACATTCATAACCATTTTTGAGGGCCTACCGAGATGTTTTTTGCAAATCCAGCCCATCCATTATGTGCGTCCCACTTGAATGAGGGTTCAGACCAAGTTTCAGGTGCATTGAAAACTCATGTGGGTCCCACCAGTGCTTTTATATTTTTTTGGCATGTATACTTATGGTTTTAGATGGTGTGGCCCACCTGAGTAACAGATTGACCTGATTTTGGGCCGTCCAGGCCCACTATGGAATGGTGCATTTGGTGGACGGTGTTGATGTTCGAAAGGCATCACGGTGGGGCCCACCCAGCTCAACCTCACGGACGACCGCTTTACGCTCGAGCGCATAGTACCTTTTCCATATATATATATATATATATATATATATATATATATATATATATATACACACACACACACACACACACACACACACACACACACACACATACACTAGTTATTATATGTTGTTCTTTGTAGTTAAAAAAACTAAACTTGGGTTATCATTTTGTACAAGTGAAGCAGACTAACTAAATAAACGGTTGATGGGTTTCACTTGATGGATGACCCCCATAATTTAAGTTTACACGTTATTGAGTTCTGATTTAGTCAGAAATGGGGCTATTACCCATCCTACATAGCTGATTTTAGTTGTTAACATTTAAATCGTTGATCCAATTGTCAATTTAGAAAAGATTTGTCATAGCCTTTATATGGTGAGATTTAGTCGTATTTTTTGGCCAGATTATACCATTTTATTATGATCCATTAAGAGCAGGATTATATATACGATCATGAGTATAATTTTATGGAATTTGAATTGGTTATGTTAGCCACTATAATGACCTCAATCGGTGAAAATTTTATAACTATGGACTTCAGTATTACTATTGCATAGAGTTGCGTTTGGGTTCAATGCAAGCGATGACGAAAACATATATGATCACCATTTGGCAGAACACAAGAAGTGTGGAGTAAACGATGGGAGTGGTGTAAGGCTAAGAGACCTATTTCACCCACAAGTGTTAATTGACTTGTAACGCCCAAAAAATTGACACCCAAGTACATAGACTCCAGTCCCAAGTTCCTACGTATTAATTTAATAAAATGCACATATGTTCTCATTCTAATTCACATTAAGTTCATACACAAATAATCAGAGTTGCGCAATTCAACTTAGTAAAACTAAAGTAAGATAGAGATAACAAAAATCAATAATAATAGGGCAAACAGTCAAGTACAATTAAAAAAGTGGTGTCCGCCCAAATGGGAATTATGTAAGCCACGTTTACATACCCAAGACGATTAAAGTGTAAAGCTTTCAGTTTTAGCCCAATCCTCCAAAACATAACGGAGGTGGCACAAGCTGATATAAGCCTACCTGTTTGGGGTCTCGCAAGTACCTGCATCATTAATATTGTTTAGTTGATGTTTTAAAATACTGTCCCAAGTGAGAGTGAGTAGCTAACTCAGTGGTTCCATTAGTTCTAAGTTACATATGTTATCAACTCAATCAGCGTAGTTAATGATAAAACAACCAATCAAGCATTTCCTAAATACTCTTGTTAAATGCATAATTGTGATTGTGAAATGATGCATTTACCTCACAATTCAATACTCAAATGTCAGCCCTCCCTCATCTCGTGACTCCAACGCCAAATCACCATATCTTATCTAATGCAATTCGATTGATGCGTATGTTAGCCGAGTAATTATTAAGTTTCATTCATCCAGTATATTTAGAAAACTAGGATATTGACATTATATCACTAATCCTTATCTGAATCACATGGCTTGTTGCGGTGCGTAGCAACTCCTCACCAGTTTCCCTTGATCCATATTTAGGTGTCACCCGTTTATCTCACAAATCAACGATTTCAAAGGTATAACACGATACCTAAATGTATGAGGATCAACTCGGTATGGGTCATCACCCAAATACTAAGTATGATCACTCAGTTTATCACATAAAATAAAATCACCATAAAAGAAAAGGACTCGTTATCCAATTTCATTCACGTCTGGGTCATTCAAACCGTACTCTGACACGCAACTATCGGTTGGGTAATTTGACGGAGTCATTCGAACAATGATCTATCACCTCCATTAGTGCTCACTGGTCACTATGGGGAAGCTTGTCACCCTAGCGTAGGCCTTCAGCATGGACACGGTGTCCCATACCACCATGTTTGGCTCATGAGTCTTAATGGGATCATATCACACTAACGGTTATGAATGGAATCATCCATTGGGAACGAGGTATCCTATATTCCATTTAGTCATGTCATACATTACGAATATACATGATGAGTCGGTTAGTGGACTAATTTGATTGACCTGAGATAACCACGATGGCATTGGGTGCAAGCATCTTATGTAGTCCAGCTACTGCTGTCGCACCCCAATCTCGAAAACCGGGCTCACAAAATTTTCAATCATAGAATCCGACGCCGACAGCCTCCGTAGAACCCCATTCTCGATTCCCAGTGCCCATTCGCCAAGTTTCGATCCTGGGATGCTACAAGGAGGATTTTTAACATCAGTTTGATTCATAATAAGCATAACCAAAGGCATAACCCACAAACAACAACCAAAAACTCCATCACATTTCCACTATGATCAAAAACTTTATAAGTACAATGAGCATAAATGGAAATACAATGATGATGAACAAAAAGCTCCAAAATGATCTGCAAAGCGCTCTTGCCTCAGCGTTACTGCGCTCCCACATCACCTGTACACAACGGTCGTGTATAAGCTTATAAAAAGCTTAGAGAGCGGTGAAAGTGTGTGCGCAAGGTAGTAATGTAGATATGCAGTATCAGAGTAATGCGGAACATGCTGATGAGTCTATGAATACCACTAGCCGTACTAAGGCTATACAATGCAAGA
Organism: Magnolia changhungtana; assembly: GCA_030180095.1. Taxonomy (NCBI): domain Eukaryota; kingdom Viridiplantae; phylum Streptophyta; class Magnoliopsida; order Magnoliales; family Magnoliaceae; genus Magnolia; species Magnolia changhungtana. Next base: position 5,705,713 of record JASAUF010000662.1, read on the forward strand.
CATGAATGATGTCGGCCATACCAAGGCCATGCGATGCGAGATGCAACTCAAGCATACAAATCCTCATCTATATCCACATATCAATACAGCTCAAATCTGGAATATCACCAAGGTCTAATACACTCTAAACCAAATTGCCTCTCCATCGCGCACAATAAGGTAAGTGGAAGAGACCTCACTACCCGCCTGCCAATATCGGGCTCGGCTCGTCGATAGCGGACCCATTCCTCGAGCTGGTCAAACTCAGCCTAACTTTGCCCCCTCCTCTCGGGCGGGTAAGGTCGCACCCCCTTCCAACCGACCACGACACAGTGAAAAATACAGCCGTCTGGTAATCGGCACTCGGTGCTCCTGCACCCACTCGGTCTAGATGTTGGAGCAACCTCTTGGTACCATAAGGGTTTAGGGACTTTCACCGAGGGATATCTATAGCACCCCATGTAAAACAAGATTTTCGGTATCCAATCCTACTAACCACGATACGCCTGTGGAGGCTACGACCCTGATGTTGCTAGGGCGTATGGTAATCATGTCACACAAAGTGAAATGCATGAATCACACTATTCAGTCATGCAATAATCCTGCGCGTATCGTGCACTCCGCCTAACCGGGAGCCCCTAAACAATCTACCCGAAGGCATATGCTATGATCAGTCATTTCTCATATCAAGCATACATATGATGCATATGATCATGAATCATGAAACTATACTAAATATGTTATATAGAATAAATGTTGTTCATAATGAAGATGGGCCTAGACGGCCTACAACTATGGGCCTAATAATGGGCCCTAGGGAGAATTATAATGCGGACATTTAACCAACATTATTCTAACAACATGGACATCAAACCAATATTGCTCTCAAGGCACGACTTTCATAACATCATTATACAAATCGTGATAGAGTCATACATCTTAATGGACTTGTGTACATCCAATTGGGCCTCGACCCATGGGCCTTAAGTACAACAAATGGGCCGCATAACATGGGCCTCATACGTATATCGAAGTGGGCCTCAACGGATGGACCATAACTACATTAAGATGGGCCTAATCATATGGGCCTCATACATATCAAGGTGGGCCTCATACATATATCAAAGTGGGGTCCACTTGAACTATAGATCTGACTCATTCTTTAGCTCATGCCAACCAAAAATGAGCTTTTAAGATGGTTGGACAGATTGGATGTAACCCATGCATCATGGTGGGGCCTATGAAAGCCCACCATCAGGTATATTACATAATATAATATATATAATATACATAATATATACAATAATATATATATATATACAATAATACACACACACACACACACACATATACACATGCACAGCCCCACACGTACACACACGCATACACCCACCGTCCAAGGGACGGTGGGGCTAGAACAATACATCACTGTGGGCTCCACCGTACAGGTGGACAGTGGCCATAAAACACATATATCATTGTGGGTCCCACGTGGGGCCCACCATTAAGTTTATACGCAATCCAGCCCGTCCATAAGGTCACACAGACCTAGATAAAGGGTAAAAACAAATTTCATCTTGATCCAAAACTTCTGTGGCCCAGAAAATGGTTTCAAAGGTAGACATTTAAACACTGTTGTTTCCTATGGTGTGGGCCACCTGAGCGCTGGATGTGATTGAGTTTTGGAGGGGGCCCACTTCAAGAAGGGGCCCACCCAATGAACGGCTTGGATGATAAAGCCCACGACTGGAGCCGTGGGTTGCTGCCCATCCGTCCACCGTCCGCAAGTGCGCCTGCTGCCTTCTGACAGCAGCAGCGCCTACTGCTGCTATATCTATTTTTATTATTATTATTTTTTGAAATAACGTTTTGCTGTGGTTTTTCACAGGTGGGGCCCACATCAGGTGAATCCACCTTGACCGTTGGATTCCACAGCTCAAGACAGGCTATATGAGCCCAATATTCACCATATTTTGGCACATCAAAACAATAGGGTGGATTTCAACAGAGGATACACTGTTTGCTATGCTATGGCCCACCTGAACGCCGGATTGGCCCCATTTTTTGGATCAACGCCTAAAATGGCCTTGTAAAAGGAATCGATGGCGTGGATTTAATACATATATCAAGATGGGGCCTATATGAGTAGGCCACCCCATAAGCTTGGAAACAAGCTAATATTTGTGGTTTCCCTTTTTGTCTTTTTTTTGTCCAGCATCCCTGGACACTGGACAGTTGGGCGTTACACATGCAGTGAGGTGGGCCCTGCTTAGGTGGGCCACCAAATGATGGATGGTGCAGGTACAACACATTTAAGGTGGGCCCCACTTATAAATGGCTTGGATAAAATACCTACCTCATGGTGGGGTCCATCTAAATGGTCCACATGACCACCTCATCACACAAAAAATAAATAAATAAAAAGACAGGGAGAGAGAGATAGAGGGACACGCGTGATGGAGAGACCCCGGCACTATGGGCCCTCCGTTTTAAGCATCCCATCCTACATCAAGTGGGTCCCATTTGCATGTGGGCCTACTAAATCAAAAATCAACGGTGGAGATCCCTTCTCCACCAAGATGTAAGGTCTAGATGACCCATTTTTAAGCTAGAAAATAAACATCATGATGGGGTCCATGGAGAATGGCCCCATCATGGAATGATCATGAAGATCAAGGTGGTTCATCGGCCACATCTTAAGGTTCAAAGAGAGATCCATACCATTGATCAGTAGGTCTCACTTGGCCCATCATAAAAATATAAAAATCTAGCCTATAGGAGCACCCACCGGTTAATCTTCTTGGTCCGTTGGAAAGCCGGTCTCCTTGTGCTTCACTTTGATGGAGGGTGATGAGGTTTGAATGGCTAGGATGATAGTTCTTAGGGTGGGAAGTGAGCCACAAAAATCACTTTCTCTCTTGGGAAGGGCTTGGACGTATGATGCTCTTAGGTTGCTTGGAATGTGGTTTGAGAATGAAAGAGAGAGAGGCTTGTAAAGGGAGATAGAGAGATGGGTGATAGAGTGATGGATGTGTTGATGTGGTGAGTGATGGGTGTAAGAGACTTTTTGACTTTTGTGGCAAATGGTGTAAGAAAAGTATGGGCTTTCTAAGAAACTTTTGACTTTAGGGGTTGCTTGGGGAAGGTTGAGAGGTGATGTGTACTTGACATGATGGGATTAATTGATGTGACATCTCGTAGAGATTCTCTCAGAATTCACACTCGCGGCGTTTTTCTCATACCAAATGTTGAGGGTCAAATATTGTATATCAGACCCTGATTACATCTCCTGACCAGAGTATCGGATCGGTGCGCAAGTCACGGCATCGGAACCACGGCGACGGTGCGGTCTCCAGGGTACAAGTCTTGAGTTGAATCGATTCAGGTTGACGGCGTGTAAATCAGGGTCGTGCGTAAATACCGGTTAAGGGTCGAAGGTTACCGAAATTCGACCGAAAAGACCGCGGAAGTCTACGGAACGGTATGGTCTAGAATACAGGGCTTACAACTGTCGGTTGTCCGTGTTCAACTCAGGTCGATCGAACAAGCCTAGGGTGGCCCTGTAACTTGGGTCACCCCTTTAGTTTGGGCGGTTAGCCAATTGACCCAACATTGTAGCAATCTTAAGTTTCTCTATGAACTAAACACTACTTCACGCAATTATAACATATGTTATACTACATAACCACTTTATCATTTCATTGAACATGTAAGCATCTATAGGGTATTACATTAACTAAGGCATTAAATCAAACATGTGAGCATGCGTAAAATAATAATCACTTAAGCATTAAATCAAGCACTGAGTATTAACAAAGTAACACATTCCATCATTCAGGCATTTCATCAAACATGTGAGCATCCATATCTAACAAATAACATAGATTATAACGAAATCAAAATGTTAACATATTAGCATACACAAATTTATCTACAAGCAACTAATCATTAACTGAAACCCTCAACGGTCGATAAAAGATAACCTAGAGATAATGGTTCTCACCTTGTGACGATCCGCTTGACTAACGGCTCTCGTAGGGTTAGATTGTTAGGGAAATATTATTGAAAGACCTAAATAAGATACAAGCTTGTGAGATCATGAACAAACACCTATTGAAGCCCTAAATTACAAGTGAAATTCAACACTTACCTCCAATCGTTGCCGAAAAAGCTCTGATGATGGCTCCGGTTATGGTGAGGCGGCTAGAAAGGGGATGAGAGGGTGGAGGTGCTCACACCCCAAGCTCTCCCTCTTCTCCTTTCTCCTCTTTCTCTTCTCCCTTTCTCCTTTTTTTTTCTCTTTCTTTCTAAGGTAAAATTCATATGGGGAGAGGGGATGCCCAAATGAGGATTTTATATAGTGTCAAAAAGTGTACAAATGGCCCCAATGGCCCTTTGTTCATTATTCTAACACTAAGGGAAGTTTTTTTCCACTAATGGGACCCGACAAAAGGCATATGGGTCAATCTAATCTATGGAATAGGTGTCTAATAATGTGACCTTTGTTTGGACATAAATATACGATGATCGGGTGTGCCAATCAACTAGGAAGGCCCTAACTTAGATCGACAGTCACTGATGATTAATAAGGGCTGTGGCTTTACAGATATATGTGGAGAAATGTCTTTAGTTGGCACCCCGAATTTAGTCGTGAATTGACGATCCGAAAGTTATAACTTTGTGAAAAATAAAGGGACTTATAGACACTGAAAATCGGTGCCCATGTTGATTTGTATGTTATATATTGATGGTGAGGGTGATTAGGCTAATTTGTGAATGTTGGAGTCGCCACTAGCCGATTAATCTCAGAATCCCGCAGTGGGTTAGAAACTACAGAATACATAAGGTTGGAGAAATTCAAAAACTCTCCTACCTTAGATTGACTCCTGGTCAGCGATCCGGAATTCTAAGTAAGGGACCTCAGTTACAAAGAGGAAAGGTGTTGGCACCCTCTCTGCCCGTACGAATGTACAGTCTCTACTTAGTGTGGTAAGAAAATATGCCCCACACAGCCACATCATCACATGAAAAAAATGAAAAAGAGAGGGAGAGAGAGAAAAAGAGAGGGACACGTGTGATGGAGGGCTCCGCCACTATAAGCCCTCCCTTGCATTCAATCATACATCAAGTGGGTCCCAATACATGTGGGCCCACCAAATCAAAGATCAACGGTGGAGATTCCTTCTCCACCCAAAATGGACGGTCTAGATGACCTCTTTCATGCAAGGAAAATAAACATCATGATGAGGTCCATGGAGAATGGCCCCATCATGGAATGATCATGAGAATCAAGGTAGGCCATCGACCACATCTTAGGGTCCAAAGTGAGATCCATACCATTGATCGGTAGGCCTCGCTTGGCCCATCTAAGAAAACATGAAAACTACCCTATTAAAGCACCCACCACTTGATCTCTTCGGTCCGTTGGAATGCCACCCTCCTTGTGCTTCACTTTGATGGTGGAGATGAGAAGTGGATGGCTAGGATTACGGGTTTTGGAATGGGAAAGGTGGGCCTCACACATGTATTTTTTTCTCTCATGGAAGGCTTGTACGTGGGTGCTCTTGGTTACTTGGAATTGTGGTGAGAAATGAGAAAGAGAGAGAGGGTTGTAAGGGAGAGAGAGTGATGGATGTGAGGTGAGTGATGTGAGGTGAGTGATGGGTGAGGTGAGTGATGGTTTGACTTTGGTGGTTGCTTTACTTGTGGAGAAAGGAAGCATGGGTTGCTTTGTACTTGACATTGAAGTGATTGATTGATTGATGTGATTGATTGATTGATGGGATTGATTTGACATTGTGTAGAGATTCTCTTGGGATCGAGAAAGCACGACGTTAGATCGGTGCCGACTCACATCTTCTGGTCAGGGTATAGGATCGGTGTGTGAGTCGCGGCGTTAGAACCGCGGTGACGGTGCGGTCGCAATGATACAGGTCTTGGATTAGACCGACTCGAATCTAAAGGATACAACTTACGATCGATCGCAACGTTGATTATATGTCGCAGGTTGCCGAAATTTGACGAAAAGGATCGTAGGATTCATTGGAATAGTACGAACTATGATACGGGTCTTACACCCAGTCCAACTTGGACCAAAATAGGCCCGATAGCTCACAACCCGACTAGCTGACCCGGCTCAGTTCAAGTAGGTGCAGCAATGCACCACACACTCTCTCTCTTTTTCTGACCTTTTATTTCCTTCTTCTTCTCTTCTCCAATCTGCATAGAGTGCTGTAGAGATGGCCCACCTGATGAGCGAAACTAATACGAGATTAAGGCTGTAACAGGGGCTAGTGACTATTCTTCTTGACAAGGAAGATGACCTACCATTAATGGTAGATCACAAACGCCCATGTCTTTCTCCAAAATAATGCATGGGAATGGTGTAGATGGATCTATGGGAGCTTAGAGCATGGTCGGATTGAAGCTATAAGGAGGTTTAGGCGGTGGGTTCAAACCTAAGAGGAAACGGCCTCTCTCTCTCTCTCATTCCCTTTCTTTCCTAAAACCTAGCTTAGGACGGTCCAGGTCACTCCGGTTTGAACGGTGGAGATGCAAGAAAAGGAGGCTTATACAGATCGCTTACATGGAGTAGCAATAGTTTCTATTTTTGAAAAAGGTGTGTTTGTAGGGCTGGTTTGCAGCGAAGATCATGCATCCACACGTGCATGAGAATCTGTTGTGAAAGTTGGGTTTTGGCGGGGCCCAAGCCCTGGACACGATTGACGATTCGGATCATCCCACGGAATCACCGTGGTGGGCCATGGACATCCCAAATGGACGCCTGTCTGTTGGTGGAAATAAAGAGAGAGAGAGAGAGAGAGAGAGAGATTCTCTTTATTTTGAGGGAGGGCGCGGGTCAGCGCTGGTTGGTGAGCATACCACGTCCTGTGCACTTCGTGCATGGGTGGCCTTGGTGCACGCCCACCTTGTGTGGGGTCCACTGTGATGTTTAGCAAGTCTGTAGGTGGGGCCCACCTTATATATTTGTTACCCAAACCGTCCAGCGTCCCTGGACGCTGGACGTGGCTAGACAGTAAAGTGTGAACTGACGGTGAGGAGTACCGTAAAGCAACGAAAAAAAAAAAAAACAAATGTTAGCTTGTTTCCAAACTTGGAGTGGGCTGCTCATGTAGGCCCCACCATGATGTATTTTTCTTTTAATCCAAGCCGTCCACTCCCTTCCTTAGATCATTTTAGGCGTTGAGCTGAAAAATGAAGTTAATCCGAATCCCAGGTTGGTCATACCGCAAATGCTAATGGCTTGGGTTACCCACGTCATTTCTTGTTTTTTTTGCATGGGAGGTCTGTAGTGAGTTTTCACTCATGGAACCCATATTGATGTATTTCTTAGATCCACACCATACATCTATTTTCTGGCACATTTTAGCCATGTAGCCCAAAAATCTACTCGATCCAACCATCAGATGGACCACACCACAACCGATGGTGGTAGTGGGAGCACCCCCTCACGTCAACCATGTGGACGTGGGGTGGGGGTGTCCCAACCATGGCCCCACCTTGATGTATTTATTTAATCCATGCCGTCCACCACCTTCCCCTTGTAGTTTTAGGCTATGAGTTGAAAAATGAGATGAATTTTAGTTCTTAGTGGACCGCACCAAGGGAAACAAATTCTCACTGTTGGAACTTTCTAATACCTACTGTTGTGTGTATAAGTGGTGGACCTATCCATCATTAGACTCATTTGGTCCATAGAGAGCTGGTCAATGTAATAAACGGTATGGATTATCCACTAGTGGGCCCCACATAGTAGAAAAAAATAATATATAAACTAAGAAAAAGAAGAAGAAGAAGAAGAAGAAGAAGAAGAAGTCCCTAGACATATTGTTCCAGTGACGGTGAGGGTGAGGGTGGAAGGCTGCCACCACACGTGGATCCCACCATGATGAATTTGTTTAATCCATACCGACCACCATCTCCTCCTTATAATTTTAGGCCATGTGCCAAATTTTGAGGCAAATACGAGTCTCGAGTGGGCCGTACTAGGGGTATTAATGTCCATATGTTAAAACACTCTAGGGCACTCTTTGGAGTCCCTTGTCATCCAAACCAGTCCTAGTCAGAGTTTATTTGACCTCATTCGAGGTGGCCAAGACGGTGAATGGATTAGATTGTTCACTTGGGGTGTCCCACCATTGTGAGGCCCAAAAATGATGTATGTGTTTTACTCACACCGTCCACGGCAGTAGACGGTGGAAGCCACCATGTATGTGTTTTATCAATGTGGTCCAGGCATTTACTGGACGCCAGTAGGCCCCACCTTTGGTGTCTGTGTTATATCCAAAAACCGTCCACTTAATTGGTGGGCCATCTGTGTGGACCCCACCATGATACATGTGTTGCATTTTAACCGTCCAACCAATTGGCAAGCTTGTCTTACAAGCTTGAGATAAAAAAAGTAAGACCGATCTATAGTTCAAATGGACCCCACCTTGGTATATGTATGAGGCCCATCTTGATTTATTTGTGGCCGTTACTGAGGCCCACCTTGATGTGTAATTGTGGCTGTTATTGAGGCCCACCTTGATGTGTATTTGTGGCCGTTGTTGAGGCCCACCTTGATATGAATGCAAGGCCCATGTTATAAGACCCATTTGGGTGTATCCTAGGGCCCATGGGTTGAGTCCCATTGTGATGTATTAGGGCCCATGGGTCGAGACCCATTGTGATGTATAAAGGCCTGTGGGTTGAGACCCACTGTGATGTGTATAGGGCCCATGTTATGAGACCCATTTGACGTATTGGAGGCTCATGGGCCGAGGCCCAATGGGATGTACATAAGGCCCATTGAAGGTGATTCCACCGTGGTTTATGTGTTGACCTTTATGGCGGCCATGCCTTAGGAGCAATGTTGGTTTGACGTCCACATTATAAGTATAATGTTGGTTAAATGTCCGCATTACGACTCTCCCTAGGGCTATTGGTAGGCCCATACTAGTTGTGTGCAGGCCATCTAGGCCCATCTGCGTTGTAAGGATAGTTCATCACCTTATAACATGCTTAGTGTAGCTCCATGATTCATGCCCATACGCATCATATGTATGCTTGATATGAGGAATGTTTGGTTATAACATGAGCCATTGGGCTGAGACATTTACAGGACCCCATATGAGACGGAGTGCCCGACATGAGCTCATGGTACGCGTGAGATTGCTGCATGTTTGTACGGTGTGATTCATGCATCTCACATACATGTTACTTGATCATTGTACGCCCTAGCAACATCAGGGTCGTAGCCTCCATAGGCATATCGTGGATGGCCAGATGGGACACCAGAAATGTTCGGTTCAAGCATCAGGCTGTTATAGATGTCCCTGGGTGAAAATCCCTAAAACCCTCTTGGTACTAGAGGACGCCCCAACGTCGAGACCGAGTGGATATACATGAGCGCCCGAGTGCCGAATACCAGGAGGCCGCGTCTCCCACTGTGCGATGGTCGGTTGGGAGGGGGTGTGGCCTTACCCGCCCTAGCGTAAGGGGCATTACTAGGCTGAGTTTGACCAGCTCGAGGAATGGGTCCGCTATCGACGTGCCGAATAGGTATTGGCAGACTATCGGACAGGCGGATAGTGAGGTTTCTTATGCTCACTTGGACTGTACAGCTGGGAGAGCGGCAGTGCCATTTGGAGTGTACTAAACCTCGATGATGATCTCAGAGATAAACCGTACTGATATGTGGACTTATTGAGCAGGATTTGCATACTCATGCATTCATTTCATTCACTATCCACTTGGGCTGGTGGTGCGCAACTAATTGTTGTGTACCTTCGCATGGACAGGATTTCGGTTGGGCGCACGACTAACCTGAGATCAGGAGTTTACCACATTGTGTCTGACTATCCAAATTTAGGTATGGGACTGGTTTGGATAGAAGTCCCTTGTGATGGACCCCATAGCCTGTGATACTTCGTACTATCATCCCGACATCACGTTCCTGCATGGTCATTTCATTCGCACCGCATATTACATTGCATCCGCAGTACTTAGCATTTTGGGTTACTATGTTTTGCACTTATATGACATAGATGAGATTAATATTATTAGTGCATCGTCAGGATTTGCATATTGCATTGCATCCTCAGCATCTGTTATTGTCTTATTATGTTTTGCATCGCCTAGCCTTGGTACGGCTGATTGCACTTATGGACTTACCAGTATATTTTCGCTTACTCTGACATTATATGATTCATGATCTTGTTAGTATTTCTGCTTATTCCAATGATGTATGATTTATCGGCTTTATGGTATACTTGGCACTTACTTTACACACACTCTCACCACCCTCTAAGCTTTTGTAAGCTTATGCATGATAGATGCGTGCAGGTGGCGTTAGGTTGCAGCAACGTTAAGCTTGGAGTGTGCAGCTGTCCTCTGTAGCTTTGATTTTGATATATGTATTTCCCTTTCAGCATTGTATTCAAATGATTATATTAGTGGATATGTGATGATGATGTTGCCTTTATGATTTGGGTATGTTTATGATTATGCTCCATTACAAAAAAAAATTATACTGAAAATCCTCCTTGTAGGATCCCAGGATCGGAATTTGGCGTATGGGCGTTGGGAGCCGAGAATGGGGTACTACGGAGGCTGTCAGCGCTGGATTCGGTGATCGGGAATTTTATGAGCCTAGTTTTCGAGTTTGGGGCGTGATACTGGGTCAAGTCCAAAGGTTGTTGGACCTCCCAAAATGAGAAAGAGAGAAAGAGTGGGAGAGGAAGTAGGAGGAACGAGAAGATAGGATAGAGAGAGAGAGAGAGAGTGGACTCGTTGTCGAGTCAGCCATGTCCGACCGAGTCTCGGTCGAGTTGGGATTGCTTCCAACCAAAAAAAAAAGAAGAAGAAGAAGAAAGGAAGTAGAAAGGAAAGAAGGAGAATCAAAGAGAGAATGGCGAGAGAGAGAGAGAGAGAGAGAGAGAGAGAGAGGAAGAGTGGCCGCCAAGTTGGGCTCAAACTGAGCCGAGTCATCGGGCCGAGTCGGGTGAGTCAGGGTTGTTGTTCATCAATGTTGGGCGTGAGTCTGGTCCAGTCCAGACGTTTCTGGATTTTTAGCAGATGGAAAATGGAGAAAGAAGAAAAGAGAGTTAGGAAGAGAACGAGGAGGAAAGGGAGTTGAGTCCTGACTCACTACCGAGTTAACTCACTGGAGTAGGTGTTGGGCCACACTCAAATACTACTGAGGTATAAAACACTCTAACCTCTTGTGTTGTAGTGTTAGGTTTGATTTTCTTAAATAGACATTATTAGAATGTTTATGCTATAACTAGCTATTATAATCAAAGGGTGAAATTATCAAATAATAAATCTTAGTGTTTATTATCCTCATTAACGCTACTATAACTATTGCAAATTATTGAATATAGTCAATCATCGATAGGGTAAATTTTGCTGGTATTAGTATTATGGATATTAGATATTAACATTTATCATGCTATACTTATTTTGTCATTATAAGTTATTGACAATAAAATTAGCATTGTTAGCATTAATAGACAAATATTATTTACTTTTACTTCATTATAATATTATTAGGAATTAATTGTATAAGTTAGGTTTCAAACTCTAAACCAAAGCCTAAAGTTAGATAAGTGGATGAAACCCTAAGTCTAAGTAACCTAAACCATAAGTTATGACCCTAATCGTATAAATTGATAAGTTGTTCTTTAAGATATCACTATAGGTTCCTTTTAATTTACTGTTGTTATTACTATCATGAGTCACTATTAGTATCATTATTCCTGTATTGTTAGATAATTTAATAAAATATTAGCCATTGTAATATTCTCAAAATTAATAACTAATTTATCTATTAATTTTACTCAATTATTACCCCCATTAACAATACCATTAATGGCCACACGAAATAGAGTTCAAATTCCATAATCTAAACCTAGAACTAAATCCTAAGATGATGCCCTAAACTCTACATTAAAAATCCTAAAATCTAAGTATGGGACTAAACTCTAGAATAAAACCCTAATTCTACATTGAAAACCTAAATAATCCAAGGCCTAAGTTATATTAATCCAGACCATGGACGCTTTGTAGATCATTGATCTCACGTGCAACTTCACCATTCATGGTAGGATCCGACTCTAAGGGCACAAGCACTTAGCGACACTAGAAGGTGATTCGGTTCATCAGGTGATAATTCTTCCCCTTAAGCTTTTCATTTTCCAATTAGGTTAAGTTATAGTCTTTATTTTAATTTATAATTGATATATCTATTTCATAGTCACATATGTTAAATTGTTGGAATTGACTTGCTACATTACATTCCTAATGTTTATCCTGTATATGTACTCATGCTAGTGGATTATTTGTGGATTGCTTATGAAATTTAAACTGGTACGTTAGTGGGAAACCCCCACTTACAAATGTACATCCATACTTGGGATGTAACTCGATTGATTTTGGTTATAATGAACCTTCGACGTAGTGGTTATTGAGTGGTGGGGTGATTTGAATATTGATGTGGGCTTACCATCTAGGGGTTGTATCCAAGTGATTTTTAAGAATGGTCTTTATTACATGGTTTTGATACTTGCCCTATGTGGCTTATTTTAATATATGCCCTAAATGTCTTGTTTCGATATCGCCCTATGTGGCTTTAGTTTGGTATTTGCCCTATATGGGTTCGATGTTTTATTTTATGCAACCATGTGATGGTAAGCCCCATATGCTGAAATATGATTGGCCACTAGTCGATAGGTTTCATTAAACATCCTAAGGTGGTAGCCTCATGAGCCGGGGATGGCCGTATGGGACCTATGCTCGAGCTGTCGGCTCACGCTGGGTGACGAACCCCCCGTAGTGACTTTTGAGCTTTATTAAACTGGCTGGTTGTAAAATGGAATAATAATGGTTGGACTAATCATGCATTTTCATATATTATGGTCTTTTTCGGGTGATTAAATTCTCCTTAGGCGATCTATGTATTATGGTCTTTTTCAGGTAATTAAATTCTCCTTGGGCGATCTATGTATTATGGTCTTTTCCGGATGATTAAATTCTCCTTGGGCGATCTATATATTATGGTCTTTTTCGGATAGTTGGTTCTCCTCGGGCGTACCTTTGTGTATTTTTTCAGGTGACTAGTTCTCTTAGGGTGACCCTTTATTTCGACAGTGGGATGTGCACCCCGAGTCAATGTTGTATTCACGCATCCATGCATTTAATAAAACTGCATCACGTATTGTTTTGTATGCCTTGCTATATTTTTATAACTATGCTTACCTAATGCAACGGTGTGTAATCTTGAGGAGAATTCACACTGAGTTGCCCACTTATCCATCAAATATATAACTGTACAGGTAGCACAGGTGGCTCAAGTGATTTTCAGGTTCAGACTAATGAGGAGCCGGGTACAAGTGCCAGGGACGCATGGCCGTAATGCTAAGAGGAGCTGCGTGGTCTTACGGCTTACGTTTACATTCTTCTGTTACTTTTCATATATTAAATTATGTGAAATTGTGTATTTGTTATATCGAGACATTGGTTTGTATAAGTCATTATGGGCAACTTCTTGTACATCCTCAACGTAAATGAAATCTTCCATTATGTATGATTTGTCCATTGTACACTCACCTGCTTACTCTGATAGTTTTTATATATATATATATATATATATATATATATAGCCGAATTTGACCATCTTTTAAGACTAACACTCTAGTTTTTGGGAAATGGGTCGTGTACACGGATCCTGAGTGTTAAGTGTATGTTGTTCACTAAACTTATTCTATGTATGATAATTTATATGGCCTATTGCTAATAGTAACATTAAGTTAACTACTTACTCCCACTCTGGGACAATGTTTTAAAACACCAACCAGAACACATTATAGATGCAGGGTTGATGGAGCTGGACGCACTAGATGATGCCAGCGTGGACAATGATGAGGAGCAAGCGTACTATCAGACTTTCGGTAGTTTCTTCTAGTTTATGTTTGGATGGTCACGGGACACCGGCCAGGGCCCTAGTTATTTAGGGATATTTATCTGGGTGGGACTAGTTCCCAGTTTGAATTTTCTTGACACTTTATTTTGGATATCTTACATGCTTAGCGGCTCGTATTTATGTTTTATGATATTCTTATACTTATGGTTTGCTTAACTTCTCGTTGCTTATTAATAAACCTAAATGTATTGGAATCTGGAGCCTATTAGAGCACACGTGACACCCGAAAATTCAAGAGCCGAGTTCTTACTCGGCCCCTGAAATTCAGGGTGTTACAATTACCCTTGCTACAACCTTTGATAACCTAGAACCCTTTTAGAAACCCTTTAAATACCTTTAGGAATTCTTAGAATACCTTAGAATGGCGCTAGGGACTCATATTTATAAGTGAGGAAACCCCACTTACGCACCTCCCTAGAAACCACCTCAAATTTACACAGTCCACACAGAATTCGCGCACCATCTACTTAACCTTCGACTAGTCGAGGTAGGGCTTCGACTGGTCGAAGGACCCCTTAGAATGGTCGAGCTTGTCCCTTGGCTGGTCGAGCATCCCGGAAATCCCAAATATCTCGTTGCCGAACTTCGAGTCAAAACTGTCTTCGACCAGTAGAAGGGACCTTCGACTAGTCATGCCAGCCCCTTGACTGGTCGAGTATCTTGGTGAACCAAGATTTAAGACATCTGTTTTACAACAAGTTATGAGTCTTTTACACAAGCCAAATAAAGTGTTAACTCTTCTTGATAGTTTGATGCCATGAGAGATGAATTAAAAATCAATGAATGATAATAAAGTATGGGATCTTTAAGAATTACCTAAAGGAATTAGGATGATTAGTTGTAAATGGGTGTTTAAAATCAAACAAGATTCCAGGTATATATATCACATAAATTCAAAAAAAATAATATCAGCCCACTAATTAGGTAGATCACACTTAAATTCAAAAAATGTATGGTTAGGAAAAAAGAAGTAGAAAGTTACAAATTCAATGTACATGTGTAGGCTCACATATGACTAGTTGTGTTTGCACAATTCAATCAAACACGAGCCCACATGTAGTAGCGAGGGCCTGCGATAAAGATAGTACGGGCGTGCAAAGTCATACTCGACTAAAGTTTGGTTGAACGTTGTTACCCGTGCTGAGATGTACCAATTAGGACTCAATTCAAGGACTCGGTCATCCTCTCTACTACTGATAGTTACAATGATCAGGTGATTTATAGAATGGTAAGAGTTATTCATTCCAAATGGATCTTTTTTGCATTATGTTTAGGGACTTTTCTTTCAACAGTAATTGCAACCTTTGTATTTCTTAATTGAATGAAGATAAACATATTTAAAGTTAAAAGATGGATAAAAATGATGTCGATTTTATTGATGTGTAAGTATTGCTCATTACAATCGATAGAGAAATAAACTAAAGTAGAAAAACAAAAATGAAAGACAAATACCTAAATCACCTATATGGACAAATAATCAAGGAAGATGGTCAGCAAGATGTGACTAGGGCTTGATCTTCCAAGTGAGGGCTTGTTTGATCGGGATTTGATGAGGAAAGGTCATGCATATGTGAGCCTACTGCAACGATGACGTTAGATAGTAGTGATTTAAACTAACTTAAACATCAAATGTTTTATAGTATGGCTAGACAAAAGCGAAGGAACTAAAAACTAAGATAAAAAAAAGCAACATTGCGCTACGTAAATAGATTGTATTTGGCATGAGCCTAGAGCTCTTCATCATGCGCTCCTTGTATAACTTTCGAAGGCGGCAATGTCTTGTTGGGTTTACTTACTAGTTTAGGATCTTTGTTCACACCCCAAGTAGAGGGTTGTGATATAGTAATAATCTCGGTAAGAGCGAGGTTGAATCCACAGGGACTGAATCTTGTACGTAATCTGAGAATAACTCGAATTAGAACTAGGCGAAGATGAAATCTAAGTCAGAGGTTTTTAAGAGAGTAATGGTGAAATATTAAACTAAGACTTGTGAAATTCAAAGGTGGGAAACTAGGGTGCCAAGGATCTACTTGTAGAGATCAGGGAGATCTATGCTTGATTCATAAACACAACTGGATTTAGAGTCCCATCTTCATCCGGTTGGAAGATATAACCTTAAAAACCAAATCTGAACTTCAATAGAAGATAGGTAGATAAACTAGAAGTGATTCCATCACAAAATCATGCCCATGAGACAAAGCAAACAACAGAATTTAACCAATCCACAACCAATCTGAGAGAGTTATGAACGTTAGGAAGGATTTCATCATCCAACCATGCCTCGGAGACGATGGTGAACAACAGGGACTCCTAAATTCATAATCCCTATAATGCTAAGAACATGCTCAAAGCTATCGCAGATCCATTGTAATTTAAGTCACAACAAAATATTAAAAACTGAAAACATTCCTTAATATCAAACTATAATCAAAGAGAGTTCAATGTAACATAAATCAAAGGCATAGAACCAACCCCATCACACTACAAGCTTCACCTCTTAGCCCTAGCTAAGAGGTTTAGCTCACCATAGACATGGTGATGTAAATCTCATAAAAACATTAAAGGAAAAGAAGAAAACTAAGAAGAAGAAAAGAAACTCCTGTTGTGCCGTCCTCCCTCTCTCTCTCTCTCTCTCTCTCTCTCTCTCTCTCTCTCTCTCTTGCTCCATGTCTCCAGATCCATGCCTCCACGGCTGCTTATAATCCTTGGATGGTCTTCTCTCCATGCTTTCTCTCTTTTCTTATAGGCATTGAAAGGTCGGCTGAAGAGAGAGTCGGTGGTGTGCATAGACTTAACGCAACAAGAAGTTTAGAAAATTCCTTACATAGCAACCAGTTTTAGCGTAAACGGAGATCCCATTGCAAAATCTATTCCGGTCAGGCTTCTTGGCCTTGGTTGGTTGTCCCATGGGAGGAGTTTGGACGGTCAGGATCATTGGTCCGATCCTGACCACAGTTGCAGAACGGCCTGGAACAGCCAGGTTTTACAGACGCACGACCTGCTGTGGAAATTAGCTTGCGTTGATGCTTGGGGGGGCCATGATTGATGACCTTCTTAGAAATCCACTCTATCCATCATCTTTACAAGGTCATACCCAGCTATGACGTTAAATATGGGTCAAATCTGAGTCTTAGGTGGGCCACAACACATTTGACAATCAAACCATACTAACGCTCTAACGTGCCTGTTGAGGCAATGTAACATTGATACATATTGGTCATGACATCAGGTGGGGTCCATCGTGATGTTTGACGAGCAATCCACTCCGTTCACCGTATTTGTCCCACTATGTTAGGACATGGGGTAAAAGATGAGGAAGTTTCTTAAATCAGGTGGGTTACACCTTTTTAATAAGTAGAAATTGGTACGCACCGTTAAATCTATTATTGAATAGTGGCATGCATGGTTTTAGCTTTATTTACAGATTTGCCATCAATTCCTCTATCACCTTGCAATATCAGTTATGTTAGAGTACACCGTCCAAACACCCTGAAATTTGGCGAATATCTACCGTTTTTTGGGCTCTTTTCATCGGTCCAATTTGGGTCCCGATCTCTTAAGGATGTCTAAGATGTTTTTTTAAATGGCTAACAAACTTTGTGCTTTACGACTGAGGTTACACATGTCCGATTGAAAAATTACCCAGTGGTTTGGACATATAACCTAAGATCTTTAAAATAACTGGATTATCCTAATATTCTGATGGCCCGTTTGGGAGATCCACATACGATGGAGGGCCAGATGACATGCTAAAAATAGGAAGACTTGGTGGTTGGTATTCTAGTCATGTATCTGGGTGATTGTACTGTCAATTTTGTAAACGGATGAATACAAGGTGGTTTTATGGAGTGATTAGGAGTAGGGCATGTATATTGCAGCGTCCATGGTAGTGTTCTGAAGACACCCACATCGTCCAATCATTTTCTCATCTAATTATAGGGGTTGAGTCCAAAATTAAGTCATATCTAGAGATCGAGTGGGCCCTAGATCAGTGATTTAATGGCTAATCTATTCGTTGGGCCACTTCCATAAGAATCCAATAACTGAAATTCGACGTGTACAGTTAATTTAGGGTCCTCAGGCCAGATATAAAGTTTTGAGTCGAACGGATGGTACGAATCTTGTGATCTTGCATTTTGGACGATTTTCAAGCCTCTTTAACATGAATTGCTTGATTTTCTCGGATCTCTGACATGTAAATTTTTCGACTCGATCCTCTATGCTCTATCACTTGCCTTGGTGATTTCTGAGCGTTAAATCTATATTTTTAATAACCTTTTTCAGTCCAAGCTCCTAAATTCACCTTGCAACAAAAACACGATTAAAATAGGACGTTAAACATTATCATGTACGTAAAACAAAGCAATAACAGGGGTCTAATATGCAATATTTGACCCTCAACAATCTTTGGTAGCCACGATATTTAATTGTTATCTGATCATCCCAGCTTAGTCAAAGACATATTCACATATCAGAAACTGTTTTCAAATCTCTTGTTAGCATGGATGTAAAGATACGTGGATCTTACAGGATTAATCTCGCTAGACCGAATCGATCCAAAATCTATTAGTTACCATCCGCTCCGATGATGATTTGATTATCGAATCTTTGTAATTGTAACAAGAGCATTAAGGGCTTGTTTGTTTTCCTATTTACCATTCTAAATGGTGGTAAATAGTTAATTATAACATATTTCTATTGTTTGGAAGAGATGAAATATAGAGTGTAATTATCTATCGAGTTTTAAAATTTACTTTAAAAAAAAAAAAAAAAAGGGTGAGAATGACTGAGTGAAATTTGTGGATCTCACCATGATGTATGTGATCGATCCACGCCGTTTATCTATTTTATTATATCATTTTAAAGCTTGTACAAAAAAAGAAAAAAGGATAGATTATAAGCTTAAGTGGACCTCACCGTAGCAAACAAGGGGATATTGACATCCATCGTTAAAATGTGAAGCCATCCATGGGTCCCACACTTATATTGTGTCTGTGATCCAACTTATTTATATGATCGTACAGACACGGATTAAGGGAAAACACAAATATTAGTCGGATGCAAAACTCTTATGGCCCACAAGAAGTTTTCAATGGTGTGTGTTTAATCCCTGTGTTTCTTGTGTTGTGGTCCACTTGGACTTTGGATTTGCCTCAATTTTCAGTTTATGTCCTAAAATGAGCCGTTATAATGAATAAACAGCCTAGATCATACACATATAGTATGGTGGGCTTGCAAAATTTTGAAAACTTTTCTTAGTATTAGTGTCAAGTCAAATCAAAGGTAGTTATATACGGATGGCTACCATATATTTTTTTTTTATGGAAAATAATGATTGTTTATTTAATTTTATTTACAGCAATGAATGAAAAAACAAACACACCCGGAACATCTTTGGAAAGATCTTTTATTTTTATCAAGCACACCGGGCTTTGTAATAAAATCCCCACCTTATTGAATTTTTTATAGCGTTGCCAAGCATGCGCCTCCATCACATGTGTAAGACAACTTAAGATCCACCGTCATTCATCACTGTCTTTTTTCTTAAATATGTATCAATATTCTGCACTAACTTATTTTTGATATATGATATATTTGGGAATGAAGTTGGACAAAAAATTATTCTCAAGTATAAATAAGATTTTATTATTATTAATTACGAAATCGCTATATATGACAGCATTTCATTGATCCACGAGAGTATCCGAAAAATGGGTGTCAACAGCTTGTACACTAGGAAACAATGATATTGATCAAGGAACCATGGCCTCCTTTTGAGAAATTAAAACCTCCACATACTGTCAAAGCCTCGGGTTGCGTATCCTATCATTCCTGTCAGTTTGGGGTCAGAGACACATGGCTGGTGGCTACTTCCCCTGCCACCGGCCAATGGCTGGTGGTCGGTGCTATGTGGCCCCACCACGATGTATGTGTTTCATCAATGTCGTCCATATATTTTTCTAGATCATTATATGGTATTACACAAAAAATGAGGTATATCTTAATCTCAAGTGGACCACATTATAGGAAACAGTGTTGAATGAATGTCAACCATTAAAAACTTTTTGGGCCCATAAAAGTATTGGATTAATCTGATATTTGTTTTTTCCCTTCATCTGGGTCTTTATAACCTAATCAACAGATTGGATGTCAAATAAACAGTACAGTGGGCCTTAGTAGGATTTAAAAGATGGATATCCAATCACTATTGTTTTCCTGTGATGTGGTCCACCTGAGATTTATATCCCTCTCATTTTTGGGTTAAAGCCCTAAAATTATCTTTAAAAATGGATGAACAGAATAGATGAAATACATACATCATGGTGGGGCCCACAGAGCACCGACCACCAGCCACGGGGCTGGTGTAAGGGGGGAGTAGCCAATCCGTTTCCACTGCTCCCGGCCGTAGATTCAGATCACGACAAACCCTTAAAATAGCATTATTAAAAGGGTGGGCCCACTAACTTTGTCTAACGTTCACGAGGTCTGCTAATCCTATCCGATGGGCCCCACAACATAACTGCTTTGTTCTCCCATAATCAAACTTTGAAGATAATCCTGACCTTTGTTTTGTTTTGTTTTTTTTTTTTTTTGAAGTTGGAGGTTAGCCATTGAATTTTATTTTATTTTAGTTATTCTAAGTTCATCTTCCGTGGCTGTGATCCAAGCTCTTGATCTAACGAAACACAATTGGAAAGCAATCTTCTTCAAAAATCTTCATGATTGGAAAATCCTGGACATTAGAATCAATGGCCCACAAAGCAACAGTGAACCTGACGGTCTAAATTTATCGGAAAAGGTTAAATAATAAAAGTACGTAGATATTCCAACGGAGGAGTTCCATTATTACTGTCCTCCATCTATGATGAGGCCAATCTTACAGACGGTTTGGATCAGCGAACATGAACCCAATTCCAACGGTTGTAGTCCCGACGTGTATCTTATCATTAATATATCCGTTGTTTTCGCGCACCATACGGTTGACGATGCAACATTCATACAGAAACGAACAAACCGAAATCCGGATTTCGGAATTATCGTAGTCAATTGCATGACGTGGCGGCAGTTTTCACACACGTGTGAATTGGTACAACTAGTTCGACAATTAACCTCCCGTCCAACCAGCATATTATTGAAAAGAGTACCACGTGTACGACATTCAACCTATCTGAAAATTGTGTCAAACCATAGAGATCATCTCATTGTAATAAGAAGCCTGATCCACTCATCAGGTGGGTCGCAAATGTATTTTAGATCATCTGCGGCTGTCCATTGTTTTCTATGGCTTCACCCACCTGATTAGCGGATGAGAATTTTTTGCAATAGTGTTCTTGATCGTGGACCTACCTATCAGACAGACTGGATGTATTACGGACTTGAATATTTTTCAATTTTCTGACAGTCGGATGAAAGTTTATTGTCCAGCTAGATGCATTCATATTCGAGCAATACACCACCTGCATTGCTGTTCGGTATACGGGGATCGCCTACAACACCGGTTTCACACAGCTTGTAGACAATTCCGGTTCAGGACACGGTCATGGACCCGTGGACGGATTGTGTAAGGCTCGTGTAACGGCTTAGTGGGTTAGGCCCTGGCCGTGGGGCCCACCTTGATTTACGTGTTGCATATCCACAATTTTCATCAGCTCATTTTAGGCCATGGTCCCAAAAGTGAAGTAAATCTATATCTTAAGTGGACTACAAAATAGGAATTGAATGCCCACCATTAAAAACTCACTGGGGTCTACAAAAGTTTTGGATAAAGCTGATATTTTGCGTTTTCCCTTCTTGGTCTGTGTGACCATCTCAATAGGTTAGATGGAAGGAAATTTTTAGCTGTGGTGTTCAATGACCACTATTTCTTATGGTGTGGTCGACTTGAGATTTGGATATATATATATATATATATATATATATATATATATATATATATATATATATATAAAGGTGGGTCCCAAGGTTTGATCCTCCCCACTAAGAATTACCAAGCCTTCCTACTCGGTTCTAATGGACTTAGGCTGCTGTATGCATGTTAATCTGTGCCCATTTAGTGAGGGAGGATGCACAAAAATACACTCATCCAACTAACTCAACCATCTTATTTTTCTCATTAATCTTAGACTATTGATTATTTTATTGGTAATATTTTAGTGTTGCAATTGATAATTAAATTGTTTTAAGTATTATCAACATGTCACTTGTATAGTTGATTAATAGCCCAGTGACACCTTTATTACATATGCAACTCTTGTGTCTTTAAAAAAAAAAAAAAAAAGCATTTCACTCCTAACACACCTATAGTAAAAAAAAAAAAATGAGATCTTAAAACACACTAAAAGTATATATTTAAAATACCTTCAATTCTATTTAGTACACTATTAATATGGGACATAATTTCCTTAAATTCTCTAAAAATCTCTCCAATACGAGGTGCTAATTAGCCCTTAAACATGTTACAAGGTGCCAAATGGGACCCACCATTACAATGACCATGTGACATCTACTCTGTCACCAACTCATCTTTCCAAGAGCTGAGGTAGATGCAAAACTCAAGTGGGCCACACCAACCGAGAATGGGATGTCTGCTGTCGTAACCTTTCTACCTTTCTGAGCTCACTATATACCAACCAAATTATTCATAAGCTGAGCCCCATCAAACCAAAATACAAATATAGCTGATCTAAAACTTTGATGGCCCCAAAAGGGTTAGGCTGTGGGCCAATTGATTTTTGAATCTATAATTTTAATCTTTGTGCTCGTTTTCTAATATGAGTGGGCCCAACAAATGAATGGAATGGATGTCACAACAAACCTCCAAAAGCTTTTCATGACTTTAGGCCATGATGGCAAAACCATATAAAGCATACGAAAAACCCAAGCAAACTTCACCACAAGTAAAAATTCAGACGGAGAAAACAATACATCCATAGGTCAAGCCCCATTAAGATGAGTAAACAATACAAATATCAGCGAAAAGGTGTCGATAGTGGGCATTCCCATATCTACTATTTCTTGTGGTGTGGCCCACTTGAGATTTGAACCCAGCTTTATTTTTTAGCTCACTTTCTAATATGATCAGACATAACTGATGAACGAAATGGATTTTGTTTAGGAAGCTAATTGGCATCCACTACTGCTCATCTTAATACAACCAAACGTGCCGGCCATCAAGCGGACCATTATAGATCAAAATTCGAGCCATTTCACTTCTCAGGTGGGGTTACTTCTTGTGTGCCCACCTTAAAAGGGCTTAGATTTCAAAATTTTAAGCCAGTAGATATAAATAGGATGGCCCACTAAATGAAAAGCTGAGATCTCCCACACATGTGGCAAATCATTGCGTGCTCTTTTCTACCGATGGCAGGACAGGCGTGCGGGCTGAGCAAACCGGTTGTGGATTGACCATAAGGCCTTTATCAGGAAAGGAAACTAGGCGGGGTATACGGTAATGCCTGTGAGAAATCTACCCATTCATCAGCTTTTTTAGATCATACAAGATATGTGCTAAAAAATAATCATATCCAAAACTCAAGTGAGCTCCAGGAAAAGAAATAGAACACGGATTGAGTCCAGTTCTCAGTGGTCACGGTGATGTATGGATTTTATCGATCAAAGATACAGGTGGACCACACAATAGGGATTAAACTCTTACTATCGAAAACTTCTTAAAATTCTTAGTAGTTTTGGATTGAGATGATATTTGTGTTTTCCCTTTATCAAAGTCTATGTAACTTTATAAATAAGTTGGATGGTAAAATAAATATCACCATGGGCCCTAGGAAAGTTTCAACGGTAAGCATCACCACCACCGTACTGCTTCCTATAGTGCAGTGCACTTGATCCTTGGATTTTCTGAATATTTAGTCCCATTTCATAAAATGACACAGAGAAGTAGATGGACAGTGTGGGTAACACCCATACATCACGGTGGCCCGAACCTAATTGGATGGGAAGGACGCAATCTGCATACAAGGAAATAGCAGTGAGCTGAGCAACATTAAATAGTGAGAGGATTAATGATGTGCATTGAAACATTTGCGGGACCATGAGTTTTGAAGCAGACTAATGTTGCACACATACCCCACATACTCACGCCGAATTTCACCACCTATGGGTATTCGAACCCTTGACCAGGTGTTGAAACTTCTGAAGACCTATCACCGGAGCAAGAATAAGGATCCTAATATATATTCTATATAAACATTGTTTTTCCTGGATCCGCCACATTTTTATCGCATATATTAATATAATTTGAAAAAAATAATTTAATCTATAGATTTCTTACAAACATTACAGTGTACCCAAACCTAGCTTACCGTTGCAGCAAGATCCTGCAAAGGCAATCAGTGTCCAAGCGATCCTTGCAAGTTCAACCACCTTTTTTAACGAAAATCGCTAAGTGCCTACGCACGTGAAGCCGGTCCCACCAAGCATGGCTAGATGTTGGAAACGTGTCCATATCTGACGTTTCGATCCAGCAGAAGGCACCGGTTCGATCCTGTACCTTAAAAATCAGCCCATTTACACCTCAGTAGACCAAAGGACAGCATCAATCAAATTTTCCCATCCATCCATTTCTTCTCTACATTAGGCCCATCGAAGTCTCAAAAGGCCCGATCCTCGCTATAGAACATTTAAACGGTGTGTCCCACACGATGAAAAACTTGGATCTCTCACACGTATGCCATATTGGAAATGGTGGATGAGCGTGTATGGTTAGGACTCCGCAGGCGCATGTTCAGGAATCAGAACACCACCCCCACGTGTCTATTTGTACACGAAAATCCCACTCCTATTTTTAGCAGTCCACTCCGCTCATCGTCAAAACACCGAATGTAACAAATTCCCAAAAAGGAGAGAGAGAGAGAGAGAGAGAGAGAGAGAGAGAGAGAGATGGAGAGAGACGAAGTGTTCGAAGACGAGAACGTGAAGAAAGGGACTTTGTCAATCGAGCAGATCTTCGAGAGCCAGTCCATCCCCTCATGGAGAGAACAGCTGACCTTGAGGGCGTTCGTTGTCAGCCTCGTCCTGGGGTTTTTCTTCAGCTTTATTGTGATGAAGCTGAATCTAACGACAGGGATCATACCATCTCTGAACGTCGCGGCTGGACTGCTCGGATTCTTCTTCCTGAAGACGTGGACCAAGCTTCTACAAAAGTCGGGTATGTTAAAACAGCCGTTTACACGGCAGGAGAATACCGTTATACAGACTTGCGTCGTCGCTACCTCTGGTATTGCTTTTAGCGGTACGTACGAAAACCTCTTGCGGTTTTTCTTTTCCTTTTTTGATATTTAAACCCCCTTTTTTTTAATAGCAACACCCACTTACAGATCCATTGCTCTCCATCAGTGATCCTGTTTTCAAGGGACGGGTTTGCTAATTCCACACGAGTGTGGGAGCCGTACACATTCATGATGTGACACGTATGTGAGATCTGAGCTTTTCATCATGTGAGATGCAATGTGTACAATGGCATACAAATCAGGCCATTTCACGCTTCTGGTGGGCCACATCATATCAAAACAAATGAATGGCTAGAAAAAAATAACCATTGTGAGCCATCTGAAGAATCACATTGTCTATTTTTAGGCCAAGATCTCAGCATTATTTCCACCTTGTCTAAAGCTCAAATCTCACACGTGTTTATATTTGCACTTGTGACCAGCTTCATAAATTTCGAAAATGGCCATAATATCCTTTCATTGTTATATTTTACTCAGGCTGCTTTGGCGCTTGATACGCAGGCACTCGGAACTTTTACACGTGGCACATAAAAACTAAAATAAAACCAACGAGATTGTGAAGCCTGCTGTCTCCAAGTCACAGTTATCAGATTGGCTGAAAAATCCTAACCTCTGATTTGTGGACACTTGTATCTGGAAATAGGACCGTTGGATTTTTATTTTTTTTCATTTTTAACCGTACAATTAATGTCCACCATTCCGATAGTCAGATCATCAAATAAGCTTAAATTTTTTTGTGTATGACCCATCTAGACCAGGCGCCATAACTGGAACCCATTGAGCCTGTGTATCATCCATCACAGCCTGCCAGAGTATCAAAGTTTTTCCATTGGGTTGAGTGTTCTTATCCAGAACTTCGGTTGTGTTAGGCCGAGTGGTGGTCGGTTTTGTTTTCTTGTTAACAGAGCGGGAGGCCTGGTTGTGTAGTCCTGCGGACTACTGTAATTAATTTTTACTCCCCTGGTTGGGCTACGAGTATGGACATCGAACCGTTCGATCAATAAATCTCAATCTGAGTAGGCCAAGAGAAAAGTATGATTTTCCACTAACAATCGTACCCATTCGATCAATGCCATCTTTTTGAATGGTTGTGATCATCTCCATGACCTTTATTCATACCTTCGGAAGTGGTTATTACAGTGATCCACGTGGTCTGCTGGACTACCTTTCTTTTTCAAAACATGGCGGTTGGGTTCTTGGTATGAGAAGGAAGATAATCTTACTGCTTACATACCTACCGAAGCAGAGTGCTCGATAAGCTTCGGTAATCCCACGCGGATGCGGCTTTGGTGGATCCGGGGATCCACCGAGGTCAGTGGATTCCTGACAGTGGGGTTCACCATGATGCATGCGACTTACATCTACGCCGTCCATCTGTTTTAAAGCTCCTTTTATGGCGTTATTCCAAAAATTAAGCAGACCCAAATCTAAGTGGGCCATACCTACAGGAAACAGTGGTGAATGAATACCCACCATTAAAAACTTCTTGGGGGCTACCGGAACATTTATATTCCATCAAATATATTGATAAGGTCACAAAGACATGGATGAATGGACCACACAAATATCAGCTTGATCCAAAACTTTTGTGGCCCACAAGAGGTTTTTAATGGTCATTCACCACTGTTTCCTGAAGTATGATAAACCTGAGATTTAGATCTCCTTCGTTTTTAGGATCATACCGTCAAATAAGTTTTAAAAACGAATGGACGGCGTAGATTTAAGTAACATATATCAAGGTGGGCCTCATAGCCAGGGATCCACCGAAACGCGTTCATCCCACGCCGTCTTACCTGACCCACACATGCCAACCGACTCACGTGCTTGAGATCAAGTTTCCGCAGGCGGTCCCCGGCATGTATGTGGTGGGTCCCACTTATCTGTTGAAGGTGGCACTTGGGCTATGGCCCACCTGATAAATGGACCATCGTGATTCTTGTGACGGTGCTACACGCCAGTATGAATATGTGCGGTGTCGGCACGCGTTGGCGCGTGTATGGGCCATCTTATACACGCGTGGGATTAAAAAAAATAATAATAAATAAAGAAAATCTACGCCCGTTGGAGGGATTATATGGTGGGGCACACTCTGGTGGTACCTGCTACGGTGTACCGTGTAGAAGTGGGTCCACCTAATCAATTGACGACATCCGATCCATCCATCAGATGGATCGCCTGAATTTTTCTCCTGCGCTAAAAATCAGCCCAAACGTATAGTCAGGTGGGCCACAGATCGGGGAAAAGTCGAGAGGGGACGCTACCCTTGATTTGCATGGGGCACACTGTGTTGTGTATACGGAATCCAAGCCGTCAAGACTTCTTCTTTCATATATGATGGTCGGACCAAAAAAATCAGGCTGTTCCACAACTCAGGTTCGCCTCGGTGAAAATCAACGGTGGGCGTTCCCTCCCATATAGTTCCCTGTGATGTGGCCCACCAGAGTTTTAGATCTCACTGATTTTCATCCCGTTGGGCAACCTGAGGGGACGCATTGAACGTTATACACCCTACCCTCCATGTGGGCCGCGCCACCTTTAGTATAGCCACAAGTCATCTCTCCATAGTACCCGTGGCGAGAAGATGTATCGATCAGGCCGTCCATTTAGAGGGATTTATTGCCGAGAGCTTTTACTATTATTATTTTTTAATCACATCACACAATCTTATCCGTCACCTCTTTTATTTTCCCTATTTTCATTCTAAACCGTTGCTTTGAAGGCCATATCAAATGGCCAGGATCATACGATCTGTATATAGGATAAGCTGCCATCTACGGCAAGGAAAGTAGATGGACAGTTGGTGTGGTGGCTCCACCGTATTCCGGGACGCGGATTGGCTACTCCCCCTGACACCAGCCCCGGAGCTGGTGGTCGGTGCTCTGTGGGCCCACCATGATGTATGTGTTTCATCCATTCCATTCATCCATTTTTAAAGATCATTTTAGGGCTTGATACCAAAAATGAGGTATATCCCTGTCTCAAGTGGACCACATTACAGGAAACAGTGTTTAATGAACTTCGACCATTAAAAACTTTTTGGGGGCCATAAAAGTATTGGATGAAGTTGATATTTGTTTTATCCCTTCATCTGGGTTTTTATAACCTAATCAACGGATTGGATGTCAAATAAACAGTAAATCGAGCCTTAGGAGGATTTAAATGATGGATATCTACTCACTATTTTTTTTCCTGTGGTGTGATCCACTTGAGATTTATGTCCCTCCCATTTTTGGTATCAAGATCTAAAATGATCTTTAAAAATGGATGAACGGAATGGATGAAACACGTACATCATGGTGGGGCCCACAGAGCACCGACCACCAGCTCCGGGGCTGGTGTCAGGGGGAGTAGCCAATCCGCGTCCCGTATTCCGGTTCTACCGGCCCCACTTTATCGTCTCATTTCTGACAAGTAGTTTTCAACCTGTTCAACCTGTTCTCTAAATTCTCTGCTTGCCACGTACATACAATGTGATTGGTCCACGTAATTAAACTGTATTTAATGAAAATGTACTGGCAACGTCAGTGTTTGTGGTAAGCAGAGGATCCGGATTCGTTGTCTCCCGGTCCTCCATGCGAATCTACAGGCAGGATGGGTCTTTTCAGACCTTTTCTTTTGGGTGGCTACTATATACTCTGGCAGGTTACCACCCTTGATACGCAGGCGCTTAGAAATTGTACACGTGGTGTCCATTAACTCAAACTAAACCAACTGAGCTATGGAACCCACTGTCGCAGAGTTGCAAACCCAAAATTAGATAGGTTGAAAAATGCTAACCCAAGATTCGTGGACAGTTGGGTATACGTCATTTTAACCGTCTAATAAATGTGCAACAATCTGATATTCAAGCAATCGAACAAATGTAATTTTTGGTTTGCTGTCCATCTAAACTGGGACCCGTAATTTAGACGGTTTAATTTGAATTGATTGTATTCAACATATGCTATTTATAAGTAATTTCGAAGTATCCGCGTATCATCCATTACACCGTGCCAGAGTATCAAACTTCTTTTTTTTATTCTTCCGACATTGAAAAGGTTATGGTTTGCGCCTGGTAATTTCCGGACATTTTTCGCCCTTGAAGCGGAGTATCCGGAGGTGACTCAAGGTACCGACTCGATCCGTTCACAACCGAACCGAGTGGACTCGGGCGAGTCTGATACGACTGTAACGAGTCGGCAAACCATACTTAGAAGAATAATCACCATGTTGTTAAGGGCGGTTCACTAATCCACACGTGGTGGGCCCGGGTCAGCATGAACCTGAAACTATGGACGGTCCAGATCAATCATTTGGATTGACCAAGCGTCGCGATGCAACTAGGATCACTACAGTGTATATCTTAGGTCATCATCATGACCTGGGCCCAATTTGGGCTAGTTATTGTTTATAGAGACTGGACCTAACCAATGCGTTTAGGAGTCCGTGCTTTGCCTGACCTGTGAAGGGCAAGGCCTAAGAAAATGACACCTTTACTCCCTACATACTGGACACAAACCAAGCTAGCTTGGTTAACTCGCTCCACACGGCCTCGATGAGCTCGACTTGGCTCCACTCGGGTTGATTTATATACCTTGCGGTAACTTCATGGGCCCCACTAGGATGCGTGTCAAACATCAACACCGCGCATTTGATGGGATCCCTTTAAATTATGGGATAAATGGTTCTATGCGGTTGACCTCGCAATAACTTCTCATGAAGTCGAGCTGTGTGGGCCCCACCGTGATGCATGTTGAACATCAACACTATGCATTTGATGGGTCCCCTTTAAATTATGGGATATCCCAAAAATAAGCAGTAGGCCATACCATCTAAAATCATTTGAAGACATGCCTAAAACATATAAAAGCACCTGGTGGAGCACACCTGAAATTTGGATGTGTCTAAAACTTGGTCTGACGCCTCATCCAAGTGAGACACACATAATGGATGGGTGGGATTTGTGAACCACTTTTCAGTGGACCCAACAAATGATTATGAATGTTTTAATGGGAGGGTAACCCCTCTCAACTTTTGTATGTGGTGTGGCCCACACAAGTCATGGATTGACTTGATTTTAAAGCCCGAGGCCCACCATGGAATGGTGCATTTGACTGATGGTGTTGATGTTCGACATGCATCACAGTGGGGCCCACACAGCTCGACCTCATGGGAAGTTCCCATGAGGTCGACCGCATATAACCATTCCCATATATATATATATATATATATATATATATATATATATATATATATATATATATATATATATATATATATATATAGACACACACTTGGCTCGAGCTTGGCCCAAGATGCTGACTGAATTGAGCCGAGCTGGCTAGTATGGCTCGAGGACCGAGCCAAGTCGAGCTTGGCACAGCTTGGCTCGGATCAGCTCGGCATCCAGCTCTATCCACAGTCCAGGCATGCTTATGTCTGCACATGCTTGCAAGATCAAAGCTATCCATTAGGTGAGCCTAATACCATTCTTGAGTTTTGTGAAGAAGAGTGCAAGTAAATAAATAAATAAAAGACCTGGACAAGGTGCTTGACCCAGATAAGCATGTCCAACATTAAACCACTATTGCTATGAAAAGGCTCTTAAGCAGCTCTTCAGCTATACCTTGAAAATGAGAGAATCACAGAGGTAGGGAGATGGCAGCATTCAATCTAGGGACCTTTTTTCATCTTAATGTGAAGTTGCAGACAACTGTTGCATTTCCCTTCATAGCCCTTGCAACCACACATTGAAGAGTTAGATTGCCCAACCGAGGAGATCTTTTGGGGCAAGGCTCATTAATTCAGGTTGAATCCAATGACCAAAGGTCTAAATTATTAAACAATAGGATCCCACTTACCAACTAAAGGCCCCAGTATACCATGCAAATCCTCTTAGTCCTTGATAAGAAGATTCATGTGTTAAACTACAAAAGACTACATTGTGAAAATTTTAACTTATTTACAATTTTTTTTTTTAATTTTTTTTTTGTTAGCTTGTTAGTACACCCCACTGTCAGATCACACTTCAGTGTTAGCCACCCCCACTAGGGATCGATACCAAAACCTCAGTGTTGAAACGAGTTATCTTTCATTCAGTCTATACCACTTGAGCTATGGATCAGGGTGTTATAACTTATTTACTTGATTGAAAATAAAAGAAATATATAAAAGAAGTGAAATATATAAAGTGAAATATATAAAGTATCCTATGCTCTTAACATTATTAGACAGAAAAGCTGATGATTTATGTTTGGACAATAACAGGTGGCTTTGGGAGTTACATATTTGGTATGAGCGAGACGATAGCATCCCAATCAGGAGATGGAAATAAACCTGTGAACATTAAGAATCCTTCACTGGGATGGATGATAGGATTTCTCTTTGTTGTTAGCTTCCTCGGCCTCTTTTCAGTTCTCCCTTTGAGAAAGGTAACTCTCTAAACTGTAAAGAAAATTGAAACTCCCTTTGAGAAAGGTAACTCTCCAGAAAATCTTCAATTCTAAGGTCAGTATTGTCTCGAGACAATATCAACCATCTGATCATGACTGAAGGATGGTTGATAGGAAGTGGGCCCCACTTCCTTTGTCTCTTTGGCCATTGGTGGTAGTGAATCCAACCAACTTTCTATCAATCCTCAACCCAAACGGCTTTCAG
Organism: Magnolia changhungtana; assembly: GCA_030180095.1. Classification (NCBI taxonomy): domain Eukaryota; kingdom Viridiplantae; phylum Streptophyta; class Magnoliopsida; order Magnoliales; family Magnoliaceae; genus Magnolia; species Magnolia changhungtana. The sequence continues at coordinate 5,737,558 of JASAUF010000662.1, forward strand.
TTTTGGCCACTAATGCACCACCCCATGTTCCTGAGTGGTGATTGGTCTACTTATGCACATCAAGAGGTGGGTGTTTTTGGGTCCAAGGAATGATAAGTGTACTCCCAAAGGGCAGAGTGGCCACGCATGTGAGAGATCCATGCCACTGTGAGAACTCCCTTAGCCCAAAAGAACTCTACTCTGTAATTTAAGTAGACCACGCGTGCATGTTGGATATGGACTGCTCAGTCTTTTCCTTTTTCTAGCTGTCCACTTCTCTCATGAACGTGTGGCCCGCAACATCGTATTGTGATCCAATGCTGATAATTGAAACCAGGACAGCTTTTGAGGTCACTTTGTTCAATATGAAAGCACCCTTGCTTGGTTAGGTGGTACAATTACAGACAGAGCTCAGCATTTTTCACTTTGTTTACCTCACTGGGTTATCATTTCATGTGCTCCTATGCCTTATCATTTGGATGCCTGGAACTCGACCTCTTTATTAAAGAATTCAAGATCCATGAAAGAAGGCCTAAAATAGATATAGTTTCCAACCAAAGTAAGGATTTCTCTATCCATGGAACTCTCTTTCTTGGCACTCAATGATGGCATCCACATGATCTACATGTGGAGGAGATAGTGACTATCACTTGCATGATTTTCGCTTTCATCACTGCAGTGTCGACAGGGCACATGCGTGAGGGATCCAGACCATTCATCGAATGTTTGTGTGTATTTCATCCATCCCCAACCAAATAGAGGTTGCTTTCATCTATGTTTAAAGTCCACTGTGATGTTTTAATGACATCCAATCCATCTGTCATGGTTGCCTGCTCCTATTCAACTTAGCTCCCAAAACTCAAGTGGGCCACACCATTTAAAAATCATGCCTTAAATCTATAAAATCACATGTTGTGGTCCACTGATCCTGGTCAGATGCATCTTATGAATGGATTGGATGGAACATATAAAATACAGTGGGCCCCAAATACAATATGGAAGGTTTTAACCGTGGGCATTCCCATCTCAACTGATCTCTGTGTGTGGCCCACCTGAGTTTTGGATTGGCCTGATCTTTAGATGCCAAGGATAAAAATTGAGTATACAAATCATGGATGGATTTGATGTCATTATAACACCATGGTGTGCCCCACATGTTGATGTTTTTGTGAGCTCTACGTTGAAACGTTTGTTTGATATGATCTCTTCTAGAAATGGAAGGGAAGGATAGCTGAACTGATTGGGATGGTTGACCACCAAAACGAACCTGTTCACCAGTTTGGTTAGCATGGGTCCCCCTTCTCCACAAATATAAGGGGACCACCTGAATCCTTGGTTTGGTGGACCACCAAAGCATATCTCATGATTATTTTGCTTCTTGTTTTTTGAACTGGGAAGGTGGAGCAACGATCCCCTGAGTAACATGAGGTTTGCTGTTCTTTTATGCACCTCTAACATAGGCCAACCTGCCAAACATACACATTGTAGGACATTTAACCTGCACATCAGATTGGACCCACCATCTGAATCATCTGGCCAAAACCTTGGCTGGCTACTTGTGTATGATGATAATGGGACAGCCAAACATACTGTTGTTCCCGTGCATTTATGGCCTATCTGATGGTTTAAACGCGTTTAGCGATGGGATTTGAACCTCTCTGAAAACCCCATTTTAAAATGGGAAGTTATTTGAGACTCTGGTAGCTTGATGGTTGATAACATGGCATGTATCAACATCATATTAAACCTCCTAAATTATGGGACCCAAGATAGATAGTTCATCTTACCAGATTGATTTAACAGCTTTTACCTCTTGAATTAACGGACTATTTTTCAATTCAACTGTTCGTTAAATGTCCACCAATGGGCCCAGTTATAAAACAAAATCAGTATATTATTTGGTATATGATCTACTAAACAGGGACACTTGATTTGGACAGTTTAATTTGGGCCCACTGTACAATTTCTTAGTGCCTTCACCTATCAACCATCACACTCTGCCAGAGTGGTCATGGATAACACACAGACACAGAAATTGTACACTTGGGATGCAAGTTATTTAAATTGAACTGGCCGAATTAGGGGTCCAAGTTTAGATCAATCATAAGTACTGAAAATAAAAATAAAAATAAAAAATCAATTATTTGATTATATAACTACTGGATTGGTGAACATTTATTGGACGGTCGAGATGAAAAATGTCAAGTGGGCCTTTTCTCAGCAAGCATATAAGAACCAGGGTTCAGGATTGTTCAACCAATCTGATTTTGGGCTTTTGACTTAGTTATGCCATATTTTATCAATTTACTAATAGATTTATAATTATTTAAAAAAAAATTAAAAAAAAAAAAAAAACATAAACAATGAACAAATGTCATGGTGGTAACTTGTTATATTTATGATGGTCACAAGGATTAACGGTGACTTAAGGACTTATTTTCTAGAATTTATAACAATGCCTTCAACTTGTTTTGCAGGATATATATTGCTTTTCCAGTAAAAAAATGAATGTGTGAAGGATCTAATTCTTGATCTTCCTTTAAAAATAAAAATAAAAATAAAAATAAAATTGGATATTGTCAATAATAAAAAAATCTTTAAAATAAAAAATAAAAAATAAAAAATAAAAAATCACAATTCAAACCTGGAAACTCAACTTGACTCAATCTCCAACTTAGCTGGGTCGACTTGAAGACTTGACCGGGTCTTCACTTGCCTTGACTCAGTATTTCATAATTAGATCCAAAATATTTAAATAATTATGAATATTCAAATGGTTATAGATAGTTAAAAAATATGAATTAATGGAAGTTTTGTTAATACCTGGTGATTGCAGTGTTTGCTTCAATAGAGGAAGGTGTCAGTTCAAAACTCATTGCTCATTTTTACTTTTATTAACTCATTAAATTACTTGAGACTGGGTCATACTGATGAATAACTTTTGTAGTGGCTCAGGATCCAAATCTCTTTCGTTGACTCAGCTGAGTTTCAAGTCGACTCACTGAGTTTTAGAACTGTTTTATATATTGCTGGGTTTTGTCTTATATGTTCTAATGCTTAAGAAATATTAACAAAATCTAAAACTCCTGTTGTTTAGATCATGATCATCGACCACAAGCTGATCTACCCAAGTGGAACTGCAACTGCTCACCTTATCAACAGCTTTCACACTCCCCATGGAGCCAAGTTAGTTAAGTGAGTAGCTTACACCAGCATCCAAAATCCCACATTTTCTCTTTTCTACTTCTGATCATAGCTAGTCATGTTGTATGTATCATTGATTTTTTTTTTCGTAACAGGAAACAAGTGTCTGCTCTTTTCAAATGCTTTGTTTCTAGCTTCCTTTGGGCTTTCTTTCAATGGTTTTATACTGCTGGTGACGACTGTGGATTTGCAGCGTTTCCTACATTTGGCCTCCAAGCCTATCAGCGCAAGTAAGAAAATATAAGTACTTAATTGCTTTTCGGCATATGCAGTTACATGTCTATGTCACGCATCGATTCATCTTTCAATTTTTTTCCTGGATTTTTCGTTATATTCCAATGCAACTCTAACATACTTCTGTTTATCTAGATACCCCCTTTTTTTTATCTTCTATTTTGTACAATTTCACGCCCTTGTAATAATGAATCTTTCGAGGTCCAGAGTTCTGTGATAGCTCACCAACATTTGTAGAAATGGTGATGACGGCTTACCGTACATGCGGCATGCATGTAAGGCAGTCTGGAATTCCCAAATCCTGGTCACAGTTGTGGATGGAGCACGGTCAGAAAACCATGCTGATCTGGTGACCTTAACTAACTCATTCAGACAGTTGAATTTGGACATTTTATTTTGAATCGACCATTTAGCCAACAATTGGATAGTTAGGATTGTCCAATTTGTGAATTTTGGTCTATTCCACATCCACAACAACACATGATATCCATGGTCCAGATCGAATTACATGTATATTGCATTTACAGTGGACGAGCCACCACTATTTAGAAAATGGTGGCAAACTATTACCACTGCCTGGCCCATCTTTCACTCTCTGATTCATTTAGAGAGAGCCATTATACTGACATGATTCTGTAAGGGCTCTTTCGTAGTGCTAGCACCAGTTATCATGTAATGTGTGTTTAGTTCTAAGGAATGCATGCTTTCTTCAGGTTCTTCTTTGATTTTTCGGCTACTTACGTTGGTGTCGGGATGATTTGTCCATACATTGTAAATCTCTCTTTGCTTGCTGGAGCTGTTCTTTCTTGGGGAATCATGTGGCCGATCATTGAGGGTAAGAAGGGCGACTGGTACAGTGAAAAGCTCAGCCCAAGCAGTCTTCATGGCCTACAAGGATATAAGGTACTCCCCATTCTTTTTTCTTTTTCCTTCTTTTTTTAGATTTTTTCATATGACCGGGGATTATTTAATTTATATACCAAAATTTGTCTTTAAAGTTTTTCTAAATAAACACTCTCCTTTTAAGCTGGTAATAAAGTAAGCACTCAGTACCATTAAAAATCCTTGCATAGAAAGTACATTATTTTTTAAATGACTTAAAAATCCATGGTAAAGACCCCCTTAACTAACCTACCTACCCAGTTCCATGGGGCCACAACGATGTCCTTGTGACATCTACTCCGTCCACTAGTTTCACCAACTCATGATAGGATGTGAACCCAAAAAAGCTAGGTAGATCCAATACTCACATGGGCCACATCTTAAGAAACACTGGGGGATGGAATAACCCACCATTGAAACCTTTATGGAGCCCACCGTGATGCCTTTGTGACATCCCCACTCCATCCATCAATTTTACAAGCTCATGGTAGGACTTAAACCAAAAAACTATACTGATCCAAAACTCAGGTGGGCCACACCACAAGAAAGAGTGGGGGATGGAAATGCCCACCGTTGATACCTTCATGAGGCCCGCCATCATCTCTATGTTCCATCCAACCCATTCATAAGGTGATGCTCATGAGAATGAAGGGAAAACACAAATATCAGCCTCATCCGAAACTTTTGTAGATCTCAATAAAGTTTCAACGGTATGCATTCAATCCCACTGTTTCATGCAGTGCGGCCCACCTGAGTTTTGGATCTACCTTGTTTTTGGGCTTACTTCCTACCATGAGTTTGGTAGAATTGATGGACAAAATGGAAGTGACAAGGATACTGCAATGGGCCTTTACCAACATTGGTCTACCTGAGTTCAACATTGGAAACTATGTTCAAAAGGAGCAAAATCATCTTTTAGGCTTCTAACCCCTCTTTTCGTTAACTATCTAAAAGTTAAAGTAGCTGCTTCTTTTTCCTTTTCTTTTCTTTTCTCTTCTTTTTTTTTTTCTAAACTGTATATCTAAAAAGTAAGTGTGTTTATTTGAAAAAAAAAAAAAAACCTTTAAATGTAAGTGGTTTTTGGTATATGTGCAAATGATAGGTGGTCGTATGGAAAAACCCATTTTTGTCTTTGTCATTGTTTTTCTTCACAAGCTTGCAATTTCAATTCGTTATTGGGACTTCAGCCACTGTATTTGGGTCGTCTTCTAAAGATCCAATGATGAGTCTCACCTTTCATGATGGATAGACAACCAATAAGATCTTTATACTGAATTGTTTTAACCCGTTTGAAATTTAGCTCTTTTTCTTTTAAAGTGGATGATCATCATAACCTTTGTATAATCAAATAGTTGGATTATTCAATCTGAGAGATTTTTCGGGCATCATGTATCTTAGAGAAGCCCAATCACATAAATGGTTTTGGGTTGCTGAAAAGTACTCAATTCCAATGGTTAAAGCACCGACATGTCATATTGTAATACATCAGGATGTATTCGAGCAAACCTCTAGTTGTTGTTCTTTTTTACTGTATCTATATAGTCATGAGTAATTAGTTTTACATTTTATGTTGTGGATTCTTGAAAGAGTCCACTGCTCTTTTGCTTGGCAACCACTTGATTTTTCGAGTATCATGTAATGATGGTACAGGTGAGTCCTACCTTTTGTTGAGCTACGCCGATGTTCTGGTTAGACAAGGCAGATCTATGATCCTAGCCTCCCAATGAAAATGGGCAATCAGACCGAATGGCCCCTATTTAACTGGGAACTGCTTGGATGGTTAGGATTGTCTGATGGGGGAGATTTCTGGGGTCACTCCCATCTGACATATGCTCTCCCATTTACATATTTTAGTTTGTTTTTATCCACTGCCATTTTCTTCCCTTCTTGGAACCATCAATAGCACCATTTTTATTTTTTTTTAACATTTTTCATCAATTCATTCTCTCTTCCTCATTGCATGAGCTTCTTGATACTACATTGTCCATTTTTCATACAATCATGTAACAGGTCTTCATCGCCATCGCTATGATCTTAGGCGATGGCCTGTTCCACTTCGCCGTGGTTCTCTTTAAAACCATCCATGAACTATGTATTAAGCGTGCAAGGCAAGAGCCTTCTTCCATAATTCCAGTCGCTGGATCTTCCAACAGCACCCTCAGTTATGATGATCATCGCCGCACTGAGATCTTCCTAAAAGACCAAATCCCAATAACCTTCACCTCTGCGGGCTATGTCATTCTGGCCATTGTTTCCATCGTCACAGTCCCACACATCTTCCCACAGCTAAAATGGTACCACATCTTGGTCACATACCTCATCGCGCCGGTCCTAGCCTTCTGCAATTCATATGGTTGCGGCCTCACCGACTGGTCCCTCGCTTCTAGTTACGGCAAGATTGCCATCTTCATCTTTGGTGCCTGGGTTGGCTTGGACAACGGTGGCGTCCTCGCAGGCCTCGCATCATGTGGAGTGATGATGAGCATCGTGTCCACCGCATCCGACCTCATGCAGGACTTCAAGACGGGCTACATGACACTCTCCTCACCACGGTCCATGTTCGTGAGCCAGGTGATTGGCACGGCCATGGGCTGCGTCATTGCACCGTGCGTCTTTTGGATTTTTTACAAGGCCTTCTCCATTGGGGTGGATGGCAGCGATTACCCCGCGCCTTACGCGACCGTCTACCGCGGCATTGCACTCCTTGGTGTTGAGGGTGTCTCCTCCCTCCCAAAGAACTGCCTCACCCTATGCCTCATCTTCTTCCTCGCCGCAATCGTGATGAGCAGCCTCAGAGAGGTTGCGAAGCACTATGAGATGAAGATCTTCATGTTCATGCCGAGCGTGATGGCGATGGCCATCCCGTTCTTCTTGGGGTCATACTTTGCGATTGACATGTGCTTGGGGAGCTTGATTTTGTTCATGTGGGAGAGGATGGACAAGGAGCAAGCAGATGCATTTGCACCGGCCGTGGCATCGGGCGTTATCTGTGGCGATGGCATATGGGCTTTGCCGGCGTCCCTGTTTGCATTGGCCAAGGTGAAGCCACCCATATGCATGAAATTCCTTTCGAGGGGAGACAATGCAAAGGTGGATGCATTCTTGAGTGGCTGAAAATGAGTATGTTTTAACAAAGGCTGTTTTATTTTTGCTAAGATTGGAGATTTTGTACATAAGGGACTGTTTGGTTGGACTACTACCAGGGTATTATACCATGATATTAGTCCGCTCGAAAGTCATCGCATTTTTTTCACCAAAAGTCGAGCTAAAAACTCGAATAAGAAATTATTCAACCCAGAGAAAGAATGTTTTTCATTGTGGATTATGGTAGAAATTATTCACCGTCTGCCTAAATAATAGTAAGCAACATAGGTGTTTGGAGACAAGGAATCCAAGGTGTGAACATGGAAAAAATAATAATCATCTACTGATAATTTCCATCCACAATAATGTTGAAAAAGGATTTTAATTTTAGGGATCTTGTTTGGATAGCATGTAGAAATCCCAGATTCATTCCTGTCATCTAACTATAAGTGTAGTCATTACTTCATGGAATCCATCTCCTAAATAGTCACTCTTGTCTTGTCAAGGGACTTCAGTTTCTTTTGCCTTTGGAATCCATGTATCCACACATGTATTAAGGTCATGTTTGCATACATGTATTTGAAGAGAAAAGAAAAGGAACGGCAATGATTTGTTGTATTTGATGTCTTAAATCAAGTCAAATACAGGCCTGTTGATGCAATTGACATGCAGTCTATTCGATGTCACCTTCAATGGCATCAAACATTGCTCAATTCCATCGAGATTTTTGGATTTTCTCCGGTTGGTCACTGGACTAACTGAGCGTCTTTTCGATGTCATCGGATGTGTTCGATGACATCAAAGGTTTGTTCAATGCCATCAAACAAGGCTCGATGCAATCGGAGAAAATCATATTTTCCAGTTTGGTCTCTGGACAGTTTCGGTGTTAGTTCGATTCCATCAAAGGATAAGTTTTGATGACATTGAAGTATGTTAAATGCCATTGAACTGATCCACACAGATTTATGCAGAACTGCGATTTCGTGGGATTTGTTTCCGATTTCGTTTGGGATTCCTTCTTAGCTTATAAATAAGGATGGAAACGGGATTGAGAGAGCATCCTAGGGTTTCTAATTCGTCCAGAGGCTTTCAATGGTGTAGAAAGGGTAGATTCGAGTTTGTTCAAATCGGGTAAGCTCTTTTCTTTGTAATTTCTACTTTCATAGTGATATTTGTCGTTTTGTGCCGTGGTTGATCTCCCGCAAGTATTTTTCCACATTAAAATCATTGTGTCCTTTTCGTGTTTACTTAATGCAATTGGATTACTCTCGTAGATTCATCTATGTGTGCTTCCGCAGTCCCCCGACATGATTCGGCAACGATTATTTCCACAACAATTATTGAAACACGGATTCCATTTTCAAGGAAATTAGTTTAGATAGCATCTGAAAATTTGTTAATTGTGAGACAACGGATACCTAATTTCTAAAAGAATCCAGACTATGAAAAACTGCAATAATTGCTCAATGGAATCCACCCTCTTCTTTGTTATCCAAAATAGACACATTAATGGAAAACCTTTTCTATTTTCATTCATTTTCATGGAATAGTGATATCCGAACATGCTGTGACAAAATCCAGGTTATGTTTTTGCATACTAGAATGAAATTGAAATTACAGATGCATGTTCCTTGCTAAGCGTGTGTTACTAACCCCAAGTGTGTATAAAGCAACTTATATTCCCTGTATACATGCCATGGTACGTGCCAACTTGGAACACGTGTTCAAAATCTAAGGTGTACATCAGGTGGATGCCATGCCACCATGGAGATGAGCTGTTCCCAAAGAAAGTAGGCCAAATTGCTTAAAAGCAAATCAAGCTCTTGAAAAAGCTTATCAGAGTTTTCTAGAGCCATAGGATTTCCAATAGTCCAAAGTGTCATGGTCACTGAGTTAAAACTAGACTTAGGCCCCGTTTGTTAAATATGAAGTCTAAAGCCTAAATCTGAAATCTGAAGGCTGAATCTAAGATCTGAAGTCAAAAAACATATTTGGTAATTATGGTAGAAGTCTGAAAATTAAGTACAGAATTTGAAACAACTTGTTTGTTGAAATGTCTGAAATATGTTAATTTGACACATTTGTCCCAATTTCCTATCTGGAAATGTTTTACATTATAAAGAAATTATTTTTTATTAAATGAAAATAAAATTATTCTATTTAATTTAAATAAACTAAAGTACTTAATAGAAAATTAAAATATCACTATTTATAAAATAAAAATAGGTTAAAAAAAAATTAATGATTCGCATGTATAAGTGTGGCGGCAATTTCTTCTCACATATTGAACACACTAGTTTGTTCAAGTCTTCAAATCCCTCCACTTCAGTCATATCATTCCTTGATTCAATATTCATCTCTAAAAGAACATTTTCATAGTTGCATGAAGGAAAAGTAAAGAAATATCAGCTTGATCCAATACTTTAAATCCCTATTGCTTTAAATATCAGCTTAGCCCCCAGAAATTTTCCACAGTAGGCTTTAAATCTCTACTAGATCTGATTCATTTTTGGTATCATGCCCTAAAATGATCTTTCAAAATATATGAACAGTGTGGATAAAAAATACAGATCATAGTGGCTCCTGCAGAGCCCAAACATGACCGTCCATCTTTAGTAGGTGGATCCAGGCGTGCTGACCGTCCATCTTTGGTAGGTGGATCCAAGCGTGCACGGAGCAGCACCACGATTTTCTGGAAAGCCTTAGGCAAGAAGTTCCTGCGCTGGAATCATAGGTGGAGCCCCACGTGATGTTTGTGAGAAATCAACCCCATCCATTGATTTTGTGAGATCATTTTAAGACCTGAGACCAAAACTGAACAGGATCCAAGACTCAAGTGGGCCGCACTAAAGGAAAAGGTGGGTATGGAAATTCTTAATGTTGAAACCTCCATGGGTTGATGTTTAAATGTCATCCATACCGCTCATAACGTCATTCCTACTGCGATGAATTCAAAATTAGCACATATTATCCATATTCCAAACTTATGTTGTCCCACGTTTATTTCAAATCAGGACATTCAATCCTCACGTTTTGGGCCCACTTGAGTATTTTTTTTCGGCAGTATATCCGGCGTCCAGCATGATGTATGTTTTGTATCCACACCTTATTGGAGAAATCATTTTAAGGCAATATCCAAAGAATGACTTAAATCGAAAGCTCCAGTGGACCCTAGCACAGAAAACAGTGGGGACAGTAACGCCTGCCGTTAAAAACTTCTAAAGGCCACAAAAGTTTTAGATCAAGCTGATATTTGCGTTTTACCTTATTTCGTGTCTTTTTTAACTTTTGAACAGGTTGGATTTTAAATAAACATTATGGTGGGCCTTAGGATAGTTTCAACGGTGGGAATCACTCTCCCCACTGTTTTCTGTGGTGGTGTCCACTCTTGATTTTTATCTGCCTAATTCTTTGATTCATGCCTTAAAATGATATCTCAAAATGAATGGACGGTGTGGATACAACACATACATCATAGTAGGGCCCACAGAACTTAGTGACGTCACTTCAGTAGCGGATTCGCTACTCAATCGGTCAGTATCTAATCCGCGTCCCCGGGAGAGTAGTCCATTTGAAAATCGGATTGTTATCGTACTGAGTAAACTCAGTTGGGCCCACCTTGAATGTATGTGGTCTATCCACTCCGTTCATCCGTTTTTCCATCTAATTTAAGGGGTTCAACCCAGAATTAAAGCATATCTAAAGATAAAGTGGATCATACCACAGGAAACAGTAGGGATAAGGAAACAGTGGGGATAATGATTTCCACGGTTGAAACCATATTCGGCCAAACAGTGATGTTTTTTGTCATCCAACCTGTTCATAAGATCACACAGACATGGATGAATGGAAACACAAATATAAGCTTGATCCAAAACTTTTGTGGCCCCTGAATTCAACTTTTTCCTGTGATGTGGTCCATTTTAACATTGGATATGCTTCATTTTTGGGCTTAGGCCATAAAATTATCTGATAAAACGGATGGACGGAACAGATAAAATACATAGATCATGGTAGACCTCACGGGATTTACTCAGTACCCTAACCTCGTGGCAGGTGGTCAGTGCTCTGTGGGCCCACCATAATGTATGTGTTTCATTCATTCCGTTCATCCATTTTTACGGACCATTTTAGGACTTCACACCAAAAATGAGATGGATATAAATGTCAGGTGGACCACACCACAAGAAAACGGACCATTTTAGGACTTCGCACCAAAAATGAGATGGATATAAATGTCAGGTGGACCACACCACAAGAAAACAATAGTGATTGGATATCCACCATTAAAATCCTCCAAAGGCCCACTGTACTATTTATTTGACATCCAATATGTTGATTAGCTCATACAGGCCCAGATGAATGGAAAAAACAAAGATCAGCCTGATCCAAAACTTTTACGCCCCCAAAAGGTTTTTAATGGTCAAACGCTCATTCAACAATGTTTCTTGTAATGTGGTCCACTTAAGATTGGGATATACCTCATTGTTGGTCTCATACCATAAAATGATTTGGAAAAATAGATGGAAGGCATGGATGAAACAAATACATCATGGTGGAGCCCATTGGCTTGTGGCAATCCGTCCACACCATTGGCAAGCAACGTGAACGTGAAATCTGATTAGGATTAAGGCTTCGGAGGAAGTTTCTACGCAGGGATTCTATGTGGGCCGTGTTAGTGGCTCTGTGGGGCCTACATCTGTGTATATGATTTATCCACTTCGTCTATCCACTTTTTCATATTACTTGGGGGCATAAAATAAAAAAGGGAGATAGATAAGGCTCAAGTGGGCCACATTACAGGAAATAATGAAAATTGGGCACTTACCACTGAAATTTGTATTTTTCCTTTTTCATCAAGGTACATGTGACATGATGAAGATATTATATGAAAAATAAACATTACATTAGATTCTAGGAAAGTTTCAACAATAGTTTTATTTAATTTCTGTTGGTTTCTATGGTGTGGTTCACTTGAGTTTTACATGTACCTCATTTTTGGATTCATGCTCTAGAATAATCTGAAAAAGTTGATGGATTGTGTGGATCAAACACATAAATCATGGTGGGGGCACAAAGATGTTTCACATGTTAAAAGCTAGTTTAGACAAACAATTTAAAGAGAAAAAAAAAAAAAATCCATAGTAACTTGAAAATGGGTAATTCTAGAAGCAATTTTTTATATATATATAGAAAAATTTATAAAGAGCATTCTGCATTCACCATTAAGACAGACTCCTATCGTGGAAAGAATTCAATGAAAAATCACTTAACACTTTCCGATTTCGGCATTAACAAACAACTCTTAATGCGGAGCATTTTCTCAATTCCGCGTTAAGTACTATTTTTTAGAGATAACAAACAGGCCCTTAAATTATTGGCTATTGGATGTGAATTTCTAATTTGCAGTTTGAAAGTGATCAAAAGAATAAAATCCATGGCTTTTTTCCATCTTTTAGTTTTGCAACTTACTTTCTGTAATGCTCCGTGTTTTCAGGACCCGAGTATATGACCTGTTTCTCAAAAATCCAGTGTTAACCTAAAAAGAGTCAAATTCTATATATAATCTTTTTCTTTTATCAAAGTTAGCAGATAAGCATAAAATGGACAAGTCAGCATAAAGAAAAATTTACGTTTACATTTAGAATATACAAGAGGTTGTCCATAATGACTTATAAAAACCAATGTCTCTACATTAACAATTACAGGATTATATATATGAGAAATTTAAAAGCATATAAAACATATAAACGAAAGCCGCAAGATTACGCAGCTTCCTTGACAAATACAACCACGCATCCATGACCACTACAACGGCTCCTCATCAGTTTAAACCTGCATACCACTTAAGGCACCTATGCTATCTGTACAGTTATATATTTGATAGATGAGTGGCCAACTCAGTGTGAATTCCCTTCAAGATTACACACCACCGCATTAGGTAAACATAGTTATAAAACAACAAGGCATTCAAAACAACACATGATGCAGTCTTTTTAAATGCATGGATGCGTAAATGCACATCGACCTGGGGATGCTCATCCAGTCGAACTTAGGCTTGTCACTCATACAATCATCGACCTGGGAATGCTCATCTAGTCAGAACTTGGGCTCATCACCCCTGCAATCATCTACCTGAGAATGCTCATCTAGTTAGAACTTGGGCTCGTCACCCGAAAATAGGTCAATAGTCGGTGGTCTAGGAGCTAGCGAAACGATACCCCGATAAGCCTAGGGCACGTGCTACAGCATCCAGAATTAGTTACCCATCATTGCCAATATGCTATGAATGCATGATTAGCCAAACCATTATTAGTCCAATTACAATCAGCCGGTTTAAATAAGCTCAAGGTCACTACGGGAGCTCGTCACCAGCTTAGGCCGACAGCTCAGGCACAGTGTCTCAATCCACCATCCCTAGCTCATGAGGCTACCACTTTAAGATTATTTAATGGAACCCAATTGACTAGCGGCCAATCATATTCAGTATATGGGGCTTACCATCGCATGGTTGCACAAAATAAAACGTCGAACCCATCTAGGGCAATTACTAAAACAAAGCCACGTAGGGCAAATATCAAAATCCTTAAAAACTATTGTACACAACAACCCTGGATGGTAGGCCCACATCAATGATCAATTTAAACCACCACTCAATAACCACTAAGTCAAAGGTTCATTACGATCACAACCAGTCAAGTTACATCCCAAGTATGGGTGTACATTCATAAGTAGGGTTTTTCTTCTGATGTACTAGTTTAAGCCCCATAAGTAATCCACAAATAATCTGTAAGTATGAAATAAATATGCATGATAAATATTAAGTATGTAATATAGCAATTCAATTCCAACAATTAACACATGTGATTATAAAATAGAGATATCAATTATAAATTAAAATAAAAACTATAACTTAAGCTAATGGGAAAATGAAAAGCTCAAGAGGAAGAATCATCACCTTATGAACCGAATCACCTTCTAGCGCCGCTAAGTGCTTGCGCCCTTAGAATCGAATCCTACCATGAATGGCGAAATTGTACATGAGATCAATGTTCTACAAAGTATCTATAGCCACGGTTAACATCACCTAGGGCTTGGATTACTTATTTTTAGGGTTTTGGTATAGAGTTAAGTTTTCATCCTAGAGTTTAGTTTTAGACTTAGACTCTAGGACTGAATGCTAATTGACATGTGATTAACCTCAACGTTAGTAATATTAATAATTGTAAAACCACCATCAATACTAGCGACATAAGTAATAGTAGCTACTTGATAATAATAAGCATTATGAAGATAATAGACATTATAATCTACCATTAATGATATTATTTAAGAGTGATAAATAAAATGTTACTATTTAAAAATAAATAGTTATAGCATAAATGACCTATTAACAGCTAATCATTAATAATATTAGTAATCCTAATAATAACATTGGTAATAAGATCACAGTGCATCGAGACAAGTCTGGAATAGGGAGAACGTGTTGACTCACCTTTGTCAACTCGGCTTAACTCGACACAATTCAATGTGTCTTGGAAGCGGACCTCGCCCCTAAGATCAAATCCTACCTTGAAGCATGGACTTGTGTGGTTAGAGCCAAGTTTTATACCTAACTTACGGTTGAGATGTAGTCATGGCTTGGGTTCAATCTTAGTATTTAGCTTTTAGAGAATCATACATTTCCTTACAATTTAAGTCGCTTGGATTTATTTTCATTAGAGGATAAGTATTATTCATATTCTGATTTAAAATAGGGTGGTTGATTCAAATCGGCCCCGGGTGAGAGTTTCCTATCTAGACAAGACCAAATGTATATGATAATGAACTAGGAGAAAGATATTTTTCATCATTGCTAATAGGTTTCTAAGAGTGTTTTGGGGAATGTCTTACTGTTTCGAAGTCAATACAACTTGGCAATAGAACTTGATCCTTTATCACACTTGATTAGGGTTCGCCTCGCCTGATTTCTTTAGTTGTTGTTATACAAACAACCAAAACTTGGTTAATCCAATCTTAGCCTCACAATCGTCAAGTCAACAACTGAGATTCACTAATTTAGGATAGTACACATATGAGAGGCTTACCTGGGGGTCTAACTCGGCTATGGTGTAAAGGAATCAGACTTACCCTGACAGGAAGCCACTGAGTCAGGGCTAGGTTGGTGGTTAAGTGACGACTGAGTCAACTAGGCGTGACCGGGTTGAGTTCAGTGCGACACTCCTCCTCTCTCCTCTTCCTTCTTTCTCTTTCTTTCCTTCTTCCTTTTCTTTCTCTTTTCTTTCTCCCTTTCTTCTCTCTTCACTCTCTCCCTCTGGCCAGCAGCAGCAGGACTGAACCCAGATTCAACTTGAGCCAAACTCGGCAGGGAGTCAGGTTGCAAGCCACCTGACTTGGTCGGTTTGCCAGGCACCTCCTCCCTCTCTCTCGTTTCTCCTTCTCCTATCTCTCTTCTCTATCTGCTTCTCTTCTTCCTTTTTCTTTCCTTATGTTCGAAGGTTCATGAGGGCCTAAACAAACCCAACTCGGACGTGAGTGCGGCACCGTCCCCACTCTCTCCCTCTCTCGTTTTTCTTTTACTTTCTTTTGTTCCTTCTTTATGCATGGGGTGCATTGAGATGGTCCACCTCGTTAATGAAGCGGATCCAAAGCTCGTGGTCACCACACCTCACGAACGACAGTTTTTCGAGGGGGAAGAAGACATGGCTTCCATGGCAAATCGCAAACAGTGGCATTTTCCTTCAATCCAGCTCTTGTGCATGGTTCGGTTAAGCTTAGGTTGAGTGAAGGAAGCTTGGTGGGTTTGCTAGAGAAAGAAAACGGCGGTTTTCTCTCCCTCATTCTTTTTATGAAAGAAAACCTATCTTAAAGGGTTAGGATTTGCATGATACGGACGGCTGGGATTGGAAAGGAGAGAGAGCACACAGATTGCTGAGCGGTTTGTGAGAACAGTTTCCATCTTTGGAAACTTGTGTTTGTAGGGCTTGTTTGGGTCGAAGATGGTGTGCATGCACACGTGCATCAAGGCACAAGATTAGGTGGGGTTTGGTCAAAACTCGCGTCCGCATCAGATGGACGGTTCTGATCGTCCAAACTAGCCCTAATGGTGGACCCCATCTCGATCAGATCATCAGTCGTCCGTCCGTGCTGAGTGCGGGAATGGAAAAAGGAGAAAATCTCCTTCTTTTGGAAATACTCGGTCAAACCTAGTTTGACCAGGTTTCTTAGTCCAGTGCACCATGTGTGCAAATGCACCCTATGCACATTCAACTAGAATGGGATCCATAGTGGTGTTCAAGTAGGATCCACTCCACCCATTCTCCTTGGAGGCCTTAATCAGGGCCTTTGATTGAAGATCAGGCATATTTAAAGCCTGGGTGGGCCATACCTCTAACTATGAAGCTCTAATTGAAGATTTCTTTTGGATTGGTGATTGGATCGTTCCGAATTTGATCATCAATAGTTAAAAGGGTCCCAGGAATTTATTTAGATGGCCAGGACCACCTATACTGTGGATTTAGAATATTAAAGGTTATTATTAGAATAAGGTTTAATATTTACTATTATTATTATTATTATTATTATTATTATTATTATTATTATTATTATTTATTTATTTATTGAATCAAATTGTAGGGCCTTATTTTAAGGTGGTCATGTAGATAAGTGGGCCACAAGATGATTTAATTAAAATTCATAGTAGTTGGTTACAAGTCTTTGAAGTCCTACGGTTTTATTGGTTTCAAATTGTTGGCCCATGTAAATCCAATGGATGGATTGACTAATATTTGGATCGACTAATATTTGACTAATATAAATCCAATGGTTGGATTGATTAATATCTAATTACCAATAACCCTAAAGGTTCTAAAGAGCATTTAGGTGTGGTCTCGAGGTTAATCATGAAATCAGATGATATGATTTGTGTCTTCAAAGGGGTGGAGCGTTTAACAGGACGTCATAGACCGATGAATGGTGGATTATAGTGAACCCCAACACTTCTATCTGGAAGAGAACGGAAGCATGCAGCAGGGCCCCTCCGGTCATGATATAGACGGTGTGCAGCAGCGGCTGACGTATGGATTCTGGGGCGTTGGCTAACATGTTTAGGACGACGGGTGCAACGCACATGTGTGTCACACCATGTTTGATGAACATAATGTAAATGGTGGCAGCATCAAATCTCCGAACGAATATGTTGGTCCCACCCATTGCAGCAATCCCCCACGGGAAGCTCCAACCGTTGCCGTGGAACATTGGGAGTGTTCACAGATAGGTGGGCTGCTTAGGGACCATCCATTCTATCAATGCAAATATGGCCATTGTGAAGATGCCACGGTGGAAGTGGACCACACCCTTAGGAGAAGAAGTTGTCCCCGACGTATAATTCAGGATTGTTGGTGACCACTTGCTCTCTGGCCTCACCCATCGGAATCTCAAATTTCCCTTCTCAACCAACATTTCATAAGTAAGTTGATCATCATTAGACAGTGGTGATGATGATGGGATACATCGACCGCCTTCTTCAAATTCGTCCTCTATCAATATTAAACAAGGCGGCTTCTCCAACTTACCAACGGCATCCTTAACAAGGGACCAAGATTGAAAATCAACAAACACAATCTTGGCCTCACTATGAAGAAACAGTCTTGCAATCGAGGTCTGGGAGCGACTTGGGCAATCCTAACCTGAAACAAAGTCAGAGGAGTTATCAACACCTTCCAACTCCGATCAGGAGCCTTCACTATCCATGCCCTAACAATACGTTGAAGTTGAGAAGAGGAGAACTCGAGCTGAACACGAGAAGAACCAACTGCACAAAGGGAAAAGATTAACTATAAATCCAGACACTACTCAACTTAATTACAACTCAACAATTCCCAACCCGGAGTCATGAACTTATTGGGAACTCCGATCGCTGGGTCTGCCCATTCCCCGGACACAAAGAACCACTTGTCTTTCCACCTCTTATTAGATGAAGGGTTGCCGATGATGAGCGCCTTACCTTGATTGGCCCAAGCGTAAAAATAGTACCACCCCAAGTTCACATGGTTGACCTTAATGTTATACAAATACAAAAATTTGGCTACAAATAGCTCAGGGAAGCCGAGCTGCTGCCACAGAACACAAGTCCCGACTAAGGCTCTCCAAGAGTTCAGGATCAGCAGACCAGGGCCCAGCCTCACATGAGCAAGGACCCTCTAAATTGTGGAGTGCAGGGGTAAACGAAAGTCACACTGCAAAGTCATAACATTGACGGCCAACTCACCCACGCGAGGCTGGCCAGGCACCTCCTCCAACTCCAGAGCTCGAAGTATGATCGACTCATGGATCTAGTAATCCTCCCGGACCCGAATTTGGTTGGCCTCAGTCATAATAGAGCCAAAAGTGCCGACCTTCATAATTTCGACAACAGGACCCCTTACTCCTAGCTAGACTCCCTCATCGCTCAAACCCTAAAATCCAACCTCTTCGTTCCTCATGTCTGAGGAAGAGGGGACAACCTTATTCAGACGAGTATCTTCGAGGGAGTAGTATGAGTTGTCTTGGAAGGCCCCCGACACTACCCTAATTCTGGACCAGTCCGACATCTTGGCTGAACAAGAAAAGAAAGAAAAAGATGGTCGGAAAGAGGAAAAAAGAAGCCGGAGAAAGGAAAACTGTTGAAAAGAGGGAAATAGAGAGGATTTCCAACTTACTGAAAATCGCCTGGTCTAATGAAGAGAAAAGAGAAAGGAGGAGAAGTGAGGAGTTCTGAGTGTCCCACCCCCTCTTATACACATCCAGCCAATGAGACTCAATCAATACTTGAGCACGAGGAGTGATAGGGTCGCATGAGAACGCCCTCTCTGCAAGGCACGTGGCATGTGGCGACCTAAGGCACTGAGCCACAGATAACTGGCGCTCAATCATACGTCCGACGATCAAGCGACACCATCATCCTAAGATATGTTGTCATCATTACCCTCACCTTGAGCTCCGCATTCGCCGCCCCCTATCATTGATGGCAGTAAACAGACAACCCATCCTCCTTAACTTACCGACCTGCTCAGCAGCATAGCTCGGTTCACTTTCAAGGTTGATTTACCTGTTTGATTAACCTAACCAAACTCATACTTATCAAGTCCATTATGCAAACTATTAAGTAGGGGGACTTACTGTTATAGGGAAAATATACCGACCTACTATTAACAAGCCAAGTCAACAATTCGAACAAGTGACCTGTGTGGTCCAATGGCTAGACCTGTCTCCTCAACCAAGTATGGAGGAAGGCTGAGCTCGACCTCCTTGACTAAGTAATGGGAAAGGCCGACCTCAACTTCTAGGCACGAGGTCGAGGCATTTACTAAACTGCAACATGAAGCAAGCTAACTCACCTCAGGTCAGCGAGACCCATCCTTAGAAGAACACGGGGCCAACTTCAGTTGTGACCTAGCTCGAACTACTTCGAGACGACTGAGCCTTCCCATTGTGGGATCTGACCTAACCTCATTCAGGTCTATCCACATTCTCGACCGAAGATCAGGGAAACTGACTTCCACACGGAACACCCCGAGATTTCAGGCAAGGATCTAGAAACATTCGCCGCTCAAGGAATCCGAATCTTACTATAATCAGTTCCTACCAAACAAGGATATGTGCCCCTTACGACACCGCCTCTCCTCACCTATAAATGAGAAGGCCCCCTATGGTGAAAGGTATGCACAATCTCTAGCCCTAAAACCTTAATATTCAACTGACCCAAATTCTTAACTTAGGCATCGGAGGGTCCCCTGCACAAGCCAGGGTCTTCTTTGTCTGTTCCTTGTGCAGGTTCGCGAGTATAGGGAAGAATAACCAAATTTCTGTATCAACAATAAGGATAAAGTGGTTTACACACACCACACTACTCACTTTCGCCTTTCTTCAGAGCAATGTCCTACGTTAGATGAAGAAAAAGTAATATATGACACATGTTCCCTACTCGAGCACAGTTAACAGTCTCATGTATGCCATGCATAGTTTATATTGGATCAGATATTTCACATACAGTGGGTGTTGTGAGCAGATATATGTCAAACGGCAAGTAACTAGGAGGCGATGAAATGGCTACTTCATTACATATGAGGTATGATAGGCTACATCTTGATATTCAAAAAAATCTAAGGAGATGCTAATAGGCAATGTGGATTCAGATTATACTGGTAACATGGACAATAGAAGGTCGACTTCTAGTTAATCATGTGTGTTAGCAAGTGAAGCAATCAGTTGGATGTCAAAGCTTTAGTCTATGGTTGCACATTCCACAACCGAAGTATTCAAAGAAGTAGTTAAGTCGAGAGGAATGATGAATGAATTAAGGCTTCAATAGAAAGTCGACAATGAAAGCATGGTTAATTTAGCAAAAAATTTAGTATATGATTCCTGAACTAAACACATTGATGTGCGTCATCACTTTATCCGACAGATGCTAGAGGAAGGCAATGTGACTCTTGAGATGATTCATATAAGCGAAAATCTAGCGGATATGCTTACAAAAATTCTTCCTATAGAGAAGTGCAGGTTCTACTCAACTTCTCTAGGCTTGGCGAAGGATGAATGAAGACAAAATGTGCACAAGAAGCAATGATGGTGATAGCAACTTGGATCAGTGAAGATGCCAAATTGAAGCCATTGTGGAGATTGTTAATTGAGTGCCTTCAATCTGATGCAGATACAGGGTTTTCGATCAACCAAGAAAATTCTAAAAATATGAATTTGCTCTCTGAACACTTTTGGGCATGTTCAATTCCATAAAACATGAGGTGTTGATCGATCAAAGTTAATTTGTTAATGGTTCAATTGACAGTTCGGACAACTTTTGCGTAAGTGTGTTATTTTGTTTCTTATTTTTGTATGTGGATTATATAAACTATGTTTATGTGGGATTAATGTTAATATGAGATCGCAAATTGTGAGAGCTGAGAGCTAAAGAGTTTTGAAGGGAGAAAACTAAGTTTTTTTATCTGTAAGTTGATTCCATCTCTCGTAACTTTTCGTTCATGGTGGATTGCTTGTCGCTTAGTGTTGTGGTATTTCCCACAAGGGTTTTTCCACATAAAATTTTTGTGCTATCTGTGTTTGCTTGAATTTTTCATTTTTTCTATGGTTGGCAAGGCCAAGAAATGAGGGAGATTCAAAACTTAAGTGAGCCACACAACACGAAATAACGAGGATTGAATGTCCACCATAGAAACATTTATGTGGCCTAGAAAGTTTTGGATCAGGCTAATATTTTTGTGTTTCATGTACGTTGAGTAGGAATGACCTTATGAACAGTATGGATGACATATAAACATCATGTTGGACCAAGGAGGTTTCAATAGTAGGCATTTCCCTGCCCACTTTTTTTGTCATGCTACATAACATGTGTAACGCCCGTGAAAATTTAATGATAATAATAATAATAATAGTAATAATAATAATAATAATAATTTTTTTAATCTTACATCTATCTTATCTTTATTTTATCTCTATCTTATCTCCTATCGTATCTCTATCATTAATCATTCTCCCTTTTATATACCCCTAACCCTCCCGTTATCTCTCAAGTCTCAACCTCTCAAATGATCTTTTATTTTTAAAAAGTATGTCATAAAAGGAGTTCTACTCAAACTTAGATATTAACAAAAAGGGCACTCTTGACAACCGAGAAAGGGAGAGAGAGAGAGGATTTTGGATAGCTTAGATCTGGTATGTTTATCATCCTTCTTTTAGTATTTTTATGCATTTAATGTAATTTGACTTGATCTATGCAATGAATGGTGTGGATCAGCCACACGTTCATTACACTGAATTGTGGGTAGATACAATGTAGAGATAATGAAAGTATAAAATTTTATGCAAAGTTTCTAATTGTGATTAGTGTGCATATCTGGTTGAATCATATTAGATTTGTACAGATCTTACGATCCCTAAGGCCAAAATATACAAGGGCCCTAACTTCCAGATTAATCCGACCATCGGATGGGCCAAATTAATCAGATCTAGAAGTATTTAATAAGAAAATCTTAGATTTCTACGCAAGTGTTAGTATCACTTAGCGTAGAAGGTTGAGATGGAACATCGGTGTATGTGTGGTTAGATCTACACCATTCATCCAATATATAGAGGTAAAATATACCAAAACCTTAAAAATCTGGATGATTTATTAAACATTTTCCATTCAATTTTAGAATCCTAAAAAGAAAACAAAAAAAAATCTAAAAATCTAAATTTTGATAATTGAATTTAATAAACATATTATATGTGAAAATTTTAATTATTTGTTCATTTAGGGTTTGGCCACCTAGGATGTTAATCAAAGGTGGGCTTCATCGTGTAATATAATCAGATAAATAACAACGTTGTGGATATAATTGATAGGATTTTTTAATTCAAATCGGCCTAATTACCTTATAAATTCTACACTACTAGACTCAGGTGAGTAATCCAATGTATCTCATGATTCATTAGAATTAAAATAAATCATTTGTGGTTGTTTGATTGATTGATGTACTGATTTGAGCGTTTTGTTACAATAATTATTGTACGTTAAATTCACATATGAATGTTCTCATCAAGACAACTATGATAATTATGAAAATGATGCATTCATATATCATCCATCATACAAACAAATTACATTGTTGATTCTGTGGGTCCTCCCTAAAAGAAACGACTATCTTGGTATAGCGTTACTGGATGCAAGTTATGCCTAAGCCTACCAAAAGGTGGAAGCCTACTGATTGCTTGCCTCCAAGTGTAGAGGTTCATAAGTAATATCCCATGAATACAAGGTCGATCCCACAAGGAGATGAATTGTGAGAAGGAAAATATCAAATGCAAAACAAACTAAGTAATAAAAACTAAACTGATGATTTGATTTTGAAATTTTTGAATGGATGTAATTCAACTGAATAAAATAACACCTAAGCTTCAAAGTTCCACACATAAGTTAATGTTCCAAAATCATAATGACTTGGATAACACAACTAAGATCTGATCACTATGGTTAGCCTAATCAGAAAATAAAACAGTTTAAATATTTTAATAAATGATATAAAAAATTAGAAAATCATGGATTTGCACCATTGACATATATTCTCAAGCGCCAGTGATTTTAAGTATTCAATATCTATAAGATAATAAATATCAAAGAAATATAACAGGTTGAGAACCTCTCCTATCTAAGAAATCTGATTGATTCAGGGTAAGCCTATCCATCAATATGGATCTCATATGATGGAAACATATGGATCTCACAAGAGGATAAAAAACAAAACCTAAATAATAGATAACATGCATATACCATTCTTCTCATCATTAAAACAATCAATCATCATAACTTAAAGAAATATTAAACCCATATGCTTCCCTTCTAACTTGGGCTAGAGGGAACTTAGAAAAACATAACTAGAATAAAGAAAGAAATAAACAAGAAAGAATAAATACAAATAGAAAAGATCTAAAAGAAAAAAAAAATAATTTATAAAACTTAAATAAAATTGAAAACTCTTTAAAAACCCTAAATTTTGCTCTTGAATGCTTTGAATGATATTTAGGAATGCCCTAGGAAGCCCTATTTATAAGTAGGGAACTCCAATTTTCATACAAAGTTGAAAAACCCTAGAAATCACCTCAAATATACGTATTTTTCTAAAATAGACTTCTCACTACATAGTTCGTTTAAAACAGACTTCCTGCTCCACAGTTTTCCAAAATAAACTTCACAGCTTCAGAATACACTTTTTCAGGATGATTTCAGGATTCTTCACTTCAAATCTTTGATTATCTTCATTCTTCACTTGGTTTTCTTGGATCTTTGGCATGTGAATTCTTCAATCTTGGTCTCCTAAGATTCCATCCCTTGCCTTGGTGATTCTTGAGCATAAAATCCATGCTTTTAGCACCCTTTTTTAATCCAAGCACTTAAATTTACCTTGCAACACATGTATGAGTAAAATAGAATATTAAGATGATTTATGTTCATAAAACCAAGATATAAATGGAGAAAATTATGCAATATTTAAGTCTCAATACATTCTCCAACTAGCATTTTGCTAGTCCCGAGCAAAATAAGCGAAAAAATAAATAAAAATAAAGCTAATTTTAGAAATAAAATTAAAATGAAAAAAATAAAAATAAAAATAAAATATCTAACTACACCACTTTCGCAGGTAATCTTGATTGCATTTAGCATATGCAACAAGCCTTTAAACCCCTAGGTTTCCCCTAGTGGACGAGTTATAGTCTCCTGAGGGTTTCTAGAAATGTTACCCATAAACATTGAAAATATGAAAAATAGTTCAACACTCATAAATTTATACAGTTATGCCTCTATTCATCATATGAATTCTAAAACAAAACAATACTTACCCTAAATCTAAAGTTAATTAGAATCTCAATTTTCTAATCATTACATCCTTGAGTTCAGAGACCTAATCAAAATTTAGAATAGTTATAATCCAATATCCTTAGGTGCTCCATGACACTAGTCTAACTTTGAGAAATATGCATATTCTCAATCCTAACTCCTTTCAATCATTCTAAGAATATGAAATCTCTAGTTATCTCATTTTCTTCAGATCATTTCTTCTTTTATCATCATATCCTCATTATTATAAACTACCCTTAGATGAACATTCTCATCGGGTTTGCTTCATAACCTAAGGTATCATACTTGTAATGGTAACAGTAATGGATAGATATCCTTACTCCGGATTACTGACACGATTGTTATGGTTATTGCATTCATTCTCTATAATAAAATTTTCTTTTTCCGTCAATATATTCTCTCTTTTAAGCATATATCAACGATACTAGTTCATTCAAACTTGTTTAAATCAAAAATTGTTATTCTAGTTCACATATCATATTCTTCACTTACTTAACTAGGGTGTATTGTGAATTCAGTACATCAAATTACAACTCACTTTAAACTAGTGATTAGATAATTGAACTCAAGTATATAATTTTTAGTTGTCAGAATTCTAACTACTATCGACCTAGACTAAGTATTAACTTTGCCTTTGGAATTCGCATAATATTATGTTCAAATTCTTATATATATTATTTTTAAAATATTGAAAAAATTTCCCTATAAACCTAAATAAAAAAACTGAAACCTAAAAAAAAAAAAAAAAAAAAATAATAATAATAATAATAATAATAATAATAAAATAAACCGAAACCAAAAAAGAAAAAAAAAAAAAACCTCACATGGATGACTATCCACACCCCCCAACCTAAAATCTACATTGTCCTCAATGTAATGATAATGTAATGCAGAGAACAATAAAAATAAATGAAAGAGTGGATAATACCTACCATGAAGAACTCACTTGCTAGGTGTCACTAAAAAAAATTGAATATGATACAAATCCTACAGAAATGCTCTGTCAGACTAAGAGCATCAATCTGAATATTCTGGTTCATGAAGAGGGAAGGACTCCTCTCCCAAATGAAGTTTTCAACATAAAGCTTCAATTTATAACCATTAACCTTGTACACATTGCCATTACGTGAATTCTCAATTTCAACAGCCTCATGAGTATAAACATTCTTCACAATGAAGGGTCCTGTCCATCTTGATCTTAACTTTCCCAGAAAGAACTGGAGACAGGAATTGTACAATAGGACCTTTTGCTAAGATTCAAAATTCTTCCTCAGGATATTTTTGTCATGAAAAGCTTTGGTCCTCTCTTTGTAGATTTTAGAATTTTCATAGGAGTCTATCCTCAGCTCCTCTAATTCATTCAACTCTAATTTCCTTTGTCCACTTGCTTGGTCCATATCAAAGTTTAATTTCTTTATTACCTAGTAGGCTCTATGTTTCAATTCCACAGGCAAGTGGCAAGCCTTCCCATACACCAATCTGTATGGAGACATTCCAATCGGGGTCTTATAAGCAGTCCTATAAGCCCATAAAGTGTTGGATAGTCTGAGGGACCAATCCTTCCTATCTAGCCTTATAATTTTCTCTAAAATGTATTTGATTTTTCAATTAGAAATCTCAGCTTGTCCACTCGTTTGTGGGTGGTATGGGGTGCTCACTTTATGCTTGATGCTATATTTCTTCATGAAAGCCTCAAATGTCCTATTGTAAAAGTGAAACCCGCTATCACTAATGATGGCCTTTGGAGTTCCAAATCTAAAAAAAAAAAATATTTTCCTTGAGGAATCATATGACCACTTTGTTATCATTGGTCCTACTTGAAACTACCTTAATCCACTTTGAAACATAGTCCACACCAACCAATATATAAAGAAATCCAAAGGAAGATAGAAATGGGCCCATAAAATCAATACCCCAACAATAAAAAATCTCCAATGGTAAAATTGGGGATAAAGGCATCATGTTGCGCCGGGACACTCTTCCCAACCTTTGACATCTATCACAAGCAACATAGAAAGCATGGGTGTCTTTAAACATGGTAGGCCAGTAAAAACCACACTGCAGGATTTTTGCAGTGGTTTTCTTAGCAAAAAAATGGCATCACATGCTTCCATGTGACAAAAAGAAATAACACTCTGAACTTCATCCTTTAGGACACAACGTCTAAAAATTTAATCAGTCCCATATTATATAAATATGGGTCATCCTAGAAGAAGTTCCTAACCTCGGTTTCAAAACGCTTCCTATCTAGTGACTGCCAATGATATGGCATTTTTTCCGTTACAAGATAGTTCACTATATCCGCATACCAAAGCAATTTGGAATTGCGAATAATTGTTCATCAGGAAAAGTGTCCTGGATATGCATCTCCTCAGTGGAATCATCTAACACCAATCTGTAAAGGTGATTGACCACTACGTTTTCTACTCCTTTTTTTATCTTTTATCTCTAAGTCAAATTCTTGGAGTAGGAAGATTCATTTCAAAAGTCTTAGCTTTGCATCCTTCTTAGATAACAAATATTTCAAAGCCGAGTGGTCCATGAAAATGACTACTTTAGATCCAAGCAAGTAGGACCTAAACTTATCCAAAACAAAAACTACTGCAATAACTCTTTTTCAGTTGTTGAGTAATTCACTTAGGCTGAGTTTAGAGTTCTACTTGCATAGTGAATAATGTAGGGCCGTTTATCTTTCCTTGGGCTCAAAACAGCCCCTATGGTATAATCACTTGCATCGCACATTAGTTCAAAAGGAAGTGTCCAATCTGTTGGACGCATAATAGGTGCAGTGGTAAGAGATGATTTAATTTTATTAAAAGCACTTGCACACTCATCTGTCCACTTAAATGGAACATCCTTTTGAAGAAGATTAGTCAAGGGTTTAGTAATGACACTAAAGTCCTTGATGAATCTTTTATAGAAACTATCGTGCCCTAGAAGTAATCTAATATCTCTAACAGTTCGGGGGATAGGTATATTAGCAATAATGTCGAGTTTCGAGCGATCTACCTCGATTCCATTTTTGGAGATAACATGACCTAAAAAAATGCTCTTTTGAACCATGAAATGACATTTCTCCCAATTTAAGATAAGATATTTCTCTTCATACCTAAATAAGACAAGAGATAAATTGTTGAGGCATTCCTCAAAACTACTCTCAAATACAGAGAAGTTGTCCATGAAAACTTCAAGAAACTTTCCAACCATATTTGAAAAAATACTTAACATACACCGTTGGAAAGTTGCTGGAGCGTTACACAATCCAAATGGCATCCGTTTGAAAGCAAATGTGTCAAATGGACAAGTGAATGGGTTTTCTCTTGGTCTTCCAGGGCTATCTCTATTTGGTTATATTCAGAATATCCATCAAGAAAACTATAGAATGAGTGACCTGCTACCCTCTCTAAAACTTGATCAATGAATGGTAGAGGGAAATGGTCCTTCTTTGTGACTTGGTTCAATTTTTTATAGTCAATGCAAACATGCCAACCTGTAGCGACACGTGTTGGTATGAGTTCATTATTAGAATTCTACACAATAGTTTCAGATTTCTTTCAGACTACTTGAGTTGGACTCACCCAAACACTATCGGATATTGGGTAAATGATTCCCACATCCAACAATTTAATCACCTCATTTTTTACAACTTCCATCGTGCTTGGATTGAAACGCGTTTGAGGTTGTCTAATTGGTTTGGCGTCCTCATCAAGGTTGTTGAGGGTCAAATATTGCATATTAGACCCCAGTTATTACCGGATTTATGAACATGCCACCATTTAAAATCCTAATTTAATCGTATTTGTGATGCAAGGTACATTTGCAAGTGGGGACTACAAAAAGGTGCTAAAAGTGTGTATTTGATGCTCTGAAATCACCACAGCAAGGGACGGACTCCAGAGGACCAAAATTGATGGATTTGTACGCCAGAGATCAGAGGAAATCAAGCCGTTCGCATTTAACGGGCCCGAAAACCAACCAGAATGCAAGATCACAGGGTTCTCATCATCTAACCGGCTCAAAACTCTATACAGGGCCTAAGGACTCTAAATGAACCATACACGTCGAAATTCATCCGTCGGATCATCGCGGAAGCAGCCCAACGGACAGATCAGCCCATAAATCTCAATCTAGGGCCCACCTGATTGGTGGATATACTTCAAATTTGGTCTCAACTCCTTATTCTGGGTTACAAATCGGATGGACGGAGCGGATTTCTCACAAACATCATGGTGGACCCCGCATGTACAACGCGTGTACATGAGGTACACGTGACCGCGCCGCACCGGACGGTTAGCTGGTCAACACGGGCGCTGACCCGCACCATCTCCCACCCAGAGACAGCGGACGAACAGCGTCCGTCCGTTTTTGAGTAATGGGCCCCATCCATTGCCCATACGGACAATCCAAACCGTTCATCAGGCTTAAAGGGGCCCACTAATCACAGCCTAGGTGGAGAAATTTTAAAAGACAGCCTAGATTTCTTTTCAACTGTCCAAACGCAAGACGGACGGCGGCTCAGGAAATAAAGTGGACCACACTAAATCTGAGAAAAAAATACCCATTTTCAGGTGGTTTTTCGAGCTAGATGCGGTGAACGGCTTGGATTCTCCAAAATACATCGAAGTGGACCCCACCAGCAACCTCAGCGTAAGAGCGAAAGCTCTGTTTCGCGGTTCGGGAAATCTGGAGATTGCGGGCAGCTGTGGGCCACCGTCCGTGATCGGACGATTGATCTGAACCGTCCATCATGCAGAGGGCTGCGAGCTAGTCAAAACCACGTTGACCCTGTGCATTCATGCTCACACACGTACTAGGTTCAACAGTCAC
Source organism: Magnolia changhungtana (assembly GCA_030180095.1). Classification (NCBI taxonomy): domain Eukaryota; kingdom Viridiplantae; phylum Streptophyta; class Magnoliopsida; order Magnoliales; family Magnoliaceae; genus Magnolia; species Magnolia changhungtana. The sequence continues at coordinate 5,767,163 of JASAUF010000662.1, forward strand.
AAATGGACAGCCTGCACCGATTTCAGGGGAGTTTCGCACCTGGGTCGTGCCAACAGGCAATTAAAACCACCCTTCTGTGGTCGAATTTCTGAGGGCCAGACAATGGATGGAGTGGATTTCATAAAAGTCAACTGAAGTGGGCCCACCAACAGTTCAGCACAAGAAAAGCTCGCCTTGCTGCGTAAACAGAGAACTCTCCTCCATTCGCACCTGTTCACGACTCCAGCACGGACTCTCCCTTCCACGGTCCTTTGCTGTTGTTATAAAAGAGAGAGAGAGAGAGAGAGAGAGAGAGAGAGAGAGAATGGAGGGGCATCTGATTCTGGCTTGGGCTTTGACGTGAAGCAGAGAGAGAAAGTAACAGTTAGTGTTTTTTTTTATTTTATTTATTTTTAATAGTTTTCCTTATTTATTTTTTTAAGATGTATAGCCTATCCATGCTAGGCTAAACCTCTTAGCTAGGGCTAAGAGGTGAAGCTTGTAGTGAGATAGGGGATTTTATTCATTGCCTTTAATTTGATTTTAATTCATGAACTGAATTTGATTTTTGTTTAATTAAAGGAATACTTTTAGTTTTCAATGGTTTGTTGTGACTGAAATTATAATAGATCTACGGTGGCTTTGAGTATTTCCTTCTCCTTTTTATGTTTATGACGTCAGGAAGCCCTATTGTTCACCATCGTCTCCTGGGCATGGTCGGATGACGGTACCCTTCCTAACCTTCATGGCATGTTGATTGGTTGGTAATTAGTTTAATTTTATTGTTTGCTTTGTCTCCTGGGCATGGTTTGGTGATGGAATCCATTCTAATTCATATACCTTTCATCTTTTGAAAACTATATCAATGACAGTTCAGTAAATTTTCATAATTCGTGATATTGGCATAAGATCTCCCTGATCTCTACAAGTGAATCCTCTGAATCCCTAGTTCCCTTTCTCTGAATTTTCTGAAGTTTTAGATTAAATATTTCACCATTATTCTTCAAATTACACTCAATTTAGATTTCATCTCATTTTAGTTCTAGTTCTAGTTGGTTTTAGATTACGTACAGGTTCAGTCCCTTGGGATTCGACCTCGGTCTTACCGAGTTTATTACTACATCACAACCCTATACTTGGGGAGTGAACAAGTTTTTGGCGCCGTTGCCGGGGACTGACGGCAACAATTTTCTGAAATTAATTGGTTTTAGAGTTAGTTTAATATTAGGATTTTACTAATTTTAATTTTGTTTTCTATTTGATTCATAGAACTAACCTATTTCCTATTCTGTAGGTTGTTAAGATAGAACTTCTAATTTGGTAAACTCTTTCTGATTTTCTAGATTTTCTAACTCTTTAGATTTGGTTTGCTTTAGAAACTTCTTCTAGTTAGAAACTAACTTATTTTGTTTTGTTTTGCAGGTCTTTAGCTTAGGGACTCCAATTTGGTAACTTCCTTCCAACCCTCTCTTTCTTTCTAGATTCTTATTTTCTTTCTTAGGATTAGGTTTAGGACTTGATTGAGGGCTGTGAGTGTTTTATGCCCAAGTGGGCCCGTGACGACACTTGACGTCTCTTGACTGAAGGAGGATTAGTTGAGGGGTTGACTGTCCATCGCAGGACTAGACACCACTCGTATTCCCCTGAGTTAATTGAGGTTATGGCTGCAAATCAACCTCAAGCACTACCTCAACATATGGATGAGGAAGTACATGATGAGAATGAGGTGCATCAAGCACCCCCGCCTCGTGCTTTACGGGATTATTTACAACCGGCAGGGGTGAGTACGCCCTCATGTATGATTTTTCCTGAAAACACAGGACAGATGGACATCAAGCCAGGAGTTATCCAACTCCTTCCTAAATTCCATGGGCTTGAATCAGAAAGTCCATACTTACATTTGAAAGAGTTTGATGAGATTATAGTCACCTTATACTTTCCCAATGTATCTGAGGATACAATCAGGCTGAAACTCTTTCCTTTTTCCTTGAAAGAGAAGGCTAAGACGTGGTTACATTCACTGCGTCCTAGATCCATTGGCACATGGAATGATATGCAGAGGGAATTCATAAAGAAATTTTTTCCACACCATAAAACGATTACCCGTAGAAAAGCAATCATGAACTTCGCCCAAAAGGAAGATGAAACATTCTACCAATGTTGGGAAAGGTTCAAGGATCTTGTCAATTCATGCCCACAACACGGTTTTGAAATGTGGCGCATTACAAATTTTTTCTATGATGGACTGACATCTTCCATGCGCCAACTGGTCGAGACAATGTGTAATGGAGAATTCATGAATAAAGAGGTCGATGAGGTATGGGATTATCTCGATAGACTTGCCGAAAATACACAATCTTGGGACCATTACCCAAAATCAAACACCACGTTTAGGCCAACTCAATCTAAGGAGAAAGGTGGAATGTATCTCCTGAAAGAAGAGGATGATGTAAATTTTAAAGTGACTAATCTCATACGAAGAGTCGAGGCCATGGAAGGAAAGAAGGATAAGGTTAATGAAATTGTTTGCGGCATCTGTGATTACAACATTCACACAACTGAAAATTGTCCTACAATATCTGCTTTTCGAGGTGTGTTAAATGAGCAAGCTAATGCCGTAAATAACTATCAAAGACCTTTCAATGGATCTACCTCTAATACATACAATCCTGGTTAGAGAAATCATCCAAATTTTAGTTGGAGGAATGGACAAACTGCTACCCCTCAAAGTTTCTTCAATCAAAATCCAAATCAAGGGAAACCTCAAGAAGAACCGGTTCAAAATTCCATACAAGAGCTGGCTCAGGCAATGTGTGGACTTACAGACTTTATGCAAAAAATAGATTCACGCATGACGGTTATAGAAAAGGGGATGCTTCCTGCACAACCGCTCCCCAATCCTAAACCGCAATACGAGATAAATGATCCCAGCTCTTCAAATCAAATGGGGCACGTTAAATCCATCACCACTCTTAGGAGTGGGAAGATCATTGATAAAACCCTTCCAGTTAGGCCCGAAAAGCCTCAAGAACCAGAAGAGGACAATAATGATGGATCTAGTGATGTCCCACAAAAATTAGAACCGGAACTTCTAGAGAAGCCAGTTGCTCCGTTCCCCCAACGGTTGGTTGCACCAAAATGTCTTTCTAACTCTCAGGATATTCTGGAGGTGTTGAAAAAAGTAAAAGTCAACATTCCTCTACTTGATGTCGTAAAACAGGTTCCTTCATATGCAAAATTTCTGAAAGACCTATGCACTACCAAAAGACGGCAGAGTATTCAAAATAAGGTTTTCTTAACTGAGAAAGTGAGTGTCATCCTGAAGCAAGACGTGCCGCAGAAATTTAAGGATCCCGGTAGCCCAACCATATCATGTGTAATCGGGAACCATCGAATTGATCATGTACTTCTTGACTTAGGAGCGAGCGTCAATCTGATTCCCTACTCGGTATACAAACAGTTAGGGTTGGGTGAGTTAAAACCCACCCTAACCACACTACAACTTACCGATCGAACTGTTCGTGTACCAAGAGGGATTATTGAGGATGTGTTAGTCCAAGTCGATAGATTTTACTACCCTATAGATTTTATTATCCTAGACACCGAACCCATCAATAACATGAGCACTCAGATTCCCGTCATTCTTGGTCACCCATTCCTTGCCACGTCAAATGCAATCATCAATTGGAGGAATGGTGTCATGACTGTCTTTTGAAAATTTGACATTAGAGTCAAACATTTTTTTTAATAACGGCAGCAACTCAGAGGATGATGACGATGTCCACGACATTAACATGATCGATACTTTTGTGGAAGATAAGACACCCCTTACCTTATCCTCTGATCCTCTAGAGACGTGCTTGGCCCACTCCCATGAGTTTGATGATGATATGATTAGGGAGACGTGTGCCTTACTGGATACTGCACCGGTACTTGAAGTTAACCGGTGAAGGCCACAATTTGAAAAATTGCCACAAACTGATGTAGTGCCTCTACCGTCTAACCTCAAGGCACCAAAGCTTGACCTAAAACCTTTGCCCTCTGATTTAAAATCTGCCTATTTAGATCAAGATGAGACATACCCGGTGGTGATCTCTGCCCACCTGGAGAAAGAACAGTAGAGTATGCTTATATCTACTCTCATTGAGCATAAAGGAGCCCTAGAATGGACGATTGCGGACCTCAAGGGAATCGACCCCTCGATTTGTACTCACCACATATATCTTGAGGAAAATGCGAAGATCGTTCGGCAACCACAACGTAGACTAAATCCAAACATGAAGGAAGTGGTTAAGGCCAAGGTTCTCAAACTATTGGATGTGGGTATCATATACCCTATATCTGATAGTCAATGGGTGAGTCCAACTCAGGTGGTTCCTAAGAAGTCCGGAATCACCATTGTAGCCAATGCTAATAATGAACTCGTGCCAACTAGAGTCACTACTGGTTGGAGAATGTGCATTGACTACAGAAAGTTGAATACCGTCACAAGGAATGATCACTTTCCTTTGCCCTTCATTGATCAAATCTTAGAAAGGCTAGCTAGTCATTCCTATTACTGTTTCCTTGACGGGTATTCGGGCTACAATCAGATTGAAATTGCCCCTGAGGACTAGGAAAAGACCACATTTACATGTCCCTACGGCACCTTTGCTTACCGAAGGATGCCATTTGGACTATGTAATGCCCCTGCCACCTTTCAGCGATGTATGCTTGAGTATCTTTTCTGATATGGTAGGGCAATATCTAGAGGTCTTCATGGACGATTTCTGTCTATGGTTCATCTTTCAGCAAGTGCTTGGAAAGTCTTAAATGTGTGCTGAAAAGATGTGAAGAAAAGAACTTGGTACTTAATTGGGAGAAGTGTCATTTCATGGTTCATAAGGGGATTGTCCTTGGACATATCATCTCGTCCAAGGGAATTGAGGTAGATAAGGCAAAAATCGATCTTATCTCTAACCTGCCTCCACCCAAGAACATCAAGGACATGCGATCTTTCTTAGGACACGCAGGATTTTACAGGCGATTCATAAAGGACTTTAGTCTCCTCTATCGTCCTTCATGTAATCTTCTTCAAAAGGATGTTCCATATGAGTGGACTGAGCAATGCCAGGAAGCTTTCACCAAGCTTAAAGGCATGTTAACCACTGCACCCATCATGTAGCCACCCGACTGGAGCCTTCCTTTTGAACTTATGTGCGACGCTTCTGATTATGCTCTTGGAGCGATTCTAGGCCAGAGAAAATATAAGAGGCCCTACGTCATCCATTATGCGAGTAGGACTTTAAATCCTGCCCAAGTGAACTACTCGACTACAGAAAAGGAACTCTTAGTCGTGGTGTTCGCCTTGGACAAATTTAGGCCCTACCTGATCGGATCTAAGATCATTATCTATACAGATCATGCGGCACTGAAGTATCTTCTTTCTAAGAATGATTCTAAGCCCCGCCTGATACGATGGATCCTTCTACTCCAAGAATTTGATTTGAAAATTAAAGAAAAAAAGGGAGTAGAGAACGTAGTGGCCGATCACCTTTCTCGCCTTAATACCTCTGATTCCCTTGAGGCGACCCATATCAACGACATGTTCACGATAAACAATCCATTCGAGTCTCCCATTCACCTTGGTTGTTGATATTGCTAATTATCTTGCTACAGGTTCCATACCGACACATTGGATCACAGAAGATAAGAAGAAATTTTTCACCGAGGTATGCAAATTCTTCTGGGATGATCCATACTTGTTTAAATATTGCCCAAACCAAATCTTGAGGAGATGTGTGCCAGACGATGAGCATTAGAGTGTCATCTCCTTCTGTCACTCACAGGCCTGTGGTGGTCACTTTTCTGCAAAAAAACCACGGCCAAGATTCTGCAGTGTGGCTTCTATTGGCCCACTATGTTCAGGGACACTCATGAGTTTTGCAAAGCTTGTGAGCGTTGTCAGAAATTGGGAGCATTGTCCCGTCGAAATATGATGCCCTTGAATCTCATTCTTATCATAGAGTCATTTGATTGCTGGAGCATCGATTTCATGGGGCATTCCCCCACTCTTTTGGGATTTTATATATTTTGCTTGCCGTAGACTATGTCACTAAATGGGTCGAAGCGATTCCGTGTCGAACTAATGACCATCGCACGGTCATTAAATTCCTGAAAGAAAACATCCTTTCCCGATTCGGAACGCCTCAAGCCATCATTAGTGATGGGGGCTCACACTTTTGTAATAGGCTATTCGAGAGTTTAATGAAGAAATACGGTATCTCTCATAAGGTGAGCACCCCATACCACCCACAGACAAGTGAGCAAGCTGAGATTTCTAATAGGGAGATCAAACACATTTTGGAGAAAACGGTTAACCCTGACCGTAAGGATTGGTCAATTCGATTGACCGATGCCTTATGGGTGCACCGTACTGCTTTTAAAACTCCTATTGGAATGTCTCCCTTTAGACTCGTCTATGGGAAGGCTTGCCACTTGCCTGTGGAGTTGGAACATAGAGCCTACTGGGCGATCAAAAATCTAAATTTCAATTTGGACAACGCTGGCTCGCTACGCAAACTTCAGTTGAATGAACTTGAAGAAATCCGGAACGACGCGTACGAGAACTCGAGAATTTACAAGGACAGGATGAAGGCGTTTCATGACCAACATATTCTACGAAAATCATTCACGCCAGGTCAGAAAGTCCTTTTGTATAATTCTCGATTACATCTCTTTCCGGGTAAGCTTCGATCTCGTTGGACCGGCCTTACATTGTTGTTACTGCATATTCTCATGGGGCCGTTAAGATAAGAGACCCCGACAATGGCAAGGAGTTTAAAGTAAATGGACATCACTTAAAGTCATTTGTCGAGAAATTTGATTCAGAGGACATGTCCATGCCTCTGACTGATCCTTTTTACCAGGAATGATCTCCTAGTCTGATGGAGGTATAGGTAGGTTTCCTGTTTGCATAGGACTAGGGTAGTTGCTTTGGTCTGGCTGAAGACGTTAAACTTAGCACTCCTGGGAGGCAACCCAGCTTTTCAACTTATTTCATTTTCCTAGCTAGTTCAATGTTTGTGGGCAACATTACTGCAAACCCTCACGAGACTACAACTCTTCCACTAGGGGAAACCTAGGGGTTTAAAGGCTTATTGCATGTGCTAAATGCAATCGAGAGCACCTGCGAAAGTGGTATAGGTAGGATTTTATCTTTTGTTATTTTTGTTTTGCTTTCTCTCTCATGTTAACCAGCTTCCATGCTACGATCTCTTGGAAAGTCTCTCACGATTCATCATCCAGGTACTATCTTCCCATCACTTCACATTTACTTTTGTTGTCCCATATGCATTGCATGCTCATATCTTTTACATTGAGGACAATGTAGATTTTAGGTTGGGGGTGGGAGATTAGGTTTCCTAATCAGTGTTTTCTTGGTCTTAAGCAAAAAATTTTAAAATTTTTAAAATTTTTTTTCTGGAAATTCTTGTGAATTTGAAGTGATTTTGACAACCATCTTTGATTTAGAATTACAGGATATGGAATGTTGGTGATTTACTACTCTTGGATTCAGTTGTCTAGTAGATTTCATAGTTAAGTTTGAATTATTAATCCATGATTAGAAGTTGTAAACATTGATTGAGTCATGATTTCACATGTCACATCTCACTTACCCATTGAGATTTCAATTTAATATTGAAGGTTTAACTTGGTAATCACTAAACATGGAAGGAACCAGCCTGAACAGTTGCCCGTCATGATCAATTAAAGAAAAAGAAAATATAAATGCCTTTGGAAAGGGGTGGGCGAATAATCTCTACCATAGGTTTGCTCCCTATAGGTGTAGATTTAATTCCCCATGTATGATATGTGAAAAGGGTTGGGTGCACGATCTTCACCATAGGTTTGCTCCCTATAGGTAAGGATTTGATTTCCCTCTTTAGCATTACATAAAAAAAAAAAAAAAAAAAAAAAATCAAAAGCTGAAGGAATGAGAAGATGATCTTTAAGGCAAGTTTTGGTTATCATGAATTTTCTTGTTGGTTACCAACGATATCCTGAGAAAAATAAAAAAGAAGAAGTTGAATTTTAATGTTGATAAGCCAAGATTATACTATACATCTATGGAACTCAATGTTTAGAATTTTTCTAATTGAAGGATTAACACTATGCACTTGATTATGAGGTTTGCTGTCTGCTTGAGTCTAGGAGAGAGTAATGCCCAATATTTGTGAATCCTAAATTTCTAGCATCTGGTTTAATTTTCAAAAATTACTTGAGTTTTTAGAGATTGTCCTGTAATTCTCAACTTATTCTTCGCATATTTTGCTCGGGACTAGAAAAATGCTGGTTGAGGGTTGTGTTGAGGGTCAAATATTGCATGTTAGACCCCAGTTATTACCGGATTTATGAACATGCCACCATTTAAAATCCTAATTTAATCGTGTTTGTGATGCAAGGTACATTTGTAAGTGGGGACTACAAAAAAGTGCTAAAAGTGTGTATTTGATGCTCTGAAATCACCACAGCAAGGGACGGACTCCAGAGGACCAAAATTGATGGATTTGTACGCCAAAGATCAGAGGAAATCAAGCCGTTCGCATTTAACGGGCCTGAAAACCAACCAGAATGCAAGATCATAGGGTTCTCATCATCTAACCGGCTCAAAACTCTATACAGGGCCTAAGGACTCTAAATGAACCGTACACATCAAAATTCATCCGTCGTATCATCGCGAAAGCAACCCAACGGACAGATCAGCCCATATCTCAATTTGGGGCCCACCTGATTGCTGGATATACTTCAAATTTGGTCTCAACTCCTTATTCTGGGTGACAAATCGGATGGACGGAGCGGATTTCTCACAAACATCACAGTGGACCCCGCATGTACAATGCGTGTACATGGGGTACACGTGACCGCGCCGCACCGGACGGTCAGCCTGTCAACACGGGCGCTGACCAGCACCATCTCCCACCCGGAGACAGCGGACGAACAGCTTCCGTCCGTTTTTTAGTAGTGGGCCCCATCCATTGCCCATACGGACAATCCAAACCGTTCATCAGGCTTAAAGGGGCCCACTGATCACAGCCTAGGTGGAGAAATTTTAAAAGACAGCCTAGATTGCTTTTCAACTATCCAAACGCAAGACGGACGGACGGCGGCTCAAGAAATAAAGTGGACCACACTAAATCTGAGAAAAAAATACCCATTTTCAGGTGGTTTTTCGAGCTAGATGTAGTGAACGGCTTGGATTCTCCAAAATACATTGAACTGGACCCCACCAGCAACCTCAGCGTAAGAGCGAAAGCTCTGTTTCGCCGTTCGGGAAATCCGGAGATTGCGGGCAGCTGTGGGCCACCGTCCGTGATCGGATGATTGATCTGAACCGTCCATCATGTAGAGGGCTGCGAGCTAGTCAAAACCACGTTGACCCTGTGCATTCATGCTCACACACGTACTGGGTTCAACGGTCACAAATGGATAGCCTACACCGATTTCAGCGGAGTTTCGCACCTGGGTCACGCCAACAGGCAATTAAAACCACCCTTCTGTGGTCGAATTTCTGAGGTCCAGACAATGGATGGAGTGGATTTCATAAAAGTCAATTGAAGTGGGCCCACCAACACTTCAGCACAAGAAAAGCTCGCCTTGCTGCGTAAAACTCTCCTCCGTTCGCACCTGTTCACGACTCCAGCACGGACTCTCCCTTCCACGGTCCCTTGCTGTTGTTATAAAAGAGAGAGAGAGAGAGAGAGAGAGAGAGAGAGAGAATGGAGGGGCATCTGATTCTGGCTTGGGCTTTGACGTGAAGCAGAGAGAGAAAGTAACAGTTAGTGTTTTTTTTATTTTATTTATTTTTAATAGTTTTCCTTTTTTTTTTTTTAAGATGTATAGCCTATCCATGCTAGGCTAAACCTCTTAGCTAGGGCTAAGAGGTGAAGCTTGTAGTGAGATGGGGGATTTTATTCATTGCCTTTAATTTGATTTTAATTCATGAACTGAATTTGATTTTTGTTTAATTAAGGGAATACTTTTAGTTTTCAATGGTTTGTTGTGACTGAAATTACAATAGATCTGCGGTGGCTTTGAGTATTTCGTTCTCCCTTTTATGTTTATGACGTCAGGAAGCCCTGTTGTTCACCATCGTCTCCTGGGCATGGTTGGATGACGGTACCCTTCCTAACCTTCATGGCATGTTGATTGGTTGGTAATTAGTTTAATTCTGTTGTTTGCTTTGTCTCCTGGGCATGGTTTGGTGATGGAATCCATTCTAATTCATATACCTTTCATCTTTTGAAAACTATATCAATGGCAGTTTAGTAAATTTTCATAATTCGTGATACTGGCATAAGATCTCTCTGATCTCTACAAGTGGATCCTCTGAATCCCTAGTTCCCTTTCTCTGAATTTTCTGAAGTTTTAGATTAAATATTTCACCATTATTCTTCAAATTACACTCAATTTAGATTTCATCTCATTCTAGTTCTAGTTGGTTTCAGATTACGTACAGGTTCAGTCCCTTGGGATTCGACCTCGGTCTTACCGAGTTTATTACTACATCACAACCCTATACTTGGGGAGTGAACAGAGGTGGATCCGATGGATGCATATGGAAGGGCTTATACCCTTGATGTCAAAAATGGTCCAGCCCAAGGCTCCTTTGTAGTCCCTTAGAACATTCAACAATTTAATCTCTTGATCCTTGTCTAAAAATGAAGAAATCACCACAGGATGAGTTTTATTTTCACCTAAGTATACATACTTAAGTTCATTTGGTAGTGATTTTAAATCAAGCTTTCGAATATTGGTTGGTGATGTCAGAGGTTGCGAGTCCTCGATAGATAGGATTTGAGTGCGTGGTCTCCATTGGTACGTACCAATGTCTTGGGTGGTAGTGCTCTTATTATCATCACAAATTTCAGCAAGAACTTTTTTCTAAATCAGAATTTTTCAAGGCCCCAAAGACTTGAATCAATTTCTTAGTTAGACTAGGTTCCAATTCCTCTTCTTCTATCAAGCAGTCCATGAAATTCAGCTCATGGATTTCATTATTATCAATGGACTGCTTACATAGATTGAAAATATTTAGCTCTAGAGTCATGTTACCAAAAGACAAGTTCATCATTCCATTCCTACAATTTATGATTGCATTTGAAGTTGCTAGGAATGGGTGGCCTAAAATGATGGGAACTTGAGCGCTAGCATTTACACATGGTTCAGTGTCTAGTACAATAAAATCCACGGGGAAGTAGAATTTCTCTACTTAGACTAGCACTTCCTCTAAAATTATCCTTGGTATCTTAATGGAGCGGTCAGCGAGTTGGAGTGTAATCGTGGTTGGTTTAAGCTTGCCTAACCCCATTTGTTTGTAAACCAAATAAGGTACTAAGTTGACACTTGCACCCAAATCTAACAAAGCATGCTCAATTTGGAAATTCCCAATAATACAAGCAATAGCGGGACTTCTCGGGTCTTTGTATTTGGGTACAATCCTTTGTTGAATGATAGCGCTCACTTTCTCAGTAAGGAAGGCTTTTTTGTGCACATTTAATTTCCTCTTTACGGTGCACAAATCCTTGAGATATTTAGCATATGATGGAATTTGTTTAATGGCATCAAGCAGAGGAATATTGGCAGTAACCTTTTGTAGCACATCCAACACCTCTTGATATTTCATAGGGACAGTCAGATTCCGAAGTCTAGATAGGAATGGAACTGGAGGCTCATATGACTTAGTCTCTTTATCCTTTTATTGTTGCGGTTTTTGAACCATAGTCGGTTCATCATTTTCTTAAGATAGTGGCTCATCCTCCGGTATTTCTACCGATTGCATTATCTTGTTATCGACCTTTTTTCCACTTCTCAAGGTAATGATGGCCTTAGCTTGTTCATGATGTAGCTCACTTGGATTTGAGTCTCCAATGAAATGTGTGTTTCTAGGGTTTGACACAAGTTGAGAAGGAAGTGTGCCTTTTTCCCTAGCATTTAGTTGAGTCTAAATCCTAGCCACGGCCGTCTTTAATTCCTGATTTGATTGGATTAGGGACTGATTCATTTGAACTTGAGAGTTCATGAATGCAATCAATGCATCCTCCACAGATGATCGCTTTGGCGGGGGCACATATGGTGCATTGTTAGGTGCCCCAAAGAAGTTATTTTGAGGAGACATTTGAGGTGCATTGAGCGCATTAATTTGTGGTCTAGTCCTCCAACTAAGATTAGGATGGTTACGCCAATTTGGATTATACGTGTTTCCCATTGGTTGCATAACTGACCTTTGGTAGTTATTTATAGCATTTGCTTGATCATGCTCATGCGTGATATTTTGTACAACTGAGATTATTGGACAATCTTTTGTGTCATAGTCTGTACCACCACAAATGCTACAAAAATTACCTAAGGAAGTGTTTTCTTTAACCATATCAACCTTCCTAATTTCTAGGGCTTCAACCTTTCTAGCCACTGCAGCGAATTTTGCATTAAGGTCGTCTTTTTCTCTTAGGACATACATCCCCGCTTTCTCTCTGGGAATGGGTCTAGTTTGGTCTAATTTAGCAGAGACATCTCATGTCTGCATATTCTCTGCTAACATATCTAGAAAATCCCAAGCCTCATTATGATCTTTGTCAAGAAAGGTTTCACCACACATCATCTCTATGAACTGACGGGTATCCATGGTGAGCCCCTTTTGGAACGCATCAATCACGTGCCATGGTTCTTAATCATAATGTGGACAAGTAATTAGAAGGTCTTTGAAGCGCTCCCAAGCTTGAAAAAACAGTTCATTCCACTCACTACAAGACAAATGACTTTTACCGGCGGCCAAAACCGCCGCTAAAAGATACCAAAACCGCCGCTGATTATTTTTTGTGGCGCTAGTAAAGCGCCGCCGGAAGGGTATGTCGGTGAAAGATATAGCGGCGCTTTTGTATTTTAGCGGCGCTTTATAATGATAGTTGTTGGAGGCGCCTTTCGAGTTTCAGCGGCGCTTTGGTTGGGTGCGAGTATTCAGACAAAAGCGCCGGAGAATTATTAGAAGCGCCGCCAATTGGCATTCCTAAACGCTTTTTACAGATTTGAAAAGGCCCAGGCCCAGCGCAGGCCGTTTTTTTTTTTTTTAATAATATATAATTCTATTGAAACCTGCAATTTTTTAATATTTGAAACAAAAAATGTTGCAATATAATTAAAATTGAATATTAAACAAAATTTATAATACTACACAAAAAATATATATAATATTTATTACAATAAAATTGAAAATGGTCTTAAATTATAAATAAATAAACAAATCGTCTATATGGCATACTCCTAGCATGAGTGGCGTCAAAAGGCTGAAGTGCTTGTAAGCCTAAATTTAGGCACAATTGATTACAATCATGCACAAAGGAAAAAAAGAAGTAAATTATCAACTTCATCTCTTTGGAAAGAATTCTTAGCATCAATGATTTTAAAAGAATTCTTGGTACTAAATCAAAAGGGTCGTATCCAGGATACCGAAAACACCAAAAGCCAAATGGAGAAAAGTAAATAAATAAACAATTGAGAACAGGGAATACAAGAAGCAAGCTCTTTGAAACAAAACAAGACATGACCACATCGAAGGACAACCCTCATATTTTTTCTCCCTCTTTACTTCTGAATCTTTTCACCTCTTTTTGCCATTTCATTATCAGGTTTGAGAAGTTTGACAATGTCTTTATGTCCAAGACAAATACAAGTTTTCTAAACTACTAGAAAGCAGGTGCGGACTATTAGACAAAGGAAAGACTTCGAGGAGACTTATAAGTCCAAAAATGGCTCCAGAGGCGCCAACAGCAGGTGCTTTACAGAAGTAGCAACTCATTGCTGAATCGATTTTCTTATAAAATATAGATCAGAAATGTTGAAGTCACTGTTGGTATTAATAAACAAATTCATCTACCACAGAAAGTATGCTAGTTTTTACTTGCAAGCACTGAAGTGAAGTAAACCGCAAGAAATCTTTTGGGCTTGCTAACTTTCTCCAAACACGGGACCAACAGAGTTCAAAGAATAACAGTTGACCTGAACAATAAAATTTCCAACATTTAGTGTTTTGATAGTTACACAAAGTCTCTCTCTCTCTCTCTCTCTCTCTCTCTCTCTCTCTATATATATATATATATATATATATATATATATATGTATGAAAGATAATAGTTACACCAAATATTTAAGATGGGAGTGTTTAAAAACAGACCATGAGATGCCCAATATTCGCATGCAGAAACGATGAAGTAACCCATCTCCATAATTGCCCTCTATCGATGAGGCTATTAATCTGCATACATGATAAATTGATGCAACCAAGCTAAGCTCACAAAACAATATGCTGCTAAAAAAAGGCCAGAAATGCTTATCAACTTGTTCTGACCTTCGCTCCCCATAGCATCAACTTCCCTTGGGTAGAAATTTGCCCAACATAAACCCTGGGAACACGACATCTCATGGGTAAATCCAATTCTTTAAGGGCAAAGCTCACTTAACATAACTCACAGGGATTAATTTAAGGAAAAGAATTTAGGTAGTAAAGCCAGGCAATTCATATCAACTGATGCCTAAGTAGATAAGAATCTGATATTTCTAGCCAAGAGAGAGAGAGGAATCGATTGAAATCTCAAATCAAAAATAAAATGTATTTCAAGGCATAGATAGTGAAATCAAAATCAAACCCAAAGGAGGGCACCAAAAATAAAAGGGAAAAATAAATGTCACATAGTATAGGGATGAAAATCAATACTGTACTCATTTAACTTGAAACAAAAGCTTACATATCAAAAGTTCCCAGCCATCGAGTTTCATCTTTCTGTAGGGAAATGAGTTTCACCAGATGAATAAAGCATCATGCCATTGGTAGCTAGCAGTGAATGAAACACCCACATGTCTGTGTAAGGAGGATAAAATAAAAGAAATGATAAAATACCAGTTCCTTAAACAAGGGTTCTGGTGTCCCTATTTTGTGGCCAGTAGGAACTATATCCCAAGGTCTTCTTGCCCGTCAACATCTCCTTTTTCATCGCACAATGAGAGTTTTTCAAGAGGTAAATTAAGCTGCTTCAGTACCTTAAATACCATCAGGAAACAAAGATAACCTCAGAATGGCAGAACTTAAAAACTTGATAAGATACAACATTAGCGGTTGAAACATCGGCTACAAATTAAGTTTTCGTTTGACCGGCAAAAACATATACGGGGCTCAGTTATATTACCTCAACAGAAAAGGATGGCATGAAGGGTTCTAACAAAGATGCAAGAAGAAACACAAGCCCAATGAAGTCTTCATCACAATGGAACATGAAGTTGGATCTTCCTTATAAAGCTTCCAAAATTGGTTGTCCTATATAATGAATTACAAGGGCGTTACACTTGAGCATTGAAATAAATAGGTTTTTAAAATGGAAGGAGAACAAAATAATACTAGCTTACTTGTAGATATGCAATTCCTTCACTAGAAATAGTCATTGCAGTTTTGAAACCTTGTTTTAGCTTAACCTACATATTACGACACAAAAAATGTTTGTCGAGTATTTGCATGATTCAGGCTTCATGTCCAATTTTAAAAAGCAAGGAAAAGCCTCACAAGCTAATGATGCGTTTAATCACCTTCTCCATGGCTTCTACATACTGCTTCATGTATTTGCCAACTTAGCAATCATAAGTAATAGGATCTTTTGGGCTCATAGAGACAGTTTTACAACTAATAATAACGAATGGTAACCATGAGGGCATAAAATGAGGCGAACAATTCATATAAACCATTTTAAAATAATGCAACCAATTCTTTCTACATAAGTTGAATCTAAGGGCACACAGACATGGAAATTTTACAGTACCATCTCTCTTCATACTATAGACCACTAAAAACACTTCAAAAAAAAAAAAAAAATTTAAGAAAGGAAGAAGGAAGGAAGGAAGAAAAGAAAAGAAACCAAAACAAAAATATTGACATAAAATAAAAAACAAAATTCACATTCTTAAGACAACCCATAACAAATCCCACCAACCTCACATACCTGATTCATCTATAAATCCAGCTATATGGCTTCTAACCTTCCAAGAAAGACAATAATCTTGGATATCATCTAGGGATACAATGATCTCTTTGAGTTAATCACAATCCAACTAGCAGATAGGTGCCTGGATGATGGGAACTGGATGATTGATGAGTTTTTATTTATTTCTTTGTATCTATTGCAGATTTTTTTTTCAATTTTCTAAGAAAATCATAGGAAATTTTACAATTACATACCAAAGTATCTTTTGCAGATTTTTTTCAATTTATTTCTTTATATCAAAAGCATTCTAATTAAAATGGCTATGAACCATTAGATTTACAAGCACAAAACTAAATATATCTCCATCCCCACAGAAGCCAATTTAGGGAAAAATCACTGAAGCCCCTGTAACTGAAGCCTGCAGAATTATCAAGGCACCATTTAAATCTGCCGACAAAGAAATCGCATCTCAAACTGTTACAGGATGAGGTAATTAACAGTGCACCAATGACCACGTGCTTGTATGAAGGAAAGAAGATTGCATTTAACAAGAAAATTATTTAATTCTCTGAGGTAAATATATTTACAGACATTACGTGGTCAATAAAACAAAATCCCATCAATTTACAAGAATGGGCCCCTGAATGGGCCCATGTAAGATGGCACATAATACAAGCACGGTCTCTTTTTCCAAATCAAGTACTTGAATCTCGAGAAAAAAATGAAAAGAAATTCATTAGAATTACAGTTTAATAATTACAAGAATTTGATAAATGCTCGATATGTAATGTAAGTACAGAATCTGGCTATGTAGTTTGTATACTTCCCAGAGTTAGTACGAAAGATCCGCCCTTTAACATAAACAGAGGAAATGTTGCCTATGCAATATATAATAGCTATAACCAAATTTCAAAATACAAGTTGCTCATTGTATATGATGTGAGACTTCAACAGAGTGTAATAGCAATAAATCAGACAAATTGAAGTTTCAGAATGTAAAGCACGAATGACCCGATTGGCTTCTGCCCATGGAATACAGCATCTGGTTGAACAAAAAGGAGGTCCTTGCCATTTGCAACTTTCCACGATGTAATACAACCTCCAAATAAATAAATCTCAGCTTGCAAATGAAAGATTTAGTCAATGGTAATCCTACAACTCCGACTCTGATGAACATTTAGTACTAACTATACATTAGGTTATGTCTGGAAAGGGTAACTCTTCAAAAAAAAAAAAAACACCAAAATTAGAAAGCATTTGGTCAGATAGAAATGATATGTATCGAAAGAAAAGATCATCCATTGTAAACATTGAGATGCAAAGCCAAGAAGGTAATCATGAGGAGATCAAGTAGTCATGAAACATTGAGATGCAAAGCCAAGAAGGTAATCATGATGAATTATCAGCCTAACTTTGCAAGATGGTCTTTGTGGCAGGGTCCCTTTTGGAGACTTGGATGCAATACACACTAAACACATTGGCAGCCTTGGCCCACGCTAACAGTAGCCTACCATTAATATAAATGCAAAAGACATTTGTGGTTCATGCACAAGCATGGCACAAAAAGCAGACAGACCAGACATTAAAATGCCATCCCAAAAATTGGCTAGTCGGGTGCGCAGGACATCTGCATTCAACATAGAACATTGTCAATAGGAATGTCAACAAGCCGGGCCTGGGGTAGGTCTTGGCCAAGATTTGGAACTCTTTTGGTCTGGTTTGGTCAAGCCTATTCAAAGTTCTGATTTTCAGGCCTGAGCCTGGCCCATTGACACCCCTCATTGTCTATTACCATCTATAAAGCCCGATGAGCCTACCAGCCTGTATTTGGGACATGGTGAGTTCATGTAATGGCCCCAGGCCCACATGATGAAAGGCACAGATCTCACACATGCTCAACGCTACCTCATGCACCGCAAAAGGATTCTCAATCAGCTTGGCAAGAAAATCCTTTACAAGGCGGCTCGTAAGTCAAAAAGCGGTTATAACAAATCAGCTATCATTACTCACATAGGAGACAATGACGTGACCCCACTTCTTTCTCAGTTGAGGACTCATCATGACATGGCGGTCCCATTGTTTCCACCTATGGAAGTGGGACCGTATAAAATTCATGTACAATGGACGAGCACCATCCTCTTCCATTCGACTAAAAAGGATATATTATAGAAATTTGATTCCACGAGGTAATTAACCAAAAAAAAAAAAAAAAAAAAAATCATCACATATTTACAGTCTTACAAACAAAAAAGACACATACAGATCAAGAATGAGAATTTTTTTTTTTTTTTTTTTTTTTGGAACACCTTGCATTCCTTTTAAGAATAAGCATCATTCAAACTACAGAAGATTGATAAAAGCATAGCATTTCAGCAAGAGAAGTGTACAAAGTGAAAAAAAAAAAAGCCAAACAATATCAAAATAAATATAACAAAAAACAGATAAACGTCTACTAACTTGAAGCAAAATCTAAGTACAGAGGATAAAATGCTAACATCCCAAGAGATTCATCAATCCAGGTTGCTCATTCATTCATACCACTGGGGCCAAGCTATGGTGAAAAAATCACGCCGATTGGATGAGCCTAACCCATATAAGATACATGTGTTATTGTCATAACAAAGATGAACTGATGAAGCTGCTCCAAACCTTCATATGAAACAAATGGTTCGTGACCCTGCACATGAGATCAAATTCGTAATCAGCCAAAAAAATCCAAAAAGTAGCTCGTTAGAATGATGTGGCAAAGTACTAAAAACCAGTGTCAATGATGGGTGCATTTGGATAACCTCTAATTAGATGAAGCAAGCTTCTCAAGTAACGCTAACTCATCAATCTCAAGAATGTCAATGATGGGTGCATTTGGATTTTGGATGTTTCCAAATCAGAACTATCAGATAGTTCAACAGAATGAATTGTTATCCTTTTCACTGTTGGGGCAGCATGGATTTTTAGAACTGCATTACACTGGGACAGGTTCCCATTTTTTTTTTCACCTTTTCCACCCTGAAATCAAGGAAGTTTCATGTCAGACCTAACATGTAGCCAATATAGATTTGGGTGGAATAGCATCCAACAAGTCCAACAAAGTTGAGACGTCCAAATGCAGCCATAATGTCAAAGAGAATCGGAGCTTACCTTATTAAAATGGACGAATTGGAGAGAATCAGAAGCAACAGCCTGGCCACTCGACTTTGAGTTGAACACAGGATCTTCAATGCATGAAACAGATAGAGAAGAGAAGAAATCAACATCTACTCCAGCAAGCCTATGCCACAATCAATCCAACCGATTAATGTACAATACAAACTACAAATGTTAGGATTCTGAAGTTTAAAATCACCATCATCTATCTCAGTTGATCATTATTTATTTTGAAAACAAGAGCACTCAAAAAAAAAAAAAAAAACAGAAACCCAAGATGTATCCAAATCCAAATTACCATGGATGTAGCCTGCGCATTATTCTCACCTGACATGTAAAATTTTTTTACTCCCAGTTCAACATTTTATGTGCTAAAATTACTTTTCCTTTAAAGAGAAAGTCTCAAGTCCAATGGGCCAACGGGCTAGACCATAGGTTAAGGTCCAAGCAAATGTTGTATAGATGCTCATGTAGGAAACTACGAAGCAAGCAAATAAAGTAAAAATATTCATAATTCGGATTTTTCTCAAAGTCATATTTTCACTAAAGATCCAAGCAAACTGCTTTCACTAGCAAAGACCAGTCATCATTTTTGCTGAGACCTGTCCTCGTACAAAAGATCATTATACATTAGGCAAATAAGAAATCCTGAAAAGCAAGAACAATGTTTAAAAATTTGGATGAACTTACTATCTTGACATAGGGAAGTCACTGTCAATACCAATTGTAGTTGCCAACACAGTCTTACCATTGCTAAACAATGTAGTTTTAGAAGAAACTACATTTGGGTACATAAAGAAAAGATTGAACGAAGCATACCGCCACTTGGACCTTCAGAAGACAAGTAACAAGTGGGCTTGTTACTTGTTATTCAATACAAGTCTAATCTATAAGTAAGAGCAAGTTCATTAAATGAGAAAGAAAACACGAAATAGTCTTTGCAATCAAGCACAAAAAGGAAAGGGTCTAAGTTAGTTACTTACTTGGCCTTAGAGTTGGATATAGATATAGATAGCTTGATCCAACACAAGTATCTGTTGAGTCATGATTTGAATTGTTGTAAGGCATGCTAGTAAATAGATTTTACTATTAATATGGTACAATTTTCAATTACTCATTCAAGTTCTCAATACCAAGTAATCAAAAACTGAAATTTTAATCTCTATGTACATATTAATCGTATCTAAGAAATACAAATGACATTGACCAATGCCCATAGGTAAGTTGATAAGAAAGGATCCACCAAATCATAATATTTAAGTGTCATTAAAGAGAAAGGCAAGTCCCTACATGGTTATAAAAACCACGCATTACCAACCAAGCATGTGGACAAGTAAAAGTTTCATTGTTGTTTTGCGTGTAGCTTTCATCTTTGTCATTTGTTTGTAGTTTTCCTTGGTCTAGTTTCAACATGGTTATAATTCTTTTACTTTCAATGAGAAATCAAAAGATAGGATAGAAAGGGTAAAAAAAATTAATAATAATAATAATAAAGGATGCCCCATTGTTTGGCAATGTATCTCAGCTTACTAAACATCCATTCTCAAAGCAAACAACAATGTCAGGAACCTAGAGAAAGAAGCCCTAACAGTTACATTGTTTAAGGAAAGAGGGCGCTATTTTGACAGATGCATCAAAACATCAATACACAGCACTCGTTTAAGCTCAACAGAGACAGATTGCAGTTGGTGAATGACAGAATACCGTGTCCTCGTCGATGTCGCATATCCTGGCATTTGTCATGTGTATCTCGAGTATTGATTTCATTTTTTATGGGCAGTTCAGTCCAACGAATGGTCAATGAGTCGGACCTGGTCTGACTCATTTCAGCCCTACTTGGGTCAAGCTCAACCCAAACCAAATAATTCCTTTAGTTTTAATAAAGTTGCAGTATCAATTAGAAAAGAATAAATAAAAACATAAAAACAAAGAGCACCACTAACTCATTTAGTAAACATCCAACTCTTGTTGTTACCTCATTTCAAAAGGTTCCAGGTCAATGCTAGCCAATCTGTTCAAACAGACACGAGAGGCAAGTAAATGATACTTCTCATAACAAACATAGACAGGTGGCTCTACATGCATGGGAAGATATTCAAAGTAGAGGCCACGATTCCTGAGTTCTCTCTGCGTACATGAAAATATCGATCGAAGAAGAAGAAAAGGAAATTTATTACATCTACAGCAGTACATGGAAAGTGATGGATGTCTTTGCCGTGCTTGTGAAAGAGTTGCATATTCATTCCCTTTATATATATATATGACACACACACACACACACCACAAGTAAGAATCATTAAATAATTCAATAAGAAGATGAAGAAAGAAATATATGTGTATATGTATATACTTTTCACCTTTTTCTATTTTTCTCTCAAAATGGTTGATTTCACTTCAATCTATCAAATATCACTCAAATCTTGTGTTTTGATCCAAAATAAGTCTAGATCCAGTATAAATTTAGTTTTTAAGCTTCTTCCACGGTTGATTGAAGAAACAACTACAAAAACTAAAGTTGGAAATTTTGAAATGGCTCCTTTATGGTCATATGATTATACCAGATCGATGTCAATGTGGGTAATGTATCACCTGTATCAACCGATATGGGCTGATTCGGCCCTTTTTCTCGGCACAACCCTCTATCACTTAATAGGGTGGCTTATGACATGGCCGAAACCAATTTTCAAAACCACGAGCAACTTACCTATGAAAAGGGGAAATGAAGTCAAGCATTGCTGCATGTTAACATTTTAGAACATAAACACTAAAACCTTAAAATCAGGATAGACATAACTCTTGTCATTGGCATACACCACTTCAACTGGTTCAACTCGAATTTTCTTCTGCAGTATACTGAAAACATTGTTACCTACAAACACACACACACACCATCCTAGCAAGAAAGGTCAATGTTTTCAGGAAATCTTAGCAAAGAATTTGCAAATGAAACAGCTTCCTTGCTTACCATTGTGTTCAAAACAATTTTAGCCTTCGTCAAATCAGTGGTGTGCATTCAATGAACACGTTCTTTGTCTTTAGAGCGATTGCTGAATGTGCACCATTAATAATCGGGGGTAAAGACAAAACAGTTCTGCAAAAAAAAAAAAAAACAGAGCATTTGAAACCAACAGAAACTTCAAAAGGCCAAGAGATTGTGCTACCAGTCAGTTCGCCAACTTTCTGTTGAACTATATACAAAATTCACTTCACGTAAGAGCAAACCATAAATGATGCAAATTCTACTTGTTTCTAGACAACATAAAAATACAAGGAAAAGTCCAACAGCACACTAACCAAACAAAGGCAACAAACATCTAACCAGTTTTCATGAAGAAACCGATTTGAAACGTTACATTTAAAAATAAAATAAATAAATAAATAAATAAAAAGAGGCAACAAACAATGACCATAGAAGGGGCAAGAAAAAGGGCGGGGAAATTAACAAGTGATAGAGAATAATGTTGAAGGCTTCCATACCAAAAAGGTTATTATACATTCTTTGTCATATATTAGCATATCAGGGGGAATTCTCGATTATATGCAAGAATTTCTTGATTTCATATCTTGCCAAAACCATTGATGGTAAACTACATATCGAGAAGATCAAGTTGATAATCAAGATCCAACATAGCACAAAGATGACAAAAACACTTGAAAGAGTGAAATTTCTCATCCTTGCAACTTGATGTCAAACAGATTGCCTAACGAAATGTCATGGTATGGCATTCAGACTTACTTTGTAAAATTCCATTAGTTCATCAGCTCTGAAACTTTTCGCCTGCAGAAACACAAAGTTATGGCCAAGGAACAAATATATATATATATATATATATATATATATATATATATATATATATATATATAAACAAAGAACAACAACAACAAATAAATGCAATGAGGCAAAGAAAATAACCCTGAATAATAGAATAAGACATGGGCATTATCATAACAACAAGGAATTGCTAAATGGTCACGATAAAGAGAGGAGAATCATAAGCAGAAACAATGATGCTCCAATAGGCTGGAAGGTATATGTTAGTCCAGGTCAAAAACAAGAAAAAAATATCTGAAGGGGCAAAAGATAGTGAAAGGAGCTTGCTATGGAATGACAACCGAGAATGTCGACTGTTTGTGCACCAAATAAAGATCTCAGTTTTTATCTTTCCAGAGAAAATAAGAAGGACCAGAATCCGCACCATTATCCACCAATTACCTATGTTGCTCAGAAATGAAGTTGAAGAAACTAATTATTTGGAACAAAGATAGGAAATACCCAAGATAGTGGCAGAAGCTCGAGAGGGTTGAGGCAAGGGGATCCCTCATCGCCGTTTCTTTTCTAGGTAGTGGCGAAGCTTTTCAGCAGAATATTGATAAAATGGCAGCAGATGGGCCGCAATGGTTTCAAGGTTGATAGGAATGGAATAAAAGAAAACTCCCTATGAAGAAGAATGGTTGTCTCCAAGTAATATGGGTGCGAGGATGGGAGATGGTGGACAAGGCATGTCCATCAAAAACCATATAGACATGGCTGCACGGGCTGTTAATCTCAAGAGAGGAGGCGAGAGTAGTCAGATACAACCATTGTCAAAGGAAAGCAGCCCCAAGGCAATTGTTCTAATAAAAACAATGAGGAGATGTAATACCACCAATCTCACCTTAAGATGCTCTGGAATGACGTACAATTCATCCTCTGCACTTTTTAAATCATTCTCAATTTGATCTGTAGCATCAATGCTTTTGCCCCTTTTCTTTGCCAATTCTTGTTCAACATACTTCAACCTATAAACAAGAATACATGTAAATATGGGAGTTGATACAAGTTGAAAGGAGTCAGTCGGTACAATTGGAGAAGTTAAAGGATTCAGAACACTCAACATTGGCAATCACATATCTGTTCAAGTAAAATAATCCACAAGAAGGTATGAAGAAAAAAATTGTTGAATGCTGCAGAAGTTTTTTTTCCCTCTTGTTTTTCTTTTTCCTGCTAACCAAAGAACATCAACCTATGTAAGTTTCAGTTTCTCACCAAGCCTTGTGTTCCTCCTCCCACTTTGATTGAATCCACCGGACCTGACCTTTAGTCTCATGAAAGACTGATTTCATCTCCTGAAAATCATAAGGAAAAATGATTTTATTATGATCTGTTTGGGTGCCCACTTAAAAATGAGTTCTTCTCATTTGAGTTTGCATTTGAAAATTACAGCTTTCATCTGTCAGTCCTGATCGAGATGGGAGCGGGTTAGTTGGCACTCGATGGCATCTTATTTTATATCCATCACATGTTTATTTTAAAGAAATTCTACTCAGTGTTAATCTAGCTAAGAATTTTGCTAAATCGACGTGCCTCCACATGCACCTCTAAAGATGCAAGGACACATGCCAATCTAAGGAAACTGTATAGGAAATCCAAGCCATGCATCAGATGGGCTCTACAATTTATATGACCTCATTCAAAATTCAGGCTCGTCCACCATCAGTAGTCACATTATTACATGAGCTTGGATTATTGAACCATCCCCGATTTTCTTACATGTTGGCTAACCGATGAATTGGCTAGCCTGGTTTGGACTGGATCATTTACACAGGAGGGCCAACATGACAATAGATCGGATGTCTACCACCTGGGCCACAATGGCACATGCAAGCGCATGTCAAAGCGCAAGTGTGAAGATGCGTGTGTGGGTTGCACAAAGCTCCTGAACTATATGGTGTTGTTGTTTCAAGCACCGCTTTCCCATCTGTGGAGAAATAATCGCATAAACTTTTGCATCTTCGACCATCTTATACAACTTCGCCTATCCCCACCAAGTAGTGCCCATGACAAAGGGCACACCAATTTTGTAATACAGCTCTGCATTAGCTGCAGAATAAAGAACAAACAGAAATTAATAAAGCCACCAAACAAAAGCAGCCACTACTATAAATAGCAGAAACAACATGAATGGGAAAAATCATAGATACAAAGATCAACCTGAAACTTGTGAAGAGAGATACCAAATAATAATATGCTTGCTTTTTTTCTTTTCCTTTTTTTATATTTTTAACAACGAAATATGCTTAGATCTGATCAACTTATTTGGAGATATCAAGCAAAATTTATCTAATTAGCAACTAGAAAAAAATTTAATATTTCTTTCTTATCGATAAATTAATTTTCCTTTCCTTATTCGTGATTTAAATATTTCTTTCAACAAGTAGGAAAAATAGAAACAAAAAAAAAAAAAAGTATCTAAAAAGCTATAGATGTATTTTCTTTTCTTTTTTTCCTTACTTTATGCGGTTCATGTAACCATTTTGATCCCATTCATGCGGTGTTGCAATCCAATGCAAGGCCTCAATTCTAGTAGCATCCCATTCATTAGATGGTTGTCTGACAAATAACAGAATATCATGTAGCATAAAGAACAAATGTTAGAGTGGTATGCAAACTTTTACAAAACGTGCAGTCCATTGGCTCAAACCAAGTGCTGAGAAGAAAGGGAATGGTGGCAATCTTTGAAATTCAAGGGCATTGGTGTCTTATGGTACTCAAGAGCAAAGGCAAAAGCACAAAACTAAGGATATAATAGCAGTTGAGTATTGACCACCTCTATAACCATAGTTTTATTAAAGAAAACCAATTAAACTCGATTCTCATAGGAGCACCCAAACCGATAGACACATCAGAGCCCAACCCAATAAACAATTTAAATACATAACCATGAAATCACAAAAAAAAAAAAAAAAAAAAAAAAAAAAAAGAAAAAGCAAGTGATGACGAAAAAATATAAGCAACAAACCATTAATCAAAGGATAGTCCTTTTTGTAATAAGATAAGAATCTCACCTCATCCTCACCCTCACCCTCACCATGATCTTCTTCGTACTCTCCATCTTCTTCAACTCCCTTCTCGTCCTCTTCCCGATCTCACCATTCTCATCTTCCCGATTTCATCAAACGCCGATGGGCATCTCCAACTCTTCCACAAACACAATAAAATGTATGATTATCAAAGCTTATGCCTTTGTCATAGCATGAGCACCCATGAAAGACAACAGTTCTTACATTATAGAAGAGGATTGCAAATCTCATTCCACTTTGATTAGAATTTAAACAAAGACAACTACAGTTTATTGCATTTGGGATCTGTAGATAATCTCAAATCGCATCCATAACTAACTTTGCATAGGATGCTTTATATGCATGTGCACAAAGCAAATACAATATATGTATGGTCAGTTCAAGTTGAATTACTGAAAATTTAACAACTTAATACATGCTAACCAAAGTCCAATTTCCAACCTCATTAGTATACGACCAACCATCCAATCATGGCCCATTGAACAATCCATTCTATGCAGTCCTTGTCCACTCGAGTTACACCAGCATCAACAAAGGCAGTCAAATTGTGTACATAGAAAACATGTACTTACACAATTTGTAAATGGACGTACTGACACTTGCACCTAGAATTTTTTTCATAGAAGCGCTCGATTGATTTGAAAGTGAATAGCAGTGATGTCAAGCACCAACATTACAACTGACATCTAACAATAGCCTATCCAGGAAACAAAACAAAAAAATGAAATTCAACAAGTGAAGCCAGCCTAACAACTGAAACTCCCCACCAAATGGAATTCTCGAGAAAAAAAAAAAAGTGTTTTTGAAAAGCTTAATGATTGCCAATAGGATTTATCTATTAAGAAGCGATCTGCATCCAGATCAATGAAGGCCGATGGATCATCTTTACTCAATCAATGAAAAGATTTCTCAATTAGTACTGTCTGCTCCATCAGGAACGGAATCAGCACAAGATTCCCAATGCAATGATTTGGGCACCTTTCTTT
Source organism: Magnolia changhungtana (assembly GCA_030180095.1). NCBI lineage: Eukaryota > Viridiplantae > Streptophyta > Magnoliopsida > Magnoliales > Magnoliaceae > Magnolia > Magnolia changhungtana. The sequence goes on from JASAUF010000662.1 coordinate 5,794,116, forward strand.
TTCTTCTTCTTCTTCTTTTTTTTTTTTTCCCCAGTTGAGATTTGGGAACTTTTTCTTTCCAAGTGAGATTTGTCAGAATGCATCTGCCCATTAGGGTTCAACTAAATGTCAACTAAAAACATCTTTACACACAAGTTTCCACAAGAATGTATGGAAGACTTGTACAAGATCACCATACATGAGCATGGTTCAAAAATTAGGCCTATCAGACCATCCTAAATGCTCAATCGAAACAGGCCCAAAGACTTGCCTTTTTCCCTCAAATCCAAGCAGAGCTCGGACTGTCCAACTGGAGTGATCTTTGGTCATGGCCCATTACAACGTGGATTGCAGAATGGATGGGTCCTGATCACATAAATCCCCATATGCATTGACAAATCCACCCTAAAATCCCCAAATCCCTATTTTGGACAATCCACCCTAAAATCCCAAAATCCCTAAATCGGCATTGAGATTGAGAGAGAGAGAGAGAAATACCTCAACCGAGCTTCAGAGAGAGGGCGTCTGTGGATAGGGCTTCCGCAACAAGAACGTGGGTGGAGAGAGAGAGAGAGAGAGAGAGAGATCCCTAATTAGGGTTTCAACCTTGTAAAACCCTAATTAGGAAATCACTAAGGTTGAAATTGATGAAATCTAGACTCTTACCTGTTTCAGATCTTCATCTAAGCCCTAAAATTAATGGCAGCTCACGCGAGAGAGAGAGTCAGGGGTAGGAAGAAGCTGAGAATCGGGAGAGAGAGAGAGAGAGAGAGAGAGTCGAGAGAGAGAGAGAGAGAGAGAGAGAGAGAGAGAGTCGGGAGAGGGAGGGAGAGAGATTCGGAGAGAGAGAGAGAGAGAGAGAGAGAGAGAGAGAGAGAGACTCGTCGGGAGAGAGAGCTGCCAGTGAAATTGAAATCGCGTCCTGCTTTTTATTTTATATAACATCCGTCGCAACATTTAAATAGCGCCGGTAGACGATGCACCCTAACTGCCGGTGTTCCACCGTTTTGTTGTAGTGACTTTTGGGAGAATGACATGATTTCTTGTTTTAGTGCATTTGTTTTGTGCTTAGGAAAGAACTTTTTCAAAAACTCTTTACTTAAGGCTTGCCATGAAGTGATGGTATTAGGTCTTAGAGAGTTGAGCCATGCTTTGGCCCGATCCTTTAGAGAAAATGAGAATAACCTAAGCTTAAGTACATCCTTATTGTCATTGTTTACTTGTAACGTTACAATTACTTCCTCAAAGTCCTTGAGGTGCAAGTAGGGGCTTTCAGAATCTAAGCCATGAAATTTAAGAATCAATTTAATCACACCTGGTTTAAAATCAATGTTCCCTGTGTGAGTAGGGAACACTATACAAGATGGTAAAGTTAATCTCTCTGGGTGTAAATGTTCACATAAAGTCCGTGGTTGGTTTAACACATTCCTATAAACTTCATTTTCATCCTCAAGAGGAGGATTAAGTTGATTTTCTCTATTTTGATTTATAGTTGGATCTGACAGATTTGGATTTGGATTATCAACTGGGTCTATTATGGAATCCAAGTGATGTTGAGTGTCTCTTCTAATTGAATGATCAAGGCCTGGAACTAGTTCACCTTCGGAAGAGAGTCGATTATTTTGATCCCTACTCCAACGGGACATAAAACATCCACACCACACAACAAATACCACTAATTCAAATAGCAAGTATGATACTTAAAATAAAAATAAAAACATAAATCAACAATCCAAGCGGTAGGGCCGACCATGAGGGTTCAGTCCACAAAGCAAAATAAATCAACAACCCAGACGGTAGGGCCAAACATAAGGGTTCAGTCCACAAAACAAAAATAAATCAATAACTCAGGCGGCAGGGCCGACCATGAGGGTTCAATCCGCAAAGCAAAAATAAATAAACAACTCAGGCGGCAGGGTCGACCATGAGGGTTCAATTCAAAATAATAATAATAATAATAATAATAATAATAATAATAATAATAATAAATAATAATAAAACTAATGTAGAAAGTAAACTAATGTAGAAATTAAACTATGTTAATCTGAAAAATAGATTCAGCGGATGATCTTTGTGATAAAAAAGCGACTGTAGGACAACCATAACACTTGGGTGATAAAATCCCAAGCAGGGCAATCTTATGTCATAGTTAGTGCTGGAAAGACCCAACTGAATTTATTTTCAAAGAAAAAGAAAAGAAAAAAAAATATACAGAAAATTTGGAAGGATTAGAAGAAAACTTACCTTAGAAAAAAACTTACCTTAGCTATCTTGCACAGATCTGATCTCTCAAGTCTCTCCCCGGCAACAGTGCCAAAAACTTGATTGCTTGCCTCTAAGTGCAAAGGTTCGTAAGTAATATCCCGTGAATACAGGGTCGATCCCACAGGGAGATGAATTGTGAGAAGGAAAAAATCAAATGCAAAACAAACTAAGTAATAAAAACTAAAGTGATGATTTGATTTTGGGATTTTTGAATGCATGTAATTCAACTGAATAAAATAACACCCAAGCTTCAAAGTTCCACACATAAGTTAATGTTCCAAAATCATGATGACTTAGATAACACAACTAGGATCTGATCATTATGGTCAGCCTAATCGGAAAATAAAACAGTTTAAATATTTTAATAAATAATATAAAAAATTTAAAAATCATGGATTTGCACCATTGACATATATTCTCAAGCGCCAGTGATTTTAAGTATTCAATATCTATATGATAATGAATATCAAAGAAATATAACAGGTTGAGAACCTCTCATATCTAGGAAATCTGATTGATTCAGGGTAAGCCTATCCATCAATAGGGATCTCATATGATGGAAACATATGGATCTCACAAGAGGATAAAAAACAAAACCTAAATAATAGATAACATGCATACACTATTCTTCTCATCATTAAAACAATCAATCATTATAACTTAAAGAAATATTAAACCCATGTGCTTCACTTCTAGCTTGGGCTAGAGGGAACTTAGAAAAATATAACTAGAATAGAGAAAGAAATAAACAAGAAAGAATAAATGTAAATAGAAAAGATCTAAAAGGAAAAAAAAAAAAAAAAACAATTTATAAAACTTAAATAAAAATGAAAACTCTTTAAAAAATCCTAAATTTTTCTCTTGAATGTTTTGAATGATGTTTAGGAATGCCCTAGGAAGCCCTATTTATAAGTAGGGAACTCCAATTTTCGTACAAAGTTGAAAAACCCTAGAAACTGCCTCAAATATACGTATTTTTTCAAAATAGACTTCTCGCTACATAGTTCATTTAAAACAAACTTCCTGCTGCGCAATTTCCCAAAATAAACTTCACAGCTTCAGAATACACTTTTTCAGGACGATTTCAGGATTCTTCACTTCAAATCTTCGATTCTCTTCATTCCTCACTTGGTTTTCTTGGATCTTTGGCATGTGAATTCTTCAATCTTGGTCTCCTAAGATTCCATCCCCTTGCCTTGGTGATTCTTGAGCATCAAATTCATGCTTTTAGCACCCTTTTTCAATCCAAGCACTTAAATTTACCTTGCAACACATGCATGAGTAAAATAGAATATTAAGATGATTTATGTTCATAAAACCAAGATATAAATGGAGAAAATTATGCAATATTTAAGTCTCAACATCTACCCAACGGGTGGATGCACGTTGACGATTTCCAACCTAAACAAATGAACAATTATCTTATCTGATGCATCCATACACCATTTGCATACGTTTTTGCATTTAGTACTTTGTATTATTTTAATTGATGAGTATGAACCATGCTGGGTTATTTCACCAAGTCTGGCTAGCTTACCTTTTTATTTATGGAAAAACTATACAAATGAGTCATTAGCAGATGATGTGGCGCAGGAACCGGAAGATCCACTACACCTGAACACAACACATGTGAAACGTTGTCATACTTGTCTAAAGACGAAGTGGCAGCATTAGACAATTTTTTATTATTTGATTTATTTGATAGAATAGTTTGATTAATGTATAATGCATATTAGTATTAATTATAAAATTTTAAGAAATTATTTAGATTTCGCTCATTGAAATAATATAAGTCTATAATAAACATATTTATAGTAGGATGATATAATAAGTGAATGATTTTTTATATTTATGTTATTTTAATGGTCATCAAGATTTATATATGCCTGGTTGATTTGTGCTAAGTATTATGTACATGTTATTAGAATTGGGTGAAACTTAAACTGAATGTAATTATCATATTTGATTAAACTGATCAACAAATTAAGTTAGTACACTTTGTGTACGAGTTATGAACTGAATCTCAGGTACCGGGGTGCACACTCCGTAGCCAGATTTTGACCTAGTTAAGAACGGTTGAAGGGGTGGATTTCAAAGACCTCAGGTGGCCCACCTAACTTCTAACTTCTGAGCTCAATAACTTCATGCTACGGGGACGCAGACAATCCACGTCACCAAAACACGATTTGGCTGTACACCAAAGCGATAGCTATCAATAGAAGCCTTATCCAAAGGTACCTATCCGACAACGCATCACACTGACGAGTTACCAACTCGGTAACTACAAATCAGCAGCTTTGCCCAGTAATCCGAGTTGCAACGGAATCACAGGCAAAGACAATCTCATGACATTATACATGCAGCACTTGCAGCAGCAACATAATTCAACTATGCAACATCCACAAAACCAAACTCTTCTGGTGACTCAGTGAGTCATTCCAAGAACCAGTGACGATGCAATACACGAACTCCGCCCTACATCCGACTCACCATAGAGGAAGAAGAACCCAACTTCATGGCCTGGTCCCTGAGCAAAAACTTCTGAATCTTACCCGTTGAAGTCTTCGGAAGCTCCTCCTCGAAGACGACCGTCTTTGGCACCATGTAATGCGGCAATCGCTCCCTACAAAACCCAATAATCTCCTTCTCTGATACCCTCTTCTCCACCTTCTGGTAATCTTCTTTCAAGCTGACGAACGCGCATGGAGACTCGCCCCAGAACTCATCAGGCCGGGCCACCACTGCCGCTTCATTAATGGCCGGATGTGAGTAAAGCACGGATTCAACCTCTACACTGCTTATGTTCTCTCCACCGCTTATGATCACGTCCTTGGACCGATCCTTGATCTCGATGTAACCATCAGGGTGCATTACACCAACATCGCCTGTATAAAACCACCCATTCCGGAGACTCTTGGAAGTCATCTCAGCATCTTTCAAGTAGCCCAACTTAATGGAGCTGCCCCGCAGCACGATCTCACCAAGTGTCATCCCGTCCCGCTTCACGCTGCCCCCCATCTCACCATCGATCACATCGACCTCATCCATGCAGAGAGCCTGCACGCCCTGCCTTGCCTTCAATTTCGCACGATCAGCTGCAGGCAGCAGCTCCCACTCCGCCTTCCATGTGCAGTACAAGACTGGGCCCACCGTCTCCGTCAGGCCATACGCATGGCTTACAGTGAAACCCAGTGCCTCTATTCGGAAGAGCACGGAGGCGGGCGGCGGCGCCCCTCCGGTCATTATATGGACGGTGTGCGGCAGCTGCTGACGTATGGATTCTGGGGCATTGGCTAACATGTTTAGGACGACAGGCGCGGCGCACATGTGGGTCACACCATGTTTGATGATCATAGCATAGATGGTGGCAGCATCGAATCTCCTAACGAAGACATTGGTCCCACCCATTGCAGCAATCCCCCACGGGAAGCTCCAACCGTTGCCGTGGAACATTGGGAGTGTCCACAGATAGGTGGGCTGCTTAGGGACCGTCCATTCTATCAATGCAGATACGGCCATTGTGAAGATGCCACGGTGGCAGTGGACCACACCCTTAGGGGAAGAAGTCGTCCCCGACGTATAATTCAGGATTGCTGGTGACCACTCGCTCTCAGGCCTCACCCATCGGAATCCCGGATTTCCCTTCTCAACCAACATTTCATAAGTAAGCTGATCATCATTGGACGGTGGTGATGATGATGGGATACATCGACCGCCTTCTTCAAATTCGTCCTCTATCAATATCAAACGAGGTGGCTTCTCTAACTTACCAACGGCATCCTTAACAAGGGACCAAGATTGGAAATCAACAAACACAAGCTTAGCCTCGCTGTGAAGAAGCAGCGCAGCAATGGTGCGGCTGGTGAGGCGGATGTTGATGTTGTTGAGAACGGCACCGCACATGGGGACGGCGAATTGCATCTCATACATGGCGGGGATGTTCGGGGCCACAACAGACACCTAAATGGAGCATGCATAAAAACCATGTGAATTTGTAGAATTGAAAGATAGTAGCTATGTATGTTGAATTCGATGGAACCTGAATTATCGAAGATATTTCAAGACTCGGACGAGTCTGATGCGACTCGTCCTCAGTTGACTCTAACATAGTAGGAGATCCAATTTGATACGAGTCAACCCCGACCAATGCAAGTACTGACTCAGCTCAGACCGAATGAGATGGTCCGAGTCGCCGAGTTTCTTAACTATGTGCAAAGGAAATTATTTTGAAATACCAACACATGAGAAAGGTGTGTATGTGTGTGTTTTTCTTACTACATCGCCTCTGCCAATGCCCATCGAGGAGATGGTTGATGCGAGCTTGATGCACCTTTGATGTGTTTGTGACCATGTATGGACCATGTCGTTGTAGACCATTGATGGACGGCTTCCATAAATGGTAGCCGCTCGATCTAGGAATCCTATTGGAGTTAGAGGAGATGAGTTGGCTGCACTTGGCTTCAAACCGTCCATCCCTCTGAAGAAAGAAGAAGAAGAAGAAGAAGGATGTCTTTGGGATGTGCGGAGGCTGAGAAAGCGATTCTTTATATTGACCCATTCCCGAGACGAAGCCCACGTCATTTTACTTTCCAAGAATAAGCCCCTGCTTTTTCCTTCAACCGGATCGGCCGAGCGCTGACGCTCCTCGAACTCCGAGTTGTACGAACGGTTCAGAGGAGATCAACGTTACATGGACCCTACAGTTACGTATTTAGTATATCCACGACGTTCATCCACATTTCGAGATCATTTCGGAGCATTGTCCAAAAAAAAAAAAAAAATCATATCCAAAGATCAACTAGACCACACCACAAAGAGCAGCAGAAAATTGATGTTCACCGTTGAAACTTTTGTAGGGCCCACCATAACATTTATTTTCCATCCAATATATTCATAGGGTCACAAAGACCCGGATGAAGAGGAAAAACAAATTTCGTAATGATCCCAAACTTCCGTGAACCCTAAAAGGGTTTCAGCAGTAGACGTTCAATTCCCTACTGCCTTTTACAGTGTGGTCCACTTGATTGTTAGATCTAGTATAATTTTTGTCTCAAGCCTTAATATGAGCTCACCAAATAGATGGACGGTTTGGATATAACATAGACCTCATAATTGGATACAAAAACAATAAGGAAAAAAAAAAAACACAAACTGCAGCGGCACTACTGCTGGTTTGGCGGCAGTGCGGCGAAAGTCTGACCGAAATTTTTTTTTTTTTACAGGGAGAATTTTTTCTCCCTTACATTTTTTTTTTTTCTAATACATGTAAATATGTATATATAAATATATAAAAATATTTTTCTTTCTCTTAATTCATTTCTTTATCTACTTATTTAACAAGCATATGTCCTAAACTAGAATGAGTTTACTTAATGTACCATATATGATTTTGGGATAAGAGAAGCTAATTTAGCCAACCAACATAGCAATTGACCGTAAAATGAATGAAAATGACAATGAAGTGATGTGAATGGATAGTGAAATGCATGAAAATGACGATGAAGTGAAGTGAATTGACCATGAAACGCATGAAAATGTCCGTGAAGTGAAGTGAATTGACCGTGAAGTGTGTGGAAATGACCATGAATCAACACGGAATCGCCGGAAATGACCATGAAATGCATGAAAATGACGATGAAGTGAAGTGAATTGACCGCAAAGCATGTGGAAATGGCCGTGAAGTAAAGCGAATTGACCATGAAGTGCATCGAATTGACCGTGACTGAACACGGAATCGCCAGAAATGACCGTGAAATGCATGGAAATGATGGTGAAGTGAAGTGAATTGAATTAACCGTGAAGTGCGTCGAATTAACCGTGAATGAACACGGAATCGACGGGAATGACCATGAAACGCATGGAACTGATGATGAAGTTAAATGAATTGACCGCGAAGTGCATGGAAATGGCCGTGAAGTGAAGTGAATTGACCGTGAAGTGCGTCGAATTGACCATGAATAAACACGGAATCGCCAGGAATGACCGTGAAATGCATGGAAATGACGGTGAAGTTAAGTGAATTGACCGTAAAGTGCGTTGAAATGGTCGTGAAGTGAAGTGAATTGACCGTGAAGTACGTTGAATTGACCGTGAATGAATACGAAATCACCGGGAATGACCGTGAAATGCATGGAAATGATGATGAAGTGAAGTGAATTGACTGTGAAGTGTGTGGAATGGCCGTGAAGTGAAGTGAATTGGTCGTGAAGTGCGTCGAATTGACCGTGAATGAACACGGAATCGCCGGAAATGACTGTGAAATGCATGGAAATGACGATGAAGTTAAGTGAATTAACCGCGAAGTGAGTGGAATGGTCGTGAAGTGAAGTGAATTGACCGTGAAGTGCGTCGAATTGACCATGAATGAACACGGAATCGCCGGGAATGACCGTGAAATGCATGGAAATGACGATGAATTGAAGTGAATTGACCGCAAAGTGCGTGCAAATGGCCGTGAGTGAAGTGAATTGACTGTGAAGTGCGTCGAATTGACCGTGAATGAACACGGAATCGCAGAGAATGACCGTGAAAAGCATAAAAATGATGGTGAAGTTAAGTGAATTGACTGAGAAGTACGTAGAAATGGCCATAAAGTGAAGTGAATTGACCGTGAAGTGCGTCGAATTGACCGTGAATGAACACGGAATCACCGGGAATGACTGTGAAATGCATGGAAATGATGATGAAGTGAAGTGAATTGACTACGAAGTGCGTGGAAATGGCCGTGAAGTGAAGTGAATTGACTGTGAAGTGCGTCGAACTGACCGTGAATGAACATGGAATCGCCGGGAATGATCGTGAAATGCATGGAAATGACGATGAATTGAAGTGAATTGACCGCGAAGTGCGTACAAATGGTCGTGAAGTGAAGTGAATTGGCCATGAAGTGCATCGAATTGACCGTGAATGAACACGAAATCGCCGGGAATCGCACGCACTTCGCGGTCATTTCGATGCTCTTCACGGTCAATTCACTTCACTTCACAACCATTTCGATGCATTTCACGGTCGATTCTCACTTCACGGCCATTTCCATGCATTTCACGGCGATATCCGGCAATTCCGTTTACATTCACAGTCATTTCGATACACTTCGCGGTCAATTCACTTCACTTCACAGCCATTTCCACTCATTTCACAATCAATTCTCTAGTTGGACATAAACTGTTCAGACGTGGGGCCTACCAAAATGAAGTACGATTAGTGTGGGGCCCACTGAAAATGGAGTATGATTCTGGTCGTGACTCGTGAATCTAAATGTGGGGCCCACCAAAATAGAGTACGATTAGTATGCGGCCCACTGAAAAAAATAAAAAAATTTCGGGCGACAAAGATCAAGACACCAGGCACTCACCGCTTGGGACATTAGAGTGTTCAAGACTACCGTCGGATCGGTGGCAGTGTCGCTCGGACTCGTTAGAGCCCGGGAGATAGTGCCGCCGCACTCTGGATGTCCGGACGGTGGTGCCGCCCAATTTTTTTTTATTTTTTTTGGTACATGTCCGTGGGTCCCACATAAGACACTTATATATCCTCTCCCATACGCCCAAAGCTGTAACGCCTTGAAAATCGGGGGTCGAGTGTAACTCAACTCCCGAGTTCCAACGCATCACTTATGCAACATGTTTAATGATGTTTGAATGTTGTCTGTGTTAGAGCAGTAAACATGAATGAGATTATACCAAAGCAGTAATTCATACTCCAGATCAACTGTATAAAAACAAGCGGAAGACTGAACTGTATATATATGTATGTAAAGAAACAAAATAAACGATTCATTCTCCAGAGTATGAATCCATCTGAGTCTATATACATTTCTGTTTATAATCAAAAGTCAAAAATAACTAGGTACAATCCCTGTGGAACCCATCGATCCCGACAACCTAGTCGAAGCCGCCAGAGATCGCGCATATACGAGAACTCCTCCTGGTCCTCGTCATAATCAGCTCGCCTCCGAGTAGTCGGATCGCCTAAACCCGAGACAGTCCGGTTGGTGTGCGCAACACGTCCCGTAACGTGGGAGTGAGTAGCTAACTCGGTGGAACGATAAGGCATAAGTTATCATGTTATCAATACAAGCAAGAATGATAAAGCGATAAATCAAACACTCCTAGTTACTCCGATTAATGCAAGTATGAATGCGGGTATGATGGATGCCCTCACCGACATACTCCTCAGCGACACCATCTCACGTTCGCGCATGCTTACATCCCAAGTGCTCCACATCTTCCGGGCACATGCGATGCATGATGAGCATGATTACCGAGTTTTTAATTAGTTCGTTTCAAAAACGGCAGGATTGGGAAACTAAGGTACCTCCCTTGTATCATTTCCAAACATGATCCAATCTAGGGTCGTCAGTCCTAGTTAATATCAGACGATGGTGTGTTTTCTAGGTCACTGCAGAGGCTGCCAGGGCTGTTACGCACAAAGGTTGCACCACTCTCCCATCACCCCTTAAACGATTCATCACTATACAGAAACAGGCCTAGTTCATACTCTATATATCGCGGCGAACCCTAAGGCACGCTGCAACTTCAGAATATGCTCGCGGTCACTACAAAGGGTCAGGACATTACGCACAAAGGTTGCCCCACTCCCCATCACCTTATCAATGTAGGCCGACGGCGCGAATATAGTGTCCCATACCACCATAATCGGCTCACGAGTTGAGTTGCTCACTTGGTCACTACGGGAGGCACGTAGCCCCAGCGTAGGCCGACAGCTCGACCACGGTGTCCCATACCACCATGCCCGGCTCATGAGTCTTAGCGGATCGAGGTACCATGGTTAACGGGATTTTCACTGGTAAGTTTGGTACCCTAGGTTCAAGCATTAGCGACCAAACATGGTGAACATACATAAGACACACGGTTTACTTGACGTGTTCGACTGGCTCGAGCGCACAACAAGTTGGGCGATATGAAGCGCAGAAGCACCTCGTGTGGCCAACCACTATCGCCAACCGAAGTACGACACGGGTTCGCCAACACATCATGCGTGGCGGAACGAATCCCAACCACATCTTCAAGTCTGATACCGGATGCCTGGACTATGAACATAGTCCCAAGCTCAGTCAAATCCTAACCATAGCATGTGAAATACGGCATGATAACATGGTAATCCAAGGACACTAGTAATCATGTTACAAAGCATATCATGAAACATGGTAATAAACAAATTACAAAGCATGTTCAAAAGCATGTTATAAAGCATTTATGCAAATAGGGATACAAATACTTATATTTCATAGGTGAGTGGTTAGAGTGAACAACCACATGGAGAGTGTCATATGTGACTCTAAGGTAGCTGAGAATCCCATCTCAGACCTACCTAAGATTCTAACACTTAAGCACTTACACTCACAAGTGATTTCACCAACACTTGGAATGCACTATTTCAACATACATGACGTATGCTAGAGAAATGTGTACTAGGATTGTCCCTTTACCAAACTAGTATTTTATACATATACATCATATTCATACAGCAATTAAACATGGCAATCACATCAGCAAATTTTATACGTATAGGGTACTTCCTCGTATACCCAATTTCGACATACATAGTGTTTACAAAGGAACATAGATTGCGGCGATTCCTTTCGCCAAACTAGTATTTTAATCATGTATTGTATAATCATACATTAAATAAATATGTCAAACATTATTCCAAAAGAAATACGTATACGGTATTTCTAAAATACGTAATTTCAACATACGTCGCATTTACAAGTAAACATATATTTTGGCGGTTCCTTTCGCCAAACTAGTATTTTATTCATATATTATATAATCAAACATTAAATAAACATGTCAAGCATTTATCCAAAAAAAATACGTATACGGTATTTCTACATATACCTAGAATATGTGAAATTCCATATTTCACCACGTTAATCGAAACAGGAAACGGAAAGCACTTTGTACATGTGCAATTGCAAGCAGATCATGAATCTACCATTATCTGACATTGAAAGCGTTGAAAACCATAACTTATACACTTAAAGTCCTCACCTTTGCCTTTTGAAACGCAACGAATCAGCAAGGGTAGTAGAACTTCCGTATACGGGAGATTTCTAGCCTAAAGAGCGGAATCGGTTAGTCGTTACACATCCTACATCGATCCCACCTCAAATCAGACCTAGGGTTAGGGTTTCTTACCTTCAAATGAGACGAAAACTGCCTGAAAAACACCTGGAATGAAGCGGTGTAGGCCGTGTAACAGTCCCAATCAGTAGGAGGAAGATCGGCAGCAAAACCCAAGCTCTTCTCTCTCTTTTCTCTCTCTCCCTCTAGGGTTTTTCTTCAAAATTCGTATGGCTGTGAGAGGGGCTGTTCTAAGCCCCTTTTATAGCCAAAAACATTCCGAAATTAGACTCAGGTTCAAGGGGTACTGCTAATATAGGATTTTCGTCGCTTTTCCAGCTCAAAAGGAGGTTCTGGTAGCCCTCCTTGAACCAAACGTCAGACTTAAGCTCACCATCTATGGATCTACGTGGGATTATGTTTTTGACTCGATCGGATGCCTAGATCGCACGTGGCGGACCACTTTCAGTTCGACGGTCAGTGGGCCACGATCAGAAATTCTAAGTACATGTAAATGTTCCTGAAATTTTTCTTAATCCGAGGGTGTAATTTGGTCTGATTCTGACGGTCAGGTTGCTTAATACTGACGCGTCAACGAATGATGCCAGATCACTATTCCAGATATTTATTTTGGCATGGGAATAGTGTTTTTCACACTCCCTCGCTCCTAATCGAAACGAATGGCCATGGAACATCGGATGGAGCTGATTTTTGAGATGATTGTTAAGCCCAGTGGGGCGGTCCTAGTTCCTTAGCTTCGGGTTAATCGGACTCCCGATGTGCGATCTAGACCTAATACGAAGTTTCGTTTCATTCCCGAGAGCAGACGGGAAATGAGTTTGATTCTAAACTTTAGGGTAACCTAGCGTCAATGATTCTGCAACTTTTGGGTCTTGCAGATCGTATTTAAAGCGATCCTAACGGATTTCACGACTAATCGAGTTTAGTACTTAGTTAACTTTGTTAAATTTCTAAAGAATTTAATCCTACGTGATTTCTGGTCGAGATGGTACTCGACCCAATGTACGAAAATTTTCGGGTCGTTACAATCTACCCCCCTTAAACAAAAAATTTCGTCCTCGAAATTTATACCTTTTCGTAGTCCTCGAGAATTTGAGGGTAGTTCTTCCTGACCTCGGCCTCAGTCTCCCAGGTAGCTTCCTCCTCGGAATGATGTGTCCAAAGCACCTTCACAAGAGGGATGACCTTGCTACGCAGTACCTGCTCCTTCCTGTCAAGGATGCGCGTCGGGCGCAACTCATACGTAGCATCCTCACTCAACTGTACCTGCTCCCATCTGATGATATGTGAAGGATCAGGAATGTACTTCTTCAGCATAGATACATGAAATACGTTGTGTACGGAAGCAAGTGGTGTAGGCAAGGCGAGACGATACGCCACATCACCCACTCGATCCAGTATCTGAAATGGACCGATAAACCTCGGTGTGAGCTTCCCCTTCTTCCCAAACCGAAGGACTCCCTTCATAGGAGAAACCCGAAGGAACACATGATCACCGACCTCGAACTCCCGGTCGCCGCCTCGTATCGGCGTAACTCTTCGCCGCTCGCGCGGCGTGAGTAATCGACCCCTGATAATGTCTACCTTCTCGTAGTCGCCTGTACCAACTCCGGGCCAATCAGACTACGCTCTCCAACCTCTGCCCAACAGTGCGGTGCCCTACAAGGTCGACCATATAGAGCCTCATATGGCGCCATGCCAATAGTCGCCTGGAAGCTGTTGTTGTAGGTGAACTCTGCGTACGGAAGACAGTCATCCCAACTGTCCTTGAAGTCCAACACACATGCTCGCAACATATCCTCCAGATCTGATTCACCCGCTCTCGTCCGCCCATCGCCCGAGGATGAAACGCCGATCGAACTTCAACTTCACACACATCGCCTCCTGGATACGAGTCCAGAAGATAGATGTGAACCGCATGTCTCTGTCCGACACGATCTCCAAAGGAACCCCGTGCAGACGGACGATCTCCCTGATGTACAATCTAGCCAGCTCGTCTGCAGAGTTCGTAACTCTGATAGGGAGGAAATTGGCCAATTTGGTCAACCGGTCCACAATCACCCAAATGGAATCGTGCCCCTTCCTCGTCTTCGGCAACCCTGATATGAAGTCCATGGAGATGAAGTCTCACTTCCACTCCGCTATAGGCATGGGCTGAAGCAGTCCAGGAGGTCGGCGATGTTCTGCCTTGACCGCTGGCACGTCGACATCGAGACACATACTCAGCAATGTGGGCCTTCATGTTATCCCACCAATACGTCCGTCTCATATCCCGGTACATCTTCGTGCTACCAGGATGCATCGCAAACTTCGAGTTATGGGCAGACTCAAGAAGCTCGCGTCTCAAGTCAGGCACATCTGGAACACATAGGCGGCCACGAAATCGTAGACCCCCATCAGAACCAACTCTCCACTCGGAGTCCACAGCGCCGCTAGCCTGCTCTCGAAGCTCAGACAGCCGTATATCGCCCTCTTGGGCCTCAACAATCATGTCGTCAATAAGTGGCCGCACCCGAACGTGTGCAACACACTCAAAAGGCTCCTCGACAGTGAGTCTCTGCTCGAAGTCCCGCACAAACTCCATCATGTCCCACTCAGCTATCATCAGCGGTGCCGCAAATGCTTAGCTTTCTTGCGGCTCAACGCGTCTGCCACAAGGTTCGCCTTGCCAGGATGGTAGGAAACCTCGAACTTGAAGTCCTTCAAGGTCTCCATCCATCGGCGCTGTCTCATATTCAAATCCCGCTGTGTGAATATGTATTTAAGGCTCTTGTGGTCGCAGAAAAGCTCGAACTCCTCACCATAGAGGTAATGTCTCCAGAGCTTCAATGCAAAGATGACAGCTGCCAACTCCAGGTCATGTGTAGGGTAATTCTCCTCGTGCTTCCTTAATTGTCTCGAGGCATATGAAATCACCCTATCCTTCTGCATCAGCACACAACCCAAACCAACGCGAGACGCGTCAGTATACACCGTGTATTTCACCCCTTGCTCTGGCAATACTAGCACAGGGACGGACGTCAACTTGTCCTTCAACTCCTTAAAAGCTGCTCCGCCTTCCCATTCCAGGCGAACTTCAGTCCTTCCGAGTCACCGAGACAATGGCCTGGCGATCTTCGAGAAATCCCGAATGAAACGCCTGTAGTACCCAGCCACACCAAGGAAACTCCTCACCTCAGTAACCGATTCAGGCTGCTGCCAATCCTGAACCGCAGCTACCTTAGCAAGGTCCATTGCTATCCCATCCTTGGACACTACATGTCCCAAGAACTTGACTTCCTCCCGCCAGAAGTCGCACTTCTTATATTGCGCAAACAACTGGTTCTTCTTCAGTGTATCCAATACCGCTCGCAAGTGCTCCTCGTGCTCCTCCCGACTTGTGGAGTATATCAAGATGTCATCGATAAAGACGATGACGAATCGGCAAAGGAAGGGCCGAAATACCCGGTTCATTAGATCCATGAACACGGGCTGGTGCGTTCGTCGACGAACGACATCACCAAGAACTCATAGTGCCCAAAGCACGTCCTGAAGGCCGTCTTCGCACGTCCTCCTCTCTCACGCGCAACTGGTGGTACCCACGACTGAAGGTCAATCTTCGAGAAATACTTCGCCCCCCTCAACTGATCGAACAGATCATCAATCCTGGGCAAAGGATATTTGTTCTTCACCGTGACCTGGTTCAGCCTACGGTAATCAATACATAACCGTAGCGACCCGTCCTTCTTCTTCACGAACAACACAGGTGCTCCCCAAGGAGACACACTAGGTCGAATAAAACCTTTCTCTACAAGTCCGTCAATCTGTTTCCGCAGCTCCTCCATCTCACATGGAGGCATACGATAAGTCGGCAACGAGATGGGCGTCGCACCAGGCGTAAGGTCAATCGTAAAATCAATCTCACGCCGAGGAGGTAAACCAGGGATAGTCTCAAACACGCCTGCAAATTCTCGAACCACCGGCGTACCATCTACTGTCGGACCATCAATCGGCACAAGTAAAGCAGCATAACAATCAACTCGACAGGGCCAACTGACCTGCACTGGGAACGTGAAAGCTGTACCGTCAGGTCCATAGGCCGTCACGATCCGAGTATCGCAATCTACCTCCGCCCTCATCCTGGTGAGCCAATCCATACCAAGGATAACGTCGTAGTGCCATAGTGGAGCAACAATGAGGTCGACGAGCACTGTGCTGCTACCCAAAACTACCGAGCAACCCTCGCATAATCGTGTGACATCCGAACAGGTCCCGGTAGCCGTAGTGAGTCTCATTCCCTTAGTGGGAATCGTATGCAAAGATAGGCGTTTCACCGCCCCACAAGAAACAATAGAAGTGGTGGACCCAGTGTCTACCAATAAAGAAACAGGAGTGTCATGAATAAAAGCCGTACCCTCGAAAGCCGTCGGGGCTGAAACCGACGTCTCAGGTGCCTCAGCCACAAGAGTATGAACGCGAGCCTGCTGCTGGCGGTTCGGTTGAGGAGCCAAGGGTCGCTGTGGCGGCCCGGCGCGGCACGTGAGGTCGGAAGGAAGGATGTGCGGGAGCAGCGCCCAGAGCGGTGGAGCCGATATGGCTGTGGGCGAGAAC
Organism: Magnolia changhungtana; assembly: GCA_030180095.1. Taxonomy (NCBI): domain Eukaryota; kingdom Viridiplantae; phylum Streptophyta; class Magnoliopsida; order Magnoliales; family Magnoliaceae; genus Magnolia; species Magnolia changhungtana. The sequence continues at coordinate 5,811,059 of JASAUF010000662.1, forward strand.
GGCCCAACATCCGTGGCGGAGAGAAACTACTATCCTTCATCCGCGCGAAACAACTCCCAATAAGATGACCCCGCTTCCCCGCAGTGCATGTGCGGCCGTGTCACAACAGGCGCCTCACCGAGCCCCTGGGCCGCGATCCCGGGAGGCGAGTCAACACGAGGCCTCTCGCCTAGGATAGGCCTCGCTCCGTATCTCCCTGTCGTGGCCTCGCAACCATAGCACCACGAGATCGGGCCAACCGGTCCACATCTGCCTGCCGTCATAGACATGTGAACCAAGGCCGCATAGGTAGGTATACCGAGGCAAAGATATCTTCGACCGTATCTCCGGCCGCAAGCCCAAAGAAAACGACGCATCCGCACCGCTCGTCCACCGCATAGTCGGGACAAAGTGGCCCAACTCGTGAAGCGGTGCTCGTACTCAATCGTCATGCCTCCCGCCCGAGGCGCAGAAACTCATCCTCCCGCTCATGTCGATAAGTCCGCGGGTAATATTTCTCATGGAACCTAACTCGAAAGCCTCCCAGGTCCATACGCACTGCCTGGCCGATGGCACCGCAACACACTGTCCCACCATAAACCGGCCTCCCTCTCAAATATGAAAGCGGCCGGCTCTCCACTGCTTCGCCTCCCGAGCAATGCAAGATCCGAAGCATCTTAGAGATGCGGTCAAGCCAAAACTCGCCTCCTCGGGCCCATGAGTACCCATGAATGAAGGAGGCCTCAAGCGCCGAAATCGCTCGAGCAGACCGCGTGTACCGACATCTCCAAGTAGGAGGCACCACGGGTGAGGGCGGAGGCACATCCTCACACCGAGCAGAGGCTCCGGTGCCCGGCAGACAAGCGGATGTCGTAGGTGGAGCCGCACTACCACCATGGGACAAGGCCTCGGCGATAGTGGCCATAAGTGCAGTGTGCAGCTGTCCTGCCGCTATATCCGTCGCCGATGCATCATCAACATCACCGCTCAAATCTATCGATCGGCGGAGCGACACGGGAGTCATGCCGCGTAGAAGATGACGGCCGAAGCGCTCACGGACCGGGGCGTGTAAGGTGGCAATCCACCTGCCAGGGGCGATCGTAACCTAACCCACGGTCCGCAGACCACTACTACTGAAGGAGTCCGGTCCATAGAGCGGTCGACGAGATGTGCCGTGCTTTCACAGCGTATCTTGTCGCGGCATGCCCTATACAACACAGTACAAAGATTGGTGAGATACAAGATAACACACATTATAAAGCACTTTAAGCATTCCACACATAATCAAAACAAAAGGGGCTACATGCCTTTCATTTACCCAAAATTAGTCATAATACATGGATTACAGAGTTTACATGAATCATGACAGAAATCACATGATAGCCAATACATCCACACATTAAGCACTGAGAACACGCTATTACCTAATACAACATCCGTACAAAAACACAAACCGCCTATCGCGGTAACCAAAGCAAACACAACATACAATAACATGGATGACTAAGCATCTGAAGTAGGTGGTGGAGGAGGAGCGTTCTTATCCTGCGCACAGCACAGGATGGCCTTCAACGTACGGGACATCTTCTTGAAACTCTTCTTCATGTAGGCTTCATTCTCTTCAAGTTTGGTTCGAACTTGACCAATCTCAGCCCGAACTTGTCCAACCTCTTGCTGCAGGGCGGCTTGCCTCTCCTCAAGACGGGCCAATCGCGCATCAAAAGCATCTCGATCCACACCCTGCTCCTGAGCCGTAGGGGGTGAACCCTCCTCGGTGTCCTGAGCCTCAGGTTCTTCCTCCTGTATGTCATCACTGCGCTCCTCATCACTCTCAGCCTGGAGGTCAACACTCTCCTCTCCGGCGCTATCCGACTCATCTCCAGACTCGTCGAGTCGGGCTTGCCGCTGTTGAGGGCCGATCTTCATATTCTTGAGTGTCGCTTCACTTATGACTCGGACTGGTGTAAGATCCTCCATATTTAATCTGTAGCCTACATCACGAGCCATCCTGCAGATCAGTCGGCCAAATGGGAGCGAAAGATCGTTTTTGGCAGAACGAACAACATTAACTATCTGGGATAGGATGAATGTGGGCAGGCATATGTTGTCCCCGCGTCCCATCTTGTACAGAAAGTCCACCATCACCCTAGTACATTCCGTGCGGTTACCCCACCGTGGGTATACATTGTATGTGAAGATGTGATGGAGCAAATGGAAGTCTTCGGACATCTTTGTCGCCGCAATATAATTTCCTCGCTTCCAAGTAACCCGGCGACCACAGAGAAATCGCGTGCGACGATCCCTTTCCCGCGCACTTCTAGAGAAGTCATCACTAGGCTGTACTTGACCAAGCGGGATCTTCGTGATTCGAACCACCTCATCCACAGTGATTGTGCGCCTTATGCCCCTCACAGAGACAGTAAACTGAAGAGGCTCTACTGATGAGTCCACGATGTGAGCGTAGAAAGCGCGAACCGTGTTCTCACATGCGGGGGACTCGCCTTCAAAAATAGAATTCCATCCGATATCCACCAAGTGGTCCATCATCGGGTGTAGGCCAAACATTCTTTCATCCACATGAGCTTCGAACACAACCTTGCGGCCCGCGAAGCGCCCATATTCCATGCCTATCGGATAAGCATTTCTGGCGGGGTGGTCAGGATCCAGGTCTCGCTTCGACCTAAACTCCCGCACGGTGCTTGTGCCGGCCCCAACATCGGATCTTCTTCGGGAATGGGCTGGCCTACTTGGGCCGGCGTCATCGGCCGCGGTTTTCCTCTTTCCCATGAAAGATAGGATGGAGGAAATGGAGAAAATGGTAGCCACCACACCAAGGAGGGCCATGGAAAATTGCCAAAATGGGGAAACAAGGGGCTGATCTCTTTGATCCCCACAAATAAGGATCCAACAGGTGTGGAAGGGGCACTAGAGGTAGAAAATGAAGAAGGAACAAAAGGAAAATGGAATGGGTTAGGAGATTACCCGATTTTGAGCTCCAATGAGGGGTATGAGAGCTCCAACTTGTGAAAATGGGGAAATGAGGAAGCTAGGGCTGTTGTGGAAGGTAGGGGTGTGTAAGTTATGGAAGGAAATGGAAGGATTAAAGGTTTGGAGGGATGGGTTTTTGAGAAAAATCGGAATGGGAGTGGAGGTGCTTGAAAAGAGGGTGAAATGAGAGAAAAGGGTGCTCCAGCCCCTTAAATCCCAACCCATTTACGATTTGGCACGTGCCAGGGGTTAGAGGGGGCTGGGCCGACCAACCCCAAGCTTGGAAACCCGCCTAAAAACCGTCCGGACCGCGGTCCGCCGGCCGGCAGCTGTGGCAGCCGTTGCCGCTGCCGGCTTGGCCGGAACGCGCGCGCCGTGTGGGACCTCACATTTGCCACATTCCCAGGGTGCCAAATGCACCCTGGTTTGGTATGAAACCTTGTTGGATTAATCGTGGGGGCCCACGGACTCATTTTAGTTCCAGAACGGTCAGTTCCGGTAAATTTCAGATCTAATCTGATTTTTCCTGATTTTTAACGACTAACTTTTGGTGGATTGTGACCTGGACATGTCAATAGACGGTCTAGGAGTAACTTGGGGTCCATAAGTGTGGTCGGGATCGAGTACGCACTCGATCAAACTGTCCATGTGCAGTGAACTTCGCCGAACGGCGAAATCGGGAGACCCTAATACTGTTGCTAGGTTTTGCGCACCCTCCTAAGTATAATGCGTCAGCGTACGTAGTGGGGACATAACTCAGGTCCGGTTTAATCAAAATCATGCTCTGATACCAACTTGTAACGCCCTGAAAATCGGGGGTCGAGTGTAACTCAACTCCCGAGTTCCAACGCATCACTTATGCAACATGTTTAATGATGTTTGAATGTTGTCTGTGTTAGAGCAGTAAACATGAATGAGATTATACCAAAGCAGTAATTCATACTCCAGATCAACTGTATAAAAACAAGCGGAAGACTGAACTGTATATATATGTATGTAAAGAAACAAAATAAACGATTCATTCTCCAGAGTATGAATCCATCTGAGTCCATATACATTTCTGTTTATAATCAAAAAGTCAAAAATAATTAGGTACAATCCCTGTGGAACCCATCGATCCTGGCAACCTAGTCGAAGCCGCCAAAGAACTGCATATACGAGAACTCCTCCTGGTCCTCGTCATAATCAGGCTCCGCCTCCAGAGTAGTCGGATCGCCTAAACCTGAGACAGAGTCTGGTTGGTGTGCGCAACACCGTCCCGTAACGTGGGAGTGAGTAGCTAACTCAGTGGAACGATAAGGCATAAGTTATCATGTTATCAATACAGTCAAGCAGTAATGATAAAGCAGTAAATCAAACACTCCTAGTTACTCTGATTAATGCAAGTATGAATACAGGTATGATGGATGCCCTCACCGACATACTCCCTCAAAGCGACACCATCTCACGTTCGCGCATGCTTACATCCCACAGTGCTCCACATCTTCCAGCACATGCGATGCATGATGAGCATGATTACCGAGTTTTTAATTAGTTCGTTTCAAACAAGCAGGATTGGGAAACTAAGGTACCTCCCTTGTATCATTTCCAAACATGATCCAATCTAGGGTCGTCATCCTAGTTAATATCAGACGATGGTGTGTTTTCTAGGTTACCGCAGAAAGGTCGCCACTACATGTTACGCACAAAGGTTGCACCACTCCCCCATCACCCCTTAAACGATTCATCACTATACGTAAACAGTGCCTAGTTCATACTCTATATATCGCGGCGAACCCTAAGGCACGCCGCAACTTCGAATATGCTCGGTCACTACAAAGGGTCGCTGTGGTCATTACGCACAAAGGTTGCCCCACTCCCCATCACCTTATCAATGTAGGCCGACGGCCGCGAATATAGTGTCCCATACCACCATAATCGGCCACGAGTTGAGTTGCTCTTTGGTCACTACGGGGAGGCACGTAGCCCCGGCCAGAGGGCCGACAGCTCGACCACGGTGTCCCATACCACCATGCCCGGCTCATGAGTCTTAGCGGATCGAGGTACCATGGTTAACGGGATTTTTACCTGGTAAGTTTGGTACCCTAGTTCGAGCATTAGCGACCAAACATGGTGAACATACATAAGACGACACGGTTTACTTGACGTGTTCGATCGGCTCGAGCGCACAACAAGTTGGGCGATATGAAGCGCAGAAGCACCTCGTGTGGCCAACCACTATCGCCAACCGAAGTACGACACGGGTTCGCCAACACATCATGCGTGGCGGAACGAATCCCAACCACATCTTCAAGTCTGATACCGGATGCCTGGACTATGAACATAGTCCCAAGCTCAGTCAAATCCTAACCATAGCATGTGAAATATGGCATGATAACATGGTAATCCAAGGACACTAGTAATCATGTTACAAAGCATATCATGAAACATGGTAATAAACAAATTACAAAGCATGTTCAAAAGCATGTTATAAAGCATTTATGCAAATAGGGATACAAATACTTATATTTCATAGGTGAGTGGTTAGAGTGAACAACCACATGGAGAGTATCATATGTGACTCTAAGGTAGCTGAGAATCCCATCTCAGCACCTACCTAAGATTCTAACACTTAAGCACTTACACTCACAAGTGATTTCACCAACACTTGGAATGCACTATTTCAACATACATGACGTATGCTAGAGAAATGTGTACTAAGATTGTCCCTTTACCAAACTAGTATTTTATACATATACATCATATTCATACAGCAATTAAACATGGCAATCACATCAGCAAATTTTATACGTATAGGGTACTTCCTCGTATACCCAATTTCGACATACATAGTGTTTACAAAGGAACATAGATTGCGGCGATTCCTTTCACCAAACTAGTATTTTAATCATGTATTGTATAATCATACATTAAATAAATATGTCAAACATTATTCCAAAAGAAATACGTATACGGTATTTCTAAAATACGTAATTTCAACATACGTCGCATTTACAAGTAAACATATATTTTGGCGGTTCCTTTCGCTAAACTAGTATTTTATTCATATATTATATAATCAAACATTAAATAAACATGTCAAGCATTTATCCAAAAAAAATACGTATACGGTATTTCTACGTATACCTAGAATATGTGAAATTCCATATTTCACCACGTTAATCGAAACAGGAAACGGAAAGCACTTTGTACATGTGCAATTGCAAGCAGATCATGAATCTACCATTATCTGACATTGAAAGCGTTGAAAACCGTAACTTATACACTTAAAGTCCTCACCTTTGCCTTTTGAAACGCAACGAATCAGCAAGGGTAGTAGAACTTCCGTATACGGGAGATTTCTAGCCTAAAGAGCGGAATCGGTTAGTCGTTACACATCCTACATCGATCCCACCTCAAATCAGACCTAGGGTTAGGGTTTCTTACCTTCAAATGAGACGGAAACCGCAGGGAAAACACCTGGAATGAAGCGGTGTAGGCCATGTAACAGTCCCAATCAGTAGGAGAAAGATCGGCAGCAAAACTCAAGCTCTTCTCTCTCTTTTCTCTCTCTCCCTCTAGGGTTTTTGTTCAAAATTCGTATGGCTGTGAGAGGGGCTGTTCTAAGCCCCTTTTATAGCCAAAAACATTCCAAAATTAGACTCAGGTTCAAGGGGTACTGCTAATATAGGATTTTCGTCGCTTTTCCAGCTCAAAAGGGAGGTTCTAGTAGCCCTCCTTGAACCAAACGTCAGACTTAAGCTCACCATCTATGGATCTACGTGGGATTATGTTTTTGACTCGATCGGATGCCTAGATCGCACGTGGCGGACCACTTTCAGTTCAACAGTCAGTGGGCCACGATCAGAAATTCTAAGTACATGTAAATGTTCCTGAAATTTTTCTTAATCCGAGGGTGTAATTTGGTCTGATTCTGACGGTCAGGTTGCTTAATACTGACGCGTCAACGAATGATGTCAGATCACTATTCCAGATATTTATTTTGGCATGGGAATAGTGTTTTTCACACTCCCTCGCTCCGAATCAAAACGAATGGCCATGGAACATCGGATGGAGCTGATTTTTGAGATGATTGTTAAGCCCAGTGGGGCGGTCCTAGTTCCTTAGCTTCGGGTTAATCGGACTCCCGATGTGCGATCTAGACCTAATACGAAGTTTCGTTTCATTCCCGAGAGCAGACGGGAAATGAGTTTGATTCTAAACTTTAGGGTAACCTAGCGTCAATGATTCTGCAACTTTTGGGTCTTGCAGATCGTATTTAAAGCGATCCTAACGGATTTCACGACTAATCGAGTTTAGTACTTAGTTAACTTTGTTAAATTTCTAAAGAATTTAATCCTACGTGATTTCTGGTCGAGATGGTACTCGACCCAATGTACGGAAATTTTCGGGTCATTACAAAAGCCTTATTCCTAACCCTTTCTTCATCTCCCTCCCCCTTTCTTCATCTTCTTTCATAAAACCCTCTATTTTTCTAATCCTTCTATCATCTTCTCATCTTCCAATCCCTCTCATTCCTAACCCTTTCTTCATCTCCCTCCCCTTTTCTTCATCTTCTTTCATAATGGGGAATGACCGTGAAATGCATGGAAATGACCGTGAAGTGAAGCGAATTGATCGCGAAATGAATGGAAATGACCGTGAAGTGAAGGAAATTGACCGTGAATCAACATGGAATATGCGGGAATGACCGTGAAATGCATGGAAATGACGATGAAGTGAAGTAAATTGACCACGAAATGCATGAAATTGACCGTGAAGTGAAGGGAATTGACCGTGAAATGCGTGAAATTAACCGTGAATCAACAAGGAATACGCGGGAATGACTGTGAAATGCATGAAAATGATAATGCGTGAAATTAACCGTGAATCAACAAGGAATACGCGGGAATGACTGTGAAATGCATGAAAATGATGGTGAAGTGAAGCGAATTGATCGCGAAATGCATGGAAATAACCGTGAAGTGAAGGGAATTAACCGTGAATTGCATGGAATTGACCGTGAATCAACACGGAATATGCGGGAATGACCATGAAATGCATGAAAATGACGGTGAAGTGAAGCGAATTGACCGCAAAATGCATGGAAATGACGGTGAAGTGAAGGAAATTGACCGTGAAATGCTTGGAAATGGCCGTGAAGTGAAGTGAATTGACCGTGAATGTAAACGGAATTTCCGGATATCACCATGAAATACATGAAAATGGTCGTGAAGTGAAGAGAATTGAACATGAAATGCTTGGAAATGACCGTGAAGTGAAGTGAATTGACCGTGAAGTGCATCGAAATGACCGTGAACGTAAACGAAATTGCCAGATATGACTGTGAAATGCATGGAAATGGCTGTGAAGTGAAGAGAATTGACTGTGAAGTGAAGTGAATTGACCGTGAAGTGCATCGAAATGACTGTGAACGTAAACGAAATTGTCGGATATCGCCATGAAATACATGGAAATGGCCGTGAAGTGAAGAGAATTGACCGTGAAGTCCTTGGAAATGGCTGTGAAGTGAAGTGAATTGATCGTGAAGTGCATCGAAATGACTGTGAACGTAAACTGAATTGCCGGATATTGCCATGAAATGCATGGAAATGGCCGTGAAGTGAAGAGAATTGACCGTGAAATGCATTGAAATGGCCGTGAAGTGAAGTGAATTGACCGTGAAGTGCATTGAAATGACCGTGAATGTAAACGGAATTGCCGGATATCGCCGTAAAATGCATGGAAATGGCCGTGAAGTGAAGAGAATTGACCGTGAAATGCATCGAAATGGCTGTGAAGTGAAGTGAATTGACCGTGAAGTGCATTGAAATGACCGTGAATGTAAACGGAATTGCCGGATATTGCCGTAAAATGCATGGAAATGGCCGTGAAGTAAAGAGAATTGACAGTGAAATGCATCGAAATGGTCGTGAAGTGAAGTGAATTGACCGTGAAGTGCATCGAAATGACCACGAAGTGCGTGCAATTCCCGGCGATTCTGTGTTCATTCACGGTCAATTCGACACACTTCATGGTCAATTCACTTCACTTCACGGCCATTTGTATGCACTTCGCAGTCAATTCACTTCAATTCATCGTCATTTCCATGCATTTCACGGTCATTCCCAGTGATTTCGTGTTCATTCACGGTCAATTTGATGCATTTCACGGTCAATTCACTTCACTTCACGGCCATTTCCACGCACTTCGCGGTCAATTTACTTCACTTCATCGTCATTTTCATGCATTTCACGGTCATTCCCGGCGATTCCGTGTTCATTCACAGTCAATTCGATGCACTTCACAGTCAATTCACTGCACTTCACGGCCATTTTCACGCACTTCGCGGTCAATTCACTTAACTTCACCGACATTTTCATGCATTTCGCGGTCATTCCTGGTGATTCCATGTTCATTCTTGGTCAATTCGACGCACTTCACAGTCAATTCACTTCACTCACAGTCATTTGCACGTACTTCGCAGTCTATTCACTTCAATTCATCGTCATTTCCATGCATTTCACGGTCATTCCTGGCGATTCCGTATTCATTCACAGTCAATTCGACGCACTTCACGGTCAATTCACTTCACTTCACGGCCATTTCCACTCACTTCACGGTTAATTCACTTAACTTTATCGTCATTTTCATGCATTTCACGGTCATTCCCGACTATTCCGTGTTCATTCACTGTTAATTCGACGCACTTCACGGTCAATTCACTTCACTTCACGACCATTTCCACGCACTTCACGGTCAATTGACTTCACTTCATCGTCATTTCCATGCATTTCACAGTCATTCCCGGTGATTCCGTGTTCATTCACAGTCAATTCGACGCACTTCACGGTCAATTCACTTCACTTCACGGCCATTTCCACGCACTTCGCGGTCAATTCACTTAACTTCACCGTCATTTTCATGCATTTCACGGCCATTCCCGTCGAATCCGTGTTCATTCACGGTCAATTCGACACACTTCACGGTCAATTCACTTCACTTCAAGGCCTTTTCCACGCATTTCACGGTCAATTCACTTAACTTCATCGTTAGTTCCATGCATTTCACTGTCATTCTCGGCGATTCCGTGTTCATTCACGGTCATTTCGATGCGCTTCACGGTCAATTCACTTCACTTCACGGCCATTTCCATGTACTTTGCGGTCAATTCACTTCACTTCACCGTCATTTCCATGCATTTCACGGTCATTCCTAGCGATTCCGTGTTCATTCACGGTCAATTCAATGCATTTCACAATCAATTCACTTCACGACCATTTCCACACACTTCGTGGTCAATTCACTTCACTTCATCATCATTTTCATGCATTTCATGATCATTTCCAGTGATTCTGTGTTGATTCAGAGTCATTTTCATGCACTTCACGGTCAATTCACTTCACTTCACGGACATTTCCATGCATTTCACGGTCAATTCGCTTCACTTCATCGTCATTTCCATGTATTTCACGGTCAATTCACATCACTTCATCATCATTTCCATTCATTTCACGGTCAATTACTATGTTGGTTGGCTAAATTAGCTTCTCTTATCTCAAAATCATATATGGTACGTTAAGTAACTCATTCTAGTTTAAGGACATATGTTTGTTAAATAAATAGACAAAGAAATGAATTAAGAGAAAAAAAATATTTTTATATATTTATATATACATATTTACATAAGTACGTATTAAAAAAAATGTAATAGGGAAAAAGTTTCCAATGTAAAAAAAAAATAATAAATAAAAAAATCTGTCAGACTATCATTGCACTGCCACGGACCGGCAGTAGTGCCGCGCCAGTTTGTGATTTTTATTTTTTTTTGCTTTATTATTTTTATAGGTCCCATCACGAGGTCAGTATTATATCCAAACAGTCCTTTTATTCGGCGAGCTCATATTAAGGCTTAATACGGAAAAAAAGATAGATCTAACTATCAAGTGGACCACACTGTAAAAGGCTGTGGGGAATTGAACGACCACCGTCGTTGAAACCCTTTTAGGGGTCACAGAAGTTTTGGTTCATTACGAAATTTGTTTTTTCCTCTTCACCCGGGTCTTTGTGACCTTATGAATATAATGGATGGAAAATAAATGTTACGGTGGGCCCTACAAAAGTTTCAACGGTGAAAATCAATTTTATGCTGCTCTTTGTGGTGTGGCCCAGTTATGAATTTTTTTTGGATAATGCTCCGAAATGATCTCGAAATATGGATGAACGTTGTGGATATACTGAATACGTAACTGTGGGGCCATGTAACGTTGATCTCCTTTGAACCGTTCGTACAACTCGGAGTTCGAGGAGCGTCAGCGCTCGGCCGAAGGAAAAAGCAGGGGCATTTTCGACCTTTGGGAAGCCGTCCGTACAGCCGGGGCTTATTCTTGGAAAGTAAAATGAGGTGGGCTACGTCTCGGGAATAAGCCATAAATGAGTCGTACAGTCGGAAATTTCTCTTCTACATCTGTCGTGACTAAGAATCCAAGGTATGTAGTGTGTATGTTGTGGTCCACAATGACCATGGGGCGCGCTTTATTGTTTGTACTTTATATCGACGCTGTCCATCAATTTTTTTTGGATCATTTTAAGGGTATGATCTCATAGATGATGTAGATCCTAATCTCAAGTAGACCACACCACAGGAAACAGTTGCGATTGAATGTCCACCATTAAAATTTTCCTACAGTCCACCCTAATTTTTATTTGCCATCCAACCTGTTGATAAGGTCATGTAGACCTGAGCGAAAGAAAAACACAAATATCAGTTTAATTCAAACCTTTAGTTGCCACAGATAGTTTTTAATAGTAAACTACTGCTGTTTCCTGCAGTGTGGTCGCTCGAGATTTGTATCTGCTTGGTATTTGATACCATGCACTTAAAAGGATCTGAAAAGGAAAAAAAAAAAAGATGAAAGGCGCCCGTATACAACACAGACATTAAGGTGGGCCCCACAGTTAGGGAAACATTTCTTAACATGGCTTGGATAGAATGGTGAAGAACAACTACGATTTCAGTCATCGTAGCACGCATGCGGTTGAGTGCTTCCCGAGGCTCAGCAGATGAACGGTGTAGATTTTACCGATACAATAACGTGGTTTCACAGAACTTGGGTGTATCACCCGCTGTGCACCACGTGTTTTTTTTTTTTTTTAAATAAAAAACTTCTTTCTGAAAACTGGCCATCTGCATGGATTTTAAACTGTTTTAAATGATGATTTGGGGACGTGAAACCGGCCCCCAGATAATAAGAATTTATATTACGGCCCCCAGATAAGAATTTATATTACGTTGGGAATTTTACAAAGAATACTACTAGTTACTAGTTGAAATTTTCATTTTAGCTCTAGTTAAAAAAGTTTTCAAACAGCTGCCTCATTAATAACCGTCCGTATCATTTCATTACTTTCCATTTGAGGCCGGTTGAGTAGACGTGCCAACAAACTGGTCGGCTGCTTGGGTGGTATCGCACGACGTTCATGCAAATTTCATTTCAGTTATGAGTGCGGATTTTCTGTTTCGTGGAAACAGCGAGCACCTGAATTCAACTTTATCATTGGTCCAGGTCACTGTAAGTGCCACGTCATCAGATTTTGTAAATATATATTTTAAAAAATACATTTAAGGAGAAGTCTAACGGAAACGTTAGAACTTATACGGTTTCCATTTGCAAATCGGATTGCATACTAATTATATTACGCCCTTATCCTGCTCAGTAAACTCAGTTGGGCCCAAATTATATGTATGTGGTCTATCCACACCGTCCATCCGTTTATCCATCTAATTTAGGGGTTGAGCCCAAAATCAAAGTATATCCAAATATCAAGTGAATCATGGTACAGTAAACAGCGGGGATAATGATTTCCACCGTTGAAACCTTTCTAGGCCCCACATTGATATTTATTTGTCATCTAACCTATTCATAAGATCATACAGACATGGATGAAGGGAAAAAACAAATATAAGCTCGATCCCAAAACTTTTGTAGCCCGTAAGGAAATTTCAGCGGTAAACATTCAATTCAACTATTTCCTATGGTGGGGTCCATTTGAACATTGTATATGCTTCATTTTTGGTATCAAGCTCTAAAATTATCCGGTAAAATTGATGGATGGAGTGGATAAAATACATAAATCATGGTGGACCCCGCAATCCGCTTCCTTTCATTCGGGGATTCGCAATCGGCTTCCTTCCATGTGGGGATTCAGCGGGCGGGTTGAGTAGCGACTCTTAAAGTGATGTTACCTAGTTATGTGGGTCCCACCATGATATATGTTTTGTATCCATACGGTACATCCATCTGGAGAGATCATTTTAGGGCATGAGCCAAAGAATGAATCAGATCCAAAACTTGAGTGGACCCCACCACAGAAAAAAGTGGAGAGATTCACGCCCACCATTAAAAACTTTTAAGGGTCACAAAAGTTTCCAATCAAGCTGATATTTGTGTTTTCCCTTCTTTAATGTCTGTGTTAACTTAAGGTCCACCATGATTTTTATTTAAGTTTCCATTTGAGTAGTAATACTCACTACTAAAGTGATGTCACCTAGTTATGTCAGTCCCACCATGATGTATGTTTTGTATCCACACCATCCATCCATTTAGAGAGATCATTTTAGGGCATGAGCCATAGAATGAATCAGATCCAAAAACTCGAGTGGAGCCCACCACATAAAACAATGAAGAGAGCACGCTCACAATTAAAAACTTCTAAGGGCCATAAAAGCTTTTAATCAAGCTAATATCTGTGTTTCCGCTTCTTTAATGTCTGTGTAACTTATGAACAAGTTGGATCTCAAATAAAATTCATGGTGGACCTTAGAAAGGCTTCGACGGTGTACGTCACTCTCCTCACTGTTTTCTGTGGTAGGGTCCACTCCGGCTTTGGATCTTCCTCATTATTTTGATCATGCCCTAAAATGATCTCTCCAAATGGATGGACAATGTGGATACAACACATACATCATGGTGGGCCCCACATAACTTGGTGGTGTCACTTCAATAGCGAGTTTAGCTACTCAACCTGTCGGTAGCTAATCCGCCTCCAATTTTTTTCTTCTAAAACTTAATTAGGCCATGTCATCTCACGATAATTTTATAAGATAAAAAAATATTTATAAAATTTGCTTGATTAGCAATGAATATTAGCTGCGACCCAGGATAAGTGATATCAGTAGGATCCTCATCGTGGGCCCACCTCGACTATGCATTGTATATCTACTCCATCCATTCATTTTCTCATATTATTTTAAAACTCGACCCGAATCGGTACTTGTGATCGACTCAGACTCAGTCCAAATTAGTCCAGGCCAAACCCGGACTCGGATCGGGTTAAGCATTCTGGACTCGGTATCGAGTCGGGTCGAGTTCGGGTTAGGCCTATTTCAAAATCGAATCAAGTCGGGTCAACCCTAACATGGTTTGAATCGACTCGATGCCCACTTCTAACTATGATGGTTGTTTTTTTATCCATGATGTTTATCCATTTTGCCCACTTACATCAGGGCATGAGTCTAAAAATAGATAGATCGATATCTTAAGTGGACCACACCATAGGAAAAGTGGTGATTGAACACACACTATTATAAACTTTGTAAAGCCCAATGTAATATTTATTTTCCATCCAACCAACTGATAACGTCACAAAGACATAGATGAAGAGAAAATACAAATATCAGCTTGATCCAAAACTTTTATAGCCCCCAATAAGTTTTTAATCTTCTAATCATCCATGTTTCTTGTGGTGTGGTCCACCTGAGATGTGGATCTTCCTCAATTGTGTGCTCATGAACTACAATGATCTGTAAAAATAGATGGATGACGTGGATAAAATACATACATCATGGTGGAGCTAATAGAGCTTTTCCAATAACACGGTACTACATTTGGTGGTATATGCTACCAGTGTCCCCTTTGTTAAAGCCACTTGTATGAGAAAATAGTCAGTGGCTCAGGTGGGCCATAATGTGATGTTTTCTGAAAAATCAACCTGGACCACAAGGTGCGTTACCCAATTTTAAGCCACAGGCCGAAAAAATCAGTTCTATCTATAATTCAAGTTGACCACATGATTGTAAACAGTGTAGAGACAATCCTCACCTTCCAAATTATTTCCCTTAGTTTGGCCCAAGTGATTCATGTATCAGTATGATTTTTGGCAAAATGTTTTTTTTTTTTTTAATAAACTAGTTGTTGAAGTGGATTTTGATGTAAGTATAATGTTTGACCCTTTAAAATAAAGGGTGGACATTTCTCTCCCAACTATTTCCTTTAGTGCGAATTTATAGGCTCAATATGAAACTTAATAGCCAATGGTTATAGTGGATATTCAATAAACATCGTAGTGGGCCTCAGAAAAATCAAGAGTCACACCCCATACAAATATATATATATATATATATATATATATATATATATATATATATATATATATAAACTCTCTTTACAATTGGAGTAGTATATGGGGGGATTGAATTTTTGGCGTGGGCCCACCACGATGTGTATGCAAAATCCATTCTGACAATTAGAAGCGTAATCATTTAGGCTCAAATCAATAATAATAATAATAATAATAATAATAAGTCAACACAAGATTCATGTGAGCCACACCCAACAAAATATTTGGAAGAGAGACATCCACCCTTGAAATTTATAGGACCTACTTATATAAAATGACCACATTAGTTTATCTAATGGAACCCCATAATTTTTTCTAATGGAACCCTATCACTTTGTCAAATGAGTCGATCACTTTGTATATTGAAACCCCGTCATTTTATTTGATAAGCCGCTACTTTATCTTATCAAATCCTGTTACTTTACACAGTAGCATCGTTACTTTGTCTAGTGGAACCAAGTCAATTTATTCAAAAACTCGTCATTTTATCAAGCAAAACCTTATCAATTTGTCTAGCAACCCCATCACTTTATCTAGTGAAACATCGTCACTTAGTCTAATGGAACCCCCGTTACTTTGTCTAATAATCACATCACTTTATCTAGTAGAACCTTGTCACTTTGTCTAGCACCCCTTTCACTTTATTTAGTGAAATCCCGTCATTTTATCCAGCAACTTCGTCACTTTCTGTCTAGTAGAACCCCGTCACTTGATATAGTAGAACTTTATTACTTTGTCTAGTAGAACCCCATCACTTTGTCCAGTAACTCAATTACTTTGTCTAGTGAACCTCGTCACTTCGTCCAACAGCTTCGTCACTTTGTCCAACAACCTCATCACTTTGTCTAGTAAAACCTAATCACTTTGTCTTCCAGCCTCGTCACTTCGTTTAGTGGAATCGGGTCACTTTGTCCGGCAACCCATCATGTTTTCCAACAATCTGTAACTTTATCTAATGGAACCCTATTTTCTTTGTCTCGTTTAACCTTATTATTTTATTTAGTGGAATTATGTTGCTTTGTTGGGTAACTTCATCACTTTGTTTAGTATAAGTCTATCATTTCGTCTAATAACCCTGTCACTTTGTCCATTTGTCGGGTAACCTCATCACTTTGTTTATTATAACTCTGTCATTTCGTCTAATAACCTCGTCACTTTTTCCAATGAACCCCATCATTTTGTCTACTGGCTACGAAAAAATTATCAGCAATGGATGGTCTATATTGTCGGTGGCCCCACATGATTTAAGGTCCACATTGAATTGTGCCCTATATAATGTAGGGTCCACATCAAAGGTTGCCCTCACATAAATAGAGGTTGGGGCTCCAAATCATGTACATTGTATTGCTAACTAGTATAATGTGCTGAGTAAACTTTACGGGGAAGTAGATTACATCTTGTTCCCACATATACCATATTCCCTCTAAGTAGGGGTTATGTTGGGCCCACCATAATTTATGGGTTTTATCCATGCCACTCATCCAATTTTTTCAAATCATTTTAGGGTTTTAATCCAAAATTAGGTGATTTGAAGCTCAAATGAGCCACACTAGAAGTAGTGGTGATAGTGATTTGAAACCCTAAGATGGGTGTCATTAGATAAACTAATGTGTCCATTTTATAAAATGAGGGGGTTTCAATAGACAAAGTAACAGCTTCTTTTAAGAAAGTGATAGGGTTCCATTAGACAAAATGATGGGGTTCCATTAGATAAACTAATGTGTCCATTTTATATAATCATCATGGTGGGTCTTATAAGTTTCAAGGGTGGATGTCTCTCTTCCAAATATTTTCTTTGGTATGGCTCACATAAATCTCGTGTTAACCTAATTTTTTTAGATTCGGGCCTAAATGATTACACATCTAATTGTCAAAGTGGATTTTGCATATACATCATGGTGGACGAAGTGACGGGGTTCATTAGACAAAGTAACAGAGTTATTAGACAAAGTGACAAAGTTATACTAAACAAAGTGATGAGGTTGCTCGACAAAGCAACACGATTCCACTAAACAAATTAATAAGGTTAAACGAGATAAAGCAAATAGGGTTCCATTAGACAAAGTTACAAATTGTCGAAAAAAGTGATGGGTTGCCGGACAAAGTGACCCGATTCCACTAAACGAAGTGACGAGGCTGAAAGACAAAGTGACTGGGTTCCACTAAATAAAGTGATGAGGTTGCTGGACGAAGTGACGAGGCTGTTGGACGAAGTGATGAGGTTCACTAGACAAAGTGATTGGATTGCTGGACAAAGTAATGAGGTTTTACTAGACAAAGAGACTATATAGTAGGACAAAGTGACAAAGTTATATTGTATCAAATGACAGGGTTCTATAGAGAGTGACAAGGTTATTGGACAAAGTGACAGGATTTCACTAGATAAAGTGAAAGAGGTGCTAGACAAAGTGACGAGGTTCTAATATACAAAGTGACATGATAATTGGACAAAGTAAGGGGGTTCCATTAAACAAAGTAACGATGTTCTGCTAGATTTAGTGATGGGGTTGCCAGAAAAATTGATGGGATTTTGCTTGATAAAATGATGAGTTTTCGAATAAAGTGACTTAGTTCCACTAGAAAAAAGTGACGATGTTACTGTGCAAAGTGACAAGATTTCACTAGATAAAGTAGCGGCTTGTCAAATAAAATGACAGGGTTTCAATAGACAAAGTGACAGGTTAATTTGACAAAGTGATAGGGTTTCATTAGACAAAATGATGGGGTTCCATTAAATAAACTAATGTGTCCATTTTATATAATCTTCATGGTCTTATAAATTTCAAGGATGAATGTCTCTCTTCCAAATATTTTCTTTAGTGTAGCTCACTTGAATCTCATGTTGACCTAATTTTTTTGGATTCGGGCTTAAATGATTATGCATTTAATTGTCAGAATGGATTTTGCATACACATCATGGTGAGCCCCAGCCAAAAATTCAATCCCCCACACTTCTCCAATTATAAAAAGAGTTTTTATATATATATATATATATATATATATATATATTTGTATGAGGCGTGACTCTTGTTTTTTCGAGGTCCACTGTGATGTTTATGTAATATCCACTATAACTATTGGCTATTAAGTTTCATATTGAGCCTAGAGATACACACTAAAGAAAATAGTTGGGAGAGAGATATCCACCCTTTCTTTTAATTGGTTAAACATTATACTTACATCAAAATACACTTCAACAACTAGAAGATTAAATTTTTTTTGCCAAAAATTATACCGATATATGAATGACTTGTGTCAGACTAATGGAAACAATTTGGAAGGTGAGGATTATCTATACACTGTTTACAATCATGTGGTCAACCTGAATTATAGATAAAACTAAATTTTTCGGCTTGTGTCCTAAAATTGGGTGACGCACCTTGTGGTCCATATTAATATTCCAAAAAACACCATAGTATGGCCCACCTGAGCCACTGATTATTTGCTCATACAAGTGGCTTTGACAAAGGGGACACTGGTAGTATATACCACCAACTGCAGTACTGTGTGTTATTGGAAAAGCTCTATTGGCTCCACCATGATGTATGTATTTTATCCACGCTGTCCATCCATTTTTACAAATCATTGTAGTTCATGAGAACAAAATTAAGGAAGATCCAAATCTCAGGTGGACCACACCACAAAAAACATGGATAATTAGAAGATTAAAAACTTATTGGGGGCTACAAAAGTTTTGGATCAAGATGATATTTGTATTTCTCTTCATCCATGTCTTTGTGACGTTATCAGTTGGTTGGATGGAAAATAAACATTACATTGGGCTCTATGAAGTTTATAATTGTATGTGTTCAATAACCACTTTTTCTATGGTGTGGTCCACTCTAGATATCAATCTATCTATTTTTATACTCATGCCCTGATGTAAGTGGGAAAATTGGATAAACAGTGTGGATAAAAAAGCAACCATCATGGTTAAAGGTGGGCATCGAGTCGATTCAAACCAAGTTAGGTTTGACCCGATTCAATTTGATTTTGAAATATGCTTGACCCGAACTCCACTTCACTCGGCACCGAGTCCAACATGCCTAACCCGATCCAAGTCCGGGTCTGGCCTAGACTAATCTGGACCAAATCTGACCCGATCACAAGTACCGATTCGGGTCAAATCTTAAAATAATATGAGAAAATGAATGGATGGAGTAGATATACAACACATAGATCAAGGTGGGCCCATGGTGAGGATCCTACAGACGTCACTCATCTTGGGTCGCAACTAATATTCCTTGCTAATTAAGCAGATTTTATAAATATTTTTTTTTATCTTATAAAATTGTCGTGAGATGATATGGCCTAATTAAATTTTAGACGAAAGAAATTGGAGGTGGATTAGCTACCGAAACATTGAGTAGATAGACTTGCTATTGAAGTGACATCACCAAGTTCTATGAGGCCCACCATGATGTATGTGTTGTATCCACATTGTCCATCCATTTGGAGAAATCATTTTAGGGCATGATCAAAAGAATGAGGTAGATCCAAAGCTGGAGTGAACCCCACCATAGAAAATAGTGAGGAGAGTGACGTCCACTGTTGAAGCCTTCCTAAGGTCCACTGTGATTTTTATTTGAGATCTAACCTGTTCATAAGTTAACACAAATATTAAAGAAGTGGAAACACAAATATCAGCTTGATCAAAAACTTTTGTGGCCCTTAGAAGTTTTTAATGGTGAGCGTACTCTCTTCACTATCTTCTGTGGTGAGGTCCACTTGAGTTTTGGATTTGATTCATTCTTTGGGTCATGCCCTAAAATGATCTCTCTAAATGGATGGAGGGTGTGGATACAAAACATACATCATGGTGGGACCGACATAACCACGTGACGTCACTTTAGTAGCGAGTCTTGCTACTCAAACTTTGCGTTGAATCCCCAAATGAAAACTTAAATAAAAATCATGGTAGACCTTAAGTTAACATAGACATTGAAGGAGGGAAGACATAAATATTAGCTTGATCGAAAACGTTTGTGACCCTTAGAAGTTTTTTATGGTGGGCATGACTCTCTCCACTATTTTTTGCGGTGGGGTCCCCTCGAGTTTTGGATCTGATTTGTTCTTTGGCTCATGCCCTAAAATGATCTCTCCAAATGAATGGATGGTGTGGATACAAAAGATACATCATGGTGGGACCCACATAACTAGGTGACATCACTTTAGTAGCGATTCTCGCTACTCAACCCATGCGCTGAATCCTGGAACGGAAGGGAAGCAGATTGTGTAGTGAGTAACTCACTATGTTAGCGTACTAAGTAAACTACGTGGGTTCCACCATGATTAATGTGTTTTATCTGCTCCATCCATCAATTTTACCAGATAATTTTAGGGCTTGAGTCCAAAATTGAAGCATATCCAATGTTCAAATGGACCACACCATAGGAAACAATTGAATTGAACATTTACCGTTGAAAATTTCTCGGGGCTACAAAAGTTTTGGATCAACCTTATATTTGTGTTTTCTCTTCATCCATGCCTGTATGATCTTATGAACGGGTTGGATGACAAATAAACATCACTGTGGGGCCTATCAAGGTTTCAACTATGGAAATCATTATCCCCACTGTTTACTGTGATATGATCCACTTTATATTTGGATATACTTCAATTTTGGGCTCAACCCCTTAATTTAGATGGAAAAATGGATGGACGGCCTGGATAAACTACATACATGCAAGGTGGACCCAACTTAGTTCACTCGGTACGATAAGAGCAAGAGCGTACTGTAATTGGTATGCAATCCGATTTTCAAATGAAACCGTCTAACGGTGTTAGACTTCTCGTTAAATGTAATTTTTTTTAATATATTAAAAAAAAAACTGGTGACGTGGGACTTAAAATGACATGGACCAATGATAAAATTGGATTCAGCCGTCGATGTTTCCAGGATACAGAGGATCTGCACTCGTCAAGCATTAGTTTCTTCACCTCAAGTTAAGCCAAGGTCGGAAACGAATGCAGGCTAACAATCACACTAAAAAATGTATCCCTTGGCATGGTCCACCATACTTACAGATGAGCATGATGCTCTGACCTTGAGTTATTTTTAGCATTTAATGGTTGGAGTGAGTTTCATGCAATCATCACAATGGGCGCTGTAAAAGTTAAGGGTGGATGTCTTTCATACTTATTTTCTTTGGTGTGGCCCATCTCTGCCACAAGTCTACCTGATTCTTTTACAGTGGGCCTAAATTGAGATTACACGATGTAATAATTGAAGTAAATCTTTAGTAAATAGCATGGTGGGCCTGCCAAAAATCAAGTCCTCATGTTCCTCTTTAACCGTACACATAGAGTATTCATAGGCCAAAGAAAAGAGTTATGATGTAGAATTCAAAGAAATGTAATAAAGAGTAGTAAAAAAAAAAAACTTTATAGCGATATTTTAGGTCAAGAATGCATATATAGGACAAATAAGAATAAGAAAAAGAGATAGCTTAGGAATTCACTTACCCAAGGGGTTGGAAAATTACTCACTCAACTAGGGATAAGTTGGGGACTCATCACTCACCCAACAAGGGATAGCTTAGGGAATCACTCACCCAACAATGGATATATAGCTTGAGGATTCACTCACGCAAGGGTGGGGGAATCACTTACCCAACAAGAGAGGAATAACTCCACTCACAAATACAAAGCTTGTAAAAAATAACTCGAGAATACCCTCTCTCATGAAAAGACTACTACATAAATAAGAGAAATTTTGAGTATGATATAATATTTCTTGGTGCACTATAAGGGTTGTATCAATCTCCTCTTTAGAAAAAGAGCTCATTGTCAAGTTCAACTTAGTAAATCTTTTATACATTCTTTTTTCGAGATTATGTAACTCATCACCATTGATCCAAGTATCTTCATATTGAGGCTAACTCTTCTATTTTACGAGATAATTCATAGACTATTGGTAGAATGTTGCTAAGTCATGGAAGTATCGCACTTTGACAACTAATTTTGGAGTTGGCCACTCAACAGTTGTTTTGAGTTTCTCTTTATCTAGTTTGACGCATTGAGATGAGACAACATATTCAAAAAGACTACATATCAACCATGAATAAATTTTTTTTTTTAGGTTGACATATAACTTATCTTCATGCAAAACACGTAGCCAATTGTAATAACCCAAAATTTTAAGTAGGGTCAAATTAAAATTTTTCATTTTTAAAAAATGATCAAATGGATTGCAATAATCCCCACCCTTATCTTATCCAAGGAACCATTCTCTCTTTATAAAGGCGGAATGTTCTCTCCAAGAAGAAAGAAATAGAAAAAACATGAGAGAAAAGATAGGGAAGAGAGAAAGAGAGATAAAAAAGGGGCTTGCAAGGTTATTATTTTATTTTATTTTATTTATTTATATTATTATGCTTTGGGCCTACATGGTGGACGGTGCGGATTTACAATGGGCGTAACCCATGTGCTCATATATCAATAAGCGTGTATATGCACAGTGTACCTTGGAACACCTCATGCATGTAAAACAAGGAAGAAAAGCAAAATATGCAAATATAGACCCATTTTTTCTTTTACTCGAATTACGTGTTGGGCTTATTAGTGCATGTGGTGCCCGATCGATTTGGTCCATTAGATTCTGAGGATCAAAATATGATAAGCCTCCAAAAATTAGGCTAAATCAACATTTGGATGAGTCATAATATCCAAAATAGAATTCAAGGTATATTCACTATTTGAATATCTATTAGGACCACAGGGACTTCTAATGAAAATAACAATTATTTTGACCCTTCAAAAATAATTGGGTGAACCAATGAACAACTCGGATCTCAGATAAATAATTAGGAGGTCCCAATATAAGGAATGTATATATTTTAATGGTGGAAGAATGGTTAGCACTGTTCATGATGGTACGGTCCACTAGAATCACGAATCTGGGTCATTTTTTTACCAGTGTCCTAAAATGATATTGGTAAACTGGTGAATGGAATAGATTTAGTGCACACACATTATGTGTGGACCATCAGGAATATATATATAGCTAAAAATTCTCATGCGTGCAAAAGTGAAATTTATATATTTATGGAACCGGAATTGATCCAGATCCATGGGTCATCTATGTGGGGCTGTCTTGATGCGAGTGACAAATCCATACCGTCTATTGATCTTGTCACTTAATAAGAGACTTGGAGTTGAAAATTTTACTTGAAAGAAAACTCAGGTGGACCAGTTTTCCTTAAACAGTGAAAAACCAATGGTTACTATTGAGCATTCTGTAAGTGCTATGTTGTAAATCTAGCGACCTGGATTGTCAAATTTTGTTGTGCCAAAACACTTTGGAATGTTTGACTTGTTTTGATAGATGGAAAGTTCACCTTCAAGTTCAAATAGATGGAAAGTTCACCTTCATTTGAAGATGAGCTTCGTGTTATATACATTGACATTGAGTATGCTATAATTGTGCATGTTCGACTTCGAGAACAAGTTAAAGTACTCAAGTTCCAGCTCAAGTTCAAGCTTAAAGCTCAAGTTCAAGCTCAAGCTTAAGTCTCAAGACCCATGTTCAAGACACAAGTTCGAGACACAAGTTCAAGTGTATGAGGTCGAGCTTCATGTGCTTCAAAGTGACCTATCTACCGAAGCGTCCGATGTTTTAATTTCAATACTCATATTTAAGGTATACATGACCCTAGAAAGACCTTAGGATTAGGTCATTAACATTACATGTTTAATTTAGGTCATATTACTTATTTTAGGTTTTGCTTCAACTAGCCCTAATCATTGTTCGACTAGTTCAGGCACTGGCTCGACTAGTCCAAGGTTTTTCTCGACCAATCTAGAATTTTACTCAAAAAATTAAATAAGGTTATTTGGTCTTCGACCAGTCGAGTACCCTGCTTGACCAGTCGAGCAAGGCTCGACTCAAAGTCCAGCAACGCAATTTTTATTCACTCGACCAATCGAGCGTTGTGCTCGACCAGCGAGCTAGCCACTCGACCAGTCGAGAGTCTGTTTTATCTGATCATGCTAGAAAATTTGAAATTTGGTTTTGCTAGGACCAGTCGAGCTGAACCTTAGACCAGTCAAGGGAACCGAATTGCAACCTATAAATTGAGGACATTTCTCAGATCTTTCATTCATTCCAAGCCAATTCAAGTCATCACTCTGAGAGATTAGTCCCCACTATTGTGAAGTTATTTTTAAGGTATTTATAAATCATTTTAATAGCTTTTTGGTTTCTTAATTTCTTGATCTTTTGATTCCATTTTACTTAGTATAAAGGAAATTTTGATTTAACCCTTTGTGAGATCCAAGAAATTGAATCCAAGTAGGCTAAGGTTGAATTTAATTTAAAATTCATCTAGACCTAGAACCCCTTCTTCTGTAAGATTGAACATTGAACATCTTCATCTACAAAGAGGCAGTTCTACTGGCTACATCGAAGATCATTCGTCAGATAAGTATATTTCATTTATTACATTGTGGTTTGTAAGATTGCCAGAAAATCTTTCATTTTGGTTTTGTCTGAGATAGCCAGAAAATCTCAGTGTGTGTGGGGTTTTTAATTGTGATAGCCCATTGAAAACACAATTGTAAAGGTTTTAAGGTGAAGCTTGGAAAACCTTCTTTCTTAGTGAAAGTCGATATCCTGTGGGTTGTGGATATTGGGAGTGGAGTAGGGTGGTTATTTAAGAACAGTTGGTGTACACCTGAACCATTATAATTTCGAAGTTTAGATGATGATGGTGATGTATGTGATGTGCTGAATGTTGTAGTTATTTTCATGTACATGTGGTGAATGTTGTAATAGCCTAATTTATTTCCTCTGCCACTATATCAGTTTGAGTTTTTTATACTTACCAACGTTCTAGAAATCAAGTTGTCTTACCATAAGCCATTAGTTTTTGGTGTAAGGTTGTCCTTAGAACAACATTTGTATCAAGCACTCAATACTTGTACATCTAAGGTTATTTTAAATTTCTTCTATCTGTGTTATCTTTTCGCATTTTATTTTTAATTAGCACAGTTCTATTCACCCCCCCCCCCTCTAGGACTTGGGGCTCGCCCTTTTCACATTCGTGTGGGCCACAGAAGTGTTACTTCAAGGAGATTTTTGGGCTCACCCCTTATATGGGGATTACCCATCTCACCCATGGCTCAAATTATCATGGGTCCCATTAAAATTTTAAATAAATAAACAAATAAAAATAAAATTTTGGTTCCAGAGTTGGAAACCGAGTGTGGTTTCTAAACATTGGAGACTATCTTGGGTCATGGATTGTGGACCTCATAGTGATATGTGTGTGTGTGTGTGTGTGTGTGTGTGTGTGTGTGTGTGTTGTATCCACCCCATCCATTTAGTTTGGAAGGCCACTTTAGACTCAAAGTATAAATTTAAGACATATTCAAAATTTATGTGGCTCGTACAGTAAGAAAACAATGGTAGTTGTACGATAATCTTCTAGGCTATTGCAGCTCCTACATATTTCGGATTAAATCGGAATTTCTTCCTAAGTTTCACCACTATGGTGGTAACCATGTAATCAGTTTAGATCCTTGTAGTAGGACGCACGTTGAAAAAAATGTGTTAGATATATATAATATAATATATTTCTACTATACGTGGATGTATGATAGAACTTATCCAAGCCACAGGTGTGTTTAAGACAACACATACACATGTTATAATATGTATCATCATAATATATTGTTACAAGATCCAAGCCATCCATGTGGTGGGTTATCTTATAAGATATCTAATCTGTCTTTTCAGCTGGGATAGATAAGATAAACCCTATCCATTAGGTATATTTCCTTGTAGAACCTAAGAATCACTCTCATTTATGGCCTGAGTGATCAAAACAAATCAAAGGCTTTATGAACTTGATCTTTTGTCATCCATTTATTGTTAATATTATGGTGCATTGCATATGAATTATAGGTATTCCCTAATTTGTTCCATCAAATTTCTCCTTAACTTTCCTCACCAAATCATCAAGTGGATGATCCCAACATGTATCCTCTCAATATGATTAAAATAAATTGTTGTATTGTTATGGTTGATTGTGTTATGATTATGGTTGTGAATGACTGGATTGAATTGATTATGGACTTATTAGTGCTAAGTTATTCTTAGAATTATGAACATGTGAAATACCTCTCATATAGAGAGATGTATATGATAGTTTATATGATTATTAGTGTATTAAACATTCATACTTGCATCGTTAACGCTCTTGAACAATTACCTAGGCGAAAACTCATTGTACCCATTAGAAGCCCACTATATGTCAAAGCTTGACCAATGGGGGGATGCGGGCGTTGCTCATATCTACCCATGGTAGAAGCATACCGAGTGCAGATGCAGGTTGTTGATATTCAACCCAAGCAAGTGGATGGTTTCTATTTATACATACTCACTTAATGCATCATCAATATCATTCACATCATTCGCATTAATTACATTATTTGTGTTGTATTTCTGATATTTTATGCTTGACTATTATGCTTTACTTGTGTGTATTATTTTAATTGTGTCATGCACAAACCATGATGGGTTCACTCACTAGGCCTGGCCAGCTGACGGTGTATTAATAGAAAAACTGTATAGATAGAATTGAAGCAAGAATATGAGGTCAAACCAGTGGATGATCCATAAGAACAGTGGCCATATTTAATCAAAGAAAAGCTTACTTCGCTAGATCAATAGAATGATTAAATGGACATGTTCTTTCTATTATTATTTTCATTTTTTTTTCAAAATGGTTTCTTATTTAGATTTTATAATTTTTTGAATAAATTGATGATTCTAAACAATGACTTAATAAAAGTCTCAAATGGGTGGACAAAAATATTTTAGTTTTTATTATTGATTATTATGTATGTGTGATGGTGAATGTTTGTGAATGGATTAGTGGTTGATATGAATGTATTGATGGATATTAATGATAACATAGAATTTAGATTATATTATGCCTATATTAAAATAATGTGACTCACTGATTTAAGTATCTGAATTGTGGGGCGTGACAGAATGGCAGAGTTGTACACGAACCGAGTTAGCTTGGTTAGCTTGCTCGACTTGACTCAAAAAAACTCAATTTGACTCGGTTCGAAACTAAGTTTGAGTCAAGTCGAGCTGATTTGCTTAGCTAAAAAAAATTTCAAGCCGAGTTCGAGCTTGCCTGAGCTCAACTCGACTCAGATTAAACACCAACTCGAATCGAACTCAGATCGAACTAGTTCGGTGACTCGGTTATTTTGATATTGATGTTGCTCACCAAGTGTTTGATGAAACGAGTCAACGAAGTGTCCGCTGGTAGTGAGGAAGGTATGAATATGAAACAAATACCCTTGTATCTTGATTTTTATGTTGCTTACTGAGTGTTTGATGAAATACCTATAAACTACTGCTACTATTTTACATACTGTGAGAAATTGAAGGTGTACTCCATGTGTTTGAGAAAATGTCGCAGAGGCTCGATCTTGGCTCAAACTCGGCTCAAACTGGCCCGAGCTGCTAACCAAACCATGCCGAGCTAGCCAATCATGCTCGAGGATCGAGCCAAGCTGAGTTTGAGCTGGATTAGCTAGTGGTTGAGCCGAGTCGAGTTATGCCAAGCTTGACTCGGTTCGACTCGTGTACAGCTCTATAGAATGGTTTCAAAGAGGGGTTTTTTGTAAAACCTAGTATGACATATAGGTTACGTGGATCACTCATGTACATAATTGGTAGGCTCCCTTGGAATTAGAAACATAATACTTAGGATTTCCTATCTGAATTTGTGTGAAATAATGAATGTAAAAATAAAAATTAGGGTTCCTTATTTGTTGATATGTAGTAAAAATTTTTAAAAAAATAAAAATAAAAAAAACTTAGAAACTAAGTATGATATTTCTTACACTTTGATTTGAGTATATTTTGTGTTGAAATGGGTTAGTTTGAACCATAATGAATTTTCAAGATATTTAGTCCACAAAGTCCTGCTGGATAGCAATGGGGAGCAAGAATTACCCAACTTGTAAAATTTGTAAATATAAAGGTACTACTCCAATCAAGGCGATTTAAAAGCTTGATCGAAGATAGACAAGTATAAATTAAAATTAAAATAATTATAAAATTCAAATCTGATAGTCACTGTCTGATTCAGGGAGTTAGTACAGGCTGGTTAGAATTCATTAAATTCTGGATAGGTCTAACTGCGGGAAATTTACAATTTTCTGTAGTTGGAAGAATGAGCTAAAATTTTACAGAGAGACTATATGGTTCTAATAGGATCCCAGAAAAATTTTAGATTAAATTTGAAATTCCTAAGTATATTAAATAGTGATTATAACCACATTTGACAAACAAAAATTAAATCTGCCCAAAATTGGTGTCTTGTCGGTTTAATTGGCAGAGCCCTTTATTTCGATAATTACCTTTGGTTAAAATAATGATTTCATTTGAAGTACTTTATTTAGATATTTTTTTAGTAAAGTTAAAAATCTATAATCCCTACTAAATTCCAAAATTACTTTCTTATAAGATAATTATGGCCCCAAAGAATACACGTAGCATCTGTGACTTAGTCCCTTCTACCAGCGCTACCCTTCCTCGTGACTCAATAGTGGACACCATTATTCTGGAAGAAGATGAAATGACAAATATAGAACACGATGAGAATGTAGTCGAATGGGATGAGGTTGAAGAGGGACCATAGAATCATGTACCTCCACCTCTAGCAAATCAAGGTGGGGATGGACCAGGCACCCAATTGCCTCTATCCCCATCGGCAATGCATGCAAATTTTACCGGACCCAGCACGTAGTTGTTGGAGGTTACGTTTGGATTAGTAAATCAAATAATTACTATGATGAAGCAACAACAAGAGAAATTTATGGTTTAATGGAACATGTTGACCAATCTGATCCAAGCACCTCAAGCACATCGTCAGGCATCACCAGTTAGGATCGAGTAGACACATGAGTGGATTTGCTTGAGAAATTCATAAAACTTCGGCCATCGGTGTTCAAAGGTGCTACGGATCCTTCGGTAACAAAAGATTGGTTAAAGCAAGTCGAGAAGATATTAGAAGCGTTGAATTGCCCCGATAACGAGAAACTATGATTGGTGTCTTTTATACTTCAAGGTGAAGTAGATGTTTGGTGGAGATCAAATAAAAGGATGATCACAACTGACTATGTATGGACTTGGAGAAGATTTCAAGGAAAATTCAATGAGAAATACTTTCGTAAGGCCTATCGTATGAGGAAAATTCGATGAAAAATAAAAGGATGATAGTGACACAGTATGAGGAGAAGTTCACTGAGCTATTAAGATATGTCCCGAAGATGATGGAAGATGAGGAATACAAGATCATGAAATTTGATGAAGGCCTTTGTCAAAATATTAGAACCAAGTTCTGTTGTGATGATATTAAAAAGTATTCTGAAATTGTTAACAAGGCTCTTTAGACTGAAAGAGATAGTGAGTGGTTATTGAAGTCTCGAGTATAGATAAAAGAGATGGGAAGTTAGATTAGTACTGCACCCTGCTAACAATAACCATTAGAGAAGATGCAACGAACTAATGGTGAAAGATGAATTATTGATGTCCTAGGAGGGTGAGTAGGACAATACCAAATTCTTTGAGATAATATAAAATAAATAAACAAATAATCTTAATCGCCTAAAGTATTGAAACCTTGATTCCAAATAATTCGTATGACAACCTTCGCCTAAAATTTTAGGCAGGACAACCTTATTTCACAACATCTTTGAAATCAATCTTTCAAATCAGCAAGAGAATATAAAATAAATATAGCATTCACCACACAGAATAAAATAAATATAACATTCACTACAAATAATGAAATAAGCAATCACCACATAGACACAAGGGGTTATAGTGGTTCAGTGCTTAAACCCATACCTACTCCACTCCCAAAATTACTACCCTCGTAATTTTGGCTTTTACTATTTCAAGATTTTCACAGGGTCACCTTAATAACCTTATACAGTTCTTATGCTTTTCACGGGCTACCACAATCAAACCCCCTTTGTGATTTTCGCAGGCTATTATAAATCAAACCCCCTTTATGATTTTCACAAGCTATCACAAATCAACCCACAGAGATTTTCAGGCTATCTCGGAAAATTTTGAATAAAATTAAGTAATTGACAATGTACTTATCTTCAAATGATGATTCGAAGATGTAATCAAAGCTTGAAGCAATGATCTTCTTTTTTTAGTGTAGATGTAACACCCCGAATTTTCGTAGCCCAAGTCTGTGCTCGTACCGGGAATTCCAAGCATTGATTTTCTCACACATTATTTGGATTGTGAGGTTTATAGAATATTTCCTCATCTTGTTCATAAAAGGGGGCATTCATGAAAAGGAAATTGCCTGTAATTCTTATTCCATTTCAAATAAAAGATTTCACAAATAATCAAATGCTCTCTTAATTGGAGCTTATTACATTGTCCTAAGTATGTAGCAGAAATATAAGTAATCAAATAATTTGTAGCATTGTTCTTCTTCCTTATTCGATCGTGTCCTCCACAGAATGATCCTCGTCACCTGCAATATTTATACGGTTCGAGAGGATCAACGTCCTACTCATAGTGGTGATTATCCTTTAAAGTTTACAATGATTCAAGTGACTTATAAAACATCAAAAGGGTCCTAATACATCTCATACTCCATACATACAAGTGGTATCAGTGTGCGTGAACATTCTATGTGAGGTGCATGCCTAGCAAAGTATATGCGATCCATCACACTTAACGATCATGATCACAATGTGGAAAGTAGTTTAAAGATATCCGGCTCCCCCTGCATCCCATACTACGGAGATTCGTCGACGTGTCTAACATTAACATGGATTTATGGGAATGTCTCAAGGCGACACAACAATGCGATTGGGAGATTTACATGACATGATATGTTCATAGAGCGACTATTTACGACATCCAATCCCGAGAAGTGATGTAACATGCATGACAATTTACTTACATCGATTATGCACCACTCACCAACCCACAAGATTACGTGCCGACCAAGAGGGCCACTACTTGAAATGCATTATGTCCACAATATTATATTGATCACTAGAAGTGGGATTTCCAACATAATACTTGTGTTGTGTGATATAAGTGCAGTAACTAAAATTACGTATCAATGATTTGCATAATGAAGATAAATGGCATTAAAACTTGAATCATGTAAGAAAGATGTAATCAAATAAATTAAGTTGCAAAATTTAAAGGAAAAACCCTCACCTTTGAAATCAAATTTTTTTCTGACTAAGTCAGTTATTTACTCCGTCAATCCCAATCTTATCCTAGATCATGTAATTTATAGGGTTAAGATTCGAATATGGGTCTAGGGTTTAACTAGTTTATTAGTTGGAGAATCTTGAATTCGACGTTTCATTCTCAATCGGCCAATCCTATAGTTTAGCGAATACTTGTGCGGATTCAGCTTAGCTTAATCCGGTTTTATTGCTAATTTACAGTCTTAGAATATACAAAACCCAGTTGCAAGGGAAGTGTTAGTCAATTACTTACCTTTTGGACTATTGGACTTTGCCCGATTCTGAACCCGAGTTGATGACTTTGTGAGTCACGGTTGTGGCACCAGCACTTGGTCGGCAACAGGCACTGCTTCTCTCTATTTTCTTTTTATCTCCTCCTTTCCTTCTCATTTCTTCTCTCTCTCTCTCTCTCTTGCTTCTTTCTCTTCCTCTCTTTATACATATTACGATGGTAAGAGTGGGATTTTATAGGATTTTCTACGCTTCTATGGGGTTCTTGCGTAATAGTCACGCTAGCGTGGTGCGTTAGATAGAACAGTGCCAGCGTCGTTTGCAAATCCGTTGGTTTCGTTTCGTGTAGGATTCTTCCTCCTCCTTTTCAAGATGTTGAATCGATTTTGGGAGGGCCAACAAATGGGCAGTTACGATCATCCTTTGAATGCTAGGATAGACATTATTGTCCAGTGATCGGTCGGGAAGGCGAGCTCTGTTCCAATGGCAAATCTGTCTCCAACCATTCTTAACTCAAAAAGATTCTTCCGGACGGTCTGGGATTGCCATTCAACGGTCCCTAGCCCACAAGATCGGTGGTCTAATCGTTCTAGTGGATGTTTTACTTTGCGAACGTGTTTTCCGCGTAGTGTAATTATCCTGCGTGATAAAATGGCAGAATGTCGTTTCTTTGTTTCCTTTTCCATCTTTCAGCCAACTTGGGAAGGGTCAGAATTTCCTTATCCGAGGCTTAGACGACTCGGATTGGAGACAGATCTCTCAGTTCGGACGTCCTACACGTAAGGCTTTACGTGTGCGATCAGTTTTTCCGCGTTGTTGCTGTTTGCGGAGGGAGTTTGACTCCAATTCTATTGCTAGGTTAGGTGGGGTCCACTTTTGATAATTCTTCTGAAGATCCACTCTGTTCATCCGTTTAGCAGGGAAGTTTTGGGTCATGGCCCAAAATACACAGTAAATCCGAGCTCTGGGTGGCCCACACGGTCAGTTGGTGAGGAGGCAATGCCCACTGTTAAAGCAAACCTTTTTTCCTGTTAAGTCAGGTGCCATGCATGTGGAATTTATTATTTACCGATTTTCCCTCCTCTACTTAGGTATCTTCCGACACCTGTTACACAATGATGCACCGTCCGTTTGTCCTAAATTGGGTGAGCATCCCTTGTTTTCTGTGCTCTTTCTATCGGTCAAGTTTGAGCCCCGATCTCCTTAGGATGGTCAGGATGTGTTTCTAGTCGTCCACATGATTAAAAGATTTAAGAGGCCATTTTATGCATTTATAAGAGAAGTTAACCAGTGGTGTTGGTGTGTTCCTTACAATCTTTATACTGGACGATTCATTCTATTGTTTAGGTGGCCCATCTGGCGAATCCAACCTTGATGAGCGGTCAGATAGTGTTTTCGAAGGGAGGAAAAGTGATTGGTTGATGTTCTGGTTCTATATCTTGATGTTTGTGCGGTTCCTTTCGTGGTTTGTCTAGAGTGAGTGTTGTTTTTGTCTCACGAATATTAGTAACTAGTTTTAAGAGGGAGTAATGGGGTATTATTGTAATAATCCGAATCATCCAGATCTAGTATGGGCGATCTTGGTTGTTACAGTAAATGAGGCAGTATTTGCTCAAACAGAAATAGTATAGGGATCTAATGTATTTCAATAAAATGAAAACCCTAATACTACAGATTCAATTCTTTGTTTCTCGAGTATAGACTACTCTCTAATTTTCAATTAAGATCAACTTGAGAAAAAGAATTGAATAAGCTAAATAAAAATTTATAAATACCACACAAATAGCTTGATGAATACCTGAGCTTCTCTCTTATTTACAGAAGGTTTTTGAGTAGATTTCATTATAGAATAGAATGAGAGAATGTTCCTATTTATAGCCAAAGGATTTGGAAATTCGGTCAGCCTAACATTAAGTTCGGTTGTCCATATTCCAACAAATCCGTTCCAATGGCTATCGGATTGCATGGGATAAGATTTATCCAAAATTCGGCTGGCCCAAGCAAAAATTTAGTTGGCCGAATTCCCTCGAAAATCTGAGAATCATTTGCTAAAAAATGACCCGAACTTTCCTCAGGCTAGCCGAACTTCAAGTTAGGCTAGCCAAACCTAAAGTTAAGCTGGCCGAAGTTGTAATAGACTTTTCAAATTTTCAAATATTGAAAAATTGCCCGTACCTGAAGTTAGGTTAGCTGAAGTTCGTCGGGTTGGATAAACCTGAAGTTAGGCTAACCGAACTCCAGTGAACTTATACAGAAGTTAACCCACTTTAATCATTTTTCAAAAGCACCCAGGGACTTTCTAAGCTCATTCTACCTAGTGGTTAGTGTCACGCCCTAAATCAGGAGATCGGACTCACAAGAACTCCGATCGCCGAATCCAGTGCCGACAACCTCCGTAGTACCCCATTCTCGACTCCCAACGCCTATATGCTAGATTCCAATCTTAGGATCCTACAAGGATGATTTTTTAGTGTACATTTATCTCGTAAAAAGAATAACCACAAGTATACCCAAATCATAAAGGCAACATCATCATCATATATCCACTAATATAAATAGTTGAATACAGTGCTGAAAGGGAAATACATATGTCAAAAATTAAAACTCCATAAGTCCACTGCACGCTCTAAGCTCAATGCTGCTGTAACCTAACGCCACCTACACGCATCTATCGTGCATAAGCTTATAGAAAGCTTAATGGGTAGTGAAAGTGTGTGCACAAGGTAAGTGCCAAGTAAGCAATATCAAAGTAATCAGAGTAAGCGAAAATACTGACAGACCCATAAATCATACAATATCAGAATAACGCGAAAATATGCTAATAGGCCCATAAATACTATCAGCCTTATCCAGGCTATGCGATGCAAAAATATAATAATCAATATCATATACTGAGGAAGCAATGTAGATCATCTATATAATGCGAAGATAGTAAGCCAAATACTATGTGTTGAAGATGCAATGTGATATGCGATGCGAATGAAATGACCAAGCTGGAGTGTGAAGTCGGATGATAGTACGTAGTATCGCAGGCTACGGGGTCCATCATAAGGGACTTCTATCCAAACCAGTCCCATACCTAAATTTGGAGAGTCAAACTCAATGTGGTAAACTCTTGATCTCAGGTTAGTCGCGTGCCCAACCGAAATCCTGGCTATGCGAAGGTGCACAACAATTAGTTGCGTACCACCATCCCAAGTGGATAGTGAATGAAATGAATGCATGAGTATGCAACTCCTACTCAATAAGTCCACATATTAGTACGGTTCCTCTATGGAAAATCATCGGGGTCTATTATACTCCAACAGATTGTCACCCCGTCACGCGCAAAAAGGTTAGTGGAAGAGACCTCACTATCTGTTGGCTAATATCGGGCCCGGCTCGTCGATAGCGGACCCATTCCTTAAGCTAGTCAGACTCAGCCTACCATTGCCCCCTCCTCTCGGGCAGGTAAGGTCGTACCCCCTTCCAACCGACAACGACATAGTGGAAGATGCGGCCTAACGATATACGGTCCTCATGCACTCATGTATCCACTTGGTCTAGACGTTGGAGCAACCTCTGGAACCAAGAGGGTTTACGGACTTTCACCTAGGGATATCTATAACACCCCATGTAGAACAGATTTCAGGTGTCCCATCTAGCCATCCACGAAATACCTGTGGAGGCTACGACCCTGATGTTGCTAGGGCGTACAGTAATCATAACACACAATGTAAAATGCATGAGTCATACTATCCAGTTATGCATCAATCCTGTGCATACCATGTACTCATGTGAGACAATCTCTACTTATCAAGGAGTCTCATAACAATATGCCCAATGACATATGTAATAGTCAACCACATCTCATAACAAACATGCAGATGATATTTATGGGCATGTATCGTGATGCTATGTTGTCACTTACTCATAATTGGTATCAATAACCGGCACCGACAACCGGCATTGACAATCACCCTCGAAAATGTGGATGTTTAACCAACATTGCCCCCAAGGAGTGGCCCACATAGAGCTTAACATATAGTGGTCTCATGGCCTCACACAAGGGCCTAATACACATTACGATGGGCCTCAAATACGGGCTGCATATACATCACATTGGGCCTCAGACACGTGTCGAATGCACATCACAATGGGCCTCAACTATGGGCCGCATATACATTATATGGGTCTTAACAATCGGCCTCAACAAATTAGAATTAGCCTCGATACATGGCCTCAACAATCAGAATCAGCCTCGATACATGGCCTCAACAATCAGAATCAGCCTATACAATCAGCCTCGACAATCGAAATTAGCCTATGTAATCGGCCTTGATACTCGGCCTCGACTATTGAAATTGGCCTATACAATGGGCCTCGACAAATCGGAATCAGCTTCGATACTTGGCCTCGACAATCGGAATCGGCCTCGACAAATCAGAATTGCCCTTAATACTCGGCCTCGACAATCGGAATCGGCCTATACAATCGGCCTCAACAAATCGGAATCGGCCTCGACAATCGGAATCGTCCTATACAGGCCTCGACAAATCGGAATCGGCCTCAATACTCGGCCTCGACAATTGGAATTGCCCTATACAATCGGCCTCGACAATCGTAATCGGCATATACAATCGGCCTTGACAAATCGAAATTGGCCTCGATACTCGGTCTCGATAATCGAAATCGTCCTATACAATCGGCCTCAATAAATCAGAATCAGTCTCGATACTCGGCCTCGATACTCAGCCTCGACAAATCAAAATCAACCTCGATACTCAGTCTCGACAAATCAGAATCGGTCTCGATACTTAGCCTCGATAATCGGAATCAGCTTATACAATCGACCTCGACAAATCGAAATTAGCTTCGAGACTTAGCCTTTACAATCGGAAGCGGCCTATACAATCGGCCTCGATACTCGGCCTCGACAATCGGAATTGCCCTATACCGGCCTCGACAATCGGAAGCTCCCTATACAATCGGCCTCGACAATAGGAATCGCTCTCTACAATCGACCTCGACAAATCAGAATCGGTCTTGATACTCAGCCTTGATAATCGGAATCAGCCTATACAATCGGCTTTAACAAACCGGAATCGGCCTTAATACTCGGCCTCGACAATTGGAATCGCCCTATACAATCGGCCTCGACAATCGGAATCGCCCTATACAATCGGTCTCAACGAATTAAAATCAGCCTCGACGAATTAAAATCGGCCTCGATACTCGGCCTCAACAATTGAAATCGGCCTTGACAAATCGGAATCGGCCTCGATACTCGGCCTCAACAATCGGAATCAGCCTATACAATCGGCCTCGACAAATCGGAATCGGTGGGAATGAGCCTAATAAGGCCTAAGAGAAGGTCACAATGTGGACATCCAACCATCATTGCCCATCAATGTGGATATTTAACCAACATTGCTCCCAAGGAGTGGTCCACATAGAGCAAAACGTATCGTGGGCCGATGGCCTCATATAAGGGCCTCATATAATTACCATGGGTCGTATCAATGGACCGCACCAACGAGCCTCATGTACATCAAGTGGGCCGTATTAATGGGCCGCACCAACGGGCCTCATATACATCAAGTGGGTTGTATCAATGGGTTGTCCTAACGGGCCTCGTATACATCAAATGGGTTATATCGATGGCCCGCACCAACGGGCCTCGTATACATCAAATGGGCCATATCGATGGGCCTAATACACGTCACAATGGGCCGCACAATAAGGGCCTAATACACATCATAATGGGCCTCGTGTTCATCGAGTCGGGCCTCATCATATGGGCCTCATATACGCCAAGCAGGCCGCATCAACAGGCCACACCAACGGGCCTCATATACAGTCAAGTGGGCTACATCAATGGGCAGCACTAATGGGCCTCATAGATGAACTACAATATACATCAAGGTGGGCCTCACAGGTGGGCCATATGTATATCAAAGTGGGTCTCAAGTGGGAGTTTGGATTACATCTAAAATCATTTCAACATTTACAGGTGCAACACGTGTATCACTATGCACTATCATTCCATGGGGGCACATGGCCACTAATGATGATCAACACTGTCCAAATATTTTCCATGAAAATCAGCACCATCCAAACATTATCTATGTAAATCTGCACCATCCAACCATTGGACAGCACCAACCAAACATTGTCCAGCACCGTCCAGATATGTGGACGGTGTGGAGGAAACGCATACCACATGGTGGGGTCCCACAGAATCGTCTAGGCACGGACGGCCTGGTACAAAACATACATCACGGTGGGGTCGTTCATGGCACCGTCTGGATGGACAGTGATGATGAAACACATGCATCACGAGGTGTACCACCGTCTAGCTACTGGACGATGGATACAACACATTACGGTGCTTCCCACATCCAGTCAAAACGGATGGACGATCGGATATAAAATACATATATCAGAGGCGGGCCCCACCCCACACGTGTTACACGTGTGGGTGGGTCCCATCCGTAATTTTAAAAAAAACGAACGTACGGCGTAGGATATAATACATACCTTGTGACCAGACCCATAGACATGTGTGGAATCCACAGGTGGATGGACGGTGGGGATATAATACATATCTCATGGTCAGACTAGCAGAACTTGCTGGCATTAAACCAGCCGATATGAGGCGGGGTACACATAGATGGACGGTCTGGATGGTCAGACCGTCCTTGCAGACGGTGTGGATTTCACACACACATGCTTTCACCGTCCAGATGATGGATGGTGAGAATAAAACACGACCTAGACGGTCTTGATACAACACATGCAACACGGTGGGGTCCCACTGTCGCATCTGTTGGACGGTGTGGACACCACAAGTGCCAGATGGGTCCCACCGTCTAGACAGTGGACGGTGTGGATAGGATACATAAGTCACGGTGGGTCCACGTCAGCGTGGCCCACCGTCTGGATAAAGCTAATATTTGTATTTTCCTCTTCACCTGAGCTTGTCCAAAATGGACGGCCAGGTGGGCCTCTCTAGATGGTTAGTCCAGTAGCCAGTGGGTCCGATTAGCTGAAAAAATGGTGAGGATGGGGTACTCACACGGTGGGGTCCACGGATCAAGCAGTTATTCATGTTTTCCCTTCAAACAAGGCCCGCCCAATCGGGCAGCAAGGTGGCTACCACTGATGGATGGTGTGGATCTAATCCATTCATCATGATGGTGGGCCACACACCTCATTGTAACCATAAAAATGAAAGAGAAAGAGAACAAGAGAGAGGGAGAAACGTGATGAAGGGGAGGGACCCCGCTCCTATGGACCCTCCCTAACTTACAATGGATACATCAAATGGGTCCCATCGAATGTGGACCCTCAAATCATCAAGATCAATGGTAGAAATCCTATATCCCCCACTTATGATCTTCTCCTCCTCCTTCCGCCAAAGCATGCTAGAGCTTCAATGGATGGACTTCAATGGTTGAGATTGATTTTAGAGGGTGGGATTGGATGGTAGGAAGGTGGGCCACACCTAGCTCTTTCTCATGGAGAGCTTGGACGTCCACCTCCCATGGTTGCTCGGAGAATGAGTTTGAAAATGAGAGAGAGAGTGAGGATGGGATGTAAGAGAGAGAGAGGGAGATAGGTGTAACGGGTATGAGTGAGTGGAGTGATGGGTGTACTTGATTAGGTATGGGTGGAGGGAGAGAGAGAGAGAGAGAGAGAGAGAGAGAGAGAGAGAGAGAGAGAGAGTTGACTTAGGGTTGCTTGTACTTGACATGTGAAGTGATTAATGTGCACTTAATTGATATGATTAATGGAACATTCTCTTGGGTTTGCAAATGCACGGTGTTTTTCCTCGAACTGAACACGGGCCTACATCTCCTGGCCCGGGTATCGCCTCAGCGTGTGAGATGCGGCATCGAAACCGTAGTGACGGCGCAATCGTGAGGGTGTAAATTTCGGGTCGAGCCGACTCTGATATACTAGACATGACTCAAAATCACCCGCAAACGCAGATAATAGATCGCGGGTTGCCGGAATTCGACCAGAAAGACCGCGGAAGCCTACGGAATGGTATAGTCTAGGATATGGGTCTTACAGTTAGCCTATACAGAGATCTTCTAATCTTGATAAACTTGAAAATGAGTGACGTTATTTAAGTCTTGAGATGTCGAGCCGCTCTAGAGCCGATCTCCAAGAGTTTCCATAGACTACTATGGCGTACTTGTGATTTGACCGGTGTCTTTGTCTACGAAATTTGACAACTTTATGTGTGCTACAAATATAAGCACTTACAATCTTCCCATTTGTCAATTTTGTCACAAAATGCATATGCATCATACACAACACATACACATCACAACGTAACATACATATTGTAAGGCCCGTAACCCTATGAGGCCGACCGTATGCTTCAGTGCCGGCATATTTTTGGCGAACTAGATCAATGAGTTTTAATTGTTACCCTATTTTTATACCGTAACACCCTGAGACTTGTACCCTACCGATTACATGAGTGCTACGATTCCAATGCCGAGCAGCACGCCCCATTGCGACCCCTAGATTAGAAGTTACAATTTTGGTGCAATTCGAGCTAGGCCACATAACACACGTGGGCCCCACTTACATAAATCTCAATGTTGTCAAATCAATCAAACAATTAACACATCCGTCACTCATGTCACTCTCTCCACTTTAGTCAAACAAGTTCATGCCTTGCTCACACAACCCATGCCCTTACCCATGCTTAGTCATCATTCTTTCCTTCATTTTCTCCCCATTCTACCCCACTGTCTTTTCATAATTTTCTATCTACACAAAAAGTTATGCCACAAAAGCTCCCAAACCCCTCTCATTTCTCCAAAATTTTCTAGCAATGAGAGTGAGAAGAAAAGAGAGAAAAGAGATTAGAGATAGAGAAAGAAAGAGATTAGAGAGAGAGAGAGAGAAAAGATTAAAGAAAATTGGAGAGAGATTAGAGAGAAAAGAGAGAGAGTGCTTAAGAGAAATAAGTCATTTTAAGAGAGAGATTAAGAGAGATTAGAACTTGAGGAAAGATTAAATGAGTTTAGGGGAGGAACTACACCATCCAATCACTGATTCCAGTCAATCCAATCATTCATCCATCATTGTTTGTGCATGTAATGTTTGACACAATGGTTGTAACAAGCCCACTGAGATATATGTTTTGCCCAAGAATGATGAAATTTCAAGTCTCGTATGAGCCACAAGCACAAGATCATGTCCAACTAACTAACCAATAATTTTTAATCATTGATTTACATGTACAATGTTTGGACAGTGTTGATTATCATATTAAATTAATTATAGTGATGCAATTGATAATCTAATTATTTTTTTATATCATTAGTGGGCCATGTGCCCAATAGAATAAGAGCCTGGTGACACACATGTTACACATGCAACTCTTGAAAGGATTTTATATGTAATCTAAGCTCTCAGTGGACCCCCCCCCCCCCCAGTTACATCATGATGTCAAACAACCAGGGGATTTGAAATCCTCTCAAATCCCCCAAATCCATGGTGTCAAATGACCCCTTAGATTTTGGTTATGTTTGGCATCCTGGATTCAAAGTCCCTTCAATATTAAGTTAACAATGATTTTGGAATTAATTAGTAAATCATTTTAAAATCCCTAATTAGTGTACCTATGTAATATTGACACTATGGTTATAATAAATCCGTTGAAGCATATACTTTGCCTAAAATGATGAGATCCCAAGACTCAGATGGGCCACAAGCACAGGATCACATCTTAGTGACTAACCAATGGTTTATAACCATTGATTACATCGGCAATGTTCAAACGATGTAGATCATCCTATTAGAGTAATTATACTGATGCTGATGGTAATCTATTCATTTTGGGATATCATGGTGGGACATGCCTTATATCTAGTTACTAGATTTTTATATACAGGCTACATGGGGAGCTAATGTTAGTCTAACGTGGGCCACACCACATAAACTTATATATTTCTAATGGGGCCTGTTGTTCGGTTCTCATTCTCTATGTATGATGTGCCAATTAAGACTAATTATATCATCATATGTCTGATAACATGCTTAGTGTAATGGATATCATGCCCATATGCATCATTTGTATGCCTATTGTGGATGACGATTGTTAATAGTATATGTCGTTCAGCTTCAGACACTTAGGGGACTCTATATGAGACAGTCACCCCTCATAATTCGCGCAGTATGCGTAAGTCTGATGCATGCCTTGGATAGTGTGATTCATGCATTGTGCACTATGTGTGACTATACATCTACTCCCTAGAAACACCAGGGAGGTGGTCCATAGCCTTGTTATGGCTGGTGGATGATGGACACCGAAATTTAGTGAGGTTACAGGGCATCAAAGGCGTCCTTGGGTGAAATTCTTTAAACCCTGTGGTACTAGTAGGATGCTCGAATGTTTAGACCGAGTGGATTCATGAGCACACGATGGATAGATACCGATAGGCCGCTTCTCCCACGGTGTCGGGGTCGGTTGGAAGGGAGTTTAACCTTACCTGCCCAGGTGTAGAGGGCTATATGCTAGGTTGAGTTTAACCAGTTTGAGAAATGGGTTCGCTATCGATGGACCGGGTGGTTTTTATGTACCACTATCAATGCGGATAGTGAGGTCTTTTGCACTCACTTGGTCTTGCATACGATGGGCGGCAATCAGTGTCGGAAGTGTACTAAACTCCGGTGATGATCCAATTGTGAAATATTTAGACATGTGGACTAGTGAAGGATTGATATATTGCATAGCATCTTTAGCATGTGGCATTTGGCCACGTAGGCCTTCACATCGTATAGCTTGGGTATGGCTGATAACATTTATGGACTTGCTAGTTTAGTTGTCCATCATTTTCTCTTACTTTGATTTTTGTATGCTTGGCACATGTATTGCGCACACACGCACTCTCTAAGCTTTACAGTAAGCTTACACACGTTGTTTGCGTGCAGGTTATGTTAGACCATAGCAGCATTCAGGTAGGAGTATGTGCCTAATATTTTAGAATTTTGTTATATCATATATTTTCCTTTCAGCATTATACCCAAAGACTATATTAGTGGATATGTGGTGATGATGTTTTATGACTTGGGTACACTTGTGGTTATGCTCCTTTACCCTAAAAATCCTCCTTGTCGGATCCCAAGATCGAAATTTGGCATATAAGAGCTGGGAGCTAAGAGCTGAGAATGGGATACTACGGAGGCTGTCAGCACCAATTCAGCGGCTGGAAATTTTGTGAGCCTAGTTCCCGAGTTTGGAACGTGACACATATACATCAAACAATCACAACTCATGATCTCAACCATAAAAAATGAAGCCCTGGTTCAAATGTACATTCAATAATCATTTGTACTCCACCTGTATCTCTCCAGAGAAATATAGCAAGTACTATTCCATCCAAATATATTCTCAAGTATATTTACAAGTATAAGCATATATGATTTTTATTTTTTTTCACATATTGAAATTCTAAAATTCCACAATTTCCAAACACATCAGTATGTTTATGTTATTTCTCCCCCTTTTTGTCACAAGTTGACTAAGGAAGAATTTAAAATATAGATGCATTACCAGTATAAAATTTAAGAATATCATCAATGCATGGTAAAAAGAAGCATAATATCATATAAAAGTAGAAAACACTGTATAAAATAATGTATTAAGCAGAGTCCGAAGTAATGTTTCAAGTCATATTAAACCATCAAAATATTAAGTTAATACAGACCCAACAATAACAAAAGTTAGGGCCTGTTTGTTAACTCTTAAAATTAATACTTAACACGGAATTGAGAAAATGCCTCATATTAAGAGTTGTTTGTTAATACTGAAATCGGAAAGTGCTAAGTGATTTTCCGCGATATTTCACTGAATTCTTTCGGCGATGGGAGTCTGGCTTGACGGTGAACACTGAATACGCTCAGTGAAATTTTCTATTAAAAGAAATTTTTGATTCCAAAATTGCCCTTACTAATGCGGATATTTTTTTTCTCTTA
Organism: Magnolia changhungtana; assembly: GCA_030180095.1. Lineage (NCBI taxonomy): Eukaryota > Viridiplantae > Streptophyta > Magnoliopsida > Magnoliales > Magnoliaceae > Magnolia > Magnolia changhungtana. Next base: position 5,854,880 of record JASAUF010000662.1, read on the forward strand.
GAAAACTATCTTTTAACATGTGAAATTTATTTATGCCCTACCATAAAATTATGTTTGATCCACACCGTCCATCAACTTTTTCAGATTATTCTTGAGCATGCGCCCAAAAATAAGGTACTTGTAAAACTCAAGTGGGCCACACCACATGAAAACAGTAGCGATTGGATATCCACCATTAAAATCCTCCTAAGGCCCACTATACTGTTTATTTGACATCCAAACCGTTAATTAGGTCATATACGTCCAGATGAATGGAAAAAACAAAAATCAGCTTGATCTAAAACTTTTATGGCCCCTAAAATGTTTTTAATGGTCAACTCTCATTCAACACTGTTTCCTATAATATGGTCCAATTGATATTGGGATATACCTCATTTTTGGTCTCATATGGTAAAATGATATGTAAAAATACATGGACAGAATGGATGAAACACGTACATCATGGTGGGCCCCACAGAGCATCGACCACAAGCCATTGGCAGGTATCAGGGGAGTAGCCAACTGCTTTCCTGATTTTAGGTGAAGGACGCTTGGATTAGCTACGTGTGAGTTGATTAGCTAGAATGGCCACTGAAGTGACATCACCAAGTTATGTTATGTGGGACCAACCATGATCTATGTGTTGTATCCACACCGTCCATCCATTTGGTGATATAAATTTAGGGTATAAGCCAAATAACGAGTCAGATCCAAAGCTCGAGTAGACCCCACAACAGAAAACAGTGGAGAGAGTGTCGTCTACCCTTAAAAATTTCTAAGGGCCACAAAAGTTTTAGATCAAGCTGAAATTTATTTTTTACCTTCTTTCATGTTTGTCTTAACTTATGAACACGTTAGATCTCAGATAAACATCATAGTAGACCTTAGGAAGGTTTCAATGGTGGGCGTCACTCTTCCCACAAGGGTCCACTCCAGATTTGAATCTGACTCATTCTTTGTCTCATGCCTTAAAATGATATCTCCAAATGAATGGATGGTGTGGATACAACATATATATCATGGTGGGTCCCACAAAACTTGGTGAAGTCACTTCAGCAGCCAGTTTCCTACTCAACCTGTTAGTATCTAATCCGCCTCCTCCTGTGAAAGACTCCGCAGGAACTTCCTGCGAAAGATTCTATGTGGGGCCTACTACGATGTTTGTGAGAAAATCAGTCGTCCATCCAGTTTTGGAGCTTATTTTAGGGCATGCAACAAAAAATAAGATGTATCCAAAACTTAAATGGGCCACACAATAGGAAATAATGGAGATTTTGTGACCACCGTTGAAACATTTATATGGCCAAAAAAGTTTTGTATCGGTTTAAGTTCATGATGTTTTCACTTCATCTCGTCTAGGAAGGTTCTACCGGTAGGCATTCCTTTCTCATTGTTTCATCTTGTATGGCCTACTTGAGTTTTGGATACTCCTCGTTCTGGTTAAATGTCCTAAAATGAGTTTTGGATACTCATAAGAAATTTATCTTCTTCTTTTTTTCATGAATAATGATATTTCAATTTCCTATTAATTACTATAGTTTATTTAAATTAAATAGAATATTTTTATTTTTATTTAATAAAAAATAATTTATTTATAACGTAAAACATTTCCAATGGAAGATAGGGACAAATGCATCAAATTAACGTATTTCAGACATTTCATATGTTTGTTAACAAATATGTTGTCTCAAATTCAGTACTTAATTTTCAGACTTCCGCCATAATTACCAAACAAGTTTTTTTACTTCAAATTTCAGATTCAGCCTTCAGATTTCATATTCAGGCTTTAGATTTCAGATTCAGGCTTTAGACTTCAGATTTAACAAACGGGGCCTTAATCTCACTCCGACTCAGAAGAGAATGGAGCAGGCATCGTAGGATCATTAATCCTCAAGCTCCTATTGCATCTATGAAAGTACTTTTTGATGTACTTCATATTTGATTTCTGAGTTTGGACTAATGATTCTTGTGATGCTTGCAAAGCATCCACTGTCTCTTTTAATGCTGATAACCTCTCATGAAATTGAGAGGGGTGATAGTCTGAAATAGTCATATCTTCAGAAGCTTCCAAGTTATCGAAAATGTCATCCATGTTAATGTCTTCCTCCTGAGTTTCTTCATGATCGCCTCTTTGTTCAGGAAGGGGAGTTAGCTGCATCATGTTAAGATTTACATTATTAAATGGTAGTTCAGATTCCAGTGCTTCAAACGAATGAATTTGAACACGATATTATAATGTAAGTGAAGACATAAAGTGTCCAAATGGAATCGAGCCATGTTTGGGATGCAGTTTATACTGAATAATCATATAACATATCAAGAAAGGAAAACAAGTACGAACAGCTATGGTGATAACATGAACAACTCTAAGCATAAAGGGAGTAAGATTGGTCTTATTCCCTGCCCTTGGATAAATATTAAAAGTGAAGATGCGATGTAGGACACAGTATTTGGAAAATAATTTATTCGTGGGTAAGGCGTTATCGGACCTCCATTTAACATTTAAGCCACATAATGCATGGATAATGGACTCTTTCTCAGAATTGTTCATTTTATTTTTCCAATTTTTTTTTCTTTTCATACATACATTATTTACAAATAAGTAATAGGAAACAAATGCAAAAAAAAAAAAAAGGTAAAGTAAAAAAATAAAATTATCATTTAACAACACATAATCCAATATCTTTCTTTAAATTTAAAAACCCGACACTGTTAAGTGGCTTAGTCAGGATATTTGCAAGCTGCTTCTCAGTTTGAATGTATTCTAGCATAACAGTCTTATCTTCAACTAATTAATTCTTATATATAATGATATCTTATATCAATATGTTTTGTGTGAGAATGCTAAATTGGATTTTTCGATATATTTATCGCACTAATATTATCGCAATATAAATTCATCGAATTTTGAGTAATTCCGTAATCAGCTAACATTCATTTCATCCACATAAATTGAGTGCAAGCATTTCCTGCAACGATGTATTCTGCTTTTACAGTGGACAATGATATAGAATTTTGTTTCTTAGTCAGCCATAATACAAGACAGTTTCCAATATAGAAACATCCACCACTTGTATATTTTTTTTATCATTCACATTATTTGTCTAGTCTACATCAGTGTAACCTACGATTTGTACGGACATATCATGTCGATACCACAAACCTAAGTTAGCAATACTCGTAACATATATGATTATCTGTTTAATAGTGGATAAATGAGATTCCTTATGATCATATTGATATCTGGCACAAATGCCAAAACTGAAAGAAATATCGGTCTGCTTGCAGTTAAGTAAAGTAGAATATCAATCATGCTGCGATAAAGTCGAGAGTCAATACTTTTACTAGATTCATCCTTTGATAATCTAAGTGTTATACCTATATGAGTATTAAAATTCATACCATTTTCAAAACTAAACTTTTTTACCAAGTTCAGTGTATAGTTGGTTTTAGAGATGAATATCCCATCTTCGAGCTGTTTAACTTGTAGTCCAAGAAAGTAGTTTAACTCGTCAACCATACTCATTTCAAATTTAGATTTCATAAGATATGCAAACTTAGAAGAAAGATTAGCACAAGTATATCCATAGATAATATTATCGACATAAATTTGAACAATCAAAATATCATCATTATATTTTTTGACAAACTGAGTTTTGTCAACACTACCCATCAGAAAATTATGACTAAGAAAAATTTAGTCAATTTTTCATACCATGCTCTGGGGGCCTGCTTTAAACCATACAGTGCCTTTTAAAGACAGTATACATGATCAGGAAGTTTGGGATCTTCAAAACCCTTTAGTTATTCAATATAAACTTCCTCACTTAAGTCACCATTTAGAAAAACACTTTTAACATCCATTTGATATATTTTGAACTTTATAAAATTGGTCATGAAAATAAATAGTCTAATAGATTCAAGACGCACAACTGGTGTAAAGGTTTCATCGTAATCAATATCTTCAATTTTGAGTATAACCTTACACAACTAGTCATGCCTTGTTTCTAATAATGTTACCCAGTTTATCATATTTATTTTTGAAAATTTATTTTTTTCCAATCACATGTTTATTAGTTGGTCTCGAAATATGATAGCATACATCGTTTCTTATAAATTAGTCCAATTCATCTTGCATGGCCAAAATCCAACTTTCATCTGCTAGTACCTCATTTACATTAGCCGGTTCAATTTAGGAAGTGAAGCAAATATGATTGCATATATTCTCAAGCTGTCTTCTGATCTGAACACCAGTGTGAGGGTCACTAAGATTTGGTCAGTCGGATGGTCTTTGACTAACCTTAACTCAGTATTATCTGATTTAGATGATGATTCTGGTTGATTAACCAAAATGATATCATTATCGTCATCATATTGATCAATACTGGGTGTGATAGGTTGATCATCAATTACTACATTTATCGATTCTTGTATAACCCTAGTTCTTTTATTTAGAACTTGGTATGCTCGATTGTTTAAAGCATAACATAGGAATATCCCTCATTACTTTCCGCTTCAAATTTGCCCAAATTTTATCGATCTCATAAAATAGAACATTTGATTCTAAAAGTTTGAAAATCTTTAACAATATGCTTTTTGTTAAACCATAATTCATAAGTTGTTTTGTTTTAAACTGGTCTAATATCAACTTGATTAATTATATAACATGCAGTACTCAAAGCTTCAGCCCACAAATATTTAGATAAATTCATACTATTTAACATTACACTAACCATTTCTTGTAAAACTCTATTTTTCCTTTCAGCAACTCTATTTTGTTGAGGTGTTTTTGAAGCAAAAAAATTCATGTACAATACCATGATTATTACAATTTCTCAAAAATGCAATTTTCAAATTCAGTTACATAATCACTCCTTATTCTGATAACAGATAACTCTTTTCCAGTCTATATGTGTTTTATAAGTTTTCCGACTTCGTCAAGAGCATCCTACTTTTCTCTTAAAAAGGTTACCCATGAATATCTAGTGTAGTCATCAATTACAAATAGAAAATATTTATTTCCGCCTCTATTCTCCATTCTAGTTGGACTGACTAAATTCATATGGAGTAGTTCAAGAGGTCTTGTAGTGGCTAAGGAGTTCACTTTCTTGTGACTACTCCTAATTTACTTGCCTATCTGACATGCACCACATCCTTTATTTTCTATCTTTTTTTAATTTAGGTAAGCCGCGTAAGTGATCTCTTTTGCTTAAGTATATAGATCTCCATAGTTTACATGTCCAAGACGTTGATGTCGTAGTTTAGTCTTGTCTATTTGGACAATGTAGCATGAATGATTTGTTGAGCAAGAATCCTCAATGATATAGCAATTTTTAGACGTTCTGCGACTATTTAATATCACATGTCCTTTATTATCAATTATCTCACATCTGTGATCCGAAAATTTTACACTATGTTTATTATCACAGATTTGAGATATGCTCAAAAGATTACATTTTAAGCCTTCAATAAATAAAACATTTTCGAAGATAGGTAAGTTGGAAAGTGTACATTACCTTTATCGATAATCTTGCAGTTGCTTCCATCTCCGAATGTAACTGAGCCCCCATCGATTTGGTTGATGTTTGATAGTATAGTTTTATCACCTTTCATATGTTTAGAACATTCACTATCCATGTACCATCTTGAATGACTAGTTTCTTTAAAAGCTATGTGGATAACAAGACACTTAACCTTTGGAACCCATTTCATTATGATTCTAGGTTTAAAAGGATCTCTTACCTTTCCTTATATTTGGGAATTAGGATTTCTCATATTTTTGTTTACTCCGTTCTTACCAGAGTTGGATTTTAACAACTCTTTGAGTAAGACCACTATTTTATTAGCCAGAGGAGGATTTCTATTATTTTTCATCTGATATTTGTGGTAATTGGAACAAGTTTTTACATTAGAGACCTCTTGAAAGGGTTTTGCATTTTTGAAGTTATTCTTATTTTTATAGTTTAACTCTTTTAGAGTTTCTGCTTTAGAGTTCAAGGACTCTCATTTTTACAAAAGTAGGAGCAGAATCCTTAGATTTCAAAGTGTTATTTTTAATATAACCCAGTCCAGATCTATCACCACATCGTCGAGATGAGGTTAACAGTTTTTCAAATTTCTGGTCACCTCGGGTATATTTCCAAGTATCCTTTGAATTTTAAAGGGAGGAAACTTCAACTTTTAATATCTCATTTTCAAATTTAAGTTTTTGCAATTCAAAAATTTTTAGACTTAAATCTAACGTTGCTTTTTCAAAACAATCAAAAAATTGAGATTTTTCTAAAACAACCTTTTCAAGTTCTAATTGAAATTTCACACAAATTTCTTTTTGAATTTTCAGTTTGCCCGCAATCTTACAACTTCTCCGTATAGGGCATCATATGCAGCTTGAAGATCATCTTTATCTTCAAAGTCACTTTATGGAATTTCATAATCAAATGTTTCACAATCATCTAAGGAAGTGATTTTGGCTATAGTCATAAAGGCTTTCAGATCATTTACAGTTTCCTGGTCTGAATCGTCAGTTTCTAAATTAGTTTCAGACTCTAATGATTCATCCCAAGTAGTTATCATGCCTTTTCTTCTTGATTTATCCTTTTTAGGACATTTAGATACAAGATGCCCATATTCAGACTCTCTTTCTCCATCTGTCTTTTCCAACAACAAAAGTGGAGCCAGCAAAACACTAGACGCCTCCTGACTGAGTCGACTCAGTGATGTCGACCCGGTGTAACAAATTCAGCCATGCCCCCTACTCACTCCTTCTCACAATCCTTTTTCTTTCTGCAACTCATGTCCAGCAGCTAGACTCAGCAAAACTCGACCCGAATCGCACAAGACTTTGCCTAACTCAGCAGCAACCCGAACCAGTGAGTCCAAGCAGCATCAAACACGACAGTACACAATCATTGCCACTCAGTGAAAAGCTTCTTCACGCCTCCTATCTTCCTTGCCTTTGAAGACCTAATAGAGTCAGGATGACTTAGAGCTTCGGATGCATCAACCCAATTCAACTCGGTCGACACAGTGCAACACAACGTCGAACTCAAAGCGGCAACACCCGATTCGAACTCCTATTCTATCTCCATTCTTCTTCCTTTCTTTTACATGTTCTGGATTCTATAGCAATGAGTTGGGACTCACCTTGACATGCCATGAAACTTGGCCCGACTCGACTCGAGTTGCACAATGCGAGAGCTTCTTCTCTCACTCGCTACTCTTTCTCTCTCCACTCATCGTCTTCTTTCTTCCTTCCCTTTCTTCTCTTTTTCCTCACTTTCTAGTCTGGGATTTCTCTAGACAACCAACACCAAATATGGTATCAGACATATCTAAGAACTACTCGACTCAGTAATCTAAACAACTCAGCACCTGAATCTAAGCGCCACCGTTGTCTCTCATCCATTTCCCTTTCTTCGTCTTCCTTTTAAATTAGACCTTAGATTGAACTAGGCCCAAAACTATAAGACTCAGTGAGCCAAAATGAAGGCTTAAACTCGATTTGGCAGGAAAGTTGGCGAGGAAGACGACTCATTGTTAATGGCAAATCGTCATCCGATGGGTTTTTCTTCAAAATGGAGCTTCTAGGTGGTTTGAATCATTGCATTGAAGCTTATGGATGCTTCAAATCGAACCTCCATGAAGGTTTGAGTGGTGGGTTTCGAAGAGGAAAGGTTCAGATAATTTTCTCTTACTGCCGTTAGAAATGGAGAATCCTAACTCGATTGATACCTCTTCCCTTTATGGCTTGCCCTAACGCTTCCAGACCGTTGGATCAAGAGAATACACAACCTAGATTCAATATAGGGTTTCTTACTCACGTGTGCACTCCACAATCAGATTTTTCTTTTCAGTTTTAAATAGTCAGCGATCCATGTCACAGTGCATCAGATGGTTGATAATGATCTGAATGAACGACCAAGATCAATTCTTGCTGGTTCACACGGATCAAGGGGAGGAAAGAGTCTCTCTAACTATAAAAGCACAACTAATTGTGCACATGTTTGTGCACATGCACAAGATCACTAGGGTGATTTACATGGTTCTGGTTGAAATCTAATGTTAAACTAGATGGATTGCTCAGATCGGATCAAGGTGTTAAGATGGTGGGCCACAACGAATCAAAACGGACATCATCTGTTTAAATTCTGCTAGGTAGCAAAATTGAAGAAATGGGGGAGAACCCTTTCCTTTAATGAGTTCGGTTGGGTCAAACCCAGCTTGATCGGGTTCCTAGTGTCACGCCCCAAACTTCGAAATCAGGCTCACAAAAGGGGCCTCATGAGGCAGCCCATGGTCCAACCAAATTAGATGGGCAGTAAATAAATACTTCATGGTGGCCCTGCACATGCCAGATGGGCCCCACCAAATGGACAACCTAGATACACAACACATCCATATTAGTGGGTTGTCTGCCCCGAACGACGAGGATGAAACACTTACAACATGGTGGGCCCACGATTAGGATGGTTTAGATGACCACATACACATGGTGGGGCCCACATCCAGTAATGGACGGTGTGGATATACATCATATGGGCCCCCCATGTCCCAGCCCATCTGGATGGTGTGGGAAAACACATACATCACAGGTGCCTCACGTCCCACGTGGACGGACAACGTGGGAAAAACACATACATCATGGAGTCCCACATGGGACCCAGGGTCCGAACGAACAGACTGGATATGCAATACATATCTCAAGGTGCCGCCCCCCCAAAAAAAAAAAAAGGATGGGCGGCGTGTATATAACACATACATGAGGTGGGTCCCACCGTCCAGCAGCTGCTGGACAGTGCTGGATAAGACCCATACATCAACATACGCCCCACATGTGTGGATGTAAGGCATCCACCAAGGTGGGTCTCACGTCATGTATGGACGGACGGTTAGGATATAACACATACCTCATGATCGGACCACAGAACTTGTTGACATCAAACAATAGCTCCAACTACGTAGGACCCACTGTCCCTGCTAAACAGACAGTGTTGATATAAGGCACATGCATCACATGTGTGTCCCACGTGCACGTGGCCCACCTGGTTTGGATTAAATTGATATTGGTGATTTCCTTCATACAGTCCAGCAGTTGTTGCTACTGGACGTCCCATGGTTGGACGGTCTGGATGTAATTCATCCATCAAGTGGGGCCCACGTACAGGTGGCCCACTAGCCACATACATCATCATCATCACCATAATAATAATAATAATAAGAAGAAGAAGAGAGAGAGAGAGAGAGAGAGAGAGAGAGAGAGAACGGTGTGATGGAGGGGCCCCGCCACTATGGGCCCCCCTAATACATGCATCAATACATACATCAAGATGGGTCCTAAATGTGTGGGCCCATAAACAAAATCAAGGGTGAAGATCTCCTTCCCACCATGAATCAGGGCCTAAATGGCCTTCATGCACTAGAAAATTAAATCAAACATCATGGTGGGGTCCATGGAGAATGGCCCCACCATGGATACATGCATGCAAGCTTGGTGGGCCATTGGCCACACCTAAGGGGTCAAGATGGGATCTCCACCATTGATTGGTGGGCCCCACTTGTCCCATGCACAAGAATAAATAAATCTAGCCTAAGAAATCACCCACCTTGGATCTTGATCTCCTTCTTCCACCACTATGTTTTAGAGCTCTAAGGGATAAGATTCAATGGTTGGGATTGATTTTGGATGGTTGGATTGAGGGGGATAAGCTTGGAAGAGGGCTGAAATTTTTTTAAAGATGGGTCTCTCTCTTGCTAACAATGGAGGAAAAATGAAAATGAAAGAGGGAAAGAGAGAGATGAAGGAGAGAGAGTAGTGTAGCTTCCTAAGCAATGAGTGGTTGTAAGATAATAATTAGTTTTGTAAGAGATGTGACTCATGGGGAAGAGAAAGGTAATCATGGGCTAGGGGCTAGGGTGACTAGAGCTAGGATGATGTCATCCTGCCTAGGCATCATGATTGCTTACTAGGAAATCTACTTGGACACCTCGGGTCCCGCAATAGGCGATCAATGGCCTGGATAATGCGCGAACCGGATCTCACAATCTAAGCATCGCATTGGCGTATGAAACGCAATGTCGGAACCGCAGCGACGGCACGGTCGCAATGGCATAGGTCTCGGGTTGAATCGACTCAGGTTTACGGGATGTGACTTAAGGTCGAGCGTAAATGTAATCTATGGGTCACGGGTTACTAGAATTCGACCGGGAGGACCGCGGGATCCTATGAAACGGAATGGTCACTAGGACATGGGCCTGACACCTAGACCAAGTGGTTTGCGAGTACACACCCATTTATGGACAAGCAGGCACAAAGGTGGGGTCCATAGTGTTGTTTATGGAAAATCCACTCCGCTTATTTGATGCAGCTCACCTACAGTAGTCATTAATTAGCTCAAAGTGAAGTTGATCCCATTATCACATGGGTTGCAATATACGATTCATTTACAGTTAAAAGCCTTATTAGGGTCTGGTCTGATGAATAATTCAGATCACCTTTGAAGGGCATCGGATTAGTTGGCAATGGGCCCTACTTGGTCTCATGTTGTGAGCCATTTCCCAATGTGAAAGTCATCCAAGAGAACTTGGCTTAAATGATATTTCACGTGGGGGATGACAACCATTATACATGCGTGGAAAATCAAGCTTGGATTTGACTAAAGGGTGACCAAAGATCTAAGGTCTAATGGCCCATTATTTACATGATTTAGATCATCACAGACATCTTTGAGTGACCAATATCAACTAGATGATCTAGATTTGTTTTGATCCAGGGTTAATGGTCACATGGCCTTAAAATTTTAATTAAGTAGCCCATAATGCACCTTGGACTATCTAAATGAAAATATACGGTGAATTTTGATAACGTATGGTTCGATTAGACTAACAGAGTGTCGCTTGAAGTTTCATCATAGTTAAACTCCTAAAAATAGATCTATTGAGGTTCAATGTTGATTTTCTGATGATATGATGGTCTATTTTAAAAATTAATGGACAGATGACTCGATTTATAAATGTAGATTACTCTCAGCTGTTAGACTTAGGCTGAAATGTGGCTGAATGTCCAAATAAGCCAGGTTTGTGTTTATTCTAAGTTGGATCAACATGAAAACACCCAAGTACTGAAAAGTACGGGTTATTACACCTGCACAAGTCTTTAATCAGCCCACCATTTGGTTGCGCCGATCGACAGATATTATTAGAAGTCAATTCGAAGGTCACTAATTGTCGATCGGTATCGCAACTATACAGATATGTGTAGGATATTAACTTAGGTTAGCGCCCTTAATTTGATCGTGATCTAACGATCCAAAGGTCACAATTTCAGCAAGGATCGAATGGGGACAGTTAACTTAAATTCTTAACAGTTTTCGAGGGCATTCGCACATCTCATGTGCTCATGTTATGAGCCCAAGTTAAATGGTTCGATGCACAATCTTAGCTAAATTTTCCACGATGGACGTCAAGCCCACTAAGACAAACATCTTTCTATAGTTTCGGGTTTAGTTGTTCTCTATCGAGCGGTTTAGAGCTTGTTTAGTTAAATCAGACATTTCTGAAATAAATCACGCAATGCGAATTCTTGTGCATGCTAATTAGGATCTAGATTAACTAAGTTTATAATGTGTCCTATTTATAATTAGTGAAAATATTGATTCAGTCATAATCATCCTGAATCCCCCTATCTTTAGGCTAACTATGGTAGCGAATTTAGATTGTATGGTGTTCTAACAGTAACTCTCACGTACGTGCTAAGGACTAGTACATAATTTTTATAGGATGTTATAGGAGACAGAGACAGAGAGAGAGAGAGAGAGAGAGAGAGAGAGAGATTTCCAATGAGTTCGAATTGAGTTTAGGTTAGTTCAGTGCAGAAGAAGGTGGGTGATCTATCTTATATATGAAATTTCATATTCGAAGAACATGTTGTTTTCTGAATTTTTTTGTTAATTGATTTGAATTTAAATTTTTGAAAATTTATTGATTAATTACCAAAATTTTATATTCATAAATTTAAATGTGAAAATTATTATTTTAAATAATTCATAATATAATTTAATTTGATTTATATAAAGTAAAATTTATTTATTTAGATTAATCTTGCAAGATTTAAACTTTAATCGGATATATTATCTAAAATTCTAAATTAACCAATAACTCATCAAATATAATCAAATTAAATTCCGAGTTATAAGATTATTTAATTTATATAGATTGGTTAAATTTAGATTTCGTTTTAAAGTGTTTAAAATTAAATTGTTAAGGTTAATTAAATTTGTTAATTTTAGAATTTATTGAATTTAAATTAATTTTATTAAGTTAGTTTGTAATTGAAATTAAATTCTCAATTTTAAGAATTAATTAATTTAAAATTAGAGTAAATTTAAGTCTATGATATTTTTAAAATTTTTTAAATTAAAATTTTAGAAATTCATTATTTAATATAAATTTTGATTTATATGATTATCCAAGTTTATTGGGTGGGAATTTTAAGTAAAATGCAATATTAAATTAAAACTTGTAAATTTCTATTATAGTTAAAAACTTTGGTTTAAATTAAAGTTTTAAATTTAAATAATTTAATTATTATGTAATGATAAAACATTCTCTATAATTTATTAAGGGAAGCATTAAAATTAATTGTTAAATAATCACTTTATATCTGTATATAATTAAATTAATTCAGAAACCAACTTCTTCTTTTTTATCATAAATGGAATTTCTAGTATTGTCCATGGTGTCATGTGTAAAATTCTAAACAATTATAGGAAATAAATCGGGACTTGCAAAAAATTCCAAGGACTAAATTCTGATAAGATTTAATTTTTAGGTTCTTGTGAAAATTTTGTACTAAAGTGTTGCAAACTAATTTTTAGGATATTAATGTAAATTTTCTCAAATCTTGAATCCCTTTTATTCTTTTAAATAAATTATTTTATTATCAAGTTATTCATCTTCATGAAATTGTGAAAATTATTGAGTGCCCTAACCTGGGTTGTCCCTAAAAAAAATTTAGGTGTGTTTCCCTAGGAATGTATCTAAAAGATTTTAGCAAATAAGGTGATTGTGTTCCTTAGGTAAAAGTCCATAAAGCTAGCAAGTATGGTGATCATGTCTTTTAGGCGAAAGACCTTATAGCTTATTGGATCATTTTGAGTCTCCTTTATTTATTGTGAATGAATATAAGTGTGTGCACGGACATACGTTGGAGGCCAGTTAACGTATAAATGAGTCCCTCACCACAAGGTACCGGTGCGTGGACGTTAATGCAATATGGTCATCCACTTGATTATGGTGTTGAAGAGATGATGATTATTTAAATTTATGAAAGTATCATACTCATAGCATTTTTTATGACTATGTTTGAACTTTAAATTAAGCATTTTCATTATTTATGTATTTATTATAAGCTAAAAAATTCAAATGATGGGTGCTTACACCCATTTTCAGCTCCTGACGTGGTCCAATAGAAAATTGCCACATGGTGACACTACGTGTTTGGCATACACGGAAGTCATACTCAAACCCAAAGAGATCTTCGGTTGATCTTCCATCAGCACTACACATTCCGTTATTAATGCGATAGCACAACCCTTTACACATGCTCTTAAGGGGATGAATTATCGCATTCCATGTGGCCACGATCAACGTGCCCATTTGTGAGACAACGTACCTGACACGACTATAAAAGACCTATTAAGCTATGTATCTAATCATGAATCTGGTAATCATATTCTTGGTGAGGCCATCTCTCATAGTCCTTTTAAAATGGGAGATCTTCTCAGAGACGTTTAGAGAACCAACAATGTTCTAGAAGGTTCTGAATATCAGGACATTAGACCATTGTCTAAGCCAATCCAACCATGGATCAGACCCAAGTCAAGAGAGACAGATACATCAGCTAGATCAGGTTCCCCTTTTCGTATATTAATCAAAATTAAGAGAATGAGGGAATTGAAAATTCACCTATGGTGTAATGGGATTATCACGATTGCGCGTGCGGAAGCTTGGCGAAGCTAAAAATGAAGGCTATGTCCTAGAGGAGGGTGATTAGGACTAAATAAAAATTTTATCTTTTAAAACCATAATTGCTTAGTTAAGCTAATATGCAAATTAAGATAAACAAAATAATTAACTCTAAGGCTTCCAAGCCAATATAGGGTAAAATCACATATACTACAAATGATACATCAATTAAGCTACTAGTTTATAAACATGATAGTGTATATTTGTGTGTGGGATTTGCTACTATCAACTCTTAGCATTCATCTAATCATTCATACATATAATTAAACATTCAATCTCATGAGCGTAATTAAATAAGTGCACAAATGATAATCTCAAATATAAGCATGGTTGGTGGTTCAATTTCCCTACTCCACTCCTGGTGGATGCACTCAACCCATGAGTGTACCAAATTTCACTATCGGAGATTTGAAATCAGGTTAACCTCTAACCTTTATAATCCTACATAAGGAATGACTCCTGGAAGAGACTCTATGTGGTTTTCTATAGGCTCGCTACAAACATTGGTCCTACACAAGAACTTATTGACGTATACTCCCGTTAGAGGCTTTCCCTAAAGACTTTAGTTGGTTTTCTGTAGGATAACCAACAACCACAGACCTAGTTTAATAATCTACATTTATTCCCGCCGGAAGCTCCCATGGAGAGTAACACCTATACACTTGTGTCTGATGGCTTACACGTGGACTTGATTTAGGCTATATACAAGAGCTAATGTCCTACACAAGAACCTAGGTTTTAGGCCCTGCAAAGAGCCAAGGTCCTACATAAGAACATAGTTGAGTTTGGGTTACAAACTCTTACCCACAATCCTATACAAGGAAACAAAGTATACAAACTCTTACACTTGACAACTTACTTATCAGATTGAGCCCCTTTTATAGTGTTGTCTCGGGTTATTTGGTCGATGCTCTTCCGTGCTTCAATCAACTCCCCCTTGCTCTCCTGATCATGATGTCAATGCTTTGCTAAGGCTCCAGCTCCAAGATTACACGCCTTGAGTGTAGTACTCATTTGAGGTGACCAAGGTAATGAGAGGTTGTTTAATCTCATATAACTAATGAGAAATTGTATTTTCTAAGGGATTCACCTAGATAGGTGTAACACCCCAAATTTTTGCTATTTTAAAATTTCCAAAAATCCTTAAATTTTCTTTTTTATAACTAGCCACGTCATCACTTACCGACTCTCGACACTCGAGATGGGCTTATATGCGGCTGGTATCGATAAAGAACCGTACAAATAGGATTGATCGACCGTAAAAGACCAATGAATCCGCCCGATCACTTAAATATCGAGCTTAGCCTCGAGATTTCTTCACATAGGGTTTAATTCTAGCCAACCTATCACTGACTAATTGAGATGACCGTAACTAAATAAAGATATGCCAAAAGTTATGACAACTAAGGGTCGGATCTTAATTAATAAACTAAATTGAGTCAGTATCCTTTTAGCATACGAACCGACGATTTAGGGTGATTATAATCGAATCTTCATTTCCATTGGTTGTGAATATGTCACATATGAACTTAGCTAATCCAAACCTTAATAATTATGCGCAAGAAATCTTGATACCTAATTCATTCCAGAAATGCCCCGATTTCCTAAACAAGCTCTGGATCGCATCCTATCGTATAATTTAGGCGAAAATTAATTAAGTACTCACTAAATTAATCAATGGATTTAACTCCAACCACTATTTATACAAATGGTAAGATCCAAAACCATCGAAATCGCTAACTCAGCACTATTTAAAAACTTAGGAAAAATCTCAAAAGCCTGTTGCTCTTGGGAGTACATTGAAACTCCGTACCGGACCTGGACAGCACGTTGAAAGTCCAATAACCGCGAAACTATAGGGTTATACCCATCCTACTGGGCTTGACAACCATCATGGGAATCAAGCCTAGATAGTATCTAGAAACACACAACTTGAGCCCTGAGTAAAGTGTGTAAGAAACGGGAATATCTTTAGAAAATAAACCAGAACTTACGTAAATTGGGTTATTCGCTTACACACGAAATTAAGGATTTCAGATCGTCAGTTTCTGACCAAACTTCACCCATGGAAAAAGGAAATTTCTCTGCACATATCCGTATACTTGTGGCCCAGATCGAGTAATTATGACCGTTGATTTGACGCAAGTCTTTCACGGTTGATCGACCTATCCAATCGCGTTGAAACCACATCCTAGCATAGATCCATCATGAGGGAACTTACCCTACGACGTACGTGAACAATGGACCTCTAAACGAGACCCGTTTGCCTGAAACAGATGCCCTTTAGCTATAACCTAAGTATACCATGGCCCTGGGGCCATTGACATCAATTTTGAGCCCATTTAAAGGCCTAAAACCACTCCACCCCTCTCTCATACGAATTTGCTCCAAACCCTAGGAGAGAGAAGAGAGAAAAGAAGAGAAAAGAGTGAGGAGAGAAGAGAAAGAGTGGGAGATTGTTACTGGGATTCTCTCTCATAACTCCACACCTCAATTTAACTCCCCACTTCGCTACAAAATCATTTTCAGTTACGATTTGGGTAAGAAATCCTAACTCTAATCTTGGTTTAGAAATTCAAATAAAATAATCGATGAAATAGCTAACCTATTTCATCGTATAGGTGTCGTCATTCTATTTTTGAGAACGTTGTATTGGAACCGAGTTCAAATCGGATATTCCGATGAAAGGTGCGGACTATAAACGTTTAGGTTATGGTTTTCAAGGCTTTCAATGTCAACTAATGATTTATGTCTGGCTTGATTGCTACCACATTATCTTAAACACGTCGATTTTGATGTATTATACATGTATGAACTATGTTCAATAAATATGCATCCTATGTGTTTATTGAAATGTTTGAATGAACATGTCAACATGATTTGTTCTTACTCTGACTACTAATCTAGGATCCATGTTTGTCCTATACATGATGATATCCTTGTGTAAGGATTTGCTATAATACATGTTGTAATTAACCTAGTCTATATATTTGGTGAAGCGTAGCCTAAGTGTTTGATAAAATGTCTGAATGAGAATTTGTTGATGAATTGGATTTAATAGGGGTATTGAGATAGGATTCTCAATTACCTTATCTATGTGTATAGTTTCCTTCATGTAATCTAAATTTTGACTACGAAATTTATGCGTGAAATGCAATGTTTGGTAACTTATTCAATATGTTTGGTGAAATGCTCAAATGAGATATTGAGTTGAATTGTTTGTCAATTGCTGATATGACTTTCACATGTATTTACATGCTACATCCGAGTACGATTGGGACTGCGACGTGGTCTAGGCAATCGGTAACAATTCCTGTTGAGTGGCAGAACTAGCTAGCTTCACCCCAGTAGATACGTTCGATGAATTCGGGTCATACTACGATTATCGACAGTGGTTAGGCCATATGGAGTGCTTGTGCGCTCCATGTCGATTAAGTTGGCGTGCGCCCATACTAGTTGAACTTGTCAAATAACCTGATTGGCCTATTATATGTTTACCATGTATGGACACTACTTTTTGAATCTAAGATACCATTTTTCAATGTAAAGACCTGTTTAAACCATGGTACCATGATCCGCTAAGACTCATGAGCCGGGCATAGTGGTATGGGACACCGTGGTCGAGCTGTCGACCTACGCTGGGGTGACGAGCCTCCCCGTAGTAACCAGTGAGTAACCTAAACTCGTGAGCCGAATACGGTGGTATGGGACACTGTCTTCGATCTGTCGGCCTACGCTAAGGTGACGAGCCTCCCCGTAGTGACCTTGAGTATAAACACTTAAATTTGCCTATCCACTGTTTTCATAAGGGGTGATGCCTTGCAACTTGCCTATCATATGTCATTAACTAGGATTAACGACCCTAGATGGATCCTTCGGTTAGGTTAGTGATATAAAGAGAGGTACCTTAGCTTCCCAAATCTACTATATGAATAAGCCTAATTAAGTACTTGGCTAACACGATCATGTACCGCATTGTATGTGCTTTGGAGAGGAAGGGCACATTTAGGGAGTTTGTCATGCGAGAACGGTTGACGGAGTCACTTGTGAGGGAGCTTCGTGCGAGGGCATACATCATTACAGCATATCATCCCTGCATTAATAAAAGTACTTAGGATATGATTGTTGTTCTGCTTTATCATTACTGCTTGAGTAAATTGATAACATGTTAACTTTTCCATTATAGTACCACTGAGTTGATCACTCACTCCCACTCTGGGACGGTGTTTTAAAATACCAACTAGACTCTGTTGTAGATGTAGGTGATGATGGAGTCTATACATCTGAGATGGACTTCTTTGACGAAGAGGAGTTCTCCTATGTACAACTATCAGGTGGGTCTATGTAGACCATGTACTGATCGACGAGATTACAGGGTTACATGGATTAGTTGAACATCTACCTTTTGATATTTTGTATATTTTGAAACAATACATGTTTATATTCAACTCTGTTGCATCATCATACTCTGGAGGTTGTAAGACACTTACCGTTATGATATACATATATTCCAGTCTTCTGCTTGCTAATTTAATTATATCTAGACTATGATATGTTGTTTTAGTATAATCTTACTCATGTTTAATACATTAATATGGGCAATATTTAAACATCATTATCCGTGTTGCATAAGTGATGTACTAGATCTCGGAATTAAGCTTTTCTTGGCCCTCGAAATCCAGGGCGTTACAATGAGTCTTCTAGAGGATTTAGATAATGGTATGCCTCTAGAGGTTAAGTCTAATCTGTAGAAAAATGGAAGAGTTCAAGCACATCTTCGAGGTGGAGGTTAGAATCCTCATTTTAGTGTTAATATCATGGAAGATGACTTAGAACTCATTAGTTTATAGGCTTGGGATGATGAATATGATCATGAATTCACTTAAACTTTTATTGCAACAAAAACACATATAAATGCCAAAGAACCAAATTTCCTTCATAAGAAGTTTAAGTTTCAACGGTAAAAAAAAGGGCAGATAACGGCTCTTTCGACGCCATCAAATGGTCTTCAATGCTATCAAAAAATTAGATTATATGATTTGTTCTTATTGAACATATATCTGTTACCTGTTCAATGTCATCGAAGGAGACCTCAATGTCATCAAGAAAATCAGATAAAATGATCAATTCTTACTGGATATATCTGACTTCCTATTTGATGCTATTGAGGGGGGCCTTTAATGCCATTGAAGACCCCTTGAGGTCTAGTCGATGGGATCAAGCACCACTCAAAATCTGTTGCTTTGGGTGTATGTTTTCATAGCAGGTCCGCACCTCTTCTAGCCTTACTTATTATGTTCTAATTGGGTTCTTAAGGTTATAGAATGATCAACAAGGTTTACCTACTAAAACAAATCATCCAAAGATTTAAGGGTTGCCTTGTGTCGAGAGTTAGGGTCACCAAGGCACCTCATTTACCTTTTATTTGCTCATTGATGCTCTTGTACTCTTGCGTCTTCGATCTTTAGTTTCCAAAGGCTCAATCAACTACATGAAATAAGGACTCACGTGATTGACAAATATGATACACAAATCAAGGCACTAACATAAACTACATCTAAACTAGTCTGATGCCAGATTGATATCAAGTGTCAAACCCCACCTCACTCTGAACCATCACTTTATGAATGGTTAAATGCAGGAGGTGGTTTGATCTGGACCATCCAATACCTCGAAGTTGATAAGGTGGGACATCAGCAGAGACGTTGACTAGCCATGATTGGTCTAAAACTGGACCTTGAGGTTCACAAATCTTGGTCTAGTTGTCTTCATCAGAGAAACTTAGTAGTTCCAGACCTAATCTTTAATGGGCCATAAACATCTTTGCGAAGGATTAGCCATGAGAAGAATATTTGAGAAGCCAACGAGTCTAAATCTGGCTGGAGTCCATTCTTTCCAATACAAGCGGCCAATTCCAAATCAATTGAAGTGATTTTCATATCCAGAACTACGACATGAGCATGAATGATCCAAAAGCAATAAGGAGGCCCAGCGAGGGGTTGCACTACCTCGACAATCTATAAAAGGAGCACACGAAGAAGAGGTCGAGGCCCTACACTAAACACTTATATCTACTTTACATTTATCTTTCTTTAGTTTAACTAGTTATATTGTAGATAGCTACTGTATAGTGGCTAAATTTATGAATAAAAGTAAATATCTTTAATCTTAAGTTATAGGATTATGTTTAATTGAGTTCCAATTTGGTTGATTATACCAATTCATTCACATCTTGCTAATCACCCACCTCGATTGTCTGGCGTCCGTTCTAATAGACAAATCATGTATTTATCTTTTGTTATGTTTTTGTTTATTTCTTTGGTTGATTATTACTTTGTCAATTGTAATGAACCATACATTTTAGATATCAATACAATCAGTATTATTTAACCTTATTTTATTTATTTGTATATTTTTGTTCATTTAAGAGGCATACAAACTTAAAGACTTATAAGAAAAAGTCCATACTTAAACTCATGTCTATTGTTACAAGGCAAAAAGAACTCATTTGGAATGACTAACTCATAGCCCTTCACAAATCCTTTGAACGGAGCGCAAACCAGTGGTTGAGAGGATAACTGAATGCTGGTCCAATCTCCAATCTATCCATCTCAACATGGGGGCACCTTCTATTCAATCAAAACCTTTGAGTTAAGTAGACCCTAGCATGCCATTTTACCCTCACACGATTAACTAATTAAAGCCCTTACTTACACATGTGGCCTTCTTTGATCGAATTGGCACCAACATCTAGATCGACTTACTTTTTTAGAATTGTTGATGTAGTTTTCCGACAAACCCTCCGCAGTGCACCTTCCTGAACCTGCACAAGTGAAGATGAGGGACAGTGGAGGCCCTAGTTAATGCAGGGTACTCTTGGATGCCTAAGTCAGGATCGAGGTCTTATGAGTAGGGTAGGATCTCCAGAAAAGATATACCAGTCGAGTATTAGGGTTTGAGTGAACATACCTTGAATGGGAAGGTACCTCTATATTTATAGGAGGGAGAGAGTAATACCGTACAACGATTCTGCCCTGATATCCTGGAGATCTGTTGTGATCCGGGATCTTATAGGTTTTCGAGATCATCGAGATTAGATATTATCTCCTGAAGATCTTGGAAAAGATCTTCGGGCCGTTGAAGGATTATGTTTCTATAGCTCGGCTTTAGGTCGGATCTCAAGGCGAGTGTCGGGTTGAAAACGAAGCATAGTGACCTGACCGATAGATCAACATTCACCATTTTTGACCGGGCATGATAGGTTCTCGATCTTCTTAGGAGCATCGTTAATCTATGATCATGCTATGGTCGATCTATGGCCGAGCTATGGTCGACCTATGACCGAGCTTCGGTCGATCTGTAATCGACATATGGCTGATTTGTAAATGATCAGTAATTGATCTATGGTTGACCTATAAGTTAGGTTAATACTCAGCCATATAAGTGTCCTTACAGTTGCATCGACCTCCTTGGAGGTTGCTCTGGTTCTGGACGTCGAGGCCTTAGCAGGCTTAGGTGTTGATGGGTCTATGCTGGTTCAGTAGAGTTAGTCCATTCCATAAGCCGATTTAAGGACTTGTAGATTTTTCCCCAACAATGAGCCCCCCTTACTTCTTGAACCAACCTACGAAGGTTCGAAAAGCAAGCTAGTCATGTTTAGGTCAGGTTATATGGACTAGGTTGAGCCGAGCTATCATACATGCTAGGCATGGTGGCAAGCGGGGGAGTCGATGCGTGTCAGCTCGCGATCATGACGTGTCGGCGCATGGCCCGAGGTCACGTGGGGCGCCAAGCCGTCTTTTCAGCAATAGACCAACGAGGGTGCGACATGTGGCGTCGCACTCAATATCGCGCCACATGTCGAGTTGGGGCAGCTAAAGGGGCATCGTTTGGCGTCGTATTAATGAGAGCCTTTAATAGCTACAACATGGCTCGACTATATAAGGAAAATGCAACCCTCAGGTCTTTTTCTCCCGCAATCCCCCTTTTCGTCTGCCTATGCGATTTTCGATGCTTGTGCTTGCTGTAATCCAGCTAGATTTCTACCGATTCTTACTCCGGTGAGCCTCCTCTCCCCCTTCTCCTTTGATTTTTTCCTTTAAAATCGTCATGTCTAGCTCCATGAGCTCGCGGGAGGGGATTTCCGGCGATAATAGTGGGGCGAGCAGTCGCCTTAGGGTGATGTCGAACCCACCTTCATCGTTGGTGATGATGGCAGACGCCACTTTCCGATCATCATTGTCGAGGAGAGCAATGAGCGGTCTCCAGTAGAGAGGTCGATGCCCGCTACTAGGGCATTAGATCTGTCCCCTGAAGGTGGGCCAGTTGAGATTAGACCCAAGAGCACAGTTGTGTCTCCGACAAGGGAGCAAGTCGCTGAGGTGCGTGACCCTCTTGAAGAAGTCGAGCCTGAGGCATCAAACAGTGAGGAGCGGTCAAGGGGGCCAGTGCCTTCTACTCTGTCTGAGGAGGAGTTGGCTCGGATCATACTCAGATATCATATTCCCGAGTCTGTGGTTCTCCGACTTCCTTCGGCGGACAAACTGCCGGACCAACCTCCAGAAGGGGTTGTGGCGATCTTTCAGGTCGCACTTCATTGCAGCTTACGACTCCCCCTACAGGGGATAGCCAAGTGTCTATTAGTTCACCTTGGCTTAATCCCCGGGCAAATGACCCCAAATGGGTGGAGGGATCTGTTCGACCATGCGATCTTATGGGCCGAACTAGACCAACCTGAACTATCAGTGGATGAGTTCCTCCATTTATACCAGGTAAAGTCGAACACCCTTCAGCCCAGCTGGTATTACTTTTCCGTAGGCGGAATACCGATGGGGCTTTAATAACCGATCCCCCATCCTCCAATAAAAATTGGAGGGATAAATGGATCTGGGCCTCCGGGTGCTGGGAGATGATTGAGCAAGGATCGACTCAGCCATTTATTCCCCGAGCTTTCTCCGAGCAAAGTCAGTGTTGTAGAGGTCGTTTATCTTTAGTTGGTCGGCTTCCACCATCGTCTAATCTCGTTTGCTTGTCTTCTTTTACAGCTATTCCCAATCATTTGTCATTGCTTGATAGTGGATCGATAGCTCGGATTAAGGACTTGCGGGCCCTTAACGAGAAGAGAAGATCATAGAGAGTACTTCTCCAACCTGAGCGACTCCTTTAGTCAGGCTTAGACAGAGCTCTGACAGTACGACATTGGGTAAGATCTTTAGCTGATCTTTCAAACTTTGAGATTTGCTGAAAAAATTTTCTGATGTATCATTCTCGTATATCGACGCAAAGATGCCTGAAGCTCGGCCCCTCATCCGCAATCCTTCTAAGGTGCACGCACCCCCTCGAGATGAGTCGACGGCGTTGAAGAAGAAGAAATAAAAGACCCTCAAAGACAAAAGCGAGGATCGCCCCTTCTTGTTCTATGTCGTAGAGGTTGAGGGAGAAGGGATGGAGGTGGAGAGCTCCTCTGGAGCGGCGGTAACAGTCGTTCTGGAGAGCGTCGCCCCTACTGAGGTCCGAGAGACTTCTGAGCTTCCCGCCGAGGCTTAACCTTGGGAGAGGGGGGAGATCGAGGAGAGGCAAAGGAGCAGTCTTCATCGGACCATGGAGGAGATCCTCTCTTTGGTTGATCGCCACACGTTCGAGGTAGAATATGTCACTTTGTTCAACTCCCCCATAGAGATGACCATCATGCATGTGAGGAACACCCTTCTTGGGGTAGGTACCTCGTCCAAAATTGGCTTGCTCTTTATTTCCGATTACTCGTCTTCACCCTTTTTCCTTTTTCTCGTAATTCGCCTCGTGCGTGCTAAAGGTGCACTCCGAATTTGCTTGGAGGCGCGATCGGGCGGAGAAGGCCAAGCATGAAGCGACTCAATTGAGGGACCAAGTTACAACTGCTGAGGCCAAGTCAAGTGCTGTGAAGATGGATCTTGAAGCGTCTTTTGCCAAAAAAGCCGAGTTAGTCACGTAACTGGCAGAGATGAAGGGTTTACACAATAAGAGCCAAGCTCGGCTCATTGAGTCTGATGCGAAGCTGGAGAAGCTCAAGAAGGAGACTAAAGTTGTGATTGCTCTGGCCTGGAAGGAGGTTGGCTAGGAGTTCGTGTCGTCTCAGGCATTCTTGGATGAGAGGGATGACCTTTATCGCCAGGGTTACGTCGAGTGCGCGAAGGCGATGAAAGTGACCTTCCCAAAGCTTGACCTCTCTGCCTTTGTTCAGGATTCGAGCTTCGATGGGTTTGGCGGCGAAGCAACTCCTAAGGCTGCTCACAAGCAACCTTCTAAGGCTTGAGACTTAGCTTCATTTTACAGAGCAGTGTTTCCTACCCTTCCTTTCCCTTTTTAAGCTGCGTGGGTCGCTTGGGTTCTTCTTGTTCTCGAATACTTAATTGTTAATAGATCGGCGTGCATATATTTTTTTGTCATACTTCTAATGTAATCATGCCCTTTGGGCCTTATTAATGCAGAACAAATTTTTTTTGAACTCTGTATGTTTGAGTTGAGCAATCAGAATCCTTCTCTTAGTCTTTGCAAGAGTATGTCGGATTGAACCCAAGCCGTGGCTCGGGCATCAATCTGTCGTTGACCAAGATTTTATCGAATTTGTTGTAGATGATAGATCGGAACTTGTTCAGATCTTGGTCAAATATAAATTGGAGAATGAACCGTAGCTTTATTAATCTGATGCGAATCTGACTGATACGAAGTGAATGTCGTACCAACCGACCTATGCGTAATAGATCTTTAAATGCTCTGCATTCCATGGGTACGGAAGTAGTTAGCTGGTGAGGTCCTCTAGTCAGTACGAGTGAGGATGGCTTGTTCGTGATACTACGTAGGGTCCTTCCCAGTTCGGACTTAAAGTTCCCGACCTTGCTTCCTTTGTATTCTGGAACATCTTTCGAAGAACTAAATCTCTGATTCGAAATCTTCTAACCTTAACTCGAGTGTTATAGAAGCGGGATATCTTCTACTGGCAAACCGTTATTCTAATCTAAGCTTGTTCCCTACGCTCCTCGAGGAGGTCTAAACTGAGGGCCATTAGTTCGGTGTTGGTTTGTTCGTCGAACGAGTCTGTCTGGGCTGTAGGTAGTCCAATCTCTACAAGAATTACCACCTCTGCTCCATAGGCCAGAGAGAAAGGGGTCTCCCTGGTAGCTGTTCGGGCCATAATTCGATATACCCAAAGGACTTTAGGGAATTCTTTGGCCCACACTCCTTTAACACTCTCGATCTTAGTTAGAAGATGGTGTTTAATAATCTTGTCGACTGCCTCGACCTGCCCATTTGCTTGTGGATGTCGTGGTGACGAATAAATATTACGAATTCCGAGGTTCTTACACATCTCCTAGTTTTGGCTGTTGTCGAACTATTTCTCATTGTCAGAGACGATAGTCCGAGGTTCCCGAACCTGTATATGATATGCTTCCAAATAAAATCTGTAAAATTTTACTTGGTTATCTTTGCCAACGGTTCTTCCTCTACCCACTTGGTGAAGCAGTCTACGGCCACTACGGTAAATTTGGTCTGACCTTTACCCAAGGAAAGTGAACCAATGATGTCGATCCCCCACTGAGCGAACGGTCAGGGCCCAGTCATAGGAGTGAGTTCTTCTGGTGGCTGCCAGGGGATATTCACAAATCTCTAACATCTGTCACATCTCTAGACTAGCTTCCGCGTATCGTGTTGGATGGTCGGCTAGTAGTATCCTTATCGGATGACTTTGTGTGCCAGCGATCGTCCCCCAGAGTGATTTCCTTAAATTCCTTCGTGGATCTCTCTTAGGACGTATTCTGCTTCTTGTGGTCGGACACACCTCAGGTAAGGAAGGTAAAATCTTTTCTTGTAGAGTACGTCATTGAGCATGGTATATCGGGCAGCTTTGATTTTCATATGTCACACTTCCGTTCGATCTTTAGGTAGCTTGCCATTCTCGAGGTATTGAATGATCGGATCCATTCAGGTCGGTTCTGAGCTAACCGAAAGAATGGTCGCGAGGTCGACTTTAATAATGTAACAACCTGATTTTTCAGGACTCGAGTACATCACCCGTTTCTCAAAAACCCGAGTTGTTAACCTTAAAGGATGGTCAAATTTTATATGTAATATTTTTTTTCTTTTATCTTTCATCAGAGTAAGCAGACGAGCGTAGGATGGACAAATCAACATAAAGGAAAGTCTTCATTTACATTTAGGATATACAAGAAGATGTCCATAATGACTTATACAAACCAATGTCTCGATATAACAAATACAAGAATCCACATGATTTAGTACATGAAAAATAACATAAGAATGTAAACATAAGCTGCAAGATCACGCAGCTCCTTGAGGTAGATACAACCATGGAACCCTGGCACTTATACTCGGCTCCACATCATCCTGAACCTAAAAGTCACTTAAGCCACCTATACTACCTGTACGGTTATATATTTGATGGATGAGTGGCCAACTCAATGTAAACTCCCCTCAAGATTACATACCACCGCATTAGGTAAGCATAGTTATAAAACATCCAGACAACTAAAACAGAGTAAATACGGTCTTATTAGATGCATGGATGCGTGAATGCAATCATCGCCTTGGGGATGCTCATCCGTGTGATCATCGAACCTAGGAAACATCATCCAGTTGGGTCCCCATGCAATCATCGACCCGGGTAAAACATCTAGACGGTCTGTGCCCCGAGTAAAACATCCAGACAGGCGATGTGACTGGTCATTAGCGCAACATTCAGCGTAATCAAGGGGCATGAAGATCCAAGTCATCATCATAAATCGAATGACTGGTCATAAGCGCAACATTCAGCGTAATCGCAGGGCAGAGTGATCCAAGCCATCGAAATATGCCATGTATGCATGATTTGTCAGCCCATTATTAGTCCAATTGTAACCAGCCATTTTAAATAAGCTCAGAGGTCACTACAGAAAGCACATGGCCCAGCGTAGGACGACGGCTCGGGCATATTATCCCATGACTACTATCCCCGGCCCATGAGACTACCACCTTAGGATGTTTAATGGAAACCCATCGACTAGTGGCCAATCATATTACAGTATGTGGGACTTACCAACGCATGGTTACACAGTATAAAACATCGAGCCCATGTAGGAAAGATATCAAATAAAACCACATAGGACGAGTATCAAAATATGCCACATAGGGCGAATATTAAAACTATACGATAAAGACCATCCTTAAAGACCATTGGGCGCAACAACCCTGGATGGTAGGCCCACATCAATGATCCATCTAGACCACTACTCCATAACCACCAAGTCAAAGGTCCATTACGATCACAACAAGTCAAGTTACATCCCAAGTATGGGTGTACATGCATATGTGGGAATTTCCCACAAATGTACCAGTTTAAGTTCCATAAACAATTCACAAAAGAAATCCACAAGCATGAAAATTATACAGGATAATCTAAAGCATGTAATACAACAATTTAACTTCCACCAGCTAACACATGTGATTATAAAGGGAGATATCAATTATGAATTTAAATAAAAACTATAACTTAAGCCAGTGAGAAGATGGAAAGCTCAAGGGGAAGAATCATCACCTTGTACTTTGAATCGCCTGCTAGTGTCGCAAAGTGCTTGCGCCTTTAGAATTGTATCCTACCACAAATCATAAACTTGTACAATTACATCCAAGTTCTGCATACTACTTAGAGTTTAAGGTCATAGCCTAGGGTTACCTTTTAGGGTTTTAGTGTAGAATTAGGGTTTATGTCCTAGAGTTTAGACCTAAACTTAGATTCTAGGATTTGAATTGTGGCGGGTGCACACTACGTTATAATGTTAATCTTAATATCTAGAAATAATTATTAACCTTAGTTCATAATTACTATTAGTTAACATAGTGGTATCAATCATTATGATGATAATAAATATTAAGGTCTACTATTAAGTATACTATTTATAAGTTACTTAGTTTTAGGGTTTTATCCACTAATTTAATTGAGAGTTTGAAATTAGATTCTCATAATTACTTTAAAATAATGTTAGAGATGAAGTGGTAACATGTAATAATTGTCAGCTAGTGCCAACAACACTAATCTTAAAATCAATAGTCTATTAATGACGAAATACGAATAGTATTAATATTGATAAATATTAGCATTTTAATACTAACTGTCGAGTAGTAGAGTTTATAGGATCTAATAATAATTTCTAACAACAGTAAAAATAACCGTAATTAATTTCCACGATTCAATGTATAGCAAAAATTGGAAGTTGGCATACCTAGGTGGATTGGTTCGCAAGACTCGGCCCGATCCCGTGAGAAGGTCTGGCTTGCTGCAGTGGGCTGGACTAAACTGACCTAGACTCGGTCCCTGACCCAGTCGAGTCGGACTAGTGTGGCAACACATCCACCCACTCATTCCCTTTCCTCTTTTTTTTTCTTTATTTCTCTTTCTTTTCTCTCTCACTCTCTCTATCTGCTGAAATGCTCAGCTGTGAGTCAGGACAGACCAAACTCCACTCAACTAGATTAGACTCGGTTCCAGCCGAGTCGACTCACCACCAACCCGTTAACAATCCCTCTATCTTTCTTTCTTCCTCCTCCCATTTTCTCTCTTTCTTCCTCCTTGCTCCTATTCAAACCCACATGCCAGCCAGGTCACTGGACTAAACCAGACCTACTTGACTCACACAGCACTACCCAATAAGTTTCAGCCGAGTCGGGTTGACTCGAGATGGATCCCATTCTCCCTAGCCTTCTTTCTCTCCTTCCTTTTCCCTTTCCTTTCTCACTCTCTTCCCTGCTCTCTTTCTCTGGCCAACCGCCGCAGGTCCTGCACCAACCTGAATCGAGTCAGCGACTCAGTTCGCTGTACAGCAACGTGGTGCAACCACACACCCCCCTCTCTTTCTTCTTTCCCTTTCTCCTTTTTTTTTTGTTTTCTTTCTTCTTTCTCTCTTTTCTCTTCCAGCCGAATCCATCAACACGATCTAGCTTGAGAACAGTGTGCCCGAACAGAGTCTGGCTCGGTTTGAGCGATGGAGAAGACGAACGCCATTAATGGCAGATTTCCAATGAAGGCTTCCTTCTTCATTCCGACAACATAGGATGATTCAAATGGATGTCCCAGAGCTCGAGGATAAGTTTTTTCAAAGCTTGGTAGTGGTTTGGGCGGTGGGTTCGGAGCTAGGAAGAAACGGCTGCGGAGAGTTATTTTTCGGCTCTTCTTTCTCTCTCTCTATTTGTATCCGAAAACCTAGCTTAGGATGGTCAATATCACTCCGTTTTGAATGGTGGAGATGCAAGGAGAGGAGGCTCACACGGATCGCCGACAAGTTGCAGGGAAGACAGTTTCCATTTTTGAAAACTGTGTTTGTAGGTCTGTTTGCGGCAAGGGTTGTGCGCACGTGGGTGCCTTTCAACGTGTGATACAAGATGAGTTTTGGTGGAACCCAAACCCTGGACACGATGGACGGTTTGGATCAGCTAAAGGATTGCTGAAGGTGGACCACCGATTAAAGAATGGACGTACGTCCGTTTTCAAATGAAACGAGCGGGAGAGAGAAAGTTGTCTCTCTATTTATGGAAACTGCGGGTCAAACCCGTGTTGACCGGGCTTGGTGGTCTGGTGCACCTCGAGTGCACCACCTATGGTGTACACAAAGTGGTTGTGGGGCCCACCGTGATGTTTTGTGAGAAATCCACTCCGTTTATCCGACTCTATGGGCCTAAACGGGTCCCTATGCAAAAGATCAGGCTTATCTAAGATTTAGGTGGGCCATAATAGCGAAACTAGGGTCATTTAGTGTTAATTGCATTGATCCGATGGTTGGATTGATTTCAAACCAGGTATCAACGGTCGAAAGATCCCACTGGTCATTTACACCTTCAAGACTTATTACAACCCATATAATAATAATAAACTTTATTTTATTTCATTTATTTTGTTATGTGTACATATGTATTTATATTATTTAGTATTATTATTATTATTATCATTATTATTATTATTTATTTCATTTATATAATTTTTATTATCACAAATTGTTAATACATGTAAATTATATGAATGTCAGTAAGCATAGATTACTGTACGTATATATGTATATATATATATGTTATTTTTATGTATTACAAAATCTATAGTTTGTAATTTATATTAATGATGTGTATAATAAGGATTATATTTACATATCATTTTAATACGAAACTTTAAATATTTATAAAATTTATAAATAACGTTTCATAGTATATGTATTTAGGTTATATTATTTTTGTATTTATATTAAATTAAGTTACATGGAACACTAGAGTACTTAGAAAGTACGGGGTGTTACAAATAATGCTAGGCTTGGCCAGGAATTCGATCAGGATGGATCTTAGAATTTCATCCTCATCTGCTGTAGCGAGCTTCGTTAACATGTCGGCTTTTGAGTTCTCCACTCGTGGAATCAGGGCGATGTTGCATTTCTATAAACCATCGATCAATTCTTTGGCTTTTCGGAGGTAAGTTTTCGAACACTCTTTTTTGGCCTAATAAATGTTGGCTATTTGGTTGACGACTAATTGTGAGTTGTTAAAGACTTCGAGATGCCAAGCCCCCATATTTGTTGTTAGTTTAAGTTCAATGAGCAAGGCCTCATATTCTGCCATATTATTGGAGGCTTGAAATCCAAATCTTAAGGCATACTGCATGCATGTATGGTCAGGAGTCTCTAGGACTATCCTGACCTCGCTTGCCTTAGAATTGGATGAGCCATCAACGTAAAGTGTCCACTTGGGTGGGTCGGGTAACACATGGTCATTGGACGATGTAACAACGTCCTGGGATACGGAAGTGCCCGGGGCAGGCTCTAATACATGTTGGTCAGGATTGAGCTGGGCATCAGTTAAAGATTGCTCAGACGTGAGCTCAACGATGAAATAGGCCACCGCCTGACCTTTGATTGTAGCTCGCGGCTGCTATTTGATGTCGAACTCACTTAACTCAATCGCCCACTTAGTCAGTCGACACGAGGCCTCGGGTTTTTTCACGACTTAACACAGTGGTTGATCGGTTAGAATGGTGATCGAATGGGCTTGAAAATATGGCCGTAGGCTTCGGGAAGAAATGACCATGGCTAGGGCTAATTTGTCCAAGGTCGGATACCTTGTTTCTGCAGGGACGAGGGTTTTACTGATGTAGTAGACTGGGAATTGCTTTCCCTCATGCTCTTTCATTAGCGCCGAGCTAACTGTTGTGTCGGATACTGCTAGGTATATCAACAGAGATTCTCCCAGTTCAGGTTTGGAGAGCAAGGGCGGTGATCCCAGGTATTGCTTGAGTTGTTGAAAAGTTGCTTCACACTCTTTGATCTAGTCGACTATTTATCTTCCCTTCAACAGTTTGAAAAGGGGGAGACATTTGTCTGTATCCCGGGACATAAAGCGATTGAGAGTACTATTCTTCCAGTGAGCCTTTGTATATCTTTAATCGTCTTTGGAGACTGCATGTCAAGGAGAGCTTTAATTTTCTCAAAATTTACCTCGATCCCTCACTGGCTGACCAGAAAACCAAAGAATTTCTCTGAGCTAACACCGAAAGCGCATTTGCTCGGGTTTAGTTTCATTCGGTATTTACGAAGGACGAGGAAATCTCCTCAAGGTCGTCCACATGGTTTGTGGCCTTGATGCTCTTGACGAGTATGTCATCGATATAGACCTCCATTGTTTGCCCTATTTGGTGGGCAAATAACTTATTGACCTACCTCTAATAGGCCGCTCCTGCATTTTTTAAACCAAAAGGTATTACACGATAACAATAAAGACCTTTGTCGGTGACAAAAGTAGTTTTGGATTTATCTCCCGGGTGCATTACAATCTAATTATACCCCGAATATGCGTCCATAAAACTAAGTAGTTCGTGTCCCGCTGTACTGTTGACCAACTGATCGATCCTGGGAAGAGGGAAGCTATTTTTAGGGCAGGCTTTGTTCGAGTCTGTGTAGTCTACACAGACTTGCCACTTCCCTTTAGCTTTCTTGACTAATACGATGTTGGCCAGCCAGTCTAAGTAGCAAACTTCTTCGATGAACTTGGTTTTGAGGAGCTTGCCGACTGCTTCTCCAA
Source organism: Magnolia changhungtana (assembly GCA_030180095.1). Classification (NCBI taxonomy): domain Eukaryota; kingdom Viridiplantae; phylum Streptophyta; class Magnoliopsida; order Magnoliales; family Magnoliaceae; genus Magnolia; species Magnolia changhungtana. The sequence goes on from JASAUF010000662.1 coordinate 5,886,962, forward strand.
TCACAAGATATCTTTTTGGTCCAAGAGCATGTCGCTTCTGCCGAACTGGCCGATAGGATGGGTCGATGTTTAGTCGATGCATAATGATAGCGGGGTCAATGCCCGACATGTCCTCGTGGGACCATGCAAAAACATCGATAAAGCGTAGGAGGGCTACCAACTTGTCCCGTAATGGCGATGTTAAAGATGAGCCAATATGTATGGTTGTTGAGGGTCAAATATTGCATATTAGACCCCAGTTAATACCTGATTTTATAGACATGATAATGTTTAACGTCCTATTTTAATCGTGTTTATGTTGCAAGGTGAATTTAGGAACTTAGACTGAAAAAGGTACTAAAGGCATGGATTCGAAGCTCACAAATCATCAAGGAAAGGGACGGATCTTAGGGGACCGAGATCAAAGAATTCACATGCCAAAGATCCGAGAAAACCAAGTGTTTGAAGTTAAAAAGGCATGAAAGTCATCCTGAATATAAGATCACAGGGTTCCCACCATTTGTTTGGCTTGAAACTTTATATCCGTACACGTCGAATTTCAGCCATTGGATCTTTGTGGAAGTGGCCCAACGGACAGATCAACCTATAAATCTCTGATCTGGGGCCCACCTGATATCTGGATATGCTTCAATTTTAGTCTCAACCCCTCAAATTAGATGGAGGAGAGGATGAACAGAGTAGATTTATAAAAAAAACATCACTGTGGGACCTACCCACGTGATGCGTGTGCACATCAGGAGGGCAGCCGAGCCGCATCGAATCGGGAGTCCCGGTCAACGTTGGGCTGACCTGACGTTTCTCACAGCAAGGGGTGTCCGTCCCGCTGTGACCCTCAGTGGGCCACCACCATTGCCCATCCAGACGATCTGTACCATTCATTGTGCTTAGAGGGTGGGGTCGACTGTACCCATGGTGTCTTCTTGGTCCCATGCACGTGTACACACGCAGATCATCGTCAAACGTAGGATGAACGGCAGAGTGATTTGATACAGTGGGCCGCACCAAAACTCGACCAAAACTACCCCTTTCCGACTGAAATCTTGTCAGGAATCTAATGAACGAGATGGATTTCTCCAAAAACATCACTATGGGGCCCACCGAGCACCTCAGCGCAAGAATGTTCTCCACTTATGCACGTCCGGACGTCGTTTCCTCCGTGGGCTATTCTACGATCACAATCACAGTCGGATGGAAGATCTAGACCATCCAGAAGATGTCCAAGGGGGCCAGAACCACCACTAAGGAGGCAGAACCGGTTTCTACTGACCACCGACTTCTCCCACAGTCATCAAACATGGCTGTTTTCGCATTTTTTTGTTGCGCACGCGAAAGGAGTTGCGTAAGGGTTTTTTCTGTGAAAATTCTCTTCACATCGACTTCTCCAGCAGCCTTCTAGCCGACCTAGTTGCCTATAAAAGGTGAAGAGATGAGAGAGAGAGAGAGAGGGCATTCCTTAGACGTTGGAGCAAGGCGAGAGAGAGAGAGAGAGAGAGAGACGTGGAGTGGCCGGCAACATCAGCATATCCCTCTTCCTTCTTGGTTTTTTCCTTTCCTTTCCTTTAATGCTTGTTGAGGTCTTAGTTTGATCATGTTTATAACAAGCTAAACCACTTAGCTAGGGCTAAGAGGTGAAGCTTATAGCGTGATGGGGTATTTTCTACGGCTTTGATTCATGTTTATTGAACTCTCTTTGATTATAATTTGATTATATGGAATATTCATAGTTTTTAATAGTTTGTTGTGACTTAAATTATAATGGATCTGCGATAACTTTGAGTATTTTCTATGCATGTATAAAGGTTGTGAGCGTAAGACCCCTGTTGTTCACCATCATCTCCTGGACATGGTTGGATGATGGAATCCTTCCCTACGTTCATAACTCTCTCAAATTGGATATGGATTGGTTAAATTCTGTTATTTACTTTGTCTCATGAGCATGGTTTTGTGATGGAATCAAGTCTAATTCACATCCTTCTTATCCTTTGAAAACTAGATCAAAGGAAGTTCATATTTGATTTTTAACGATATATCTTCCAACTGAATGAAGATGAGACTCTAAATCCAGTTGTGTTCATGAATCAAGGATAGATCTCCCTAATCTCTACAAGTGGATCCTTGGCACCCTAGTTTCCCACATTTGAATTTACAAGCTTTTAGTTTAATCATTCACAGTTATTTCTTTTAATTTTCCTAATTTAGACTACATCTTCTTCTAGTTCTAGTTCTGGTTACTTTCAAATTACGTACAAGGTTCAGTCCCTGTGGATTCAACCTCGGCCTTACCGAGATTATTACTACATTGCAACCCTATACTTAGGGTGTGAACAATGGCTCTGGATGGATCGGACTCATCTAACGGGATCGAAACAAGGTCTTCCATGGGTCAGCCTCGTTCTTGGGATTCCTTGCATGAATCCAAGGATTCGATCGTCATCACTTTGTTCGGAGCTTTCATTGCCATCGCGTAGTACTATCGAGCGTCGTGTTGGTCGCCCTTGACGATTCCCACCCCATGCTCAATTGAAAACTTCATGGCGAGGTGGTAGGGTGACACTGCTGCTTTGAGGAGGCACAATGAGGGCCGTCCCAGAATGGCATTATGGACAGACGATTGGTCGACCACAAGGAAGTCAACCATCACTGTGCTTTGATTTTGCCCATCTCCGACAGAAAGAGGGAGTTGAATAGCCCCTTCGGGCATAACTGGTCCTCCTGAAATCCAATCAGGGGAGTTTTCATAGGCCAGAGTGAGGATCGACTAATACCCATCTTGTTGAAAGCTTAAGCAAAAAGCATGTTTACCGACAATACTGTGTCGATGAGGACTCGAAAAACCTTTCGATTGGCTATGGTCACAGAAATCACCAAGGCGTCGTCATGAGGATAGTGGACGCCTCGGGCGTCTTCCTCGGTGAAGGTCACATTATACTTTTCCAGTTTTCTTTCTTTCGACAGTTGGGCGAGGACCATAATTTCTCCCTTAGGACGACTAATGCTTCTTGCGTGCATTTTTCGGGCATTGTTTGAATCGCCTCCACCTTTATGACCCCCAAGGACGGTGCGGATTTCCCCAGTTAGTTGGTTGTCGATCGGTTATTCCTCGGTAGCCGTAATTCGATCTCCTCCTTGGTTCACATATTCTTCGAGATGGCCTTCTCGGATGAGCTTCTCGATTTTCTACTTAATGTTGAAGCAGTCGCTCGTATTATGCCCATGATCCCGATGAAAGTAGCAATGCTTGTTCTTGCTCCTTCAATCGGGATTACTCTGCATCTTATTTGGCCAATGAACTAGACATTTGTCTTTTATCTCCATCAGGACATGCTCATGGAATTTATTGAGCGGGGTGTAAGTAGTGAACTTATTGTTAGGTCGTTTGTTCGACCTACGGTCATCCCGAGACCGATCATCCTTTTGCTTTTTGTTCGCGTTAGTCGTACTGGGCTCTGCCTTCGTCTGCTCCTTAGCTGGAAGATTTTTGCTTTGGGTAACGTCTCGCAAGATCTGGGACTCATTCGCCTTAGTGTACTTCTGCGATTGGTTCAGGAATTCGGCCATCGTCAAGGGAGGATTTTTGTCTAGGGAGAAGAGGAACGGTTTGTCCCTCAACCCACTCAGGATAGAGTTCAGGGTGACCTTGTCCAAATGCTTCCGAACTTGCAAAGCTTCCAGGTTGAAGAGCTTAATGTAGTCTTTTAGGAGTTCGCCCTCTTTCTGGACTACATTAAGAAGATGAGCAGGTGCCTTGAGTCTTTTCTTCCCTCCGATGAAGTTTGTGACACAGGTCTCGTTGAGTTCAGAGAATGAACTGATGGACCTTGGCTTTAATTATTTGAACCAGAGCTGAGTAGTGTGGCTAAAGTCAGTGAGAAGGCTCGACACATGACCGCGTCAGAGAAGTCATGGAGTTCCATGTAAGTCCGGAAAGACTCCATGTGTTCCGTCGGGTCGGTATTCCCTGTGCAGGGCATGATCTGGGTAGTCGAAACTTATCTGGCAGCCGTGGCCATGTTATATTAACCATAAACGGGGATTCAGTTTCTTCCACCGTGGTCATATTGGTTTGATAAGTCTGCTTCATATCTACGATTTGCTTTTGCAGACTCTGGAGTTCGAACCTTCATGGTTCTTCGCTATCAGCGATGGCTTCGGTTGGGGGTCAGCTGCGCCTCCTCCGATCTATTTCATGACGTAGATCGGAAGCAAGCAACGGGACAGCCTCAGAGACATGAGATGGGACAGGTTCGGTAAGAGCATGTTGTTGGCTCGGTTGTAGGGTGGCCTGTGCAGTGAAGGGCCGAGGAGGGTTGGTGTATGGTCAGACATCACTCGACTGTCCTTCCCTCTGATCGGACCTCTACACTCACTGAGGCTGCATCTGCTCTAGTATCTGTTTCATGTAGCCCAGGTCAGCCCTGATATCTCTGACCTCCCTTTCAAGGGCGTTCTATCGGCCATTCCTTCCATGATTATGCTAATCGCGCCCGCTTGAACCTAAAGTGGCCTGATGCTGTAAGGAGCCTTGGTAGTTCTTCTGTTGTTCAGGTCATTCTATGGATCGTGGGGCGTGCTTCGGCACAGGCAGAGTTTGATTAGAATTGCCACCGGAGGGGATTGAGCTTTCTTCTTTCCCTTAACCATTGCTGAACTTAAGATATTCACTAATAGAACTGAAACAGCTTAAAGACGTCGTTCCCACATACGATGCCAAACTATTGATGCAGTTTTCGGACAGATCCTCCACGGTGCACCTTCCCGAACCTATACAAGTGAAGATGAGGGACAAAGGAGACCCTGGCTAATACATGGGACTCTCGGATGCCTAAGTTAGGATCAAGGTCTTATGAGTAGGGTAGGATCTCCAGAAAAGAGATACCAGTCGAGTATTAGGGTTTGAGTGAACATACCTTGAATAGGAAGGTACCTCTATATTTATAAGAGGGAGAGAGTAACACAGTGTAGACACTAGAAAAATCAGCGTCCACGTTGATTGATATATGCTATGGTTTAGTGGTGGGGGTGATTAGGCAGGTTTGTGAATGTTGGAGTCGCCACTAGCCAATTAATCTTAGAATCCCGCGGTAAGCTAGAACCCACGGAATACGTAAGGTTGGGGAAATCTGAAGACTTTCCTACCTTAGAGTGACTCCTGATCTGCGATCCAGGATTCCGGGTAAGGGATCTCGGTTACAAAGAGGGAAGGTGTTAGGCACCCTCTCTGCCCGTACAAATGTATGGTCTCTACTTAGTGTGGTAAAATAATCTCAAGGGATGATGATGATGTTGTGGTCATGATGAGACTAGTCACATGTGAATTTTTGATGTAGCAAGATTCGAGATTTCGCCAAGCCACAGAGCATATATCTGACAATATGTCTAGAGGGCGGATGTGATGATGCTTATGCAAAGAGGTAAGAAAAATGGACTAGATCACTAGGAATTTCTGATGTGACAGGATCCGATGTACGGCAAGTCACAAAACATACGTTCACTAGAGATCTAGAAAAGCAGGGGGTTGAGAAGGGAATAGATGTCATGATGAATGCTTGTAAGGTGAATAGATCTTTGGCTTGATCTTGAGTAGGCTAAAACATAAACTGCACCATGACCAATTTGGGTTAGGCTTATGGGTTGGAAAGGTTGATTTGAGGGCTAGGGGGTGGCTAGAAAAATTTGAACTTTGAGGGGCCTGGGAGCTCCTTCCCTTTCCCTCACTTCTTCCTCACTCACTCTCTTTCTCTCACACTCTCTCTCTCTCACACACTCTCTCTCTCTCTCTCACTCCTTCTCTTAGTTGTTGTCTTGAAATGAGAAGGGGATAGGGGTGATTGGTTGAATGGTAAATAAGTGGTAGGTAAGAGTTAAGGTTTTGAAATGGAGGGTTGTGATTGGTTAAGGAGATAGGGGTGACATGTGACACATTTCCATTGGTTTTTAGTGCTGGTAAAAAGGTAAATGGTGAGTTTTAGAGGGGTAAATCCATGGTAAAGTTGACTTTTGGACGGTGGGGCAGCTGTCCACACGCGGGTCACGAGCGACGGAGCTCGGAGTACCGCAGGCGGCAGTCAGGCAGCCCATGATAGTCAGACTACCGCCTGGGCCTGGTTCGGGTCGGGCTCGTGCGTGCAGGTTTCATATGGTGCTCTGGTTCGTCCGGTGGTCTCTATTTTGGGTTTCTAGGACTCAAAGTGATGGATCTAGGTATGGGTAGATGGTGTTGGCGGGGATATAGGGTATAGGCTTGGCGGTGTGTATAATAGATGGCTTGGATTATGGTTTGGGTTACGACTTTGGGAGTTTTAGGGCTTTTTGGGATTAGGGTTTGGGTTTAGGTCAGGATTAGGGTTAAGTTATGATCATGGTTCCTTGGTCATCTTAACTTCCTCAAGATATTAACCTGGGTGGGGTGTCTACAGATGCCCCTCTTTAACCGAGGTTGTGAGCAACCGAAGGTCAAAACAAGTGGACACCCCACCCCTTTGACCAGAAAAGGGTAGTGATTCGAATCTGTTGCCTGCCATTATATCATTGTCAGCTGACTATCTAGAAAATGATGACTTGCACATATCACGAGAGCTAAGAAAAACGTTGTGATTGTCTCATGCGTATTTTTCACGGTTTTACAGATCACCAATCACAACCCTTTCACATCAGATTGTTAACAACATTGGAGGGTAAGTCTGAAAAGTAAGGGTCTCTGCGCATTTGTCGCGGCTTTACGAGGATTCCCTTACTGTTAGGTCTGTCATTCCTTTACTACGTAATCACCCTATGAGTGTTCATTCCATTTGATCGTCAAAGGGCTTAGCTACCCTGCGTATTGGCGCGGCCTTACGGGGAACTCACTACGCTGACTTGGACTCGATCAAATTTTATGAACATCCAGGACTAAGTATGTGCAGGTAATCCTTTAGCATGCAGTCCACTGATTCTGACACTTTGGTTACAATAGATTGTTGTCACTTCGAGTTTGATTGTTCTTTCCAAAGATTGATCCACTCATTTTTACTAACATTCGTACGACTGTCTAGATATAGAGATCACGGCAATCGTACATGTATCATGTACAGATTCGATCATTGTCCGGATAAACTGGAAGAGATCGAATCTTATTTAGGTGTTCGCACTGGCCGTAACTGGAGAATATGGAAGATTCCTCAGTGTACTACGTGCCGCGTGCGTTTTGAAAAACTATTGAAAGCTATCTCCTTGGAACTAGGCTCCTGGGAGATTTTATTTGAAAATATATTTTTAATTTTTTGAAAAAATATCCGTTCGATCTCGCGAGTGGGCATTGTCGTTCAGTTTTTATTTGTAACAAAGTCAAATGGCTTCCACTAATAAGTTACTGGGGCTGATGATTTAGAAGAGACAAATCCTTTTGAGGCTACACTCACTGGGGATTTATTTTATGTTAGTTTGACAAGTTTTGGTAACTTTGGAAATTTTTTGGATTTTTTTTTTTAGAAATTTTGGAAAATTTGAACCTTTTTTTTATTTTAGAATTTTGAGGTTTTTTTCTGAAATTTTTGGATTTTTTGGACTTTTTTGAATTTTTATGTATTTTTTGTAACTTTGGAGATTTTTCGAGGATTTAGGGCTGTTTTGGCAACTTTTGAAAATTTGGGATTGTTTTAGTAGGTTTTTGGAAGTGCGGGTCTGTTCTTGTAAATTTTTTAGACATTGTCTAACGGTTAAAGTTAAAAATCGGTTGTTCATTGCCACCTAGGGGACAACCCACTACCCCATGCACACTTTTGGTCAGGCGGTGGTCGGACTGCCATGGGCGTCAGTCCGGCTACCGTCGGTCGCCCTTGTTGTCCAGCGGTCCGAGCCATGCTTTGGCTCGTCCGGTGCAACCTCACTCCTTATTTGAATCCGATTTTGGGGCATCCAGGGACCCCATTGTGGTCCCTGGAAGCTATTTTTGGAGAGATTTTTCAAGCTCATTTCTTATATTTTCTTCCTTCCTTTCATTTCAGGTAATCTTGGCCGTTGGGCTCCTGCTGGATCATATTGGGCTGTTCATTTTAGGAACTTTTGATGAGTTGGATTTCCTTTTAAGTTTGGAGAGAGCTCCGATCAGGACCGTTGGGCCATATCTGAACCGTTGGATCTTATTGGCTGGATTTTGATTTTTTATTTTTTTTTGAAGGAGTGGGGTGTGATAAGAAAAGGGGCCCCACCCTTTTAAAAAATTTTCTCTCTTTTTTTTGATGATCTGGACCGTTGGATGGATGATCTGGGGCCTTCTTGAGTGGTGGTCGATGTAGACTTTGTTAGTTGGTCATCTTGTAAGCAATGGATGGATGAGATTTTTCAAATGGGTCCCACGTCATGATCTAGTCATGTCCAGATGCTTATTGTGGATAAGATTTTTGAACGATCTGGACCATTAGATGGGTTATGGGGGCCCATGTGAGCGTATGGACATCATGGATTTTGATGGTGGGCCATCTTGTGGATAATGGATGGATGGGATTTTTCAAATGGGTCCCACATCACAATCTAGTTGTGTCCAAAGGCATGAATGACACTTTGAAAGAGAAGTCCCTGGATATGGATTTTGGAAATGGACCTTAATATGGGCTTTTCTAAAATTGGCCTGGAGAAGTGGGCCTTTTGGAATGGGTCTCCATGGAAATGGGCTTTTTGAAGTGGGCTTGGGAAGTGGGCCTCTTGGAATTGGGCCTTGAAATGGGCTTTTTTGGAGAAGTAAACTTACTTATACACCTTTCTTGTGCAGCATGCCCCGTCATGGTAAAGATGAGGCTAGTTCGTCTCGTCAATCGTCGGATCCATACCATGTACCACGAGAAGGACGACACCTGTCTGATTTAGCCCAGGAGGGTGGTGCTCCTGTGGTTCTAAGAGGTCGAGGGGTCAGGACGCATTGGCCTGACTGGTTTTATGATCCCCAGCCCCTGTTCTTCGAGGTTCTAGAGCGTACTCCCTTTGCTCACCTGTTTCGAGTTCGTCTGAGTAAGACGAACATGTCTCTTTTGTCGGCTCTGACGGAGCGATGACACCCCGAGACTCACACCTTTCAGCTGCCTTTTGGGGGAGTGGGGCATCACTCCATATGATATATACATGCAGCTAGGTCTCTGGTATGACGGAGGATCCGTTCCCTTTGAGGATGACCTTCCAGTGCCTACCAAGGATGACTAGATGGAGTTGTTGGGAATGATGCCAGATGCGTCGGAGTTTATTGGTCCTCGTTTCAAAATTCTCTGGCTATCATCAAATTTTGCTCGACACATCCCTGAGACCGAAGCCGCGGCTGTGGTGAAGGCTCGGGCCTTGATTCTGTACACCATGGGTGCAATAATTTTCTACCAAGGGAATGAGCTCGTGAGTTCCCGTTTATTGTCGCTCGTGGCAGACATAACTTTTCCTACCCCGTATAACTGGAACGCGGCCCTCCTAGCTCATTTGTACGAAGGGTTGGATAAGGCTAGCCGCTGTGTCAGCCGATCCTTGACCGGCTTCTATCCAGTCATTGAGGTACTTCCTTATCATCCTTTATGCCCTGTCTTTTTTGGGGATGGTTTGATGTGCCTTGCTGATTGTGGTTTTGCGGAGGTCTACTTTTTTGACCACTTTCCCCACTTAGCCCCTACTTTGATAGATCATTCGCCTCCTTTTCCCCGTATGATGCTGTGGTATAAGGATAACCGCAGCCGCACGCGCATGCTTTCTGATCTTGCTTGGAGGTTGAACATCGATGCCCTGATTCCCGATGATGTGAGCAATTCGCCTTATCTTGTGTTGCCTATATGTTACTTTCTGTATGTTTCCTAGCCCTTGACTTGTTTTCTTTTTGTAGTTCCATACCAAGCCCTATCTTCGGTTGAACGCGGCACTTACTCCTGGAGCTCAGGAGGCTTTTCAAGCCTCACGACGTCGCCACATTCTGGAGGATCCGCGCGTGACAAAATGGTACTTAGGAGAGAGACTTTTCTGGCAGCTGATTGGTAGTCCCATGCCCACTTAGCCCGCCGTCCAAGCCTTCTGACTGGAGATCGGTGCCCGAGAGGGAGTTAGCGGCCACTTTAGAGGGATATGATGCTAGTGCTTTCGTTGATCCTGATATAGAGTACAGCTCTTGGTGCGAGCAGCACGGCATTGGTCCGATCTTACAGCCTGACTATGCTCCTGGTGGTGGTGCGCGTTTTACTGGAGGAGGGATTTTGAGGCCACATTTTTACCGCAAAGATACTGACACCTATCTTCCTGATGACAATTAGTTCACTGTACCATGTAATAATGTATCCTTGCTTGTGTATTCAATTGTTTATATGAAATCCAGCTTGCTTAATGTTGCTTTCTCGCACTGTCCTTCAACTTTACAGCTCTAATTGCATATATAAATGTTTGTTTCGAGATCCTGCCTCTACATAGCGGACCCTGCCCGAAATTCTCCTGAAAATGGGCTCAGGTGGCAGCCGGACTACCGCGGCCGGTAGTTGGTCTGCCGCCCGGAGACTTTTGCATGCCCGTTCTAGTCTGTCAGTGTGGCAGCGATGCAAGAATGTCAGTTCTGAGAGCGGGAGTTGGAGTACCGCAGGTGGTAATTGGAGCGCCGCATCCGTTCATCTTTTCTTCCAGTGAGTACCCCTCTTCTCTGTTCATCCTGTCTACCCCCTCTCGGATATTCTCCCCTTTCTCTGTCCGTCCAATCACTCCTTTTGTTCCCCTCTTTTCTTTTGTCCCTTTCCTTTGTCCCTTTTCTCCCTTGATTTCTTCCTTTTCCCTTATCCCTTTTTTAGAGTTATCATGGCTGATCATGATGAGAGTATGGCTAAATTTATGGTTGGTGGAGAGTTAGGTGGGTCCATAAATGTGGGAGAGGATCCATTTATGAATAGGTTGATGGAGGTTGGTGGGAGAGTAATGGGCCCTTTAGAAGAGGTAAATACTTTTCATGGCTTGGATCTTTCCAACAATGGTGGTGATGGGGATGGGTTGATAGGCTTGAATATTTTTGATATGTCCATGTTAGATGGTCCAACAGGATTTGCTGATGTTGATGTGATGATGGTGGATGGTTCGAATGGTGAGGATGGGGTGATAACGGTGGCTGATGGTCTAATTAATAGTAGTATGATGTTTATGGATGGTGTAGATGTGATAGATCAGGCTGGGATGAGTGGTGGCCCTCATCTTAACGGTTTGAATGTCTTAGATTTGATAGGTGATGGTCTTTTTGTGGATAGCCTGGGTCAGATCTTTGGCACGAATTTCAAGACAGTATGAGACAGTCGGCTGCAGCCGGTGTTCAAGGTCTCGGTCCCGTCAGTCATTTGGATAATTGGGACATTGCAGTTCCTGGGGCATGTGTGTTTCAGACAGCTCCGGATGTGACGGTTGCTGGCAGCTCGGGCCCACCTGTAGCAGCTTTCCAGGACACCTTGCGCGATGCGATGGCTGATGCTGGCTTCTTTCGTCACCATGAGATAGATTTGTTGGATGAGGGGATGCCCATTTTTGATGATTTTTCGGTTGACCCAGGGATCCAGATTGTTGAGGGTGTGCCCGTCCGGACTTGTCGATTGCAGCCACTTGCTACTTGCTCTGAGCGATTGCGCTTATGGATAGAGAGCCTGACCGAGTTTGAGATCTTCGAGTTGAGCTCCTTGGGCTTCCGAGAGGTTCTCCACTTCCACTGGGTCCGTTTGGATTGACGACTGTTGAGTGCGGCACTATATGACTGGATACTGTCATTGAATTTGTTCTCCTTTAATGACTTCGAGTTGGGCCCTTCCCTGGAGGAGTTTTCTCGTCTGTCTGGACTTCCTCTCACACAGGAGCCTTATATTCCTGCATCTGAGCCAGTCCGTTCTTCTGATCTGATCTCTTGGTTTGGATTCCTCATTACTCTTCCCACTGTAAAGGGTAGGGCTGGCGAGTTGTCACTCGAGATATTGTATGATCGTTGCTCTACTTCCCGAGGTGCCCCTGGATCTGATCGCCAGCTTCAGTGCCTGAATGCGCTGATATTTTACATTCTTGCCGAGTTGCTTTTTTCTAGATGGCGACAGTCTTCGTTGGTGGTTCTGTTGGATGTGTTCTGCCGTGTTCTGCATCGTAGGAGTATCACTTCGGTGGTGCTAGCGGAGCTTTTCCTAGGGCTGACTGAGTGTTCATTGGGACGGAACCGCATCCTTTGAGGCTGTTGCACATTCCTCCAGGTATTCTTCGTTCTTGTCCTCTTCCTTTACCTAGTGTTGTTCTTTTGCTTGCCTCCTGAGTCATGTCGTCTTACAGATGTGGCTGTGGGAGCACCTCCTTATGACTCCCCTACTTGTGTGGCCTGATTCTTGTCGTGGTAATGTGCTATCTTTGTTACTTGATAGCCTTCCCCTTGGTGTCGAGGCCACAAAGCCGCTATATCGCAGCATGCTTTCTCAGTTGCGAGGGTGGGAGATCAACTGGGAGGCTCCTTGGCTCCATCGATCCCCATTAATATGTAGCGCTGCTCGTACCCCTTTGCTGCTGCTAGGGCTTCGGGGGTACTGCTCCTATCATCCTGTGCGCTTTCTTTGACAGTTTGGCTTTTGGCAGGATATCCCGGACTTTACCTTTTCTGGATTTGGGCATGCCTCATTTCCATCTGATTTGACTACCCTGTATAGGTGAGTCTGGATATCTTGGCAAGGCTCTTTGGATGCTGCGATGCTGGTGCTCGAGTCCTGGGCCCCTCCGTTAGTTACTGTGTCGTATCAGCGATGGGTGGCAGAGCAGACCTTGTATCGTCAGGTCCCGGGCTGGCACTTGGCGGATGAGGCTGCTGATCGGGACATGGTGGGTGATACTGCTTCATCCTCTTCTTGCATTGTTGATTCGTTCAAGGCATTCGAGGAGTGGCCCTTCATCGATCCGTCTTTTCTGCTAGCCACACATGGTCACTTGATCAGCGAGATTGCTGTCCTCCGTCACACATGTGAGGGTATGGCTCGTCGTTTGGCAGTGGGACGACGGTATGATGAGAGTACGCTTACGGCACATCGCCTGGATAGGGATGAGATCTTTTACCTACGTATGGAGATAGAGAGGCTCAGGCAGAGATTATCGATGTATGAGGGATAGGAGCTCCCCTGTGGATCCTGATGTTGATCACCTGCTTCGTACCTTTTTTTTGTTTTTTGACTTTTCGTGAAAAAAGAAAATAATACACTTGTAAAATTTTTAAAACAATGAAAGAAAATTTTTGTTTGTGCCAAATATGCCCAATGTTTGCCTAAGTTTGGATTTGTGCTCTGAGTGATAGGGATCAGAATCTTGGGCTCAGCCCATGTTGTATGCGGTAGTTTGGATTGTGTCCTTAGAGTCTTGGTTCCTTAAGAGGGTGTCGAAGATCACCTCCCCGGATTTGGGTAAAGTTTGATAGAATATTGATCCGAAGTTAACTTTTCCTTATATCGCGTTATGGTGCCCGTTGCTTCGACTTCTTCTATACCTGCATTTTTATTTTCTTCTTCTTCTTTTTTGACATTTTTACCTATAACGCCTTTCAGGTTTTCACTACATCCGGCTTTTCCCGTCATTTTTGCTCGTAGCGCTTTTCAGGTTTTCACTACATCCCGGGTTTTTGATCTTGCCTGCCCCTTGGCAGCTGTGCTATTTTTACCCTTGGTGCCCTTTCAGGTTTTCACTCAGTCTGCCGCATGCCTGCTGTTTTTACTCGAGCCGCCCTTTCGTGTTTTCAACTCGCCCTTTTTTACTTAGGCTTGCTTTTCTCTCTCTTTTTTTTTTGGTGTACAGGAAGTGATGGAGGAGACTTCCTTCATAATTGGCTGATTGGTTACCCTCCTATCCTTGTCTTTGAGTACAATCATAAGCTGCTTTTGGTCGGATTATTTGGGGCTATGGGATGAGCTTCTTCTCTTCTCTTTTAGGTCCTTCCTTTTTGAGATTTCCCCTTTTTTTTCATTTAAAAAAAAAATTTTCTTCTCTTTTTTTGTATTCTCATTCTTTTGTGGGAGAGACAATTGGTGTTTCCGATGGGAAATGTGGCGGATTTATTTTATTTTTTAGGCGGGGAAGTGAGGGATGTAGTCTTGCGATTGTAATCATTGACAAAGATTGGTATGGTTACCTGTGATAGATCTTCACGTTATTAGCGTTGATGGGTTCGGGAAGATCTTCTTTCTTCAGATTAGTGAGTCGAAGAGCACCTCCTAAGAGTACTTTCCAAATGATCAGCGGTCCGTCCCACGAAGGTCTAAATTTTTCTCTGGGATCTGGTAAGTGTGGTGGTAGAATGGGCTTCATGACCATGTCACCAACTTTGAAACTTCTTTTCCGGACTCTCTTATTGTAGGCCTGCATGATCATTCTTTGGTAACATTGGGAATGACTTAACGCCCGCATGCATTTTTCATCTACCAGATGTAGTTGATCGTACCTTGCTTGTTGTCATTCGCCTTCCTCGACTTCACTTTCTAGTAGTACTTGGAGTGATGGGATTTCAATTTCGACTGGTACTGCTTCCATTCCATATACAAGTTCATAAGGAGTCGCGCCTGTAGTAGACCGTACAGATGTCCGATAGGCCCAAAGTGCGTAAGGAAGCATTTCCGACTAGTCACGATATGTCTTCACCATCTTCTCCAGTATGCAGATGATAGTTTTGTTTGCAGCCTCGACTCCACCATTCATTTGAGGGCAGCATGGGCTCGATCGATGGTGTTGGATCTTGAACTTGTTAAGGAAATCACTCATCCTTTTATTGACGAACGGAGTTCCGTTGTCAGTAATAATGGCATGAGGGACCCTGTATCGGCTAATGATGTTGTTCTTCATAAACTTGACCACTTATGATGTTGTAATGGTGGTGTAAGGTGCCGCCTCTATTCATTTGGTGAAGTAATCTATTGCCACCAAGATGTATTCATGCCCGTTTGAAGCTTTAGGGTTGATCTTGCCGATGATGTCCAATCCCCATACAGAGAAGGGCCATGGTGTTGTCAGGTTGTAGAGTTCAGAAGTAGGCGCATGGATCTGGTTTGCGTATTCTTGACACTTGAAGCACTTTCTGACGTGTTTGCAGCAATCTGTCTCCATTGTAAGCCAGTAGTAGCCGAGTTGCAGGATCTTCTTTGCCATCATATGTCCATTCATGTGTGAGCCACATAGTCCTTCGTGGATTTCTGACATGATTTGGGTTGCTTCCGTCTCATCTACACAACAGAGAAGGATCTGGTTGAAGGATCGCTTGTAGAGGATGCCCCCAGTGATCATGAACTGAGCTGCTATCCGTTGAATGGTGCCGCGATCAACTAGTGTTGCCCCTTTCGGATACGTCTAATGTTCAATGTATTCTTTGATGTCTGTGTACCATAGCCGATCATTTGAAGGAGGTTCTACTTCGTCAATCTGCAGGAAGAATGTGGGCTCTTCCTAGAGCTTGACAGCGAGTTCTCATTTAGCCACTCCTTTCAGGATTTCCAGCATTGAGGCGAGAGTAGCTAGGGCATCCACAAATTGATTATTGGCTCAGGGCATATAAGAGAATGTGATCTCTTTGAATTCTTCGATTAAATTCCGCAGATATACATAATAAGGGATCAACTTCTCATCCTTGGTTTTCTAGTCGCCTTTTATCTGATTGATGATGAGTTGCGAGTCTCTGAAGACTCATAACTTTTTCACGTTGAGGATTATGGCCTCTCTCAGACCAGCGATGCATGCTTCGTACTCAGCCACGTTATTAGTGCATTGGAATGCCAACCTTCTAGATATGGGAACTGGGATGTCTTCGGGAGAGTAGAGCATGGCGCCTACTCCACTCCCCTTCCAGTTTGCAGCTCCGTCGAAAAAGAGTGTCCACTCTCCTGCCTTCATTTCTTCTTCTTCCTCAATCAGAAGGATGTTTTCGTCTGGAAAGAAGGTCTTCAATGGTTGATAGTCGGGCAGAGAGTGTGCAGCTAGATGATCGGGTAGTGCTTGCCTCTTGATTGCTTTCTGGGTGACATGTGTGATGTCAAACTCTGAAAGCAGTAGCTACCATTTTACGATCCTTCCTGTTAATGTCGGTTTTTTGAACAAGTATTTCAACGGGTCCATTCGAGCAAGTAGAAGGATTGGGTAAGCAATCATGTACTGCTGTAGCCGTTGTGTCGCCCAGACTAAGGCCAGACATATTTTTTCCAAGCTGGAGTATTTAGCTTCATATCTCGTAAATCGTCTGCTTAGATAGTAGATCGTCTGCTCTTTTCTTCCCGTATTGTCGTGTTGACCAAGAACACATCCGATTGCATCTGCCGCGATAGAGATATATAACAGAATGGTCTTCCCATAGTAGGTGGCATGAGTACTAGAGGATTCAACAAGTACTTTTTGATTCGGTCGAAGGCAACTTGACAATCATCATTCCATTCTTTTGGCGAGTTCTCCGTAGTAGCTTGAATATGGGCTCATAGATGGGTGTGAGCTGTGCGATGAATCAGCTGATATACTGGATTCGCCTGAGGAAGCCTCGAATTTCTTTCTCAGTCTTGGGCAGTGGCATTTCGATGATTGCCTTGGTCTTGGTCTCATCCACCCTGATACCATCTTCACTGATGATGAAGCCTAGCAGCTTGCCTCCAGTTGCACCGAAGACACACTTTTGCGGGTTGAGGCGGAGCTTGAATTTTTCTAGCCTGTCGAAGAGCTTCTCAAGGTCTTCGAAGTATCTGTCGATCGTGCGAGACTTGACGATCATATCATCCACGTAAACCTCCATTTCCTTATTTATCATATCATGGAACAAGGCAGTTATGGCTCATTGATATGTAGCTCCTGCATTCTTCAATCCGAAGGGTATGACCCTGTAGTAGAAAGTTCCCCATGGTGTGATGAAGGAGGTATTCTCTCGATCTTCGATAGCCATCTTGATCTGATTGTAGCCCGAGAAGCCATCCATGAAGGAGAAGATCTTGTGTCCAGTGGTATTATTTACCGTGTGTCGATGTGAGGCAGAGGGAAGTCATCTTTAGGGCTTGCTTTGTTGAGGTCCCTGAAGTCGATGCACATCCTGACTTTCCCATCCTTCTTTGGAACTGGTACGATATTTGCAAGCCATTCCGGGTAGTTAGAGACTATCAAGAATCTTGCGTTATATTGCTTGATGACTTCATCACGGATCTTAAGAGCTCATTCTGGTTTCATTCTCCGTGGCTTTTGTTTGACAGGCTTCATGTCTGGCTTTGTTGGTAGATGGTGCACCACCAAGTCCTCATCGAGCCCTGGCATGTCTTCGTAGAAGAACATAAAGTTGGACAACCTAGGTTTCAAAAATTCCATCATCCTTTGCTTATGTTCTGGAGAGAGTGATCTTCCAATGCTCACCTCTCTGGGAGACTCTGCTGACCCTAAGTTCACAATCTCGAAATCGTCTGCTACAACATTGACCTTTGTTTCGAACTTTTCGAGAGAATTATCGAATTCGCGAGCCGTATCATCATTTCCTTTATCCAAGGCTTCATCCAAACCCATGAGTTCGAAGTCCAACTCGAGTTTGAAATCATACGAGTCGTCCTTGTTTTTGTATTTTGAAAATTTTCTGATGTTTTATGATTTTGAGGAATATTTGATTTTTTAGTATTTTTTGAAATGTATGCTGTTTTTGTGTTTTAAAAATTTTCTGATTTTTTTGTGTTGCCAAGGTGTCCCGAACAGGATGGTGTTGCGAACCATGAGTGGTCTTGTCCTGGTTCGGGATACCAATTGCTATTTACATTGGCATTTTTTTAAAGGCCGGCATTAGTGAGTGGTTCACCAGCTGCTTCAATCATTAGGGGGATGGCTGACCATCCTGGCTCTTTCCCCTTTTTGATCTTGCTATTCTGACTTGTCTATTCTTGTGGGTCACCTATCTCAATGACCATGATGTCTGCTGAGCTAGGCTCAGAGTCAGAATCCGATTTGATTTCTTCGCCCAGGAGTTGGAGTCCTTCTAGCTCCTCAGGTTCATCTTAGGATGGGATATGGACTTCTATCCAATCAATGGCGGGCCATTTCCCTTTGTCGACCCAATGGATGGGCTGCTTCTGCCTCTTGTGTTGCTGAACTGGTGGCGGGGATGGGTCCCCTTGACTACGGATGGAAATGGGTGTCTCCCCTCTCTTGCCTGTGTCGCCTATAAGAGGCACTCCTGGTTCTGGGTCTCCTATAGATGACCATATCTTCCTGCCCCTAACCTTATGTGATGGATCTGGGGGTTCTACCCCTGGCTTTGGATATTCTTTTTGTGCCCTGAGGATCCTATCCCACCTTATCGGTGGCCAGATGGACTCCTAACTAGCCTGTTCTATAAGTTTGAGTTGTTGAAATTGGTCCTCAAGAGAAATCGCTATGCCTTCACAAACTGTCCCGGCCTTAATGAATTCGATGGGTGTGCACTTAAATGGTTGACCCTTTTTTGACTTTCCGGTCTGATCCCCTGGTGTCGGCTGATATCCCAGTCCCTGTCTCTATACGTTGGCAGGTGCTGGTTTTACCACCATACCTTTTTCATGGAACTCGGTACGGTAGTTCAAGATTAGTCTCTCGGCAGGAGGGATGACATATTCTACAGCGAGAGGTCGAGGATTGGCAGCTACATTTATATTTTCAAACTCGAAACTGTGGTACGATATGTCGCCCTCTGCATGCTGAACGTCAATCACTGGGATGTCAGTTTCTGGAATATTAGTTATTACCGGGAGAATGGTTTCCCGAAGAAAATTTAACCCTTTGGTGGAGGGTCGAAAGGATGGCCCCAACAGCATGGAGCCATGACTGTCCCAACAGTAGGTTAAATGAGGCAGGAATATCGATGACCTGAAAGGCGACAAGGGTTATATCTGGTCCAATTTGCAGTTTAAGGTCGACTTCTGCCTCAACCTGTCTTCGAGAGTTATCAAAGGCCCTGACACTCATGGTATTGGGTCTGAAAGATAACGGTTCTATTCCTAACCATTCAGCAGTCCTTAAAGGGCAAACATTAAGGCTGGATCCATTGTCAATAAGTACGAGTGGGAACTTGAAATTCTGGTGGCGGGCAATTATGTTTAATGATCGTCCATGTTTGTGACCCTCGGGTGGTAATTCATCATCAGAGAAAGTGATGGCTCGTGGTGCGAGGAGTTGACCGATCATACTTGCCACAATTTCGAGAGGTACATTAGGAGAGATATGGGTATCATTCAATATTTTCGTAAAGATTTCTCGGTGCGATCTTGATGTGCATAAAAGTTCCCAAATGGACATTTGTGCGGGAATAGTTTTGAGTTGAGCATCTATGTCGTAAGCAGCATTAGTCTTGCACGTGGGTCCCGACAAAGTTCCCTGGGTTTCTTTTTGGCTCTGGTTGTCTCTCCTAAAATATCTCCCATTATTACCCACTTCATCACATTCTGGGTAATGCCATGAGACTGCTTTCGAGTTGTAGGATGGGATCGCCCTTCATTCCAGGTATATTATGGGTTTCTGAGGCGGAGGGGTCGCAGCTGGAGCAATTTATGGTAGATTTGGTGCTTTTTCATGAGGTGCCACCAAGTTTTGAGTATTCTTAGTAGCATAATTTTCCTCCTCCTTTTGATGTGTGGGAGGGGTCCTCTGAGCATGTGCCAGTTGGTGAGGCATCAGGAATTTTAGGGCTTGAACCCGGAGTGCCCCTTGCAAGGTTAGCGAGGTTAGGTCAGGGAGACCTATCGGGAGGACAATGGTTTCTGAATTCGACCTTTTTGGAGGTACTGGAGTTGAGTGTGCCCCTTGGGGGATAGGATACTGAGGGTATGACCTGTCGGGTGCGGCTTCCAGGGTTACAAGAAGCGGTCTTGATGGTGCTGTTTTAAAGAATATGAGAGGTTGTGTTACTGGTGCTGCTTCGAGGAATATCTGTGGTCCTGACCGTGATGCCTGTTGGTATCCCCATGTCCAATTTGCTGTATCGGGCATGATTGCTTGAATGAAATGGTGTGGGGAGGAGTGCATGGGTTGTCCTCCTTCAATGTGGTTGACAGTAGAGGTACTTGGTGTGTTGGGCCCTGCTTGATGCGACGGAAGGGGATTTTGGAGAATATTGGCCTGAGTTATATTGTTGGCCTGTGGGGTGATCGCAATCTTCTGGCTCTCGATCAAATCTTAGACCGCATGTTTCAAGGTGAAGCAACGGTCTGTTAGGTGGCCAGGAGCCTAATGATATGCGCAATATTAATTTTCATTGTAACCAAGAGGCAAGGGATTAGGTGGAAGTCGAGGCTGGAGTGGTGTCAACAACTGCTTTTACATGAGCATTGTCAGCACTTGATTGTATGATTGTGCTAACGGGTTGAACTTCCTTCCCATCATTCCTTGCTTGTATGGACCTTGCGCATTCCCCCTAAGCTGTTGTGATTGTTGTCGAGATTGCTGTGCCTGATATCCCTGTTGGGTTTGCTGGGGTTGGTACTGCCTATTTGGTTATGGCTGGTACTGTCTGTCTTGTCGTGGCTCCGGTTGTGGAGCGTACTGATTGCCTTGAGTGTTAGCGATGTTGTTAACTTTCGTGGCGCGCTACGTGGGAGCAGTGCTGTTACCATTCCCATATCACGGGCTTCCCCTCGGCTTTGTTTCTTTTGATTGAGGGGGTCTGGTGTGACCATGGGGAAATGGTTCCAGATCTGATCCTAGTTTCGACCTGTTCTCCGGCTCGAATGAGTTGGGAGAAATTTACGTACGGATACAAGATTAGATATCCTAAAATGCTGGGATTTGCCCAATGTACAATCATGGATATCTGCTTCTTGTCATTAATGGGGTTTCTCATTCGAGTTGTCATGGCTCGTCATCGTCCTACGTATGCTGATAAGGATTCGTCACTTTTTTGTCTCAAAACAGCCAAGTCAGACCTCTTTGGAGCCATGTTCAGGTTGTATGAGAACCTGTCAATGAATGCTTGGGAGAGCTTTTCCCAGGTTCGGATTTGATGGCAGTCTAACGAGGTATACCAATCCAAAGCGTCACCCTTAAGGAATTTCTGGAAAAGTCGTATCAAGGCTCCATCATTCCCTGCTATTACATTGAGTTTACCACAAAATGCTTTTAGATGTGCCGTGGGGCATCCGCTACCGTCGTACCTTTTGAACTTTGGTACCTTGAAGTTTAGAGGTACTCGGGCGTCTGGGAAGGGACAGAGGTCCCTGAACTTAGTGGACGGGTGGTCCACTCCTTGCTGTCTCTGTAGTTAGTTTTGCACCATTTGTAACTGTTCTCGTAGTTCCTTGATATCAGACTTACCTTGTGGTGGATATCTTGCCCCTTGCTGTAGGGCTTGTGCTGCTTCTTCTTCATATGGATCAAGAATGGGGGGTTGCTGGAAAGATGGTGGACTCCCGGTGACGGGAGGTAACTGGAATTGAACACTGTTCCCTTTTGGCGGAGGGTGTGATGTTCGAAAATGGCTCCCGCCTGGGGTATCTGCCGTCTCCGGAATGTTACTCCCGTTAGGGGGAGTGAGCTGGACTCGAAACTAGCCCCCTTCATGGGCATCCGCCAGATCTTGTCTGTGGTTCCCGTTAGGAGGAACTTGTGTTGTAGCCTGATTGTTGTAATGTGCTGAGTAAAGATGTGTGGGAGGCTTGCTCCCGATTGCAGGTTGTTGTTGATCTTGTGCCGACTCTTCGGGAAGAGGGAACACAGGATTTGCTGGAGGAATGAAGGAGAAGGTGAAAGGAGTTTGAGGGAGTAAATTGTTCTGTACACTAGGCTGGGTTGCCTGTGTATTTGGTGCGGCATTTGACACTAAGTGAAGCAACAGATCTTGCACTACTCGGAGACTCTAGGCCATCTCTTGCATGGTGGTGTTGGTTTGAGGGTCTGCTGGAGCCACTGGTAGCGGTGTGAGTGTAGTTGCAGGTGTAGGTGAGGATGTTTCGGGAGTTGATTGAGGAGTCGACTCTTCTTTGTGGGTAGCTTGAGAGGCCATGGCTGCACGGGATCGAGTGGTCATGGTTCGATTCTTTGCCTAAGAAAGAAAAAGCTGAAGATTTTTATTATATATATATGATGATTTCCCTTGAAATTAAAGTACCACATACTTTTTCGAGTCGGATCTCAACTAGTACAAGCTAGCAATCCCCAGTGGAGTCGCCATTTTGTAGACACTGGAAAAATCGGCATCCACGCTGATTGATATATGCTATGGTTTAGTGGTGAGGGTGATTAGGCTGATTTGTGAATGTTGGAGTCACCACTAGCCAATTAATCTTAGAATCCCGTGGTAGGCTAGAACCCACGAAATACGTAAGGTTGGAAAAATTCGAAGACTTTCCTACCTTAGAGTGACTCTTGATCTGCGATCCGGAATTCCGGATAAGGGACTTCGGTTATAAAGAGGGAAGGTGTTAGGCACCCTTTCTGCCCGTACAAATGTACGGTCTATACTTAGTGTGGTAAAATAATCTTAAGGGATGATAATGATGCTGTGGTTGTGATGGGACTAGTCACACGTGGATTTCTGATGTAGCAAGATCCGAGATTTCGGTAAGCCACAGAGCATACGTCCGACAATGTGTCTAGAGGGCGGATGTGATGATGCTTATGCAAAGAGGTAAGAAAAATGGACTAGATCATTAAGAATTTCTGATGTGACAGGATCCGATGTACGACAAGTCATAGAGTATGCGTTCACTAGAGATCTAGAAAAGCGGGGGGATGAGAAGGGAATAGATGTCATGATGAATGCTTGTATGGTGAATGGATCTTTGGCTTAATCTTGAGTAGGTTAAAACATAAACTGCACCATGACCAATTTGGGTTAGGCTTATGGGTTGGAAAGGTTGAGTTGAGGGCTAGGAGGTGGCTGGAAAAATCTAAACTTTGAGGGGCCTGAGAGCTCCTTCCCTTTCTCTAACTCTCTTCCTCACTCACTCTCTTTCTCTCTCACTCACTCTCTCTCTCTCTCTCTCTCTCACACACACACACACACACACACTCCTTCTCTTACTTGTTGTCTTGAAATGAGAAGGGGAGAGGGCTATTTATAGCCCTCTCCAATGGTTGAGTGGTAAATAAGTGGTAGGTAAGGGTTAAAGTTTTGAAATGGAGGGTTGTGATTGGTTAAGGAGAGAGGGGTGACATGTGGCACATTTTCGTTAGTTTTTAGTACTGGTAAAAAGGTAAATGGTGAGTTTTTGAGGGGTAAATTCATGGTAAAGTTGACTTTTGGATGGTGGGACAATTTGTCTACAAGCCGCCGCAGCGGCGCTGGCTTCGAATCAGCATGCGCAGTAGTCGAGGCCGCCGCCGCGGTAGTCAGACCACCGCCTGGGCTTGGTTCTGGCCGGGCTCGCACGTGCGAGTTTCATGTGGTGCTCTGGTTCATCCGGTGGTCTCCGTTTTGGGTTTTTGAGACTCAAAGTGATGGATCTAGGTACGGGTAGAGGGTATTGGCAGGGATATAGGGTATAGGCTAGGCTGTGTGTATAATAAATAACTTGGATTATAGTTTGGGTTGCGACTTTGGGAGTTTTAGGGCTTTTTGGGATTAGGGTTTGGGTTTAGGTCAGGATTAGGGTTAAGTTATGATCATGGTTCCTGGGTCATCTTAGCTTCCTCAAGATGTTGACCTGGGTGGGGTGTCTACATACAGTATAAGGATTTTGCCCTGATATCCCAGAGATCTGTTGTGATCCTGGATTTTATAGGTTTTCGAGATTGTCGGGATTAGATATTATCTCCCGAAGATCTTGGAAAAGATCTTCGTGCCGTTGGAGGATTCTGTATCTATAACTCGGCTTTAGGTAGGATCTCAAGGTGAGTGTTGGGTTGAGAACGAAGCATAGTGACCCGACCGATAGATCAACATTCACCAATTTTGACCGGGCATGATAGGTTCTCGATCTTGTTAGGAGTGTCGTTGATCTATGATCATGCCATGGTCGATCTATGGTCAACCTATGGACGAGCTATGGTCGACATATGACCGAGCTATGGTCGACCTATGATCGAGCTTTGGTCGATCTGTAATCGACCTCTGGCTGATTTTTAGATGATCAGTAACCGATCTATGGCCAACTTATAAGTTAGGACGATACTCAGCCATATAGGTGTCCTTACAGTTGCATTGACCTCCTTAGAGGTTGACTATTTTTAGACGTCGAGGCCTTAGTAGGCTTGAGTGTCGGTGGGTCAGTGCTGGTTCAACAGAGTAGGTCCATTCCATGAGCCAATCGAAAGGACCCATAGATTTTTCCCCAACAAGAATCATTTCCTCTTAAAATGACCTTTCGTCACGTATGGACGGCGTGGACATAGAATTATAAATTGAAGTGGGCCGTCAGCGCCGCACCTAAACCCCTCCCAAGAGGTGCTGTGGGCGTCTCTCTCAAATCGCAAAACCCAGGCAAACTTCACACCTAATCACCCCCCCCCCCCCCCCCCTCTCTCTCTCTCTCTCTCTCGCCCCATAGCAACCTATAGAAAACGTCTCTCTCCATTCGAAGAACTCCACAGGTATCGTTCTCTTGCTTCTACCCAATTTACTGTAAAGAAATTAGGGTTTTTATTCTCTCTCTCTCTCTCTCTCTCTCTCTCTCTCTCTCTCTCTCTCTCTCGCTCGCTCGCTCGCTTATCTATGTGAAAACTGTTTGATCTCTATTTCTTCGGTCTCTATTCGAAACCCTTCAATAAAAAAAACCCCAATGCATGAGGCATTGATTCGTGTGGAAATTTCTACGAACAATTTGTATTCCATCACCCCTTTGCGAGAAGGAATGTATCATATCTGACGATCCTTTGAACATTTAAAGATTCGTGATTTATCTTTAGAAAGAGGAATTCTATTTCCATCCATGTATCTGCATGCGCTGAACATTAGTACTGCAGTGCGATCAGGCAGGCTGTGCTGCTTGGTAATTCGTAACAGCCTAAGACCGGGCTGGCAGTTCTGTTCTTTGAATCCGAACATGTATTTGTGAAGGTCGGATTTTCTTCTAAACTCTCTATTGTGGTCTGCCTGATCAGTGGGCCGGTGTCAGTTTCTTGGGCCAAGGGTTGTTAGAAGTTGGGGCTACCTGACGTCTGTCTTGGATCTCGCATGTGTGCACCACCTTGGCATGTCTGTGGCGCTTGTATTCAGCGTTTGCAGATGCACGCATACTCTTTGAATAGAGTTCCTCATGATTGAAATAAGGTTTTTCCGAGTTGGCACCCTCTCCTTAGGGCATGTTTGGATGCTCTATTGAATTGAATTGCAATTATTAGTAAAGCAGAACTAACCAACTGTTAGGAACCCTGGACAATGTCCTTTATCTTTTTTGAGACCAGTCTCCTTGCTTTCAGAGAAGTAAACCAGGTAGCTGATGTGTTAGCTAAGGTGCTATTGTGGTGTCTTCGTACATAACTTCTTCTCTCTTTCTCGAATGTAGTCCCCTTCATTTCTAATAAAATTGTTTATTTCAAAAAGAAGAAAAAAGAGAGCAGAAATAACCAATTCGCGATTTCCATAGCATTCATATAATGCTCTAGGCTCCAAATGCAATCATGTTACTTTCAGTGGGATTTGTTAATTTCATAAAGAAAAAGAAGAAGAAGCAGAAATAACCAATTTGTGATTTCTGTAACATTCATATCAAGCTCTAGGCTCCAAATTGCAATTATGTTACCTTTAGTGAGATTGGACCCCCAATGGGAATTTGGTCCTTTCTTTTTTGTAAATGTCTAATTCCGTGAAATTATCAGATTCCTTTTAATTTTATTTATATATTTTGTTAATGGATCAGACATAAGCACTAGCGAAGCTATTTCATTCCAGCATTTTGTACTGTATTACATTGCTTGTTTGGGTTGAGTTGGAGGTGATATCTCAAGATTCCGTTGAATTCATATACATCCTCAATAAGGAAGATTTGATTATTTAATGTTCGGTTCAGATTTCCATTTTGAAATTGTACATTCTTGATGTCTTAGGTAGGTTTTTGGCATGGCGAAAAGTGCGATAGATGTTCCTCCAAAGGGTGGATTTAGTTTCGATTTATGTAGAAGAAATGAAATGCTTTCGGAGAAAGGTGTTAAACCTCCATCATTCCGAAAAACTGGAACCACCATTGTTGGTTTAGTTTTCCAGGTACATACTTTTGTTTGGTCCTTCTGCAAAGTAGCACTCTTCATTACATGGGGGTATTTATTTATTTATTTCTCTTGGGTATTTATTTATTTTTCTCTTTGTTTCTATTGATTTAGCATTATAAAACTCAGATCATACTAAAACACTTTAATTATGTACAATCATTTTTCTTGTATTTATGCCATTGTTGAATGCACAGCAGTTCATTTGATTCTGCAGATGATTACCTGAATTCAAAAATCAGGTCTTATTTGATAGCAACAATCCCCTGTACATTGCCTGATGTTGATGATTCAAAGTTTCTTGATTTTTTTTCCGAGAGATAACCACAACCACAACTTTTATTAGAAAAACGCCGAAGCAGAAAAAATACAAGCCCAAGCACATTGCAAATTCAGAGTTTCTTGATGATTATATGGTTCTGTAATTCCAAATTTCAATTGGTCAAACTTAGAGTTTGATCCTAAGGGAAGTTGATCTGCTCTTGTTCTCGGTTCCTGGATGTCACCATCTACACCTCAGGCCATCACATGCTTCTCTTTGGTAGTGGTTCGAGAACCCCCATTTTGTTTGCAGTGTGTATCATTCGTGGAAGCTCAGGTTGCATGTTACCATGTGACTAGTGACTACTGCCAAATATTGCTGAATGTGAAACTAACACTTTTTTTTTTGGGGGGGGGGGGGAATGAAAGCAATTTTGTTAAAAGGTGCCACAAGTGCAGTACCTACAAAAACCCGAAGAGGGCCACAAGAAACAATCTACAGGGATATTCAAGCTACCTGCCCATTCAAGAACATCCGCCTGATCGAACACACTCAGGACCAAGCCACTCTTATCCCTGAAACACCGATTATTTCTCTTACCCCAAATTGCCCAAAGCCTTGCCAACAAGGAGAGCTGCCATAAAATCTTTCCATTCTTCTTGGCGCCTCCACTGTGCCACGCAAACAACATCTTTTCAATTGTTTCAGGCATCACCCATGGAATCATGAAAACCCCCCTAAAACCTCTCCCATAATGACCTAGCAAATGGGCAATAGATAACAAGTGATTTATCGATTCCGCATCACTAAGGCACATGAAGCACATGTTGGAGATGCTCATAGACCACTTCTAAGGTTATCAATGGTAAGCGCACTCTTTTTTCTCACCAACCAAATGAACGTCACAATGTTGTGAGGGGCCCATATCTCCATTCCAAAGCTGTTGTATCCACATTCAAATTACCCCTTCTAGTGAGAAACCCGTAATAGGATTGAACGGAAAAACGGCTTCACTTCTCCAATTTCCACATCATGGTATCCTTCACCCCAGGCATAGGGCTAAAATCTTCCGAGAGCCTCCCGAATCCTTCCATCTCCTCTTCAGAAAGATTCCTTCTATATGAAGGAGACCACACCAACTTTTCTCCCACCCTTGAGAAACATCAAGCAATGGTAAGATTACCTACCATCCATAGCCAACTCTAGCCAGCCTAGCTGCTACACTTTCAATTCCAGAATCAGATTCTTCCCCTAGCCATACATCATTCCAATATTAGATTCTTTCTCCATCACCGACTACAAATCTAACTCCCATATTGAATTTAGCCACCACACTTTCAATTGCCTTCCAAACCCTGGATACTCTATGCAAAGAAGACCCTTTGATCCACCATCCTCCCTCCATTATTCCATATTTTGACACCACCACTTCCTTCTAAGGACTGCCATCCATTCCAAACTGCCATGGGCTTTTTCCCAAAAGAGCTTCATTAACTACTTCTAGGCTTCTAACCCTGATGCCGCCCTCCCGAATTGGCTTACAAACCTCCTTCCACCTAATCAAATGGAGCTTGCGCGAATCTGCACTTCTTACCGCAAGAAATCTTGCCTTAACTTTTCTAACCAATCCGATACCGACTTCGGTGATTTAAACATCGATATCAAATAGATCGGCAAATTAGACATGGTAGCCTTGGAGAGATTTAATCTTCCTCCAATGAAAATTACCTACTCTTCCACCTTGACAGTTATCTTTCCATTTTTTCAATGAATATCCCAAGGGTGCTTCGGTGTCTTACCAATGCACAGGGGCAATCTGAGATATGTAGATGGGAAGGTGTCTCCCCCACACCTGAAGAACCCCTCCAACTTTTCCACCTCCTCCTTCATATTATGAATAACCAACATTTCACTTTTTGAGATATTGACCCTCAAGCCTCTACAACTTCGAAGTATCTCACTATCTTCCTTAAACTATCCACTGTGCCTGCCTTTGCATCACAAAAGATAAAAGTTTCATCAGCAAACTATGAATGAGAAATCTGCCTCCCTTCCCCCCACCTCAAACCCCTTAATCAAAACAACTCCTTGCTCTCTCTTTAACATCCTGCTAAAGGCTTCCTGCAGAAACTAACACATTCCCTGACTATCTATAGCAGAAAATGCCATTTTGCTTATTAAAAAAGCCCACCCCAAATGGTCAAGTTTTTCTTCTTCTTTCTTTTTAAATCTTTTATGAAGGGCAATGCTAACATTTATTACAAAAAGCAAATTCGCAACAAGAAGGGGGAAAGGTGCACCTAAAACAACATGATAAGACTACAAGGAAGAAACCCAAAGAAAAAAGAAGTGAAAATACAGCCTGGATAGAAGATTACATCAGCTACTATTAACACAGATCTTCAACTAACATTTCAAAACTGCCTGTGCCCAGCATAGCAAGGGAATCAGCCTCCTCATTTGTTTCTTTTGGTATGGAGAGAGAGGAAATAATCTTCCCCACATGGAAGTTAAGAATATATTTAATGCTGCTAACTTCCATGGACAAGCACTGCTGTTGACTCATGAAGTTGTGTTCTTAGAGTGCCCATTTATGATGTGAGGGAAATAATTAAAAAGGGGCACCACCTTAACCGAATGGAGGAGGGCAGCAGCTTCGCCTTTACTTAAATCCAAGAGCAATGGGGCCAGAAAATCTAGCCGGAGGCAACCCAATATTGCCGCCCATCAACCCCCCACACCGTGAGGCCCTGGATTTCTAAAGGAGTATCATCATCATCTAAGCCTTATCAGTTATCCTGACTCGAGTAATTGGCGTTGGCTACATGAATCCTGTTTTGTAATTCAACTCTATCAGGGGCTATATGCTCAGTTAAACCATAGGTAACAATATCCAGGTCTCTAAAGGAGTAATTGACCCAGCCCGGATATAGTGGAACCCAACATGATGCCTTCTTTTGGTAGTTGACCCACACCAAACAAACTCTGCCTAATTCCTTTCCAAAACCCTGAGTGAGTGGCCTCTAAAGCAGTGGTCAATCTGGGCCCAGCTCACCATGCTCCTAATGATCTTTTTCACTAGCTGCTCTGCGGAACTAGATTTCCCTTTGAAGATTCTACATTTCCTCTCCAGCCCAGATGAACCATATAACTGCAAAAGCGGACATGTCCACAGCACTCAACCATATTGGAGCTAAGAAGAAGAAGCTAGCTGCCCACAGTCTCCAGCTCTGTCTTAGGAAAAATTCAATGCAATGCTGTATTTGGAGAGGAGACATTCCCCAGACGAAAAGAAAAGAAAGTGCAACACCAAGTGGGAAATTGATTCCTCATATGCATATGAGAGGACACATCTATTTGGTTCTACTTATTTATATTGGTTTGGTTTTGTCCAAGTAGAATGTTCAATCAAGTATGGTCAAAACTCTTCAGCTTTAGTCAATTCAAGAAAATCAGTAAAAGATGCTCGAATCTGCTCAACCTGGCAATGTAACAAAATATAATTAACTGGTTTAGTTTTGGCAATTTCCCTTCACTTCCATGATTTTCTATCTATAATTTTCAATTTAAGACAAAAAAAAGCTACTTGGATGCTGAAATATGAATCACCATTGAACACGGATATGATGTGTGGAACAAAGCATCAAGAAATTTGGAAGGTGATGATTAATCACATCTTTAATGATGTGTTCATGTCTAAGATTGTTTGAAGGATAAGGTGTAGTTCATCAAGTCCCTCAATGAATGAAGATTTTTGGGGAATTGTGGTTTTTACCATGCTTAGGGATTGGGCAGCTTTGATTGATTGCAAGCTGATGCGGGATAAGTCCATCTATTTTGGCAAAATCTGCCGGTTTGCATGTGGAAGCTTTCTTTTGATGGGTGCTTTATTGTTAACCTGGGAAGGTGTGGTAGCAGTGGGTCTTACATTCACATGTGTTTTTCTTTGGGGCCTGTTGGGTGGGTGGTTGGGGGTAGTAGCTAATGTGGCTGAAGCCAAAGGCCATTAGGGATTAGGGAAGCGTGGAGAATCTTTCGAAGCAAATTTTCTGGGGTGTTAATTGTGGAAGGTTACTGAAAAGTGCCATCTTGTGTGCTTCTTTGTCTAATTGGAACCTCGGAAGTTGATGTTCACATTTAAAGAGATTTGTGACATGGCGTCTAAGCTAAACATTTTGTTTGCCTGTGTAGTTAGAGAGGGAAATTTATAGTTAATATTCTTGCTGGTAAGGTGTCCAACATTTTTTCTGATTGGGAACATTGACAAGCATTTTTTTTTTTTTTTTTTTTTTTTTTTTTTTTTTTTTTATAGTATTGAGGCAATATAAAACTAAATTTATTTGAGTTGCCAGTTGAGATTTTCATCAACCAATATAGTAATTTCTACTCTGGACATCCTTTGAAGCAAAAAGGAGGCTGATTGGTTCCTCAGTTTAGAAAGAAACATGGCTTATGGTCCTTGATGGCTCTCGGATTTGGTCATTGAGTTGCCTCTATGAAGAAGCATAATCATGGAATCTCTGATATGAAAATACTAATATGTGATAAAATAGTGGATTCTCCCGTAGTTTATCTGGATCTCGGATCAATCATCTATCTCTCCCCCAGTTTTCACATTCTTTCAAATAGCCATGCTAAATATTATTAAAAACAAGGGAAAGATACAAAGAGAAGGGACACAACAAGGAAATGATGGTGAGGAGCCATCCCATAATTTCGCCAACACTAGAATATTATCTCAAATTAATCCAGTCCCCTATGAGATCTTCTCTCTCAAATTTGCAAAAAGAGTGAGCCCCATCGCTCATGCAATGACCCTTTCTTCTATAGAAAAAGACCTTGTTGAAATCGCATATATTGTTGAAAGTACATTTATTACTTTCACCTTGTAAATCAACCACAACCTATCCGATGAGGAGAGCTATCATGGAGAACTCTCAATACCAAGATGAGAAAAAAAGGCCACAAAGCTCTCATGGCATGACCCACCCCAGATCAAATAGGGTAAGAATCTTCTCCACATCTTTGATGTGAATAAGATGATATCAAAGAGCAATTTTGATGCATGTGTATAGAGAAAGTAATTCAATTGCAGTTGTTTTGGAGAATGTTATTTTTGTTTTTAAGCAAAGCCATTTTTTCCTGATCCTTCTATGTTACTAGAATTTGTGAAAAATGCGAGTTTGTTGGATAAGTCTGATCTTTTTAATCTTAGATTTTGTTGATTTTTTGGGGGATGGGATGGACAATGCATCCATTTGTGATCGCTTCTCATTTTAAGCTTATCAATAGCAAGGATATTCCTTTTGCCCACCAATCACCCTTGGGGCCCCTAGTAAAATGCCATATTAGGCTCATTGGTGACAAGGTGGCACTATCAACTTTGTCATCTGAAAGCAATAATTCATATTTCACTGAGAATCTCCTAGATGAATAAAACTTTCTCCTCCATCAAAGGGAATGAACTCAATCTCATCATCCTTTAGATGCCTATGAAAGCATCAGGACCAAACCTCCCCACTCTCCAAACTAAAACATTGAGAGTCTGACAGTCTTGAGTGGGTCTATACTATATAACCCTGGGAAAATCAAGGTAGAACATGGAATTACCATCTAACTCCATTGTCGACCTCGAAAGTCACTCCTTTCATAAAAGCCACTCCATCCCGATGTCCTATACAATGATGACACGAGGGTAATACATCTCTCTCGGACATCATATTTCCAAACAAATGATCCACTTTCGCAAGCTATTCTCTTCTCTATCCCAGTCCACCATCAAAGAAATTTTTTAGTTACATCGTAAGCGGGGTTATTTTGGTCTTTTTTACCCCATGGTGGCACTGTTGTAATTTCCTTCTTCTTATTAATATAATAGCTTAGTCTATCACAATGATAGACTAAGCCAACCTCTTCCCACATTTCCTCTCCTCCTCTTGTTTCTCCTTTTTCTCTTCTTAATCATTTCCTCATTTTCTTCTTTTTTTTGGTTGTTGAATATCAACTTGGTATTAGAGTGATGTTCTACAGAATTCTAAAATGATTGCTGCTACTGGCCCTTGCTAATGTCAGCATCGTACTATAGTTGATATTCAAGAACAAAAAGAGAGAGGAGAAAATAAAAACAAGATTAAGAAGAGAGAAGGAGAAACGAGAGGAGAAGAGAGGAAACGTGGGGAGAGATTGGATTAGTCTATCATCATGATATGCTAGTCTACTTATATTAATAAGAAGAAGGAGATTATAATGGTGCCAAAAGATTAAAATACCCCATGCAATATAACTTAAAAAAATCTCTCTGGACTCCCCCCCCCCCCCCCAAAAAAAAAAAAAAAGAAAAAAAAAAAGAAAGAAAGAAAGAAAAAAAAGTTGAGCACAACTATCATTCATGCTCAACTTGTCAATGTGAATAACAACATGTAAAAGAAGGATAGTGATGTGGGCCAATGGAAACTAAAGCATATCTACATAATAGATTCGGAAATTCAGATTTATAACATGAAGATCCTAGGTTACTACATACACGGTGCACGAAAATATAAAATAATTCAAGAGTGGCCCACTTGGAAGTAGGGACTTCCAATCTAGCGTGGGTAGTGCAATAACCATGTGGATGGATAATGATTTAAGTAAAATTCTGGTTTGGGGAAAGTTTCACAAAAAAATTCAAATTTTCATTAGGGTTTTGGATTCATGGATGGAGATTTAGGATTGG
Source organism: Magnolia changhungtana (assembly GCA_030180095.1). Taxonomy (NCBI): domain Eukaryota; kingdom Viridiplantae; phylum Streptophyta; class Magnoliopsida; order Magnoliales; family Magnoliaceae; genus Magnolia; species Magnolia changhungtana. The sequence continues at coordinate 5,920,018 of JASAUF010000662.1, forward strand.
GGTTTCTAAGGATTCAAAGGATCTAGGGAGGGTTGGAGAGAGAACGCCAAACGGGCGGCCCACATGAGGTCCCTCGTACGGACACATGTGCGTGCGTGTGTGTGCAGTTGCGAGTCATAGGAAAGGGGAAAGAGAGAGGTGGATTGGGTTGGATTTTGATGAGTTGAGAAGGTTGTATGGGAAGGGGAAAAGAGGTTGAAAGAGAAGAAGAATATCTTGTTGGAGAAGAGAAAGAGGAAGAATGCACCTTGGAGAATCCACCACCAATCAAGCCTCTACCATTCCATAATTCAATTGGAAGAGAGGGTTTCTCAAAAACCCTAGAAAACGAGGAAAAATCCTTCACACAAGAGAGCTTCTCTCTCTCTCTCTCTCTCTCCTCAAATCCCACTAGGGTTGGACGTCAAACGGGGGGCCCACATGAGGCCCCTCGTATGGATGCATGTGCGTGCGTGCGTGTGCAGTTGCGGGTCATAGGAAAGGGGAAAGAGAGAGGTGGATTGGGTTGGAATTTGATGGGTTGAGAAGGTTGTATGGGAAGGGGAAAAGAGGTTGAAAGAGAAGAAGAATACCTTGTTGGAGAATAGAAAGAGGAAGAATGTACCTTGGAGAATCCACCACCAATCAAGCCTCTGCCATTCCATAATTCAATTGGAAGAGAGGGTTTCTCAAAAACCCTAGAAAACGAGGAAAAATCCTTCACACAAGAGAGCCTCTCTCTCTCTCTCTCTCTCTCTCTCTCTCTCTCTTCTCAAATCCCACTAGGGTTGGACGTCAAACGGGGGGCCCACATGAGGCCCCTCGTACGGATGCATGTGCGTGCGTGCATGTGCAGTTGCGGGTCATAGGAAAGGGGAAAGAGAGGTGGATTGGGTTGGATTTTGATGGGTTGAGAAGGTTGTATGGGAAGGGGAAAAGAGGTTGAAAGAGAAGAAGAATACCTTGTTGGAGAAGAGAAAGAGGAAGAATGCTCCTTGGAGAATCCACCACCAATCAAGCCTCTACCATTCCATAATTCAATTGGAAGAGAGGGTTTCTCAAAAACCCTAGAAAACGAGGAAAAATCCTTCACACAAGAGAGCTTCTCTCTCTCTCTCTCTCTCTCTCTTCTCAAATCCCACTAGGGTTGGACGTCAAACGGGGGGGCCCACATGAGGCCCCTTGTACGGATGCATGTGCGTGCGTGCGTGAGGCCCCTCGTACGGATGCATGTGCGTGCGTGCGTGTGCAGTTGCGGGTCATAGGAAAGGGGAAAGAGAGAGGTGGATTGGGTTGGATTTTGATGGGTTGAGAAGGTTGTATGGGAAGGGGGAAAGAGGTTGAAAGAGAAGAAGAATACCTTGTTGGAGAAGAGAAAGAGGAAGAATGCTCCTTGGAGAATCCACAACCAATCAAGCCTCTACCATTCCATAATTCAATTGGAAGAGAGGGTTTCTCAAAAACCCCAGAAAATGAGGAAAATTCCTTCACACAAGAGAGCCTCTCTCTCTCTCTCTCTCTCTCTCTCTCCTCAAATCCCACTAGGGTTGGACGTACCCCCCCCCCCCCCCCAAAAAAAAAAAAAAAATCCAAAATAAGGAAACTAAAACACTTATTATTGATCTCAACCATCAAATAAATCACTAAAATAACAAAAAACATATAAGAAGCAAGATCAGAGTCCAAGGGGCCCAGATCTCAAATATCTGGTGGCCCGATGGCCTGATCGACAAGATCCAACGGTCGGATCGACACAAACTAAAAATTCGATGACCAAAATGGTCTCCTAAGCAGCCCACATGCATCATTCCAAAGTGGGGTCTTCCCGATGCACGTCCAATGCATGTGGGGTATTCAAAATGGCCGGTGGGCTCCATTTGGAACTTGTCTCCCATCCACAAAGAAAGCTGCATTGATGTGGGGTGGTCGCCTCCGTCTTTGGTAAACCTGAGTAGGTCTTCTGATGTCCCCACCAATTCTCCCCAGCGGAGAAGAATTCGCCACTGACGAAATAAAGCTGTGATAACGCTCGAGGATGCCAGGATCAATGCGTTGGAACTTTGCCTCGATAATCCAGGTGTTGTCTGACTTTGACATGTTCTTCGACTTCACGAGGTATTTTTGATATCCTCCATGGTGGGTAGAGACCACTTGGTGGTCCAAAATAGCCTCAGTCTCATATTTCTGACCAAGTAGTGATGGAAGAGAAGGCAATTGGTGTGAAGTAAAGTTAGGTAAAGGCCACGTGCTGGGGATGGGGACAAGAACACCATCATCTGAAATAGGAGAAATGTTTGTTGGAGCGCTAGAAGATGCATGTGTGGGCCCGTCACATGGCACAAGGTCCTCCATGTTGAATGTTGCACTAATTCCAATATTAGATGGAAGATCCACCGCATGCATTAGGGCCCACTCTTGTCAAAATTTTATATGGACCTGCACTGCGGGCATGCAATTTCCTCACAGTTCCCTGTGGGAATCGTTCGGGCCTAATGCAGATCATGACGTAGTCACCCACCTAAAACTCCTTAAACCTATGATGTGAATCTGCAGAGATTTTATAATGTTGGTTACTAGCATGAATGCGCTTTTTGATATCACCATGCAAGTCATGAATATGCTATGCAAATGCTTTTGCAGACTCATAGTCTATGTGAAACGAACATAGGTATGGGACCTATATGCGTTCTAGGCTTGTACCCAAATACTATCTCAAATGGACCCATTCCTGTGGACCTATTGATGGAATTGTTGCATGCAAACTCGGCTGCGGCCAAAATTGCATCCCAGGTCCTAATATGGTTTCCCACCAGACATCGTAGCAGATTCCCTAAGCTTCAATTGACAACCTCTGTCAGATCATCAGTCTGAGGATGGTATGCTAAAGAGAACTGTAGCTTTGTTCCCATCATGTGCCATAGAGTATTCCAAAAATAACTCATAAATTGCACATCTCGATCTGACACAATGGTCTTCGACAAATCACGCAGATGAACTACCTCCCCAAAGAATATCTTAACCACGTTAGTGGCATCAGATGTTTTAGAACATGGGAAAAAGTGAGCCATTTTCGAAAACCAGTCCACAACCACAAAAATGAAATCGTCCTTTTTAATCATCTTGGGGAGCCCAAGCACAAAATTCATGCTAATATCAACCCATGGACCATGGGGGACTGACAAATGTGTATATAAACCGGTGTTTTGCTTCCTCTTCTTTGCCAGCTGACAAGTCCTACATTGCCTTATAATGACAAGTCCTACATTGCCTTATAATGTTAGTTACGTCTCGCTTGAGACTTGGCAAAAAAAAAAAAAAGCACTATTAGGGCAATAGTCTTGTCACGCCCAAAATGACCATCCCTCTGGCATGAAGCTCCCAAACAAGAACGTCACGGAGGGACGTACGGGATATACACAATCTATCATCTGTAAACAAAAAACTCACTGACTAGGACAAACTCACGACTACCCCTAGACTAACCATCTAACAACGATACATACACCTCGCCAAAATCTGGGCAACTAGGATAATCTTCCTTTAAACGCTCAAACCCAGTGACTTCAACGCTCATGGAGTGGAGTAATGCAACCCTACGACTCAACGCATCGGTAGCTTTATTCTAGACCCCGACCTTATGCTTCAACACAAAAGTATACTCTTGGAGAAATTGGACCCACTTGGCATACCTTGAGTTCAAGTTCTTTTGTTAGTTGAGATAATACAAAGCCTCATGGTCAGAGAATAAGACGAACTCCCGCGGTAATAAATAACGTCGCTAATGGCGCAAGGACTGTACTAGTACATAGAATTCCTTGTCATAGGTAGAATACTTTTGTTTCGCTTCATTCTAAAGAAATAAATAGGGTGCCCTTCCCGACTAAGCACTCTACCTATACCTACACCAGACGCATCAAAAGCGACCTTAAAAGCCTTGGAAAAATCTGGAAGTTCCATGACAGGAGCTTCAGTCACTTGACCGTAATCTCTTCGAACGCCCTAGAGGCTGCATTTGTCCATTGGAACTCCCATTTTTTAATGCAATCGGTAATGAGAGCCATGATGGAACTAAACCCTTTAATGAAACGTCTATAAAAGGTGGCTAAGCCATGGAAGCTATGCACCTCATGAATATTATGTGGCTTAGGCCAATTGACTGTAGACATGGCCTTAGATGACGCGATAAAACCTAAGAAGATGCCAATACTAGACAAAAGGGAACACTTCTTGAGGTTGACATATAACTTCTCTGCCCTAAGGATCCCACACACTTGCCTCAGATGGAGGTGTTGTTCCTTAGTTATGTTATAAATAAGGATGTCGTCAAAGTACACGACTAGGAACTTTCCTATGAAGGGTCTCAACACCTTGGTCATTACCCACGTAAATGTACTTGGGGCATTGGTCAGTCCAAAAGGCATGACTAGCCACTCGTACAACCCATCCTTTGTCTTGAAGTCCATTTTCCATTCATCACTTGGGGAATACGAATTTAATGATACCCACTCTTAAGGTCTATTTTGGAGAATATTATGGCATTGACCATCATGTCCAACATATTGTCAAGACGCGGTATAAGAAACCTGTACTTAACGGTAATCTTGTTGATGGCTCTGCTATCCACACACATATGCCACGTACCATCCTTTTTGGGCACTAGAAGGGCGGGCACAAAACATGGACTCATTCTCTCTTGAATGAACACTTTCCTAAGAAGCTCATCAACTTGCTTCTTGAGTTCCTCATGCTCTGTGGGGTTCATTCTGTAATGAGGAAGGTTTGGGAGAGTCGACCCGGGGACAAGATCAATGGTATGTTGGACGACCCTCATAGGTGGAAGCTCATCTGGGAGGTCATTAGGAAAGACATTATTGAACTTATCCATCACCGAAATCACCTCATTAGGCAACTCTACACCAACCTGGGGGGCAGCCTCTCTAGTCACAAGGGCAGACACCTCCAAATCCTCCTTAGTCTCCTTTTCAAATTCTTTTGCATTAATGATATGAAGAGACATGTTTGGACTTCCTCGAAGTTACAGGATTACCCTTCTTGGTGGTCTTCTTCTCTTCCGGTATGCTTTTGGGTGGAAGAGGACTCAATCTAATTTTCTTGCCATCAAACATGAATGTACAAATATTCGAGCGACCGAAAATTGTAATGTCCAAGTCAAATAACCAGGCCCTATCTAAGATGATGTGGTTGACATCCATGGGAACTACATTGCACCACAACGAATCCTTATACGACCCAAATTGTATGGGGATACAACATCACTGTGAGACCAGAATGGAGGACTCATCAACCCATGACACTCTGTAGGGCTGAGGGTGAGACTCAACTTTCAAGCCCAGTCGACTCATAGTGTTGGTAGCGACCATGCTGGCACATTTACCACTGTCCACGATCACTTTACAATTCGTTTCTCCACACTTGGTATATGTGTAAAAGATCGTGTTCCTGTGCCAATTATCATTTTCTTTAGCTTGGGTAAAGGCGCATTTGACTACTGAGAATGTGGGTCTCCTGATCATCAAACTCCGCATCACTAGCACCAATATTAGGCTCATGTTCCTCTACGTCGCAATTGTCCTCGTCATCCTCACCTGCCTCATTTATCATAAGAGCTTTACCTCTCTTTGTTTGGGCATTCCTTTGCGAGGTGACCATGACCATTGCAATGGAAACACTGTATGTGCTCACTTCCCTTCAAACTAGTGCTGATTAGACCCTTACCTTTAACATCTCCGTTATAGGTGGGAACACCAGTTGGGGCTTCGGTTTGGCTCATAAGGTTAGGTTTGTCTCCTTGAGGAGCAACCTTGCCATTGGAATTACGAGACCTAAACCGCTTCATGGTTGGTTGCACTAGGTATCATTCAAACTCCTAATCTTAACATCATGAGGGATGAGCCCACGCCTAATCTCAGGGCGCAAGCACGTCCTAAAACTAGACAGGGTCACATTAAGGGACTCACTGACATCACATCACATCATGTATTCCTCGAATCTCTCAATGTAATCAGATACAGACATCGACCCTTGCCTCAAGGACTGCCACTGGTCCAAAAGGCGATCACGGTAGGAGAGCGGGACATATTTTTCGTTTAAAAGTTCTTTCATCTCAACCCATAATGTAATGGGTTCATCTCCACGCCGCTCTGCCTTCCATTATGCATTGGTCCAGAACAACTTGGCTTGACCCGTCAACTTCATCTTGGCGAATCTCGCTCGACGGCGATTTGACATATCATGCCACTTGAAGAAGTGGTCCATGTTAACTAGCCAGTTAAGGAATTGCTTTGGGTTCAAGCGACCGTCAAAACTGGGAGCATCAACTTTGATGCTCTTCATAACCATTTCCTCAGGGTCATAACGATCCTATGACTCTCTACGGGGTGCGCGGTCCTGCATGACCTACTCCCTGACCAAAGTTCTTATTATGACTCGTAATGGGTTCTACTGGGATTGGACCCTGCTTAAATGGGTCCTCATCTGTTGGCCCTCCTGCTTGAGACTGGTGGTTTTCCCTAGTGACGGGAGTACCGTGAGAGGTAGCCTCTAGCCACATGATACGCTAGTTTCTATCAGTCAATTGCGTGGCAATGGTTTTATTGTACGTTTAGCGGTTAATCTTTTCGAGAGTTTTGGCAATATGATCCGGGTTCATGGTGGGGAATAGATCAAAACCACGACTTGTTCGCGTTTGCGTACACTAAACAATCTTAATGAGAGACAACCTAACTGAATGTGTACTATATGATGAATGCGGTGCACAAACAATAATCAGATTTGATGGCGCTTAATGTAATGCTATATGATGCACATGAGTTCTATGTATGGTGACCCTTAGTACCTTAAACCCTATGGACAACCCTAGAATGATTCTAATAAGGCTAAAACTGAAAATTTAACAAATAGGTGTCTTAAAGTTACTAAATCTGAAAATTCCAGCAATATAGGACTTGAAAAATACCTAAGCAGAAAATTTAGCAAGTATAATTAGAAAATTCAGCAAGCTATATGCAACCTATATGCTCTACTATGGGTATAGAAATTTTGTCGAACACCTACCTACGCTAAACCTTTGCTTTGATACCAAATTTGATGTAGGATGATGGAAACTATCCTAGGATGCAAGATGAGAGATCAATTACACATTAATTTCAGCAATCAACATAAAATCAAGCATATCCACATAATAGATTTGGAAATTCAGATTTATAACTCGAAGATTACCACATATGCGGCGCACGAAAATATAAAATAATTCAAGAGTGTCCCACTTAGAAGTAGGGACTTCCAATCTAGCGTGTTTAGTGCAACAACCACGTGGATAGAAAATGATGCAAGCAAAATTTTGATTTGGGGAAAGTTTCAAACAAAAAAAATAAAATCAAGTTTTCAATAGGGTTTTGGATTCATGGATGGAGATTTAGGATTGGGGTTTCTAAGGATTCAAAAGATCTAGGGAGGTTTGGAGAGAAATCAAGGAGGGAAAACACCAAATAGGGGGCCCACACATATCTGACCGTACGGACGCACGTGCATGGGTGCTTGTGCACATGCGGGTCCACACGTGGATAAGAAAGGGGAAAGAGAGAATGTGGATTGGGTTGGATTTTGGTGGGTTGAGAAGGTTGTATGGGAAGGGGAAAAAAAGGATGAAAGAGAATACCTTGTTGGAGAAGAGAAAGAAGAAGAATGCACTTTCGGGAATCCACCACCAATCAAGCCTCTACGCCTCTACGCTTCTACAATTCCATTGGAAGGGAGGGTTTCTCAAAAACCCTAGAAAACAATGAGGAAAATTCCTTCACACAAGAGAGCTTATCTTCTTCTTCTTCTTCTTCTTTTTTTTTTAATTTTTTTTATTTTATTTCTTCTCAAATCTCCACCAGGGTTGGACGTCCACCCTCCTATGCTTTTATAATAAAAATTCAAAATAATTACAGCTATACCACCCAAGTGAAATGACCCATCATTCAAAATAAAGAAACTAAAATGCTTATTATCAATCTCAACCATCAAATAAACCATAAAAATAACAAAAAAACATAAACGAAGCAAGATTAGAGTCCAAGGAGCCCAAATCTGGAAGATATGGTGGCTCGATGGCCTGATCGACAAGATCCAACAGTCGGATCGACACAAAATAAAAATTCTATGACTAAAATGGTCTCCTAAGCAATCCACATGCATCATCCCAAAGTGGGGTCTTTAAAATGGCCCAGTGAGGAAAGTTTCACAAAAATTCAGATTTTCATTACGATTTTGTATTCATGGATGGAGATTTAGGAATGGGGTTTTTAGGGATTCAAAAGATCCAGGAATTAGGCAGTTTTGGAGGAAAATCAAAGAGGGAAAACCCCAAACGGGGGACATGTATATGTAAAGGAGAAGAAAGAGAGATAGGATTGAGTTGGGTTTTGATGGGTTTAGAAGGTTGTAATGGAAGGGAAAAGAGGAAGACGAGAAGAAGAAGAATACCTTTTGAAGAAGAGAAAGATGAACAATGTACCTTGGGGAATCCACCACTAAACAAGCTTCTACCCTTCCACAATACAATTGGAAGGGAGGGTTTCTCATAAACTTAAAACACAATGAGGAAAATTTCTTCACATGAGAGCTTCTCTCTTTTTTCTTTCTTCTCAATAACACCATTAGGGTTGGACCTCCCCCCCCCCCCCTGCTTTTATAATTAAAAATTTAGAATAATTACAGCTATGCCACTCTATTAAGTGAAATAGCCCCATCATTCAAAATAAGAAAACCAAAACACTTATTATCAATCTCAACTATCAAATAAATCCTAAAAATAACAAAAAACATAAATGAAGTAAGATCAGAGTCCAAGGGGCCTAGATCTGGAAGATTTGGTGGCCCGTTGGCCTAATCGACAAGATTCAATGATCAGATCGACGTGAAATGAAAATCCTATGACTAAAATGGTTTCCTAAGAAGCCCACATGCATCATCCCAAAGTGGGGTCTTCCTGATGCATGTCCAATGCATGTGGGGTCTTCAGAATGGACCAGCGGGTCCCATCTGGAACTCGTCTCCCATCCACAAAGAAACCTACGCTGATGTGGGTAGTTGTTTCTGTCTCTGGTACACCCGAGTAGGTTCACTGATGTCTCCATCACGGGGGGCACACTGGGGGTGGGCGGCTCGTGTGAGGTGAAACCCATGTGAAGTGGGGTCCATTCGGCCGAGGGCCTGACCTAGGCTATGAGATAAAGGGATTGATTTGCCACGCTCTATTAATTCAAGCCTTTAGAACATGTGGTTAGTTGTCCTGCGTCACTACCTAGTATATGGGCATGTCAGATATGGCAACTTCAATTAAAATTGTGAGATCAACCAAAGGGAAGTGCATGGTATTCTAAGCAGAAACTTTTCATTGCACTGTCTCCAAGACAACATCCCAAAACTGCTTTTAGCCCGTTTACCCACACACAGTGGTAAGCCAAGGTATGTCGACGGAGGAGATCCAACCTTCCAAATTCTTCGCCAAAGCCAGCATGCCTTCCTCTCCTGGCCGGACGCCATTCATCAGCTTTTTAGCATGTTACTTTTCTAACCTTAGACCTCAATCCTGTGCTTTCCATCTCTCTAACATGCACATCCTCAGCAAAATTTGAGAACCACAAACTTTCTATCTGGTTAACCTCAATAGAATCTACTACTACAGCTCGTTGTTTTAATTGAAGCCAGTTTTTGGCAGCGAGTTAGTCATTCTTTCTTTCTGGCCAATAGTTTATGATATTATCTCTTCTTGTTGTCAATTTTTTTCTCTTCAGGATGGCGTAATTCTTGGTGCCGACACTAGGGCGACAGAGGGACCAATTGTTTGTGATAAGAACTGTGAAAAAATTCATTACATGGCTCCAAACATTTACTGTTGTGGTGCAGGAACTGCTGCTGATACAGAGGCCGTAACAGGTATTTTTATGGAGGAAAAATGTAACACTTGGCATGTAATGAAGAATGATTAAAAGTAAAAAGTAATGGATTATTCATATTGTGCCAGCATCCCATTCAAGTGATCGACTTTTGGAAGTGTTCCAGGTTTCAAAGTGCATGCCGGGTGCTGCAAGAACTCCCGTCAGACAAATCCTATTCATTGTATTTTCTGCCTGAATGAATGGTTTGAAGTAAAATATTGCTAACAAAATGCATTGAGAAAATGTCCACTGTGTCTGGGAATGTCTGATGGAATGTCCAATCAGCTAGGTCACTGAAGGATTGACCCCTACTCGTATGGAATGCTGGTCCAAATAAAAGTGCCTTCAGTTTGGGCCAAGTGCCATATAGTACCTCCTGTTTCACAATTGATGAGTTCTTTATGCCTACCATCTAAAAGAAAATGTTTATGACTGGTGGGAGCTATCATGATGCTTGTCTGCTATCTCTGCACACTGCAGTAACATGCAGTTGTGCACCGTCTTAGCTGGCATTCACATTCACCTTCACTAGCATTCTTTATATGATATTTGTTAATTGTTTCCATCTTGATTTCTGTTTGTAGCTGCCATTCACATTCGCCATCACTTGTATTCTTCGTAGTGATATTGGTTTACATCTTGATTGTTGTTTGTAGCTGCCATTCACATTCGCTGTTACTTGTATTCTTCGTAGTGATATTGGTTTCCATCTTGATTTCTGTTTGTATTTATCTAGATATGGTAAGCTCTCAGCTTCAGCTACACCGCTATGCAACCGGCCGTGAATCAAGGGTCATTACTGCTCTTACCCTTTTGAAATCTCATCTTTTTAGGTAAACATATCTTTTTCCAGACCTCAAAAATGTTATATTTGTGATATTGGAGCTTTTTGTACACTTCATGATACTTTAGATGAAGCTGACAATGTTTAACTCTTGGCCAGTTACCAAGGTTATGTTAGTGCTGCTTTAGTCCTTGGCGGTGTTGATTTTACTGGACCGCATTTGCACACTGTAAGTTTGATTTTGCACATAGGCATATGAAGGATGCAGCATTTTTTGCATAAATTTTTGTGATTGAACAATTATCTTGTGTAGATCTACCCTCACGGTTCAACTGACACTCTGCCATTTGCAACCATGGGTTCTGGTTCTCTTGCTGCGATGGCCATCTTTGAGTCAAAATACAGAGAGGGCCTGACTGTAAGTTTGCTTGCTAGATTTGCATTTTGCTCCTTAATCAATGTTTTGCATCATCATTGTTATGCTGTCATTGAGAAAGAACACAGAAGGCTGTGCCAAAGAGGTAGGGCTTGCATGGATGCTTTTCCAGAACAGAGCATCCTGTGGTCGCTGAGATCCTTTCGAGAAAGAGTGACACATCCTCATGAACCAAGCTAGCCTTTCGAGATGGATAGCAAACAGGAGTCTCAGACTAGATTAGACCATTTAACATGATTTCATGGTAGAAGCTGTTCTGGTCTTTATTTTATTTGATTTCTTGGAAACCATTCCATACATCTCTTACCATAGAAGATTTGACATGACAGTGGAACTGTGGAAGTAGTTTATTTTTTTGGATGTGTTTCTCTTTGCCATCTTTCAGTTAGAACTGCACAATTGTGAATTCTCATGCCTTCACTGATGAAGGTAGAAACGTGCATCCTTAATACTGGATCTCTGGATACTGTTAACATGAAATATAAGGTGATGGGATTTCTTTTGTAGAGAGACGAAGGAATAAAGCTTGTGTCTGAGGCGATTTGCTCTGGAATTTTCAATGACTTGGGAAGTGGTAGCAATGTTGACGTCTGCGTAATAACCAAGGTCTGTACTTGATGAAACATTATATTGTTATTGGTGTTTCCATGGACCTTTAGTTATTCTTGTCAAATCTTGATGTACAGGGCTGCACTGAGTACTTGAGAAATCACCAGTTGCCAAATCCTCGGACCTATGTCAGTTCAAGGGGCTATTCCTTTACTAAGGGACAGACTGGTTAGTAACCTCATTTACATCTGAATTACATATTATCAATGCGAACATCTCTGAATTGCATTTTGCCAATGCAAACATAATATATGTTATGATGAATTTGTTTTTCCTTTGTCTTTGCTATTATTTATATATGGATGTAGTCTAATGCAAATTCCGCCTTGTAGCAGTTGTGTCTGCTGGTCCCTTGAACCTAGCCCAATTAAGGTGGACGGTTGATGTTAGGTGGTAGCAGTGTTGTCAAAATCCTATGATTTACAATTCGAGTACGATCTTAAGCAAAACGATTTGAATCCCACCATTGAATTCCTTTTTATATGAATCCTATGATTTTATGATTTGAATCCCGACCCCCCCCCCCATTTTAAGCTTTACTTGGCTTTCATTTTATGTTTTTAAATTGGTGGGGGCTTTAAGAATCATTTAGAAAAAACTTTAAAAAAGGATCGTTTAGAAAAGGTAAATTATTTTTATTTTGCTCTTTATAAGAGATTAAATGATATATATATTCTCTTCAATGAAACTTGTAAAGCTTTTCTTTTTAATGATTTCTTACTTCTTTAGTGGTCAAAACACCAAATTGATGTATGACCTATCTGGAATGTTTTTATGAATGGTTACGATCATGTTGACTTACATGTATTGTGGAATGATAGTTAAAAATCAAAATATATTTTTCTGTCGGTCAACAAACACAAATGCCACTTTTCCAATGAAATTTTACATTAAAAAAAGGTAATAAGAACATAAATTATTAAAGGATCCTTGTAAGTTTTTTAAAGAAAAATTTCTTCAAAGACAAAAGAAAGGAAATATAAGAATCCTTTAACATTGTCATGATATGGTATTACTTGGTGCATATTGATGGCAAAAAGGATGATTGTTGAGTTTTTTTTTTTTTTTTTCTCTAATTTATTTATATTTTTCATATTTTAAGGAAAATCATAATAAAAATCTTATGATTTACAATACGATTCAACCCTTTTTATGATTTGCGATACGATAACAATTTTGACAACATTGGGTGGGTTGCTTGTCAAATTTTCTTGTAGGTGTACTCTTATTAAAAGCTAGGAGAACAAAGATACAATGTGGATGATGAGAAATCATCCGATTAGTACAAAAATGATAGAACTCCTCAGCCTTGGAAAAGCTCTACCTAGCTATCCTTGAACACCTTGGTAGCACGCGTTGATTCCAAGACCATTCCTCTAGCTTCGTGAAATACTTGCTCCAAAGGTGCCGACTTGATGCAGGACAACTAACCACTTGCTCTAAAAGCTTGAACTGATAGAGCATGGAGAATCAGTCCCTTTATCTCATAGCTTAGGCCCCACATCCAATGGGTTAGGACTTAGGACCTCGGCTGAACCCCCCTCGTGGGCCCCACTTCAAATGGGTTTCACTCGCACAAGCCAACCGTTTCATACGGGTGGGGTCCGCCTCACACAGGCTGCCCACCCCGAGTGTGCCCCTGCATCCCACAGGCCACGCCACTTGAGCCCCCACTTGCTCTAGAAGCTCAAACTGATAGAGCATGGCGTATCAATCCCTTTATCTCATAAGCCCAAGCCCCACATCCCATGGGTTAGGACCTCGACCGAACCCCCCTCGTGGGCCCTATTTCACATCGGTTCCACTTCACATGAGCCACCCACTTCGCACAGGTGGGGCCTGCATCACACAAGCCGCCCGCATCACACAAGCCCACCTCACATGGGCTACCCACCCCGAGTATGCCCCTGCATCCCAGGGCCACCCCACTCAGGCCCGGTGTGAAAATGCCCCTACATTAATCACTCCTGGTGAGGAGTCTCGAACACGAGACCTCCCGCTTTGATACCACTTTGATGCGGGACAACTAACCACTTGCTCTAAATGCTCAAACTGATAGAGCATGGTGAATTGATCCCTTCTCATAGCCCATGCCCCACATCTCATGGGTTAGGACCTCGGCCGAACCCCCCTCGTGGGCCCCACTTCACATGGGTTCTGCTTCACATGAGCCACCCGCTTCACATGGGTGGGGCTTGCCTCACACGGGCAGCCCTCCCTGAGTGTATCCCTGCATCCCACAGGCCAACTCACTCGAGTTTGGTGTGAAAATGCCCTCGCATTACGACTTGTCATGAAAAGCCTTGTAGTTGTGCTCGAGCCATATTGCTCAAAGCACTGGAATGAGGGAAAGGCACCATATTGTCTCTCTTCCTTCCCAATCTAGCAGAGCCCCATGGAAAAGAGATCCCCAATACTGCAAGGCATCACCCAGCTAGTACTCAGCAGGGATAAAAACTTCGCCCAATCTTTTGAGCTAAAATGCAGTGGATGAACAAATGGTTTACTATTTCCTCATCTTTCAGACACATTTGGGAGGATCATACTTGTTGATGCAAAAATCTGGTACGCCCTCCTCGGATCCTTTACCTGCACAGGAAGAAAACAATGGAGACCCTGGCTAGAGCCGGGGACCCTCCGATGCCAAAATCAGGGCTAGGATCGTATTGAAGGATTTTAGAGAGTTTTTTTTGCGTACCTTTTACCTTTGAAGTCTCCTATATTTATAGGAGGGGGAGAATCCCATCGTGCCAGGATTCTTTCCTGATATTTTGTAGATTCAATGTCAATCCAATTTAGGACTCTAGCCGATCCCGAGATCCTCGGGATCAGGGATCTTCTTACTGGATTTTTGGGATGATGTTTCACTTTACACTGTTTCTTCCTTTCCCAGTAGATTTCACCGATTGAATCGGGCGTGGCCGACTCTATTGATAAGTGAGTTTCAGCTGGCTATAAAAGGTTGAGCTACTTGCCTTCTGTCGGATGAGACGAGATCGATCCATAATCAGCGCGCCTTCCTAATCCGAGATAGGTCGGTTTTATGGTCGGTCGTGTGGCTTCTGAGCATTGGGCCTTAGTCGGCCTATTTGGATGCTGCTGCCTCGTTTGTTGAGCCAACTTCGTGCACCTCTATTTAATGCCAGGATCTTTCTACAGATTCCTTGCCTTATGGCTCAGGACTTTGTAAGCCTCGGTCTTGATTGGTTCCTTGAAGGCCGAGCTAAGTCTCTCCTTTAGGCTTTGGGCATGCGTGCCTCGGTCAGGCTTATTGCCTCGGGAGCCTGGGCCGTGTCAGTAGAGTTGGTCCATTCCATAGCCGAGTCTCTAGACTTGTACTATTTTTCCCCAACAGTAAGCCCCCTTATTCCTTGCATCAACTTTGTTGACGCTAAGGAGTAGAGAGTTGTTGAGTCGGCTTGAGCTGGGATCGACTTTATGATGGAGCATTTATTGCTTGCTTGGCGGCTAGCGTAGATGTCGAGGTGCTTTATATCGTCCAGAACATGCACCGGTTCATCAATCGAGGCCGCTCCAGCGGGAAGCTACCAATACGTCTTTTTGCCTTATGAGAGTTAGACACGTGGCAAAAAAAGTGCTCGTGTCGCCCGAAGCGTGCCACGTGTTGGGCAGGGGAGTCGAAGCAGGCGTCGGTTCGATGGCTCCTTAAATGCCCTTGTTATGTGGCAAGGCTATAAAAGGGGGAGCGGGACGCTGAGCTCCTATTTTCTCACGTTTTCTACTGCTTTCCGCCATTTTCCACTTTTTTCCGCCATTTTTCCCATTCCGTTTCCAACTACTTCCATGTTCTGTCTTTTCTTCAGCCACTCCTGCTATCTTCGGTGAGTTTTTAACTCTCTCCCTCCATTTTACTTTCGGTTGTAGTGATAATGCAGGGACCCTTGAGCCCCCGGGAGGGAGCTTCCGGTGACGAAGGTGAAGCGAGACGTCTTTGGGACGTTTCGGAATCACCTTCGTTGTTGGTGGAGATGGTTGTAGATGCCAATGCTGCTTTTCAGCACTCCGAAAGGATGACGGGAACTTTAGCGGAGCGTCTAGTTCCAGCAAGTTCATCTCGCAGAGGGGCGTCGTTGGCGACTGCCCCTAGCAGGCCCAATCCTCCTGAGGAGGAAGCAGAGGAGGAAGAGGGTGAATTGTTCGAAGGAGTTAGTGAATCGGTCGCTGCCCGAAAATTGGCAAGTGCTGCTGAATCAGCAGCTGAGGGAGAGGAGGCTGAGGACGAACGGAGGTCCCGTTCCTTCAGGTCTAACCGAGGCAGAATTGGACAAGATCAGGGCCGGGTACCATGTTCTGGACTCGGTCATTCTTCGCCTCCTTCTCCCAAATGAACTACCCGACCGTCCTCTTGCCGGGATGGTTGTGATTTTTCAGGTCGCTTTGCAGTTCGGCTTGTGTCTGCCTCTTCAGGGGATAGCTCGGGATTTGCTTTCCCGACTTCGAATAGCGCCTGGGCAGATAGTTCCAAATGGGTGGAGGGACTTGTTCGGATGTGCAGTGTTATGGACTGAGATGGAGCAGCCCTCACTAACTGTCGATGAGTTTCTCTATCTGTACCAATTACGGCCGAATCCACAGCAGCCCAGCTGGTATTTTTTGTGTGCTTGGTGGAATAAGGGCGAATCTTTGATAACTGACCCTCCTACTTCCAATAAGCATTGGAGAGATGGGTGGTTCTGGGCATGTGGTCGCTGGAAGACTACCGAGCCTGGGCCTATCGACTCTCGCGTTCCTCGGGTTTTCTCCCAAGCAGGTGACTCGGCGTGCGTGCTTTTCTCCACCTCCTCATAATTCTGAGTCTTTGAGTCTGACTGTGTATGTTTCACAGATATTTCCGAGCGAAGGCCGAGTCTTGGAGTCGACGCTCTAGCTCGGATTAAAGATCTGAAGGCGCTGAGTCCGGAGCGAAGGTCTTGGAAGAGGCTTCTCCAACCGGAGCGTTTTTTTGAATCGGGTTTGGACTTGGCCTTAACAGGTACTTTTTGGCTGCCATTCTTTATTCCCTTTGATTCTTATTTGACTCGTCTTGTGGTTGATGCAGAGATGGCTGAGGCTCGTCCCTTCCTCCGTCCGCCTTCCAAAATGAAGGCCCTTCCAAGGTCAGAGCCTCAGCTTTTGAAGAGGCCGAAGAGAGTTTCAAAGACCAAGGGACAAACTGCCCCGGCCATCCTGACCGTGATTGTTCCTAACTCGGAGGAAGGGGCGTGAGCGGCGGACGCGGTGGCTCCTGAATCCCGAGGGGCTGCTGAGCCAGCACCTATTGCAGAGCCGGCTCAGGAATAGAGGGAGGAGCAGAGAAGGGAGGAGCCCTCAGGAGGGGAGACGACTCAATAGGAGACATCGATCTTTCAACGGGCCGTTAAGGATATGCTCCCTTGGGCAATCTCTCATGTGAGCGAAAAAGGACTTCGCTGCTTTCTTCGAAGCTCCCCCAAGGCCGACTCTCTCCCATATGGCGAAGACGCTTGTCGAGGTAAGAGCTTAACTTTCCACTTGCTTTGTCGGTTTCCTCAGGCTTGGCTGACCTGTTGTTTTCCTTTTGCAGTTTACCCCTTATGTGCTCAAGGCTTGCCTAGAGCTGGCAGACGCTCAGAAACGGGCTGAGGAGGCAGAAGCACAACTGGTTGCTGCTATGACTTGGCTCAACATAATGACTGGCGACTTAGGGGTTACCAGGAAGGCTGTCAAGGGGGGCACCGCCAAGAGTGCTCGTTTGGCCTTACAATTGAAAAAGGCCTAGGAGGAGAGCCAGCAGAATCACCAGGCTTATGTCTAGAAGTTGGCTCGGCTTAGGACTGAGACTAAGGGTGCCATTGCTCATGCTAAGGTTCAGGCCGTAGAGGCCTATCTAGAATCCCGTGAGTATTTGGATGAGCGGGACCGCTTGTATCAGGATGGCTATGCTAAGTGCATGGACCTGATGAAGCTGTCCTTCCCTGAACTTGATCTTTCGGGATTCAACAAGAGCGACACTGGGTTTGACGATCCGGATGCCGGGGCAACTAGGTCGTCTGGTATGGCAGTGGCTAATCTTAAGATTACTTCCGAGGCTGCTCTTGAGGCAGCGCTAGTGGTTGCTCCAAGTGGCGGCAGCAGCTGAATCCGAGCCACCTCCTGAGTTAGCTCCTGGTGAATCTTAAAGCTAATTTTGGATTGTAAAACTTCAAGCACTTAAAGCACTTAAAGCACATAAGGCTTTAAGCCGGACTCGAGAAGCTAATTTTGGATTGTAAAACTTAAAGCACTTAAAGCTAATTTTGGATTGTAAAACTTCAAGCACGTCGCTTATCTCGGCCGACTTTCTTTTTTGCGTCTTTCCTAGTCACTTTGTCAATGTAATTCCAAAGTGGGAACTAATGTAAACTGATGTAAAACTTATACTGATGAATGAATATATTTGATTTTCACATTCATTTGACTTAATTTATATGCTTTCCATTTTTTGCTCGTCTAATAATAGAATTTAACTAGTCGCTTAACGGCCGACCTAGGGATAATAGATTTTTAGATGCTCGACATTCAATGGATGGGGGAGTAATTGCCCAGTTAAATCTTCCAACCGATAAGTTCCAGGTCGGATGGTGCCCGAGACAACATAGTGTCATTCCCAATTGGGTCTCAGTGTGCCCGCACCAACTTCCTTTGTGTTTGGGAACGTTTTTTGGAGGACCATATCCCCAACTCGAAATCGTCTAACCTTGACTTGGGCATTGTAGAACCGAGATACTTGTTGTTGCGGAGTTGCCATTCGTAGTCGAGCCCTTTTCATTTGTTCTTCCAAGAGGTCGAGTTCGAGAGCTAACAGTTCTTCGTTGTCTTGTTCGTTAAACGAACTGACTCGAGCAGAAGGCATTCCGATCTCGACCGGAGTGATGGCTTCTGATCCATACGCAAGGGAGAAAGGAGTCTCCCGTGGCCGTTCGAGCGGTAGTTTGATAAGCCCATAGTATTTTAGGAAGTTCTTCAGCCCACGCTCCTTTAGCTCGGTTGAGTTTGATTCGGAGATGTTGTTTAATGATCTTGTTGACTGCCTCGACCTGTCCATTCGTCTGAGGATGATCGGGAGACAAGTAAACATTCCTTATTCCGAGATTGTCGCACATTCCTCAGTATTGCTTGTTGTCGAACTGCTTCCCGTTGTCAGTAACAATGGTCCGAGGTATCCTGAATCGGTAGATGATATTTTTCCAGACAAAATTTGTGATCTTTTGTTCGGTTATCCTGGCCAATGATTCGGCTTCGGCCCACTTAGTGAAGTAATCCACTGCGACAATGACAAATTTGGTCTGGCCTTTCCCTATAGGGAACGATCCGATGATGTCCATCCCCCACTGCGCGAAGGGCCAAGGACCGGCCATAGGGGTCAGTTCCTCGGGTGGCCGTCTTGGAATAATTGCGAATTGTTGGCATTTGTCGCAACTTTGGACGAGTTTGCGAGCATTGTGCTGAATGGTCATCCAGTAATACCCTTGCTGCAAGACCTTGTGTGCAAGCGATCGTCCTCTCGAGTGATTTCTGCAAATCCCTTCGTTAATTTTCCGCAGTACATAGTTAGCCTCGTCGTGTCTTAGGTAGCGTAGCAAAAGGGCGAAAAACCCTTTCTTATATAATACACCGTTGAGTATGGTATAACGGGAAGCTCAGATTTTTAACCGTCGGGCCTTGGCGCGATCCTCAGACAACTTTCCATTGTCTAGATATTGGACGATCGGGTAGAGCTAAGTAGGTTCCAAATCGATCGAGTGCACGGTCGAGCTAGACAGGTCGTCGATGCTCGGTTTAGCGACATACTTAATTGGAATGGACCTGGGTATATCGTCTTCATCGGCAGAGGCAAGTTTTGCCAATAGGTCGGCTTTAGCGTTTTGTGTTCGGGGGATCCGAATGATAGTACATCGTTGAAAACTGTCGATCAACTCTTTGGCTTTCTTCATGTAGGTTTTCAGCTGCTCTTTACATGTTTGATACATGTTAGTAACCTGATTGACGACCAACTGCGAGTCACTGAATACGTTGAGTTGAGTTACACCCAGACTGGCTGCTAGCCGAAGGTCGAACAATAGGGCTTCGTATTCTGCTGTATTGTTCGAGACTTGAAATCCAAGTCTTAAGGCATATTGCATGTAAGTTTGATCGGGAGTTTCCAGGACGACTCCTGCCCCGCTTGCCTTAGAGTTGGATGAGCCATCCACGTAAAGCTGCTAGTGGGGTGGGTCGGGCGATGTCTTGGGAGCTGCAGTCATCGGCTGATTGGCTGGCTCATTTATAAGCTCGGTAGGTGGATCGGTTTATGGGGTAACTTCAGCTTTGAAGTCGGCCACAGCCTGTCCTTTAATTGCTACCCTCGGCTTGTATTGAATATCAAATTCACTGAGTTAAATTGCCCACTTCATTAGGCTGTCGGAAGCTTCTGGTTTCTGGAGAATCTAACGCAGTGGGAGGTCAGTTACGACGATGATGGAATGCGCTTGAAAGTATGGCCGTAGTCGTCGTGAAGACAACTAATACTAGAGCCACTTTCTCCAGAGGTGGATATCGGGTTTCTATTGGGAGCAGTGCTTTGCTGACATAATACACCAGTAATTGCTTCCCTTTATGCTCACGTATCAAGGCCGAGCTTACGGCTGCGTTGGAGACCACTAGATACAACAACAAGGCTTCCCCAGGCTCGGGCTTTGATAGGAAAGGTGGAGATCCGAGATATGACTTCAACTGCTGGAATACTGCTTCGCACTCTGCCTTCCAATCTACCATTTGTCGTCCCTTCAATTGTTTGAAGAATGGGAGGCATTTATTGGTAGCTCGAGAAAGGAAGCGGTTGAATGCGACTACCCGTCCAGTCAGTCTCTGTATATCTTTAATTGTTCTCGGGGATTCCATGTCAAGCAACGCCTTGATCTTCTCCGGATTTGCCTCGATCCCTTGCTGGCTGACTAGGAATCCGAGAAATTTACCCGAACTTACTCCAAAGGCACATTTGCTCGGATTCAACTTCATCTGATACTTGCAAAGGATAAAGAACATTTCTTCTAAGTCGGCAATATGATCGGCTGCCTGAATACTTTTGATGAGTGTATCGTCGATGTACACTTCCATGGTTCGGCTGATTTGTCAAGCAAAGATTTTGTTCACTAACCATTGGTAGGTTGCTCCTGCATTTTTTAGGCCAAATGGCATCACACGGTAACAGTAAAGACCTTTGTCAGTGATAAAGGTAGTCTTAAATTTATCTGATTGATACATTATAATTTGATTGTACTCAGAATAAGCATCCATAAAACTAAGAAGTTCATGTCCCTTCGTACTGTCCACCAACTGATCGATCATTGGAAGAGGAAAGCTGTCATTTAGGCAGGCTTTATTTTAGTCGGTATATTGTTCACTGTCCTTTGGCATCACACTTCCCTCAGACGGCACCAAACTGTTGATGCAAAAATCTGGTACGCCCTCCTCGGATCCTTTACCTGCACAGGAAGAAGACAACGGAAACCCTGGCTATAGCTGGGGACCCTTCGATGCCAAAATCAGGGCTAGGATCGTATTGGAGGGTTTTAGAGAGAGTTTTTTGCGTACCTTTTACCCTTGAAGTCTCTTATATTTATAGGAGGGAGAGGATCCCATCGTGCTAGGATTTTCCTGATATTTTGGAGATTCAATGTTAATCCAATTCAGGACTCCAGCCGATCCCGAGATCCTCAGGATCAGGGATTTTCTTATTGGATTTTTAGGGATGATGTTTCACTTTACACCATTTCTTCCTTTCTCAATAAATTTTACCGATTGAATCGGGCCTGACCGACTCTATTGATAAGCGAGTTTCCGCTGGCTATAAAAGGTTGAGCTACTTGCCTTCTGTCGGATGAGACGAGACCGATCCATAATCAGTGCGCCTTCGTAATCTGATAGCCGACTCTGTAACCGACCCAAGGATAGGTCGGTTTTATGGTTAGTCGTGTGGCTTCCGAGCATTGGCCCTTAGTCGGCCTATTTGGATGTTGCTGCCTCGTTTGTCGAGCCAACTTCGTTTACCTCTGTTTAATGCCAGGATCTTTCTATAGATTCCTTGCCTTATGGCTCAGGACTTTGTAAGCCTCGGTCTGGATTGGTTCCTTGAAGGCCGAGCTAAGTCTCTTCTTTAGGCTTTGGGCATGCGTGCCTCGGGAGCCTTGGCTGTATCAGTAGAGTTGGTCCATTCCATAGCCGAGTCTCTAGACTTGTACTATTTTTCCCCAACAATACTCTTTCTCAAATTTTCGATAGTTAGAAATTTTGTTCTTTCCCACCAACCGGGTGAAAGCCACTACTTGAGGTGGGCCTGGGTATTTCCAAATGTGATGGATGGGATCTTTGACTTGTGTTATGAGTTTTTGAGGATTGAGTAGAATTGACTTGACTGAAAAGCCTCTAGTCTTGCAAGGATCCGAAACCCACTTGTCCCGTCCCATCTCCGGAATACCTTGATTTTGTAACTTTTCCATCAATCTGACAGAGTTAAGGATCTCGTAGTCTATGAAATTTCTTCTGAGGGTGGGAGTCCAAACCATTGTCCCCTACCCTCAAAATACTCTGGGTGATGAAGACATCCTTCTCCCTCACCACCATATGCAACAATGGAAACTCTCCACGTAGACGGTGTCCCCGCACCACCGCTCCTTCCAGAAGTGAATGCGGGTCCCATTGCCATGGGAGAAGGAGACATGCTCTCTGAAAGAGGCAGCCACCCTCTAGACTGATTTCCACGCCCTGTATCTGGATGATGCTGCAGCAAACCAATGCCCTTCATCCTCGCCATATTCGCAAGATATAACCTTGTAACAATAAACTTTCGACCTTATGCCAAGGCCTCTTGACTCCCCCCACCTGCCTACACACCCACAACCACCACCACTAAATGGAACTTTCTCCTTTTGTCTGCCGCCCTCCATAGAAGGTCTCTGTGGAGTTTCTCAATCTTCTCTATTACACGAGATGACAGTGGAATAGAGCCATGAAGTATAGAGGCATATTGGATAGCATTGCCTTAATCAATGTGATGTGGCCGCCTAAAGATTATATTCTGCGTTTCCACCCCAAGAGTTTGCATTTAATTCTGTCTATTACTACATCCCACAAGTACAACGCTGGTTTCCCAATACAAGGAGAAAGGCCAGGGTAACTTGTAAGGAAGCTTCCTTTCTTGCATCCAAAAGAGTTGGTGTGGCCTTCCACTTCCTCGTCTCCAAGATTTAACTCTTGAGGATCTCACATTTGAAATATTGACCTTTTGCCCCGAGACTGCTTTAAAGCATTGGACAATCATGCTCAAATTGTCCACTTGAGCTTGGTCTGCCGAGCAGAAGAGTATCATCGTCAAACTGAAGGTGGGTGATCTGAAAGTCTGCGTTTTCAACTGTAAACCTTCAATGAAGCCTGACCTTCTAGCTTTATCAAGCATCCTGCTAAGAGCCTCTACCACCACTATGAATATTGAAGGTGAGAGGGGTTCGCCCTGCCTTAGACTGCGGGAACTTTTGAAGAACCCCTTCAGCAAGCCATTAACTAGCACTGAGAAATGGGCTGATGCCATGCATTTTGACATCAATTTTGCCATCTAGAACCAAACCAAACCCCAATCTGTCCAACATATAGAAAACAAATTTCCAATCCGCAATTATATGCTGGTTGTCGAATTTTAAGCAATCTTGAGAATTCTTGTTTTCAATCCTTTTCAAAACAGGACTCATAAAGCTGAACCCAAATAGGTGGGACAAGGCTACGATAATGGGATGATGGGATGAGATAGCTTAATCCCTCCAAGATAATTTTGAAATCAAGTGTCCTTGATACTCTAAAGTTATGAAATATCCCTGTTTGACTGGCATTTATTACCTTGTCCCCATCTTTTATTACTATATAGTGAATCTATAATTCATTGAAATTGAGAGATTGGCTTGTGCCCTTACTCTTGGGTTGCCTTCCAAACTGATTGAACTTGGGAAGACTAATTTTTCTACCAATTAAAAAGAAAGATGCTGGTTCTTCTTCACCTCTTCCCTGCTGATGAAAATTAGTCAGCGATGTTAACTTCCTCTGTGATATCTCCCCTTCTATTATCCTAGCTTGTGGTAAGGTGTGGTCTCTGTATTTCCATAGAACTGTTGTATGCTCTGGATGTGAAGATTTCATACTAACTAGAGGCATAAATTTCTCAAATTGATGTTTCGTTACCTTTAGTAAGAATAGTATAGCAGCGAAGAAAGATTTCTTAAACCAATGTTTCATTAACTTGGCTCTATTTTTCAATAGGATGGGATATAAATGACAATGTTTACAGAATTGAGCTGGATGGTGTAAGTGAAGATGTGGCTCTGCAGTGTTGTGTGATCATGGATCAGTGCATGCCTATGAAACTTTAGGTTAAGAAGTTTCTAAGACAATGATTAGACCTCCAATGCCATATGGTGGCATGAAGAGACATTAAGTGCTGCAGTGATGACTAGGAAGGATGGGTCAATCAAAGCAGCCTAGTATTCCCATAGGATAATGAAGAGTAGAGACTATAATCAGATGGTTCAGTCGTGTGCATTAAGCATGAAGGGAATCAGGCAAGAGCGTGGAAGTGTCTCTTTCAAAATGGGACTATGACATGAATCCTGTTATGCCATTCCACTCAATCGAGGACCATATCCTCAGTTAAACCATAGGCTTTTCTTACTACCTCCTCCTACATCCTTTTGGAGCTTGTGCTTTCCCTGTTATAGCCTCTTTTGGTGAACAATAAAAATTACAAGAGAAAGGTAAGGAAGATGGAATGGGTTGCCTGTGAAAATTGACCCTCTTTTTATTTCATCTCTAGCTATAGAGTTGGTGATCTCGTTCGTCTTGCAAAGTAAATTAATTTATTAGAGGATGCATCTAATTATTAATTAGAAAGATGTGAGATGGTGCATTTTTTATTTTCAAAATAATAAATGAAACAAGGTGGTCTCTCTAATAACAAGTCTCATATATGTTTGTACTCCACTAGGGTGCTTATTTACATGTCAAATGGACATGCTATGATGCTTGTTCTTTAGTTCAGGTGTTCGGCTTGGTTTTTGCCATCTATATGGGCCTTTCAATATTCAATAATGGTAATGGTGGCTGTCTTGTCCAGCTGTATGGCCCTTAGATAAGGGCCATTTGTGGCCCTGTAATGTTTGAAATTTTTTCAAGGAAAAAAATGTATAGGCTCATTATGTGCCTTTTCCTTAATTGAGTGTTAAAGCGTCACCACTGTTATCCTTACGTAACAGCCATTATGGCCGCAACGTAACCTCTTTTTTTTTCTTTTTTTAAAAAATTATTTTTATTATTTTTATTTTTTAATACCATGGATATATCAAGTGAAAGGACCGAAGTTTTGCTTTGCTTTTTTTAAGTATTCATGAGAGAATTGTCTAATTCCTAGCTACAATGTTGTATGTTACAGAGGTTCTGTCCACAAAAATCACTCCTTTGAAGAAGAACAAAGTGGAAGTGGTTGAAGGAGGAGATGCAATGGAAGAGTAAGATGCCTTTATGATGGATGAGAACGTATGTTTTAACGAGGAATCAGATGGATGGACCTTCATGTCCTCTTCCTAGAAACCCCACCCCCCAAAACATATATGAATTGTTTCTTCTATCCTCTTTTGATGGCCTCTATCTTTTCATTTTTCCGTTCTGTTGGCTAGCCAGGTGGATATGTTGTATTGAATTGGATTCTTGGGTTTCAATCACCCCTCTTTGTTGACATTCATGTCTTAAACCATAACTATATATTTTTAGATCTGCATTAGTTTCACACTAACACGCCAGTTAAGTGCTTCAAAAGTTATCAGTTCTTGCAGTTCCCATCAATCAAACAAGCAGCGTGAAGAAAATTTATAAAAGAAAAAAAGCAGTATGTTCGGATTGTGTCCATTCAAGATGATTGGTTTTTGCTCCATAAACATGAGTTGAAGAGAGAAGATTGTCATTGGTCTTATGGGCCGGCTATGGAGGCTCATGGGATGGAGGTGAACTAGCCACCATATCTCCAGCCAAACATGTGACACTCTTTCAGGTAATTGGGAGATCCGACTGTCGTTTGGTGGGCCACAACAAGAATGTGATATATAAAAAATGATTGAACTAAAAATGTGAGCAACGGTCTACATGCGAATGGGTGGCTATGAATGTAAAATCACCATTGTTTTTGGGTATGGCCTTCTCCCCCATGGTGAGCTGCCAGATCAACAGTTCCAATTGCTCCAGGTAGGCATGCGGTGGTGTATATAATGGATCCTATCAACCTTTTCTTGTTCTAAAAGCATAGGTCAAAACAAATGTGCTTAGGCATGCAATGCTCAAATGCATCTCCTGCCTGGATTCCAGAAAGGGCTAAATCTATCCACATGGGGTTAGGGGATTAAAATTAGATCCACACCGCCCATCAAAGCCAGCACCTCCTCTTACCTTGGATCCTAAAAATCTAGCCGATACAAAAGTCAGGTGGGCCACACTGTAGAGAACAATTGGGGTGGCGATGCCAACTGTTTGTTGTGTATGGACCAAACTGTGGTGTGTATATGCCATCTAATTCATTCATATGATGCTTCCTACCTGGATGATGGACTCCCCCAAAAATCAGGCATTCCAAAAATAAGGTGGGCCTCACCACATCAGTTTTGAGAGGTTTTAGGCATCATACCGTTCATTATGGTTTGCCTCACCCCCAAAAAACAGGCATTCCAAAACTAATGTGGCCCCCACGAAATATGTTGATATCCCAACTTGAACAAGGAGTCTCTACTCAACATAATATATTAATAACTAAAATACAAAAAATTATCATTTGGTGGTTAATATTAAAATTGGTGGATATATCAAATAAATAAATCCATTATTAGGCACAAGTAGAGTGCTTGGCAGGCTCGTAGATGGTTTCCATCCTCTATATGACTGGCTTTGCATTTTACCAAGAAACAGTTGACCCAAGGTGAGTGACTCGGTCGTGTCATGTCACGTCGACTCGTCGAATCTCAACCAAGTTTCCAAGAGACTAGGCTTGGAATCCTCTATATGCTGTGATCATAAAAGCACAACCTCAATGTCTACTGGCTTGGCCACAGGAATCAATTAACAAAATCTGGAATTTCTAATACTAGTAGAATCTTGACCATTGATAATATAACCATTGAAAACAAAGTTGAATCTAACCATCCGTAATGGACGGAGTAGATTTTACATTTAAAACATGGTGGGAATGTGCCCTACACAGTTATTATAATGCATATGGATTGTATTAGATGATTTATATCAATCTAGATTGGAAAGATGGAATGAATCCCTTGTTATTATACGATTACATTATGAAGAGCTGTTGTTTTCCTTCTTACTATGTGGGCTCCACAGAATCGTTGTCTCCGCAATCATGGAGGTGACCACGTATGGGTCCATGTTCGATGCTGGCCGTCGATCTTCAAAGTAGCCTGCCACAACACGAGATTCGACATCATCGTCATCATCCAAACCAAACGATGATGGGGAATTCAATTTCCAAGCACTCATTTTTCTATACTAGAATTTGGGACACAAATGCATGAATAAACCTGCCCCACAGTGGCAAGTTGTGCAGAACATCCGATCCATGTATCAGGTGGACCCCACTGTATAGATACCCATTCCTATAAATGCCAATTGGTCCAGTAACTAGCTAGATGGAGAACAGTCAGTAAAAAATGGATTGCCAGAAATAATATGATTTAGCGGTCCACTTTATTTCATACAGTGTGCCACAACATGAATGATAATAGGTTTGAATTTTTGCCCTGAGGCCAAGCTGTTGGATGGCTTGGATGTTTCACGTGTGTTCTACATCATCACAGGTCAAGAAATGTATGTGGGCCTAGGATTAGCAAAGCTCTAGTAGATGTGGGACACACATACATACACACTCAATATTAAGAAAATTATCTGAATAGTGGAACCAGTTCAACAAAATCCTCACCTTTGGCTGCCTTTTCAGTATCACGGCCCACGCGGATAGATGCCGCCCGGTTCGCAATTCCCTGTGGCTAGAAATGAACAATCAACCAAACCATATACAAGAATTACAGGACATGACATTATATTCATATTTACAGATTTTAATGCATGGATTGTGACATCTTTGGAAGAATAATAGAAAGCTGCATGTTGTATTACTTGTAATGGGATGGTCAGTCTTATACATGTCATGATAATGCTGAAAGAATTGAAAATCTAAGTTGTGTCCGATGAGGGATGCTCTCTAAGTTGATTCAAGATCCGGTTGAGCCCTCAATTGAGGTTTGAACACTTTACAAGGTATAGTTTTTTAGTACTAAGGTGCGAGTCTTTTGGGTTTTAAAAGGACGGTTATGCTCAGTTGATTCAGCGATTTCTTCTGAGAGTAATTGTTTGAGTTCTAAATCACTAATGCATAACCGTGTATAAAGCTACTTTGTGTGTGCGCATGCATGAGTTGGAAATTCATGAGAACCTATTTTCCTCACCCATGAGAACGTATTGATGTTGGCGGTTTCATGGTGGCCGGTTAATCTTCTCTCGTTGCCCTCCCCGTATGCAGAAATGTGCTCCTTGTGGCGCAGGCGCAGCTTCTCAATGGCCTTCATGATAACATCGATTCCACCGTCGGCTCTCATGGACTTGGTGCTGACAGAAGTGAATGAACATATGATTTTATTCAGAATTTTCAACTTGGGACACATAAATCGCAAGATTTGCAACCATAGAGCAAATATCGAATTTTTCACTGCAACTCACCTGTAGTTTGTGTGGGCACCAGCACCATTCCAGTCACCCTGATTTTCATTGAAGTAAACAGATAATGTGAGAAAGAGTTAAACGAAAAGCCATATTACTTTGTTTCTCCATGTTATATTCATGGTGGACCCATCCAATGTTCACAGGCATGCAAGAATCCAGACAGTTCAAATCATGTTCCGGGTGTGAATAGATAATATCCCTAAAATCACGCCGACCAGACAATCTTAACCATCTGATTCCACCATTGGATTTGGAAAACCAACCATTTTCATCCTCACCACTCGTATTTTAAAGCCACAGATTGGATGGCTAGGATCACTTGATAAGTGATTGTTTTTTTTTTCGAGTTAGAAATACTCGTCATTTTCTTTTTACGATTTGTCAATCAATTTCTCTACATCTTTTTAATAGATCTTGACCTTATCTTCATTGAGATGAGTTGCCTCATTGAGTCTTGAAGTATTTTGTTTGGTAATGCTTTGTTTGGATGCACAAGTTACTTGAATTGCAGATACTCAGTTACATTCAATTTAATCAAGAGGAAATGCCGATGGTTAATCCGTTCATGTAGCAAATTGTAGTTATGTTTCTTCCTAGTCCAACTAGAAAACATGATTGCGATTTGGATGCACCGAGTAATCAAATTACAATTTGGATATTTCTACTTTATTAGACTGACAATTACAATTCAAAACAATAGTGCATCCAAACACACCCTAAAACAACTGCAAAACACTTGTGTTCCTCGCAGAGGTACTTCTAAATTCAAGTTATATGGCTCCCCTGAGTTTCGGAATACCTGCAATTTTTGTTCATTCTTTCATTCTGATGAGGCATATCAGATGAATGGATTGGATTGCATCTAAACACCAAGTGGGCCCAACAGAAAACTAATGGGGACATCCATGCCAACCTTTTCCTATGGGGTGGTCAACCTGACTTATGGATGGTAATGATCTTAGGGTCCCAAGGTGAACATGGTTCAGTCTACTTGATGGACGGGGTGGATCTCATGAAAGTTCCACCCACGTAGCTCTCAGTGCACAAGGTACCTAGCCCAAGTTAAGCTAGCTTGGCTCAAAATAACCAGCACCAAAAGCCATAATGAAATAAGAAATGCATATACAGTAACGAAAATTTAATACAAATACATAGAGATCTAAATGAAGCAAATTCAATTGATTTTTGGGTTCAAGTAAATGGAATTTCAAAGATGATTTTGAACAGACCTGGATCGGTTTAGGATCGAACGAAAGAACAACCCCAGCAATCTCTGTAATCCTCTATTTTTTCCAAACAAGCAATGAGCATTAGAGATCAAAACATAAAAGAAAAAATTGATAACATCTCTGTCAATCATCCATCAAGAAAGTAATTAGTATTAAAGTAAATTCTAGTTTAACAGATACCTCAAGGATGTAGCGGGCCACCCACAACTCATCACTGGCAAAAATTCCAACAGAAGGGCCAACCTGGAATTCCCACTGTTCAAACCATATGTCACAACCATGCAGAACTATTGTGGAAAAATATATAATGTTTGAAATTTAAGGAAACCATGATATTTATTTATTGAAAAAAAAAAAAACAGAGAAGACAAAATAAGACCATCCAAATGGCATTCAAATTCTCATTTCGGCATATCACATCCACCTCTTGGTAGAATGGAATGGCAGAAAATGATTCATGTAACTAATCCTAGTTAGTTGGGATAAGGCTTGATGCAGGACAACTAACCACTTGCTCTAAAAGCTCAAACTGATAAAGCGTGGCGAATTAATCCATTTATGTCATAACCCAGGCCCCACATCCTATGGGATAGGTCCTCGGCCGAATCCCCTCGTGGGCCCCACATCACATGGGTTCCACCTCACACGAGCCACCCTCCTCACATAGGCCGTCCAGCCCGTGTGTGCCCATGCATCCCATAGGCCACCTCACTCAAGCCCGGTGTGAAAATGCCCCTGTATTAAGGCTTCAAATGAAAATGATGACATTAGCCCTTGGGCAATACAGTACATTGATACTGCCATTGCATCCCTTATGTTGCTTCATACATGGTTAGAAAACTTGAAAACATGGACTCGAATCGATTGGATAAAAATTCTAACTTGGGCTAGTTGGCGAACTGGTCAAGTTTCATAAATCTTAGAGCTAACCAAGGTTTGAATAGGCGTGTTACTCATATATGCAACTTGAGCAGGTTCGGTTGTATTGAGGGTCAACTCAAGTCCAACCCAACCTCAAGAGGACACAACCTGCAACCTGACCCGACTTGAATTCCAACCCAAGGTTACCAACCCAAAGTCCTCTACACTCGACCCAACCTAACCCAATCCAAATACATGTGATTATTCCCAACCCAACTTAACATGAACCAAATTTGCTCACCAAGAATCCAACCCAAATTCAAATCGGTTGGTGTTTTCCAACCCGAGGACCTTGACAACCCAACCCGCCAACTTGAACTTGGGTTGGGTCAATTGGGTCCTTTTTCGTGCAACATTATTCTAAAGAACATTGTATAATCTCTAGCCATTATTTAAGGTAGAGTATTAGCTAAAACAGGTAAACTCTTTTGTGACTCGATTGATCCTCTGAGTCAATACGAAACTCGGCAGCATTTGTAAGAACCCAGGCCATTTTAGATGAACAAATCCAAAGAAGAAATCAGCTTGGTTTGAGCTTACTTGATCATTTCCTAGTAAGTAAACTCACTCACTGAGTTTTTCAATCATGGCTTGATACATTCATCTTTACTATTTTGTTTTTCCAATTAAACAATCGAATAAGTATAGAAGAACGACTAATTTAGGATAATCAGAACGTAATCGATTCGAAACTATTTTCTTCAATAAAGCATTGAATTTGATGGAAGAAACCTCTTGATAGTGATAAAAATCTCAATGTTTTCATTACATTCAATACTACCTTCTCACCACCATTCTTCATGCAATATGTAACATTTCAAAAATGTTGAAGTTTGATGGGTGTGTTTGGTTGAACAAAATTTCATCAGATCTCCACCAAATTAGACTGATTAATCATGAAATTCCACAATGTTTGGTGCAACCAAACACACCCTAAAGTATTTGCCAATTTCACAGGGAAACTCAAACAAGCTTACATGATGACTAGGCCCAGCTTCTGAACTAGTCAGGCCAGGCCTACCTTGGCTTATAGCCCTTTGACAGTCTTATTGATAACACTAAAGTCAGGCCAAATGAATTTCTCTCCTTTGAAAAGAGAATGCAACAAAACCAATGAGAGAAAGCAAAACCAATGGAAAAACATGCCACATTAATTGAATGGAATAGATCAAGCAATGGAATTTTTAGCAAATAGAAACCGTACGATCAAAACGGCCATATAAATCTCTATCTTGAAAATGGAATTAGTTTAAATAAAAGATCATTACCTGGCCTGGCATAACTTCTGCATTGATCCCACTTATGTTAATTCCAGCGTAAAGGCAAGCTTTGTAGTGAGAATCCACAATGTCCCGACCAAACGCCTTGTCAGCCCCAACACCACAGTAGTATGGTCCCTGCACATGCACAAGTAAGTCCTTGGTAATGCCAAGTGTACGGTTACTTGAACATTCATCCTTTTGGCCCCACCATGGACCTGCATTGCTAAAATTCATAGTGATGATACAATTCTAGATGAATTTTCTCTATCTCCAGCATATTTCTGTTTAAATTTCCATTTTCGATGATTGTCTTATCAGTGATGGTGATCAGGAGTGTTCATCTGGTGGGCCATCAAGTCAATGTAACAGTCCATAAATTGCAACAATTGAATGATCTTCTGATGTTGAATGTTAATAGCTGCCCATGGTTGGCTCAAAGCAGCAGCTATTTTTAAGCAATTGATCAAATGTCTACTGTTGTCCACTTGGTTTTGATTTTTGGGCTATGACCCATCCATGTGATGGCCCACCATATCAATGGTCCCAATCTGTAGTAGTAGTGTTTCTATACAGTGCTTAATTGAGCTATTGTATGGCCTAACAACCTGTACATCTGGGGTTAGCTTTTTCATGATCAAAACAGATCATTTGACAAGCTGCATGGTGGATGGAAGATATCCCCAAAATCTCGCTCATCATATGATCTTAACCATCCAATCCAGATCCTA
Source organism: Magnolia changhungtana (assembly GCA_030180095.1). Lineage (NCBI taxonomy): Eukaryota > Viridiplantae > Streptophyta > Magnoliopsida > Magnoliales > Magnoliaceae > Magnolia > Magnolia changhungtana. Next base: position 5,952,722 of record JASAUF010000662.1, read on the forward strand.
TTAAATGCAGGCCATTGGTTATAATTGTCCACTTCCATGGAATGGCTAGGATCATCTGATAGGGCCTCTATACAAATGGCTTGGGGAATCTAAATGTGGCTCCCATCTGTACCTTTGGCAGATCAATAAATAAACCTTGTTTCTCTTAGTGGAGCATCCAAGGGATCAGATAATACAGCACCTGAGGTCTAGGAAAGCCACCAACTGGCCATCCAAGGGGCCAAAGAACATCCTTTTGAAGCAGAGTATACTCCTGCTCAATCCCATACCTACTCACAAATTTAATAAATAAAATTAATATAAATTGATACCTAGAATACATGGAGAACTCCACATCGTTCATCAGTTGGACCCCGCAGCATCAAGGTCCGTGCCAAAAGATCAAACCGGTCAGCTAATCAGGTGGACTACAGTGCAAGCAAAATAGACGGTCAAAACAAGTCCTTTTGTTTTTTTTTTAGCTGTCCATTTGTTTCATACACTGTTGGCCTACTTGATGAGTGGACCAACTTGAGTTCTTCGCCACTGCGTCTAAACAATAAGGCCCTCCTGCAGAATGGCTTGGATATCACACACATGTCATTCTTGACACCTGCAGACATGTAAAGGCTATATACCCCTGTGGGATTAGGCATGGTTTGACTACTTGTCCAAGCCATACTGGACTCACTCGAGTTGACTCGGTTTCAGTTGGGAACGGCCACAATTCACCCTGAACCTAAGCAAAGGAGTTGGGACGAGTCACTGAGTCAAAAACCATGGATTAGGGTGTTAAAATCTAAATATTGGGAATGTTAATAGTAACCAAAGTTTTAAAAAATAACAAAAAAGCATTTGTGAGTGGTGTTCCTAGTATCGATATCGTTAAATGTATCGCTAGCTAGGGATACAGAAACATGTATTGATATCGTTGATATTATTACCGATACATGGAAATGTTTCATTGACTAAGGGATACATGGAAATGTTTAATGAGAAAATTCCACTGGATTTTTTCAATGAAACTTCAAAGGATGCTAAAATACATGTATTTATATATTTAGGAATCAAATAATAGGAACTAAAAACATGTAACATTGACTCAATGAAACATTAGAGAAACATGAGGAAAATGGTGGAATTTTAATGATACTTGAAGAGAGATTAAAATTCACACATTTCCATATTTAAGAATGAAATAATAGAGAAAATGATGTATATTTACATATTTATGAATAAAATAATAAGTTTTATTTTAATAGGGCCTAAAAGCATGTATCGTTGACTAAAAGAAACATTGGGAAAACATAGAGAAAATGGTGGATCCATCCATCCATCTATCCAACCATCCATCCATGCATGCTCGCTCGACTCGACTTGAAAAAGCTCGATTCGACTCAATTCAAAGCTGAGTTCGAGCCGAGTCAAGCTGATTTTTTGAGCTCGAAAATGAGTTCGAGCCGAGTTCAAGCAAGCCCCAGCTCGACTCGACTTGGATCGAATCCAGCTCGAATCGAACTCAGATCGAACTAGTTCGGTGACTCAGTTACTTTGCCATTGATGTTGCTCACCAGCTGTTTGATAAAATGACTCAACGAAATGTGGCTGGTGGCAAGGAAGGAGAAAAATTTCTAAAAACTCAATGTAAAGGAGAAAATCCAATCATTCTCATCTTATCTCTTACTCATTATACATTGGAAAGAAAAAACAGAAAATCTCATCTCTTATTCATCATATATTGGAAAGAAAACAAAAACAAAAATAAAAAGACCAACAGACAGAGAAGCAAGTAAAACACAACAATCTGCCATACTAAAACCAAAATCCAAACACGAAACAAATAGCAACGACTCATGAATCCAAAGCTTCCATCATTCTCATCTCATTATGAGAGAGAGAGAGAGAGCTTCCATCATTCTCATCTCATGATAAGAGAGAGAGAGAGAGAGAGAGAGAGAGAGAGAGAGAGGAACCCAAGAAGATGAAGAAAACCCAACAACAAGGAAGAAAAGAGGCAAAACTCTTATGCAGCAAAAAGAACAAAAAACAAGAACCCATGATCCCAATCTCATTTCTCCATTCGAAAATGTCCCTTTGGAGCATCTCCATCATCGATATCCTTATGCTTTGAAGTGGGCTAGTTGTGTCCATTATATGAAGACGGCCACTGTAAAGATTCATCTCTAGAAATGAGCAATGAAAAGAGTTGCCTTTACTTGTAAAACAGTGGGGTTTTGAAGTTGCCGTTCAGGTGTTTGTGGAAATGCCTCAATGGCGAACTCGGCTCGATCTTGGCTCGAGCTGCTGACCGAACCAAACCGAGTTCGAGCTAAGGTCAGCCAGTGTTCGAGCTGAGCCCAGCTCGACTCGGTTCGGCTCGATGTACACCCCTAGGCTATGTGTGAGGCGAGTGCAATTAGCATTTCTAAAATGATTTGGGTAAATATATTAAAACATTCTATGTTTCTAATATATTATTTAAATAAAAAAGAAAAAGAAAATACCAGGGCTCTTCAGCAACAACATCTGGATGGTTAAATATTTTGGCAGCATCAAACCTTTTATTAGTAGGGATTGGTTCCCCACCTGGTGTACATGTATCACACAATACCTTCAAAGCCAAAAAATTAAAAAATTAAAAACAACAAGATCAAGTGATTTACAGAACCTACCACTAGAAACATATAGATTAGCATTTTCCAAAAATAAATAATAAAAAAATACCAGAATATTATTTCCCCTTAGAAAAGGATCCTTAAAGATGGCTTGAGGTCTGCCCATAAAACAAAAATATAAAAAGAAAAATTAGATAAAATAAAAAAGAGTGATGCTCAGATACAATCAGTTGGACTGCTAATTTGTTGTCCAACCAACAGATATTTTTCATCATATTATGTTTACGCAACATCCAACCCGTCCAAAATGTTCGCCCCAACATGTGAATCACTCTACAAAAAAATCAGCCTAATCCCTCCATTAGGTAGGCCACCAATATTTCTTTATTATATCAACTGAAATCCATTGTTTTCTACGGTGTGGCACATCCAATGAGTCAAAGGAGCTGATTTTTGTAGTAGACTATTCTTAAATGGGGCCAACATGTTGGATGGGTCGGATTTCACAAATACATGAAAAGTTGGAACTTGTGTACTGTTGGACGGTAACTTCTCATCCAACCGGTTGGATGTGAGCATTTATCATTAAAAAGAGAAATCTTCAATTTAAAAAAAAAAAAAAAAAAACATACCGTAAAATGACCTCACCATCTTCTCCGGGAGCCTGTCCAGTGCTTGATCCATCAAAATTCCACTTGGGCAACTTATGTAGGTCAGATACCGGCTCAGGCAATGTCTGACACACATCCACCAAAAAAAAAAAAAAAATAGAAGAAGTGAATTACACAGAATATACCACCTAAAAAAGACCCAAAAAAAAATCCTCAGAAAATTAACAGTCACTAACCCTTCTTTTGCTTCTCATATCCATTCCAGTCCCACCAATCCTATTATTCAAAAAAAAAAAAAGAACATACAAGATCAATAATAAAATGGTGGGCCCCACCACCTAAGGTGAAATGAAATCAGCACCGTCAAAATCAAAGGACAACCAATGGTCTGAAGACCTATCACACCTATGTGGCCCACCAAATAAGTGCAACGGCCTGATTTTCACAAGCAGGTAAACTTCATGGGGTGACACGTCTTATGCATGCCTGGTTCGTTGCACATACAATACATGCATGTTAAAATTCACATGCAATGCCTGCATGTGATCATTTTCAAAATAAAAATAAAATAAAAATACCATATATATTCAGCAATGATTTTCTTCGTTGAGTGGGAGAGATCAAGGGTGAGAAGATCGTTGAGGAGAGACATCGTAAGCAAATGAAACTACTTACATCTCCCTCTACTGGCTATATATAGCTTCCCGGTAGTATGGCACGTGCAATGCACGTGGAGAGAGGAGAAAAAAAAAAGAAGGAAAAAACACTGGCACCCACTAAAATGACAAAGGCATCCATTTTTTCTACTTTCGGTTACACAATAGCGTAAATTTTGTACCATTTTCTACCCAAAAATAGAAAGGATGTGTATACTTTGGAGGTGGTTGGTGTCGCTAGTATCTCCCATTTAATGTCACTAGAGAAAAGTCGTGAGTTCAGCACAATTTGGAAAATGGTGGTGACTCATCCTCTTCGCATGTGGGACCTGTGTAAAACTATCCAGACCATTCAACTGTGAATATCACCGTGGATGGAGTATACTGATCACAAAATCCTAATTATCCAATTAATGGATAACAAATGGATGGATAACGGTAAGACTTTCACTTATACTTAATCAGATGGTTATTGTTACCTTCAAAGTGAAATTATACTTAATACACAGTTGGAAAAGATATTTGGACGGTCTGGATTCCTGCGAAAATGTGCCAGATTTACATTTGAAGATTCACAAGTAATTTTTAAATGGTGAAAAACTAACCTACAGCCTGCCCATTAGAAAAACTTCAGTACTCTGAAGGAGTATGATTGTCCATGTACATGCATATAAGTGGTACACATTCAACTCATATCGAACCATTCAGGTGGTGGGTCCCACTTCATATGATCATAATCTAAAATTTACGATGAATGGATACCACAACTGTCCAATTAGTGAACTTGTAATGGACGGCTATTATAAGAAAAATACTCCGCTGCTTGAGTACAACAAGCTTATGGCCACTAATCTAGATAAATATGATTTTGATGTAATACTATTCTTAACATTGGGTCCCACGATTTGGACGGTTGAGATGATTTGAACGTAAGGCATGTGAATAATCGTGAGTGCAAGCGTATGGCTGTGATACTCTGTCAGCGAATAAGTAACTGCCTATCACACTTTCAGTCTCCTCCCATGCAAACAAGCCACGTATTCGTATAGCAAAAGCGCCAACACATGTGGCATGAGCACTTATGTGGTATACAGGCAGAAGATGAAGCAATCATCTGCATTCACGCTATTTATGTACACTGGGTATACATGTACACAATCAAAACCGTCCATACCTTGTGGTCCGATATGGATGGGATGTACGCTCAAAATCAGATTTTCTTGATCATGATAACCTCTGAATAATATATATTTCTTACTTTGCAACTTATGGTCATCAATCGGATAGCTTTAATTATACTTTGATGGAATTTTTGGATTATAACATGTCCCTTATAGGGATCCATTATTTGAACGGTCTAGATTGGGGAGATGTCTCAAACATGAACAGTGGTGACGTGTCGGCGTGTAGAATGGTCAGAATCCCTAGAGTATGAGAGTTTTGGTCAATGCCAGTACAAAAAGAGAAATTTGCGAGAATACAACCCATTTATGGCCCATTTAGGAGGCTAAGCCCACCTCATTTTCCCTTGCGAGAATACGCCCCAGCTGTACGGACGCCTTTCCAAAGGTCGAAAATGCCCCTGCTTTTTCCTCCAAGCGGATCGGCTGGTGCTCGAAGACCAGCGTTGACGCTCCTCGAACTCCTACGAACGGTTCAAAAGAGATCAACGTTACATGGGCCCCACAGTTATGTATTTATTATATCCACAACGTTCATCCATATTTTGAGATCATTTCGAAGCATTATGCAAAAAAAAAAAAAAAATCATATCCAGAGAGCAACTGGACCACACCACAAAGAGCAGCAGAAAATTGATTTTCACCGTTGAAACTTTTGTAGGGCCCACCATAACATTTATATTCCATCCAATCTATTCATAAGGTCACAAATACCTGGTTGAAGAGGAAATTTTTTTTTAATAATGATCCAAAACTTCTGTAACCACTAAAAGGGTTTAAATGGTAGACGTTCAATTCCCCACTGCCATTAAAAGTGTGGTCCACTTGATAGTTAGATCTGTCTTATTTTCCATTTCAAGCATTAATATGAGTTCGTCAAATAGATGAACGGTTTAGATATAACATAGACCTCATGATGGGACCCAAAAAAAACAAAGATTCGACATTAAAAAAAAAAATCTGAATTTTATTTTGTTTGATACAGATTTTTAGCTACGGATTATAACCGTAGCTAAATCAACCAAAATCCGTAGCTAAAAAGGCCCGTCCAGGGTGGGTGTGCCAAGCTAGCGGCCCCCCGCGCGGCCGCGCCACTCGCTGACCTATCCGGCGGGGCCGCGCCCGTCTAGCGGAGCCACGCCCAGCTGCGGGCCCTATGGCTACGGATTATAGCCGTAGCCATTGACCGTAGTGCAGTTTTTTTTTTTTTTTTTTTTTTTTTTTTTTTACATGGAAAACTTTATTCTACCAATAATTTTCTCTAACACATATTTATATAAATATGTATATATAAGCGTATAATTTTATTTTATTTTTCCTTTTTCATTTCTTTCTTTATTCATTTGACAAGAATATCTTCTAAACTAAAATTAGTTACTTCATGTACCCTATATGATTTTGGGGTAGGAGAAGCTACTTTAGCCAACCAACCTGGTTATTTTCCAAGATTCCATCAGGTCGATGGTTGAAAATCCATTTCATTCACTTAGCGGTCAATTTCATTCATGACCGTGAAGTGAAGGGGCATGACTATGAAATGCGCCGGAAATGACCGTGAAGTGCATGGAAATGAGCGTGAAGTGAGGTGAATGGACCGTGAAATGCGTGGAAATGACCGTGAAATGAAGGGGCATGACCGTGAAATGTGCCGAAATGACCGTGAATCAACACGGAATCGACGGGAATGACCGTGATATGCATGGAAATGACCGTAAAGTGAAGCGATTGGACCGCGAAATGCACGGAAATGACCGTCAAGTGAAGGGGCATGACCGTGAAATGCGTCAAAATGACCGTGAATCAACACGGAATAGGCGGGAATGACCGTGATATGCATGGAAATGGTCGTGAAGTGAAGCGATTAGACCGCGAAATGTGCAGAAATGACCATGAAGTGAAGGGGCATGACCGTGAAATGCACCGAAATGACCGTGAATCAACACGGAAGAGGCGGCAATGACCGTGATATGCATGGAAATGACCGTGAAGTGTAGTGATTGGACCGTGAAATGCATGGAAATGACCGTGAAGTGAAGGGGCGTGACCGTGAAATGCGTCGAAATGACCGTGAATCAACACGGAATAGGCGGGATCAGGATCGGGTTTAGGTTTGGGTTTTCAAGTTTAGGTTTACCTTTAGGTTAGGGAGTTGAGATTAGGATTAGGTGTAGGTTTAGGTTTAGGGATTTGAGAATACGTTCAGGTTTTAGGTTATAGGTTATAGCTTTAGGTTAAGGTTATAGGTTATAGGTTATAGGTTTAGGTTTAGGTTTAAGTTTAGGTTATAGGTTAAGGTTTAGGTTTAGGTTTAGGTTAAGGTTATAGGTTTAGGTTTGGGTTTAGGTTATAGGTTATAGATTTAAGTTTAGGTTATAGGTTTAGGGATTTAAGAATAGGTTTAGATTATAAGGTTTAGGTTATATGTTAAGGTTTAGGTTTAGGTTTAGGTTTAGGTTTAGGTTTAGGCTAAGGTTTAGGTTATAAATTATAGGTTATAGATTTAGGTAATTGAGAATAAGTTAAGGTTTAGGTTTAGGTTATAGGTTACAGGGTATAGGTTTAGGTTTGGTTTGGATTTAGGTTAAAGGTTTAGGTTTAGGTTATAGGTTAAAGGTTTAGGTTTTGAAATTTGAGAATAGGTTTAGGTTAAGGTTATAAGTTTAGGTTAAAGGTTTAGGTTTAGGTTATAGGTTTAGATTTGAGAATATGTTTAGTTTATAAGTATAGGTTTAGGTTAGGTTGTAGGTTAAGGTTTAGGGAATTGAGTTTCGGTGATATGTTTAGGTTATAGGTTATAGGTTTAGGTTAAGGTTTAGGTTGTTGTTATAGGTTTTGGGATTTAAGAATAGATTTAGGTTATAAGTATAGGTTTAGATTTAGGAATTCGGGTTCGGGTTTGGGTTTATGTTCGGGTTTAGGTTATAGGTTATAGGTTTATGTTAAGGTTTAAGTTTAGGTTATAGGTTTTGGGATTTGAGAATAGGTTTGGGTTATAAGTATAGGTTTAGGTTAGGATGTAGATTAAGGTTTAGGGAAATGACCGTGAAGTGAAGGGGCATGACTGTGAATCAACACGGAATAGGCGGGAATGATCGTGATATGCATGGAAATGATTGTGAAGTAAGGCGATTGGACCGCGAAATATGCGGAACTGACCGTGAAGTGAAGACGCGGGACCGCGAAATGCGTCGAAATCACTGTGAATCAGGACGGAATATGCGGGAATGATCGTGATATGCATGGAAATGGGGGTGAAGTGAATCGATTGGACCGCGAAATGCACGAAAGTGACTCGTGAAGTGAAGACGTGGGACCGTGAAATGCGTCGAAATGACTGTGAATCAACACAGAATATGCGGGAATGACCGTGATAAGCATGAAAATGGGGGTGAAGTGAAGCGATTGGACCGCGAAATGCGCGGAAGTGACCGTGAAGAGAAGATGCAGGACCGCGAAATGCGTCGAAATGACCATGAATCAACACAGAATATGCGGGAATGACCGTGATATGCATGGAAATGGGGTGAAGTGAATCGATTGGATCGAAATGCAGCGGAGTGCCGTGAAGTGAAGCGTGGGGCCATGGTGAAATGCGTCGAAATGACCGTGAATCAACACGAAATATGCGGGAATGACCGTGATATGCATGGAAATGGGGGTGAAGTGAATCGATTGGACCGCGAAATGCATGGAAGTGACCGTGAAGTGAAGATGTGGGACCGTGAAATGCATCAAAATGACCGTGAATCAACACAGAATATGCGGGAATGACCGTGATAAGCATGAAAATGGGGGTGAAGTGAAGCGATTGGACTGCGAAATGCGCGGAAGTGACCATGAAGTGAAGACGCGGGACCGTGAAATGCGTCGAAATGACCGTGAATCAACATGGAATATGCGGGAATGATCGTGATATGCATGGAAATGGGGGTGAAGTGAATCGATTGGACCGTGAAATGCGCGAAAGTGACCATGAAGTGAAGACACAGGATCATGAAATGTGTCGAAATGACCGTGAATCAACATGAAATATGCGGGAATGACTGTGATAAGCATGAAAATGGGTCATTCCCGCCTTTTCCGTGTTGATTTGCAGTGAATTCGATGCATTTCGCGGTCACGCGTTTTCACTTCACGGTCACTTCCACGCATTTCGCGGTCCAATTACTTCCGCGTATTTCGCGGTCCAATCGCTTCACTTCACCCCCATTTCCATGCATATCACGGTCATTCCCGCATATTCCGTGTTAATTCACGGTCATTTCGACGCATTCCACGGTTCTGTGTCTTCACTTTATAGTCACTTACGCATATTTTGCGGTCTAATCGCTTTACTTCACCCCCATTTCTATGCTTATCACGGTCATTCCCGCATATTTCATGTTGATTCACAGTCATTTTGACACATTTCACGGTCCCGCGTCTTCACTTTACGGTCACTTCTGCGCATTTCGAGGTCCAATCGATTCACTTCACCCCCATTTCCATGCATATCACGGTCATTCCCGCATATTCCGTGTTGATTCACGGTCATTTCGACGCATTTCACGGTCCCGCGTCTTCACTTCACCGTCACTTCCACGCATTTCGCAATCCAATCGCTTCACTTCACCCCCATTTCCATGCATATCACGGTCATTCCTGCATATTCCGTGTTGATTCACGGTCATTTCGACGCATTTCACGGTCCCACGTCTTCACTTTAAGGTCACTTCCGTGCATTTCGAGGTCCAATCGATTCACTTCACCCCCATTTCCATGCATATCACGGTCATTCCCGCATATTTCGTGTTGATTCACGGTCATTTCGATGCATTTAACGGTCCCGTGTCTTTACTTCACTGTCACTTTCGCGCATTTCGCAATCCAATCGCTTCACTTCACCCCCATTTTCATGTATATCACGGTCATTCCCGCATATTCCGTGTTGATTTACGGTCATTTCGATGCATTTCACGGTCCCGCGTCTTCACTTTACGGTCACTTTCGCGTATTTCGAGGTCCAATCGATTCACTTCACCCCCATTTCCATGAATATCACGGTCATTCCCGCATATTTCATGTTGATTCACGGTCATTTCGACGCATTTCACGGTCCCGCGTCTTCACTTCACCGTCACTTCCACGCATTTCGCAATCCAATCGCTTCACTTCACCCTCATTTCCATGCATATCACGATCATTCCCGCATATTCCGTGTTGATTCACGGTTATTTCGACGCATTTCACGGTCCCATGTCTTCACTTTACGGTCACTTCCGTGCATTTCGAGGTCCAATCGATTCACTTCACCCCCATTTCCATGCATATCACGGTCATTCCCGCATATTTCGTGTTGATTCACGGTCATTTCGACGCATTTCACGGTCCCGTGTCTTCACTTCACCGTCACTTTCGCGCATTTCACAATCCAATTGCTTCACTTCACCCCCATTTCCATGCATATCACGGTCATTCCCGCATATTCCGTGTTGATTCACGGTCATTTCGACGCATTTCACGGTCCCGCGTCTTCACTTCACAGTCACTTCCGTACATTTCGGGATCCAATCGATTCACTTCACCCCATTTCCATGCATATCACGGTCATTCCCGCATATTCCGTGTTGATTCACGGTCATTTCGACGCATTTCATGGTTCCACGTCTTCACTTCACAGTCACTTCCGTGCATTTCGCGATCCAATCGATTCACTTCACCCCCATTTCCATGCATATCACGGTCATTCCCGTATATTCCGTGTTGATTCACGGTCATTTCGATGCATTTTACGGTCCCGCGTCTTCACTTCACGGTCACTTCCGCACATTTCGCGGTCCAATCGATTCACTTCACCCCCATTTTCATGCATATCACGGTCATTCCCGCATATTCCGTGTTGATTTACGGTGATTTCGACGCATTTTGCGGTCCCGTGTCTTCACTTCACGGTCACTTCCGTGCATTTCGCGGTCCAACTGCTTCACTTCACCCCCATTTTCATGCATATCACAATCATTCCTACATATTTCGTGTTGATTCACCATCATTTCGACGTATTTCGTGGTCCCGCATCTTCACTTCACGATCACTTCCGTGCATTTTGCGGTCCAATCGTTTCACTTCACCCCCATTTCCATGCATATCACGGTCATTCCCACCTATTTCGTTTTGATTCACGGTCATTTCGATGCATTTCACGGTCGTGACCCTTCACGGTCATGACCCTTCACGGTCACTTTCGCGCATTTCGCGGTCCAATCGCCTCACTTCACAATCATTTCCCATGTATATCACGGTCATTCCTGCCTATTCCGTGTTGATTCACAGTCATTTCGACACATTCACGGTCATGCCTCCTTCACTTCACGGTCATTTCGCTAAACCTTAATCTACACCCTAACCTAAACCTATACTTATAACCTAAACCTATTCTCAAATCCCAAAATCTATAACTAAACCTATAACCTATAACCTAAACCAAAACCTATAACCTAAATCGAAACCTAGCTATAACCTAAACCCGAAGATAAACCCAAACCCGAACCCGAATTCCTAAACCTAAACCTATACTTATAACCTAAACCTATTCTCAAATCCCAGGACCTGATGGAATGAAATTGACCGCTAAGTGAATGAAATGAATTTTCGACCATCGACCTAATGGAATCTTGGAAAATAACCAGGTTGGTTGGTTAAAGTAGCTTCTCCTACCCCAAAATCATATAGGGCCTGTTTGGCCGCGTAAATTGGATGGGATTGGAAGATAGATCCTAAGATTGGCTAGGCGAGCCAAACAGACACGAGATCCTGATCTCGGGAGATAGCAATCCCATGGATCTTAAGACAATCCACTGACATCACCATCATTACCTTTAGGGCCTGTTGGCCGAACCAATCCCACGGTATTAGGAGGAATGGGATCGCGAGATCCCGGGATATGCATGATGAGCCAAACAGACCTTGTGAACTTGTCCCGGGATATAAGCAATCCCATGGATCTTAAAACAATCCACTGACATCACCATCATTACCTTAAAATTGATCCCATCCCTTGGTTGGAAGGAGTGGAAGGTAAAATCCCAGGATATGCCTGACGTGCCAAACAGACCCAGTGAACTTGTTCCGGGATATAGCAATCCCATGGATCTTAAACCAATCCACTGACACCACCATCATTACCTTAGGGCCCGTTTGGCCAGGTGGATTGGAAGGGATTGGATGGTATTGGAAGGGATTGGAAGTTAAATCGGGGATTGGCCGGTCGTGCCAAACAGACCGGGTGGCCGGGCGTGACAAACGGGCCCTTAAAATCCATCCCATCCCTCCTAATCCCATGGGATTCGCCCGGTCAAACAGGCCCTTAAATCCCATCCAATTCACCCTAATCCCTTCAAAAATGCCTGGGACATGTTTGGTTCGGGGGATTGAAAGGGATTGGAAGGTTTAATCCCAGAAGTGAATTGACTATGAAATGCGTGGAAATGACCATGAAGTGAAGGGGCATGACCGTGAAATGCATCGAAATGACCGTGAATCAACACGAAATATGCGGGAATGACCATGATATGTATGGAAATGGGGGTGAAGTGAAGCGATTGGACCGCGAAATACACGGAAGTGACCGTGAAGTGAAGACGCGGGACCGCAAAATGCGTCGAAATGACCGTGAATCAACACGAAATATGCGGGAATGACCGTGATATGCATGGAAATGGGGGTGAAGTGAAGCGATTGGACCGCGAAATTCACGGAAGTGACCGTGAAGTGAAGACGTGGGACTGCGAAATGCACGGAAGTGACCGTGAAGTGAAGACGTGGGACCGTGAAATGAGAATGGAATAGGTTTAAAGAAGTGAGATTTAGAGAATGAGGGTTTGAAATGGATTTGGGGATGGATGTCTTATGAATGGGTTTTGAAAGTGATGGAGTGGGATGAATGGAGGAAAGGTTTTGCGATTTAGGATTTGAGAAATGCTTGAGAAAGGATTGTGGGAGATGTAAAGCAAAATGTGAAGTTGGGATTTGATTGAGAATGGAAGAGGGGAGATGTGATTGAGTGTTGAAAGGGATGGAGTGGAAGATGGTTGAGAAATGAGGAAGAGGAGGTGGGTTAGGAAGGTGGAGAAGTGTGAAGGAGGAAGGAACCTAGGACGATAATTTTGATCGTCTAATCACTCAATTCCTGGCTCGTTCCTATCAATGTCCGGGGAAAATTAAAGAAGGGGCGGGACCGTGAAATGCGTCGAAATGACAGTGAATTAACACGGAATAAGCGGGAATGACTGTGATGTGACATCACGGTCATTCCCACTTATTCCGTGTTGAGTCGGCGCATTTCACGGTCAATTCCCTTCACTTCACGGTCATTTTCATGCATTTCATGGTCAATTCGCTTCACTTCACGATTATTTTCATGCATTTCATGGTCAATTCGCTTCACTTCACGATTATTTTCATGCATTTCACGGTCATTCCCTCCTATTCCGTGTTGATTCACGGTCATTTCAGCGCATTTCACGGTCATGCCCCTTCACTTTACGGTCATTTTCGCATATTTCACAGTCCAATCGGCTCACTTCACGGTCATTTTTATGCATATCACGGTCATTCCCGCCTATTCCGTGTTGATTCACGGTCATTTCGGCACATTTCACAGTCATGCCCCTTCACTTCACGGTCATTTCGGCGCATTTCACGGTCCAATCGCTACACTTCACCGTGAAATGTGTCGAAATGACCGTGAATCAACATGGAATATGTGGGAATGACCGTGATATGCATGAAAATGGGGTGAAGTGAAGCGATTGGACAACGAAATGCGTGGAAGTGACTGTGAAGTGAAGACACGGGACCGCGAAATGCGTCGAAATGACCCTGAATCAACACGAAATATGCGGGAATGACCGTAATATACATGAAAATGGGAGTGAAGTGAAGCGATTGGACCGCGAAATGTATATCACGGTCATTCCCGCATATTTCGTGTTGATTCACGGTCATTTCGACGCATTTTGCGGTCCCGCGTCTTCACTTCACGGTCACTTCCGTGCATTTTGCGGTCCAATTGCTTCACTTCACCCCCATTTCCATGCATATCATGGTCATTCCCGCCTATTTCGTGTTGATTCATGGTCATTTCGATGCATTTCACGGTCATGACCATTCACGGTTACTTTCGCGCATTTCGCGATCCAATCGCCTCACTTCACAATCATTTCCCATGCATATCACGGTCATTCCTGCCTATTTTGTGTTGATTCACAGTCATTTCGACGCATTTCGCCATCATTACCTTTAAGGTCTGTTTGGCCAAATCAATCCCACGGTATTAGGCGGAATGGGATCGCGAGATCCTGGGATATGCATGATGAGCCAAACAGACCTTGTGAACTTGTCCCGGGATATAAGAAATCCCATGGATCTTAAAACAATCCACTGACATCACCATCATTACCTTAAAATTGATCTCATCCCTTGGTTGGAAGGAGTGGAAGGTAAAATCCCAGGATATGCCTGATGTGCCAAACAGACCTAGTGAACTTGTTCCGGGATATAGCAATCCCATGGATCTTAAACCAATCCACTGACACCACCATCATTACCTTAGGGCCCGTTTGGCCAGGCGGATTGGAAGGGATTGGATGGTATTGGAAATTAAATCCGAGATTGGCCGGGCGTGCCAAACAGACCGGGTGATCTGATCCTGGGATATAGCAATACCATGGATCTTAAGACAATCCACTGACATCACCATCATTACCTTAAAATTGATCCCATTCACGGTTATTTCGGCACATTTCACGGTCAATTCCCTTCACTTCACGGTCATTTCCATGCATTTCACGGTCAATTCGCTTCACTTCATGGTCATTTCCATGCATATCACGGTCATTCCCACCTATTCCGTGTTGATTCACGGTCATTTCGGCGCATTTCACGGTCATGCTCCTTCACTTCACGGTCATTTCCGCGCATTTCACGGTCCAATCGCTACACTTCACCGTGAAATGCGTCGAAATGACCGTGAATCAACATGGAATAGGTGGGAATGACCATGAAATGCATGGAAATGACCGTGAAGTGTAGCGATTGGACTGTGAAATGCATGGAAATAGCGAAGTGAAGTGAAGGGCATGATGATGAAATGCCGAAATGACCGTGAATCAACACGGAATAGGCGGGAATGACTGTGATATGCATGGAAATCACGGTCATTTACGTCTATTCCGTGTTGATTCACGGTCATTTTCGCGCATTTCACGGTCAATTCCCTTCACTTCACGGTCATTTCCATGCATTTCACGGTCAATTCGCTTCACTTCATGGTCATTTCCATGCATATCACGGTCATTCCCACCTATTCCGTGTTGATTCACGATCATTTCGGCGCATTTCACGGTCATGCCCCTTCACTTCACGGTCATTTCCGCGCATTTCACGGTCCAATCGCTACACTTCACCGTGAAATTTGTCGAAATGACCGTGAATCAACACGGAATAGGTGGGAATGACCGTGAAGTGAAGTGAATTGACCGTGAAATGCGCGGAAATGACCGTGAAGTGAAGGGGCATGACCGTGAAATGCATCGAAATGACCGTGAATCAACACGGAATAGGCGAGAATGACTGTGATATGCATGGAAATCACAGTCATTCCCGTCTATTCCGTGTTGATTCACGGTCATTTCAGCCCATTTCACGGTCAATTCGCTTCACTTCATGGTCATTTCCATGCATATCACGGTCATTCCCACCTATTCCGTGTTGATTCACGGTCATTTCGTCGCATTTCACGGTCATTTCCGCGCATTTCACGGTCCAATCGCTACACTTCATCGTGAAATGCGTCGAAATGACCGTGAATCAACATAGAATAGGCGGGATTGACCGTGAAATGCATGGAAATGACTGTGAAGTGAAGCAAATTGACCGTGAAATGCGCGAAAATGATCATGAAGTGAAGGGGCATGACCGTGAAATGCGTCGAAATGACCGTGAATCAACACGGAATAGACGGGAATGACCGTGATTTCCATGCATATCACAGTCATTCCCGCCTATTTCGTGTTGATTCACGGACATTTTGACGCATTTCACGGTCATACCCCTTCACTTCACGGTCATTTCCATGCATTTTACGGTCAATTTGCTTCACTTCACGGTCATTTCCATGCATATCACGGTCATTCCCACCTATTCCGTGTTGATTCACGGTCATTTCATCGCATTTCACGGTCATGCCCCTTCACTTCACGGTCATTTCCGCGCATTTCATGGTCCAATCGCTACACTTCACCGTGAAATGCGTCGAAATGACCGTGAATCAACACGGAATAGGCGGGAATGACCGTGAAATGCATGGAAATGACCGTAAAGTGAAGTGAATTGACCGTGAAATGCGCAGAAATGACCGTGAAGTGAAGGGGCATGACCGTGAAATGCGTCGAAATGACCGTGAATCAACACGGAATAGGCGGGAATGACTGTGATATGCATGGAAATCACGGTCATTTCCGTCTATTCCGTGTTGATTCACGGTCATTTCGGCGCATTTCATGGTCAATTCCCTTCACTTCACGGTCATTTCCATGCATTTCACAGTCAATTCACTTCACTTCATGGTCATTTCCATGCACATCACGGTCATTCCCACCTATTCCGTGTTAAGTCACGGTCATTTCATCACATTTCACGGTCATGCCCCTTCACTTCACGGTCATTTCCGCGCATTTCACGGTCCAATCGCTACACTTCACCGTGAAATGAGTCGAAATGACCGTGAATCAACACGGAATAGGCAGGAATGACCGTGAAATGCATGGAAATGACCGTGAAGTGAAGCGAATTGACCGTGAAATGCGCGAAAATGATCGTGAAGTGAAGGGGAATGACCGTGAAATGCGTCGAAATGACCGTGAATCAACACGGAATGGACGGGAATGACCGTGATTTTCATGCATATCACAGTCATTCCCGCCTATTTCATGTTGATTCACGGTCATTTTGACGCATTTCACGGTTATACCCCTTCACTTCACGGTCATTTCCATGCATTTCACGGTCAATTTGCTTCACTTCACGGTCATTTCCATGCATATCACGGTCATTCCCACCTATTCCGTGTTGAGTCACGGTCATTTCGGCGCATTTCACGGTCTTGCCCCTTCACTTCACGGTCATTTCCACGCATTTCACGGTCCAATCGCTAGACTTCACTGTGAAATGCGTCAAAATGACCGTGAATCAACACGGAATAGGTGGGAATGACCGTGAAATGCATGGAAATGGCAGTGAAGTGAAGCGAATTGACCGTGAAATGCGCAGAAATGATCGTGAAGTGAAGGGGCATGACCGTGAAATGCGTCGAAATGATCGTGAATCAACACGGAATAGGCGGGAATGATTGTGATATGCATGGAAATCACGGTCATTCCGCTTCATTCCGTATTGATTCACGGTCATTCAAGCATTTCACCGATCAATTCCCTTCACTTCACGGTCATTTCCATGCATTTCACGGTCAATTAAGCTTCACTTCATGGTCATTTCCATGCATATCATGGTCATTCCCACCTATTCCGTGTTGGTTCACTTCGGTCATTTCGTCGCATTTCACGGTCATGCCCCTTCACTTCACGGTCATTTCCGTGCATTTCGGTCAATCGCTACACTTCACCTTGAAATGCATCGAAATGACCGTGAATCAACACAGAATAGGCGGGAATGACCGTGAAATGCATGGAAGTGACCGTGAAGTGAAGCGAATTGACCGTGAAATGCGCGAAAATGATCGTGAAGGGGCATGACCGTGAAATGCGTCGAAATGACCGTGAATCAACATGAAATAGATGGGAATGACCGTGATTCCATGCATATCACAGTCATTCCCACCTATTTCGTGTTGATTCACGGTCATTTCGACGCATTTCACGGTCATACCCCTTCACTTCACGGTCATTTCCATGCATTTCACGGTCAATTCGCTTCACTTCACGGTCATTTCCATGCATATCACGGTCATTCCCACCTATTCCGTGTTGATTCACGGTCATTTCAGCGCATTTCACGGTCATGCCCCTTCACTTCACGGTCATTTCCGCGCATTTCACGGTCCAATCGCTACACTTCACCGTGAAATGCGTCGAAATGACCGTGAATCAACACGGAATAGGCGGGAATGACCGTGAAATGCATGGAAATGACCGTGAAGTGAAGTGAATTGACCGTGAAATGCGCGGAAATGACCGTGAAGTGAAGGGGCATGACCGTGAAATGCGTCAAAATGACCGTGAATCAACACGGAATAGGCGGGAATGACTGTGATATGCATGGAAATCATGGTCATTCCCGTCTATTCCGTGTTGATTCACGGTCATTTCGGCGCATTTCACGGTCAATTCCCTTCACTTCACGGTCATTTCCATGCATTTCACGGTCAATTCGCTTCACTTCATGGTCATTTCCATGCATATCACGGTCATTCCCACCTATTCCGTGTTGATTCATGGTCATTTCGTCGCATTTCACGGTCATGCCCCTTCACTTCACGGTCATTTCCGCGCATTTCACGGTCCAATCGCTATACTTCACCGTGAAATGCGTCGAAATGACCGTGAATCAACACGGAATAGGCGGGAATGACCGTGAAATGCATGGAAATGACCGTGAAGTGAAGCGAATTGACCGTGAAATGCGCGAAAATGATCGTGAAGTGAAGGGGCATGACCGTGAAATGCGTCGAAATGACCGTGAATCAACACGAAATAGGCGGGAATGACTGTGATATGCATGGAAAACACGGTCATTCCGTCTATTCCGTGTTGATTCACGGTCGATCATTTCGATGCATTTCATGGTCAATTCCCTTCACTTCACGGTCATTTCCATGCATTTCACGGTCAATTCACTTCACTTCATGGTCATTTCCATGCATATCACGGTCATTCCCACCTATTCCGTGTTGAGTCATGGTCATTTCGTCGCATTTCACGGTCATGCCCCTTCACTTCACGGTCATTTCCGCGCATTTCACGGTCCAATCGCTACACTTCACCGTGAAATGCATCGAAATGACCGTGAATCAACACGCAATAGGCAGGAATGACCGTAAAATGCATGAAAATGACTGTGAAGTGAAGCAAATTGACCGTGAAATGCATGGAAAAGACCGTGAATCAAAACAGAATCACCGGGATTGATCGTGAAATACATAAAAATGACTATGAAGTGAAGCGAATTGATTGTGAAATCCATGGAAATGACCGTGAATCAAAATGTAATCGCCGGGATTGACCGTGAAATGCATGAAAATGACTGTGAAGTGAAGCGCATTGACCGTGAAATGCATGGAAATGACCGTGAATTAAAATGGAATCACCGGGATTGACCGTGAAATGCATATAATTGATCACAAAGTAAATGAAATGAGCGAAATTGATCGCGAACTGATTGAAATTGACCGTTAAGTGAATGAAATGGATTTTCAACCATCGACCTGATGGAATCTTCAAAAATAACTAGGTTGGTTGGCTAAATTAGCTTCTCCTACCCCAAAATCATATACGGTACGTCAAGTAACTAATTTTGGTTTAGAAGATATTCTTATTAAATGAAAAAAGAAAGAAATGAAAAAAATGTGAGAAATTTTTTTTTATATGCATATGTATACATATTTATATAAATATGTATTAGAGAAAATTGTAGGTAGAATGAAGTTCTCCATGTAAAATAATAAAAAAAATAAAATTTTTTTTTCATAGATTGGCACAGACTACAGTTTTGGCTACGGTTATAACCGTAGCTATAGGGGTCATCAGATGGGCATGGCCACGCCAGATCGGCGCGCCCCCGCCGGATAGGGCAGCGAGTGGCGCGGGCATCCTAGTTCGGCGCGGCCACCCCGGACAAATCCATTTGGCTACAAATTGTGGTAGATATGGCTACGGTTATAATCCGTAGCGAAATATCTGCATCTAAGGAAATAAAAATCTGTTTTTTTCTTTACTTTTTTTTCTTTTTTTCTTTTTAACATAGAATCTTTGTTGTTTTTTGGGTCCTGTCATGAGGTCCATGTTATATCCAAACCGTACATCTATTTAGCGAGCTCATAATAAGGCTTGAGATGGAAAATAAGACAGATCTAACTGTCAAGTGGACCACACTTTAAAAGGCAGTGGGAAATTGAACGTCTACCATTGAAACCCTTTTAGGGGTCACAGAGGTTTTGGATCATTATGAAATTTGTTTTTCCTCTTCATCCAGGTCTTTGTGACCTTATGAATATATTGGAAGGAAAAATAAATGTTACGGTGGGCCCTACAAAAGTTTCAACGGTGAAAATCAATTTTGTCTTTGCTCTGTGGTGTGGTCAGTTGATCTTTGGATATGATTTTTTTTTGGGGATAATGCTCGAAATGATCTCGAAATACGGATGAACGTTGTGGATATAATAAATACATAAGCTGTGGGGCCCATGTAACGTTGATCTATTTTGAACCGTTCATACAACTCGGAGTATGACGAAGCGTCGGCGCTTCGTCTTCCCGCTTGAAGGCAAAAAGCAGGGGCATTTTCGACCTTTGGAAAGGCGTCCGTACAGCTGGGGCGTATTCTCACATGGGAAAATGAGGTGCGCTTAGCCTCCTAAATGGGCCATAAATGGGTCGTATTCTCGCAAATTTCTCGTACAAAAAACATGGGAGAGAAAATGACCACTGTAGACAAAACCTTTTATCCAGCGGTTTTTATGAAGGAATACAAACTTTAGTTACCAACTTAGACTAGCACGTGCGTGACAGTGACTTTGAGGACGAAACTACCCCTCCTTTCACTGCGAAGATGAGCTACCGACGCCTGCCAATCGAGTTGTACGAACGGCTTAAAAGAGATCAAAGTTACATGGCCCCACAGCTATATATTTATTATACCCACAACGTTCATCCACATTTCGAGATCATTTCGGAGCATTATCAAAAAAAAAAAAAATCATATCCGAAGATCAACCGGACCACACCACAGAGCAGCGGTGAAATTGATTTTCACCGTTAAAAATTTTGTAGGGCCCACAATAACATTTATTTTCCATCCAATCTATTCATAAGGTCACAAGGGCCTGGATGAAGAGGAAAAATAAATTTCATAATGATATGAAACTTCTATAACCCCTAAAAGGGTTTCAATGGTAGACATTCAATTCCCCACTGCCTTTTACAGTGTGGTCCACTTGATAGTTAGATCTGTCTTATTTTTCGTCTTAAGCCTTAATATGAGCTCGCCAAATAGATGGACGGTTTAGATATAACATAGACCTCATGGTGAGGCCCACAGAAGTAACAAAAATATCAAGGAAGAAAAAAAAAAAATAAAAAATCTGGGATGAATCGTGGATCCCGCGATTCCACCGCAGCTCCCTGTAGGATGGATCGCAGAATCCACGATTGATCCCTAAAAGAAACAACAGGGTATGGCTACGGATTATAACCGTAGCTATAGCCATTTCCTGTGTACTTCTCTTTTTAAATTTAATTTTTTTATTTTTTTATTTTATTTTTTACATTTAAAATTTTATTCTACCTACATTTTTCTCTAACACATATTTATATAAATATGTATATATAAGCATATAAAAAACATTTCTCTAATTTTTTCATCTATTTCTTTATTCATATAACAAGAATATCTTTTAAACCAAAATTAGTTACTCGACGTACCATATATGATTTTAGGGTTGAAAATTGGGCGGGTTCAACCCGACCAACATGTGACCCACTCGACATTGGGTTGGGCTTGGGCAGGATGTATCGGGTTTGGTCTTGGGGTTAGGTCATACAAACACCAACCCGATAAAATTTGGAAATGGACTTGCCGGGATTGATCGTCAAATGCATGGAATTGACCATGAAGTGAAGGGAATTGACCGTGAATCTAAACGGAATCGTCGGAATTGGCCATGAAATGCATGGAAATGACCATGAAGTTAAGCAAATTGACTGTGAAATGCGTGGAAATGACCGTGAAGTGAAGGGAATTGACCGTGAAGTGCATTAAAATGACCGTGAATCTAAACGGAATCGCTGGAAATGACCGTGAAATGCATGGAAATGACTGTGAAATGAAGCGAATTGACCATGAAATGCATGGATATGACCGTGAAGTAAAGGGAATTGACCGTGAAGTGCATGGAAATGACCGTAAATCTAAACGGAATTGTCGGAATTGATCGTAAAATGCATGAAAATGACCGTGAAGTGAAGCGAATTGAACGTGAAATGCGTGGAAATGACCGTGAAGTGAAGGGAATTGACCGTGAAGTGCATCGAAATGACCGTGAATCTAAACGGAATCACTAGAAATGACCGTGAATCTAAATGGAATCACTAGAAATGTTCCTTGGTTGGATCCCACTTCTCCGAGCTTCCTCTTCTCTTCTCCTTATTTCCCCTTTTGAAATGCCCTAAGAAAAAATAGAAAATCCGTGCAAGTTAGAGAGGTGTGAGAAAAGGGGGTTATATATAACTCCAGTTTTGATGTAAATGGCCTTAGTGACACTTGTACTCCCATACTAACCCTATATGGGTCATTTTTTGTCAGTAAGGTCGCGAGAAATGCATGGAATTGCCGGGATTGACCATGAAGTGAAGGGAAATGACCGAGAAATGCATAGAAAACGTACCTAAATAAGACTTTAATTTCACTACTAAAGTATGGAGGTGTCCCAGGTGCCACTTATTAGCTGAAATATACCCTGCAACTTAGTTCAATTGGCCCTAGGTGCCACTTATTAGCTGAAATGGCCCTTTGGGCCCACATATGGCAAATCGGGCTGCAACCTACGAATTGAGTTAGGAATAGAGCAAAGGAACCTACAAATTAAGCGAGGCAACCTACGAATTGAGCTAGGAATTGAGCAAAGGAACCTACAAATTAAGCGAGGCAACCTACGAATTGAGCGAGGGAACCTAGGGATTGAGCGAGGGAACCTACAAATTAAGCGAGACAACCTACGAATTGAGCGAGGGAAGCTAAGAATTGAGCGAGGGAACCTAGGAAATGACCGAGGGAACATAGGATTTGAGCGAGGGAACCTAGGGATTGAGCGAGGCAAGCTAGGAATTGAGCGAGGGAACCTACAAATTAAGCGAGGCAACCTACGAATTGAGCGAGGGAAGCTAGGAATTGAGCGAGGGAACCTTGAAAATGACCGAGGGAACATAGGATTTAAGCGAGGGAACCTAGGGATTGAGCGAAGTAAGCTAGGAATTGAGTGAGGGAACCTAGGGATTGAGCGAGGCAAGCTAGGAATTGAGCGAGGGAAGCTCGGAATTGAGTAAGGGAACCTAGGAATTTAGCGAGGGAAGCTAAAAATTGAGCGAGCGAAGCTAGGAATTGAGCGAGGTAAGCTAGGAATTGAGCGAGCGAACCTAGGAATTGAGCGAGCAAACCTAGGAATTGAGCGAGGCATACTAGGAATTGAGCGAGGGAAGCTATGAATTGAATGAGGGAACTTAGGAATTTAGTGAGGGAAGCTAGAAATTGAGCGAGCAAACCTAGGAAATGAGCGAGGAAACCTAGGGATTGAGCGAGGCAAGCTAGGAATTGAGGGAGGGAAGCTAGGAATTGAGTGAGAGAACCTACAAATTCAGCAAGGGAAGCTAGGAATTGAGCGAGGGAAGCTAGGAAATGAGTGAGGGAACCTAGGGATTGAGTAAGGGAACCTAGGGATTGAGCGAGGGAACCTACAAATTAAGCGAGGCAACCTACAAATTAAGCGAGGGAAGCTAGGAATTGAGCGAGGGAACCTACAAAGCGATGGAAGCTAGGAATTGAGCGAAGGAACCTACAAATTCAGCGAGGGAAGCTAGGAATTGAGCGAGGGAAGCTAGGAATTGAGAGAGTGAACCTATGAAATGAACGAGGGAACCTAGGGATTGAGCGAGGTAACCTAGGAATTGAGCGAGGGAACCTAAGAATTGAGTGAGGAAACCTATGAATTGAGCGAGACAGCCAAGGAATTGAGCCAGGGAAGCTAGAAATTTAGCAAGGCAACCGAAAAATTGAGCGAGAGAACCTTAAAATTAAGAGAGGGAAGATAGAAATTGAGCAAGGCAACATATAAATCGAGCGACGGAACCTAGCAATTGAGCGAGGTAATCTACAAATTGAGTGATGCAACGTAGAAATTGAGCAAGACAACATAAGAATTGAGCGAGGGTAAGTATAAGGTGAGATAGGGAAACTTTAAATTAGGCGGGACAAAGTAGAAGTTGAACAAAGCAAGCATGAAAGTTGAGCGACGGAAACATTTACAAGTCATGAAATTTAATTCATTATAAATTTTCCTAAAGTACAAATTGTGTTAGGCATATACAACACCATATATAATACAACATTCCACAAAATTATCATTTTCATCTCATGCCTACAACAAGTATCATTTACAGGTTACAGACAAACAATCATACGCTATCGACTTCCTCCAATGTATAGTGAATTTTTACATGTCTGTTCCCTCCAAGGTGCGACCGCTGCACAATATATCGATGAATTTCATTACAAATATGCCACAGTCAGAACCATTGCATTGCTTCGGCACAGATTTCATGGATTTGGCGGTCCAAGTCTTCCCTTCAAGTGTGGTGACGTCTCCAGTAGCATGGAAGAGAATCAGGAGTGCCTCCGTCATCAAATTGATCATCTGCTTATACTTTAGGAGAGCATTTGACACTAAGCTATCGATAATAATGATCTCCCATTGTCTTAGATATAGGACCATAAAGAACCAATGACAGTTATCATGGTTGACGGGTACATAAACCTGTCCATGTTTAAGAAGTAGGCTATCAATTAAAAAACATGATCAAATAACACATTACGACCTATTTTAATGTTATGTGACGAATGCATTACCCGTTCACTATACCAAATCTCCTTGGCATGTGATTTACCCCGCTGCTTGACAATTTCGATGACACTGTTCATCATGCCTACCAACGTTGCATGTTCTGAAGCAGACTTCGAGTCCTGATACGCCCTTAGAGTTGGCATACTAGTTTGAAGGCATGGTTGTAACAAACGCAATCAAAGATCAATACAAGTAGAAAAAACATGATTTAATTGAAAAAATAGGTTAGCGATACTCCAAAGTAAATATTTACCATAAAATAGGTGGGACAGAACTTGCAATCTTGGGGATATGCAATTGGACAATCAGACTGCCTTTCCTCTAGGAAGTCAACATATTTGTCGATAGCCTACTCCACAAGATAATCAAATAATAGATTAAAAGATATAACTATATGAAAGTCAATGTATATAGACACTTTCATACGAATGCTTACTACGCTATCAACCCACGCGTCATCTACCCATATAGACTTGAACCATGAAGCCTCTCCCATCTCCTTATTTGCTTCATAGTAGTTTTCTAGTTCTTTAAGTTCATTCATCGATAGCATCCTTAATGGATCCATCTGTAGATGATATAGTATCAGAGATGTAGGAAAGTTTACGGCTTCCTCAAGTCGCCTCACCACGTTCGGGGTTGTATCGATCGAAGACAGGGACAAGAATGGAGAAACCATATAATAGGATGGCTTCAGTACCCTTTTAGTTCTCTTTACATAAACAGGAGGAGAAACGGGTGCTTCATCCAATAGATTACGCTCCGCCATACCATACGATTGCACCTCCAACTCCACATTTTCCTGTTCTTTTTCTTCCATATCCTCAACCTCCACTTTCTTCTTCAACTCCTCGTCCTCATGCCTCATAAACGTCCCCTCTATTTATAGCAATATTCGTTCTCCTTCTTCAAGGTCTCCCTCTCTTTCGCTAAGTTTTCAATTTCTCTCGACAATTCACACATTAGCCTAGTCAATTCCTCTTTCATGATGAAATACAATTCCTTCTCTTTCTTCAACTACGCTCTCTCGTTTAGATCTGTTCTCTCCATCTTCAACAATTCTTTCTCTTTCAACAACGCCTCCCTCTCATTGAGCCTCTCTTCTCTCTTTCTCAACTCTTCCTTCTCTTTCCTCAGCTCATCCATCTCCTTATTTAACTTCCCTCTCTCCTTCTTCAACTCATCTATCCCAACCTTAAATTCATCCATCAAAAGAGATGGTTTCACGATATTTCCCCCCGATCCCTCACCCTGTACGCCTTTTTCATCACTTTCCGCTGATCTCTCCTCACCCTTGTCATCATTCTCGTTACCCTCATTGCTCAATTCCTGGGTTTCGATGACCTACAAAATGTATCAATGCACATATAAGAGTCGAAAAACTTTTAACGGTGAATTAAACAACATTTCATTTAATTAAACGCTCATGATATCTCACCTGAAAACTATCACGGAGCAAGCGAACGGTGTCCGTTTCCCATTCTCGTAGGGTGGGTTCCAAGTTCTTTATTACGATAGTCTGCAAAATAACCCTGACTTGTGTTAATATACGAAGTGTAAGTGTCAAATTAAGCAAAGTAAACAGCGGAGAAATACATATACTTATAGCTTCACTCTAAAAAATTGTATATATTTTGTTGTACCTCCAACCCTTCCAGCCTCGATATTGAGTGAAGCGTGAAATTTGCGAGGGAACAAACGAAATAACACACTCTCGTAGGGCCGATAATCTCTCTATAGCCCATATCTATTTTAAAGAAATTGTATGAGGATAAAAATTCACAATTGAATATAATCATTAGAATAAAGAAAGAGTTATTACCTGCAAAGGAAAGACACAACTATATACATTATAGCGAACCGTGCCTGATGCCGTCACAGCAGCTACAACCCCTTACGACATTGTATTGTAGGCCAAACTACCCTAAGGATAGCTATAGAAATCCTCTATGGAGTCTACTAAGTACATATAATCCATGTTACACATAGTTTTCGATTCGGTTCCCCTAACAAAACACTCTACACACATAAGTAGAGCAGCCTTTATGACATCCGCGTGCTTATTGGTGTTAACTAATTTATTAAACACATCTAATAAATGCTTCTTAGGAACTGGATATTCTTTGAAGTATTTGTCCTTTAATGTACTCTTGATGGGACGTGTTTTTGGTATTGTAAGCTCCCTGGTCTTCAGCCCTGTTATGAGGGTGAAGTCTATCTCCGTGAATTGCAACCGTGTCCCCCGTATCTCAAATATAAGATCACCTTTATATCTTTCAAGAAGAATATGAAATAGGGCCCTATAAATTGAAAGGATGAGAGGTGCAACAAGAAGGAAAATGGGGATTGCTTGAATAGGCTTAGTCGAGTATCATGTATCTCTAATCTACCCTTCACCGTGTCAAACCACCATCTTAATGAACACTTAGAGGATGGGTTTGGGAATTGAGAACAAGAATCGTCACCTACAAACATATAATTGAAAATATATTAATAGCAAATTTCACTACTTAAAGAATCATAACGCAAAAAATTAAACATAGTTGAAATCGAGAGAAGCAAACTAAAAATTGAGCGAGACAAATTACAAAATGAGTGAGGGAAACTTGAAATTCAGCAAGGCAAACATTAAATTAAGTGAGGCAAGATGAAACCGAGCTAGGCAACCTAAAAAATTGAGCAAGGTAAGGTGAAATTGAATGGAAAACCTAGAAATTAAGTGAGGCAACCAAGAAATTCAGCGACGGAACCGAGACAATGAGCGAGGGAACCTAAGAATTCAGCGAGGCAACCTAGTAATTGAGCGAGGAAAGCTAAAAATTGAGCGAGGCAACCTATAATTTAAGTGCGGCTACCTATCAATTGAGCGAGGCAACGTAGGAATTGAGCGAGGGAAGCTAGAAATTGAGTGAGGGATTTAGGAATTGAGCGAGGCAACGTAGGAATTGAGCGAGGGAAGCTAGAAATTGAGCGAGGCAATGTAAGGATTCAACGAAGTAACCTAGGAATTGAGCGAGGGAAGCTAGAAGGATCCTAGAAATTGAGCGAGGCAATGTAGTAATTGAGCGAGGCAATGTAAGAATTGAGCGAGGCAAGGTACAAATTAAGCAAGGGAAGCTAGAAATTTCGCGAGGCAACCTAGGATTTGAGCGAGGAAACCTAGAAATTGAGCGAGGCAACGTTGAAATTTAGTGAGGGAACCTAGAAATTCAGTGAGACAACCTAGGATTTGTGCGAGGGAACCTAGAAATTGAGTGAGGCAACCTAGGATTTGAACGAGGCAACCTAGGAATTGAGCGAGGTAACATAGGGATTAAGCGAGGGAACTTACGAATTGAGTGAGGCAGCGTAGAAATTTAGCGAAGAATCCTAAGAATTGAGCGAGGGAAGCTAGGATTTGAGCGAGGCAACCTAGAAATTGAGCGAGGTAATGTAGGGATTGAGCGAGGGAAATTAGAAATTGAGCGAGGCAACATAGAAATTCAGCGAGGAATCCTAGGAATTGAGCGAAGCAACGTAGGATTTGAGCGAGGCAACCGAGGGAACCTAGGAATTGACGACGAAAGCTACAAATTGAGCGAGGCAATGTAGGAATTAAGCGAGGGATGTGTTGAGGGTCAAATATTGCATATCAGACCCTAGTTACTGCTTGGATTTATGAACATAATATTATTTAATGGTCTGATTTAATCGTGTTTGTAATGCAGGATGTGATGACGAGCTGAGACTGAAAATGAGTGTTTAAAGCTGAGATTTAGTGCTCAGAATTCACCAAAGTAGGGGACGGACTCCAAGGGACCAAGATCGACGGATTTACATGCCAGAGATCCAAGAAAACTGAGGAACTGAAGATCAAGTGGCCTGAAAGTCAGCCAGAATGCAGGATCACAAGGTTCTCACCATCCGTTCAGATCAAAACTCCATACATGGCCTGAGGACCATAAAATAGCTATACAAGTCAAATTTCATCCCTCGGATCCCTGTAGAAGAGGCCCAACGAACAGATCAGCCCATAAACCATTGATTCTGGGCCCACCTGATATTCGGATATGCTTCAATGTTAGTCTCAACGGATGAAATGAGCTGACAAAACGGATGGAAGGATCAGATTTTTCATATAGATTACAGTGGACCCCACATATAAGGTGGAGTGCAAAATGTGCTGCACTCCCGCACCACACCAGTCGAGCGCCCCAGTTAAAGCCGGGGTTGACCCGACCCTTCTCTCCTCTACGCGTAAAAAACGTCAGCGGAAGGACGTTGCCGATCCGTTTTTGTGCAGTGGGGCCCATCCTTCATCCAAATAAGTAATCTGGACCGTCTATTGTGTACAGAGGAGGCATATTAACCTCGCCTAGGAGTCCTTTCTCCACCATGCAAAGCTGACGTGTGAAGATCTTAGCCGCGTACAAGATGAACGGTAACATGAAATATCGCGTGGGCCACACTGAAATCAAACCAATCTCGCCCTTCTTGGACGGTTTTTCATCCTGAATCTAATGGACGGAGTAGATTTTACACCTGGGATCAATATGGGGCCCACCAACTATCGCAGGGCGAAGACCCGTCTCCTTCTCGCGTAAAGAAACAGCGGACGGATGCTGTCCGTCCGTTTTTGCGATGTGGGCCCCACCCATTATGCATGTTGATGATCCAAACCGTCCAAGTGGCTCAAGGGGTGGCCACGGCCCTCACCTAGGTGAAATTTTTCCAAGAAGAAGCATATAACGGATTTCAACTGATCGGACGCAAGATGAACGGTCGAATAATACTTCTGTGGGCCACCATGGTTTTTAGCCAAAACCGATCAGGTCTGAATAGTTTTTCGACACCGTTCTAATGGATGGAGTGGATTTTCTCACCACTCGATGAAGTGGGCCCCACCGACAGCCAGAGCTCCTCGCGTAACAGAGCTTACGCAGTCTGAAAAATCCAGAATTTCCGGGCCCACCATTCTTGATCGGCTGAATGATCTGAACCGTTCAGGTGAAGCCCAGGCCAGTCACGATTCTAGCCATGAAGAAATCCTGAAGTCAAGGACATTTGTTATCCCAAAGACAGTTGGCTTGCGGTTTCATTGTGCACAGCAGGCTCCGCACGCTGCAGTATAACATGGAGTCGGTTCTCCAGCCACAGACTCTCTGCCAGCTATATAAAGAAAGAGGAGAGAGGCTGGGAGGATCTGCTGGGAACGTGGAGCAGCCGTGGAGGCTGGGCTTGGGGCAGACGTGAGGAGAGAGAGACAGAGAGAAAACGGAAGTTTGTTTTTTTTAGGTGTTTTATTTTATTTTGAGAGCCCCTGCAATCATGCTAGGCTAAACCTCTTAGCTAGGGCTAAGAGGTGAAGCTTGTAGTGAGATGGGCTGATTCAATGGCTTGGATTCATGTTATGAACTGATTTAATTCTAGTTTTGAATAATAGGAATATTTTTTAGTTGTTAATGGTCTGTTGTGACTGAAATTACAATGGGTCTGCAATGGCTTTAAGTATTTCTCTTTCCTTTCTATGTTTATGACATCAGGAAGCCCTGTTGTTCACCATCGTCTCCTGGGCATGGTCGGATGTCGGTACTCTTCCTAACCTTCATGACATGTTGATTGGTTGGTAATTAGTTTAATTCTGTTGTTTGCTTTGTCTCCTGGGCATGGTGTGGTGATGGAATCCATTCTAATTCATATACCTTTCATCTCTTGAAAACTATATCAACGGCAGTTCAGTTAATTTCCATGATTCGTGAAGCAGGCGTAAGATCTCCCTGATCTCTACAAGTGGATCCTTGGCACCCTAGTTTCCCTTTTTCTAAAATTTTCCTAATTTTTAGATTATAAATTCATCATTATTCCTTCCATATTTATCTGATTTAGATTTCATCTCATTCTAATTCTAGTTCTAGTTACTTTCAGATTACGTACAGGTTTCAGTCCCTGTGGATTCGACCTCGGTCTTACCGAGTTTATTACTAAATCACAACCCTATACTTGGGGAGTGAACAGGAAGCTAAGAATTGAGCGAAGCAACTAAGGAATTGAGTGAGGCAATGTAGAAATTGGAGCGAGGCAACCTAAGAATTGAGCGAGGCAATGTAGGAATTCAGTGAGGAAACCTAGGAATTGAATGAGGCAACGTAGAAATTTAGTGAGGGAACCTAGAAATTCAGCGAGATAACCTAGGATTTGAGCGAGGGAAGCTACAAATTGAGCGAGGGAACCTAGAAATTGAGGCAACCTAGGATTTGAACGAGGCAACCTAGGAATTAAGCAAGGCAATATAAGGATTGAGCGAGGGAACCTACGAATTGAGCGAGGTAACGTAGAAATTCAGTGAGGAATCCTAGGAATTGAGCGAGGGAAGCTACAAACATGTAATGAAAAATATATTAAAACCAAATTTCACTACTTAGAGAATCATAACGAAAAAAATTAAACATAGTTGAAATCAAGCGAAGCAGACTAAAAATTAAGTGAGACAAATTAAAAAATGAGTGAGGGAAACATGAAATTCAGCAAGGCAAACATTAAATTCAACGAGGCAAGATGAAACTGAGCGAGGCAAGGTGAAATTGAGCGAAAAACCTAGAAATTAAGCGAGGAAACCAAGAAATTCAGCGACGGAACCGAGACAATGAGCAAAGGAATTTAAAAATTCAGTGAGGCAACCTATGAATTGAGCAAGGAAAGCTAGAAATTGAGCAAGGGAACCTAGAAATTCAGTGAGGTAACCTACAAATTGAGTGAGTGAATGTAGAAATTGAGCAAGGCAACCTAGGAATTGAGCGAGGTAAGCTAGAAATTAAGCGAGGGAATGTAGAAATTGAGCGAGGGAAGCTAGGAATTGAGCGAGAAAACCTAGGATTTGAGCAAGGAAAGCTAGAAATTGAGCAAGGGAACCTAGAAATTGAGTGAGGGAACCTAGGATTTGAGCGAGGAGACCTAGAAATTGAGCGAGGCAACGTAGGGACTGAGTGAGGGAAGCTAGGAATTGAGCGAGACAACCTACGAATTGAGCGAGGGAAGCTAGAAATAAGCTAGGGAACCTATGAATTGAGCAATGGAAGGTAAAAATTGAGCGAGGCAACATAGGATTTGAGCGAGGAAAGCTAAAAATTGAGCTAGGGGACCTAGAAATTGAGCGGGACTACATATGAATTGAGCGAGGCAACGTAGGAATTTAGCGAGGTAACCTACGAATTAAGCGAGGGAAGGTAGAAACTGAGCGAGGAAAGCTAGAAATTGAGCGAGGCAACCTAGGATTTGAGCGAGGAAAGCTAGAAATTGAGTGAAGGAACGTAGGAATTGAGCGAGGCAACGAAGGAATTCAGCGAGGCAACGTAGGAATTGAGCGAGGCAACGTAGAAATTGAGCAAGGCAACTTATGATTTGAGTGAGGCAACCTAGGATTTGAGCAAAGAAAGCTAGAAATTGAACAAGGGAACCTAGAAATTGAGCGAGACAATGTAGGAATTGAGTGAGGCAACCTAGGAATTGAGCGAGGGAAGCTAGAAATTGAGCGAGGCAACCTAAGATTTGAGCGAAGAATGCTAGAGATTAGTCCACATACATTTAAGGCGGGCCCAACATGGAGTGTGTGTACTGACATGGGTGTGTACTGACAAGCTAACCCAAAAAAACCAAAAAAAAATAAATAATAGTAAAATATATAAAAAAATAAAAAATAAAAATATTGAGTTGGACCCACCTTGAATGTATGTGGACTATCCACGACGTTCATCCATTTTTCCATCTAAAGTAAGGGTTTCAGCCCAAAATGGTGGCATATTGAAATATCAAGTGGATCACACCACAGGAAACAGTGGTTCTACCTTAGAAACCTTGTTATGCCCCCACAATGATGTTTTACTTGTAATCCATCATGTTCATAGGATGATTTGTGCATAGATGAACTAAAAACCAAGATGCGAGCTTCATTCGGCATTTCAATGGCCCACAAAAAAATTACGTTGTTTAGCTAAATGCATATCATACCTGTCATGCGTACTTTCTTCTGTGGAGGGACCATTTTCAGAAAAATGAGATAACGTTGATGAATAGAGAGGGTGGGATCCAGCTAGAGCGTGGTGCGATCCAAGCAACAGATGTAGTGGTGGAGTTTTCATCTCTTTTTTTTTTTTAAATGGAGCGAGGGAAGAGAGGGAGAGGAAAAATAATGGCAGTAAAAAGGAGGGGTAGTTTCATCCTCAAATTCACTGTCCACATGTGCTAGTCTAAGTTGGTAACTTAAGTTTGTATTCCTTCATAAAAACAGCTGGGTAAAAGGTTTTGTCTACAGTGGTCAGGTTTATGTACCCGTCAACCATGATAACTGTCATTGGTTCTTAATGGTCCTATATCCAAGACAATGGGAGATCATTATTATCGATAGCTTAGTGTCAAATGCTCTCCTAAAGTATAAGCAGATGATCAATTTGATGACGGAGGTGCTTCCGATTCTCTTCTATGCCACCGGAGACGTCACCGCGCTTGAAGGGAAGACTTGGACCGCCAAATCCATGAAATATGTGCTGAAGCAATGCAATGGTTCCCTCGCTCAATTCCTAGCTTGCCTCGCTCAATCCCTAGGTTCCCTCGTTCATTTCCTAGGTTCCCTCGCTCAATTTCTAGCTTCCCTCGCTAAATTTGTAGGTTGCCTCGCTTAATTTGTAGGTTCGCTCGCTCAATTTGTAACTTACCTTGCTCAATTCCTAGCTTCCCTTGCTGAATTTGTAGGTTCCCTAGCTCAATTCCTAGCTTCCCTTGGTGAATTTGTAGGTTCCCTCGCTAAATTCCTAGCTTCCCTTACTCAATTCCTAGCTTGCTTGGCTCAATCCCTAGGTTCCCTCGCTCAATTCTTAGCTTCCCTCGCTGAATTTGTAGGTTCCCTTTCTCAATTCCTAGCTTTCCTCTCTCAGTTCGTAGGTTGCCTCGCTTAATTTGTAGGTTCCCTTGCTCAATTCCTAGCTTACCTCGCTCAATCCCTAGGTTCCCTCGCTCATTTCCTAGGTTCACTCGCTCAATTTTTAGCTTCCCTTGCTAAATTCATAGGTTGCCTCGCTTAATTCATAGGTTCCCTCGCTCAATTCCTAGCTTACCTCGCTGAATTTGTAGGTTCCCTCGTCAATTCCTGGCTTCCCTCTTTCAATCCCTAGGTTCCCTCTCTCATTTCCTAGGTTCCCTCGCTCAATTTCTAGCTACACCCGCTAAATTCGTAGGTTGCTTCGCTCAATTCCTAGCTTCCCTTGCTCAATTCCTAGCTTCCCTCGCTGAATTTGTAGGTTCCCTCGCTCAATCCCTATCTTCCCTCGCTCAATCCCTAGGTTCCCTCGCTCAATTCCTAGCTTCCCTCGCTCACTTCCTAGCTTCCCTCGTTGAATTTGTAGGTTCCCTCGCTCAATTCCTAGGTTCCCTCGCTCAATCCCTAGGTTCCCTCGCTCAATTCCTAGCTTCCCTCGCTGAATTTGTAGGTTCCCTCACTCAATTCCTAGCTTGCCTCACTCAATCCCTAGGTTTCCTTGCTCATTTCCTAGGTTCCGTCGCTCAATTTCTAGCTTCCCTCGCTAAATTCATAGGTTGCT
Organism: Magnolia changhungtana; assembly: GCA_030180095.1. Lineage (NCBI taxonomy): Eukaryota > Viridiplantae > Streptophyta > Magnoliopsida > Magnoliales > Magnoliaceae > Magnolia > Magnolia changhungtana. The sequence goes on from JASAUF010000662.1 coordinate 5,987,215, forward strand.
TCGCTTAATTCGTAGGTTCCCTTGCTCAATTCCTAGCTTCCCTCTCTGAATTCTCGCTCAATCCCTAGGTTCCCTCACTCATTTCCTAGGTTCCCTCACTCAATTTCTAGCTTCCCTCGCTAAATTCGTAGGTTGCCTCGCTCAATTCCTAGCTTCCCTCGCTCAATTCCTAGCTTCCCTCGCTGAATTTGTAGGTTCCCTCGCTCAATTCCTAGCTTCCCTCGCTCAATTCCTAGCTTGCTTCGCTCAATCCTTAGGTTCCCTCGCTCAATTCCTAGCTTCCCTCTCTCACTTCCTAGCTTCCCTTCTATTGAATTTGTAGGTTCCTCGCTCATTCCTAGCTTGCTTCGCTCAATCCCTAGGTTCCCTCGCTCAATTCCTAGCTTCCCTCGCTGAATTTGTAGGTTCCCTCGCTTAATTCCTAGCTTCTCTTGCTCAATTCCTAGCTTGCTTTGCTCAATCCCTAGGTTCCCTCTCTCAATTCCTAGCTTCCCTTGCTCACTTCCTAGCTTCCCTCGCTGAATTTGTAGGTTCCCTAGCTCAATTTCCAGTTTATCCCGCTCAATTTTCAGTAAATTCCCTTAACTTCACGGTCATTTTCATACATTTCACGGTCATTTCTAGCGATTCTGTTTAGATTCACGGTCATTTCGATGCACTTCACGGTCAATTCCCTTCACTTCACAGTCATTTCCACGCATTTCACGTTCAATTCGCTTCACTTCACGGTCATTTTCATGCATTTCACGGTCAATTCCGGCGATTCCGTTTAGATTCATGGTCATTTCCATGCACTTCATGGTCAATTCCCTTCACTTCACGGTCATTTCCATGCATTTCATGGTCAATTCGCTTCATTTCATTGTTATTTCAAGCGATTCCGTTTAGATTCACAGTCATTTCGATGCACTTCACGGTCAATTCCCTTCACTTCATGGTCATTTCTATGCATTTCATGGTAAATTCGCTTAACTTCATGGTCATTTTCATGCATTTCACGGTCAATTCCGGCGATTCCGTTTAGATTCATGGTCATTTCGATGCACTTCACGGTCATTTCCATGCATTTGACGGTCAATCCCAGGATTTGAGCGAGGGAAGTTACGAATTGAGCGAGGAAGCTAGAAATTGAGTGAGGTAACCTAGGATTTGAGCAAGGGAACATAGAAATTGGAGCGAGGCAACTTAGGAATTGAGCGAGGAAACCTAAAATTGAGCGAGAGAACCTAGGAATTGAGCGAGGGAAGCTAGAAATTGAGCGAGGCAACATAGGAATTGAGCGAGGAAAGCTAGAAATTGAGTGAGGCAACCTAGGATTTGAGCGAGGGAAGTTAGAAATTGAGCAAGGGAACCTAAAAATTGAGCAAGGCGAGCGAGGTAACGTAGAAATTTGAGTGAGGATTGAGTGAGGGAAGAGAACCTAGGAGTTGAATAAGGCAACGTAAAAATTCAACGAGGCAACCGAGAAATTGAGCAAGGGAAACATGAATTTGGAATTGGGTGAGGCTAATATGAATTGGAATTAACTTTAAATGTAATTGACCTAGCCTAACAATTTGCTCTTTATTGAATTTGACCGATCAGTTAATGAAATTGACCGAGATTTACATGAAATTCTCTTCGGTGAATTTGACCGAGCAATTAATGAAATTGACCGAGCGGTTAATAAAATTTTCTGTTACATTACATGAATCCGTAGAAGTTCCCCATCATATTTTTATGATATCTCCGTCAAACTTATGAATTGCTCGGAGAATTTCACCAATCATGAACCAAGAAGTAGTTCAAATGGACCAAAACCTCTCACAATTTGGATTTATAGTTTGCTCAGTACGCACTTATAGTGCTGAGTTAACTAAGTTGGGCACACCTAGATCCATAGCTCAATTGGCAGACTAAGTAGAGATACCTCGTGTTAACACTTGAGGTCTTGGTATCGATCCCTAGTGGGGGTGGCTAACATGGAGTGTGTGTACTGACAAGCTAACCCAAAAAAATAAAAATAAAAACAATAAATAATAGTAAAATATAAAAAAAATAAAAAAAAATATTGAGTTGGGCCCGCCTTGAATGTATGTGGACTATCCACGATGTTCATCCATTTTTCCATCTAAAGTAAGGGTCTCAGCCCAAAATGGTGGCATATTGAAATATCAAGTGGATCACACCACAGGAAACAGTGGTTCTACCGTAGAAACCTTGTTATGTCCCCACAATGATGTTTTACTTGTAATCCATCATGTTCATAGGATGATTTTTGCATAGATGAACCGAAAACCAAGATGCGAGCTTCATTCGGCATTTCAATGGCCCACAAAAAATTTACGCCATTTAGGTAAATGCATATCATACCTGTTGTGCGTACTTTCTTCTGTGGAGGAACCATTTTTAGAAAAACGAGATAATGTTGATGAATAGAGAAGGTGGGATCCAGCTAGAGCGTGGTGCGATCCAAGCAACAGATGTAGTGGTGGAGTTTTTGTCTTTTTTTTTTTTTAATGGAACGAGTGAAGGGAGGGAGAGGAAAAGCAACGACAGTAAAAAGGAGGGGTAGTTTCGTCCTCAAATTCACTGTCCGCACGTGCTAGTCTAAGTTGGTAACTTACGTTTGTATTCCTTCATAAAAACCACTAGGTAAAAGGTTTTGTCTACGGTGGTCAGGTTTATGTACCCGTCAACCATGATAACTGTCATTGGTTCTTGATGGTCCTATATCCAAGACAACGGGAGATCATTATTATCGATAGCTTAGTGTCAAATGCTCTCTTAAAGTATAAGCAAATGATCAATTTGATGACGGAGGCGCTCCCGATTCTCTTCCATGCCACCGGAGATGTCACTGCGCTTGAAGGGAAGACTTGGACCGCCAAATCCATGAAATCTGTGCCGAAGCAATGCAATGGTTCCATTGCTCAATTCCTAGCTTGCCTCGCTCAATCCCTAGGTCCCTCGTTCATTTCCTAGGTTCCCTCGCTCAATTTCTAGCTTCCTTCGCTAAATTCGTAGGTTGCCTCGCTTAATTTGTAGGTTCGCTCGCTCAATTCCTAGCTTCCCTCGCTCAATTCCTAGCTTCCCTTGCTGAATTTGTAGGTTCCCTAGCTCAATTCCTAGCTTGCCTCGCTCAATCCCTAAGTTCCCTCGCTCAAATCCTATGTTCCCTCGGTCATTTCCTAGATTCCCTCACTCAATTCCTTGCTTCCCTCGCTCAATTCCTAGCTTGCTTCGCTCAATTCCTAGGTTCCCTCGCTCAATTCCTAGCTTCCCTCGCTGAATTTGTAGGTTCCCTTGCTCAATTCCTAGCTTCCCTCACTCAATTCGTAGGTTGCCTCGCTTAATTTGTAGGTTCCCTTGCTCAATTCCTAGCTTGCCTTGTTCAATCCCTAGGTTCTCTCGCTCATTTCCTAGGTTCCCTTACTCAATTTCTATCTTCCCTCGCTAAATTCATAGGTTGCCTCGCTTAATTCATATGTTCCCTTGCTCAATTCCTAGCTTCCCTCGCTGAATTTGTAGGTTCCCTCACTCAATTCCTAGCTTCCCTCGCTCAATCCCTAGGTTCCCTCGCTCATTTCCTAAGTTCCCTCGCTCAATTTCTAGCTTCACTCGCTAAATTCGTAGGTCACCTCGCTCAATTCCTAACTTCCCTCACTCAATTCCTAGCTTCTCTCACTCATTTCCTAGGTTCCCTCGCTCAAAGCTTCCCTCTCTAAATTCATAGGTTACCTTACTTAATTTGTAGGTTCCCTCGCTCAATTCCTAGCTTCCCTCGTTGAATTTGTAAGTTCCCTCGCTCAATTCCTAGCTTCTCTCGCTCAATCCCTAGGTTCCCTCGCTCATTTCCTAGGTTCCTCGCTCAATTCCTTCACTCACTAAATTTCGTAGGTTGCCTCGCTCAATTCTAGCTTCTCACTCAATTCCTAGCTTCCTCGTTGCGAATTTGTGGGTTCCTCGCTCAATTCTGGTTTCCTTGCTCAATCCTAACTTGCTTCACTCAATCCCTAGGTTCCCTCGCTCAATTCCTAGCTTCCTTCGCTCACTTCCTAGCTTCCCTCGCTGAATTTATAGGTTCTCTCGCTCAATTCCTAGCTTGCTTCGCTCAATCCCTAGCTTCCCTCGCTCAATTCCTAGCTTCTCTCGCTGAATTTGTAGGTTCCTAAACTCAATTTCTAGCTTCCTCACAATTCGTAGGTTACCTCGCTTAATTCAGGTTCGCTCAATTCTAGCTTGCCTCGCTCAATCCCTAGGTTCCTCGCTCATTTCCTAGGTTCCCTCACTCAATTTCTAGCTTCCCTCGCTAAATTCATAGGTTGCCTCGCTTAATTCGTAGGTTCCCTCACTCAATTCCTAGCTTCCCTCGCTGAATTTGTAGGTTCCTTCGCTCAATCCCTAGGTTCCCTCGATCATTTTCTAGGTTCCCTCGCTCAATTTCTAGCTTCCCTCGATAAATTCGTAGGTTGCCTCGCTCAATTCCTAGCTTCCCTTGCTCAATTTCTAGCTTGCTTCGCTCAATCCTTAGGTTCCCTCGCTCAATTCCTAGCTTCCCTCGCTCACTTCCTAGCTTCCCTCGTTGAATTTGTAGGTTCTCTCGCTCAATTCCTAGCTTCCCTTGCTCAATTCCTAGCTTGCTTTGCTCAATTCCTAGCTTCCCTCGCTCACTTCCTAACTTCCCTCGTTGAATTTGTAGGTTCCCTTGGTCAATTTTCAGTTTGTCTCGCTCAATTTCCAGTAAATTCCCTTCACTTCACTGTCATTTCCATGCATTTCACTTAACTTCACGGTCATTTTCACACATTTCACGGTCATTTCGATGCACTTCACAGTCAATTCCCTTCACTTCACGGTCATTTCCACGCATTTCACATTCAATTCGCTTCACTTCATAATCATTTTCATGCATTTCACGGACAATTTCGGCGATTCCGTTTAGATTCACCGTCATTTCCATGTACTTCACGGTCAATTCCCTTCACTTAACGGTCATTTCCATGCATTTCATGGTCATTTCGCTTTATTTCACAGTCATTTCAAGCAATTTCGTTTAGATTCATGGTCATTTCGATGCACTTCACGGTCATTTCCATGCATTTGACGGTCAATCTCGGTGATTTCATTTCCAAGTTTTATCGGGTTGGTGTTTGTATGGCCCAACCCCAAGACCAAAATCGATGCATCCTGCCCAAGCCCAACCCAATGTCAGGTGGGTCACAGGTTGGTCGGGTTGAACCCGCCCAACTTTCAGCCCTATATATGTTACGTCAAGTAAATAATTTTGGTTTAGAAGATATTCTTGTTATATGAATAAAGAAAGAAATGAAAAAAGGAGAGAATTTTTTTTTATATGCCTATATATATACATATTATATGCCTATATATACATATTTGTATAAATATGTGTTAGAGAAAAATGTAGGTAGAATAAAATTCTAAATGTAAAAAATAAAAATAAAAAATAAATAAAAATAAAAGTACACAGGATACAGCTATAGCTACGGTTATAATCTGTAGCCATTGCCTGTTGTTTGATTCGGGGATCAATCGCGGATTCCGCGATCCATCCCCAAATCCTACGGCAAGCTCGGGTGGAATCGCGGAGATTCATTGCAGATTTTTTTTTTTTTAAGTGAAACTTTCGTTGCTTCTGTGAGCCCCACCATAATGTCTGTGTTATATCCAAACCGTCCGTCCATCTATTTGAAGAGCTCATATTAAGGCTTGAGACGAAAAATAAGACAAATCTAACTATCAAGTGGACCACACTGTAAAAGGCTTGAATATCTACCATTGAAACCCTTCTAAGGGGTTACAGAAGTTTTGGATCATTATGAAATTTGTTTTTTCTCTTCATCCAGGCCTTTGTGACCTTATGAATAGATTGGATGGAAAATAAATGTTATGGTGGGCCCTACAAAATTTTTAACGTTTCTCCGCTACTCTTTGTGGTGTGGTCCGGTTGATCTTTGGATATGATTTTTTTTTTGGATAATACTCCGAAATGATCTCAAAATATGGATGAACGTTGTGGATATAATAAATATATAGCTGTGGGGCCATGTAACTTTGATCTCTTTTAAGCCGTTCGTACAACTCTCAGTTGGAGGAGCGTCAGCGCTCGTCTTCGCAGTGAAAAGGAGGGGTAGTTTCGTCCTCAAAGTCGCTGTCCACACGTGCTAGTCTAAGTTGGTAACTAAAGTTTGTATTCCTTCATAAAAACCGCTGGATAAAAGGTTTTGTCTACCAGGTCATTTTCTCCATATTGCTCCATCTTTGTACATAAACATTTATGTTACTGGACACGTGGCCTCAAAATTTTTCCTTATTTTAAGGGGATACAGTTTGTCTAGTGACCCAGCACCAGCCAGCTAGCTGGTGTCAAAGCTCTATGTGCCCCACCATAATGTATTTTTTTTTTGTCCATGACGTCCGTCCATTTTTCCACCTCAGTTTAGGGCATGATCCAACCAGCTCATTTATTGTATGGCATGATCCAAGAAAAATTAAAGAGGTAATTCCAAATTTCAGGTGAACTACCACATAAATTGTGAGAGTTGAATGCTTACCGAGAATTTTTTTGACGTAGGAATGGACGTGATGAGGTTGATCACCATCTTCCTCAGGGATAACTACTTCAAATCCATGAAGCTTCTCTAAACTCCTTACGAAGACTTCTCGAATCCATGAGAAAAGAAAATAAGAAAATAAAAATAAATTTTAATAAATTCAAATTTTAATTGATAAATGAAATAAACGAGTTCACAGCCCTTTAAATAGGATACCGAGTAATGTGAGAGAAATCAGAAGCAAACTATAATTAAAACTCCTAGAATTCGCAACTTACGATTTATAGACGGTCGTGATTTCTACTACTGCGCAAGGTTTTCGGCCAAAAATAATAATTAAGAGTCCTATTTGGCTTCACCAAGCTGTTCTCCTAATTATTCTAAGCTCTTTTCGAATTGGGTGCAACTCCTAAAGCCTAACGGATCCAACTTGCGCAACCCGGCATAGCTAAAGTAGCTTATTCTACCCTAAAATCATATATTTTATGTCCGATAACTCATTTCGGATTGCGAGATATGGCGGATCTAAGGTCTGACGGTCTAGATCACTTCCGTCATCGACCAGGCCTTTTCTGATCCATCTTGTCCATGAAACTGTCCGCGACCCACTCTACATCATTTTTATGCCACCCAAGTTTTAGATCAAACTGATATTTTACCTACATTTTTTTTATCAAGCTAACGTTTGTCTTTTTCCTTCATTTAGATTTGTATGACTTTATCAATAGGTACATTGTTTTCTTGCACCATGGTCTATCAAAGATTTGCATCTGCCTAATTTTTGGGCTCATGTCATAAATGAGCTAGCAAAATGGATGGACAACGCGATAAAACAGATATATTATGGTGGGGCCTACATAGCTTTGACGGCAGCTAGCTGGCTGGTGTTGGGGCCACTACTCAAACTGTGATCCATTTAAGGAAGCCCATAGTGTAATGATTAAACTCTGTGTGCCCCACCATGAATGTATGTGTCATATCCACACTGTCTGTCCATATTTTCAGATCATTTTAGGGCATGAGCTCAAAATTGAAGTAGATCTAAAGCTTAAGTGGACCACACCATAAGAAACAGTGGGATAATGCAGGCTCTAGGAGGGTTTCATCAATGGACATCATTATCCCCACTGCTTCTATGGTGTGGTCCACTTGAGCTTTGGATATGCTTAAATTTTGTGCTCCTTTAAAATGACCGGATAAAAATGAGCTGCGTTGATAATACACATGCATAATTTCCAAATTCTTCCTCTTATGCCTACGGTATAGCAGGTGCAATGCATCAGCTTGGTGATTCCCGGATTCATGAGATGTATTCCTACAATCATAGACATAACCATGGATTTTGTTTACTATTTTCTTCCATCCACATCTTGTTTATCTTATATATTAATTCCGATAGATATGATATAATATACAGAAAATAGAAAAACAATTCAATTCCTGTTTTAGTATTATATCAGCCCTTTGATCTGGCCAATCCAACATCCTTAGGTATGTATGTTAATTTTTATATTAATTTCATGGATTAATGAAGGAAATTTGTAGATGATATGGAGAATTTTGAGGAAAATGTAATCTTTCTTATATAAAAAAATGATTTAAAAAAAAACATAGAGATACATTAAGGAAGAAGAGGGGTATTTGAAGTTAAGTCAACCACACTTCATCGTGCATTTACCGTACTTAAATAGAAATGTAAATAATTGATTGTAACTACTTATCCAATGATAAATTATAGGGGTGCACAACTGGTAAAACCAGTAAAGTAAACCGAAATTGACCAGACTACACAGTTTGGTCCGATTCTGAAGTGCACCAATTCCAGTTCCAAAAATTAAAGAACTAGTTAGTTTGGTTCGGTTCTCAGTTTGGGGTTTTGTATAACTGAATCGGACCATGAACCGGACTGTAGAACCAAACCCTTGAACTAGAGACCTTGGTCAATAATTTTTTTTTTTTTTTTTAACATAAAATACTAGACCATTCATCAAATGGATCACAACACGAATAGCATTGGCAATGAAATCATTTTGAGAACACAAAAGGGTCATAAAAACAAACCATGACAAGATTACTTTTTATGAAAATTTTTAGTAGAGGAGCTTGGGATGGATTATAATAAAAAAAAATCATGCAATTGGGCTGGATTATAATAAAAAAAAAATCATGCAATTAGGCTAGATTATAAAAACAAACCATGCAATTGGGCAGGATTTTTTATATATATATATATATATATATATATATATATATATATATATATATATATATATATATATATATAGGGAAAAGGTACAATGCGCTCCAGCTGGTGATAAGCTCCCGTGAGGTCGAACTGTGTGGGCCCCACCGTGATGTGTTTTGACCATCAATACCGTGCATTTGATGGGTCCCCTTTAAATTATGGGATGTCCCAAAAATCACCCGTATACGGAACTCAGGTGGGCCATACCATCTAAAATTATGTGAAGACACCGTTAAAACATATAAAAGCACTTGGTGGGGCCCACCTGAGTTTTGCGTGCACCTGAAACTTGGTCTGAACCCTCATTCAAGTGGGACACACATAATGGATGGGCTGGATTTTCAAACCACATCTCGGTGGGCCCTCAAAAATGGTTATGAATGTTTTAATGGTGCACGGCCCCTCTCCACTTCTGTATGTGGTGTGGCCCACACAAGTCATGGATTGACTTGATTTTTGAGACCTAGGCCCATGATGCAATGGTGCATCTGACTGATGGGGTAGATGTTCAAAACGCATCACGGTGGGGCCCACATAGCTCGACCTCATAGGGCGTTAAAATCAGCTCGAGCGCATTGTACCTTTTCACACACACACACACACATATATATATATATATATATATATATATATATATATATATATATATATATATATATATATAACCCATAATCGTAGAACTGAACCGGAACCAACCGATCTTTTACAGTTCGGTTCCAATTTAGTTATAGGGTGCAAATGGTCCGGTTCCGATTCTAGTTTTCCTGGAACTGTTGGGAACGGTTCGGTTTCGATTTCACTCCAGAACTGGATTGAACCGAACCATGCATGTGCACCCCTAATAAATTATCATTTACCATAAATAGTTATAACTAAATACAACCACTTCTACCATAATCATCTCATGATCAAAAGACTCATACTCTTTAAATAACCTCCATCACTTTTCATAATTTCTTTAATCACTCTTACTCTCTAGGTAAGCTCCATTAGTTTCTTATTGTTCGAATTTTGGATTTGTAAACTAATAATTATGAAAATTTGGAATAATTAAATTGTAAAAATAAAAACAAAATAGAAAATAAAAATTTGAGTAAGAGGAATTATGATATATAGGATTTGAGAGGTGTGATGAAAATCACTTGGCTTGAAGTTAATTTTTCCTCATTTGGACACTATCTGTAGTGCAACAAGAATACCAGATAATCAACCTCCAGGATACCCTCAAATGTTGTTTTGTCACATCGGCGCACTCGATGTACGAAGATCCAAACCACCACTGTTTGTCTAACTCGAAGACAGTTTGAAGATAAACTTGAAGAGAAAACAACTTTCTATTGTAGAAAATCAGAGAGCCAAAGAATGAATGAATTGTTAAAATCAAAACTAGAAAAGTCCCTTTTATAGACTTCAAAGGTTGCCTCGAAAGGATGTCTAAGCACTCCTACCAATAGACATGGTTGTTGGGTTTTCAAAGGAGATGGCTTTTGATTTTTTTGGCTCTATTCAAAAATTCAAAAAAATAACCACTTTGGTCAACCATTGTTTTAGCTTTTGGCAAGCACTTGCATGCACACACACCACATCGTGCCACACCCATCGCCACAACTCGACCCAGCCCGACGTGTGAATGTGTGTGGTTCATGGCATAAATTGGGGATGACCACTTAACCAATTTCACATGTCCCCTAAAATGGGCCTAAGCCCCTATTGATGCAAACCCCAAGTGCAGGGTTGCGATGTAGTTTTATGCCGTGAGATTACGGTCGAATCCTCAGGGAATGAGAAACACAACCTAGAACTAATCTAAAGGTAAATGGTGGCTGGGTTTTCAATCCACTGAAATTAAAAAAAAAAAAAAAGATTTTGAAACAATAAATAAAAGACTAAGGATCCAGGAATTCACTTATAACAATCACAATATATCATTCATTCATTCAATGTATAACTCAATTGGAATCAAAATCCTATCATATCCAATCGGAAGATAATTCTGTTAAACCAATCATTAACACTAATAAGAATATGAATTTGATTCAACAATTCTCTTACGAAGTGCTCATATCTCAATAATAAGAAATCAAAAGCATTTAAAGCACCCTCAGGCAATAATAGATCAATCTATTATACAGATTGAATCATTCTCTGATTTAGGCTAAACGATTGTTAAATCAAAGCATTCATTGTACCTGTAGTGCATAACACATCTAAAAATAAACAACTCAAAGACTTCAAAGTAAAATCCAAATCAATTTCAATCTACTATATATAATCATTCAAACCAATGTTATTAAATTAAATAAATTAAATATTGTAATTAAACTACGAGCTTCATCCATTAGTCTTAGCTAAGATGTTAGGCGTGTTAGCCTAACACGCCTAACATCTTAGAAAAAAAATAAAAGATAAACTAGAATTAAAGGATCGAAGAAGAAAGACGGCTTAATGGAAGCTCCACCATCCTTAGGTCTTTCTCCCAAGCCCTAATTTGTACTTAGGAAAGTTTAGACCACCCCCTTAAATAGGAAAAAGTCATATCGATTTAGAACCAACTTCAAATTTATGCACTTTTGTTATACTTTGGTCACACTAACAGTAGCCTTCGGTTGCACCGAATGGATCTCTCGGTTGCAACTAAATTTCTTCAAATTTCTTCAAAAGTCTTCATCTCCCTCATGTTGCACTGAACTCTTTTTCGGTCAGACCTAAGTGTCAAGACGAATTAACTCTGAAAATCACTATTTTTTATTAGATTGTTCCATGTACATTCGGTCAAACCGAATAGTTTGTTATTTCTTTTAATGGACTTTGTGATTTTTTAGTCTTTTCTCCATCATTTGTCATTGTTTTTTTGAATCTTTGGCACTTGAAATCTTCAATAATGTCATTCAAATCTCTAGTTCTTCATCATCTTCAATTTTATCTCTTTTTAACCTTCAAATTCATCCTTTAATCACGTATTTTTCTGTAAGTCCAAAATATCTTCACATGTAGAAAACATATATAATTATATCAATTTAGCACTTAATACCAAAAAAATTAATGTAATTGAGAAGATATATGTAATATTTAGGCGTTATCACACCCCCAACCAACATTTTGCAAGTCATGAGCAAAACATGAGAAAGTTATTTCGAAACCAAATGAATAATTTCCTATATACTCAAACATTTCTAAAAACAATCTAGATTATAAAAGTCTATTAGTGAAAAGCACTACTTTCACTTAAACGTTAGCACTTGATAAACAACATAATCAAGTTCAAAACATTAATTCTATAATTAGAAAAATTCTAAACATCGAGTTCCATAAGTGCATAGTGTAATCTAAACTTTGTCCAACAAAAGGGTTAACTACTCACTTTCATGATATCATTGATAATAAAAAAAAGTATTTATGATAACAAAAATCTAAACCAAAATTTTCATTACAGTTCAACACTGTAATCTTTTAGCTTTTGATTTTACCATCAACAGCTTTCACACTATTTTTAATCCTTTTTTTTTTTTTTTCCACAATAGTCCTTTTATGGAAATTCGATAAGTAGCCCTTTTCAACGATAAATTTTTTTAGCTAGGTATTATCTTTTTCTTCTTTTGTCTTTTTTTTTTTCAATTCTTTTCATTGAACATGATGGACAAATTTCTCAGATTTGGTTCTTATTATTCTGAATAATTATCAAGTTAATAATTTAATATCAAATTAAAACCTCAATGTGTAAAGTAAATATGATATATGTATTCATGACTCAATCAAAGTTTAAACTTCCAATTAAAAAATTAAAAACTTCAAACCTAATTTTAAAATCTTTCAAATAACTAAAATCTAGGTTTAAAAAAACCATCAGCATTAACTATCTTATCATTCTAATTTCTAGATTATCATCAAAATCACTTACATTTATAGAAAATTTTAATTAAAAAAAAAAAAAAAATTTAACTCAAAAATTTAACACAAATGAAGAAATTTCTAAAAGAACTATACCCCAACCTAAATTCTACATTGTCCTTAATATATAAATATAAGTAATAAAAGCAATATTAAGAGTAATGAAAATAAAGAGTAGATGAAAAGTACTTGAAAAGCGACAACATACAAGTGCTAGTGCAAAACTCCTATCAATTAGTGTTTCAACCACTAAACTAAACCAATATATAAAACTAATTCTAGAAAATCAATTAAAACTCCCAATCCTAAACTATCAATCATCCAAAGACATCTGTTCTTCATGTGACAAGTATGTCGGTCAATTTTTTAGTAAAATTTTCAACATTCATAATATTGACAAAATTGCCCTTAAAAATTTAATAGGTGCGCCAAGTCGGGCCCAGGCTAATTGACGTGCACTTATGCACCACCGAATCCAGCCCGATTAATAAATATTGAGATTTGGATCCGTCCCTTATGCCTAGCATATCAGTCCAAGTCTAACTGAAGTGGACCACCTAGTGCAGCTTAGCTTTACACAACACGGTGCGACCCTGACCATGGGGCCCACATTGATGTATATATTGTATTTCCACTGTCCATCTGTTTTTCCAGGTTATGTTAAGATATGAGCCCAAAATGCAAGCAAATCCAAATCTAAGGTGGACCACACCATAGAAAATAGTGATTATTGAATGGCCACCATTAAAAACCTATTAGGTATCACCTTAATGCCTACCATAATGCTTAATTTCCATCCAAACTATTGATAAGATCACACGGACCTAGATGAAGTGAGAAAACAAATATCAACTTGATCCAAAACTTCTGTGGCCCATAAGAAGTTTTTAATCGTTAATCATCGTTGTTTCATGTGGTATGGTTCGAATAAGATATGGATTTGCTTCAGTTGTGAGATCATGCCCTAAAATGAGCTGTAAAAATGGATGGATGGTGTGGATATACAAATTATAAATTAATGTGGGCCCCACAATTAAGTCTGTATTGTGACGGTAGTGGTGGGCATCGAGTTGAGTCGGATTGGATTGGGTCCAACTCGACTCGATCCGATTTTTCAAGAACTTGACCCGAACTCGATCCGATCCGAGACCGAATCTAGTAGGGCTGACTCGATCTAATCCGAATCCTTACTGGCTTGACCCGAACTGAGTCCGACTAGGTCTGGGAAATCGAACTGAACCGAGTCTGACTCGGTCTGAAAAATAGAACTGAACCGAGTCCGACTCGGTCTGGGAAATCGAATCGAGTTAGATCGAGTTGAGTATATCCAGTCGATTCGGACTAGGCTGAATCAAGATCGGAAGAGAGAGGGAGAGAAAGGAGGAGAGAAAGAAGGAGATGTGGGAAACCAGGAGGGAAAGAAGAGGATGAGAGAAATCGGGGGACAAAGAGGGAGAGAAAGGAGGAGAGATGGGTGGGTGCGGCGCCTCGTTCGAGTAGAGAAAGAGAAGAGAGGGATTAGAGTTTCATTCGGGTGAGACAGGTTGTGAGACCCGACCCGAGTTCGCATGTGTGCATGTGTGTGTGAGTATGCATCTTATTCATCATGGTCTCGCAGTCCTACCGGTCGAATCCCGGTGACCCACGACCCTTGGATAATGTTTGCGGTCATCCTTAAGTTCGGTTATATAGACCCAACTTGGATTGACCCGAAGCCTATGCTATTGCGACCGCATCGTCGTCGCGGTTCCAACGCCGCATCTCGCGCATAAATCCGATATGTAGATCAAAAGTTGTGTACATTTCATTATATGACCATTGATTATGTGGCCCACTTAAGTGAAATGCATGTGGACCACCATCACCCTTGGCATAAGTTCTAAGGTACACTACCCACACACTACACAATTGCATGGAACTAACACCACCAACCACAAACACCACCAAGAGGCTTAGTCTAACCTACAACTTTGTAAACTCCTCCCTATGGTAAGATGGATTCTCTTACAAACCCATCATAGTCTCTCTTTCTCTCTCTTTATTCTCTCCCTCCCTCTCATTTCCCTCAATTGCTGGAATTTCCAGCAACTTTCCTTCCATCTCCTTCTCTTCTCCAGCCCCTTCTCCCTCTAATCCCCCATCATCTAGCCCTTGGAACATGATCTCAACTATAGATCTATAACCTTTGGAGCTTAAGGAGCTTGGAGATAGGAAAATCTTGAAGATTCAAGGTGGGTGATTCATGGAATTAGTCTCTTTCCTTTCCTCTTGCATGAACCTTTTTCATTTGATTGGGAGTGTGTAGGACCCACCAATCAATGGTGGAGGTCCTACATGACTCTATGAGTGTGGCTAACAACCCACTTTATGCATGCATGATTGCCATGATGGGGCCATTCTCCATGGAACCCATCATAAGATTTCCCTTGATTTATAGGTTTATGGGTCATCTAGACCCTTGATCCTTGGTGGAGATGGCATCTCCACCATTAGATTTTGATTAGAAGATGCATGCATGGGTAGATCTTGTAATCCCATCAATGTAGTGATATGTGTGGTTTATAATGAAGGGAAGGGCCTCAATGTGGCGGAGCCCCTTCCCTTGTGGCTGATTCTTACTATTCTTTTGATGATATATTATTCTCAGATGTGTGTGGCCCACCTTGTGGCCTGGAAGTATCCAGACTATCCAAAGAGAGTGGAAGCCCATGTCTGTCCACTTTATGAATATAGGTGCCCCATTTGCTCCTTTTTGGACACATGCAATGGATTTTATGGTATGGATTAGGTCTGGATATTTGTGGGGCCCACTGAGGTGGACCCCAATTCAAATTCCATAGGGTGATTTCCTCTTATTTTGGTTCCTATGCTCATTTTATTTCATGTGCATGTTGCTGCCCAGAAATTTTCTGGACAGATTTTTGTTGGACTTTGGGCTTGAATTTGGGACTGATTGGGGGACCTTTTGTACCCATCAAATATACTTTTCTAAAAGGTGGGAATCTCATCTTGATGTCCCCCAAATTTCAGCCCCATATGACCTTCATTAGGGTCCCAAAGGTATGGTCCAAGTGAGGTGGACAATCTGGATTTTCTGCACTGTTCCAGTAACATTCTACCCTGGACAGGTTGGAATTTCAAAATTTATTAAAATATTTTTGGGTGTCTAAAAATTATAAAATTTTACATAGAAGTGGTCCACTAATGGTAGGACCTACCAACCAAATTTCAGGGCTAATGGACCCCTGTACACACCGTGGCGAGGGCCGGACTGGCCCACCATGTTGGGACGTCCAGGTCTGTCCGATTTTTTGGACAGACTGTTTTGTTTATATTAATTAAAATACTTAGGAATATCCAAAAATTCTGAAATTTTTTGGAGGTGTGGCCCACCTATGGAAGTGTCACTCTGTAAAATTTCAGCCGCAACTGACCCCATTTGGGCATCCAAAAGAATGGGCCAAGATGGTTGGACTGCCAGATTTTTCTGCTGTACAGTCCAGCAATATACCTTGATAAAAAACCATAATTCAAAAATGTTTCCTCTAATGGTGGGCCACTTTTTTGGTTTCCTCTTATTATATGCATGATGAGGGACCTTGGCCCTTAATTCCCAAAGTTTTAGAGGCCCTGAACCCACTCTAATGGAGTGCCCAAATTTAGGACAGCAACATGCATTACAGAAATTTCCTATACATTATTGTCCCCTTTGTTATTTCAGAACTTTTGGGCCCCAGCCCATTGGGCTTTGTGTATGATTAGTTAGAGACCCATCCCTGATGTTCTAGGGCCCATTGGGGCCATGATTATGGGGCCCACCATATTGAGAAAATTGAGCATTTATTGCTCCCTTATATTTTAGAATACTCTTGGGCCATTTTCTTTTACCATACTATTGTGTTGGGTTAGTGGGCCGGGTTATAAGTCTAACCTTACTTGACTAAGAGTATGACATTTACATATGTGGTTTGAGCAATGGGCTTCCCATTAGGCCACCACAATATATGGGATTAGTCGCCTTTATATTGGGCCCTAACCATTCCCCTATGGGCCCATAGTGGTATATATGGGTTGGGTTATGTGTGTTTTTCTTGGACCCATATTTTAGATAGGTCTTGGGCCACCTTTCTGAAGCCCAAAATGAGTGTATGTGGTATGTTTATAACTGCCCATTTCTTATTTCTAATGTTGTGTGGGCCTTGGGCCTTGATCCGTGATCAATTAGAGATGGGCTACCTCTTGAGGACCAATTGTGGTTGGATGTCCATATTGGTAGCCCAAAGGTAGGCCCATGGGCTTCTATGGGTGGTTAAAGGCCCACCATAGACCCTTACTAGGCCCGTCTCATCTATTTAGACCCATATCATTATTCTCCTTAGTCTCGTGGGCTACCCCAGGTAAATGGGCCCCCACTAGAGGTTGTATTCCTTATGAAGAAATTGGTTAAGTACCTAGACCTTTCCTGGTTAGGTAGGGAGTTCATCTTCACCTCATTGGCATCCCTATTCATCTTCATGCCCCACTCCCATATGCATCATATGGATGCTTGGTTGAGGTATGATTTGCTATGGTTGTGCCATTGTGTAGGATATGTTGGTTTCTTCTCAAGGGATGGAGTTTTTCCCTTTGGAGCATGGTGGATACTTGAGATTAACGCATGAGTGATTATGTAATTCATGCATCTGGCATTTGCATAATATGTGGGTATCCGTCCTTGCTTCATCAGGGCCTTGCCTCCATAGAAATATTCGTGGATGGTCATATGTGTGGACACCGAAAATATTAGTTGAGCATACCGGGTGCATAGGATACCCATGGGTGAAATTTTCAAAACTTCCATGGTACCAAGGATCTGCTCCAACACCGTGACCGGGTGGAATACATGAGCGTACGAGGGCCTTATACCATTAGGTCGCGACTCCTATGTCGTGTAGTCGGTTGAATAGGGGTGTAACCTTACCTGCCTGGTGTGTAGGGGGCATTGCTAGGCTGAGTCTGACCAGCTCGTGAATGGGTCTGCTACCGTTAGGCTTTGCTGGTGATTTGTTGTCTGCAGGTGTGTAGTGAGGTCTCTTGCGCTCGTTTGACTGTACGGGGTCTGTAGAACGGTAATCATTCAGCAGTGTAATGGACCCCGGTGATTTCCTTATGATTGAAAATGTACTTGACTTGTGGTTTGGATATGAGCACCGGCATTACTTGCATTGCATTAGCATTGGTTATGTAAGCCCCTTCATGCACTGTCTTGGTATGACGTCCAGTACTCATCGCATCGTATTCATGATAAGCCTTGGTAAGGTTGGTTATATCCTCATTGAGCATGTTTCCTATCTTGCACCTCATACTATTCTTCTGTGCACCATTGTCACATACCTACACCACCTTTTGAGCTTCTATAAGCTTATGCACGATTAATACGTGCAGGAGATTATAGGCAGGCGTCGTAGCAGCAGAGCGTTGAGTAGAGCTGAGCATTTGAGGACTCCAGTGTTGCCGACCATTTCTCTCATTTCCTTTTTGTCTCATGTATGTCCTCTTGGATCTTATGGATGATTGTAAAAGTTCAAATTTATAGTGAATTTTGCGATGTATGCCTTTGTTATCTTCGGATGTTCTTGTTGTGATCTTGGGTATGCTCGTATTGGTAATGATTATATTGTTATGAAAAATTCTCTTTGTAGGATCTCAGGATCGGAACCTACCTCAGGAGTTGAGAATGGGGTACTATGGAGGCTTTTACGGCCAGAATCGGCCATTGGATTCCTTGTGATTCTGGTTATCGAGTCTGGGACGTGACACGGGTAGTAAAAAAGTGAAAATTAAAAAATAAATATTAATTATATAGTACCTGACTGAATTGGATACAACCGAGTCGGGTGAGGCCGAGGCCGCAACTAATCTCTAACTAATCTGCTGCAACCGTGACAGCCGTATGACGACCCGTTTCCTAATGCAAATCAGGCGTAACTTTGAAAATGGTGGTGATTCATCTCTTTACATGTTGCAGTAATATGCAGACAACTAAACCGTCCATGTTGTAGGTCCATTGTGGAAGCAGCATATCTTTAAAAATCAAACGACAAGCAATTCTGACCATCCAATCAATGGATATCAAATTAATAGTTAAACATAGAATAGTGAAAGGTCAAAATTCGAAGAGACTGAATAGATGTTTAACATTATATTCTGAGTGACGTTCTTTTTTGTTATGCTCCATCCACCGATGGTTCGGAGATGGACGGTCTAGATTGCGATGCAATTGGGCCATGTGTACAATTGAAGAGTTGCCATCATTTCTTAAAATGATTCAAGCTAACATGATAATCACTAATAGAAAATGTAACGTGGTAATCTAGAGAGGCCGCGCGGTCCCCATGCAAGTCCTGGTAGAATAGACTAACTCTACAAGTGTTGGGCGTTGGTGCAATGGAGGTGTGTTAATGGAATCAAACACATACAAATGGACGCTTTAAAAATCATATGGGCCATCACGATGATGGTTGTCCATTGTTTTTTTTGGGGCCCACCTAATGATGGTACAAAACCTGATCTTAAGATCACTGGTTGAATGGCTTACACACAAAACCGTGCCCCCCACCACATAAAATGATGAATGGTCATCTGAAAGCCTTCAAATTCATTTGGTGGCCCACGTGACGACGACCTTGAGAGAGTACAAAACACTCCGGTGTGCCTGAGACTCACCACTTGTACGTGGCCCCACGCGCTGCCCCCGCTGACACGGGAAGCGGATTGCGTACTAAGTTACTCTGTACGCGCCAGTTGCATTGGAAAGGATTAGGCGGGATGAGATTCAAAAACATGATTATTACCTGGGCAGGGATTGCTCCCTCTTTACGTAGGCTAAGCTTAATTCATACTTTGTTTATAATACAGTGGTACATTGAATGGATATACCCATTATCATTTGAAATTATTAAGAATAACACTTGTATTATATCTATACTGTTCACTTGTTTTGTAACCTCATTTTATTGCATGGGCCTAAAAATGAGGCAGTCCAAAACTTATTTGGCCCCAAAGATTTTTTCAACGGTAAGTATTCAATCCCCGTTGCTTTCTATAGTGGGGTCCACTTAAGCTTTATATCTACCTGATTTTTTAGCCCATGCTCTAAAATGATCTTAAAAAATGGGTGGATGGTGTGGATATAGCCCACACATCATGATGGACCTACACGACTTGTTAACATTAAATGAAATTGGCACGGGACTCAATTCAATTCCATCTAATCTACATCCACGCTTTTGAGAAATTTACAACTGTACGACCAGTTATTGCCCACAACTGTTTTAAGCCCACTCGCTTTTTACCTTCCAAGAATACTACCCAGCTGTACGGCCCCCTTTCTCAGGTCGAAAATACCCCTGCTTTCCTTCCTTACGCGGATCGGCTGGTGCTCGAAGCCGAGCGCTTACGCTCCTCGAACTCCGAGTTGTACGAACGGTTCAAAGAAATCAACGTTACATGGCCCCACAGTTAGGTATTTATTATATCCACAACGTTCATCCATATTTCGAGATCATTTCAGAGCATTATCCAAAAAAAAAAAAAATCATATCCAAAGATCAACTGGACCACACCACTGAGAGCAGCCGGAAAATTGATTTTCACGGTTAAAAATTTTGTAGGCCCACCATAACATTTATTTTCCGTCAAATCTATTCATAAGGTCACAGAGACCTGGACGAAGAGGAAAAACAAATTTCATAATGATCCAAAACTTCGGTGACCCCTAAAAGGGTTTCAATGGTAGACGTTAAATCCTCCACAGCCTTTAACAGTGTGGTCCACTTGATAGGTAGATTTGTCTTATTTTTTGTCTCAAGTCTTAATACGAGTTCGCCAAAAAGATGGACGGTTTGGATATAACACATACCTCATAAAAGGACTAGCGCGCAGTGAGATAACAACAGCAAAAAATAAATAAAATAATAATAATAATAATAATAAATAAATAAATAAACTGTAAAACTTTTCACTACGGGTCATTCTATAGCTACAGATAATAACCGTAGCCATAGCCCTCGCCCATGCCATTTCAATATGTCCTTTTATATGTATCGAAGGTCTTTCGATTAATCACAAAAGGTCCAAAACTGTCCGGCGAGTTTGCCTAAAAAATCCTGCAATTTTCGATTAATCGAATGTCTTTCGATTAATCGAAAAAGGTATTTAATCTTTAGCCACGGATTATAACCGTAGCCATAACTGTAGTTTGTGCCAATCTATGAAATTTTTTATTATTTTTATTTTATTTTTTCCATGGAGAACTTTATTCTACCTACAATTTTCTCAAATACATATTTATATAAATATGTATATATAAGCATATAAAATAAAAATTTCTCTCTTTTTTTCATTTCTTTCTTTATTCATTTAACAAGAATTTCTAAACCAAACTTAGTTACTTGATGTACCCTATATGATTTTGGGGTAGGAGAAGCTACTTTAGCCAACTAACCTAGTTATTTTCCAAGATTCCGTCAGGTCGATAGTCGAAAATCTATTTCATTCACTTTGCGGTCAATTTCATTCACGGAAATACACGGTCATTTTCGTGCATTTCGTGATCCAATCGCTTCACTTCAGCCTCATTTTCATGCATATCACGGTCATTCTCGCATATTCCGTTTTGATTTATGGTCATTTCGAGGCATTTCGCGGTCCCGCGTCTTCACTTCACGGTCATTTTCGTGCATTTTACGATCCAATCGCTTTACTTCACCTCCATTTTCATGTATATCACGGTCATTCCCGCATATTCCGTGTTGATTCACGGTCTTTTCGACGCATTTCGCGGTCCCGCGTCTTCACTTCACGGTCATTTTCGTGCATTTTGTGGTCCAATCGCTTCACTTCACCCCCATTTCCATGCATATCACGGTTATTCCCGCATATTTCGTGTTAATTCACGGTCATTTTGACACATTTCGCGGTCCCGCGTCTTCACTTCACGGTCATTTTCGTGCATTTCGCGGTCCAATCGCTTCACTTCACCCCCATTTCCATGTATATCATGGTCATTCCCACATATTCCGTGTTGATTCACGATCATTTCGATGCATTTCGCAGTCCCGCGTCTTCACTTCACGGTCATTTTCATGCATTTCGCGGTCCAATCGCTTCAATTCACCCCTATTTCCATGCATATTACGGTCATTCCTGCATATTCCGTGTTAATTCACGGTCATTTCGACGCATTTCGCGGTCCCGTGTCTTCACTTCACGGTCATTTTTGTGTATTTCGCGGTCAAATCACTTCACTTCACCCCCATTTCCATGTATATCACGGTTATTCCCGCATATTCCGTGTTGAATCACGGTCATTTCAACGCATTTCGCGGTCCCGCGTCTTCACTTCACGGTCATTTTCATGCATTTCGCGGTCCAATCGCTTCACTTCATCCCCATTTTCATGCATATCACGGTCATTCCCGCATATTCCGTGTTGATTAACGGTCATTTCGATGCATTTCGCAGTCCCGCGTCTTCACTTCACATTAATTTTCGTGCATTTCACAGTCCAATTGCTTCACTTCACCCCATTTCCATGTATATCACGGTCATTCCCACATATTCCGTATTGATTCACGATCATTTTGACGCATTTCGCGGTCCCGCGTCTTCACTTCACGGTCATTTTCATGCATTTTGCAGTCCAATCGCTTCACTTCACCCCCATTTCCATTCATATCACGGTCATTCCCTCATATTCCGTGTTGATTCACGGTCATTTCGACTCATTTCGCGATCCCGCGTCTTCACTTCACGGTCATTTTTGTGCATTTTGTGGTCCAATCGCTTCACTTCACCTCCATTTCCATGCATATCACAGTCATTCCTGCATATTCCGTGTTGATTCAGGGTCATTTCGACGCATTTCGCGGTCCCGCGTCTTCACTTCACGGTCATTTTCGTGCATTTCGTGGTCCAATCGCTTCACTTCACCCCCATTTCCATGCATATCACGGTCTTTCCCGCATATTCCGTGTTGATTCATGGTTATTTCGACGCATTTCACGGTTCCGCGTCTTCACTTCACGGTCATTTTCGTGCATTTTGTGGTCCAATCGCTTCACTTCACCCCCATTTCCATGCATATCGTGGTCATTCCCGCATATTCCGTGTTGATTCACGGTCATTTCGACGCATTTTGCGGTCCCGCGTCTTCACTTCACAGTCATTTTTGTGCATTTCGCGGTCCAATCGCTTCACTTCACCCCCATTTCCATGTACATCACGGTCATTCCCAAATATTCTGTGTTGATTCACGGTCATTTCGACGCATTACGCGGTCCCGCATCTTCACTTCACTGTCATTTTCATGTATTTCGCGTCTAATCGCTTCACTTCACCCCCATTTTCATGCATATCACGGTCATTCCTGCATATTCCGTGTTGATTCACGGTCATTTCGATGCATTTCGCGGTCCCGCGTCTTCACTTCACGTTAATTTTCATGCATTTCACGGTCCAATCGCTTCACTTCACCCCATTTCCATGTATATCACGGTCATTCCCACATATTTCGTGTTGATTCACAATCATTTCGACACATTTCGCGGTCCAACGTCTTCACTCTACAGTCATTTTCATGCATTTCGCGGTCTAATCGCTTCACTTCACCCCCATTTTCATGCATATGCGGTCATTCCCGCATATTTCGTGTTGATTCACGGTCATTTAGACACGTTTCGCGGTCCCACGTCTTCACTTCACGGTCATTTTCGTGCATTTCGCGGTCCAATCGCTTTACTTCACCCCCATTTTCATGTATATCACGGTCATTCCCGCATATTCCGTGTTGATTCACGATCATTTCGACGCATTTCGCGGTCCCACATCTTCACTTCACGGTCATTTTCGTACATTTCTCAATCCAATCGCTTCATTTCACCCCCATTTCTATGCATATCACGGTCATTCCCTCATATTCCGTGTTGATTCACGGTCATTTTGACGCATTTCGCGGTCCCGCGTCTTCACTTCACGGTCATTTTCATGCATTTCGCGGTCCAATCACTTCACTCACTCCCATTTCCATGCATATCACGGTCATTCCCGCATATTCCGTGTTAATTCACGGTCATTCCAACGCATTTCGCTGTCCCGCATCTTCACTTCATGGTCATTTTCGTGCATTTCGCTGTCCAATCGCTTCACTTCACCCACATTCCCATGTATATCATGGTCATTCCCGCATATTTCATGTTGATTCACGATCATTTCGACGCATTTCGTGGTCCCGCGTCTTCACTTCACGATTATTTTCATGCATTTCGCGGTCCAATCGCTTCACTTCACCCCCATTTTCATGTATATCACGGTCATTCCCGCATATTCCGTGTTGATTCACAGTCATTTCGACGCATTTCGCGGTCCCGCGTCTTCACTTCACGGTCATTTTCATGCATTTCACGGTCCAATCGCTTCACTTTACCCCCATTTTCATACATATCACGGTCATTCCCGCATATTTCGTGTTGATTCACGGTCATTTCGACGCATTTCGCGGTCCTGCGTCTTCACTTCATGGTCATTTTCGTGCATTTCGCAGTCCAATCGCTTCACTTCACCCCATTTCCATGTATATTACGGTCATTCCCGCATATTCCGTGTTAATTCACGATCATTTCGACTTATTTCGCGGTCCCGCGTCTTCACTTCACAGTCATTTTCGTGCATTTTGCAGTCCAATCGCTTCACTTCACCCCCATTTCCATTCATATCACGGTCATTCCTTCATATTCCGTGTTAATTCACGGTCATTTCGACGCATTTCGCGATCCCGCGTCTTCACTTCACGGTCATTTTCGTGCATTTTGCGGTCCAATCACATCACTTCACCTCCATTTCCATGCATATCACGGTCATTCCCGCATATTCTGTGTTGATTCACGGTCGTTTCGACGCATTTCGCAGTCCCGCGTCTTCACTTCACGGTCATTTTCATGCATTTCGTGGTCCAATCGCTTCGCTTCACCCCCATTTCCATGTATATCACGATCATTCTCGCATATTCCGTGTTGATTCACGGTCATTTTGACGCATTTCGCGGTCCCGCATGTTCACTTTACGATCATTTTTGTGCATTTCGCGGTCCAATCGCTTCACTTCACCCTCATTTCCATGCATATCACGGTCATTCCCGCTTATTCCGTGTTGATTCACGGTCATTTCAACGCATTTCGCGGTGAAGTGACCGTGAAATACATGGAAATGACCGTGAAGTGAAGGCAAATGGACCGTGAAATGCACGAAAATTACCGTGAAGTGAAGGGGCATGTGTCAAAATGACCGTGAGTCAACACAGAATAAGCGGGAATGACCGTGATATGCTTAGAAATGACTGTGACATGTTGTGATTGGACTGTGAAATGCACGGAAATAACCGTAAAGTGAAGGGGCATGACCGTGAAATGCGCCGAAATGACCATGAATCAACACAGAATAGGCGGGAATGACCATGAAATGCATGGAAATGACTGTGAAGTGAGGCGAATTGACCGTGAAATGCGCGGAAATGACCATGAAGTGAAGGGGCATGACCGTGAAATGCATCGAAATGGCCGTGAATCAACATGGAATAGGCGAGAATGACCGCGATATGCGTGGAAATGATCGTGAAGTGAATGGAAATGACTGTGAAATGCATGGAAATGACAGTGAATCAACATGGGATCGCCGGGAATGACCGTGAAATGCATAGAAATGACCGTGAAGTGAAGTGAATTGACCGTGAAATGCATGGAAATGACCGTGAAGTGAAGGGAATTGACCATAAAATGCATGGAAATGACCATAAATCAACACGGAATTGCTAGGAATGACCGTAAAATGCATGGAAATGACCATGAAGTGAAGTGAATTGACCGCGAAGTGCGTGGAAATGAGCGTGAAGTGAAGTGAATTGACCATGAAGTGCATCGAATTGACCGTGAATGAAGACGGAATTGTCGGGAATGACCGTGAAATGCATGGAAATGACGGTTAAGTGAAGTGATTTGACCACGAAGTGCGTGGAAATGGCCGTGAAGTGAAGTGAATTGACCGTGAATCAACACGGAATCTCTGGGAATGACCGTGAAATGCATGAAAATGACGGTGCAGTGAAGTGAAGTGAAGTGACCACCAAGTGCGTGGAAATGGCCATGAAGTGAAGTGAGTTGACCGTGAAGTGCATCGAAATGACCCTGAATCAACACGGAATATGCGGGAATGATCGTGATATGCATGGAAATGGGGGTGAAGTGAAGCGATTGGACCACGAAATGCGTCAAAATGACCGTGAATCAACACGGAATATGCAGGAATGACCGTGATATGCATGGAAATGGGGGTGAAGTGAAGCGATTAGACCGCGAAATGCACAAAAATGACCGTGAAGTGAAGACGCGGGACCGCGAAATGCGTCAAAATGACCGTGAATCAACACGGAATATGCGGGAATGACCGTGATATGCATAAAAATGGGGGTGAAGTGAAGCGATTGGACTACGAAATGCACGGTGACCATGAAGTGAAGACGCGGGACCGCGAAATGCGTCGACATGACCGTGAATCAACACGGAATATGCGGGAATGGCCGTGATATGCATGGAAATGGGGGTGAAGTGAATCGATTGGACCGCGAAATGCACGAAAATGACCATGATATACATGGAAATGGGAGTGAAGTGAAGCGATTGGACCTAAAAATGCACGAAAATGGCCGTGAAGTGAAGACGCGGGACCGCGAAATGCGTCAAAATGACCGTGAATCAACACAGAATATGCGGGAATGGCCGTGATATGCATGGAAATGGGGGTGAAGTGAAGCGATTGGACCACGAAATGCACGGAAGTGACCGTGAAGTGAAATGCACGGAAATGACCGTGAATTTCCGTGAATGAAATTGACCGTGAAGTGAATGAAATAGATTTTCGACCATCGACCTGATGGAATCTTGGAAAATAACTAGGTTAGTTGGCTAAAGTAGCTTCTCCTACCCCAAAATCATATAGGGTACATCAAGTAACTAAGTTTGGTTTAGAAGATATTCTTGTTAAATGAATAAAGAAAGAAATGAAAAAAAGAGAGAAATTTTTTTATATATGCTTATATATACATATTTATATAAATATGTATTTGAGAAAATTGTAGGTAGAATAAAGTTCTCCATGTAAAAAATAAAGATAAAAATAAAAAAATAAAAAAAATTCATAGATTGACACAGATTACAATTATGACTACGGTTATAATCCGTAGCTAAAGATAAAATACCTTTTTCGATTAATCGAAAGACATTCGATTAATCAAAAATTGCAGGATTTTTGAGGCAAACTCGCTGGAGTGTTTTGGACCTTTTTCGATTAATCGAAAGACCTTCGATATATTGGACTACATCGCTAGTATGATTATAGCTACGATTATAATCCATAGCCAAAGGTAGTCCCAGCTCTCACGAAAAGCGGAAAAGCAGGAGCATTTTTGACCTGAGAAATGGGGCCGTATAGCTGGGGCTTATTTTTGGGAGGTGAAAAGCCAGTGGGCTTCAAAAGATTAATGGGCCATATATGGGCCGGACAGTTGAAAATTTCTCCATGCTTTTCCACTCTTCCCAAACATGAAGTGAAATTGGCACACGACCTGATGCAATTCCATCCCACCTAATCCTTTCCAATGCAACTGGCCAAACATGGGCGTTTGGGGCTTGGTATTAGGTGGGATAGATTTGCATTTGGTCCCATGCCAATTCCACTCCTTGTTTGAGAAGATATGAGAAAAACTTGGAATTAGATTAGATGGAATTGCATCGGTCCGTGCCAATTCCACTCGATGTTAGCAAGTTGCGTAGGTCTCATTATGATGTATGGGCTATATTCACAGTCCACCCATTTTTCGAGATCATTTTAGAGCATGGGCTAAAAAATTAGGTAGATCTAAAACTAAAGTAGACCTCACCATAGAAAGCAGCAGGGATTGAATACCTACCGTTGAAAACTTCTTTAGGGCCACATAAGTTTTGGATCTGCTTCATTTTTAGGCCAATGCCATAAAATGAGATTACAAAACAAATGAATGTCTTGGATATAACATATATGTGTTATTCTCAATAGTTTCAAATGATAGTGGGTATATTCATTCAATGTACCACCATACTACAAACATATCATGGAATTAAGCTTATCCGGACAATCTGCGATATGTTATAATTATGATTTTTGAATCCCATCCCACCCAATCCTTCTCAATACCATGCGCTAAACACCCCCTTATAGGGTACTGAGTAAGCTTCGTGGGCTCCATTGTCATTCATGCATTTTATCCGTCTATCTCTTTTATTAGATAATTTTAGGTTTTTATGCCAAAAATGGAGTATATCCGAACCTTAAGTGGACTACGCCATCATAAACGGTGTGAATTGAACATCTACCGTTGAAAAATTGTTGAGGGCCACAGAAGTTTTAGATCAAGCTTATATTTGTGTTTTCCCTCCATCCATGTCTGTGTGATCTCATGAACAAGTTGGCTGACAAATAAATATCACTGGGGCCTTAGAAAGTTTTCAACTGTGGAAATTAATACTTTTACTTTTTTCCTATGCCATGTTCTTCTTAGACTTTGTATATGCATCAATTTTGGGTTATACCTGTAAAACTATCTTGAAAAACGAATGGACGGTGTGGATAAACTACACGCATTCACGGTGGCCCAACAGAGTTTACTCAGTACGATAAGAGCGTAGACTCATACGCAATCCGATTTCGCTAACATGTGGGCGCGGATTAGGTACTGCCACCGGCTTTTCTTCTTCTTCTTCTTTTTTTTTTTTTTTTTTTTTTTTTTTTTGTTAGTACCACACTTCACTGTTAGCCACCCGTTGGAGATCGGGACTGGCGTTGTCGAGGGTCACTAAGGGGTCAAAGTGATGTATGAATTTTATCCACACCGTCCATTAATTTTTAAATATCATTTTGGAATATGAATCTCCAAATAGAAAAGATCCAAAGGTCAAATGTACCACAAAGTGTAGATTAAATTACTACCGTTGAAAAATTCTTAGGGGCCACAGAGGTTTTGGATCAAAATTATATATATATTTTTCACCTCATCCAAGTATATATGACCATATCAACAGGTTGGATGGCAAATTAAAAACACCGTCGACTCTAAAAAGGTTTCAATGTAAGGCATCCTTAGCACTGCTGATTCCTGTGGTGTGGTCTACTTGAGACTTTGATCTGCCTTATTTTTTTTGTTGATTATCTAAAATTATATGAAAAAATAAATGGACGGTGTGGATATAATTAATACAACAAGTTGGCCCTCACTGTCCCTCGGAGCCCCCGCCTGTCCCGAGCTCCGAATAGGAGGGATAGTACCTAATCCGCGCGCACAACACGAAGTTCCTGTAGCAGAAGCTATGTGGGGCCCACTGTGATGCCACGTGGCATCCACTCCGTCCATCAGTTTCCCAACTCACTTTAGGACATGTGTCAAAAAATTAGTAAGATCCAAGAATCGAGTGGGCCATGCGACAGGAAACAAAGGAAAAGGTAACACGCACCGTTAAAACTTTCCCAGGCCCACCGTAATGTTCATGCAATCCATACCGTTCATATTGTTATTCGCATTGGGACGAATGAAAACTTCTATGTCCCCATGAGATTTTCAATGGTAACTGATGTTCTACAGCTGCGAATTCCCACCTAAAAATCAGATTATACAAGTACATGTTAGGGCTGAAAGTCGGCGGGTTGGGTCGAGTTGGTGCTCAACCATAACCCAACCCAAGGTTATGTAGCCCAACCCTAACCCAACCCAACCCAACCCAACCCAATCTCGGAAATTCTCAACCCAAGTCCAACCCAAGCGGGCTCCGTCGTGTATATATATGCTAATATTTTCGCTATTACATTAGTTTATTATATTTCAATGAAGGTCTTATTTTTTGTATCCATAATTTTATTAATTATATATGTGATTATTCATTATAAAAAATTTCATTTTTTTCTTTTAAAAAATAAGTTAAAATATAAGACAACCGCTCCTTTAAAAGTCATGTAGCATAGCATGAAGTCTATTTGGGAGAGAGAAATCTGGCATATCTTGTTAGCTTGAGTCCTTAGAAATGACGTGGACAAATGAGACTCGACATCACTAGTGTGCCTTCGACCGAAACGATCCATACTCAATTATAATTTATAAGTAACTTATATATTGATCGGGTTTAGGTTGGGTCGGGCAACCCGAGCCCAACTCAAGTTTTATTGGGTTGGTGTTTGTATAGCCCAACCTTAAGATTAGACCCGAAATATTCTGCCCGAGCCCAACCCAATACCGAGTCGGTCACGGGTCGGTCGGGTTGAACCCGCCCAACTTTCAACCCTAATACATGTAGATGAACCTACTTTTTTTTTTTTTTTTTGGGGGGGGGAGGGGGTTAGTTTGTTAGTACACACCCATGTTGGTACACACGGAGATGAACCTACCTACTGAACTTCGAAATGGGATTACGTACTGAGTTACTCAGTACGCTTTGATCGTACTGAGTAAATTAAGTTGGGCCTAAAGTGAATATATGTGCATTATCCATGCCGTCCATCCATTTTTTTCAACTCATTTTACTGGTTAAATAAAAAATATAAGTATGCCCAAAGCTAAAGTGGACCACACTGCAAGAAACAATGGGAATAATGACTTCCACCATTGAAACCTTTCTAGGGCCCATGGTGAGTTTATTTGTCATCCAATCTATTCATAAGATCACATAGTCATGGATAAAGGGAAAATACAAATATCAGCTTAATTCAAAACTTCCTTGGCCTTCAAGAAATTTTCAATGGTAGAATTTGGACTCACACTGTTTCCCTCATTGAGATCCAATAAGAATTAGACATACTTCGTTTTTTAGATCAAGCCTTAAAATTATATGTTAAAATGGATGGATGGAATATATATAATATTTAAATCACGATGAACCCCACAGAGTTTAGGCAATACGCGTTCCGAGTTACTCAGTATGCAAACCGCTTCCCTAAACTTCTATCTCACTATAAACTTCCAGGAATCGGATTATCGTTCTGATTAACTCGGTATGCTAATCCTACTGAGTACACCATCATTCATGCATTATATCAACTCCATCCATCCATTTGATCATATAATTTTAGGGCTTTAATCCAAAAATTAGCCATATATATCCAAAGATCAAATGGACCACACCAACTGAAACAGTGTGAATTTGAGTCTACCGTTGAAAAGTTCTTGGGGGCCCACATAAGTTTTAGATCAATAAGATATTTTTGTTTTCCCTTCATCCATGTCTGTATGATCTTATGAAAAGTTTGGATGACAGATAAACATCACTGAGGGCTTTAGAAATGTTTCAACGGTGGAGATCAATACTTCCACTCTTTCCTTTGGCATGGTCTACTTGAGTTTTGATATACTTCAATTTTGGTGTCAACCCTTAAAATTATCTGTATAAAAGGATGGACGGCATGGATAAACCACATGAATTCACAGTGGCCCAACAGAGTTTACTCAGTACGATAAGAGTTACTAAGTACGCAATCCGATTTCAAACTTCTTCCATCTCTCTGTAATATCTAATCTCCAACCCTTCTATCTCTATATAAACTTCTTCCGTCTCTCTCTATATAAACATCTCCCGTTATCTTTGCCTGTCTTTTTTACTGAGGTATGTATTTTTTATTTTTTTTTCCACACTTGCCCATAAATATATTCTAAATTATTAAACAGATTTAGAATTTATAGATTTTTACAACAAAATTCCTAAAGATTTATATTTTATAAATAATACCAGGATGATTAGAAATTAAAAATCATCCCTTTTCAAGGGATAAAATTGTTAAAAAATAATAATAATAAAAAAATCCATCTTTTATTTTTCTTCAAAAGGTTATAGTGAAAGTCGATACTTTTGGGGGCATGTAATAATGTTGGCGTGCATCTTTTGTACGAGTTGGATGTGGGACATATAGCAAGTATTAAAGGGCAATAATGTAATTTTACATTTTAAAAAGTGAGACCCAAGAGGCTAAGGTGTGACCCCATTACCATGGGACCCACCTTATGTATGTATTATGTATCCACTTTGTCAGTCCGTTTTTCCATATCATTTTAGGACATTATCCCTTAAATGAATCAGATACAATTATTAGGTGGACCGTATGTCTCTGATAGCGTTTGTTTTCCATCCAATCTGTTGATGATTAAGGTAATGTATGAAAGAAAAATACAAATATCAGCTTGATCCAAAACTTTCATGGTCATTAATAGTCAATCATCACTGTTTTCTATGGTATGCTCTACCTGATAATTGGAGGGATAGTGACCTAAAATGATCTGAAAAAATGGACCGATGACATGGGTATAGAATACAGGGCCCCATAGTAAGGTCCGAACAGGGTTTTGAATTTATGAAATCCTTTTTGATGGAGGAACTATCAAATTGCCTCACCTATTTTCGTTTCTTTCTTTAAAAGTAGCAAATTTGATGAAGGAACCCACATTGTTTATGCAAAACATATAACCCATCCAACATATGCAACCCATCATGGTGATCATAAGAGACAAAAGTCTGGCCAATCAAATCATAGATAGGGTATACTTGAATTTCGATGTTTTTGAGTGGTGTACATTTTCTTTTATGGTTTGGCATGTGAAGCATGTGATTTCATTTTACATGAATTCTGATTGCCACCAAGCCCCACTAATTTGTGAATTAGAGTAATCTCTCTCTTCCAAATACAAGTTGTCAAACCTAATTTGGTGATTTTAATTATTGTATCGTATTTCGATTACAAGTTGCCAAACACAACTAAAATTCACATGAATTTCATGATAATTATCAATATATATTAAATACATATTCTCTAACTATTTATGTAATACAATCATAAGATTTTAAAAATTTTGGCCACATTTGTCACATTGATCTAGCCTTGAATATCTACAAGTAGATCCAGGTATTGCACTACAATTGGTTTAGACAGTTAAGAAGGTCTGAGTTTAATTGGAAAAGTGCCAAAGACTATATGCTTCTGGTTGTGGGCCCCACATTTTAAATCTCAATATATGAGCTCCATCAAGCAGTCCCACTACATAGATTATAGTCATTTTGTGCAGCCATTCAACCTCGAGGAGTTACTTAAAACGTTCATCCATCTTCTGCATAGATACAGCGACTTGAGGCATTAAAAGAAGAAGAACAGCAAATTGAGGGATCCAATGGAGAAAACTGATGATGTTAGTAGGCCATTTTTTTCCATCCGGTCACACCGTCGAAGTACTTTCAAGGCTCCCAATCGATTCTCTCATTTGATTTCAGTGTGTTTCAAAACAATGGGTCGCTCTCATCTCCAATCAATCATTCATCAATGCCCACACTCATCATTCCCACTCAAGGCCTGGTCTCATGTTTTGCAGTGAGGATAAACCTGACACTATGATCTTCTTAGACATAGAAAGGATAGAATAAAGATTTCTACATTTCCAACTGAAGAAATATTGTGACGATGAAAATGATCTCTCTCCATGCATCATGCAATAGAATAAAGATTTCTACTTCAAAGTGATGAATGCTTATATGTATACAATCCTACTACCCAATATTGCATTACCATTCCTGCCCCACCCGAAGGACGTGGATCTTTCAATCTTTTGAGTTTAGCTTATGATTCCTCAAACATGAAATTTAAAGTGTTTTGTGGCATTAAACATGAGAACAGCTACATGTGTTGTGTTTTTACGATCGGCATTGACATCAACTCCTGGAGAGAGTGTGTAATCCCATCTCCTCATAGTCTACTCAACTTTCAACCTGTTTTCGCAAATGGATATTTACATTGGATGATTCATAGCAACGAGATCGAGAACATGGAAAACACATAGACTAGTGAGTGACGCAGGACAACCCTAATTATGATGCATGCTCATGAACATAATTAAACAGTGGAAATAAAAGGAATAAATTATTTAAAATTCTGGATGAAAATCATTGGAACGGACCATCATCACAACCTTGGAGTATGGCATTCAATTATTACTTAGGTTGAATCCGACGAGGAATAAGACCTCTCGATCTTGCATGGTCACACCCAATCAATCAATGAAGATCACTAGTTCGAAGAACCAAAAAGTTTCTCGGATTAGGGATTTGAGAATTTGGGAGTTTAGGGTTTAGATCGGTTCTCAAGATTTTGATCGAAGAAAGATTAGCCAAAATTGAAAAATAGAAAAAAGAAAATAATTACCTTGAAGAAATTGGAGGGGCACAAGAAGAAATTAGAAGAGGAAGATCAAGGGAAGAGAAGAAGCACCATTAGAGAGAAGAGAGGAAAGAGGCAACCAAAGAGTTTGCTTTTCATTAATTAATAGTTAAAATTCGAGTTTAGGGCTTTAGCCCACTTAAATAAGTAAATAAAGACATAAAATTACTAAAATATCCCTAGAATAAGCAAATAAAGACATAAAATTATTAAAAGACCCCTAACTAAGTAAAAACACACAAATAATATAAGTACGGAAAAGTTCGGGCGCTCGGTGTTCTTTCTCCAATCTTCCTTCAAATGTGTCTTCCCTGAGTGGGGTCTTCTATATGTCCAATCACATGTGAAAGGTCTTCAGCTCCTCAATAGTCGCCTATCCACAAGGACGACACTTGTGGTTGGCGCTTTCTTCGTTGGTACACCTTGAATGTGATTGTGTCCGCATCAGTGAGCCCGAATCGGAGGGTTATATTCTAACCATAGATGTTTGTAGGGAGGTATTCTACAAAACGAGCCACCCGGAGTGCTCGTCGGGAGTCTACACATTGTTGGAGATGAACGGGCATCTGTGCTTCGCCCATCATGTCTCCAATACACAATTGAAGCTTTGGGTGTTGAAGGACTTGGATAAGGAAGATTGGATAGAAGAATGTGGGGTTGATATTAGAGAAGGTACAGGACAATTGGAAGGATTTGAAGGTTTTCTTGTAGATCTTTATCCTGTTGCGATCATAGGCGGCAGTGCTAGTTATAAGATCATTATCAAGTGTAATAAGGATTTTTTTTTTCATACAATGTGGGGACTGGGGATTTGGCTGTGCTGGCGATTGAGGATTTGATTTCCTTCAATTCTAATTTTGAAGAGATGTACTCACCTATTAAACATACCAATAGCCTCTTCGGTGGTTTTGTGTGCTTATTTCTATGATTTTTTATATATATATATACACGCTTGAATTACGTATATACTTTGACATATTACACCAAAGTAGAATACATGTCTGTTTTTTTCCTTAGAATTATTACTGGTTAGCTTTCAATTCACTTCTTATGGGAATTTATGGAATTTTAGTCATTGGTAGTTAAGAAAAACCTCTCTTTAAAAGGTCGGATCGAGCATTGGGAGGCCAGGCCGTGTGTGTATGACATTCAATCCGTCTAACAGGTGCCAAAAGTAAGGCTGATACAATCACTAGGTGGGCCATGAGTCGTGTGTTTGCTATGGTGTGGCCAACCTGATGATTGTATCAGCCTTTTTTTTTGGTCTGACCGTCTTGTTAGGATGCATGTGTTGTATTGTTTTTTTTAATTATTATTGCACGGTCAAGGTGGGATTCATCAGTTGGAAAGATTGGATGTCATACTCTGAGGGTCCCAAATTTGAAAGATGGAAATCTATCCCTTGCTAGAGCTTATATATATATATATATATATACTGGCAAGACAAGGCATATTTAAGTACTTGATCATTGCATATATGATCAATATCCATTCGGGCACACAAGTTAAATGGCCTTACAACAGGCAGAGCAAGTACACTAGCATTCTTTCCCCCAAAGATAGCCTTGGGACCAGCTAATTCGGTAGCCTGTGGCCCAGACCACTAGAAGGTAGCCACATGATCTGACAAACGACGCTACATCTTTATCGGGTAGGTCCATCATCAATGGGCTGTCCATAAATCACAACCGTTAGATTAATCCTGAGGACTCGGTGTTGATGGGCATCATATCTAAATCTGACATGACTGGAAGTGGTACAAGGCAAGTTTCTTGGCCTGACCATATATTGTGTGACCAGTCCCAATCTCAACCCCACAAGCGTAGCCCATCACCCTCTTTTATGGTGATGGGAACCGTTGAGCTGGCAGGCGACGTCTGGATTATCGAATTGTGTGCCCCTTGCATATCCTCTTATCGGTGGGTCTTCAAAGGCCAAATACAGAGAATTCTTTTGTACCTTTGGTGCAAACTTATGTGGTGTTCATTTGGGCCCTCCATTATCAATAAAGATCACTGGATAGGTGGGGTCCACTCTAGATTATCCATGTCCTAGAAATAACCATGGATGGATAATCATAGCCACACAATTAAGAGCAGGCAAAATGGACATTGAAAAAAAATAAAAATGGTTTCACTGTCCATTTTCCATGCCATTATCACAATAGGAGTAATCATCCATATCCAGGCCATCTGCAACCTAAGGTGGACCCCTCCCAGATCAAGGATGGAACTGTTTGGGCTCCACACAGATTAGGTAAGGATAATTCAAGCGTGATCATGGCTTGGCAAGATGTGCGTGTTTGTATACAAGGAATCCTCACAGATTCCAAACAGGCACCTCATGAATTCAAAAACTGTAAGCATTTTAATTCCAAAAGATCGGAACTTCATAGACTGACCATTTATTTTTATGGCGAAGAAATACTTCAAAAATAAACAGAGTAATATCATTCATCCAAAGCAAGAAATCACCTAAATAAAGGGCAATCAGCTGGCAGCCACCCAGTTTGAAAATACAAATGACCACTTGAACTAAAATATCACAATCTTCTAATGTTTATAAACCTGTGTATTTTGTACGTCTTTCGCCACTTTCTAAGTATGCTTCGAGAGAATAGTTGTCTCAGCTATCATGGAGGTAACCACATACGGGTCCATGTTGGATGCTGGCCTCCTGTCCTCGAAGTAGCCTGACATAACAAGAGAAACCCATTTGAATTTTCATTAGTGAGAGTAACCAGGCATATATTTCGACACAATTTCTTTAAGATCTAGACCATTGGTTTATATAAGCTTGCGTGGATATAGATGTTTGTCAGCTAGTATACCACTTGCAGTGCCTAATGAGAGCATGTTTGGATCGCGACATAATCCAAGGTAACCTTTTCACTTGTATTGCCACAACAACTGTGCTGGATACAGGTTTTCTCCAGCATTCAAGTAGTTTTGAATTCCACTAATGAATGAGTGGAATACATTAAAATCCATACAAACAGGGTAAACCGTACTCTTAAAAGAGTACAAACAAACAAGGATAAAACAGTTTTCATGGGGTAAACATCCACCTGAGGTACAGAAAGAAAACAGATTTCCTTCCCTTTGACGGATTTGCAAATTGGGGTAAACGTCAAATCAGGGGTAAGCAGTTTGTTTTCCTTACTAATGACCTGCTCATGATTTGTGGTAACCAAACCAAATCCTATTTCGCTACATCCGAACAGGCCCCAAATCTTGAAACGAAATGCCCAGTCACTCGACCGAGACAATATGTGTGGAAAGATACTCATTAATATCCTAT
Organism: Magnolia changhungtana; assembly: GCA_030180095.1. Taxonomy (NCBI): domain Eukaryota; kingdom Viridiplantae; phylum Streptophyta; class Magnoliopsida; order Magnoliales; family Magnoliaceae; genus Magnolia; species Magnolia changhungtana. The sequence continues at coordinate 6,024,505 of JASAUF010000662.1, forward strand.
AAGTGAATGCATGATTAGATTTAAGAGAGTTCCAAATTTCATGTAACACATCATGATTTCATGTCACGTGACATAACGGATACAGACACCATATGCACATTTCTTCATTCTGTGTGGAGCTTGAATTTCAAGAACATGAAATTAAACATCTACGATGGGAAGAATCCTCACCTTTCCCTGCCTTTTCAGTATCACGGCCAACACGGATAGAGGCACCACGGTTTGCAACTCCCTGTGAATTGATGAAAGAAGTTTGAACAAAATAAACATATCAAGAAAGGGTAAATGAACAAGAACATTCAGGACAGAAATAGCAAAAATTATCATCATAGCAATGTGTATTAGCCTATCGTAACCAAACAGATCATGACAAATTGACCTAATTAAAGTTCCATGAAGATTTTGGATGAGATATGAATAATGTTTAAAGTCCAGTATCGAATGTGTATGTTGTATGACAGCAAAACCATTTGAAAATTCTGATAACCACTCGACCTTGTTTCAAATACTTAATCGACTTCTTTGGATTTGGAGAAAAACGAAAAGAAAACAAAATGGCTAAGCTAGTTTTTCCCAATATTTGCGTATTCATTTTACAAGTTCAAAAAAAAAAAAAAAAAACCACTTATTTTCCTTACCCAAGAAAATGTGTGGATATCTGCGGTTTCATGACGACCCGTCAATCTTCTTTCATTGCCCTCTCCATATGTGGAAATGTGTTCCTTGTGTCGCAGGCCCAGCTTCTCAATGGCTTTCTTGATCACATTAATTCCTCCATCATTTCTCATGGACTTGGTGCTGACAGACAAAATAATAATAATAAATAAGAGAGTAAGAGAAAGGAGGAGAAGAAGATTTGATGGATACGTTAAGAGAACTTTCTGCTAGTTCTGTGAAAGGATGAATGGATAGGCAACATTGTCATATTCAGCCGGGCCATTGTCTAATCTAGATAGTCAGGATAGGAGTTTTTTGCCAAAACTCACCTATAGTTTGTGTGAGCACCAGCACCATTCCAATCACCCTGATTTTCATCAAACCAATCAATTAAAGAATATATAGACAGAAAGTGATGCATCAATGACCAATTTTAGCTGATGGAGCCTACTATAAAAATCAGCAAAATGGATAGTTGGACCCATCACAATAAAACAAAGGAGAAGGGTATCCTCAAAGCAAAGTTAGAAAATTATCATTACACAACATCTGCATATATGAATTCATAAGTAGTGATCCTATAAAGAATCATTATCAAGAATCACAAGTAAGCCTATTTATAAAAAAAATAAAATAATAAAAAATAAAAAATAAAAAATCATCTTCATAGAATCATAAGACAGCATCATTGTTCAAAATATTTTAAAAATTGGGACCTAACTCAAACTTGATGATGGCCTGAGTTGTCCTCGATCCAAGTCAACCCAAAACTCAGTCAAGAACTTCTATAAGAATTCTCAAGAGAAGAAGATTCCGCTGAAATCAAGCTTCTCAAATTTAATCAACTGTTTGACAGGCCTTTCAATACCTAATTAGGATTTTTTTTTTTTTTTTTTTTTTTTACTAGATTCGTGAAAAACCAAGTTACCCCATTAACTGATGCTTAATTGAGTTGCCTTGACTCAGCAATTTCTAGATACTGCTTGTTAAGTGGTTCTTTTTTCTTTTTTGAAATATGGTAAAAGTATAAACACAAAAACGCATGAAGGGTATGGAAGCGTAAGATGGAATTTCTTTAAAACAGAAAACAAAGATTACAACAAAGGGAGTCCATCATCAACAACGATTGGCGATGGAAAATGTCCACTTAATAACAATCCTCTTCAGTGTTTGTTCGTTGTGCATCTAAACTTTTTAGTTCCTCCATATCAACCCACCAAACCCTATCAGAATCAGCTAACCCCAATTGAGCCTACAAACACAGCAAGTTCTACACTGGCCTGAAAATGATTTTTTTTTTTTTTTTAAGGTGAAATTTTATTAAGCAAAAAGAAAACAAAACAAGGGAAGATAAACCAAACTTGAGAAAACCGAAAGAAAGGAAGAAAACCAAATGTACAAAAACGCTGAAAAGGAATATGATGCTAACAAAAACAAACAATTACGCAGAATTCTGCTTTGGATATTATGAAACATACTGGGATCGGCTTCGGGTCAAAGGAAAGAGCCACTCCAGCTATTTCTGTAATCCTCTGGTTAAGAAAAGAAGCAGTAAGGCATTAGAGAACCTTAAGGGTAGAAAACAAGTCGATAGAAAAACAACAACAAGAAAGAAAGGTTAGCTTGACAAAACTTTTCATATACCTCAAGAATGTAGCGAGCTACCCATAACTCATCACCAGCTGAAATCCCGACAGCAGGGCCAACTTGGAACTCCCACTGTTCAAACCAACGAACATGATTATGAAGAACTTACAGGGCTATTTCAAAGAGAGTTGTTATTTTTATTGCTTATATTGATCTTTCTCACTTGTACAGAAATTGATGCAAGAGGAACTAAAAAACTAAAGGAACTAAAAACTAACGCCAACAAACTTATGAACTCTTTAACTATAAAAAATAAATAAAACCAAAATAACCTCACAAAAGCTCAAAATTGCAAAGAAACCTAAACCCCACCAAAATAGAGATGACAGTGCTTGGCACTTCCTCCCAATCTCGGTCCTCAAGATAAGTGAGGCGCACATGGACTGCATCAGAATTTAAGCTAAACCAAAAGAGAGAATACAAGCAAGAGATTACTACCTGGCCAGGCATAACTTCTCCATTGATCCCACTAATGTTAATTCCAGCATAAAGGCATGCTTTGTAATGAGCATCGACAATGTCTCGTCCAAATGCCTTGTCAGCTCCGGCACCACAATAGTATGGTCCCTGCACAAACCGACACACACAGCCTCAGCTCTGGTAACATGAGAGATATCTAGACAGCAAAGATACACATTGGATGAGATCATTTTTTTAAACTATGGTTTGTGAAATCAGTGACATAGTTCCCATTGCCAAATGGTTGTAAAATGCAGCTCCACATGAATAGTGTATCAGAATATGCATTTTGGTGCAACATTTTCAAAATGTTGTGCTTTTAAGTGTAAAATGAGAAAGCGTTTTGAAGGTTTCGGAGAAGCTTGGAAGTGTAGTTTCTAAAATGTGTTGGTAAGTGATGGCATCTACTTCATAGACTGGTCAAATATGAAAACAGAGATAACCAAATGACAAAATGTCTCTATCGTCTCACATAAAATAACTAAAATTCCCATGTAATAACTAAGTCTGCCAATCAATTCCTGTAAATGACAATTGAAACTGAATTGCAAATCTCATATTTAAACCAGTCTGCCAATCAAAGCTACCCAAATGACAAAATGTCTCTATCTTTTCACATATAAAAAAACTAACATTCCTGTGTAATAACAAGTCTGCCAATCAATTCCTGAAAATGACAATAAAAAATGAATTGCAAATCTCATATTCACAACACTATTGATAGAATTCGTCTTTCAAGATTTTTAAATGTGAACATGATCACACCCATAGTTATTACACTGAGTTTGGATGTTCAATCATTTGTATTGCAAAAATTCAATTCAACAAAGAGTAAATATTTATTGGGGTTCAAGGTACTCCGTAACGGTAATGGTGACATAACAGCTACCTCTGTTACCATTGATTGTAATGGCTGCTATGGCCTCTGTAACAGCTGTTACACTCACACCATTGAAAAAAAAAAAAAAAAAAAATTGTTTCAGCCCCATAAAGGACTGTTACGAGGCCATTGCACGCCACAGCCCGTAACACATTTTTAATCGTAACAACCATTACATAACCATTTTGCACAAAATTTTTAATCAGACGGAAGCACAACAACAACAACAACAACAACAACAACAACAAAAAAACAATGTGATTAGGACCCATATTTCTCATCTAGCTGATATCAAATTTAAAAGATGGAAATCAATTGCCATAGTGGTACCAGTGGTAACCATTATGCATTGTGAGGCTGTAACGGCTATTAGAGGGGGAAAAATGACCCGTACGAGCCCGTTATAGGGCAAAAACATTTTTCTCATGAAAAAAAAAAAAGTTCGTAATGACCTTGACTCAGAAATCAATTCAGGTGTTAATATGAGCAGCAATGTTCAAAAAACTCGGTCTTGACTCAGAAATCAATTCAATGATTAACTTGGTCAATTTGTCACAAGCAAGATTTTATAGGCTATATTTGAAGCCCAAGTTATCTACACTCAAGTCCATCAACAAGATTTATAAAGCCCAATAGCAGAAGCAGATCTATACTAATGGTCAACGACAACAATCTATTTGTAAAAAATAGGGAACTCCACTACTCGTACATGGTCAGTACAAGTGACTACACCAACATCCATATTCAATGGAAAAGAGGCAAAAACTACATGGGTAGGATCTTCCAGTTTCGAATAATTAGAGCCATACCCATGAGGCCAATGGTTTGGATCACCAACAACAGGCCCTATCTGTACAGAGTGCTTGCCAAACAGGGAAGTTCCCTACTTAATATTTATTCAGAAGCAGAGAATTCATCCTCAATGATAATAACAAATAATTATTTTTATTATAACAACAACAACAATGCTAGCAACACTTAATGAAACTAAAATAAACACACCTGAGGGCCTGGGAAGCCGCCAACCGGCCAGCCTAGAGGCCAATGGATGTCCTTTTGAAGGAGAGTATATTCCTGCTCAATTCCATACCTAATTACAAAATCATGAAATGAAATCAATTAAAAAGTATAGAGATAATAAAAGAAAGAATAAATAGTAAGAGAATCATGAAAAATATTATTTCTAATACAACCATCTACTTTATTAAATTTATTTTATTGATTAAAATATCCTTAAATTCCATCACGACCATACAACACTTTGTTAATTGATTCGTAACTTACTCAATTCATATCACAATCACATGACCTTCGGTTCATTTAAAAGCTAATTTAATAGGCTTTCAAATAGAATCAATTTCATGCCAGTCTGACATGTCCGGAAGTGGCCCAAAAAAATAAGTTATGAAAAATAAGGGTTACCCCTTCATCATATGGATCAACCAGACCATCATGTGAGGCACACTAACTAATCTGACTGTCACATGGACCCAATCCACATGATCATCTGGCAGAATGTGATGGTTGATCTGAAACGCTCAAAATTTCTGCTGATGGGATACATTAACCCAAATTAAACCAGTCCAAATTCCAAGACCCATTTTAGATGGGTCATCGTACATTAGTCAGATTGATTTAACAATCTTAACCTGAGCATTTGTTTGTTGAATTCAGAAAATTGACAATTTTTCATTGACTGCACATACACCAATCATTCAGTAAATCAAGTCCATGAAATTTTCAGTTTGTAAACCATCTAAATTGGGACCAACAACATGGACGGTTTGATTTGGGCTATGTTTATGCTGTGCGTGCCCTTTCTCAGTGCCTGTGTGTCTCCATTCTGCCCTGAATGTCAAGACCCTCCTCGAACAAATCATGTGCTTTACTTGAGATAGGTAAAAAAAAGAGATTTCCCCTTCTAAAAACCTTAGATGAGAATTTCATTTCATCCAGCTTAAGCAAAAACACAAATATGGTTGCAGAAGATGCAATAAAAAGTTGAAACTTTTAACCATGCAATCATGGTCTTTGAAGATAAGTGTAAATTTCAGGGGGGATTGTCAACTTAGATAACCAAGAAACTGACAATTGATCACATGCATACCATATATGTTAAAAGTTCACACCAACTTGTCACAGGGAGCAGATTCGGTGATGCCATGATGTGACAAGATTTGATTGGGTCATGTTCTGCTGTCAGAGATGGGGTCAGATGGGGTCACCGAAAGCATGTTTGAAAGTGGTTCATGGTTGAACCAATCAAATCTTGCCATGTCAGTGCCTCACCGAACTCCGCGTATTGAATGCACTCCCCGTCATGTATGTTGGAAATCTGACCATGCAAAAGCTGGGCCACACCATGAAGATCACTTGGCACAATAATCAGTTTGGTTCACTCACACAGCAGACTGCACCGCTAAAATCTAAGGGCAGCCAATGATTTGATCCAATGTACAGATGTGGCTGACAACAGGTGGATCGGCCTGATCTGCATGCCACGTGACCTTCATAATCTTGTCCATCATTTGGACAGCTTTGATGTCTAACACGTAGTATGGCCCACCTGAGCTCTGGTTTATTGCCATTTGTGGATAATTTTTTCATCCTTGTGAGACAAAACTTCAGATGAATGGATTGGATGACATACAAACACACCACCGTGGACCCAATACAACTAATGCCAAGCATCCCATTCCAACTGTTTTCTACAGCATAGCCGACCTGACCGTTGGATCACCATTATTTTTTGTTTCCAAGGTGAACATGAGGCAGCCCACCTGATGGACGGACTGGATCGTATGAAAGTACCAGCCACACGAGAACTGTTTCTGGACTAATCACAACCATCGATGCGTAGAATAAATAGTTCTCCGTGACATACGTCGAAAATCCAGGGATATTTTCGTAATCCTCAACTTCTCAAATTTCAAAAAATAAAAAATAAAAAATTACCAAGTCTCTTCAGCAGCAACATCAGGATGACTGAATATCTTTGCCGCATTAAACCTTTTATTAGTAGGAATCGGTTCCCCGCCAGGAGTATATGCATCGCACATCACCTTTCCAAAACAAAGAAACAAAACACCCTCACATCTTATTTTAATTACGGAATCTGCCCCTCAGGATAGATATCTAAAGAATCCAACAACATACCAAAATATTATTTCCCCTTCTGAAAGGATCTTTAAATATCGCTTGTGGACTGCCAAACAAGAAAAAAAAAAAAAATCAAAATCAAAATCATATAAAATAGAAAATGAAAATAAGGACAAAAATCTTACTATAAAATGACTTCGCTGTCATCCCCAGGAGCTTGGCCGGTGCTTGATCCGTCGTAGTTCCATTTCGGGAGCTTATGTGGGTCAGTAACCGGCCCTGGCAAGGTCTGACACACACAAGCAGATCTGGAATTTAGCAAAACATAGCAAAAAGAGAAAAGTAATGGAAAATAACCGAAATGCCACTAACCCTTGCTTTGCTTCTCATGTCCATGCCAGATCCACCAATCCTATTAAGAGAAAAAAAAAAAAAAAATCAAGAAATGAAAATCGGAGAGATTGAGAAGGGTAAAAAGGGAAAAGAGAAAAGTAAGAGGTATCGAACCAAATGTATTCGGCGATGATCTTGTCAGTAGTGTCTGAAAGATTGAGGTTGATGAGATCGCGGAGGAGAGCCATGTCTACAGAGATGAGAGAGAGGAAGCGAGAGATTTCAAGATGGTAACAGAGAGTAGAGGGTAGGTCGTTTTATAATAGGAGGTGAGAAATACGACGGAAAGTCGATGAATTAATTAAGTTACAGTGAATACATTTCCTAGTGATGAGGTCTACGTACTCGGCCGTGTATTTCCAACATTTGAGCGGATTTTCGATTCTGTGGGGCCCACGATTTCATTGTGCGGTAGTGAATGGGAAGCGGATTGGCTGGTCTACCACACACCAGCTATACAGGTGCTGTAGGTACGTGTCGTGCGAAGACGAGCAGTGATGCTCCTCAAGCTCCGAGTTGTACGAACTGTTCAAAGGAGATCAAAGTTACATGGCACTACAGTGATGTATTTATTATATCTACACTGTTCATCTATTGTTAGAGATCATTTTAGAGTATTATCTGAAAAATGAATCATATCCAAAGGTCATCTACACCACGCTACAAATAAAAGTGGAGATAATGATTTTCACTGTTAAAAAATTCTTAGGGCCTATAATATCTTTTATTTTCCATCCAATCCGTTTATAAAGTCACAAAGACCTGGATGAAATGGAAAAATAAATTGCATATTAATCCAAAACTTCTTTAACCCCAAAAAGGGTTTCAATGGTAAATATTCAATCCCCCACTGCCATTTTTAATGTGGTCCATTTGATAGTTAGGTCTATCTTATTTTTAATCTTAAGCCTCAAGACAATTCTACAGATGGATAAACGGTTTGGATATAACACATACCTTATAATCAGATCCACAAAACTTGCTGACATCAATACATCAACCATACATAGCTGGTGTGAGGTACACCAGCCAATCCGATTCCAAGTGAATAAGATGGAAGCGAATTGGCTGGTGTACCATACACTAGCTATATAGCTGTTGTAGGTATGTGTTGTGTCGGTATGAGCACTAACGCTACTCAAGCTTGTACGAACAGTTTAAAGGAGATCAAAGTTATATGGGCCTCACTGTGATGTATTTATTATATTTACACTGTTCATTTATTTTTAGAGATCATTTTAGAACATTATCCAAAAAACGAATCATATCCAAAGATCATCTGGACCACACCATAAATAGCAACGAAGATAATGATTTTCACCATTAAACAATTTGTAGGGCCCACCATAACATTTATATTTCATCTAACCGGCTCATAAGGTCACAAAGACCTGAATGAAGAGGAAAAACAAATTTCATATTGATCCAAAACTTCCGTGACCCCAAAAGGGTTTAAATGATAGACATTCAATCCACACTGCTTGAACCACTTGATAGTTAGATCTGTCTTATTTTTTCGTCTCAAGCCTTAAGAGGAGCTCATCATATGCATGGATGGTTTGGATATAACACATACCTCATGATGATACTCATAGAACTTGTTGGCGTCAATATATAAGATATATAGCTGGTGTGAGGTACACTAGCCAATCCGCTTCCAAGTGAATGAGACGGAAGCGAATTGGCGAGGAGAAGCACTAACGCTCCTTGGGCTCATATGAATGGTTCAAAGGAGATCAAAGTCACATGGGCCTCACAGTGATGTATTTATTATATCTACACCGTCCATTTACTTTTAGAGATCATTTTAGAGCATTATCCACAAAATGAATAATATCCAAAGATCATCTAGACCACACCACAAATAGCAGCGGAGATAATGATTTTCACTGTTAAACAATTTGTAGGGCCCACTATAACATTTATTTTCCATCCAACCTGTTCATAAGGTCACGAAGACCTGAATGAAGAGGAAAAACAAATTTCATATTGATCTAAAATTTCCATGACCCCAAAAGGGTTTAAAAGATAGACGTTCAATCCCCCGCTACTTTTTGCCATGTGGTCCACTTGATAGTTAGATCTGTTTTATTTTTTGTGAGCTCATCAAATGTATGGACAGTTTGGATATAACACATAGCTCATGATCAAACCCATAAAACTTGTTGACGTCAATATAGAAACTATATAGCTAGTGTGAGGTACGCCAGCCAATCCGCTTCGGAATGGGACAGCCGTGCTCCGGTCCACCACGTTTTATACAGACGCGGTTTGGCTGGTGACCACAACACCTGTGGGCCATCTATGATGTATGTGTTTTGGCTGTCCATTCAATTTGCCAGCTCATAAGGGGTATTTAGATGCCATTGACTACAAATATCAAATCTTGTCTAATCAGCATTTTACTCAGAAGGTGATTGCGTGGTTTGCTATACAACACTGACATTGGTGGTGTGTTGATGTGGCAAAGTTTTATTACCCAATATGGTGTATGTTTTTTATCGACACGGTCCATCTATTTTACAAAATCATGAAATTTGATGACCCAAGCTAAAAAAAAGAGTAAAAACCAAACTTCAAATGGGACAGCGATGCTCACTATGGAAAGTTTTTTTGGGCTCACCTGATATTTATTTGCCATTTAACATGTTCATGAGGTCAGTCACGCGGACTTGGATAGAGGTAAAACCCAGATACCAGCTTAATCCATAACTTATGTGGATCACTAGAAGTTTTCAATGATCGGCCTTCTTCTCCAATGCTCTTTTATAATGTAGTCTATTAAGGGGTTGGATTTACCTTATTTTCATTTTATTTTTTTTTCAAATCTTAAAATGATTTCACAAAATGGATGAATAGTGTGGGTAATGCTTACATCGTAGTGGGCCCATAGAGTTTTGCCACATTAACACATCATTGAGGTTAAGTGGTGGCACACTAGGCAATTTATTTTCTTTTCAATCAACTTTATATATACACAGAGAGGCATGCTCACCTGCGCATATGAACATCTTTGCACACGTGCCATGGGTGTTTAATCCGAATGGTCCATTTGATGCGGCATCTCATGAAACCTCAGGGACCAATTTTTGCCATGATCTAAAGCTATGGTGCTCCATAGCAAAGAGATGCAAATCAATGGAGGAAACTGTCTTCTTTTTCATGGCCCACCATAGTTTGGATCAAAGTAAAAGTTGGGCTCGAGGGGTTTCATGGAGGGCTACATCACGTGATATGTTTCCAAATTTTGAAAAGTCCATGTGATGCAGCACCCCATGAAACCTCCTAAGGCCCGACTTCTACCCTGATCCAAAATTTTGGCGGGCCACGGAAAAAGAAAACAGCTCATTCCCTTAATTTGCATCTCTTTGTTATGGTTCACCGTAGTTTTGGATTAGAGTAAAAATTGGTACCAAGGGGTTTCATGAAGTGCTGCATCACATAGACCGTTCGAATTTTTGGCCCATGAAATGACATGTGTGCAAAGGTGCAAAGGTGCACAGGTGAACATGCCTATATGTATATCACATGTACTCAGACATCCACACACTCACACTAGAGTAAGATTTCACCACGATGGGTACTCAAACCCATGACCTCGTGATGAAACTCATGCAAATCTACCACCAAAGCATAAGTAAAGACCAACTTTTCATATTCTTAGATGTAAGTGATGGCATCATAAGATTATAATTTTTAATTATTAAAATGTGAATTTAAATAGGCCATCAAGGCATAAGCCCAAAAGTAAGGAAGATGATCTAAAGCTTAAGTAAACCACACCATACAAAATAACGGAGTTTGAACAATTTTTGTTAAGAACTCCTTTGGAGTCACATAAATGGAGATAATGTAAAGGCATGTTTGAATGTCATTTACCCTTTCTAGCAAAAACATACCCAGGGAAAGTTGCTATTTATTTTGGGCAGGGGTTTGGCTTAGTTTTCCACCTTCGACAGAAAAAAAAAAAAAAAAAAAAAAACTAATTGATGGTTTTACATTGTTCTACTAACAAACCAAGAGATTGATTTGAGCGGATACACCCCAAATATGGAAATGACCGTTGCAATAATAGTGTATAATAGGGAGAATGGTTGTTTGTGGTCTTACATCCGTGATCATTATTTATACAGGGAAGGTGAGAGACCACTGTCTGCGAGGAACTTCAGCCGGTGGAGAGATCATTGTCTCTGAGGAGCTTCGGCTGGTAAAGAGTTCACGTCACGCAGATACGCCCAAAGTCTAGGCAATGCTTGCATTTTGAAAATCAATACGATCTCCTGCATCCGAGCTTCTGTTCCGTTTCTAATTACAAAAAACACAACATTCTGACTGTCTTTTTGACATGTAAGTATTATAAATAATGGAATGAATAATTTGTTCACAGGAACGGGTGAACGTTGCTATGTTGGATGCAGAAACGAAGTTATGGCGTGTTACAACCAGAAACTGAGCTCCACCTTTACTCGAGCAAAATTCATTTCGATCAGGAAATTTCCTAACTTAGGTTAGTTACTCTAATCTTGCACCTAGAGCATTGCTAATCCATTTATGGTGACGAAGGAATGTTGAGTTCAGATCTGTTTTTTCCAAACCGTTGATGATATCCATGATACGCAAACTACCTGTTGATCGTCACCCCTAACCTTCACTTAAGTAGTGATATATTCTTCCCAAGATTATAGTTAAATAGTGATATATTCTGAGTGGTCACTGGAATCAGCAACCATGACTAACACTGAAGATCGTCCTCCCAACCTTCATTTGGAACAATTGATATGCATGTATCGTAGTTGTTGTTGTATTTAATGTCTTAAATCAAGTTAGATACAGGGTCTGTCGATGCCATCGATAGTCTATTCGATGTCACCTTCAATGGCATCAAATAGTGCTCGTTCCTATTGAGATTTTCTAGATTCTCTCCAGTTGGTCGCTGACCACTCTGGGCACTTTTTTTCGATGCCATCGATGGATGTTTGATTGAACCTTCGATGACATCGAACATAGATCGATGCAATCGAGATTCTTCAGAAAATCAGGTTTTGTCTCTGGACGGTTTGGGTGTTAGTTCGATGTCATAGAAGGATAAGTTTCGATGACATCGAAGGGTGTTCAATGACATCGAATGTTTTGCATAGAATTTTGCGGATCCACCGGATCTGCGAAATTTGTTTCCGATTTTGTTTGGGATTCTCCCATAAGCTATAAATATGAGTGTAAACGGGATTGTGATGTATTTTAAGGCTTTTTAATCAGTTCTAGGGTTTCAAAGGGGTGGAGAAAGGGTGAGATTCGAGGTTGTTTGAATCAGGTAATCTTTTTCTCTTTGTAATTTCTGCTTTCATAGTGAATTTATGTCACTTTATGCTGTAGTTTTTTCCCGAAAGGGTTTTTCCACTTTAAATCGCTATATTCTTTTTCTTTTTGCTTAGTGATTTTAGATTGCTATTCTAGATTCATCTCTGTGTGATTCCTTCGTTCTCCCAACAAGTGATATCAGAGCAATTGTTGGGGCACAGGCTTAAATCTGAAGGATTAGCATTAATGGGAAACATTAGGTATGACATTGAGAAGTACTCAGGTAAAAATAACTTTGAGTTATGGAAGATCAAGATGATTAGTTCCTTAACCAATTAAGCAAGGTGAAGATGGTGCTTTTAAGGAGTGAAATCCGACTCTGAGTGATGATGATTGAAATACGCTTAATAAGAAGGCCTTATCCTTGATCCGTTTGTATCTCACGGATGAGGTTCTCTATAATGTTTTGAGGAAGAAAACCGCAGCTGGTTTATCGGGCAAAGTTAGAGGATATTTATATGAAAAAATTCACTGAGAATCGCCTACACTTAAAGCTAAGTTGTTCACCTTCAAGATGACTGAGGGTGGAGATGTGGAGGCCCACATCAGTACCTTTAATAAATTGATTTGCAAGTTGCTGGATATGGAGAAAGTAGTCAAAGATAAAGATCAGACATATATGTTATTGAATTCTCTTCCGGCATCGTATGTGTCATTCAGGAACTCATTATACACCAGAATTAAACCCTGAGTGTGGACACCGTCATCTCAGCCCTTTAAGGGAAGACCATGAGAAAGATAAATGGTGGTATAGGGACATCTTCTAATGCACTGTTTACGAGAGACAGGAATACTGAGTGAGGTACATGATCTTCAAAACCTAGATCCAAATCAAAGGGCAAGGGCAAAGACAAATTAAAGTACTAGAACTGTGGGATGACTGGACACATGAAGAAGAAAATCCTAAAACGAAGAAAGAAAACTTAGAGGTTTCTTCCAGAGAGGTAATGTTGTCACATCTGATGAAGAGACAAGTGGATGTGATGTTCTATCTATGTCCATGATCGGACACTTGCACGACAATCGTAAAGATGAGTGGATCCTTGACACAGGAATGTCATATCACATGACTCCCCATCGGATTAGTTCACTAGTTATAGAGAATTCAATGGTGGACAGGTCTTTATGGGCAATGATAATGCCTGTAATGTTATGGCTATTGGTACGGTGAGCATTAAGATCTTTGATGGGATGGAGCATAATTTGACTGATGTCAAGTACGTTCCTGATATAAAGAAGAGTCTGATTTCTCTCATCACACTCAAGGCTATAAGGTACAAGTTCACCGGTTTTAATGGTGTCCTTAAAGTTTCAAAAAGAGACACTCATGGTTATGAGATCGCAAAGGCACAGAAACCTTTATAGGTTGATCAGGAGCACTTCAGCAGGTAGAGCAGCAACAACTATTGCAGATTCCATGTCTGCACATATGTGGCATGTTCGTTTGGGCCACATGAGCGAGCGGGTCATGAAAATACTATCTGATCGTTATTTGATTCCAACTTCTAAGAATTCTGATTTAGATATATGTGAGCATTGTATATATCGTAAACAATCTAGATTATCTTTTAAATCTGGAAAACATGTATGTAATTGGGAGTATTTGATTATGTGCACTCTGACGTATGGGGGTTATCACCAGAGATTTTCGTTAGAGGGTCATCATGGGTTGTTTCATTCATTAACGATTACTCCCGGAAAGTTTGGGTTTACTTTATAAAACGTAAATCCGAAATTTTCACCATATTCAAACAATGGAAGGTAATGATAGAAAAATAATCATGGTGAAAAATAAAGGTTTTAATTACTGACAACGGTGAAGGATAAAGGGATCATTAGGCACAACATAGTGTGACACACATCTGAACAAAATGGTGTTACTGAGTGGATGAATCGAACTCTCTTGGAGAGGGCCCGATGCATATTAAGTAATGTTGCGTTGGGCAAGGACATATGGACAGAGGCCGTTAACACGGCTTGTTATTTGGTGAACCAGTGTTCTTCTATGACAATTGAATGTAAACTCCCAGAGAAAGTATGAAGTGGTCATAAGACGGACTACTCAGATTTACGCATATTTGATTTTGATGCTTACTCTCCTGTACCGTCAGTTAAGAGAGATAAGCTGTACCATAGAGCCAAAAAGCACATCTTTGTTGGATATGGTGCTTGTGTGAAAGGTTACAGGTTATTCGACAAGATCATACGTAAGGTCATTACTAGCCGTAATGTTAGATTCGATGAAAGCTCCTTATTCCATAAGAATGATCACTATGAGCAAGAGGAACCAGAAAGGTTGATCATAGACGTCCAAATTGACAAAGTTGATACTCAGGCAAAGACAGAAGTACAAGAGCAGGTGGGGGAGCCACCTATGAGAAGAAACCACTGCGTGATCGAAAGGTTACGACAAGATATAGGGATGACTTTAAATCGCATATGCCCTCATTACAGATGAGGGGGACCCGTTTACTATTTAGGAGGCTCTTGATGAGCCTAATGCAGAAAAGTGGAAGGAGGCTATGGACTCATTGTACAAAAACCATACATGGTAGCTGGTGGAGCTTCTAGTGGGTCGAAAATCGATTGGATGCAAATGGTTATTCAAAAGGAAATATGATAGATATAAAGCGAGACTGGTAGCAAAGGGGTATGCTCAAAGAGAAGGAATTGGCTTCACAGAGATATTCGCGCCGGTGGTTAAGCAAGTATATATCAGATTCATGTTGGTGCTGTTTGTCAAATATGATCTTGAACTAGAACAGATGGATGTCAAGACTGCATTCCTGCACGGGGAGTTGGAAGAGCAAATATACATGAAGCAACCAGATGACTACGAAGTTAAAGAGGCAAAGAAAAAGGTTTGCAGGTTAATGAGGTCATTGTACGACCTGAAATAGTCGCCTAGGCAATGGTATAAAAAAATTTGATTCTTTCATGTTGAGTCAGAAATTTATTCGAAGTGAATACGATCATTGTGTCTATTACAAAACACTGAGTAATGGCAAATTCATTATCCTGGTATTGTATGCTGATGACATGTTGATCGCTAATCATGATATGTTTGAAATCAATATACTGAAGACTCGGTTATCAGGGACATTCGAGATTAAAGATCTGGGGACTACAAAGAGGGTTCTCAGCATAGATATTCATAGAGACAGGAATAGGAGTAGGGTTTGGTTATCACAGGCAGCATACCTTAAAAAAGTATTAATCAAGTATGGGATAGACTGAGCAAAGCTAGTGAGCATTCCCCACACGGCTCACTTCAAGCTTTCCTCAAAACAATGTCCTAAATCAAATGAGAAAAAGCAGGTTTTGTCTTATGTGCCTTATTCGAATGCGATTGGCAGTTTAATGTATGTCATGGCCTATACGAGACCAGATATTTCACAGGCAGTCGGTGTTGTGAGAAGATATATGTCAAACCTTAGCAAGCAATATTGGGAAGCGGTGAAATGGCTATTTCGATACATTCGATGTATAAAAGACTACGTCTTAACTTTTGAGAAGATAGGGGCAAAGTTGGTAGGGTATATAGATTCACACTACGTAGGCAGTGTGAATTTCAGAAAGTCGACTTCTTGATACTCGTTTATACTAACGGGTGGAGCAATTAGTTAGATGTCGAAGCTTCAATCTATAGTGGCTCTTTCCACAACCGAAGCAGAGTATATGACAGTGATAAAAGCGTTGAAGGGAGGTGTTTAGTTGAGAGGCATGGTAAAATCAATTGGGGCTTCAACGGGAAGTTGTGTCAGTTAATTATGATAGCGAAAACACTATAAATTTAGCTAAATATTATGTTTATCACTCTCATATTAAACACATTAATGTTCGTCACCGCTTTATCCGACAGGTGCTTGAAGGAGGCGTAACTCTGGAGAAGATTCACACCAGCGTGAATCCAACGGACATGCTCACTAAGGTTGTTCCTACAAAGAAGTTGAAGTTTTATGCAACTTTTCTGAGCTAGGCGATGGCATAAAAAGAAGACGGAGTGTGCATGATAAGCATTGACGAAGCTATGATGCAAGGCAGAGGTGACAAGATACTACATGTTTGAAGATTAAAGACAAGGTGGAGATTGTTGTATTCGATGTCTTAAATCAAGTTAAATACAGGGTTTGTCGATGTCATCGACAGTCTGTTCAATTTCACCTTCGATGACATCGAACAGTGCTCGATTCCATCAAAAATTTTCAGATTTTCTCCGGTTGGTCGCTGACTTATCTGTGCACTTTTTCGATGTCATTGATGGATGTTCGATTGAACCTTCAATGACATCGAACATGGATCGATGCAATCGAGATTCTTCAAAAAATTGGGTTTTGTCTTTGGATAGTTTGGGTGTTAGCTCGATGTCATCGAAGGATAAGTTTCGATGACATCAAACTTTTTGTGCAAAATTTTACGGATTTACCAGATTTGCGAAATTTGTTTCCGATTTTGTTTGGGATTCTCCTATAAGCTATAAATATGGGTGTAAACGGGATATGGATGTATTTCAAGGGTTTCTAATAAGTTCTAGGGTTTCAAAGGGGTAGAGCAAGGGCGAGATTCGAGGTTGTTCAAATCGGGTAATCCTTCTCTTTGTAATTTCTGCTTTCATAGTGAATTTTTGTTGCTTTGTGACGTGGTTTTTTTCCAAAAGGGTTTTTTCACATTAAATTGTTATGTTCTTCTTCCTTTTGCTTGGTGATTTTGAATTGTTATTCTAGATTCATCTCTGTGTGATTCTACCATTCTCCCAACAGTTGTACATTTTTCTAGAATGTGAATGGGGCCTACTTGACTAGACATGACAAATCCATTTTGTCTATCCCTTATGGTAAATCAATGTAAGATCATAGACTCAAAATTCATCCAAATTTAAATCTCTAAATATAAATGACAATTGAAATGTTGGTGAATTTTTCCTCCCATGTCGAATATTCGTAAATATTGGTGATACAAAGAAGGACAGTATGGCTACTAATAGCTGGTACTTGTGGTCAATGTTCTATGGGCCTCACCATTGATGTTTGTGTTTCATCCACATCATCTACCCATTTTCACATGAGCTCAAAATTGAGGTAGATCCAAATCTCTCCTAAGTCACATCATAGGAAATAATGTTGATTGAATGCCTGCCGTTAAAAATTCTCAGGGGCCACAAAAATTGTGGATCAACCTAAAATTTGTTTTCCCCTTCATCTAAGGCTAAAGGAGCTAATCAATATATTATATATTAAATAAACATTACAATGGGCCCTAGTAGGTTTTTAATGGTGGGCATTTAATCATTATTGTATTCCAAAGATGTGGTCCACCGAAGATTTATATATGCATTATTGATTAATCCCTTAAATGATATGGAAAAATAGATGAATGGTGTGGATAAAACATATACGCCCATAAAGCATCAACCAATAGCCACATGAATAATAGCATCATCACTGGTCACACGATATCCTAAATTAAATGGCCTAGACCGTAATAAATTGTGGTGATTAATGTCTAGTAGGTTACACTGACATATCAATTTACATAATTTAATACCATAATAAATAGTGGTGATATGAACCTTCAATACCATATTGTGGACCAAAAAACTTTTCATGAAATTTGGCTTTTATGAGGGCCCTTCATTCAGACAATTGTGAAGGTTCTCCATGAAATATTCATTACACTTTATAAATTACATGTCTACACATTCTACTTTCCATGGTGGGTACATAAAATGCAATTATTGGGGTATTTATATTAAGCAATATGACTTTTGTTTTATTTGAGCTATTCTGAACTAAAGATTAACGATTGCTTACTTTAACGTTATAGTTTGTTTCTATATGATTTATTGTTATTTCTGCTTATAGGCATCCATCTCTCTCATCTACATTGTCCAACTATTTATTTCAAGATATAGATGTCACTTATATATGAAATCTATTTAAGAAAACTATCATTTGCATAACAACGTAGCCGAATAACCAACATTGTGAAAATCCAAAACAGTGAATGCTATGTACACAAAGTAGAAATATGTACGTATGTTGATAATAGCATAAGCAAAATACTCAATTCTGACTCTTATAACATTTTTATGTGTTCAATTGGTTGCTAAGAATTAAGAAATAGGGTTGTTAATGTCCATAACAAATATCATAAATGTACATACTATGTTAGAATTTTACAATCATTTAAGATGACTATATCTGAAGATTGCGTAGAAGAAATAGTTATTGTAACTATGGTCGCATCTATTATCATGATGACAATACCCAATTATTACCGTCAATACATTTGTAAGGAACCACTAAGGAAAGAAAATCGGGAAAAAAAAAAATTTTGATTCATAAGAGAGATAATTCTAAAGTGCAATAGAGATTACTTATCCAAACTTAGAATGACCAAGGAGACATTCATTCACCTATGGGTAACGTTGAGAGAAAATAATTTTCTTCAAGACGTGATGTGAGTTATTCTCAAGGAGCAAGTTGTCATCTTTCTATACACGATTTGTCATGCCCCAAACTTGGAAAACGGGCTCATAAGATTTTCAATTGCTGAATTCGGTGCCGACCGCCTCCGTAGTGCTCCATTCTCGGATCTCGACACTCACATGCCAATTTCCGATCATGGGATCCTACAAGGAGGATTTTCAGTATAATTTTTTTTTGTAATGGAGCATAACCACAAGCATAACCAAGTCACAAAACAACATCACCACATATCCACTATATCAAAAACTTTAAGTACAATGCGGAAAAGGAAATACAAGGTGATCGAAAACTCCAAAATAATCTGACACGCACTCTTGCCTCAGCGTCGCTGTGATCCAATGACACCTGCACGTAACGGTCGTGCATAAGCTTATAAAAGCTTAGAGGGTGGTGTAAGTGTGTGCGCAAGGTAAGCGCCAAGTGTACAATATCAGAGTAATGCAAAAATATGCGGTAAGTCTATGAATGCTATCAGCTGTACCAAAGCTATATGATGCAAGGCATGAATGCTATCGGCCATACCAAGGCCATACGATGCGAGACCTATGTAGCCAAATGTTATATGCGAGATGCAAAGCAAGCATGTCAGTCCTCATCAAGTACACATATCAGTACAGTTCCTCTTTAGATATCACCGGGGTCTAATACACTTCACACTGACCGCCTCCTCCCTAGCTGCACAGCCAAGCAAGTGGAAGAGACCACACTATCCGCCTGACGAGTAGTCTGTCAATACCTACCCAGCTCGTCGATAGCGGACTCATTTGTGAGCTGGTCAAACTCAATCTAGCATATAGCCCCCTCACTCGGGTGGATAAGGCCACACCCTCTTTCAACTGACCACGACACAGTGAGAGACGTGGCCTACTAGTATTCGGCATTCGGGCGCTCGTGTATCCACACGGTCTAGATGTTGGAGCATCTCCTAGTACCAAAAATGTTCTGAGATTTTCACCCAAGGACATCCTAAGTGCCTACAATGCTAGAGCAAATATTTCTGGTATCCGATACGACCATCCAGATGTGCCTGTGGAGGCCACGGCCCTGATGTCGCTAGGGCGTGCAGTGATCACGACATACAATGCGAAATGCATGAGTCACACAGTCAAATCATGCAGCAATCCTGCGCATACTGCACGCTTATGTGGGGGCACTTCGTCTCATAAGGAGTCTCGTAAATGTCTCAGCCCAACGACTTATGCTATGATCAAACATTCCTTATATCAAGCATACATATAATGCATATGAGCATGAATCATGGAGCTATACTAAGCATGTTATAAAGTGATGAACTGTCCTTACAATGAAGATGGGCCTAGATGGCCTACACATAATAAGTACGGGCTTATCAATGGGCCCTAGGGAGAGTTATAATGTGGACATTTAACCAATATTATTCTTATAATGTGGACATCAAACTAATATTGCTCCTAAGGCATGACCCGCCATAAAACATCATTACACAAACTATGGAGAAATCACATATTGCAATGGACCCTAAGGACATCCCTTTGGGCCTCGACCCCTGGGCCTTAGATACATCAAATGGGTCGCATCACATGGGCCTTATATTGATCAAGTGGGCCACACTAGTGGGCTACACCAATGGGCCTTATGTACATTGTAATGGGCCATAACCCATGTGTCTTGAATACATCACAATGGGCCTCATAACATGGACCTTACATTCATACCAAGGTGGCCTCAACAATGGCCTCATACACATCAAGGTAGGCCTCAACAACGGGCCATAAATATGATAAGTGGGCCACATCACATGGGCCATATATATATCAAATGGGTCTCAACGGACGGGCCACAAATACATCAAATGGGCCCCCATATGGCAAGGGGGCCACATCACATGGGCCCCATGCATATCAAATGGGCCATACCCAAATATAATGATTTCCACCATTAAAATTCTCAAGGCCCATTGTAACATTTATTTTCTATCCAATCTGGTCATAAGGTCACACAAACCTAGATATAAGAGGAAAACAAATTTCCTAATGATCCAAACTTTTGTGACAACAAACGGAGTCAATGGTAGACACTCAATCCCGACTCCTTTTGCTATGTGGTCCACTTGATACTGAATCTGTCTCATTTTTTGAACTCAAGCCTTAAAACGAGCTTTCCAAAATGGTTGGGCAGTTTGGATGCAACACATGCATCATGGTGGGTCCCATAAGGGAGGACGGTGTGGAGAGAACACATACATCATTGGGAGTCCCACTGTGCAGTGGTGTGGACGGTGCGGACAGAACACATACACCATGGTGGGTTCCACCGTCCACTGTCATGGACGGTGTGAATAAAACACATACATCACTGTGGGTCCCACGTGGGGCCCACCATAACGTTTTTATGTCATCTAATCTGTTAATAAGGTCCCACGGATGAATAGGAAAAACAAATTTTATAACGATCCAAAACTTCTGGACCACAAAAGGGTTTCAATGGCAGGCGTTGAATCCTATTGTTTCCTACCGTGTGGGCCACCTGAGTTCTGGATAAGGCTGATTTTTGGTGGGGGGCCCACCAATGCAAGGTGTGGATGGTTAAGAAACATCACGGTGGGGCCCAAGCATGGGACCGTGGTCCCTGTCCGCTCATCTAAACGCAGCAGGCGCTGCCTGCGCCCTCTCACAGCAACAATGCTGCTGCATATATTATTATTATTATTATTATTATTATTATTTTGAAATGGGTTTTCCTGAGGCTTTTCTGTGGTAGGGCCCGCATCAGGGGAATCCACCCCTTCCATTGGCTCCCATGGCTCAAGATAAGCCAAATAAGCCCAATATTCGAGGTGTTTTGGCATATAGGAACATCAGGTGATTTTTCAACGGTAAAAATTACAGTTTGCTATGTTATGGCCCACCAGAAATTCGGATCAGCTTCATTTTTCGGCTCAACGCCTAAAATGATCTAAGGAATGGAATGGACAGCTTGGATTAAAAATATACATCAAGGTGGGGCCTACAAGAGCGGTCCACCTAAAACCTTAATAATTTTTTTGTGAAGTACACCCACTCTCTGTTCACACATCCAGCGTCTAGGACGTTGGACAGTGTGGAGGAGATTCATCCAAGTGGGTCCCACATGGACGTGGCCCACTTGGTTTGTATCAATATGATATTTGTATTTTCCCAACATCAAAGGGGTAAGGCCCACATAGCTTGGACAGTATTGGGTCCATTTAATGGACGGTTTGGGGCATCACATACACTCATTAGGTGGCCACAAAATAAAGAAAGGAAAGAGAAAGAGAGAGAGAGAGAGAGAGAGAGAGAGAGAGAGAGAGGGACAAGTGATGATGGAGGGACCCCGGCACTATGGGCCCTCTGTTCCATGCATTCAATCATACATCAAGTGGGTCCTAATACATGTGGGCCCACCAAATCAAAAATCAACGATGGAGATTCCTTCTCCACCAAAATGAAAGGTCTAGATGACCTCTATCCATGTAAGAAAAGTAAACATCATGATGGGGTCCATGGAGAATGGCCCCATCATGGAATGATCATGAGGATCAAGGTGGGCCATCAGCCATATCAAGAGTCCAAAGTGAGATCCATACCATCAATCGGTATGCCTCACTTGGCCCATCATCAAAACATGAAAATCTAGCCTATAAAGCACCCACCGTTTGATCTTCTCAGTCCGTTGGAACGCTGGTCTCCTTGTGCTTCACTTTGATGGAGGGTGATGAGAGTTGAATGGCTAGGATGAAGGTTTTTGGGGTGGGAAGTGGGCCACACAACACTCTTTCTCTTTTTCTCTCCTTAGAAAAACTTGGACGTGTGTACCTCTTGGTTGCTTGGAATTTGTGTTGAGAAAGAGAGAGAGAGGTGTGGTGGTTGTAAGAGAGGTATGAGTGATGGATGTGAGGTGAGTGATGAATGTGAGGTGAGTGATGGGTGAGGTGAGAGATTGGTTGACTTTTGGAGTTTGCTTGACTTGTGGAGAAAGAAAGCATAGGTTGTGTACTTGACATGAGGTGATTGATTGATTGATTGAGTGATTGATTAATGGGACATGTTGTAGAGATTCTCTTGGGATTGCAAACGCGTGGCATTTTCTTCGAAATAAACGTTAGCCCACATCTCCTTAGTAGGGTATTGGATCGGTATGCAAGACGTGGCGTTGGAATCGCGGGGACAGTGCAGTCGCAATGATACAATTCTCAGATTAAGCTGACTCAAATTTACAGGATACGACTTAGGGTCACGCGCAAACATCGATTATAGGTCGCGGATTACCGGACTTCGACGGAAAGGATCGTGGAAGTTGACGGAACAGTACGGGCTAGGATACGGGTCTTACAGCTCTCCCCACCTAATAAAAATTTCGTCCTCAAAATTTAAATCAGAACACGACTAATACAGAGCTAACCAAGGAAGAAAAATTCTATCCAAACACAACATGCTAACATAATCAAACACTTAAGAGATGAGGACAACACTCATGAATCTCAACCTCTTGCTCCCAAGACACCTCATCAACACTACGATGATCTAACTGGACTTCGAATCATGGATTAGAAACGATAGAAGCTAGAATACTATATAGCCTCACAATCTCAACGGTAGGGAGCTATATTAGAAAATCTCTAAGTTATTCAAACTCGAGGATCTAACCATTCTAAGTTCTCAACAATTATAGAGTGTAGGCTAGCTATTAGTAGATATGTGATGTTATCCTCAGGTATTCCCAAGTTATGCTCTAATACCAACTTTTGTCACGCCCCAAACTCGAAAAACGGGCTCACAAAATTCTTGATCGCCGAATCCGGCACCGACAGCCTCCATAGTGCCCCATTCTCGGATCCCGGTACTCACATGCCAGATTCTGATCCTGGGATCCTACAAGGAGGATTTTCAATATGATTTTTTATTTTTGTAATGGAGCATAACCACAAGCATAACCAAGTTATAAAACAACATCACCACATATCCACTATATCAAAAACTTTAAGTACAATGTGAAAAGAGAAATACAAGATGATCAAAAACTCTAAAATAATCCAACACGCGCTCCTGCCTCAGTGTTACTTTGATCCAACGACACCTGCATGCAACGGTCATGCATAAGCTTACAAAAGCTTAGAGGGTGGTGTAAGTGTGTGCGCAAGGCAAGTGTCAAGTGTACAATATCAGAGTAATACGAAAATATGCGGTAAGTCCATGAATGCTATCAGCTGTACCAAAGCTATATGATGCAAGGCATGAATGCTATTGGCCATACCAAGGCCATGCGATGCGAGGCCTATGTAGCCAAATGTCATATGCGAGATGCAAAGCAAGTATGTCAGTCCTCATCAAGTACACATATCAGTACAGTTCCTCTCTAGATATCACCGGGGTTTAATACACTTCACACTGACTGCCTCCTTCCTAGTTGCACAGCCAAGCAAGTGGAAGAGACCACACTATTCGCCTGACCAGTAGTCTGCCAATACCTACCCTGCTCGTCGATAGCGGACTTATTTGCAAGCTGGTCAAACTCAGCCTAACTTATAACCCCCTCAATCAGGCGGATAAGGCCACACCCCCTTCCAACCGACCACGACACAGTGGGAGACGCGGCCTACTGGTATTCGGCACTTGGGCTCTCGTGTATCCACTCGGTCTAGACGTTGGAGCATCTCCTGGTACCAAAAAGGTTCTGAAATTTTCACCTAAGGAAATCATAAGTGCCCACAATGCTAGAGCCAATATTTCTAGTATCCGATACGACCATCCACAATGTGCCTATGGAGGCTACGGTCGTGATGTCGCTAGGGCGTGTAGCGATGACGACACACAATGCAAAATGCATGAGTCACACTGTCAAAGCATGCAACAATCCTACGCATACCACGTGCTCATGTGCGGGCACTCCGTCTCATAAGGAGTCTCGTAAATGTCTCAGCCCAACGGCTTATGCTATGATCAAACATTTCTCATATCAAGCATACATATGATGTGTATGGGCATGAATCATGGAGCTATACTAAGCATGTTACAAAGTAATGAACTGTCCTTACAATGAAGATGGGCTTAGATGGCCTGCACACAACAAGTACGGGCCTATCAATGGGCCCTAAGGAGAGTTATAATGTGGACATTTAACCAACATTATTCTTACAATGTGGACGTCAAACCAACATTGCCCCAAGGCATGGCCCGCCATAAAACATCATTACATAAACCATGGAGGAATCACACATTCCAATGAACCCTAAGGACATCCCGTTGGGCTTCGACCCCTGGGCCTTAGATACATCAAATAGGCTGCATCACATGGGCCTTATATTGATCAAGTGGGCCGCACCAATGAGCCTTATGTACATTGTAATGGGTCATAACCCATGTGTCTTGAATACATCACAATGGGCCTCATAACATGGGCCTTACATTCATACGAAGGTGGCCTCAACAACGGCCTCATACACATCAAGGTCGGCCCCAACAACGGGCCATAAATATGACAAGTGGGCCACATCACATGGGCCATATGTATATCAAATAGGTCTCGACGAACGGGCCACAAATACATCAAATGGGCCCCCATATGGTAAGGGGGCCACATCACATGGGCCCCATGTATATCAAATGGGCCATACCCAAATATAAGTGGTGATAATGATTTCCACCATTAAAATTCTCAAGGCCCACTGTAACATTTATTTTCTATCCAATCTGGTCATAAGGTCACACAGACCTGGATTTAAGAGGAAAACAAATTTTCTAATGATCCAAACTTTTGTGACAACAAACAGAGTCAATGGTAGACAGTCAATCCCCCCTCCTTTTGTTGTGTGGTCCACTTGATACTGGATCTGTCTCCTTTTTTTAACTCAAGCCTTAAAACGAGCTTTCCAAAATGGTTGGGCAGTTTGGATGCAACACATGCATCATGGTGGGTCCCATAAGGGTGGACGGTGTGGAGAGAACACATACATCATTAGGAGTCCCACTGTCCAGTGGTGTGGATGGTGCGGACAGAACACATACACCATGGTAGGTTCCACCATCCACTGCCATGGACGGTGTGAATAAAACACATACATCAGTGTGGGGCCCACCATATCGTTTATATGTCATCCAATCTGTTGATAAGGTCCCACCAACCTAGATGACTAGGAAAAACAAATTTCATAACAATCCAAAACTTCTGGACCACAAAAGGGTTTCAATGGCAGGCGTTGAATCCCACTGTTTCCTGCCATGTGTGCCACCTGAGTTCTGGATAGGGCTGATTTTTGGTGGGGGGCCCACTAGCCTGAGGGGCCCACCAATGCAGGGTGTGGATGGTCAAGAAACATCACGGTGGGGCCCACGCATGGGACCGTGGTCCCTGTCTGCCCCCCTAACCACAGCAGGTGCTACCTGCGCCCTCTAGCAGCAGCAGCGTTGCTGCATATATATATATATATATATATATATATATTGAAATGGGTTTTCCTGAGGTTTTACTGTGGTAGGGCGCGCATCAGGGGAATTCACCCCGTCAATTGGCTCCCATGGCTCAAGACAAGCCAAACAAGCCCAATATTCAAGGTGTTTTAGTGCATAGGAACATCAGGTGATTTTTCAATCGAAAAAATCAAAGTTTATTATGCTATGGCTCACTAGAAATTCGGATTAGCTTCATTTTTCGGCTCAACGCCTAAAATGATCTGAGGAATGGAATGGACAGCTTGGATTAAAAACATACATCAAGGTGGGGCCTGCAAGAGCGGTCCACCCAAAACCTTAATAATTTTTTATTTGAAGTACACCCACTCTCTGTTCACACGTCCAGCGTCCAAGACATTGGA
The DNA here is from genome assembly GCA_030180095.1 of Magnolia changhungtana. NCBI lineage: Eukaryota > Viridiplantae > Streptophyta > Magnoliopsida > Magnoliales > Magnoliaceae > Magnolia > Magnolia changhungtana. Next base: position 6,051,296 of record JASAUF010000662.1, read on the forward strand.
CGGTGTGGAGGAGATTCATCCAGGTGGGTCCCACATGGATGTGGCCCACCTGGTTTGTATCAATATAATATTTGTGTTTTCCCAACATTAAAGGGGTAGGGCCCACATAGCTTGGATGGCCGCGGGGTCCATTTAATGGACGGTTTGGGGCATCACATACACTCATTAGGTGGCCACAAAATAAAGGAAGGAAAGAGAGAGAGAGAGAGAGAGAGAGAGAGAGAGAGAGAGAGAGAGGGACACGTGATGATGGAGGGACCCCTGCACTATGGGCCCTCTGTTCCATGCATTCAATCAAACATCAAGTGGGTCCCAATACATGTGGGCCCACCAAATCAAAAATCAACGGTGGAGATTCCTTCTCCACCAAAATGAAAGGTCTAGATGACCTCTATCCATGCAAGAAAAGTAAACGTTATGATGGGGTCCATGGAGAATGGCCCCATCACGGAATGATCATGAGGATCAAGGTGGGCCATCGGCCATATCAAGGGTCCAAAGTGAGATCCATACCATCAATCGGTAGGCCTCACTTGGCCCATCATCAAAACATGAAAATCTAGCCTATAAAGCACCCACAGTTTGATCTTCTCAGTCCGTTAGAATACTGGTCTCCTTATGCTTCACTTTGATGGAGGGTGATGAGAGTTGAATGGCTAGGATGAAGGTTTTTGGGGTGGGAAGTGGGCCACACAACACTCTTTCTCTTTTTCTCTCCTTAGAAAAACTTAGACGTGTGCACCTCTTGGTTGCTTGAAATTTGTGTTGAGAAAGAGAGAGAGAGGTGTGGTGGTTGTAAGAGAGGTGTGAGTGATGGATGTGAGGTGAGTGATGAATGTGAGGTGAGTGATGGGTGAGGTGAGAGATTGGTTGACTTTTGGAGTTTGCTTGACTTGTAGAGAAAGAAAGCATGGGCTGTGTACTTGACATGAGGTGATTGATTGATTGATTGAGTGATTAATTGATGGAAAATGTTGTAGAGATTCTCTTGGGATTGCAAATGCGTGGCATTTTCTTCGAAATAAACGTCGGCCCACATCTCCCTGCCAGGGCATCGGATCGGTATGCAAGACACGGCGTTGGAACCACGACGACGGTGCAGTCGCAATGGTACAAGTATCGGATTAAACAGACTCAAATCTACAGGATACGACTTAGGGTGGTGCGCAAACATCGATTATAGGTCGCGGATTGCCGTACTTCGACGGGAAGGATCGCGAGAGTCGACGGAATAGTACAGGCTAGGATATGGGTCTCTTACATAATTCGACACAATTTGCGTAACCGTGTTATACGCCATAGGTTCGTACAATCCAATGAGACTGTTAGTAGGCACTTTAACAGAGTACTTGACGCCATTGTATCTCTCTACCCTGAATATGTGAAGTTCTCTCATCTAGACATGTCTATTGAAATTACCTCCAACTTTAACTAAAGCTCTTATTTGTAGGTAAATTTTTAATTTACAATTTACTTGCACTGAATAATGTTATCTATGTAGCAAACTATAAATATAACAATGCCTTAAACTCACAAAATAAGATTGTATAGGCACAATAGATGACATGCACATTCCGACTTATGTTTTGAAATTCCAAGCTACAACCTTTACAAATAGAAAGGGCATTATATCTTAATATATAATGGTAGCTTGTCCACTAGATATCATATTTGTGTTCATTCTCGCTAGGTGGGAAGGTTTCACATCTAATGCACAAGTTTTGCACAACCCCTCACTCATAGGCTAGATAATTTGATAGTTCCACATGGTATAACTTTCATTAACCCGATCCATGCAATTACTTGATTCATTGAAATAATATGTTATTGAAGTTAACAACTTATTTCGGGCTTTGTAGCAAAATATTAGATGGTAGATATTGTATATGCTCATACTCTTAGTTTTATGGCCCCTTACAGATTCGTAAGATATCATTTATATGAGTATTATTCAAGAATAAATTCAACAAACAAAAAATGGTTATTAATTACAAGCATGTTAAGTGTATTACGTCATTGAACGAATGTTTATGATCATAAAATGTAGATCTATTTTGAATATATTCCTAATATAAAATTTTATTAATTTTGAATTTTAAATATATTGAAAGAAATTCATAATTATTGGATGTCTTAACAATTGAGGATTGCCCCACAGTTTAAGTTTGGGACCCAAATGAAAATTGTACTTGCATACGTTGTACTCGATAACTTCATTAATGTAATCGATAAGATAGATATGAAGGTGAAAGATGTTGAAAGTGACAAAGGAGATGAGATAAACCCATCTCCAGTTGAAGTCAATGATAGAAATGAAAAAAATAAATAAATCTTGATTAATATGTCATAAGCTGAGGGAGAGCATAGGCATGTAAGTGCGATAGTATTGTAAGGAGGATGTGGTTAGAAGGTCTTCCCATTAATGATTAGATATTATTTGCCTTTAAATACATGATTTTCTAATATTGTAGGTACAATATTATTATTTAGTAAATTGGAATGTGGACCTATACACTTTATTGGACTTCTTTACGTGTTTTTTTATTTAGTTTTTATATGTTATAGCTTCCTTGTGGATGAAAAATACTTTAAGATTTTTTCCACAAGTCGACATGAGTACGCCTGAATGAAGTGCCCAAGTATGAGCTAAAATTGTACGTAGTGGTTCAGGCTTGGCGACATTGGGGGCATATTTGATTCAGCGAGAATTTATACTCTATACTACCACAAGGCCCCCAAGTTTACTAACGGTTAGGATAATGTTAACCATGTGCATGCTAGGTGGATTTCTTCTTTTTTTTTTTTGTAGGAATTCACATTTGTGTTAACGCATAAGACCAGACAGTAGAACAAGGTAGTTGATGTTCTTAGCTGACGTACGGCTTTATTGGTCACCATGAGCAACGAGGTTGTTAGGTTTGAGTATCTCAAGGACATATATTCTAGTGACTACGACCTCAAAGATGCGTGATTTAGATGCCAAGAGGGTTAGTCTAATGACCTCAATATTCAGGACATTTTTCTTTTTAACGAAAATCAGTTGTGCATTCCACGAAGTTTGTTGCAAGAGCGTATCATTTGAGAGCTACATGAAGGTGGCATCGGCGGTCACCTAAAGCGAGACAAGATAATAGCTCTCTTAGAGGAGCGTTACTATTAGCCACAGTTAAAACAAGATGTTAGAAAAGCGGTGCAGCAATGCCATATGCGTCTAGCCTCCATGGGACAGTCGTAGAACACAAGGCTATATATACACTCCGTTGCTGGTACCTGACGACTTGGGAGGAATTGTCTATAAACTATGTGCTAGGTCTTCTATGGACCTAGCGTGAAATGGACTTGGTGTTTGTTATGGTCTGTGGATTATTCAAGATGACTCATTTCATACGTGCAAAAAGACTCTCGACGCTACACATGTCACAATTTTTTTCTAAGAGGTTGTATGATTAATGGTGTCCCTAAATCTATTATTCAAGATGACTCATTTCATTCGTCAGTCACTTTTGGAGGACCTTGTGGAGACGATTTAACACCAAGCTACAATTTAGCAGTGCATATCATCTACAGACAGATGGGTAAACTGAGGTTTTGAATCATACACTCAGCAACCTTATACGATGTATCTCAAGTGATAAGCCCAAATAGTGGGATTTTGCCTTGGCTCAGGCAAAATTCGTATTCAATAATATGCAAAACTGTTCCACTGGCAAGTCCCAATTTAAAGTTATATATGGATGAGTACCTAAGCTTACTCTTAATTTGATTCCATTGCTCAAGCTTACCGACGTGAACATTACCGCATAACATATGATGAACCAAATCAAAAGTGCACTCACTGATGTTCAAGTCATATCACAAGCATCTAATGTCAACTATAAGGAAATAACTAACATACATCGAAGTCTGAAGGTGTTCAACGTGGGCAACAATGTCATGGTTCACCTACGCAAGGAGAGATCTCCGACCGAGATGTACAACAAACTAAACAATAAGAAGATCGGGCCAGTACCTATACTTCATAAAATTAATGACAAAGCCTATGTTGTTGACCTTCCTGAATACATGGGAATCCCACACATCTTCAATATAGTGGACCTATACGAGTATCATGAACCGGATTTGGAGGATAACTCGGGGACAAGTGTTTTTCAAGTGGAAGGGATCTGATGTAAGACTTGGAACAAGCACGTTCCTATTACATATTGACCGGAAGAAGTTCAAAGGGAAATCAACAAAATTTTAGCATTGTTCGATCGATCGAAGTTGATCGAGCAAACTAATCGAGTCGATCGATTGATTAAGTCGATCAATGGAAATTCAAATTTAGGTGAAGGCTTGTTGGGCATTTTTTGCTCAATTCGATCGATTGCTGGTCGGGTTGATCGATTGGAATAAATACAATTTTTGGGTTTTAGTCTTTGGATGTTTTTGCCCCATACCAATCGATCGATGATTCGTTCGACGAATGGCAAAAAATTGTGCATTTTTCAGTTTTTGTTTCCTTATTTGTTTAGGTCTTTTCTAATTACGTCTTAGGGTTTGTTTAAGATTATTTAAGCATTAAGCATGTAAACTCAATTATTTTTGGAGCTTTTTAATAAAAATTCTCTAAATTTCTTATTTCTCTCATGGATTCGAGAAAATTCTCTTGTAGATTCACGATGGCCTTGTAGATTCAATGTGTTTATTGTTTGAGGAAGACAGCGATCGTTCTCATCACACCCTTCCCCGCATCATATATCTAATTCATTTAGATCAGGAATAATCATATCATTTTTTCTCATCAAATGACTATATTACTTGCAATCAACGTATACAGATGTTAATAGTCTGCTCTTCAAATTAATCTACACATGTCCAATTAATCAACAATATCATGTGAAAAGGTTTTAGCAGTGAAATTGAAAAGAAAATCTACCAATAATAAGATTTAAAATTATCTTTCAAAATGTACGATGCATGTGTATGAATCATTATCCATGAATCATTATCCACTACACGTATAAAATTCAATCTTGTGAATGCATGAACATACCCCTTATACATCCTTGGGTGTGTGGAGAGAAGGTAAGTCCCACTTGTTTCAGGTGCATGTACTCCAACCAATAATTATCTAAAAAATAACAAGTATAAAGTAGTATTATGTTCATAATCAATTAACTTAACCAATAACAAAAGGTGGCCCTATTGTTGGCCATCACATGCCTGAAAAAATAAAGTTCCAAAGAAGAGGTTGGGTCATTACATTGTGATGAGCTAACGGATCCACCTGAATCTCCTATGAGGTGCCATGGTAATGGAGTATAATAACACTATGTCATTCATAGACATTATAGATCCCACACTCATAACATCATTTCGCTAACTCTTACATCTCGTGCAGCCCAATCTTTCCCACTAACATAATCATTAAAAGATAAGACAAACCACATCACTTGGCCCAAAATTGGGTAGTCTTATAAGTGAGCCACACCATGTAATCAATGGACAATCGACAGTTTGACTGAAAATGCAAGTGGCCACCCAAATAAGTGGACTAGTCTTTTGTTTAATGAAGATCATCTTCATGATGGGCCCACCTGTTTTCACAGACTAGATGTCTTAACAAGAAGCATCTTGGAGGGAAAAATGAAGTTACATGAGAAGTTAGCATGCAGCTCGTTGTAGGTGATCTTTCCTTTTTATCTCATTTCTCATGTGAAAGAACAATATGTCCCAAGGTGCGACCTTGATCAAACCCTTCTCCAAAAAATTAGGCTCATCCATTCATTAAGAAGCTTACATACAAGGTGAGTAGACCATCTTAACATGAGACCCCAAGGGTCTTGTCGATCCGAAAATTCTATCCATTAAATGTTGGGCTATTTTCTCAATGTCAACATATATGTAATTGTACTAATCATCAGTGACCAAACCATTGACATGATGGGCCCACTGTGGATACATAATGCATTGGAATCTCCTAGGCCAAGAAATCTCAACCATTCAATTGAGTGTCATAAGGTATATAATTAAATGAAGAACATACTTCAAAGGATCACATCCAACCATCAAAAGGCCGCTAATGCTATTTACACTCGTCCTAGCGTATCCATGTGGACCAATGAGATGCCGCCACGTGTTGGCACTACCTACTAAAAGATGGACGAAATCCTACACGCAAACTGAGGATATCTTTAGCCCCACGTCCTTCGGTGGCACATCACCTTCCAAAAGCAAAATTGCATAGGATCATACGCACATTTACAGATAAGACGTCATGACAAATGACACGTAGCCCTAACACGAGTGGCATGTGTAATCGAGGCAGCATGCCCAACAAGTTTATAAAGACCCATTGAGATAGGGATCCTATCGCAAAATAGATATGCTTAGCAAGTCCGTGTCACAAATCCTGCTAAAATGAGAGATCTTCCCAAGGATGATCGATGCTCTTATGGTGATTACGAAGGTTCAAGAAGCGAGTTCTTCTTAAATGGATGGAGATCAAAGATAATGTGAGGAATCCATATCCAGTGAGACTGATTCCATAATGACTACGGATCTCTGCAGTTATGTTGGCAAAAAAATCTGAAAATATTTCTAACCTCTGAAAATCTCTTTAGCCAAGCTGGGATGATCATAAAATAATTGTGCACTATGACTGCCAATGATCTTGGACCAGCTAAGAAATCCAACAAGGGTTTGCCTCCTCCCACTATATAAAAAGCACGTGATGAAGAGACTAGGGCCCACGCCAAACATAATCTCTCATACACAATGCAACACTACTTATTTTACTTCAAATTTCTCTACTTCTGTCCCATTATACTGCAGAAAGTCTGAAGTTTAAATTAGCTTAGATCACTATTGTCCAATCCCATAGATGCGGTACGCTTTAGAGTAGTATAAATATCTGCAACCCATTGTCGTTGGATCCTCTGGTCAACCGAGTCTTACTAGGAAGATCAAACCATCGATCACATCTTGTTGACCGTCCGCCTTAATTGTTTGTCCACACAAGTGATTGCAAGTATTTATATTTCATTTATTTCTCTACTCATTTTGTTTATCTACTAATTGTACCAAGCTTTAAATACAAATCAATAAAATTGGCACCGTTAGCCTTTAGTTTTAAATCTATTATCCATCATTATTCTATTAAGAAATATAAGGCCTGTTACAACTGTTGAAAGAAAAGTTCTTAATGAAAGGTAAAACCATAAAAAGAATCCATTTAGAAGGACTAGAAGGACTAACCCCTACCTTCCAAAATTGCCTAATCGTTATAAAAATCGGTGGTCGACGAAGGTGGGCAATCCCTCAGTTTCGATCTTAATTAGTTTATGTAACATCTTGGGAAAATTCATACAAAGACCTGAGTACCACCTCAGGCAAAAATCACTAAGGGTCGAATTCTGTAGAAATTAGACGAAATTAATTAAGTACTATACTGAATTAATTGGTAAATTAGCTTGAACTACTTTTTATACAAACTGTAAGACCCGAAACTATTAGAATCACTAACTTAACATTTCCTAAAAACTTAGGATCAGTCTCAAAACCCAGTTGCTCTCGGAAACACATTAAAACTCTGTATCGAACCTGGACAGCGCGTCGAAAGTCTGATGACTACGAAACTAAAAGGTTATGACAACCTTACTGGGCTTGACAACCATCGCGGGAATCGAGTCCAAATAGTATCCAAAAACGCACAACTTGAGCCTGTAGCGAAGCGTGTGAGAAACACAAATATCTCTAAAATATGAACTCAGATTTAAGTGAATTGGACCATTCGCTTGGAGGCAAAATTTAAGGTTTCAGACTGTCAGATTCTGACCCAACTACACTCTTGGGTCAGGGAAATTTTTCTACACCCATTGGTATACTTGTAGCCCTAATCGTGGCAATGACCGTTGAACTGAAACGGGTCTTCCACGATCGATCCACTAATTCGATCAGACTAAAATCTTAACCTAGCATAGATCCATTGTTAGGAAACTTTCTTCAGACCGTATGTGAGCAATGGACCTCCAGATGAGCTCTGTTAGCCCGAAACAGCCGCCTTTTGGATATAACCTAAGTATACCGTGGCCTTGGGGCCATTGACATCACTTCTGAGCCTGTATAATGCCCTAAACCCACCCCTCTCTCATTCCATACGATTTTCTCTAACCCTAAGAGAGGAAGAGAGAAAAGAGTGAGGAAAAGAGTGAAAAATCAAGAGATCATTACTAGGATTTATTTCCACTGCTCCTTGTGTTGAATCACCAGCCCACCATCGCTACACCGTCGATTCAAGATACGATTTGGGTAAGAAATCATAACCCTAATCTTGATTTGGGAATCCAAATAGAGAAACCGGTGAAATAGCGAACCTATTTCAATGTTTAGGTAGTCGTTGTGCCGTAGACAAAGACCCGGTGTATGAACCGAGTTCGTAATGAACGTTCCGACGAAAGGTGCAGACTATAAACGTTTAGGTTATGGTTTTCAAGGCTTTCAATGTCAGCTAATGATTTATGTCTGACTTGATTGCTACCATATGATCTTAGTTATGATGTATTCGATAATTTATACATGTGTGTGAACTATATGAATATATGATGCATTTCATGTGTTTGTTGAAATGTTTAAATGAATATGAAATTATGATTCGTGCTTGCCAGGATTATTAATTGAGAATACATGATTGTTGTATGTATGACAATTCCTTTGTGAAAGGATTTGCCCTAATATATGTTATAACTGATTTACTTTATGTATGTTGAAACGTGTAATCTAAATGTTTAATAAATTTTTGAATGAGAAATTACTTGTTGAAATGTACTTAAAGAGGGTATTGAGATAGGATTCTCAATTACCTTATCTATAGTTACAGTTTCCTTCATGTAACCTATCTTGCTACTACGTGATTTATGGATGAAATGCCTATGTATGATAACATGTGTATTATGTGTTTCTTAAAATGCTCAAATGAGATTTATATTTGAATCGGTTGTTAAATGTTGTTTGACTACCACATATGAATGCCTACGGTATCTGAGTATGATTAAGACTATTATGTAGTCCAGACAATCGGTAACAGTCTTTGACCGAGTGGCCGAATTAGTTTCACCACAATGAATACGTTCGATGAATCCGAGTAGTACGGTGATTAGAGTGCTTATGCGCTCCATGTCAATTAATTCAGCGTGCGCTCGTATCAATCGAACTTGTCAAATAACCCGATTGGCCTATTGTATGTTTACCATATATGGACGATTCTGCTTGAATCTAAGGTACCACTTACCAATGTAAAGCTCGTTTAACCTTGGTACTACGATCCGCTAAGACTCGTGAGCCGGGCATGGTGGTATGGGACACCGTAGTTGAGCTATCGGCCTACGTTAGGGTGACAAGCCTCCCCATAGTAACCAGTGAGCAACCCAAACTCGTGAGCCGAATACGGTGGTATGGGACACTGTATTCGAGCTGTCGGCCTACACTAAGGTGACGAGCCTTCCCGTAGTGACCTCGAGTATAAAATAGGCCTATGCTAAGGTGACGAACCTTCCATAGTGACCTGAACTTGCCTATCCACTGCTTTTCAAATCAGGGATGATGTTGCCCTATAACTTGCCTATCGTATGTGAATAACTAGGATTGACGACCCTAGATGGATCATCGTTTGGGTAAATGATATAAAGGGAGGTATCTTATATAACAGCCCACGCTCACACTGTATGATATTGTCCGCTCTGGGCACAGCCTGCACGGTTTTCTACTCGGGGTCTCCTCCAAAAGGCCTCATACAGTATAGGGTGGCAACTCTATATATAACCACCACAACTTCATACGACACTTCCGATGTGGGATAAAGTTTCACCTTCACTGTGTGCACAGTAGCCTACCAGCATAGTAGCCTACCAGCCACATAGTAGCCTGCCAGCCATCTTGGGGCTCGCCTACGTGTGCTCGCCCACATGTGGCCACAGTGATGGGGCGTCAGAATATCCCCCACGAGGGCAGAGCTGTCCTCGGCTCTGATACCATTTGAAACGACCCACCTAAGGACATAATATTGTCTGCTTTGCCCAGAGGGCTCATTATACGTAGATACATGAAAGCTGCACAGCAGCAGCTATATCCATAATATATAATATATATATATATATATATATATATATTTTATTTACATACATAAGGGTGGGCCCTATGTAGGACCCACCTCTGCTGTTCTTTAAAGCAGCCTTAGCTGCATGTACCACAGATATATGGCTACCCTGTGACCTGCTACTTTACACGGCAGCAAGCTCCGTAGGTCCCACCTCTTCCATCCACGTTGTCTATTTATGGGACCGACCATGATGCTTGTGTCGTATACAAATCGTCCAACCATTTGTGAGATCATTTTCGAGCATGATTAAAAGAATGGGTAAGATCTAAAGCTCAAGTGGAGCCCACCATTTAAATAGTGGACAGCGACATCCATCGTTGGAAATTCTAAGGACCACAATGGTTCCCACTCAAATTAATATTTGGTCTTCACCTCATCTATCCCTATGTTAACTTATGAATAGGTCGGGTCTCAAAAATGCATAAGGGCAGGCCCGATTGACATACATGAAACCCATTGGTAAGGCCCATTTGAATCGGCCAATTTGATTCGGCCCATCTGAGTTGGCCTGTTTAAATCCGCCCATTCGATCAGCCCGATGCAATGTATGTGAGGCCCATGGGCGAGGCCCAATGTGATGTATTCAAGGCCCATGGGCATGGCCCATTATGATACACTTGAGGCCCTCGTATGAAGTCCAATGCGATGTATGTGAGGCCCAAGTGATGCATGTGTAGCCGCCGCATTGCGTATAAATCTCTTATGTGGGCCACTCTTTGGGAGCAATGTTGGTTAGATGTCCACATTGAGGGTCAATGATGGTTAGATGTCCTCATTATGACCTTCCCTTAGGCCTCGTTAGGCCCATTCTCTTCGTGGGTTAACCCAAATAAGTGGGCCCCATTCACCGTAGACAGATGACTCTGTGCTATCGGATTTGATATAACCATGGCTGAGTGTCGATCTTTATACTATGGTTGATCGAATGATCATCTATGGACCCCGCTTTGTTTATCTGCTGATTATCGGTGTCGATTATTGAGACCGACACCGATTATCGACCCTGATTACCATGCCGATTATCAATGCTGATTATCGTGGCCGATTATCGTGACCGATTACCGATTTTCGATTGACGTGACCGATTTGCCGATTTCGATTATCGATCGATTTCGATTGTCGTGACCGATTTGCCGATTTCGATTGTCGTAGTCAATTGCCTGATTGACTTGACCGATTGTCAATTGGCAATCAAGGCCGTTTATCATGACCGATTGTCGATTGGCAATCGAGGCCGTTTATCATGACCGATTGCCGATTTCGATGATTGCTCGATTCTGATTGTCGTGGCCGACTGCCGATTAACGATCGAGGCTAATTATCGTGACCAATTTACCGATTCCGATCATCGATCGATTCCGATTGTTGTGGCCGATTGCCTATTAGCGATCGAGGCCGATTATCGTGACCGATTGCCCATTTCCGATTGGCGTGACCGATTTGTCGATTTCGATTATCGATCGATTCCGATTGTCATGACCTATTTGCCGATTTCGATTGTCGAGGCCAATTCCAAGTGTCGATTCCAATTGTTGAGGCTGATTCCGATTGTCGAGGCCCATTATGATGTATTCAAGGCCGACGGGACGTGACCCATTGTGATATATTTCCGGCCCATATGGTAAGGCCCGACTTGATGGTATATTAGGCTCGTGGGAGCGACTCATTGCGATGTATATTAGACCCGTGAGATGTGACCCACTTGATATATATGTGGCCCATGAGTGAGGCCCATCGCGATGTGTATTAAGCTCTTGAGTGAGGCCTATGGTGTTGTATATTTGGCCCTAGTGTGAGGCCATGAGTCCACTGTATGTTAGGCTTTATATGGGCCATTCCTTGGGGGCAATATTGGTTAAATCTCTACATTATCGAGGTTGATTGTCGATGCTAGTTATTGATACCGATTATGAGTATGTGACCGCATAGCCTCATGATACATGCTCATACGCATCATCTACATGTTTGTTATGAGATGTGGCTGTCACGCCCCAAACTCGGAAACCGGGCTCACAAAATTCCCGATCGCCGAATCCGGCGCCGACAGCCTCCGTAGAACCCCATTCTCGGCTCCCAGCGCCCATACGCCAGGTTCCGATCCTGGGATGTTACAAGGAGGATTTCTAATAATCAATTTGATTCGTAATGAGCACAACCACAAGCATAACCCACAAACAATAACCACAAGAACACCATCATAAAGTCCACTATGAACAAAAACTTTTGAGTACAAAGCGTATGAAAAGGAAATACAATATACTGAAATGACAAAAACTCCAAAATCTCGGCTGCACGCTCCAACTGCGGCAAGACTACGACTGCGTCCCAGCGTCACCTGCACGCATCAATCGTGCATAAGCTTATAGAAAGCTTAGAGGGTGGTGTAAGTGTATGCGCAATATGAGCGTGTTCAGAATGCAAGGTCAGAGTAGTGCAGAATCGTGCCAATGAGTACATGAATGCAGTCAGCCGTACCAAGGCTATGCAGTACAGAATATAAATGATATCGGCCATATCACGGCCATGCGATGCATAATGCAGCTCAAGCATGTCAACCCTCATATCAATACAGCTCCTCACTAGAGCGTCAATCAGTATGGTTCTCAGTCTGGATAATCACTGGGGTCTAGTACACTCAAGCCAGCTTACCGCCCCTATCCGAAAGCACAACTGGGAGAGTGGAAGAGACCTCACTATCCGCCTGCCAATATCGGGCCCAGCTCATCGATAGCGGACCGATTCCTCAAGCTGGTCAAACTCAACCTATAAATTGCCCCCTCACTCAGGCGGGTAAGGTCACACCCCTTTCCAACCGACCATGACACAGTAGGAGACGCGGCCTCCTGGTATTCGGCCCTCATGCCCTCGTACATCCACTCGATCTCGACGTTGGAGTCATCCTCTGGTACCATCGGGTTTAGGAATTTTCACCCAGGGACATCTATGGCGCCCGTATGCTAGAACCAAATATTTTCGGTATCCAATCCAGCCACCCACGATGTGTCTGTGGAGGCTATGGCCCTGGTGTCACTAGGGCATACAGTAACTACAATCACACAATGCAAGTGCATGAGTCACACTACCAGTCATGCAATAGTCCTGCGTAAACCATGCGCTCATGCAGGGCAACTTCGCCTATCAGGGAGCCCGTAACAGTCTGCCCGAAGGCATATGCTATGATCAAACATTCCTCATATCAAGCATACAAATGATGCGTATGGGTATGAATCAAGGAGGTATACTAAATATGTTATAAAGTGGTGAACTATCAACAAGTGTGGGCTTACTAATGGGCCCTAGGGAGAGTTATAATGCGGACATTTAACCAACACTATACTTGCAATGTGGACGTCAAACTAACATTGCTCCCAAGGCATGACCTGTCATCAAACATTATTACATACACCATGGAGGAGTCGCTCATTGCAATGGACCCTAAGGACATCCTGTTGGGCCTCGATCCATGGGTCTTAGATACATCAAATGGACCGCATCATATGGGCCTTTTATAAATCAGGTGGGCCGCATCAAAGGGGCCTTATGTACATTGCAATGGGCCATAACCCATGGGCCTTTGAAAACATCACAATGGGCCTCATAACATGGGCCATAAATTCATTGAATGGGCCTAAACACATGGGCCATATATACATTAAGGTGGGCCTCAACAACAGCCACAAATACATATCCAGGGGAGGGGCCTCAACAACGGCCATAAATACACATCCAGGTGGGCCTCAACAATGACCACAATTGCTCATCCAGGTGGGCCTCAGTAATGGCCACAAATACACATCCAGGTGGGCCTCAACAACGGCCACAAGTACACATCAAGTGGGCCTCAACAACAGCCATATGGTTGAACAACTTGGATGCAACACATACATCATGGTGGGGCCCATAGAGGCCCACCATCATATATATATATATATATATATATATTATATAATATAATATATAATTTATATATATGTAAATATATACAATATTATATATAATAATAATATAATATTATATATATATATATACATATATATATATGTATATCCACACACACTCACACACACACACGTGCACACACATGCACACACGTGCACACTCACGTGCAGCAGGGAGGGGGGTCCCACCGTCCGTATGGACGGTGGGCATGTAACACATGAGTCAATGTGGGTCCCATGTGGGGCCCACCATAGCGTTTATCTTCCATCCGATCCGTTCATAAGGTCACACAGGCCAGGGTGAAGGGGAACAACAAATTTCAGCTTGATCTGAAACTTCTGTGGGCCCAGAAAGGGTTTCAATGGTAGAGTTCAATTCACACTGTTTCTTGTGATGTGGGCCACCTGAGGTCCGGATCAAGCTGATTTTCGGAGGGGACCCACCTTAAGGGGTGGTCCACCTCATGGACGGTGTGGATTTCAAATAAACATCAAGGTGGGGCCCACGGCTGGGGCCGTGGGTCCCTAGCCGTTTCACGCCCGCCAGCGCCTACGCGCTCGACAAGCGAAGAACAACGCCGTTTTCTTTTTTTTTTTTAAATAAGTAATCCTGTGGTTTTTCCCGTGTGGGGCCCGCATCAGTTGGATCCGACCCAACTATCGGTCGGTGGGGCTCGGGACAAGCCAAATGAGTCCAATATTGAGCATATTTCAGAGTACCAAAAATATTAGAGTGGATTTTTAATGGTACAGCCACTATCTTCTATGTTATGGCCCACTAAATGATCAAACTAGCTTTATTTTTTGGCTCAACGCCTAAAATGAGCTAAGAAAAGGGATGGACGGCTTGGATTAAAAACATACATCAGGGTGGGGCCTACATGGGCAGCCCTTTCCAAAACCACTTTCCTTTTCATTTGCTACTGGTGTTAATACACCCACCGTTAACTCGTTAGCAACGTCCAGCACCCCTGGACGCTGGACAATTGCATATAACACATGTATTTAAGGTGGGCCCCATCCACTGACATGCTATCAGGGTGGGCCACTAAATGGTTGGGTGACGTGCATAAAGTACACATCAAGGTGAGGTCCATTTGATGGACGGTTTGGACAAGGTGGGCCATACAATCAAATCATCACACATAAAACAAATGGTAAAGAGAGAGAGAGAGAAGGTGGGACACACGTGTGATGGAGGGACCCCGACACTATGGGCCCTCCCTTGCATCCAATCATACATTAAAAAAAAATTAATCAAAGTGGGCCATCGGCCACATCTTAGGGTTCAAAGTGAGATCCACACCATTGATCGGTAGGCCCCACTTGACCCATCATGAAAACATGAAAAACCTATCCTATAAAGCACCCACCGGTTGATCTCTTCGGTCCGTTGGAACGCCACCCTCCTTGTGCTCCTCTTTGATGGTGGAGATGAGAAATGGATGGCTAGGATAATGGGTTTTGGAATGGGAATGGTGGGCCACAAATCACTTTTCTCTCATGGAAGGCTTGAACGTAGGATTTTTTCCTTTCTTGAGAATGTGGAGAAATGAGAAGGAGAGAGAGGGTTGTAAGGGAGAGAGAGTGATGTGAGGTGAGTGATGTGAGGTGATGGATGTAGTACTTGACTAGGTATGGGTGTGTAAGAGAGAGGATAAGAAAGAGTTGACTTTGGAGAGAGAAAGCATGGGTTGCTTGTACTTAACATTGAAGTAATTGATTGATTGATGTGATTGATTGATTGATGGGATTGATTTAACATTGTGTAGAGATTCTCTTGGGATCGAGAAAGCGCGGCGTTTCTTTGAAATAAACGCCTACTCACATCTTCTGGTTAGGGTATCGGATCGGTGCGTGAGTCGCGGCGTTGGAACCGCGGCGACGATGCGGTCGTAATGATACAGGTCTCGGATTAAACTGACTCGAATCTAAAGGATGCGACTTACGATCGATCGCAACATCGATTATCAGTCGCGGATTGCTGGACTTCGACGGAAATGATCGCAGGATTCATCGGAACAGTACGAACTAAGATACGGGTCTTACAGTGGTTGACCATTGCATATGTCATTGGGTAGGTTGTTATGAGACTCCCTGATAGGCGGAGGTTATCTCACATGAGCGCACGATATGCATAAGATTTGTGCATGATTGAATTGTATGACGCATGCATCTTGCATTGTGTGTTGTGATTGTTATACGCCCTAGTGACATCAGGGCCGTAACCTGCACAGGCATATCGTAGATGGCCAGATGGGACACCGAAAATGTTTTGTTCAAGCATCGGGCTGCCATAGATGGCCCTGAGTGAAAATCTCTAAAACCCTCTTAATACCAGAGGACATCCCAACGTCGAGACTGAGTGGATGTACATAAGCGCCCGAGTGCTAAATACCAAGAGGCCGCGTCTCCCACTATGTCGTGGTTGGTTAGGAGGGAGTGCGGCCTTACCTGCTCGAGGGAGTAGGCATAGCTAGGTTAAGTTTGACCAGCTCGAGGAATGGGTCCGCTATCGACGAGCCAGGTAGGTATTGGCAGACTACTGGTCAGGCGGATAGTGAGATCTCTTCCACTTACCCAGTTGTACGCTTAATGGGGCGGCATGTGGCGTGGAGTGTACTAGACCCCAGTGATAATCCCAGAAAGGAACCGTACTGATATGTGAACTTATTAAGTACAAGTTGCATACTCATGCATTCGTTTCATTCACTATCAACTGTACCTTTACATGGCCAGGATTTCGGTTGGGCGCGCAACTAACCTGAGATTAGGAGTTCACCACATTAAGTCTGACTATCCAAATTTAGGTATGAGACTGGTTTGGATAGAAGTCCCTTGTGATGGACCCCATAGCCTGCGATACTACGTACTATCATCCCAACTTCACTCCAGCTTGGTCATTTCATTCGTACCGCATAGTAAATTGCATGTACAATACTTAACATTTTGGGTTGCTATGTTTCTGCATTGATATGGCCATTAGTACTCATGTCTTGCATCGCATAGCCTTAGTATGACTGATGACACTTATAGAATTATCAGTATATTTTCGCTTATTTCAATAGTATATGATTTATGGCATTGTATCCTCGGCATCTAATATTTTACTCACTTTGACTCATCATTTGCATAACTGATTTGCATTGTGTACCCTGATATTGTATGACTCATGGACTTGTCAGTACTTCCGCTTACTCTGATATTGCTTGTTTGGCACTTACCTTGTGCACACACTTTCACCACTCACTAAGCTTTCTATAAGCTTATGCACGATAGATGCGTGCAGGTGGCCTCAGGTTGCAACAGCATTGAGCTTAGAGCGTGTAGTGGACTTGTGGAGCTTTAATTTTTGACATATGTATTTCTCTTTCAGTACTGTATTCAATTGTTTATATTAGTGGATATGTGATGATGATGTTGCCTTTGTGACTTGGGTAAACTTGTGGTTATGCTTATTATGAGTTAAATGTACATTGAAAAGTCCTCCTTGTAGGATCCCAGGATCGGAATCTGGTGTATGAAAGCTATGAGCCGAGAATGGGGTACTACGGAGGCTGTCGGCACCGGATTCAGCGATCGGGAATTTCATAAGCTCAGTTTCCGAGTTTGGGGCGTGACACCTTAGCTTCCCAAATATGTTGTATGAATAGGCCTAATTAAGAACTCGGCTAACACGTGCATGCACCGCACTGTATGTGCTTCGGCGATGAAGATATAGTGAGAGTAGCATGTACGACCGTGAGATGGTGTCGCTGAGGGAGTACAGGCGAGGGCATGCATCACTACCATATATCATCCTTGCATTAATCAGAGTAGTTAGGAAATGCTTGTTGTATTGTTTTATCATTACTGCTTGACTGAATTGATAACATGTTAACCTTTGCCTTATAGTACCACTGAGTTGATCACTCACTCCCACGTTTGGACGGTGTTTTAAAACACCAACCAGACTCTGTTTTAGCTACAGATAATGGCGAGTCATATGAGGTGGAGCCAGACTTTTATGACGATGAGGAGTTCTCCTATGTACAGCTATCAGGCGGGTCTATGTAGACCATGTACTGATCGACGGGATTACATGGATATTCTATGAATTAGTTGGACATTACACTTTGTCATTTTGTATATTTTGAAACAAACATGTATATATTCAGCCTAGTGACATGATCATACTTTGGGGGTTTATAATCACTATTACACTTTATATATCTATCACAGTCTTCCGCTTGCCTAATTTAATCATCTCTGGAGTATGATATGCTGATTTAGTATAATCTCATTCATGTTTAATGCACTAACACGGACAACATTTAACCATCATTATTTATGTTGCATAAGTGATGCGACGGATCTCGGAAGTTGAGCCTTTGCTCGACCCTCGAAATTCGAGGCATTACAGTTTATCTTAACACTAAGGTCACCAACATTCAATCAAACTCGAGTTAAATATGACTCTAGCATACCCGCACTATTTTAAGCACACATAGTAACTGAATACGGGCCTTTCTTAAAACGTGTGGCGTCATGTTAGCGACAAACAGATGCCATAATTAGGAAGTCTAAGGAGATTTTTTGTACATGGGCAATTAACATAAAACCCCACCATATACGGTTTCAATTAGTTATTTGTGGGCAACACTACCACAACAACAACAATAACAAAAAGCACATAACGCTGTACTTAACCTCAAGTCCAATTATATGGGTGAAAATTTTTTAGTTCCTTTTGATAAAAAATCATCTCTAGATTTTGGAGAATTATATGATATGATCCTCTCCCTGCATCTTTACATAGTATTAGTGATTTCAATTTGATAAGTGTGGCCCACCATGATTTTTATGTAAAATCCATCTAGCCATTGGGTTCTTCACCCCATGTTATGACCAAGGCCCAAAAATCAGCCCCATCAATGGTTCAAGTGGACCATAGATTAGAAATACTATGTAAGGTAATGCTCACCATCCAAACTATTCCTTCCGTGTGGCTCCACCTAAATCACATATGTTGGTGTGATCTAATGATTAGCGTGGACTTCATATAATCTCTCTCGCTCCCTTGTTTACTTTAGTTTGGCTCACCAGAATCACATGTTAGCCATTATTTTTTACCGGAGGAATAACATAGGATTACCCATCTAATGTGGGGTGGATTTCACATACACATCAATACGGCCCCTTAATTATCAAGGGTGGGGATTTTAGGGGAAGCCCATTCTTTTATTTTTGGCAAAGATCAACCGTGATGTGGATGTGAGATCCATTCCCACCATCATACATTTAATCCAACCATTGAAGTGCCTGAGTGTCCAGCGTCATGCGCAATGGGCGTATCAAATTACTCCCATTCGTTCACACCGAGAGACGTGAATGGTCAAAACCTTGTTGATTTGTTGGGGGCTTAATAAAGAACCGCGTTCGGACCCAAGTGGAGGGATTTTTCATTAGATCCAGCCCGTCCATCAGGTATGATGTCCCATTTTAAGAATTGAACCTAAAATTCATGATCATCCAAACTCCCTAAGACGCGATTTTGCTAGTGACCCCAACATGGGCCAGCTAGCTGGTGTCAAAGCTCTGGGCACCCCACCATGATGTATATGTGTTATCCACACCGTCCATCCAATTTTCCAGTTCATTTTAGGGCATGAGCCCAAAACGAAGGCAGATCCAAAACTCAGATGGACCACACCACAGGAAAATAATGGGGATTAAATGTCCACCATAAAAGACTTCCTAGGGCCCACTGTAATGTTTCTTTGCCATCCAACCTGTTGATGATGTCACACAGACTTGATGAAGGGAAATCATTAATATCTGCTTGATCCAAAACTTCCATCGCCCCCAAAATATTTTCAACAGTAAGCATTGAATTCTTACTATTTCCTGTGGTGTGGTCCACCTGAGATTTGTATCTACATCATGTTTTGGGCTTATGAATAAGCTGCAAAATGGATGGACGGCGTGGATAAAATACATCCAGTACGGGCCACAGAGCTTTGACACCAGCTAACCGGCTGGTGGCGGGGTTCCTACTCCCTAGTCGAATCACATCCAGCAAATAGTTGGGAGAAATTTACAACTGTACGATCCATTTACATTTTTAAGCCCACTTCTTTTTACATCGCATGAATAATCCTGTACGTACGGACAATTTGCCAAAGGTCGAAAATGCCTCTGCTTTATCAGAAATGTGATTTTTGAATGTGAATTTTGAAAGCTGGGCCTCCTATGGCTACGGATTATAACCGTAGCCATAACTTCAGCCCCTGCTTTTTCAATATGCCCTTCAATTTGTATCGAAGGTCTTTCAATATAATCGAAAGAGGTCCAAAATTGTCTAGCTCAAAATTCATGCAATATTCGATAGGTGATTTTCCCTATGGCTACGAATTACAACCGTAGCCATAGCTATAGTCCGTCACAATCTGTGCATTTTTTATTTTTTATTTTTTACATAGAGAACTTTATTCTACCAACAATTTTCTGTAATACATATTTATATAAATATGTATATATAAGCCTATAAATTGTTCTCTCTCTTTTTTTTTTCATTTCTTTCTTTATTCATTTAATGAGAATATCTTCTAAACCAAAATTAGTTACTTGACGTACCCTATATGATTTTGGGGTAGGAGAAGCTACTTTAGCCAACCAACCTAATTATTTTTTAAGATTCCATCAAGTCGATGGTCAAAAATCCATTTCATTCACTTCGCGGTCAATTTCAACAGTTCGCGGTCAATTTCATTCATTTCATTTACTTCGTGATCAATTTCATGCATTTCACGGTCAATCCCGACGATTCTCCTTCACTTCACGGTCAATTCTATGCATTTCACGGTAAATTCCCTTCACTTCACGGTCAATTCCATGCATTTCATAATCAATTCCACGCATTTCACAATCAATTACCGTGATTCCCCTTCACTTCACAGTCAATTTCATGCATTTCACGATCAATTCCCTTTACTTCATGGTTAATTCAATGCATTTCATGGTCAATTCCCTTCATTTCATGGTCAATTCCATGCATTTCACTGTCAATTCTGGCGATTCCCCTTCACTTCACAGTCAATTCCATGCATTTCATGGTCAATTCCCTTTACTTCACGGTCAATTCAATGCATTTCACGGTCAATTCCCTTCACTTCACAGTCATTTTCATGCATTTCATGGTCAATTCCGGTGATTTCCCTTCACTTCACGGTCAATTCCATGCATTTCATGGTCGATTCCCTTTACTTCACGGTCAATTTAATGCATTTCACGGTCAATTCCATTTACTTCACGGTCATTTCAATGCATTTCACGGTCAATTTGCTTCACGTCACGATCATTTCCATGCATTTCATGGTCAATTCGCTTCACTTCATGGTCAATTCCATGCATTTCACGGTCAATTCCCTTTACTTCACGGTCAATTCGATGCATTTCATGGTCAATTCCCTTCACTTCACGGTCATTTTCATGCATTTCACGATCACTTCACGGTCAATTCAATGCATTTCACGGTCAATTCCCTTTAGTTCACGATCATTTCAATGCATTTCATGGTCAATTCGCTTCACTTCACGGTCAATTCCATGCATTTCACGGTCAATTCCCTTTACTTCACGATCAATTCAATGCATTTCATAGTCAATTCACTTTACTTCATGGTCATTTCAATGCATTTCATGGTCAATTCGCTTCACTTCACAATCAATTCCATGCATTTCACGGGGTCAACTAGGTCTAGATGGGGTCGACCCCGTTCGGCTGAAAGCTGTTTGGGCTCCACTTCTTCTTTATACTGGGACCCATTGAAAGTAATTGGCATGAAGGTCAATGCAAAGGATGTATGTGAAATAATTTCGGAGGGTCTAATATTAAATTCTTGGAATCGCTGTATATTAAAAATCTATAGTTTCCTCAACAAGTTTGGGTGGAAACCAAAATCACTGGATAAATCTATAACTCAGGTATGGCCCAAAGAGCTTTGAGGGAAAACGATGTCATGCCCCGAAATTCGGTACTCGAGTTGGCCAGGCCGGAACCCGAATTCCAGGACTGTGAGTTGTACTTAAACAAAATATAGATTGCAATCCACATTATTTTCATGCATTTTCAAGGCAATCAGAGCAACTAAAAAAGGTCAAAATAATTATCATTAAATAACATCCACAAATCAATCATTGAATATTTAGTTACATTGATATTCAAAAATAATTAATAACAAAATACATTGATCTTTAATTAATTTCTAAATAAATAAGGGAAAAAGTCTTCAATCTTGCATAACTGATTCTTCATATACAAATCTTGCAAAATAATCTATACGGGTGTGAGCACGATAGCTCGTAGGGTCACATCCTTCCCAAAATTTAAAATTCTACGTTAACACAAATAAAACTCAACAAAATAAATAAGAACAATTATGAGTATTGAATCGGCATTTTACATGATAATAATAACAATTTATTTTTTTCATAACAACGAAATAAGATAATACAGCCATCTAAAATCCTTTTTGGTTCAATCCAGAGCAAAGCACCTATGTGTGTTGATCCTTTTAAAGAATGACTTTCGGCAAAGCACCGGTGTTGATCCTTTTAGGGAATGACCCTCGGCAGAACACCTGGTGAATAAATTTTTAGGGTAAATACCCAGGGTAAAGCACCCGTGTGTGTTGATCATTTTAGAGAATCGCCCAGGGCAGAGCACCCGTGCCGATCCTTTCGGGAATGACCTTAGGTAGAGCACCTGTACCGTGCTGATCCTTTCAGGAATGACCCTGGGCAGAGCACCCATAAGAAAATAATATGATGATCCTTTTGGGGAAGAGCACCCGTAAAGTGAAACACATTCTTCATCATGTAATAATAAGAAAATAATTGTAATTTAAGCACGCCATGATAAATAAAATGAAGTTAATTAATAACTCAAATAAACTATCTCTACAATATGCATCTAAGAAATCAAATTAAATAATATGCAACTAATGACAATGATCAAATAAATTTAATACATAATAAATAATCAAATCAATCTATATGTTAACCTAAAATTTTCAACAGAGAAGATCACCTACCTGGTCTGATGATAAAACATTCTGATATAGATATGAATTTTCATAGAATTATTCTCTGGATAACAAAGTCTGCTATAACTCTGATTCAATGTAACGATCACGAACAAAATTGGATTTGTATGATAGAATTGGTCCGATCGAATAAGATTTACGATGGACTAAAGAGCAATCATGGAGACTTCATACAAGCTAGCCACATCTAACCGATTGATGGAGGACAGTCGAATTTCGTGGGCGGTCCTCTCACGGACAAGCCTCATCAATCTCTCCCACCTGCGGCCATTACTGAGGTTGTGGCCTTGGAAGATGATCTGACTTAGTCAGAAGAAAAAAAAAAGCATGGAGGATGATGCCACGTCGGCATAAGATCTGGAGATGGTCGAACCTAAAGGGATCTTGATGATGAAGAGCCACAATATTGAACTGAGTACGAACCCTGGCCCATGGGCCACCGATCCCAGTAGCTTGAGTTTGGCTAGCGCTAGCAGCTGCATCCCCATCTGAGAGAGAGAGAGAGAGAGAGTCGTGGAGAGGAAGCAGATTGGTTTGTGGTGTGACATGCATCAGCACGTCACTCTTGTTTTGTTTTTGTTTTTTTTAGAGAGTGGGCTCCACAGGAATGACATAACAAATCCACACCATTAATCAGTTTTTCCCGTCAAAGTTGGGGCATGTGCCCAAAAATGAGGGTCATCCAAAGCGCATGTGGGCCACACCATAGGTAACAGTGGAACCCACCGTTTTTTTTTTAAATGGAGTGTTACATTCTACCCACCTTAAGAAAATTTCGTCCTCAAAATTTACTACAATATTGACTACACTTGAATTTCATCGTAAATGGTGTGGTTGGTGTTGGCACGTCCTCTAGCTATGACATTCCCTCAAATGGTGGCTGACATACCCGTGTGTTGAAATTTCCTTAGTCTTTAGTGGTGTGGCAGTTTATCCTTAGGCTAATGTGAGCGTTGTGAAGACCTATGATGCTGCCACTATTGTCATTGTTGATATGGTTGAGGTGGTTATTGAGATTGTCGACGCGGTTCTTGATATGGCTACAATGTGATGCGTACAATGAAAGTTGTTATTGAGATGCTTGGTATGGCCCATGGAGAAACCTGGCATTGCAGTTGAGTGTTTATGCTTGTGGTTGCGATTCTGAATGTTGTGGCTAGCTTCAAATGTTGTGGTTACTAGTGTGGGGGCCGGTGATATCCGCTACCTCTTCACTTGATCTATTGTGGAATAATTGGTGTGATCTTGCTTCGGATTGAATCTCGGTGCTTAGTTGTGGAATTCTTTTCATTGGTGCACAAAGTCCTTACATTGTAGTATAGTAGCATTGCACTCTTACATCGTATCATTATGTTATAGTGATGGGTTGTCATAACTTCAAAATGAGTCTTCAGTATACATAAGGTGATTCACGTGGTCTGACGGTGGTATCATGGCGTCAATACGTTCCTAAGTTTGAGATTGTAGCACATGTCCTTGTTAGCCTTGGCTATCAATGTGGTCGTTATGGTGACCTTGAGATGTCCGATGGGTGTCCTTATTGTTGTGACCTCGGTTATTGTAAGTGTTAGGGTTTGATTCCTCTTTGGTTGTCAAATTTTGTGTATCAAAACCTCTGCATGTGTCTTGTGTTTATATCTTCAAGCTATAATATAGAAGATATTGAAGAAGAGTTCAAGCTCAAGACTCAAGCTCAAGTTCACATGTAAGAACTCAAGCTCAAGTTCACGTGTACTCAAGGTCAAGACGCAAGCATAGTTTGGGACTCAAGTGCAACTTAAAATGACATTGATTTCAAATCTTATGAAGTGATCAAGCTACATCAAGAAAAATTCAAGCTTCGTAATGTTCAAAGTCTAAGCAAATGAAGTTTTCAATGTCCATACTTCATGTCCCAGGTATGATAAACCTTAGATTGACATTAGGGTAGGTCATTTTGGCTACATAATTCATTTGAATATTAATATATGAATTTCTCTATTCTAAGACTAGTCCTAGACCTTATTCGACCAGTCTAAGAAGTTTCAGGACCAGTCCTAAAATTGTTGTAATTTATTGGATTTTCTAGTTCGGCTTCGACCAGTCCTGGAGTCTGCTCGACCGGTCGTGGGATGGTCTCGACTCGACCTTCGACCAGTCGTAGAGCTACGACTCAAACTCCAGCGACTAAATTAAGTGTCGCACGACCAGTCGTAGAGGGGTCTCGACCGGTCGTGGACTGCCTTCGACCAGTCGTGGACTGCCTACGACCGGTCGTACAACGGTTTGATCCGATTGCGCTCAAAAATTCAAAAATCTGTTTATCCTTCGACCAATCGTGGTGTCCTTAGGACTAGTCGAAGATGAATTTCTGCAGCTATAAATAGCACACGAATTTCAGATTTTTTCATTGAAAATTAAGTGAATACAAGACTCCACTCTGAGATAAGTTTGTGTTTGTTTTTAAGCTATACTGTGCATAATTCTATTTCCTTTTGTTAGCTTATTGTGATTTGATTTTGATTTACATTCCAATCTGATTAGAAAAGGGGAAATTCTTAATTCCTTCTTCACGGAATTAAAATCAAATACAGTTAGCCCTAAGTTGATTAAATCTAAAATCAATTAGAACTTAGAACCGTTGTAAAGTGAGTATTGGACATTGAACTTCCATATTCGAACTTCTACTCCAATTAGTTCTTCCGGGCTGCTACAAGAGGAGAAATCCAGGTATTTTACAATTCTGTAAAATTTCCATTCTTTTGGTTTTTGTTTGGGATTCGCCAGAAAAATTCCATTTGTGTGGTTATCTGAGGCAAGCCAGGATTGTATAAGCCCAAGTTAAAAAGACCATTGTGAAGGTTTTAGGTGAACCTGTGAAACCTATTTTGATAGTGAACGCTAATATCCCCTGTGTGAGGATATTAGGAGTGGAGTAGTATTCTGTGTAGCTGTTGTTTAATAGTTGGTGAACACATAGGCTATAATTCTTTGTCTTGTGGATTAAATGCTTGCTTAATCTTTTACCTTTTATCATTCAAAGCTGTGGAATGTATGTATGGTTGTAAATGTTGTAAATATTTACATTTTAAGCAAGTGTGGGGAATGTTGTAATAGTTTAGATTTAAATTTTAGCAATTTATTTGCAGCTATTCCTTTATTAAGTTTGAGCTTCAGTTTCTCTAATTGTTCTTGTAAGGTTGCCTTGCCATTTGTATGGTGCATGGTTGTCCTAAGAACAATCAATATTTGAAATTGCTTTTTATTCTTTCGTACAGTTTGAATTTATTTATTTCTCTACAGTTTGAGTTCTTGATACAAAGACCTTTCTAAAAATGAGGTTGTCCTACCAAAAACTTTGGTTTTTAGTGTAAGGTTGTCCTTAGAACAACTTTTATACCAATCTCTCAATACTTGTTCATTGAGGTTACTATTCATTTTAGCATTTGTGGATTGATTTACTTTATTTGGCTATCCTGTAATTTAATTCCGCTGTAATTATATTAAATTTGGCATAGTCCTATTCACCCCCCCCCCCCCCTCCAAGACATATAGCTTGACCATTTCAAGTGGTATCAGAGCCTAATAGCTCGTTCTTATTACTTTTTATTTAGATTTAATTCCTGAGCTAACGATCTAAGCTATATATAAGATGTCAAATTTTGATAGTCTATCAGTCACTAGGCCTCCACCCTTTGATGGCTCCAACTATGCCTATTGGAAAGCCTGAATGAGGATCTTCCTCAAATCAATGGATGAGAGTGTGTGGCAAGCCACAGTGACTGAGTGGAGCCCTCCTACCATTGAAGTAACTGGTATCAATTGATTAAAATCAATGAGAATAACACATTATACTTCTTGGTCCACACTTCAGAAAAGTGAAAGTAGTGCCAATTCAAAAGCACTAAATGCAATCACTTGCGCACTATCACTGGATGAGTTCAAAAGAATCATATCCTGTGATACTGCAAAGCAAGCCTGGGATATATTAGAAATAACACACGAGGGTATATCAATTGTCAAAAATTCTAAAGTCCAACTCCTCACAACCAAATTTGAAGAAATTCATATGGAGGAAAATGAAATGTTTACGGACTTTTACACAAGATTAAATGACATTATAAACTCAATGTGGGGTCTTGGCGATAAAATCTCAGAAAATAGAGTGTGTGTAAAGATACTACGCTCACTTCCTGAACGGTTCAACTCTAAAGTAACCGCGATCCAGGAACTTCGTGATACGAACAATATGAGGGTAGAAGAACTAATTAGTTCTTTACAAACCTATGAGTTAAACTTTAAAGCTCCTAAAGGTAAATCTATAGCTTTGAAATCTTCTAAAAATGTTTCTGAAGTAAACTCTGATTCTGAAGATGATATAGCTCTTTTAGCAAATAAGTTTTACAAGATTTTCAAAAGTAAGAAAAGAGTTGATTTTCAATCAAATGATAAAAAGAAATTTAGACCTAAAATTCGAAAATCTTTGAAAGACAGTCAGTGTTACAACTGTCATGAATATGGGCATTTAGCAAACAAATGTCCTAAAAAGGACAAACCCAAAAGGAAGGGTATGTTGGCTACTTGGGATGAATCATCTGAGTCTGAAGCTACTTCTGATTCAGAAGATTCTGAAACCGAGTCGGGCAATGAAGTTAAGGCCCTTATGACCCTAGCCAAGTTCACTTTTTTTTTTTATCATGATGATTCAACTAGTGAAGAAAATCTGAATAGTGATTATGAAAATGAAGAAGATCTACAAGATGCTTACAATGCCCTATAAAAGGAAAGTTGTAAAATTGCTGTGAAACTTAAACTTCAAAAAGAAAAGTTTTTTAAACTCAAAGAATGCTTCAACTTGTTTTAGAAAAAACTTAAATTTCAAATAATTTTGAAAAATTAAAATGTTATTTGGAATTAAAAACCTCCCTGATTGAATATTTGAAATTTGAAATTGAAAAACTCAAGAATGAAGTATCTTCTCTTTTGAGTTTGAAGGATACATGGAGGTATGCCCAAGGAGATCCGAAGTTAGAAAAACTTTTATCCGGATCTAGAAAATGTGGCGATCGATCCAGGTTGGGTTATGATAAAAACATACCTCATAAACAGAAGAGTACTCCTTCCAACTTTGTGAAATGAGAAGCCTCTAACTCAAAAGAAAAAGGTACTTATCAAGGTTTTTCTAAAAATACAAAAACTTTTCAAAAACCTAAACGTAGCTATATCAATTTAAAAAATCAGAACAGAAACTCACTGGCTGAAAAAATAGTTGATTTACTCAAGGAGCTCTTAAAATCTAACTCAGTAGGTCATTCCTACAACTATAAACAGAAGAAGACCAACTATGTTCCTAAACCCAAAACAGTTCTGAAATGGGTTCCTAAAGTTGCCTGCTTGGTTGCCCACACTGCTTTCAAAGCATCAAGCCATTCAAAATGGTACATAGACAGTGGATGTTCCAGGCACATGACAGGTGATAAGGCTTTATTCATCGATCTAAAAGATATGACTGATGGGTCAGTCACATTTGATGATGGTAACAACTGCAAGATTATTGGCCAAGGTACAGTTCAACTCTATAATCTTCCCTTATTTAAGAATGTTTTATATGTTGAAGGACTAAAACACAACCTGTTAAGCATATCTCAAATATGCAACAACAACCATAGTGTTAAATTTTCTAATCAAGGATGTGAGATTATAGATAAAAATGGTTCTGTAATATTAACTGGTCGCAGAACTTCTGAAAACTGCTATATAGTAAGCAATGGTAGCTCATCTAATCAGACATGCTACATGGTCCATACCTGTGAGATAGAATTGTGGCATAAACACCTTGGACATGTACACTACCGGAATTTATATAGATTGAGCAAAGGAGAACTTATTAGAGGTCTACCTAAGATTCAAAAAGTAGACAAGATATGTGGTGAATGTCAGTATGGTAAACAAACTAGGAGCTCTCACAAAAAGGTGAACTCCAATACCACATTAAGACCACTCGAACTTCTCCACATGGATCTTATAGGACCAACTAGAACAGAAAGTCGAGGTGGTAAAAAATACATCTTGGTTATTGTAGATGATTTTACAAGATTCACTTGGGTTTCATTTTTAAGAGACAAATCAGAAACTCTTGATGAAGTGAAAAAGATTATCAAACGGATCCAAACTGAAAAATGTTCTCAAGTCAGTAAGATCCGAAGTGATCATGGATCCGAGTTTGAAAATAGCGATTTTGAGAAATTCTGTAGCGATCAGGGAATATCACATGAATTCTCTGCGCCCAAAACTCCACAACAAAATGGTATTGTAGAAAAGAAAAATAGAGTACTCAAGAAATGGGAAATGTTATGTTGAATAGCATGAAACTCCCTAGAAATTTATGGGTTGAAGCAGTGAATACCGCCTGCTACATTATTAACCGTGTCTATACTTGTAAATCTAATAATAAAACAGCTTATGAAATGTGGTTTGATAAGAAGCTGACTATCAAATACTTTCGAGTTTTTGGCAGTAAATGTTATATTTTATGTGATCGTGAAAATCTGGGAAAGTTTGACACAAAGAGTGATGAAGGAATCTTCTTAGGATATTCTTTAAACAGTCGTGCATATCGTGTACTGAACAACAAGATCGGTATGATTCAAGAGTCAATTAATGTGGTCATTGATGATCACCTGAATACACCTGCACCTAATTCAGATAATGATGAAGTTCTTATAATTGAAAAATCAGATACTTCATCAAGTAAAATTAATTCTGAATTAAGAACCGTTAAAGATCATCCAACTGATCAAATTCTTGGAAACCCTCTCACTGGTGTGCACACTCATAGACAACTAGAAGACATATGTAATTACGTGTGCTTTACATCTCAGATTGAACCGGTAAACGTAAAAGAAGCACTTTTTGATGAAAATTAGATAGTAGCAATGCAAGAAGAACTTAATCAGTTTGTTCGAAATGATGTTTGGTATCTTATTCCTAGACCTAAAGATAAACACATTATAGGAACTAAGTGGATTTTCAAAAATAAGTCTGATGAACTTGGAAATATAATTCAAAACAAGGAAAGACTGGTTATTTAAGGGTACACTCAAATAGAAGGTATTGATTACGATGAAACCTTTGCTCCAGTTGCTCACCTTGAATTAATTAGACTTTTTATATCCATTGAATGCTTTAGAAAGTTTAAAATTTATCAAATGGTTGTAAAGATTAAATGGTGATTTATATGAAGAAGTATATGTTGAACAACCTACAGGGTTTGAAGACCCTAAGTTTACTAATCATGTATACTACCTTAAAAAGGCTCTCTATGGTTTGAAACAAGCTCCCAGGGCATGGTATGAAAAATTGACCAAGTTTTTACTAAGTCATAATTTTCAAATGAGTAGTGTCGATAAAACACTTTTTGTTAAGAAACATAACAATGATATTTTAATGGTTCAGATCTATGTTGATGATATTATTTATGGATCAACTTGTACTAACATGACTGTTGAGTTTGCAGATTTGATGAAATCTAAGTTTGAAATGAGCTTGGTTGGGGAATTAAATTATTTCTTAGGATTGCAAGTAAAACAGCAATCTGATGAAATTTTTATTTCACAATCTAAATATGCTTTGAACTTGATTAAGAAGTTCGGATTTGAGAATGGTAAGAATTTTGAAACTCCTATGAGTACAACTCTAAGACTCTCAAAAGACTCTACAGGTAAAGATGTAGATTCTAAATTGTATCGTAGTATGATAAGCAGTTTGCTATACTTAACTGCAAGTAGACCTGATATTGCTTTAAGTGTTGGAATCTATGCTAGATATCAGTCTAATCCTAAAGAATCTCACTTAACTGCTGTAAAACGAATTATTCGATATGTCGCAAGTTCAGTTAATCTGGGTCTTTGGTATCCTTATGATATTAGTGTTCAATTAGCTGGGTATTCAGATGCTGATTGGGCAGGTAATATCGATGACAAGAAATCAACCAGTGGTGGTTGTTTTTACATTGAAAATTGCTTAGTTTCTTGATTTAGCAAGAAGCAAAGTTCCATATCACTCTCAATTGCTGAGGCTGAATACATTACAACTGGTAATGCATATACTCAGCTAGTTTGGATGAAACGTATGTTGAGTGATTATGGAATCGCACAGGACTCTATGGTTTTATACTGTGATAATTTCAATGCGATAAATATTTCAAAAAACCCAATCCAGCATTCACGTACTAAGCACATTGACATTAGGTTTCATTATATCTGTGAATTAGTGGAAGAAAAAGAAATATCTTTAGAATATATTCCAACCGAGACTCAGCTTGCTGACATTTTCACTAAACCGCTTGACAAAAGCAGGTTTAATAAGTTGAAATTCAATCTCGGTATGTGCAATTTAAAATAATTGAGCATACATCTCTGTATCATAGTGTAAATACTTTATTGGTTTATATTTCAAAATTTCTTGAAAAATGCATGTTTATTTATTTTTTTGTACACGACCAGTCGAGGACGTGCTCGACCAGATGTGGCACGACCGGTCGAGAACGTCCCACGACCAGTCATGTAGCGTGTTGATTGATTTTATTTGGGGAAAAACCACTTCTTCTTCATTTTATTCCTCTTCTCCAATGAGCTGAGCTTCGACTAGTCGAACCCCACTGTTCGATTCACTCAGGTTAGAGTGTTTTCTCTTGATTTCTTGAAGAATCTTAGTCTTTTCTCTTAAATTTCTTGATTGTAGTTGTCCATTTCAACTCGTTCTTCAAGTTGTTGGGTTTTTCTTCTCATTTGCTGAATCTAGAGAAACTCATCTCTATTTTCTTGATATTTCTTATATTTCTTCAAGAAAATGGACTCTAGAGGTAAAAAGAAAAATCCTAGAGGTGCTTCCTCTTCTAGATCGAATGTTATCACTAGACGCCATCTTAGGGCTCCTGAAGATGATCCACCATTTGTGTGTGATTTGCGTATACGCAATGTGATTGTTGAAAAAGCTGTCAGTTTAAACCATATTGCTCCTTTTGGTCTCCTTCCTCTCCTTCGATCTATAGGATGGGAAAACATTTTACGCTGGAGCGGACCGGCATACCAGTCATAGCGCAGGCCATAGTTGCATGCATAACTGACTTTTCTAATGAGCAACTGACTTTTACTATTACTACTAGAAAAGGGCCTTTTCTTGTTGATCGACATTTAATTTCAGGCCTTATGGATATACTAGTTAATGATGAAGGTATTCATCCTAGCACACTTACTGAGAAAGTGTCAGAATCGGAAAAACGTGTTTATACTAGAGCATTGTGTAACATGGATGCACCATGGACAACAAATGGGAATACCCTCAAAACCAAATACTTGTTACCCAAATACAGAGTTTTTCATTGTATCTTCACTTCTAATCTGTATCCTCGGTCTGGAAACAAGATTGAGTTGACTCTGTTTATGGTTTGTATTATGTACTCAATCATTACTGGTGCTAATGTCTATTTGCCCTCTTTGATTTGTTCCTCTATCATGCAAATCCGTAGTTATTCTGGTCATGGTGATATTCCATTTGGGTATCTGTTGAATGTATTAGTCACTCACATGTTAGTCGCTATGCCCGTCGGAGAGGCTCCTATCCAACACCTCATATTCAACAACTCCAACTTAAACAAAATGAAGTTGAAATTAGCTTCAGGCCAAGTTAATGTTGGCGAAGGTGGAATTGCTACTGAGGTTGGGAATGATGAAGATGGTGATGATCTTCCTTTAGAAGATATCAATATGGATGATATTTTTAATAAAATGGATTCTTACTCTGGGAATGATCCTGACTTTGTGCCATCTGATTTCAATGCTCGTCTAAGTGCATTAGAGGAGAAGGTAGAGAATAGGAATGTTGGTCACAATCAACAATTCAAAATATGGGCAAGTATTTTAGGCGCTTACAAAAAGGTCTTCATCAAATTGATCCTACCATACCTGGTCCTTCTTCTGGATCAGATTGAGATTTTAATCTTTGGTCTATAATAACTATAATACTTTTTACTCACTCTGGGTGTGTTAAACTCTATCTGACTTGACTTTATTACTCCTTATACTACGTTCCGTACTCTTAACTTTCCATCTTTCTAACTTTATGACTTGATCATTACTTCCCTGTCTTTACAATCCTATTGTTGTTTCTTTCTTTATCATATTTTGACAAAAAGGGAGAGTATTTGAGGTTATGATTGGATTTATGATTAGATTAATGATGATGTGAATGGAATGGTTGAAGTATACTACTAAGGGGGAATTAAGGGGGAGTTACACAAGGAAAGTTCAGTGGTTGGACATGAGGTTGTATGTTGTATGCTAGTTCATGACAACTGGTGCATGATTCGTTAATATACATGTTGTGTTTTTCTTATACATGTTGTGCTTTTCTTGTTTGTCAAATTTTGTGTATCAAAACCTCTATATGTGTCTTGTGTTTATATCTTCAAGCTACAATATAGAAGATATTGAAGAAGAGTTCAAGCTCAAGACTCAAGCTTAAGTTCACATGTAAGAACTCAAGCTCAAGTTCACGTGTACTCAAGGTCAAGACTCAAGCATAGTTTAGGATTCAAGTGCAACTCAAAATGACATTGATCTCAAAGCTTATGAAGTGATCAAGCTACATCAAGAAAAACTCAAGCTTCGTAATGTTCAAAGTCTAAGCAAATGAAGTTTTCAATGTCCATACTTCATGTCCTAGGTATGATATACCTTAGATTAACCTTAGGGTAGGTCATTTTGGCTACATAATTCATTTGAATATTAATACATGAATTTGGTCTATTCTAAGACTAGTCCTAAACCTTGTTCGACTAGTCCTAGCACTGGTCGACCAGTCTAAGAAGTTCCAGGACCAGTCCTAAAATTGTTGTAATTTATCGGATTTTCTGGTTCGGCTTCGACCAGTCCTGGAGTCTGCTCGACCGGTCATGGGATGGTCTCGACTCGACCTTCGACCAGTCATAGAGCTACGACTCAAACTCTAGCGACTAAATTAACTGTCGCACGACCAGTCGTAGAGAGGTCTCGACCGGTCGTGGACTGCCTTCGACCAGTCGTGGACTACCTATGACCGGTCGTACAATGGTTTAATCCGATCGCGCTCAAAAATTTAAAAATCTGTTTATCCTTCGACCAGTTGTGGTGTCCCTGGGACCAGTTGAAGATGAATTTCTGCATCTATAAATAGCACACAAATTTCAGAGTTTTTCATTGAAAATTAAGTGAATACAAGGCTCCACTCTGAAATAAGTTCGTATTTTTTTTAAGCTATACTGTGCATAATTCTATTTCCTTTTGTTAGCTTATTGTGATTTGATTTTGATTTGCATTTCAATCTGATTAGAAAAGGGGAATTCTTAATTCCTTCTTCACGGAATCAAAATCAAATACAGTTAGCCCTAAGTTGATTAAATCTAAAATCAATTAGAACTTAGAACCGTTGTAAAGTGAGTATTGGACATTGAACTTCTATATTCGAACTTCAACTCCGATTGCTTCTTCTGGGCTGCTACAAGAGGAGAAATCCAGGTATTTTACAATTCTGTAAAATTTTCATTTTTTTGGTTTTTGTTTGGGATTCGCCAGAAAAATTCCATTTGTGCGGTTATCTGAGGAGAGCCAGAAAACTCAAAAAGAGAGGTTTTTGGATTGTGTAACCCCGAGTTAAAAAGACACAATTGTGAAGGTTTTAGGTGAACCTGTGAAACCTATTTTGATAGTGAACGCTAATATCCCCTGTGTAAGGATATTAGAAGTGGAGTAGCATTCTATGTGGCTGTTGTTTAACAGTTGGTGAACACACAGGCGAACCACTATAATTCTTTGTCTTGTGGATTAAATGCTTACTTAGTTTTTTACCTTTTATCATTCAAAGCTGTGGAATGTATGTGTGGTTATGAATCTTGTAAATATTTACATTTCAAACAAGTGTGGGGAATGTTATAATAGTTTAGATTTAAATTTTAGCAATTTATTTCTAGCTATTCCTTTATTAAGTTTGAGCTTTAGTTTCTTTAATTGTTCTTGTAAGGTTGCCCTGCCATTTATATGGTGCATGGTTGTCCTTAGAACAATCAATATTTGAAATTACTTTTTATTCTTTCGTACAGTTTGAATTTATTTATTTCTCTACGGTTTGAGTTCTTGATACAAAGACCTTTCTAGAAATCAAGTTGTCCTACCATAAACTTTGGTTTTTGGTGTAAAGTTGTCCTCAGAACAACTTTTGTATCAATCTCTCAATACTTGTTCATTGAGGTTGCTATTCATTTCAGCATATGTGGATTGATTTAATTTATTTGGCTATCCTGTAATTTAATTTCGCTTTAATTATATTAAATTTGGCATAGTCCTATTCACCCCTCCCCCCTCTAGGACATATAGCTTGGCCATTTCAGTTATGACTATGACACTTTTGAAAATATGGTGGAAGTGATCTCGAGATGATAGTTGCGCTGAAGAGTGTAGTGGAGATCGTTGGTGCATTGATGGTAGCTCATTCTGTGGACGTGGCTTATAAACTTGCTTAGGTAGTCCCTAATTTTACAGTTGGCAAAAAGGAAGGGGTCGTGCATAGATATACAACATGGTCTTCATATCCACAGTTGTAGTAGGATTTAATAGTAGTGATGTAGAAGTGTGATCATGGTCGGTATAACCAAAGCAACCTAAAAATACTTTAGGTCCTAGCTACTCTATTTGCAAGTGATCTACTCTAAAGGCATCGGGTTAGGCGTTCATGATAGAGTGACATAACTCGAGTCATTTACAAGTACAATTTATGATCGATTGAAAATATGCTTCACAAAATATTTATTAGATTTCCAAGGAAGGTTTGGTGGCTGGAGTTGGTATACATGATGGTTTAACAGGGACAGTGCTGAGATATATATCGAAGTTGAAGTGCAAAAATTTCTGATGTTGAAGGTACTGTTCCATTTGATGCATTGGATAGTTTCAAACAGCGGATTGGTCTAATTTTATTATATTATATTATATATATATTATATTTTTTAAATTAGTACGTTAAAGATTTTGTAGGATTGCAAGGAAAATTAGATGGTCTAAAAAGACTTACACATGAAGATCAAGAGAATAAGAGCTGTGATATGTACCAAGGTTCTTGTGCAAAAAAATTTAGATTCTAAGGATATTGTTCTTGCTAATGTTTCTGGCATTTTCTGGTATTTTCTGGTATCGGATTGGTCTAAAGCTTTTTATAACGATGCATCTATTAGTCTATTATAACTCTATAAAATTTCAGCTTAATCTAGAGTTTACAAAAAATTCTAAAATTCAGAAAATTAGGTCTACCTAGAAGCAGACGATTTCTGACTAGTATACACATAAATCAAAATTGGTATAGGAGGAACCTAGAATTATATTTTTGTATTATTTTTCTATAAAACTATACTTATTAATCTATGATTAAGATTTTGAACTGCCTTAAACGGAGTTATAATTAATTAATTATGATTTTTATAATTTACATATTTTCTGCTTACTATTGTTGTCCAGCTTACTGTAGTAAGCTAAAAATTCTTAAAAATTCCTTAAGGTCAAGTTTTGGGCTGTTAGTTCAATGTTAAGCCTAAATAGTATCATATTTGATGTCATACAGATACAAAGGTTCTCCTAAGTTCATATTTTATTTTATTTTTCTTTTCATCACAAAAGTAATGAATCCTATATTTAGATCTCTAATTCAATCTGTATCATAGGCTCTCAAATTGATTCTAACTTAGGCTTAATCTAACCATTAGTATAACATATATCACAGGTCCTCGTGAGAATCTAAAACCTAAGCTCTGATACCAATCTGGTACGCCCCTAAATTCGGTACCCAAGTTGGTCAGGCCCAAACCCGAATTCCAGGACTGTGAGTTGTACTTAAACAAAATATACATCGCAACCCACATTATTTTCATACATTTTCAAGGCAATCAGAGTAATTAAAAAGGGTCAAAATAATTATCATTAAATAACATCCACAAATCAATCATTGAATATTTAGTTATATTAATATTCAAAAATAATTAA
Organism: Magnolia changhungtana; assembly: GCA_030180095.1. Taxonomy (NCBI): domain Eukaryota; kingdom Viridiplantae; phylum Streptophyta; class Magnoliopsida; order Magnoliales; family Magnoliaceae; genus Magnolia; species Magnolia changhungtana. The sequence goes on from JASAUF010000662.1 coordinate 6,088,502, forward strand.
TAACAATATACATTGATCTTTAATTAACTTCTAAATAAATAAGGGAAAAAGTCTTCAATCTTGCCTAACTGATTCTTCATATACAAACCCTGCAAAATAATCTATATAGGTGTAAGCGCGACAGCTCGTAGGGTCACATCCTTTCCAAAATTGAAAATTTTACATTAACACAAATAAAACTTAATAAAATAAATAAGAACAATTACGAATATTGAATCGACATTTTACATGACAACAATAATAATTTATTTTTTTTGCATAACAACAAAATAAAACAATGTAGTCATCTAAAATCCTTTTTGGTTCAATCCAGGGTAGAGCACTAGTGTGCGTTGATTCTTTTAGGGAATGACCCTCAGTAAAGCACCGGTGTTGATCCTTTTAAGGAATAACCCTTGACAGAGCACCTGGTGAATAAACTTTTAGGGTAAATACCCAGGGCAGAGCACCCGTGTGTATTGATCGTTTTACGAAATCGCCCATGGCAGAGCACCTGTGCTGATCCTTTCGGGAATAACCCTGGGCAGAGCACCCATAAACAAATAATATGGTGATCCTTTTGAGGCAGAGCACCCGTAAATTGAAACACATTCTTCATCATGTAATAATAAGGAAATAGTTGTAATTTAAGCACGCAACGATAAATAAAATGAAGTTAATTAATAAATCAAATAAACTATCTCTACAATATGCATCCAAGAAATCAAATTAAATAATATGCAACTAATGACAATGATCAAATAAATTTAATAGATAATAAATAATCAAATCAATCTATATGTTACCTAAATTTTCAACAGGGAAGATCACCTACCTGGTGTGATAATAAAACACTTTGATATAGATATGAATTTTTGTAGGATTATTCTTTGGATAACAAAGTCTGCTATAACTCTGATTCAATGTAACGATCACGAATAAAATTGGATTTGTATGATAGAATTGGTCCGATCGAATAAGATTTACGATAGACTAAAGAGCGATCATGGAGACTTCATGCAGGCTAGCCTCATCTGAACTATCGATGGAGGACCGTCAAATTTCGTGGACGGTCCTCTCACGGACAAGCCTCATCAATCTCTCCCACCTGCGGCCATTGCTGAGGTCGTGGCCTTGGACGATGATCTGACTCAGTCGGAAGAAAAAAAAAACATGGAGGCTGATGTCACGTCGGCATAAGATCTAGAGATGGTCGAACCCAAAGGGATCTTGATGATGAAGAGCCCCAATATTAAACTAAGTATGAGCCCTGGCTCATGGGTCGCTGATCCCAATAACTTGAGTTTGGCTAGCGCCAGCAGCTGCATCCCCATTTGAGAGAGAGAGAGAGAGAGAGTCGTGGAGAGGAAGCGAATTGGTTTGTGGTGTGACGTGCATATCATGTCACTCTTGTTTTGTTTTTGTTTTTTAAGAGAGTGGACTCCACAGGAATGATGTGACAAATCCACATCGTTCATCAGTTTTGCCTGTCAAAGTTGGGGCATGTGCTAAAAAATGAGGGCCATCCAAAGCTTATGTGGGCCACACCTTGGGTAACAGTGGAACCCACCGTTTAAAAAAAAAAAAAAAAAAAGGAGTGTTATAAACGGGGTCGACCCCATCTGGACCTAGTCAACCCGGTCAATTCCCTTTACTTCACAGTCGAAGAAACGCGTGCATTTATAGCATGACGCGTCCACTTCACTTCATTCACTCCATTTACTTCTTTCTTTGCGACACATCCACTCCCAGACAGCTTTTCACAGGTCAAAAATGCCGGTGCTTTATCAATTTCACTCCATTCACTCCCTTACACTCAAATACTCGTCCAAACTTATCTCTGCCATCTTTATTCCTTCTTTTCACCCATTTTCTTCATTAAATCTCCATAGGGATGGCAAAGATGAGTTGGAACGTGTATTTGAGTGTAAGGGAGTGAATGGAGTGAAATGCATAGAATTGACCGTACAGTGATGGTAATTGACCGTGAAATGCACGGAATTGACCGTGAAGTGAAGGGAATTGACTGTGAAATGAATTGAATTGACCGTGAAGTGAATGGGAATCGTCGGAATTAACCGTGAAATGCATGGAATTGACCGTGAAGTGAAGGGAATTGACCGTGAAATGAATTGAATTGACCATGAAGTAAAGGGGAATCGTCAAAATTGACCGTGAAATGCATGTAATTGACCGTGAAATGAATTGAATTGACCGTGAAGTGAAGGGGAATCACCGGAATTGACTGTGAAATGCATGGAATTGACCGTGAAGTGCAGGGAATTGACCATGAAATGAATTGAATTGACCATGAAGTGAAGGGAATTGACCGTGAAATGAATTGAATTGACTATGAAGTGAAGGGGAATCACCGAAATTGACCGTGAAATGCATGGAATTGACCGTGAAGTGAAGGGAATTGACCGTGAAATGCATGGAATTGACCGTGAAGTGAAGGGGAATCGCCGAAATTAACCATGAAATGCATGGAATTGACCGTGAAATGAAGGGAATTGACCGTGAAATGCATGGAATGACTGTGAAGTGAAGCGAATTGACCATGAAATGCATGGAAATGACCATGAAGTAAAGGGAATTGACCGTGAAGTGAAGGGAAATCATCGGAATTGACCGTGAATGCATGGAATTGACCGTGAAATGAAGGAAATTTACCGTGAAATGCATTGAATTGACCGTGAAGTGAAGGGGAATCGCCGGAATTGACCGTGAAATGCATGGAATTGACCGTGAAATGAAGGGAATTGACCGTAAAATGCACGGAATTAACCATGAAGTGAAGGGAATTAATTGTGAAATGCAAAGAATTGACTGTGAAGTGAAGGGGAATCACTGGGATTAACCGTGAAATGTATGGAATTGATCGCGAAGTAAATGAAATGACTGAAATTGACCGCGAACTAATTCAATTTGACTACAAAGTGAATGAAATGGATTTTCGACCATCGACCTAAAGAAATCCTGGAAAATAACCAGGTTGGTTGGCTAATGTAGCTTCTCCTACCCCAAAATCATATAGGGTACGTCAAGTAACTAATTTTAGTTTAGAAGATATTCTTGTTAAATGAATAAAGAAAGAAATGAAAGAGAGAGAAAAAAAAACTATATGCTTATATTACATATTTATATAAATATGCATTAGAGAAAATTGTAGGTAGAATAAAGTTCTCCATGTAAAAAAATAAAATAAAAAAATTTGAACAGATTGCCACGGGCTACAGTTATGGCTACGGGTATAATCCGTAGCCATAGGGAAAATACCTTCAATATGTATCGAATATTCTTCGATATGTACCGAAAATTGTAGGATCTTTTAGGCAAACTCATTGGACAGTTCTGGACTATTTTCAATTATATTGAAAGACTTTCGATAGATATCGAAAGACCTTCGAAGCATATCGAAGGATATATCTAAAAAGGAGGGGCTATGGTTATAATCCGTAGCCATAAGAAGCCCCTGCTTTCATAAATCACATTTCTGAAAAAGTAGGGGCATTTTTCGACCTTTGACAAGTCGTCCGTACATATGGAGATTATTCTCGCGAGCTAAAAAGAAGTGGGGTTAAAAATGTAAACGGGTCGTACAGTTGTAAATTTCTAAATAGTTTTAGATGGATGCCAACCCTTTGTTTTGCAGCATGATGTTTATATGTCATCCAATCCATTATTCTAATATGCCTCATTTAGAAAAGAATTACCCGAAATCATTCCACAACTCAGGTGGGCCACCATGTGAATTTAGAGGTTTAGGTATAACTCTTTTTGGATGGCACACTTGAGTGTTGAATCATCTTAAATTTTGGGATCAGTGCCCAAAAAGGAGTGGTGTACCTGATGGACGGCGTGAATTTCACGCACGGTAGGTCATTTTTCCCTAGTAGTTAACTAGCCCCAGGAATCCAAGTGTTTTCCCTCGGTGAATGATAATGACATTTAAGATCCCTGACTCGATCAGTGGCCCACCGATTGGACAATTAATAATTAAAACTCACAAGTCCAGATTCGTTGCTTCTTCCAATCTAGATTTTGGGTTATAGTCTGTCCACATTGGGACTCGATAAACTAATGATTTGGATCATTGAAAAAGCGTCCCACATGCCAAAATTGAAAATATAAAACGTATGTACTGTTACAATGTAGTGGTAGGTGGTGGTGGTGATGTCTGGGTTGTTATAATTTATATTAGTCTTTTATATTAATCTTGCCGGAATTTGTTGACTTCAATTAGGTGTTTTTGTTTAGTCAATGATAGTATCTTTTGCCTTATTCGATGATCCAAAAGGAAAATAAAAGGAAAGGCCCAGCAAACAGCCATCTAAGAGAGAGAAATGTCCCTAGGATATGAAAGGATGGAAATACAGGTTGCTTCTTTAAGAGAGTAGGTTCAGTCATCACCGGATGCCAGCTCACCGGATGTTTTTGAACCAACTTAAATTTGTGGGCCCCACCAAGATATGTGTCGCACATCCAACTGATCCATCAGTTCTACCAAAATATCTTGGGGCATGAGCCTGAAAAATGAGATAGATTCAACGCTTAGGTGACGGACACCAAAGGAAACAATGGCCTTAAAACATCTACCATTGAAAGTTGTTTATGGCCCACATTGATGTTTACTTGTCATCTAACTAATTTAGAAGTTCTCGGAGACATAAATAAAGGGAAAACATAAATATTATGTTGATGCAAAGCGTCCATGTAGCTCAACAACTTTTAATGATAGACGTTCAATTTCCACTGTTTCATAGACCCTTGCAACCCCTTGTAGTCCACCCTTTGGAGAACACAAATATCATCCTATGTTTTAACGATGGGTGTTCATTTCTCCCGCCATAAATTTGAATCTACTCAATGTTACCAGATGTTTTATATGTGTACATGGAACAAGGGTTCAAATGATTGCTCAACCACCCTAGTTGATCAATCAAGTGAATTTTGAATTATACAAGTTAGTTTCTAGACAATTTTGGACAGCTTTGATATAATATTTGAAAATTACTTGTAGACTCTTAAGACAGTTTTGAGCATGTTCCATCACTCGAATATGGGAGCCCGATCAATTGAGGATTAGATTGACAATGCACGTAATTTTGCAAAATTATGCGTTTTGTTTTCTATTTCCTATGTGATATATTTCCTATGCGTTTAGATTGACAACGCACATAATTATGATATGCTAATCAATGGCCAATCATTTTCAGGGTTTGGAGAGATGACAATTATAGTATTCTGAACATGATAAATGATTTTATCCAGGGGCGGCTCTAAGGGGTAGGCAGGTGAGGCAATCGCCTAAGGCCCCCTATTTATGAAGGCCCTATACCATAGAACAGGCTTTTAATACTCTGACAACGTCTAGTAACCTATACATATGCACTGAGAAATTGCAACCTCTGAATATTTTTAAATTAAATTAAACAAATATAAAAGTGGGTCCTAGTTTAGATGGTTCATGAAAAACAAAAACAAAAGCACACAATGAAGGGATCTCCTAATTGGTTGATTCTTGTACATTAAATAAATTATTTGAATTCAACATACAAATTCCCACTAATTGAAAGATAGAATAGTTAAATGAATGGATTTTTTGTAATTTAGCTTATCTAGAATGGATCACCTAATTTAGACGGTTTGAATGGAGTCAAAATATGCTATATTAACAATTTAGGAATGCCTATTTATTAACTATAACACTGCTAGAGTACTATACAATTCTAAATTCATTATTCTTAAAATAGACGCGGATTGCGTGCAGACCACTTTAAGGATTCCTGTAGCCCTGAGCTCTGTGGGGTCCACATTATTATATGTGTTATATCTATTTTGTTGGTCCATTTCTTCATCCCATTTTAGAATATTAGAAAAAAAACATGAAGCAAAACCGAGGCTCAAGTAGACCACAACACAGAAAAAAAGTGAATATTGAATGCTCACCATTAAAAACTTTTCTACAGGTGGCAGAAATTTTGGATAAGCTAATATTTATGTTTTCCTTTCATCCATCCAGGATTCACCTTACGAACGGTTTAGTAATTTTATCTATCGAAATGGACTTATTGCATAAACTTGAATACAAAAGTTTATTACTTTTTATAGTTTAATTTTGAATTTATTAATTTTTTATTTTTTAAACTAAGAAGCCTCATTTTTATGACCTGCTTAAGGCCCCCAAAAATGTTGAGCCGCCCCTTATTTTATCTACTGTACTTTTGTTTTTTTAAGATTTATGACATGAGAAGTTTTAATATAAAATTTATGCGTACTCACGGGAATTCCCAACATTCGTTTTATACCAACGTAGATTAGGTGAGGCAGGTAACAGCTTAGTAGGTTAGGGCCATACTGTCGGGCGTACCTCAATGTATGTGTTGTATATTTATATTATCCATGTATTTTTCCATATCATTTTAGAGCATAATTCTAAAACATGAGGCAGATTTAAATCTCAACTGAAACACACCACATAAAAAGAGCGGTGATTGAATGCCCACCATTACAAACTCTGTATGACCCACTATAATATTTATTAGCCATTCAACCTATTGAACGACGTGGCACAAACACGGATGAAAGGAAAACACAAGTAGCAACCTTATCCAAAACTTGTGGCCCTAAAGGGTGAGAATTCAATGTCAGCTACGTGGTCCACCTAAGATTCATATCTTACTTATTTTATGTACCATGCCCTGAGATGATCTTTTCAAAAAACGGCGTGGGTATCCATCGCATACTTCAAGGTGGGGCCCACGATCAGGACCTCGCCCGTGCCTCTCCTAACCGGTGTGACGGAACAGCTAGCGCTCTCCAATCCCGTAACGAGATTTGCTAGAATCCATCCCCAATTATTGCTACGGTACATCTGAACTTAGGAGTTTTGATGCCGGGTAATATTTAAATGATCCAAACCGTTTAAATGATGGATTTTACGATAAAAATTGTATATCCCAAAAATAAACTACTAAGTTGGATCATTTCAACCCTTTGGTCATTTAGCTCTTTTCTTTTAAAAATGGACGGTCCCTTTGAACTTTAAACAATCAAAGTTTTTAAAATTTAAATCTCACAGATTTTTTATTTTATTATTATTTTTTTAATGTATATTCACCAGCCAAAGTGAGGACAAACATATGATTAGTTTGTGTCTGTCTGATCCAATGACTAAAATCCCAACGTATACTATTTCCATACGTTGGGATGTAATGTAGCAAAACTCTCCTAAGCAAGCGGGATTCTGGAATCTACGTTTTTATTTATTTTTGAATGGAGGGAGTTATCCGGTAGAATACGATGCTTGATACGTCGGACTCATGAATCTACATCTCTCACAAACTAACTCGGATTAGACTGCCCAAATTTCAGGACCAACTGAAGACATGTCATCATTTATAATAGAGATAGATTGAACAATCCTGGCCGTTGAATAACATGCATTTGTTTATTGAACTTGGACTACTGAATCTATTTTATAACCATCCATTAAATGGCTATCAATCATACAATTTGAAAAATAAATCAGTGTAATTTATCATACACCAGACTTATAAGAATAGAAACTACACTTTTACGGTTAAGATTAAACGATCTCTATGGGACGTATGGAGTTTTTTACTGCCTACGTATCAATCGCGACAGTCTTCCAGAGTATAAAAGATTTTCTCTTCCCTCTTTAGACTAGTGGTTCCGTGCCGTGAATTTCGCTTCCAGCAGGACTTTAAATGAAATCTAATCCTAGACGCTCCATGTTCAAGCGCCAAACACAAACGCAACAAGATTGCCTATCTGGATGTATTTTCTCGATCCGATACGTATGTAAGATGGTCAGATACCGTCAATATTACTTTGTTATTTAAAAAAAAAAAAAAAAGGGTTTGTTTCGCTGATCAGATGGGCCATATATGTATAAAGAAATGGACGGCTAGAAAGCTGTTAAGCTATGGTCTACTCTCAATTTTTACAATATGAAAGATATACCTGTGATGGCCCATCTGATGAACAGTCAAGATGGGGATGAAATGCCACGTTAGCACTGTAACACGTGTAGGGTTGTTATTTGGGCTCTACTTTCCAAGTTCCCGCAAAACGGAGGCGTGACGGCATTTAACGTCGTTACCGGCGTCAAAGTCGGGGTTTGGTGTCGTTTTGTTGACTTTCATTTCGGTCCAGTGGAAGGGGATTAGGTGTTGGCGCGGCTTCAAGATGGGTGGATCGCTGACTGTGGGGCCTTCTTTGATATATTTTCCTCAAATCCATACCGTCCATCCATTTTTAAGCCTCATTTAAGGATATGAACGTAAAAATAAATAAGATCAAAATCTCAGGTGGAACATACCGCAGGAAAAAATGGTGATTGACCGTTAAAAACTTATAATGAGCCACAAAAGTTTTGTATCAAGCTGATATTTATTTGGTCCTTCATCCAGTTATTTTTGACATTATTAACAGGTTGGATGGTAAATAAACATTACGTTGGCCCCAAGATAATTTAATGGTGGGCATTGAATCACAACTATTTCTTGTGGAATGGTCCACCTAAGATTTGGATCTGCTTCATTTTTGTAATAATACCCTAAATTAACCTCTAAAAATGGATGGACGGCGAGGATTTAAGGTACATATATCACGGTGGACTCCACATTCGTGGATCCCTCCAGCCGCGCCCATTAGGTGCGCCTCGGGCCCACCTTGATGTATGCATGGTATATCCACTCCGTCCATCCCTTTTTCCAAGCCCATTTTAAGGTATTAAAACAAAAAATTGAAGCATATCCAATTCTCAAGTGGCCACACCACATCACTAGTGATTGAACGGCCACCATTAAAACACTCCTTAATGTGTACCGTACTGTTTATTTTCCATACAACCTGCCAGAAAGGTCAAACGTACAATGGACGGCATATTTGACTGACTTCGGTACTCGGTTTCCACCAACTACAAATTTACGATCCTCGACCAGGTTGGGGCCACTGTCCGGTAATCCAAACCATTGATCACCGTGGTCACCTGATTTATGGATGGTCATGATTTTTGGGTTCCAAAGTCAACATAAGGCATTGAATCTGATGGACGGAGTGGATCTCATGAAAATTCCATCCATGTGGCTCTCCATGTGCTAGGTACCTAGCGCGGCCCATCTTATATTTTTTGCTCGGAATGCACAGCCGGTTCAGCTTGTTCGGTGGGCCCCAAAATCGATGCATGTGCCCCGAAATACACGGATTGAAAGATCCTAGCCGTATAAATACTGGCTTTTTTGGTTGGATTTGGAGGTGGACGGATACAGAAAATCTTTCTCAGACGTCTTTTTATCGGACACATATAACTAATTAGATATTTCCATTTCGGAGACTTTCAATGCATGGACCATCCACATGCGTCCGATGATATCCACGGTTTGGATCATGAACCAAGGCCCCCACTCAAATTGGACGGTTGAGACCTTCCAATGTAGGAAATAATGGGCGTGATCTATCCGGTCATATCGTGGAACGATGGCCCCATGATTACATGCTGAAATCCAGCGGTGCAGGACAATGATTCAGGAAATGATTGATAGAATGCGAGGCCCCACATGTGTAGAGGTCCTTGTTCCCACCAATCTGGGCCATCCAGTAGCCAATGCACCGCGTGGACAGGACGCAACTTGCCAGGTTTCAGGCTTCCTTGTAACCTAAAGATCTGTGGGGGCCACCATGATGTTTGTGTTATATCCACTCCGTGCATCCGTTTCATCAGCTAATTTTAGGTGATGATCCCAAACGTGAGGGACACCCAAAACTCAAGTGGGCCACACACAGCGAGGATTGATCGTCCACCGTTGAAAACTTAGTGGAGTCACATGGGTGTTGGATCAGGGTTTCCCGGTACCTGATGAATGGTCCGGATACTTGGAATGCCTGCCATCCAGCGGTGGGAATAAGGCCCTACGTGGTAGCTTGATGAGGGCCTGCATTCTATAAATTGACCCAAAAACGCGAGGCACAAGTTTGGTGTCTCCCAGGAGCACCTAAATGGCTAAATTACAGGAACCTCCCACTCACGCATACCATAGGGAGCAATCGGATGGGGCCCATCTTAGATAGATCCAAGGGCCATAAATTACCCATCTTAGATATATCCGATTCCAAGGGCCATAAATCACACCTGACGGAGCCCATTCTATCTATTCAAGAGCCCGTAAAACGGGACGCGGATTGCATCTACCCCGCCCTCTAGCCACGAACGGGCAGTTCTGTGGGTGGGCCCTCCATGATTTATCTGCTTATCCACACCGTCCATCCCTTCTCCCGTATCATTTTTAACGCGTAGATCCAAGATCTTCCAAATAATAAGTTTGGGTTTTTCAAGCTACAATAATGCAAGAGTCGTCTTTGGTGCGGTCCACTTAAGCGTTAGATCTTCCTCATTTTTATGCACATTTCTTAAAATGATCTGAGAGAAGGGATGAACGGAGTGGATAAACAGATACATAAGGGTGGGCCCGCCCACAAAACCGCCCGTTCGTGGCCAAAGCCCGGAGAGGGTCGGACTCAATCCGTGTCCCATGAAATGGAATCTTAGAATAACAAAAACGGTTCACACCACACGCGATTGACCGTATCCCAGTTCCCAAGGGAGTGGACCTTATCACTATTCGATCAGGAGTCAATGGTGTGAATCTCGATATTCAACCTTTAAAGATTCAGTGGGACCCACTTGACATTCAAACTTGTAAGAAGACCACTAAAATCATATCCTCTTCACACGTTGATCACGACGGGCTCACTAAAATCAACGGACACAATCCACGAGCATAGAAAATTGAAAATTCGAATCCAATAAGAAGACGAAAACAGGTGTGAAAATAGCAATTTATTTCCATGAAAAAAATAATAATAAAACATAGCTTTCAATAGGCAGCAACCTAACAAACGTAACTCACAAAATAATCAATTGTAACTTAGAACGGAGATCTTAGCTTGTGGCCCACCTTGCACATAAGCAAAATTGCATTGGGAGCCCGGTTTTAGAACTTTGATCCATGTGGGAAGTTCGTACGTGTTCTTCTCATCCGGCGTTGGCAAAAGGCCCCACAAGGATCCGTTGAGATTCTCGATCTTCAACTTAAGCTTGGTGATTGGCCTTTCAGAGCTATTCTTGATTATTACTTTGTGGCGATAGTAATCCGTCCCTCCGTTTGTCCATGTGTTGGTTATTGAATGGACGAATTCGATGGGGTCCACTGCATGAATTAAAGAAGATAAGAGTAAAATACAATTCAGTCCATCTAGATAGTGCTTTTGAAAAGAGTCTAAATCCACGGCTAAGATTTGCAAGTTAAGCTTAATCTGCATAAACCTATGATTTACACACGCTAGTCCGTTGAAATAAGATTATTGGATAACTTTCAATTTTAGCCATTCAATTACTATCAAAATAGCTTTTCCAAATAGTTTGATTAGACACTCAATTAGTCATATGGAATGAACGGTTTTGATCATGGAGAAAAAATTGGGCAACATTTCTTTGGGAACTTTGGCATCCATGATTAGCGGGGTATACCAACTGAGCTAGCTCGGTTAGCTCGCTCAACTCGACTCGAAAAAGCTCGATTCAACTCGATTTGACTTGAGGTTTGAAGTTGAGTTGAAAAAGTTCGAGATAGTTTGATTGACTCGAATCAAATTGACTCTCAAATCAACATGAATCAAACTCGAATTGAATCAGTTCAGTGACTCGGTTACTTTGCCATTAATGTTGCTCACCAAGTGTTTGATTAAATGACTCGGATTAAATGCAAGTCAAGTGTTGTTGAAGCAAGAAGGTATGTACATGAAATAAATATTCCTTTTTTTTCTTGATTTTTTTTTGGTTTTTACCTTGCTTAGAAGATGTTTGATAAAATACCGGTAAAACCATTACTTTTGTTTCACATATAAAAGGATTTTGAAGGGGCAGTTCAGGTGTTTGTGGAAATGCCTAAATGACGAACTCAGCTCAATCTTGGCTCGAACTCGGCCGAGTTGGCCCGAGCCACTGACCGAACCGAGCCGATCTGGCCAATCAAGCTCAAGGACTGAGATGAACCGAGTTCAAGTTGAGGTCAGATAGTGGCCGAGCCGAGTCAAGCTAAGGCCAGATCGACTCAGTTCAACTCAATGTACACCCCTATCCTATCCATGATACCTCGGCACTTAGAAATTAATCAGGAATTCACACGTGGCATGATAAGTCAAATTAAACCGTCCAAATTATATTACTAAGTATAGATGTAGCAGGAACAAAAAAAATTAACCTTATTTGATTATCCGAATATTGGATTGGTGTGCATTTATTAGAAGCAATCTTGTACGCACAGTAATGAAACAAGCTTTATGGGGTCCAATATGTTTTATATATGAAATCCACTCCATCGATCGGATGAGAACCCTTTTTCTAACCGTACTTAAAAAATATGAGCCTGATAAAAGAAATCTCATGGGTCACGATCAATTGAAATAATGTAAAATTGCACTTAAAACTTCTAAGTTCATGTTATGTGGCCCATTGATTTTTGGATCGAACTGATTGTTATATATTCTCTTCGTCCTAGTCATACCCACATGAAGAACGGATTTGATGAAAGGAAAACGTCATGGTGGGCCCACAAGAAAACCTAATATTGACATCACGTCCCCATTGTTCCCCTCTGGAACTGCCTCAGTTGTTTTACCGGATGATTTTTGGGCCGGTCATGGACCGAGTAACGTGAGTCTGTGACTTTATGAATGGATGGCGAAGATGCATTGCGGTGGTTCTCAAGAATTTTTCAGCCGTAAGCGTTTAACCCCAGTGTTTCTTGTGGTGTGGTTCACTTGGGCTTTGGATCTATTTCATTTTTGGTATCATGCCTTAAAATGAGCTTAAAAAATAGATAGACGGCGTGGATAAAACAAATGCATCATGGTGGGGGGGCCATAGAGCTTTTCTACCAGCTAGTTGGTTGGTGAAGGGTTCACCAGTCAATCCGCGCTAGAGTACTCAGCTCACTCGTTTTTCCTCACGCACATAACACAAGTATGCCGGCATGGCTAGGGGTGTACACAAATCAGGCTAGATCGGTTAGCCATCGCAACGACCCGGCCCGTTGTTCCGGGAATTGAGTTCATGTCTTTCAAGCCAATTTTTAGGCCCGAAAAGTTGCAGTTCGGATACCTCCTGGGTTTGGCCCAGCGAATCCGATTCGACCCGGCCCAACCGTGTACCGTATTTAATTTGTATAAAATATTTTATTGTATGCTTTGTCAAATGTATGTAAATGTCCTTACTAGTTAGATTTTTTGTGGAGTCTATAATTCAACTATCTAAACTGTTGATCAAGGGTCTTGTAATGGAACGCGAATTACCTGCCAAAGCCCTTTCCATAAACTTGTAAGGTTTCGGCCCGAACTTACGAAGCCTGAATCGACTCAGCCCGACCCGTGTACACCCCTAAGCATGGCACACAGGTGCGGGATCTAATCCATCCAACCTTCTTCATGTCTTTCCAAAAATGCATCTCGACCACACAGCATTCGGGCCCAAGTATTGGAAATATATGTATGGATTTTTAAAAATAATAATAAAAATAAAAATCAAAGCCGTATATTTAGTTTTACGAAGATCGATACTATTGATCTGATGGGCATACCCATAAAATCTCCCTTATTGGAAGATCCTAGCCGTCCAATCGTTGGCCATTTGTCATTTGAGTGTTGACCATTTTTGTTGGATCTTCTCATGAAGGAGATCTTTGGAGCATTATCCAATTAACAATTCGGATCACCATACAGTGGGCGCCACTTGTACGGAGGACCTGATAGGAAAGTTGCGTTACTCACCAGGGGCCTTGACTTGCGGTGCCGACGGACCGTACGACGCAGAGGGACCGTGAGATTCATAACCTGCAAAATAAAGGAGCATTTTGAGTTACCGCCATCAGCTATGGCCCACCAAATAATCTATATCCTAACCACTGCATCACGCTCCACGTGTACGGTGCAGATATTTCAGACAACGCATCGCATTGCTACATATTACTCCTGGGGTGATTTTAGTCACTTTGCCTGGAACATCCGATCCATTAAACCAGTGGACCACACCATGACAATCACCTGGTGGGAAAACCGGATCGATCTACTCATCAGGCAGGGGTCTGACTCAGCAATACACGTGTGGCCACCTAATTAGAGGATCGGCACATTTTTCGAGGTACACGATCCTGATGGTGAGGCCCACCGTTTACATGGCCTGGATCTCCTGTACAAGTGACCCCTTGGATGGAGGGAGCTGCATGCTAACATAGAGTACTTCCAAGGAATGCATGGATGAAAACTTCGTTGGCTTTGACCACTTTGACGAGTTAAAAGACTATTTTACCCCTGCTGCTTCTGAAATCAAAATAAAAGTTTACAGGCAAAACGGTCATTTCGTCCGTAACAAAAATGACTGTTTTACCCAGAAATCTTCCTCCCAGACGGTACGGACACTCACCTGAACTTCCCAAAATGCCCTTCAGCTTAGCGAAAAGGCCCACAAGAGGAGCATTGCAGGCGATGGACGGCTCTGTCTGTTCGTAGTTCCACCGTTGATCGACGTAGTCATCTTGCCGATTGGGCCCACCTACAAGGGCCCCCACGATCACGTTGGGATTGCTACCGTTGATGCGGAACCATTTCTCGAACCCTTCAAGGCAACCAACGTTCGAAGGTAATAGCGATTTCGATTCGATGGAAGCTCCTCGGTGGTGCACTTGAAGCGGGTAGTTCGATCCATACCCGACTAGGTAACTCATGGATTTCGGGTTTTTCCCGAGAATGTAATCGGCCTGAGGTTTTGAATGCATGAAGATGGTTAGTGACCAGATTCGGGTAGGTCGGTAAATGGGCCGGATGGCCCACGGGCTCGTTATCTGCTGGGTTTGGGTTCAATTTTTAGGCATGTAGGCCAAGATCGGGCCTATTTCTAGGCCCAAAAGATTAATAGACTAGGCCCATTTGCACTTCCATCATAGTCGGAAAATGCCCAATTCAAGTTGAGTTGACTCAAAAAACTAGTACAACTTTTTTGAGTTTTTAAGTAATATTTAATATTTAAAAAGTATAAGTAATATATAAATAGAATCCGGAGGATCCTCTGCTTGCTACAAACAGGATATTTCTGTTTGTTGCAGTGTGATTGGGCCACGTTATCAAATATTGCATTTAATGTAGCAGTGTTGATAATGTAAGGGATGATGTCGACTAATTACAAAGTAGTAAAATAGGAAAATTCTGTCTGTAACAAGCAGAGGATTTAGGCTCATATAAATAATATCTAATTGTGCTGAGTCGAGTTGACTTTTATTGAGTTTTTGCCAACTTCTTTTTTGATGAGTTGAGCGAATATTTCTCGAGTTTTGACAGAATTGTGGCCTAGTCATGATCAGATTGAGTTTTTCGCAAGTTGGCGGATTCTGGTCATTTCAATTCAAGCTTTTTCGAGTTTTGAAGCTATCATTTCCCTAGGAACTTCAGGCTTGTGAGCCAGGGCTGGGCCTAAATATTTAAATTGCTTTCTGCAGATGATGATAGGTGGATCTTGAAGTGGTAAGGTTTGGCCCTTGATATCCTAGCCGTGCATTATAACGATGAGATCTGTAGACGCTGGTAGTGTGAAATATTGGATGGAGCAATATGAAGGCTAGGGCCCATCAAAGGTAGTGGGCCTTGCAAGATGGCCCACTTAGGGTAACAACATCCATTCCAGCCACACACAAAGTTACAATCATGAGTATTTTTTTTTGGATGGATTAAATTAGGAAAGTGGTCAAACTCAAGAAACTATGGATCTGAGGCTGGCCCATTTGAATTGGGTTATTGTAAAACATGGGCCTTTGATGGAACCAAGGCCCACCCTGTTGATTCCAGAAGTTAAAAAAGCTTGCGACACAGAATAAACAGAATTAGGAGTAGAAAAAAGATAAATTTATGTGTGGTGATTAAGTTTAAGAGTGGGATAAATTTGCAAGCCCAATACAAGTATGGGCTTTGAGAGATTTTGATGGGTGAGGCCGGGCCGCGATCATGAGAACAATGGCCCAGCAAATTGATGCATGAGATTGTGAAGGGGAGAATCAAACCTGTGATTGTGCAAATTTCAGGACATCCAGAGGTTGGATTTGGGCCTCTGGGCATGTGAGCTGAGCATTAGCTTTGGAGAGATAGTCGGAGTAGACCACAAGAAGAAACGCTGACGAGGAGACGTACTGCATGTTACTCCACTCATCGACATATAGTAAGCCCCCTGATGAACATTTAAAAAAAAAAAAAAAAAAAAAAAAAAAAAAAAAAAAAAAAAGATCATGTAAGGCACAAATGACTGAAATGACCTTGGATTTTTATTTGAAATTATAAAGAATGGAATAGTTATGAATGAATAGAGATGGGTGTTTTTGTCATTAGAAAAACCTGGTGTCATGTCCACATTGTAGCCATTGTTCTTTTGTAAGCATGCACATAGGAAGAACTCAGCTTTTGCTTGATATTGCTTCAATATAGAGGTGTATGTTCCACCATTCCCCTCCATTAACACCTACATGTATTGATACATTTTAATAAGATATATCTTTCACTTTCACTTATCATTTAAGTCATTCTAGCTAAGGTTAACGTGGCAATGGGCCTGCCTGACCCGATATGTTGATCGGCCCATGGGCTCATTTAGCCTGACCCCACCTCGTATGTTATATCCTATTCAATCCTTGATTAGGCGACCCATGCATCTTGAATGTATACAATTTGTTTCATTCCTCAAAGCAATCGTTTTTTGTATATCGCAATGGACGATTCTATTATTTATAGTAAAAAAGAAGAGTCACTAAGTGTCCATGATCAACAGACCATTAGAAACTCAAGTGGGAAATAGAGATTTTATCAATTTTTGGGTTGAGTGAGCCTAGGCCCCTTTTTTGGTAATGAGGGCTACTATGCCATGGTGGGCTTGTTCTGGGCATCAACCTTGGGCCTTAAGTATTAGCAACCCATACTCAGCCCGTTGCCACCCCTAATTTTAGCACAACCAAGCCCATGTAGTGTATGCACTAGCGGAAAGGCAAAAAGATAGAAAAACTAATTGCTTAAAGATAGGCTTAATGTCCGTTACGATGTCTCTATTTTTAAGGCGATATTCACACCTACAGGTGATTAAACCAATTTATAAGAGGGTTACAGCAAATCCACTTCCAGGATACAATAAGCCTCTTCTCCAAGACTGAAGAAATGTGGACTTCGACTTTAAAACTGAAAAGCCGCACCCGAACACACTTTTATAACGGACAATCCTGACTAATGTTTTGTTTCGGTTTAACCCCTGAAAACTGTTTGCAAACTCTCTTTCTATTTATCTATCGAACTTGTATTAAAATAGTACGATGATGTATTAAAAAAGTAGTGTAGATATCAATCTCCTTACTATCATATCCATGCAAAATGTTATAGTTACCTTGGCTAGAAGAATCTGTAAACCTGCATATTTGTTGTCCCAGGAAAATTCCCTCACCGCCCATCCTGTGCCGCCCATCGACACGGCATTGTCAACGGCGTATTGCAGATAGTATTCGTCATCCGTCGCTCGGTAAAGCCAGGCCGCCGCCCATAATAGCTCATCCTTCAATAGAGGTACACTCCAAATCAGTAAAAAAAAAAAAAAAAAAAAAAAAGTAACATAAATTAAGGGCCGTTTGGAAGGCCACACTTTCCAATTCTACAGGAGTTTGAATTACAAATGTGTAATTCTTGAATTGACAAATCTTTTATTTGGTTCACCCCCTAATCAACCAACTAAAATTGACCAGTGCCATGATTCAAATGAGCCACTGAAATGCATGGATCCAATCCCTCCAAGAGAACACATGAACATTATAACAAGAGAAATTTTTTTTAAAAATAATAAAAATCTTATAACTCACTTACCAAGTAGCCCGACGATGATGGATAGTACCGTTGAACAGATTTGATGGACTCATCATAGCGACCTCGAAAACTATCCGCGAATGAGAAGAGCTGCCAACCATCATTGAAATTGCAATTACAATTACAATCCACACATGCTTAGCATGCTTTAGATTTTTGTGTATATATATGCATGTGTTTGGGTGTTTGCATTTGTATCATAGCATAAGCATCAAAAGGGCATCATATGTAGATATTAGTCTCACTAGTATTAGTTTTCAAGCATGCACTATGGTGGACGTGGATGCATGGGAATACTCACCTGCTTTGCATGCAGTAGGAGGAGTTGAGAGTACGTAGAATCATAAGGTCTGAAAGCTATGGAAGCTGCAGCCATGGCAGCTGCTGTCTCACCAGCAAGATCTGAGCCAGGATGGTTTGGATCGATCTTGTAAGCCGTCCGTGGTGTCGTCATATCTTCCGCCCGCTCCCAGCAGAAATGATCAGAATCTCCATCGCCGACCTGAGACGATTCTTACTTATTTGTGATTACTCTTAAACTAAACGGTTTAGCACGGAGCACTAAAACTCGATGGGTCGACTCAACACTCATCCGAATCAACTCAACTCAATGAGATTTCGAGCTGAGTCTCATATTAACCTTGCTGGCCAATGTCACTCAGTAATGACTCGCCATGATACATCAAGATAAGAGGGAAACTCAGCCAATAGTGAAATAAGTAAAACTCACCGGGAATGTTTGGTTGCACCAAATATTATGATATTTTGCACCAAAGGTAGACTGATTAATCATGAAATTTCATGATATTTGGTGAAACCAAACGCACCCTTAACCAATATGGTTTATTTCAATATGTACTGTGGAACGTCCTACTCGTACAAAAGATGGGCGACACCATGAAGGTTATCTGCCATGACCTGATCCACTCATCAAGTGGGTCATACCTGTATATTGAGTCAGACCATCATCTGTCCATTGATTTCAACTTTGTAGCCCACCTGATGAGTGGACCTGCCTGATTTCTGCCATAAGTGATCTTTGGGGTGTGGCCCACATGCACTATACATTGGCCAAAAAATCTGGCCCTAGTGTTAAATCTAACAAGGTTAACACTAATGATAATTGAGAGTAAAAAAAAATAAATTTAAAACTTAATTAAATAACATGCTAACCTGTCCCCAAAGAACGTTAGGCTGTTTATGTGCTTTGATGAAGTAATCAGTGCCCCATCTGATGGCCTCCAAAGTACGTTCCAACTGGTTCGAAGCTGCGATTTCTTTCGAAAATTCAAGGCAACCCCATGAAAGCATTGTAACTGTATAAGCCATTGGCAATCCAAACTTCACATGATCGCCCGCATCGTAGTAACCTCCCACCAAGTCTACCTGATTTTTTTTTTTTTTTGGTACTTGCGTAATTAGATTTGTAAATCTTGATAAATTGCTAGATGATAGATTTTAAATGAGATCAAGGCCAAACAGGGGGAGGGGGGGAGGAAACTTATAATGTCACAATTGAACCAAATTAATAGTTACTCTGGTTGGAGGATCAATGCACGAGACCACCAATGTGGACCATGCCAAGGATGAACAATTCTTGGGTAGGCCATATCCCGAAGTCTAACAAATCAAATGGCCTTAAATGCTCAATCCAAGAAATGGTGAATGGCTTCTACGGTGAGGATTAATCGGGGATGGGTACCAATTAAACGGTAGATTAGTTGGAAAAGCCATGCATAGAAATACTCCATTTTAAACTCTGTATTACTGAAAATAGAATCATATAATTGGATAAATGTTTTAAACTCTTATCTTTTAAAAGATAGGAGAAAAAAAAAAAAAAACTTGTTTTTTGGCAAACTGAATTAAACACATTCTTTTGAAATGAAAAAAAAAAAACTAATTCTGTTAGTAATTTATTTTTAAAAAAAATTGTTGGTCACCATCAATTAATAGATTTGAGCAGAAGATGAAATTTTTTAGTATAGATGGGTCATTAAAGATTACTTGATAGTGAAATATTTTTAGAGAGGCAATGAATTAATGATATTAACCCACCATTGGATTACCTATATACATTATTCACCACACATATATTTGAAGTTCTGTATCTTGGTCTTATTTATATACAAGATATCCATACATACATATTGATACTACACACATCACGGTGGGCCCAAAGAGCTCCACCACATTTTTTTGGCTAATACTAGTCCTTTGGGATTAATAAAATTTTGCTTATCTTCCCAAAAAATGCGTATTTTCACTCCATTTTTTTTAGTCGTATTAAACCAAACCCGAAACTTTTCATTCGCCGACATGGAAATGAGAATATTTCCCTTAGCATTCATTTACCATATGGTGTTTTGCTATAACTATGCGAAAGACCAATCAAATTTGAAATTTTACCATATGGAGCGAAATTCTTCGGTTTTACATTCAAGAACACAAAAATAAATATAAATATATAAATATATATAATATATATATATATATATATATATATAGAGAGAGAGAGAGAGAGAGAGAGAGAGAGAGAGAGAGAGAGAGAGAGAGAGAGAGAGAGAGAGACTCACTCCTTGAAGAAAGCCATCTTTGAGGCCGGAATTGCCGCGCCATTTCACCCGCTCATCGGCAGGTAGCTTGCCAGATCTTTGAGCTTCAAAGAAGGTCAAGCTCTTATCAAGTGCATCACTGTAATCAAAGCCCACTACAGCGATGGGCTGATCCAAGCTCAAAAGGCCTACCATTAACCCTACAAAGATGCATGGCACAAAACTCTTCATGGCTTCTTTTTCTTGCTCTATTCTGCCAAATTTCGTAGGCTTTAAGAGCTTATATGGATGAAAACAAGCACTAGTTCGTATCTGCTTTTATAGGAAGAGAAAATATAATAATTTTTTTTTTCTAAAAGAAAATTAAATAATTAGAGTTCGTTGCATGCACGTTCAAATGCACAAAGCCATGCACGTCGTGGAATGCATATTAGGGTGTAGGTCAAAGGGGACTGTAATGTTAGGGCATTGTTTTGTTTAAAATTACACTCATGCCCATGCCATTTAACAGCACTCGGTCAAATAGCATTGTGGTATTTGGTGAAGAGGAATAACGTCATCCATGAACCTTGAGATTGTGCAAGTGGTGCAATGGACCAGTGATCAAGACCGTTGATCTGTGCACTGCAGCATGGATGGGTATCTGACTGGAAAAAATAAAATAAAAATGTAGCACTCTTTATCTTTTTTTTTTATTATTAATATTATATTTCTTCTGAAACGAACGGAGATGGGTTAGCATCATTTCGCAGAGGGGACTTCATAGGGTCCATATCCACAGTAGTTGCCATGATATCAAGAGCAGATCCAGTCCATTGATTAGGTGGACCAATCAGTTCTTCAACTGGAAGATTACGTTTTGACTGCTCCACAAGTCGGTAGGAAGAGGATTGGACTCCAAAGCAGTGGCACTTTCGTAATTCATCACCAGTTCGTGTGCTATAATTAAGCGAGGTCGCTCGTTCTGCTTCTATCCATGGGTTTGACTTCCCCGATCTACGCAACTAAGTGGTGTCCACGTCGTTTGTTATTTGATTTTGCTAAGCTAATTTCTGAGGAGGTTGGCCCACTTCTGCCCCGCCATCTAATGATCCAGACCGTTCATCTACCAAAGTCATTCCATAAATGAGCCACGTAGCGAAATTTCCGCACTATCGGAAATCATCACCTTCCATAAGGGGGTGAGTCGTTAAGACAGATATCTACGGACTTCTATGATTATACCAACAAACCACTTCGGAGTAGGGTTCACGTGGGGCGAGGGCAGGAAAAACCGTGCACACACAACACGTGTGGATGCTGAAAACCCTTCCAAAAGTAGCACCGATCAAACAATCTTAGCCAATGATTTAAGAGAGCAGTGGCCCACTTATAATCTTTGGAGCATGATCATCCACGTAGCCTGCCAGCAGATCGGCCCAATGGATAATCCGACCTATGAGTCGAACCACTGGTTAGCAGAAGAAGAAACGGGTCTGGACACTGCCTTGATCAACAGGTGAAAAGTCAAGATTTTATGCTCAGCCCCTACCATCCAAGGGTCACGTTTATGATGATTTTAACCGTTGCTTCAGTGGGCCATGTAAATGATGGAACGCTAAAGATTATAAACGTATCTAATCAGCAAAACTTTTAAGCTGACCCCCTCGTATTGACTCACCAGATCAATGATGCATCGACAAATACCATCACAAAATCTATTTCATCAGATGGTTGGGATCATCCAAAAGGGACCATAGTCTCTGACTGGGCCACCGGATCAACGGCTTAGGTTAACCATTTCTCTCCAGCATCATATACACATCTTGACTTCAATCCAATCCATCCATGTCTTACAGGCCTCAACATGCTAACAAGAAATCACTTGAGAAATGTTACAATCACTGAACAACAGTAGCAGATTTTTACAGCATTTGAAGAGCACCGAATTAAATACAGCAGCACTCTCAAACCCTAGCTAAAATAAAAATAAGAAGAAAAAAAAAAAAAAAAAAACATATACAAATGTACAATGAAGAAAAACACGGTGGGGCCACGCCACTGCAGTTCCAGATTCTGACTGTTGCTTTGTATCCTGATTTCTGCACCTATTAAGAAAAACATATGCAGATGCAGCCAAGTCGATGATGAACACATGCCAGTACAAGGAGAGCGTTCTACTGCCTCCGAGAGACGAAGAATTCGTAATCAGGTTGCCTGTTGACAGATTCCCGGTCAGCCTTACGAACAGACGCCCTTGCCATCACAGACGCGGTTCGTTCGAGTGTCCTCAACCGCTCTTTCAGAATTTCAGAAGGGTCAAAATTCGGGTTTTCTTCTGTCCGGACTGCTACTGACTTCCTTGGCTCAAACCAGCATTCTCCCTGCACAAATGCCACGTGAAATTTCCATCTCAGCTGATGCTGGAGTAATTCATTATCTTGACAGAAATGAACTGAGGTTCGCTGCAGCAAGGCGAATTAATATCCAAACTCTTCATGGGCAATTGAATTATATTAATATGAGGGCTACCATACAGTGTTGGTTCATTTTGGTTTCAGTTTTAAGCAAGTAGAGCTCCTTGGTTCTGTGATTCAAACCATTGTTATGATTCAGCCCACTTTGGATGGCCTGACCACCAAAAAGATCTCATGGCAGGACAAACTAGGTGATCATCAAACCATGCATGGGCCCCACCAGCATAAACTCTCAGCTGAGCTCCCCCTTATGAATATCCATGCCTTTTGGACAAGGGGGAAAAAATTCACCTCAAAATGCAAACATGTCCTTGAGATAGGCTCATGTTGACAGTCAGGAGTGCATTTGCCAATTTTCACGAAGGCGAGATGTTTTTTTTTTTTTTTAATGATGTCAGGGTGTCCCCGTCCCATTTTGAGTCAAGACTATTCCCTGTGGATGCACGCAATTACCCACAAACCACGTGCATCGGGTAATCCCAAGGAGGGGAATCAAACTCCCGTCTATAGGGAACAAGTCATTTTGGACACTGTAAGGAATCGAACTCGCTGATTTTCACAAAGGCGAGATGATTTTGACACTTGGACTACATTTTCGTGACAGATGCAGGTGCAGTGTCAGACATGGATGCAGAGATGTGGGGAACAAGAAAAGACACCAAAAGGCCAGATGCGAGGCCATTGAGTTAATGCAGAATCGTAGAAACGTTGATATATAATATTTTCTAAGGGTTCTAAATGATATAAAACCAAGTACACAAAGGTGTGTTACCTATTTCTAAATTATATAAAACCAAGTACACAAAGGTGTGTTACCTATAACATATCGAAATGCAAGTCTACTTAAATAATGGAGTATTTTTGTTGAGAGAGAGAGAGAGAGATGGGAGGAGGAAATGGGCAGAAAGCCAAGATGGCAAGAGAGAAGAACCTGGTGGTGGAATGAGTTGGTGGTGGAATGAGTTGAACCTTCTTCTCCTCTTGCATCTAGTACCAATCAAATCATTGTGAAATTTTAACTTTCTTTGACGACGAGGAAGATGGAGACGACGAAGACGATGATGGTGATGGAAAGGAACGCAGGAGGACATCATCACGGAGATGTACAAGCACAGAACTACAATGATACAGAAGGAAGAGATGAAGGCAATACTTGGAGAGAAATATCGAGGAATCGAAGGGATAGGGACCTAGGCCAACGTAAACGAAGAGATGTTGCGAAATATCCCACCCTATTTGTTAAGGGATTTCCCGAAGGTTGGTTGCCAATCAACTTCTCGAGAGTCTTTGGACGGGATGGAGCGGTGATGGATGTGGTGTTGTCTAGAAATAGATTTGATGGGTCTTACAGAGGCTTTGCTTTAGTAAGAATGAGCACTGAAGATGAGTTGAGCAGAGCGGTGCAGATGCTGCATGGTGAAGGTTTCAGCGGGCAAAAGCTGTTGGTCCAAAGAGCAAAATTTGGACCTGATTTCAAAAATCAAAACAGAGGCGGAGTTGCTCAAGAAAAGAGAAAATCTGGGTTGCAGAACTATACCAGGCTCAGGCCATACGGACGAGGGGACGAGTTCCTCAACCATTTCCGGTAGTGCCTCCTTTAAGGAGATGCTACTCAAACCAAAAGAAACTATCTCTCGAACAGAAGGCCAGGCGGACAGAGTAGGATTGGTAAAAGCAATGAGGACA
This sequence comes from Magnolia changhungtana, assembly GCA_030180095.1. Classification (NCBI taxonomy): domain Eukaryota; kingdom Viridiplantae; phylum Streptophyta; class Magnoliopsida; order Magnoliales; family Magnoliaceae; genus Magnolia; species Magnolia changhungtana. Next base: position 6,113,142 of record JASAUF010000662.1, read on the forward strand.
GCAGGCGAAGTAGAGGGGAGACAAGATAGGGATGATTCATGTGTCTACATCAGCCAAGCATCTTTAGACCGATCTACTAAAGCCCTACAGGAATCGGTTGTGGCGATTACTAAAGCAGGAGCGACGATTGCCCAAGTTAGAAACTGGTTGGATGAATGCTGCAGATTCATGCCAGAGTTCTATAACATTAAACCCATCGGCTTCAATGAACTGTGGATCGAAGTGAGTCCAGAAGTTAATTCTGATTTGTTGATTATGGCAGGAGCAATCCACAAAGACGGACCGATAATCAAGATTTAGACGTGGGACGAGTTCTCTCTATTCGGGATGGAAGATATCTGGATCTTGATCTGGTCGGTTCCCCTGGAGCTTTGGAATGAAGATTTCTTCAAAGCAGCAGCATCACGAGTAGGCCATCTAATCGAAATCGATCCTAAAACGATGATGGGGGAGGAGATGGGGGTGATCAGGGCCAGGATCAGGAGGAGGAAGGGAGGTTCCTTCCCAACACATATCCAGGTAATGGTTGATGACAGGAAACTCTATCTGTCAGTTCAAAGGGAAGCAAAGGAAGATCTCATCCCTCGATGGGGCGATCTTTGGAGGCAAAAGGAGCCATTGTCGGCGACAGTTGATGCTGGGAAGGGCTTGGGTGCAGGGGCCATGGCCACAGCTGAAGGTGCACCAACTTCAGTTACTCGAGGAGTTCCAAACCATGCTACCGATACGTGTCCTCACCCGCATGGAGGGAGCAGCGAGATTGTTAGTCCAGGGTCGGTGTGTGTGACACGTCTTCGGGGGTCGGCGGGCTTAGAGACGTGTCATAACCGCATTGAAGGAACTGTCACACGGCTCGAGACTTCAAAGCAGTGTAATTATATCTCTGCTACGCAGCGGGAGGTGAGTCACCTCATGGGGAACCCCATTACAGATAGCAGCCTCGGACTCCCTCAAGGACCCGATCAGGAGGCTCAGGTAGAACGTCTTGGCTCGGAGGTTGCTATCATATCCAATGCATCTGCGATGGACTTGCCAAGCCAAACTGCTCTTCATCCAGACCCTTCGTTTGGCATGGAACCTCGATCCGATCGTCGATTAGTGCTGCTCATAGCTGCTTCAAATCCTACTTACTTGCGGACATACCATAGGGCACTCAAGACACGTGTCGCTGATCGATCTACAATATGGACTACATCTCCGCAAATGTGCGGTCTTCCCTCACGTGCTAAGGGGATGCATATCCCAGATCTTTCGAAACAATGCATCTTTTCGGGTGAAGTAAATCCCTCTCCTCTTCTTCTGCGGGGGGATGACACTTGCGTCCCAGATCAAGAATCTTCGTCCTGGACCTCTGACTTCGCGGCCTCTCCTGCCTTATTGTCGCCTCGTTCCTCAGTAGCTACATACCACATATCGGAACAAGCGTTAACAGACACGTTTCGAGAAGATATCCAAGAAGAAATAATTGAGGCGGAACCTTTGCAGATCAGGGAGGGAAGATCCTCTGCAGAAACGAATAGTGACCAGTTGCTCATGAGGGATTCAGAAGATCAGAGGGCAGAATTGAACAGTATTATTCAAAAGAAGAAATGAATTAGGGATGCGATGGGCCACGTAGGCAGATTCGACCATCCGGAAGATTCAATAGCCTTGTTTCACCGTATAGAGGAACGTGGCCGACCATTAGTCCAGACGAACTCCTAGGAAAACTCCTCAAAAGTCTTACAGCAACAGAGAACTCCAAAGCCTTGCTCTTAACCCCACGCCCATCAACAGATCCAATTCTGCAGTCCAGGCTCTTGCTCTTCGGGGAAGCTCAGTTCCCAAATGAAAGTCCCATCATGGAACATCAGAGGGGTGGGGTCAAAGCAGAAGAGAACTCCTTAAAGATATCTGCGGAAGAAGCAAAGCTGAGGTGATTTGTTTATAGGAGACTAAGGTTCAGAATTTCAGCGACAAACTTCTAGGAACTCTCTGGAAAGAAACAGATTTGAAATGGGTGGCGCTGGAAGCAATCGGAACTTCAAGAGGTATTCTGGTGGCGTGGAAATCATCTTCCTGGATCCTAATCAATAGCTAGAGTGGTGTTTTTTCGATTTCGGTAATTCTGAAAGAAGCTTCCTCGGATTTATGTTGCCTAATCATGTCAGTTTATGGCCCAAACTAGGAAGACAAGAGATCTGCATTCTGGGAGGAACTTAATGAATCCAGGAAGAAATTCAATGGACCTTGGTGCATTGGCAGAGATTTCAACATTACGCGTCATGCAGCAGACAGATCCCAGGGAGGCATAGGTTACCGCCAGAATGCGACGTTTCTCCCATTGGATCGAAGATCAAGAATTTGTCGATCTTCCTTTGCTCAGAGCGAGATTTACTTGGTCGAATGCGAGAGCTAATCCAACTCTGTCCAGATTGGACAGATTCCTGGTGTCTCCTGCTTGGCTGGAGTTGTTCCCCCTTGTCTCGCAATCCTCTCTTCCCAAACCCACGTCTGATCATAACCCCATTCTTCTTGCAGTAGATGACCAAAACTGGGGACCTAAGCCATTCAGATTCGAAATTTCTTGGCTCCAGATTGAAGGCTTTCATCAGTTGATCGAAGATTGGTGGGCGTGTTTTACTGTGGCAAGGTATGCTGGTTTCAAACTCTGCAGTAAGCTGAGACTGTTGAAAGGAAAGATAAAGAAGTGAAAGTGGAAGAGCTTCAAAAAAGAGATTCGGAAACAAACGCAATGCTGGCTAAATTGCAATCGATCGACCACTCAGTGGAAGAGGGACAAAGTCCTTCACAGTCCCTACACAGAAGGATTCAGCTGATTCAATCCTATTCGGCTCGGATGAAGGAAGAGGAAATTTAATGGAGACAGAGATCTCGTTGTAAGTGGTGGATCAGAGAAGGCGATAAGAACGCCAAAATTTTCCATTGTGTGGCCAGTGCGCGCGCAAGAGTGAACAAGATAAGTATAGTGGTTGATGGCACCCGCCTTGAAGATAAGGAGAGTATATCTAAGGAGGCCATTCGCTATTTCAGTAACCTCTTGCAGGGAGAAGGTTGGATAAGGCCTAAATTAGACCATCTCCAATTCGATCGTATTTCCGAAGAGGATGCCTCTGCTCTAGAATCCCCTTTCTCGCCTCTTGAGGTGAAAAGGACTATTGATGAGCTGGGTGGGGATAAGGCCCCCAAGCCCGATGGTTTCCTGATCGCTTTCTTCCTAAGCTTCTGGGATATGCTTCAAGGAGATATTATGGAATTTATTTTCGAATTCCATGCGAGAGGAAGGCTGTCCAAAGATATCGGGGCTTCGTTTGTTACGCTGATTCCTAAGATTGTGGGTGCGGAATCCTTGAATGATTTCAAATTGATAAGTCTCCTTGGGGGTCCGTACAAGATATTGGCAAAGGTTCTGGCATCTCGATTAATAGGGGTGAATGGAATAATCATCTCTCACAACCAAAGTGCATTTATTTCGGGTTGTCAGATAGTGGACAGTGCTCTCATAGCATTTGAATGTCTTCATTCGAGTCATAGATCCAAATCTAAGGGACTCCTAGCAAATTGGACCTAGAGAAGGCATACGATCACGTAGACTGGGACTTTCTTCAATATGCTATTTCGGATGGGTTTTGGAGTAGATGGAGAAGATGGATAAAGGAATGTGTGGGTTCGGCGTTCTTTTCCGTTTTAACTAACGGAACCCCTAAAGGTTTCTTTCCTAGCTCCAGGGGCCTGCTCCAAGGAGACCCGTATCTCCCTTCCTATTCCTTATTGTGGGAGAGGCCTTTTCAAGAATGCTCGGCAAAGGTCAGGCCGAAGGCATCGTCAATGTTCGAGTTGTTGGCATTGCTACAAGTTTTGCTGGTCGGAGATAAAGATATAATATCGTTATCGTCGATAATATCGCTGATAACCGGAAATGCAGGGAAAAAGGGGGAAACATGGAGAAATTTGTGAAATTTTTCAGTGAAACTTCAGGACATGCCTAAATACACATATTTACATATTCAGGAATGAAAAACTTGCAAAAAAAAAAAAAAAAAATGCATTAAATAATAGGTTTTCATTTAATGGGGGCCAAATGGCATGCGTTGTTGTAAGAAATCACTCAAGTAGTAACCAAAATGAGTTTATATAATACGAATGTAAGCTTACAATAATTAAGACAAGCAAAAGTAAATGAATTCAAAGAAATACATATTTTTTGTCATATTTCATCCCCATATAGAGTGACGAGATGACTCGTAATCATTGCCCGGATCCCATAGCAGTTGAGAGTGGTACTGTTGCCCAACATATTGGCAGTACTGTTCCCAAGTCATTCTCTTCTCGTACCAATTGAGGAGCTCTCTTATGTACCTTTGAAAGTCATCCTCCCCAAACTGTACGAATACGCCTAGACGTGGGTATTGCGTGACATACATCGATGGCATTTGTTGAGCAGGGTGCTGAGGGAACAAATCAAGTCCAACCCCGACTCCTTGATAGTATTGCTACCAATCATACGGGTACCCCGAATATCCTCCTGTCAAAGGGTCATGACTCAAAGAACTATCTTCCGGCTGCTTATACCCATGGTTAGATGAGTGTGACTGAATGTCAAAGCTGTCATAGTCATACCTGTGGTATCCCCCATGAGCATAAGGTGGGATGGAGGTGGAGCTCCCACGATCTGAACTTATGTCCATAAATGACAAGCTGCGTGTGAGAGCATCAGCCGCGACTCGTCTTGCTTTCTTCTTCGAACGACGCTCGAACATATATGTGAGCTCTAATGCTCTCACCTGGAAGGTAGACGAGATCCATGGTCCTCGTCCTGAGTGGCATGGTCAAAGCTCTGCTCCTCAATGAACTGGCCAACAGATCGTTGGCTCTGAGCCATCGTGTACCCCCCACCACTGCCACCCCCACCCCCACTAGTACCACCTATACTAGTGTCGGTGTCTCCATCCCCTCCCTCATCACCGTCGTCGTTGTCGTCGTCGTCGTCCCCAGGACCAATATCGAGTGGGGGTTAAGTCTCATCATCATTACTCACTACGACTTGATGATGGGGAGAGGGCCGTGAAGATGCTTCCTCACCCTCATTGGAACATGTTGAACTCCTCACTAAATGATCAAAAGAGTCTGTATCCGCCTTCTATTGGCTTACTACCTTATCGACATCGATACCAAGAGACGCTGCTCCCTCGGCTACTTGTAGAGCAGGGTCTCCCTCCGCATCATCTAAATCAGCTGATTTAACCCACTCGTAAAGTGGGTCATCATCATCACCTATCTGTGCCATGGTACTTACAGACAACAGGTCGAGCAGGTCCAAATTTTCTTCCATGTCTCAATCTACCCGCAACTGTCTCTTTTCATATTATAGTGGTAGTAAACGAGCTTCTGCAACTTCTCATATACCAGCCTGTTCCTCTTGCTGGTGTGTATGAGTGACCATGTGCTCCAATTCCTCTCACACGGTGAAGAGGATACAGTCTGTGCGAAAACCCGGACTGCCAATAACTGCAGTGCAGGCGTGTCGACTCCATACATTGCCCACCACTCACCTATATATCCATGAGGAGCTTGTTTTAGTTTGAAGTTTAAACGAAAAATGCAATTACCTAATTATGTTACCATACTCACACGGCATCATCATTTCTGTCGATGTTTTTGCTAGTGCGGATGAGAATGTACCCCTAGCATCCCTAAACCGCAACAACTGTAAACACGGATTCAAAGGTCATTATTTTTAATCCCCCATATTTAAAGGCTTTAAGGAAGAAGATTTATTTTATCAATTACTATTGGCAAAATCTGCTTAAATTGCATTACCTGGTTACCGAATTCTACTTGCGCTGTCGATTCTGGGAACAATCATTCAAACACCTCGTGGACGGCTATCGTCAAATCATTATTCTCATGGAGCCAACGTTTATGATGAAATTTGGGATTCAGGTAATATGCTGAAACCCAAATATTAGTTACTCAGTTGCATTAACATGCAAACAGAAGTGAAGCTTAAAGTGAGTGAAAGTGATAAAAAAGATAGGTAAACGTAACAAACTTACTAGCTTGGTGGAGTAGATGCTCGAGTCCCGGTCCATCGATGATAGATGATATTGATTACCCACCAATACGAACTGGGGATTGCAGTCATTATCTCCTCTCATAATTCTCATAAGCTCATACATTGACCCCATCGAAGGCCACATCTCATTATCTACAGCTCATAAGACCTTGTAGATCGGATGCAGGATAGAAACGGCGTTGTAAACTCTATCCCAGAAGGAATCAAAATGCACCATATTTGAAACGTTCTTTGCACCCTTAGTCTTCCTCTCATTCCACCAACGTTTAGTCTTCCTCTCATTCCACTCTAAGTATCTCTCAGATCTGAACAAATTCCTGAGACCCACGTGGTGACTGTATAAGCTGTCGAGTGCAATGAAGTTCGTGGCGAATCGTGTCGCGCCTAGTGTAACGATGTCCCCTCTACAACACTCACGCATTACAGCCAACAACCATGAGTAATTGTATATAAAGTTTGTCACTCTCCTCGCATCTTAGATGGTCCTCCTGACAGAATCCCTCTGGCCTATCCCCTCGAGCATTAAGTCAATGCAGTGTGCTGCATACGGGATCCAATAAAAATTGTACCTCCTCATCAATTTCTTCTCCGCTTTAACGAAGGCACTGTCATTGTCCGTCACAACTTGGACAACATTCTGGGACCCAACATCTTTAATCACTCCTTTCAGGAGGTCATATATGTATTCGTGATCTTTTATTTTGGCTGATGCATCAATGGATTTGAGAAAAACGGGCTGCCCTCTACGGTACACCATGAAATTGATAATGGACAATTTCGGAAGTCTCATCCACCCATCACGCATGATTGTCACCCCATACTGCTTTCAGTTTGACTTGAGTCAATGTACCCAAGCTTGTATCTCCTCGTACTCCCGATTGAGGTAAACGCCAAGAATCTCCTATGGCATTGGAGGTTTCATGCGGAGCCTGGCACACTGCACCTCCTCAATCATATTTTTGAAGTGAGGACTGGCTACTGCATTTGCTAGTACATGGCTCGAGATGAACCACCTAGATATAGCGCCCCCCACTTTCTCCTTGAGCCCCTTATTCCACATATTTTTTTAAATCTCTTTTGATTAACGCCTGCAAGGGACACATCTGTGACACAAGTGCTTTGCGTGCGTTGTAGGCCATGCCCTCCCTCAAATCGTCTGTTGCTCCCACCAGCCTCATGTCAAGACATCCCAAACGACGACCTACTTTCATCACAGTCTTTTTTGCTCCCTCTCCCACTCTGATGCCCGAGGCTCACGAATCACTTGTCTGAACTCCCTCCTATCTCAAGCCGTAACACAGTCACCAGGATATGCGATCCCCTTGTCGTCGTCATCTTGCTCGTCGATAGCACCTAGGCCCCGTCCAGTGCCTCGTAGCTCCTCCCACAGATCCCTCTCCCAATCCTTTTGCTGCAGCTTGTGTGACTTCACTTCAACCAACACTCTTCCCATCTCCTCTCTCACCGGCTTTGTCACACTAGAACAGTCTTTCACATTCTTGTATCCCCCTGCCAAATGTTCCTTTAGCCTAGACACTCTCTCACTCCGTATCACTTGGCCACAATAGTTGCATACGGCTCCATATTTATTCCCCTCCACTGGTCGTCCATGTTTCCACCCAATGTCCCTTGTTCCTCCTTTTCCCAATCCAGATGACATTTTGCTCCCTAGTAGTATACAAATTTGCAATAATCGACCGACAAAAAAAAAAAAAAAAAGAGCATCAGCTCATATTCAGTGTAATAAGCCCAAATCATTTCAAGGGCTAAGATGTAAGATCAAATTAAAATTTCATGTAAGTTACAATTGAGGAAGGAGTTTACAGATTGCGTACTGAGTAAACTTTATGGGGCCTATTGTGATTTATGTACTTTATCTACTCCTTCCATCATTTTAACATATAATTTAATGGCTTATTGTAAAAAATGAAGCATATCCAAACCTTAAGGGCCTGTTTGATTTTCCAATCACCCAGTAAATGCACTGTAAATAGGTAACAACACTAAAATGAGAACATCTGTCAAATAAATGTGGGGCCAGTATGATGGATGTTCCCTATCCATACCGTACATCCACTATGCGAACTGATTTTAGGGCACGAGCCCAAAAATGAGGCAGATCCAAAGCTCAAGTGGACCACACCATAGGAAACTGTACTTGCCTCATTTGGTGTAGACCACTTCAAGGAAAGCTTAGATCCAGCACACGGGGAACGTTAAAATCGCATGGGTGGGCCAATCTACTTCCTCATTTTTTGGCTCGTTCCCCGAAATGTTTTGGTAATATGGATGGATGGCGTGGGTATGTCACATATATCATGGTGGGGCATGTCCAAAGCTCAAGTGGACCACGCCACAGCAAACAGTGGTAATAATGATTTCCACCGTTGAAACCTTGGTAGGGCCCACAGTGATGTTTATTTGTCATCCAACCCGTTCATAAGATCACAAAGACATGGATGAAGGAAAAACACAAATAATAGATTGATCCAGAACTTTTGTGGCCCCCATGGAATTTTAGACAGTATTATTTCAATTCACACTGTTTCCCGTGGTGAGGTCCACTTGAGATTTGGACATACTTAGTTTTTGGGCTAAAGCCCTCAAATATTTGTTAAAATGGATGGACGGAGTGGATAAAATATGTAAATCACAGTGGACCCACATAATTTACTCAGTACGCTTAGCATCTAAGTTACTCAGTACTAGTGTTTTAAATAGCGGTAGCGTGATGCATAGCGCTCAGCCCTTTATAGCGTGTAGCGTAAATACGTAGCGTGTAGCATAAGCTACACAATACTTCTATTTTTAAATTTAAAAATAGAACAAATATAATAAATAGTGAAAAAAGGGGGGGGGGGGGGATTATCATTTAAAAAAGCCAGTTATCATTTATCAAAAGCCAATCCACATATATAAGCTAAATAAAATAATTATCACATCAACAACTTTTAAGAAAACCACTTTAATTAATAATGTTTAATTGAAACCACAAGTCACAGTTATAAAAAGAAATAAAAATCCCATAGGTTAAAAGTATAAGTACAATACAAGTGTCACATTCCTCAACATGAGAAACAAAGAAAACGTGAAAAAATAATAAAAAAATATATTGTAGCTTACGCTACTGACGCTACGCGCTACGTAGCTATAGCGTACGCTACGTTACGCAATTTGGGACGCTACGTAACTCTACGAGTGCTATTTGAAACACTACTCAGTATGCAATTCACGTCCTCACACGACACGTACGTACCCGCTTTCGTAGGGACATTGATTAGCTATGACAGGTTGAGTAGCGAGACTTGCTACTGAAGTGACGTCGAGCGGTTCTGTGGGCCCCATCATGGTTTATGTTTCGTATCCACATCGTCCAACCATTTGAAGATATCACTTTAGTGCATGAGGTAAAGAATGAGTCAGATACAAATCTCTAATGGACCACACCATGCGAAAACAATAGTGATTGGATATCCACCATTAAAATCCTCCTAAGGCCCACTGTACTGTTTATCTGACATCCAATTTGTTGATTAGGTCATATAGACCTAGATGAGGGGAAAAATCAAAGATTAGCTTGATCCAAAACTTTTATGGGCCCCGAAAAGTTTTTAATGGTCTATGTTCATTCAACATTGTTGCCTGTAATGTGGTCCACTTGAGATTGGGATATACCTCATTTTTGGTCTTATACCCTAAAATGGTTTAGAAAAATAGATGGACGATGAGGATACAACACATACATCATGGTGGGGCCCACAGAACTTGGTGACGTCACCTCAATAGTGAGTCTCACTACTTAGTGAGTCTCGCTACTTAACGTGGGGCCCACCTGTTAAATATCGGTATAGCTAATCGGGATACGCGTTATCGCATGGGATTTCGTTTTTCATAATTTTGCACTTTTTAGGATGGGGAAACATTGGGAAAATGGGAATTTTTCAATGAAACCATGATGTTTCTAACAAATCAAAAAAAAAAACACATAATAAATTTCCTTTGTAAATGGTCCTAAGTTATGCGATGTTTCCATCCATTTTTTAGATCATTTTAGACATGACATTAGACAAAAAAAAATAAAAATTGAGAAAAAATCGTGTGGATCCAAAACTCACAAAAGTTTTGAAGGCAGTCACGAGAGAAATAGTGAGAGAATTGACCGTTTAAACATTTGTTTGGCCACAAAAGTTTAGTATAAATCTATAGTTGTGTTTTCACTTCATCCCAGTCAAAATGAACTTATAAACAGTTTGGAGATGGCATATAAACATCAAGATGGTGCCTAGGAAGGTTTCAACGGTGGAAAAATCTCTCCAGTTTTCATTCTCGTATGGCCACATTGTGTTTTGGATCCACCTGATTTTTGGTCTCATCCCCTAAAATGATCTGAAAAAATGGATGAACGAGGTGGACTTTTCATCAACATCATGGTGGGCCCTATATAGCAATAACTTCCCGCGAAAGGCTTAAGCAGGAAATCCATGTCCTCAAACGAAGATTGGTACTTGTCCTCAATAAGCCTCGGTACGCTCTTATCATACTGAGTAAACTCATTTGGGCCCACCTTGAATGTATGTGGTCTATCCACGTTGTCCATCCGTTTTTCCATCTAATTTAAGGGGTTGAGCCCAAAATTGATTCATATCCAAAGATTAAGTAGATCATACCACTGTAAACAGTGGGGATAATGATTTCCACCGTTGAAACCTTTCTAGGCCCCACAGTGATGTTTATTTTTCATCCAACTGTTTGATCTCATAAGATGACAACTAAACATCAATGTGGGCTGGCAAGGTCACGGTTGTAAGACATGGATGAAGGGAAAACACAAATATAAGCTTGATCCAAAACTTTTGTGGCCCTCCAAGTATTTTTCAATGGTAGACATTCAATTCAATTGTTTCTTGTGGTGTGGTCCATTTGAACATTGGATATGCCTCATTTTTTTGGCTTAAGGCCTAAAATTACCTCCAATATCTCTTGAAATCCTCCCTCCAGCTTTTTCCTCTCTTTAAAAAAAAAAAAAAAAAGGTAAAATGTATGGACGAAGTGGATAAAATAAATAAATCATGGTGGACCTCACAGAGTTTACTCAGTTTCGTTAAGCGTAGGAGTTACTCACTACGCAATCCACTCCCTCAAACGGATTGGATACTCCACGATTTTTGGTCTCATCCCCTAAAATGATCGAAAAAATGGATGAAATACAGCCAATGGCTAGTGGTTGGTGCTCCGTGGACCTCGAACATGATGTATGTGTATCATCCATGCCGTCTAATCCATTTTACAGATAATTTTATGGTAAGAACCCAAAATTGAAGTGGATTAAAATCTCAAGTGGACCACACAATGTTGATTGAACTCTCACCATTAAAAACTTCAAAATTGAAGGGCTACAAAGTGGACCACACAATGTTTTGGATCAAAACTTCCGGGGCTACAAGTTTTGGATGATATTTGTTTTTTGCCTTCATCCAAGTCCGTATGACCTAATCTACAGGTTAGATGTCAAATAAACATTACAGTGGGCCCTAGGAGGTTTTTAATGGTAGACGTTCAATCATTACTGTTTTCCCATGGTGTGGTCCACCTGAGATTCTGATCAATCTCATTTATGAGACAAACGATTAAAATGACGGGTAAAAATGAATGGACGGTGTTGATAAAACACATAGATCATGGTGGGGCCCACATAGCACTTACGACTGGCCACCTAGCAGCGTCACTAGCCAAACTGCATCACGCGCTTGACGCTTCCATATAAATCTTCCGAGCTGGAAGGTTTTTCTTTATAAATAATTAAAAAAAAAAAACCTAAAATTTCTTCGAAGAGAGATTGCCGCCGAAGAAAGGGGGTTTTTGAAGGAGGGTTGTTGCCGAAGAAAGGAGGATTTTCTTACCTGCAAATCCAAACGGAATGTCTGCAACCGGCGCTATTGATCGAGGCGTTCTTCCGAGCTCCGAGTTCCGATCAACAAGTAAGAGATCTTCCCAGTTCTGATATTTTTTCCAATTTTTTGAAAGAGGGGTTTTCTTTCCTATTTATTGGATTTATGGGTTGTTGGCTACAGTTTTCCTGTAATAGGTATCGTGGTTGGTAGCTACAGTGCAATAATCTCAGTATTGTCTGTGATAATCCAAGATTTTCGCCGATAATCCAAAGAGAAACGAAAAAATGGAGTTTCGGCGTCACTAGACTAGCAACACCAATATTATCGGCGATAATATCGACATTTCGTCGACAACTCGAACACTGGGCATCATTAGTGGGTTCAAAGTGGAAGGGATGGCTTTACCGATATCTCATATTCAGTTTGCGGACGATACGTTGTTGTTTAGTGAAGCAGAGCAGGACAAAGTAACCTGCGAACCATAATCAAATGCTTTGAAGCTGTCTCGGGTCTTCGTGTTAATATGGCTAAATCCAAAATGTTCGGGGTAAATATGGAGGAAGATGAGCTCAAGATTCATGCAAACTTCTTTCGCTGCTCGGCAGGCCGCTTTCCTACCACATTTGTGGGACTCCCGTTGTGTATAGGTAAGCCCCCGAAGTCCTTATGGGACAAGGTTATCGACAAATTTGGTTCTTATCTCGCTAGATGGAAAAGCATATCTCTCCTTGGGCAGTCGACTCACCCTTATCAAGGCAGCATTATCAAACCTCCCCCTCTATTTCATGTCTCTGTTCAAATGTCCGGCGTCGATCTTAGCAATCCTGGAAAGGCTAAGACAGGATTTTCTATGGCATGGAAAGGTAGACAAGAAAAAATTCCATCTGGTCAGTTGGAAGGAAGTTTGCAAGAAGATTCAAGATAGAGGGGCAGGTGTAAAAGATCTTAAACAAATAAACCGAGCTCTTTTAGGCAAATGGATATGGAGACTAGGGACAGAGGACGGAACTCTTTGGAATGATTTGATCAAGAGTAAATATGGGCGATCAAAAGGGGGTTGGTGACTAAGAACTCTTCCAATTATAAAGCTTCGGCTCTTTGAAAAGGAGTTCTATCTATTAAGGCAGAGGTCCTCAAAGGTTCTGCCATCGTTGTTGGTAATGGCAAACATACTCGCTTTTGGGTCGACACTTGGGTGGGGGATGTAGCTCTGTGCGTCACCTTCCCGTGTATTTTCCGTATAGCCCAAAATCAAACTATCACAGTGGATGGTTGTTATTCGATCTCAGGGGGAGTCGTGGTGTGGAATATAGAGTGTAGAAGATTTCTCCAAGACAGGGAGGTTGAAGAATACGTAGCCCTCAATCGGATTTACAGCACCAATCCGAATCAGTATGGGGCTGACAGGCTGGTATGGCGTCCGGACAAGACCAGAATATTTTCAATGAAGTCTCTTTATGGTCATATTGCCAGTAGCCCTCTTCCAATCGAAGGGACATCGTCTTATCAAGGCTGGAAATACCATGTTCCCCCCGAGATAGCAGTTTTTGGATGGTTGATTGGCAAGGATAAGGTACTCACAGTTGACAATCTGAGAAAGAGGGGCATGATGATCGCTAACGTCTGTTTATGCTGCATGGCTAAAGAAGAAACGGTGGATCATCTTTTTATCCACTGCCTGTTCACATATCGGATCTGGTCTGCAATTCTAGCCCGCTTCAAGGTTTCCTGGACCTTTCTGGAGTTGGCCAACAGCCTTCTACAAGCTTAGCATGGTGTGAGGTGTGGGAAGCATAGGTCAAAGTTATGGAGAATGTCCTTATTGGCCATTTGGTGGGCCGTGTGGGAAGAAAGGAATGGAAGATGCTTCAATGATACTTCTAAATCAATGGAGGCTACAACTCTTAGTGTGACTCATCTATTAGTCAAATGGGCCTCTTCATTTGATAAAGTTAAGGATTGTAATTTACTCCTTTTAGGAGAATAGCTGCTCCGCTATCTCAGCAGTCCAGCTCTCTCTTTCTCGGTTTTCTCTTTTTGCATTCAATAAAATTATATTGTTATCCTTCAAAAAAAAAAAAAAAAAAAAAAAAAAAAAAAAAAAACTTCAGGGACCAACAGCTGTCGTAGGGGAGCTCGACATCTCCTAGCTTGTGGTCAAAATGAGAATAAAACTTCGAATACAATGTCAATCTGCATGTCCAATGCAAATTTAATGGGTACTTCAGAACACGCACTTTTTACATTCTGCTCAATGCAGAATTGGGTGTGCAATTGCCACTTGCACCTTTCCTAATGGTGCCTGTGCCAGAAACACAAATGGAGAAGGCAATAAATATCAGCAATGATAGAACCTCAAGAGTTGCAGAGGCTCCTTTTAGTCATGGGTGAGACGGAAGTGGAACATCAACTACCAGCTAGAATGAGGAGGGGTACATGTAACAAAGCTGACACAATTCCCTGAGGAATAACAAAAACAGTGGGAATCTACATATGGAGAACAAAGAGCACCCTTACAAGGTGTTAAATTAGTTAGGAAGGCAAACTAAGAGTAGCAGCACACGACAAACTCAGCTTCGCTAAGGCTGCAGATACGGTCATGCCAGGTAGGGCTGCAACTTGGGTTCAGGTCAACCCAAACTCGACCGATGGAACCCGAGTTTCTGGTCAGGTTGTCAGGGTCCACGAGTCAGGTTAGGTTTGGAAAACTCCAACCCGATTTGTAATCAGGTAGGGTTCAGGTTGAGCAAATTCAGGTCAGGTTGGTTTGGGAATAATCACATGTATTTGGGTCAGGTCAGGTTGGTTTAGGGTTGAGTACAGAGGATTTTGGATTGGGTTCAGGTTGGGCACCTCAGATGGGAAATCAGGTTGGATCGGGTTGTGGCCTTGCGGGTTGGATCCACTTGAGGTCAGGTCAGGCCTGGGTTGATTCTCAACCCAACCTAATGCCACATAGCAAAGCACCCATAAAAATAAAAATAAAAATGGCATATTTCACTATTTTGGAATAGCAAGACATCAGTCATTCGGAAGCATCTCAGGCACCTCAACTAAATTTAATCTACAGGAGTCGGATGAAATACTAATAGCACCCATAAAAATAAAAATTAAAAAATGGCATATTTCACTATTTTGGAATAGCAAGACATCAGTCATTCGGAAGCATCTCAGGCACCTCAACTAAATTTAACCTACAGAAGTCGGATGAAATACTAATAAGCAACAATAATAACTATCAACATGACATAAATACCTGAGCATTGTAACTTTGAAGACCCACAACTGGAGAAACTATACAAGCATCCCCGCAAAGAGAATCCAATGAGGAACTTCTCCTGATGAAATGGCCAAGTGAATGGTAGGTCAAGAATGCTGCCCGAAAATTACCATCTGGTATCCGATAAATTGGATACCATGCTACCGAATACCTGAAAGCCAAAAACATCAGAACTGTATGATTTAAATGTGAAAGGGAAAGCTTTTCATATCATGAAGATCACTAAAATCATTTTTTTGGCAAACTAAACCAGAGGGTCACAAAATTATTACTAACCAGGATGAAGGGTGAAGATCGGGCAGATGCATGCAAGCTAGCTTTGCTGGATCTCCAAATAGTTGGCAATTTGATGTAGTATCACCTCTGATCAGCTCCTGTATCCTGGTCAGATTGAAGAAGGATTAAAATCAAGCCCAACCTAGTAAAAACTAGTTAAGTTTACAAGCTCACTACTTCGATATTCCACAAAGATTACTGATGACAGAATGTAAAAATTAAAATTAAAAATCAACATAAACAAACAACTGAAATGATAAAAATAGACAAGCTAGAAGTTCAACAGCTAATTGGGAGATACTACATCGAGCAAGGCTATAGGGAACCTAAAGTCCCCAATCTCTCATGACACTCTTAGGGCGTGTTTGGATTGCAGTATTGTGATCTGATGTATTGTAACATTGCAATGATTACTAAAATTCAATACTTGTCTGCAATTACGTAGGAACTTTGAACGATGAAATCCGTGCTTGCATAGCATTTATGGATGGGAAAACAGTGCATTGCAGCCGGAGCTGGAAAAGCTGTGGCCCCATCATGGTGTATGTGTTTTAACCACGCCATCCATCCCTTTTGCCAGCTCATTTTAGGGTGTGAGCCCAAAAATGAAGTTGGATGGCAAATAAACATTACAGTGGACCCAAGAAAGTTTTTAATGGTGGGTGTTCTACTGTTTCCTGCGGTGTGGTCCACCCGAGATTTCGATCTGCCTCATTTTTGGACTCATGCCCTAAAATGAACTCACATAATGGATGGACAGCATGGATAAAACATGCACACCATGGTTGGACCCACAGATCTTTTCCAGCACCGAACTTTGAAATACCATAGTGAGATGGCTGGGAAATTCACAGTCAGAGCACCTGGTTTTTAGAACCACTGTCCAAACAGAGGTAAAGAAGTTGTGATGACAAAGATACAAGACAATACACTACTATAATCCAAACACACCCTTATAGGCTATACAGATGTTCTAAATTAGCAAGACGTTTGGATTTGACTTTGATGCAAATCCATACATGCAGCCTTGTGGCTTATCATATGTAAGACAACTTGCTTAATAAATCCCCATTAGTTAGGATCACAGTGTTTTGTGATATCAATAGTATCCCTTCCATTAGCTTCGTAACCAATATGAATATTCATCTCAAATGGGTTGTTCCTCATTCCCATTAATCATTTCTAACAGGCAAATACATTAATCCCTTTAAGAGCATGTTTGGATATCACCAATTCCATGGAAATCTATAAAAATGGAAATAATTTTCTATAGTTTGGATTCTCTGGCACAAGAAACTAAGTGACTACTATCGCATAGATATGAGATTTCCACTCGCTATCTAAACAAAGACCCTAAAAATGGAATCCATGTGTTTCAATAATAGTCATGGAAATAATCATTACCTTTTCTTTTCCTTTTTGCCTTGGAGTACACATATCCAAACATGGCCAGGTGGCATTTTTAAACCAAAATGGCTGGTATATTGTACAAACTGCTTTGTAACATTCCACCATGGACCAAAAAATGACGTGGCATATGGAATGTCTCTCTTTTTCTTTCTTTTCTTTCTTTTCTCTCTGTCCAGATAAGTTATGGATTCTTTTTCATTCTTTCAGTTAATCAGAGATCTTATCAATAATCAGTCCAATCTCTGTCCAGATTTTCTTAAATATGACCCTCAAAAGTTCACAAAGCCAGACACTGCATTACTTCAAAGCATTGTACTAAACATGGTGCAGCTCCCTACACAGAAATCATTCTCTGTGTAAAACAGTGGGAAATCCGCTAGCTGAGAGAATTGTCATGGAGTGAAATGCAGCAAAGGGTCTAAAAGAACAGGTTGAGGTTCTATGTCGATTGTGACACCATATCCATCATCACTTGTTATCTAGTGAAGCAGACAGGTGGTGGAAGTATATTAGGCTCTTTTTGTAAAAACTCCACCTGGACATGCTACATGACAGCCACCAAGCAAGGGTAAAGGAGGGATGATGTCAGGTGGGTCACACTTTTGCTGAGAAAATCATGACAATCAGCTGAACAAGGCTATGATTATGACGATGCACATTCTTAACTAAAATTTATGAGGAAATGATCAGACCAATGAAGTGATAACAAGAATCTCAACAATACTCCAAAAAGAGAGGGTACCGAGTGACAAAAAAAAATTTCAAGTGTCTTGGTCTATTATCTCATCAGGTGGTTTTGCTGAAATATAAATCGAGGAAATTCCGTTTCCATTAAAATAGCATTTTCCTAGTCTGTTTTTGTAAATTTCCTGGAAGCAACATTTCCATCTATGGCTCTTTGGATTCACGGAAAAACAATAGAAAACAGTGTTTCTCATGAAACAGCGTTTCTAGGAAACTGCGAGAAAGGAAAAGCTGTTTTCCTTGGGCCCTGTTTGGATTTGTGAAAAGGATGGGAAAAGAAATAGTGCTTATTTGGAACCCGTGTTTCCAGGAAACTATGGGAAAAGAAACATTTTTTCCCTGTTTGTTTTTTAACAAGAATTTCCTAGAAATTTTGGGGCCTGTTTTAAAATTTTTGTTTGGCAAGACAGATAAATTTTCCTGTAAGTTACCGGCATATGCTAGATTAGCATGTAGCACATTTGGAACACTTGAAGCCACACATGGCACATTTGGGGTGCTTAAAGCTGTACAGTGGCACATGTGGCACAAGTGACACGCTAGTACATATGAAACATGTGAGCACTTGAAGCTAGATGGTGGCACATGTACACAAAAGCACTTTGGCACATGGCACGTTGTTGCATGTGGCACATATGGAGCGATTGAAGATGGATGATGGCACATAGCACATGTGAGCACTTTGCACATGTAGTGTACAAGCAAAAATGGATGGTAGCACTTGGCACATGTGTGGCACAAATGAATATGGGCAGTGGAACATTCGCCCGTGGGGCGCAAGCGAAGATAGATGGTGTGTATTTGGCACATGTGGAATAGTGGCATGTGCGGCACAACAGGATGGAGTGGAAGATTGGTACATGTGGCATGTGTGGGACACTGTGCAGATGTGGACCACAAGCGGATATGGATGGTGTCACATATGGCATGTGAGAAATGGCATTTCCCACAAATTCCCTCAAAGAAAGGCTTTACAAATAGCAAAAAGTTAGCTTCAAGGGAAATGGTGTTTCCTTTCCACCAATCCAAACAGGCCTTGTTGTTTTTCAAAAAGATTTTCTTGGAAAATTTTCCTCCATTTCCAAATTTGTTGTTTGGTAAAAATGATTTTTCTATTAAAATTATACTTGAAGAGGGAAGATGGCACAAGCGTGGCAATGAAGATAGATTGTAGCACATGTCACATTATCACATGTGATAAATTGACATGTGGGACAGTAGCACATGCCACATTGTCACATGTGGGCTGCTTGAAGATGGACGGTGGCCAAGGTATTCAATAACGATACTCTTACAATATGGGCCTTAACAACCACCATAATTACCGTTACAATATAAGCTATAACGACCGTTACGGCCAAATTTTTAAAAAATGAAAAATAAAAACTGCATTGACCCCATAATGCATAATAGTTCCCACTGTTAACGTTACATAATAGCCATTATGTAACTGTTTTTAATACCTTAACAAGGGCACGTGTTGCACGTGTCAATGGGGCACTCGAAGATGAATGGTAGGAAATGTAGCTCATTGGCATGTGGGATGCTTTAAGATGGACGGCGGCATATAGAACATTGCCACACATAGGGTGTTTGAAGATGCTTGGTGGCACATGTTTGCCCAATCACCCATGGGCACATGGGGCACACATGGAGTGTTTGAAGATGGAGGATGGTACATGTGGCACATTGGCACAAGAGGTCATGTGGCGCCTGGACATGTGGGACGCTTGAAGATAAAGGCAGCTCATGTTGCACATGTGGCACATTGGGGCACGTGACATTGAACATGCAAGGCACTTAGATGGGTGGTGGCATATGTTGCGCATGGCCATGATGGGCACTTGAAGATGATGGTGGCACATTGGTACAAGTGGCGCATGTCTGGTGCTTTAAGATGGAGAGTAGCACATTGGCACATGTCCAGTCCTTTAAGATGGATGGTGGCACATTGTCACACGTGAGATGAATGGTCGCACATGGGGAACTTGAAGATGGTCGAGGGCACATGTAGCCACCATGTGGGTCACTTCATGGAGTGGGGGTTTGTTTCCACTCCCTTTCTTCAATTTTGTGGAAATTATGTTTCTCAAAGATAAGGAAATGAACATAGCGTACTTTCTAAAAAATTGGAAGGAAGAGCCTATTTGGATTCACTAAAAAATAAATCAAGTAAACATAGTTTCCATTTTTTCCCAATAATTTTTTTAGAAAATGACATTTTTTTTCTAGAAATGACGTTTTCATTTCCCTCCAATTTCATGGAGACCATTTCTTTTCCTTGCTTATACTTATGAAACATAATTTTCATGAAATTGAGGAAATGGATAGGAAACGACCCCTCATTCCATGAAGTGTCCAACATGTGCAATTGTCCATCTCACATGATAGGAAACGACCCCTCATTCCATGAAGTGTCCAACATGTGCAATTGTCCATCTCACATACAACAATGTGCCACATGTGCCACCATAATCTTAAAGCATCATACATGTACCATACATTCCATGTGCCACATGTGCCATCATCATCTTCAAGTGCCCCCCATGGTGCAACATATGCCACCACTCAAGTGCCCCATGTATCCATATGTCACACGCCCTCTCTACCACACGTGCCACCACCCGAGTGCCCACATGTACTCTTGTGCCAATATGCAACATGTACCGCCCTCCATCTTACAAAGGCCTATGTGTGACATGTGCAATATTTTCCACTGACCATCTTCAAGCACCCCCACATGTGCCCACAAACTACATGTGCCACCATCTAACTTGAAGTACTCGACATGTGCTAACGAGCTACATCTACCGACATCCATCTTCAAGCACCTCTCATGTGCCACACACACTACCGTATGTCTTCAAGAAGCCCACATGTTCCAATGTGCCACACGCGACAATGCGACGCATGTGCAATGTCCCACATATGTGAAAGTGTCAAATGTAACAATGCAACACGTGCCACATTCTATCTTCAACCCCACATGGAAATGGAAGACATTTTCCCAAGAAAATCTTGTTGAAAGACAATCAAGGAAAATAGCTTTTTCCCTTTTCACAGTTTTTCAGAAACATTGTTTCCGGAGAAACACCATTCCCTCCTTTTGCTTCTCCACAAATCAAAACAGGCTCTTAAGAGATCCTTCAATGTTGTTCCCTTGTGTCTCTCCTGCTTATTAAAGGTTTAAACTGTCCAACTGTTCTGCCTCTAAAAGCTGGCTCTCCATTGTCAAATTTGAATTTAAAAAACAAACAAACAAACGCAACGAACATTTTCCCGAGAAAATTATGTTCAAAGACAATCAAGGAAAATAGCTTGTTGAAAGACAATAAATTTGGAAATGGAGGACCTTTTCCCAAGAAAATCTTGTTTAAAGACAATCAAGAAAAATAGCTTTTCCTTTTTCACAGTTTTCTAGAAACATTGTTTCCTGAGAAACACCATTCCCTCCTTTTGCTGCTCCATAAATCAAAACAGGCTCTTAAGAGATCCTTCAATGTTGTTTCCTTGTGTCTCTGCGACTTATTAAAGGTTTTAAACTGTCCAACTGTTCTGCCTCTAAAAGCTGGCTCTCCATAGTCAAATTTGAATTTAAAAAACAAACAAACAATCGCAAAGAACATGACTTACTTCTCAAATAATGGTCGCCGATGGTGTGGTTGTTCAGATTCAAAATACTCGAAGAGAAGCTCTGAATCACGAGGGCATGCACAAGTAACTGATTGATTACAAAACTTGTCTTGGCCAGATGCACCTGATGGATCTGAAGTACGTGACGAATGCCCAGGTAGGGATGAGCCTGCACCCTCTTCTCTGCGAGGACGAGGCAGCAGTAGCGAGAGAATTGGAAGGTCACCCAAATCAGATGTATTTTCTGATGTGGTATTCACATCAGCATCAGGCATGCAATTACTAGTGCACGTGAAACACCTACTGCGACCAAACAACTGCACAGCAGACAGAAAGGGAACAAAATATGCACAAAACCCAAATCGGTCACTATCCAATCTCTTTGGATTCCGATACTCCTCTGCCTTCACTTCCAGTCCATAACTCCCAGGTCCTTCGTACCACTGCCAAAAGTTTCCCAGAGAAACATTAGGTATCTGATGCATGCACAAAGAATCTCCTATTAGCTGATCTCCTGAACAAGTCCTGCAGTTTTGAACACTGTATGTTCGTTCAAGAACCGGAGAGGCTGAATGAAGAATTCTCTCAAACTCAGCCAGTGGACTGCACATTGCCAGCTGGATACCTTCAGATTCAATTTGCAATCTGTAGGCATCATTTACTACTCGCGGTAGCATATTTAAATTGGTTTCAAATACGGAAATGCTTTCGCCGTCTTTCTCTTTATGACTTAAGCAGCAGCTAAATGCAGCACGCGTCCTACGTTGATCATTGTGTATACTGGGCATGTGACATCTTAACTTGGTCTGCTGCCCCTCTTCTCCAGGAAAAGAACAATTTACAAGTCCAGATTCAGATCCCCAGCATGCCAATCCATCATTTGCCACAGGATTAGGAAAAGGGAGATAAGAATTGGAACTAGATAACCCTTGTTCAATGTTCTTCAGACACCACCTATCTTCGACTGGCTCATCCAGATTAGAGGTTGGTAAATTGTGAGATCTGCTTGTGTTCAACAACTGTGCATCTTTTTTCTGTATGGGAACCCACTTCTGAATGAATGATCCAGAATTATGGTCATCTGTTTCTAATTCTGTGGACCCATTACCTTTACTACCCATTGGAAGATGGGGCTCTCCAAGCAAATCCTTTTGAAACTTACAGTCATAATCTGACTGCTCATCTGGCAGATGTGTTTGTTCTGAACAATCTGATGTTGTAGACGATAGGTTCATTGGATTTCGTGCAGCTGGAGCATGTATATCGGAAACTACATTACAAAAATTTCCTGTAGGCTTTGTTTCGTCTAAGAGGATTTGTGAGTTCTGAAGTGATTCTGAAGAACAGCAATCAACTCTGTCAGTTAAATAAGCTCTTTGGCATTCGTTGTAACCAGGAGATCTTGAGCCAGAACCAAAGACATTTCTAATCATTGGCTTCAACTTTTCCTTCTGCTGCATATTCATATTTGTAGGCCTAACCAGGTCAGATTTATCAGTATGTGGCCCCTTCCTTGGATGGTGACAACGTTCTTGTTTTGAACCGGTACTAGGCTTTCTTTTCAACTTTTCAGAGGCCTTATTCCTCGAGTTCCCATATTCTGATTTCAACGAGGATATATGTGAATCAATAACACTTGAAACCCTTTCAAGCTCTTCAGTTTGGGCAGACATTTCATCTAAACAAGCAGATCTGGTGACCTTTTGTTGGTAGTTCTTTCTCGTAATTGAATCATGTTTCTGGCAAAAGGGAGCCTCTTTTGAAGCATCTAGTGATGAATGGACAGGATCTATTTTCTTTGGCTCATAGATGCACCCATCAATGTCATTCTTTTGGACCTTCTGCCAGACAGAATGATTGTTCTCCTTTCCTGTCCGACCATGCATATTCACGCCTCCACTGAGCCTGTGCGTCCCACTTGAATTTCCAGGAAAATTCCTACCTCGCCTACCTCTCTTGCCTGATATTACTGAACGACTGTCACCGCGGCAATGGCCTTGACTACCCCATTTAGTTCTATCATTATTATTTTCAGAATCAACCACCACCTTGGACCATCGATAGTTACAGTTTGACATTTCACCATTTGATTTACATGACATCCCATTAGAAAAATGTCCCCTGACGACTGCTACACCATCTGATGAACTGCTGTAGTTACCATATTCCGAAACTATCCTGCTGTTTGAAGGACTAATTCCATTATCTTCTTTGACAGGTATTTGAAATTTGACATCATCACTTCTTTGAGTACTACCGTCACTGTTCCATCCATCAGAAAATGAATCTAACAAAGGAGTGTACCCATCAGAGGAAACATCAAAAGAAATTGCATCATTCCTTTGGTTTGGATGTCTCTCTGTCACATCGCCAATGAAATTAGATAGGCACACATCTGCGGTTTGGTAATGAGACCTATCTACACCTAATGGGTCACAGCTGTAGTCTTCACCAAAGTCCCGAGGTAAAGAGGCTGTTGTTTCTGACTCACAGACCTCATTGCTGTATGATACAGACATTGCCGTGCGTGTCGAAGGGGAGTCCAGAATGTCATTACTGATGCTCCAACTGTCAACTTTTTCCAGTATAGCTTCTTGTATCTTTCTTGAACCTCCATTGTTGGGCTTATCTGCTTCGGATATGTCATAGGCTAAATCAGATGAATCAGTAGCATTTGAACCATCAGAAATAGTACCATAAGAATAATTGGATACAGCATGATTCTGCAGGCAAGAATCGGCAGAAACCTTAGCACCTTTAGTTCTTTTATTTCCTGAACCCCTGTTTCGAGATTGTCCTGGAAATTTTGCCCCATATGAACTGATGGCTGTAAATGACTTCCAAGAACCTGTATGATCCAGCAGATAATTCCTCCTTGGTGACCTTTGCAGATCATCCAGGAACATAATAGCAGGTTGTCGATAAACTGGATTGAGCCCCTCCATTTTTACATGTGATCCAGACACCAAAAGGTTTTTCTGGTTAGAAACTTGCAGAGGCAGAACAAAGGGTGCAACAAACTTCCGGCATGCATCAAGTTCCACGGTAACCAACGTGAGAATAACCCACCTGATAGATGAATGGGACAGGAGATAAATTATAAAGCATAAACCTACTCTTCTCTAGGTTGTAGAAACTTCTAAGGAATAAAAAGGTTAATCTAGACAAGAAAAAAAGATCACAATTATGGGGTAGCAATGGGCCAGCTTTGGACCAGGCTTGGACCTATTAGCTTGGCCCTTGGGCTGGGCTTTGACCTAGTATGTATGGCCCAATCAATTTTCAGACTGGGCTTGGGCTTAGGTAATCTTAGCCCAACTAGACTCTCTCTCTCTCTCTCTCTCTCTCTCTCTCTCTCTCTCTCTCTCTCTCTCTCTCTCTCTTAGGTAATCTTAGCCCAACTAGACTCTCTCTCTCTCTCTCTCTCTCTCTCTCTCTCTCTTAGGTGATCACCTGTGATTCCATGAGGTCCAACTCAGGTGGGCCCAACATGATGTTGTGATGACATCCATCCCACCCGTTGGATGTGTCACCTCAAAAATCCCTCTTGGGCAAAAAATCAGGTGGATCCAAAACTTAGGTGAGCCAAAATACAGGGAACAAGGTGGCATAGGACGCCCACTGGCCACTGTTGATTTTAGTGTGTGGCCCACCATGTTGTGTGTGTAGAATCAAAGGCCATTCAGAACCTTCATCTGGCTTGGATGAAGGGTCAGGCCAAAATTCAGAAGGTTTAACAATTCCAGTGGGCATCAACTCCCAGCTTTTTCCCTATGTCGTGGTCCATCCAAGATCAGCATCAATGTGGGGCCTAAGGGGTTTCCTGAAGGTGGTGCATCCGATGGACAGGATGGATGTCCTTGCAACATGGTGGGGCCCACCTGAGTTGGACCACATGACTGCTCTGTGCAGTCCTGCTCACAGGTAAGCACATGCACGCACACACATATCTCATTACCCAAACCCTACACAAATGTTCCCTGCAGTCCTGCTCGCTGGTGAGCAACCACTACACACGCACGCACACACAAAAATCTTATAACCCTAGCCCTATTTTCTCTCTACCTCTTTCCCAAAAATTCAAACCTCTCAACTGCGCTGGGTCAAGCTTGGGTCCAACCAAAGGAACTCGATTTGGTCCCGTCATACGAGGCCCATGCCAAGCTTGGGCCCCATAGTGCAGGAAAGGCCAGGCCTAGCCTGGTTAAGAGGAAACCAAACGTGGGCCCATCCACCTTCCTTCCTGACCCCACTGCACACAAAGACTGCCATTTATTGGAAGGGCCACACCTTAGATGGACCACTTTTTGCAAATCGCACAAGTTAGACAATTCTGGCCACCCAACTAGAGGGGGTTTTTGCATAAACTGCTGACGACAAATATTAATTCCTATATTCCATCTACTTGTAAATAACAGGTGTGAATCAGTTGACAGTTAAGAACATCAGATCAGTAATGTTTATACTGTGCCTGACCTATAGTGCAACCCACCCAATGAAAGGTCCAGATCATGGACCGTTGTTCCAAGCATCCACTTTGTGTGCAGCATACCAAATAAGAAAACTGGTATTCTGCCCTTGCTAGGTTCCCCCTGTAATTGCTAGTTTCTCCAAGTAGCAACTTATTTTATATGGAGTAGGAAGCTGGACGGTATCGGCCAAGTTCAATGTCAAAGCTGACAGTGACGCTGGTAAACCAACTCAAGGACTTGCTGCAAACCAGGGAATTAGATGCTTGACTGGTGCCGATTCAAATTCCCAATCTCTCTCTCTCTCTCTCTCTCTCTCTCTCTCTCTCTCTCTCTCTCTCTCTCTCTCTCTCTCTCTCTCTCTCTCTCTCATATGATAAAATCAGTAACTGCATCAGAACATGTTGGATTCACTCAAATTGTGGTTCACCAGCAGAGTCAAAATCAGTAACTGCATTAGAACATGTTGGATTCACTCAAATTGTGGTTCGCCAGCAGATTCATTTCTGAGGATCCAAAAACAAATAGTGCCTGCTGCTAAAAACTTGCATTTTTTAAGAATGGTACTGCCACTGCAAGCTCAGATATGATGTGATGGTAGATTCAGAGCCAGAACATAAGGGAAGTGCTATAAGAGCAAAAGGAAATCTCATCTGGAATGGAAGTGCTATTAGAGCAAAAGGGAATCTCATCTGGAAGGGAAGTGCTATTAGAGCAAAAGGGAATATTTCATGTCGAAGGGAAGTGCTATTAGAACAAACGGGAAGATGGAAGAATCTAATCTGGAAGGGAAGTGGCATGAGTATAAATACCAAGTGATGTCAGCTTAAACCCACACCAGCTGAGGATGTCACTAGATTGAAAGAAAGCTATTAGATGAAACTCAACTCAAATGCATTACCTGTGATCAGAATTTCTTAGAATGATTGTAGATAGTTCAGGTTCCTGGAAAAGAAGAAGAACTCTGTCAACAATAAAATCAAACCAATGGTAATAGACTGCATCAATACTTGAATCAAATTTACATAATTTTGGTTTTCATCACAAACAATCGCAATGAAAGAATATTTTTACCTTTAAATGAAATTTGCAATTATTCCGCTCAAAAGAATTTTTTGACAGAGTATAACATCCTCCTCCCAGAACCTTCTCAACATTGCTACTGGTTTTCCCAAGGGCACACTGGATCATTTGATGCACCTGCCCATATCACCACTACATAAATGAGTACCAGGAATTCATATATTGCATAGAAGATATTTACAAAGGAACATGTAAACAATCTCAAATATCCACATGTATCATTCCAAATTGGAAGCATTGTTACTTGTTAAGTATCGTAGATAGATTGGAAGCTCTCAATTTCGATCGGATGCTCCTCACACTCATCGACAGCAAAAAGAAAATATAATTCCACAGATTGTCTCTCATAATTGAGTTGATCTCACTTGTGAGAGTATACTTAATTCACATTAAGAATCCTACCAAAAAATGTGCTTCATTGGAGTTTCTTTACCAATTTCTTGGATGTAAAGTAAATGAACAAGCACTAGCATACAATACACACACCTTGAATATAAACATGAAGCTTCCATATTAATGTCTAAGGTGGAAACTAAGAAACAAACACTAATCTCCAATGTATTGCACACAATGATTTCACATCTATCCTAAACCAACTAGAAGCTAGGAACATGAACATATATTAGTATGATTATGGGACTTCGAAAGGGTCCAAGCAACCATTAGAAGGGCAACAAACAGTACAGGGAACATTAGTAACATCCAATAATAAGGTATCAAGTAAGACTCCAGCAAAAAGGATATATATATATATATATATATATATATATATATATATATAAAGCCTAGTAACACAGATAATGATGTACAAATTGATGCACAAAACTTGCAGTATAGCATTATAACACTGCTAGCAAAGGTGGAAGGGACACGTATTTTCCAGGGGCCAAACTAACAGAGTGAAAATGAGGTTCAAACAAATTTAATATAGCGTCATGGCCTAAATGCTTCCCAAGCGTAGACTTTGCTATAGTGATAACAATGGGCCGGAATAGGCCCAGGTAGCATTAGCCCTAGGCCAGCCCCAGTCCCTTAGGCCCAGGCCCCAGCCCCAGCCCTCCTCAACCTTGGCCCTAATTATGCTAAAAAGGCCCTAGCCCTACAAGGTTGGGTTGAGGAGAGTTGTGATGCAGGCCCACAGCCACTGTAGGGCCCAACATACGCTAATTTTGAACTGTTTATTTATAGATTTGAAGCCTAAATATCAAGAGCTACAATTTAGTATTTGTGGAAGATTTGGGGAGGTGTAATTGCTAATATGAGGGCTGGTTTAAAAATGTGATTGAAGATTTTGAGGATTATTTCCCAAATTTGCTACTACTATTTTTAGGTTTATACCATCTTAGATGGATTAGATTGATATGAAATCAACTATAATTACTCTTTTAAAAAAATCAATTATGATTGACTTGAAATCAATCTCTTAGTTGATGGGATTCTCATTAAAGATTCAATCAAGGTTTATGAAAGAGGTGCGTAGAAGGAAGCATTCCAAAATTTTCAATTTGTGAACTTTGGCATTAATAAAGTTACTTCTCCCTCTCTACTTTGTTATTCTTGGGGGTGTACTCTTGTCCATTTCTTGCAATTCTGGTGTTGAAATCTCATTGACTCGATAACTAGGTTGCACCAAGTTGTGAATTGAAAATGAGCACGAGAGACGGTGTGAGGAGATTGGACTAGGGTTTCTACGGGGTTGAAAGAGAGGGAGCACGAATGGACAATTTCAAGCAGGACTGGAGACTGGTCGTTATAGGGCTTTTGGGGATAGAAATTGGTTTTGGGAGATCAGAAGAGGGGGGTAGTGAAAAGGTTAAACATATGTTTAACCAGGGTAAGCAAAAGTTAGCGTAAAATGGTTTTTTTTTTGCAAAAATAATTCATTAGTGGTGCAGTTAATTGCAAAGTTAAGGTTTTGTTGACCTATGAAATTGTATCAAGAGAAGGTTCATGAATGAATGAAATTGTATTAGATGGGAGGCGATACGCGCGAGCGATCCCCTGTTCGTAGGAACAGGGAGGCAGATCCAAGAACCTCCTCTCACTGCCGCACAGATAGGGTTTCCTCTCCACAGACGAAAGATGCAGAGGGAACAAAATCATCCCCAACTGCCCGCGCTGGTCGTACCCCCAAATCCGATTTCAGTTTATTTGTTGGGAATATCTCTTTTGACACATCCAGCAAAGACCTCTGGGGTATCTTCAATAGGTATGGCCGGCTGATAGATGTCTACGTTCCCATTCACCCTGGCACAAGAAAGCCATGGGGATACGGGTTCGTTCGGTTTGCTTATGAGCAAGACGCTCTGAATGCTATTGCTGTTCTTCACGCGCGTCGAGTGGATGGAAGAATCATCAATGTATCTTGGGCAAAACATAGAAAAAAAGCAGAGTCGAATCTGAATGACGGCATGGTCGGCAATGGAGGAGCGCTAAACCAAGAGCGCACACAGCATGTCCCTGATGCAAGAAACGTGAAAATCTCCTATGTGGCACCAAGCGAAACGTAGGAATGGCAATATCAGCGAATGTTCGGATCGTTTCTTGTCAAAGGTAGATGCAAGGGCAGTAAACCAGAAACTACAGGAGCTTCAGCTGGGATTGGTTTGTAGGGTAGGTTTGCACTCCATTTCCATTTTGAAATTAACTGATGCTATCCGATCCTCCTCATATACAGCAGCTGGAATAGACATTTCCAGGTTATCTTCATACACATTTTTATTGCTATTCAAAAGCAAACCATGAATACACTCAGTTCCAATCAGACGAAACTCTCCACTCTCAAACGGGCATAACCTCGATACAACCTTGTGATAGATTTATGGGATCAGCAGAGGATGG
This sequence comes from Magnolia changhungtana, assembly GCA_030180095.1. NCBI lineage: Eukaryota > Viridiplantae > Streptophyta > Magnoliopsida > Magnoliales > Magnoliaceae > Magnolia > Magnolia changhungtana. The sequence goes on from JASAUF010000662.1 coordinate 6,142,845, forward strand.
GTGCTGGATAAGGTTATTTGGAATTCCTGCTCATGCCTGGCTGGAAGCAGTGATCATTGAATTGGGGAACCATTATGGAAATGTTCTTCAAGTGGATGCAAATGCCAGGCTAGGGACTTTCAGAGTTTTCGCCCGGGTTAAGGTGAGGCTTTGTCCAGGAGCAGATCTCAGTCGCGTCTTGGGCCTCATGGTGCTCGATGAGGATTTTCCGGTGTATGCGATGCTTGAACAACAGGAATATCTGGGGGGACATTCTCTACACCCATCGCCGGCCTTGAGGACGGGGAGTACTAAAGAATGGGTGGAAAAAGCCTTTTGCGAACCCCCTCAGCAGCAATCAACCATGTTATCAAAGGAGGTGGAGCGTGAATCTGCAGGCGTGTCAAGGCCGGACACTCAGATAGTTCCTTACCAGGTTGAGAGAGCAGAACCAGAGACCACCCAGGAATGCTTTCCTCCTGTTCGATATTTTGTCTCTATGGTGGCAACGACCCAAAAGGATACTAACTCTGTTCAGAACTCCCCCATACCACAGCCAGGCCAGCTAGAGGACCACGGTCAAACTAATCCAACCCGTGAGATGAGGGCTCAAAACTCACCAGACCAATCACCGATGCCTCTTCTTACAATCACCCCTGCTCTGGCAGGCAGCTCTGTGGTTAGGAGGGCAGAAAACAACATCGCAGATAGCAATTCAGGCAAAGTGACTAGGGTCCATATGCCGTTACAGATTGAAGGGGACCTGCTGCGAAAGATGCAATGCAAAACATTGGTATATCGCCGTTCCAAATCAGCTGGAAGCTCTCCTTTTACCAATCTCGAGAAGACAAGACCTCCTTCAAATTCCATGGAGGAAACTGCCCCGGAAATCCTTAGCCAGGAGAAATGCTTGCAAGGGTCTGCCAATATGATGCCAGCAGAAGGAAACATATTATCTGTGGAGCCAGCAGACGACCACAGTGTCGTGCCTATGGCGCAGGTTCAGGGCTCATGTGAACTGGAGTCTTCTTTTGAGACTCCAACCCAACAGCTCCGTTGGGCTGCGTTGGAAATTGATCTGTCAAACTATTTTTCTCCTCTGGATAGGATGCAGAGGCAGGAAGTAGAGTCAGACCAAGCAGACTGTGAGGATTGTACAGCAAGGTATTCGGAGAAACTGGCATCCTTTGCAGCTACCCAAAAAAGTGTTGGGGTTGGGGTCTGCATTGAGTCTATGATCCAACAGAAATTCAGTCAGGATACAGATCAAGACCTTCCAAACACAGTTTTTGGATTCAAGCTCCCCTCTCCTAAGGCAGTTTCAAAGTCCGGCTTCAGGAAACGTGCAAAGGTGCTATACTCTAGGGGTGACTGGGAATCTAGGCTCCGCAGATTAAAGAGAAGGGCGGTTAATTCGGGCTGCATTACTGATGGATAGGGTGCTAGTTTGGAATGTGAGCGGCATTGGCAATCGCCGCTCTGTGTTCTCGTCTAAGAGGCTTATCCAGAAATTCGATCCGATGATTTTGGTGCTGCTTGAACCTCTGCTCTCCGATGATAAGAGAGTGCGGGTTGGTTTATCTCTGGGTTTCCACCTGTCTTTCTCCAATTTTGACTCGGGGGGGAAATTTTGGGTTTTCTTCAAATCTCTAATCTCGCCATCTATTCTTTCATCCTCTAACCAATCTTTATCCATAGTTTTCTCCCTGCAGCATTTAACCCTTCCTATCTCCATGACCTTTGTTTATGCGAGCTGTGACAGGCTTCGTCAAAGAGCCCTCTGGTCTGATCTGGCTGTGCTCTCCTCAGCAATTCACAACCCCTGGGTGGTTTGTGGCGACTTTAATGCCACTTGTGCAGCTAGTGAAAGGCGTAGCAGGATTTTGGCAGATACTGCGAGCTTGCTTGAATTCGCGGCAGCTATTGACAGTGCAGGATTGCAGGACGCAGGTTTCTAGGGTAATCAGTTCACTTGGAGCAATAATCGTGGCGGTTCGGCTAGGGTCTGGGCAAGGTTGGATAGAGTTCTTCTAAATGCGGCCTAGTCCAACGCTTTCCCCACCTTCCACATCACTCATCTTCCTCGGATTAATTCAGACCATGCTCCTCTTTTGTTAGAAACTCCCCACCTTTCAGCCCAATCTGCGAAGCCATTCAGATTTTTGAATATGTGGATTAGGCACGATTCATTCCATCAGGTGGTCTTGTCTGCTTCGGAGTCTACCAGCTCCACACATCCGATGTACAATGTTCTAGCCAAGATGAAATGCGTCAAACAGGCCCTCAAGGTGTGGAATAGGGAGGTTTTTGGGAATATCTTTTCTCAGCTGTCGCTAGCTGAAGCTGAATTGGTGGATTGTGAGAATCGCATGCAGGAATCCCCAGATGCCTCCAGCAGGGACAGTAGCCTGGAAGATAGATTTATTGCGGCCTCCACGAACCTAGCACGCCTTCAACAGCTAGAGGAGTCCTTCTGGAAACAAAAATCGAAGGTAACCTGGTTTGAGGCTGGTGATAAAAATTCAAAGTTCTTCCATGCCACGGCCAAGGAGAAACAAAGGAGATCGGTCATTCATGAGATTACTTTGGTGTCGGGGCAAAAGTTGGGAAACATTGCTGATATCAAACGCGTGGCGGTGGAACATTTTGAAGGGCTGTTCCAGGCGGAACCCACGGCCCTGCATGGGGCCCTCCTCGACGTCATCCCGTCTTTGGTTTCGTCAGAGCACAATGAGTTGTTATTGGCCCCTCCGACTATGCTGGAAATCCACCAGGTTGTTCACTCTATTCCAGTTGATTCTGCCCCTGGTCCTGATGGTTTTTCAGCTGCTTTTTTCTCAGCTTGTTGGAGTATTGTAAGTCAAGACCTGCTAGCTGCTGTGAAGTTTCTTTTTCAAGGTGGCCCTCTTCCAAGAGCTGTATCCGCGTCCCTGATATGTTTGATCCCGAAATCGGCAGCGCCCAAGAAGTTCGCTGACTTTAGGCCAATAAGCCTTTGTAATTGTCTATATAAGATTTTCTCTGAAGTGGTGGCAGCCAAGTTGAACCAGATTCTGCCCCTTATAATCTCCGTTGAACAAGGGTCGTTTGTGAAAGGTAGATTGATAGCGGATAACATTGCGCTAGCCCAGTAGCCGTTTAGAGACCTTAACCGAAAGGTTCGGGGAGGCAACATTGTGTTAAAGCTGGACATGGAAAAAGCCTACGACAGGCTAGATTGGAATTTTCTTAAGCAGGTGCTTTGCAGATTCGGCTTCTGTTCTTAATGGATCGATCTGGTAGAGAAATGCTGGGCAAACTCCTGGTTCTCGGCTCTTGTGAATGGGGAAGTGCCAGGTTTTTTCAAGTCCTCGAGAGGGCTTCGGCAAGGGGACCCGATATCTCCGAGTCTTTTTATTATTGCGACGGAGGTGCTTAGTAGAGGCCTGAAAGCTCTTTGCACACAGGCCCTTTATCAGTAGTTCAAGCTTAGGTCAAGTTGCCCGATTGTCTCTCATCTTCTATATGCGGATGACACCATTTTATTCTTAAACGGACGAATCGCATCCCTGAGGGTTTTAAAGAAGTTTCTAGATGATTATCAGACAAGTTCAGGTCAAAAAGTGAACTTGAGCAAGAGCTCCTTTATCCACTCATCTAAGCTGACCGAATCCAGGGTGAGAGTCATTGAGTCTACTCTTGGGATTGTAAGGTCGTCGAGGGCCTTCACGTACCTGGGAGTTCCTTTGGCGAAAGGCAGACTGACGGCAGCTCTCTTTAGGCCACTTCTTGAGAGGGTCGAAGGTCGGATTAGAGGATGGCAATCCAGATGCCTCTCACAAGCTGGATGGGTGGTTTTGATTCATCACGTGTTGAGTAGCATTCCGATACATACTTTGGTAGCAACTCACATCCCGGCCAAAGTTTTGAAGGGCCTTGAGAAGAACTTTGCGGCCTTTTTCTCGGGCTGGAATGAAGGGAAATTAAAGTGCCACTGGAGAAATTGGAAGTCCATTGTGGTTCCAAAGGAAGCGGGGGGTCTTGGGATCAGGAGGCTTAAAGATATTGCGTTGGCTTTTCGGCTAAAGATGGCTTGGGATATCAGAATTTCTCAGACCAAGAGCCTATGGAGCTCGTTCATGATTGCTAAATACAGTTGCAACCTATCTCCTTCCGCCCTCTTAGGTCCTGCGAGCTTCGGGTCCCCATTATGGAAGCGAATTCATGGATTCATCCCGGTCGCGGAGTCTTACGTTCAGTGGTACCTAGGTGATGGTAAATGCAAATTTTGGCTAGACAACTGGTCGAGGCTTGGTCCCCTACAACATTTAGCCTCAGCCCCAGTCCCTCCCAACCTTCTTCAGCTTTACACTTGTCAAGTGTTGGGTCCTAACGGCCCCCTCCCACCATCAGAGGTGTTCAATTTCCTGCTTCAACAGGTCATCAATTTTATTTTTCAGTAGGGTTTCTGCCTATCGGAAGCGATCGACTCCCCACTCTGGCCGTTCACAGTGTCCGGGGTGTTCTCTATTGCTACGGCATGGGAGAAATGCCGATTGCCTTTAACTGCTAGAAGCTAGGCGCGGGGGGTGTCGCATGGCAACCTCCCGCCAAGGATCTCTCTGTTCACCTGGATGGTATTAACGAATGCGATTGCAGTGGATGAGGCGGTCCAACGCCGTGGCATCAATATGGCGTCTAAATGCGTATGCTGTGTTACCGGTCCTGAACAGAGTCATGAGACAGAGTCCATTTCTCATTTATTCCTGTCTAATAGTATTGCAGTGGCCATTTGGTCGTTCTTCGGTCGACTTTTTGGTGTACATGTTCTGGAATCGGTGTCGGTGGAGGCTAGGATCGCGCAGTGGTGGTCTACGGCCTACGGGTGCATCAAGTTCGTCGCGTTCTGCTAATCATACAGTCGCCCCAAATGTTATTTTATGGTGCATTTGGAAATGCAGGAATGCTGCAGTCTTTGACGACACCCCAACGTCGATTGCCACGATCATAGCTAGAGTGAAATGGTGGTTGAGCACTATTAATGGCGGTAATGACGAGTCAAATTCTGCGACCTCCTACAGCGTCCCGAGTCAGGCTGCTAGTTCTGCTGCTTCTGCGACTGGCAGCCATAGGAGGAGATCACCTACTTTCTTGGTGGTCAAATGGTTGAGACTGCAGGATGGTTGGGTGAAAATCAATGTCGATGGATCGTCGCTTGGCAATCCAGTGAACTCGGGTGTTGGTGGGGTATGCAGAGATGAGAATGGGGTTTTTCTATTCACATTTTCTTCAGGCTATGGTCTGGGCTCGAATGTGAATGCGGAGCTGAGAGCGATTCTAGATGGCATGGAAATGTGTATAGGCAGGGGCTTTTAAAATGTGATCGTCGAATCAGACTCAAATCTAGTGATCAGTTTCCTTACTCTTTCCGCAACCCCCGGGTGGAAATGGGGATATTGGATCCAGAGGATCAATTGCATTAGGAGAATCGGTAATTTCTGCTTCGCTCACATATACAGGGAAGGGAATGTTGTGGCAGACCAGATGGCGCGATTAGGCAGTACAGAGCAAGGTAGCAGGCTATTTCTTCGGCAATCAACCCTCCCGGTCAAGGTTAGAGGTCTTTTATTCTTAGACAAAGTGGGTCTCGGAGATATTCGAGAAAAACTTGAGCCGAGAGGAACCGTGGCTTTTTTTTTTGTTGGGATCTCTTTTTTTTCGTCTGTATAGTGCTCTCTTTTTCTCCTGGGTTCTTTATGATAGGCGTCCCCCTGGTTCTTTTTTTCCAAGGGACGCCCGAATGTAATTGGCCTTTCTGTTTAATGAAATTCCCCCTTAAAAATAAATAAATAAATAAATAAATAAATTTGTATCAAGGGAAGGTTCAGGTAGGTGCCAACGACAAAGTGATTAAGTGGAGAAGCATGCTCCTGCTCAAGGTTTTCTGACCCGCACTAACAGCATTTGTGTACGTGCGAGCATTTCTTTTGTGAAAATTAGCCCCAAGAGTTGTATTCTAAACGTGCCTCACTAAATATGCGGCCATTGTATTACAAGTTTACAACTGCCATGCTCGAATCATCATCTAAGCTAGAGGCCTGTAAGTGCAGCCAGATTACCTATAAGCTCAGCCAAGCTGTGTGTTAGCACGAGTAGGCAGTCTATAAGCATGAACTATCAGAAAACTTCAGAATCATCCAATCAAAGCTTGAAACATGTCCATTCCTACTCCTTGAGTGTGCCAACTGTCGAATAGCAGTAGTTCGTCCAATCAGATAGCAACACATGTCCATTAATTGCCAATAACAACCATTAACCGCTGGATTTTCCCTATAAATATCCCTTGGGAATCTCATTTGATAATTTCAGCATTCTACTCTTGGTGTTCTCCTTCAAAGATTCTCCCCGAAACGAATCGAAGCCTTGTCACTTAGTGTCTTCCTTTGTTAAGTGTCTTATCGCTGAATGGGCATCCCATATGGATGGGCTTAATGTAGATCTAGCCTTCCTTGAGGCTTAGTTTGTTTCTGCTACCTCAGCAGTTTCTTTTTCTCTTGTTTTTGTTTCCCTTTTAATACAAGTTATCTTTCAAAAAAAAAAAAATCTTGGTGTTCTCCTTCAGAGATTCTCCTAGGTTTATCTTTCTCCTTGTTGTTTGCCATTTCTTCTAGGCACGGCCACACTCAAGTGAAAACCTTCTAGTGCAGTGTTCCTCGCTTCCTAGCAACTGGTATTTTAATGGCCCACACTTATCACTTGGTGCCTCACACATACCACTTGATGACCCACACCTACCACTTGGTGGCCCATGCTTATAATCCGAAGACCTGTGCTCACTACCCATCATGCCATTTATGTGATCCACACCCACTGCTTGATATCTAGTTTATAGGGCTCGAGCTTACCCTTCAGTTTGCAACATAGGAAATGACTATAGCCCGTTGTCTGCACCTATGTCCATTGTTCAGCACTTATTGCCTACTACGCAATTCACGATGCCAGTGTTCACTACTCAGTGTGTAGCTCAAGGCTGACCTACGCCCTCATTTCCATGCAGTGTTCCATGAACACTTTATTTCTTTGTTGTCAACTATGGTTGCACTCCTCAACATGACAACATCTTAGTTCTTTCAGCCATAATAAGATTCAAATGTGCTAAACAAGTACCTTGGGCAATGCCATGCAATGATCCCTCATCATATTATGTTCGCAGCCCTATGCTATCCCTATAGACACGGCTCTGTGCTCCCTATCTCAAGACTAGCCAATGACATGCATTGAATACTTTATCTCTTACTATAATGAAAAGAAGGATACTTTCAACTGAATGATCACAAGAAGATGTATGAGCCTCATGCTAAGTCCATGTTCACTGAAGAGAGTTGCTTCCTTGTAAAACATAGAATGATTTAAAAAGGGAAAAAAAAAAAAAAATTCGGAGTATTTGGGTCTCTTACCTTTCAAAATTAATGTTCTTTTCCTGACCAATTTGCAAATGAATAATCTTTTTGTTGAGTTTGAAAAAGGAAATGATTTTATTAGCATTTATGAAAGGAAAATAAAAAATAAAAAAGTCCGACTGAGAAACAAACACAATATTTATGCTATATATAACACGGGCAGTTTTTGGATATTTTTCCCCCACAATTAATTTCTTTGGTGGGAAGAACTATGAATATTAAAAGGGCATGGCAAGACATTCCAAATGAAGTCAAGATATTTGAGGAATTTGAAAAATGTGACTATTGTCTGAAGTGACGTTCAAATTTAACCAGCAAAAAGCCTTGCAACAGCCTGGACTTTATTGCAAAAAGCCTTCTGCCAATGCGACACATTTCCCTCTTTTTTCTCTCTGCATGTAGCCCACAAAAAGCCAACACCACAGTCTCTCTATTTCTCCCCCTACGAGTACTGCCCTCTGAAATCAACTCCTATTTCTCTCTCCCTTCCTCTCTCCACAATGTATTACGTGCCTTACCCCTAGTATGAGATACCTCAATATCGTTGCCAAAGTTGTAAATGCAATCCACTTAATCCCAAGAAGTTATTGCAACCATAGAACCAAATAGCACCCAAACAATTTGACAGCAGTGTGTTTCTTGACACCGTCATTGTTTTAAAAGGATCCTACTTCTGCATCTGTAACATATCCAGAACTCCGTGACACCTGAAAATTGAGCATGTGGCACAGCAGAAAAGATGTGGACAACTCACTGAACAGTCCCTTTAACTTGAAAAAACACACTGATCAGATGATCTTAAGCATCCAATCAACAACTTAAAACCGGGCACTAAAATGATGTGTGTGTGTAAAAAATGCGTAAAGAACATTGATTTTATACTTATATGTCATGTTTCAGATTATGGACACAGAAGTACATCCATGATGGATACACAATCTTCCCATAAATGTAATCATTTATGGCAACAATTCATCCTATCATATTTACCAAAACACCTAATGCGTGGCAGGCCTAGTGGTGGATCCACACCATACATCTAGTGAGTCCAATGCACAGAAGGCCCACTACTGAAAATCAGACCAAACAGGTCCCATTCACTTGAATGGTGGCCTTCAAACTGAAGGTATAACTGAAAACGATCAACAGTCAATAGTCAAAATTCAACAGGATAAATCGATGGGTAAGATCATTCATTCACCATGAATTTCAACCACAGCCTATCCACAAGCAGGAACCACCATATGAACGACCGGATCCACCACCCCACCTTCCATTCTCCATCTAATAACAACCACTAAACAGAAATTGACAGATCCGACAGCATGTACCTCGAGGCAACCCAGCCAGAGCGAAAAATCAAAACACGGCATTCCAATCCAACAACCAACAATCCCCAAACTATGGAAACTCCAAGCAGAATCCGTCCATTACACCCACATCCATTCCACGAAAACTTCAAAATACCTAGACTACTAACTACTCAGCTGCAGTCGAATCCTCATAAACAAACCTTCCTTACGAATTACCCTAAGAACTGAACGAATTTAAAGAATCAACCACTACAATAGTAAACACTGAAGCAAGAAGAGAAATCCAATACGGTGAATTCCTACTGAGAAAACAAAAACTTTGCAATTTAATCACACAAACCCTAAAACGGAAGAGAAGAAAAGAAAGGAAATAAAAAACCCTAAAATTCTCAAAAGGTTTTCTCTACTCACTGAAAAAGGAGAAAACCACTGTCGCCAGTATATTTAACTGCCGTTAGTGGTAATGGAAAACGGGCTCTGTTAACTATAACTACTGCCGTTACGCCAAATACACGCAGAGTGAGAGAGAGAGAGACGAGAGAGACCTGATGGGGAAGAAGCTGCGGTTCTCCTAAATCCGTGCTGCTGCGACGGTCTATGCGAGGATCTAGCTCAGTTTAGCATCTGTCGTTGATTTTCAATCGAACGGCTGTCCTGAAAGATCGATTCGGAGTGAGAGACGAGAAACCTGACAGATAACAGAAGATGGGGCATGGCAGTAGCGCGAGTATGTATATGCGTGTAACATGGGAAATCCCAGGAGGTTTGGGAGTCCACGCGCACCACTGGATTAGCTACAAGTGTCAACCCAGCGCTCGTATAGACGGGCGCGGCTTAGGTGGATCCGGGGTGGGTGGATCCCTGACTATGGGGCCCACCTTGATGGATATACCTTAAATCCATTCCGTCCATCCGTTTTGAAAGATCATTTTAGTTACGATCAAAAAAAATGAAGCAGATCAAAATCCCATGTGGATCACACCATAAAAAAGAGTGGTGATCGACCATTAAAAACTTCCCGTTGGCCAAAAAAAAATTTGGATCAAGCTTATACTTTTGCAGGGTCTTCTAAGTGCTTGTGACTTTATCAACGTGTTAGATGGCAAATAAACACTCGGGTGGCCCGAATGCTATTTTAATGATAGGTACTCAATTACCATTGTTTTATATGGTATAGTCCATGTAAGAATTTTTTTTTTTGGTTAGCTTGTTAGTGCACGCCCATGTTAGCCACCCCCGCCGGGAATCGATGGCAAGACCTCAAGTGTTGAAACGAGGTATCTCCACTCCGTCTGCCAGGAAGCGGATTGCCTGGAGACGCCTCCAGTATTCCAGTTGACCCTCTTCTGTGGGGCCCACCTTGATGTATTTGTTCTATCTACACCGTCCAACCGTTTTCCGATTTACTCCATTTTTACCATCATGCCTTCAAATGCCTTCAAATGATCCGTCAAAATAGATGACGGCATGGACTTGAGCACATAAATTATGGTGGGCCCCACAGTTAGGGATCCACGGACCTCGTGGATCCAATGGATTTGTACATACTGAATCAACTCCCTGTGGAAGGCAAAGGCGTAGATGGGGTGAACCAAGATATTTACGAGAAATCCACTCCATCCATCCTTTTTGTAAGATCATTATATGACCGGGCTAAAACATGAGGTAGGTTAAAAAATTGATTGAGTTACATGGCAGGGAAAACCAAGATTAAACATCCACCGTTCCCGGTTGAAACATTCACACACTACTGAAGTTTTTTTTTTTCGGACCGCACGACAGCAAGGAGGCTTCTCTACCCGTTTTTTTGTATCCCGTGGCTCACTTGAGTTTTAGGCGCATGTCAAAACATGAAATGAAAATACAAATGTGCAGTAGATTTCTCCTAAACATAGGTGGTGTAGGGCTGTACCTAAGCAGAGTTAGCTCGGTAACTTGCTCAACTTGACTCGAAAAAGTTTGATTCAACTCGGTTCAAAATTGAGTCTAAGCCAAGTCAAGTTGATTTTTTGAGCTAGAAAAAATCTCAGACCGAATTCGAGCTTGCCCAAGCTCGACTCGATTCGGATCAAACCCAACTCAAATCGAACTCAGATCGATTCAATTTGGTGACTCAATTACTTTGATATTGTTGTTGCTCATCAAGTGTTTAATGAAATGACTCAATGAAGTGTGGTTGGTGGCAAGGAAGGCACATATATGAAACAAATATTCTTTTGTTCTTGATTTTTATGTTACTTACAGTGTGTTTGATAAAATACCTATAAAACCATTGTTATTGTTTTATATACAGTGAGATTTTGAAAGCACAGATCATGTGTTTTCAAAAATGTCGTACAGGTAAACTCAGCTCGATCTTGGCTCGAACTCGGCTTAAACTAGCCCAAGCTACTGACTGAACTGAGCTAAGTTGGCTAGTCAAGCTCGAGAACCGAGCCAAGCCGAGTTCAAGCTGAGGTCAGCAAGTGGTCGAGCTGTCCCAAGCACGACTCAATTAAACTTATGTATACCTCTAGACTAACCACCCACTTCCATGATAGAAACTTCCTCTAGAAGGCCAGTCCACTCAATGAAGTATGGTTAGTAACAAGGAAGGTACATATATGAAACAAATATTGTTTTTTTTATTTTTATGTTGCTTACAAGGTGTTTGATAAAATACTTATAAAACTATTGTTGTTGTTTTATATACAGTGAGATTTTGAAAGTGCAGACTATGTGTTTGTGAAAATGTTATGCACAAACCAGCTCTCAACTCAACTCAATCGACCCGAGCTATTGACCGAATCGAAATTTGAGCCGGCTACCATGCTCAAGGACTAAGCCAAGTTGAGTTCAAGATGAAGTAAGCAGGTGGCCAAGCCGAGTCGAGCTGTGTCAAGCTCGACCCGATAAGACTTGTATACACCTCTAGGCTAACCCACCACTTCCATGACAGCAACTTCCTCGGAAGGCCAATCCAGGCGAGCCAGAATTGCAATAGCTAAAACATCCAAAGCCCTCTAGGTACACCATGTTATATATCCAAAATCCACTCAATCAATCTATGTTATTAATTTATTTTTACCACACATAGAAAAAAAATCAGCCCCATAAATATACTTAAATCAGTAACGTCCAGGTAAACATCATAAAATTTGTCAGAAACATACGATTTCACGTGGTGTGGCCCACCTGAGATTTATATCAGGCTGAATATTTTTTCCTTCCCTTCACTATGCTAGACAAACATCATTAACGGGTTTGATTAAAAATATACATGGTTCCCGCACACTGCTCGGGCGAGATGGCCATTGCGTGTTGAATTTTGGCTGGTGCTTGTGTGAAGAACTCAGCGGCATGCCGATTGCGTGCTGAGTAAACCCTGTGGGGCCCACCGTGATGTATAAATCTTATCCATTCCATCCATCCGCTTCACTAGCTCATTTTAAGGCATAATCTAGCAATGTAAGCATATCTAAACTTTAAGTTGACCACACCACAGGAAACAGTGGGGATAAAGACGCCCACTGCTGAAAACTTCCTAGGGCTGACTGTGATGTCTGTTTATCATCTAACCTGTTCATACGGTCACACAAACATGGATGAGGGAAAACAGAATTATCAGCTTGATTCAAAACTTATGTGGTCGCCATGAAGTTTTCAACGGTGAGCCTTCAATTCCCCGTGTTTCCTGTGGTGTGGTCCACACGAGCTTTGCATATGCTTAAAATTTGGTATTATAATCTAAATTGGAAGAACTGATGGACGGCATGGATAAGATACGTACATCACGGTTGGGCCCACAAATTTTACCTTGTACCATACTGACTTACTCATTACGCAATTCACGTCCAATGACATAAATACAAGATAGAAATGTCAGAGTGATACATCATACAGGCGGACTAAGGGTCGGTGGGATTAGGTGGGATGGGATTCATCTGGTCTGTGCCAATTCCACTCTATGTTTGGAAAGAATGGAAAAGTTTGGAATTATGTTAAATGGAATTGCATTCGGTCTGTGTCAAATTCACTCAATGTTTGGAAAGTTGTGTGGGTCTCACCACGATGTGTGGGCTATATCCACACCGTCCACCCATTTATCAAGATTATTTTAGAATATGGGCCAAAAAATTAGGTAAATCTAAAGCTCAAGTGAACCCCACCATAGAAAGCAATAGGGATTGAATACGTACTGTTGAAAACTTCGTTGGGGCTACATAAGTTTTGGATCTACCTCATTTTTAGGCACATGCCATAAAATGAGGTTACAAAACAAATGAACAGTCTAGATGTAACATATGTGTGTTATTCTCAGTCATTTCAAATGATGATGGGTATATCCATTCAATGTACCCTCATATTATCAACAAAGCATGGCATTAATTTAATCCCGATAATAGGGACAATCTCTGTCATGGGTAATAATTATGTTTTTTAAATCCCATCCCACCTAATCACTTCTAATCCCACCTGCCCAAACTGACCCTGGCTTGAACTTAGACACAAGGCCGTTTTACATTGATATGGCCTATTGGAGTTTTTCATAGATCTGATATTTTTTTATGTACGGTGAAAATCAGGCTTATCAAGTGATGGACGGATTGGATTTTACATGTACAACGCTTTGGGAACCACAGTTTTTGGGTATTTTAGGTGGAAGCGGATTGTGTGGTGTGCACACACCACCGAACTAGGTGTGTTGACGTCACCAAGACCTGTGGGCCACACCATTATGTATGTGTAATATCCACACAGCCCGTCTATTTGGCGAGATCATCTTAGGGTATAATCCCAAAAATGAAGCAGTGCCAGAGCTCAAGTGGACCACACCACAGAAAGCAGTGGGGACAGTAATTTCCACCGTTGAAATATTCTTAGGGCCCACCATGATGTTTATTTGCCATCCAATCTGTTCATAAGGTTACACATATCTAGATAAAGTGAAAAAATAAATATCAGATTGATCAAAAACTTTTGCGATCCAATAAGTTTTCAATGATAGACGTTCAATCCCCACTGCTTTCTTTGGTGTAGTCCACTTGAGCTTTGGATTTGTCTCATTTTGAAGGGTTAAGCCCTAAAAGGATCTCTCCAAATGGAAGGATAGTTTGGATGTAACACGTACATCATAGTGGGGTCCACAGAACTTAGTTACGTCAACATACGACGGAGGCCATACCATGCAATCGGCTTTCCTTTTAGGTCGTGCGTAGAACAGTTGCAGCCAATTCCGGTCCAATTCAAATGCTCTCACTAAGCCGTACAAGTGCGTGACTCAAATTTTCCATAGAGCAGAAAAATGGCAGCTACTGCGCGAGTGCACTTCTTTTAGCAATCGACTCTCACACGTGCTAACACAGTGGCACGAGATCCAATCAACTCATCGGACGGATCACGGTGAATAGATGCCTTCTTCCAATAGTCAGGCTGAATCGACATTAGATGGGCCACGCTTTTATCTTGAATGTGAACCGTTCACCCCTTTCTAAAATCGGTTCGTCCCTTACATGTGTGGCTCACTGTGACAATAAAATAGTCACATCTAGGGATGTACACGAGTCGATCTTGGTACAGCTCGACTCAGCTACTAGCTGACCCAGTTCGAACTCGGCCTGGCTCGGTCCTCAAGCCTGATTGCGTAACTCGGCTTGGTTCGGTGAGCAGTTCGATCCAATTCGAGCCAAGATCGAACATTTGCGGCATTTTCTCCAACACATGGAGTGCACCTTTAATTTTTCACAGAATATAAAACGGCAGCATCGACATCGATTTATCGGCATTTCATTAAACACTCAGTAGACTACAAAAATCAAGATACAAGGGTATTTGTTTCATATCCATACCTTCATCGTCACTCGCCGACACTTCGTTAAGTCATTTGCCGGCATTTCATTAAACACTCTGTAAACTACAAAAATCAAGATACAAGGGTATTTGTTTCATATCTATACCTTCATCGCCACCCGCTGACACTTCGTTGAGTCATTTAATCAAACACTTGCTGAGCAACATCAATATATATATATACATATATATATATATATATATATATATATATATATATATATATATACATATATATATATAACCGAGTCACTAAACTGGTTTGATCCAAGTTCGATTCAAGTTGGGGTTCGATCCGAGTTCGATTCAAGTTGGGGTTCAATCCGAGTCGAGTCAAGCTTGGGCAATCTCAAACTTGGCTCGAAATTTTTTCGAGCTCAAAAAATCTGCTTGACTCGGCTCGAACTTAATTTTGAATCGAGTCGAATCAAGCTTTTACGAGTCGAGTGAGCTAACTCTGTTCGTGTACACACCTAGTCACATCTCAAGCAAGGCTTGGATTCTGCTACCAAATTCCCATGTGTGATAAGTGAGTACGAAAGGAAAAGATCACTTGCTCGAGCAACCGTTAATGCACATGGATACCTGAAATTGGGCGGCAGCACCCATCCTCACCCAAGACGGTACGGCCCCAACAGTGTGGCTCACCTTGACGTATGTAATGTATATCCACACAGTCCATTCGTGCTTACAGCTCTTTTTAGGGCACGAGCCTCTATACACCCACTTTAAAAATAGATTAATTCTACTCGTCAACTTTAAGTGAGCTCAATAGAAGCACTTGTACCACTAAAGGCGAGCCCTAAGGCAGTCATCAGGATGTATCAGCTGTCGCGAGAGGCCAGATCGCACGCGTATCAGAGTAACGAAGAAACACATACTCTAGCACACCCACATAATGAAAGTTATTTTAAAAAGGCAAAAAACCCAAAAGTGAATTATAAATGTCAGGTTTTAGGAAAAGTAGCCTCTTATGGGCGATTCTATACAAAACTGGTCCATGGATAACCGATTCCACGTAAAATGGTCCTCGGTTCGTCAGTTATCCAATGGACTAGCAGGACATGCTCCATTGTGTATTTCGCTCTAATTTGCTTGCCCAATATGTGTTTGCACTGATTCACCTGCCCAATACGTGTTTTACTCTGATTTACCTAAATGATGGTTGTTCAACCCCCCCAACATTTATTTAAGCTACTCCTTGCAAGTGAAACGGGGTGAGAGACAAATGCTGAGACAGAGAGAGGACAGAGAGCGAGAGACTTGAGAGGACCCGAGTGGCTGAAGTCTCTACACCCGATCAAAGCTTATTGAGCCGGGTCCAAGTCAACACGCTGTCATCCACTCAAAATACACGTGTTATATCTCCCTCACTCCTCTAGTCTCTTAAAAAATTGACAATGTCATTATTTTGCTTGACAAAAAGTACAAATTTTCTAAAGTTGAAGAAGACATCGAAGTAAAAGAATAAAAAAAAAAAAAAAAATTAGGGTTGGGATCGGGGATATCTTACCATCCCTTTTATAAAAAAGGGTATTGTGTCTCCATTTTTTCTTGTCACATCTCAAATCAACTTACATTCTAGTCCACACATCACAAGTACACACACTCACCCTTTTTACTTTGCTCTTGCAATCCTCTCTTATCCATTTTCTTTCTTTCTTTTTATCTACCTGGGGTTGTACACCTTGTGCATTAAGACTAGGTGTTGTTTATTTTCTCTTTTTTACATGCTTAGAGTCTTAAACTCCATGAAACATGGCTAGATCCAATAATATTGGAACTCTGTTGAATCCCCCTAAAAACTGTAAAATCCTATAAAGTATAGATCGTGTGTTGCATGAGCGGAAAAGGGTGCCTAACTCCTTCATTTTTCATAACCGAGATCCTTACTCGGAATCTACGGTAGTAAACTAACCACATGAGTCACTTGATTTGGGGAATCTTGTAATTCCTTAACCGGTAAGCAATTATACGATTTCTAACCAGTCGTAAATTCAAAGCTTCTTTTGGCTAGTGGTGATTTCAAGTCAAACACATATTTATATCTAAGTCAACCCCATTTTTAAATCAAACCAAAATTAGAATTGACAAACGAAAAAAGCCTAGAAAGTGAGCATCAATTTGTGTTGTCTTCATGCACGGGAGAGCACTCATAAAATAGCGACTCCATTGGAGATATCTAGCCACTAGTCAAGGCCCGACTTGAAACACATGATCTTACAGTTTTTGGATGCTTGGAGTCTTAAACTACGTGAAGCATGGCTAGATGCAATAATACCGAAACTCAGTTGAATCCCCCTAAAAACTGTAAAATCCTATAAAGTAGAGATTGTGTGTTACATGAGCAGAAAAGAGTGCCTAACTCCTTCATTTTCTGTAACCGAGATCCTTACTCAGAATTTACGATCGTAAACAAACCACATGAGTCACTTGATTTGGAGAATCTTGTAATTCCTTGACCGGTAAGCAATTATATGATTTCTAACCGATCGTAAATTCTAAACTTCTTTTAGTTAGTAAACACATATTTATATCTGAGTCAACCCCACATTTAAATCAAACCAAAATTAGAATTGAAAAATGAAAAAATCCTCTAAAGTGAGCATCATTTTGCGTTGTCTTCGTGCACAGGAGAGCACTCATAAAATAGCGACTCCATTGGAGATATCTAGCCACTAGTCAAGGCCCGACCTGAAACATGTGATCTTACATATTTTGAATGCTTGGACTCTTAAACTATACGAAGCATGGCTAGATGCAATAATACCAAAACTCGGTTGAATCCCCCTAAAAACTGTAAAATCCTATAAAGTAGAGATTGTATGTTACATGAGCAGAAAAGAGTACCTAACTCCTTCATTTTCTATAATCGAGATCCTTACTCGGAATCTACAATCATAAACTAACCACATGAGTCACTTGATTTAGGGAATCTTTATAATTCCTTGACCGGTAAGCAATTATACGATTTCTAACCGATCATAAATTCTAAGCTTCTTTTAGCTAGTAGTGACTTCAAGCCAAACACATATTTATATCTAAGTCAATCCCGCATTTAAATCAAACCAAAATTAGAATTGACAAACGAAAAAAACCTAGAAAGTAAGCATCATTTTGCGTTGTCTTCATGCACGGGAGAGCACTCATAAAATGGCGACTCCATTGGCGATATCTAGCCACTAGTCAAGGCCCGACTTGAAACACATGATCTTATAGTTTTTGCATGCTTTGAGTCTTAAACTCCGCGAAGCATGGCTAGATGCAATAATACCGAAACTATGTTGAATCCCCTTAAAAACTGTAAAATCCTATAGAGTAGAGATCGTGTGTTGCATGAGCAGAAAAGAGTGCCTAACTCCTTCATTTTCCGTAATTGAGATCCTTACTCGGAATCCACGGTCGTAAACTAACCACAGGAGTCACTTGATTTGTGAAATCTTGTAATTCCTCAACCTTTAAATGATTATACGATTTCTAACCGGCCGAAAATTCCAAGTTTCTTTTGGCTTGTGGCGACTTCAAGTCAAACACACATTTATATTTGAGTCAACCCAACATTTAAATCAAACCAAAATTAGAATTGGCAAACGAAAAAATCCTAGAAAGTGAGCATCATTTTGCGTTGTCTTTGTGCATGAGAGAGCGCTCATAAAATGGCAAGTCCATTAGAGATATCTAGCCACTAGTCAAGGCCCGACTTGAAACACGTGATCTTACTGTTTTTGCATGCTTGGAGTCTTAAATTTCATGAAGCATGGCTAGATGCAATAATACTGAAACTCTGTTGAATCCCCCTAAAAACTGTAAAATCCTATAAACTAGAGATCTTGTGTTGCATGAGCGGAAAAGAGTGCATAACTTCTTCATTTTCTATAATCGAGTTCCTTACTCGGAATCCAAGGTCATAAACTAATCACAGGAGTCACTTGATTTGGGGAATCTTGTAATTCCTCGACCTTTAAGCGATTATACGATTTCTAACCGGTCGTAAATTCCAAGCTTCTTTTGGCTAATGACGACTTCAATATAAACACATATTTATATTTGAGTCAACCCCCGCATTTAAATCGAACCAAAATTAGAATTGACAAAGGAAAAAAGCCTAGAAAGTGAGAATCATTTTTGCATTGTCTTTGCGCACGGGAGGGCGCTCATAAAATGGTGACTCCATTGGAGATATCTAGCCACTAGTCAAGGCCCTACTTGAAACACGTGATCTTACAATTTTTTGGTATTCCACAATTTCAATGCATTTACTTTTCCGCATTCTAGTAAATACTGGTCCCTTTTACTTTCCTACAAACTAACTAACATTTTAGTGAATACTGGTCACTTGCTAACCACCTAACGTACTAACATTCTAGTATATATTGGTCCATTTACTTTCCTACCTGCATCCTATATTCTAGTATGATTGGTCCATTTACTTTCTCACAAGCATCCTTCATTTCAGTTTCCACTGGTCCATTTACTTTACTGCATTCCAGTACATACTAGTCAATTTACTTTCTGCACGTGCATTCCAGTTTACATTGGTCCATTTACTTTCCTACTTGGACATTTTGTTATTCCAGTTTAAATTGGTCAAAATAAAAAAAAATAGAAAAATGAAAGCGAAACAACCGAAGAAAGCAAAAAAAAAAACTTAAAAAAAAAAAGAAAAAAAAAACACGAAAAAAAAGAGTGTGCGATGAATCAATCATTAGAAAGCAGTGGCCATTCTACAAACACTGTGCCCAAAAAATCATATGTGGGTCCGCCGCCCCACAAAGCTAGCGCACATATACCAAAGCATTATTCGGACACATGCACAAGAAACCATGGTGGTCTAAGGAGGTGTTCTTGAATCTCCAAAGGCACCCTAGCAGCCAATTGCGGTCTCCTTTCATATCTAAAGTAGCTCTCGAGCTGCAAAAGAATAGAAAAACTCATGACTTGCTTCCTCCAAAGCGAGGCCACCCCATCATCCCAAAGCATGTTGGCACAACCACCAAGCGCTTCAGTTAGTTTGTCGGCCCAAAACCCGACTTTGTATATGGCCAATCCATTCAAACTAACTCCCCCCAACGGGAGCATACTCGGATCCGGCCCTCACATGCCAGTCAAGTTCAGCATCCTCCCCCTAACGAGAGCTAGTCTCATTTTCAGCACTTACATTTCAGTCATTCACAACATTCTCCCCCTGGTGGGAGCCTATTTTAATCCCAACCTCATTCCAGTCAATCATTTTCTAGTTAGTCACAACATGTATATTCTAATAGTCAGCATCCTCCCGTAGTTGGGATTTCTTTTTAGGGTTTAGGGTTTACGATTTAGGGTGGACCGTGACTTCCTGCTGAAATCCACTTTAACCATTTGAAAGGGAAATTAATTTCAGGGCATGGCCCCAAGAATGATGGAAGAAGACATTAGGGGTGGACCACACCAGAGGAAACAACTCAGAAAGAAAGGCCACCATTATCTTCATTTGGCAACCATAGAGTGCTCAGATGAAGATGAAATCAATGCCTTTTGAGGTCCCAATATGTTGCGAATGAAATGAATGAATTAGATCTCCTATGGAGTGGGCCTAATCCTGATTTAGTGGGACCCACTCCTTTTTTAAGAAGGCCCTTTCAATTTCCAAGATAAGCAACTATTGTACGTTGGCATGAGGGGTAATTTCGTCTGAAAAAATTTAAAAGCTGCCTTAGGGCATTAAAAAAAGAGTTAGAAAACTGGGGTAAAAAACATTTGGCCATTATTAAATTTTTTTTTTTTTTTAAAAAAAAAAACCCTAAAGAAAGAGGAAGCGGGATAGAGTAGAGTCAGTGGGGCTCACCATGATTGATGTATTTTATCTACTCCATCCATCCATTTTACCAAATAATTTTAGTGCTAGGGGACAAAAAATGAAGCATCTCCAAAGCTCAAGTGGACCACAGCACAAGAAACAAGAAACAATGTGAATTTAATGTCTACCATTGAAAAATTCTTGGGGGCCACAAAAGTATTGGATCAAGTTGATATTTGTGTTTTCTCTTCATTTATGTCTATGTGATCTTATGAACAGGTTGAATCATAAATAAACATCATTATGGACCCTAGGATGGTTTCAACAATGGAAATCATTATTCCCATTGTTTCCTTTGGTGTGGTCCACTTGAGTTTTGGATATGCTTTAATTTTGGACACAACTCCTGAAAATGAGCTAGAAAAATGAATGGACAATGTGGATAAACCACATACATACACGGTGGGCCCAAAAGAGTTTACTCAATATGATAAATGCCTACGAAGTTAGTCAGTACATGATTTGATTTTAGAGAAAGAATTATATGATTTGGAAAATTTTCGATCATGTACGAAATAGCTATCTTCTAAAACCTTCCATTGTTTTCATACACATGTGAGTCCACTTGCATTTATTGGGCTGCTATTTTGTATGTACAGTGAACAAAGTCTTCTAGCCTAATGGATAGAGTGGATTTCGCATATATAATATGTGTTACCCTTAATTCGGCCAGTAGGAGTTGCTGGTGTGACCGAGGGCCTAAATTGGTTGTTTATGTGCGTGTATGATTGTGTGGGCATGCCAAAGTGTGCCTAACTCAAGCTATTCTTTGCTTAACTGAATTGTTGGTGCCCCCTGTGCTGAGATGAACAAATTAAAGACCAGATCGAGATCCGGGTTCCTCTCAACCACCGATTGATGCGCTCTATACTTAGGCGATTTGTGCAAGGGTAGGGGTTATCCATTACAAATGAGTTCTTTTGCCTTGCATCAACAGATGCAGGATGGACTGATTTAAGGACTTTTTATTACACCAACACTTTAGTGTGGTATTTCTCAATCAGAATGAAAGATTTGCATAAAAGGAGAATATAAGCTAGATTAAACATGATTGATTTTATTAATAATTTGGCCTCGTTACAACTGTCATACTTTACAACCATATATAAATAAAAAGTGAGAAACAAGATAAGTACTTGATGCGCCTATCAAAACAAACGATCAAAGCAGGTGGTCAGCAGGATATGATCAAGGTATAAATAACTAAATCGAAATCATATGAACATGGTGATCTGACAACTTAAGGTCATAGATATTTAGCCTACTCTTAAGATAAATGTACTGCACCTAAAGTTGTTGGGTAGTAGCAAATTAGACTAGGAAAAGTAAGACATAAAAGTAAGGTAAATGTAAAAGCGGAAAGATGTGTTTGGTGTGGGGCCTTGAGTTCTTCTTCTTGTGCTCATTTTATAGCTTTTTCCAAGCATTGAGAGCCCTTCACTGGACTTTTGGATCCTTCCTATGGGATTTTCGGATACGTAATCTCTTTCTTAGCAAACTAGGACTTGCCTTGGAAAGAAATGGCTTTGGACTTGTTGGCTCCCTAAATTTTCTTCTATAGTTGATCCTTCACGAATATATCCATGGTCCACTACAGACTAGGCCTTAGACTGCCAAAGTTCCTTCGATGAAGACAAATAGGCCAAGGTCCGAGGAGCTCAAGGATTGCTCTCTATTGATCATGGCCACTTAATACTTCTTGGTGGCCTACCTTGTCCAATTCGAGAGGTTGGATGGTCCGGATCAAACCACCTCTATATTTAACCATTCCTAGGGTGATGGTTTGGAGTGTTGGACATATATGACCCCGACACTGATTTGCCATTTGGACAAACCGGATCTCTCATTCTCTTGATTCTGATTATCGTATAGAACAGGACCTGATATAGGTTCAGTCATCCCTTTACGATTCGTGTCTGGGACTACATCCAGGTTGGCTTGGATGTCGATTCAACCTCTTGGTCGAATCTTCTAGATCACTTCTGGTTCTTTGAACGTCTCCAGGGAAATCTCCCATTTTGGAAGGATTGTAAGAGATGACCTTGCAGATGAGATTATATCCAATTGTGATATAGGATAAACTTGTTTGGTGGGCCTTTTATAGACATGCCAGGCATGTTGTCTCATTTAATGGGCATGTTAATCATGGCCACGTGGCATGCAACGATACATCCCCTTAAAGGGCTTGATAAAAGTCTGTACCATTGCATTAACAACAGACTACGTAACGCTGAAAGAAGATCAGAAGCAACTCTCTTCGGGTGCGAGTTTGAATTCTGCATATGCCAAACATGTAGTGTCTCCACGTGGCATCATCCTATTAGTCCACATCGGGACGCTAAAAATGGGTGTAAACAATGCCCCCATGTCCATTCATATCGAGAGATGCAATGGGACGTTTGATATCCGAGTTGTTGGATGCTATTTGATTTCACGACACATGCCAGCGCGGGGTTTATGTTCAACCATCGTGTGAGTTAATGCGAGCATCGGAAGCATAATAGTTCATAGCTGGAATAGGCGCTCTTTTTAAAGGGTGGCGGCTCGAGCATAGTACTCTACCACTATTTATGGAATGAAGATGGGATTTGGAACATAGTTCGACTGTAAATAGTGTTCCATCCTTAGTAAGGCCGCTCATTCCTATTTTAGTGTTTCCTCAAATTTGATTATGGCCGGCTTGATCAACGGTTGTTTCCTTTTTGCTTTAAATTGTCTCTCACAAGGTTGAGTACCATTTCTTCAGGTATCAGCCATTAATGGGATTCTTGCCTTTTCAACCATTCATGTCTTGTATGAGATATGCTCCTCTATGCAGGACCTTCTTTACCTTCAGTGGCCCTTCCCATGTTGTTGAACACTTCCCATGTACTTCATCCTTTGCGTCGAGGGACCAGAGACGCATACTGTCTAGCTCTTCTAATTCCCTTTAAAACTCTGGGGTTAACTTATGCTGATGTGCTACCTTCAAGGACGATACATTGCCTTCCATGGGCAACACTGCATCATGCCCATAGGTTAATCGAAAGGTGCCATCCCAATACTTGTTCTATGTGAGGTTCTGTAGGCATAAAGTGAAAAGGCCAAGCTATATGTCCGGGGGGGTGAATAGGACTATGCCAAAATAAAATTTCACAGCGGAATTTAAATTGAAATACGATAGCCTTATAAACAGATATATAAAGGACAGTACTTTAAATAAATCAATGAACGGAAATGTAAAACAATCTTAAATAAAGAGCTTAATACTAATGTTGTTCTAAGGATAACCTTTGCACCATAAAAACCAAGGGTTTATGGTAGGACAACCTTACTATAACAAGTTGAATATCAAAACTCAAACAGAAAAGAAATAAAGGTAATAGCAAGAAATAAATTCTAAACTATTACAACATTCCTCACTTTGCTTAAAATGTAAATATTACAATATTCACATCCACATATACATTCCACACATCTGAATGATTAAAGATATAGAAATTAAGTAAACATTCAAATCACAAAACACATCGATATATAGTGGTTCGCTTGTGTGTTCACCAACTGTTAAACAACAGCCACACAGCTTGCTACTCCACTCCTAATATCCTCACACAGGGGTTATCAACGTTCACTATGAAAATAGGTTTCACAGGTTCACCTAAAACCTTTACAATTATGTCTTTTTAACTTGGGCTTACCCAATCCAAAAACCCATACTTTTTGAGTTTTCTGGCTCTCCTCAGATAACCAACACAATAAGATGTTTCTGGCGAATCTTAAACAAAACCAAATGATCGAAATTTACAATAAATGTAAAATACCTGGATTTCTCCTTTTGTAGCAACCCGTTAAAACCAATCAGAGTAGAAGTTTGAATCAACGTTCAATGTCCAATACTTAAGAAATGTTTATAGGTTCTAATTGATTTTAAATTAAACTAAATTGGGCGTAACTCTATTTGATTTTGATTTCAAGAAAAAGGAATACAACAATCCTCTTTTTCAAATAAGATTGGAATATAGGAATAAAATCAAATATAAATAAGCTAACAAAAGAGAATATTAAATAAGCACAGAGAAGCTTAAAATGAACACTAACTTATCTCAGAGTAGAGGCTTAAATTTTTTCAAATTAATCGATGAAAAACTCTGAAATTTGTGCTCAATTTATAGTTGTAGAAATCGTGTCTACAACTAGTCGTGTGGCCACCACGACTGGTCATAGGATAAACTGCATTTTAAAATTTTAAGCACGATCTGAAAAAACCGTTCCACGACTGGTCGTAGGTAGTCCACGACCGGTCGAGTGCACTCTACGACTGGTCGTGAGACACAAAGATTAGTCGCTGGAGTTTGAGTCGAAGATCTAGGACTTGTCGAAGGACGAGTCGTGACTATTCCTACAACTGGTCGAACAGTCTCCACGACTAGTCGTAGAATAACTAAAAAATTCTGAAAATCTTCAACAACTTAGGACTGGTCGTGAAATTTCTTGGGTTGGTCGAACCAGGTCTAGGACTAGTCGAACAAGGTCCAGGACTAGTCTTAGAACAGACCAAATTCATATAAATAGATTTATTTTAAATTATGTATATAAAATGACCTACCCTAAGGTCAAACTAAGGTCTATCATACCTGGGACATGAAGTATGAACATTGAACTTCATTCTTTCAGATGATGGTTAACCTTTGAACCTTATAAAGCTTGAGATCTCTGCTTGATGTAGCTTGATCTTGAGATCTTCGAAAGCTTGAAATTAAACTTCATCAATACACTTTGAGTCTTGAAATATACTCGAGTCTTGAAATGCACTCTTCTTATCAATGTAACTCTGAACCTTGATGCTTACAGAAGAGGACAAAGTACATAACCTTGCATTTCTTGAAGCAGAACACCGTACATGTCTTGAACCATTGTGATCCAGTGTCTTGATCAAATATATATCAACATACAAACACAAGACACAGATAGAGGTTTTGGCACCACAAAATTTGACAATCAAAAGAGCATGAGACAATAGCATGTACATAAAGTACTTCGGATAACGTCATGTGCCACTGTCGTAGATTATTTCCTACCACCCATTTAATAATATTCTTCAATATTTTATTGGTACACTTGTCCTGACTATTGGCCTGACCATAATACAATGTAGAGTATACAAACTTAAACTTATACACGGCCACAAACTCTTGGATTTCCCATCTTAAGAATGTTTCTCCCCTATCGACTATGATTGTCTCTGGAATGCCAAACTGATGAATGATTTGTTCATTGATGGAGTCTATAATCTCAACTTGTCTGGTTCCTTTTGTTGGCCGCATTTCCACCAGTGAAATAGTTAGTCGCTACAATAATGAAGCTTTGTAGCTTCGAGGAATGTGGGAATATCTGATCTATGATATCAATTGCCCATCCTCTGAAAGGTCATGGCTTCACAATTGGTAGCATCCCTTCGCATATTCTATACAATCCTTCTGTATAGTTGGTCAATAGTAGTCATGTCTTTGAATTAACCAACACATCTTTATCCCACTTGGTGGGCTCCAAAGATACCTTCGTGAACCTCCCCCCCCCATCACTTCGTCTCGTCCTAGACACCTGAGGAGACCGTCGACTCCCTTTCTATATTGTTCATCATATAGGATGAGGTAGTGAAGGGACATTCATCGCACTGATCTTTTTGTCTTTGGGCTAGGCCATAGTAGATATTGGATAGTGGGGAATCGCCAATCATCGACCATCACCTCTAATGATGTCGCTTTAATGGTTAGAAGCCTTTGTTGCATAGCTGTTAATGAGCGCTTTTGAATGGTAATGAGCCTTTTAAATGATCCCTCTAGGAGCTTCAATCTGACTGCAATTTGCACCATTTCATTAACATCTTCATTGAGTTCTTGAGCGACGTACTTTAGATTTACATCGTCGAATTACTCCAACAATTGTACCGATGCACATAATAAGGTAGAATGGCCCAATTGGTACATCTATTATGTGACTCATACCCTGATTAACCTTCCATATGCTTCGTTTTCGATGCGGGCTTATCCAGAACGGATTTGATCAACGAGTTTTGATTGATTGCTATGCTTTTAATACCGTAATGACTCGAAATCTATACCTTAGTGACCACACAGACGTTGTGATTCCAACACTATGCGGCATGCCCCATTACGACAACCGAATCAAAAGATGTGCGCCCCATCATAATCGACTAATGGCACGCAATGTAGAAGTATGTACACGTTATATGAGAACCACTTAATATAAAATATCTAAAATAGTAAAACATCATTTTCAAACCTAAAAATCAAATGCATTTATAACCCACCCATTGCTATCAACCATGCCTCCCCCACACCAAGCTATCCCTCTCCCATGTTTTCTCCCACTCTTTTTAACGACGGCTATAAAGTCCTCACCCATTTAACCCACTTTTGTCCATCTCACAGTCTCTATTACCCTCCTGCATGAAAGAAAACAACATGGGAAGAAAAGAAAGAAAATAAAGATAAAAAGAGACATTAAGGGAGGAGTTGAGTGAGAGTTAGAGGATCTTGGGGAGAAGGACATGCGATCTCAACCATTTGTGTGCACCCCATATCTAATATAACCATTGAGGTGAGTGCACAAGTCGTTTACTCGTTGTCTTGATGGCGGGCCCATTAATGGACCCCATCTTGATGTATGCGTTGATATCCATAACATCCTTCTATTTTGCTAGGTGGGACTCACCTGTCCACGCTGTCCAGTGTGGCTAATGTGTGGTCCACCTTGATATGCGTATGATTCATGTATACGAGTCCCATAGTGGCGGAAGCCCATTCGATGGCCGAAATCTCTCATTTTCTTTTCCTTTTTCCTTTCTCTTTTTCTTTTTCTTTGGCTTTGATGAACATTCAAAGCTCGTTGGGCTTACCATAAGTTGGCCAACCTCATGTATGGAGTGGATCGCCCACGTGGGATCCCACCTATGCATATAAAATAAAAATAAATTAAGAAGTCAACTTCAAAGACACTAACGTTGTCCGCGTCAACAGGGATTAGTGGGGCTTTCACTTATGAACCCACCTTGAAGCGTATGGTTAATCAACGCAATTCATCATGATATTATAATATAATATCTAGTCCATAACATACTGTTATGGAATATAAAAGTATATATTATATATAAACTATAATATAACATTATATATATTGAAAAGGAAGATAGGATGCCCAGTCCCTTACCGTTTGAAAATGGTTGTGGGACCCATTGTGGGCCCAACGTGATGTATATGCTCTATCCAAGCCGTCCATTCATTTCTGGACTGGCCATTTTAGGCCTTGGGCTCAAGGATGGACAAATCCAAGCCTCAGATAGGCCACACCATCAAGAAGAGTAGGGTTGAACATCCACTGTTAACTTCTTAAGACCTGTCATGGTGTTTATTTTCCATCCAATCTGTCGATCAGGGCCACATAAATGTCAGTTTGATCCCAAATGTTTGTAGGCCTTGCCACTGAGATCAGTGGGGATAGTGAGGTCCACGGTGTTATATACGTTTTATCAACGCCTTCCATCTGTTTTCAGCTTATCTGGGAAGTTAGCCCCACCACGTCAGTGGGACCCACCCACCGTGAAAGAGCCCATGATGAGATAGATTCTAATCTCAGGTGCACCACCCACCTGAGGGTGTACTATATCCCACCGTCCATCCACTGGACCCACCATAATGTTTGTCTTTAATCCACACCGTTCATCCCTCACCAGCCCTCCAAAGGAAGCAGATCCAAAGCTCAGATGGACCACCCTTCAGGAAATAGTGGGGACAATTAACAACGTCCACTGTTGAATGTTTATTTGTCATCCAACCTGTTGTTTAGATCACACAGACCTGGAGTGAATGGAGAACTCAAGTATCGTCTAAGACCCAGATCGTGGGCCCCACCACCGAGGACAATGGTGATGAAATGCCTACCGTTAAGACCTTCCTGGAGCTGATAGTGACGTGTGCTCTGTCCAAGCCATCCATCTGGGCTGGATATGATGTATGTCTTATATCTACACCGTCCATCCTTTTGCTAGCCTCAAGAAAGAGGCAGATGCTAAGCTCAGATGGACCGCATTCGCATGAAATAGTGGGGCCACATGATGTGTGTATGAAATCCACACCGTCCATCCATTTATTTCAACCATTTAATACGGTAGATCCAAATCTTAGGTCGGCCATCCCCAGTGACATGCACCTTGGAAACCTCCCTGGTCATTTCTCTCCATCTGATTTGACAATTCATGCTACCTATATGTTTTGATAGATCATTTTAGGCCATTTGCTTTATCCATACCGTACATTTATTTCACTAGTCTATTTTATGTGCACGGTTCCATGGGTGGGGCCGATGCAAGTCTCAAATGGACCATGCCACATGGACATTTTGAACTTCTAGCAGGACTGCCGTTGGCTCACACTTTATTTATATCAAGGCATTTAAGGCTGGTTATCAAGTATACTGTGCACCCTATATTATACACATGAATGAAAATCTGTGTTTATGTTCCGGATTAGTAACATGCTAACATATTTGGCCCTGGTAAAGCCAACACTGATAATACGCTTAGTATAAGGAATATCATGCCATTCATATACTATGCTTGTTATAGATTTCAAATGATCATACCATACGCAGTTGGGCTCGATATACTTAGGGGACCCGTATGAGATGGAGTTGCCTTACATGATCGCGTAGTACGCGCAAGTTTGCTATATGACTTGAATAGTATAATTCATACATTATGTACTATGTATGTCACGTTGCATCTATTCCCTAGTGATACTAGGGATATAGTCCCGTAGCCTTGTTGTGGCTGGCGGATGAGTTCATAGACACCGGAAACTATTAAGGTTATAAGGCGTCACATGCATCCATGGGTAAAAGTTTATAAACCCTGTGGTACTAGTATGATACTCCAATATCTAGACCAAGTAGATTCTTGAGCACATGATGACTGAATATCGTTAGGTCACGTTTTTCGCTATGTTAGGGTCAGTTGAAAGGGGATGTGACCTTACTTGCTTAGGTGAAGAGGCCTTATATGCTAGGTTGAGTCTGACCAGCTTGTGAAATGGGTTCTTTGTCGGTGAGCCGTGTGGGTTTTGGATTATCATTGACAAGGTAGATAGTGAGGTCTTTTCCAATCGCTTGGTCTTATACGCGATGGGCAGTAACCAGTGCCGAAAGTGTACTAGACCCTAGTGATTCTAGATGAGAACCATACTGAGATGTGGATTAGACATCAAGATTGACATGTGACATCACATATGACATTCATTCATGTAGCACTCCAGATTGTAGATGCATAAATACAAGTGTCATACAATCATAGGCTTGGTCCCCAATAGGTATGAGACTATTCAGGATGAGGAGTGTATCATCCTAGAATTACTATATATGTTAGGTATGAGACTAACATGTGTTGTAACCCTAAGTGTGAGGCCCCTACTTGCACATGATACTATGCAGTACAACTCGTTCGTTGATCATTCATTTTTTGTATTTCATGGTTGTATATGACATTTGGCTCGATGGACATTTGCTTTGCATAGCCTTGGTATGGTTGAAAACATTCATAAACTTAGTAGCATAGCTCTCCATCATTTTTACATTCTCTGGTATCTGTATACTTGTCATATGCATTACGCATGCATACACTCACTCTCTAAGCTTCGTAGTAAGCTTACGCATATTGTTTACGTGTAAGTTATGTTAGACAACAACAGTAGTAAAGTAAGAGCATGTGCCTGACCTTTCGGAGTTTTAACTATGCATTGTATTTCCCTTTCCAGTACTGTACTCGAATACTTTTATAGTTGATATATGTGATGATGTTTTGTAAGACCCGTATCCTAGTTTATACTGTTCCGTCGAATCCCGTGATTCTTTTCGTCGAAGTCCGGCGATCCGCGACCGATAACCGATGTTTGCGATCAATCCTAAGTCGTATCTTATAGAATTGAGTAGGCTTAATCCGAGACTTGTACCATTAGAACCGCACCGTCGCCGCGGTTCCAACGCCGCGACTCGCGCACCGATCAGATACCCAAGCCGGAAGATGTGGGCCGGCATTTATTTCGAAGAAACGCCGCGCTTTTACGATCCCGAGAAAATCTCTACAATATGTCAAATTAATCCCATCAATCACCCCTCATGTCAAGTACAAAGCACCCCCATGCTTCCTTTCTTCACAAGTAAAGCAACCACAAAAGTCAACCAACCCATCACCTCACCCATCACTCACATCCATCACCCATCTCCCATCACTTCTCTTACAACCACCACACCTCTCTCTCTTTTCCTTCACAATTCTAAGCAAGAGCACCCACGTCCAAGCTCTTCCCATGGAGAGAAAAGTGCATGTGTGAGGCCCACCTTTTCCATCCCAAAAATCTATCATCTTAGCCCTCCATTTCTCATCTCTTCCGTCAAAGTGAAGCATAAGGAGATTGGCGTTCCAACGGACCGAGAAGATCAAATGATGGGTGCTCCTATAGGCTAGTTTTCATATTTTTATGATGGGCTAAGTGAGGCCTACCGATCAATGGTGTGGATCTCACTTTGGACCCTAAGATGTGGCTGATGGCCCACCTTGATTACCACTTGATGTATGGTTGATTTTAAAGGAGGGCCCATAGTGTCGGGGTCCCTCCATCACACGTGTTGTTCTCTCCTTCTCTCTCTCTCTCTCTCTCTCTCTCTCTCTCCCTCTCTTTTCATGTTTTTGTGTGATGACATGGCCTTGTGGCCCACCCGAATGGACCCTACCATAAGGCATGTATTTTAGCCCAAGCCATCCATAGGGGGGGCCCACTTTATAAGTGTGATTTCCACACCAATCCATCATTTGGTGGCCCACTTGAGCAGGGCCCACTTCACTTATATGTGTCATGCTAAGCCGTCCAGCGTCCAGAGACGCTGGACGTGATTTGTAAAGAAAAAAAAAGAGGGATTTCTTTTGGTGGACCGCTCCCACAGGCCCCACCTTGATGTACGTTTTTAATCTAAGCTGTCCATTTCATTCCTTAGATCATTTTAGGCGTTGAGCCGAAAAATGCAGTCCATCTGATCTTCGGGCGGGCCATAGCATGTGAAACATTGGTTTCTACCGTTGAAAGTCACCCTGATTTTTTTTACATGCCGAAAAACATCGGATATTAGGCTCGTTTGGACGGTCTTGAGCCGTAGAGTGCAATGGATGGGCTGGATTCAGCTGATGTGGGCCATACCTCTGAAAAACCATGAAAATTCGTTGTTTTAAAAAAAAAAAACAACAACCACAGCAGCAGCAGGTGCTGCTGCTGTCAGTGCTGAGGACACGTAGGCGTCCTGCGCCACAGGCAGACGGGCGGACAACAATCCCATGGCCCATCCGTGTGGGCCCCATTATGATGTATATTTTGTATCCACACCATCCATGAGGTGGACCACCCCCTGAGGTGGGTCCCCTCCAAAAACCAGCTTGATCCAGATCTCAGGTGGTCCACACCACAAGAAACAACGGTGATTGAACTCTACCATTGAAACCCACTTTGGGTCCACAGAAGCTTTGGATCAAAATGAAATTTGTTTTTCCTCTTCATTCCAGGTCCATGCGACCTTATTAACAGGTTGGATGGAAAGTAAACGTTATGGTGGGCCCCACATGGAGCCCACAGTGATGTACGTGTTTTATTCCCACCGTCCAGCGGATGGTGGAGCCCACTGTGATGTGTGTGAGCATGTGTGTGTGAGTGTGTGATGTGTGTGAGCATGTGTGTGTGAGAGTTTGTGTATGTGTATATATATACATATAATATTATATTATTAATATTGTATATATATTATATATTGTATTGTATATATATATATATATATATATATATATATATATATATATATGATGGTGGGCCCTTATGGGACCTACCATGAAGCACGTATTGCATCCAGTCTTTCCATCCATTTTAAAAGATCGTTTTATGAGTATGAGCTAAAGAATTAGTTAGAGCCAGTGGACCCCACCTTGGTGCATATATAAGGCCCATGAGATTAGGCCCTTTTGATGTATTCTAAGGCCCGCAAGTTAAGGCCCATTATGATGCATTAGGGCCCATGGGTTGAGGCCCATTGTGAGGTAATTAAGGCCCATGGGTTATAACCCATTGTAATGCACTTAAGGCACATTAGTAAGGTCCAATTGGTGTGGCCCATCTGACATACATAAGGCCCATGTGATTAGGCCCATTCGAGGTATTCGTGGCCCATTGTTAAGGCCCACTTTGATATATATGAGGCCCATGTTACGAGGCCCATTATGATGTATTCAAAGGCCTATGGGATATGGCCCATTGCAATGTACATAAGGCCCTTTTGATGCGGCCCACTTGATTTATAAAAGGCCCATATGATGCGGCCCATTTGATGTATCTAAGGCCCATGGGTCGAGGCCCAACAAGATGTCCTTAGGGTCCATTGCAATGAGCGATTCCTCCATAGTGTGGGTAATAATGTTTGATGACAGGTCATGCCTTGGGAGCAATGTTGGTTTGACGTCTACATTGTAAGAATAATGTTGGTTAAATGTCCGCATTATAACTCTCCCTAGGGTCCATTAGTAAATCCATACTTGTTAATAGTTTATCACTTTATAACATGCTTAGTATAGCTCCATGATTCATACCCATACGCATCATTTGTATGCTTGATATGAGGAATGTTTGATCATAGCATAAGTCATTGGGCTGAGACATTTACGGGACTTCTTATGAGACAGAGTGCCCCACATGATCGCGTGGTATGCGTGAGATTGCTGCATGATTGTACGGTGTGACTCATGCATCTCGCATATGTGTGACTTGATCATTGCATGCCCTAGCGACATCAGGGCCGTGGCTCCACAGGCACATCGTGGATGGTTGTATCGGATACCGGAAATACTTTATTCTAGCACTGTGGGCACTTAGGATGTCCTTGGGTGAAAGTCCCAGAACTTTTTTGGTACCAGAAGATGCTTTAACGTCTAGACCGAGTGGAAACACGAGCGCATGAGTGCCGAATACCAGTAGGCCGCGTCTCCCACTGTGTCGTTGTGGGTTGGAAGGGGGTGTGGCCTTATCCGCCTGAGTGAGGGGGCTATAAGCTAAGCTGAGTTTGACCATCTCACAAATGTGTCCGCTATCGATGAGCCGGGTAGGTATTGGCAGACTACTAGTCAGGCGGATAGTGTGGTCTCTTCCACTTGCTTGACTGTGCAGCTAGGGAGAAGGCAGTCAGTGTGAGGTGTATTAGACCCCAGTGATATCCAGAGAGGAACTGTACTGATATGTGTACTTGATGAGTACTGGTATACTTGCTTTGCATCTCACATATGACATTTGGTTACATAGGCCTCGCATCGCATGGCCTTGGTATGGCTGATAGCATTCATGCTTTGCATTACATAGCTTTGGTATAGCTGATAGCATTCATGGACTTACCGCATATTTCCACATTACTCTGATATTGTATACTTGGCACTCGCCTTACACACACTTTCACCACCCTCTAAGCTTTCTATAAGCTTATGCATGATAGATGCGTGTAGGTGGCGTTAGGTTGCAGCAGCATTGAGCTCAGAGTGTGCAGCAGTCTTCTGTAGCTTTTGGAGTTTTCTTTGATATCTTCATATTGTATTTCCCTTTCTACATTGTACTCAAAGTTTTTATTATAGTAGATATGTGGTGATGTTGTTTTGTGACTTGGTTATGCTTGTGGTTAGCTCCATTACAAAAAAATTCACACTGAAAATCCTCCTTGTAGGATCCCAGGATCGGAATCTGGCGTATGGGAGCTAAGAGCCGAGAATGGGGTACTACAGAGGCTGTCGACGGCGGGTTCGGCCATCGGAAATTTTGTGAGCCCGGTTTTCGAGTTTGGGGCGTGACATATTTTGGCTTATGATAAACTTATGGTTATGCTCATTTTACTACTTTATAAAAAAAATTACCTTGGAAATATTCCTTGTGGGATCCTGTTTCTAAAACTTGGTGTATGGGTGCTAGGTGTTGAAACCAGGGTACTACAGAGGTTGTCAACTCCAAGTTTAGATTACGATGAATGGGTGTTGGAAACTGAATTTAGGGCATGACATCTGTACTTTCCTACGAGTTGACCTAGGACCAATTGAGAATCACCTACAACCTCAATACGTTTAGCCCCCATCTCTATTAAAATCTCTAGGCCAATTATTAATGCCTCATATTTAGCTTGGTTGTTGGTACAATCAAAATTCAATTGGAAAGCATAATTCTCTCTCCTTCCTCTAGGAGAGATTATGATGATTCCTGCTTCAGAGGAATTCTCTGTGCAGGACCCAACAAATATCAGTTTCCGTGGAACAAGATTGATGATGTGAATACCTAACTCCTTTGCTGTGATATGGTTTTCAACCTATCTGGGGTGATCAGCTAGAAAATCTGCCAATGCCTGATCCTTTACCGCCTTCTGGGACACATACTTAAAAGAGAATTATGATAAAGCTAGAATCCATTTCCCGATCCTTCCTCACAAGATTGGTCATGCGAGCATGTATCTGAAAGAGAATTCTAGAGATGTAATAGATAATCTTCTCCTTTTTGTCATCATTTTCCTATGTGAGCAACGCTCCAATAGATTTGATTGTAGCCGATATATACAAACAAAATGACTTATCTTTTCTTAAGGGAATCAATACGGGAGGTTTTGTTGGATATTCCTTCAACTAGTTGAAAGCAACCTGATGCTCTGGTGTCCAAACAAATTCTTGGCAAGCTTTTAGTTTGATTTGTGGTGAGAAGGGGTTAATCTTCCCAGTAGAATTTAAAATGAATCGATGTTGAAAATTAACCAGATTGATGAATTTCTACAGTTCCTTCTTATTTTTAGGTTGGGCCGCTTTTAGGATTGCTTGAACTTTGTTTTGATCAACCCCGATACCCCGTTAATGAACGAAAAACCCTAAAAAGTTCCCAGTCGATACTCCGAACGCACACTTCAGAGGATCATCTTCAGCTTGTGTCTCCTCATGCATTCGAAAGATCTTCTTAAATTAGTGAAGTATTCGTAAAGATCTACTGATTTAACCATGATGTCATCAATATATACCTCCATAATCTTGTCAATCATGTTGTAGAACATAACATTCATTGCTCTTTGATAGGTTGCACCTGTGTTTTTTTAGCCTGAATGGCATCGTGACCCAACAATAGGTCCCAATCTCTCTCGGGCATCGAAAAGCTGTCTTCACAGCGTCTTCTTCTATGATGAAAATTTAGTTATAGCCAAAATGGTCGTTCATAAAGGATATGATTTTATGTCTTGGGGCCTTGTCAATCAACTGATTTGCCATGGGCATGGGGTATCCATCTTTTGGGGTTGCTAGATTTAGATTC
This sequence comes from Magnolia changhungtana, assembly GCA_030180095.1. Taxonomy (NCBI): domain Eukaryota; kingdom Viridiplantae; phylum Streptophyta; class Magnoliopsida; order Magnoliales; family Magnoliaceae; genus Magnolia; species Magnolia changhungtana. The sequence continues at coordinate 6,178,645 of JASAUF010000662.1, forward strand.
CTAAAGTCGATGCACAACCTCAACTTTCCATTTTTCTTAATGATGGGAACTATGTTAGAAATCCAGTCAGCGTACCAGATCACCTTTATGAACTCAGCCCTCAACAACCTTTATATTTCTTCTTTAATCTTAAGGGTAACCTTGAGGGTCATCTTTCTCATTGATTGCTTGAACGACTTGAATCATTCCTTGATCAGGAGGCGGTGTTCAACTAATCCTCGATCTAACCCGAGCATTTCATGATAGTCTCAAGCAAAACAATTTGCATAGTCTTGGAGAAGATTGATCATCTTCATTTTTGCATACGGATCCAACCTTGCAAGGATGAACATAGGGTTTGAGTTGACTTTTGTCCCAAGATTCACCTCAATCAAGGCATCTTGGATGCCAACTTTAACATCGTCCATCTTAGGCGGTGCTGGCTCGAGTTCGTTGAAGGCTATTTCGTCGTCTGCTACAGTGTCTTCTTTCATCAGACACTTAACAATGTGAATATGGGAGTCATCTTGGTCTTTAGTAGTACTGAGTTATTTCTCATGCCTACTAATTATGGCCGCGATTGCGGCCTCTTTACCCTGAAATCCATCAAAGTATATCCTCGATGAAGTATTGATGTTGCCGCCGATACAAAGTAATCAGTTTCAGCTCCTTAGATGCGTCCGAAGTTTCTTCAAATGTAGTAATAGTTGGCTCCATAGACCGACCCTTTAATACGGTAATAATTGATTGATGGGGCCAATTTTGAAAGGGTGTAGGAATTGGCCGGAGTGAGAAATTCTATAATAAAGTGATCATGTCGTTGACACGAACAACCAATCCGATCTTAGTTTCAAGTAGTTCAGAATATGCAGCAAAGGAATCCCACTGCCTGTCTAGGCTGATCAAAATGAGCGCATTGAGATCTTGCGAAGGTTCAACTGAGGTTGTTACCCCAGCTGGTCGACCATTCTTATCCTGACTGATTAAACATAATGGACCAAACCTTCAGTTGTAAAACTTTTCTTTGGTCACATTCAAATTTATGGTGTATGGATGTTTTTCGGCCTGAACGATTTCTACTTTGAGTCCACCCCACAATATTAAAGATTGATGCATCGATGAGAGAACACACATGTTGGAGTGGATCCAATCTCTCCCAAGGAGTGAGATGAAGTTAGTATTTAACTTGATGAAAAAAAATGCTACCAGGACTCTCAAAGTCCCGACTTGCAGATCGAGACCAAGTATCCCTTTCATGCTGGTAATTTCTATTGCAAATACAAAGACTGCAATCTTAGTAGGCAACAAGTCCTTATCCATCTTTTGCTGTTTCCTAACTTTTTTCCATTGATATGATGTTGACTGCAACCTCGTTGTTGACCATGATGCGGGACATGGGACATCCATCCATTTGTGTGGTCATGTAGAAAGGTTTGAGGTGCTTGGTGAGTGCATATGGCGGTCTTGTAAAGATCACCTTCTCAATGCCTTTTGAATTGTCGATATAAATTGATTCTCGGTCCATGTGGCCCTGCCTAGTGATCGAGTCTTCATTTCTAATAATTGAGTGACCGACTTCGTCATATTCCCTCTCATTCCCATCTTCAGAGTATTCCCGATCCTTAACTGGTGCATAGGCCTCTACATCAAATGTCGTCAAGGGTTCACTTTTGTCCATGATGTCTCTACGCATCTAGTCAGGTTGTCCTAGTCATACCTAAAATTTCATCGGTAGGATGAATACCATGTTATAGCTAAACGTAATGGGAGGGACAGTCCCAAGCGTAATTGTTGTCGCGGGAGTTTTGCCTACACAAGTCCTGTCGTCCTTGGGTTAACCCCTTTCATGAATTCTTCTGCTCTTGGTGACCCCTGGAATGGCTTGTTGTCCCCAACAAGCCATCTGTAATTAGTGTGGCAGTTTGTTGGGTCATTCTTCAAGGGAGATTGTTTGAGAGGATGGGTACATGTGAATGGCAGCCCAAGCCTTTCTTTGACTAGCCTCAGATTTTTGTGCTTGACAATAAAAGAACTCTAGTTGCTGCTCTTTGCCGTTGAAGTCAACGTTTTTGAGTATGCATCAAGCCTTGAGGGAGTCAAGGGAATTTATGATGGATAACAATAGTCCATCGGTTAGTGAATGACTCTGTCGGCCGAACCATTTTAGGTCTGGCCGATCGTTCATGCCGTGTCTCGATCCGTTTCTTCAGAGTAGTTCACGGGCGACTTCTGATTTTGGGGTCATGATTGCTCAGATTACCCCTTGACCCTTACCTAGGGGTGTACACGAACCAAGCTAGCTCGGTTAGCTCTCTCGACTCGACTCGACTCGAAAAAGCTCGATTTGATTTGGTTCGAAGCTGAGTTTGAGTCAAGTCGAGCTGATTTTTTGAGCTTGAAAATGAGTTCGAGCCGAGTTCGAGCTAGGCCCAACTCGACTTGACTTAGATTGAACCCGGCTCGAATTGAACTCAGATTGAACCAGTTCGGTGACTCGGTTACTTTGACATTGATGTTGACCACCAAGTGTTTGATAAAATGACTCAAAGGAGTGTGACTGGTGGCAAGGAAGGTATGTATATGAAACAAATATCTTTTTTTCTTGATTTTTATGATTTTTAGAAGGTGTTTGATAAAATACCTGTAAAACCATTACTGTTGTTTTACATACAGTGGGATTTTGAAGGTGCAGTCCAGGTGTTTGTGAAAATGCTGCAATAGTGAACTCGACTCGATCTTGGCTTGAACTAGCCTGAGCTGCTGATCGAACCGAGCCGAGTTGGCCAGTCAGGCTCGAGGACCGAACCGAGTCGATTTTGAGCTGAGGTCAGCTAGTGGCCGAGCCGAGGCTATCTCGACTCGGTTCAAGTCAATGTACACCCTTACCCTTACCATCCATTCTTATGTCTGGATGATGGTTCAGACCGACCACTAAGTTCCCTTCATCCTTATGTCATCCTTCATCATTGTCGTACAGGAGGTTGACTCATAGTTGGCCTTCTTAGTGTAAGTCAGTTGAGCCCCCATTGGAAGATGAAGACAACTAAAGACTTGAACACTTATAACATCAAAGCTTGAAGACACATGTAAATTGAAGTGCCTTGTTGAAACTAGCTCTATACCCCTTTAATTCCTAAATAACCCACCTCTATATGATCATTCCCTTAATAGGAAAACAATTGTTTAAATCATCTAACCTTATGAATTAATTTGAACAAGTTCATCTAGGCTTTAGATGTATTCCAGGGATTTTTGGTTCGACCTGAACCATCTTCGGTCCGATTGAAAATGACTAAAACATTCCAGCAAGCAATAAGGAAATTCAACAAATTTTGGTCCAACCTAGTGAACTTTCGACTCGATTCGATCTGGCTGAAATGGCCGAATTCTGTCTAGTAACTAACTAGACTCTATTGGCTATTTTCGGTCGAACTGAACCTTCTTAGGTCTAACTGAATAACTAGTCATTATATATTTGTTAGGGCCTTTTTCTTATAAATTTGACACTCAGACCTTAACAGATGGATTTTTCATGGTTTAAGAGACCCTAGGTATACAACACATTTTCACTTCATTTAGAATCTAAACCAAAGAGTTCATGTCATTTTCCTTGTGATTTATCACTCTATATGAGCATTCTAAGCTCACCTTAAATATGTACATATTCTCTTGCATTCTCTAGAGGGTAGACACTAATCCTAATAGTTAAATTCTTTGTTTATCATCCTCTAAAATGTCCACCTAGGTGAATCGCCATTAGGATCCAAATATCCCATTAGTTGTAGGAGATTCTACCACCATCCTATTACCTTGTCACTCTCAATAGGAAGATCATTGCAAAGTAGCTGATCATAGGAGCTGAAGATCCACTTTAAAGATCGAGGGAGTTGAAGAGAAGCAGATTCAAGTGTGAAGAAGCATCTCAATAAAGGCGCTATCAACGGGGCTCATCTAACTAGTAAGAGTTATTTTTGAGTCTATTGTATACTTAAGTCTTGTGTATATTTAAGTATAGAGTTTATAATCTAAACTCAATTAAGTCTCTATGTGAGCCATTGACACGGGTGTGTACATGTAGATTATTGGTTGGCCTATATAAAAGTTAAAACCCTTATAAATCTCTATAAGAGCCACCTATGGGTGTACGTAAAGATTATTGGTAAGTTTATAGAAAACCTTTGTAAGTCTTTATGTGAGCCTTCAACAAAAGTGTACGTAGGTCCTTATGTAAGATCGCAAAGGTTAGTGTTGAACCAATAGAAAACCATTATAAAGGTTAGTAGTGAACCTATAGAAAACCATTGTAAAGGTTAATAGTAAACCTATAAAAACCATTGGATAATGAAATATAAAAAACTTGAGTTTAAGTTCATCATCTGGGAGTGGAATAAGGATTTAGCCGAATCACCATACATCATTATGTTTACGACAGTTTATCTATATGCTATTCTATTTATGATTATGAATGATTTGATTATTTTATATGAACACATGAATAGATTGTATGTTAGGTACTTAGTTTAGTACACACACAATTGATATTTCCATCTCACCTCATAGAATACTTGCTTAATTAGTTGTATTCTTTATAGTGTATGATCCTGGACCCATTTAGCCTTGTGGCTAAAATTAAATTAATTATTAAATAATTTTAAGTGGTCTTATTCGCCCCCTCTAGGACTTAACCATAATTCTAAGCTCCGCAGGCTTCAGAATCGTCGTATCATGTTAACCACGTGATTTCACGTGGGTCTTGACATGATTGCTAGATCAATCTCTAGTTTCATGACAACTTCATTCACTTCTAAACCTCCTGGTGCATAGAACACACGGGTGGTTTTACCTTGCTGCCCTCCCTATGGTAGGGATGAGAATGGATTCTTTTGATCCCTAACATTTTTGGTTGGCAAACTGGTTGTTTTAAGATTAGACGTGATAACATTGACTAGGGTCGTCATTGGGAGCAGATCCCGGTCAATACCCATTGCCTCATTCACAGGGAACTTAAGGAGTCCCTTGTTGATATTTTCTTGCACTAGGTTCCGATATATGATGCAGTTCTTAGTCGAATGGTTCCTCCTCAAGTATCTCTAATAAGTTGGACGAGATATTAGAATGGTAGGTAGGGAGCCTAATAAACTTGCTATCTAATAAAGTTTTAAATATCTCGTCCAACTTAGAGATATCGAAAGTATACTTCATTTGAGTCCCAATGATTCCATTTCCTGGGTTGGTACTAACTGGGACTCTATTCTTGACCTTCTTTAGCTTTGGACACTTGAATGGATGTGTGCCGATTACCTCGGTGACAACTGCCTTATGGTTCACATCGTATTCTTCATCAACGACTACGTGGGAACTACCTCCGCTACGGCTAGATCATAGTTTTGGTCCTTATAAAAAGTTCCTTAGGATGAATTTTATAACACCCCAACCCTCTAATACTTGGGTATTGGATGTCCTTAGGCATTACCATAAAACTTTTTTTCATTAAAATACGGGATCGCACATGCATACATGTGTTTAAACTCGAGAAACTTAGAAATTGTAAGTGAGACTCTAATTATGAAAATCTAATTAAAAGTCCTAACTCGACTAAACCAAACTTACCTAAAATAATAAAATTAATAAAAATGGTAATTCTTATTCTAACTTACCTAATGATTCTTGGCATGATAAGAATCAATCTTAAGAAGATACCGCATACTAGAATTCTAAAGTGAAAGAGTACGTCTGTAAGACCCGTATCCTAGCCTGTATTATTCCGTAGGCTTCCGCGGTCCTCCCGGTTGAATTTCGGCGACCTGCGATGCGTATATAATATTTACGCACGACCTTGAGTGTCATCCTTTAATTTCGAGTCGGCTTGACCTAAGACCTATGTCATCGCGACCGCATCGTCGCTGCGGTTCCAATGTCGCATCTCGTGCGCCAATCCGACGAGTAGATCAAAAGATGTACCGTTTACAATATTTGAGCCCTTGATTGATGTGGGGTCCACTTTGAGGGGGTGTACACGTTTCCCTAGGTAGACTCACCCTAGGAGCACCATTTCCCATGAGAGCTTTTAGTCAACTCTTTCTTACAAGTCATTATGAGGTTCTCTTCCCCATGCTCTTACAACTCATTATTACCCTCTTACAACCCATCATTTCACTCTCTCTCATCTCTCTATTCTCTCTCTTCTTCTTCATTTTTCTTCCCTAGCAAGTGAGGAGCTAAAAACTTCCATGGCAACCCCCCATTTCCAACCACCTTCTAGTTAGATCTCTCTCAATCCAACCCTCCAAACCCCATCTCGACCGTTAAATCAACCTCCTTGGAGCTCTAAGACCTATTGGAGGAAGGTGGAGTCCAAGATCTAGAGGTGGGTGCTTCTCTCATCTCTTTCCCTTTCTTTTATGACAAGTGGCCCACCTAATGATGTATGTAATATCCAGACCGTCCATCTAGTGGCATCGGTCCACCTTGTTGCCCACCATCCAACAGCTTTGTTGCTTGATTTTTGGGCCAACCTGGCTATGGAAAACACAAAGTTCAGCTTGGTCCAGGGCGTGTGGACCACCTATGTGGACCCTTCCATGATGTATGTATTTGCTCCACGTTGTCCATCCGGTGGACGACCCAATTGTCCCAGTACGCATTTGGACATCCGACAGGCCCATCTTCTTGCTGCCATTTTGAGGAGACCCTGTTTGAAGGGAAGCCACAAGTATTTGCTTGGTTTTGAAGTGGGGTGGCCCATTGACGTGGACCCACCTTGTTGCGTGTGTGATGAATCCACGCCATCAAACCAATGAGGCAGATTCAAATCTCAGGCGGAGTACACCGTTGGACCGCACCCTGTCCAGCGTATTCTCTAATGCTGTGGGGCCGACTGCAGGATCCCATCCTTCCTGTGTGATACTCACACCGTCCATCCACTTCCTTGAAGTGCGGTCCACGTTGTAACACGTGGGACCCACCAGATGAACAAGCGAGAGCTCGCACGGATGAGGATTGGCTACTGACTGGTTGTCAGAAGTGACGTCACCAAGTTCTGTGGGCCTGCGTGATGATGTGGGCCATTTGACACCCATCCAGACCGTTCAGGTCACATGGACTCCACCTGTTTTACATCACGGCCGTCCATCTGTGGACGCAGGGCCTTCGGTGATACGTTTTATCCACGCTGTTCTGCAGCCGTGGGACCATCCGTTGTGCGTGTGGTGTCGGCACCGTCCAGCAGTTGGGACGGTGGAACCCACCTAATGTATATGTTTTGTCCCCACCCACCATCCGTTTTGATGGTGGGGATGTATGGTTTCATCTAGCCGTTCATTGGCCAGGACGGTGGATTCCACCCTGATGCATAGCGTTATCCCAAACCGTTCATCTTTTCTTTGGTGGGGTCCACCTACCCTCTGTATCCACGCCAATCATCCATCTCTGGGCCCTACCATTTGGTATGTGTTAAATCCATACCACCCAATACCTCTGACGGGTGGGACCCACCCTGTGTATTGCACCATCATCGTCCAATCTCTGAACGGTGATTGACTGGACGCTGGAGGTCTTTTACATAATAATAATAATAATAATAATAATTAAATAAATAACAAGATAATGTTATGGTGGGCCCACATGGGACCCACCTTGAGATGTGTTTTATCTAGCCACCTACCTGATGGTACCCCACCATGATGTGCTCCAGATCTACACCGTCCCGCATCTGGACGGTGGGTCTGGACATGAGGTATATGTTATATCTTTGCCGTCCACCCATTGGACGTGGACCCCACAATGGCGAGTGTGGGGCCCACCTTGATATATGTGTTCTTTATCTACACCGTCCACATCCGGACGGTGCTTATATGGGCCTCCAACATGATATATGTGATCCTCCACCTGTCCGTCCATTGGGCAGACCGTGGGGCCCACCACACGTATTGCACGTGTGGGGTGTAGCCCACCTTACTAATGTGTATATTCACACCGTACATCTGACGATAGAGCATACCTTTGATGCATGTGCTGTACATGCACACCGTACATCCGGATGGTGCTGCATGGAGCCCACCGTTGATGTATGTATTGCATGTTCATGTCATCCATCCGTTGGGCCCACCTTGATGTATGCGTTACAACCAAACCGTCCGTCTAATTGGCAAGCTCGTCTCATGGCCTGAGACTAAAAATAAGGCAGATCTAGTATCAAGTGGACCACACAACATAAAACAGTGTTGAGAGAACGTCCACCATTGAAACCCTTCTCGAGGTCACAACGGTTCTCGATCAATTTGAAATTGGTTTTTCATCTTAATTCAGGTCTGTGTGACCTTATGAACCGATTGTATGGGAAATAAATGTTATGGCGGGCCTTGAGAATTCTAATGGTGGGAATCATTATCACCACTGTTATTTGGAGTGCAGTCCATGTGATTTAATTATTTCTTATTAATACTCTAAAATGATCCCTAAGAATAGATGAATAGGGTAGATGGTGCGACCCCCCTCCCTTGATGAAGGTTGGGCCCATGCCATGTAGCCCTTGTGAGGTGTATTAGGCCCATTGGTGCGGCCCATGTAATGCGGCCCGCTTGATATTCAAGGCCCATGGGCGAGGCCCAATGTGATGTATTCAAGGCCCATGGGCGGGGCCCATTGTGATACACTTGAGGCCCTCGTATGAAGCCCAATGCAATGTATGTGATGCCCAATGTGATGCATGCGTAGCCGCAGCGTTATGTATAAATCCCTTATGTGGGCCACTCCTTGGGAACAATGTTGGTTACATGTCCACATTGATGGGCAATGACGGTCGAAAGTCCTCATGTGACCTTCTCTTAGGCTTTTGGTTAGGTCGACTATCGATTTCGATTAACGTGACCAATTAACCGATTCTGACTATCGATCGGTGCGATTGTCGTGACCGATTTGTTAATTCTGATTACCTTGACTGATTGCCGATTCTGATTGACGTGACCGATTTGCCGATTCCGACTATCGATCGGTGCGATTGCCGTGACCGATTTGCTGATTCTAATTACCTTGACCGATTACCGATTTCGATTAACGTGACTGATTTGCCGATTCTGACTATCGATCAGTGCGATTGTCATGACCGACTTGCTAATTCTGATTACCTTGATCGATTATCGATTTCGATTAACATGACCAATTAACCGATTTTGACTATCGATCGGTGCGATTGTCGTGACCGATTTGCTAATTCTGATTACCTTGACCGATTGCCGATTCTGATTGACGTGACCGATTTGCCGATTCCGACTATCGATCGGTGCGATTGCCGTGACCGATTTGCTGATTCTAATTACCTTGACCGATTACCGATTTCGATTAACGTGACTGATTTGCCGATTCTGACTATCGATCAGTGCGATTATCGTGACCGACTTGCTGATTCTGATTACCTTGATTGATTACCGATTTCGATTGCCGTGACCGATTTACCGATTCCGACTATCGATCGGTGCGATTGTCGTGACCGATTTGCTAATTCTGATTACCTTGACCGATTGTCGATTCTAATTGATGTGACCGATTTGCCGATTCCGATTATCGATCGATTTCTACTATCAAGGCCAATTCCGATGATTTCGATTTGTCGAGGCCGATTGTATATGCCGATACTGATTGTTGAGGCTAAGTATCGAGGCCGATTATTGATGTCGATGCCGATTGTCGATTCTGACTCCGATTGAGGCTGATTCCGATTCTGATTATCCAGGCCGATTCTGATTTGTCGAGGCCGATTGTATAGGCCAATTCCGATTGTCGAAGCCAAGTATCGAGGTTGATTCCGATTGTCGAGGCCGCGTATTGAGGCCGATTCCGAGTATCATTTCGATTGTTGAGGCCGAGGCCGATTGTCGAGACCTATATGATGTATATGCGATCTGTAGTTGCGACCCATTGTGATGTATTTGTGGCGTATGGGCAAGACCCATTGTGATATGTATTAGGCCCATAATGCATGACCCATTTGATGTATCTGAGACCCATGAATAGGGCCCCCATGTCATGTATTTAAGGCCCACGAGCAAGGCCCACCTGTTGTGTATATGTGGCCCTCGGGTAAGGCCCACTGCGTTGTATATTAGGCCTTTGTGTGAGGCCGTGGGCTCATGATATGTTTGGCTCTATGTAGGCCATTCCTTTGGGGCAATGTTGGTTAAATGTCCACATTGTTGAGGCCGATCGTGAATACCGATTATGAGTATGTGACAGCATAACATCATAATACATGCTCATACGCATCATCTGCATGTTTGTTATGAGATGTGATTGACCATTGCATATGCCATAGGACAGGTTGATCATGGGGCTCCCTGATAGGCGGAGTTGCTCACATGAGAGCACGACATGAGCAGGATTGATGCATGATTGGACTGTGTGACTCATGCATCTCGCATTTGTGTGACATGACCACTTTACGCCCTATTGACATTAGGGCCGTAGCCTCCACAGGTATTTCGTGGATGGCCAGACGGGTCACCGGAAATCTGTTCTACATGGGGTGCTATAGATATCCCTGGGTGAAAGTTCCTAAACTCTCTTGGTTCCAGAGGTTGCTCCAACGTCTAGACCGAGTGGATGCATGAGCGCATGAGGACCCATACCGTTAGGCCGCGTCTCCCACTGTATCGTGGTCGGTTGGATGGGGGTACGGCCTTACCCGCCCGAGAGGAGGGGACAATGCTAGGCTGAGTCTGACCAGCTCGAGGAATGGGTTCTCTATTGACGAGCCGGGCCCGATATTGGCAGGCGGATAGTGAGGTCTCTTCCACCCACCTTGTTGCGCGCGATGGGGGGACAATTTGGTTGGGAGTGTAATAGACCCCGGTGATTTCCCAGAGAGGAACCGTACTGATATGTGGACTTATTGAGTAGGAGTTGCATGCTCATTCATTCATTCATTCACTATCCACTCGGGCTGGTGGTGCGCAACTAATTGTTGTGTACCTTCATTATGGTAAGGATTTCGGTTGGGCGCGCGACTAACCTGAAGTCAGGAGTTTACCACATTGAGTCTGACTATCCAAATTTAGGTATGGGACTGGTTTGGATAGAAGTCCCCTGTGGTGGACCCCGTAGCCTGCGATACTATGTACCATCATCTCGACTTCACACTCCAGCATGGTCATTCCATTCGCACAATATATTGCATTTCATTCGCGGCATGTGACATTTATATGGTTTAGATATGGCATCCGGTATTTGACTCTTTATGACTCCTCATTTGTATATTTGATTTGTATTGCGTATTTTAATATTGTTTCTCATTTATATAGTTGATTTGTATCGTATATTCTGTTATTATTTGACTCGTGGACTTGTCGGTATTTTCGCTTACTTTGATAACGTACGATTTATGACCTTGCGCCTATTTCGACATTGTATGACATTGCATTGAATACTTGGCACTTACCTTGTGCACACACTTACACCACCCTCTAAGCTTTCTATAAGCTTATGCACGATAGATGCGTGCAGGTGATGTTAGGTTGCGGCAGTGTTGAGCTTGGAGCGTGCAGCAGTCTTCTGGAGCTTGATTTTCGATATCATGTATTTTTCCTTTTAGCATTGTACTCAAATGATTATATTAGTAGATATGTGATGATGATGTTGCCTTTGTGAATTGGGTAATCTTGTGGTTATGCTTATTATGAGTTAAATGTATATAAAAAAAAATCCTCCTTGTAGGATCCCAGGATCGGAATCTGGCGTATGGACGCTAGGAGCCGAGAATGGGGTACTACGGAGACTGTCGGCACCGGATTCGGCAATCGAAATTCTTGTGAATCCGATTTTCGGGTTTGGGGCATGACAACGTCCAACTTGAAACTTATTACAAATAGCAAGTTTATCATAAAATTAAAATTAAGAAGGGGAAGGAGTTGTTTTCTCATGAAGCAAAGTGGTATTACGCAGGTCAATTTACCTTGGATGGCTTGTTCCAGTTAAAAGTCATAGGTTATGCATCTTGTAACTCATCCTGAACAAAAAGTTATGGTCGATTTATGATTCTCACTTCGGGCGGCTTGTTCTCCCTATCTGAAATGGAAACCTTCGCCGGACTACACCCAATGTGTGCCCTAAACTAGGGATAAGTTGATAGAAAGTAAAACCCAACCCTTACGACCCTAAAGTAGTGAAAGAGGACCCTTTACATGTCACGAGAGTGCTCTCTCAGTTTGACTGATTAGAGTATACACGAGTCGAACCGAGTCGATCTTAGCACAACTCAACTTGGCTCGGCCACTAGTTGACCCCAACTCGAACTCGGCTCGGCTCAGTCCTTGAGCCTGACTGGCTAGCTTGGCTCGATTTGGTCAGCAGCTCGGGCTAGTTCGAGCCAAGTTCGAGCCTTTGCGGCATTTTCTCAAACACATGGAGTGCACCTACAATTTCTCACAGTATGCAAAACAGTAGCAACAGTTTAAAGTATTTCATCAAAAGCTGAGTAGGTAACATCAAAGTCAAGATACAATGGGAGTTCGATCATGCAATGTTTCTTTTTTTGGTAGTGATTTGTTTCATATCCATACCTTCCTCGCCACCAACCGATCCCGCAGAGAATGTATGCACCCGAAACAATACTTCGTTGAGTAATTTCATCGAACACTTGGTGATCAACATCAATATCAAAATAACCGAGTCATCGAACTGGTTCAGTTCGAGTTCGATTCCAGTTGAGGTTCGATCTGAGTCGATTCGAGCTCGGACAAGCCCAAACTTGGCTCGAAATTTTTTCAAGCTCCAAAAATCTGTTCAACTTGGCTCGAACTCAGTTTCGAACTAAGTCGAATTGAGCTTTTTCGGGTCGAGTTGAGCGAGTTAACCGAGCTAACTTGGTTCGTGTACAGCTCTATGATTGATAGGTCTATCAGTTCGACCGACATGAAGAGCTTAGGAAGTAGGAAAAATAGGTGTGGACATTGTTGGTATGACATACCAACCGTTGGTCCTTGTCGGTTCCTGTCAGTCTGACTTATAGTTAATTTTCGGTCCAACCGATAGGTTGCGTTAGTGACCGATTTGAGATACATTTTTTAGGGTATAAATACCCATTCTTTCCTTATTTCTCTTACTTGAGCAACCCTACCCAACTTTTAGGGTTTTTAAGAGAGAAAAAGAAAGGAGAAGAGAGAGAGAGAGAGAGAGAGAGAGAGAGAGAGAGAGAGAGATCTTGCCTCTCCCGGTCTTCCTTTGCTAGATCTGAATCATATGAATTTACCAGCACCTTCTCTGGCTGAAAACTGTCAACCCTAGGCTAGATTCACCTTCCCTTGATAGGTAAGAGGTTTCTAACTATTCCCATGTGTCCTTCCATTAATTCCTACCCATTTAAAGCTATTGGGATTGGATAACTCTCATATTCCCTTATTTCTCATAATCCTAACATTATAGTTTGTGTATGCTAGGGCTTAGGGCCTTGATAGTTGATTCATGGAGCTCCCTCCCCTTATGGGAACCATATTTGGACATGGCTTCAATTGGGTGTTGGTGGTGTGCCAATTCTGGGGCATGAATTTGTTTAATCGAGTTGGACATTATCCTAATTAAAGTAGGTAAGCCCTAATCCTTTGATTAATGTTTAATTAGAGTCAAATCTAAGTCCTTAACGCTACACTTGTGCCATAACTTAGGGTTCAAAACATTTTTTCCAATGTTTTGACATTAGGGCCGCATCCGAGTCGAGAGCTTTTGACTTTAAGGTGATGTTCTATCCTTCAAGCTTTCCTCTGACATTTTTAGTCTCATGATAGTCTCAATACTTGAATAATTATGCTAATTAGTCCATGAATCATGGGATATCTGTTTTAATATGCTACTGTGTTGACCTAGGATTATTGGATCATGAATTTTGTGATAGCTTTTGTAATCTATCTCATATGTATTAATTTAGGAGAAATTGCTAAAATTCTTACATGTTTAGAATCATGTATGCAAATATATAACATGCTTAGTATCTTGTATAAGTTAAATCATACATGCGCACCTCTAACATACGATAGTGTGAATCACTTGCGTTGCAAATTTAGTGAGACGCAACAATCAGAGTCCACTTATGAGATCCACAAGGATAGTGGGCGATTGTGGATAGGCTCATGTGATTCAGACTGCCCTGTTTGTGATACATTCCCTGAGATGATTGTGTTGGAATGATGATTTGTATGATTAAACCACATATACGAGATTGTGCCTCAAACTATTGACCACCTTGCATTTTTGGATAAACTGGAATTGGTTGTAGACTTACCACCCATGTAAGTCATTGTGCCTTGTTGGCTTTGTTCGGGTGGAATCCTATTTGTGCCTTGTGGCTTCCTTTGCTGGCTTTTGTTGGAAGGTACCCTTTATAGATTTATATATGTATTGTGGTGGTCATGTGCTACATATAGTGCAACCATAATGAGTGGTGTAACCGATGGTTGTCCTTTGGGGGCATAACCATCTGGTAGCAACAATGGGACAAAGGCGGAATGTAGGGCTGCCCCCTCCCCTTAGTGCCTCTGTCTTTTATAATTCTTAGTATATCGGGGTCGCGGTTAAAGGTTACCCCCCAGCGTTGTGGTCTTATATGGGTAATGGTAGACTTGAGCCACTGTCGAGGGTGGCCCCCCGAGCGTTGTGGTCTTGTACACTTCATGGTAGATCGAGGCTGTGGTCAAAGGTTGCCCCCCAAGCGCTGTAGTCTTGTACTATCACACCTCGAAATCCGACACCTGGGTATATCCGACCCCGATTCTTTACACGAAGGCATGACTTATATTTTGTATGTTTACATTTCATAATCCACACATATTGTAATGCCCCAGATTTCAGGGGCCAAGAAGATACTCGACTCTCGATATCCCAGGTGCCACTTATGCTTTGTGGAAGCAGAGTTTTATAGTTCGTTTTCCTAGCATTTGAGTAATTGATGGAATTAAATTAGATTATGCGACGTACTCTGGAATAAACATAAATTTTAACACAAGTAAATCAACCAGCAAGTAAAATATGTTTATCCAAATTATGGGACTACAACTGAGCAACATATATGATTTCAAAAATACAAAACGTATCAACCTAAAAATCTCATTGACGTCCTGAAAGTGTCTTACATCGGCCCATCCAACAACTGGAAGTACGAGGACTCCTCTGAGTCTGTGTGAGCCTCCTTCAACGCATTAGATTCCTAGTACCTGCATCTATGAAAGGTCTGCTTGGTATTTTAAAACACCATCCCAGAGTGAGAGTGAGTAATCAACTCAGTGAATTTCATTAATAATAAGTCACGCAAGTTATCAATTCCATAGGAGCAATTAATAAAAAACATATAGACACAAAGTTGCTAGCTACTCTTTTTAACACATATGCATGTTATTATGATATGATGCATGCCCTCGCCATCTAACACTCCCTCGAGCAACACTATCTTATGTTCGCAATGCCCAACACTCCCTCAATGCGACCTTGACTGCCGAGTGGCCAACCTAACTAATGCGATGCGATGTAAATATATTAACCAACTATTTAATTACATTCATTCATCCAGCAGTTTGGGGAAACTGGGACACTCTAACAGAGTCAATGCCTTATCTCGATCGCGGGGCTTAGGCGGTGGCAATGGCGGCCTTGCGCCTGCTATCTTTGATCCTTTTGGATTCATCACTCACAGATAACACATATGAAGGTGGATTGTAAGCTGAATCACTTACGGTTACTACGGGGAGGCTTGTCACCCCAACATAGGCCGATAGCTAGAGCATAGTGTCCCATTCCACCATGCCAGGCTTGTAAGTGCTATAGTCTATATCCCTGTCGGTTGTCAAATTTGTGATGCCAAAATCACTGTTATATACCTTGGATAAATGAAGCTCTCTCATAGATCAATATTCATGTACAAGCAAAGATCACAACAAGCAAAGCTCACAAGTACAAAGATCAATCTTGACTGCATGTACTACACACAAGACAAGTCTCAAGAATGTATGATTCACGAAGTGTACAAGGCAGTTCATAAAGTACTCAAGAGACTTTCAAGACTGAGCTACATCAAGATTTCAAGATTGAACTACATCAGATTGAACTACATCAAGACTTAAACTTCAAGGTCACTTGTTCCTAATGTTTCAATGTCCTTACTTCTAATTGAGGTTTGATTGACCATAGGTTGACCTTAGGAGTAGGCCATTTTGGATACATAAGTCATATGTATATGTCACTTGAGTTTGGACTGTCCGAAGACTTTTCTTAGGCTTTCTTCGACTAGTCCTAGCCTTGCTTCGATCAGTCTAAGAATTTCCTCGATCAGTCGTAAGGTTGTTACAAAATTCGGATATTTTCAGTTAGCCTTTGACCAGTCTAGGAATCTCTTCGACCAGTTGAAGGAACAGTGTGGATTGCATCGTCGACCGGTCGAATATCTTCGACTCAAAGTCTAGAGATTATTTACAGGGTCTTTGACCAGTCGAAGGTGACCTACGACCAGTCGAAGGAGACCTTCGACCAGTCGTAGAACGGTCAAAGCTTATCGCGCCCGATTTTTTTCAAATCTGTTACTTCTTCCACTAGTCGAAGAGCTCCTTAGACCAATCGAAGACGCGATCTACTCACCTATAAATTGAGCACGAATCTCAGAAGAATGAGTGAATTAATCAATCTATTCAAGCCAATCTTCGTCAAACTTCTGAGTGATAATTCAGTGCTCCATCTAAGCTAAGTGTACTTATTTTATATTCTCTTTCTTTAGTGTCCGCTATTCCAATCTAATTTGATAAGAGGAATTGTTATTCCCTTTCTTTGGAATCAAAATCAATTAAGGCAAGCCCTAGTTGGTTTAATTTAAAATCTATTAGAACTAGAACCATTGTAATTGAGTACTGGACATTGAACTTAGATATTCAATCATTTACTCTGATTTGGTTCTACTGGGCTGCTACAATGAAGGAGATAATCAGGTATTTTATATTTAATTATAAATTCCTTTCTGTTTTGGTTTCTTTCAAGATTTGCCAGAAAAATCTTGTTGTATTGGTTATCTGAGGAGAGCCAGGAAAACTCAGAAGTGGAGTTTTTTTAATTGTGTAAGCCCACAGACAAAGACACAATTGTAAAGGTTTTTGGTGAACCTGTGAAAACCTATTTTGTTAGTGAAAGCTAATATCCCCTGTGTGAGGATATTAGGAGTGGAAGCATTCTATGTGGTCTGTTGTTTGACCAGTTGGTGAACACACAGGCGAACCACTATAATCCCTTGTGTTGTGATTGAATGATTTACATTTCTAATCTTTAATTATTTATTTGTAGGATGTATGTATGGTGGTGAATGTTGTAATCATTTAATTCAAGCATTGTGGAAATTTTGTAATAGTTTAGAATTTACTTTTTGCTATTCCTTTATCTACTTGAAATTTAGTTTCCTTTAAAGTTGTTCCAGCAAGGTTGCCCTGCCATTTTTATGGTGTATGGCTGTCCCTAGAACAATACATTTGTGATTACAATTTATTTGAGTTTATGCTTACTTCTGTATTCCTCTTTGGTTTGAGATTTGATACAAAGATCTTTTTAGAAATAAGGTTGTCCTACCATAAACTCTGGTTTTTGGTGAAAGGTTGTCCTTAGAACAACATTCGTATCAACCCCTCAAGATCAAAATTTTGAGGTTGTTTTACTTTCCTGCATTGTGATTTATTTTAGCTATCATATTCTTTTTAATTCCGCTGTTATAAGTTTTATTTGGCATAGTCCTATTCACCCCCCCTCTAGGACATATAGCTAGGCCTTTTCAAGGCTCATGAGGCTGCTCGCGGTCACTACGGGGAGGCTCATCACCCTAGCGTAGGCTAACAGCTCGAGCATAGTGTCCCATTCCACCATGCCCAGCTCCCGAGACTTGTGGATCGCATCATAGTTGTTACCAGTGAGCGCGATATGGGCGTAGGGTGTCTCAAGTTTAAACAGGTACAATCATACATGGTTGACAAACATGGTTGGCCAGTTAGTGGGCTAATTTGTTTAATTCAGGTGAACTGCGGAACACCCAACTTTGGGTGTGAGTATCCCACGTAGTCTAACTACTGCCGGCTATTCATGTTCGACCTAAATTGTTCAGATTTGTCGTTGGGCAGTCTAAACGGTAGGGCTGCCCATATAGACCCTGAAGTTTCGCTGGCCAACCCGGAAAAAGATTTAATCATTTAACATTTATACAAAAGATCATGAACTACTTCAAGTTGCAAAAAATTCAGGCATGCATGTCAATAACCATACACATTTGACCCAATCTAAGCATATTGATCACATGTGACACATTACCCCTAAATCATCATAGGTTTGGGGATAAATCAATTTCAAATTTTACATAACTGAAGGAGAAACAAAGAAAAGGGCAGCAATTTAATAACTTGGCCCAATCTAGCATGGAAGCCAAACATTTATTATTCTAAACATACTTAGGCAGATTTATAGTGGAATAACTACCAATGAACTTCTTACAAATCAGCATGCATGGAAATTTACATACAAAATCATTAATTTCGGCTTAGGTTCAATAATTAGCCACCTAAGGCTAATGGTTCGCACCTAGGGATGACTGATGGCTTGCGGAGCCGCTCTTAGGGTGTCAGTCTCGTGAATTGATGCGTCGGAGCCTTGTGCCAATTGGATTTGAATGTTAGGACACATGCAAGTGGCCTAGTGCACTAGAATTTGAAAGAAAATTGGGGAATACCTTTCGATCGTCGACAAACAGCGTCTATGGCGGCCGAGTCACGAGTTCCGGCATGGGGTTGTGGTAGGAGAGGGAAATTCCTTAATTCCCAGCGCCTTGGAGCTCTTTCCCTCCCTACTCTCTCTACTCTCTCCTCCATCTCCCCTCTTGTTAAAAAATTCGTATGAGAGTGTGAGAGAGGGTTTTTAGAGCTTATATAGCTTGGAAGTTAACCCAATTGGCCCTAGGGAGGCTAGTCCTAATGCATATACCCTTAGTGGGTGCATTCTGGTCCCAGGGGCTGTTCCAGTACCCCATGGCCTATTTGTGTTATAGAATAGGTATCCCATAGTCAAATGAAGAATTGTCCTAAGTTTGGTGGTAAAGGGATGAGTCAATTAATCGCAGGGTCCCAATTTGCTATCAATGGTCAACGATGTTTGATCAGGGCCCCGACTATATGGATATGAGTAGGAAAATATCCTTAACTCATGCCTCGAGTTTGGTTGCGATCTAATGGTTGAAAAGTCATAACTTCGCAAAAGAGCGGAAGGTCTATTTCACTTAAGTTTTTAGATTTCAGCCTAGGGGATTCGTGCGTTTCAAGTACTTGGCTTCTAGCCCAAGTTGTGCAGTTTTGGGTACTATCCTGGTTCACCACCCACGATGGACGTCAAGCCCAGTAGACAGACATTATTCTATAATTTCAAAACTAGTGGGCCACTAACAAGTTGTCTGGAGCTTGTTTGAATAATTGGGGCATTTTTTGAATGACTAGGGTAAGGAGATTTCTTAGGCGCAGTTGTTAGGGTCTAGATTAACTAAGTTCACAGTGACCTACTCGAAATTAACAAAAATGGTGATTCGATCATGATCACTTTAGATCATTGGTTCTTAGGCTAATTGAGTGACTGGGTTGATTTAGTTTATTAATCAAGATCCGACCCATAGCTGGCTTGGCTTTGGATAGATCTTTAATTTAGTTATAGTTGTCTTGATTGGTCAGTGATAGGTTGGTTAGATTTGAGTCCTAGATGAATAATTCACGAGGCTAGACTTGAGGTTTAAGTGATTAGGTGGATTAGTTGACATCATATGGTTGGTTAATCAAATTCGTGTGGTTCTTTACTGGTATCACTTACGTATAAGCTCACCTTGAGCGTCAAGGGTCAGTAAGTGACGACGTCGGCTAGTTATATATAAAAAAAAATTCAAGGATTTTTTTGACAATCCAAAATAGCAAAAATTCAGGATGTTACACATATATTGAAAAATGATTGTCATTCATAAAATATAACCATTTAAAAATTTAATAAATAACCATTTATTTTAAAATAAAATATCCATATCTTGAGTATTGAAGATTATCACTAAACTCATGACTCATCACATGTCCTCACTATACTATCATACTAAATGTCTATTACAACTTATTCGGAAGATGTTAAAGAATCAAAAAATAAATCTCTTTAAGTGCCTCCACGAGATCTTGATCCTGAAATTTTAAAATCCAAATAGGGTAAGCTTCGAATCTTAATGAGTAATTTCAACATAGGTTTAAAAAATAACCTCATATAATCTGAATAAAATGTACTAAAATATAATCTACCTATTTAGGTAAAGTAAATAGATGGAGATAGTAATAAACAAGATTTTTCAATGTAAATTCAAAGAAAATGAATGAATGAAATTAACATACGCTATAATCCATAATAATAAGTGTAGTTTATTCTTTTTAATACCAGGACCAGTTTACACCAGTTGGCTAGCACTTGCGCCAATACAACATCTAGCTTGGCAATGTGAATCTCTTGCGTGACACGCTTACCTATCCAATATGCACTTGGTGAGGGACCCATTTGTACGTTAGCTGATCATACTACTACTCTACTGAACCTGATAGCAGGAATCTTTTGCAATCCTAATATGCTCACCCACCCAAAGGGTACAACAGAGGTTTCAAGAGGTACCAGTTGGGTTTCTAGGACTTTCAACCAACTGATCTTGATCACCCTACCTATTTACGCTTTAGGAATTTCCAACCTAGAGGACTTGATCGCCCCACCTATTTTATGGTGTTCCAAAAACTATTCTGATGGTGCATGATTTTAATAATTTAATGGACCAAATATTTCACACACACACACACACATATATATATACAATCTTTCATGATTGTTATTCCTCGATTGAATCTATGATATGTGGTATACATAATTTATAAAATAAAATTTCTAATCACTGTAAATTGTTCATGCATCATCAAAATTTCATGTAAAAAATAAAATACAACATAATCCATCAAATTGAAGCGTCTAAAAAATTATATATAATTTCAAAATTTATGCAATAGTTTTAATTTTAAAAAAATATATAAATAATGATTTTATTTATCATATCAAAAAAATATAAATAAAAGAATTATTATTGCATGGTTAACAATAATCCAATTTTAAAGTTGAATTAAAGCATGCATAAATAAAATCTAAATGACGTAATTAAAAATTTGGTAAGTAAACAAAAATAAGAAAAATCAAATAGATGAATCAATCTTAATTAAGATGATGCATAAATAAAAAGGAAAGAAAGGATATTAAATCATTCTTACAAAAATAATTTCTTTTAACGGAAATCGAATGAATTTAGTTGAAGGATGAAACAAACAAACAAACAAACAAACAAATAAATAATAAAACTCAAGTGAAAAAAACTCACTTTTATAAAGGAAAAACTTCTTTTTTTTCTCTCTCTTCCTTGTTTCTCTCTCCTCCTTTTCTTTCTTCCTTTTCCTTCGTCTTCTCTCTCTCTCTCAAGTGAATAACCAAATCCTTTCTTATATATATATATATGTATATAAAATTTCTCTCTCTCTCTTCTCTCTCTCTCTCTCTCTCACTTTTATAGGTTCTTTACTCCCTTACGTTTCCCTTTCATAAATTTTCTTTTAATTTTCTCATTTAAAACATATGCTAGCACATGTCTAGCTTACACTCACGTGTGTTGCATGTGTGCCCAATATGTGCCATGTGTATGCATGTGTATGGACATGAGGTGCATATGATGCATGCATGCCACATGTGTGAAAGGTGTGTGTACATGGTGTGTAATATTTGATGCATGCATGACGGATGGTGTAAAAGGATGGATAATAGATGTATGGTTAGATGGATTGATAGAAGTATGGTTAGGGGGACTTTTGTGTGATCGCCGACTGGACTTCAAATGTACATGTAGATTGGAGATGAAATGGATGGGTAGAATGTAAGGATGGGTTAGATAAAATGATGATGAACGGTGGTTTCTAGAAGTAATGTGCACACATTTGGTATAGACCCCACATTGGATATGTGGTCAGATAGATGGGTAGAATTGTAAGTGGCCACATGACCAGCAAGATGGATGGTCAATTTAGATGGATGTATAAGTGTTCAGATGATTTCAACATATGGATAGTTCGATGGTTTTATCATTGGATGGATGGTTAGATTTATTAGTTAATGAATAGTTGGATTGGATAAGTCCAAATCAATGGTTGAGATTGGACCAGTTGATCTTGTAGATCAATGGTCATATCAGACTAATTGGGTACGTCAATCAATGGTTCAAATTAGATGGTCAGAATTTACTCGGGTTATTACATGTACGACTAATGGTAAAAAGGGTCCGCGGTCGAGGGCTGCCCGCAAGTGTTGCGGTCCTATATATACAATTCATGGTAGACCACTGTCGAGGGTTGTCCTCGAGCATTTTGGTCCTTTATGGTTTATGACAGTTCGGGGTGTAACGCTGCGAATTTCGAGGGTCGAGCAAAGGCTCAACTCCCGAGATCCGTCGCATCAATACTAAATCTACATATCATACTCCAGAGACAATTAAATTACGCAAGCGGAAGACTGTGATAAGTATATAAAGCATATAAGTGATTGTAAGTCTCTTGAGTATGAACATGTTACCAGGTCAAATAATTACATGTATAGTCCCAAAATTTACAAAATGATGAAGTGTAATGTTCAACTAGTCTGACCCACTGTGCTCAACACCTACGCCAAAGGCACATGCAATGCGGTGCATGGTCGTGTTAGCCAAGTTCTTACTTAGACTTATTCATACAGTAGGTTTGGGAAGCTAAGGTACCTCCCTTTATATCATTGACCCAAACAATGATCCATCTAGGGTCGTCAATCCTAATTAATCACATACGACAGGCAAGTTCGTGAGTTCACACTATAGGTCGCTACGGGAGGCTCGTCACCTCAGCGCAGTCTTAATTTATACTCGAGGTTACTACGAGAGGCTCGTCACCTCAGTGTAGGCCTATTTTATATTCGAGGTCACTACGGAAAGACTCGTCACCTTAGCGTAGGCCGACAGCTTGAATATAATGTCCCATACCACCGTATTCGGCTCACGAGTTTGGGTTGCTCACTGGTCACTATAGGGAGGCTCGTCACCCCAGCGTAGGCCGACAGCTCAACCATGGTGTCCCATACCACCATGCCTGGCTCATGAGTCTTAGCGGATCGTGGTACTAAGGTTAAGTGGGCTTTACACTGGTAAGTGCTACCTTAATTCAAGTAATTGCGTCCATATATGGTGAACATATACTAGGCCAATCGGGTTACCTGACAAGCTGGACTGGTACGAGCGCACGTTAAATTAATCGACATGGAGGGCATACACACTCCTCGTGGCCTAACCACTGTTGATAATCACCGTACGACTTAGATTCATCGAACGCATCCGTTGTGGCGAAACTAGTTCGGCCACTGATCGTAAACTGTTACCGATTGCCTGGACTACGTATTAGTCCCAATTATACTCAAATACAACAGGCATTCGTGTGTGATAGTCAAAATAGCATTTAACAGCCAATCCAAATATAAATCTCATTTGAGCATTTTAAACACATACATAGTGCACATGCTTATCATACATAGGCATTTCATACATGAATCACGTATCCAAATGTAACTTACATGAAGGAATCTATTCGTATAGATAAGGTAATTGAGAATCTCATCTTAACATTTTTAATAAATGCATTTCATAACCAATTACTCATTTAGACATTTTATCAAACACTTAGGCTACACATTCAACATACATGTAAGAAATTAGTTATAACATATAATACGGTAAATCCTTTCACTAATGAGTTGTCACACATACAACAATCACGTATCCTCAATTAATAAGCATGGCATGCACAAATCATAATTCCATAATCATTCAGACATTTCAACAAACACATGGAATGCATTATATTCAACATAATTCGTATATATGCGTAATACATGGAAAACATCGTATCTAAGCACATGTAATAACAATCAAGTCAGTCATAAATCATTAACTGGCATTTAAAGCCTCGAAAACTATAACCTAAACATATATAGTCTGCACCTTTCGTCGGTATGCCGATTACGAACTCGGTTCGTACACTACACCTTTGTTTACGGCACAATGACAACCTATAACATGAAATATGTTAGCTATTTCACCGATCTACCTATTTGGATACCTATAACAGATTAGGGCTAGGATTCTTTACCCAAAAATAAAATCAAAATTGTCGGTATAACGACATAGAAGAGGCGATTCAGCACGTAGAGCGGCGGGAATGAATCCCAGCAACAAACCACAACTCTCTCTCACTTCACCTCACTTTCTCCTTCTCTTTTCTCTCTTCTCTCACCTAGGGTTTAGGAAATTAGTATGGAATGAGAGAGGGGTGGGTTTACGGCATTATATAGGCCTAAAAGTGAAGTCAATGGCCCCATGGCCAAGATATACTTAGGTTACAGCCAAAAGTTGTCTGTTTTAAGCCAACGGAGCTCATCTGGAGGCCCATTACCAGTATACGATCTGGAAAAAGTTCCCTGATGATGGATCTACGACAAGTTAAGATTTTGGTTCGATCGGATTTGTGGATCGACTATGCAGGTCCAATTTTAGTTCAACGGTCATCGTCTCTCGATCAGGGCCATAAGTACACTGACCTATGTAGGAATATTTTCCTAATCTAAGGGTGTAGTTGAGTCAAAATCTGACGGTCTGAAACCTTAAATTTGGCCTGCAAGCGAACAGACCAATTCACTTAAATTTGAGTTCATTTTCTAAAGATATTCACGTTTCTCACACGCTTTACTCAGGGCTCTAGTTGTGCGTTTCTAGATACTATTTGGGCTTGATTCCCGCGATGGTTGTCAAGCCCAGTAAGGCGGTCATAACTGTATAGTTTTGCGGTCATCGGACTTTTGACGCGCGGTCCAAGTCCGATACGGAGTTTCAATGTGCTCCCATGAGTAAATGGGTTTTGAGATTGATCCTTGGTTTTCAGGTAATGTTGAGTTAACGATTCTATTAGTTTTGGGTCTTGCAGTTCATAAAGAAAGTGGTTCAAACTAATCTACTGATTAATTCAGTTTAGTACTTAATTCACTTTCGTCTAATTTCTAAAAGATTCGGTCTTTAGTGATTTTTGCTTGAGGTGGTACTCGAGTCTTTGTACAGATTTTTTCTGAAACATTACATGGGGCCACGATCGAGGGCTGCCCCCGAGCATTTCGATCTTATATGAACCACTATATGACTGTGGCACGACCGAAGGTTGCCCTACGGGCACTTGTGCCTTGTGTTGCCATTAATATGAGGCATGTGTAACCCGGGGTTGTCCCCAAGGGTATGCGGCCCTATGGGCTCAGTTATAGTTAACTGATCTGTTCTAAGGTTTCCCCCAAGCAAATTGGTTGTCAAGCCATGTAATAATGGTAAAGTAGTCATTTGGCTAATAGGGTTAATAAAGCCGACTAGGACGTGACTACCAGAAGGGTGGTAACTCTGCCCGTTGAGATGTTCTAGTTAGTTATAACTGTAGCAGTCTTGTTCTTCCTCTACCCCTAGAGAGGCCAGTAGAGGAAAACCTAGTGACTCGCCTTGTCTAGCTCTGTTCGTGAGCTCAGTGGGTTGTTTTGCCTCATGTCCACTAGGATGGAGAATAGGAGAACATCTATTAGCAACTTTAAGTTTCCGAAGATAACTCTCAACATTTCTTTCACTTATCTCAAATCGTGATTAGGCATCCCTATTGATCTTCTGTATGCACTTCATAAACTAATCCATGAATGCAGCAAAATCACATGGGGCATGTTAAGAGGATGCTCTCACGTCAACGTTGACAATAGGCTCATAATGACGAGTCGGGTCTTGTTAGTCTTCCGCAGTATTGGCCATAAAACTAGCCTTTAAAAAAAATAATAATTTGGTGGCATTTCTTTTTGATTGAGAAATACACGCTCAATGGGTCCCACCAGGCGTGCCACAAAAGGGTGTTTCCCTCAATTTAGCCAATCGAGGCCACTCATGTGATCGAGGGCCTAGATCGATTGTACGTGTGCTTGTATGATTGTGCGGGCTTGCTAGAGTCTGCCTAACTCAAGGTTTTCTTTGCTTGACTAAATTGTTGGTGCCTCCCTATGTCGAGATGGACAGATTGGAGATTGGATCATGATCCAAGGTGCTCTTGACCATCGGTTGATGCACTTCGTACTCAGGCAATTTGTGCACGCGTAGGGGTTAGCCTTGATGAATGAGTTATTTTTTCCTTGTGCCGACAGATGTAAGATCAACTATCTTAAGGAATTTTTATTACAACAATGCTTTAGTTTTGTATTTCTCAATCAGAATGGAAGATTTGCACAAAAGAGAATATAATCTAGACTAAACACGATCGATTCCATTAATAACTTGGCCCCATTACAATTGTCATGTTTTACAATCATATATAAATAAAAAGCGAAAAATAAGATAAGTAATTGATGCACTTATTGAAACAATTGAGGTGGATGATCAACAGGATATGACTGGGGTATGAACAAATGAATCAGAACTTAGATGAACATGGTGATCTGGAAAAGCCTTTGGGCAGTAGTGAACTAGACTAAGAAAAGTAAAATAGACATGAAAGTAAGGTAAATGTAAAAGTAGATAGATGTTTTTGGTGTGGGGCCCCAAGCTCTTTTTCTTGTGCTCCTTTTATAGCTTTCTTAAGGTGGTGAGAGCCCATCACAGGGTTTTTGGATCCTTCATGCGGGCTTTCTAGATATGTAATATCTTCCTTAGTAAACCAGGACTCCAAACTCATTGGATTCTCGAATCTTCTTCCATAGTTGATCATTCATGGAGATGGTCGTGGCCCACTAAAGACTAAGCTTGGGAACGCCAAAGTTCCTCTGATAAAGACAAACAAGCCAAGGTTCAGGGAGCCCAAGGACTGATCTTTATCGAACATGGCCACTTAATACTTCTTGGTGGCCCACTTTGTCCACTTCGAGATGTTAGATGGCTGGATCAAACCACCTCCTATATTTAGTCATCCCTAAGGTGAGGGTTTGGAGTGCTGGAGAGATTTGACTTTCGATACTAATTTTCCATTTAGAATGACTAGATCTCCCATTCTCATGATTCCAATCATCGTATGGAATGAGACCTGATATAGGTTTAACCATCCCTTTATGATCCGGGTCTGGGATTGCATTTGGGTTGGCTCGGATGTCGATTTGATCTCTTGGTCTTTGGAATCTTCTGGATCACTGCTTGTTCTTAAAACATCTATGGGGAAATGTCCCATTTTGGAAGGATTCTGAGAGACGGGCTTGTTCTACCCTACTTCTGACCATTCCTGAAAAAGCCAATCAGGAAAGGAAATGTGTCGTTACAAGAAAGATATGACATGAGTTATATTTTCTAGGAGTGTGGCCAAGAGACTTGGAGTGTGGCTAAGACATCCGAAAGCCGATTACAATCGAGAATCTAGAAGCGAACCGCGACGGAAGTGGAATGTGGCCAATTACGAACGAGACATCCAGAAGTGGAACGTGATCGAAAGGTAAGATACAAATGAGAAGACCGAAAGTGTAAAGTGATCGAGCGGTGGAGAGGTAAGACACAAACAATAAGCTTGAAAATGGAGAGTGATCAAGAAGATGAGGAACAATCAAATATGCATGTGTCAAGAGTAAAAAGAAGGATCTGGAAGATCCACGTGGTAAAGGCTGCCATAACTGTCAAATGAAGAAGAGAAGCATTTGAAGAATAATTATAGAAAAAAATCTATAAATAATAAGAAGATTAGCGGAGCAAAAGAGACACACAACCAAATTGAATAAACAAATTAAACTGATCAATTAATTATCTTAACTCATTTTATCTTAGGAATAATGATAATGCAATAGCGGTAATTTCTTAGTTGTAATCCAAGTTTATGCTCGTATGTTGAACTTAATCCTTATTCAACACAAGTAGTTCTTTCAAGAGACGCACTTTTAGTGACCGACTGTAAGTTTTTCCTTTTGTTTGATTGCACCGGTATACTGAAAAGTCTTTTCTTGTGAAAAGCAAGTCGCAACCCATCTTTGGAGGAAGAAACCCACCCTTCAATTATTGCCTGATCATTACAGATATTCTGCGAGTGGCCGAGTAGGCGATCGATTTCCTCAGATTCGGTTATATATTGTCAAGATTTGATGTATCTGCCTATTTTGACTCTTGCAGTCAAAGTTGATCAGTTTGAATCGAGCCGCTATATCGATTCTAGTATACCCGCACACACGGCACGTGATGGAAAATAAACTGAGTGCTAACAAGTCTCGCAGATGATATCATATCTAGATGTGAGATAAGATACGCTCGTTGGGTGGATCTTTTATAGATGTCCCAGGCACGTTGCTTAATTTAATGGGCACACTAATCGTGGCTACGTGGCATGCATATTCCACTTAAGTGCGAGTATGTACCATTGCATTAACGATAGAATATATAGCGCTGAACAAAAATAAGAAATAAATCTCTTCGATTGCGAGACGCCAAAAAGGGGTGTGAATAGTATGGTGGGCCCCACAAATCCGAGTGTAAAGCTGGCGTCTTGTACAATTCTCCCACAACATGCTCATTTTGATTGGAGTTACCGTATGCCACGTATGAATTTCTGAGCACATGCGCATCAAGCATCATGTTCTGCCAGAGAATCGAATAACACCCCTTTCCATATAGACCCAAGTTCCTGGACCATTCAACTCCATCGAAGACAATGGATTACCAAAACATCCGGTAGGCCACACCATCGAAGACCTCCAAATCACATAATTGCCCGGTTAAAGACAATGGAAGCTGATCGCTAAAGATGGCTGGTGCTAAGTTGGATTTAAATAGTTAGGAGGTATTTGCTCACGCCACACGCTTGTATGGTCCACATACAGCAAGGTCGTCGTGTGTGTAAGATCCAAGCCATCCATTAAGTGGGCCTTCTACCATGAATTAAGTTGGTCCCTTTGTTAAGTGGGTGTGCCTCAACATATGAAGAGACCAACAATTTAAAAAGTTGGTCAATGTCCACATTCACCCAACACGCATGCTTCATGCCCACTAGATAGTCGAAGAAGGGACGGCTGGATGGACGGATAACATAGATTTTAATATATTTTCCAATTAAAACTATCAATTGGGGATGTAGCTCAGATGGTAGAGCGCTCGCTTAGCATGCGAGAGGTACGGGGATCGATACCCCGCATCTCCATCCTTTTTTATTTTTTTGCTCATGGGCCCATCTCCATTCCTTTTTTTTTGCTCATGGGCCCCTATCCCACCTCATGAATGGCTTGGATTGGATCATGAACACGTGTTAATAGCCTCTTCCGTCTCTCCGTACACTGACCACCTCTGCCATAGGTATAACAAGGACACGAGGGATGCGACGATTTTTAAACATGGACCATCCATGGTGGGCCCATAAATAAGTTGGTCCCGAGATAGCCCTCCACTTGTAAAGTGGTTATCTATAACAATCCAGAGTGATGAATTAGGTTGCTGCATATGAGGTCCGCCGTGCTTAAAGGTTTGGTTCCATTGTGCACAAGAAGTGAAGAGAAAACACAAACAGCTTGGTCAAAACTATTATGGCCGACAAAAAGTTTATAATGGTGGGCATTCAATAACCACTGTGGTCCACCTGAGATTTGGATCTCTTTCGTTCTCCGAGTCATTTACAAGATGAACAGGCAAAACAGATGGACAACATGAGTATAGAACACATACATGCATCAAGTTGGGCCATGGTCACGGCCTCACCAAAGTCGGTGTTTCCTGGCCTTATTGCGGTTTTAAGACTTGATGACTTAAACCGACTCAGACTAGGACCGACTCATCCTGAGTCAGACCAAGTGGAGTTGTAACTCATCTTGAGTCAGGCCACGACACCTATTTTTAGAGCTGGCATCGAGTCAAGTTAGGCCGAGTTAGGTCTGACCTGACCTGACCTGGTTTTGAAATAGACTTGACCTGAACTCGACTTGACTCAGTATGGAGTCCAGCATGCCTAACCCAATCTTAGTCTGGGTCTAGCTTGGACTAACCCAAACTGAGTCAGACCTTGTCACATAGACCAAGTCGGGTCGAGTTGACCTTTTATTTTTTTATTTTTTATTACTTGTTGACATTTAGGGTTTAAGTATATGTTTAGGGTTTAGGGTTTGGATTTAGGGTTTAAGAATAGATTTAGGGTTTAGGGTTTAAGTTTAAGATTTAGAAATGGCTCGGCCTAAGCCAACTTGACTGCACCTGAAGCAGCCCAGATGCACTACAGTCAGCCCTAACCAAATACAAGCACCCGACCCATTTCAAATTTTCTATTCAACCCTACCTGACCCCAGTTTCACAAAACCCCCAAATTAAAATACTATAGCATGGTGTATTTAACAAAAATAGATGAAAACAATGAAATATAAGTCTTATCGAACACAAAATTACCTCGATTAGTTGATTTGGAGAGCTGGGTGGTTGTCGAGAGTCAATGGTGAGCGGGTGGGTGCAGACGAGCTGCTGAGCTAATGGTTGTCGGGTCGGGACTGTTAAGTGTGTGTGAGAGAGAGAGAGAGAGAGAGAGAGAGAGAGGGGGGGGTGGCTGGTGGTGGTGGGTGGCCGTCTGGTTCGGGAGAGGAGGGAGAGAGGTTAGTTTGGGTGCGGTGGGTAGGTTAGATTAGATTTAGGTTTTACACACACTACTCGAATCCGAGTCGAGTCGAGTTTCAGATTGAGTTGACTCGAGTTACTGGGCGACGGAACTCAACTCGGTTTAAATTCGGATTGGGCAAGGTCTATTCAGTTCAAATTGACTCACCCACTCAGTTCGGGTGGAGTCGAGTCTGCAGAGTCGACTCATCCCGGCCCAGCTCTACCCATTTTCAATGCCGACTCATGCTAGTGAATCCATTTGGAACCATTATACTTATCCGCGACATTTACTGTGAGCAGCAGTGACAACACCTGAGCTCTACAAGTCCCTGTGAGCAGCAGTGACAACACCCGAGCTCTATGAGGCCCACCATATTGTGTGTGTATGACAGTCCACTTGTCCATTCAGTGATAACCTGAATAATCACCGTACATAAAAAAAACTGCCCAATAAAAATTCAGGAGGGCCATACTACTGGGAACAATATATAATCATGCCAATAACTCTAAATTAGTGAGGCCCAACCCACGTGAGTTTTGGACAGCCAACCTCATATGGTGAAGCTGAATTAGGATATGGCAATTAGATAAGGAAAACTTTGATACTCCTGGCTGAGTGTGATGGATAATGCACATGCACTATGCTTGAACTGTACACATGACATTCAAATAATTCAAAATAAACTGGTGTGCCCCACATGCGATGTATTCATTACAAATTTTAATGTAGAACCATTGGATTAGTGGACATTTACTGGGCAGTTGAAATGAATATATATATATATATATATATATATATATATATATATATATATGAGACCTATTTCAATAAACAATTATTGTCTAAGGGCACAAGATTGTTTAACTACTCTAATGTTAATTTAAGTTAACATATGTCACTTGTACGGTTTGTGAGTGCTTACATATGTAAGCCTCATCGAAAATGAGATTAAACTACTGTTTGGCCTCAGCTAGAAATTGATAAAACTACCCCTACCATCTCGAGAGTCATTGAAAACACAAACCGATCAGATGAATAGAACCCTCAGCGTGCCATATATGGAAACAACTAATGAACCTGATCCATAGATACAAAAATTAATAAATTAAATCTCAACTGATAATCAGAACTCTTTGAAAACCTTGACAATATGTCTATGGAATAAAATGATCCTTGATGAATCTAGAATATGTTGGGAATCCAAGAAAGATAAGCCGAAAGGATCTTGACATTAATTCAAAAACATCTGATGGATCCACTTGACCGATTCGAGATTAAGGACAAAAGAACAACCCAACCCAACCCAACCCTCGAAGACAATAAACACTCCCTTATACATGGCAAAGCACGCAAGAAAAGGTCAACAGAAGACCCCGGCCTGGCGGCAAGTTGATGGTCCATGTGGCCCTCAACCATGTTGGGCAAGTCTTACATCAGTCAAAACATTAATGGGTGGTGGAAACGTTACTATTAGCCATTCGTGGCAGACAGTTGTGATCAATAAATCTAGACAACATCTATCATTACAGGGAGAGGAGGCGGTACGTGAAAGTCGAGGAGTGGGAGGTTCTGAAACCCAAGGCAAGCGGCCGCTCGAGGTTTCAAAATAGATGAGAATAAGAGAAATTTATAAATCCCTAAAGTTATTTTAGAGGCAGAAAAATAGAAAATGAATCACTCAAAGATAGGCTTAAGGTGCGTTACGATGTCCCTATTTTTAAGGCGATATTCACACCTTACTAGTAATTAAACCAATTTGTAAGAGGATTACAGCAAATCCACCTCCAGGATGCAATAAGCCTCTTCTCCAAGACCAGAGAAATGTGGATTTGGCCTGCAAAACTGAAAAATCGCACCCCGAACACACTTTTATAGCGTACAACTTTAACTTCTGTGCTGTTACAATATACCCCCTGAAAACTATTTGTAATTTATTGCCTGAAAACTATTTATATTTTAGCGCTTGAAAACTGTATCTTTCCAAAAACGAAAATGGTAAAGAAGAATAAGATGGAGAAGAGATTGTTGGACTTGTGTAATCAGATTGACCCAAAGATGAGTTTATATAGAATCACAAGAGATGCTTAAGGCTCTTTTTATGAAAAAACATATTCTTCCATGGTATCTTTTCATCAATGGTGGTGTCTTTCCAACAATGACATCCCTCTATTTCAAATTCAAAAGATATTCCCTTTACCAAGAGGCATTAGCATTCACAAATGAATGGTCACCAATAATCACCAAAGCCACAACCCTTTTCCCAAAATAAAATTTCTTTTCTTCTTATTTTGAAAAAAAATCCAATAATCCCACTATTTTTCAAAAGACAGAGGTCAGAGTATGTAAGGAAAATATGTGCATAGGAAAAGGTGTCTTATGGACTTGAACCTTCAGTTAGTGTGAACAAATCAAAGTTGAATCAGAATCCTTAGTGACTATGGTCTTGAACTAAGTATTCTATATGACACAAAACGGACATGTTACACACACATATATTTCAATTGTCATGTGTTTTAAAATTATACCACATTAACGGCCTTGTACTCTGTCTTGGATTCATGAATTCATGAGAGCAGCCAAAAACTCTCAAATATCAGGAGGCGGCCCCACTTCCAATACTCATATAGGTGAGTCCTTATGAATGCCCCTATAACTATAACACCCTTGAAAGAACTCATTAAGAGCAGCAGCTCATCCTCCTTTTTATCCTTACAGGTACCTAACACTATACATACGTCCAGGAATGAGACAAATAGAAAACGTACAGTGTTGCTTCAAACACTTCCTATGAGGTACTCTGCCCATTGAACCTATTAACTTAGGTTGGGTTTCCCTCATCCGGTGTCTGTGAAATTGGCTTAAGTCCCATTTCTCTTGATGTTCTACTGACAACATCCCTTACCAGTTCCTTGGTGAACGGGTCCACTAGATTTTGTATGGATCGTACATACTGTATTGTTATAACACCGTCACCAAGTAATTGCCGCTCAAAACTATGCCTTAGACTGATATGTCTGAATTTTTCATTATAAGTCTTGTTATATGCCTTTGATAGTATCGTTTCACTATCACAGTAGATAGAGACCTGTGGTAAAGGCTTTACCAATAATGGTATTTCTAATAACAGGTTTCTTAACCATTTTGTCTCTTTACTACTAACTGCCAAAGTTATGATTTCAGATTCCATGGTAGAGTGAGATATGTAAGTTTGCTTCTTGGATCCCCAAGAAATGACAGCTCCTCCAAGTGTAAAAATCCATCAACTGGTAGACTTAGATTCATTAGAATTAGTGACCCATCTTGCATCATTATACCCTTCAATTACACTAGGGTAACCAGAAAAATGTAAACCATAGCTAATAGTTTTTTTCAAGTATCTGAGTACTCTAGAGACAACATTCCAATGATTTAAACTTGGATTGCTTGTAAACCTACTCAATTTACCTACTGCAAAAGCAATCTCAGGTCGAGTAAAAATCATAGCATACATAAGTCTACCAATCACCTTAGAATAGCCTAACTGAGATACACTATGACCTTCATTTTTAATTAACTTGATATTAGAATTAAAATGAGTAGAAATATAATTCTTATTATAGTGATCAAACTTTTTAAATATCTTTTCAATATAATGTGATTGAGATAGAGTTATACCATCATTGTTTCTTAATAGCTTGATACCTAAAATCACATTAGCTTCACCCATATCCTTCATGTTAAAACTAGATGATAAGAATCTTTCATAGTTATTTATAACTTCTAAACATATGCCAAAGCTTAACATATTATCTACGTAAAGACATATAATTACTCCTTTATTATCAAAGAATTTTGAATATACATATTTATCAGATTCATTAATCTTAAAGCCATATGAGGTGACTACTTTATCAAAATTTTTCATGCCATTGTTTAGGTGCTTGTTTAAGTCCATATAGCGACTTGATCAATTTATACACTTTATTTTCTTGTTCTGAAACTATAAAGCCTTCTGGTTGCTCTATATAAACCTCTTTAGCAAGGTCACATTTAAAAAAACTGTCTTTACATCTATCTGATGGATTTCTAACTTATGAATAAATGCTAGAGCAACTAAAACTTGGATAGTTGATATCTTTCATACTGGAGCATAAGTATCGAAAAAATCAATACATTCTTTTTGTGTAAATCCTCTAGCCACTAATCTGACCTTAAACCTTTCTATTGTTATATTAGGTCTTAATTTTCTTTTCAAAATCCATTCACAACTTATTGGTTTTGATCTAGGGGGTAGATCAACAAGTTTCTATGTTCTATTTTGCAATATAGAATCCATCTCATCGTTTATAGCTTTCTTCCAAAAAGAAGCATCTTGAGATCTAATGACATCATCTATGTTACCAGATAATTTTCTATGTTATATATAAACATGGTTTCCTTTGTTATATTATCTTTATCTCCTTCTATTAGCCAAAGGTAGAAGTTGGGTCCAAAAGATGTACTTGTTCTGATCCTCTTGGTCCTTCTAGGTTCGATGTCATCTTTATTGAGACTGCTGATATCTTGATCAGGTATTTGAGAACTACTATTTGTACTAAGATCTTGAGGTCTTGTCTCTTTCTTGAAAGGTGACTTCTCTAATTCCCTATTCACACTATTCTCGACTATATTAGAGTTACTTAGGGCCTCTTGTTGTTCTTCTTTTTTGTCACGGAGCTTATATCCTTCTTCTATTCGAAGAAACATTAGGAGGTCCTCTAAGGACTTTTTTTTTTCTGTTTCAATGATTTTTTAGTATCCTTCTATTTAAGTGGAAGTTTAGCAAGAATGGTGGATACTTGGAAGGATTCGTCGAGATTAGTGCCATTGGCAATAATTTGTTGGATGATGACCTGTAACTTATGTACTTGATCAAGGACATGTTTTTCATCCAACATTTTGAATTCTAAAAATTGACTTACAAGGAATTTTTTGTTGCCTTCATCCTCTGATGTGTATTTGGTGAGCAACACCTTTCATAAATCCTTAGCAGTCTTCTTTTGACGGTAAACGGCGTATAACGAGTCAGAAAGAGCGTTGAAGATATGACCTTTAAAAAAGTAGTCGATACTCTCCTAATTTTTTCTCTTTTGAATTTGTTCTAACGTATCATTGTCAGATGGTGGTGAAGGAGGATCTTGAGTGAGCATGTAATCCAACTTAGTGATGTGAGGAAGAGATGGACCCTCGATTGTCATCGAAGAAAATTTGAGCGGTCGAATGGTGTAATTCGAAAAAAGTCAGGATGACCCATAGAAGAGGCCATAATATTGCCTTAAAATTGTTATTTTAGAGGTGGAAAAATAGAAAATGAATCACTTAAAGATAAGCTTAAGGCGCATTACGAAGTCGCTATCCTTAAAGCGATATTCGCGCCCTACTGGTGATTAAAGCAATTTGCAAGAGGGTTACAACAAATCCGCCTCCAGGATACAATAAACCTCTTCTCCAAGACCAGAGAAATGTGGGTTTCGGCCTGCAAAACTGAAAAACCGTACCTCGAATACACTTTTACAACGTACAAGCCTGACTTCTGTGCTGTTACAATATACCCCCTGAATACTGTTTGTAATTTACTGCCTGAAAACTATTTACAGTTTAGCGCCTGAAAACTGTATCTTTTCAAAAATGAAAATGGTAAAGAAGAAGAAGATGGAGAGGAGATTATTGGAATTGTGTATTCAGATTGACCCAAAGATGGGTTTATATAGAATCACAAGAGATGCATAAGGCCCTTTTCATGAAAAGACATCTTCTTCCATGGTGTCTTTTCATCAATGGTGGTGTCTTTCCAACAATGACATCCCTCCATTTAAAATTCAAAAGATGCTCCCTTTACCAAGAGGCATCATCATTCACAAATGAATGGTCACCAACAATCACCAAAGCCACAACCCTTTTCCCAAAATAAAATTTCTTTTTTTCTTATTTTGAAAAAACCCAACACCTTACTCATAAAAAAGGGTGTGGGGTCTCCTAATTTCTTACTCACATCTTAATTAAGCTCAAATCATAATCTACTCCACACATTCTCAATATATCTGCAACATCAACCTTCATAATTTCTTTCACTTTTCTTTGCATATTTCATCACTTCACCCACTTACATGGGGTTTCAAGCTTCACGATGTAAGGTTAGGATTACATATCATTTTATTTATTATATTTTTATTACTTTTTTTCTTCTTCGACACACAGGGTTACTTGGCTCTGTGAAGTCAAGGCTAAATGAAAAAAAATAAATGAGAAAAGCTTATTGTTATTTTTTTAAAAAAAAATTCTTTAACAATATAATGAATATATAGAGAAAGGAAAAAATCTAAATATCTAATCGAATCTAATCAAATCTTAATTAAATCTAAAAGAATGAATTAAACATGCAAATAAGGGAAAAAAATTACAATGTACATGCAGACATATATGGTGCAATTTCGATTACTCCCCCTCAAGTTGGCGCATGAAGATTCATAACGCTGAACTTGCCAAGTACAAGATGAAAATGATCCCAATCAAGAGCCTTTTTGAAAATGTCAGCAAATTGATGTTGAGTGGGAACATAAGAGGTTGTCAAAATTTTAAAAGATAATTTTCCTGAATGAGGTGACAATCAATTTCAATATATTGGTATGTTAATGAAAAACATGATTACTGGCAATGTGAAGAGCAACTTGATTGTCATGGTAAAGTCACATGGGCTGAGAGTATGAGAATCCTAAATTGAGGAAAATGACTTTAAGCTAAACAAGTTCTTACGTGGCATTGACAATATCCCAATATTCAAATTTAATAGATGATCGTGAAATTGTAATTTGTTTTTATTTTTCTTTTTTATTTTCTAAGAGATGGGACTATGGCCAAGCATAATGAAATAGTCCATGGTGTAATGTCGTGTCTGGGGGCAAGTTGTCCAGTCAGAATCACTATAAACAGATCATTGAAGAGCGGTAAGGGAGGACATAAATATACCTTTATCGAGGGAAGACTTGAGTTATCGTAACACCTAAATAAGAACATTAAGATAAGGTTGTCGAGACTTGTGCATGAAGTGACTGAGAATATTGACCGAATAAGTGATGTCTAGTCTTGTTATTGTAAGTATATGAGATGTCTAACAAGATGTCAATACATGATTGGATCTGGAATAGAGCACCATGATCATCTGTTAAGCGTAAAATTTACTCCATTCGAAAAGTAATAGGTTGAGTGCCTAGGTGACTGCTATCTTTAAGAATGTGAAGGGCATATTTGAGTTGACTTAACAAAATGCCTGATGGAGAACCGACCACCTCAATACTTAAGAAGAATTTTAAGGAACCGATGCCCTTAATGTGAAACTTGGTGTGAAGAAAGTTCTTTAAGGTAGTAATGGCAGAAGGATTGTTCCCTGTCAGAATTGTATCATTGACATAGCTAAGAGCCACAATAAATGAAGTTCCCTGAGATTGGGTGAAAAGATAATTGGTGACAAATTAAAGATAGTTGGCTTATTTGAGTGCAAAGGAAAACTTGCCAAACCAATTTCTTAAGGCTTATTTGAGGTCATATAGAAACTTGTTAAGGCAATAGACATGTCACTCCCTTTGTTTTGTAAGACTAGGTGGAATAGTCATATAGACTTCTTCATAAAGATCATCATTGTAACACCCCGGTTCTCGAAACCTAATTACGATACTACTCGTTTTCCAAAAACCCAAGTGTTAACATTTAAAGATAGCATATTTTCATGTATATTTTTTTCTTTATTTTTTTTAAAGTGAGCATTTCAACAGAAAAGACACAAGCATTTCAACAGAAAAGACACAAATCAATTATAAAGAAAATTTATATATACATTCAGAATATACGAGCAGCTCTCCATAAGGCTTATACTAACCAATGTCCCAATGTTAACAAATACAGAAGGAAATAATTTAACACATAAAGTGGATAAGAAATGCAAGTAGACTTGAGGTGGAAGATCGTCCAACTTTTATTAGGCAGATGTAGTTATACATCCTGATAATTATACCCCGCTCCTCATCAATCTGAACATGGGTATTATTTGAACCACCTACACTACCTGTATGGTTGTATAATTAAAGAAGGAGTGGCTAGTTCAGTGTGAATTTCCCTCAATATTACACACTGTTGCATTAGTTAAGTATAGTTCAAAGAAGCAGAAATAACAATTCACATCACGCGAAATATTCGATAAGTCTTTTTTAAATATATGAATGCATGTATATGCTCACAGACCTAGGGATCGATGCATATTCAGCTGGCAAAAAGGTTGTCTAAGGAGAACTAGACACCCAAAAAAGTACTCAAATATACGCCCTAAGGAGAACTAGCCACTCGAAAAAGGTCATACAATGAGGACACCCAAGGTGAACTAGCTTCCCAAAAAAGTACTCTAAGGTGCACCCCAAGGAAAACTAAGCACCCTGAAAAAGTCTGCATGCCATGAAATGCATGATTAGTCCAAACGTTATTATTCCAATTGCAAATAGCCAATTTAAGAAAGCTCAAAGGTCACTATGAGGGGCTCGCTACCCAGCATAGGCCGACAACTTGGACATAGTATCTCATACAACCATCATCGGCTTATGAGACTCCAATAGTAGGACGTTTAAGGTAACATCCTCAGCTAGTGACCAATCATAGTTCAATAAGTGAAACTTACCATCGCAAGGTTATAGGCAAGTAATCCATCAAAGTTGCAAAAGGAAAAATAGTCTATTCAAGGATGCGATAAAAATGGATTATCCCCAAAAGTTATAAAGACATAAACAATCCACGAGATGACAAATCCGCAATAAAATTCCATTTACTCCAATACTCAAAATGGCCACTAGATCGAGGATTCATTGTAATCACAATCAATAAGTGGAGTTTTACATAAACTGATATAACAATTCAAGTTCAAAGACAATCCACAAGTATGAGAAGATATTCATGTGCAACATGTAAATGTTTACACTAGATAAATGTTGAACATATGATTCGAGGATCAGTTCCAATAACTAACATAAGTGATAATAAAATAAGAAATATTAATTATCAGTCAAAATTAAAATATAAACTATCACTTAAGCTAACATGGAAGCAGAAAGCTTAAGGGGAAAAAGTCATCACCTTATGTTTTGAATTGTCTACATTGTCGTTAAGAAGTACGTGCGCCCTTATGATCGAATCTTACCATGAATTGTGAAAATTGTACGTTTAGATCCAAGTTCTACACGCTATCTATGGTTAAGATCATAGCTTAGGGTTTGAATTACTTAGATTTAGGGTTTCATCCTAGAGTTTAGTTCTAGGCTTAGATTTTAGGATTTGAACACTAATTGATGTATAATTGATCGCAATGTTAATAATGTCAATAATTACAAAATCACCATTAATAGTAATGATATAATTAATACTAGCTAACATGATAACAATAATCATTATGATGGTAATAATTAGTATGATCTACTATCAATGATAATATTTAAGATAAATAGAATATTAATATTCAATAATTGTAATTTTGTATATGATAACTAATATTAGCATAAATAATCTACTAATGGTTAATCATATCTATATTAATAATCATGATAATAATTATAATAACAATGATAATTGTAGATCGAAACAATTCTAGTATGGGAAGAAAATGTTGACTCACCTTAGTCGACTCAGTAGCTCAACCCAGTGACTCAACTGTAACTCAGTGAAGAGACTCGAACCTGCTGACATTTAAAACTTGCGTTGGTGGCTGAACTAGGGGTGAATCTTAATTAGATCGCTAACAATTCCCAACCCAGAAGGACATACTGAGTTAACTCAGTAATGAGTTAAAGTAACCTGATAGTGGCCCGAACAACTTGGTTTCCATCTCGAGATCAAAACAACTACTAGGCAACTTAGGTTTTAATCAAGCATCTTGAAAATCTGTTGACACAAAACTGACTACATGGACTAAGCTCGATCCACGACTTAGTGGAATCAAATTGAGGTGACCCGTCAATGGTAGAAAACAACCCAACCTACTCAACTTCAAACTTGGGATCAACTCAGCAAGCATCGATTCAAACTACTTGAATAAGCCCCCAATGATGAACTAAATTGTACCCAAACTCGATCGAGTTCGAACTGAGTCAACTTAGCACCAACCCGATTACAACTCCACTCTCTTTCTCTCATTCTCTAATTTTCCTTTTCTCCTTCCCTTTCTTGCTGGACACCCAAACCAGCTCTGAATATATCAAATACCTAGGTCAACAAGTCGAGGAACTCGAACGGCCTCGAACTGAATTCGAAACTCGCCATTAACTTGGTTGAGTATAACAACACCCAAATGATGGATGAACCCCATTCTCTCATCCTCTTCCTCCAATTTTGGATGAAGACAAAGATGGATTCGAACCGAACTCGCTTGGTTCGATGTAGACTAGACCCAGCTTGATCCAGTGACTCGGCCGGGTCGACCTAGTGTAGCATGAATGCACAACAACCAACTTACTCTCTCTGTCTCTCTCTCTCTCTCTATCTTTCTTCTTCTTCTTCTTTTTCTTTCCATCTGCTGAAGGTCCAGAAGCACCACTGGATGACCTGGCTCAACTTGACTTGAACCGCGACTCACTCCAGCCTACTCAACAATAACCACTCGACTTAGCGAGTCAAGAACTTGATGCCGCCACCTCTCTCCTCTTCATCTTTCTTTATTTCTCTATTTCTCTCTCTTTCTTCCAACACCAGAGACATCTACAGATAGAGAGATCCTGAAAAATGCATACCTGAACTGAGTCTAACTCGGTTTGGTGTGGTGGGGAAGATGGTCAACTTTAGTGGCAGATCTCGAACGGAAGCTTCTCTCCTCAACACAAAACCATTGGACGGCTACTATACTTCCATTGGAGCTAGTGGAGATTGGAGAACGAAGCTTCGATGAGATTTGGGTAGTTGGTTCGAAGAGAGAAGCTTGTGGATGTTTTTTGGAAAAAAATTAGGAAGAGCCGGTTGTGACTGCTAATTATCTCCATATAGCTAGGGTTTCCAGATTTCCTTGGATGAAACAACCTCTTTAAATGGTCTACATTGATTCAGAGGAGAGTTTCTACTTTCTAGAAGCGGATGGGTGGCTGGGATCATGCCACCACACTAAATGGATCCTTCCACGATTGCTCTCTCTTTCTTCTCATAAAACCCTATTTTTGAAGGGTTGGGATCCTCTTACTGGAGGGCTGAGATTGTAAGAGGGTTGCTACATAGATTTCCAGCTTGGCAGTGATGAGGGTCGAATATTGCATATCAGACCCCAGTTATTACATGATTTTACCTATATGAAAATGCTTAACGGAGTATTTTAATTATATTTCTGTTGCAGGATGAAATCAGGAGCGTTGATGGAAAAGGATATTAAAAGCATGGAATTGACATTCCGAAGACACCAGAGCAAGGAACGGACTCTAGAGGACCAATATTGGAGGATGTTCACGCCAGAGTTCCGAGGAAATTAGGCCATTTACGTTAAAGAGGCCCGAAAGTCAGCCAGAACGCAAGGTTGCAGAGTTCCCACCATCTAATTTGCCCCAATTTCATACGTCGCCTGAGGAACACAAATGAACCGTACACGTCAAATTTCAGCTCCTGGATCCCTACAGAGTTGGGCCAACAGACAAATCAGCCCATAGATCAGTGAATTGGGGCCCACCTGTAATCTGAGCAGGCTTCAATTTTAGTCCTAACTGCTAAAATAATATGAGAGAAGATATGGAAGGAATAGATTTCTCACCAGCAGGGCAGTGGACTCTACCTTGTGTGGGGTGTGTATAGTATGCATGTGCACTAGCAGTACACCGAGCCGACGAGTTTTAAATAAAAACGGAATCCCGTTCCAGCGTTGCAGAAGGCTTAAACAGAGCCTGCGGTCGTCCTTTGTGGGCCACCACCACACTTCAAGGGTCTGATCGGAACCGTCCATCAGACTTAAAAGGGCCCACTTATCATGGCCTAGGTGTTGGAATTTCCGAGAAGAAGCACGTATTCGATTTCAACCGTTCAAATGCCAGACGAACGGTCGGGTGAGAAAACTATGGGCCATCACTATTTTGATCCAAAATCGATCAAGTCTGAGTAGTTTTTCGAGGTTCATTCAATGGACGAGGCAGATTTATCAGACGTCGAAGGAAGTGGACCCCACCGTCAGAACAGCGGAAGAGTTACGCGGCCCTGTTACGCAGTCCGAGAAAATTGAACGTTGCGGATCGGTTGCGGCCCACCTTCACTGATCATTTCAATGATCTATACCGTCCATTGTGTAGGCAGTTGAAAATCGTCCGTAGGGACGTTTTTCCTTGGCAAAGATAACGCACCTGCGTGCGAAAATCGGGACCCAATGCAAGTCAGCTAGCATGTTGTGTAACCGACTGCGTTATGCTATTTCGTGCGGAAGTTTTCCACTGCCAGTTGGCTGCGTAAAGGAATCCGCGAACGGAAGTGTTACAGGACTTTCCGAAACTAGCTCCTAGGCTTCTATAAGAGAGAGAGAACGGGAGAGAGAGGGGGGTCATTCACGGATAGCTGGGAGCAGATCTACAGCCTAGGGGATCTTTGGGCAGAGACGTGCAGGCCAGAGCTTGGAAAGAGAAGAGAGAAGAAAGAGGAATGAAGAAGAGAGATAAGGGAGATGTTTTTAATATTTTTATCTTATATTTCCTTTTTCTTAATTAACTTTATGGATAGCTAATCTCTTAGCTAGGGCTGAGATGAAGCCCCTAATTTGAATACTCTTGTTATATTTTGATTTTACTTTGATTTGATTGGTGTGTTTCTTTCTCTAAGTTGGTTTGATTGGTTTAAATTCTATACTTCTCTATCTATGAACTTGACCAAAGTATATATATGGATGTTTTTTGGATGCTTATTATAGGTGCTTGTGTCTGATCAAGAACAGGTTTCCTATAGAGGAAGAAACAGGGTGCTTTAATGAACTGTACATTCCATGTACCTGACCAAGGACATGGGATGTATTATTCATAGCATTGCTTAAAGGAATTAGACATTCTGTATGCCCGATTAAGGACACAGATTGTGCTTTCTTTGTTTAAGTGGTATCAATCTAGATCAAGGTGATCAACAGACCAAACAAGGGTTAGGATAATTAGGGGTGGATTCGGAAGTCCTAGTGCTCTCTCTCTGATTGAATTTTCTTCCCTGTTCTTAATTATTTTTTTTCTTAGAATTGTGCTTAGTAATTAGTTCCATTATTTGTTGGATTAGTTAAGGAGAATCATAGATTTGAATTATGA
This sequence comes from Magnolia changhungtana, assembly GCA_030180095.1. Classification (NCBI taxonomy): domain Eukaryota; kingdom Viridiplantae; phylum Streptophyta; class Magnoliopsida; order Magnoliales; family Magnoliaceae; genus Magnolia; species Magnolia changhungtana. Next base: position 6,222,626 of record JASAUF010000662.1, read on the forward strand.
CGTCCAGTCCTCGTGGGAATGATCTCGTAATACGTACCATATCTACATCTGATTCGTATACTTGCGAGTTTATAAATCATTTAAATCGTGTTGGTTTAAATAAAACATCAAGTTTTTGGCGCCGTTGTCGGGGACTGTTTCGTTCCAAATTGAATTTAGGATTCTCTCTTATCATAATTCATAGTCTTAGGATTTTACTAACTTAGGTTAAAGTTTTTATTTTATTTTATTTTTATTATATTTTTAGAAATTAACCGTTGCTTAGGATTTTTCTATCATTATTTTAGGAAACCTAATTTGGTTTTTTTTTGTTTACAGGAATTGAGGAAGGAAGCTACTAAGTGAAGGAGGAACATCTTAAATTTTCTGACATCATTCACCTCCTTTTCTGGGTTCTTTCTTCCCATTCTTATTTACATAGTTTTAACTTGTTTTAAAATCTCATAGTTTCTAGGTCTAGTTTTATTTCTCTTAGGTTGCTTCTTAGTTTAGTTTCCTTCTTACATTGCAATAACATAGTTTATGCTAGGACGTAGATCTCTGAATATCGAATTAGCACCGTTTGATCCTGAAATAGAAAGAACACTTCGTGAAAGATTGAGAAATAATCCTGTTAAAATGGCAAATGAGAATGAAGTTAAGGCTCTCAAAGATTATTCAACTCCTGTCCAATTTAATGCGCCTTCATGCATAGTGTTGCCAACCACTACGGCAGCACACTTTGAACTTAAACTTGGAGTCATACAATTGTTGCCATCCTTTTATGGATTGGACAAGGAGGACCCATATCATCATGTGAAAGAATTCTTAGACATTTGCTCCACCTTTAAGTTCCAAAACTTCTCAGACGATTCGATCCGCCTACGCCTGTTTCCTTTTTCTTTGAAGGATAAGGCGAAAGCATGGTTGAATTCTCTAGAAGTTGGATCTATCACTACATAGGACCAACTGTCTAAGAAGTTCTTAAACAAGTTCTTCCCTGTTCACAAAACCAATGCCCTTTGTAGAGAAATTACTAACTTCACACAAAAAGAGGGCGAGCACTTTCATGAATGTTGGGAAAGATGGAAGGACTTGCTTCTTAAATGTCCTCACCATGGTTTTGAGAAGTGGCAACAAGTTCAATACTTCTATGACAATCTGACACCCCAGAACCGTCGCATGGTTGATGCCACCAGTGGAGGGTCATTCATGACCAAAAGTGAAGTCGAAGCGTGGAACTTCTTTGAAACCTTGTGCGAAAATTTCCAGCAATGGGACTATTCAAATAGAGGTGACAGAAGTCCCCAACCACAAAAGAGAGGTGGTATATATGAGATAGGAGTCGTGCCAGAGCTGTGCGCCAAGCTTGATAACGACAAAGAAAGTTGATGCTCTGGTATTAAATAATGGACCTCCACAAACAGCTCAAGTGGAGGCATGTGCCACATGTTCTAGTCCTGCCCATCCTATGCAGTCTTGTCCATCTGGTGCAGCATCCCCAGAACTTCTCTCTGAACAAGTTCATGCTATGAACACTTTTCAAAAACCTGGGAATGATCCTTACTCGAACACATACAACCCAGGGTGGGCTAGGCATCCAAATTTCTCTTGGGCAAAAGGACCACAACAAGGAGGACCATCTGGAAATCCTCCCATGCAACCGCACCTCCAAGTTGGCAGTCAACAACTTCAACAGTTTCCACAATATCAACAACTGCCTACACAATCAAGGAAACCATCTCTTGAGGATACACTCCATCTTTTCATGCAGAGTTCTCTCCAATTCCAAAAAGACACCCAACAAACCTTACTTGCCAACCAGCAAAGCTTACATGCAAATGCGCAATCCATTGCCAAGCTGGAAGTACAAATGGGTCAACTAGCTGCCACATTGAGTGAGAGAGAGAAGGGCAAGTTCCCTAGCCAACCTGAGGCTAACCTAAAGGGACAGTATGAGATTGGCTCTAATTCCAACCAAGGGCAATATCATGAACAGGCCAAATCAATCACTACCCTTAGGTCAGGCAAGCAGATTGATAACAGAATAGAGATGCTTGGGGATGAATCAAATTCTAAAACAGAAGATCAAGATGAAGCAGAGAGTCACACCAATGCATTCAAAGTCCAAAAGCTCTCTGACTCTCCAAGAGCCACTAATGTGCCACCTTACGTGCCCAAAGCACCTTTTCTTCAACGTCTGGCACCAATAAAGAAAAGAAACAACTTTGATGAAATCTTGGATGTGTTTCAAAAAGTGCAAGTCAACATCCCGTTGCTTGACGCTATCAAACAAGTCCCTGCTTATGCTAAGTTTTTGAAAGATTTATGCACTCAAAAGCGTAAGCAGAATGTTCATAAGAAGGTCTTCATTGCAGAGCAGCTCAGCTCCATGATTCAACATAACACTCCTCCTAAATTTAGGGATCCAGGAGCTCCCACCATTTCTTGCGGCATAGGAGATCATAAGATCGGGAAGGCATTGCTTGATTTAGGGGCAAGCGTCAATTTGTTACCATATTCGGTTTATGAGCAGCTAGGACTTGGTGAGTTGAAACCGACTAAGGTAACATTACAACTGGCTGATAGATCTGTCAAGGTGCCCCGGGGTGTTATTGAAGACGTGTTAATCCAGGTTGATAAATTTTATTTTCCAGTGGATTTCATAGTTATAGATACTCAGCCTGTCCAGAATCTTCATAGTCAGATCCCAGTCATCTTGGGTCGTCCATTTTTGGCCACATCTAATGCTATTATAAATTGCCGGAATGGAGTTATGAAATTGTCCTTTGGTAACATGAATATTAAACTCAATGTTTTTAATGCAGGACAACAATCCGCAGATTTGGATGACATATCTGAAGTGGACATGATCGAGAGCCTAGTGCAGGACTCCTTCCGTCAATCTTTTGAAGATCCTCTTGAGACCTGCTTGGCACGATCTGGCATGGATTTTGACATTAATAGTCCCATCCACGAAGTTAATGCACTGCTCGACTCTACTCCTATATTAGAGACTGAAAAATGGAGAGCGAAAGTGGAACCTCTTCATCCCTCTGAGACTCTTCCTGACAGCACAGCTTCGAATTCTGAGAAGACAAAGGCGAGCAGGCTGCTTATGTTCTTAGAGCATATAAGGCAGCAATTGGATGGAAGATAGCGAAAATACAGGGCGTATGCCCCACTGTATGTATGGATCATGCTGTGGAAATGTCGCGTGAAATGCAAAGGAAGCGTGATCCTAACATGGAAGAAGTCGTGCGAGCAGAAGTCCTTAAAGTATTTGGCGACAGTGTCAGTTACCTCATTACAGATAGCACAGCTCATCGGAACTCACATCACTTGTCTGGGATCGGTTAATTAAGGTATTGAGGTAATTTCTTTGGTGGACCCTGGTTATAAAGATTATTCCATTCATGGTCCGTTCTTGTCTGGCTGAAGACGTTAAACTTAGCGCTCCTGGGAGGCAACCCAGCCTTTTTCTTTATTGTATTGCTTTTTCTTTCATTCCTTTTCATTTTTCTAGTTAGTTAGTTCAATGTTTGTGGGTAACATTACTGCAAACCCTCATGAGACTACAACTCGTCCACTAGGGGTAACCTAGGGGTTTAAAGGCTTGTTGCATGCGCTAAATGCAATCGAGAGTACCTGCGAAAGTGGTATAGGTAGGATCTTCTTTTGTTTTTCTTTTTGTTATTTTTGCTTCTGTTGATTTCTCTCTTGTGCTAACTCGCTTTTTCGTTGCAAATTTTTGAGAAAGCTTCTTCATTCTCCGTCTAGGTACTATCCTTCCATCACTCCTCTTTTATTTTCGTTGTCCCATGTACATTGCTTGCTTATTTCTTTTACATTGAGGACAATGTAGATTTTAGGTTGGGGGTGGGAGATTAGGTTACCTAATCAGTATTTTCTTGGTCTTGAGCAAAATTTGTGAAAATTTTAAATTTTTTCTGGAATTTCTATTGAATTCAACGTGATTTTGAAGGATAGTTGGGATTTTAACATTATACGATATGTGATGCTGGTAACTGATGACTCTTGGATTCGGCCATCTACTTGATTTCACAGTTAATTTTGAATTGTTAATCCATGATTAGAAGTTGTAAACATTGATTGAGCCATGATTTCACATATCACATCTCGCTTACACATTAAGTTTTCGGTTCGATAACTGAATGATTAACTTGGTAAAAAGAAGAATTAAAAGGCTAAGTCACATAATCTTCACCATAGGTTTGCTCCCTATAGATGAAGATTTGATTCTCCATAGTTGACATAAAAAAAAAAAAAAGAAAGTTAGGCGACAAGTTTTCGCCATAGGTTTGCTCCCTATAGGTGAGAATTTGATTCCCCTCATTTACGTTACTGCTCATAAAGAAAATCAAAGGCTGGTAAAATGAAATGTGAATCTGTGAGATAAGTGTTAGTTTCAAGCTTGGTTGTCACAACTTCCTAAGATATCATGAAATTGACAATTGGATCTTTTAATGATTGTAAGCTGAGATGATACTATACACCTGTGAAACTCAATGTTTAGGAATGTTCTAATTGATGGATTAATATTTTGAACTTGATTATAAAGTTTACTGTAAGCTTGATTCCAAGAGAAAAATTTCACACACCGATCATGAATCTTAGAATTTTCACATCTCAGCTATCTGTTCACAAGTCACTTGAGTTTATAGGAATTGTCTTTTATTTCTGAAATTATTTTTCGCATGTTTTGCTCGGGACTAGCAAAATGCTGGTTGGGGGTTGTGATGAGGGTCGAATATTGCATATCAGACCCCAGTTATTACATGATTTTACCTATATGAAAATGCTTAACAGAGTATTTTAATTATATTTCTGTTGCAGGATGAAATCAGGAGCGTTGATGGAAAAGGATATTAAAAGCATGGAATTGACGTTTCGAAGACACCAGAGCAAGGAACGGACTCTAGAGGACCAATATTGGAGGATGTTCACGCCAGAGTTCCGAGGAAATTAGGCCGTTTACGTTAAAGAGGCTCGAAAGTCAGCCAGAACGCAAGGTTGTAGAGTTCCCACCATCTGATTTGCCCCAAATTTCATACGTCGCCTGAGGAACACAAATGAACCGTACACGTCAAATTTCAGCTCCTGGATCCCTACAGAGTTGGGCCAACAGACAAATCAGCCCATAGATCAGTGAATTGGGGCCCACCTGTAATCTGACCAGGCTTCAATTTTAGTCCTAACTGTTAAAATAATATGAGAGAAGATATGGAAGGAACAGATTTCTCACCAACAGGGCAGTGGACTCTACCTTGTGTGGGGTGTGTATAGTATGCATGTGCACTAGCAGTACACCGAGCCGACGAGTTTTAAATAAAAACGGAATCCCGTTCCAGCGCTGCAGAAGGCTCAAACAGAGCCTGCGATCGTCCTTTGTGGGCCACCACCACACTTCAAGGGTCTGATTGGAACCGTCCATCAGACTTAAAAGGGCCCACTTATCATGGCCTAGGTGTCGGAATTTTCGAGAAGAAGCACGTATTCGATTTCAACTGTTCAAACGCCAGACGAATGGTCGGGTGAGAAAACTATGGGCCATCACTATTTTGATCCAAAATCGATCAAGTCTGAGTAGTTTTTCGAGGTTCATTCAATGGACGGAGCGGATTTATCAGACGTCGAAGGAAGTGGACCCCACCGTCAGAACAACGGAAGAGTTACGCGGCCCTGTTACGCAGTCCGAGAAAATTGAACGTTGCGGATCAGTTGCGGCCCACCTTCACTGATCATTTCAATGATCTATACCGTCCATTGTGTAGGCAGTTGAAAATCGTCCGTAGGGACGTTTTTCCTTGGCAAAGATAACGCACCTGCGTGCGAAAATCGGGGCCCAATGCAAGTCAGCTAGCATGTTGCGTAACCGACTGCGTTATGCTATTTCGTGCGGAAGTTTTCCACTGCCAGTTGGCTGCGTAAAGGAATCCGCGAACGGAAGTGTTACAGGACTTTCCGAAACTGGCTCCTAGGCTTCTATAAGAGAGAGAGAACGGGAGAGAGAGGGGGGTCATTCACGGATAGCTGGGAGCAGATCTACAGCCCAGGGGATCTTTGGGCAGAGACGTGCAGGCCAGAGCTTGGAAAGAGAAGAGAGAAGAAAGAGGAACGAAGAAGAGAGATAAGGGAGATGTTTTTAATGTTTTTATCTTATATTTCCTTTTTCTTAATTAACTTTATGGATAGCTAATCTCTCAGCTAGGGCTGAGATGAAGCCCCTAATTTGAATACTCTTGTTATATTTTGATTTTACTTTGATTTGATTGGTGTGTTTCTTTCTCTAAGTTGGTTTGATTGGTTTAAATTCTATACTTCTCCATCTATGAACTTGACCAAAGTATATATATGGATGTTGTTTGGATGCTTATTATAGGTGCTTGTGTCTGATCAAGAACATGTTTCCTATAGAGGAAGAAACAGGGTGCTTTAATGAACTGTACATTCCATGTACCCGACCAAGGACATGGGATGTGTTATTCATAGCATTGCTTAAAGGAATTAGACATTCTGTATGCCCGATTAAGGACACAGATTGTGCTTTCTCTGTATAAGTGGTATCAATCTAGATCAAGGTGAATCAATAGACCAAACAAGGGTTAGGATAATTAGGGGTGGATTCGGAAGTCCTAGTGCTCTCTCTCTGATTGAATTTTCTTCCCTGTTCTTAATTATTTTTTTTCTTAGAATTGTGCGTAGTAATTAGTTCCATTATTTGTTGGATTAGTTAAGGAGAATCATAGATTTGAATTGTGACGTCCAGTCCTCGTGGGAACGATCTCGTAATACGTACCATATCTACATCTGATTCGTATACTTGCGAGTTTATAAATCATTTAAATCGTGTTGGTTTAAATAAAAGCGCAATCGAATTCCATTTTTGGAAAATGCGGTGTGCAACACTTGATTGCGGAAAATTATGTGCATGCACACGTATTCCATGGTGCAAAAGTAGGTGGGGTTTAGTCAGATTTGGATTCTATACAAGATGAATGATTTAGATCTCTTCGACGGCCCTAAACAGTGGGCCAAATCTAAATCGAATGCACACTGCCTGTTCGCATTCCCGCTCGCGTGTTAGCCACTTGTGCTCAACATTGTGCGCTTATACGTGGGTAACAACGTGCATAAGTTTTGCGGTTTGATCGAAATTCGATGGACTAAATGATGGATGGTTCTGATCATTCAAGTTTATCCATGATGGTGGGCTCCATCTCGAGCAACCGGATGTTGTCCATTTAAAATTGGGATTTTGACCGTACTGACCTCGAAGTTTGGGCAAATTACCTAGAAAGCTACGACGTTCCATATATCCTAAGAGTGACTTTCTGACAAGCTTTGGATATTATTTCGGACGAAGATGCCGCTGCCCTTGGTTCAGAAGTTGTACGATCATGGAGAGATGGAGTAGCTACTCTCTTGGGAAAGTGACGGATTGGCTACTCCCCCCGCCACCAGGCAATGGTTGGTGCTCGGTGCTTATGTGTTTCATCCATGCCGTCCATAATCCATGCCATCCATAATCCATGACCCATCCTTTTTGCCATGTCATTTTAGGGGTAAGGCATCCATGCCATCCATAATCCATGCTGTGTCATTTTAGGAGTAAGGCATCTACGCCGTCCATAATCCATGCTATGTCATTTTAGGAGTAAGGCATCCACGCTATCCATAATCCATGCCGTCCATAATCCACGACGTCCACAATCCATGCCACCCATTCTTTTTGCCGTGTCGTTTTAGGGGTAAGGCCCAAATATTAGCCGACAAGGTAGTAGAAGTGGATACTGCCCAAGTCAGGACTTTTTGGCCCCACAGCGAGCTAGCCGACAGGGTGGATGGATCGGATCACCCCATTGTGGGCCTTAAGTTATGGTACCAATGGTTTGGTAGAAAAGGAAGTGAACACGTTGAAAACCACAACCACGATCCAGTTAACATGACAACCACGACCCATATAACATGGCAACTATGACCCATGCAAACCACGACCCATACGGCAACTACGACACATATAACAAGACAACCACGACCCATATAACATGACAACCATGACCTGTATAATATGACAACCACGACCCACATAGCTTGCATTTCCTGCTCCTGCAGTCTATCAATAGTCATCTCATATTCGAAAAATGCCAGGCTAGCTTTGTTACGGAAGGGCACGTTACTTTTCTAAATTTGATGGAAGGTAAGGATCTTATATGCATGTATGGGTCGTGGTTGTCATGCAATCTGGGAGCAGGAAATGAGAATCACGACCCATATAACATGAAAACCACGAGGGTCGTTGTTGTAATGTTGTAAGGGTTGTGGTTGTAAGATCCTTACTGTCCATCAAAGTTAGTACATGACATACGTAGATATCGTTTATCTCATGTACTCACCAAGTTGGTGCAAGTCACGCCATAGTCATGCAAACCATATCTGTATTGTAGCATAGGTCGCATCACGTGGTTGTAATGCGGTGAGGGTCGTGGTTGTCATGAGGTATGGGTTGTGGTTGTCATGTTATATGGGTCATGGTTGTCATGGGTCGTAGTTATCATGTTATATGGGTCGTGGTGAACATGTAACAACTGCAACCCATATAACATGACAACCAGGACCCATATAACATGATAACTACGATCCATGACAACTGCAACCCATATAACATGACAACCACAACCCATATAATATGACAACCACGACCCATGCAAACCATGACCCATAAAACATGATAACTACGATTCATGACAACTACAACCCATATAACATGACAACCACGACCCATATAACATGACAACCATAACCCATGCAACATGCCACTTACGACCCATGCAAACCATGACCCATATAACATGAAAAACATGACCCTTATAACATGACAACTATGATCCATGACAACTATAATATATATAACATGACAACCACAATCCATATAATACAGTCACTGCCAGAAGAGAAGCTTAGAGCTGCATAAGACTGATTCATGAGAGATTTTGATGGTTTTTCAGTACTATCACACAACTCTGCAAGTTTCTTCCACTTAAGTTTGTAAATGGGGATATTATCATCCTCCTCACTCTCATCATCGCTGGTTATTACTTTTGAAGAGTGTTTTCTTTTAATTGTAAAGGATGGTGTAAAACTCTCCTCGTAACCACGACCTACATAACATAACAACAGTGACCCATAACATCTGACAATCATGACCCACATAACATGAAAACCACGACCAATATAACATGTCAACCATGATCCGCTGTGCATGTGAACCATGAACCTTTGTCTGGGTCATCGTTTTACAACATGAAGGGTCGTGGTTGTTATATACAAAGGGTTGTAGTTGTCATTGTCAATGGGAGAGGTTTGATTTCTTGAAGGGTGGAAAGTTTCAAAACGTGAAATCGTGGTTTATGCCACACCTAATCTCCTCTCCTGAAAAGCCTGCATTTGTTGCTTATACCATCAATCAAGAGTAGTGTGATACACAAAATTTTCCTACGTTACTGTCGTACGGATGAACACGTTACTTTTACTGATTTGTGTAGTATGGATTCATGTGCATAAGATCTAAGCCGTATAATATGAAGGACAGTTCTCTTCAACGGGCACCCAGCGAACCGAAAAACTCTGTTGAGAAGGTCCATATAACATGGGTCATGGTTGTCATGTTATATGGGTCATGGTTTTTGTGTGATCTGGGTCGCGGTTCTCATTTAATATGGGTCGTGGTTCTCATGTTAAATGGGTTGTGGTTTTTGTGTGATATGGGTCATGGTTTTCATGTTACACTGGTCGTGGTTGCCAATCCATTTTCCCCCGATCCACTATCCAACGTTGAAAGACAACCATGATCCAACGTGGATAACAACCACGATCCAATGTGCATGTGAACTATGATCACATGACAGGGTTGTGGTTGTCATACACACTGGGTCATGGTTCCCAACAACGACCCAGTGTGTATGACAACCACGACCCATTATTCGTCATATCCATGACCATTCCCTTCGGAATCAGCGCGACCCTTCGGAATCAGCGCCACATTCTTTTTTAGGAAATTGCGTTAATTTCACTACTTTCCCGTAATCCCTTCGGAATGAACGCAACCCTTTGGAATCAGCGGCTTAACCATTGGTTGACCAACATATAAAAGTGGTACTTAGGTTTTAAATTACTTTCACAAGCCAATCCGAACTAGAATCCTTATTACAACACCTTAAGCATTCATGAATTTCTTTGCTCCTTCAATCAAAATAATGGAGGAGATATTCGAAGAAGTCATCGAGTCCTTCTTACGTTCTTCCTTTATGGGTGATCCTTTCCCTTTCCTCAGGGATGTTGACGCTCTTCCTGAAGATCAATGCCTCCACAGAAAATTTCGATGATAATTTTCGAACTCCGGTAATTCGACAATTTTAACGGGCACCCAGCGAGTTGAAAAACTTTGTTGAGAATTTCCATGGAGTCACTGCCAGAAGAGAAGCTTAGAGCTGCATAAGACTGATTCATGAGAGATTTTGATGGTTTTTCAGTACTTTCACAATAACACGACAACCACAATCCATATAACATGACAGCCACGACTCATGAAAACCATGATCCATATAACGTAACAACCATGACTCCATGGAAAACCACGACCCATATAACGTAACAACCATGACCCATATAACATGAGAACCAAGACCATAATTACAATACAATATGAATAACAATTTTCTTCAATGGGCACCCAGCGAGCTGAAAAACTCTGTTGAGAATGTCTTGTTTAAGCCTGACCTTCTCAATAGAGTTTTTGATCAGGCTAAAACAAGACATTCTCAACGGAGTTTTTTTAGCTTGCTGGGTGCCCATTGAAGAGAACTGTTATTCATATTGTATTATAATTATGGTCGTGGTTCTCATGTTATATGGGTCGTGGTTGTTACGTTATATGGGTCGTGGTTTCCCATGGAGTCGTGGTTGTTATGTTATATGGGTCGTAGTTTTCATGGATTGTGGTTGTCATATTATATGAGTCGTGGTTGTCATGTTATATGGGTCGTGGTTCATGGATCGTAGTTATTAACATTTGGCACTGATTCCGAAGGGTTGCTCTAAATCTGAAGGGAATGGTCGTGGATATGAGAAGCAAGGGTCGTGGTTGTCATGTTAAATGGGTCGTGGTCGTCATGGATCATAGTTATTAACATGGATCGTGGTTGTGATGTTATATGAGTCGTAGCCCTAAAATGACACGGTAAAAGGATGGGCGGCATAGATTATACACATACTTCAATGTGGGCCCATATTGGTCATGGTTCTCGTGTTATATGGTCGCGGTTGTTACATGTTCACTTCCTTTACTACCAAATGAAAGGATAACCATTGGCACAATAGCCTAAGGCCAAGAATAGGGAGATCCGTTCCATCCACCTTATCGGCTAGCTCAGTGTAGGCCCAAAAAGTCCTTTTTGGGCAATGTCCACTTCCAACAAACATCATAGTGAGCCTGGAAAGTTTCAATAGTGGGTTCCATTGTCATGATTATTTTCTATTATGTGACCCACACAAGCTCTGGATCAGGCTGATATTTGGGCCCTAGCCCTAATATGACACAGAAAAAAGGATGGGCGGCATGGATTATACACATACATCAATGTGGGTCCCACGAGTTTGGTCCTTGCCCATGCTCAAAAAAGGGTTCCATACACATCACTTTCTTGGCATTAAATATGACATAACTTCTTATTCCCTATAAAACTGTACTACTACTGAAACAAGGACAAGGGCATTTTCATCCGAAACAATATCCAAAGCTTATTAGAAGGCCACTCTTGGGATATATGGAACGTCGTAGCTTTCTACGTAATTTGCCCAAACTTTGAGGTCAATACCATCAAAATCCCTTTAAAATTTCCTAAGCGAAAAAAAAAGAAGGAAAGAATTCTCTTTCTGGGAAAAATATCAGGTCAACCTGATTGACTGGGTTGTTTCGGTCTGGTGCACAGTGAATGCATGCACACACCAATACACACGCAAATAGGGTGGCGCCCACAGTAATGTTTAATGAAATCCTCTTCGTCCAGTCATCCTAAATACAATTGTTGGGCCATCAGAACAAACATGAGGCAGATTTAACGTTCAGGTGGGCCAAAATGTTCGATTTGTGTCACTAAATGATAATACCTGATGATCCTTAAAGATATGACGGTCAAATCTTTTTCTAAAAAGGTTTAGTTAATGATCTAAGGTCTTGAGGACTGATTACACAGAATCCGACAACCAACTTTGAACTGAATGAACAATCTGTTATGTTCAAAAGGGGATTTTGGCTGACCAAACATTAAGGACTAATGGATGGTAGATCTTGTGATTCGAGTCTTGAAAATGATGGTGTATGGCTTATTCATCTAACAAGTTGATTGAAATCCTAAATATACTTTTCCAATGACGTAGTGTTCCATTCTGAAAATAACGGATGGATAGCTTTATCTATGGGTAAATATTACTTCCAACGGTCCTAAGGGTCCCAAGGTTTGTCTAGATGAAGATCCATGGTCGAATTAGTGATCCAATGGTCTACGTGTGATTATCAGGTGGTGAACCTTTAAGTTAGACGTTGTGGATCCAATGAATGGCAGATGTGATGATTTAAGACCCAAGATTGATAACATATGGTTCAATCTGTCTAATAGGCAGGGTTTAGACTTTCATCGCCATTGGGATCCTAGCAACGTAGTGAGTTCCTGAAGATCAATGTCTATTTCGTGATGACATGATTGTATTTCCTTGAGAATCAATAACCAGATGACTTGATATATGAATGAAAATTGTACTAGATGGTTGAAATGGATAGATTGAGAACCACTAGATGATGATGTGTAAGGTAAGTTACGTGTGTTCCCACACACGTGTAAACTAATTTAGATCTCCATGGTAACACCCGAGTACTAAAAATTATGGGGTGTTACAATCATAGAGAGGATGATGGTGTGGGGATGGGTTCGAGGCTTCAGTGTAGGGGCATGGGTTTGAGGTTGGCGGGTTAGAGCAATGGGGTTGCGATTTTGAGGTATAGATTAATAGAGCAGTGGTGCTGATGGGGTCGAGGCAATGAGGTAGATGAGGTCACCCACGGGGTTAGAGAAGATGACTGGAAAAGAAAAGAAGGGTGATGCAAGGTCGATGCAACACATGCTATTGGAAGATGCATCAAGTGTGGGCATCTCTACACAATAGAGTGCCAACTGGTTACGGTTTTTAGCTGGAGTTTTGACATTGGCGCAACAAAATAGAGTGATGAACTATAATTGGAACGACAACCGATTGTAGTCAACCAGATCAGAAACTGACTGAATCTGCAGAGAGAGACGATCGTTTGCCCATTCTTGATGGAAATCCGTTAGAGAAAGCTAGTGCCAATAAAGATTAGAGTGGGTAGTGGGCCTATGTTTGTTGGAGAATTGGCCCTGCAGAAACACCTTAATTTAGATTGAAACGAACAAGAGAAAATGAAAAAAATCCAAAAAATCACACAGAGAACACATGATTTTTTACATTGAAAACCCTTGCGAAAAAAACCATGGTACAAAGCAATGATCAATCTACTATTCAGAGAAGATTACATTAATGGAGAGAACTTACAAAAAAAAAATCTAGCTGTCTCCCCTTGGAGTCTCTAAAAACATCAGAAAACAAACTCAAAATTGTAACTCTCTCTTAACCCTAGTATAACTAATCCTAAAAGCTATTCTTTCAATAGAGAAATGTCAAAAATACCCCTCTAAGGGTCCACTGACCTTGGGCCTTGTTAGAATGTGAAACATGGGTTATATGGGCACATAAAAGATAGTAGCTTGGAGAAGCTAAGATATCACCATTATATCATGAGTCTATACCTGGATCACGAGGCTCGATGCGCCTATAGCGGCTCCTTACCTATGTCCCTCAATCCATTTAAGGGTTCATCACCCAAGGACGACCACAAATAATGTAAGGTCGTTGCCCAAATATAAATGTGGTGAAATCATGACATCAATTCCATTTATAATATGGTATGCTCATAGCCTTCACAAGTGCTCAATGGTCATTAAGGGGAGGCTCATCACCCAATTTTGTACCGATATGGCGGGCCATCACCCCAATTTTTTACTAATACTGCAGGCATGTCACCCCAGCATAACTCGACAGCTCAAAACAGTGTCCCATACCACCATGCCTGACTCATGAGTCTTTGTAGGATCGTATCGCTAACGGTTATAAGTAGACTCATTCAATGGGAATGAGGGTATCCTAAATTCAATTGGTCATTATTATACATTGTGAACATACATGATTAGTCAATTGTTAGACAAATTTGATTGATCTGGGAGAACACCGACATAATCGGCCTTGGGTACAAGCATCTTGCATCATCCGCCTATTATTGGTCGTCCATGTTCAACCTAGGTCAATCGAATGAGCCTAAGGTGGCTGACCTAACTCGGACCACCCCTTAGTTCAAGTGATTTGCTGAATGACCCAACATCGTAAGTAGTTCTAAATGTCACTAAGGACTAACAATTCATTGGACAATCATAATGAGATTTCGCATAAACCTTAAATTTAATAACTTATTCATTCAAGCATTTCATCGAATATGTGAGCATCAATAAGCAAGTAATAACATGATTTGCAATTAAAATTGAAATGTAGACATGTTATGTAACAACCCCAGTTTTGATGGTAGTTGCAAACATTTGTACCTACAAATATGCTTCACAGGGAAAGTATTGAATGATTAGAAATATTGTAAAATAGCTATTCTCGCTTGCAGTATCGGTAGAAGTGTTGAATTTTAAGGATGAAATTCTCTTTAAGGAGGGTAGATTATAACACCCTGTACTTTTTTGTACTCGGGTGTTACCATTTAAATGAAATTTAGCATGAGCATGTGTGGGAACACACATAACTTATAACTTATACATCGCTTGATCACTCACGATTCACCTATCTTAACCTTCTGATTCGGGATCAATCTGCCCTTGATTAACCCCTGACTTCTCAACGTCAGACTACATCATCAATGATTATTCAACCCACAATTCAAATCTACCCGTTGAGGCATGTGATATTATACCTAAACACCTCAGATCGATCCAGGTATAAAGATAAACCAATCCCTTGATTTTTATCCTAAACCGACTTGAACAATCCTTCATCTTAAACATTGAATAAAACCAATCATACGAGCAACCTTAAGATCTGCCTATAAATTTAATCATGCATCAATCTAATTGTCAAGAACACTTTTAATCCATAGATCAAGCATTCTAACCGTTGATTCTTAAGATAAACCATCACATCATCAAAGAAACATATTTTTAGAATTTTAATCACTTTGATAGATAAATCAAACCATCCATTATCAATATCGAACACCCCTGATCATCAAGTTCACCGTTCATCAAGCCACATAACCTAAAATTTACAATCCACATTTGATCATCACTTAAACATATAAATAAATCATCTAATTTCAAATCACCTGTAAAATCTAACTTGGATTAGATTAAAAAACCTAAGTATTGTTGATAATCAAACTTTGAAGCAATCTAACCGTTGGATCATATAACGTCACTCAATGTTGAAATTCATCCCTTAATCAAATAATTTGAATTCATGATTATAAAGAAAGCCAGTAAGTTTCATCTAGATTAGGCAAGGAACTCTAGGAGTCACTAATGATTAGATTTGAAATCAATCACTGTCAAATTGACGGTTATCAACAAATTGAACCAAGATCACCGAGTGTGGCCCACCTTAGCTTTGGATTTACCTCATTAATGGTCTGAAGTCTTAATGTGACTAGTAGAAGTTAATGAATGGTGAATATTTCAACGTGCATCACTGTGGACCCCACACAAGCATCGTGTGTGCAAAAATTGTGCGTGCACCCGTTGTGCACTAGACATAGAGTCAAGTCAAACGAATGTTAACTCGACATATTGTCGAAAAAGGATAAAAGTCTCTCTTTCTCCTGTTTTCCCACCTACGGTCATTTAAAATGAAAACCGCCTGTCGTGATCAATCATGGCCCACCATCTGTGACCACATGGATGATCCAAACCATCCATCTTGATCGGGATGAGATTTCGACAAAAACCTAGGTGGTCTTATACCTTAGGTTGCACATGGGTATGCATGATTTTGGGAGAATAAAATGTGGGCATGGGAGAAGTTTTTCAAAAATGGAAAATGTTTCATTGCTGAGCTGGTGATTCGTTTGAGGAAGAATTCTCATTTCCCAACCATCCTTTATAAAGCTTATCTTGGCCACCCAGCAGCCCTTCACATAGATTAGGGTTCCACATATACACTGATATCGATATCTCCTCTCTACTGTCTATTTAGAAACGAATGAAGGAGATTAGAAACCTTAGCTTGAGGTCAATATAACGCCCCAAAAATTGGCACCCGAGTACATAGACTCAGATCCCGAGTTCCTGGGTGTTAACTAAATGAAAACGCACGTGTGATCTTATTCAGATTCACATTTATTCACACACAGATAATCAGAGTTGCGCAATTCAACTTAGCGAAACTAAAGCGAGGTAGAGGTAACAAAAGATTCAGAAATATAGGACTAAGAGTAAAAAATATAATTCTAATAGTGATAATCGCCCAAAATGGAATTATACAAGCCACAATTCACAATATATATACCCAAGTGGTTAAAGTGTAAAGTTTTTAGTTTACACCCAATTCTCCAAAACATAACGTCGTTGGCACAACCTGATATAAGCCTACCCGTCTGAGGTCTCACTAATACATGCATCAATGATAGCCTGGTTGGTGTTTTAAAACACCGTCCTAGGTGGGAGTGAGTAGCTATCTCAGTGGTTCCATTAGTTCTAAGTACACAGGTTATCAACCCAATCAACGTAGGTAATGATAAAACAAGAAATCAAACATTTTTAAAATACTCTTGTTAAATGCGCATATGAAGATATGACATGATGCATGCTCTCACCATTTGACACTCCCTCAACACGCGACTCTGACCACCTGGTTCGTAAATGATAACACTTCCTCAACATGCGACTTCAACTCCTATTTTGCCACATTTAAACTAATGCGATGCGGTGAATGATCATGTTAGCTAAGTAATTATTAAGTTTAATTCATCCAGCATATTGGCGAAGCGAAGATACAGACGTTATATCACGAGTCCTTATCCGAATCATGCGGCTCATTGCCGCATATAGTGGCTCCTTACCAGTGTCCTTTGATCCAAATTTAGGTATCACCCGTTTATATCATAAATCAATAATTTTAAAGGTACGGTATGATACTTAAATGTATGAGGATCAACTCGGTATAGATCGTCACCCAAACTGAGTATGATCACTCAGTATCGTTGGCCAGCACGCTGCCCCGACCGACTGGAGCGCTATATTCGAAGGGGGTCCCGATCAAATGGCTCACCCCAACCCACGCTCAAACCACAACCTGGATGAATAGTTGTTGAGGCATTACAGAGGTTTGGGCTTATCACATAAAACCAAATCACTTCAAGGAAAGGGTGAGTCACCCAATTCCATTCACACCCTAGTTGTTCGAAGGGTACTTTAGCACGTAACCATCGGTCAGGTAATTTGACAGGGGCCATTTGAACAATGGTTTATCACCTCCATTAGTGCTCACTAGTCACTATGGGGAGGCTCGTGTGACACCCCAGTTCTCAAAACCCGAGTACACTACTCATTTTCTAAAAAATTTGAGTGTTAACCTTTAACTGTAACTCAAATTTCACGTAATTTTTTTTTCTTTTTATCAGAGTTAGTAAATGTAACAACCCTAGTCCTAACAGTCAATCATGAACACTTGCGCATATAAATACTAGTAGTAGAAAAGTAGAAAATACATAGAGTCATTGTTGCTCTCATTTAAGGTAGAAATATTAAATTTCGAGGGCGAAATTCTCTTTAAGGAGGGTAGATTGTAACACCCCGTACTTTTCAGTACTTGGGTGTTACCAGGAAGACCAAATAGTTCATTTTAAATATGATATGATTGTGTGTGTGTGTGTGTGTATAATACAAAATAATTTTGTAATAATACATGTGTTACTTAAATTATTCAAATTACGTATAGTATTTATTTTATAATATTTAAACTATATATAAAATAAATTGTATGCCAACACATTATTATATAATTGATGTATATTAATCAACACTTACATTTTATAATTTTAACTATATATAGCCGTATTATACTATATATGATATATATCACTTAATAGTAGTTTTTACTATACTATATATGCATATATAATAAAATTAATAATATACATTATAAATATTCATGATTTTAAATAAATACTTATTTATAATTATTAATGTATTATACCAAATAAATATGTGAATATATCTTTATTATATAATAAAAAATAGATAGTGGCCCTGGGCGGCACACTAACTAGATGAACGGTCCTGATCTCAAGAGTGAACCACAGATTATCAATGGATCGGCGATAATTGGCACTTAAAGGCTAATTTTCAAGCTGATATGGCCCACTTAAGACTTGGATCGGCCTCATTCGTTGGATTGAACCCTATTTTGGGCTGACAAAATAGATGAACGAAGTGGATGGGATCACATACATCACTATGGACCCCACATTTGCTGCGAGTGCATAGCAGATACCCGCTCGTTGTGCACTGAAACCGAAAGCCCAGTCAAATCAGATTGACCCGATCTCCAGAGAGAGTTTTCCTCTCGTTTTCTCTCGCCAAAGAAAAGCGTTTGAAAAATGCCATCGATTTCGATGATCATGGGCCACCAACGCCTGATCTAAATCGTCCATTTGGTTGGGGTTTTGAAGCTATCCATACCCCTAAAGTTTCACCCGATCGATCGCGCGTGCAGCTGTAAAAGCATGGCGCAAGAGGACTGCGTACAACCACTTTCCAAAAATGGAAAGTCTCTCTTTCCACGCTAGCAATCCATGTAAAATCCACCCCTGAAATCTCAGCCTTTCATTGAAAACCCATCCTAACCCTTCGTACTAGGGCTTTCTTCATAGCCAAACAAAAATCTGCAACCGTGGCCGCTGTTGAAGCTAGACCATTAGAATGTGCTAATAGCTGCCCATTTTGTGGGTCCCATAAGTACCTAGGGACCAATCCAGTCCTTCAAAAAGTTCCAGATTGGGCAATGAGTTGTCCAATGGAAAATTGCCATGGACAGGGCTATCACCTTCTCCATTGGCTGAAATAACCCACCGCCTCCTGGTGGGCCCCATCTGTTGATCTGAGTTGTCCAGTTGGTGGCCCCTGGCATCAGATGACCTTCTGTAATGTTGGATTCTGACCACGCAATCTAGCTTAACTGCATTGAATCAAAATGCACATGTTGCCCAATCGTCAAGCGAACTCTTGTTCAGGTTAGAATCGCAAAGTTGCGACTAATCCCTGGAATTAGTGACCTATCCTCCTAAAATAGCTTAGAGGCTACAAATAGCCTCTTTTTAGGGCAACCTAGTTTAAAAAAAAAAGGGAAAATAAAAAGAAAGGAAAGAAAACGAGAGAAGGTGAGAGCGCCGCTACCGCACTAACACTAGTCAGGCGACTCGTTTGCGTTTTTGCGTGCGTAGGGCATCTGGGCCGAGCCTTAGCTTGAGTTTGGTGAGTCTAGACCTACCTTGGGATGCTGTAGTTCAGAAAGAGAGCAGCTCATTCCTTCCGGTAGCAACTTTCAGTCTGACCAATCCACCATGGCGAGTCGCACATCAAGCAACGTCCGTATCGTCCTTTCGAGTCCAGTTACTTCTTGGGTTGCCTAACCATCTAGGGAGCCTAAGAAGAAGAGGAAAGAAGAGGTGTAACGAGAGAGAGAAAGAGAAAGGGAGACAGAGGACGAGGTCCTCTATTATTTCCTTGTTTCCTATTGTTACAGGTGCATCGAGCTGGGCCGACCCAGCTACTGATTTTGAGTCGAGTTGGGTCCAGATGCTTCTGGAAGCAACAGAGGGAGATGAGAGAAGAAGGAAGGAGGAGGAAGGTGAAGGGACATTGATCCCTTCCTTGAGTTGTTGTCGGGTGTGCGAACTCGATTCGTCAAGTTGTGAAACCGAGTTGAGTCGGGTCTGATCTCTCCAGGCCCACTATTGGGTGTGGTTGCTAATTGCTAGAGTTATAGCAGCAAAGGAAGAAGAAAGAGAAGTGGAAGAGAGAAGATAGAGGGAGAGAGAATGGGGTGTTTGGTGACTGTCTAGTCGACTCGACTGAAACCGAGTCCATCCGAATCAACTGGGTCGAGTTAGACACGGGCCTAGCCTAGGTCTAGCTGGACATTTCAGTAAGAGAGTAAGAAAGAGGAGGATAGGAAGAAAAAGGAAGAAAAGGGAGAGAAGGAAGAGAGTGTGTTTGAGTCGAGGGCCGCCACACGAGTTAACTCGACTGTCTTGCAGGTTTAATCTAGATTGGGGTTATTCAAAGGTGAGTTGACTCCCTGATCACCTTCTATTAGTTCAAAATATATTTTACATACATATTGTAATAATAATAAGATAGGTTATTAATCTGCTTGTGTTGGTTGAGTATAGGTGTTTAGTGGAGGCTACTTTAGATCCCTCTTGTTGAAGTCAAGTCGGTGTGGACATTTCAATTGGATTCAAGTTGATTCCATCTAAGGTGAGGACTCACCCTTTAAGCTTCCCACTTAAATTCACTAACTTGGACATAAATGATACTTTAATTGTATGTAGTAACTCTAAATTATTTAGTTTACTTATTTCATTTCATGATATGTTAATCTGGTGCATGATTGGCTCAGGTAACATATGAATGTTGTGTCTCTTTAATGCTAGTAACATGAATGATTCGGTTGCCTCATGTTGTAGAGTTTGTTAATTAACCAAATGTGGTTATTTGTGATTATCTTATGGATTGAATATAATATGTTAAAGAATTAGCATCTTGCGGGCCCTATTTGACTTATACGGGCTTGATCACACACCTGCCTCATATAGCTTGGACCATACTTTTTCTTACGTGGATTGGACCGCATAATTACTCCATACGGCTTGGACTGTTAATTTGCCCTTGGTGGCCTTGATGGAACATTAGTGCCCTTTGTGGCTAGTTGGTTCTTTCTTCATTTTGTGGTGTTCAATCGTATGGTGATTTTCGGGTGGAGAGGGTGTTCACTTAGCGATTTCCTAGCCATCTTGCGGTGTTCACATACGATATGATTTTCAGGTGAAGTAGAGTTTTACATGTTGGGTTGTTAGCCATCTTGCGGTGTTTAGTCGTACCATAATTTTTGGGTGGAGCGGGTGTTCGCTTAGCGATTTTCTAGCCATCTTGTGGTGTTCACGTACGACATGATTTCCGGGTGGTCTAGAGTTTGTATGTTGCTTGTCTCTTCATCTTGCGGTGTTCAGTCGTACCATGATTTCTGGGTGGAGCGGGTGTTCGCTTAGCGATTTCCTAGCCATCTTGCAGTGTTTACATACGATATAATTTTCGGGTGAAGCACATGTTTGAAGCTTGGTTTCTAGTCATTGTATGGAGGTCATAAGATTGACTGTTTGACCATCTGGACACATCCCTTTACATTGCGGTTTCAATTACATTCCCTTAATGTTGAAATTATGTTAACTAGCTTAATTCGGAATGCATGATCATAATTCTTGAATTGTGTTGTTTAAAAGGCCCCTTCTTATATATTGCGATTTATGTTAGATTATGAATGATAAGTGCATAATCTTAAAGCGTGCTCCTCACTGCTATAGCCATTGACGTTATCAAACCGTAACAGTTGATGTAGGTATAGAGTGAGCCGATGCTTTTCACTGGGTTGCTAGGGCAAGTCGGGTAGCTGAGGAGCTAGACGGGGTCCATACGGCCCATATGGAGCTCCACCATTAAATGATACATTTTTGTTCCTATTTAATGAACTTTGTAATTGGAATTGTATAAGTCTTGTATGGGCATCACATTTAAAAATTTGGTGATGATCAGAATGTTTTTATTTAATGCATGGTTTATTTTAGCTTCGTTGCTGTTAACTCTGATTAACGACAAACGGTTTAAATTTACACTGGATTTTATAACACTTGGGTTTTTAGGAAACGGGTTATATACTTGGGTCCTAAAAACATGGGGCGTTGTAGTTGGTATCAGAGTGAGTCTAGATAAACCAAATAACCTAAAGTTTCATTGATGAAATTTGAGACTTGAAGCTAGGTTTTATTCCCTTAACATTAGGGTGTTTTACGTATCTAGAAACACAAATTTTAGGAACCCTTGTGATTTTTAGACTTAGTCACTTGAACTTAGAAACGAAAACTAGGTTCCCTTATAAACTATAAGTTGTTGAAATTAGTGACTAAACCCAAGTACTGTAGCAAAACAAGTACCCACCATGTTATGCGTTAAATCCAACATAACCACTGTATAAACTCAAGGAATCAGACTAGGACTTTGAAATTCAAACCCCCTAATACATCTCTTTGATCAGAAACAACATCTCTCATATGTTCTAACAAATAAAAATAATTAATAGTGCGAACTTAGGATCTTAGGTGAAATTTTAACCTTAGTCTAGGCTGGTTGAGACTAGCTTTGAAAATTTAGGCGAGTTTAACGTATTTAAAACCCAAATCCTCATGTAGAAATTTTAGACTCCCATGAGAATTCCTAGGATAGTCATTGAACTTAGAAACAAATTTTAAATGTTATGGAAAGTTTGGTTAAATTCAAGAACTCGTAAGTTTAGACCCCTTGTAATCCATCCCAGGACAAATATAAGTATGGGCTTATTGTAGGACCTTACCTTTAGGACGAAGGCTAGAAGACGTGGGTATACGGATGCTTAGATGGTCATTTTAGAATCTTTGTAGTCTTGTTGCATCTAATTGCAGAAGATAGAGAGTTGTCGAGCACTTATCGATCTGAAAATACTCCAGTTGTATGATTCATATGAGCTGTCTTATGATCTTAGCTTAAGACTTGTTAAACTTAGGAGGGCATAACCATGGTGTATCCTTTCTTTTAACAGGATCATGGCCCCCAATTCCCGTTATTCAAGATCGCAAACTCTCCATTTGTTAACTTCGCCAACAAATGAGGTTGTTAGGGAAGAGGGTCCTGAGCGCTCTCTTGTACCTCCAGTTAGGCCAAGTAGCCCTGAAAGAGAGTTAGCATCAGGAACTATCCCATCTCAACCATCTGCGGGTCTTGTGGGAATGCCTCCACCAAACGCGCAACCTAAAACCCCACCTGGCGATGTTATTAGTCAGTTGACTACCATTGTACAACAACAACAACAGGCTTCAATCGCCTCATTGTTAGAAGTTCTCCAACATAATATGGGTGCATCGGCCTCGGAGACTGAAGAAGTTAGTGGGGTAGATATGTTTGAAAGGTTTCAGAGGCTGAGGCCACTGTCCTTCTCAGGAGCACTAGATCCAGTTCTAGCAGAACACTGGCTAAATAGAATGGCCAAGATGATGAGATCGCTGGGTTGTTCGAACACCCAAAAGGTTATTCTCGCCACTTATGCCTTGGAAGGCGAGGTCGATATATGGTGGGAAGGTGTGTTAAGAAGAGTCCCATCTGATTATGAGTGGACCTTAACTGAGTTTAAGAAAAGGTTCAATGGAAATTACTTTCCTTCGTGCTATCGTCACGAGAAAATATCTGAGTTTCTCAAACTGGAACAAGGGAATACAACAGTATTGCAATATGAAGTGCGCTTTGACGAATTGTCACGATATGTACTAAAGGCCGTTGAGGACGAGGAATATAAATTGGAAAAGTTTAATGAAGGTCTCCGACCTGAAATCCAGTCAAGATTGCGCACCTTCGACTTTACTGACTTTGCCGATATCGTGGACAAAGCCATGCGAGTAGAGAAGGACTTCGAGAGTAGGGCCCAAACACGTACTCTCATTTGAGGTTCAGTAAGTAAGGCCATGACAGTGCCATCTGCATCTCATATGACTGAGAAGAGGGTGAAATTGATGTCTCACTCGATTCATTCTTCGAGTCAGGGTAGGCTCTACAGCTATTGTGGCAAATCAGGTCATATCTTAAAGTGGTGTTTCAAGAAACAACGAGATGAGAGGACATCTTCGAATCCTGCTCAAGCCTCGCGACCTCAAGCACGAGATCGATGAGCTCATAGTATGTACACCTTAGATACACCCAACCCTGAGCGAGCAGACTAAGGTACGATCTTTATAAATCTTCATTAGCAGTTATAAGGTAGTTCACAAGGATTATAAATGCGTAGTAATGTGACTAAAATAATTATAAATGAATATATTATAGATTTTAGGATAACACCCCAGATAGCTAAATTATAATGTTGAAACGTAAAGAATCATTTAGGCTTATTCTTTAGGGAAGTAGGAGATTAAATAGCTTATCTCAAAAGACTAAAATAATCGGGAATGCGAATCGACAGAACCATGTTTAAGCAAAGTTCATGCGGTCTGACTCAAATTCTAAATCCTGATGGTTACAATGATCTCAATACCCTGATCAAGTAGAAGATCGATATTTACCCGGATTAAGAAAGATACTAGTAAATTCACTGCCCGGCCAGGTAGAAGTTCGGCGTATCAGGCCCAGACCAACTATAGTTGTCCGTTCGTATTTACCCGAATGCTAAAAACATAAACTACTCTTCCTCTAGGATGACATAGAACTCTCATCATGAATTTCAAACTTATGTATATAAATAGGATAACCATAATAAAACTCTCCTCTACGTCATGTGATCAAACCTTTAATTCTAATCGACACTAAAGGAAATTAGAATGACCATAATCGAATCTGGTGGGTGAGATTCTTCTTTAAGGGGGGTAGATTGTAATAACCCCAGTCCTAACAGTCGATCGTGAACGCTTGCGCATATAAATACAAGTAGTAGAAAACTAGTAAATGCATAGAGACATTGTTACTCCCATTTAAGGTAGAAATATTGAATTTCGAGGGCGAAATTCTCTTTAAGAGGGGTAAATTGTAACACCCTGTACTTTTCAGTACTCGGGTGTTACCAGGAAGACCAAATAGTTCATTTTAAATATGATATGATTATATATATATATATTAATACAAAATAATTTTGTAATAATACATGTGTTACTTAAATTATTCAAATTACGTATAGTATTTATTTTATAATATTTAAACTATATATAAAATAAATTGTATGCCAACACATTATTATATAATTGATGTATATTAATCAACACTTACATTTTATAATTTTAACTATATATTGTCGTATTATACTATATATGATATATATCACTTAATAGTAGTTTTTACTATACTATATATGCATATATAATAAAAAATAATAATAATATACATTATAAATATTCGTGATTTTAAATAAATATTTATCTATAATTATTAATATATTATACCAAATAAATATGTGAATATATCTTTATTATATAATCTAAAATAGATAGTGGCCCTAGGCAGCACACTAACTAGATGAACGGTCCTGATCTCATGAGTGAACCACAGATTATTAATGGATCAACAATAATTGGCACTTAAAGGCTAATTTTCAAGCTGATATGGCCCACTTAAGACTTAGATCGGCCTCATTCGTTGGATTGGACCCTATCTTGGACTGACAAAACAAATGAACAGAGTGGATGGGATCATAGACATCACTATGGACCCCACATTTTCTGCGAGTGCACAGCAGATACATGCGCTCGCTGTGCACTGAAATCGAAAGCCCAGTCAAATCGAATTGACTTGATCTCCAGAGAGAGTTTTCCTCTCATTTTCTCCTGCCAAAGAAAAGCATTAAAAAAATGCCATCGATTTTGATGATCATGGGCTACCAACGCCTGATCCAAACCATCCATCTGGTTGGGGTTTTGAAGTCGTCCATACCCCCAAAGTTTCACCCAATTGATCGTGCGTGCAGCTGCACAAGCACGGGCACAAGAGGACTGTGTACAACCACTTTCCGAAAATGGAAAGTCACTCTTTCCACGCTGGCAATCTGCATGAAATCCTTCCTTGGAATCTCAGCCTTTCATTGAAAACCCATCTTAACCCTTCATACTAGGGCTTTCTTCACGGCCAAACAAAAATCTGCAACCGCCGCCACTGTTGAAGCTAGACCATTATAATGTGCTAATAGCCGCCCATTTTGTGGGTCCCACAAGTACCTAGGGACCAATCCGATCCTTCCAAAAGTTCCAGATCGGGCGATGAGCCATCCAATGGAAAACTGCCAAGGATAGGGCCATCACCTTCTCCATTGGTTGAAATAACCCACCACCACCTGGTGGGCCCCATCTGTTGATCTGAGTCATCCAGTTGATGGCCCCTAACATCAGATGACCTTCTGCAATGCTGGATTTTGACCATGCAATCTAGCTTAACTACATTGTATCAAAATGCACATGTTGCCCAATCGTCAACTGAACTCTTATTCGGGTTAGAATCGCAAAGTTGCGACTAATCCCCGGGATTAGTGACCTATCCTCCTAAAACAGATAAGAGGCTAGAAATAGCCTCTTGTTAGGGCAACCTAGTTAAAAAAAAGGAAAATAAAAAGAAAGGAAAGAAAATGAGAGAAGGTGAGAGCGCCACTGCCGCACTAACAGTAGTCGGGCGACTCATTCGCGTTTTTGCGTGCGTAGGGCATTTGGGCCAAGCCTTAGCTCGAGTTTGGTGAGTCCAGACCTATCCTGGGTTGCTGCAGTTCAGAATGAGAGAAGCTCGTTCCCTCTGGCAGTAACTTTAAGTCTGACCGATCCACCATGGCGAGTCACACATCAAGCAACAACGGCCCTATCATCCTGCCGAGTCTAGTTACTTCTTGGGCTGCCTAACCATTTAGGGAGCCTAAGAAGAAGAGGAAAGAAGAGGAGTAACAAGAGAGAGAAAGAGAAAGGGAGACAGGACGTGGTCCTCTGTTATTTCCTCGTTACCTGTTGTTGTAGGTGCATTGAGCTGGGCCGACCCAGCTACTGATTTTGAGCCGAGTTGGGTCCAGATGCTGCTAGAAGCAACAGAGGGAGATGAGAGAAGAAGGAAGGAGGAGGAAGGTGAAGGGACATTGATCCCTTCCTTGAGATGTTATCGGGTGTACGGACTCGATTCGTCGAGTTTTGAAACCGAGTTGAGTCGGGTCTGATCTCTCCATGCCCACTGTTGGGTGTGGTTCCTGATTGCTAGAGTTATAACAGGAAAGGAAGAAGAAAGAGAAGTGGAAGAGAGAAGATAGATAGAGAGAGAGAGAATGGGGTTTTTGGTGATTGTCTAGTCGACTTGGCTGAAACCGTGTCCATCCGAGTCAGCTGGGTCGAGTTAGACACGGGCCTAGCCTAGGTCTAGCTGGACATTTCAGTAAGAGAGTAAGAAAGAGGAGGACAGGAAGAAAAAGGAAGAAAAGGGAGAGAAGGAAGAGAGTGTGTTTGAGTCGAGGGCCGCCACATGAGTTGACTCGGTTGTCTTGCAGGTTTAATCTAGATTGGGGTTATTCAAAGGTGAGTTGACTCCCTGATCACCTTCTATTAGTTCAAAATATATTTTACATACATATTGTAATAATAATAAGATAGTTTATTAATCTACTTGTGTTGGTTAAGTATAGGTGTTCAGTAGAGGCTACTTTAGAT
The DNA here is from genome assembly GCA_030180095.1 of Magnolia changhungtana. Classification (NCBI taxonomy): domain Eukaryota; kingdom Viridiplantae; phylum Streptophyta; class Magnoliopsida; order Magnoliales; family Magnoliaceae; genus Magnolia; species Magnolia changhungtana. The sequence goes on from JASAUF010000662.1 coordinate 6,250,263, forward strand.
CCCTCTTGTTGAAGTCAAGTTGATGTGGACATTTCAATTGGATTCAAGTTGATTCCATCTAAGGTGAGGACTCACCCTTTAAGCTTCCCACTTAAATTCACTAACCTGGACATAAATGATACTTTAATTCTATGTCATTAGTAACTCTAAATTATTTAGTTTACTTAATTTCATTTCATGAATATGCTAATATGGTGCATGATTGGCTCAAGTAACATATGAATGTTGTGTCTCTTTAATGCTAGTAACATGAATGATTCGGTTGCCACATGTTGTAAAGTTTGCTAATTAACCAAATGTGGTTGTTTGTGATTATCTTATGGGTTGAATATAATATGTTAAAGACTTAGCATCTTACGGGCCCTATTTGACTTATACGGGCTTGATCACACACCTGCCTCATATAGCTTGGGCCACACTTTATCTTATGTGGATTGGACTGCATAATTACTCCATGCGGCTTGGACCATTAATTTGCCCTTAGTGGCCTTGATGGAACATTAGTGCCCTTTGTGGCTAGTTGGTTCTTTCTTCATTTTGCGGTGTTCAATCGTATGGTGATTTGCGGGTGAAGCGAGTGTTCGCTTAGCGATTTTCTAGCCATTTTGCGGTGTTCACATACGATATGATTTCCGGCTGAAGTAGAGTTTTACATGTTGGGTTGCTAGCCATCTTGTGGTGTTCAGTCGTAGCATGATTTCTGGGTGGAGCAGGTGTTCGCTTAGCGATTTCCTAGCCATCTTGCGGTGTTCACATACGACATGATTTCTGGGTGGTTTAGAGTTTGTATGTTGCTTGTCTCTTCATCTTGCGGTGTTCAATTGTACCATGATTTCTAGGTAAAGCGGGTGTTCGCTTAGCCATTTCCTAGCCATCTTGCGGTGTTCACGTACGATATGATTTCCGGGTGAAGCAGACGTTTGCAGCTTGGTTTCTAGTCATTGTATGGAGGTCGTAAGAATGACTGTTTGACCATCTGGACACGTCCCTTTTGCATTACAGTTTTCATTACATTCCCTTAATATTGAAATTGTGTTAACTAGCTTAATTCTAAATGCATGATCATGATTCTTGAACTGCATTGTTTAAAAGGCCCCTTCTCATATATTGCGATTTATGTTGGATTATCAATGATAAGTGCATAATCTTAGAGGGTGCTCCTCACTGTGATAGCTATTGACGCTATCAAACTGTAATAGTTGATGCAGGTATAAAGTGAGCCGATGCTTTTCACTGAGTTGCTAGGGCAGGTCGAGTAGTTGAGGAGCTAGACGGGGTCCATGCGGCCCATATGGAGCTCCACCATTAAATGATACATTTTTATTCCTATTTAATAAACTTTGTATTTGGAATTGCATAAGTCCCGTATGGGCGTCACATTTCAAAATTTGGTGATGATCAGAATGTTTTTATTTAATGCATAGTTTATTCTAGCTTCGTTGTTATTAACTCTGATTAACAACAAACGGTTCAAATTTACACTGGATTTTATAGGCTAACAATCGGGTTTTTAGAAAACGGGTTATACACTCGGGTCCTGAAAACACGGGGCGTTAAAGTAAACTAGCGAAATATAATTAAATGAAGTATATGAGGGAGTCCAAGTATACAAAACCAAATATTTCAAGCGGTTACCCGAAAACTTATACAAACCAATGTCTTAACCTTTACAAATTTAATAGTATAAATTAAATTAAAATAAAATCAAGAATGGAGAGTTGCAAGATCATCTGGCTCCTCCCATTTCACATGAACACCAGCATATGCATTCTCTGCGCCTCCTGCACACTGAATACGGTTCGATAGCGCCAATGACTATCCAGTGAGGTATAACTCCCAAGATTTATCGTATCATCAAGATAATTAACCACAGTTATCAGAGAATGTATAACAAATATTACACAATGATTATCATGGAAAGCAGATAAGGTTCATCAGATACGCATTCATTTAATAAATCATACAAAGATAATCTTGTTTAAATGCATGAATGCATGCACATGCTCCCAGACCTGGGGATGCACATCCAGCTGGTAAAAAGTCACCTAAGGAGAACTAGCCAGCCAGAAAAGTACACAAAGGTACACCCAAGGAGAACTGGCTACCCGGAAAAGACTATATAATATAGATCGTCCAAGGCGAATTAGTCACCTAGAAAAGTACACAAAGGTACACCCAAGGAGAACTAACCACCCGAAAAAGACCATGTAATACAGATCGCCCAAGGAGAATTTGTCACCCGGAAAAGTACACAAAGGTATGCCCAAGGAGAACTAACCACTCGAAAAAGACCATGTAATATAGATCGCCCAAGGAGAATTAATCACCCAGAAAAGTACACAAAGGTACACCCAAGGAGAACTAACCACCCAGAAAAGACCATATAATATAGATCGTCCAAGGAGAATTAGTCACTCGAAAAAGTACATAAAGGTACGCTCAAGGAGAACTAACCACCCAGAAAAGACCATATGCCATGAAAATGTATGATTAGCCCAACCATTATTATTCCAATTTCAAACAATCATTTTAAGAAAGTTCAAAGGTCACTATGAGGGGTTTGTCACCCAACATAGGCCGACAACTCAGGCATAGTGTCTCATTCCACCATCCCTGGCTCATGAGATTAACAAATAGGATGTTTAAAGGTAACCTACTCAACTAGTGACCATTACTAATTAAACAAGTGGACCTTACCATTATAAGGTTGTACAAAAATCATTCATAAAAGCCACTTAGGGCAATTATTCCATCGAGCCACAAGGGGCAAACATATAATCAAAGCCACATAGGGCAAATAGTCCATTCTAGGATACGGTGAAAGGGTTTGACCTAAAAGCTATAAAGGCACCACAATCCCTTAGATGGTAAGTCCACAACAAAATTTGATTAAATTTATTAGATAGAATGACCACTAGTTTGAGGACCTCCAAATGCACCATAAAGTAATCACAAGTGGTCAAACAAGACACGAACAATATCAATAACACTTATTCATATAAGATGCTTCATTCAAACTAGGATAAAGATATTTGTGATCCACAACATGTTCAGATACTTGAAAATAAATCCAATGATCAACTAGTTATGAAGAATTTACTCAAGTATAAACTAGCATTCATAATCATTTTTACTAAATATTAAATTAAACAATTAATGAACTAAGATAATTATCATGATGTAGAAAAGCTCGAAGGTAATCCTCACCTTTCAAGAGTTGAATTGGCTTCCTATGTTGTTGGAATTGTTTGCGAACGTCCACGAACCCGATTCTAACTGCACTTCAAACCGTTTGCTCAATTAGACCGCAACACCAATCCCTCGACCAATTCAAGACGAAATCAACTTGAATCACTCCCATATGCACAAATCCAACTCAACATCCACACCAATCCGATTTGGACTTGAATCAATTCAGGCAAAGAAGGTCTAGCTGAGCTTGAGTCATCTTAACTTGACTCGATTTTGGACCGAGTCGACTTAATCTTCTTCCTCCTACTATCTTTCCTTTGCTCTCTCTCTCTCTCTCTCTCTCTAACCCTTTTGGAATCCTAGCTATACCAGGGCCAAGCCCAAGCCTATACTTGACCTATGATTTGGCAGCGAGTGAAGCTCCCAACTCAACTCGACGAAAGCCGAGTTCCCTTCTCCTTCTCTTCTTCTTTCTATGTTATTTCTTCCTTCTCCTTTCTCTTCTTTTCTTCCTTCTCTCTCTCCCTACTTCTTTCTTTGCTTTAACAGGTCCAAAAATGTCTGGACTCGCCCAAACGTGCAGTGATTTGAGCCGAGTCGACTCGACTCGACCCTACAGTCAAGGCAACACGACTTCTCCCCTTTCTTCCTCGTTCTTTCTTATCTCTTCCATCTTCTTCCTTTCTTCTACTTCTCTCTTTCTCTGGCTCTATCTGATCTTCAACTGGAATGGGTCTACACATGGCCTAGATGTACAGGCTTGGCAGAAGCCTCAACTAGATCCGAGTCGTCTTGACTCAGTGAGGCACCAACGTGCCCTCTCTCACAAATCTTCTTCTTTCTGCTTCTCCTCTCTTCCTCACTTTCTTCAGTCCTTCTGCTTTTGTTTCTCTTCTCCTTTCTTTAGATGTATAGAAGGGTTTGGACTTATCTTAAATTGTCACGAAACTCAGTCAGACTTGGACCGAGTCGAACAATGTAGTGCGATGCTTCTTCTGTCAATTGTTGTTCTTCCTCCCTCGACTTAACTGTTTCTTCTTCTTTTTCCTTTCTTTTCTACTTTTCTCTTTCTCTCTCTCACTACTCGACCAGAGGGAAACTAGACTCAGCTTGCACTCGACTACGACTCGAATCGAGTCGGCTCGATTCAAGGCAACAGAGAAATGACGTTCTCTATCTCTCTTTCAAACTTCCTTCTTTTAGAAATGGTTGCCCTAAAAGGGTGCCTTTTATAAGGCTTTACTAATCCTCTCTTCTAGAGGGTTCGAATGTGCAACTAATCAAGGGATTAGTACAGTCTTTAGCTATTTAATCCTTATCATTTTGAAATGTTATAATTGAATCATGTTTGCACGACTGTAATCAGAGGTTATGGATGCACTTTTGGCCCCATGGCCTAACGGATGGACGACCCTGATCAGAAAATGGGCCACATCATAGGTGATGGGTTTTTCGGGCGGACGGAGGAGATGGTGGGTCTGATCATGGTGATTTCAGATCCATGGTCTCATCCTTTGATTTATAGCTTTTGGATGGATGGGATGGGCCGAGAGAATGCTGTGGGGCCCATCATTTGATCATTCAGGACGAAAATCCTGATGGTTAACACGATTTGGTGCTGCGGCGGTTTTCTCATTGTGGTGAAAGCCCTAGAATCGGTTTGGATTGTAAGGCGGAGATGTGTTGCAGTGGATGGCTGGGATGGAAAGGAGCCCTCCACACGGATTGATCTAGCTATGTGACAGAGAATGGGATCTTTCTATTTCAAGCTCATTCACGCGCGCAAGAGAGTTTTTGTAGTCGTTTTCAACGCATTGGGTTGACAATACGTGTGGGAGTCATGGGATCTTGGTCGTATCAGTGCCGTGATCATGACGGATGGTTCGAATTGGCAAAATGGTCGTGATGGTGGGCACAATCGCACTCACACGGTAGTTACCCGTTTAAATCTCGGACGCGCGGGAAGATGGGAGAATTTCTCATTTTTTTAAATTCCTCGGGTCAACGCCTGGTCTACACTGTTGACCAGTTCGGTGTGCTGTAGGTGCACACGCTATCATGCACACAATACTCATTTGGGGTCCATATGGATGTCTTTGACAAATCCAGTCCATCATTTTGTTTTTCAAGACCATATTAGGGCAGAGGTTTAAAGATGAGGCAGATCCATAGCTTAGGTGGACCATAATGGCTAAAATATGGCCGTTAAGCGCCAATTATCATCAATCTGACGATTGGATCGGTTTTAGTTTGTATATTAAGGGTACTAATGGTCCACAAAGTTGATTAGTGAAATCCACTCCATCCATTTGTCTTGAATAGGTTTGTTGTGCCATCCCTCCAAAGGTGAGGTGGATCCAATGTTCAGATGGACCATACGTATAGAATTCGGCCTTCTAATTCTATATTCTTGTCGATCTGATGGTTAGATTACATTTGATCTGATCGTCAATGGTTGTAATGGTCTTAGGGTCTACCTAGATGGGATTCAATGGTTAAATTAGTGGTCCAATGGCCTAGGTGTGATGATTAAGTGACGAACCTTTAAGTTGGACTCAGATGAATGACGATCGTGAGTTACACAAAGATCTAGGCCTATTGACCAACTATTTGTATGATTTAGATTGTCACCAATGACTTCGTTTGATTGATATGAATTAGGCGCACTAGATTTGTTTTGATTCAGGGTTAATGATCCTATAACACTAAAGTTTCATTTAAGTAACCTGTAGAGCTTTTCGGTTAACTAAGTGAAGATGTATGGTAGGTTGTTACTAACTAAAATCAGACAGTTGAGATGGGCGGATAAATAGGTGGTCGGGCGATGGTGTACAGAGTATATTTTCACGTGACCCCCTGCATATGCATATATTAATTAGGTATCCAAGATAACACCTGAGTATAGAAAGTACGGGGTGTTACAGCTCGTCACCCCAACATAGGCCGACAGCTCAGACATGGTCCCATACCACCATATCCGGCTTATGATTCTTAGTTACTCACTGGTCACTACGGGAGGCTCGTCACTCCAGAGTAGGTTGATAGCTCGAACACAATGTCCCATACCACCAGTCTAGCTCATGAGTCTTAATGGGATCGTATCGCACTAACAATTATGAACGAATACATCCATTGGGAACGGGGTATCCTAGATTCTATTTAGTCATGTCATACATTATGAAGATTCATGATCAGTCGGCTAGTAGACTAATTTGATTGACCTGGGAGAACTACGATACAACTGGCATTGAGTGCAAGCAGCCCGTGTAGTCCAGCTACTGTCGATCATCCGTGTTCAACCCAGGTCGATCGAACAAGCCTAGGGTGGCTACCTTAACTTAGGTCACCCCTTGATTTGGGTGATTTACCGGTTGACCTAACATCTTAGTAATCTTAAGTGTTTCTATGGACTAAACTTTATATCACACAATTATAGCATAAATTTCACTATGCAACTACTTAGGCATTTCATCGAACACATGAGCATTCATAGGGTATTACATTCACTAAAGCATTAAATCAAACATGTGGGCATGCATAAAGTAATACAATCACTTAGGCAATAAATCAAGCATGTGAACATCGAGAAAGCAACACATTCTACCACTTAGACATTTCATCGAACATGCGAGCATCCATATCCAACCAATAACATATAATACAATCAAACATAAAATATGAATATGCTAACTATTACAACTCATTCAATATAAGACATCATTAACTGAGACCTTTAAGGTTCGATAAATGGAAACTTAGGCATAATGGTCCGCACCTTACGACGATTCGCCCGATTTACGACGCTCCTAGGGTTAGTTTTTTAAATAAAATCATTGAAAGACCTAAATAAGCATACAAGCTTGTGAGATTAGTGATAAACAATTATTGAAATCCTAAATTATAAGTGGAATTCAACACTTACCTCCAACCATTGCCGGGAAAGCTCTGACGATGACTCCGGCTATGGCGAGGAGGCTAAAGAGGAGATGAGAGGGTGGAGGTGCACCAACACTCACACCACAAGCTCTCTCTCTCTCTCTCTGTCTCTCTCTCCCTTTCTTCTCCTTTCTCTTCTCTCTTCTTTCTTTCTCTCCTTCTTTCTTTCATTCTTAGGCAAAATTCGTATGGAATGATAGGGTGCCCAAATGAAGCCCTTATATAGTACCAGATTTGGTGTAAATGGCTCCAAGGGCTGAGTTTTTACTATACTAGCCCTAGGGGAGAATTTTTCTACCCTTTGGGGGCCACTAAGGGGCATAGGAGTTGACACACACCGTTAGATAGTTAGCCCTAATGATGATCTACACATAGACACAATCGACCTGCCATTTGGACGCGTCGATCGATGGGTATAATCAGAAGTCTGTTTGACGGTCACTAATGGTCGATCGGGGCCATAACTATACAAATATGTGTAGAGAAATATCATTAGTCGGTACTCTGACTTTTGCCATGAATTGACGGTCTAAAAGTCACAACTTCATGAAAGAATAAAGTGACTAGTTTCACTTAAGTTCCAGATTTTCACTTAAGGCATTCACACATCTCATGCACTTGGCTTGTGGGTCCAAGTTGAGTAATTTGAGATGCGACATCGGCTCAATGTCTTGCGATAGACGTCAAGCCCACTAAGACGAATGTCCTTCTATAGTCTCGGGTTTAATAACCCATTAACAAGCAGTCTAAGCTTGTTTGAATAATCAAGGCATTTCTGAAATGAATTGAGTATCTAAATTTCTCGTGTGCAATGATTAGGGTTTGTATTAGCTAAGTTTGTAGTGTGGCCTATTCGCAATTTGTGAAAATGCCGATTCGGTTAGTTAGTCTAAGTCGTTGGTTCTTAGGCTAAAGGAATAACTGGATTGATTTGGTTTATTAATTAAGATCTAACCCCTAGTTGTCACAACTTTTGGTAGGTCTTTATTTAGTTACATTCATCTCAATTAGTCAGTGATAGGTCGGCTAGAATTGGACCCTACGTGAACAAATCCCGAGGTTAAACTCGATGTTTAAGTGATCGGGCGGATTCGTTAGCTTTCTACGGTTGATTAATTGGATTTATACAGTTCTTTACCGGTACCACCAGCGTATAGGCTCACTTCGAGCATCAAGGGTCAATAAGCAATAACGTAGGCTGGTCATATCAAAAGTTTTCAAGGGTTTTTGAAAATTCAAAACAACGAAAATCTGGGACGTTACAGTCAATGTACACCATCCATTCGAATGATTTTATACGTTAGAAAACCTTAAAAACTCGGGAGAAGCAAGTTTTTCTCCATTTCTGGTGGTTGCAAGAGAAAATTGTCCAAACATTTTCTCTTTGATACCCACCATTCAAACCTTCATGGAGCTTTGATTTGAAGCATCCATAATCTTCAATGTAATGATTCAGACCACCCAGAAGCTTTGTTTTGAAAAAAACCCATCGAATGGTGATATGAAATTAGCAATGGGTAAACCTTCCTGCTGGATCGAGTTTAAGCCTTTATTTCGGCTCACTGAGTCATTGTAGTTTTGGGCCTAGTTCAGTCCAAGGTTTGATTTAGAAGGAAGACATGTAAATGAAGAAGAATGGAGAGAGAATGAGAGTTTGAATCGGGTGTTGCCACATTCAGTTCAACGTTATGATGCACCGTGTTGACCGAGTTGAAGCACCTGAAGCTCTGAGTCATCCTGACTCTATTGGGTTTTCAAAGGTAAGGAAGATAGGAGGTGTGAAGAATGCTTTCCACTAAGTTGCAGTGGCTGTGTTACTGTCGTGTTTATTGCTGCCTCAACTCTCTAGTTCTGGTTGTTGTCAAGTCGGGTTTAGTTAGGTGCATTCGGGTCGAGTTAGGTTGAGTATGATTGTCTAGTTATTGTTGTTAGACCTTCAACAGATGCAGAGAAGAGAAGGAACAAGAGGAGAAGTATAAGGCGAGGAGTGAAAGTGTTGCTGAGTTCATGAGTTTTCTTGACTCGCTGAGTCATTCTGATGTCGGTTCTACTAAGGGTCGTGGTTCAGTAATAACATCTAGATAGTAAGGAGAGATTGAAAGAGAAGCTGAAGAAAGAAGAGGGATCAAGAGAGAGAGGAAGTTTGGGTCTTTCACTCTGAGTTGACTTAAACGAGTCAGATTGACTCGGTTGATTCAGTAGGTACAACGTCTATCTCTGGACATGGATGATTGAGAAAAGAAAGGCATAGAAAGCTAGAGAGGAAATAAAAGAAAAGGAAGAAGAAGTGGTAGTGGTACACCTGTTGAGTTGACTAGGCAAGTTCAGCAGAGTTTAGCCCAGTTTGGGCCCAGTTTCGGGCCCGTGTTAATCCAAATATCGCCACAAGTTTTACTGAATGGTAGATGTTTAGCCAACTAGAGATCTAATCTGAGTTCAAGTCGATATTTTGCAAGTTCGGGTTTGACATGAGTTTTAATGGGTTGTGTTGCTTGGAGCCAATTTGACTTAGTTCAGCCATCAAGTTTGGAGTTAGCAAAGTTCTAATTTTAGGATAATCTAGATCAGTCACGTGGCAATATGGTATGAGGTTCGAGTCAAGATCAAGTTTGAGTTTCGGGTCGAATTGACTCGATTGATTGATGTATGTTATCTCTCCAATCTCTTATGGGATTCAAATAAGAGCTTAACTTAGATTAATGACTTTGATTTTCTGATTTTATGTAGGAGTTGAAAATTCCCAAATTCATGTTCGTTAATTAAATCTGTCCATTTTTATGCATAAACGAGTTGAATCAGGTTGATAATCTAGGTAAGTTGAACTCTTAATCGTCTATTAGTCTCTATTAGAATGGTAGTTAATGTTCATTTATGTTATTAACCTTTCTCATTTAATAGGTACTAAATTCAATACATCTAATCCAAGTTGATCCGAGTCATCACGTGCAATCTCAATTTGAGGGTGAGCAATCTCTATGATCTCTTTGGTGGAAATTCAGATTTGATAATGTGGTTAGATGTTAAAATTATAAAACTTGAATATTCTGAAACCCTAAACCTATGTTAGATTTTAGATTAGAAGTCATTAGATTGCATAATTTAGACCTTAATGTTGATCTTAATCGTGCATTGTGGTGGTTTAGGTTAGAATTCGCCTAATGCATGAAATTGTATTCTAGCCAAACCTAAGGTCACGTGCATGACCTAGCAGCACTAGTAGATGATTCGACTCATAAGGTGATGACCTTTTCCCTTAGGCTTTCTGCTTTTATGTTACTTTAAGTGATAGTTTCCCTTTTTAATTTTAACTGATAATTGACAGTTCTATTTCATGATTACTTGTGTTAGTTATTGGAATGGATCATGGAATCATATGCTCCACATTTATCTTGTTTAAGTATTTACATGTTGTACATGAATATCTTCTCATACTTATGGATTATTTATGAAGCTTGAATTGTCACATTAATTAGTGGAAAACTCCACTTGTATATATATAACCAGAATTAGAATGTAAACTTGACTGATTGTGATTACAATGGTCCCTCAAAATAGTGGCCATTTTGTCTAATGGATTAAATGGAATTTTGTTGTGAACTTACCATCTTATGGATCATTTGTGCCTATGTGGCTTTTGGAGATAATTCCATTTTATCGCATCCTAGGATGAATGATTTGCTTTATGTGGCTTTGATGGAATATTTGCCCTATGTGGCTTTGATGGACGATTTGCCCTATGTGGCTTTGATGGAATATTTGCCCTATGTGGCTTTGATGGACTATTTTCCTTATGTGGCTTCGATGGACTATTTTCATGAAACTTTGTGATGGTAAGTTCCACTTATTGAACTATGATTGGCCACTAGTTGAAGAGGTTATCATTAAACATCTTAGTTGTTGGAGTGTCATAAGCTAGGGATGGTGGTATGAGACACTATGCCTGAGTTGTCAGCCTATGCTATCTGACGAGCCCCTTATAGTGACCTTTGAGCTTTCTTAAAATGGCTATATATAATTGGAATAATAACGGTTAGGTTGATAATGCAATTTATGGCATACGGGTGATGTTGGGTGGCTAATTCTGGATGTTATAACATGTATCATTTGTCGTGGTATGTTTCCCTAGATCCCAGACTATCGACAATCGACCCAATTTGTGTGTGCTAGTCAGTTTAGCACTTGATATATTTTCGTTGGTGACTAGTCACTTGCATGTGGGTTTTGCCCCACTCGTGTGTTTTACCTAAAAGCCAGCTGAATGAGCATCCCCAGGCTGATGTGCATTCACACATCCATGCGTTTAAATAAGATTGCATCGTAGATTATTTTATATGTATTCTTGTTTAAATTACGCTTAACTAATGTAACGGTGTGCAATCTTGAGGGGAATTCTCACTAAGCTGGTCACTCATGCTTTGAATATATAACCACACAGATGGTGCAGGTGATTTGAATGACACTCATATTCAGACAGGTGAGGAGCATGATACAGATACCAGGGATGTATGGTCGTACCTGCCTCAGAGAAGCTGTGCGATCTGCAGCTTAAGTCTAGATGCATTTTATTCTCTTTCATATGTTAAATTATTTCTTTCCTTTATTTGTTAGTATTGAGACATTAGTTTGTATAAGCCATATGGGCAGCCGCTCGTATATTTTGAATGTATATGCAAACTTTCTTTTATACTTGATTTATTTTTCTTCTACTGAAATGCTCACTATTGAAAAGAAAAAAAAATATGTGTGGAATTCAGGCTATCTTTAGAGGCTAACACTCGGGATTTCAAAAAATGAGTACTAAACTCAGGTTATGAAATTTGGGGCGTTACATGTTATCATGCACTGAACCATTCATAATAAAGAATCATTAACTGAGACCCTCAAGAGTCGATAAACAACAATCTATGAATAATGGTCCGCACCTTAGAGGGTTTCACACGACTTAATTGTTCTTAGGGTTAGAGTTTTTGGAGAAAAACACAAATTCCTAATCAAATCAAAGGAAACTAAGGTAAGATTCACAAAATCTAACATGAGATAGTTTAACCGGGAGGTAGAAAGCATTTCTTACATCTGATCACGCGTAGGGGTGGATTTGTAACACCTCGTACTTTCCAGTACTCGAGTGTTACCACGTAATCTAATTTAGTATAAATACAAACTTAACCCACTTAGATATTCACGTTCATTACGGTTTAAATCCGACCGTTGAAAGTAGTCTGCACCTATATATCAAGCTATCCATCTGTTATTCTTCAAGATGGACCATCATGTCATTAGAAAAACCTATCCGTAGGATTCTAATTTCGTTGATAGACAAATCTAATTGACCATTGTAGATTTAAAGCTATGGATCACAAGATCCACCGTTCATCAAGCCTGCAACTTCCTGTGGGATGATTGACACTTACTTACATGGCATAACCACCTAATTTTAAAAGAAACGGTTAGAGTCCGTCCATGTTAGCTTGGGGACACTTAGAAGCATTGATGATAATATAGGGAAACGATCCGACCATTAAATAGTTGGAAACCATTGGTTGGACTCGCAAAATCAAGTTGTATGGCCCACTTGATCATTAGATCCACCTCATCTTTGACCAAGTCAGCTATTCGAACCCATAGAACTTATTGAACAGTGTGGAACTTAGAAAAACATCATTTGTAGGGCTCGAATCGCCAAATCCACTATTCATTAAATCCAAGACCAAGCTGTGAGTGATACGCAAGCTAAGATTATAAGATATTACTACATGGGCTTTAAATCTCACCACTCATCACTACATGGATAGACTTAGGACCCTAAGAACTTTCAGATAGGGATGGATTAAGATTAGAGAAAAATCAGCCATTAGATTGTTAGGAGTGTAATCTTATCGCATAAATTAAGTCGTGGGGGCCGCCTAAGCTCTAGATCTGCCTGTTCCTTGGTCAAAGGCCCTAATGGAGGTCTCTAGAGTGAATGAATGGAATGGATTTGGAGATTTCATCATAGCGAACCCCACATAGGTGTTGCATGTGCTCTTAAAGTGGTGCGCTCGCAGTGCACCGGTCTGAGAAATCCGGTCAAGGCAAGTTGACCCGATTTTTTTTTTTAAAAGAGAGGATTTCCCTCTCTCATATTTCGCTGCACGAACAGTCATGCCCGACTGTCCTTATCAGTGGCCCACAATGCGGGCCCACCCTCCTGATCTGAGCCGTCCATCGTAATGGGGCACCTAAACTGATTAGGATCACGTCCTTCTTAAAAGACCATACACGTGTGCTTTCGCACATTAATAGACGCAAACAATTCAACGTACAAGCAAGATTGTGCTTTTAGCCTCTCCAAAGCCAATCCATTGTGATCAAGGTGGACCACCTTAAGCCAATTCAGACCATCCATCAGGTAGAGGACTTCTGTTCGACCAGACCCACGTCGACCGTGCGGGCCCATGCAAGCATGCATGTGCACGAGCTAGGGCCACACAGGAAGCGTGTGGTGGCTTCTTTCCAAAAGGAGATGACGTGTGGCTGCCAGCCTGGCGATCCGATACAGCTAGAACTTGTGATCCCAATCGTCCTTCCCAACGTTGATCCCAGCTATTCGTCCAGTGCCAAAAAAGGGTGGGCAGCCTCCCATCAGGAAGAAAGGTTGCCGAAAGGTTTCTTATTAAGGAAAGCTCGCTGGCGCGATCCAGGCCTTTCGCCAAGCCACGTGGAGAGATCTCTACCATTCCTTGCAGGGCAGCAACGGCTCCCTCAAAGGAGCCTCCCATCTCGTGAGAAATCCTTAGAGGTGAGGAAAATCTCACGAGATGGATGTAACTGCATTGAACAGTAGGATTTGTGGCCACCGCGGTAATCGGCGGCCCCATCTAATCCGTCCAAACGGTGTAGATCACCGTGATAAGCCTTAGGCTGAAAAATGCCATTGCAGGAGGGTTCATCTTCTCCGTCCAGCCGTGAAAACTGCCATGATGATGTGGGCCCCATTACTGCTGGAAAATTACTATTCCGTTGGGCCATAAGAGCAGAAACCCATCCCTCGTGATGGATGGGTCACATGCGTCCAAACAACGAGGATGGGAGCTCAAGTGCAACCATCTGTCTCTACCGTTCGATGGACGGATCGACCAGGCTCCGTGGCTATAAAAGCCAGGTGTCCGTCTCGGGATTCTCGCCAAGAGATTAGGGAGAAAGAGAGGGAGTAAGGGAGAGAAAATAGGAAAGAAAATAGGAGAGGAAAGAGAGAGAAATCGGGCCGGCTGTGGTACCGTACCACGCTAGACCCCGTCTGAGTTAAACTCAAACTTGGGACGAGCTAGAAGGCCTCTGAGAAGATCGGAGAGGGAGAAAGGAAGGAAAAGAATAGAAAGGAAGAAAAGAAAAGGAAGAAGAGGGAAGCATGAACGGAAAATGAAGAAGGGAAGGAGCATGGGTGCGGTTCGTCACACTGGCTCGGCCCGTCCGAATCACCTGGCTGGGCTCTGTTCGAGCCAAGTCCACGCAATGTGGACGGTCTGATCGTAAAGGAAGGAAGGTGGAGACAGAAAGAAAGAGAGAAGCAGATAAAGAGGAATATCGAGCTTGCACTAGTGTCGGGTCTACCTGAGTCACCTTGCTCGAACTGTCAAGTTCCTGGTCGAGTTGGGCGATCTCTGGCTCAGTCCAGTTCGAGTCTGGCCACCTCCGGACACCCCATCAGGTGCGGTATAGAAGGAATCGATGGTTGGGCTCTAGCAGTTCGTTGTGTCCCACCGTCGAACCTAGCTCGAGTCAGTCGGTGTCATAACTCGCTGAACTGATTGGACTCCAACATTTATCAACGTCCAGCCATCATTGGGACCCACTAATCTCTGCTAGTCCAGAGATAGGGCAGTGAAGGGCAGAAGAAAGGAGAGATGCTTGCTGCATCAGCTTCACTTGAATTGAGTCATCGACTCGTTAGTCATCGGATCGGCCAAGCCCTGTCCAATGTCAGGCATTTTTGGACAAGTAGCAGATCAGGAAGAAAGGGAAGGGAAGTAGAGAGAGAGAGAGAGAGAGAGAGAGAGCGGAGAAGAAGATAGAGGAAAGAGATGGAGGTTGAGGCCTTAGTTGCTGCCAAGTCAACCAGGCCTTGACTCATTAACTCTGTGAGTCGGTTGGGTCCAGCTAGTTGCTGGTTGTGGTTGTATTAAGGGAACCAAGAAGGAAGCGAATGAGAGAGAGGAAGGTTGATAGTTGTGTTGAGTCAACTCAGTCCTCACCACTTCGTATTCGAACTGGGCTAGTTTTAATGAGATCCTGATCCATTCAACTTAGGTATGCCAATTTCCAATTCTTTCATGCATTTGAATTGTCAAAATCAAATTATCATTAATTTACTATTGTTGGAAATTATCATTAGACGCTATTAATTCTACTACTTGATTATTAGCATTAAATATTAACGTTAAGGCTATTCTTATTTTGTCATTAGTAGATTATTGATTATAAGGTTAGTGTGTTAGTATTAACTGACAGTTATTACTTATTATCACTTCACTTCTAATATTATTATAAATTAATTATATGAATTAAGTTTCAACTCTAAAACAAAGCCTAAAACTAGATAAGTGGATAAAACTCTAAATTTAAGTAATCTAAACCACAGGTTATGATCCTAACCGTAGATAGTGTATAAAACTCGAATCTGACCATTCGAGTTGATTCGCTTCTTTCACCAGGCTGAGTTCTATTGTTGATGGGTTTATTCTCTATGATATTATGATAGGTTTCTTTTACGGTTGTTATTACTATTATGAGTCACTATTAGTATTATTATTCATTGTGGGTTACTAGTAAATAATCTAATTTAATATTAGTCATTGTAATATTCCTAAAATTAATAACTAATGTGTTTTATTAAATTTATTTATCTATTATTCCCATTAACAATATCATTAATGGCCACACAAATTAGAGTCCAAATTCCATAATCAAAACCTAGAATCTAAGTATAGGACTAAACTCTAGGATAAAACCCTAAGTTCTACATCAAACCCTAAAAACAAGTAATCCAAACCCTAGGTTATATTAATCAAGACTATAAATACTTTGTAGACACCAGATCTCAAGTACAACTTCACAATCCATGGTAGGATTCAATTCTAAGGGTGCACGCGCTTCCTAGCGACATCAGTTGGCGATTCAAAGTATAAGGTGATGACTTCTCCCCTTAAGCTTTCCATCTTTAAATTATATCAAGGATAACTTTTAAATTGATTATGAATGATGCCTTAAAGCTTGATTAATCATATGGTTAGCTTACTTGGATATATGTTTGAGAATTGATCATGAATATCAAATGCATATGCTAGACAATTGATTCATTTAATAGCTCTTGAATTGTATTTACACTTGTGCTTAAGTTGTACTTTATTAGAATGGTATCCTAGTTTGATACTTGATCTCTATTTGGATATGCTATTGTACTGTTTGCAAGACACATGAATCGAAATCTCTCTAGTCAGTGAGGTGAACCTCTATTTATGAAAGAAAGTCTGTACTTAGGGTGTAATAAGATTGATTGTGCTAAGAATATACCCTCAATATAGAGGTTATGTTTGTGGCAAAATTATTCATGGGACTTACCATCTATGGGGTGATTCCACCTACCTGATTATGGAATGAACCATTCAACATTTTTATCGTCATTGCTTATTCGTACTTAAGGCATGCATACCGACTCTTTTTAATCATTGTATTAGTATCTTTGACATTCATTCCCAATCAACATACGATGGTAACTTCAATGTATGGGAAGTTACCATCATATGTTGAGTGGGAATGAATGTCAAAGTTCTAATACAACGATTAAAAAGAGTCGGTATGCATGCCTTAAATACGAATAAGCAACGACGATAAAAACGTTGAATGGTTCATTCCATAATCAGGTAGGTGGAATCACCTCATAGATGGTAAGTCCCATGAATAATTTTGCCACAAACATAACCTCCATATTGAGGGTCTATTCTTAGCATAATCAATCTCATTACACCCTAAGTACAGATTCAACATCCTAAAGCGGTAGACTCATGGGCTGGGGATGGTGGAAATGAGACATTATGCCCAAGCCGTCGGCCTACGCTGGGTGACGAGTCCCTCGTAGTGATCTTAAGCTTTATTAAACCAGCTGATTGTAATTGAATTAATAATGGTCTAGCTAATCATGCATACATGACATATTAACGTTGATGGGTGGATATTTCTAGATACTGTAGCACGTGCCCTTCGGGTTATTGGGGGTATCGTTTCACTAGCTGACAGACCATCGACTATCGATTTATGTACGTGATGTACGATGGGTAGTCATTATATGGTACGTGATATACGCACGTGATGTGCTTCACTAATGGCCAGCATTTGCATGGGTGACGAGCTCAACTGCCGACTGGATGAGCATCCCTAGGTCAATGATGCATTCACACATCTATGCATATAATAAGACCACATTTTGTTATGTTTTGTATGTCTTGTTGCTTTCATGATATACTTGTCTGAGGCGGTAGTGTGTAATCTTGAGGGAAATTCACACTGAGTTGGCCACTCATGCATGAAATATATAACCGTACATGTAGCACAGGTGGCTTAAGTGATATTCAGGTTCAGACTGATAAGGAGCCGGGTATAATCATCGAGGATGCATGGCTGTGTCTGCTAAGAGAAACTGCGCTATCTTGTGGCTTACGCTTAATGCATTTTAATATATCTCATGTATTAAATTATGTAAATTTTGTATTTGTTAATATCGAGACATCAGTTTGTATAAGTCATTATGGGCAGCCTCTTGTACATTCTAAATGTAAATAAAATTTTTCTTTATATTGATTTGTCTATTCTACGCTAAACTGCTAACTTTGAAAGATAAAATTATATATATATGGAATTTGACTATCTATATTTAAGCCCCGTATCCTAGACTGTACCGTTCCGTAGACTTCCGCGGTCTTCCCGGTCGAATTCCGACAACCTTCGACCTTTAGCTGACATTTGCGCACAACCTTACATCACACACCGTCAACCCGAATTGACTCAACCTAAGACTAGTACCTTAACGACCGCGCTGTCACTGTGGTTTCGATGCCGCGTCTCGCACGCCGATCCGATACTTTGGCCAGGAGATGTGAGTCCGCGTTCGATGCGAGGAAAACGCTGCTCGTGCGAATTCCGAGAGAATCTCTACGAGATGCATATCAATCCATCAATCAATCAATCCCATCATGTCAAGTATACATCACCTCTCACCCTTCCCCAAGCAACCCCCAAAGTCAAAAAGTCTCTTACACACCCAGCCTTTCTTATACCAAGCAACCACAAAAGTCAAAAAGCTCTTACACCCATCACTCACCACATCCATCACTCCATCACCCATCACTCTCTCTCTCCCTTTACAGCCCTCTCTCTCCTTCATTTTCAAAGCATCTCCCAAGCAAGAGAAGGCACCATACGTCCAAGCTCTCCCAAACCTCTCCAAGAGAACTTTGCATGTGGCCCACTTCCCTACCCTTTCATCACCCATCTTAACCATCCAAACCTCATCTCCTCCGTTGGAATCGAAGCTAAGGAGCTAAGGAAGCCTAGGGTGCAAGGAGCGGTGGGTGATCTTTATTATTTTTTTATTGTTTTGTGATTTAAGGGCCCACATTTGGTGGGGCCCATCTTGATGAATGCTTTGTATTAAGGGGCCTATAGTGGCAGGGCCTCTCCTCCACCCGATCTCTCTCTCTCATGTATTATGGACCCCACTATGTCGTATGATCCACACCATCTCATCCATAGGGCCCACCTTGCTGACCACCTTTGGGTGGGCCTAGATGTAAGGGGAAACATAAATAACAGCTTAATCTAAAAGTCAGGTGGGCCACGTCCCTGTGGGACCCACCATGGTGCGTGTGTACACCCACGCCCATAGCTCACGTGGTGGGCTGAGTGAAGGATACCTTGTTTCAATGTGAGGTACCCCTCCCTGGTGAGGGTGGCTAACATGGAGTGTGGACTGACATGGAGTGTGTGAACTGACGGTGGGGTCAATAGGACCCACCTCCATCCTCCACCCCTCCAAAGGGCCACACCAATGAGGTATATGCTGTATCTAAACCGTCCACCACCTGGACGGTGGGACCGTGTTCATGTGGGGCCCTCCTAGGCACATGGGACCCACACCCACACCCAGATCCCTAGCTCAACTGGTAGACAGGGTGAAGATACCTCGTTGCAACACTTGAGGTCTTGGTTTCGATCCCTACTAGGGGTGCTAACGTACACCCAAATCCATAGCTCAAACTGGCAGTCTGAGTGGAGATACCTCCTTTCAACGCTGAGGTCATGGGGTCCATGGGACCCATCCACGACCATTCGTCCAGTTTGGTGGGCCACACCATGTTGTATGTGCCTTATCCAAACCGTCCACCATTCTGGACGGTGCGCCATGTCCCTGTGGGGCCCACTTCCACACCCTGATCCATAGCTCGCTGGTGGACTGAGTGTGGGTCCCTAATTTCAAAGGTGGGCCCCATGGCTCACGTGGTAGATAGAGTGAAAGATACCTCGTTTAACGCTGAGGTCTTAGCAGTGGGTGGCTGCCAGTTAAGTGTGAACGGACGTGGGGTCCAGGGGACCCATCTAAGTCGTCCATCTATCCTGACATGTGGGGCCACCTTGAGGATGTGCTGCATCCACTGTCCAGCCCATGGACGGTGGATCCCACCCATGATGTATGTGTTTTATGCATGCCATCCATCTATTTTTATGGTGGGACCCACTGCCATCTTACGTCAACAATTCGGTGGGTCCCACGTGAGATCAAACCGTCCACATGGTGGGACCCCGGTCCATAGCTCAAGTGGCAGACTAGTGAAAGATATCTCGTTTTGTGTGGGGCCCCTCTTGGACGTCATCTTATTATATATTATATATATCTTATGTTATATATATATATTATATTATATATATTATTTATTATATATTATATATTACAACATGAGAGGGTGGGCCCTACATGTACAACTACCCACCTCTCCTTTTATGTGCATAGTTGCACAGCAGCAGGTATACTTATATAGGGTATTATATATTTCATATATATACATGCCTTTTTAAATGCATAAAGCTGCATTGGCAGCAGCCATGGCTATATATTAAATATATAATATCTTATATACTCCATACGTATATGAGGGTGGGCCCTACATGGGGACCCACCTCTGCCTCTTTTAGGTGGTAGCAACTACCCCATTGCTATTGTGCACGGCAGCAAGTGGACTCCACCGCCAGCTACTGTACACAGCATCAAGTTTCGTCGGTTCCACCTATTCCATCCACGCCAATTATCTATGGGACCCACCATGATGCATGTGTTGTCACTACGTGAAAAATGGAAAAAAATGACGGATTTAGAGACGGTTCTGGACCGTCTCTAAAATTGCTTGGTTTAAAGACGCTTTAGAGACGGCCGTAAATCGTCTCTAAAATTAGCGACGGCTTCTGACCATCCCTAATATTGTCTTTAAATGTTCTGCGTCCGCAAATAATTTAAGACGGTCTTTAACCGTCTTATATAGGTCATCTGAGACGGTTAAAGACCGTCCATATTAGAGACGGTCTTAGACCGTCTTATATGCGGTCATCTGAGACGGCCACTGGCCGTCCGTATTAGAGATGGTCATTGGCCGTCTTTTACTTGTAATCTGAGACTGTCAAAGACCGTCTCTATTAGAGACGGTCCTTAGCCGTCTTATTACCTTGTCAAAAATCGTCTCTATTAGAGACTGTCAAAGACGGTCTCTATTAGAGACTGTCATAAGCCGTCTCTATTAGAGACTGTTATTGACCGTCTCTATTAGAGACGGTCCTTAGCCGTCTTCTAGGACTGTGGAAGACCGTCTGTATTAGAGACGGTCCTTAACCGTCTCTAATGCTCAAGTGAACTATTTGGTTTTGAAAAAATAATTAAAAATGTTTTTTTTAAAAAAAAAACTGTGATTTTATAAAATTCTACATTTTGAAAAAAAATTTAAGAACTTTGAATAATGTTGATAACTTTGAAAAAAAAAAAAGATTTCAATAAAAAAATGATATTTTGAAAAAGAAAATATAAAAAATTAAACAAAATTGTGAAAAAATTGACAAATTGTAAAAAATATATTTTTTTAAAAAAAAGAAAACTAGATTTTGTATTTTGACAAAAAAAATTAAAAAGTTATATAACAAGATTTCGATAAAAAATGATATTTTGAAAAAGAAAATTTGAAAAATTAAACAAAATTGTGAAAAATTTGACAAATTGAAAAAAAAAATAATTTTTAAAAAAGAAAACTAGATTTTGCATTTTGACAAGAAAAATTGAAAAGTTATATAACAAAAGTGATATTAAAAAAATAATATTTTGAAAAAGAAAATTTAAGAAATTAAACAAAATTGTGAAAAAATTGACAAATTGTAAAAAAAAAAATATTTTAAAAAAGAAAACTAGATTTTTTATTTTGACAAGAAAAATTGAAAAGTTATATAACAAAAGTGAGATTTTGATGATGTGTTGTATATCCTTGCCGCCCCTATGTTTTTCCAACCCATTTTTGGGCCGGGTATAAAAAATTGTATAGATTTAAATCTTAAGTGGACCACACCACTAGAAAGAATGATAATATAGTACCTCGCCATTAAAAATTATAAAGAGCCCATCGTAAGGTTTTATTAATGTTTATTTGCAATCCAACTTGTTGATAATGTAAAGAATATATAGATGAAGGTAAACTGCAAAGATCAAATTGATCCAAAACTTTTATGGCCTTCAAAAGGTTTTTAATAGTTATTCATCATTGTTTTGATCGATATATTTTGAGATTATTGAGTTCTTGTGATTTGAAATCACATCCTAAAATATGATGGAAAAATATATGGATGGTGTCGATATACATAAAATATATCAAGGTGGGCCCTACACGGTTAAAGTAACACTCATGAAGGAGTTACCTAAATAGTGAAATGGTACTATAAGGTCACCTCATGGGAACTTCCCATGAGGTTAATCTGTGTGCGCCCCACCATGATGTGTGTAGAACATCAGCACCATGCATTTGATGTGTCCCCTTTAAGTCCAAAAATCAGTCATATAAGAAACTCAGGTGGACCATAGCATCTAAAACTATGCGAAAACATCCATAAAACATATAAAAGCATTTGGTGGGGCCCACATGAGTTTTGGATGTGTATGAAACTTGGTCTGACTCCTCATCCAAGTGGGACACACATAATGAATGGGTTGGATCTATGAACCACATCTAGGTGGGCCCAATAAATGATTATGAATGTTTTAATGGGAGGGTAACCCTCTCAACTATAGTATGTGGTGTGGCCCACCCAAATCATGGATTGACTTTATTTTTAAGCTCGTGGCCCACCATGGAATGGTGCATCTGATTATGGGGCAAATCCAAAGTTCAAGTGGACCCACCATAGAAAAGAGTGGGATAGTGACACCCACTATTGAAACCTTCTTAGGGCTCATCGCGATGTTTATTTGAGATCCAATCTGTTTATAAGTTAATACAGACATGGATGCGGTTGAAACTTGGTCTGATTCCTGATCCAAGTGGGACACACATAATGAGTGAGTTGGATATGTGAATCACATTTACGTAGCCCCAATATATGATTATGAATGTTTTAAGGAAACCCTTCTCCATTACATTTAAGTGAGTTACTCATTATCCTTACCAGAGTAAACTCTATGGGGTCCACAGTTATTTATTTATTTTATCCACTCCATTCATCCATGTTAACAGATAATTTGAGGTCTAAAGAACAAAAAGGAAGCATATCCAAAGCTCAAGTGGACCACACCACAGGAAATAGTGTGATTGAACCTCTACCATTTAAAATTTCTTGGAGGCCATATAAGTTTTGGATCAAGCTGATGTTTGTGTTTTCTATTCATTCATATATTTTTTATATTATGAACAACCTTTAACCGTTTTTGGACAATCGATCGGTCAGTTGAAGAGTAATAACTTCGGATGTTTAAATCAAAATTCACTCAAATTGTTGATCAATCTTGTTTGCCCAATATCTTTCTCATATGTAGCATGATTGGGGCGAAAGTAATTTTTGGATGTTGGTCGGTGCTCTATGGGTCCCACCATGATGTATGTGTTTCATCCATGCCGTCCATCCATTTTTACAAATCATATTAGGCCCTGATACCAAAAATGAGAGGGATATAAATCTCAGGTGGACCACACCACATGAAAACAATAGTGATTGGATATCCACCATTAAAACTCTCCTAAGGCCCACTGTACTTTTTATTTAACATCCTACCTGTTGATTAGGTCATACAGGCCTAGATGAAGGGGAAAAAACTTTGCGAAGACATCCATAAAACATATAAAAGCATTTGGTGGGGCCCACATGAGTTTTGGATGTGTATGAAACTTGGTCGACTCCTCATCCAAGTGGGACACACATAATGAATTTTGGATCAAGTGATGTGTTTGTGTTTTCTATTCATTCATATATTTTTGATATTATGAACAACCTTTAATCGCTTTTGGACAATCGATCGATTCAGATTGAAAAGTAAATAACTTCAGATGTTTAAATCAAAATTCACTCAAATTGTTGATCAATCTTGTTTGCCCAATATCTCTCTCATATGTAGCATGATCAGGGTGAGTAACTAGTCAATTTGAAGGTAATGATCAGTAAAATAGAGTGAATGGACCAGACATGTAAAATAGGCAAAATATTATGGTCAAAATTGTGACCCAACTTATTGATCTCGTGGGAACCTGTTATTTATTTATTTAATCCACTCCGTTAATCTATGTGAACGGATAATTTTATTGAGTTCTTATGATTTGAAATCACATCCTAAAATATATGGATGGTGTCGATATACATAAAATATATCAAGGTGGGCCCTACACGGTTAGAGTAACACCCATGAAGGAGTTACCTAAATAGTGAAATGGTACTATAAGGTCACCTCATGGGAACTTCCCATGAGGTTAATCTGTGTGCGCCCCACCATGATGTATGTAGAACATCAACACCATGCATTTGATGTGTCCCCTTTAAGTCCAAAAATCAATCGTATACGAAACTTAGGTGGGCCATAGCATCTAAAACTATGTGAAGACATCCCTAAAACATATAAAAGCATTTAATTGGTGGGGCCCACATGAGTTTTGGATGTGCATGAAATTTGGGCTCACTCCTCATAATCCAAGTGGGACACACATAATGAATGGGCTGGATCTATGAACCACATTTAGGTGGGCCCAATAAATGATTATGAATGTTTTAATGGGAGGATAACCCTCTCAACTATAGTATGTGGTGTGGCCCACCCAAGTCATGGATTGACTTTATTTTTAAGGTCGTGGCCCACCATGGAATGGTAAGTCGGTCGACGGGCGGGTCCAAAGTTCAAGTGGACCCACCATAGAAAAGAGTGGGATAGTGATACCAACTATTGAAACCTTCCTAGGGCCCTTGCGATGTTTATTTGAGATCCAACTTGTTTATAAGTTAATACAGACATGGAAAAAGGTGGGACATACACGTAGTTTTGATGTGTCCCCTTTAGCTTATGAGATATCTCAAAAATCATTCAGTATACTGAAACTCGGTGGGCTATACCATCTAAAACTATGTGAAGACATCTAAAAAAATATAAAAGCACTTGGTGGGGCCCACATGAGTTTTGAATGTAGCTGAAACTGGGTCTGACCCCTCATCCAAGTGGGACACACATAATGAGCTTGATCCGAAACTTCTCCAACTCCCAAGAAGTTTTTAATGGTGGAAGTGAAATGCCCAATTTGTAGTCCACTCAAGCCTTGTTCCTGCCTAATATTTTGCATGATACTTTATAATGATCTGAGAAAAAAGATAAGGTTACAGGACTTAATAAGCCAAAAAAATATATGTTTTATATTGAAGCTGTCCATCTATTTTGAAATATTATTATAGGGCTCTATAGGGACTATAGGGCCTACAAAAATATATGTTTTATATCTAAGCTGTCCATCTATTTTGAAATATTATTATAGGTCATGAAACTAAAAATCAGGTATATTGAAGGCTAAAGTGGACCACACGGTAGGAAACATGGAGATTAAATCACATGTGCTTCCTATGGTGTGGTCCTCTTGGGCCTTTAATCTACTTTATTTTTGGGATCATGTACTAAAATTATTTATTAAAATTAATAGACAAAATGGATAAACAAAATACATCATGGTGGGTCCCATAAAGCTCCGGACAGGACATCCATGTCCGTCTTACCCCATCCAGGCCCAAAATTGGGAAACGGATTGGCTACTCTCCCAGCCACCAGCCCCGTGGCTGTTGGTCGGTGCTCTGTGGGCCCCACCATGATGCATGTGTTTCATCCATTTTTAAAGATTATTTTATCACTTGATCCTACAAATGAGGGAGATATAAATCTCAAGTGGACCACACCATGTGAAAACAATAGTGATTGGATATCCACCATTAAAATCCTCCTAAGGCCCACTGTACTATTTATTTGACATCCAACATGTTGATTAGGTCATATAGGCCCAGATGAAGGGAAAAAGAAAAAATTAGCTTGATCCAAAACTTTTATGGCCCCCAAAATATTTTTAATGGTTGACGATCATTCAACATTGTTTCCTGTAATGTGGTCCATTTGAGATTGGGATATACCCCATTTTTGGTCTCATACCATAAAATGATCTGTAAAAATAGATAGACGGCATGGATACAACACATACATCATGGTGGGTCCCACAGAGCACCGATCACCATTTCCTAAAATTATCCCTCCATTTCTCTCTCTCTCTCTCTCTCTCTCTCTCTCTCTCTCTCTCGCGTTCCCTAACCCTCTCTCCCGATCTTGCTCCAACTCTCATCTTCCTCCTCTCTATTCGTTCTCTCTCTCTCTCTCTCTCTCTCTCTCTCTCTCTCTGTTCCCCAATCTGTCCCTCTTTCTCCATCTCTTGCGGTCCGTTGCCGAACGCCCTACCCACGCACGCTCGGTTGAAGGTCACTCACGACAGGGAGGTCTCTCTCTCTCTCTCTCTCAATCTCTCTCAATCTCAATATCGATTTAAGGATTTGGGGATTTAGGGATTTGGGGATTTGGGGATTTTGGGCGTGTTTGGGCAAGTGGGATTAGAAGGGATTAGGTGGGATGGAATTGCAATTGGTCCTGTGCCTTCGACGCGGATTGCTTCCTACCCCGCCCGTCACCAGCTGGGAATGGGCAGCAGCTTTGAGTGGCCACCGTGAGGTATGGGTCTTATCCACACCGTTAATCCATTTTTTCCTGTCATTTTAGTTCATAATTCTAGATATGAGTCAGATCCGAGGCTCAATTGGACCACACCACAGGAAGCAGCGGTGATAATGATTCTCACCGTTGAAACTTTTCTAGGCCCACCATGATGTTTATTTTCCATCCAACCTAAACTGCTTGGCATTCATGTATGGAGAAGATGGATAGTTAAAAAATGTTGAGCAGCAGTTCACCTATCCCATATATTTAGTTCGGTGAGATTTTGTATTCTCAACACTTACTGTGTAATTTTCATATGTTTAGTGTGTACAAAGATACATATAATTTTCATCCTGTATAAACCTATACCTATCCCATATAAATGTTCTCATCCTGTATTAATACCATATCTTTTTCTCTCTTTTTTTTTTATGGAATTTATTAATGAAGAAAAGGAAGAATAAAGAAAAAGGAAAGGAACTATCCATTAAGGCAATGGAATGACAAGTTGCCAATTAGAATTTTCTTTTCTCTGCTATTTTCAACCATTGGGTTTATGGGGATCCTCTGAGTTATCCCTTCACTTCACTTTAGGGACACGTTTGGATAGGGAGAATCCAAAATTTGAACTTGCCTTTGTGTGTGTGTGTGTGAAAAGGAGAAAATTTGCACATGAAAAGGTAAAGTGAAGAAACGAAGGAAATTAGTATAAGATGTCTCTTTCTGTTTCCAGATATTGGTTTCTATGGTTGGTTATGTAAGATTTCTGCCACTATGTATTCTTTTGAGTGCATGGATCTGACCTTGAATGACAATAGGTAAGAATCAAATGTTCCACTGTTTATTTCCGTGATCTGAATGTGCATTTCTATGATGCAAATAAATTATATTGTTTAAGCTTCCAAAAGAATTATTTTTCTTTGTTGAAGTCTAGATAGATGCATGCAACTTTCAAATTGTTGTTGCTTAAAACATTTACTATTCCATTTTCTCTTAATACCTTTTTTCAGGAGGAGAACTAAAATGTTTTTCATTTATAAGTTGCATTCATGGTCAACGAAAGCCTGACTCTCCCATTAAGAGAAAAAAAAATTGTGATCGAAGGAAAAATGCGTAAGAAGCTTTTTCTATAGTCTGGTGTATTCTCTTAGTCATAGTGAAGATATCAAAATCATCTCAAAGGTCCTAGTAGCATGGGAGGAGACCATTTGGATTTCTTTGGTTGGCGATAATTTCTCTCACACAACCCGTTGCGATCACAAATCATCTCTAACAGAAATACAACGGGATTTCTCCTATGCAAACTTGACTCTCCGACTAGTCTGTTGAAGGGAGTTTGATTGTTGTCCTTCTTGTGCTAAAATTGAACTTACGTGAAGTTCTCCATTGAGTTTATGGTAGATGAATATAGGGTCTGATACATCGGGATGCAAATAGTATCTGAATCGGTGATATGCCCACTTCGGACAAGTGGGTCCCATGGTTCGTGATCTTGTTGATATGATGGCAAAGCACCACCGATGGTGGATGCCTCAAAATTCTTCAGCATTGAATGGTCCTTGCTATGTAATCTTTGGTCTTTATTCTATGTTCTTTGTATCTTTCTTACCCATCTATTCATAGACCATTGGTTGAAGGGTTAGGAACATGGGATCTTCCATTCTGAGAGATTTTGAGACACCTGTCCATGGTGGGGCCTCCCATGCCCACAAGGTCTGGATCACATGACCATGGTCCTACTGGGCGAACTGCACGTCAGCATGCATTCATTCTCTCATTCACTGTTTGTACGTTGAAAATTTTTCAAAAAATTTGAAATAGCGTATGATGATGGATTTCCTGATTTTCCTTGCAACTTGTTCAAAGTTTGTTTTGCTTAAATGTCGAGATATTTTCTCAGCGACTCTCAGCGTATAAGAGCAATGCCCTTACTCTTTCAAGAAACTATCCTTTTAAACATATAATCCTGTTAACCTTCTTTACGAGTCATATGCTGACTTTGGTGTCCTTCCTTCTTTTACATTTCATTGTAATCATGGATGTATGAATACTTATATGTCCCATTTGGAATGTCCATGGAATGTGGATTTGGAAATGCTGTTTACTGCTGATTTGGAATGTCCATTTATACAAAAATATGGTATTAATTTTCATACAGTTAATTCCATTTCAAAGCCAAAGATCAGTCATATCATACTATTCTGTGTATAAAGATACACGACAACCCTAAGATTGTCGTGTCAAATGCGTTAACACTGGCATTATGGATACAAATTGACAAAACTTCTCACCTTTTTTATTTTTTATTTTTCCTTTCTCCCTTTCTCTACTCATTTTTCTATATCACTCTTATACTGTATGGACTGTTTGCTTGTAAGATTTCCAGGTCACAAACATCCAACAAAGGTTCCAAAGACCAATCTAGGGGTTGGATTTTTCTCTGTCATACAGGTTGTGGCTATCAAAGATATAATATCACCTCCTTATAGGGAAACATTTAATGATGTGTACAGGTAAATTCATTTTTTCTTATTCCTTGTATTGTTTCTCAGTTATATTTGTGTTGGTTTCAGAGTACAGGTAGCGATAGAAATTGTTGGTCAATTGTGGCTTGCAGACAAAAGGATGAGTAACCAACAATATAAATATGGGAGGCCTTTCCCAGGTATCCAGATGCTTTTAGATATATTTATGTTGTTTTTAAATGCATCTGCTCGAAAATAATGGAGCAGGCCCGGATGTGCGTCGGAGCTATCCGGATGAGCGGGGGTCCTTGGAAGGTGGGAACCGCTGACCATGATGAAGCTGTCCATTTCCTATGGACAGCATTGGAATGGCCTGGCCATTTGGACAGGCCATGTTAATGTATTTGCTCAAAAATAATGAAGCAAGCCCGGATGTGCGTCGGAGCTATCCGGATGAGCGGGGGTCCCTGGAAGGTGGGAACCGCTGACCATGATGAAGCTGTCAATTTCCTATGGACAGCATTGGAAGGGCCTAGCCATTTGGACAGGCCGTGTTAATGTATTTGCTCGAAAATAATGGAGCAAGCCCGGATGTGCGTCGGAGCTATCCGGATGAGCGGGGGTCCCTGGAAGGTGGGAACCGCTGACCATGATGAAGCTGTCCATTTCTTATGGACAGTATTGGAAGGGCCTGGCCATTTGGATAGGCCGTATTTATATCTGTATTTGCAGGGACCACACCCTTAACCTATAACCTAAACCTATTCTCACATCCCAAGACCTATAACTACAACCTAAACCTTAACCTATAACCTAAACTCAATTTCCTAAACTTTAACCTACAACCTAACCTATTCTCAAATCCCTAAACCTACACCTACACCTAATCCTAATCTCAACTCCCTAACCTAAACCTAAACCTAAACTTAAAAACCCAAACAAAAACCCCAAACATAAACTCGATACCAAACCCGAACCCGATTTCCTAAACCTAAACCTTTACCTATTCTCAATTCCCTCAACCTATAGCTTATAACCTAAACCTTAACCAAAACCTTAACCTAAACCCAAACCTAAACCTATAACCTTAACCTAAACCAAAACCTATGACCTAAAACCCAAACCTAAACCCGATCCCGAACCCGAACCCGATTTCCTAAACCTAAACCTTTACCTATTCTCAATTCCCTAAACCTATAGCTTATAACCAAAACCTTAACCTACACCCAAACCTAAACCTATAACCTTAACCTAAACCAAAACCTATGACCTAAAACCCAAAAATAAACCCGATCCGGAACCCGAACCCGATTTCCTAAACCTAAACCTTTACCTATTCTCAATTCCCTAAACCTATAGCTTATAACCAAAACCTTAACCTAAACCCAAACCTAAACCTATAACCTTAACCTAAACCAAAACCTATGACCTAAAACCCAAACATAAACCCAATCCAGAACCCGAATCCGATTTCTAAACCTAAACCTTTACCTATTCTCAATTCCCTAAACCTATAGCTTATAACCTAAACCTTAACCAAAACCTTAACCTAAACCCAAACCTAAACCTATAACCTTAACCTAAACCAAAACCTATGACCTAAAACCCAAACCTAAACCTATAACCTTAACCTAAACCAAAACCTATGACCTAAAACCCAAACATAAACACGATCCAGAACCCAAACCCGATTTCTAAACCTAAACCTTTACCTATTCTCAATTCCCTAAACCTATAGCTTATAACCTAAACCTTAACCAAAATCTTAACCTAAACCCAAACCTAAACCTATAACCTTAACCTAAACCAAAACCTATGACCTAAAACCCAAACCTAAACCCGATCCCGAACCCGAACCCGATTTCTAAACCTAAACCTTTACCTATTCTCAATTCCCTCAACCTATAGCTTATAACCTAAACCTTAACAAAAACCTTAACCTAAACCCAAACCTAAACCTATAACCTTAACCTAAACCAAAACCTATGACCTAAAACCCAAACATAAACCCGATCCAGAACCCGAACCCGATTTCCTAAACCTAAACCTTTACCTATTCTCATTCCCTAAACCTATAGCTTATAACCTAAACCTTAACCTAAACCCAAACCTAAACCTATAACCTTAACCTAAACCAAAACCTATGACCTAAAACCCAAACATAAACCCGATCCAGAACCCGAACCCGATTTCCTAAACTTAAACCTTTACCTATTCTCAATTCCCTAAACCTATACCTTATAACCTAAACCTTAACCAAAACCTTAACCTAAACCCAAACCTAAACCTATAACCTTAACCTAAACCAAAACCTATGACCTAAAACCCAAACCTAAACCCGATCCCAAACCCAAACCCGATTTCCTAAACCTAAACCTTTACCTATTCTCAATTCCCTAAACCTATAGCTTATAACCTAAACCTTAACCAAAACCTTAACCTAAGCCCAAACCTATACCTATAACCTTAACCTAAACCAAAACCTATGACCTAAAACCCAAACATAAACCCAATCCCGAACCCGAGCCCGATTTCCTAAACCTAAACCTTTACCTATTCTCAATTCCCTAAACCTATAGCTTATAACCTATAACCTTAACCAAAACCTTAACCTAAACCCAAACCTAAACCTATAACCTTAACCTAAACCAAAAGCTATGACCTAAAACCCAAACATAAACCCGATCCAACCCGAACCCGATTTCCTAAACCTAAACCTTAACCTATTCTCAATTCCCTAAACCTAAACCTAAACCTTAACCTTAACCAATTCTCAAATCCCTAAACCTACACCTACACCTAATCCTAATCTCAACTCCCTAACCTAAACCTAAACCCTAACTTGAAAACCCAAACCTAAACTTGATCCGAACCCGAACCCGATTTCCTAAACCTAAACCTTAACCTATTCTCAATTCCCTAAACCTATAGCTTATAACCTAAACATAAACCTAAACCTAAACCTAAACCTACACCCATAACCTTAACCTAAACCAAAACCTATGACCTAAAACCTTAACCTATAACCTATAACCTAAACTTATAACCTTAACCTAAACCTTAACCTAAACCTTAACCTATAACCTAAAACCTAAAACCTAAATGTATTATCAAATCCCCAAACCTAAACCTACACCTAATCCTAATCTCAACTCCCGACCTAAACTTAAACCTAAACTTAAAGACCCAAACATAAACCCGATCCCGAACCTAAACACGATTTCCTAAACCTAAACCCTTACCTATTCTCAATTCCCTAAACCTATAGCTTATAACATAAACCTTAACCTAAACCCAAACCTAAACCTATAACCTTAACCTAAACCAAAACCTATGACCTAAAACCAAAACATAAACCCGATCCAGAACCCGAACCCGATTTCCTAAACCTAAACCTTAACCTATTCTCAATTCCCTAAACCTAAACCTTAACCTTAACCTTAACCTATTCTCAAATCCCTAAACCTACACCTACACCTAATCCTAATCTCAACTCTCTAACCTAAACCTAAACCCTAACTTCAAAACCCAAACCTAAACTCGATCCCGAACCCGAACTCGATTTCTAAACCTAAACCTTTACCTATTCTCATTTCTTTAAAGCTAAACCTTAACCTAAACCTCAACCAAAACCTTAACCTAAACCTAAACCTACACCTATAACCTTAACCTAAACCAAAACCTATGACCTAAAACCTTAACCTATAACCTATAACCTAAACTTATAACTTATAACCTAACCTTAACCTAAACCTTAACCTATAACCTATAACCTAAACTTATAACTTATAACCTAACCTTAACCTAAACCTTAACCCATAACACGAAACCTAAAACTAAATGTATTCTCAAATCCCTAAACCTAAACCTACACCTAATCCTAATCTCAACTCCCTAACCTAAACCTAAACCCTAACTTGAAAACCCAAACATAAACCCGATCCCGAACCGAACCCGATTTCCTAAACCTAAACCTAAAACCTAAATGTATTCTCAAATCCCCAAACCTAAACCTACATCTAATCCTAATCTCATCTCCCTAACCTAAACATAAACGTAAACTTTAAAAATGCAAACCGAAACCCGATCCAGAACCCGAACCCGATTTCTAAACCTAAACCTAAAACCTAAATGTATTCTCAAATCCCCAAACCTAAACCTACATCTAATCCTAATCTCAACTCCCTAACCTAAACATAAACCTAAACTTGAAAATGCAAACCGAACCGATCCAGAACCCAAACCCGATTTTCTAAACCTAAACCTTGACCTATTCTCAATACCCTAGACCTATAACTTATAACCTAAACCTAGACCTTAACCTAAACTTAAACCTAAAACCTAAATGTATTCTCAAATTCCTAAACCTAAACCTACACCTAATCCTAATCCCAACTCCCTAACCTAAACCTAAACCTAAACCTAAACTTAAAAACCCAAACCTAAACCCGATCCCAGAACCCGAACCCGATTTCCTAAACCTAAACCTTTACCTATTCTCAATTCCCTAAACTTATAGCTTATAACCTAACCCTAAACCTTAACCTAAACCAAAACCAAATCCTTAACCTAAACCTAAACCTATAACCTTAAC
The DNA here is from genome assembly GCA_030180095.1 of Magnolia changhungtana. NCBI lineage: Eukaryota > Viridiplantae > Streptophyta > Magnoliopsida > Magnoliales > Magnoliaceae > Magnolia > Magnolia changhungtana. The sequence continues at coordinate 6,283,720 of JASAUF010000662.1, forward strand.
CTAAACCAAAACCTATGGCCTAAAACCTTAACCTAAACTTATAACATATAACCTAACGTTAACCTATAACCTAAAACCTAAACCTAAACCTAAAACTAAATGTATTCTCAAATCCCTAAACCTAAACCTACACCTAATCCTAATCTTAACTCCCTAACCTAAACCTAAACCTAAACTTGAAAACCCAAACCTAAACCCGATCCCGAGCCCGAACCCGATTTCCTAAACCTAAACCTTAACCTATTCTCAATTCCCTAAACCTATAGCTTATAACCTAAACATAAACCTAAACCTAAACCTTAACCTAAACCTAAACCGATAACCTATAACCTAAACCTAAACCAATAATCTAAATGTATTCTCAAATCCCTAAACCTAAACCTACACCTAATCCTAATCTCAACTCCCTAACCTAAATCTAAACCTGATCCCGAACCTGAACCCGATTTTCTAAACCTGAACCTTAACCTATTCTCAATTCCCTAAACCTTAATTTATAACCTAACCTAAACCTATAACCTGCACTTATAACCTAAGCCTATAACCTAAACCTAAGCTTAAAAACTAAACCTAAAACCGATCGCCCTAATAGGATTGAGATGGCTCTAATGGATGTACACAAACAAGCCACTGAAAACCTACAAAGTGGAGATAAGAAGAAACATCTCCAATTGCTTATTATCATTTTACCTGACATGAGTTGTTCATATGGTGAGTACAAAAAAGACCCTAAATCCATCATGTCAAGGTTTGTGATTCTTTGAAGTGGTTGAACTTTGAATGTCTGATGTGTTTTTTCTTTTGCCTCTTTTAAAGTTGTTCTCGGCACAGCCGCATCGGCAGGAGCTGATAAGAGATCTTTTTCAAGTTGTGCAGGATCCTCAGAGAGGTTCTATGAACAAAGGGATGATCCGATAAGTCTTTTTCTCCTCTGTTTTTGTATGATCTTTTGCAGGGTTGGTGTGAGCGTATTTGTGCATGGATGAATGTAATGTGGATAAGATTGTTTATGTTTGGATGAATGTAATGTGGATAAGATTATTTATGTTTGGATGAATGTAATGTGGATAAGATTGTTTATGTTTGGATGAATGTAGTTTATGTTTGGATGGATTTATGTAGTTTGGGTTTAGATGGATGTGAATGTGATGAAATATATTGTATAACAGGTGTATTTCAGGAAGAGTACGATGTTGTAACAGGTATATATTAGGAAGAATATGATATTGTAACAGGTGTATATTATTTGTGTTTGGATAGATGTAGTTTATGTTTGGATAAATTTACATAGTTTGGGTTTAGATGGATGTGAATGTGAATATGATGAAATATATTGTATAACAGGTGTATGTCAGGAAGAATATGATGTTTACAGGTGTATATCAGGAAGAATATCATATAAACAGATGTATATACTTTTAAAGGACGACTCACGACCGTCCTTTCCAGGATCATAAGAGATGGTCCGTGATCGTCCTTTTCTGGGTTATAAGAGATGGTCTATAACTGTCCTTGTTATTGACGGTCATGGGCCGTCCTTTTTATGGACGGTCACAGACTGTCCTTTTCAGGTTTAGGAAGGGTAACTGTAGGCGACCATTAGAGACGGTTTATGGCCGTCCTTTTTTAGAGATGGTCCATGACCGTCCTTATTGAGAGACGGTTTATGGCCGTCCTTTAAAAAATACGACACATCAAAATTTGACGGCCGTTGCGACGGTCTAGGACCGTCCTTTTTGGGCTTTTGAGACGGTTTTCAACTGTCATTTTTTTACTGTTTTGGCGTAGTATGTATCCATGCCATCTTATCATTTGTGAGACCATTTTACAGCATGGGAAAATGGGTGAGATCCATAGTTCAAATGGACCCCATCTTGGTATGTGGATGAGGCCCATCTTGATTTATCTGTGGTAGTCCATTGGAGCCCACTTTGATGTGGATGTAAGGCTCATGTTACGAGGCCCATTTTGATGCATTCTAAGGCCCACGGGTTATGGCCCATTGCAATGTACATAAGGCCCATCGGTGCTGCCCATTGATGTGGCCCACTTGATGAATATAAGGCCCATGTGATATGGCCCATTTAATGTATTTAAGGCCCAATGGGATGCACCTAAGGTCCATTACAATGTGTGATCCCAACATGGTTATGTAATGATGTTTATGACAACCGTGCCTTGGGAGCAATGTTGGTTTGACATCCACATTGTAGAATAATGTTGGTTAAATGTTCGCATTATGATTCTCCCTAGGGCCCATTGTTAGGCTCATACTTGTAGGCCGTCTAGGCCCATCTTCGTTATGAACAACATCTATCCCATATAACATGTTTAGTATAGTTCCATGATTCATGATCATATGCATCATATGTATGCTTGATATGAGAAGTGACTGATCATAGCATATGCCTTTGGGCAGATTGTTTAGGGGCTCCCAGATAGGCGGTGTTGCCCTACAAGAGCGCACGATACGCGCAGGATTGCTGTATGACTGGATAGTGTGATTCATGCATTCGCATTGTGTGATCTGGTTACTGTACGCCCTAGCGACATCAGGGCCGTAGCCTCCACAAGCGTATCGTGGTTGGCAGGATTAGATACCGAAAATCTTGTTCTACATGGGGTGCTATAGATATCCCTGGGTGAAAGTTCCTAAATCCTTATGGTACCAAGAGGTTGCTCCAACGTCTAGACCAAGTGGGTGTATGAGCGTCGAGTGCCGATTACCAAGAGGCCGTGCTTTCCACTGTGTCGTGGTCGGTTGGAATGGGGTGCGGCCTTACTCGCCCAAGAGGAGGGGGTAAAGTTAGGCTGAGTTTGACCAGCTCGAGGAATGGGTCCGCTATCGATGAGCAGAGCCCGATATTGGCAGGCGGGTAGTGAAGTCTTTTCCACTCGCCTTATTATGCGCGATGAGGTGACAATCTGGTTTGGAGTGTACTAGACCCCGGTGATATTTCAGATTTGAGCCGTATGGATATATGGACTTAGATGAGGATTTGTATGCTTGAGTTGCATTTCACATTGCATGGCCTTGGTATGGCTGACATCATTCATGTCTTGCATCGCAAAGCCTTGGTATGGCTAGTGGTATTCATGGATTCATCAGCATGTTCCGCATTACTCTGATACTGCATATCTGCATTACTACCTTGTGCACACACTTTCACCACCCTCTAAGCTTTCTATAAGCTTATACACGACCGTTGCGTGCAGGTGACATTGAGACGCAGCAGCGCTGATGCATGAGTGCAGAGCAGATCTTTTTAGAGCTTTTTGTCCATTCTCATTGTATTTCCCTTTATGCTCATTGTACTTGTAAGTTTTTTATCATAGTGAAAATGTGATGGAGTTTTTGGTTGTTGTTTGTGGGTTATGCCTTTTGTTATGCTTATGACGAATCAAACTGATGTGAAAAATCCTCCTAGTAGTATCCCAGGATCGAAACCTGGCGAATGGGTGCCGGGAGCCGAGAATGGGGTTCTATGGAGGCTATCGGCGCCGAATTTAGCGATTGAAAATTTTATGAGCCCAGTTTTCAAGTTTAGGGCGTGACACTATAGGTTAACACTTGGGTTTTTGGAAAGCGAGTCATATACTCAAGTCCTGAAAACACAAGGTGTTACAATTCGACAGAGGAAAATGGTAATAACTTGGGTTTTGTCAAAGGAATTTCGGTGCAAGCAAACACCAAGGACCACACTCTCTTTCTTCTTCTCTCTCCCTTTCTCCCTTCTTTTCTCTCTTTCTCCCCAATTTCCAGGGCAAATTCATATGGAGAGAGGGAGTGCAAAATGAAATGGTATCTAAAGTGTCAGATTGTGTACAAATGGCCTTAATGGTCATTTGTTCATTATATTAACCTTAAAGGAGGTTGTTTCCAACCAATGGGACCCAACAGGAGGTGTATGGGTCAATTTAAGCCATGAGATCAGTGTTCCTCTAAGCGATCTATGTTTGGACACCACCCTCCGATGATTGGACGTGCCAATCAACTGGGAAGGCCCCAACTGAGATCGATGGTAATCGAGTGTTGATCAGGTCTATAACTATACAGATGTGAGTAGAGTAATAATTAGAGGTGTACACGAGTCGAACCGAGTCGAGCTTAGCACAGCTTGAATCGGCTCGACCACTAGCTGAGCCCAGCTCGAACTCGGCTCGGCTCGGTCCTCGAGCCTGACTGGCCAACTCGGCTCAATTCGGTCAGCAGCTCTGGCTAGTTCGAGCCTAGATCGAGCCGAGTTTGCCTGTGCAACATTTTCACAAACACATGGACTGCACCTTCAAATTCTTACTGTATGTAAAACAACAGCAGCGGTTTTATAGGTATTTCATTAAACACCTTGTAGGAAACATCAAAATTAAGAAAAAAGAATATTTGTTTCATATTCATATCTTCCTTGCCACTAGTCGACACTTCGTTGAGTCATTTCGTTAAACACTTGGTGAGCAACATCAAGATCAAAGTAACCGAGTCATCGAACTGGTTCAATCCGAGTTCAATTCGAGTTGGGGTTTGATCCGAGTCGAGTCGAGCTAGGGCAAGCTTAAACTCGATTCGAAATTTTTTCGAGCTCAAAAAATCAGCTCGACTCGGCTCTAACTCAGTTTCAAACCGAGTTGAATTGAGCTTTTTCGAGTCGAGTTAGCTAATCGAGCTAACTGGGTTCATGTACAACCCTAGTAATAATCTTGATCGGTGTCCTAAATTTGGTCGTTATCTAACAGTTTAAAAGCTATAACTTTGACAAAGACTGGATACAGACAATTAAGTTAAGTTCCTTATTAATTTCAGAAATATTCAAACATCTCATGCATTGGCCTTATAAGTCCAAGTTAAGCAATTTGAGACACAATCTTGGCTTGATGTCCCTCGATGGATGTGAAGCCCACTAAGATGAACGTATTTTTATAGTCTCAGGTTTAATGGCCCATTAACGAGCGATTTAGAGCTTGTTCGGATAATCAAGACATTTTTAGAATGAATTGGGTAGAGAGTTTTCTTGTGCGCAATTATTAGGGTTTGAATTAGCTAGGTTCATCGTGTGACCTATTTACGACTAACAAAAATGACGATCCGATCATAATCACCCCAAACCGTTGGTTCTTAGGCTAAAAGAGTAATTAGGTCAATTTGGTTTGTTAATTAAGATCCAACCCCTAGTTGTGTCAGCTTTACGTAGATCTTTTTTTAGTTACAACTATCTTGATTAGTTAGTAATAGGTCGGCTAGATTTGGGGCCCTAGATGAATAAATCACAAGGCTATACTCGATATTTAAATAATCGAGCGGATTCATTAGCTTCATACGGCTAATTAACCGGATTCGTGCTATTCTTTACTGGTAACACCCGCATATAGGCTAACATCAAGTGTTAAGGGTCAGTAAGTAACAACGTAAGCTAATTATAGCAAAAAAATTTCAAAGATCCAAATAGAGAAAATCTGGAACGTTACAAGTCGTTTCATTGATGACATTATAAAGAAATTTATCGGCCAAGCACAATTGAATTGCGCTAATTACCATCTGATCAAGTTCATCATAATCCTCTTTTTTCATCGATTCAAGATGTTTCGCTTTGCCAATGAGTGTTTACTACAACCTTTACTGAATTAGGAGGGCTTTCATCTTCAACATCTATAATTCAAAATTGTTTTTACCCTTGAATTTCTATCTTGAACTTCACATTCAATCCCCTCAATGCAATGTCTTAGATTCAATTTAAAAACCCAACATTTTCTCTGATACTACTTGTTGGGAAATGCAACAAGTCCTTATACGACTAGTCGGGCACGAAAGAAACCTTACGTGGAATCAAACAACAAAATAAAGAATGAAAATTAAAACAACCATAGAGAACACACGGATGTTACAAGAAAAAACCACGGCACCAAGCGACAAACAATCCACTACGATCAGAAATTAAGAAAGATGGAACAACTTACAGATGTAAAAGCCCTAGCTTTCTCCCTTTCAAAATCATTGGCTCTCAAGCTCTTACATTTTCATTCTTTCACATTAACCCTTTTTTTTTACACACAAACACACACCCCCACACACTCACGTCGTAGTGGGATTTCACCATCTATCGATACTCGAACCCAACTGGGTGTTGAAACTCCTGAGAGTCTACCACCAAAGCAAGAATAAGGATCCCTCACATTAACCCTAATCCCATATTAACAAGGTTTATATAACTCCTGTATAAAATTAGAAACAAAATCGCACACTTACGCAGAAGTTGCACAAACCATCGATTGAATCGACTCCAATCGATAACCCACTAATCGAATGAAAAGTGTCCAAAAGTATCCCTAAAAAGCAAACTTATATTTTTCAGATTTTCTTGATGGAATTGACTAAGCTGTCGATCGAATCGAAAAAATCATGTTTCAATAACAAATTGAAGACACCCGATCAACATTGAATACATTCATTTCAAATTCTATCCTTTCTTGCCACGCCACTCATCTATCTACCACGTCCTCATTTCAATTCACTCATCCTATTAAACATGTTGTTCCTTATTTACCTAACATTCTTTTCCCATAAAAGCATGGCTCCTCATTTCAATTCACTCATCCTATAAACATGTTGTTCCTTATTTACTTAACAATATTCTTTTACAATCAAAGCATGGCTAGTTTTATTTCCACTTCTATAAAATTCCCTTTTCGTCCAAATATACACCATGATCCTATAAATGATTAAAAAAAACCATGTTTTGGGAAAGAAGAAGCTTGTATTCTTTGAGTTGCACAGAACCAGTATTTATACAAGAATGGAGGAAAACTACACATAGAAAATAATGAAGAAGAAGAATCTATAGAGATTACAGAGGAGATATATATGGGCTAGAATGTAGCGATTCTATTCTGCAGATGAGCTGACTGGATTAGGACTCGTTCCTTCAACACTCTCCCTCAAGCTAGATCTAAAGATATTTGAAAGGCCAAGCTTGGAAATGATTGCATCATGTTGGTCACATGAAACAGGTTTAGTGAAAATATCTTCCAGTTGATCCCCAGTGTCAACATGCGGAGTTATAATTTCATGGGATTTAGTTTTATCACGAATAAAATGACGATCCACCTCAATATGCTTTGTGTGCTCATAAAAAACCAGATTATGAGAAATGTGAATGGCAGCCTGATTATCACACATCATCGACATAGGTCAAGATGGAGAGAAGCCAAGCTTAGTTAGAAATTACTTAAGCCAAAGTAACTCACAAGTTGAATGGGCCATAGCCCTATATTTGGCCTCAGCACTGGATAGAGCAACAACCGGCCTTTTCTTACTTTTCCAAGTAATCAAAATTTCCCCCACAAACGAGCAGTAACCGGTTGTAGATTTTTTGTCATCTTTGGCACCGGCCCAATCTGCATCAGAAAAAGAGAAAATAGACAAGTGTTCATATTTGTAATAAAGAAGGCCCTTAGCAGGGGAACCTTTAAGATAACGGAGAACACGATAGGCATCATCTAAATGGGTAGCCCGTGGTGAGTGCATAAATTGACTGAGCACACTCACAGCATGAGAGATATCAGGTCTTGTAATAGTTAAGTAAATAAGTCGACCAATGAGTCACTGATACGGACCAGGATCTGAGAAAGACTCACTGATGAGGGTCGAATATTGCATATCAGACCCCCGTTATTGCCTTATTTTACGTACATGATAATGCTTAATTGAATATTTTAATCGTGTTTTTGTTGCAGGGTGTAATTAGGAGCGTTGACTGAAAAAGAGTATTAAAAGCGTGGATTTGACATTCCGAAGTCATCAGAGCAAGGGACAGACTTCAGAGGACGTTAAAGATGCCTGAAATTGGTGCAACATGCAAGATCACATGGTTCCCACCATCCGATTGGCTCAAAACTTCATACATGGGATGAGGCCCATAAATTAACCATACATATCAAATTTCATCCCCCGGATCACTATGGAAGTGCCCAAAATGACAGATCAGCCCATAAACCATTGATTCTGGGCCCACCTGATCTTTGGATATGCCTCAACTTTGGTCCCAACGCCTTAAATGGGATGATGAAATGAATGGATGGATTAGATTTTGCAGAAACATTACAGTGGACCCAACTTAGTGTGGCATGTGCATAGTGTACATGTGCACTAGCCGTGCACGGCAGCAAAAAGTCGGTCAAACAGACTCTTGACCGACTTCCCTTAAACAGAGAAACGAATCTCTGTTTCTTGTTACGCAGAGCTGTCCGCTGACGGTGTAGATGGCCCACCATATCGGTTTAGATGAGCGATCTAGTCCGTTCATAAGACTCCCAAGGTTGTTCTTACCATCGCCTAGGTGGAACTATTTCAAATGACAGAGGATATTAGTTTTTCAACCGTTCAAACACAGGTTGGACGGTAGAACATAAAATCATGTGGGTCGCATCAACAGATGTAAAAACTATGCATTCTTAAATCGAAATTTCGTCCTGAATCCAGTGGACGACGTAGATCTTGCACATGACACCAAGAATGGGCCCCACCAATGTTGCAGCGTAAAGCCTGTTACGCAGGCTTGATCATGGTCATTGATCAAATGAATGATCCAAACCGTCCATCGTGTAGGCCAGCCAAAATCCTCCCAAGGGGTATTAAAACTTTGGAAAGAAATCAAGGAATATGGGAATTTTCAGCGCTATCTTCCGGCTACGAAAAGTGTGACGTTGCCAGCTGCTTCCGATTTCCATGATCTGCACCTCCCCACCGACTGTAGCAGAAAAGGAAGTTCCTCTCCATGACTTCCATCGGCCTATAAAGCCAGAAAGAGAAGAAAGAGAAAGGGGAGGAGAGCTTGGAGCAGATTCAGGGCCAAGGAAAGAGAGAGAAGAAAGAGGAAGAGAGAGAAGGATGTTTTCTTTCTATGAATTCTATTTTTTTGTCTTCCTAATTGATTTCATGAGTTGCTAAATTCATTAGCTAGGGCTGAGATGAAGCCCCTAATTTGAATAACTCTGGTTATATGTTGATTTTACCTTGATTCGATTGGTTTGTTTCTTTCTCTAATGTACTTGATTGGTTTAAATTTTGTACTTCTCCATCTATGAACTTGACCAGAGTCTATATATGGATGTTGTCTGGATGCTTATTCTAGGTGCTTGTGTCTAAACATGAACAGGTTTCCTATAGAGGGAGAAACAAGGTGTTTTAATGAATTATACACCCTATGTGCCCGACCAAGGACATGGGATGTGTTATTCATTACATTGCTTTAGGAGATTAGACATTTTGTATGCCCGACTAAGGACATAGATTGTGCTTTCTTTATATAAGTTGTATCAATCTAGATTAGGGTGAATCAACAGATAAAACAAGGGATAGGATAATTAGGGGTGGATTCGAAAGTCCTAATGCTCTCTCTGATTGAATTTTCTTCCCTGTTCTCAATTGTTTTTCATAGAATTGTGCTTAGTAACTCGTTCCATTATTTGTTGGATTAGTTAAGGAGAATCATAGATTTGAATTGTGATGACCAGTCCTCGTGGGAACGATCTCGTAATACGTACTGTATCTACATTTGATTCGTATACTTGCGAGTTTGAAAATCATTTAAATCATGTTGGTTTAAATAAAACATCACTCACCAAGGAGAGAGGTGAGCTGATGATTAATCTCAAGAGGAGTAGCAACAGGTTTATAGCCCAACATACCTGTCTCATTGAGTAAGTCCAATGCATATTTCCTCTGACATAAGGAAATACCATAGCGAGAATGAGCAATCTCAATGCCAAGAAAGTAATGCAAGGAGCCCAAATCTTTTACCTCAAAGGTACTAGCAAGATGAGACTTAATGCTAGATATAGTAGTAGAATCATCGCCCGTAACAATGATGTCATCAACGTAGAACGAGACCACTGTGAGCCCATTGGTGGTGCGCTTCCAAAAAATGGAATGATCGGAGCTACATTGGTGAAAATGGGTAGCCTGCATAGCATGAGCGAATTTGTCGAACCACGCCCGTGGTGACTGTTTAAGGCCATAGATGGACTTACGAAGGCGACAAACTTTATGTTCCTCTCCCTTATGACGAAACCCATGAGGTAAGGACATATACACTTTTTCATGAAGGTCACCATATAAAAAGGCATTCTTGACATCAAGTTGATGCAGTGGCCAATCCAAATTTGCAACCATAGATAAGAGAACCCGAATAAAATTCATTTTTGCAACTGGAACAAAAGTTTCTGTGTAGTCGATGCCATAAGTCTGTGTATAGCCTTTTGCAACAAGGCGTGCTTTGTATCGATCAATGGTACCATCAGGTTTATGCTTGACAGTGTAAACCCACTTACAGTCCACAACATGTTTACAGACCATTAAATCAACAAACTCCCAAGTTTAATTTTTTTGTAAGGCATTCATCTCCTCAAGCATAGTATGCTTCGAGTGAGGGTGTACCAATGCCACATCCACTCGTGTAGGAATAGATACAGAATCAACATTGACAATAAAAGTTCTGTAGGATGGAGATAATGACTGATAAGAAACAAAATGCTAAATAGGATAAAACGTGAAAGGACTAATACCTTTCCCCGGAGAAGCAGAAAAAGCCGAGTCAGGAGCAGATGTCGGAGTGTCGGATGATGGTGGAGGCAGTGATATGTTAGCTCGCCTTTTTCTGTGCTGCAAGATAGATGAGGCTTGAGTGCAGACATAGTCCTGTAAATGGAGAGGTCGAGTGGAGTGGCGTGGCGGCGGTGGTGGAGTCTTGTAAATTGATGGCGAAGAAGGTGAGGTAGGGGACGGTGAGTTTAGCAAAGGGATAGGAGTAAAATGTGGAGATAAGAGAGGAGATGAAGTCTTCGGAGAAAAAACTGAGAGACTAAAAAAATGTCGCATCTAGAGTGACATAGTGATGACCAGTATGTGGATCCATAAATTTATAACGTTTTTGGGTAGGTGAATACCCAACAAACATGCAAGAGATAGATCTATCTGATAACTTTGTTCGAGATGAAGAGAAGTCATGCACATAAGTAGTGCAGCCGAAAACTCGAAGAGGAATATCAGTGACATGGTGAACTTTCTTAAACAAAGAATTGGAGTTTAAAAGTTCAAAGAAGAATGAGGCAGTCGATTGGCCAAGTAGCATGCGGTGAGAATTGCATCTCCCCAATAACGTTTGGAACATGCATTTCAGTAAGGAGGCAATGAGTGATATTTAATAATTGTTAGTTTTTTCTTTTTGCCATCCCATTCTGCTAAGGAGTGGAAGCACAAGTGGTGTTTCACTTGATGCCGTGCGGACGAAGGTAGGAAAGAAAAACAGTGGAAAGGTATTCGCCACCATTATCACAGTGAAGGACCTTAACTTTTGCATCAAACTGATTAATCAACCAAACATAAAAAGATCTAAAAGTTTCAAACACATCACTTTTATTTTTAAGAAGATAGATCCATGTCATCTTGGTAGTACAATCGATAAAAGACACAAAATACTGAAATCCCATGGAGTTAGGAATAGGAGTAGGTCCCCAAACATCAGATTGAATGATAGAAAACATAGGACCAGAGTCTTTATTCAAGACTAAAGGAAATGAAACACGTTTCTGCTTAGATAAAGCACAAGTACCACACTGAAAAGTCTTAACATCTTTGTGGGAAGCTAAAGCAGGAAATAAATTGCATAAAATGGAAAATGAGGGATGACCATATCGACAGTGCCATCGGAAAAAATCTTCCTGAGTGACTAAAAGAAGATGGGCTGCTATTCTAGGTCGAACATCAGCATCGAATTGGTAAAGACCAGCACGTTCACGCCCACCACCAATCATATTCTACGTCCTAATATCCTGAAACATACTGTGAGATGTACGAAAATGGTAGCATAGTTAAATTGTTTGGTGAGTGCACTAACGAAAAGCAAGTTGGAGTCAAGACCCGAGACAAGAAGGTTCTTGTCGAGGGAGACAGTAGAGGTTAGAGGAACAGTTCCTGACCCCGTAATGGGAGTAAGGTTTCCGTTGTCTAACTTTACTAATCCTAAAGTAGAACTGGGATGAAAAGATGAAAAAAGGTGAGAAATACCAATCATATGATTTGTGACCCCAGTCATATGATTTGTGGCCCCAGTGTCTATGACCCAGGGTTGGGAAGAGGAGGCAGGAGTGGATGTACCGGACATTGGGGAACTAGAAGTATCCATGGATTTTAAAACTGAGAGGCCAGCCTTTGGGCGATTAGGTTATTATATTCTTCTTGGGAAATCTGGACCATAGTAGTAGAGGAAGCAGACGGTGTTTCCTTGAATTCAGTAGTAGAAAAATTGGCCCATCGGCCACCTGACAAACGACCACGTCCACGAGCGTAGCCTCCCCGCATGGGAAGTCTACCATGTTTGATCCAGCAATTATTAACCATATGGTTGGTGTGTTTACAATGAGTGCAAAAAAGAGAACCACGACCATGGCCTCGAGTTCCACAACCACGACCTTTATTATTAGAAAAAAGAGCATCAGCCTGTAAGGCAAACTGTGTGATTGAGGCATGTGGAATCATAACCTGCTTTCGCTTTTCTTCTCTTGCAAGCTGAGCATAAACCTGATTCAAGGTCATCATCTCAGCGTTGTGGATGATTTATTGTCAGAATATCTCGTACTCATTATTAAGGCCATCTAAAAAATTGAAGATCCGACATTGCTCCTGACGTTTCTTGATAAGAATAACATCTCGAAAACAATAGGTATCCTCCTCACCATGATAGGCGAGCTCCTCCCATAAACTCCGGAGTGTAGCATAGTACTCTGTGAGGCTTTTATCATTCTGTTGGAGAGAGGCGATCTCCTTCTCTAATCGAAAGATGCGTGACCTGTTGTGCGCATCACTATAGAGTTCATGGACCATGTCTCATATTTCTTTCGCCGTTTTTAAGAAAAGAAGGCTACTTCGGACATTGTTGGCCATGGAGTTCCATAACCATGACGTGACAATCATGTCATCAGATTCTCATTCAGCTTTCTTGGAGTCTCCATCGGCTAGACAAGAGGTCCCAGTGATGTGGCCAAATTTCCGTTTGCCGCCAATAAAGATGCGGACAGCCTGTTGCCACTGGAGAAAATTGGGCCCTGTGAGAGGAGATGATGTGTTCGGTCTTGGATTTTAAGACTGTTTGAAATCCTCATTATGAGAGGATGAAATATCGTCAAAGACCTTGGACGATGCCATGGACAAATATCAAAGCTGAGGGTTTTTTTTTTTTTTTGGAATACTAGACTGATATTTCTTTGTGAAATCTGGTCAGGAATCGGTTCCCATTACAATCGTCCATTAAATGTCCACTATGCAATCATGTTGGTAACGCCACATGTACAGTTTCCAGCGCATCAACCATAGCAGAGCCAAGTATCAGGTCACATGGGCCCAACCCTCTATACATGTTCCACACTCTTGCCAGGCACGTGTGGTGTGTGTGTGTGTGGGACTACCAAAAAAAAAATCTTCTTACAGAGAGACAAAGAGAGATAGAGAGAGAATTTTCACAGAAAATGAAGCGCGTTAGTCCCTGCATTAATGGCCTCCATCTCTATGACTTCGATCAGGTTCGGATCTTCGTTACAGCAAGCGAATCAGAGTCAGGTAGCTGGAAGGATTTCTGGTTTGAGGTTGGTCTCTGTTGGCAGGGTGAAGAACGTCAGCTTCCCATCTCTATGGATCTCCAAATTCCAGATCTGTTGTGCGGCCAAAAAAGGAGACAATTGTGAGGGACCAACTGGCCTTGCCTACCGAATGGATGTGATCCTATCTTCTCGATGCCGAATTTGTACTATCCCCAGAGTTCAAGTTCTTTACTCTTAGTGCAAACTCCCTTGACACGGTGGAGATAGTGATGGGGCTAGAAGAAGAGTTCGGGATCAGTGTGGAAGAAGAGTGCTCTCAGAATATCACCACCATCCAAGAAGCCGCTGACATGATAGAGAAGCTGGTCCAGAAGGAGAGAGAAAAGAGAGCAGCAATCATGGCTTTGGTACCATGATAAAATACATGTTTCGGGAAAGAAGAAGCTTGTATTCTTTGAGCTGCACACAATCAGTATTTATACAAGAATAGAGGAAAACTAAATATAGAAAATAATGAAGAAGAAGAATATACAAAGATAACAGAGGAGATGTATATGGGCTGGAATGCAGCGATCCTATTCTGCAGATGAGCTGGCTGGATTTGGACTCATTTCTTCAACAATAAACTCCGGACGTGCATCTTCATTTCTTTCATCCTGCTCTTAGGGCAACAAATAGCTAATTAATTTAGATAGTTTTATTATTATTATTATTATTATTATTATTATTATTATTATTATTAAGATAATAATAATATTATTATTATTAAGATTATGGTTGCTAACGAATTGGGTCTGGAACCATGCCAAGTCACCCTAGGCACAATATGACAGTGCCAATCCCAAGCCCAAACTCCAACCCAACCCAAGCTCAAGATGGGCCAAGCTTTTTCTATAGCATGGTGAATGACTTAGGACACGAACCAACTCGTCCAATCTCGTAAGTCTACCCGATTTGCGATGTCTGGTGACCACAATGACCACTCTTGAGAAATTTGTGGAATGGAAATGATGATTTTCTTGATTGGCTGTTAGACAAATCTTGTTGAAAATTAAATACTAAAAATATTTACTATAAATTAATAATTAAATATATGTAAAAATTTGAATTGATATATATATATATATGGAAAATGGTTCTATGCGGTCGAGCTGTGTGGGCTCCACCATGATGCGTGTCGAACATTAATACCGTGCATTTGATGGGATCCCCTTTAAATGATGGGATATCCCAAAAATTAGCTGTATACTGAACTCAGGTGGGTCATACCATCTAAAATCATGTAAAGATATGCCTAAAACGTATAAAAGTACTTGGTGGGGCCCACCTAAAATTTGGATGCATTTGAAACTTGGTCTGACCCCTCATACAAGTGGGACACACATAATGGATGGGCTGGATTTGTGAACCACACCTCGGTGGACCCAACAAATGATTATAAATGTTTTAATGGGAGGGTAACCCTTCTGGACTTTTGTTGAGTTGTGGCTCACAAAAGTCATTGATTGACTTGATTTTTAAGCCCAAGGCCCACCATCCATCAAATGCATGGTGTTGATGTTCAACAAGCATCACGGTGGGGCCCACACAGCTCGACCTCATGGGAATTTCCCATACGAGGTATCTCCACTCAGTCTACCAGTTGAGCTATGGATATGGGTCTCTCTCTCTCTTTCTATATATATATATATATATATATATATATAGAGAGAGAGAGAGAGAGAGAGAGAGAGAAAGATCTCATGGGAACTTCCCATGATGTTGAGCTATGTGGGCCCATCATGATGTGTGTCGAACATCTACCCCATAAGTCAGATGCACCATTCTATGGTGGGCCTAGGGCTTAAAAATCAAGTCAATCCGTGACTTGTGTGGGCCACACCACGTACAAAAGTTGAGAGGGGTTACCCTCCATTAAAACATTCATAATTATTTGCTTGGCCCACTGAGAACCGGTTCACAAATCCAGCCCATCTATTATGTGTGTCCCACTTGGATGAGGGGTCAGACCAAGTTTTAGATGCATCCAAATTTCAAGTGTGCCCCACCAAGTGTTTTTATATGTTTTACCCATGTCTTCACATGATTTTGGATGGTATGGCCCACCTGAGTTCCATATACGGCTGATTTTTGGGATATCCCATAATATAAAGGGGACCCATCAAATGCATGATGATGATTTTTGACATACATCAGGGTGGGGTCCACACAGTTGGACTTTTGGTGGGCCATGAAAAATGAAAACAATTTCCTCCCTTGATTTGCATTTATCTTTTCTATGGCCCATCAGAATTTTAGATAAGGTGAAAACTTGTCCTACTGGGCTTCATGGGATTCCGCATCACATGGACCATCGGGATTTGTAAGACCCGTATCCTAGTCCGGACTGTTCCGTCGAACCCCGCGATCTTTCCCTACGAATTCCGGCAACCCACGATCTGTAATCGATAGTTGCACGCAACCCTGAGCTATATCCCATATTCTACAGTCGGCTCGACTAGAGACTTGTACCCTAGCGACTGCGCCGTTGCCGCAGTTCCGACGCCGCATCTCGCGCGCCGAGGCGATACCCGAGCCAGGAGATGTGGGCCCACGTTCAGTTCGAGGAAACGCCGCGTATTTGCAAACCCAAGACAACCTTTCAAATCATGTCCCATCAATCCCATCAATGACAAGTACATGTCAAGTACAACACATCAATCAACCCATCACCCAACACATCACTCACCCCATCACAACCCATACCTCTCTTACACAACAACCCCAAAAGTCAACATTTCTATCACATCTCCTCTCTCTCTCTCTCTCCCATCCATCACTCCATCCCATCTTTTCTCTCTCTTATTTCTCCCTTCTCTTCCAAGCAACCAAAAAAAAAAAAAAAAAAGAACACAAAGTCCAAGCTTCCCAAGCTCCATGAGAAGTCATGTGCGGCCCACCTCCCTACCACCCAATCCAACCGTCCAATCTCCATCATTCTCCCCGTCAAAGTCGAAGCCGAGGAGCTTAGCTTGCCTTTAATCCAAGAAGAAGCGAAAAAGGTGGGTGATCTAACCGTCAATTTTGTTATTTGAGGGCCCACATGTGGTGGGACCCATCCTGATGTATGCCTTGTATTTAGGGAGGGCCCATAGTGGCGGGGTCCCTCCCCTTCTTACCAATCTCTCTTTCCCTCTCTTTTCTTTTGTTCGGTGACAATGATGTTGAGGTGTGTGGCCCACCGGACGTGTGTTTGTGTGTGGCCCACCGTGATGAGCTTGATCCACACCGACGGATCGTGAGGCCCACCTTGCTGCTACCCTTTTGATAGCCCCGGGCGAGGGTAAACAACAAATATCAGCCTGATCATGTGGTGGACCACGCTGACATGGACCCCACCTGGCTGTATGCGCTGCATATCTAGACCGTCCATCAGTGGCCAGATCCAATGGTCAGTTGGGCCAGGGACTGCTGGACAGCCTGCTGTCCAGACCGTCCAGAGCAGGCCTTGACGCTGGCTGGTTGTGTAGTTAAATAATATATATTATTATAATATCAAATGGATATATATATATATATATATATAGATATATATATATATATATATATATATAGATATATATATATATATATATATATTAATGGGTGGTTGGTGGCCCCTTACGTGGGACCCACCTTGGAGTATGTATTGTATATCCACTCCGCCCATCTGTCCAGTTGAGACGAGGACGCCCCACAGCGATGTATGAGTTGTATCTCACCATCCAAAGGAAGGGACGGTGGGCAGCTGTGATATATGTGTTTTATTCATGCTGTCTTTACAGCTGTGGGACCCACGTACATGTGGACTCCACGTGATGCACGTGCTATATCCCAGCCATCCATCATGAGGGATGGTTAGATCATGACCGTCCGACAATGGACGTCCGGAGCCTGGCGACAAATATTATAGCCGGTGGTCCCACACGTGTGGACCCACCCTTTAGAATATGTGCTTCACCCCTACCATCCACGTGAGACGGTGGGCCAGACCCGCAGGACATATGTGCTTTGATCTCCACCGTCCAGATGAAATCACCGTCGAATGATCTGCTGTGTCTAGCACATGCACGTGGATACCACCAGATGCATGTGTTGTGTAAATACCGTCCATCAGGGGCCCACCTTTTATATGTGTGGCACACACACCGTCCCTCCATATGCCCTAAATGTATGGGTTTTACCCAACTGTCCAGACCGTCCATCTGGACGCTGGACTTCCTCTTTCATGTAATTAGATATTATATTATAATATTATCTTATATTATATATATACACATGTATCTGTATACCTCACATGGGACCCAGTTGCTGTGTGTACCCCATCCACACCTTTAATCTCAGAATGCGTAGATGAAATCCACGCTGACTGTCCATTTAAATGGGGCCCACCACTATATATGTACCTTGATCCCCACCGTCCGTTTGATGGACGGTGGGCCTATAGCTGTTGCACGTACAGTAAGAGCCTGGGGTCACCGTGATGCATGGATTTAATCCACACCATCCAGATAGTGCTGGACGGTGCTGGACCTATTTGGATGGTGGATGTGGGCCGCCTTGATGCATGTACCGTATATCCATGCCGTCCATCTGTCCACGGCGTGGACCACACCACGATGTATTATTTCATCCACATCGTCCAATATAATCTGGATGGTGCCGAACAACGTTTGGGACGATGTTGGACAATGTTTGGATGGTGCCGATTTACTGGGTCAATGTTTAGACAATGCTGATCGTTATTGGTGGGCCGTGTACCCCATGAAATGATTGTGTATAGTGATACACATGTTGCCTTTGCAACTATTGAAATGATTTTAGATGTAAACCAAGCTCCCATCTGTGAGGCCCAACTTGATGTATTTTGTGACCCATCCGTTAGGCCCACCTTGATGTATTTGTAGTCCATTTATGAGGCCCATTGGTGCGGCCTAACTATGAGGCCCATCATGATGTATTTTTGACCCTTGTATGAGGTCGTGGGCCCACTATATATTCAACTCTAGGTGGAGTAATGTTGGTTAAATGCCCACATTGATGGGTAATGATGGTTTAATGTCCACATCGTGACCTTCCCTTAAGCCTTGATCGACCGATCATCGAGGCCGATCCCGATTGACGCGACCGATTTGCCGATTCTGATTATCGACCGATCTTGATTGTTATGACCGATTGCCGATCCCGATTGACGTGACCGATTTACTGATTCTGATTATGGATCGATTGATTCTGATTATCGTGACCGATTGCCGATCCTGATCGACGTGACCGATTTACCGACTCTAATTATTGATCGATCGATTCTGATTATCGTGACCGATTGTCGATCCCGATTGACGTGACCGATTTGCCGATTCTTATTATCGACTGATCTTGATTGTCGTGACCGATTGCCAATCCCGATTGACGTGACCGATTTACCAATTCTGATTATGGATCGATCGATTCTGATTATCGTGACCGATTGCCGATCCTGATCGACGTGACCGATTTACCGACTCTAATTATTGATTGATCGATTCTGATTATCGTGACCGATTTCGATCCCGATTGACGTGACCGATTTGCCGATTCTTATTATCGACCGATCTTGATTGTCACGACCGATTGCCGATCCCGATTGACGTGACCGATTTACCGATTCTGATTATGGATCGATCAATTCTGATTATCGTGACCGATTACCGATCCTGATCGACGTGACCGATTTACCGACTCTAATTATTGATCGATCGATTCTGATTATCGTGATCGATTGCCGATCCTGATTGACGTGACCGATTTGCCGATTCTTATTATCGACCGATCTTGATCGTCGTGACAGATTGTCGATCCCGATTGATGTGACCGATTTACCAATTCTGATTATGGATCGATCGATTCTGATTATCGTGACTGATTGTCGATCCCGATCGACGTGACCGATTTACCGACTCTAATTATTGATCGATCGATTCTGATTATCATGACCGATTGCCGATCCCGATTGACGTGACCGATTTGCCGATTCTGATTATCGACTGATCCTGATTGTCGTGCCCAATTGCCGATTCCGCTTGACATGACCGATTTGCTGATTCTGATTCTAGGCCGATTTCGATTGTCGAGGCCGATTCCAAGTGTTAATTTCGATTGTTGAGGCCGAGGCCGATTGTCGAGACCTATATGATGTATATGTGACCCGTAGTTGGGGCCTATTGTGATCAATTCATGGTCTATGGGCAAGGCCCATTGTGATATGTATTAGGCCCATAATGCATAACCCATTTGACGTATTCGAGACCCATGTGTAAGGCCCACATGTCATGTATTTGAGGCCCGTGAGCAGGGCCCACCTGTTGTGTATATATGGCCCTTAAGTAAGGCCCATTGTATTGTATATTAGGCCATTGAGTGAGGCCGTGAGCCCATTATATGTTTGGCTCTATGAGGGTCATTCCTTGGGGGGCAATGTTGGTTAAATGTCCACATTATAGAGGTCGATTGTTGATGACGGTATTGATACCGATTATGAGTATATGACAGCATAGCATCATGATACATGCCCATACGCATCATCTGCATGTTTGTTATGAGATATGATTGATCATTGCATATCCATAGTGCCAACTGTTATGAGACTCCCTGATAGGCGGAGATTATCTCACATAAGCACACGGTATACGCAGGATTGATGCATGATTGGATTGTATGACTCATGTATCTTGCATTGTGTGTTGTGATTACTATATGCCATAGCCACATCAGGGTCGTAGCCTCCACAAGCATATCGTGGATGGCCAGTTGGGACACCGGAAATCTGTTCTACATGGGGTGCTATAGATATCCCTGGGTGAAAGTCCCTAAACCCTCTTCGTTCCAAAGGTTGCTTTAAGTCTAAACCGAGTGGATGCATGAGCGCATGAGGGCCATATACCATTAGGCCGCGTCTCTCACTGTGTCGTGGTTGGTTGGAAGGGGGTGTGGCCTTACCTGCCCGAGAGGATGGGGCAATGCTAGGCTGAGTCTGACCAGCTCGAGGAATGAGTCCGCTATCGACGAGTCGGGCCCGATATTGGCAGGCGGATAGTGAGGTCTCTTCCACCCACCTTGTTGCGCGCGATGGGGTGGCAATCTGGTTTGGAGTGTAATAGACCCCAGTGATGATCCCAGAAAGGAACCGTACTGATATGTGAACTTATTGAGTAGGAGTTGCATACTCATGCATTCATTTCATTCACTATCCACTCAGGCTGGTGGTGCGCAACTAATTGTTGTGTACTTTCGCATGGCCAGGATATCGGTTGGGCGCGCGACTAACCTGAGATCAGGAGTTTACCACAGTGAGTCTGACTATCCAAATTTAGGTATGAGACTGGTTTGGATAGAAGTCCCTTGTGATAGACCCCATAGCCTGCGATACTACGTACTATCATCCCGACTTCACTCCAGCATGGTCATTTCATTCGCACCGCATATTACATTGCATCCGTAGTACTTAGCATTTTGGGTTGTCATGTTTTTGTATTGATATGACCGTTAGCATTCATGCCTTACATCGCATAGCCTTTGTACAGCTGAAGGCACTCATAGACTTATCAGTATATTTCCGCTTATTTCGATATTGTATGATTTATGACATTGCATCCTCGACATCTAATATTTGGCTTTCTTTGACTCCTCATTTGTATAGCTGATTTACATTACATACCCTGATATTGTATGACTCATGGACTGTCAGTATTTCTGCTTACTCTGATTACTCTGATTACTCTGATATTGCTTACTTGACACTTACCTTGTGCACACACTTTCATCACCCACTAAGCTTTCTATAAGCTTATGCACGATAGATGCATGCAGGTGGCGTTAGGTTGCAGCAGCATTGAGGTTAGAGCGTGCAGCGGACTTATGAAGTTTTGATTTTTGTCATATGTATTTCCCTTTCAGTACTGTATTCAACAGTTTATATTAGTGGATATATGATGATGATGATGTTGCCTTTATGATTTAGGTATACTTGTGTTTATGCTCGTTACGAGATAAATGTATAGTGAAAAAAATCCTCCTCGTAGGATCCCAGGATCGGAATCTAGCGCATAGGCACTGGGAAACGAGAATGGGGTACTACGGAGGCTGTCGGCACCAGATTCGGCGATCGAGGTTCTTGTGATTCCGATCTCCGGATTTGGGGCGTGACAGGATTAGACGCCCATGACATTTGATTAGAGGTGGGCATCGGTCCGGATTGGATTGGATCGGATTAGGTATCACCTGATCTTATTCGAAATTTCTACAGCCTTACCCGAACTCGATCAGATCTGGGACCCAATCCGAGTCAACTGATTCGGACAGATCCGATACATGGTGGGGCTGACCCGAACCCAGTCCGATTCGGTTAGGGAAACTGAGTCAGATCAGGTTTAATACGATTTGGATCATTTAAATTTAATTCAACTTTTTCATGTGGTGTGGTCCACTTCAGCCTTAAATATACCACATTTTTTTACTTAAGGCCTAAAATGATATATCAAAATGGATAAACGGTTTAGATTAAACATATACAACAGGTGGGCCCCACGTAACTCTGAAAAACTGTATTCGTGATTGTATTACAATTTACAACGTTGACGTGCACTGCACGAAAGTGCAGTGCCGTCATTTCACGTCAATTGCAACTGCACGTAACTTCTGTATTATAAGTACATCACTTGTTCTATACGAACACGAGGGTACGTGTTATATCCAAACCGTCCATCCATTTGCCAAGTTCGTCTTAAGGCTTGAGATAAAAAATAAGATAGATCTAAATGTCTTGGGGACCACACGAGTTATTTAACGGTGAAAATCATTCTCTGTTACTATCTGTGGTGTGGTCCAGATGATCTTTGGATAATATTTATTTTTTGGATAATGCTCTGTAATAATATCTAAAAATATATAAACGGTGTGGATATAATAAATACACCAAGGTGGCCATGTAACTTTGATATCCTTTGAACCATTCGTATAACTCAGAGCTCGAGGAGCGTCAGTGTTGTCTTCTAATGACAGGTACGTATATAGGCTAGCAGCTGTAGCTTGGATGTCAGATAGGCATCATGTGGGCGCACGGAGAGGGAAACCGACTGGCTGAGATGGTCGGTGCTATGTGGGCCCCACCATGACGTATGTGTTTCATCCATGCCGGCCATATATTTTTACAGATCAGTTTACAATATTAGTATAAAAATGAGGTATATCCAATTCTCAAGCGGACCACATTACAAGAAACAGTGTTGAATGAGAGTCGACCATTAAAAACATTTTGAGGGCCATAAAAGTTTTGGATCAAGTTGATCTTTGTTTTTTCTCTTCCTCTGGGACTGTATGACCTAATCAACGGATTGGATGTTAAATAAACAATATGGTAGGCCTTAGATGTCAAATAAACAGAATAATAGGCTTTAGGAGGATTTTAACGGTGGATATCCAACTGCTATTGTTTTCATGTGGTGTGGTCCACCTGAGATCTATATTCCTCTCAATTTTGGTACCAAGCCATGATATGACCATTAAAAATGAACGAACAGGATGAGTGAAACACAAATACCCAGATCGGGCCGGTTCTGATCGAATCGGATCGGATTCCGGGTCGGATTTGTCTGGGCAGGCATGCATCCGAACCAGACCCAAAAAGTATTCGGATCTGACTTAACCTACTCGATTCGCACCGATCTGAGCCGTCGAATTGGGTCGGATTTGGTCGGATCGGGTCGAATAGGGTCGGATCCACCGGATCGGGTCAGGATTGCCCAGCTCTACACTTGATATAGTTAAAATCAAGATACTTTGGTGATAAAATTACAAAAAAAAAAAAAAAAAAAAACTGCAAGATTTTATAATATGTGTTTGATGGTTTTTTAATGAAAATACGGTGAGATTTTTCCGGTAATGGTTGTCACAATGCTCATGGTGTTGAGTTGGAACAGGTCTGAGTCAAACTTGTCCTAGCCGTGAACCCATGTTTTATAGTTGACTATGTGAGAAGTTTACCAAACCCAAAGTCAGCTTGTTAAGCAATTTATGTATCGTGTTAATGTTGTGTAATACACATTCTAGCTCATGGGTCCCCATGAGGTCGAGTTGTGTGGGCCCACCATGATATATGTCGAACATCAACACTGTGCATTTGATGGGTCCTTTAAATTATGGGATATCACAAAAATCAGCCGTATACGGAACTCTAGTGAGCCATACCATCTAAAATCATGTGAAGACATGCCTACAACATATAAAAGCACTTGGTGGGGCTCACCTGAAATTTGAATGCATCTGAAACTTGATCTGACCCCTCATCCAAGTGGGATACACATAATGGATGAGCTGGATTTATGAACCACATCTCGGTTGGCCCAAAAAATGATTATGAATGTTTTAATGGAGGGTAACCCCTCTCAACTTTTGTATGTGTTGTGGCCCACAAAAGCCACGGATTGACTTGATTTTTAAGCCCTAGGCCCACTATGGAATGGTGCATCTGACTGATGGGGTAGATGTTCGACATACATCATGGTGGGGCCCACATAGCTCGACCTTAGGGGGAGTTTCCATGAGCTCGACCGTATAGAACCTTTTCCCAATATATATATATATATATATATATATATATATATATATATATATATATATATATAGAGCTAGGCAAAACGGGCCCGATCCGGTGGATCCGACCCGACCAGACCCGATCCTACCTGACCAGAATAGAACCGACGGTCTGTTTCGGTGCTGATCGGGTAGCCCCATCCAGATCCGAAATATTTTGGGATGAGTTCGGATTGGCCCTGATCCGACCAGACCCGACCGAAAAACCCGACCCGAATGGTCCCGAACAGATCTGATCCTACCCGATCCGGAGTAGTTCTTATTGATTTTTCTATTTTTTCCTGTGGTATAGTCCGCTTGAGCTTTGGATATGCATCAATTTTGGGTTCAACCACTAAAATGATATGCAAAAACAAATGGACGGCGTGGATAAATAACATGCATTCAAGGTTGGGCCCAATAAAATTTAGGTGTACAATAACATGTTAGTCTAGTGATATACCATACACAAGACAGCTTAGCTGTAGCCAGTAGGTTGTCTCGTCAAGACGAGCATGGACGCTCCTCGAGCTCCGGGTGGTACGAACGATTCAAAGGATATCAAAGTTAAATGGGCCCCACAGTGATGTATTTATTATATCTACACCGGTCATATTTTTTTAGAGACTATTACAGACCATTTTCAAAAAATTAATAATATCCAAAGATCATCCGGACCACACCACAAATAGAAGCAGAGAATGATTTTCACCGTTAAACAATTTGTGTGGTCCACATGGTATTAGATCTGTCTTATTTTTAGTCTCAAGCCCTAAGACGAGCTCGCCAAATGAATGGATGGTTTGGATATAACACATACCCCACCGTCAGACTCATATGGCTTGTTAACCACTAACCTTGATACAACTCGTAACGTCACGTCCGCGACGTGCGTGAAAAGAAGCAAGTGCCGTGCACTGCACATAAACGTCCAGCTTCACTTTTCTCATAGTTATGTGGGGCCACCTTGATGTATATGTTTTATCTAAGCCGTTCATTCATTTTGAGGTATGATTTTAGCCGTTTAATACAAAAATATGATTAAGGTTTGGTTCGCAGATCCGATTCAGTTTTATCAACAGGTCGGAATCGGACTCGGATAAGCTCATTCAAATTTTGAATCTGTCCGATTTAGGTGACCTGTACTCGATCCCCGGATCGGAACGAGTTCGAGTCAAGTGGTTGCGATTTCGGATCTGATTGGGTTGGACCGAATCCAATCCGACTTGCACCGATGCCCAGCTCTCTCTCTCTCTCTCTCTCTCTCTCTCTCTCTCTCTCTCTCTCTATATATATATATATATATATATATATATATATATATATATATATATATATTGTTATGATCATGGCCGAGGCCAACCTGGCCCCCGAGTCTATGACTGAACCTGACCCATGATGGGCAGGGCCCAAATACGGGCTGGCCTGTCTGATTTACATTCTCAGGGATCTCTTTGATAAATGATGCTCTGTCACCGAGATGGTTCATACACATGATTCAAACTACACGATGTAATTTAAATTAAACCGTACAAATCCTGGCCCTAATTGAGATGGGTTGTAACCCAAATATTACACTGGATTGATGTCCTAAGTGGCTGATTGGTGATGTAATGGACACTAAAATGAAAAAAAAAAAATATTTGATGGTCCAAATTCATCTTTAATCATAGGTTTGGATCATTCAATCAGACTTTCTTATGGCCTTTCCACGGTGGATCCAACGATTTAGATTGCCTGATTTGATTGCCTGATTGCCACAACGTATACCATATCTGAATGAACGCGTATGGCCTATCAAACTCCGCTAGAGTATCAAGCAACTCCACTAAATAGTATTTTATTTATTTATTTTTCCCTTAATGTGGGGCTCACATTAATGCTTGTATTCTATAACCACAGTCTATTCATTTTCCAGATCATTTTAGGGGATGGCCTAAAAATAAAGTAGATTTCAATCTCAGGCGGACCATACCATAAGAAACAGTGGTGATTAACTATTAAAAACTTATTATCCCTACATCTACCTATCCTTATCAACAGGTTGGATGGCAAATAAACGTTATGGAAAAATTGTAGTGGGCGGGAGGAAGTTTTTAATGGTGAGGATTTCAATCACCACGGTTTTCTATAGTATGGCCCACCTGAGATTTGGATGTGCTTTATTTTGTAGCTTATGCCCTAAAATGATATTGTGAAACGGATAGACGGTGTGGATATAAAATAAATACATCAAGGTGGGCCACACTGTACGTGGTTGAGACCCCGGCTCTCTGCAACTGAGAATTGGGTGCGACTGGGCTGGGACCCGGGACCAGCGATGTCGGTGGTACCCTAGCCGCCCGCCTGGATGCATCCGTTGTATATATACACACTGTCCATCCATTTTTTCAACTCTCTTTATGGCATGAGCCTAAAAATGAAGCAGACACAAATCTCACATGGACCACACCACATGAAACAGAGGTCATAGAACGCCCACCGTTTAAAAACTTCTTTGGGTCCACTGTAATGTTTATTTTCCATCAACCTGTTGATAATGACATACAGACCTGGATGAAAGAAAATACAAATATCAGCTTGATTCAAAAATTTTGTGGCCCACAAAAAACTTTTAATAGTCATTCAAGACAGTTCCCTGTGGTGCGGTCCACCTGAGATTTGTATTTGCTTCATCTTCGGGCTCATGTCATAAAACAAGTTGGAAAAGTGGGTGGACAGTGTAGATATACAATGCATAAATCTAGGTGGGCCCCATGGTCAGGGTACCGCCTACATCGCTTGTTCCGGCCTTCCGGGTCTCAGTTTGCCTGGACGCGGATTTCCTGTCAAACCCTTTTGCAGGAAGTTCCCCAGCTGGGATGTTAGGTGGGGCCCACCGTGATGTTTGTGAGAAATCCACACCATGCATACGGTTTGAGAGATCATTTCAGGTTATGCAATAAAAAATGAGGTGGATTGAAAACTCAAGTGGGCCACACGGGAGTAAACAGTGGGGATTCAGTGACCACTGTTTGAAACATTCGTATGGCCACAAATTTTGATCTAAGGCTAAGTTTTTGTTGTTTTCACTTCATCCCAATGGGAATGGCCTTATAAACGGTTTGGATGAGATATAAACATCAAGGTAGATGACAGGAAGGTTTCAACCATAGGAAACACTTTCCATGGTTTTCCCTCTCGTATGGCCCACTTTATTTTAGATCCACCTCTATTTTGCCATACTTGATTTTGGATCCACCTCTATTTTGGTCGCATGACTTAAAACGAGCTCTCAAAACGGATGGACTGTGTGAATTTCTCACAAACATTACGGTGGGCCCCACCTAGAATCCCAGTGCAGGAACTTTCCACGTCCATCTATTCTACAAAGATCTTATAAATAATTCACTAGAGATAAATGAACGATGCTGAAGGGACACGCTCAGCCTAAGAGAGATTGAAGAGGAGAATCGCAGGACATGTGTGGACACGTCACACGTGTGCTAGATCGAGGCCAGCTGACAGTGAAGATGCCCTGACAATGAATCAGGACAGTGGGCCCTACTCAAATGGCCTGCTCGGAAGAAAATCAACAAGTGATTGTGGTGTGCCCCACGACACGCCCATCACCTTTGACAGCACGCGGCTCGGCACTTGTAATGCGTCATCCTGGACTCTCGCACGTTTTAAAAGTTGGGATAGGAGTCGCGATTCCATCCGTCAGAAATCGAAAAAAAAAAGACGCGGAAATCCTGCGAAAGCCTTTTCGCATGT
Organism: Magnolia changhungtana; assembly: GCA_030180095.1. Taxonomy (NCBI): domain Eukaryota; kingdom Viridiplantae; phylum Streptophyta; class Magnoliopsida; order Magnoliales; family Magnoliaceae; genus Magnolia; species Magnolia changhungtana. Next base: position 6,311,683 of record JASAUF010000662.1, read on the forward strand.
TCCTGCACTGGAAACATAGCAGGGCCCACCTTTGTGAGAAATCTATCCCGTCCATCCGTTTTGTGAGATCATTTTAGTAATTGAGAGGAAAAATGAGAAGGATCCAGGACTCAAGTGTGCCGCACTAAAGGAAAAGGTGGGTAAGGAAATTCCTACCGTTGAAACCTCCCTGTGGTCGACGGTGATGTTTACATGCCATCTATACCATTCGTAACCTCATTCCTACTCTGATGAACGGAAAACACTAATATTAGCACGATTGAAAGCTTCTGTGGCCCCACAAATATTTCAACGGTGGACGTTCAATACTCACTTTTTCAGCCCACTTGAAAACTTGATGCCGATTATTTTTGTCTCCTTGCTCTAAAATGATCTAAAAAAACGGATGGACAGAATAGATTTCTTACAAACATTACGGTGGCCCCACATAGGTTTCCAGGCAAGATTTCCTCAAAAAAAAAAAAAGAAAGAAGAAGAGGAACCGGGGATTTGATTACAAGAAATTTACCACTTGGACGCTACCTTCTATTCAGTGATTTTTATAGAACAAACAAAACTTAACATACCAACTTAGACCTTGCATGTACGGACATTCAAATTAGGGATGAAAATATCCCTAATTTTCACTACGTTGCTTTCACTGCCGTTTCTTGCGTTACTTTCACTACCGTTTCTTTTACCCCCTTTCCTCACTCAATTTCCAGTAAGAAGGACAAAAAGCCCATTTTTTGTGGCCCCTTTCTTATCAGCATTGGATTGCATCCTCTCCATATATCAACATTTTGTTATCTTCTGAAAATGATCGGTCCATTGAAGAAAGCACACACCACAAGTATATTTTAAACTCAGTTGAGCCCACATTGAATGTATGTAGTATATTCATGCCATCTATCCATTTTTCCATCTAATTTAAGAGGTTGAGCCCCAAATTGAAGCATATCAAAAGATCAAGTGGATCATACCACGGGAAATAGTAGGGATAATGATTTCCACTGCTAAAACCATAGTAGGTCTAATAGTAATGTTTGTTTGTTATCAAACCTACTCATAAGATCATACAGATATGGATCAATAGAAAACACAAGTATAAGCTTGATCCAAAACTTCTGTGGCCCCTAAGAAATTATCAACAGTAGAAGTTCAATTCAAAATTATCATGTGGTGTGGTCTATTTGAACATTGGATATATTTAGATTTTTGGGATCAAGCCATGAAATTATCTGTTAAGTTTGCCCCGTTCAATTTCATGTTTGCCTCGCTGATTTTCCAATTTGTCCCGCTCAATTTACACTTTGCCCCACTGATTTTTTAGTTTGCCTCGCCCAATTTTTAGTTTGCCCTGCTCAATTTTATGTTTGCCCCGCTGAATTTCATGTTTGCCCTGCTGAATTTTATATTTGCCCCACTCAATTTCATGTTTTCCCCACTGAATTTAATAATTCCTCCCATTGAATTTCATGTTTGCCCTGTTGAAATTCAAGTTTGTCCCGCTGAATTTTATGTTTGTCTTGCTCAATTTCATGATTTTTCTCGCTGAATTTCATATTTGCCCTGCTGAAATTCAAATTTGCCCTTCTCAATTTCAATTTGCCCCACTCAATTTCTAGTTTGTTTCGCTAAATTTCATGTTTGCTCCGCTGAATTTCTAGCTTGCCCCGCTGAATTTCATGTTTACCCCGCTGAATTTCTAATTTGCCCCGCTCAACTTCCACTTTGTCCAGTTGAATTTCTAGGTTCCCTTGCTCAATTCCTAGGTTCCCTTGCTCGATTTGTAGTTTGTCTCGCTCAATTCCTAAGTTGCCTTGCTCAATTACTAGATTCCCTCGCTCAATTCTTAGGTTACCTCACTCAAAATTTTGGTTGCCTCGCTGAATTTATAGGGTGTCTCACTCAATTTTTACGTTGCCTCGTACAAGTTCTAGGTTGTCTCGCTGAATTTCAAGGTTTCTTCACTCAATTTCTAGGTTTCTTTGCTTAATTCTTCGGTTCTCTTACTCAATTTTTAGGTTCCCTCGCTCAATTTCTAAGTTCCATCGCTCAATTCTTAGGTTCCCTTACTGCATTACTAGGAAGGTTTTGATGATAAAATAAATGAAGAAGCTCTAGTGCTAAAGTAAACTATGCCACATGGTGGGGCTTGAGCACAACTTGCCAAAAACCTCTTTTAGGGGCTCAAGGAGTTTTGGATCAAGCTGATATGTTTATATTTTCCTTTTAACTAGGTTTACGTTATTTTATGAATATGTCTAATGACAAATATATATCACGATGGGCTCTAAGAAGGTTTCAACAACAATATCATCATCATCACTGATTCTTGTGATGTGGGTGTGATTTGTTTGTGTTTTTGATATGCTTTCTTTTTAAGCTTGTGTTTTAAAATGATTTTCAAAATGAATAAACAACTTAAATAAAATACACATATTATAGTGAGTTTTATAAAAGCCCCTAGTAGAACTGTTCGACTCTAACTAAGTTACTCGATTAAGGAGTTTTGAAACTCAATTAAGCTATATGCAAACTAAATTGTTTAAAAGTTATACAACTTGCATGTAACATAAGATTATATGAATTCCCTATAATCCAAAGCGATACAGATTGCCCACAACAACTTACGGTTGGAACTTCTTACTATTGAAAGCTTAGTGGGTCTTGCGTCAATTCATTTTGACTACTCTCATTATGATATAAGATAAATATAAAAAAATGAATTGACTACTCTTATTATGATATAAGACAAAAATTGAGACAAATATAAAAAACAAATGGGTAAGACAACTAACCTAGTCGGCCTCGACTAGCTGACTAGGTTGACCGGGTCCCAACCCTTAATTCAATCAACAGTACCTATGGCTATGGTTATAGCCATAGGTCTCCTTTGAAAAGAAGGGGTATTTGCATTGCCGCTGTTTGTACATGCAAGTCTAAGTTGGTAAGTTAAGTTTCGTTTGTTTCATAAAAATTCACTGGATAAAAGGTGGCGTCCAATGGTAAATTTCTCTTTGATACTCTATTAGCGAATAAAGCTTGATACGCAGGCACTTTGTAATTGTACACGTCCCGTACATTAACTCAAATTAAACAGGCCAAATCGTGTAACCCACCGTTGCCAAGTCATAGTCGAAAAAAAACAGTAGTTAAACAATCCTAACCACTGATTCGTGGACACTCGTATGTTAGAATATGGCCCTTGGATGATTTTCATTTGTAACCGTGTAATGAATATCCACCAATCCCATCTAAGTCCGATCCAATAATCTAGACAGTTACATTTAGATTGCCACGTATGCAATTTCTAGTAATTTCGAAGTGCCTGCGCATCATCCGTCACACCGCCAGACTATCAATTCAAATGAAAGAGAAAAGTAAAAACAAGGTTCCTCGTACCTACCAGTGTCACCAAAAGTCTACTCGATTTCCCACACGCTGACGTCGCACATGCGTGCAAGATCCAGCCATTCATCTGGCAGGCCACGCTCTCGTAAAACTCATGCGAATTCGCGTGTGAGATGGCCAAACCGGTTTGTTGTGTGGACAGATGCCGACTCATTTTAACTATCCATTCTTCGATCATGTGGTCCACTGAACTTATACTGTACGGACCTCCTTAAGAAAGGTTCAGATCTCCCGTACGTGTGCTTTGCTAAGAAAGGTTCAGATCTCCCATACGTGTGCTTTGCTGGAACCGTGCCTGCGGATGGAGCTCTCGTCCCTTTTCGCGAGTACAATTAAAAGTGGCAAAGTGACAAACGACACGTGTCACTGGGCCCACAAACCGCGTCAACTAAAATAAACGGCTGGTATGGGTTAAGCAAGACGCAATCTCTCTCTCTCTCTCTCTCTCTCTCAAACTTCCATTTTCCTGGTTTTGGTTTTGTCGGATTTAAGGCTTCTTCGAGAAGAGATTATCTCTCAAACGGAAATCCTATCCAAAATCGAAATCCAGGACTCCAATATCTTCGATCACGGTATTCTACATCCGATTTTTTTTTCCCCAAACGGGACAATTCTCTCTCCTCCCGTGAATAAAATCGGTTCTCTGCATCCATCCAGGGAAATTTCGAAATCACCCATCGAATTCCTCCAAGGAAATTTCGAAATCCATCAATTGCCCGATCCGTGAATTTCATTTCGAAATCCCGCAATTTGGAATTTATAGGGTAATTTACCATTTTAGGAAAATTTGTCTTTTTCGGGAGATTATAAGAAATGCAGCTTGACAGAGGCTGGAAGAATGGGAATTTTGAGATTTTTGGGGATGATTTCACAGAATCGGCCATCGGAGAGAGAGAAATCAATTCAATGTCGCCATCGGATATCCTCCCCAGCGCCAATTACATCGAGCACCGCGTATCTAAGATGGACACACTGGCGGGCGTGGCGATCAAGTACGGCGTCGAGGTAAATAAATGCTTTTTAGGAAACAAAAAAAAATTTGTATTTGGATGTTTTATTTGATTGAAGAAGGCTAATGGGCGTAATTATCAAAAACAGGGGTTTTAAATATCTGTTTTTTTTTTTTTTTTTTTCCCTCTTTCGATAAATGTCCTTTCATCTTGACGATTTGTCATCAGTGATCCAATACAATGATGAAAGTGTCTTCATTTGGGTGTGTTGATGTCAAAAAACAGGGGGTTTAGATATTAGTTTGCTTTTGATAAATGTCCTTTATTTGTCATCTTGATTACAAAAATAAGAATATAAATACAATAATACGGATGGCCTTTTTGTGTGATTTATGAAATTGCTTGGCTAATTTTCTGTTGTTCGTAATGGAACACAGTTCCTGATGCTGTGTTATCATGATATTTGGTGCAACCAAACACAGCCCAAATGTTCGTGTTTGTAGTCGACAAGTCCAACTAATGGTAGAGATTTTATTCGGAAAATTGACCTTTGTTGAATATTTTGTTAGTGTTAGCAATGTAACATAGTTTTAATAAGAAATCACTATGCGATTCTTGACCGATGACCTAAGCATACAGTGTTTCTGGTTCGCTTCAGAAATTGTGCTGTTGGGGCTTGCCTTCGGTGATCCATAGCATTCATACAATAGGCCCAAATGGATGAGCATGTCCCAAGGATCACTCCCTTATCAGATGGTTTTAGCTGACCCATTGGTGCCATACAAACGGATAGGTTGGCCAACATCTACATTTAACTAGAAAGAATCTGCCAATCATAGTGGTAAGACTTTGCGATGGGAGAGATTTTGAGGAATCTGCCAATCATACAGGTAAGACTTTGCGATGGGAGAGATTTCGAGGCGTGATCCATTCATGATGGGTCTCACCTAGTGAATGACCTGAATCAATGGAAAGGCGGTACCCAACTGTATGATTGATGAATGAATAAATAGTTATTATTATTATTATTATTTCATTTAGTTGAGCATCGCAGATTTCCTCTTTAATAGTGGGCACCATTGACTTGGTATATTATAAATCAGGATGACGGTGGCTTGATGGATGCATTCTTTATGAGCATGTTGGCATTGGTAGGTTTCTCCATACTATGGATATGGCCAGTTGCAAAGCAGGCTTCTTTTGTTAATAACAATCTGTCCCAACACTCTGATATCAAGCGTTAAACACCACAGTCATGATCTGGTTGCTATTGGGGAAAATTGTCTTCTTCCAATTCGGATCAGATAGGAAAAAGAAACTCGCCAAGCCCCTAGTATATTGCCTGTCCGATTACCATCAAAGTTGTGTCCTGATAAGCTATTTTGGACAGGTGCAGCTAAGGCATGTATGGATAAGCTTTCATGAATAGGCTATTCCGTTCTCCTTATTGATGTTTGTAAACTACCCTGGGATAGGGGTGGATGGACAAGTACATGTGGTGCTTATATACATTTGGTACGTTGTCACATGTGAACATGTGGGGGCAGGGCACATGTATATTGATAATGGCACATGGGGCATATGTGGGTCACTTTAAGATGCATGGTGGCGCGTTTGCTAGATACGGTTGCTTGAAGATGCACGGTGGCACATTTACCACATGTGGTTGTTTGAATATATATGTTGGCACATGTTCCACATGTGGCATATGTAAACATGGCACATTGGTACATGTAGGGTGGAGGTGGCACATTTGAGGTGTTTGAAGATGGATGGTCTTATTTCTGACACATTGGTACATGTGGCATATGTCCCACATGTATACAAAAAAATCACAAACTCCTTCGTTTACCCTATGGAAGATAGGGTAAAAACCAATTCTTATCCAGATTAGCTTATACTAGGTAACAATCACTTTTTTGGATAGTCCAATAGTTAATTTTATTGGAATACGTGCCCAAGGGTGCTTGACTAACCATGGATGGTGCTTACATCCGCATAAGGATATCTGGACAGAAATTTTTTTTTGGTAACCAAACATGCCTGTAGAGACTCACAATGGTCGTCCAACAATAAATCATTTCTCTATAAGCACGGGTACTAATAGTCCCATTGGTACAAAAAAATTACAAACTCCTTCGTTTACCCTATGGAAGATAGGGTAAAAAATTACAATCACTTTTTTTTTTTGGCATAGTCCAATAGTTAATTTTATTGGAATAGGTGCCCAGGGGTGCTTGAATGACCATGGATGTTGCTTCTATCTGCACAAGGATATCTGGACAGAACTTTCTTGTTAACCAAACATGCCTATTGACTCGCAATGGGTGTCCAACAATAAATCATTTCTCTATAAGCACGGGTACTAATAGTCCAAATGTTCTCTATTCGACTATACACAACTTTGCATATGTATCTAATCTTTCATATGTTGATGTTCACCTTTGTTTTATAATTAAAGCGGAATTCTTGCTTTTCTTTTATAGGATGCAATTAGGTTTTAACAAGGGCTTGTTTTAATGTGTTAGGTGTCTGACATTAAACGGATGAATGGTTTGGTAACGGATCTTCAGATGTTTGCACACAAGACATTGCAGATACCACTACCAGGACGACACCCCCCATCTCACAACCTCTCAGATGGTTCACCTAGTCCAGGGTACTACTATGCTCTTTTGATTGCTTATTTGTGCAGTCTTGAATTCTTCCCCTTTAGTGATAATTTGTGGGCATTTCTAAAGGACCTTGTTTTCACAATTATTGGAAATTTCATTAAGCTCCGTCAAAGATGTTGACTTCCTATTGTTTGGTACATGTATTGTGTAGCTTTGGTGCATTTCTTAGAGAGCTTTCTGATTATTTATCTTGTGTTTAACTTTGGATACACTCTTTTTTTCTTCTTTTTTTGTGACTCAGAGAGTTTTTGTGAAATTTAATTCAGGGAAACCAAACTCTGGCAACTATCCCCTTTTTCTTTTTTGAATTATTGGGGCTTGGGAAGGAGTCTTTCACTATGGCAGCTTTTCAGTCACTAATGCAGAGAAAAATTTGGCCCTCCAGTGACATATCTTTTAGCATGATCTCATAAATCAGCTTGCTTACTCTATTTATGCTTGTGGTATCTGGACTTTCAGCATATTTTCTCTTGTCGGAGTGATCCTAATAGTTTGGTTGGTTGGTTCAAACAAAATGTGGAAAAAAGTAAGAGCACATGTAATGATTTTAATTTCTCTTCCCTTGATTTTGTGGGGAAATTTTTATGAGTAGACCCCAATTTCACAAAATAGAAACAGTGTATCTGAAATCCATCACCACCGAAGTTCTACAAGTTAACTGTGAAAACTGGTCACCCTAGATTTATGTTTTTGTGCTTAGAAATTTTAAAGAGATGGCTTAGTTCTACCTTCATTCTCAACTAAGAAACTGAAAGAAATGATAAATCCCCATGCAGTTTTACAGATCAGAACACCTCCCCTCTCAAGGCACTCCGAAAGTTGTCCTATTCTATAATGTGACTTGATGGGTTTAAATGACACTCTCCCTAACATATCATCATTATCATCCTTCTCTTTGGGTTGGCTTTAAGAATCTGGTTTTGCCAATTTGAAACCAGAAGTCTCTCTCTCTCTCTCTCTCTCTCACACACACACACACACACACACACACACACACACACACACGCACACACACACACACACGAAACCTTGACTTCCATAAGATCTTCAACATCATTCGGTTTCTATAGCTTCCTATATTTTTTTGAATATACATGAGGTATAGCTTAACTATGTAGAGGATGCATAATGAGTAGGACATGAAATTAACCATGGAGTGCAAGAAATCAAGTCTGTGATTATGCCAATATTAAACAGTCACAAAATTCCACATCCTACATACTATCAAACATTCAAGAAGGGGAATCTATGGGGGTCCAAGCCTACACAACCATTATGGCTGGATCAAATAAAATTATAAGCCAAACAAGCCCAAAGGAGTGTAAGAATCACCCATTCTTGCATAGGATTGATCCCGACTCAAGCGATTCACTAAGTTTCAATTTGGGGGAAAATCTAGTGTTTGAAAATTGGGAAAAATTGAGATTTGGGACCCTTTTGGGTTATGGATTTCAGATTATGAGGTTTTCTAGATGACGGTTAGGGATCAATCAAGGTATTCGAGGGTATAGGGACTGATTTAGCAATTTCCAGATTTAACAATTCCGTTGTACCACATGTTGATCATGTTTAGGAGTGAATATTAGAGGTAGATCTAAGGGGGTTTAAGTAGATGATTAATGGGGGATCCTATGGGGAGGTTTTAAACAAAAAAAGGGAAAGAAACAGAGGGGAAAAGAGGACCTGGGATGGGCCATGCATGCTGGACAGCAGGTTGGCTTGGATGCACGTGCGTGACTGACGTTCGTACGTGTGTGAGGCCCACAAAATCGGGAAAGGACTCTTAGGCTAGGATCGGTTAGGGGTGGGTTGTTTCCATACCAAAAATCACTTCAATCCGGCACATGGTTTGTGCGTAGTACTCCGCCAAAATTTCAGCCCCGCAGATGCGTCAAAATCTAAAAACCTTCTTGTGCATTGCTGTAGGAGAGAATTTTGATGCAGAAATTGGTGAATCTGATGGTTGATGGGGTGTTGAGGATGATGGATGAGATGCGGAAGAAGATGGTGATGATTTGGAACGGGGTGTGGCTTCGCACTACAATAGTTAACCCTTCGAGGAAGGGAGGGCTTCACACCCAATTTGATCCTTCAACTCAATGTGAGAGAGAGGAAGAAATGCAGGATTTATTATTATTATTATTTATAATATCATGAGAGTCCATACATGGGATTGCTTTATTTATAAGAAAACCCTAAATCCAAAAAGGCAAAACTACCCTTATGCCATGTGCACTCACTATACCATAACTAAAATAAATAAAATAACTAATCTAAGTAATCAAAGCTGTTCATGATGTTTCTAATAATAAAAATAATCAAAACTCAAAATCCTAAATCATCTAAAGTAGTAGGCCAGGATCATGAGATATGATGGTAGGATCTATGTGATGATCGGGTCCCGGGTCCACTCCAATGCTTCATAACGCAGCCCCCTAATTATGGGGGTCCTCCAAAGATGTCGTCGTTAATCCAAATCGAAAGTGGGGCCCGCCTCCTCCTCGAATACGTGCGTAGAGGGGGCGTGCGCATGATGTCCCCATCACATAATGATGTTTTACATGGTCTCATATATGGAGTTTCTTGGTTCCTCTATGCATTTGGTACTCAATTAGTTTATCTTGACCAATTCTTGCCTGTTGCCACTTGTGGTAACTTAAGATCCAAGTCTCTGTTTGATTTGGGAACCAATACATGCTTGGTTCATGCTTTTTGGAAGTTCAATTGTAGTCACACTAACAGAGTTCGACACTAGATATGTGAACACAATGCAGAGAGGAAGTCGTGCAGTCACATAGAGTTCTGATTCTCACACTCTTGCACTCAGGGAGTTAGGTAGTTTGGACCAACAAATTTTAGAGTCCTGATATCAAGAAGCTTATTTGGATATCATAGCTCAAAGATATGGTTACTGGTTGTGTTTTCTCTGATGTAAACTGACAGAAGTTCTCAATAAATGACTTGGGGTTAGGATATAAGACCATTCTGTGGAAAATTATTACAGATCTGATTAGGGGCCATCATGACTAGTGCTGCAACTCCTATATTTATATAGGGATATTGGATGCAGGAGCATGATTCTACAAGTTATCTTGAATTGACTTAAAACCCAACCTCATTTTATTGCGACCTCGATCATATTAAGATTTCTTTGTTGGTATTATGGTTTTGGAAGCCAAAACTTTGTTTTCCTGCCTGGCAAAGAATTTTTGCTCCTCTCCTTGAGAAGCTGTGAATATGATGAATTACCATCAGATCCTGCTTTTTGCGAGTGCCTTTTCTTCTTCTTCTTCTTCTTCTTCTTGTTCTTGTTCTTCTTCTTTGTGTGTGTGTGTGTGTGTGTGTGTGTGTGTGTGTGTGTGTGTGTGTGACCAGTCAGACTTTTTGGATGAAGGAACATTCATATTAGGACTGGCCTGACCAATGAATCAAGTTTCTTGCATGTGACCACACCAGCATCTATGGGCTCTTGATTTTGACACATGCAGATGTGCAGCCTCAAATCCCTTAATTCTCCCCCTTAATAAGCAGAGAAAAACTTCAATAATCTTGCAGGGTGTGATGCTTCTTGCTCATGCACTTATAAAATTTAAATTTTCAGTATGAAGTAAATGTTATTCAAACTAAAACATTAAAATCGTGGATTTCACTATAGATAGATCAGGTACCCCTTAAAAAAAGAAGACTCAGATTATGTTCTAATCAACTGATTAATGGCCATCTAATGAATGGTTTAAAGTAAAAATATTATATGATTTCAATCATAAAAATATATCCATCAATTAGATTTTAAGATTGTCCAATCAGATCTGATTTGTGGTCATAACCTAACCACAGTAGTGTATGTATATCCATCAATTAGATTCTAAGATTGTCCAATCAAATCTGATTTCTGGTCATAACCTAACCAGAGTAGTGTATTTTGAGTTATTTGTACAATTTTCTAATGCATACACGAGCTACATCATTGACCCCTAATAAGTTGAGCAAAAGCATGATGGCATATAAGAGCTTCCCAAAACAAAACACAGATAAGAATGAAAAAGAAATCATATACTCGAATGAATAGATGGAGGATCATAATCCAACCCAGGGTTCCATCTAACCATAGATTAAAATCTCCACAATGTCCAACATTCCATCTTCCCTTTCACATGTCAGTCTAAACCCTCTTCCTTATTGCCATATCCAACAAAGAGTGTTGGATCTTTCCCTGAATCCCACAAACACCCTCTACCTTCCCTCAATACCATAAACATTAGTGGGATCTCCGCCACAAATACCCTCCTACTAAAGGATCTGTTCTCTCACGGTTTTGAACTTAAAGGTGGTTTTGTATACTATTGTTTAGGGAAAGTATTGTCTTTTAGAGAGATGTGGGACTATGGGAGAGGAAGGGAGGGTTACGGCATAGCATGCATGATTCATGTAGGCATAGGGAGTGTTGACTTTTTGTGCATGAAATCCACCCCGTCCATCAAGTGGGATTAAGGCATAGCATGCGTGATTCATGTAGGCAGATGGGGCATCAACTTTTTGTGTATGAAATCCACGCCATCCATCAGGTGCACCACTCTGCATTTGACCACCCTACAATTGGCCCTAAGCCAAAAAATCAGGTGGGCCACACCACACAAAACAGTTCGGATGGGACCCACCATTAAAACCTTTCAAATTGTGTGTGGGGTCTAGTATGGTTTGTATATGGCATCCAATCCATTCACCTGACACACCCCACCTGGATGAAGGACACCCCAAAATTCAGGCCATTTCAAAACACATGGGCCATATCATGTGAATTTAGAGGTATTCAGTTGATTTTCATCATTTTTTAAAGGATTTTCTGATGCAGGACAATTAACCACTTGTTCTAAAAGCTCAAATTGTTAGAGTATGGTGAATTAATCCCTTTATCTCATAGCTCAGGCCCCACATCTCATGGGTTAGGACCTCGGTCGAACCCCCCTCGTGGGCTCGTGGGCCTCAAATCACATGGGCCGCCCACCCCGAGTGTTCCCGCATCCCACAGGCTACCCCACTCGAGCCCGGTGTGAAATGCCCCTGCATTCATCACCCCCAGTGAGGAGTCTCTAACACGAGACCTCCCTCGTGGGCCCTAAATCACATAGGTCATCCACCCCGAGTGTGTCCCCGTATCCTATGGGCTACCCCACTCGAGCCTGGTGTGTAAATGCCCCTGCATTAATCACCCCCGGTGAGGAGTCTCGAACACGAGACCTCTCGCTCTGATACCAATTTAAAGCAGGACAATTAACCACTTACTCTAAAAGCTCAAACTATTAGAGTATGACGAATTAATCCCTTTATCTCGTAGCCCAGGCCCCACATCTCATGGGTGAGGACCTCGGCCGAACCCCCCTCGTGGGCTCGTGGGCCCCAAATCACATGGGCCACCTACCCTGAGTGTCCCCGCATCCCACGGGCTACCCCACTCAAGCCCGATGTGAAATGCCCCTGCACCCTGGTGAGGAATCTCGAACACGAGACCTCCCCTGTGGGCCCCAAATCACATGGGTCACCCACCCCGAGTGTGTTCCCGCATCCCACGAGCTACCCCACTCGAGCCTGGTGTGGAAATGCCCCTGCATTAATTTCATTGTTGCCTATGGTGCTCACCTGATTTTTTGGGAAACACAGTGAAATTGAAGAGGTTCACATGTTGGATGGGTGAATCTCATGATGTTCCCCTACATGGCGCTCAATTATTGCAAGTCATACTGCCATCTGCCTAAGCGAGTCATGCAAGCATGGTCCAAATCTTTACTCTTCTCCAATTCCGAGCTGTTTTTCTCTATCCCAAGCTCAATGGAAGATGCAGGGTGTTTCAATATTGAGGTCCCGGGTTCAAACCCAGCTTACATATCAAAAGAAGAGGGGAGGGAGGGAGGGAGGGAGGGAGACATGTTACATAAATGGGCCGAAGAGGGAAAGAGGAATGCCATGCAAGCAGATCCTGTCTTAAGATCAAGTCCTTTCCTTTATTTAAAGATGGTTACTTAACTGGTTATCATTGGTTGCCTGTGATCAGTCTTTTAGATATATATGTTTTCTTCAATTAATGATAATTAATTATTCACACTATCAAGATAACTTAGGTAGCGTTATGAGAGAGAGAAATTAATTCTTAGGTGAGCTTTGACAGAAAAATGGCACCCCATTTAGTGCAGGTTGCCCTTCCATCATTCCTGAATACGACAGCTACCTAATGTCCTAAGTTCCATGATTTGAGCACAGGTGCTTAGTTTAATAACTGCTATTAAATGCGTATGAACAGCAAGATTGACCATTTTTCATCTCTACTAACTGCAAACTTTCAGCTGTCTGCTTTTTCCTGGTTCTATTATTTGCAATGATGATGCCTATCAAAAACTTATTTTCAATATGGATGTCAATTGATATCTGAGTTTGGTAGAGAATCTCCATTGAAAGGGTAGCCATATGAATTCCACAGTAGCTTATTGTCAACTTATGGCAGAGAGAGCAGTAATGGACAGAGCCAGTCACACCAACATCATCTCGACGTTTTGAACACACTCCAGTCACTAAAGTCGACATTCCGACAAATAAGCATTTCTCCAGCCATGAGCAGTTTACAGGGCTACTATGGCTTAAAACCAGAAGGTACAGAGATGGAAGTTTACAAAAACGGCGGAACTCATTATCTAGAAGACGAGCAGCTGACATCACCTGCTTCTGACCTACCCCCAAGACATCACCGGAGGACTAGAAGCTTAGCCAATGGTTTTCTAACAGAAAATGGGGAACTAGTTGAGGCTTTGCTGCCCGATGAAACGGGGCAAAGCCAGTCCAAAAGACCAAACCAGAAGTCTGTTTGGAGAAGTCAGAAAGCAGATGCTGATCCAGGCACCCCGGAATTGCTGTTGAAGGATGATTGCTGCATGGGGTTCTCAGGAATAACAGGGAAGGGTCTAGCTCAAAGGCCCAAATCTGTGAGCCGAGCAACAGAAGCAGATTCTGATCGGTTTAATCCAATTCCTATGGGAGATTCGTTCCTGTCCGATATCTTCGCTGGATTCAGGAAATCATCGAGCACTTCAAACTTGCAAGACTCAGAAACCAATTCCTCCTCTATCTGGCCAACTTCAAAGTGGAACTTAAAACCCGATTTGCAGGCTTCATCTACTGCAGCCACCACAAGGTCAATGTTCGATGGATTGCCGAAGCCAACGGCTGTCCGAAGGAACAAAGCTGCTCTTGACTAGGTAACAGAGCACCAGTGCAGATTTTTGGAAGGAAAAAAAAAAAAAAAAAGATATTCATTTTTTCTCTTCTGGTTCGAGGACTTGTGTCCTTTGGGATGAGAATTCTCAACCAGCACAGTGCACAGTTCTGTAAGACGGAAAAGAGGAGCGAATAAGGTGTGTGTGATGACGGCCCATGTGTTTTTTAGCTCAAAAACAGTGGCTGCCCAGTTCTGGGCTTGAGATTGGCTGCAAAGGTATGTTATTAACAGTTTCTTGGATGCTGTGATATTGTAGTTTGTGTATTCTCCACTAGAAAATTCAAATGTTAATGAGAATTATCAACCAGCCCAACTCAAATCTCATCTGTTCTGATGGGCCTTGTGGGCCCACGTGCTTTTCTTTTGCCCGGGAAGATGCATGCATGCAACCAAAACCCAGAAACTGTTGTTGCATGGTTCTGTAAATTTCCCCTTTTCTTGAAGGGGGGGGCTTATTAATTGAATTGAAGAAAGGGCATTATATTGAGGGAAAAAAAGAAAAAAGAAAAAATGAGGAGAATATTTTGGTGTTGTTTATTAGGCTTTTTTGCATTTATATGTATAAATTCACGAGGCTCAATATTTGAGGCGTCATGGTATATTTTTTGCAGTTTCAATTATGACAAGTGGACCTTTTTCGGTGGTCCAGATCGTTGATACCAGCCTCTAAATTCTCCCAGACTAGAAGATTAGCTGCTGACCTTTTGACCTCTATTTTTTTATTTTTTATTTTTTGGTGGGATGTGGATCACTTGGCGTGGTACACGAGATTCGTTGTCCAGAGAATCTGGCTGAACCCGGGCCCATTTGTTAGAACTGAAAACCCGCACATACCGCTGCAGAAATTCTTCTGCCGTGTCTTTTTTAACTCCTCATTTTCAGCAATCCCAATATGGGAGGAAGGACCGGAATACCTCCATCTAGCTATTACGTGCAAAACGGATCTGCCCCATATGCAGGCCTGGACAGTGGACGCGGATTTCCTGCCAAACGCTGGGAAGCTATGTGGGACCCACCGTGATGTTTGTGATAAATCCATCCGTTTTACCTTTGCTCATCTCAGGTCATAAAGACAAAAAAAAATAAAATGAGAGGAAGATCTAAAACTCGAGGATGGCACACGAGGGGGAAAAGTGGGAAAGGAAATGCTTACCGTGGAAACCTTCTGGGGTCCACCTTGACGTTTATATGCCATCCAAACCGTTTACAAGGTTATTTATACTGGTATGAACTAAAAAAGAAAAAAAAAAAAAAAAACCTGATACTAAACTTGTGTGTCCATGCGAATATTTCAGTGGTTATCTCTCAATCCCCCTGTTTCCTCTCGTGTGGCAAACTTGAGTTTTGGGTCTGCATTATTTTTGGTCTCACTTCCTAAAATGATCAGGCAAAACGGATGGACGTAGTGTATTTATCACAAACATCACGGTGGGCTCCACTAGCTTCCCAGGGCAGAAACATCCGGGAAAAGACTTTAACAGGAGGAAATCCACAAACTGTATAAAATGTAACGTACACTATTATCTCATGTGTTTTATTTGCAAAATGTACGCCATCCGTTCTGGTGCCAGTATATGGGTGGACCTGATCGATTCATAATCCTGCCACTTGTTTGTCCTGTAGAGAGATGGCTCTACAATGTTCCGGTTCTTCTGGCTCCATGATGGAAACTGTCAACAACTGGTGATTTTATTTTATTTTATCCTGCAATTTGGATCCACTGTTATCAACTTTATTGAAGTTACATAGCCTTTTACTTACCAACAGCAAATACACAATCCAGATCTTTCATCTCAGTGGATGATGGGTACATTCAGAATCATTCCGTTCAGGCCATTCTCCACCATTCGAATTTTACCAAATAGTGCCCGCTGAGGAATCGATATTTCCTGCTAGATCTTTTTTATTACTATCGTTTTATATATATATAGAAATTGGAGAATCCAGAACTGTGGGGTCTACCCTGATACTGGATTCTACCTTGATATCGAACCAACAGATGAAAACCAAATTTTATTATCAGGCAAACAAAAAATTATGGCAGGTACAATCATAAGGTGGGCCGATCCATTAAAAAAAATAATATACACCACTCAAAACATCCAAATTCAACTGTAGCCCATATGATGATTTGATTGGCCAGATTTTTTGTTTGTTCCATCACCAAGGTCAGGTGCATGTGTTGGATTGCTCGGATGTTATACACATAACAGGAGGGCCCCACAAGTCTCGATTTTCACTGCATTGAAAAACAAAAAAAAAAAAGTGAGATTATTTTTGTAATTTCATTCTTCAGAAAGCACCTTTCTGTAATTTCTAATCGTCCAGGCATTATTTGGTAAAATGTTGATTCTTTAGTAATTTTGCGGTAAAATCCATTTAAAGAAACATTTGTTGAATGGGTGAATGTGTATGAAGATGAATATTTAATGGGTCATATTCAAATACAGAGTAAAAGGTCAGGATCGACAATTGAGCATGATTATAAGATCATAGTTTCTATAGGGTAGTAATGAGAATGACACATGATTATAAGATCATAGCTTCTATAGGGTAGTAATGGGGACACTACTGGTTCAGATCGAACTGAGGATGCAACATGGGAGTGAAAGGAGCCTGATCCAAGGGCTGAATCCTGATCGAACTTAGAATAATCAAAGATCTGAGAGTCTAATTGGGTTTCCCCCATCCACTGTGAGGTCCACCATATGAGCGTTTTTGGTCATTGGAAAGGACCCTGATCCAAGGGATGAAGTCCAAACATATCCAATTGCAACACATCAGGATGAATTCTAGCAAGCCTCTGTTTCCCATGGTGTGGCCCACCTTAGTATTGGATCAGGCTATGTTCTTTTATGTACAGTGAACATTATATGGGGCTCACCTGATGGACGGAATGAATTTTACAAATACAACACCATGGACACCACAGCTCGTTGCTAGAGATTTGAGACCATTTCAAAACAGCTTTCTATCAAAAACACACAAAAAAGATGAAGAAGAATAACAACTAAAAATTAGATAAATGAAAAGACAAATGGATACCATTACTGGGTTGGCCCATGAATTCCATGTTCAAGAATGCATTCTAACTGCTCATCAACAGAAGCTCGGTTCCATAAGTGAGATAATCAGCAAAGATGGTTAAGTGACCAGTGCATTCTCAATGTCCTTCTTTAGCAGACCTGAGTTTTGTGGAACATATACTTTAAGGTTGATTTGCAGGAATCTTGTAAAGGGCAATCAACACTAGGGACTGAAGAGGGTGATTTGCAGCAAACCTGAGAATGCACAAGCATCTGTGATGGGGCTGTCCATCAGGTGGGTCCCACCATGACAATGAACTGGCTAAAAGCCATGCCGGTCCATTCATCAGGTGGGTAATGCATGTACGAGAAATGATGGATGAAAAAAAAAAGGGATGGCTAATGGTCTCATTGAACACGTGCCTGCACCCCCCCTGAGTGGACATTGAGCTCTAGGTGTCTTCACGGTGCCTCCCATCCCACAATGCATAGTACGGATTCCACACACGCGTCACATTCACACATGTACAGCAGACCACTTCTACAATCTTTCATCTGAAATTCAGATTCTTGCTCCTCAAAAATCATGCTCCTCCTGCTTCTGAACCTCTTGCTCCAACCAGGAAAGTGTGGACCGAAAAGGACTCAAACCCACTGTTGCAGAATCAGCTGCCACCGCATTCTGCCACCTAAACAAGCACAAACGCCATGGCAATTGATGTGATAAAAGATGGAAAAAGAAAATCACGTGCACACATGTGAGAGACTAGGGCCAATGATTAGGTGCTCTGACCTTGAACATGCCTTTGCCTGTACATCAGACCAATTCCACTCAGCAAGTGGGCTGCACCTGTAAGAGGAAAATGGAAAGTCAGGACCGAAATCACCAATGTCCTATATGTGACCTACCTGATGAGTGGACCAACCTAGATTTGGAATAGGAATCATTCTATGTTCAGCCTCACCTAGAAAAGGGCCTGGAATATTGCGCACTTCTGTGGCAAGCTTCAATCACCTCCCACAGATCACTACAACCATTGTCTGCTAAACCTTGTGAGTACTAAGATGAGATGCATAAAGAAGGTTATTATTTTATAGGCTGCAGAACTGCCATGATCATACAGTGCTCATTGGTACAATATCACACTCAAAGATTAAGAGTTCAACTAACACTGCAACAAACAGAAACCATTCATCATGCACATCCAATCGAGATGGGTAATATTATCTGCATTTGGGTGGCCTTAGATGCTCACTTGATTTTTATTTTTTTCCCCCACGCATGCATGGGTTCTCGAACCTATGACCTCAGAGAAAAGACAAAATGTCTACTACTGAGCCAAGAGCAGAGACCCCCCACTTGAATTGAACTGCAACAATTTATAATTCAGTAAAAAATGAATGACCAAATGAGGGCAACCCACTCTGTTAATAATGGGAGATTTGTCCCCAAATTGCAATTCCATGCGTTTCACCTTGAAACGATGCTAATTGCAATTAGGGGGTTTATTGCCATTGCGTTTTAAAATGGAGCAAACAACACCCCCCCCCCCAAAAAAAAAAAAGAAAAAAGTCCTTTCTCTACTTTTTTCTTTCAAGCAATAAATATATTATTAATGGAATGAGGATTCTATTTAGTAAGGGCCTCTTTGGATGCTTTGAAAACTATGTGCAAATGGGAAGCTTTGGAGAAATACAAATTGAATAAAATACACAGGAATTGACATCATCTTCATTAACAATGTTTGGGAGATTTGCATGGAAAAGCTAAAATGGAAATGTACTCAAGGGGTTGTTGATTGGGGGCATTCGGATGCCCTGGATATTTCAATTACTTGGTATTGCAGTGTCTGATAATTGTAATTGCTAGCGATAATAATTTGTTCTTGAGGTCACCACCTGTAGTAGGGCGTTGTGATTCCCAGAAAGATAATGTGTAGTTTGCAGACATATGAGTTGGGAATCATATGCCATGCTGTTGAAGTGTCCGCATGAACAAGGGAAGCCATTGTATCACCTGATCTACAACTCTCAAATATAAATTGTATATCATGCTATCAAACTGACGAGTGGATTAGATGACAGTGGCTAGGCATAATGAACAGCCTATATTAATCATACTACGGTATGATCATTGATCTAGAGTGTCCACCATCTACTTTCACTCTTGATACCCTATCCTGTAAAAAATATCTTTTATTGGAAGATCTTGGGAAAGAGTGATTGAACAAAGACCAAGGCATGGGACAGATGTATCAGAAAATCAAATTGGTTTCATGCCAAGGAGGTCTATCACTGAAGCTATTTTGCTACTTAAATGATTCATGGAGAAATATAAGAAGAGGAGGAAGGATCTCCATATGGTCTTTGTTGACTTAGAGAAAGCTTATGATAGGTTCACTAGAGAGTTAATTTGGTGGGAGTTGGGAGAGAAAGGAGTTTCAAGAGAATATATTCACATGATTAAAGATATGTATGAGGGAGCAATAACAAATATGAGGACCGCTAGTGCAGAGACACGTGGGTTCCAATTACTGTAGGCTTGCACTAGGGGTCGACATTGAGCGCATACTAGTTTGCATTAGTTATGGACAAGTTAACAAGGCATTTCAAGAAGAGATCCCATGGCATATGGTGTCTGTAGGTGAGGGAGGGCATAAACACGAAGCTATTTATGGAGGGGTGCTTTAGAATCTAAAGGATTTAAAATTAGTCGGGAGTAAAACAGAATATATCGAGTGCAATTTTAGTAACAATGGGAGTGGGAACGAGGAAATAGTTAAGATTGCTGACCAGGAAGTTTCCCAAAATGATCATTTGTGAAATCTTGGGTTGATAATTCATGAGTGAAGAGAATGAGGAGGATGCTGCCCATAGAATTCAAGCGGGGTGGAAGAAATGAAATGTGCTTCTGGAGTTCTATGTGATCGTGACATACCACTCAAACATGGCTATAATACCAGCCATGCTTTATGGGACAGAATGTTGGGCAATCAAGGAACTACACGTTCATAGCAAGAGTGTAGCTCAAATGAGGATGTTGAGATGGATGAGTGGCAAGACAAAGAAGGATAGAATTAGAAATGCATGCATTTGAGGAAATTTAGGAGTAGCTAGCACCAATAGATCATCAGATGATGAAGGTAGACTTAGATGGTTGGTCATGTGCAACAGAGACCAACAATTGCACTGGTTAGGAGTGATTTGGTACAAGTTGAAGGCTTGGAAAGGGCACAGGGAAGGCCCAAACAGACATGAGTGGAGGTAGTAAGGAAAGACTTGATGACCAATGGTCTACTAGAAGTCATGGCCCTTGAAAGAGTGGAATGGTAGAAAAAGATTCATGTAACCAACCTGAAATAGTTGGGACGAGACTTAAGATGATGATGATCATAACCATCCATCAAGTGGTTAGTGAAATGGAAGCCCATCTTGATCATGCAATAAGCGGTCCGATCATTGCTCTAGACCATCCATCAGATGGTTTCACCCTTAATTGCCCATCACACACACACACACAAATCATTTTTGTTGGATGATCTTAACCGTCCATTCAGTGGTTAGGGAAATAGATGGCCCATGTTGACCATATCACAAATGGTTCAATCATTGACCTAGTGTATCCATCACATGGGTCCCACTCTTGATTTCCATCCCTCTCAAAGACTCACTTCCGTTGGATGATCCTAACCACCCACTGTGCCTGGGAAAATGGATGATTGGTAAGAGAGGGAAATCCATTTGGAGATTATCCTTGTTTGCCGGGATTCGTTTCCTATGGATAGAAAGAAACAAGTGTTATTTTAAGATCTGCAGTGGGCAGGTTTTTTCAATAGGGCGAAATTGAATGTAATGGAGTGGGCTCTAGCTTTAAGCATTTTCGAAGAAAGTTTTCTCTTTTCCTGATTCTCGATCAGAATGTAATTCTTTTTTCTTCGGCTTCTTCATTTATTAATAAATTTATCCTCTCAAAAAAGAAAAAAAAAAGAAAAAAAAGAAAAAAAAGAGGGCTTCATAATTGAACAAGACCATCCATAAACTCCCACCCTCGATTGCCCATCCCTCTCAGAAAATCACTTTGGTTGAATGATCCTAATCTTCTAATCAATGCCTAGGGAAACTGACAATCCGCATTGACCATGCTACAAATGTTCTAATCATTAATCTATCACATCCATAATGTGGATACCACCATTGATTGTCCATCCCTCTCGAAAAATCACTTCAGTTAGATGATCTTAACCTCCATTCAATGCCCAAGAAAATGAAAAATACATATTTATCATACTAATGCTATGACCACTGATCTAGACATCCGTCATGTGGTCCCACCTTTGATTACCCATTCTTCTCAAAAATCACTTTGACAGGTGATCCTAGACTTCCAATCAATGGCAAGGAAAAATCGACAGTCCACATTGACCATCCTATAAATGGTGTCATCACTGATTTGGATCCTCCATGTAGGTCCCACACCTTTAATTGCACATCCCTCTCAAAAAATCACTTTGGTACTATCGTATGGTAAGATTTGTAGGGTCGTTGGTAGGTATTGGAGTGAAATTCCATCGTTTTCTTTCGAAATCAAAGGTGTCCATTTTTTGGGTATTTCGATGACCGGTGGACAATTAATTATTGAGATTCCAATGCCCATCATCCTCCAAACGTTGGAGTTGTGAGGGTAGCCGGTATTATAATACCAGGGCATTTGAATTTCCCTAATCTAGTGACCCTAAATAATGCAGGGGCATTTTCACACTGGGCTCGAGTGGAATCGCCTGTGGGATGCAGGGGCAGACTCGGGGTGGGTAACCCATGTGTTTTGGGGCCCATGGGGGAGGTCTCGTGTTCGAGACTCCTCACCAGGGGTGATTAATGTGCATTTCACACCGGGCTCGAGTGGCGGGGACACACTCGGGGTGGGCGGCCCATGTGATTTGGGGCCCATGAAAGGGGTTCGGCCGAGGTCCTAACCCATGTGATGTGGGGCTTGGGTTATGAGATAAAGGGATTAATTCGCCATACTCTACCAGTTCGAGCTTTTAGAGCAAGTGGTTAATTGTCCTGCATCAAATTGGTATCAAAGTGGGAGGTCTCGTGTTCGAGACTCCTCACTGGGGGTGATTAATGTAGGGGCATTTTCACACTGGGCTCGAGTGGGGTCGCCTGTGGGATGCAGGGGCACACTCGGGGTGGGTGACCCATGCGATTTGGGGCCCACGGGTGAGGTCTCGTGTTCGAGACTCCTCACCAAAGGTGATTAATGCACATTTCACACCAGGCTCGAGTGGGGTAGCTCGTGGGATTCGAGGACACACTCGGGGTGGGCGGCCCATGTGATTTGGGGCCCATGAAGGGGGGTTCGGCCGATGTCCTAACCCATGCGATGTGGGGCCAGGGTTATGAGATAAAGGGATTAATTCGCCATACTCTACCAGTTCGAGCTTTTAGAGCAAGTGGTTAATTGTCCTACATCACTAAATCATTTCTTTTTCAAAAAGAGTAATATGGCTTGTCAAGAAGAAACAATGTTAGAGGTACTGGGCTTGCTTCTAGGGATGGAAAAACAATGTATTAAGTTTTAAATGGAAATGTCAGCATTGAAAAATAAAGAAGATGAAATGGAAATGAGAATGCAATCCATTTATGTGGAAAGGAAGAATTCATAGAACTTCGAAACACTAGAAATACATTGTTTCATGCAAATAAATTTCATCAGTAGCACCCGAGTGGGTCCCAAGGCAATCGATAAGAACCAGTTACAATCATGGAATGCCTGGCCAAACCACTCTTAGCCAGGTCATCCACCACAACATTAGCTTCACTAGGGACTAAATTAAAGGAAATAGAGAGTGGAGCCCTCCGATTTCATTGAAACAAAAGAAAAGCTTCTAAGGAACCTCAGAGGAGAGAATAATTAATTGGCTGAATTGAAGTTCAGTTCAATTAAGCATCCAAATACGCCATTGTTAATTGAGAAACAACAACCATTTCTACTTATGTGAGGGCATGACCTGGGTCCGAGTGAGGCCTCAAAGAAAGTACTTACCGCCTGTTTCAAGATTGTACCTCTTGGAAGAAATAGCTAAACAGTTGCAAAACGCCTTAGCGACATTGACGACATTTTATGGAGCTCCTGGACTATAAGTAGAGATGTAAAATAACATGAAGGAAACTGGTCAAAAGTTTTGGTGAGATCACCTACTAGATAGTACCCTGACATGCTCAGCATAACAGCCAATGCCCATCCATGAGGTAACATTTTGTCCTAATCTCACACCAATTCTTGACAACTGGAGTTATTTTGAAGCACAGTTTCTTGAGTAAAATTTTCCAATATTTTGTCACCCTAGTTCTTGCACTCTTTTATTTTATTTTTTTATTTTATTTTAAATGAATCATAACACCACATTAGAAACTAGAAATATAAATTAGGAAAGTGGGAGAGTGTTCTCAATACAGAGGACAGATCTGCCTACACCCTCCTTTTGCTACGGTGTTGGCAAATGTTGTTGGTTCTACTCCTACATACCAGATGGAATGTGAAGCTTATCAACTAATTCACATTTCTCATAAGAAAACAGAGCCTCCATGGTTTAGAAGGCTTACTTGATGATCAGGAGAAGATCAACCCTCAACCCCCTGCGATCGTGGCCTTCGCTTCCATGTCTCATACAGGTCACACCCAGTGTTCAAAGTATCGGTATCACTACAAGTTGCGTTGGCCAGGGATACGGAAACAATATCAATATCGCTGATAATATCACTGATAACTGGAAATGCGGGGAAACATGGGAAAAACGGTGGAATTTTCAGCGAAACTTCATGAGATGTTAAAATGTACATATTTGCATATTTAGAAATAAAATTTAAAAAAATTGCAAAAAGAATGCATATATAACAAGTTTCCATTTAATGGGGCCTTCAAAGCATGTGTTGTTGTAAGAAATCAGTCCAACCATCCCATCCGGCCTATTTAACCATCCAACCTTCCATCTAAACATTCATCGATATTGCAAAGTATCAACAACACATGATATTTGCCAAGAAATCATCAGCAATTGGAAAGGAAACGAAAGATTGTGGTCTCAATATCGCACATGTTGTGATATCGATAATATAGAGATATTATCAATATTATCTATGACAAATTGAACACTATATACAACCATGTGCCCATGAGAAAAAATTTGAAATAATTTTTTTTCTAATTAACTAAATTTTGATGATATCCATATGTTAGCGATATTATTGAAATATTGTCGATACACTTATGATACAAGCATTACCTAGAATTTACATAGTCGAAAATATTGGTGATACATTGGCAATACAAGCGACACCTATAATTTACATAGTTGAAAATATTGGCGATTACATTAGCAATATTGATACGTTGGTGATACTTAGCGTACATTGCTAATACCTGGAATTTCTAATACTACCAGCGTTATCGGTATCGCTATTACTGTTATAGGTATCGCTACCGGTGTTATCGGTATTGCAGACTGGAGATAAAGATAATATCGGAGATATTTCAAACGTTGCTTACACCACCCAGACTACCCACGGAATGTCATTCAAATATTACCATTATCATTGCTAACAACTTCAACAACCTGGGAAGGTTCTGGCTTCATGATCAATGAAATTCCCGAATTTTATTTCCAAGATCCTGTAGTGACTACTTCAACCTCTCCCTTACACCACCCTTCTTGAAATTGCTTTCAACATGTCTTCCCATCTGTCATTAGATTCCAATTCAACAACCATGGAGCTTCTTTCCCATTAGAGCCCACTTGAAGCTGCAAAGTTATCAAAATCCTACTATTTCTCTCTCCATATTTCCCATAGGATCACAAATGGCATAGTTCTCCATAAAATCTTTCCACTCTCATGAAAAGGCCCCCTCAACTTTTGGTAAGCTAAAAAAGCTGATATTGGAACACCCATGCTATCCTAGGAGATGTTGTGTCAGATACAGGAAATAAACTCGAACTGTAAGAAATCAATGTAGATATGGAACCTCACACCTGTTAGGATCAATGTTTTAAATATCGACAATATCGGCCGATATATCCCATGATATATCTTGTATCCCACTTGTGCGATACGAAATGCACAGGTAGTGCCGATATATCCTACATGTTCAATCTGATGAGCATTTTCAATTTATAGTCCTTTTTTTGTTGAAATTATGTGAAATCAATGTCAAACAGTTATAAATCCATTGGTTCTTCACGTTTTGCATGAAAAATCATAGAGTTGGAGCTTTGATTTTGATATCCATTGGTTCTTCATGTTTTCCATGTTTTTTTTTTTTTTTTTCAAAATTTTCCTTTAACTAGCTACCAATTGAGACTAATTTCGAAGTATTCAGGAGTATTTGATGAAATGATCATCACATACACTCTAATTTCAAAATTTGAGTGTAGGTGGTCCGATTTGGGAAAACTTGGGGCAATTTCAAAATTTCCCCAATTTCTCCGAAATTGCTTGCAATGTTGCACTCCAAACATGAAATCAAGCATGTATGAGGGCTGATCTACTGATTTGTTAAGTCCTTGTCAATTTTTGAAAAATAAATATCATTTTTAATTAAAAATATTAAAATATTATTTATTTATTTTTTCGAAATTTCCCTTCAACCAGCTGTCAATTGAGACTAATTTCGAAATATTTGGGAGTGTTTGATGAAATGATCATCACATATACTCTAAATGTTATGCATTCAATTTGAATATAGTGCATTAGTTCAATCAGACAACGCATAGCTTAGGACACTACACAAAGGAAACCTATTATGTGCACTTCTTTTTTGAGATGTTATGATTTAAAAGTGTGTACTAAGGTCTTTTTTAACAATACCTGAAGTTTCATTGAAAAATTCAACCATTTTCCTAATGTTTCCCCATGTTTCCCAAAAGGTGAGATAAATTACCCGATACAAACTATATATCCCGTGCGATAACCAATACATATTTGTATCCCAAGGATGCGATACGTAACGCGATACCAATCTTGCGAACATTGGTTAGGATGATTGCAAAAGAAGAACAAGATTGTCGATGAATCTGAATTCCTACAGGAGTGAGGCGCGGACAAAGTCGTTGTTTTTGAGATAGTTCGCACCCCTAGATTGATCCAACCGGTGCAGCAAGCCCTCAACACACTATCTTACAACACCCGAATGTACGGATTCCTTCAACATGCACAAACTAGTGGAAACCCCAACACCAAAATACCAAAAAATACTCCATCTGCCCATAAGCAAATGGATTTTTTTTTTTTTTTTTTTTTGGTAAGAGAGATAGTTGTTGTTTTCTGTGTCAAAGAAACTCCATCTGCCCATAAGCAAATGGAAGTTTTTTTTTTTTTTTTTTTTCTTTGTGAGAGAGAGAGTTGTTGTTTTCTGTGTCAAAGAACCAAGGCCCCTTCCATAGACAAAGGAAATGGACTATTTCCAAAATGGTCACATGTTTTTAATCGTTGTGGTTAGCTTGGAGTAATGAGACACATTTCCTCAATGGAAACAGTCTGATAAAAGTTGACCATTACAATGGTCAGAAATGTACAAATGTTAAAGAATGTTTTTTGTTTTAATAAAAAAAATAAAAATTATTTAGGGGCAAAGAAAGTGATGCAAAATTGAGCCCATTAAGACTCCTGGAAGGGACCTGATCAAGCCAAATGGGGGGGCAAATCCCCTGCTAGGTTAACTTGTTTCTAGGCCAGTTTTCCTCACAGGGTGGCCTTATGAGTGTGTACTGGGTAGAGTATAAGGGAACACATTTACAATACACTAAAGGATGAAAACAATGTTTAGTTTTGTTTTATTTTTATTTTCTTTTCTTCAAGTTGTATTATTTTATTTTATGTGAAATACATCCAATAATCCCCCACTTATTTCAAAACAAAATAAAATTTGGGCATAACGAAGCGCTATTGTGCATAAATGGAGGTGATGAATTATGTTGAACCTACCTTAATAAAACATATTTAAGCTACAAGAAATTACTGAACTAGGTTATAAACTAAATTTCTTTAATGTAGACCATACACGAGACACATATGGTAGTTGAGAATTTAGAAAGGTATTCAGAGCTAGACGTTACCGCCATGTGCAATATCCCTATTTCATGAATGCTCTAGAGAATTGACCCAATTCTCATAGAAAGCGACCCCACTTCCACACTCATATAGGTGAGTTAATCAACAGTGTCTCTATAACAACTATCGCCCACCTTGTAGTCTATAAACTCATTAAGGGATAAAGCCAACCTTAACCTGTTACAGAGAATAGCATTACTTAAATCATACAGAGGGACTGGGAGAAATGATTTCTAAATTTATGTAATACATTTTAACCAGGAATCACATGAAACTTATTATTATTATTATTTTCCATTGAATCTAATTCTTAGGATCTCTGGCCCTTGAGTTGAGTTATTATTTTCAATGATTTATTTTTCTATGGGCTTAAGTCACATCTCCGTCAATGTTTTTCAGATTTTTTCCTTAGTGAGGCATTTAGTTAAAGGATTCACTATATTCTTCGAATGGATACTTCTCCGCATCTAAAGGGTTGCATCATGGGGATCCTTTTTCCCCATACTTGTTTGTAGTGGTGATAGAGGCTTTCAACAAAATGATTTATAGAGGAGCAGTGTTGGGTCTACTAAGAGGATTTAGAGTCGACAATTCGGAATTTCAGATCACTCATTTACAGTATGCGGATGATACACTTCTATTGTGTGAGGCTAAGGAATCAATGGTGGACACCCTGCAAATGAAAATGATGTAGGACACATGATTTAATCCTAGCATACAACATGAAGATTATGAAAGAGTCCATAAAGTAATTCAATTAACAAAAGATGTTAACCTACCACGTAATTAAGAGTAAATAATAGGAAATAAAATATGATTTGAGCTAAATCGCATGCCCCTATGCTAAGAAATCACATAAATCAATTAAAATTAGGCCCGATAGAAGGATAGAACTTCCAATTCAGCATAGGCACGTTCCACACTCAAGGGACTGACTTGTAGGTTCTATGATTAGGGTTAGGAAGGGAAAATGCTGAAATTTGGAAAATTAGGGTTCATGAAAATTAGGAATTTTGGAATTAGGGTTTTGTATAATTTGGGAAAAAGATGAAACTGGGTGAATTGGTTAAGGGGATCGACAAATTTAGGTATTGGTAGAGGGGAATTAAAGTTTTGGATAGGAAGGGAAGAAGAGATGAAGTTTTTGGAAAAATACCTCTTTTGGATAGAAAGGAAGAGAGAATGAAGATGATAGATGGAAGCCCCGCATCTTCGTTGAATGGGGAATGGAATCGCACTACGCCCAAGCTCCAAATCATATGGAGTATTCTTCAAATCACATGGAGAAGAGAAAACACAGTTTTTTTTTTTTTTTTTCAAAATAATGACATTAGGGCTCCACACACCCCATTTTCTCTTTTATAGTATTAGAAAAGACCTTTTACAAAAAGGCGCTCTTAGATAAGATTCTTAACATACAGACGCTTAATAAATTAAAAGTTGTTCCTAACTGCTTAGTGTCAACACAAATATAAGTTATACAAAAAATAACGAAGCATGCAAATAATTGAAACAACTAAATTATTTCATGGCTCATGGGGGTCCACGGTCAATATGTCTGACAATGATGATCCAACGGTCCGATCATCGTGTCCATCAAGCTCCTATATGTAGCCCACATGCATCTTCGCAGTGCGGGGTCTTCAAAGGCGCACGAATATGCACGTGGGGTCTTTAACGTGGTTAGGAATGTGAATTCGGTCAAGTGAGCCCTATTTAATGGTTATCTAGCCATATGAAGATTAGCTCAACCCTCCTCTGGTATGGTGCTTGGATGTCCTCATCAATTCTCCTCGATTGAGGAGATTTTGCCTATGGCGAAATAAAGCTACGGTGATGCTCGAGGAGATCCAGGTCTCGTTGTTGAAGCTCTACCTCTGTGATCCACGTACTGTCTGACTTTGGTCTGCTCTTCCACTTGACAATGTACTCCTGGTAACCTCAATGTCGTGTGAAAATGGTTTTTTTTTTTTTTTTAAATTTAAGATAGCCTTTATCTCCTCTTTTCTCGTAAGTATGGATTGTACAGGTGGTAAAGGTTGAGAAGAGGGGCCAGGTAATGGCCATGGATTATAGGATAGGTCAGGGGCATCATCATCAAAATTCATACGAGGGCTAAGGGAAGGTCCATGAAATAGTACAAGATCTTCCACATTAAGTGTGGAACTGATAACCATGTTAGATAGAAGATCTATCAAATATGCATTCAGACCCAGTTTGTTCAACATTTTATATGGTCTAATGCTACGGGCTTGTAATTTTTTTTATGGTTCCCTGTGAAAACCTTTCTAGACGTATTCTAATCATGACTTCATCACCCATAACAAACTCTTTAAACCTATGATGTGAGTCAACAATCATTTTGTATGTTTCATTACATATATTGATTTTTTTTCTAATCTCCACATGTAAGTCATGCATATGTCATGTAGATGCATGTGCAGACTCTAAAGGCCTATGGAACACTGACATGGGTATGCAATCTATAGGGGTCCTAGGCTCATCTACTTTCCTTTCTAGATACATTTCCTCCCCAAGACTCATTTAATCATGATGAAGGTTTGGTAGAGTCAACGCGTGAATGTTCCGCATGGGTGTAAGCTCATACGGTGTGTCCTCTGGAATAACAACATTAGATTCCTCCAATACCGGACTCACCTCATGTGGTAACTCTACACTACCCTTGAATGTAACCTTAGGTGGCATCTCCATAATAACCTTAGGTGTGACCTCACTTGCCACGTGGGCATACAATGTCAAATCAATTTTAGCATATCTTTCAGACTCTTTGGCATTAACTATAGGAAGAGACTCGAGCTGGAGTTTCGTCGCATCTTCAGGACCACGTTTCTTAATGTCTTCCTTTTTCGGGGTGCTTTTAGGCGGGAGAGGCTTTAAGATAATCATTTTGCCTTCATACAGAAACGGATATGTATTCGAGCGACCGAATAATGTTGCGTCTCAGTCATACAACCAAGGCTTGCCCAAAATGATATGGCCTATATCCATAGGCAAAACATCACACCATAGGGTGTCCGTATAGGAATCGAACTGGATGGGAATGGGACAATGATGAGAAACCGAAATCGAAGACGCATCAACCCATGAGACTTAATAGGACTGAGGGTGAGGAACGACTAGCATACCTAAGCGGTCCACGGTGCTAACAGAGATCACATTGATACAACTGCCACTATCAATGATCACCTTGCAGTTTTTACCACCACACTTAGCATAAGTGTGGAAAATTGAATTCATGCGCCAATCATCACTTTCTACAATCTGGCTTAAGGCGAGGCTAACAATTGCATGTGGCACAATCTTAACTCCTTCAATTTGATCCCCGACTTATGATTGGACATCTTCCTTAGTGTCAGGGTTCGCCTGAAGGGAGGCTTCAAACTGATTGACACATGCATTGGTTACGGTCAATTAAGTCACGGTGGTCCTATTGTGTGTTTCAATGGTCGTCAGACGATTGTTGATAGCGTTAAGGGCCTCAGTAATTTGTTCTAGATTCATAGTGGGATGTAGGCCAAACCACGTCTAGAACAAGTGGGCATACACAAGGTAACCCTTAGGGGAAAACCTAAACCTAGGGTAATGTTATGACAGAGACAAAACCAACCTAGAAATCAAGTTGGACACATTAGAGATACTAATCTGAAAATTCAGCAAGCTTTTAACCTGAAATACTACCCTGAAAGTTCAGCAGAATGGCAATATGAGAGTACCAAGCTAAAAATTCAGCAAGAGTGAAATATGAAAACTACAAACTGAAAATTCAGCAAGGTGACAACTTGAGATTACTATGTTGAAAATTCAGCAATGGTAATGTGGAGAATGCAAGCTGAAAATTCAGCAATGGGACCTTCCAAACTAAGAACAAAATTCAGCAAGATGAACATAAATTCCATCTGTAATGTATGTTCTAACAATCCTAGATGTAAATTCTACCCTAAATATGACTCTATCCTAAGTGCAACATGAAAATCCTATGCTAAACGTATGGCTATGGTACCAAATTTGATGCAGGACACATGATTTAATCCTA
Organism: Magnolia changhungtana; assembly: GCA_030180095.1. Classification (NCBI taxonomy): domain Eukaryota; kingdom Viridiplantae; phylum Streptophyta; class Magnoliopsida; order Magnoliales; family Magnoliaceae; genus Magnolia; species Magnolia changhungtana. The sequence continues at coordinate 6,343,158 of JASAUF010000662.1, forward strand.
GTATGCAACATGGAGATTATGAAATAGTCTATAAAGTAATTCAATTAACAAAAGATGCTAACCCACCATGTAATTAAGAGTAAATGATAGGAAATAAAATCTGATTTAACCAGCATTCGAAATATCAGTATCATGTTACGTATCGCACCTTTGGGATACATATACGTATCGGTTATTACATGGGATATATCGGTTGTATCGCGTAATGTATCGTTGTTGTTGGAAACATGGGGAAATTGGTCGATTTTTTCAATGAAACTTCAGTGATTGTTAAAAAACACATTAACGCACACTTATAAATCAAAACATTACAAAAAATAAGTGCACATAAGAGGTTTTCTTTGTATGGGGTCCTAATTATGTGTTGTCTAACTGAATTGATGCAAGTATATTCAAAGTTCATTCATATAATTTATAAATATAAGAAGAGGTGTTGAAACACAAGCAATACATTCAAAAGCAAAAGAAGAATCACTAGATTAGTTTACATACATGTTTGATTTTATGTTTGGACACAAGGATTGCAACCGATTTGCGAGCAAGTGGGAAATTTTGATTTTTTCAACTTTCCGCAACTCAGCCCATCTCCTCCAAATCTCAAAATTGAAGCTCCCAATCCATGTTTTTTTTATGCAAAACATGAAAAACCATGTATTTGTAACAATTTTACACTGATTTAACATGATTTACAGAAAAAAAAAAGATCGAAAATGCTCACCGAATAGAACATGTGAGATATATCACACTACTAGCGAGTTTCGTATCGCACATGTGCGTTACAAGATATATCATGGGATATATCGGCCAATATCGTCGATATTTAAAACACTAGATTTAACCTAAGTCACATGCCCGCATGCTAAGAAATCTAATGTAGGGGCATTTTACATTGGGCTCAAGTGGGGTAGCCTGTGGGATGCGGGGACACACTCGGAGCGGGCGGCCCATGTGATTTGGGGCCCATGAGGAGTGTTCGGCCGAGGTCCTAACCCATGAGATGTAGGGCCTAGGCTATGAGATAAAGGGATTAATTTGTCATATTCTAACAGTTCGAGCTTTTAGAGCAAGTGGTTAATTGTCCTGCATCAAATTGGTATCAAAGAGGGAGGTTTTGTGTTCAAGACTCCTCACCTGGGGTGATTAATGCAGGGGCATTTTCACACCGAACTCGAGTGGGGTAGCCCGTGGGATGCGGGGACACACTTGGGGTGGGCGACCCATGTGATTTGGGGCCCACGGGGGAGGTCTCGTGTTCGAGACTCCTCACCGAGGGTGATTAATGCAGGGGCATTTCACACCAGGCTCGAGTGGGGTAGCCTGTGAGATGTGGGGACACACTCGGGGTAGGTGACCCATGTGATTTGGGGCCCATGGGGGAGGTCTCATGTTCGAGACTCCTCACTGAGGGTGATTAATGCAGGGGCATTTCACACCGGGCTCGAGTAGGGTAGCCCGTGGGATGTGGGGATACACTCGGAGTGGGCGGCCCATGTGATTTGGGGCCCACGAGCCCACGAGGGGGGTTCGGCCGAGGTCTTAACCCATGAGATGTGGGGCTTGGGCTATGAGATAAAGGGATTAATTCGCCATACTCTAACAGTTCGAGCTTTTAGAGCAAGTGGTTAATTGTCCTGCATCAAAATCACATAACAATTAAAATTAGGCCCGATCTTCCAATTCAGCATAGGCACATTCCACACTGTTTTGAGAGTCATGAGGTCTTTTCCTCGCTGACTAGTTGTGACTCGTGAGAAGGGGGTGGCTTGCGGTTGAAATGTTTTTTAGGGTTTTGCATCATGTGTTGCCGGATTTGAAGCTTTTTAGATCTGCAGTTGACGCCCTTGCTGATTTTTCTGTTGTCCAGTTGAAGATATTGCTGGCAATTCTTATTTTATTCCTTTCTTAAGAATTTTTCTGAGGGATTTGTTGTTTTTTGCTAAATGGGTGGAGGTATTGTTGGACGTCTAGGTTAAAAGTATTTGACTCGATTACCTCTTTCTAGGTGACGTGTGCTTACCTCCTCCACCACCTCCTTCAACGACTTAGAGGCGTTTTTGTTTCAGGCTCTCCTTGCCAAGATGTGTGATGTGACCTATATTTATATCGGGTAGTTGGCCCGGACCTGTTTATATACCGGACAGTTGATTCGGGCTTTTGTTTGGACGGGTGATTGTTCCAGCCATGGCTTAGACTTGTGATTGTACTGACTTGTTTACTCTGAGCAGTTGAATCAAACTCGTTGTTTGTATTGGACAGTTGGTCCATTCTTATTTTCTTTAGGTAGTTGTCTGGACTTATGATTGTGTTGGGCAGTTGGCCTAACCTTTGTTGAGTTAGATAGTTGATCTAGACTCATTTATATTGGACGGTTGGTCTATTCTTATTTGTTCCAGATAGTTGTTAGAACTTATGGTTGTGTTGTGCAGTTGGAAATATTTTTGTTGAGCTGGATGGTTTATCCAGACTCATTTGTGCCAAATGGTCGTTCCGGTGGCTCACATCATTGAAGTTGCAAAAGTGTCTTTTTGCCTGAAAGTATTAGTGGTCTCATTGCCTTCACTTCTCATCCGCTCGTTAGCCTCTCGTTGTAGCCAGCGCTACTCATCTCCGCAACTGCGCTACTTTTTTATTTTCTACGTTCCTCTTTTTAGAAGACCTTGAGTTTGATTATGTTAAAGAAGAATTTCTTTCTTTCTTAGGTTTGATTAAATTAGCCCTTGTTCCAAGTTAGGTCTCATAAGGATGCTATAATTTGAGGGAGAGTGTTGAAAGGTTGATAGTTGAATAAGGCCCATAAGCCCTATTCACGTTTTTACTATTATAAATAAGAGTAGAGAGCTGAGATTTCAATGGACCCTAAGAATCTCACATTCTAGTTATCTCTCTCACTGTCTCTCTTCAATCTTTCTTCTCCTTTCTTCTTCCTCACATTGTAGCTTCTCATAAACCCTTAAGATTAGCATAATGTAGTTATTTAACAGAAACAAAGCTTTTCAACCACATAATTTCACGCATCGCATTTTCCATAGCACGATACTCAACCTTAGCACTGGAACGTGCCACAACTGTCTGCTTCTTAGTCTTTTGGGTGACTAAATAACTGCTAAAAAAAATACAGTAGCCTAACTTAGAGCAACGACCATTTGGAGAACATGCCTAATATGCATTAGAATATCCTTCAATATCAAGTTTATCATGACAACTAAATAAGAGGCCATGCTAATGAAGGACATGAAAATTAGATATGATGTGCAAGATTTCAGTCTTTAAATCATAATAATTTAGAAACAATCACAATAATTCCACATCCCACATAAAGTCAAGCATTCAACACGGGGAATCTACGAGAGTCCAAGCTTATACATGTTAGGGCTGAATCAATTAAAATTTATAGACTAAACAATGCTCAAAGGATAGTAAATTCATCCACACATGCAAATGATTATTTCCCAATACAAGGGATACTCACGTTTCAATTCGAGAAAACCTAGGGTTTCAAAAGTGGAATAGAACTTGGAGATTTGAGATGATCTAGAGTTATGGTTATGGAAAAAAGGCGAAAGATGAGTGAAATAGAGACGAAAGGGAACCCATGATCAGCCCGCACGTGTGGATAGCAAACCGGCCTGACGCATGTGCATGGATGGCGGCCCGCACGTGTGTGGGGCCCACGAATCTGGAATCTGCCAGGTAGGGCTTGGTCGGCTAGGGATGGGCCACCTTCCCTCCAAATTTCAGGCCAAACAGATGATCGGTTTGAACACGGTACTCCACCGAAGTTTTAGCTCTCATGCAGGGCTAGATTCTGGAAATCTGCTATAGGGGAAAGATTAGCTGCAAACGTGGGTGGATTTGATGAGGGGATGACTGTAGGAGATGAGGAATATGGATGATAGGAGATGGGGGCGATTTGGGATGGGTGTGGCTTCGCATCACGGTAGTTAGCCCTTCGAAGAAGAGAGAGTTTCGCACCTAATTAGGTTTCCACAACTCAGAGAATTAGAGAAGCAGGAAAATGCAGAATTTTATTAATCATCTTCAATGAATAAAACCCTACAAGGGGTTACCTATTTAAAAGAAAAACCTATATTCCAAAAGCCACGCCATGTGCGCATACTATTACTTAAAGACAAAGTAATAAAAAATAACAACTAATCAATACAATTTAAACCGTTTGTGATGTTCCTAATAATGGTAATTAGCAAAACTCAGAGTCCTAGGTCACCTAGGGTAGTGGGCCACGATCCTGAGATCCAATGATGGGATCCACACGATGATTAGGTCCACCCCAAGGAATCAAAACACAGTCCTCTAACTAGAAGGCCCTCCATGGATCTCGTCATCGATCCAAATTGAAGGTGGAGCCCTCCTCGCGTACATGCTTAAGGGGGGCGTGCGTGTGCGCGAGATGTCTCCGTTTACTCTTCCCAGCTGCGAAGATTTCGCCACTGGCGAAACAAAACTCCTGAACTACTCCAAGATGTCAGGATCAAGTCTTTGAAGCTCCTCCTCAGTGAGCAACGTACTGTCTGAAGCCGGGCGTGACTTCCACTTGATCAAGAACTTTTAAAATCCGCCGTCTGACGTCGATATTATTTGATGGTCTAGAATATCCTTTATCTCCCTTCTGGGTATGGGAAGGGTAGGTATGGGTGGTAGAGGCTGGGAAGATGGGTCGAGAGGGGGCCATGGATCAAGGGAAAGGTCTAGGGAATCAGGATGGTTAAGTGATAGGCTGGACAATGTATCAGTGGTCCCCTGAAATGCAACTAGATCTTCCACATTGAATGTGGTACTAATTCACATAGAAGGTGGAAGATCTACCACATACGCATTGAGACCGTTTCGTTTTATAATTTTGAATGGTCCAACACTATGCGCATGTAATTTACGAATGACTCCTTGAGGGTACCGTTTTGGCCTAATGCGAACCATCACAGAGTCCCCTACATTGAATTTCTTGAATCATTTATGTTGGTCAACAGAAATTTTGTAATGTTCATTACTAGTATTGATCTTTCGCCTGATTTCTTGATACAATGAATGAATGTGATGTGCAAAGGACTCTGCAGACTCTAATGGCCTATGGGACAGGGACATAGGGAAAAGATCAATAGGCTTCCTAAGTTTATAACCAATAACAACTTTAAAAGGACTTGAACCAGTGGATCTATTGACAAAACTATTAAATGCAAACTCGGCGATATATAGTGTAGTGTCCCACGTCCTGGTGTGCTCCCTCACTAAACACCTAAGCAAATTTGCCAGACTCCTATTGACCACCTCAGACAGGTTTGGTAGAGTTGCCCTAAGGACTAAATCAATGGCGTGTTGTATATCCCTCATAGGGGGAAGCTCATACGATAGATCATCGAGAAAGACATCACAAAACTCATCCGCTACCAGAATGGCCTCAGTGGGTAACTCCGCACTAGCCACTGGTGCGCTTTCCCTAGCAACAAGGGCGTACATCATCGAGTCCAACTCAGTCTCTCGTTCAAAGTCTTTGGTATTTAAAATATGAAGAGGCTTAGACTTGGACTTCGATTCCTTGACCAACCTCAAGTGATAAGAGAAAGGGAGGTATTTTAACTTAAGAGTTTCTTTCATTTCTCCTCAATGGATTATTGGCGGTTCCCTCAACCTCTCTTTCTTTCGCTCCACAGTAGCCCAAAACTTCTTTGCTTGGCCCACAAGCTTCATCTTGACAAATCGGACTTGACGAGCATCCGACATGTCGTACCACTCAAAATAGTGGTCCATATCTGTCAACCAATCAAGAAAAGCTTTAGGGCCCAAGTGGCCATTAAACGTAGGGGCCTCTACTCTAATTCCCTTGAAGAGTTGCGCATCTGGGTTATAATGATCATGATGCCTCTCGCGGGATGGGTGCACGGGTGCTCGCCCATGTTTGTTTCTTTGGCCACCCCCATTCCCTTGTCTATCCTCCTGACCACCTGCCTGAGATTGGGCATCTTCCCCAATGGTTGGGTTTGCTCAAGCAGAGGTCTCCAGTTGGGTAACGCACACATTAAGCTAATCACAGCGTTGGTCAATACATTGTTCCAAGCGCCTACCCAAAGACTCAAACTGACGGGTTATATTGTCCATTGACTCTTATAATTGCTCCATGTTTAGTGCAGGGCGCAACCTAAAACCGCGACTAGTACGTGTGGGCATACAACTACCCACTCAACTCAAAGGTCCTCTAATGCAACTATATGTGTTTAAATATGCGTTTAAATGGGACTAAATGCTCCTAAAGAACTCTATATGAGGGAAACTACGCAACGCTCCTAAAATTCCAGCAACATAACTATCCCAATAGTTTGTTAACAGAAAATTCAGCAATGAAAATTGGGGAATTTCTTACAATAGAAAATTCAGCAGTCTATATTGTGAAAGACGGGTCCTAAACAGCCCTATATGATGAAATTTAATGCAAAATAAACGTGAGTAGACTAAACCCTAAACATGTAATGCAATCCTCTATGAAAAACCTACGCTTTGATATCAAATTTGATCCAAGACATGAAAATTAGATATGATGTGCAAGATTTCAGGCTTTAGATCATAATAATTTCGAAACAATCACAATAATTCCACATCCCACATAAAATCAAGCATTAAAAAAAGGGAATCTATGAGGGTCCAAGCCTACACATGTTAGGGCTGAATCAATTAAAATTTATAGACCAAACAATACTCAAAGGATAGTAGATTCATTCACACATGCAAAGGATTATTTTCCAATCTAAGGGATTCTCACATTTCAATTCGGGAAAACCTAAGGTTTCAAAAGTGGAATAGAACTTGGGGATTTGAGATGATCTAGGGTTCGGGTTATGGAAACAAGGCGAAAGAGGAGTGAAATAGAGACGAAAGGGAACCTGTGATCAGCCCGCACGTGTGGACAACAAACCGGCCTGACGCATGTGCGTGGATGGCGGCCTGTATGTGTGTGGGGCCCACGAACCTGGAATTGGTCAGCTAGGGCCTGGTCAGCCAGGGATGGGCCACCTTCCCTCCAAATTTTAGGCTAAACGGATGATTAATTTGAACACGGTGCTCCGCCGAAGTTTCAGCCCTCCTGCAAGGCCAGATTCTGGAAATCTGTTGTAGGGGAAAGATTAGCTGCAAACATGAGTGGATTTGATGAGGGGATGGCTGTAGGAGATGAGGAATATGGAGGGTAGGAGATGAGGGTAATTTGGGATGTGTGTGGCTTCACACCATGGTAGTTAGCCCTTCAAAGAAGGGAGGGTTTGGCACCCAATTAGGTTTCCACAACTCAAAGAATTAGATAAGCAGGAAAATACAGAATTTTATTAATCATCTTCAATGAAAAAAACCCTACAAGGGGTTGCCTATTTATAAGAAAAACCTATACCCCAAAAGTCGAGCCATGTGCACAAACTATTACTTAAAGATGAAGTAATAAAAAATAACAACTAATCAATGCAATCTAAACCGTTCATGATGTTCCTAATAACGGTAATAAGCAAAACTCAAAGTCCTAGGTCACCTAGGATAGTAGGCCACGATCATGAGATCCAATGATGGGATCCACATGATGATCGGGTCCACCCCAAGGAACCAAAACAATCCTCTAACTAGGAGGCCCTCCATGGATGTCGTCATCGATCCAGATCGAAGGTGGGGCCCTCCTCCTTGCGTACATGCGTGTGCGCGAGATCTCCCCATTACATGCCTAGGAGATGATTTGATGTAGCGTACGATGCGATGAACTGCTTCAAGATGGCTAAAACGAGAAGTGTGTATAAACTGACTAACCAAACTCATAGCTTGAGACAAGTTTGGACGAGTAATTTTCAAATATATCAATCTCCTAACCAAGTGTTGGTGCATGCGAGGACCATCGAGAATTTCCCCATCATCAAGGTGTCCAGTGTCGGTATCGGTTGGCGTAACGGTGCCCTCCGAAACCGATATGGATACGGGGGCGTAACGGCCCGTAACAGCGTAATTTTTTTTTCGCTAAAAAAATATGAATTAAATCTGGAATATTCTAAGCATTCCAAATATGCATTCGTTTATAAATTGAAACATGTTTATGGTGGTGTAACGGTCCACTCTTTGGTGAGAAGTTGTATCGGACTGTCTGATTAATTTTTGAACCAGGTAACCTGAATTTGACTACAAAATTCATATATTTATTTTTTTTTAAATATCTAATTTATATACTTAACAACTTGATATCATTTCTCCCAATAGTTCTTTAAAAAAACGAAATTAAATTCAGGTACATGGCATTTCCAATTTGGGGCTGACTTGGAGGACCAATCTACGCTCCAAATCAGCCTCAAATTCATGCAATTTATTGCCATTATCCTACTTATGAATTGGTGGACATTTATTGGATAGTGAATCATGAAAAAATAAAATCAAAAGGCACTATTTAAAAAAATAAAAGTCCACAAATTAACAATTAAAACTATTCAAACAATTTGATTTTGGCATTGTGAGTTAGCAATTGCAGTCCATAATTTAATTGCTAAATTTTAAGTTAATATGTCTCGTGTACAATTTTTTAAAGCCCGAATTAGGAGGGACTCGGATTGTGAAGTGTAGCACACGTGTCAAAGTTTTTTGGGCCCCACCCATGATGAATGTGTTATATCCACACCATCCATCCATTTTGCCAAATAATTTTAGGGCATGAGCCCAAAAATGAGGCACATCCAAAGCTCAGGTGGACTGCACCATAAGAAACAATAATAATTAAACGTTCACCATTAAAAATTTATTGGGGGCTACAAAAGTTTTAGATCAAGCTGACATGTGTGTTTTCCCTTCATCCACGTCAGTTTGACCCAATTAATAGGTTAGATTGAAAATAAACATTATAGTGGACCTTAAGAAATTTTTAATGGTGAGCATTTTATAACTACTATTTCCTATGGTCTGGTCCACCTGAGATTTGGATATTACTAATTTTTTGGATCCTGACCTAAAATGACATGGAAAAATGGATGGATGACATGGATAAAATATATACATCATGGTGGGGGCCACTCGAGTCTAATCAGATTGGATGGAAAATAAACATTACGGTGGGCCCTAGAAATTGTTTAACGGTGAAAATCATTATCTCCACTACTATTTTTGGTGTGGTCCAGATGATCTTTGGATATAATTCAATTTTTTGGTAGTGCTCTAAAATGATATTTGAAAATAGATGAACGGTGTAGATATAATAAATACATCACTGTGGAGCCCATGTAACTTTGATCTCCTTCGAACTGTTTGTACAACTCGAAGCTCGAGGAGTGTTAGCACTCATCTTAGCGTGACACGTACCTACAGCAGTTGGTGCGTGGTACACCTGCAAATTTTTTTAAAAAAAGGGTGCGAGAGGGAAACCAAAAAGAAAAAAGAAAAGAAAAAAGAGGGAAAGAAGAGAAAGAGAGAGAGAGAGAGAGAGAGAGAGAGAGAGAAGAAGAAGAAGAAGAGTTCCGTAACAGCCGTTTCGACCCCGTATCGCGTAACGGTGTCAACCGTTACCGTTACGTATCGGCCGATACAGCCGTATCGTAACGGATACGGGACACCTTGCCCATCATCTACCTTAAGCTTCTTATTGACTTCTAAGGGAATTAAAAGATTACTTGTTGAAGTTAACAAATCAATGGCATATTTTTGTTGAGACAAAACTATGCCCTTTTTTTAACGAGAGATTTCAAATCCAAGGAAATATTTTAACGGTCTTAAGTCTTTGATATCAAACACCTTACTCACATATAATTTCAACTAAAAAATGCCATTAGCATCATCACCTGTAATAAGAATATCATCTACATAGACACTCACAATAATGGTCCCCTTCATATACCTCTTAATAAATACAAAATGATTAGAATGAATACAAGAAAATCCAATATGAATCAAGGCCCCACTAAACTTATCAAACTATACTCGAGGAGCTTGCTTCAAACCATATATCGCCTTCTTCAGACGACATACCTTTTGCTCCTCGCCATTTCAAGTAAATCCAGGAGGAAGCATATATATATATATATATATATATATATATATATATATATATATATATATATATATATATATCTCCTCAGTCAAATCATCATTCAAAAATACATTTTTAACATCCGGTTAATGTAGGAGCCAATGGAAATTGCCAACAAGAGAAATAATCATCTAAACAGAGTTCATCATAGCAACAAGAGCAAATGACTCAGAATAATCATCACCAAAAGTTTGTGTAAAGCCTCTAGCAACAAGGCGAGCTTTATGTCAAGTTATACTTCCATTAAGGTTGTACTTGAGTGCATACACCTAACAACAACCCACAAGATTCTTCCCAACTGGTAACACAACCATCTCCCATGTATTATTCTTTTCAAGAGAGTTACCACCTACTCCTCCATAGCTTGTCACCACTGAGGAGAAATAAGAGCATCCGTAAGAATTTTAGGAATGATGAAAGATGAGCTTGCAAGAGCATAAACAAGGAACTTACACTAAGGAGACAAAGAATGATAGGAAAGAAAGCGTTGACTGGGATGAGAGCAGCATTGTCTCTTTACTTTTCTAATAGCAATAAATCCAAGGAAGGGTCGTCTAAATATGGATCAACATGAATAGACAAATGAGTAGGAACACTATCGGTACCTAAAGCCAAAGAAGCATATTTCATGGTGTCCTGAGAAAGAATAGAATTTCAGACATTCCATATACCTTAAAGTTAGACTTGGTAGAATCAGTAGCAAACTCATCTCTAGCATTATTGAGTTTGGAAGGAACAAACGACATTTTATTAGACTTAACGACAAGGACCAAAAGAACCATAGAATGGTGCTCCTCCTTTTCACCAGAAAAATAGGGAGTGTCTTTAATAAATTTTATGGTGCAGGACAATTAACCACTTTCTTTAAAAGCTCAAACTGATATAGCATGAAGAATTAATCCCTTTATCTCATAGCCCAGGCCCTACATCTCATGGCTTAGGACCTCGGCCGAAACCACCTCGTGGGCCCCAAATCACATGTGTATCGCCTCACACGAGCCACCCGCCTCACACGGGCCACCCAACCCGAGTGTGCCCCTGCAACCCACAGGCAACTCCACTCGGACCTGGTGTGAAAATGCCCCTGCATCAATCACCCCTGGTGAAGAGTCACGAACACGAGAGCTCCTGCTCTTATACCAATTTGATGTAGGACAATTAACCACTTACTCTAAAAGCTCGAACTGATAGAGCATGGCGAATTAATCCCTTTCTCATAACCCAGGCCCAACATCCCATGGGTTAGGACTTCGGTCGAATCCCCTTGTGGGCCCCAAATCACATGGGTATCAGCTCACATGAGCCACCCACCTTACATAGGTGGGGTCCACCTCACACGGGCCGCCCACCCTAAGTGTGCCCCTGCATCCCACAGGCAACCCCACTCAAGCCCGGTGTGAAAATGCCCCTACATTATTTTACATCCATAGAAACATAACTTTTTACTAACTGGATCAAAACATTTATACATCTTTTGTAAAGACAGATATCCCAAGAAAATACATTTGACAACTCGATTTGACAATTTATTTCTAAGATGATCGGTATTACAGACATAACATACACACCCAGAGACCCGCAATAGAATTTCAAGAATTGGATAAAAGGCCGAAAAATATTGGACAAGTGACTCCAGTAAGAACCTTCGTAAGAAGATGATTAATCAGATAACAGGTAGCCTTTAACCAAAAAGATATATGAACAAACATACCAACGAGGAGAGCACGAGTGACTTCTAAAAGATGTCTATTTTTCTTGTTAGTGGTTCCATTTTGTTGTGAGGTATATGCACATACAATCTAAGAATTAATACCATGTTTCTGAAGATAAGATAACATAGTATGGGAAAAAAATACTCTTTGGCATCATCTGTACGAAAAGTTCCAATATTCACATTAAATTGACTTTTGACCAAACTATGAAACACTTTGAAAATAGAGCTAACTTCATCTCTAGTTTTTATCAAAGTAAATCCATGTCGTACGAGATGCATCATCAATAAATGAGACTAAAGTATTTAAATCTATTAGAAATAATTGGAATTAGACCCCATACATCTTAATGAACTAAAGAAAAAATTATACTGGATCGTTTCTCTACAGGAGGATTAACAGACTTATGGTGTTTGGCTAAGACACAAGCCTTACACTTTAAAGTTTTTTACATCATTAGACTCAACTAACATGAACAATAAAGATTGTAAGACTAGACTCAAGGGATGACCAAACTTACAATGCCAAATGTAAATGTATTCCTTCTTGACACCAAGACAATCATTAATATGACTAGAAGTATTTATATATATATATATATATATATATATATATATATATATATATATATATATATATATATATATATAAAAACCATCATTCTCATGTCCACGACCAAGTAACATCTTCGTCTTCAGATCCTAGAAAACACAACGATCAGGATAAAAAGTCAAACTACAATTCAGCTCCTTTGTAACCTTATAATTGATAGCAAATTAGATGTAATATTAGGATCCAATAAGACGGATGACAAGGAGAAAGACGGAGAAACAAATATAGTACCCTCACTCCCAATAGGTGTAAGGGTACCATCTGCTAAATTCACACAGCCTAAATTTGGATTAGGAGTAAACATGTGCCTGTCATATGATCAATAGCTCCCAAATCCATAATCCAATGACTTGAAGTAGTATGAAAGATAATAGATGTGTTACTTGTCTGGGCCAAGTAGATGATGAGGCCTTATTCTGAGTGGCATCCCTTAACAAAGTACCATATTCGAATTTTGAGAAATGAACCACATTACCAACTGATGGAGTCACATGTGAAGTTGTGCAAGGTGTTGCCTCCCCAACAGTAATCTGAGAGTCCCTGCCATCCGAGGCAGTAGAATTGGTCGCTCTACCCTGAGGACGGTCATGGAGAACCTAGCAATGGTCAACGGTGTGTCCATATTTTCCACAATGAATACACAATCGATCCATGCTACGACCATGGCTAGTACCACATCCACGGCCTCTACCACGTCCACAACCAATACCAGTATGATCAAAGTTTCTGAATCATGTCACCAAGGCAAACTTTTCAACAACAGTGGAACCTATAACTGTCCGGCACTTCTCATCACGTAATAACAAAGCATATGCATTATTAAGCGATGGTAAAGGTGATCCAAGAATCTAAGCATGATCTAGTTCAAAATCAGTATTAAAACCCACCACTAACTCAAAAATCCATTACTTTTCATTGTTTTGTTTTTTTATATACCTCCACATCCGTAGAATACACAAATTGAAGATCATTGAGAAATGATAACTCCTACCACAGACCATGCATCTTGGCATAATAATCAGACATAGATCTCTCCCCCTGTTAATTTCTGGTTCCATAGAGTTTAGGAGTTAGGACATAACCAACAAATTGTTTGATTTCCATTCAACATGAGGGATCAGTGGTAGAGGGTGGTTCTTCTATACTACCATCTATATATCCCGACTTCTATACTAACATCTATATATCCCAACTTTTGTTTGTCTCCAATAAACATCTCAACAGCCTTAGACCACTGAAGGTAGTTAACTTCAATTTGTGTTGTAATCTGCAGGCTAGGGTTCTCAGAATGAACAACTAACCATTCCATTCCGGAATTAATGGGGTCTACAATCAAATGTGGATGATGAAGACAGAGAATCTCAAACAACCACTGCCAAAACAATGCTATAAACCACAATACCAAGAAGAACGAAGGACTATAATAAGAAATTCCAATGAATGTCCAAACCCAGTCACACATGGAAAGGCGTTATGCACAAAAACAAGCTAAAAATAAGATTAATAACTCGATTGCTGTCCAAAAATGTGATTGCTAGAAATTAGAGAAAAAATATCCAAAAATCTGCCCCATTTAAGAAAAAAAAATAAAATAAAATTCAGCATACCCTATCCGACGCAACACAAAAGTCTGCCTCAACAGGAAAAATCCAGCAGATCCTAGCTAAGGCAACACAAAAGTCTGCCTCAACAGGAAACATCCAATAAACCCTAGCCATGGCAACACAAAAAACTATTTTAACAGAAAAAATCCAGTAAACCCTAGCTAAACCAACCAAAATTCAGCTTCAACAGAAAAAATCCAGCAAACCCTAACCAAGGCAACACAAAAATCAGCAAGGCCCTAAAGAAAATATTTTCAAAAAAAGACTGGAAGAAGAATTTCCAGCAACGTCTTCAATTGGACAACAGAAAAGGTAACAAGGGTTTTATCCACATGTCAAAGAGACCGAATGTATACCAATACCCTCAACCCTTCAGCAAAAATTAGCAAGTCCTTCATATATATATATATATATATATATATGGGAAAAGGTACTATGCGCTCGAGCTCACGATAAGCTCCCATGAGGTCGAGCTGTGTGCGCCCCACCGTGATGCGTGTCGACCATCAACACCGTGCATTTGATGGGTCCCCTTTAAATTATGGGATATCCCAAAAATCAGCCGTATACGGAACTCAGGTGGGCCATACCATCTAAAATCATGTGAAGACATGCCAAAAACATATAAAAGCACTTGGTGGGGCCCACTTGAGTTTTGAATGCTGCTGAAACTTGGTCTGAACCCTCATCCAAGTGGGACACACATAATGGATGGGCTGGATTTGCAAACCAAATCTCGGTGGGCCCAAAAAATGATTATTAACGTTTTAATGGTGCACGGCCCCTCTCAACTTCTGTATGTGGTGTGGCCCACACAAGTCACGGATTGACTTGATTTTTAAGACCTAGGCCCACGATGGAATGGTGCATCTAACTGATGGGGTAGATGTTCGAAACGCATCACGGTGGGGCCCACACAGCTCGACCTCATGGGACGTTCCCATCAGCTTGAGCGCATAGTACCTTTTCCCTATATATATATATATATATATATATATATATAAAATAATTGAAGAAGAATTTCCAGAAACATCTTCAATTGGACAACAGAAAATCAGCAAGGGGTTCAAATCCAGCAACCAAGATTTAAAAGCCTAAATTTTTTGAAGAAACCCTAGAAGAAGAAGAAGAAATCCTAGAAGACGAAGAAGACGAAGAAATCCAAAGAGCACTTGGGCTTTGATACCATGTTAAGAAGAAGGAGAGAATTTGTGTGTGTGTGTGTGTGTGTGTGTGTGTGTGTGTGTGTGAGAGAGAGAGAGAGAGAGAGAGAGAGAGAGAGAGCATATGGGCTGGGATGTCCAGCCCACTCTTATTTATAATATTAGAAGAAAAGGTAAAATTACATACATGGCTTTATATAAGGGAAAAACTATAGTAGGGCCTAGGGGCAAATAAGGAAAGCATGAAACAAAGATAAACGGCTGAAAATTAAGGATAAAGGTCCATAACATATAAGACCCAGATATATGTACCTGTGGGACCAATCATAAGCCCACACGCACATACACCCACACTGGCCAACTATTTTAAGCTTGATGGAGCATTCAGGGGACAAAATCTGGCCACTATACTTAGTCCTAGGTGATAAGTGAATTCCTTTCTGAAATACATCAAGCTTCACCTGAATCTTAACATGAGAACAGAATATCACCTGTGTCAACCACTAATGTAGCATCAAAAGGTGCGTTCGGTGTTTTGAATAGCATCCGTAGCATAGCTACGATGCTACGTAGCATTAAAAAATAGCATAAATCCCCAATAGCGTATGGTACAGGGGTTGTAGCATACACAATGTATGCAGCGTACGAGTACCTTATGTAGTGTACACATATCGTATGTAATGTACACTATGTTTTTTTTTTTTTCTTTCTAAATGATAATTGTATTTTGTATGTTGTACTTAATACTCTCGACTTGTAGGATTTTAATTTCTTTTCATACTTGTGACTTGTGGTTTCAATTAGACATGGTTTGCTTAGAAAGTTGTTGATGCAATGATGATTTGATTTGGTTTATACATGTGGATTGGCTTTTGATAAATGATAAGTAATAACTTATTTGAACATGCTTATACTTGAAAAAATGAATCAGCTTTTAGGGGCGTGCACGCGCGCGCACACACACACATATTGGTTTTTCTTACTATTTATCATATTTTTCCAATTTTTATTTTTTATTTTTTATTTTTTTTTTAAATAGAAGTATTGTGTAGCTTACACTACATGCTACACTACTTATGCTACACGCTACAGAGGGTTGAACGCTACACAACATGCTACCGCTATTTAAAACATTGGGTGTATCAAAGCCCTATATTAAAATACAAATAAAATTAAGTCTAGGACTAGATCTCGATGAACAAATGAACGTCCATACTCCCATGTGTGAAGGGTGACGACAACTAAATGCTCGATAGTGGAGATAAATCCATCCCGACTTGTCATCAATTCATACACAAGATGAACATAAAACTAATCACCGGTTACCTTACCCCACTGAGATAGTCATGGAGAATTTCGGGTACTCGAGAATATTGAACATCGACTCTCCATTAGCCCATTTCGGCAATTATGTGAATTGCATTCTTTTCCCAAAGGCAAAAAGGAATTTCAAGAGAAATCCTTATAACCCATTAATTTGTCCAAGTTTCCAATCACAATTAATAATAAAGCATATAATAAAGTGGGTCACTAATGACCCTATTCCATTCACCAAAAGAGGTCACTACTAATGAGTAATGACCAAGTTCCAATCATCAAAACAATCAAGTGAGTCCAATTGGCTTGAAAAGGCACGCATAACACCAACACAAGGATCATAACCTGTGTCATTCAAAACATGTGGAAATTTTGATCCTTGCATGATTAACATGTTATTCCTCCTGGCCACCAATTAATCTTCGATCGAATGGCCTAGTTATGTAGTGATATATCAGTCCTTTAGTGGGCCTGGTAAAATTTCCAATTTTATCTACTATGAAATCAAATAAATAAATCAATAAGGGCATACATACGTCCATTGTACTTTGTGTATGGGACTTGCATACAAAAAGGTAAAGACTTCCATACATGTGCAAACAGATTGATGAGAAGCTTCTTGTGCTTCCAAAAGCATACTCAAGCACAAAATTTGCAAGCAAGGTTCTCACCTAGAAGCTCACCCAATCTGCTGGTCCCATTCACCCTACCACTAGATGGCCCAGAGCATTCATCTAGAAGCTCCTACAGCAGATGGTCAACATGTAAAGAATCCAACTAGCCTAAGATCATCTGTGTTTTGTGCACGCAAGTCAGAAAATGCTTTGTTGTACTGTCATTTTTTAAAGTTGGTATGGATGATGAGATCTCTGATGAGCGAGATCATTTCCATATAAACCACCTAAGGCAGAGACTTTCAGATGAATGGGCTAGATCATCACATGGTGAGGCAGAAGGGGCAGCCCTCTAGGTGACAGCCTTGCCAGCAAACCTCATTTCACCATTTATCAAAGCCTTGCACTTGCATAAAACATAAAGCATCAAAATCCTGTTTGTTGTGTATGAACTGTGGTTGATCATCTTTAATTAGTTCATCACAAAAATTGGAGATGAAAGCCTTTCAAATTCCGAAAAGCATTCACAACTGCAACTAAAAGACAGAATTATACAATGCTTCCAGTCATCCATCATAAATTTGCTCTTTTGAATTCTAGAATATGGAATGCAGATATTGCGAGGGGCACTTGAAGTCCACGTAGAGTTAGACTGGGAGCTTTCCCTTTTCCTTTTTCTTTTTTTCTTTTTTTTTCTTTCTTTTTTTGGACAAATAAGCTGGGCTCGAACATGAGATGTCAATGTTGCCATCGAGCTATGGGCTCAAAACCTTATCCTGGAGATATTCTGTCAAGTAACCGATCAAAAAGAAAATGCATCTCAAAGTGACAAAGTTGAATTGGTCAACCAGAGAGATGATAACTGAGGATTTATCTCTTACAAAGTAACAGCTGATAAAAGAGTCGAAAATTCAAGATGTGTGAAATTCATCTTGCCAATTGGCATGTGAGAACTTTGTTAGGCACGAGTATGGAGCTGGTGGATACATTGAAAATGAAGATTAATATAGGTAACCATGCTTACAGGCAAAGTTTTAAATATCGTTATCGCGTAATCTATCACACCCATGGGATACGGATACATATCAGTTATCGCATGGGATATATCAGTTGTATCGCGTAATGTATCGCCATTGTTGGGAAACATGGGAACATTGGGAAATTGGTCAAAATTTTCAATGAAACTTTAGGGATTGTTGAAAAAGACATCAATACACACTTAGAAATCAAAACATTATAATAATAATTTTAAAAAAAGTACACATAATAAGGGTTTCCTTTGTATGGGGTCCTAATATATGCGCTTTCCAACTAAATTGATGCAAGTATATTCAAAGTCTATTCATTTAATTTGTAAACGTAAGAAGATGTGTATGGAAACACAAGCAATACATTCAAAAGCAAAAGAAGAATCACTAGATCACGTTACATACATGTTTAATTTTGAGTTTGGATACAAAGATTGTAACTGATTTGCGAGAAATTGAGAAATTTTGATTTTTCTCAATTTTCCACAACTTGACCCATCTCCCCTAAATCTCGAAATTGAAGTTCCAAATTCATGATTTTTAATGGAAAATATGAAGAATCATATATTTGTTACAATTTGACACTGGTTTAACATGATTTACAACAAAAATATGGATTGAAAATCGAAAATGCTCACTGGATCAAATAGGTGGGATATATCGGCACTACCTGTGCGTTTCGTATCGCACAGGTGGGATACAAGATATATTGTGGGATATATCAGTTGATATCGTCGATATTTAAAACACTGCTTACAGGAGACCAATCGAAATGAAGGAAAGCAAAGGAGTTTTTTTTTTTCCTAAAAAACTAACAAAGGATAAAATGAAAATTAAGAAAGGGTAATGGAGTTCCCATTACAAAGAGAAGAGTGGGAAATCCCCGCAAAAACATCCACAAAGGAATTAACATCTCTTCCAACAAGGGAACAAAACGTTTAACTGAGTAGCAAGAGATCTAATTTCGTGAAAAACAAAAGATAACCCCCATTGCGGAGCTGATTATGAATGATTCTTATGGCTTCCCAGAGATTGGTGATGCCTTCGAATTGTTGTATGTGGTCAAGGATAATAGTAGGAATGACCCGTGGATCATTATAACTAAAGAATGTAAGGGTAGAATAGCTTTGGTCACGGGGATCGGTACCCTTGGTGGTATGCACCTCTAATAAGACAAGAAACTATTAAAACACAGTTTTGGGAAGCATTGTATGAGCTATTGCATAGTGAGAGAAAGGGTACTTATAGCTGAAGATCTGAACGGGCATGCGGGGAAAAATAATAGTGGATAGAAGAGGATACATAAGGCACATGGATTTCTGAAGAAATAAGTCAGAAGAGGGGATCACTTTATTTGGAATAGCAAATAAATTGCTACAGTAAATACTTCTGTTAGAAAGAGAGATGAACATTTGGAGACAGAGTGGATCATTTATGGCAACAAACCCAGGCTAGACCAAACCCAGATCCAAGCCCAGGCCCGTAAGCCAGGCCCCATGGCCATACACAAGCCCATGTACCTAGAGACTAGATATTAATTAAATTTAAAGAGGGTGTGGCTTGAGAAAGGTGCAATGCACAGGCGCGCACACACACATTACATACTATAGAAAATCCTATAGCAACTATACAACACTGAACTCCAAACCAACCAAAACCATTGCTTGGCCCAAAAGTTTACATTTAAAAAAAAAAAAAAAAAAAAAAAAAAAGACACACAAAAGTTTACAATACCAACTCTATCCAGAAACAAGGGGATTTGCGCAACACCTAGGATATCTTCTGCACAGAAGAAGAATATCCAACGGGGACGAACTCTAAAAATTTGCCAAAGCATCTGCTACCCCCATTGCATTCTTTGCGAATATGACAGACAAAAACCAAGAGAGAATAGGGTTAATGGAATTACACCACCAAGCAAGCAAGTGTTGGAAATGTTTGCTTCATTCATTCATTCTCAAAAGAGAACTAGCACATTGATTTTATAGAAGAAGAAACTTGCTAAAGAAGCTACATACAATTAACAATCAACAGTGGTAACCACTCCATATTCTTATGCAACGTAGTTTCTGGTACCACTTTTCTATTAGAAAACCACCTTAATTCAGTTTTTCAAGTAAAAGACCAATGGTGGTGGTTTGGTCTAGACCGAAGTAGGGATGGTTTCAGATTAATGTTGATGGATCATCCAGTGGTAGCCTAGGATGGGATAGAGGGGTGGGGTTTGTAGAGGTGATAGGGAAAATTTTGTGTTTGCTTTCTCATTTCATTATGGATGGGTTTCCAATTCATGGCCAGATCGGTTGGTGCAACTCCAATCTTAAATTAGAGGTCTAAGATGAGACTCCGAGGACCCTAGTTCAGGCTATGTGACTCAAGCTTATTACCCTTCTTATTCTTGTCTTTAACTTTTTATTACATTGACCACCAAATAAGTCCCTTTTCACTCTTGTTCGATCAGTTTAGACTTCATCTAACCCAAAAACCTAAAATTTCAACTACCCCTTCAAACTGTCCTACATCTTTTTGGTATCATAGCAAGCTTTTTGGGTCTTCGGGAAGCTTGGTGCATTATGATTACTCATAGAAGTGGATCGTACACTCCTAAGATATCAGACAATCAAAGGGACAAGTTGATTATGGAGTTGATGCGACAAATGACTGAATTAATGCAACGAGTTGAGAGGATCTCTACTCAAGTAGAGAATTCTCGTGATCTACAAAATCTGGTGACGACAAATGATGGAGTTGAAGGAGATGAAGAAGAACTTCAAGGCAATAAAAATAAAGTGCTGAGTCTATTGACCCATCAATCAGCTACACTATCTTTGAGGAATATCATCCTGAGATACATGGCTTCCAAAATCAAGGGCATTTCGAGCCACATGACTCCTTTGATGATGTTACAAGAAAGCCCGACTTAATGTCTCTGATTTCCATGAAAAACTAAATCTGACGGCCTTCTTGATTGGTTAGTGTCAGTGGATGTTGATTTGATTGGTACTAGATGTAAGAGGAGAAGAAGGTTCAACTAGTGAAAGAAAAATTGAAGAGGCCAAAACGTCTATGGTGGTACAGTGTGGAGGAACAGCTCCGTAGATTGCACCAACCACCTACTAATACGGGACAAGATGAACGTCAAGATTAGGGAATGCTTTCTACCTGCGGACTAGAAACAAACCTATACAAAAGTTGTTTCTCCTCAAACCAGGTAGCAAACCCATCGAAGAGTTATACTAAACATTCAAAAACGGATTTGAGAAAGTGAATCACAAAAAGCAGCAAGACAAGTTAGGACTTTGTGTGGAAATTCAACATGAAATCGTAGCCAACTGTACATGGAGCTTTGATGAAGTGCATCAGCTTGCACTCAAGGTCAAAGAGTACTTGAAAATCATTTCTTTCAGACATCCAGAATTTCAAGCCAGGGTGTCTTCTAGTGTTTGGCCAGATTCTAGTGTGACAAGTGGCCTCCAAATATCACATTTGCAGGTTCGGCTAACCAGGGCAGTGACCAAAAAGCTTTTGGTTTTTCAAATTGGGATCATATGAATGAAAGGCACCCGTGGTCGACAACACTAAGAGGGACAACAATATGACAGAATGTTATAAACACGGTAAGCATGGAAGCTTTGTCATCAGTTACTGATGAGGACATCACGTCACGTACACGCTTATGTACGTATTAGAGGAGGAAGCAGGCCGTACCGATTTCCCTGTGGCTAGGCGAGTACCTGTGATCGTGCTGAAGACCCCATGTGCATGTGCGAGCATCTGGAAGAACCCACACTGGGAAGATGCACATGGGCTGCTTTATGGAGTGATCCAGACCGTTGGATCGGAGGGACGCGACGATCAGGCCATTGGATCGTATGGACCACATGATCGGGCCATCGATCGTTGATCGTCCACATCGGTTTTAGACTTTATCATATTTTAGGATTTAGTTTTAGGTTATTTTATATTTGGACACATTGTGAGTGTTGTAGTTGATTTTATTTAGACTATGGCTATTTTCGTTAAAGTTCACAAGACACGGGGATTTTTGTAATTTTTGAAACTTCTTGGATCTATAAAAAGAGAAGTGCATGTGACTTCTCCCTCATTGAATTTCGTGATTAAAAAAAACAGAGCTCTTGCTTTCCTTTCTCATCTTCATGCGATTTGGAAGGAAGATTGGTGCGAAGCTAATCTTTATCAACGGAGATGCGAGGTCTCCATCTATCCCCAAACCATCTTCTCTTTTCTTCCACATCCAGGTATTTTCTTCGGATTCTTAATTCTCCCATCTAGGGGTGTACATGAACCGAGCTAGCTTGGTTAGCTCACTCGATTCAACTCGAAAAAGCTCGATTCGACTCGGTTCGAAGCTAAGTTCGAGCGAAGTCGAGCTGATTTTTTGAGCTCAATAATGAGTTCGAGCTAAGTTCGACCAGGCCCCAGCTCGACTCAACTCAGATCGAATCCAGCTCGAATCAAACTCAGATCGAACCAGTTTGGTGACTCGGTTACTTTGCCATTGATGTTGCTCACCAAGTGTTTGATAAAATGACTCAACAAAGTGTGGCTGGTGGCAAGGAAGGTATGTACATGAAACAAATACCCTTTTTCTCTTGGTTTTTATGTTGCTTAGAAGCTGTTTGATAAAATACCTGTAAAACCATTGTTTTTGTTTCACATACAGAGGGATTTTGAAGGTGCAGTCCAAGTGTTTGTGGAAATGTCTCAATGGCGAACTCGGCTCGATCTTGGCTCGAACTTGGCCCGAGCTGCTGACTGAACCGAACCGAGTTGGCCAGTCAGGCTCGAGGACCGAGCCGAGCTGAGTTCGAGCTGAGGTCAGCTAGTGGCCGAGCAGAGTCGAACTAAGGCCAGCTCAACTCGATTCGACTCAATGTACACCCCTACTCCCATCCCAAATCTTCGTCTTCTCCCAAACCCAACTTTTCCATACCCATCCACGATACAAACCCTAACCAACCTAAACCCATCATCCCACGCGACACATATGACCGTACGGCCACACATGTGAAACCCGCTTGCCCCTTTTGGTCTCCCGCCATCATTATATTAAAACCCCTTTCTTCCATCCTCGAAACCCTAAACTTAAACCTAAATTTCCTAAATTTCCTACTTTCCCAAATTACCAAAACCTTAATTTTCATCCTAGGTTGTATTAGGTTTCCTATTTTTAAATAGACTATATCCTATGCTAATTGGATGTCTGTACATCCACTAGATCCTAGTTTCTTTTTGTTTAATGATCTTGAGTTAAGATGTTGGTAGCTTAGGCTAGGATTATGCATGGTATTCTTTTGATTTTCATGATATTTATGATGATTATAGCGATGTTTGTGTTTTTTTTATATTAAATATCTTAATTCGGCTATTTGATCTCACATGTTACTCAGTTCATGCATCGGTCCTGCATCAGTTACCCCACCAAAAATCTATAGCATTGTAAAGAGGAGTTGAAACACAAGCAAGGAAAAGAGGAAGTCACCGATGTGTATGATGAGAATGATGATCATCTTGAAGGATTGAATGAAGGATGGGCTCTTGTTGTTAGGCCGTTATTAGTGGCCCCAAAAGAACAACACGAGGAGGATCGACAGCGCACCAATATCCTCAACTGTGTCATGCCTTGGGAGCATGTTTTTCCTTTTTTTGAACGGTGGACTTCATTAGATTATTATTATTATTATTATTTTAAGTACAAAAAGCTCCCCAATTTACATATCATCCCAACTTACTGCATCAACACTTCTAATTCTTCTAACCCTTTGAAATAAGATAACCCAGAGGTCCATGCCACAATGATACCTTTAATCTTAGGGAAAATTATTTCAGTTCCAACTTGGATGATCTTGTTGTCCCTTTCCTTCCAGTCTCCAAAGAGCTTCCCTTTCTTAGCTAAACGCCTGCCCCTTCCAAGCCAGCATGAGTGCATCTACCGATTGTGGCATCCCCGTGACACGCCGAAAAGCACTACTACCCTATTCTAAATAGTTGTTGCCAATTGACAATGCACAATGCACAAAAAGATCATTGCAAGATTCTTTGTCCTTTAAACACATGTAGGCATTTCTAATTTTCTATCCGTCAAAAAAAAAAGATGCGGCCATTTGTTATGATCATATTTCTTTTGCAAAGTTGGTCTATGGTGAGTAATTTGCCTTTTACTACAATCTAACCAAAAATAATCATCTTCAGCAACCTGGGTAAGCACCAAATTTGCAATTCCAGCCTATAGATAGTGGACCCATCCTTGCTCAATCTATATAGTAGGATTTAACCAAGAAGGTTCCATTTGACTCATCGTTCCAAATCCAGCCATCTTTTCTCCCCAGTTTGAATTCACAAAGCTCCATCTTTTCCTGGAGGTGAATGGTTATTCAATTTCCACATCCAAAATGTTCCAGCAATAGCTTGGATTCCACACCCATCTACTATCTTATCTCTTCAAACATGTTGCAATACTTGCATTCTTCACCAAAGAGATATTGTAGAGACCGCGATATACATCGGTGAACAAACTCTACCATACCTGGATCTTCCCAAAATTTTATTCTAGATCCTTCACCAGCTTCTGGAGTTTGGATCTTTCTGAACTCCGGAAGCCCTATATAATGAGCATTCTCTAATAGCCCATCCACCCTCTTGGATTCCATACTTGCAAGCAACAATCCTTTTCCACAGCAAATTATCTTCAACCCCAATAATGCCCCTTGCTTGGTGCAAAATGATGAGGGTTGACATGAGAGACGGAGACCGGAGATTGAGAGGCCGGTCAATTGTAAGAACGAGAAATCAATCTTGCTGGAGAATCGAAATCGTGAGGTGAGAAAAGATCTTTCTATTCAGGCATAGTCGGCAATGGAGGAAGGAAGGCAGCTCAAGGAATCGGAAGGCGTTATTACAGAGGGGGAGAAGAGAGGGGGTTATGATAAGCAGTGTTTTCAATAGTGCTGTAGTGTAGCGTAGTGAAAACGCTACGTAGTGTACACAAGTAGCGTAAGCTACAGTGCATGTAGCATACGTTACATGTAGTGCAACGTAGCGTGGATAGCGTAAGCTACATGAAATTACGTTTTTTTTAAGTGTTTTTTCTATGTTAGTTTAACACCAATTTTAAAATGGTGATGACTTATACCTATGACACATGGCACTACATTAAACTAATTCAGACCATCCAAATTGTGGTCCATATTGTAGATAGAGCACTTAGATCAATCCTGACCATCCAAATTGTGGTCTATATCATGAATTTGTGGCAGTTCAATAAATAAATAAAAAGAAGTCACACTTAGAGATGTCTAAAGGCAGAGAGAGAGAGAGAGAGAGAAAGAGAGAGAGGGATCCTTGCTCCTGCTCGGGTGGTAGACTCTCAGGAGTTTCAACACCCGGTCAAGGGTTCGAGTATCCATGGGTGGTGAAATCCCACTACGGCGTGAGTGTGTGGTGGTGTGTGTGCGTGTAAAAGAGAGAGAGAGAGAGAGAAATTTTGCATTGAAATAAGTGGTTGATAATCCAGATTCATAGTCAAGAACTCAGAAATTATGCATTTTGTAAATTTTATCATATTTTCTATTATTTTAATTAAAAACATTAAGGATTGTGTAGCTTACGCTACACGCTATAGAGGGTCAAACGCCACGCTATACACTACATGCTATTTAAAACACTGATGATAAGGGGAAGGGGTATTAGAGGAGGGGATAGGTGAGGGCAGTCAGCTACAAAGGGAGACGTAGGGGGAGGACGGAATAGTCAGGGCGAATGGAAGGTGGTAGAAAGGAGAAGGAACAATAGTTGGAAGAAGGGGTGGGAGAGTCGGTAGTTGAAGGAACTACCGACTGCCTTTGGAGAGAATTTTTCAGCAAAGTGGAATGAGCTCCATTTCCATAGAGTGTTTGGGAGATTTGGGGAAGTGAGGGAAATTGTAATACCAAGGAAAAAAGGGAAGCCAGGAATTAGGGGTTTTGCCTTCGTCAAGATGGCAACATCAAAGGAGCTAGAGGCAATGATAGGTAGAATGCATGGGGTGAGTTACAGGGGAAGAGCGTAGCGAGTGAACAAGGCTAGATTTGGACTTGAGCAGATAAAACGTGGAAAATTTTAGAAGAATGATGGAGGAAAGAGGATTGAAGGGGAGGGGGAACCTATATCACAAAAGGAAGAGGTATTATTGCCACAGAGGGAAATACTGATAAACCAGGGGCCCGAGGTTGCTAGGTCCTAAAGAGATGTGTTCGCAGACATCCCAAGCCATGGGATAAAGAAGATTTCGCCAAGTCTAGACTCCAGAGAAGGGGAAATCATCATAGATGCAACATGAGAAATGGACTTGGAGGGAGAAAACAGAGGAGGGCTGAAGGAAAGAATTTGTCAGAAAATATTAGAAAACTCATGGAAAGCATTAGAATACAGTTTCATAGCTTCGGTTAGACTGGGAGTTACAGAGGAAGAAATGGGGGATTGGTTGTGTCAGAACTGTAGTTTAGAAGAAGAAACCGGGTGGTGAAAATGCTGAAGGATGATGCTGTATGGATTTTGGTCAACTCTCAGAAAATGGCTGAAAGTTTCTTCATAGCCTGCAATCTGTTTTGCGATGATATGGTTAGGGGAATCCAAAGATGGGAGGATTGGTCTCAGTTTGACTGGGAGGAAATTTGGTTTCAAATTTGGGATCTCCCACTAGAGTGTGGATAAATGAAGTGTTTATGGAGATCAGGTCTGTATTGGAGTGGTGGTGGAGATCGATCCACTATCGGAAGGTTGTAAGCAGTTACGTTTTGCCAGGATCTTAACCAGGAAGAACAAGCTTCAATCTGCGCCCAGAAAGATCAGTATTAGAGTTTGGAATGATCGAATCCTGGTGAAGGTGCAGCAGGAAGTCAAGGAGCAAAACAACGAAGATATGCAAGAGAGTTCGAAATTGTTAATGGGGGACCGGCCTTCGGAAGATGGAACACAAATACGGTGTTCCAGCAGAGTACCAGATGAAGGGACAGTGACGTGTTTGAATCAATGTTTTAAATAGCTATGCTATATAGTGTGTAGCTTACGCTACATAGTGTAGCTTAGCCTTAACGCTACATAACTTATAAAAATAGCTTGAGTCATGTGTAGCCTACGCTAGATAATAATTTGCATATGCTACATGCTACATAGACAACACTACACGCTGCATGCAACCCTATGGCAATGGAAAGACAGACAATGGTTGCAGATAAAGGGAAGATGATTACAGTTGTCCAACAGCCGGCGGTATCAGACGAGTCAAAGTCTCAGCAAGGAGAGGTGCGTAAAGTGTCCATGGTGCAAGGGATGAAGTGTATCAGGGAGGTAACGGGGCATACTGCACGCTTGGTGTGGGTAACTTTTTGGAGATAGACCACGTTACCCAATGAAGATAATTAGCTGGAATGTGAGAGGTTTGGGGTGCCTGAAAAAGAGAGCACAAATTAGGAACGTGTAAACGGTATAAGGCACAAATGGCAGCTTTCCAAGAGACAAAGTTGCAATCAACAAATCAAGGGTTGGTGAATTCGTTGTGGAGGGGAAAATCCAAAGATTTTTGGGTGGCATTAAATGCCAATGGTTCAGCAGGGTAAATTTTAGTTATCTGTAATTCAAACATTTGGATAAAAGAGGATTGCTGGGAGGGACGGTTCTCCATATCATTGTTGTTAAAAGACGTTTCATCAGGCTTTCATTGGGTTTTTTCTGCTATATATGGACTAAATAGGCCAAGCTTAAGGCCACTATTTTGGGCTGAATTGCATGTGTCGTAGCAAATGGCAATTACTGTGGGTTGCGGGAGGGCACTTTAGTGAGATTTTCATTTGAGAAATCAAGTGGAAGTTAGACAACCAGCAATACGCAAAGCTTTTCAAAATGGATATAAAAATGAAATGGTAGATTTACTAATGGATGAGGTGAAATAAACGTGGACCAATGGGCAGACTAGGGTAATTAAGTTGAAGTTGGACCAGATTTTTTTCTTTTATCGGATTGGGTTGAAGAGTTCCCATTAGTGTATTAAAGAGGTTGGCCGTGGCCAGTATCCATCATTGCCCAATTATATTAGAGGTTGAAGAGGAGGATTGGGGTCCTCGTCTTTTTAGATTTGAGCTCGCTCTGCTAGAAGTGGATGGATTTTCAGAAAAGGTGAAAGAGTGGTCTTCCTTCTTGGTTTAGGATGGGGCTGGTTTTTCTCTATTTCAGAAATTAAAGCTTCTAAAAGGCAAGATAAATGTGTGGAAAAATAGGTTCTGGGGAGTTAAGAGGAAGCATTGAAAATCTTGCAAGACATTCAGATACTTGATATCAAAGAAGAGAGAGGTGAGCTATCGAATGAAGAAAGAGCGTGGAGGGAAATTTATAGGGATAAGTATAATGTGAGGCTAAGACAGGAAGAAATCAAATGGAGAACAATCTAGGGCACTTTGGTTGAAAGTGGGAGATGAGAACACGAAATTCTTTCATGCCTTGGCCGGTGCTCGAGCTAAAGCTAACAAAATTAAGAATGTTGTGGTGGAGGGAGAAAGGGTTGAACGTAAAGCTAGGTTATGCACATGGATTGCAAAATTTTATAAGGAGGTTTTGTCTAGAGAGGAATGGGAGAGACCTACTGATGCTAGACCGATGCATGAACTAAGTAACATGTGAGATCAAATAGCCGAATTAAGATATTTAACAAAAAAACACAAACATCACTATAATCATCATAAATATCAAGAAAATCAAAAGAAAACCATGCATAATCCTAGCTTAAGCTACTAGCATCGTAATATAAGATCATTAAATAAAAAGAAACTAAGATCTAATGGATGTAGGGACATCCAATTAGCATAGGGTATAGCCTATTTCAAAATAGGAAACCTAATACAACCTAGGATGAAAATTTGGGTTTTGGTAAATTGGAAAAGTAGGAAATTTTGGGTTTAGGTTTAAGGTTTCAGGAATGGAAGAAAGGGGTTTTGATATAATGGTGGTGGGAAACCAAAAGGGGTAGGTGGGATTCACACATGTGCCCGTACGGTCACACGTGTGGCGTGGGAGGATGGGTTTAGGTCGGTTAGGGTTTGGATTGTGGATGGGTATGGGAAAGTAGGGTTTGGGAGAAGACGAAGATTTGGAATGGAAAGACTAAAGAACTTGAAGAAAATACCTGGATGGGTGAGAAAAGAGAAGATGGTGTAGGGATGGATTGAGACCTCACACCTCCATTGATGAAGATTAGCCTCACATCAATCTTCCTTCCAAATCGCATGGAAGTATCTTCAAATCCTATGAAGATGGGAGAAGAAAGCAAAAGTTTTTCTCTTCTTTTTTTATCACAAAATCCAATGGGAGAGAGGTCACATGCCCCCTTGTTTTTATAGATCTAAGAAGTTTAAAAAATTATAATAATCCCCTTGTCTTGTGAATCTTAACGAAAATAACCCTAATTTAAATAAAATCAACTAAAACACTCATAATGTGTCCAAATATAAAATAATAAAAAACTAAATCGTAAAAGATTTTAAAGTCTAAAACTGATGTGGATAATCAACGACTAATGGCCTGAACATGTAATCCATGCGATCCAATGGCCCGATCATTGCGTCCCTCCGATCCAACTGTCTAGATCACTCCATAAAGCAACCCATGTGCATCTTCCCAGTGTGGGGTCTTCCAGATGCTTGCACATGCACACGGGGGCTTCAGCACGATCACAGGTACTCGCCTAGCCACGAGGAAATTGGTGCAACCCACCTCCTCATTTGATACGTACGTAAGGGTGTATGTGACGTGATGTCCTCATCACCTACACTCAATAATCTTCCTTTGGTTCTATTTCTGGGGAGGTAGTGGATATGTTAGAAAAAGCTTTTTCATAAAAGGAAATAGAGGAAGCAGTTTCTGAAGTTGGGAGTGATAAAGCCCTTGGTCCAGATGGCTTTCATAATTGCGTTTTATCAGAAGTTTTGGCAATTGGTAAAGTTGGATGTAATCGATTATATAAATGAATTTTATGAAAGGATCTTCTAACAGTGGAGTCAGGGACTAGGTTTATTGCTCTAATTTTGAAAAAAGAAGGGGTGGAAGGCTTGAGGGATTCTAGGCCTGCAAGTTTATTCGGGGGTTCTTATAAGATGTTAGCTAAAATGTTGGCTTTCAAATTTTGAGCGGTTATCGGTGAAGTGGTTTCTAAGGCTTAAGGGGCATTTGAAGAAGGGAGGCGGATAGTGGACAGTACGTCGATAGCTTATGAATGCATATATTCTTGCAATAGAAAGCCATAAAGGAGGTTTATTTGAAAATTGAATATTAAAAAAGCTTATGATCATGTGGATTGGAATTTCATTGATTATATGATGGGTTGATTGAGAAGTGGCTGTCTTGGATTCGTACCTGTATTAAATTAGCAAAATTTTCAATTTTGGTAAATAACTCTCCAAATAGCTACTCTTCAGCTTCGAGAGGGTTACGGGGGATTCACTTTCGTCATATTTGTTTGTGTTATTAATGGAGTCTTCGAGCAGGATGATTGATAAAGGAGTATTGGCGGGATTAGAGAATGGATTTAGGGTTAACAACTTACAGTTTTAGATATCACACTTACAGTATACGAATGATACATTGCTTTTGTGCAAGACCAACGAATCAAAAGTAGATAATCTTTGAATGGTAATAGTATGTTTTGAGGTGGTATTGGGGTTAAAGGTGAATATTAGTAAAGGAGAATTATTGGGGGTGGGCTCTTCCCGTGATATAATATCACGGGAAGAGGTAGGCATCTTTGCTAGGATATTTAGGTGTAGGGAAGGTTCTTTTCCATCTACATACCATGATTTCCAATTATGTATTGGTAAGCCGACTATACATTTATGGGATAAAGTAATAGAGGGATTTGAAATGAAGCTATCAAGTTGGAAAAGTAGACACTTGTCTTTTGGGAGGAAGGTTAACATTAATCAAGGCAACAATGTATAATCTACCAATCTATTTCTTATCCACCTCCAAGTGTCCGAAGGAAGTGTTGGATAAGTTGGAAAAATTAGGTGGGATTTATTGTGGAAGGGGGTGGAAGAAAAGCACAAATTTCATCTTTTGAAGTGGGAGGAAAGGGGGAGTCAGTCTAAGGTGTTTAGGAGAAATGAAAATAGCATTATTCAGCAAGTGCATTTAGAGGTTTGTTGTGAAAGAGGGTACCCTCTTCCACACCAAATCCATTTCCTGTCGATCCACTAGTTTGCACACATCATCCAACTTCATTAGATGAAATTTATGTTTTCCTTCCTTTCCATGTAAAAACCAACCTAATTTTCCCCAGTTTGGCCAAAATTGACTTTGGACATTTAAAAGTAGACTCTTTTTTTTTAAAAGATAAAAGTAGACAAAGTAAACTGGAAGATTGGACATTGTCAGGTTAATTAGAGTTAACCTTCCCCCCATAGTACGATACCTACCCTTCCAACTTGACAGTTTTCTTTCAAATCGTTCTATCACTTTGTCCCACACTAATTTGCCTATACAAAGAGGAAGACCAAGATATGATGAAGGAAAAGAGCCCGCCCTACATCCAACAAGGCTCGCAAAGTCATCTACTTCTTTTGAAGGACCCACTCCCAATAACTCACTTTTACTTATATTGACCTATAACTCCAAAACCACCTCAAAACATGTTATTATCATTCTGAGATTGTTCACAAAGGGTTTAGAATTGTGATTGGCTCTAGAGAGAATAAGATTTAAGGACCTTTGGGTAGGTGAAATCATGCGCATTTTCCCACCCTATCCAATCTTGACAGGAAATATCCTTGTCAAAGATTGAATATGATAAGCATGGGTTACGCAGTTTGCGCCCCTTAGAAGGATCTGCAGGACTTTGAGATGGAGGAGTTTCAACGCCGCCTTAAAGTTCTTGACAATATTCATCTCCCTGGGAACTTCGTGGATAATCACATCCAGGCCCCAACACCTCGTGGCAGCGAAAGCATTCTACAAAGTGATGCATCCTGCAAATTCCAACCCCCAAACACCTAAAACAAGAGAAGAAGAAAGGGGGAAAAAAATGGTTCTTGTACTCCTTGTGTCAAAGCCTTTTGTTGGACTGCAACAGCCAACAAAATTCTCACTGTGGGCACTTTACAGAAGATTGGTTTAATCCTTCCCAACGTATCGTTGTGTGCCACCAAGAGGCGAAATCTGCTAACAAGCCTTTTCCTCCAATGCTTTTGTAATCTCTTCCAAATTGTGTGCCCCCCTTCTTTCGTGACAAAGATCTTCATTGATGATCTAGTGGCATGTTTAAACATGGAAGGAAAGGTGGTTTGGAGGGCCCTGCCCAATGCAATCATGTGGAGCATTTGCACGTAAGAAATGGAAGAATCTTTGATGATTGAGCTTATCCTATCCCTTCAGTGACCGAGAACATTAAATGTTTTCTTTTACAAATTGGGTAGTGTGACCAAAGAATTCAAAGGGGTGTCAATCACTGATCTTTGAGGTAATTGGAAAGCAGTAATTCAAAGCTAGCCTTTGAATCCTTAGTCATCTCCTTCATGGTCCCCACTGCTAAATGGTTGGTGGGAAATGAACGTCAGTGGCAGTTTGATGGCAAACTTACTAGAGATCATATCGGTAAGATCAAGTCAACTTCTCCAGTTCCATCCAGAGTCAGTGATGCTAGTTATGTAGAGCTTATGGCTGCAAAAGAAGGGATGTCTCTCTTCAAAGCACAGTTCTCGGTCCCTTATTATCAAGGTGATTCCAGAAATTTTTGGCCTAGGTTTCAAGGAAAGCCCCACCTCCATGGAAGTGTGTCTTCATCTTTAACTACAAAAAAGACCAAAAGGAATAATAATAATAACTATAAGGAAAAAGAAGAAAACAGATTAAGGATCCTAGCCCAAGATATAACATCCAATTTAGCTATCCTAAACACTTCATCCCGACTACAATGACAATTTCGGAAGCATCTCTCATAGCGTTCAGACCACATCAACCATAATTCTGCAATGAGTGGAAGCCACCACAATATTTACCCTTTCAGAACATAATCCTGCAAAGAGTGTGTCTTCATCATTAACGACATCATCAATCATTTAGATTCCTTGTTGGTAGAGTTTAATCATGTTTTGAAAACTTCTATTACAGATTGCTTGATAAGGAGGGCATGTCCTACGCTTGTCTCCTCATAGAGTCGCATTATCCATTGCCTTAATGGCTAGTCGAATCTCGTGCTTTTCATAAAATCATTTTCATTATTGATTAAAAAAAAAAAAAAATCATATGCTTGCCATTTCCAAGGAACCCTTTTCTCTTGGTAGTAAGCCGGTGACTAACAATTCCTCGAAAACTTAAACCTCCAAGGGTCTAAGGCAATTGCAAAGACCATGTAAGGGGAGGAATCATTGTCAAAAAACAAGGATCTTGAGCAATCAGAGCGTAATGGTTTTCCTAACAGAAAATAAAAAAGCTGACTGCATTAGGGCCAAGTGTCCTGAAATGTGACTCTTTGGCATGAACATAACGAGTCATCCAGGTCCTATAGCCTCCCGGGGAAGCTTTATTATTATCATTTTGATGACAATGCATGAGAAAATCTGGAGGTGGACGAACAATGGTAAGATCACACCCACTTCTTGTCTTCTTTTGATGTTGACTTGAGATGGTCCTCGATCCACGCTACATGTGGTTTGTAAATCCTCTGGTCCATGATGCAAGACAATTAACCACTTGCTCTAAAAGCTCGAACTGTTAGAGTATGGTGAATTAATCCTTTTATCTCATAGCCCAGGCCCCATATCTCATGGGTTTTTTAGGACCTCGGCCGAACCCCCTTTCGTGGGCCCCAAATCACATGGGCCGCCCACCCCGAGTGTGTCCCCGCATCCCACAGGCTACCCCACTTGAGCCCGGTGTGAAATACGCATTAATCACCCCTGGTGAGGAGTCTCGAACACGAGACCTCCTCCGTAGGCCGCCCCCACCTCGAGTGTGCCCCTGCATCCCACAAGCGACCCCACTCGAGCCCAGTGTGAAAATGACCCTGCATTAATCACCCCCGAGACCTCCCGCTCAGATACCAATTTGATGCAGGACAATTAACCACTTGCTCTAAAAGCTCGAACTATTAGAGTATGGCGAATTAATCCCTTTATCTCATAGCCCAGGCCCCACATCTCTTGGGTTTTAAGACCTCGGCCGAACCCCCTTCGTGGGCCCCAAATCGGCTGCCCACCCCGAGTGTGTCCCCGCATCCCACGGGCTACCCCACTCGAGCCCAGTGTGAAATACGCATTAATCACCCCTGGTGAGGAGTCTCGAACATGAGACCTCCTCCGTGGGCCGCACCCACCCCGAGTGTGCCCCTGCATCCCACAAGCGACCCCACTTGAGCCCAGTGTGAAAATGCTCCGGCATTAGTCCACCAAGAGTTCAAGCATTTTTTATTTTTTTTTTAGATTTCCACGGCGAACGAACTCATCATTGTATTTGTATATAATCTCAAGAAGAGGAACTTCGCCATCCCAAACATGTGCATAATGTGTAAAAAGGGACAAGAATCAGTCGAACGTCTCTTCATGCACTGCACCATTGCTTTAGACGTCTGAACTTCTTCAGTTCTTTGGTAAATCTTGGGTTGTTTGTGAATCCATCAAGCATTCAGTTGCAAGTTGGAAGAAATGCCCATTCGATGAAAAAGTAGACATTTGGAAATTGCCTCCCTTCGCAATTATGCAGAGCTTATGGAAGGAAAGAAAAGGCAGAATACTTGAGGGGAAGGAAATCTTGGTAGATCCACTAAAAAGGAAGATTATCTATGTATTGGTTAGTTGGGCCACTTCTAATCCGGAATTTAGAGGGTTATCCTTCGCCAAGATTCTAGGGGACTGGAACGTCTTCGTGCAGGGAAGCCCCTAGCTTTAGTTTCTTTTGCTTTCTTTCTCCTTCATTTTGTTATGCTTGAGATGATTTCTCATCACCTCGCATTGTTGTTTTATTGCCTTCTGTTCTAATAAATTCAGTTGTTATTAAAGAAAAAACAGTAAGAGAATATCATAATCATGAATAAGATATAAATTTTGGTCAAAAATAGAACTTCCAAGAAGATATATTTATGCAACCTAAATCAAAAACAAACTAAGCTATAGTTACAAGGTGAGTAGGAATTGATCAAACCACCAAGCCCAACCCTAGTGACAAATCTTCTTCATGGAAATATGTCAAATAGGGCAATATCTCAGATGGATCTTAAATTATTGGGGGATATACTCAGAAAGATCATCAACATCAGCTGCATAGTCTTGTCCCAGCTATTGGGTGATTCAGGAAGATCTTCCAGAAAATAAAATATAATAAAAATGGAAAAAGAAAGAGAAAAATAAGCAGATGCCAACTAAGGAGATGAGATTGGGTGGGTTGTTGTTGGGAGTGGAAGGGTGCATATGAGATTTGAAGAAAATACCAGAATTTTGGGTGTTCCGAAAATTACATTTGGGGAAAAATATGATGATGCTACAAGGATTCTGGTGATATTTTGAAAGAATTGGGACCTTTCCCAATATTATAGTTCTATAAAATTGTTGCAAAATATCAAGATATATATCAACATATTGGAAATATACAATGATCCAGACCATACAAGCTTATTAGCTGAATCAGATCCAAACCAAGGGCAATACAGCTGCAAACCCAGATAATAGTGGCTAAACCAAGTGCAATCTGAATTGGATTGGGTTTCTCCCATATCTGAACTTCTGCAAACAGTAACTCAACTCTTGCAGCTTAAGTCGGTATTCACAAAACATTGGAGTGCACTGTTTATATGTGTTAAGTAAATTGTTCTTGAAAGAGGATTGAAAACTGAAAGCTTGGGTAAGAAACTGTATGCTTGTACGAAGCTGAACTCTTGGGAATAAAGGCAGAATGATGGGCCAAAAAATTGATAGCAACATAGAATGGTATGGGAATTTCTTCAATTAGCAGAGAGAGAGAGAGAGACCAAAGTCATATTTAAACTACTTGTAGCCATGAATGTCATAATAAAGGTCCGTTCTTGGTTTCTGAAACTCATTTTTATCCTGCTTCTATCCATGAACATATAGAGGGAAAGAACACTGCTCCCTGCTTCTATCCATGAACATATAGAGGGACAGAACACAGTGCTAAAGGATATCGACCACTCAATATTGAAATACATGGCATACATGTATGCGATCCAGACTGTTCATTCCTTATGCCTACTGTGTATGGACCCCAGTAAAAATCATGCCAATAAGAGCTAGCCACAGAACAGTTTTGTCCATCAAAGGTTGACGGTAGAGTTTTATTCTAATGACTCAATTGTAATTCTCATAAGTTGTCCAATCAGCAATTAGGATTGTTCTAGTACTATGACTTTTGGTGTATGCTCCATCAACAGTGGGTCTAATCATATAAACAGTTCAGATCTTGAACATGTTTGCCGCATGTACGGAGAGTTGAGTGCTTGATAGCTAATCTAGATATGAGTTTTTAGCACCTGATACTTTCTTATTCACCCACAGGCACAGACATTTATATATTATGCATGTCCACATGCATGTATGCATGTGAATTGATGTGCAGATGTGAGTAATAAGAAAATGATTCTATACAACTAGTTTTTTGCATTGAATTTAGATGCATCTGAGTTGTCATGGACACATGGCGTACATTCCTTGTAATAGCCACAGATCTGGACAATCAATATAGTTCTGTCCTTTCTTCTTGACCACAGATTCAGAATCAACTGATCTGATCATCCTACCGTCCAAACAATGGCCCCTTTGTTACAATCACCCATTTACCAAGACACCAATCAGATGGTGGAGATCACCAGATCAAGTAATTCTTGAGATTATGCAATTGACTGTGGGGTCCGCAGATGGTATGTCCAGACATATGACCGGACATTTTCTGTTATAATTCTTCCAGGCGGTCCTTTTTTGCAAGCCATAGATTGGGCAGCTAGGATATCCAATAGTTGTGATTTGGCTCCCATGCCAACAGAAAGAGTTAGACTAAATGGACAATCCAGATCGAAGATTGGATTATCCATGTGCCAAATACAGCTAATTTGCACCTTAGTACAGCGCAAGATAGTCATATAGGCTCCCCTCGTAGAAATATGTATACATACATATACATAAGCACATCACAAGAGCATCCACACGCTAGAATCCACACTCCAACATCCAAATTAAACTTTAGTAGCTTGTAATAAATTTCTTTTGGATTGTATAACGAATCAAGTTTAACAAAGGCAAAGCTATATTACATCTGAGTTCTGTCACAAAAGTTACAACCAGATTTTCTTTTTGGGTCAAAAGCATGGTTTACACTCAGCAGTGGATAAGTCTGCAGGGATGCAGTTGTCAGGAAAAAATTAAAATATACAGTCCTGTCAAGAGTTTCCGCGAGTTCTCAACACCGAGTTTTAGTGAAACTGTGATATTTGGGAGTCAGCCAGAAGATGAGGACCTTCTGAAGAAGCATAAGAAGCAGTCCCGTGCAATCTCATACTGAATGCCTGAAGTAGCAATATTAACGAAAGATGGATTCAATACTCCAACAATTTAGGGTTGTGCAGCAACAGTTGATATTTCAGTAAGAACATAAACATAACCATTCAATAAAACTCCGATACCTCGGAATGATTCTTATGCTGGTCTCCAACAGTTATCAGAGACGTCTGGTCTGCATGGAACCATCTGGGCAACACCATGGGCTGGAGAAAAACAAGCACCAAGCCATTAATTATATCTGGTAAGCTCAAGCACCAAGCTTCTTTTTTTTTCACAATTCAATTTCACCTGGAATTGAAGCTCTGGATGCTAGAGAATTATGTACAGGTTGAAAACCCATGGGATTAGTGCACGGTCTTTCCACAGGTGACTGAAAGAATACTGCCATGCAAAATTTTATGTTAAGTGTCTTGGGTCAAATGGAAGACTTATTCATTTCATTTGTATGAATAATTCTGGAGATTTATGGTGTTCAATTAGCAGAGAACAAAAAAGACCACACACCTTCCGGGACCAAAGGTGTCCCAGAACATGGTGTCCTCCCTCCGGCCATCCAAACACCATGCTGAATATCTGGATAAAAGTTGTTAGGATGCACCCTCCACTGTTTGTCAGTAGCATATTGCCTCTGTCCATTGGGATGGGACACTAGAGAGTAAGGATGCGATGGCTGCTGCACATGTTGAGGATGCAATGACTGCTGCACGTGTTGAGGATGCAATGGCTGCTGGACATGTTGAGGATGCAATGACTGCTGCACTTGTTGAATGGCAGGCTTCACATATGAGAAATGACTGGATGGTTTCTGTGCAGGAAGAGGATGGTAAGGTCTCTGTGGGAAAGATGCGCTACCCAGTTGCAACTGCTGGTTGGGATGGGAAGCTTGTGGGGTTAAATACATGTCATTATGTGCAAATTCAGATGATTTTGAGGAACCAAAGCTAGACCCATCTTGTGAATGGGAGATTCCCATCACCGCGAAGCAAGGAGGCTGCTGTGGAACCATTTCACTTTTATGGGCAGCATTGACATGGCCCTGGAGAGGTGCATTTCCAGCAATTTGGAGAATTTGGTTTCCCTGTACCCAAAATAAGTAGAGGTTATAACATTTAAATTTATGAAAGCAACAACAATCGAATGGCCAAGAGACTCACATTGGGGGTCCTACAATATTCTTGAGACAGGGATGATTGATGTACAAATGGCGGTGAAGAAGGTCCTAATGGTGGTGGATGTGGGAGTGATGGAGGTGGAAGTGGTGGTGGAGGCACAAGAGATGGTAGCGGGGATGGAGGTGGTGATGGAGAAAATGGTGGAGGTGGTGGGGGCGGTGAAGGAGGAAATGGTGGTAATGGAGGCGGAGAATCTAAAGGTAATGGGGGAGAACCCAGCAATGGAGATGCTAGCTCAGTGAGATTGCTCGATGCCGACTCCAATGTTCTATCTGAACAAGGTTGGTAAGTTTCAGGTTTGAAGAAGCTATTCCCAACCGTGACTCGCTCATCTTTACAGGTTGCAGACACATCTTCCATTTCAAGCTCTCCATCAACCTCCTCTAGAATGTGGTGGTGCCTATCACCTGGAGTAACTGGACATGTTTCTGGCTCTTCCATAGCACTGGCAGCACCCTTTGGCAATTCCTTACCAGTAACCACCTTGCATATGCTGATAGGAAGATCTTCTTCATCTTCAAATACATGCGAAGATAAAAATCCAGACAACTGAAATGTCGCATTGCTGGAAAAAAAAAAAAAAAAAAATCAAAAGTTAACAATATGTTTCTTTCAAAAAAAAAAAACAGGAATATGTAACACACTTGAATCCATCATTCCAAGAAACTGTAGCTTATAAAATCTGCAAAGCTAAATCTGCTATTCAGAAATGCAACACTTGAATCATGGGATGGAAAAAGAAAAATCTTCTGGTAATTATTAAAATACCCAATTCCCATCACAGCCTTGTACCGTCCATAATTCAGAAACAAATCCCTTGAGTTTTAGCTGAATCATGTGATTCCAGGCTCATTGGGAAGTTAACTCGATAAGCTATGAACAGTAATGATTTTATGCATTCTGATGCTGCTCAGCACTAGAAAAAAGGGTCCAAATCTTGAGTTACCAAAATCGGGATGTGTTAGCAGGAATGTGTGTCCAAGTAACAAAAACCCATGTCATTAAGACCCTACAAAGTGTGTGCATGACATGAACTAGCTTGGGCATGCATGTCATATACATGTAAAGTCTCACTTTTATAGGTGCTTACGCATTTGCATGCACGCATCCTTGAGTGTATGCAATGTTTGAAATATCGCTATAGTGTTACATATCGCATCCTTGGGATATACATATGTATCGGTTATCGCACGGGATATATCATTTGTATCGGATAATTTATTACACTTTTTGGGAAACACAATGAAACATTGGGGAAATAGTTGAATTTTTCAATGAAACTTCAGGGATTGTTAAAAATGACCTTAATACACACTTTTAAATTATAACATCTAAAAAAATAAGTGCACATAATGAGTTTCCTTTGTATAGGGTCTAAGCTATGTGTTGTCTGACTGAACTAATGCAACTATATTCAAATTGAAGGCATAACATTCAAAGTATATGTGATGATCATTTCATCAAACACTCCTAAATACTTCGAATTTAGTCTCAATTGACAGTAGGTTGAAGGAAATTTTTCAAAAAAATTAATATTTTAATAGTTTTTAATTAAAATGATTTTTATTTTCTGAAAATTGGCAAGAACTTAACAAATCAGTAGATCAGCCATCATAGATGCTTGCTTGCATGCTTGGAGTGCAACATTGCAAGCAATTTGGGAGAAATTGGGTAAATTTCGAATTTTTCCCAAATCGGACCACTTACACTCAAATTTTGAAATTAGAGTGTTTGTGATGATCATTTCATCAAGTACTCCTAAATACTTCAAAATTAGTCCAATTAAAAATTGGTTGAAGGAAAATTTAAATAAAATAAATAAATAACATGAATAACCAATGAATATTGAAATCAAGCTTCAAACTCCATGATTTTTCATGCGAAACATGAAGATCCAATGGATTAGTAACCATTTGACACTGATTTAACATAATTTCAACAAAAAAAAAAAATGGGATCGGAAGTTGAAAATACTTATCGGATCGAACATGTGGGATATATCGGTACTACCTGTGTGTTTCGTATCGCACAGGTGGGATACAAGACATATCGTGGGATATATCAGAAGATACATCGATATTTAAAACAGTGGGTGTATGTTGCATTGAGACCAAGTACTGAAGCGAGGGCGATCACAAGAAGCACATGATGAGGATGTGGATCCCAAAGACTCCAGCTGTGGGCCCTACTACAATATTCCTGAAAACAGGACTCGCTTTCAAACATTAAGTCCTTTTTTTTTCTAAGGAATTAACTTCTGTGGGTTTAGAATGTTTTAGAAGTTCTAAGTTGAATGGTGTTTTCAGTAAATCTTTTTTATTTTAACAATAACCACTATTTTATTATATAAACAAAGAAGAACGAGAACAAAACAAGAGAAAAACCACAAACAATGGTAAGCTTCCAGAGGCAGAGCAAGTAAGCAACCCTCTCATCACTCAAGCACAGCCACCTCAGGGAAGAGGACTCCCAAACATACCGAAACCAAAAACAAATCCTAGAGGGCAGAGGCGCAAATGGAAGCTAGACATCCATTGTCACTCAGTCGCCCTGTCACCACTCTTATCCACTCCCGAACAATCTCCACTGCGAAACACTTTGAAATTCTGATCTCGCTGTAGCCAAATCTGCCATCAAGGAGGCAACTCTACTCTTGATAGCCTCATAAGATGAGATCTTATTATGAAAAAAAATTAAAAAAATCCTCCCACCCTTTCTTTCCACACACACCACATGATGGGACTAGTTGGACCCATGA
This sequence comes from Magnolia changhungtana, assembly GCA_030180095.1. NCBI lineage: Eukaryota > Viridiplantae > Streptophyta > Magnoliopsida > Magnoliales > Magnoliaceae > Magnolia > Magnolia changhungtana. The sequence goes on from JASAUF010000662.1 coordinate 6,384,727, forward strand.
TCGATGCCCGCGAGAAAGAGAGGCACTGGTTATAAGTTCATGCTATATATTTTCTATGACATTGCCATGACTTAATCATCAATTCAAGCATTGAACACAACCCAAGAATTACCACCCAAATTGGAATACAACAGGGATTCAATATTTGGCCCAAGTTCTGTTAAACATGGACCATTGCCTTATTTTCTTCTTAAGAATCAGTGGGCAGACTACTTATAGAAGGGTTTGGATTGTTCGATCAGGAAGCAAAAACATAACATCCTATTAGAGATATCATTCATGATAAAAGAAACATAAAAAACCAAAATAATTATTATCGGAAATGTTAAAATTGGAACCTTGTGCTAATAGGTGGGCCATCCATGCAAGGTTTCAGCACCAAAGATACCAACCAGTAATATATGCCATTTTGGCCATCAGCCCTCCGATGGTCATATGATCCAAAATATAAAAATTGGAAAGCTCAACAATGAGACAAAAATAAAAAACAAAAGACAATTGAGAGTGGTTTTAAGAGAAATAGAGAGTTTCCAACTACCAAGAGATGAGATTTATGGTTAGTTGCAATGAAGGTGCAAGAGGAATGTAATTTGTGAATGGAAACGTGGGTGGGATATGTGTGAGTAAGGATTCTTTGTACAATTACAACACTTGTTCTACACCAGGGGTACAAAACCCAACCCTCTAGCCTACCTTCTTGTATGCATGATATCTACTCCGTCCATCAAATGAGACACTCCATGATACACCCTGAGGTCAAAATCAGCCCACTCTATAGCTCATGCAGACCAGTGAACATTGGAGATGGCGCCACCCATATATTTTATGTCCCTGAGTTGTTGATCGGGCTGATTTATGGCCTCGTAGTCTGAAATTTACAGGCTCACCGGATGGACGGACCTCATGTTGCATATACAACACGGTGGGCCCCACACTTTGGGTGTTACATCACATGCATATGATAACCATCATTTAGGACTTACTAACGAAATCGCCTCTCTTGCGGATTGGAGAGAAGCATACACGCATCTATTTCTACAGGCTGGTCAGGAAGTATTGCTGGAGTGCATCAACTCATAATTATTTATTTTGGCACAACAACACTCCTCTTAAGGTGGCTGTGTTTGTTTGGTTGGGGAGTAAGAAGAAGATGCTTACAGTTGAAAATCTCGTTAAAAGAGCTATGACCATCCTCAACATGTTTTATGTGTATGAACAATGCCGAGTCAATCGATCATCTCTTCATTCACTGTCATTTTGCTAGTTGAAAATCTGATTAAAAGAGCTATGGGACCTTTTCACCTATGCGGAGACATGGTTTGGATGTTGATTCCGTACACTTTTTTGGGAGATTTGGTTGGAGAATGTGAGAATTTTCAAAGAAAAATTAGAGAAGCACAAGGAAGGTTCAGTTTATGGTTGCTGGCTGGGCGGCTTGTACTCCCGAATTTAAAGAAATTTTATCCATTCTCTCCTTTGGGAGGGTAGCTCTCTCATTTCAGGAAATCATAGGTTGCCTTGGGTACCATGCATTGAGGGTCTTTATTTTGTTTCCTTCTTCAGTAAAGAGGGAGTTTGTTCCTTTGTTCGATTTCTCTTTTGTTTGCCCTTGGGGTGCGAAAGGATTTCTCATCATCTCTTTGCCCCATTTTCTTTTTCTTTTTCACAGGTTCTTTTATAAAGCTTGGTTAACATTCAATTTAAAAAATAAAAATAAATAAATAAATAAATAAGAAAGAAAGAAAGAAGTCTGTTTGGGCAGCTAAGGAACAACATGTTCATAGGATGAGTATTAGCTGAAATGAGGATGTTGATATGAATGAGTGGCAAGACAAGGAAGGATATAATTAAAAATGAATGTGTAGATTAATATCGAAGAGAAAGGAGGAAGAAAAAGTGTTATGATTCAAACAAATGCTTCCACTCTAGGAGGGCCTGGATTGCCCACACTTTGGCCCAAGGAGGGCACTCCCCACTTCCACAAGCACATCAGCAATGAAAGAGTCAAGGCCAAACAACCATTTTGGGCCCACCTCAAAAGCTTCCTGAGGGGGACATTCATATCTTACTTGCACCTCATTCAGAACACCCATAAGGCTCCCCAAAACGACTAATCTCCTCGTCCTTGAGATTTGTACAAAAAATAATCCCAACCCCCCAAATCTCGTAGAATTCCCTGGTACAAACCCTTTGTCAAGCAGAGGTTATGGCATGCAAATCAGGTACTCTCCCATCCACATACTTGGCTTACCTCCATGTGTGGGATGACAGATGCAAGCCAGCTTCATCAAGATTTAGAGCTTTGGGATGTTGGAAAGGTATATCTTTTTAGCCTGTCAAGTGATGCAGGGATTTGCGATGGAGGTAGGTAACAGTAGAGCCACGAGCTTTTGGGGCAACTATTGGTGCAGCGATAATGGATCTCAAACATCTCTCCCCACCTCTTTTCTCTAGCAATGGACAATCCAAAGTAGCGGACTGTTATGTAGGCAGTCAAATTGTGAGGAATCTGGCATTAAGACGACACTTGTAAGAGATGGAAGAAATAGAGTTTATGGAGATGATGAAATTGCCATCCTCAATGACAATAGATCAAGGTAGTGAGGATTCAATTTTATGGAGGTGGGATCGGTCTCTCAGCTGCTCTCGGTTAAATCATTGGCTTCAAAAATGTGCTTAGGAATCCCAACCTGCCCCAACGGCTTGGGTGTGGAAGTCTAAAGCCCAACGAGAAGAATTGTTTTCACATGGCTTGCCGGCAGAGAGCACATCCTTACTGTGGACAGTTTGCACCATGCAAACATGGTCGTAGTCAATGGTTGTTGCTTATGTTTGAGAGATGTTGAAACTATCAATTACCTATCTCTACATCATCACTTCTCGCATACAATATGGGGATAGCTGTTGTGACAATTCAATGTGGTTTAGTCCATGCCACAGTCCATCAATCAACTGTTTGATGCGTGGAATATCAGCCATTCCAGAAAAAGACGAAAAAATCTATTGCAAGTTGGCAACCAAGTCTCGTGGCTGTTCTATGGCAATCCGGAAGGGGCATAACAGTCGCACATTTAATCGCATCTGTTCATCGGCTTCTGAAGTCTATAAGAGTCAAATGGCTTGTTTACTCTTGGGCAGAAGCAGCAAGTTACAATCCCCTCTCTGTATTTGGGGATGATCCCCCTTCTTGATCGTTCTTGTTCCTTTTAGTTGGGTCCTATGTTCGGTCTTCGGACCTTTTCTTTTCAATAAATTTTACTTTTGCCAATAATAATTTATTTATTTATTTATTTTTTTTTTAAATCCCCTTCTCAAGCGAGAAATAGAGAAGTGCGGAAAAATAGGATGCAAGAGGTTCTTTCCCACCCACCAATCCTCCCCAAACCAGACCCTCACTCCTTCCCAACCATGAATGACACCTTCCTTTGTCTCACCTAGAGGTGTGACTGAATTCACTAACAGATTCCCATGCATATGACCCAACCCCACTTAGAGCCAGCCCAAAAGGAAGCACCATCTATTGGACGAGTCATATTTGCTTCTAATAACATTCACTCACAATCAATACAACTCCCTAAATCTCCACTGCCATCTACAATGGAATTTGGTCCATAAGATTAACAATGCCAACCCTCCCTTTGATTTTGGCACCTCTTTCCAATTCACAATATGGAATTTATACTTCATTCTCCTCCCATCCCATAAGAAACCCCTCTAGACATTCTCAATTCTCTTCCTCACTTTGGCCCTCATAAGAAAAGATGAGACAATGAACTAGAAGGTTTGACAAAGTGGATATGTAATTCCCCTTAGCGATAAATAGTTCATTTTCCAACAAGCCAGTTTCTTTTTGTACCTTTCAATAATCAGGTCTCGAAGCACCATCTATTTCAAGCAAGGTATTATGTAACGGTAACGGTGGCCGTAACAGCCACCACCATTACCTTTACGATACAGGTCGTAATGGCTGTTATGACCCCTGTAATGGCCATTACGGTCTCTTTTTTCATTTAAATAAAAATTAAAATTAAAAAAAAAAAAAAAAAAAACGAAAAACTTATATTTGCCCCGTAAAGTGAAAAAATAACCAAAAAAACCAGTATCTACCCCATAACAGACCATTACGAGGTTGTTATGGACTTTACCGGGGACGTAACCGTCACAACCCCATAACGCGTAACTGTTGCCATTGTTACCTTTACGTAATGGCCTTTACGGCGTCGTAATGACCTTTACGGCACACCATGCTTTCAAGTTTCCACCTAATGGAAACCCAAGGTATCATAGTGGAAATTTTCGCGCTCGGCAATTTCTTGGCCCAAAAATTTCTCAGGAGATTTTCAAATTTTGAGGTTTTCTTAGGATATTTGCAGGAAAATCTTGCCAAAAATAGAAATGTTTAGTACTTATTCTTAATTGATAAATAAATTTAAATTCAAGCATATACTTGTATAACAAGTACATGGAGACCACAATTTCCGCAAGATATTTAGAACTCGATGCAAAAGAAGAGACACAAGTCCTCTCAGTAGAAGAGAGAGAATGGCAAGAAGTTCATCGAGCAAAGTACAACGCAAGATTGTGAAAGGATGAAATAAAATGGCAGCAACGTTCATAGGCCCTTTGGCTAAAAGAGGGTGATCAAAACACAAAATTCTTTCATGCTATGGCGAGCGCAAGGGCAAGGGTTAACAAAATAAAATCCATCATGGTTGAGGGGGGAAGAATTGAGGGTAAGGAAAATGTATGTGCTTCAATAATCAATTTCTATAGAAAGTTGCTAGCGCAAGATCGTTGGAATAGGTCGCTACTACATAATCTATCTTTTGACCCTATATTATCTTTAGCGACGGAATCATTGGAAAAGGCCTTCTCTGAGGAAGAAGTTGAACAAGCGGTGGAGGAATTGGGTAGTGATAAAGTACCAAGGCCGGATGGCTTTCCGATTGCGTTCTATCGAAAGTTTTGGGGGTTGGTTAAGAGGATGTGCTTGCGTTTACTAACAAATTCTATGAGAAAGGAAGTGTAGCTTCAAAATTGGGGGCCACTTTCATAGCAATCATTCCCAAAAAAAAAGGTGTCGAAAGCCTTCAAGATTTTAAACCCATCAATTACTGGGTGGCCCTTACAAGATCTTAGCTAAGTTACTCACCTCTGGATTCCGAGCGGAGTTGGGAGAAGCAATTTCAGAATCACAAGGGGCTTTTGTAAACGGAAGGCAGATCGTTGACAGCTTTTTGGTGGCAAATTAGTGTACAAACGCTTGCAATAGAAGAAGGTCAAAAGGTTTGGTTTGCAAGTTGGACATAGAAAAAGCTTATGATCATGCCGATTGGGATTTCCTAGATTATTTGCTACCAAGGTTGTGATGCGGTGTTAAATGGTGGGCCTAGATGTAAGAATGTGTGAAGTTAGAGCAAAATTTCAGTTTTGGTGAAAGGCTCCCCAGGTGGTTTTTCCGAGCGTCAAGAGGTCAACGTCAAGGGGATCCCCTATCTCCATATTTGTTTGTTGTTATCATGGAGGCCTTGAATAGATTGTTAGGCAGAGGGGTGGAGATGGGGCTTGTGAAAGGATTTAAGGTGGATAATTTAGACTTCAGGTTTTTCACTTGCAATGTGCGGATGATACATTGTTATTTTGCGAGGCAGCTTCTCTTGGTATTGAAAATCTTCGAGCAATCATAGTCAGGTTTGAGGCAGTTTTGGGATTGAAAGTTAATATTAGCAAGGGTGAAATCTTAGGGGTAGGAATTCCAAATGAAGAAACGAAGACATATGCTTACAATTTTAGGTGCAGGAAGGGTGCTTTTCCTACGTCATATCTAGGTCTCCCGTTGTGTATAGGAAAACCAGTGAAACGTCTGTGAGACAAAGTGATCAAAAGGTTTGGAAGAAGATTGTCTCATTGGAAAACTCAACAAGTATCTTTGGGCGGGAAAATAACTTTGATGAAGACAGCTATGTCTAATCTTCCAGTTTATTATATCTTGTTATTTAAATGCCCAAAGTTGGTTCTAAATAAGTTGGAAAAACTGAGGGATTTTTTTGTGGAAGATTTTTTTGTGGAAAGGAGTAGAAGATAAGCATAAATTTCATCTTCTGAAATGGGAAGAAGTATGTAAACCCACGGATCAAGGGGGTGTGGAGTTTAGGAAGTTGGGAGGACATGAATTTAACATTGTCGGGGAAATGGGTTTGGAGGTTTGGGGTAAAAGTAGATTCTCATTGGAGAGAAGTGATATGTAGGTAATATGGGGTGGAAGCTAGGGGGTGGTGGATTAGATTGTCATCGTTGTATAGGTCATCATATCTATGAAAGTCGGTGGTGTTAGTAAAATATAAAGTTTGGGAGGGATTGGGTTTATGCTGAGAAATGGGAAGAACATTAGAGTTTGGGAAGATAAGTGAGTTGCAGGGCATAGGTTTAGGGTCTATTACCACGGTTGGGGGGAATTTCTTATGAGGTGGATCTCAAGGTGGCGAGTTGCTTTTCCTTTGCGGGAGAGGAAGTAGTTTGGGCCACGTCATGTCGAAGGAATTTGGTGGATGAAGAAATCTTGGAATTTATTAGTTTGCTTGATATGCTTTCCAAGGTATCTCCGATTATATCAAAACTAGATTTAATGGTTTGGTTGAAAAGTAAATCTAGTAAGTTCTTGGTGAAATCCCTTTACATGCTTATAAATGGGGAGGCTTCTCCAATTGGGGTCCGCCCAACGTCATTTGTTTGGCGGTATGTTCTCTTAAAGGTGGCGCCGTTCACATGGCTAGTGGGGAGAAAAAAAAAATGCTTATAGTGGATAACCTCCGCAAAAGGAATATGATCCCACCGAATGTACGTCTCTTATGCCTTCAAGCCGAGGAAACGGTGGATCATCTATTCATCCAATGATTGTTTGCTAGAGAAATGTGGGATAGCTTCTTGAAGTTATTTGGCGTCGATTGGGTGTCGTCGAGTTCTATGGATAACTTACTCTTGAGTTGGCATGGTGGGGGTATTGGGAAGATTAGGAGGAAAATTTGGCTCCTAAGTCTTCTAGCAGGTATATGGGCTCTAGGTTTGAGAGAAACGATCGATGCTTTGGAAATCGTAAGGGGTAGGTTTTGGAAGTCTTTCAAAGGGCCAAATTTCATGTGTTGGAATGGGCGCAAGCATCTAAGATCTTCTCAAATGTGGCGGATTGATGGGGGGTTGTGTAAATTTGTTTTTGTTTTCTTGTAAATCTGCCGCTTCGGCCTTCTTCGAATAATATTGTCAATGTTTTTTTTTTTAAAAGTACAACAAATTCCTAAAGGTTTTTATTATTTATCATGATAAAAATACGATATTTTAATCAGGGTTGATATTTTAATAACTCGCGATTATATTGCGAAAAACTTCCTATTTCCGAAGTTGTAACTAAGCAGCCAATGTGCTAATGGAGGACGACGTATCAAATGAGGACGACATATATGAGGAGAGAAACAACAGTGCGGACAATCGACACCGTTGAGATCGGCATCAACAATATCGAAATAGACGAGACCTGCAACGACAAAATACGAAAGCAAGAGAAGATGCTATTGCTAGTCGATCCATGAATAAGAGCGTGGAGGAAACAATAGATATAGATCAGCTTAACCGATCGGCGACATCAGGAGAATGGAAAGAAGTCGAGCAAAGAAAAAGGAACACCCCAAGCAGCCATGGACGTTGTTATGCCTAGGGATGCTACCTCCAGGCAGTACAGAGGATTTGTGCTAGTTAGGATGAGTTATGAGGAAGAACTCTCCAGAGCAATGTTTATGCTTCACGACGAACGTTTCGGAGGGGTTCCACTCCTGGTCCAAAGAGCGAGATTTGGCCCAGATCGGACAAGAAGGAAAGTAAATCGCCCTTCACCCAAAAATCCCAAGAAGGCTCTACCGGTTAATCGCCAAAGCAATCCCCTTTCGGTAAAATTATCCTGATACAAGGATACGTTAATCAATTCAGAAGCCTCTTCGAAGTCGACTAAGCCCCAAAATACTAATCTGAGGACTAGTAAGGAGGAGGCTAGGAAAAAGCAAGAAAAATCGAAGGATTCAAACAATGCCTATACTTTGCGAATTACGACAATCGAAGCAAGATTTGCTGGATTCAGTTGTGATCAGTACTAGGGAAGGGGTATCCATTTCTCAAGTCAGGAACTGGATCCATAGCTGCTGTAGAATCCGACCTGCACAATATTCGATCAAACCCATAGGATACAATGAGTTGTGGGTTAAACTGTGTCCGGGCTGAAACCGGACATTCTTATCATGGCAGGGGTGACACACACAAGCGGTTTAGTTTCAAGAGCACAGAGCTGGGACGAGTTCTCTATTTTTGGATCGGAAGAGGTCTGGATCCTCATCTGGGGTATTCCTCTTGAACTTTGGTATGATGAGTTCTTCATTTCAGCGGCAAAACTCTTAGGCTCACTCATTGAACTGGATCTCAAAACTAAGCTTGGTGAGGAGATGGCAGTCGCTAGAGTTCTCGTCCGTAGAAACAAAGGAGATCCCCTTCCGACCCATATCCACGTTTTTGTGGATGACAAAGAGATCTCTCTCCCCTTACAGAGGGAAGAGAAGCATATTCCGATCCCCAGATGGGGCGATCTCTGGCATGCGAAGGAAATCTACTCCCCCCCGTCTCGGCCATGGCCGCTGGAGCGGAATACGAGGGAGTACGTCTTCAGTGCTCCTAGGGAGTATCGGATCTTGCCTCTGCTCCTTCACCTAACGCAATCAATGAACATGTCAACGAGCGGTCTTTTCACCAGACGCGTAGCGCGGAAGCTTCCTCTCATCGCTCTACTTTCGTTGGAGGTGATACACATGGCATACAACAATGCAATCAAACGGCGGAAAGCATGCCACGCTGTAACCTCGATTCTCTCAATCGGAGAGTCAGATCGTAATATCGGAGAACGGCTGATAGGGACACGTGGCGAATCCGGGGTGGATAGGCAAGGACCCGGACCCGATGGATCCAAAAGGGCTAAATTGGGCCCTGTAGGTATCGGGTCTCAGGTAGACTTATGCTTATCAGATCCCGCTCCTTTCAACCTCAACTTATCCTTGGAGACGAACCCGATCGCAGACCGAAGGTTAGTGTCTCATTTTAACACCCCAACTGACCCTTATGTTGTCATTCCAGCTCCCTCAGGCAAGCCTCCTCCAGTCAAGCCCTGTCGAATGCGGCGCAATCTTTTTTGGGCTCTAACCTTCCAGCGGACGACCTCCTAGCGGACAATGTCGATGTCAATTACCCCGCAGATCGATTCATCTCTCAAGACGCTCCCGGACACCGAAAGTTCTGAATTCGACCGAGGTTCCTATCGGTCGGAAAACCTGCCTTCCCCAATGTCGCTGCCCTCTTCTCCTCTTTCCTCTCCATACGACTGGACAGATCAAAGCCTTCTGACACTTTTTCAGGAGGAACCGAACATTGAGGTTATAGAAGCGAAACCACTGCAGATTCGTGTTGGCTCTGTCTCGGTTCCCACAGAAGTTGCCATCAAGCTGATTGCAGACGACTCTAACAGAGCTAATCTGCTAGAAACAATTCAGAGAAAGAAGTGGATCAGAGACGCAATGGGCCATATTGGAAGATCTATAGGCCTATCTTTTGGAGATTGTCCGGAGGACTTCATAGCCCTGTTTCACTATGTGGAGTCTCGTGGCAGACCCCTTTCAGCTATGAAATCGCCAAGAAGCCGTCGCTCTAGATCTTGTAGCAACAGAGAACTGCAACATCTTGCAGACTGCCCATGCATATTAGATGACTCCACTGGTAGGGCTAGGAATCAAGGACCCCGGGGAAGTTCGGTTCCCCAATGAAGTTTATTTCATAGAACGTTAGGGGAGTGGGGTCCAAACAAAAAAGAAGGTTAATAAAAGACACCTGCGATAGGAATAATCCAGATGTCATCTTTTTTCAAGAAACGAAGATCAATAGGTTCGACGACAGGTTGATGGGTTCCCTCTGGAAGGCCAGAATGCAAAATGGGTAGTCCTTGATTCTATTGGCAGCGCTGGAGGCATTCTGGTGGCTTGGAAATCATCCCGGTGGTCGCTCCTCAGCAGTTGGGTTGGTTCCTTCTCGGTTTCGGTTAGGCTGCAGCACAATTCTTCGGGGTTTAGCCACCTGTTCTCCTCAGTTTATGGCCCTTCCCAAGAAGCCTGCAAGAATCAATTCTGGGAAGAAGTTACGGCCTCTAGACAGAAGTTTGCAGGGCCTTGCTATATAGTGGGGGATTTCAATATTATCATGTATCCTGAAGAAAAGTCTCATGGTAATTCGGTGACTCCAACGATGGCGTCCTTCTCTCGTTGGATTGATGATCAAGAGTTAGTGGATCTCCCTTTGCTTGGTTCCATATTTACTTGGTCCAATGGGAGAGCACATCCTATCTTTTCCAGACTTGACAGGTTTCTTGTTTCTCCTGATTAGCTAGAACTCTTCCCCTCAACCTCTCAATCTATTCTTCCAAGAACCACGTCTGACCACTGCCCTCTCATCCTTGATGTTGAGGAGCAGAACTGGGGCCCCAAACCTTTTCGATTCGATGCTTCCTGGCTTAAAATTCAAGGTTTTAATCAGATGGTCTCTGATTAGTGGTCTGGGTTCCCGGTAGAAGGCTTTACAGGTTTCAAACTTAGCTCTAAACTAAAACGGCTGAAGGAAGCTTTGAAGCAATGGTACCAAGAGGAATTTCGAATCAGGGAACAAGAATCAGATTCTCGATTATCTAAACTGCTCAACATTGATGTTCAGGCTGAAGTGGTTCTAATGTCTACAGATATTCTAGCCAGAAGAATACAGTTAATCCAATCTCTCGTTGGCAGGGCTCTTGAAAAAGAAATATCCTAGAAACTAAAATCTCAGGCAAAATGGATTAAAGGAGACAGAAATACACGTTTTTTTCCATATCATTGCTAGTATGCACGCTAGGAATAATAAAATCAGCAGTATAGTTGTGAACAGGGTCCGGATAGAAGACAAAAACATCATAGCAGACGAGATAGTAGCATACTACACTGCTCTGCTTAAGGGAGAGGATTGGCGCAGGCCTACTTTGGATTCTCTTGAGTTAGACAGTATCTCGGCTATAGAGGCTGACATGCTAGAATCCCCCTTTTCAGAGGATGAAGTAAAACAGGCGATTGATTCTCTCGGTGGTGATAAGGCTCCAAGCCCAGATGGTTTCCCCATTATCTTATTCCAACATTTCTAGGAAGTGATACAAAAAGATGTAATGGATTTCTTTTCTGAATTTCACGGTAGGAGCAGGATATCAGAAGGCCTCGGGGCCTCCTTCATAGCTCTTATTCTTAAAATGCCGGGGGCGGCCTCTCTCAAAGATTTCAGGTCGATCAGTTTATTGGGAGGCCCCTATAAAATTCTTGCAAAAGTTTTGGCGTCTCGTTTAAGAAAGGTAATTGGGAAGATCATCTCAGGAAACCAATGTGCTTTCATCTCAGGCATACAGATCGTGGATGCGGCTCTCATTGCTAACGAATGTCTGGATTCTAGTCTTAGATCCGGAACGAAGAATATTATATGCAAGTTGGACATAGAAAAGGCTTATGACTATGTCGACTAGGGATTCCTGCAGTATATGTTGAATCGGATGGGGTTTGGGGAAAACTGGAGAGCTTGGATGGGCGAATGCATCGGGTCGGCTCACTTCTCTATCCTTCTTAACGGATCCCCAAAAGGCTTCTTCAAGAGCTCGAGAGGTCTAAGACAAGGAGATCCCCTCTCCCCTTTTCTATTTCTTATTGTAGGGGAGGCCTTATCTAGAATGCCGCATAAAGGTCAAGCGGAAGGCATTTTAAGCGGAATCAAAATTAAAGGTAGGACCAGCCCGATCTCTCATATTCAATATGTGGACGATTCCTTGATCTTTTCTGATGCCAGTACAAATAAGGTGGATAACCTTCGTACCACAATTCGCTGCTTCGAGGCAGTTTCAGGCCTGAAAGTCAATATGGCGAAATCCAAGCTGTTCGGGATCAACATGGAGAGTGAGGAGATCGACAACCTTGCGAGAGCTTTCGGTTGTTCTGTAGTTCCCCTCCCGTCCTCATTTGCGGGTCTCCCCTTGTGCTTAGGTTTGCCGCCTAAAACGATGTGGGAGAAAGTCATTTCCAGATTTGAGAAATATCTTGCTAGATGGAAGTGTCGATATCTATCCTTAGGAGGGTGCCTCACCCTAATTAAAGCAACGCTTTCCAACCTGCCAATATATTTTATGTCTCTCCTCAAATGTCCGAGCTCGGTGTTGGCAATCCTCAAAAAATTAAGGCTGGAATTCCTTTGGCATGGCAAGGAGGCCAAGAAGAAATTCCATCTTCTTAACTAGAAAGAGGTGTGTCGTCATATCTCTGATGGTGGAGCAGGGGTAAAAGACCTCAAGGCTATGAATAGAGCATTACTCGGCAAGTGGAATTGGAGATTAGGGGCAGAGGATGGGAGTTTTTGAAACTCCATTATCAAGCACAAATATGGGAGATCAACCAGTGGGTGGTGGACTAAAGACACATCTTCCTATAGGGCGTCGGCTATCTGGAAGGATATCTTAAAGACAAAAAAGGAAGTGCTCGATGGCGTAGGTTTTGCCCTTGGTAATGGGACAAATATTCGATTTTGGGAAGACATTTGGGTAGGGGACTTGCCTCTTAAAACTAGATTTTCGAACATATCCCTCATTGTTCCTGATAAGGAAGTCTACGTGGCTGGCTGTTATTCTATGATCGACAGAAAGATTGTGTGGAACGTGATTTGTAGAAGGATCTTGCAAGACTGGGAGATTACCCAATTTGCTAATCTCCTAGATTGCATCTATGCTACTTTTCCTATCCAGTCCTCTTCTGACAGCATTATATGGAGACCGGAAAAATCATGCAGATTCTCTGTTAGATCTCTTTACAATCGGATTCACTCCAATCTAACCGCTTCTGATTTTAGTCAGTCCTCCCACCTCTGGAAGTATGTTGCACCACCTAAGATCGTGGCTTTTGGCTGGTTAGCTGGCAAAAAGAAAATCTTAACTGTAGACAATCTAAGGAGAAAAGGGATGATCCTTCCTAACATTTGTTTATGTTGTATGCGGGAAGAAGAAACTGTCGACCACCATTTAGTGCACTGTCCTTTTATATCCTTTATTTGGTCTGATTTCCTTCTCCGGTTCAACATCAGCTGGTGCTTTCCAGATGAAGCTAACGTTCTCCTTCAAGCGTGGCATGGTGTTCACATTGGGAAGGTTAGATCGAAGATTTGGAGGATGGTTATTCTAGCGGTTTGGTGGTCAGTTTGGGAAGAAAGGAGTAACAGATGTTTCAGGGACATTGCCAATCCTGCAAGGGTTGTCTTGTCGAAGGCAAAGCGGAGTTTGATCGAATGGGCCACTCATGTTGAAGCCCTGAAGGGCTGTGATTTCATTTTCTTAGGTGTTTAGTTATGTCTGCTATCTCAGTGGGCTCTTTTCTTGTAGTTGTATTCCTTTTCGTTTTTTAATATAATTGTCATCTTTCAAAAAAAAAAAAAAAAAAACATCGTTTAGTGTAGTTTTTGCGATATTATCACCAGATTTCAAAAACTTAGCGATATTTGTCACACTACAAGGTATTTTGTTAGTAATGAAACTGCCTTACCCTAAAACCAATCTCCAGTCCCTTGATATCATCCATCCTTGTCGCAACCCTTGCAACAGCACTTAGTTAAGGGCCCGTTTGGCCGGTCGGATTGGAAGGGATTGGATGGAAATGGAAGGGATTGGAAGTTAAACAGTGATTAAACACGGTCGGTGATCGATCCCAATCCCATGGATCTTGACAATTGAAACACCATTATTACCTTTAAATCCCATCCAATCCACCCTAATCGTTGAAATTTGCCTGGGAAGTGTTTGGTTGGTGGGATTGGAAGGGATGGGAAGGTTGAATCCCGGATAGCGTGCCAAAAGAACTGGGTATAGTGAGGATATATCCAATCCCATGGATCTCAAGACAATCCACTGACAACACCATCATTACCTAGAAATCCACGCCATCCACCCTAATACCATTCAATCCCTTCCAATCCACCCGGCCAAACGGGCCCTAAGATTAACAGTGAGGCTAGGGACTGCTTTGAAACACCTCAGAAATATCTCTATCATGCATATGATATTATATGACACAAGAGTGCATGGTCGACACACACCTACAATGCCTATGTTCAGCTTGCTAGAGTCCCTCATTCATTTCTTTATTGGACTCAAACTGTCGCCTATCCAGTTGATTGAATACAGATGCGCCTTCCTCTTCCTATCGTATGATAACACCTCCCCATTTAGTCCACCGGGCAGAACCATTCAGACTGTTCTTAAGATTTCGATGAGTCACATAAAATTTAAGTGTCATTAGCGAACTGGGCAAGTGATGTAGATAAATTAGAGCTTCTCTATCGAACCTCTTACAAACTAGTTGATTTATTGTTAAACATTCTATTGTTTGTTTTCATCGAAATTGCCCATAAAACTACTAAAAAAGTAAATGTTCCATAACATTCTCCCTTTACAAGCTTCCAGGCTACCCTTCAACTTCTCAAGGAGCAAGCCATCAATGCCAACGCTATCCGTGCCTTGCCAAACTGATGAATGCACCATTCCCATACAGTGGGCAAGAATGAACAGTGACTGAACAAATGGTCCAAGGTTTTCTCATCTCTTAGGCACATACAACATCCATTGAGGATGACTTTCTACTTACTACAGAGGTGGGCGCCTATCACCTAACATCGCTGCGTGCGTGTGGGTGCACCAGGTCGCCACCATTATAATTTTGTGAGTTACACTTTTGGGTATCTTAGAGAATGATATGTTTGGAAAGTTCACACCCATTACGGCTAGAAAAACTTCTAAACTCCCTTGGAAATTGGAATACAAATTCCCCATTTCTTTTATATCAAAGCTTTTATTTATGAAAGATACCACCTCTCCCAAATTTCATAGATTTTTTATAGGCTCATAAGATCTTCTTCTTGTTGTCTTTCTTCCATTGGTATTTCAAGCATTACATTGGGCTTCTTAAAAGCAATTTGAGATTCCATTTGTGCCATACAAGAGAAACATGATGAATTGGGGATTTTAGTGGAATTGGAAATTTAAGGTTACAAGATCTTGGGATATTGAAGATTAGGGATTATGATTTTGGGTTGGAGAATTTAGGGGAGAAGGGAAATTGGGAATTTTAGAAATTGGAGCATTATGGTTTAGAATTGGGGAATTTCAACAGAATTGGGGATACCGGGTTTTAAGCAAAGAGGAATTGGGAATTTTGTGAGATTAAGGTTACTCGTTTGGGAAATTTGAAATTTTAGGGTTTTCTGGATTCGTTGGAATGTTTGAGTAGATGTAAGTTTTTGGAATTGGTGTCTACCACTCTATTAAAAATTCGCGATAACTTTATAACTAATTTTATTTCATTTTATTAAATTCCTTTTAGAGCTAAAATATTTAAAAACCTACATGTATCCTATATATAACATAAATGATTAAAAATTTTATTTCTAAAAAAATTGCACATGGAACCTCCAAGCTGTTTTGGGGGTTTTAAGGGCAATTGCACCATTACAACCCCCCCCCCCCAAAAAAAAAAAAAAAAAAAAAAAACATGACACTTCCCTCTAATCCTACTCTCCCAATAATTTAGAAAATAATAATAATAAATAACACCTCCCTTTAATCCCACCCTACTCTTTGCCTCTCCTTGAAAAGAAAATTCGAAGAAGAATGTGATAGAGAAATTATGTTTCTTGATGGAATTCTTGGGTTCTTCCAAGGAAACAAGGCCAATTGAAGTTACAAAAAAATAAATAAATAAATAAATTTGTGTGTGAGTACAGTTCAATAGTCTCCTCCGACTTCTGTCGCAGTCGACGAATTGTCGGCTTTTGATAAGAAGTGCGTCCCAAGATAGATTTGTTCTATCCCTGTTCATCACAAAGAGTTTGGATGGCGCGCCCCGAGAGAGTAGTCGAAAGGTGCATGCGTTTGAACGTATGTCGGATCAGCTTGCAGCGCCGGCTTCTCCAACTTGATTCTTCTGGGGGGTAGTTACTAAGCGGGTTATTCAATGGTTTTCAAGTGCCCCATGGCATATTAAAAATTTACAAATTCTACTTAAGAAATCAAAGAAATCATATATCTTCCCTACAAGCAAGACCCTTTTCTCCTTATCTTACCAAAAGATTAATGAAGTGGAATGTGATAGAGAAATTCTTTTTTCTTGATGGCATTCTTGGGTTCTTCCAAGGAAACAAGGCCAATTGAAGTTACAAAAAAGCTATAAATAAAAAAAAATGGGGGGGGGGGGGGGGAAGGGTTAGTGTCTAAGTAGGTTATTCAATGGTTTTCCAGTGATGCCACAGCACCTTGAAAATTTACAAATTGTACTTAAGAAATCATATAGCTTCCCTACAAGACCCTTTCTCCTTAGCTTGCCAAAAGATTAATGAAGCGGTTTGTAGGCTTGCTAGACAGGGACTGATGAGAGGTTCATTGGCTTCAAACTCGTCTTCTATTTGGATTAGCTGTTTTTCCCTTCTTTCTTTCTTTTTTAAAGGCTTTAATAAAATTCGTCACCATTCATAAGAAAATAAAAAAAGGGGGGGGCCAAATTTCACATTTATGTCATATTCCAGCATACAAGCATCACTACACATGGCAGGGTCACTATTGAAAAAAAAAAAAAAGTTTTATGCTTCTTCAAATTTTTAGCATCAGATTATGACGCCAAAAAATTGCTGTTCAATTCTGTTGACAGATCATCACTCTAGGAAAACTAAAAAGATTGCACGACAAAGATACCACAATTTAAAAGGCAAATAAACATAATACACACCTCCCATACTCATCAACAAGCATCCCTTCCATTTCTCTAAGTGGATCATCCACAGCACGCTCGGCGCGAGATGGGCGTCTAAGAGAAAACCCAGCAGTGGTGTCATCATTCCCTACAAGACCCTTTCTCCTTAGCTTGCCAAAAGATTAATGAAGCGGTTTGTAGGCTTGCTAGACAGGGACTGATGAGAGGTTCATTGGCTTCAAACTCGTCTTCTATTTGGATTAGCTGTTTTTACCTTCTTTCTTTCTTTTTTAAAGGCTTTAATAAAATTCGTCACCATTCATAAGAAAATAAAAAAAGGGGGGGGGGGGCCAAATTTCACATTTATGTCATATTCCAGCATACAAGCATCACTACACATGGCAGGGTCACTATTGAAAAAAAAAAAAAGTTTTATGCTTCTTCAAATTTTTAGCATCAGATTATGACGCCAAAAAATTGCTGTTCAATTCTGTTGACAGATCATCACTCTAGGAAAACTAAAAAGATTGCACGACAAAGATACCACAATTTAAAAGGCAAATAAACATAATACACACCTCCCATACTCATCAACAAGCATCCCTTCCATTTCTCTAAGTGGATCATCCACAGCACGCTCGGCGCGAGATGGGCGTCTAAGAGAAAACCCAGCAGTGGTGTCATCATTAGAAACTCCAATATCATCCATGTAGCGACGGAGAAGTGATTCAGGGAGGATTTGTCGCTCAAGCCATAACCTCAAAACCTGGGAAAGGAACAATTTATTACCTACTTTAAGGGTAAGGAGATCTTTTTAGTGGTAGAGCAGCAATTACCTTGTGACATTGGCGACGATTCTCACGAGCACCAGCACCAGGTGGAGCAGCAGCACCCAAAAGACGTGGCAACGCTGCTTGAACTGTAGGAATGTACAAGGCTCCTGCAATACCTGAAGAAATATCAAAATACCAAGAAACCAAAAGTGAATCCTTGGTGATGATTGAGCATATTTTCTTTCATGACTCAAAGATCTGACAAAATATACAAAAACATAAAATAAAATAAAATAAAAAGATCTGACTAAATCTGTATTTTGATAGTGTAATGGCAGAACAAGATTCATGTACCCGGCCCCAATTAATTGGGATAAGGCTTAGATGATGATGATGATGATCTGACTAAATCTGTACTGTTAGCAACATAATTATATAGAACCATCAGGACACAGAACATATGGATGTACTGCTCATGAATTGCAGCATAGTCTAGTTAAACCAATATTGTGGGCATCTTTGCGTCTCGCTAAGTGATGTGAATGAGCTATATCCAGAAACAGATTTAAGTGGGCTTCTTTAGTAGTTGGGATTGGGAACAACTTGTCAACATAGGTTGGTTCGTCCCTTCAAGCCAGCATTGTACATTCTTCTACTCTAGAACAGTTAATCAGTTTTTATGACATCCCTTTTTGTTAGAGATCAAACAAAAAGGCTAAATATGTTCATCTTGGTCAACAAATGCATTCTGCAAAAAGCATAAAGCCATCTCCCCTTACCAGGTGTAGGTATGGATGTGTAGGGAGCAGGTTACCAGTACAGGTCTCATTGTAGCCCATGAGCTTGCTAAAAGCAGTGTCCTTGGCATTCCATTTGTATTGGGAATTCTTCCTCTATCCCACTATGTTCCTTTTGTAGTTTGTTTTTCCAATAAATTATCATTATATATCAAAAAGAAGAAGAAAAAAAAAGTACAGGTGTGATGCAGGGACATGTGATGACCTAATCCTAGATACATATATAATCAGGTTAAAGAACGTTCAAATAAATACGCCAATTAACTAATTGTTTCCAGTCAAAGGGATTAGGTAAATTTCAAAACAAAGATGAGGTCATTCCGTCAGGATCATGCCCCTTAGCGTCAATCGCGTAAACAATAAAAATGGAGGACCTGGGGATATGAGGATATCCCAGATCTAGCACAAGTCAGTCCACAGTCAAGTTTGGATCTGATCTTACTAACTAACCATCCCTCTTTCCGTTCAAACTAGAAAGGAGATATCCAGAGATAAACGAAAGAGGTAAAAAATGAAGGGTTCGAGATGAAGAAGGTACAGGTCCTTTTGTCGTCAAAAGAAAAGAATGAGGATAATTCTTACCTTTTCCTGCACCTCAAATATCTAGAAAGAAGGAAACCTAAAATCGAGGTGGAATCCTCAACACCCAAGGGCCAATCCTGAAACCCTAATTTCTTGAATAAAGAGGAATAAAAGAGACGAATTTCTATTCATTCAAGAATAATCAAAATAGGGTTTCTCACAACTATATATAAGCTATGGAAAAAGTAAAAGTGCACTAAAGCGCCTAAAAACAAAAAAAAAAAAAAAAAAAAAAAAACAAAAAGACGAAAAGTAAAGAAAGTACAATAAAGCCCCTGAAATAAGGAAAAGAACAAAAACGCCTAAAACTAAAACACCTATGTGGTAGGGTGTGAAATCCGACCCATGGATTTATGGTCAAGGTGCGGTCATGCCGCTCCTACACTCATAGCACGTCAGAAAATGGGTCTGATGGACCCAACGTCCATCCACATCAACTCCTCCGCTCCGATACTCTGTCGGCGACGCTTCCTCCTCTGGTACACTCTAAAGGATGCACCACTGATGTCCGCATCAAGGTATAATTGTGAGAATTGATGGACCCCAAAATTCAAAGGTAAATAGACAGAGCCATATATCTAGTATTTAAATAATAACTAGGGTACAACTTCAGTGTGCCCTACTTATTAATGCCAAAAAAGTTTTGATCTCACTTCTCAATAGCAGCTAAAAGATGTTGGAGGGAATCTAGCAAAAAAAAATACATTTCAAGGGTAAATCTAGCAAGCATTTCATATTCCGAATTTTCAAAAGCCTTCCCTAAAATGTGGAAACGACTTCCTCACCTAAGATTTTTATTGTTTTCTTGGAAGAGGGCCCATATTCAGATCCATGCAGAGACAATCGTCGGGAAGGAGAGGAGGATCTTGATCACAAGGGCGATCCCAACATCCCGTGGCAAACCGAGAGGGCGAGACTATGATTTTTCATCCACTCGTCTCAGAAGTTGCTCACGAAGATGGGAGGTACGTGAGAAGATTTTCATCTCTGAGAAAGCAGCAGGAGATGGGAAGATGAGATGAAGGGTAAAGCTGGTCCAATTGGTCGAAGGCCGCAAGTCCCATTAATTTACGAGTATAGAAGATAGGAGAGGAAGGTCGATTGGTGCAATTGGGGTATTCACTAGGAAGATCAAGATGCAAAGGGAAGCATCAGCTGGGCCTCTCTGATGAAGTCCCTTTAGCAACCAAGTGGGCTTTTGTGGGGACGAACATCGAGGGAGAAGGGGTCAAAAGCAGGGCAAAGGAAGAATGCTAAAGGTAGGTCCAGTGTTCATAATATCGATACTATCGGCCGATATTATCATTATCGCTGGTCAGTGACACAAAACCCATCGAAAACCCCTTGAAAATGAAAAAAATATAGATTTTTATTGTATCGTGCGATATATAGCACGATATCGCACAATTTTTTGTGATATCACCGAAAAAATCGAAAAGAGAGAGAGAGAGAGAGAGAGAGAGAGAGAGAGAGAATAGGAAAAATCATTCAATCTAGAGGATTTCGATACCTATAGAAGAACATTGCATGATCGGAGGTAGAATTTGGTGGGCCACTCGATCGATCCATAGCGGTGCATCGTAAGCTCCACAAAATCTCGATTTCCCCTTTTTTTATCTCTTCGAATAGATGCTCGATTTACATCGTAAACGAGATTTCGGCAAGAAATCTGCAAAACCCCATGAGATTTGGGTTTAATCGAGGGATTTTTGGGAGAAATTGGGGATTTTTTGGAGAGATTTTAGGGTTTCGGAAGGTTTGAAACCCTTTCTGTTTGCGTATTTTCGAATGTTGGGTTTTAATGCATTTTACGGACGCGGGTGCGTCGTGTTAGCTCAAACGGACGAAGTATCACGGGCTTTGTGGGGTCCACCTTGATGTATATGTTTTATCCAATCCGTCCATTCATTATGGAAGATCATTTTAGGGCATGAGTATAAAAAAAGAGGCATTTTTAAGCCTAAAGTGGACCACACCACAGGAAGCTGTGGAGATTAAACGCTTACCATTGGTAACTTTTCGATAAGGACGGGAGTTTTGGATTCAAGCTGATATGCATTTTTTACCTTCACTCAGGTCCATGTGACCTTATGGACAGGTTGGATTGCCAAATAACCATCATGATGGGCCCTACGATGTTTCGAACATGTTGGATGGCAAATAACTCAATCACCACTATTTAATGTGGTGTGGTCCACTGGAGCATTCAATCTGCCTCTTTTTTAGGATCATGCCCCAAAATGATCTGTCAAAATGGATGGATGGCGTGGATAAAACATATTTAACATGGTAGGCCCTATATAGCCTCTGATAGGTCCATCTGTCTCTTACTATGTAACGATGGAGGCAGCGAATTAGCTATTTAGGTTAGTGGGTGTTAACCTTACTGTGTGGGGCCCACCTCGATGATTTTTATCCATATACACGCCGTCCATCCCTTTTCTTAGCTCATTTGAGGATGTTATCCCAAAATTTATGCAGATCCAAATCTCTAGTGGACCACACCACTGGAAAAAGTGGTGAATAACTATTAAAAGCTTTTTGTAGGCCACACGAGTTTTGGATGAATCTAATCTTTGTATTTTCCATTCATTAATTATTTTTTTCTTGACCTTATCAACGGGTTGGATGGAAAATAAACATTACGGGTCTACTTGAAGTGGGCCTTGGGAAGTTTTTAATGGTGACTATTCAATCATCACTATTTCTTGTGGTGTGGTCCACCTAAGATTTGGATGTACTTAATTTTTAGCAACTTGTCCTAAAATGTGTTGGAAAAAACAAACAGACAAAGTGGATATGCAAAATGTCAACAAGGTGGGCCCTATGGTGGGAACACCCACTAAGTTATTACTGAGGTAAACACCTAATCCGCGCCCCAGCGAACTTGGTGAGTCCCCCAACTAGCAATGTGCGTGGGACTGTTGACCGTAGGGCCCACCTCGATGTATGAATTGTATAGCCACGCTGTTCATATGTTTTTTCAGCTTATTTTATGCCATGGTCCCAGAAATAAATAAGATAAAAGTTTTAGGTGGGCCACGGTACAGGAAACAGTGATTAATGATCATTGAAAACCTTTTATGGGCCACAAAAGTTTTACATCAAGGTGATATTTGTTTTTATTTGTCATCCAGATCTGTATGACCTTATCAATAGGTTGGATGGTCAATAAACATTACGGTGGATGCCTGGAAACTTTTAATGGTGGAAGTTCAATAACACTGTGTCCTGTGGTGTGATCCACTTGAAATATTTGTTGGCTTCATTTTTGGGCCGATGTCCTACAATAATCTGGAAAAACAGATGGACAGTATGGATATACAATGAACAATGAACAACAAATGGATGGGTTGGATACTGAATATAGTTGTCTTAGTTCAATGGGACAGCACGCATAGCTTAGACCCTATACAAAGGAAACCTATTATGCGCACTTCTTTTTTGAGATTTAATGATTTTAAAGTGTGTATTAAAGTCTTTTTTACTAATCTCTGAAGTTTCATTGAAAAATTCAACCATTTTCCTAATGTTTCCCCTTGTTTCCCAAAAAGTGCAATAAATTATGCGATACAAACGATATATCCCATGCGATAACCAACACGTATCTGTATCCCACGGGTGCCATACATTGGGCGATACTAATATTTCGAACACTATGTAGGTCCAAGGAAATCTAGAAGTGGGAAGAAATTTTGCAATCAAGACATGTTCTTGAGCTCCCCACCTTATTTGTGGAAAACTTCCCGGAGGGGTGGACGAAGCTTAACTTCAAGTAGGTGTTTGAAAGGTTTACGTCAGTGGAGGTGGTGATTCCAAGAAGGAAGCACACAGGGGAGGTTAGAAGCTTCACTTTTGTTCGTTTTGAGAGGCAGAGGAAGTATCAACAGTGTTGGAAACGTTAAACGGAAGGAGATTCGAGGGGTTGAAGCTCTTCGTCCAACAAGCTAGATATGACCTAGACTTTATCAATAAGCGAAGAAGGTAGAGGGGGAATCGGGTATGTTGGGGAAGGAGTGAGTGTGAGGTTAGAGTAAGGGGAAAAGAGATGTGCAAACGGGACAGTTAGGGTTGGTATATCTTTCAGGGATGTGGTGGCTAAGAAGGTAGTGAGGGAAGAGATGAGGGTAGCGTCGTCAAGCGGGGGGAAGTCAATAGAAAGAGCAGCATCAGGGGAGGGACGATATGGGAAGATGGCTTTGGAGGGAGGGAGGTGGGAGGAATTGGTGGTGAGGGTCCACCCTCTCGTCGCTAAAAACGCTTGGGTTGGACCTTTTTTGCCCATCAAGGGCCCGACCCGGGTTTGGGCTTTAGGTTGAAGAAAGCGGGTCAGGCTTGGTCTGCTTGGATAGAGGTTGGCCCAACCCTAACTAGCCCATTGACACCCTTAGGCAAGGTGTGTCATATCGGTAATGGTGACCATATCGTTCATCACCGTTACGAATATGGGTAACAGCTGATATGGGGGCGTAATAACTGTTATGCGTATGGTTGACCAAGTGTGGAGGGTTGGAGGCAAGGAGGGTTGGAGGCAAGGTTAGGGGTGTCACAGGGTTGGACCATTAGGCTTCTGCGCTTGGCTTGCCTCAAGCTAGACTTGGGTTGGTGTATCAGGCTCGAGGGCCAGGCTCGGGCTTAAAATTAAAGCCCATTTCTAAAGCAGACCACACTTGGATTGGATGTGCAAAAGCTCGTCAACTTGACCCGACCTGTTAGGGTTTGTACAGGGCAATTTTGTAAATGTCTTACATGAGAGAATGTCTTACATGAGAGAACTACCCAAACTTTCTCTCTCACCCGAAACCTACTCTCTCTCTCTCTCTTTGCAAAACACCCCTAATCCGTTTACAGCACTGTTTCAGGCTTGGGTCAAGGCCTGTATAAACATTCAAGGTCGGGCTTGGGTTGGACCTTTTTTGCCCATCAAGGGCCCGACCTGGGTTTGGGCTTTAGGTTGAAGAAAGCGGGTCGGGCTTGGTCCACTTGGATAGAGGTTGGCCCAACCCTAACTAGCCCGTTGACACCCTTAGGCAAGGTGTGTCATATCGGTAACGGTGGCCATATCGTTCATCACCGTTACAAATATGGGTAACAGCTGATATGGGGGCGTAATAACTGTTACGCGTATGGTTGACCAAGTGTGGAGGGTTGGAGGCAAGGTTAGGGGTGTCACAGGGTTGGACCATCAGGCTTCTGCGCTTGGCTTGCCTCAAGCTAGACTTGGGTTGGTGTATCAGGCTCAAGCTTAAAATTAAAGCCCATTTCTAAAGCAGACCGCACTTGGATTGGATGTCCAAAAGCTCGTCAACTTGACCCAACCTGTTAGGGTTTGTACAGGGCAATTTTGTAAATGTCTTATATGAGAGAACTACCCAAACTTTCTCTCTCACCCGAAACCTACTCTCTCTCTCTCTCTCTGCAAAACACCCCTAATCCGTTTACAGCACTGTTTCAGGCTTGGGTCAAGGCCTGTATAAACATTCAGGGTCGGGCTTGGGTTGGACCTTTTTTGCCCATCAAGGGCCCGACCTGGGTTTGGGCTTTAGGTTGAAGAAAGCGGGTCGGGCTTGGTCCACTTGGATAGAGGTTGGCCCAACCCTAACTAGCCCGTTGACACCCCTAGGCAAGGTGTGTCATATCGGTAACGGTGGCCATATCGTTCATCACCGTTACGAATATGGGTAACAGCTGATACGGGGGCGTAATAACCGTTACTCCCCCCCCCCCGTGTTTACGGACTGTTTCGGAGCTTGGGTCAAGGCCTCGTGGGTGGTCGGGCTTGGGTTGGACCTTTTTTGCCCATCAAGGGCCCGACCTGGGTTTGGGCTTTAGGTTGAAGAAAGCGGGTCGGGCTTGGTCCACTTGGATAGAGGTTGGCCCAACCCTAACTAGCCCGTTGACACCCCTAGGCAAGGTGTGTCATATCGGTAACGGTGGCCATATCGTTCATCACCGTTACGAATATGGGTAACAGCTGATACGGGGGCGTAATAACCGTTAACCCCCCCCCCCCATTGGTTAGATTTTTTAATTCAAAAAAATCCAAAAAAAAAATCGAAAAAATACGAAATATTCTAAATATTCCAAATATGTATCTGTTTTTTGTTTTGATCATGTTTATGATGGCGTAATGGTCCATTCTTTAGTGAGAGTGTTGTCTCAACTGTCTGATGAATTTATGAACCTGGTAGGCTTAAACTGACATCAAATTGTCCCAAATTCATGCTAGCTATGGCACTCATCCCACTGATGCACATCCCTAAGCATTTAATATCATTCCCCCCGAGTAATTTAAGAAAAAAAATAAAATTAAAATCCAAATGAATAATGTTGTCAATTTGGAGGACCACTCGAATGCCCCCAAATCGACCCAAAATTCATGCAAGCCATAATGTTTATCCCACTAATTCACAACCCTAAGCATTTAACATTATTTGCCCCAAGTAATTTTAAGAAAATTAAATTCAAATTCAAGGGAATAGCGTTGCTGATTCCAGGGACCACTCGAATTTTCCCAAATCCATACAATCTATCACACTCATCCTAGTAATGCATATTTCTAAGCATTTGACATCATTCTCCTCAAAAGATTTTATGAAAAAAAAAAAAATAGAATTAAATTTGGATAAATAGTGTTCGCCGATTTGGAGGACTAATCAAAGTAGTCGAGTGCCCCCAAATTGGTCCAAACTTCATGCAATCGATGGCACTCATCTTACTAATACAATGAAGGCTCCAAATTATGCTTATTTCACCATTCGACTATCAGATTGGTGGACATTTTGGACAATGAAAATTTTAAAAATCCAATGGTCCTATTTCATTAAACCAAGTGTCCTCAAATCAACAGTTATGATCACTCCAACAATCTAATTTTGGAATGGTGACTGAGCAGGCCCCGCATTTTAATGGGTTCAGCTTGATTCAATACATGCCACATGTACAAATTTCTGAGCGTATGTGTATCAAGTTTCATGCACCACCAGAGCATTTTATACCTTAAAAAGAGAAGTTCTCAAGTCAAAACAGTTGGAACACAAGCAACGGTCCACCCAACAAATAACTTCCAACCAATTAAGTGCATGTGAAATCCAACATTTCTAATAGATTGGCCCCAAAATGAGGCCCACCTTATGAAAATATAATTCATACCTACTCATTACCTGGGCCATACCATTAAAAAAAAAATTTAAAAATTAAAAAATTAAAAAAAAAAAAAAAAAAAAATTCTAGCCATTGATAAATAACAAAAAATACAAGTTTGCTCCACTTGATAAGTGGGTATGCCTGAATTTTTCAAAAGGTGATCCTCGTGATGGGGCAAACCTATTGGATGGAGTGGATTTCCCACACATACAAAAGGTTGGAAATTATCCGCCACTGGACCATAACATATAGTCCAACCAATTGGATGGATGTTTCCTTTCTAAACTCTTGGATAAAAAGCAACCATGTATCATATAAGAGAGGAAGAGAGAGAGAGAGAGAGAGAGAGTTGCTCTTTCCCTTCGAAACACACACACAGACTGCCAACAGAGGAGGAGAAAGACGAAGAAAGAGACTCCCCTAGGTGCGTTTTTTGTCTTTCTTTTCTTTTCTTTCTTTCTTGAAGAAAATAAAAGAAGAAAAGATTTCCATCTAAGTTTTTTTTTCTTTTTGGGAGTTGACCGTTACAAGTGTAACGATCGTCACGCTCCATAATGCTCGTTACGACACCATTTTTTAGGAATGGGCCATTTCGACCCCGTTACCATTATGTATTGACCGTGCGACCAATACATAACTGTTATGGCACACCTTAGGAGGAGACATGATTCTCCCTTAAGCTCCTCTTAGACAAGGAGATATGGGTTTCTCTAAGTCAGGAAGTGGTAACTAATCGGGTCTTCATTGCAGCGGCCCTATTCAAAGACGGTCTAATGGAGGAAATTTGCAGATGGGTTGACAGATCTGCTTTTGGATGGTGGAATTTGGAAGAACGGTATAAGATTTGTGATCTGCCAATTGAACTATGGTACTACGAAGCTTTCTCGATCATTGGCTTGTGTCTAGGTCAAGTCATGGCAGTGGATTTGGCAACAGAGGCCAGAGAGGCCAAAGAGGAGGTAAGGTGGGTGAGGGTCTACGAGCGAAAGAAAAGATCCTTCCCCGATGTCGGAGAAGGTAGTGATTGCCATCAGGGAGTTGAAATTAGTTGTGACCTGTGAGGGTGAAAGAGGGCCTAGGCTTCAAGAACAAGTGAAAAGAGGTTGAAGAGGGGTTATCGCGGCAAGTCGCTGCTAATCGCATCCAGAGCGCTTTTGAGGAGGTGACAAAGCATGGCCTTAGTGATCCTGCAGAGTCTCGGGAGTCAGGAAGGACGTGTGGCACTCATCTCTAACCGGTCAGTCGTATGGAAATGAGGGGAGCTCTTAGATGTTGACGTGTGGCTCGGTGTCAGGACGAGCTCTCGAGTGGGAGAACGGGGATCGCGACATGTGGCGACCCAACCGGTCATCTCAAGGTCTAATCCTCTGGCGGTGAGGAACGCTCTGAGATGTCGACATGCGGTTCGATGTCAGGACAGGCTCTCAAGTGGGAGAAGGGGATCACGACACGTGGTGCCCCAACTAGTCATCTCGAGGTCTGCTCCCATTTCGATGGGACAACTTGGGTGTATAAGGCTGTGGTTCAAAGGCCCTAACCTACTGTTAGGGAAAATCGTGTAGGGATGGATAGTTGGTTGTCAAGTTCGCAGGGAGAAGTGTCAGTGTAGGGGGTTGCATGTCAATAGGTAGCAATGTGCGGAGCTCGAGACATTAGAGGGTTCAAATATCTTGCACTTGTCTCTCCAAGCATGTGGGTCGCTCTTTCGCAATTTGTGTGCCCACTTATCATCGTAACATGCGCAACAAGTTTTTAAATCACACTCTAGAATATGTAATCTTATTTCCAAGGATGGACTTTGGAGGCTCGTCCCTTCGTCTGTCGACCGAGCTGGGGAAGGCTTCAACCCTTTGTTATTGGACTAGGGGGAGGAGGGGAGTGAACGGATGACCATCAAGGAGTCAATTAAGGCTTTGGTAGTGGTGGAGTGTGCAGGTGATCTAGAGGACACAACATGCATTCATGCGTTGGATCCTTATCAGATAGCGGCAAATAGAGACTCGCTAGAGGTTGTAGAGGTCCCGGACAAAGATGAAAGCTAGAGGGATGTCCTCAAGATCACTCCATTGCAAGTGGCAGGTGACGAAGGGGAATGGTTGGACCTGGGCCAAGAGAGATTAATGTCTGCTGGGGTATGTGATAAGCATGGATTGCCCAACCACGTTGTGCTGGTGAAAGTCAAGCGATAGATTAGGGAAGCGCTGATGCATTTTAGGGAGGCAAATTGGCATCACATTTGGAGATAGAGACAAAGTAATGCAAGGGCATTTTCACACCGGGCTCAAGTGGGGTGGCCTGTGAGATGCAGGGGCACACTCAAGGTGGGAGGCCTGTGTGAGGCGGGTGGCTCGTGTGAGGTGGGCCCCACTTGTGTGAAGCAAGTGGCTTGTGTGAAGCAAAAGCCATGTGAAGTGGGGCCCACGAGGGGGTTTGGCCGAGGTCCTAACCAATGGGATGTGGGGCCTGGGCTATGAGATAAAGGGATTGATTCATCATGCTCTATCAATTCAAGCTTTTAGAGCAAGTGGTTAGTTATCCTACATCAAAGTGGTATCAGAGCGGGAGGTCTCGTGTTCGAGACTCCTCACCAGGGGTGATTAATATAGGGGCATTCTAACACCGAGCTTGAGTGGGGTGACCTATGAGATGTAGGGGCACACTGGGGGTCGGCAGCTCGTGTGAAGCGGGTGGCTCGTGTGAGGCAGGCCCCATACGTGTGAAGCAGGTGGCTCGTGTGAAGCGAAACCCATGTGAAGTCGAGCCCAGGGGGGTTCGGCCGAGGTCCTAACCCATGGGATGTGGGGCCTGGGCTATGAGATAAAGGGATTGATTCATCATGCTCTATTAGTTCAAGCTTTTAGAGCAAGTGGTTAGTTGTCCTACATCACGAAGATTATTATGACCTATTTTAGTTCATTGAGTCACACAAGAGGCAGAAGCAACAATTTATTTCTCCAAGGAAAGTCCAGCGATTTCCTAGAGGTAACAAAGAATTGGTAAGCCTCCATTCTGATGTTTCTTAGGACTTTGCCAATCAGTCGAGGGTCGATGGGAAGGGTCGGAGAGAAAGGTTAGAATCAAAATGTGGATCTTAAGCTAGAATGCGAGGGTTTTGGGATCTCGGGAAAAAAGGATTCAAATTTGGGATGTCTATAGAAAAGCGAAACCTCAAATTATGTCGTTTCAGGAAACCAAAACTCATGGTATTGAGAAAAGAATGTTGGACTGTTTGTGGGATGTGAACGGATAGATTGGATATTGATTGATGTGAATGGTTCTGCTAGTGGGATAGTACTGCCATGGGATGCTTCCATTTGGGTAAAGGAAAACTCTTTTTTCAGTTTACTTCTCAATGATGGTCTTACCAACAGGTGTATCTAATGGATTCAAGTGGATGATCACAGTGGTCCATGTGGCAGGTAACAAAGATGAGTTTTGGGATAAGTTAAACAATGTTAGAGGCAAAAGCGACGGCCCTTGGTGTGTGGGAAGTGATTTTAATGTAATGAGATTCTCTTTTGAAAAGTCATCTAGTGGGAAAATAACTAGAAGCATGGCTTGTTTTTCAAACTAGGTC
The DNA here is from genome assembly GCA_030180095.1 of Magnolia changhungtana. Lineage (NCBI taxonomy): Eukaryota > Viridiplantae > Streptophyta > Magnoliopsida > Magnoliales > Magnoliaceae > Magnolia > Magnolia changhungtana. Next base: position 6,414,464 of record JASAUF010000662.1, read on the forward strand.
AAGATGCATGAATTGAACAATCTCCCTATGGGGGGTGGGAAGTACACATGGTCCAATGATCAAGATCATTCGATAATGAAAAGGATTGACAAATTTTTGGTTTCGTTTAAATGGGTGAAAAAAATTCCATTGGTTTCTCAACATGGGTTACTAAAACCCATTTCCAATCATTGTCCAATCCTCTTAGAAGTGAACTAGGGCCCAAAACCATTCTGATTCGAGCTAATGTGGCTAAAGGTGGAAGGCAAAATCAAAGGATGGAAAGGGGAAGCAATGGGGAGGAAGGAGATCGAGTCAAAAGAAATCCTTAGCAAGATTCAAGAGCTTGATGTCAAGGCCGAGGGGATGAAGTTGTTAGAGGAAGAGACGACTATTCAACAGAAGTTTGGGAAATGGGAAGGACTGTGCAAGTTACTTAAGGGAGGAAGAGAATAAGTGGAGGCAACAATTGTGGACCACTTGTAATGTAGGGGCATTTTCACACTGGGCTCGAGTGGGGTCGCCTGTGGAATGCAGGGGCACCCTCGGGGTGGGTGACCAATGCGATTTGGGGCCCACGGGGGAGGTCTCGTGTTCGAGACTCCTTACTAGGGGTGATTAATGCGCATTTCACACCGGGCTCGAGTGGGGTAGCCCGTGGGATGCGGGGACACACTTGGGGTGGGAGGCCTATGTGATTTGAGCCCCACGAAGGGGGTTCGGCCGAGGTCCTAACCCATGAGATGTGGGGCCTGGGCTATAAGATAAAGGGATTAATTCGACATACTCTAACAGTTCGAGCTTTTAGAGTAAGTAGTTAATTGTCATGCATCGAATTGGTATCAAAGCGAGAGGTCTCATGTTCGAGACTCCTCACCAGGGATGATTAATGCAGGGGCATTTTCACACCGAGCTCGAGTGGGGTCGCTTGTGGGATGACACTCGGGGTGGGCGGGGCCCATGGGGGAGGTCTCATGTTCGAGACTCCTCACCAGGGGTGATTAATGCACATTTCACACCAAGCTCGAGTGGGGTAGCCTGTGGGATGCGGGGACACTCGAGGTGGGCAACCCGTGTGAGGCGGTACCCATGTGGACCCATAAGGGGAGTGTAGCCAAGGTCCTTACCCATGAGATGTGGGGCCTGGGCTATGAGATAAAGGGATTAATTCGCCATGCTCTACCAGTTCGAGCTTTTAGAGCAAGTGGTTAATTGTCCTACATCAAATACAAAAGTTTAAACATTCGATCAAGGGGAATCTGTGCGGGTCCAGGCCTACACATGTTAGGGCTGGATCAATAGAAATTATAAGTCAAACGATACTCAAAGGGAGGTAAAACTCATCCACACATACACAGTAATTAGTCCTTAATCCAAGAGATTCACCAGTTTCAATTCAGAGAACCCTAGGATTAGAAAAAGGGCAAACAAATTGAAAATAATGCAATCTAGGGTTAGGGTTATGGAAAATAGGTATGAGAGAGATCAAATAGGCAGAAATTCTGAACCTGGTGACAATCTACGCGCGCAGACAGCGGGCCAAGCCTGTCTGCACATGCGAGGGGGCCCCAAATGCAAAAAAGCACGTGCGTTTGGGCCATTGTTGTTGTCCACACGTGCAGTATTTCTCTAGTTCGTCTCTCCTCTCTTTCACTCCTCTTTCACCCAAAATCCCTAAACCTAACCCTAAATTACTCAAATCCCCAATTTTATGCCCTTTCTTCAACCTTAAGGTTCCCCAAATTGAAATTTTTGAATCCCTTGGATTGAAGGAATTATTTCTGTACATGTGTGGATGAATTTACCTACCTTTGATTCTTGTTTGGTCTATAATTTTGATTGATCCGGCGCTAGCATGTGTAGGCCTGGATCCGCGTAAGATTCAACTTGATTGAGTATTTGAACTTTTGTATGGGATGTGGAATTTTGTGTAACTGTTTCTGAACTAGTGTGATCTAAAACCTGAAAATCTTGCACATCATACTTGAATTTCATGTCCTATATCAAATTTGGTATCAGAGCCTAGGGTTCTTATAAGGGAATGCATTAAATGTTTAGGATTAGTTTGTTTAAGTCCATCATGCATCCAGTTTCATCATATATAGTTGTTTAGAAGTCCGTAGTTCCTAATATTAGTTGCTGAAATTTCTGTTATCAGGAAGTTAGCAATTCACATTGCTGTAACTTTCTGTTATCCCCTTATTTTGACAACTATATTGCTGGATTTTGGTAGCATTGTGTAGTTTCCCTCGTATAGAGTCTCATAGGATCATTTAGTCTTATTTAGTTGCATATAGTCGTAGTAGGTCCTTAGGTGGAGTTAGTAGTTGTATGCCCACACGTATGGGTCGTGGTTTTGGCTTGCACCCTACACTAAACATGGAGCAACTACAAGAATCAGTGAACAAGTTAACCTAAGCAGGTTGAGTCTTTGAATAAGCGCTTGGAACAACGTATGGACCAACGCCTTGAGCAATTTAATGTGCGCATTACCCAACTACAGACTTCCCTCGGAGCAAACCCCACCACTGGGGAAGATATCCAATCTCAGGCAGGTGGTCATAAGATTAGACCAACGAATGGAGGTGGCCAAGGAATTGGTCATGGGCACACACCTATGCACCCACACCACGAGGGATATCATGATCAATATGACCTAGATGTGCAACTCCTCAAGGGAGTTAGAGTAGACGCTCCTACGTTTGATGGCCACTTGGACCCTAAAGCCTTTTTAGATTGGTTGGCGGATATGGACCACTATTTTGAGGGGTATGATATGACGGATACTCGTTGAGTCCGATTCGCAAAGATGAAGCTTGTGGGCCAAGCAAAGAGGTTAATTGTCCTGCATCAAATAGTCTCTGCGCCATTGGCGTCATTACTTATTACCACAAGAATTCGTCTTATTCTCAGATCATGAGGCCTTGAGATACCTGAACTCTCAGAAGAAATTAAACCCTAGGTATGCCAAGTGGGTTCAATTCCTTCAAGAATACACTTTTGTGCTTAAGCACAAGGCCATGTAGAGAATAAGATTGTCGACGCGTTGAGTCATCGAGTCGCATTACTCAATTCCATGAGTGTCGAAGTCACGGGCCTCGAGCGGATCAAAGAAGAATATTCTAAGTGTCCAGATTTTGGAGTTGTGTATGTGTCGTTGTTAGAGGGTCCGTCAGGAGCTAGCAGTGAGTACTTGATTTTAGACGAATATTTATTTAGGAGTGACCGCTTGTGCATACCACGCACCTCTCTTCGCAATTTTCTTGTCTGGGAGTTACATTCAGGAGAGGTCGCGAGTCATTTCGGTCGAGATAAGACCATTGCCCTAGTGGAGGATAGGTTTCATTGGCCAAGCCTCAAGCGAGACGTGGCCAGAATTATAGGGCAATGTCATACTTGTCAACTAGCAAAGCAAAAGAAACAAAATTCAGGATTATACACACCTTTGCCAATTCCATTCATCCCTTGGCAAGACATCAGTATGGATTTCGTGCTTGGACTCCCCAAGACTATTCGAAAACACGATTCCATATTTGTTGTCGTGGACAGTTTTCCAAAATTGCCCACTTCATTCTTTGTTCTAAGACCTCCGACGCATCTCATGTTGCCAAGCTGTTCTTTAGTGAGGTCAACAAGCTACATGGGTTACTAAAAACCATAGTGTCTGACCGTGACATGCGATTCATGAGTTACTTTTGGAAGACACTATGACACATGATGAATATTAGGCTCCAATTTTCTTCTGCCTACCACCCTCGGACCAATGGTCAGATTGAGGTGGTCAATAGGAGCCTAGGGAGTTTGCTCGGATGTTTAGTGGGGGAGCACACCAGGACATGGGACGTTATACTACCCATAGCCGAGTTTGCATTCAATAATTCAGTCAATAGGTCAACAAGTCTAAGTCCTTTTGAAGTCGTTACTGGTTATAAGCCTAGGAAGCCTATTGATCTTGTCCCTATGTCATTGTCCCATAGGCCATCAGAGTCTGCAGAGTCTTTTACGCATCACGTCCATTCATTGCATTAAGAAATCAGGCGAAAGATCACTACTAGTAATGAACATTACAAATTTTCTGCAGACCAGCATAAATGTTTCAAGGAATTTAATGTAGGGGACTCTGTGATGGTCCACATTAGGCCTGAGCGGTATCCTCAAGGGGGCCGTTTGTAAATTACACGCACGTAGCGCTGGACCCTTCAAAATTATAAAACGAAACAGTCTCAGTGCATATGTGGTAGATCTTCCACCTTCCATGGGAATTAGTTCGACATTCAATGTGGAGGTTCTAGTTACTTTTCGGGGGACCACTGATACTTTGTGCGGCTTTTCGCCCACCCATCCTGATTCCTCAAATTTACCCCTTGATCTATGACCTCTTCCGAACCTTTCCTCTTAGCCTCTACCTCCCACACCTAACCTTCCCCCACCCAGAAAGGAAATAGATGATATTTTGGACCATCAAATAGTGCCAACGTCAAACGGCAAGTTTCAGAAGTACCTGGTCAAATGGAAGTCACGCCCAACTTCAAACAGCACGTGGCTCATTGAGGAGCTTCAGAGACTTGATCCTAACATCTTGGAGTGGTTCAGGAGTTTTGTTTCACCAGCGGAGAAATCTTCGCAGTTGGAGAGAGTTGATGGGGACATCACGTGCACATGCACAGCATGCCCCCCCCCCCCGATGCACGTAGGCGAGGAGGGCCCAACCATCAATTTGGATCGATGACGACGTCCAAGGATGGCCTCCTAATTAGAAGACAGAGTTTTGGTTCGTCGAAGTTGGCCCGATAGTCTAGTAAAGCCCATCATAGGATCTCATGATTGTAGCCCACTAGTCTGATTAATCTCACATTTTAGGTTTTGCTTATTAATGTTATTTAGAATATCAAGAACGGTTTAGATTTCTTTGATTAGTTTTTATTTTTGTTTACTTCATCGCCAAGTAATAGGTTGCGCACATGGCCTGAGTTTTGGGGTATAGGGTTTTCTTATAAATAGGCATCCCTTGTAGTTTTTTTTTTTAATTCATTGAAGTATAATAAAAATTCTGCGTTTTTTCTACTTCTCTGAGTTCCTGAGTTGTGGAAATCCAATTGGGTGCGAAGCCCTCCCTCCATCGAAGGGCTAACTACAGTGGTGCGAAGCCACATCTATCCCGATCCGCCCATATCTTCTACCATCCATACTTCTCACCTTCTACACCCATCCTAGCTTCGAATCCATCAGTTTTTACAGCAGTTCTTCTCCCTACAACCAATTTTCAGAATCTGGCCCTGCAGGAGGGCTGAAACTTTGGCGGAGCACCACGCACAGACCGCACATCAGATAGACATGAAACTCGGGGGTTTTGAAGCCCTCCCCTGGCCGACCAGAGCCAAGGAGGCGCTTTCCGCATTCGGTGCCCCCTCGCACATGCGGCCGGGCCCCTGCACATGTGCGACAGGCCTGGCCCACTGTCCGCGTGCGGGGACTGTCTCCAGGTTCAGATTTCCTGCCTATTTTACTCCTCTCATATCTATTTTCCCTAACCCTAACCCTTGATCGCATTACTTTCAATTTATTTGCCCATTTTCTAATCCTGGGGTTTTTTGAACTGAAACTAGTGAATCCCTTGGATTATGGACTAATTGTTGTGCATGTGTGGATGAGTTTTACTTCCCTTTGAGTATCGTTTGGCTCATAATTTTTATTGATCCAGCCCTAACATGTGTAGGCCTAGACCCGCATAGATTCCCCTTGCTTGAATGTTTGAACTTTTGTGTGGGATGTGGAAATTTTATGTGAATGTTTCTGAATTAGTTTGATCTAAAGCCTAAGATCTTGCATATCATAGTTAATTTTCATGTCCTGCATCAAATTTGGTATCAGAGCGGGAGGTCTCGTGTTCGAGACTCCTCACCGGGGGTGATTAATGCAGGGGCATTTTCACATTGGGCTCGAGTGGGGTCGCCTGTGGGATGCAGGGGCACACTCAAGGTGGGTGAACCATGCGATTTGGGGCCCACGGGGGAGGTCTCGTGTTCGAGACTCCTTACCAGAAATGATTAATGCGCATTTCACACCAGACTCGAGTGGGGTAGCCCGTGGGATGCGGGGATACACTCGGGATGGGCGACCCATGTAATTTGGGGCCCACAAAGGGGGTTCGGCCGAGATCCTAACCCATGAGATGGGGGGCCTGGGCTATGAGATAAAGGGATTAATTCGCCATACTCTAACAGTTCGAGCTGTTAGAGCAAGTGGTTAATTGTCCTGCATCAACTTGGTTTAAAGAAGTCGATAAAAATACAAGATTCTTTCAAAGCATAGCGAGTGCATGGGCTAGATGTAACAAGATAAGTAGCATTGAAGTGAAGGGTGAGAGATTTGAAGAAAAATATAAAATTTGTGATGCAGTGGTCCATTTCTATAGAGAGCTCTTAGCAGATGAAGGATAGAGAAGGCAAAATCTGGATAACTTGCCCTTTAAAAGTCTTTCAAGGGAGGGAACAAAGTCACATGAGAAGTCATTCTCTAAAGCTGAAGCCAAGAAAGCTCTTGAATCTTTGGGAAGGGATAAAGTGTCAAGTCCAGATGGATTCCACTCAGCTTTTTTCCCAGTTTTTTTAAGAGAGGTTTTTCAGGAGATCGCGAAAGGATACACGATGAGTTTCATGGGAGAATTCTTTGAGCGGGAGAGGATTTCATTGCTTTAATCTTGAAGCTAACAGGAGTGAAAAACTTAAAAGATTATAGATCTATTAGCCTGATTAGGAGTCCATACAAGATCCTTGTTAAAGTATTGGCGTCTAGGTTCTGAAGCATTTTAGTCGAGGTTATCTCTAAGTTTCAAGGAGCTTTCATCGAGGGTCAACAAATTTTAGATAGTGCTCTTCTTGCCCATGAGTGCATTGATTCTAGACATAAGGGGCGAAATGGGTCATATGTAAGCTAGACATTGAGAAAGCATATGACCATATGAATTGGGAATTTTTAGACTACATGCTGGGGCGTATAGGGTGTGCAGTGTAAGGAAGTGGAGAGGATGGGTTAAGGAGTGTCTCAGTTCAACCAAATTCTCGATATTGATTAATGGATCCCCGAAAGAATTCTTTAAGGGTTCAAGAAGCATTAGGCAAGGTGACCCACTCTCCCCCCCTCTTTGTAGTGGTAGCTGGTAGCTGAGCTTTGGGCAAAATGTTGGAACTTAGGCAAGAGATTGGTTTGTATTGTAGCTTTCCTATGGAGAGGTTGTGTATCCTAATTTTCCATTTGCAGGTTGCCAATGATATGATTCTTTTATGCAATGTCGATACATCTATGGTGGAGAAGCTGAGGATGGCGATTAGATGCTTTGAAATTGTGTCGGAGTTAAAAATTAATATTGCTCAAAATGTTATGTTGGGTATTTGTATGTCAAGGTGGGAGCATGTGCAACTGGCTAATTCATTTGGTTGTACGGTGGATTATTTTCCTTCCATTTATTTGAGGCTACCATTGTGCATCAATAAACCAAACACTTGTGGGATGTGGTGGAAAGATTTGAAAGAAAGTTATCAAGATGGTTGTACTGGTGTGTCTTGCTTAGGGGCCATATAACTATCATAAAAGCAGCTTTGTCAAACTTGCCAATATATTTCATGTTTTTATTTTGATGCCCAAAGTCAATATTGATGAGATTGGAAGGCCGAGGTACGATTTTTTGTGGCAATCATGGTATGCCAAAATAGTTACATAATGGCTATTACATCACAATAACAGTGGTAACCGTTAGGAGGGTCCATAACGGTCCCATAACGAGGCCAAAACAGATTTCTTTTCAAAAAGAAAAAAACAAAAATGATGTTACGGCTATTACGGCCCATATCGTAATGGTAATGGTCATGACTATTATGGCCACCGATATCGTTATGAAACACCTTGGTGGCAATGAGCGGAACGGAAGAATAAGTACCATTTATTAAGATGGCGGGAGCTATGTAAACCCTATGATGAGGGAGGAGCAGGGATTAGGGATTTGGGGTTGAGAAACAATGTGTTGTTAGGCAAATGGCTATGGAGGTTGGGGACGAAGGGAGAAGGTGGAGGGACACAATTGCTAGTAAGTATGGATGTTTTATGGGAGGATGGTATGTTAAGGAATCCTCCACGTACAAAGCCTCAGTGATATGAAAAGGGATCATCTTTGTGAAGTTGTCGCTTGTTGAAGGTATAGGTAATGCCCTCGAGAACAGGGAGAATATTTGTTTCTAGGAGGACATCTAGGTTGGAGAAGTGTCCTTGCAATCTTTGTTCCCGAGAATCACTCGTAGGTCCACGGCTTGCATTATTCCAGTAGCGTGTTGCTTCTCAATGTGCGGCCTCCAATTGTGTCACCCAGTGAGTGGGGATCAAGATCAGATGATATGGCGTATGGATAGTTCTAGTTGTTTTTAAGTCCGGTCCTTCTATCATGAGCTTAATAAGTTGGGAAGGCCGAGTGAGGTCAAGGAAACGCAGTATCCAGTATGTGTGGTTCTATGCGTGCTCCCCCAAAGATCAAGGCCTTTAGTTGATTAGCCAGAAGGTAAAGGGTCTTGATTGTGGATAATCTCCAAAGACGCGGTAACGATGGCCGTAATGGTCACCACCATTACCGATACGGGGGCATAACGACCATTACGACCCCCATAACGGTTGGAAATTTTCTTTTGCCCAAAATATATATATATATATATAGAAAGTCCATAATAATATAAATATTCCAAATATGTATTCATTTTTTGTTTTGAACAAGTTTATGGTAGTGTAATGGTAAACTCTTTGGTGAGAGTGTTGTATTCGGCTGTCTAGTGAATTTGTGAACATGATTACATGTCTCTAATGTTTACACATCACAATCAAACACTAGAACTAGAAATCAGAGAAAATACATAAATACTACTATTTCAATTTTTTGAAAAAATGGCCCTCAGAGCTTCTATTTGCTCAAATCACTTCAATCTAGGTTTTAATCTTACGAACTATAGTAAGAATGGTCGAAATCTGTTGTAAAATAATCCAGAAGAGTTTTTGGAATGAGAAAAGATTTTTTTTTTTTTTTTAATGAGGAGAAAAATGGATTTAAAAATGAAAAAAAAAAAAAAAAAAAAAAGTGAGTGGTGGATTTTTAGGCCGTTATGAGGGATAACAGTCGTTATACCCCGTAACGGCCAATAAGGTCCTAAAAAACCAACTACCCCATTTCACCCCCGTATTGTGTAACAGTCATGGCCATTACCTATCCGTACCGGCCTTTGCAAGCGTATCGTAATGAATACGGAACACCTTGTGCTCCCTAACGTATGTGTGTCGTGTATGGCAAGTGTCGAATCAGTGAACCATATCCTTTAATCCATTGTCCATTTGCCAATTAGGTATGGAGTGGGTTTTTCAGGTATTTCAGATTTCTTAGGCTATGCCGAGTTCAATTAGAAGCCTCCTCTTAGCTTGGCATGATGTGGAGTTTGTTAAGCAATTAAAGGCTTTATGGAGGCTTAGTTTGTTGGCAGTTTTATAGGTGATTTGGGAGAAAGGAATGGGAGATGCTTTTGAAATTCATGTAACACAGCTGATCGGGTTTTCCATTGGACGAGGGGCTTTATAGTGGATTGGGCATCCTGTATTGAAGGGTTGAAAGATTGTATTCTTCCTTTTTAAGCTGTATTTTTCCTTTTTTAATTGTATTTTTCTTTTTTATGCTGTATTTTGCGCCATATCAGCACTCCTTTAAAATTACCATTACCTTTCTTTATATATATATATATATATATATAGATATATAAAGTGGAGGCGTATGTGCAGGCAAGCATTTCCCATTATCTTAACATACATTTCTCTTTCTTTCTTTTTCATTTTTGATAATTACAGTTCTCTTTCTTATTACATTTATAATTATTTTAACATGAAATTTCCATTATTTTAGCATAAATTCCTTTTTTAGAAAATATTTAAACATTTTAACATCAATATTTGGGATGCTTAGCCATAACAAGATACACATGTTTGATCCTACAGGTACAATATTCAATCGACAGTCACCATTTTCAGACCATGAAGTACGCCACAAATAGGAAAAATGAAAACAATTACTGCAACACCTTTTTCTCGAATATAAATACCTTTCTGACTGTGTGAACATTGTGTGATAGAATCCACAAGAAAGAAAAGGTCAACCCTACGATGGAAACTCGGTTCATTCTCCAACTTTCTGATGAGGAGTTCAACAACCTGCATGAAATCCAGAGTTTTTGATACTTAGATCCCTAAAATCAAACATAATCCCCAAAATTAAACATAAGGGCTAGCCATTGAAAATGGATGAAGTTACTAGTCTTAAGGATGATGTCATCCATGTAACAGTAATTCTTATTTTTACTTTGATCCTATAAAAGAATTCTTGGTTTGCTACGCCTCTTGCACCTGTTTCACAAATTACAGAAATGCAAAAAACAAACCATATTCCATATTCAGAAGTATTGCACATCGAAAGCCCACATCTAAGTTTTATAGAAACTCTTTCTTTTTCATTGAAGTTTCTGCAAGGCTTGATTTCTAACTTAGAGGAGCAGTTCCATGTTAGTATCACCATTGAATTTTATTTTTTTCACAGAAGAAATATATTATTATGGGCAGACTCATCATATTAAGCTGAACAAACAAAGCATGAAGTAAAACAGCAGCATATTCAGGTGTGGGGGCACGATGTGTCTGTTTCAAAATATCAGCAAGTACAAACAGCTAGAAGTGGGCACAGGAGTGCGATTCAAAGTAGGAGAGGCATCTGGTTCGAAGTATCATGGAACCAAGCAACTACCAACCATTGGAAGATAGCAAGAAAGTAATCCTAAAAACCCCATGAGCTCCAAAGGTTCGACTGTCCAACAGATGTCAGATGGAGCTTTGCTGCAGGTGTAATGTTTTACAGAATCAGATGAAATCACTGTTGCCAGTAGAATTATTTAAAAAATGAAAATTGGAATGTAACAAATAATTAAGTTACAGAATCTATGGCGTAAATGAACTCATGTAACAATTTATCATTCTTTAGACATCAACAATGTGGGATCATTCCCCACTTATAATTACCAAATTCTAGAGCTTTGAATTGCCATTATAGCCCTGAAGAGTTTAAAAGGTATAAGAAGAGAGCTTGCAAAAACTGTAGATCAATGTAACCTAAATCACCGACTCTAAATAATCTGTTTGGATGAGGATAAATGGGAGGAATTGGAACGCATTGGAATTTTTCAATACATTCATGGGAACATCCAAATCAGCTTTAATATCCCAGATAAGTATACATACGTGATATTTAACATAATTACTGTAATAAGGCCATTGACATATATACTTTTGCCAAAAAATGAGGAAATTTCAAGCCTTGAGTGGGCCACAAAACGTAAGGATCACCAACAAGCAACTTGCCAATGTTTTTTAACCATCCATTGAGATGGCCAACATTTGGACGATTTGGATCATTCTACTGGTGTCATTTTAGTGATGTAGCCGATAATTGAATTGTTTCGAAGTATATGTCATGTGTATGGCGGACATGTGCATAGTGGCACATTTGTTGACACATGCGACTCTCCAAGGAAGCTCAAAAAGGCATTTCACCCCATCCCATTTCATTTCATTTCCATGCATTTACTCCCATCCAAACACAACTATAGAGAATCAGATGAAATCACTGTTGCCAGTAGAATTATTTATAATAAAATAATAATAATAATAATAATAATAATAAAAACTGGAATGTAACAAATAATTAAGTTACAGAATCTAGGGCATAAATGAACTCATGTAACAATTTATCATTCTTTAGACATCAACCATATGGGATCATTCACTTATAATTACCGAATCCTAGAGCTTTGAACTGCCATTATAGCCCTGGAGAGTTTAAAAGGTATAAGAAGAGAGCTTGTGAAAACTCTAGATCAATGTAACCTAAATCACCAACTCTCCTATGTTTTCCGCTCCATATTGCAATCCAAATTATGGGTTGTAATCTGGGTTGCTATTTTTGCGGGCCTGAAATTTTGGTTCTGCATTCTCATTGTTGATTACGTGGTCGTTTTAATTTATATTTAGAATGTAGAGATTTCTGCTTTGATCCAGGCAATACCAGGCATATAATATAATCTTATTCATTAAGGACCTGTAATAGTAGCAGTCATCATTTCATATATAAGTTAGAATATCTATTTGTATATGTAACTATACTGCATATGAGTGACCCTCCTACTGCTAGCATACGACATATTGGAGGAGCTAGAGTACCACATACCTGTCACCATTCACCATATGTGGTACCCGAGCAACCTGCTTTCCAGTAAACATTGCTCTAGATTCTAGAAATGAAAAGTTCCTTCATTGCATGCCACAAATACAGATGAAGAGTGAACAGAAGCCACAATGAAGTGAACTGATTTATGTGGAAACAACAAATACCATCTACATTTCAATACTTTTGTTTCTGCATGTTATATGAGAGTTATATGATGATTGAAATTATTTAGTTGTTTCCTAAGATAAATCATAGACAGGATGCAGGTTTATGCCATGAGCTTCTAAAATGCCCACCTCTAAAACTCTATATAATTTCTAACAACAAAAAAGCAATTAAAGAAATAATTTAGAAATTAAGAGTACTGAAAATATATACAGTGTCAATTGTCAGCCCACCTCACTAGTGATACCATACTTGGCACAGTCAATGGCAAGACGTGTTGCACGTCCAATACTTTCTTTCGTCCTAGACAATGTCTCTATCATTCCTTCAAAAGCATCACGGGCAACAGCAGCTTCAGTACCACCACTTGATGAATCCCCGTGTGTCTGGAATCCTGGACTAATTCTGCCCTCATATTCTTCAGCATCAATTTGATTTTGTGATGCAAGTTGATGAGCATGAGTAGATGGAGATGCTAAAGATGGATCATGAAAGGCCTTTGGAACCGGATGCATCACATTGCCAGAGGAAAGGGATTGAATTGCAGAAACAGGGCTGGGACTCCTCCCATGGGTGGGGGGTGGACTGGGAAAAGGGTCGGGATGAGCATCGCCATGGGGCAGAGCCTGAGAGTGGGCTTGTTGCCTCTTTGCCTGAGCAGCCGCAATAAGATGTTTCATAGACATAACAGAATCTGTGAACTTCATGTCTAGCAACAGATGAGCAGGTTTATCTCCTTTTGAAACTTCAAATCTGCAATTGAATGAAGCGATTATATGTAAATTATAAACATGAAAATGTGTAGTTAATGAGGGGAAAAAAAAAACTATCATATATTAAGCTGGTGCAAGTTAACATACCGTTCCCCTTGCAAAATATCTTTCTCCATACCATGTTCAGCTGAACCAGCAATGGCGAGCCTATTCTCAGACACCACAGTCATCTGTGAGTTGCTCTTTGGAGCAACTTTGAATCTCTCTGATGAAGATGATATATTTCTTTGTGTCATCACATGATTACAAGAATGGTTTAAGCTCTCAGAAGCCACACTAAAATCTTTTGAAGATCCACCTTGCACTTTTGTAGCAGAGCCAGATGCCTTAACCTGCAGTTGGATGGCTTTATGTTCCACTACCTTGGCTGCATTAGCCAACCCAAGTGAGCTTTTCGGCGAACATTTGGCTAGTTTAGCCTCTGAAGATGATCTCGGAGATTCTATCTTGCCAGGACTACTGGAAATATGCAGCTTTGTCACTTTTCTTTGCCTCTTCTCTTCAAATGGCCTTGGACTGTGCAATGGAGACACCAGATGTTTGACAGGTGATATCCTATCCTTGCAAGGTCTATCATCAAGTCTTCCAGAACCCAAATTTTCAACGATGACATTTTCAACTTCTGACTTAGAATGGATGGGACTTTCTCGGCCCATATTGATTTTCTGCACAGAATTTGATACATTGGAAGCCACTACCTTTGCCATGATTGCCGATCCCCTGTGAACTGGAGTTTTACGCTTTTCTCCATCCTCCTCTTCACCAAGTGGAAAAAATGATTTCCGTCCAGAGAAGACTCGAGTAACAGAAGACCTATCATAATCAGAATTTGATTTTTCGTTTTTAAGGAAGTTGGAACTTTTCTCAGCTGTACCTCCAGCAACTTTAGTAGCACTATCAGACACAGCCTCCAATGCCTGGCTGTGTTGCTTCACTGAGGGAAGTGCAGCTTCATCACTTGGTAATTGGCTTCTGACACTTAACACTACAGTTCTTGATGCTAAATGATTCTCAGCCTCGACACATGATGTAGATGTCTTAGTTTCCAATAATTTATCTCCCTTGTTTTCGACCAGAAAAGCGTGTGCAGAATTACTCTTTCTACTCACTAATCTCGACCTCTTTACTGTATCATCACCACGAACCACGTGCCTTGGTCTTTTGGCAGGATGAGAATCTCCATTGGTAGCAATTTTATCTTTTCTCTTTCGGAGTTGGGAACTCTTTTTCCTGTGCTCCACTAGTGATAATCCCTCGTCACTGTCATCTTCATCAGCATTGTCTGATATTGACCTCTTACAAACATGGAGTCTAGGAGACTTATCTGATCCTGCCAAATGCTTCTTAGCCTTCGGCAAGTTCTTCACTTTCTTTGCATCACTGGCATCTATTTCTGATTTCAAAGATTCTCTTGCACTGTGTCGTGAAGCAATTTTTCTCTGGAGAGTTTTGCAAATAACTTCATCTTTTAGGTGTTCGATAGATTCAGGCAACTGAAGAGAACCCTCAGAACTATCAAGCTTAAATGACTTTGGATCTACATAAATCTTTTTCTGTACTTCTTCAGCACTCTCTACTTTCCTTTTCAATTCAGGAACCACTTTGGTTCTCAGCTGAACTTTAATAATTTCCTTCTCTACACCACCAGAAATTTTGGCACATAAAGACGCAGCCAAAGGTGGAAAACCTTTGGGTCCATCATCAACCAGGCGAACAGGAGACTCTCCTTCAGTATGAGAGACACTAATTGATCTACTGGCATTTAAACCTTTTGAATGCATCTCTTCCTTGTCACGTTCAGGACACAAAAGCTCACCATTTCCACCAATAACTTCACTTGAAGAAATTTCTTCCTTATCCATCGAAGAACTAGAAACTGGCCTTGTAATGGAGACTGCCACTTGGTCACCTCCATGGAGTGTCTTATTCCCCTTCTTAAGGGACAACACTTTAGATTTAGAAGAATTATGTTCTGCATTAGGCAGAACTCCATGTTTTACATCCACAGAAACAGAACCGGTGCAGCTCCTTGAACAGTGTTCCAACCCATGGAGTCCATCATCAGGGTCCTCATTATCATCACTTTCTGCCTCTTCAGGTATCCTAACCTGAACTTTTAACTCAGCAGCTTTATGGTGCTCTAGATGTTTGCTACCATTTCCTCCATCATCAATTGAACACACCCCACGAGCAAAAGTTGTCCTGTTGATATCCTCTGCAGAATCACCTGGACGTTTTTGCTGTAGTTCTTCAAAAGCCTTGCAAATTTCTTTCACCGCACGGGCAAAATCTTTAACAGTCTTACCTTGACACCGTGACAGCAACTTATTCTTTGATTCACTAGTAAATGCTTGAATATCAGCTGGGGCAACAAAAGCACTGCATAAAAAGGAAATATTATAGAAAATTCGTTAGTATGCTAGTTAGCCTCTCTGTTCTGCTTGTAAGAACTCAGCCTTCTCCCAGAATATATTTTTTTATTAGTAACAATACTTAGTTGATGATAATAAAGTGACACATGAGATACAAAGACTGTAATGTAAAGAAGAAATGAAATAGGCAAACGTAAAAAAACACAAAGACAACACCTTCCCTCCCCCATACTCACGCTCCATTTCTGTTATGGCAACAGGATGATGCCACTGATATCACTAACCAATTAACTCCTCTGTGACTAATGTATCTGCTTCCTTATTAGCTTCACAAAAGATCATGTAACTATGTAAGAGAGAAATCAACAAGGGCATCCAAAAATCAACAATTTCTTCGATTGTACTTGCCAACATCCAAGGTATATATTGTTTCTTACAAGAGTAACGAAATTGAATTTGAGGTACCATCAGAATCTAACCCTCTCCCCAAAGTTAAATACCCAAAGCTTCCCATATGTGTATGGAGTATGGACACGAGTCCAATGTAAAATCATCTTGTGTGCCTAATAAAAAGTTCTTTCTTTTTTTTCTGAGAATTGACAAGTTTATTAATTTCACAAAAGAGTACTACAATCAGGAGAATCCAGATCCTAGATCATGAGACCCTCTCATCACATAACCTACACGCCTGGAAAGATACAAATTCGTAGGGTATAACCTACAAAAGAAAAGAAAAAAAAAAAAAAGCCCGTCAAGATTGTCTCTACAATCTCTCTCAACTCCTAAAAGATCGGCCTTCGACCAGCATCAGAATTCCTGCTTTGATAATGCCCAACTTACAATCATGTGGTGAATCCTTCCATTGATGTCTTGTTTTTGAAAATCTTTGGTTCCTCTCCCTCCACATGCCCCATAACATACCAAATGGGCTTATTATCCACAAGACTCCCTTTTGACTCTTGAACGGCCCACCAAAACATTCAATCACTACATCTCCTATTGAATTGTTGAACAACCATGCCACCCCAAATAGGGAGAAGATATGAGGGATACTTTAAAGATGTGATTGAAGATATGAGGGGGATATGAAGCTGATTTAAAGATATAATTAGGATTGTTTTTTTATATTTGCTTTTATTATTATTAGGCTTTGGCCATCTTAGGTAGATTAGATTGGTTTGAAATAAATTATGATTTATTTGAAATCAATCTCTTAGTTGGAGTGGAGGGGAGGGGAAGGGAGGTTCATTAACGATTTATTTAGGGTCTATAAAGGGTAAACCGGGGTTGTAGGAGTCGGTCATTCCAAAATTTTCCAAGTATGAGACATTTTCTTAAGCATTGTAAGGAAAAATAAAAAATAAAAAATTGATATTAATAAAGTTACTTCTCCCTCTCTTCTCAGAGATTCTTGTGCGTGTAATTCTTGTCTACTTCTTTGTGATTCAGTGTCGGTATCTCATTGATTAGATAACCAGGTTGCACCAACAAGCAAACACAGTCCCACCCAATGCTAACCCCTAGCCCAACTACTAAGCACACACCTCAAAGAGCAAGCAAGCAATGGAGGGTCATGGAGGTTCAGTTGCCAGACAAGCTGCCGAGAACGAAGCAAACACAGGCACATGGAATTCCCTCATATCAGGTAATATACATAGCCACCCAAGCTGGCACCGAGGCACACACGTGTACCAGCCTTGGACCGGAAGTAAAAAAGATTGTTGCAAAATAATAGCAAAGGAAACATGTCTACCAAATACTGCTCACGTGAAAACATTATCATTCCCAAGACTGAACTTAAGCCCAACTACTGCGTGTGTGTGTGTGTGTTAGCTAAAGGGGGAAGTTGAGAACAAGGATAGATAATGCAGTGCCAAAGAAGCTTGATAGGCACGAATATTAATCAAATTTATAAAATAATAATAACAATAATAATAATAATAATAATTTAAAAAAAAAAAACCCAGAAATGCAAATATTCAACTTGCCCAAGTGAAAATTTTGATTGAATTTCAAGCTACAAAATGTTAAAATAAACAGTCGATAAATGAAACAAACCAATCAAACCACCCATCAGTTAAAAATCAATCCCGTAAATAGCATACTTACATTTCGGCAGTTCCAAAGAACTCCACGAAATATTTCCTAGGATCAGGCGACCGCTCCCAATTCTCAGGCCGGCTAATCTGCAGAACGCAACAACCATGAAACAAATGAATTAAATAACCTCCTCGTATATCCAATTCACGTAGTAAATCAAAGAATTCGAACACATTTCAACCATCGAGGCTATTGATCAGATGACTGAGAATTTTCATGCTTACGATACAGAAACCCTAATTATTCCATTACGCACAAAACAATGGCTATAAAATTCATGAAAAAAAAAATAATAATAAGAAAAAATAAAAGAAAAATCTGTACCTTAGCGGGCCATGCGGGGAATCCTTTAACCTTGGCGAGAACAAGATCGCCCAGACTCAACAGATTCTTCGCCTTGGATTGACTCGTTCCCTTTCTACGAAGGGGAGCCATGGCGAAAGAAGCCCTAGTCCGAACCTCGTTCTCCCAAGAAGACCCAAGAATCTTACAATCAGACCGCTCTGATAACGCGGGGTGGGATTTACAGCCTCAGGAACGCCGGAAACGAAAGAGACCGACGAGCAAGGTCGCTGTGGCGCATGAATCGGACGGTCAGAAAGGAGAGATTGCACTCCAACGGCGGTGATTGAATAGACAGAGAGAGAAGCTCAGGCGCCTGACCCTGGTTAGCTGTGGCGACCTCTTTTCCAACCGTGGTTAACGTGTTGTTGTTTGTGGTTCTATTCTTATACGAGGCTAGTCGGGATGCGAATTTCCTACCACCCCTCTTATGGTACGAGTGCGGATTAGGTGAGTCCGGGGTAAAGGCTTACGGGGCGATACCCTGACCGTGGGGCCCACCTACATGTATATGTTGTATATCCACACCGTCCATTCGTTTTTCTATCTGATTTTACGTACACAACTCAAATGAAGCATATCCAAAAATCAGGTGGACCACACGTACAGGAAACAGTAGTGACTGACCATGAAACTTTTTATGGGTCAAAAAAGTTTTAGATCAAGCTGACATTTGTGTTTTTCCTTCGTTCATGATGAGGTATGTGTCACCTCATCAACAGGTTGGATGGCAAATAAATATTAAGTTTGACCCCGGGAAGATTTCAATGATAGGCATAGTCACTTGCCTATGGTGTAGTCCACTGCCACCTTGATGTATTTACTGTATCTACGCCGCTCATCCATTTTTCCAGAACAATTTAGGGCACATGATAAAAAATAGATAATAAAGCCTATCATTTTAGGGCACAAAGCCAAAAATAAAGCAAGTCCAGATCTTAGATGAACTATATGGTAAGAAGCATTGGTGATTTCCATCCAATCACCGGGTGGTAGACTCCCCGGAGTTTCAACACCGGGTCAAGGGTTAGAGTACCCACAGTGGTGAAATCCCACTGCGTGCGTGTGTGAGGTGTGTGTGTGTGCGGGTGGCGTGAGTGTGTGGGGGTATGTGTGCGTGTGTAAATTAAAAATAAAAATTTAAAAAAAAAAAGGAAGCATTGGTGATTTGGCTGTCGAAAACTTTCTACAAGCCATAAAAGTTTTGAATTAAGCTAGTATTTGTTTTTGCCCTTCATCTAGTTGTGTGGCCTCATCGGGGGGATGGATGGCAAATAAACATTATCATGGACCTTAGGAAGTTTTTAAGCGTGGGGGCATTCAATCACCATTTTTTATTTCAGCAGTCCACCAGAGATTTGGATCTACCACACTTAAATATGAAAAACACTGATGTACATGTGGCTGCTAGGGGTGTACACGAACCGAGCTAGCTTGGTTAGCTCGCTTGACTCAACTCGAAAAAGCTCGATTCAACTCGGTTCAAAGTTGAGTTCGAGCCGAGTCGAGCTGATTTTTTTAGCTTGAAAATGAGTTTGAGCCGAGTTCGAGCAGGCCCCAACTCGACTCGACTCGGATCGAATCCAGCTTGAATCGAACTTAGATCGAACTAGTTCAATGACTCGGTTACTTTGCCATTGATGTTGCTCACCAACTATTTGATAAAATGAAAGTAGCATTTGGTTCTTTGAAGGACCTGAAAGGAGTGACTATGAAGATTTTGTTCTTCTGGTTGAACATAGGAAAGGTGAGTAGGGATGGTGAGGAGCTGAATTTCTATGTGGGCCGACTATTTGTATCTTTCCCGCGATCGAACTTCCTCCCTTATATTATTATTGTTAAACAAAAAAAAAAAAAAAAAAAAAAAAAAAAAAAAGGTGAAGTCTTTGGAATTTTGAAATTTAATAATTTCAAGAAATCTCTAACTGGGCAGTTTAATTTTTTTTATCTTCTCCTTCTTTTTCTTTTTTCTTTTTTTAATGTTTTGAAGTTCCAAAATCGTGGCTATTCAGTGGGATTTTGAAATTGCAATTCAGGTGTTTGTGGAAATGCCTCAACAACGAACTCGGCTCAATCTTGACTCGAACTCAGCCCGAGCTGGCCATTCAGTGGCTATTCAATGCTGACTAAACCGAGCCAAGCTAGCCAGTCAAGCTCGAGGACCGAGCCAAGCCGAGTTCGAGCTAAGGTCAGCCAGTGTTCGAGTTGAACTCGACTCGATGTACACCCCTAGTGGTTGCACACCCCACAATAAAGGCCCCACCATCTTGGGTGAGGCCTGGGCATGGCCTAATTCCACTCCCACCAAAAGTAGGAAGTGGACCAAACCGTTAGCCGGTTGGACTAACCATAAGCCTGCATTGTTGTATGCGTTGTATATACACATCATCCATTAGTTTTCCAAGGTCATTTTAGAGTGTGATTTAAAAATTAAAAAAAAATAATAAAAAATAAAAAATAAGAAAAAAGGAAGCACATTCAAATCTCAAGTAATCCACACCACATAAATTCGTAGTCATCCCATCATTAAAATCTTTTGAGGACCCACTGTAATTTTTATTTGCCATCTACCAGGTTGATAAGGTTGCATGGACCTCAATGAAGGGAAAAAACAAACCTATGTTGATTTAATTTTTATTTGCCATCCAACGGGTTGATAAGGTCACACGGACGCACAAACCTTATCTTGATTTAAAACTTTTGTGCCCCCAAGAAGTTTTTAATCATGGGCATTCAATCCATAGAACATTGTACAGTAAATGATGCATATCCAAAACTCAGTGGACCACACCACGAGAAACACTCGGGATTGAACTCCCGCCATTAAAACTTACCCTGGAAGATTTTGATGGGGTGTTTCCATCCTCACCATTACCTTTGGTGTGGCCTGCTTGAATCTTGGATATGGCTTCATTTTGAGCTCGAATCATGAAATGAGCCAGTGAAATTGGTGTACGGATTGGATGTCACATGTACATTGCAGTGGACCCCACAAAGCTTTTAGTTGTATGAGTTCCTATGTTATTGGAAAATTGCGTCCAGTCTTTTAATCTTATTTGAGCTCTTATGAGAGCTTGTAAAAGGAGATAAATGAAATCTATTTCATTATTATACTCACATCACAAAATATACAATTTTGATGGGAGTAAAAGGAAGGAACTGGAATATATTAGAATTCTTCAATATATTCACATATTCTTAAGAACTTATGTGATATCCCTAATCAACTTTAACATCCCAAAATAGTGAACATACATGTTATATGATAGAATGATTATAATATTAATAAGCCCATTGAATTATATAGTTTGGTAAGAAAATTTTGAGCCTCAAGTGGGCCACAAACGTAAGGATCACAAACAAGAAACTTGACAATGTTATTTAACCATCCAATTATATGTCCAACATTTGGATGGTTTTAATCATTCTATTGGTGTAATTTTATTTATTCAGTTGATAATTGGATTACTTTAGAGTATCATCGATGTATCATGTGTACAATGGATTATGAGCACAGTGATGCCTCTTTTTACCCGTGTGACTCTAAAAAGGAGCCAAAAAAGACATTCATACCAACTACTTCCAAATATCTCATCTTCCTTAAAGAGTTCAAATCAGCCCCATTTACTATCAATTCCATTTACTGACATTTAGTCACATCCAAACACACCTCCTACCCCATTTACTTCAAATTCCTCCCATTTACTCCCATCGAAGCAACTGCTTTCAATGATGTAAGTGACTAGTCTAACAAAAATGAGAAATGCCGGCATGGCGTACATGGAAACTATTATTACCCATCAGACAAGCAAAAAAACAATGCGTGATTATATTATGGGTGACAATATGTACCAACAACTAGGGGTGCACGTTTAACCGTTGGAACCGTGTAACCGGACCGGAACAGTTGGATCAGTCCGGTTTGGTCCAGTTCCAGGGTGCTAACGGTCCGGTTCCGGTTCCCAAATTTTGAAAACCGTTGATTACAGATCGGTTCCGGTTTAGGGTCCTGTAGAACCGAACCGAACCATTGATCCGAACCATTAACCAAACCGTATATCAGAACCGTAGAACCGATCCGTAATAGGAACCATGGATCCGAACCGTCAATCCGATGTTTGTATGCGAACTCACCTCAATCTCCTCTAACCAAGAATTGCATTCTTCAAGCCCAGAACTGCAAGCCCCACCAATCCCAACATCAACCTCAACCACAATCTTATCACCATCACTGCACAACTAGGTGCGGCCCTTACTGTGGAATTAATATATAGTTTATATCCACACCGTCCATCTGTTTTAACAGATCATTTTAGGGCTTGAACCAAAAATTAAGCAGATGTAATTCTCATGCCGACTATATATAACATAAGAAAATGTGGTGATTGACTATTAATAGGCCACATGAGTTTTGGATCAACGTGATTTCTTTTTTTCCCCTTATGAAGGTTCATGTGACATTATCAACAGGTTGGATGAAAATAAACATTATGGAAACATGAATGTGGGCGGTAGTAAGTTTCTAGTGGTAGGGCATTTAATCACCACTATTTCTTAAAGTATAATCCATCTTAGATTTGGATCTTCTTTGTTTTTGGATTCATGCCCTTAAATGATCTGGAAAAACTGATGGACGGTGTGGATATAGAATACATACATCAAGGTGGGCCCCACAGTAAGGACCGCACTGTCTTGGGTGAGGCCGGGCCGCACCTAATCCTCTCTCCTTGTGAATAATCCAAAAGAAGAAATTGCAATACATATAAAGGCTATATATAGTTCTCTTCTATTCTCCACCCATATTAAGATTAAAGGGATACAAGACTTGTAGTGGAGAAGAAAAATAAAAGGTAGAGATTTTGGACTCTTAATGCATCTTTTTATTTTATTACATCTCCTTATTTATTACTTATGATATTCGCATCCAAACACCATCATGCATAGATTACTACAATTTTTGGCACGTGTGAAGACAAACAAATCCATCACCATCGAAGCAAAATCGTAAGATTTCGATGCCTCAGCAAAATCCAAACATTATGGGATCTTTTGGATTATTCACAAGGAAAGTGGATTAGGCAGAACTCCATGTTTTATATCCACAGAAACAGAACCGGTGTAGCTCCTTGAACAGTGTTCCAACCCATCGAGTCCATCATCGTCCTCATTATCATCACTTTCTGCCTCTTCAGGTATCCTAACTTGAACTTTTAACTCAGCAGCTTTATGGTGTTCTAGATATTTGCTACCATTTCCTCCATCAATTGAACACACCCCACGACCAACAGTTGTCCTGTTGATATCCTCTGCGGAATCACCTGGATGTTTTTGCTGTAGTTCTTCAAAAGCCTTGCAAATTTCTTTCACCGCACGGGCAAAATCTTTAACAGTCTTACCTTGACACCGTGACAACAACTTATTCTTTGATTCACTAGTAAATGCTTGAATATCAGTTGGGGCAACAAAAGCACTGCATAAAAAGGAAATATTATAGAAAATTCGTTAGTATGCTAGCTAGCCTCTCTGTTCTGCTTGTAAGAACTCAGCCTTCTCCCAGAATATATTTTTTTATTAGTAACAATACTTAGTTGATGATAATAAAGTGACACATGAGATACAAAGACTGTGTAATGTAAAGAAGAAATGAATAGGCAAACGGAAAAAACATAGATAACACCTTCCCTCCCCCATACTCACGCTCCATTTATGTTATGGCAACAGGATGATGCCACTGAAATCACTAACCAATTAACTCCTCTGTGACTAATGTATCTGCTTCCTTATTAGCTTCACAAAAGATCATGTAACTATGTAAGAGAGAAATCAACAAGGGCATCCAAAAATCAACAATTTCTTTGATTGTACTTGCCAACATCCAAGGTATATATTGTTTCTTACAAGAATAACGAAATTGAATTTGAGGTACCATCAGAATCTAACCCTCCCCAAAGTAAAAATACCCAGAGCTTCCCATATGTGTATGGAGTATGGACACGAGTCCAATGTAAAATAATCTTGTGTGCCTAATAAAAAGTTCTTTCTTTTATCTTTTTTTTCTGAGAATTGACAAGTTTATTAATTTCACAAAAGAGTACTACAATCAGGAGAATCCAGATCCTAGATCATAAGACCCTCTCATCACATAACCTACACGCCTGGAAAGATACAAATTTGTAGGGTATAACCAACAAAAGAAAAAAATAAAACAACAAAAAAGCCTTCAAGATTGTCTCTACAATCTCTCTCAACTCCGAAAAGATCAGCCTTCAACCAGCATCAGAATTCCTGCTTTGATAATGCCCAACTTACAGTCATATGGTGAATCCTTCCATTGATGTCTTGTTTTTAACAATCTTTGGTTCCTCTCCCTCCACATGCCCCATAACATACCAAATGGGCTTATTATCCACAAGACTCCCTTTTGACTCTTGAAGGGCCCACCAAAACATTCAATCACTACATCTCCTATTGAATTGTTGAACAACCATGCCACCCCAAATAGGGAGAAGATATGAGGGATACTTTAAAGATGTGATTGAAGATATGAGGGGGGTATGAAGCTGATTTAAAGATATAATTAGGATTTTTTTTTATATTTGCTTTTATTATTATTAGGCTTTTGCCATCTTAGGTAGATTAGATTGGTTTGAAATAAATTATGATTTATTTGAAATCAATCTCTTAGTTGGAGTGGAGGGGAGGGAAAGGGAGGTTCATTAATGATTTATTTAGGGTCTATAAAGGGTAAACCGGGGTTGTAGGAGTCGGTCATTCCAAAATTTTCCAAGTATGAGACATTTTCTTAAGCATTGTAAAGAAAATAAAAAAATTAAAAATTGATATTAATAAAGTTACTTCTCCCTCTCTTCTCAGAGATTCTTGTGCGTGTAATTCTTGTCTACTTCTTTGTGATTCGGTGTCGATATCTCATTGATTAGATAACCAGGTCGCACCAACAAGCAAACACAGTCCCACCCAATGCTAA
This sequence comes from Magnolia changhungtana, assembly GCA_030180095.1. NCBI lineage: Eukaryota > Viridiplantae > Streptophyta > Magnoliopsida > Magnoliales > Magnoliaceae > Magnolia > Magnolia changhungtana. The sequence goes on from JASAUF010000662.1 coordinate 6,439,472, forward strand.
CCCCTAGCCCAACTACTAAGCACACACCTCAAAGAGCGAGCAAGCAATGGAGGGTCATGGAGGTTCAGTTGCCAGACAAGCTGCCGAGAACGAAGCAAACACAGGCACATGGAATTCCCTCATATCAGGTAATATACAAAGCCACCCAAGCTGGCACCGAGGCACACACGTGTACCAGCCTTGGACCAAAAGTAAAAAAGATTGTTGCAAAATAATAGCAAAGGAAACATGTCTACCAAATACTGCTTATGTGAAAACATTATCATTCCCAAGATTGAACTTAAGCCCAACTACTGTGTGTGTTAGGGCCTGTTTGGATGCCTCTAAGTTCTTTTAAGTTGTAAGTGACTTACCTGTAAGTCACTTACAGGTGAAAGTTACTTACAGGTAACCCGTTTGGATGTAAGTTGTAAGTCACTTACAAGTAAGTTAGTTTTTCTGTTTGGATAACCTATAAGTAACTTACAGGTAGAAAGTTGTATATTCATATTAAGCAGAGCTTAGATTGGGGAATTGTTTTAAAATGTTATAATCATATAAAAAAACTATCTTACTTGTTATAATCTACCTTTGAAATCCAACAAAAAACAATCCAAGAAGATTCACTTCAGAGTAATACAAATTATCTTGCAAGCATTAGAAAAGCATTAAAAGCGCTTGAATCGCGACTTGATAAGATAGTGGAGGCTAGTTTATCCCAGCCTCAACTCAATCCAGAAACATAATGAAAGTGATCTTAACTCGTTTATGGAGGGCACTGGAATTGGGAATGAGGAGTGGGATTCTGTTAATGAGCATACGGTTCAATTTCTCGAAAAGTCGATCTCAACGATTGTCCAAAGGAATGATCAAGAGACATGAGTGTCTTTCAAATATAATGATATTGACACACTCCAATTGTATGACACACTTGACTTCAATGAGGAGGAAGAGGCTAGTTTATTCGAGCCTCAACTTAACCTAGAAAAATAGTGTAAGGAAAGTGATTTAATCCCACTTGTGAACAGTACTGAATTAGAAGATGATAAGTATTGGGATGATAATCATGAGTTTACAACCCAAGATTCACTGGAATCGATTTCAATTATGGCTCAGGAGAGTGATCACGAGGTACAGGAAGTTGTTGACCATAATAATCTACTCTACCCATCTGACATGTTTGATTTAAATGTGGAGGAAGAGTCTCTTCCAAGTAAATCACAAGACTCTTTTGAGGCATGCTCGGCCCACTCACCTTATTTAAATGATGATATGATTAGGGAGATGGGCAAGTTGCCCAAGATGACTCTGGAATTTGAAACCACCCAGTTGAGGCCACCATATGAACTTCACACCCTTGGTGATACAATGCCCCTACTGAGTAGTATCAATGAACAAAGTCTTCACATTAATTCTTCGCCTAGTAATCTTCAATCTACCTATACAGGGCAGGGCGACATGTATCGGTGACAATTGACTCTCATAAAGGTGAAAAGCAAGATAGCATGTTTCCCTCTATTTTAAGAGAAGAAGGAATCATTAGGCATATCATCACAGACTTCGATGTGGAGAACGAGTCCCTCTCAACTCTTTAGAAGATTGCGTGGCATACTTTGCAAATTCAAATGATCCCATGATAAAAGAAATAATGGATGCCTTGCAAAACAATACTTTGGTAGTTGTTACTGACCAAAAGAACTCTTATTTGAAGCCCCTCCTTCCACAGATTCTGCATACTTACCATTAAAGGAGGAGGAGGAGCTAAAAATTGAACTGGAGTCTGAAACTTCGGAGTGTATTGAGACTACATCACTTACTGAGATTTTTTCTGAATTTTATTTACTTGTAGTCTCTGATTCACCATGTTGTACTAACTCTGAAACTTTCTCTGTCACGGGTGAATCATATATACTTTAGACACCTCAGGAGATTAAAAGGAAACTTTATGTTGAGGTCCATAAATTTCTCTGAAATTCATGCTCCAGAGCATCCAAGCCTATTGCAAAAAGGGCTTTTGGATGATCTTATTGAGAAACTTATTGAGGAATTTATCAAGATACTGGCCGGAGGAAGAACCTTGCGGCATGACTGAGTAACTTTCTCCTGTTTTCTTAGTTAGGTTTACTGCTTTCCGCTGTTTAGGATAGTTTGTTTTCCACTATTTATGATAGTTTGCTTATCGTCTGTTTCGTCATTGTGCTAACCCATCTTCGCATTAATAACTTTGGAAAAATTGCAATTCGCCTTTTCAGGTATTATCTTCTCATCACTACTCCTTTCTTTTTGTCGCCTCATATGCATTGCATACTCACATCTTTTACATCGAGGACAACGTAGATTTTAGGTTGGAGTGTAGATTAGGTACACTAATCAGTATTTTCTTAGTCTTTGAGCAAAAAAAATGTGAAAAACTGTGGAAAATTTTTAAAATTTTTGTAAATTAAGTGATTTTAAAGATAATCCAAAGTTTAGAAGTATAAAATACTTAGTGTTGATGATTTATGTCTCTTGGATTTTAGTACGTGTTAGATCTCAAAGTTAAGTTTGAATTATTAATCCATGATTAGAAATTTTAAGCATTGATCGAGTCATGATTTCACATGTCACATTTAGTTTTCACTTTAAAGTTTTAGTTTAATATCGAATTGTTAACCTGATGTTTATCAAGCATGGAAGGAATCCACCTGGGGAATTTGTCCATTATGTTCATGAGAAGAATTGAAAAGAAAGAAAAAATATATATAAATTCCCAACTAAAAAAGAAATAGTTGTCATCGAAAAAGACTACCTATGTAGATCATTGAAAAGATTGAACATAGCGTGAAAGCCATCAATGAAAAAATCAAAAGCTGGAAGCATAAAACGCTAAACTGTAAGACAAGTTTCGGTTTAAGTTTTGGTTGTCCTGAATGCTCTTTTAATTATTAACGTTATCATAAAAATGAAGAATTGAACCTTTGATTGTAATAAATTTAGACTTCATTATGCACCCATGGAAGTCAATGTTTGGAATTGTTCTAATTGGAGGATTAATGCTTTGAACTTGATTATGAAGTTTATCGAATGCTAAAGTTTAGGAGAGAATAATGCTCAACATTGATGTATTTTGAAACTCTATCATCTGGATTGTTTTTTAAACCTCTTAAGATTATGGAAATTATATAATGGTTTTCGAAATATTTTTTCGTATACTTTGCTCGGGACGAGCAAAATGCTAGTTGGGGATTGTGTTGAGGGTTAAATATTGCATATTATCCCCCATTTATATCTTGGTTTTATGAACATGATAATGCTTAATATCTTATTTTATACATGTTTGTGTTGCAAGGTGAATTTAAGAGCTTGGATTGAAAAGAATGTTAAAAGTATGGATTTAGTACTCAAGAATCACCAATAAGGTAAATGAGGGATCTTAGGAGACTAAGAACGGAGAATTTTCAAGTCGAAGATCTAAGGAAACCAGGTACAAAGGATGAAGAAAAGATTGGCAAAAGCACAAGTTAAACAGCAGAAAAATAACACATTTCAGTGCCACCTAAGTCAAATTTGATGCCACGAAAAGTACACAAAATAGTCCAGCAAAAAAATAGCTTAATTCAATGTCACCTAAGCTTAATTCGGTGCCACCAAAGCCAATTTCGATGGCAAATTTTGCCACCTAAGTACTCTTCACGTACAATCTCAGATGTAGATACAATTTCCGTGCCACCGAACTATCTTCGGTGCCACCGAAATCACACAGAGTTGTTGAGCAGGGGGGCACGGATTAGGTGCTACCCTACCTATTCCGAGCTCGAGACAGGCAGAAGATCCGAGGGCCACTGTGATTTATGAATTTTATCCACACCATCCATCTATATTTCTGTATCATTTTATATTACTGAACCAAAAATAAGTCAGATCTAATGCCTAAGTGGACCACGCCATAGGAACCAGTGGTACTAAGCACGCCCACCATTGAAACCTTCTTGTGGTCCCCTGTGTCGATTATTTTCGATCCAACTAGTTGATATGGGCATATACAGTTGGATGAAGCGAAAAAAACAAATTTCCTGTTGATCCAAAACTTATGTGGTTCCTAAGAAACTTTCAACGGTGGGAATTTCATTTCCACTGTGTGGTTTGTTTGAGTATTGTACATTCTCTATTTTTTGCTTTATAATATAAAATAATACATAAAAAATGCATGAACGGTGTAAATAAAAGGAGTCGGGATCCTCTGTTATCTGGTCAATAGGGATTTCTCGTTACCTTAATGGTTGGGCATCCAAAGTTTTTTATTTTTATTTATTTTTATTTTTTTAGCGAGTGATGACATGGACCAATGAGGACTAGGGTATCAGGAAATCTCTGTTGACCAGATAACAGAGGATCCGGACTCATAACGTGTCATTGGCTTCTCAGGGGCCCTCGGAGCCTCTGCCTGTCCACCACGCCCCCACCTCGGACGCGGATTGCGTACTACCCCCGCCCGTCCCTATCTCCGAACGAGCAGTTTTGTGGGCAGGCCCACCGTGATGTATCTGTACATCCGAACCATCTATCCCTTTTCTCATATTATTTTAAGGTATTAAAACAAAAATGAGGCAGATCCAACGTTCAAGTGGACCACACTACAGATGACTCTTGCATTTAATGCAACTGACATTTAATGTTTTGTGCATTTTAATGCAACGAAGCTTATTATTTGGTGTGGTCCACTTGAGCATTGTATTTGCCTCATTTTTGTGTAGATGTCTTAAAATACTATGAGAAAAGGGATAGACGGTTCGGATGTACAGTTACATTACGGTGGGCCCGCCCACAGACCTGCCCGTTCGGAGCTAGGGACGGGCGGGGTTAGTACGCAATCCGCGTCCACCCACCTCGGACAGGCCGTCGCTGACCAATCACGTCGCACCACGTCGTGCTTGTTCCACGTTGGCACAGTCGGGACGGTACCAACCTCAGTCCGTCGCGAAATAAAGAAGATCCGAGGGAAGCCCAAGATATTTCCATGCAAGGGACAACAAAAGAAAATATCTTCTCCACCGTATAAAAGTCTCTTATCCCTTCTTTTCTTTTTTTCATACACCGCCCAAAAATAAAATCACTCAACAGAGAGAAACATGCCTTCTTCAGGCCTCCTTCTCTACAATCTCTCTCCTTCTTCCACCATCATCAGACCATCAAAATCCAACAACTTCAGCTTCTACTCTCCCAAAAGGAGATTGCATTGCAATTCAGTGAGATCCAACGGTGGTGGTTCTTCGCTCCTTGATTATGATCTGTATGATCTCCTGGGCGTCGATAGCTCCTCCAATCAAGCCGAGATAAAGAACGCCTACCGTTCGTTGCAGAAACGGTGCCACCCCGACATCGCGGGGCCCACCGGCCATGACATGGCCATAATTCTCAACGAGGCGTATTCGGTTCTCTCGGATCCGAATTCCCGGTCCGTCTATGATCGGGTCAGTAAGAAGATTCTGCTATAGTTTTTCTTTTGATTGGATATGATCTAACATGAGCTTGATGCTCGACTCGCATGATCTGAGCTGTTGGTTATTGGGTTGCATAATTTTCAGCGGTCCAATAACAATCGCTTGTTTAGTGGCATGAACTGTCACGACAAACCAGGGTCGTTCATTTCAAATCTCATATTGAGAAGGAAGTGGGCCCAACTAGACCGCGCTGGTGTCAAAGCCGTGTGGGCCCTACCATGATATATGTGTTTTATCCACGCCGTACATCCATTTTTACCGGTCATTTTAAGGAAAGAGCCAAAAAATGAGGCAGATGCAAAGCTCAAGTGGACCACACCACAGGAAACAGTGGGGATTGAACGTTCACCGTTGAAAACTTATTCGGCTCCACCGCAATGTTTATTTGCCATCCAACGTGGTCATAAAGTCACGTAGCCCTGCATGAAGGGAAAATACAAATATCACCTTGATCCAAAACTTCTGTGGCCCCAACAAGTTTTCAACGGTGAGCATTCAATATCCACTGTTTCATGTGGTGTGATCCACTTGATCATTGGATCTTCCTCAATTTTGGGTTCATGCCCTAAAATGAGCTGAAAAAATGGATGGACGGTGTGGATAAAACACATACATCATGGTGGGGTCGGTACTGGCAGTGTCAGTCGGCATTTGGCCTCCCTTGGGTCCGTCTTTTTGAAATGGCAGTAAACCATCCTCCTTACATGCCGCACATAAATAGGGCAATCTAGACCATCCAAAGCGTAGGACACATTTTGAATAGAGTGCAGTTTGAAAATCACTCTGATCGAGAAAATCTAGCCGTACAATTGATGGCTATCAAACAGATGACTAAATGTTTAACGGTGATCAGTTGATTATTATCATCTGATCAATGTGATTTGTTTGGATTATGCTAAAATTCCCACTGACCAATGATCTGGACGGTCTGGATTGTGGTAAAATCATTCCCTGTGCTCTCATTAGGCTTTTTAGGCCCACTTTGTGACGGGCAACTAGAATTTGAGGCAGGGAATAAAGATATGGTTGTTGTGGACTTGTAGTAATAGGAGCCACTGATCAGTAATAAGTAGATTGGTACCATCCACGCACATGTATATCAATTCCAGACCATCTATAAATCATGGTACCTACCCTGGATGACGTACATCCTACTAATCACATGAATGAGAAGATCTTCACCGTCTCTTTACTAGCCATCAAATGAATCTCTCAAATGTAACTGGTCAACTATCTTAACTTAGCTGGTTAACTCTGATGGTCAAGATCATTTGATCAATGTGATTTTTGGGGGCGACAATCCAACATATGGACCACTTTTGAATGATCTAGATGGACGCGGATTGCGTCCTACCCCGCCGGTCTCCAGCAGGGAACGGGCAGGAGCTTTGACTGGCCACTGTGCTGTATGGGTCTTTTACACACCTCCAGCCATTTCTTTCGTATCAATTTAGAGTATTAGTCTAAAATTGAGCATATCCAAGACTCAAGTGGACCACACCACAGGAAGCAGCGGTGATAATGATTGTCACCACTGAAAATTTTATAGGGCCCACCGTAATTTTTATTTGCCATCCTACCTATTCATAAAGTTTAATAGACCTGGATGAAGAGAAAACACAAATATCAGCTCCATCCAAAACTTATGTGGCCCCAAGGAGTTTTCAATGGTAAGAGTTTAATCCCCATTGTGTAGTTCACTTAAGCCTTGGATCTGCCTCATTTTTTATCTTATATCTTAAAACGATATGAAAAAAAATGGATGGACGGTGTGGATAAGACCCATACATCACAATGGACACTCTCCTGCCGTTCCCAGCTGGAGACCGACGGGGGTAGGATGCGATCCCCGTCCGATCTAGATTGATGTACATGTATGCCACTGTTCGACTCGGCTTGAACAGTGGCTGACCATAGCTCGAACTTGGCTCAGCTTGGTCATCGAGCCTGACTGGCTAGCTCGGCTCAATTTGGTTAGTAGCTCGGGCCGAGTTCAGGCTAAGATTGAGCCAAGTTCACCATTGAGGCATTTCCACAAACACCTAAATTGCAACTTCAAAATCTCACTGTTTTACAACAGAGGCAATGGTTTTACAGGTATTTTCTCAAAAACCTTCTAAGTAACATTAAAAAAAAAAAAAAAAAGATATTTGTTTCATGTACATACCTTCCTTACCACCAGCCACATTTCGTTGGCGAGCAACATCAGTGGCAAAGTAACCAGAGTCAACGAACCAGTTCGATTCGAGTTGGATTTGAGCTAGATTTGATCCGAGTCAAGCCGGGCTGGGGCTTGCTCAAACTTGGCTTAAACTCATTTTCGAGCTTAAAAAATCAGCTCGAACTCAGCTTTGAACAGAGTCAAATCGAGCTTTTTCGAGTCCAGCTAACCGAGCTAGCTCGGTTAGTGTACACCCCTAATTATGAATGCATTGCCGTCCTTTCTTAAAGTGTAGTGAACTTGCATCAGAGCACTCCCTACTGAGCGGTTGAAGGTAAATGCAAGACTCCTATAATTAGGGGCGGCATTGGTCCTACCGTAAAGGTCAAGGCCCGAATCTGCCCAAGCAAGCATGGGCCCATAACAGAAAGCCCAAACCTGACCTTTGAAAAATTGGACTGGGCCTGGACCGGGGTCCGAGCCGGTCCATTCTAAAAATTGATAAAACCTCTATTTCCCACTAAAGGTTTTAACCTAGCCGTTGATCAAGTGGGCCACGCATGTAAAAAGAAATAGACACCCAGAGGAAGGGAATCAATGGTCTAAATTTAAGGTGCATGGCTTACCTAATGAAGGATTAGAATGTAGGATACAAGACATGTGATGCATCCCATCCTCAAGACTGGACCATGGGCCAAGCTATTGTATGGCAATCGAAACCGTCTAAATCGCAAGTGGTGGAATGAGCATAAACCAAAATCTACTTAGAGATGGCAACCATCTGATTTGCCCTTTGATCTTGAACGATTAATCATTCCATTCTTAACCATCCATCTGATGGCCATCAATTTGGATGGTTAACATTGCTCGAACAGTATCATTTTACATGTGCTCCATCCAAAACATGTACTACAATTTTGAAAGTCTGGATGGCCAGGAAGGAAGAGTTCCACCATTACGCTGGCTAGCTGCTGGTGCTCTGTGGGCCCCACTATGATATATGTGTTCTATCCACGCCGTCAATCCATTTTTACAGATCATTTTAGGGTATAATACCAAAAAATGAGGCAGTTCTAAATCTCAGGTGGGCCATACCAGAGGAAAACAGTAATGATTGAATGTCCACCATTAAAAACTTCCAAGGGCCCACTGTAATGTTTATTTGACATCCAACCAGTTGATTAGACCATACAGCCCTGGATGCAGGGAACCGACAAATATCAGCATGATCCAAAAATTTTGAGGCCCCCAAGATGTTTTTAACGGTGGTCGTTCAATCAACACTATTTCCCGTGATGTCGTCCACTTGAGATTTGGATCTACTTCATTTTTGGCTTACTAATATAAAATGATCTAGAAAAATGGATGGACGGCGTGGATGAAATATATACATAACAGCGGGGCCCACATAGTTAACCCAACCTCGTTCCCAACAAAAACACCCCATGTGTTTGTAAAAATAACCAGTACACCTACATTCTCAAGACCAAAATACCCTCAAAATTTTAATAAATGACTTGGGGATGTTTTCAATGGCACAGGAGCAAGCGAAAATGGAAGAATTCCGAGGTTACACGGGCAAACCAGTGTACTCGATGTGGTTTGGATCGGAGAAGGAAGAACGGGCCGTGTTCGTGGACGAAGTTAAATGCGTTGGTTGCCTGAAATGCGCCTTATTCGCCCAAAAAACCTTCGCCATAGAATCTGTTTACGGGCGGGCCCGCGTCGTCGCGCAATGGGCCGATCCCGAGCATAAAATCAACGATGCCATACAGTCGTGCCCCGTCGACTGCATCTCGTATGATTACTACTTCCTTTAGCTTTATCGTCTAAGGGTATTTTAGTCATTTGATGTTAGTTTAGGGCATGTGACCAAAAAGGAAGCAGATCGAAGAGTTTGGTGGACCACACCACAGGAGAATGAGATCCTTGACCGGCTTGATCTCCTTAAATCTAGCCCACTATTTATGATCGGAACCGTTCATCTAGTGGACACCTACATGGATGGTCCATGGTGTAAAAATTGTACAGATCGGATAAACCTAACTGTCCCACCAATGGCCTGCAAACTTCCAATCAGACGGATGGGTTTGTGTGTTGGTTCGTTGCATAAAATGAACGGTTCCGATCATCGAGGGTTGGGTCGTGAATGGTGGAGAGATATCATGATTTGGGGAGGATTCGAACTAGGAGACTGAATAGGCAATTCTCAATTAAGAATGCACTATGCACACGTTGGTAAGATCAGAACCATTCATCAGGCAGGGTACAACTATGAACATACTCCGAATTAAAAATCTGGGCCGTCCATTCACCCGGTGGACAACGGGCAATTTTTTTTTATGGTCAGAAACAAGACGGCCACAAGCCTATTCAGAGATACATGCATGGTCCACCTGATGACTTTTTGTAAATTCAGTTCACGCATGAGTCTGGCACTTGATGAATGGCCTGGATTACATACACGTGTAACAAACATACCACATCACTGTGGGATCGTCCATCAACATTAACTTATACCGACTAAACAATAGAAATTGGGGCGGTTTAATTAGACTTACGTGTATACCACACGTATGCAAATTTGGTATTTTCTAAGTGCCAGCATATCATCATCAGACGCTTCCAGAGTATTAATATTTTTTTGTCATGTGTACTAATATTGGGTCATTGTTACTGATATTAGGATTGTGGAGCGGTCCAACCTTGCTGCCTTGGAATTTCTGATGTCGAAGCAGCCACGTGGCAACGTTCGAATGAGCTCAGGCAACGCCGTTGGAACACGTGTCTCCAACATATTCGTTGATGTGAACAAGTTCCAGAGTAGGTTCCATGAGATGAAGGAAAAAGCCAATAAACGGGAGTCGGAGGTAAGAGCCATGGAAATTACCTTCTTTTATGCATTATGAGAAATGGTGAAGTGGGCTGGGCTCAATGGGCCAAACTTTGAGGGCTGGCTCTGGCATGAAATATGTGGTCTGGGCCTGAGTTTAGGTATTCATGAAGGCCCACACGACTGCCCGACCTGTCCGGCGGGTCATTGTAGGGCTGTAAACGGGTCGGTCTGGCCTGTTGGCTATTTTCCTGACCCGCTTGGAGTTGTGCCCCGCTAGAAGTTTTGAACGGTAGGCGTTGAAGTCTCACGGTTACCTGTGGTGTGGTCCACTTGAGCTTTGGATATAATTCAATTTTGTTCCCATGCCCTAAAATGAGCTGGGAAAATGTATGGACGGTTTGGATAAAATACATACATCACGTTGGGCCCCTCAGAGTCTTCACACCGCGGTAGAGGGTGGTGAGCCCAACACTACACAATCGGCGTCCGTCTGCGACGTGAGCTTTCCATCAGGTGAGATACACTCTTCGATCTTCTCAGGCCATTTCAAACCTCAGGTGGGCCACAACATATCAAAACAGATGAACGGCTAGAAAAATAACCTTCAATCTACATTTTACGTTGTGGCCCACCTGAAGATTTAAATTGCCCGAGTTTTTAAGCAGAAGATGTAAGCATCATTTCCAACCTCACGTAAAGCTCAGATCCCAAGCACGTGCACGTGTGCCCACACGTAGATGTGCACGCGCTCAACACTCGTGTAGAACTAGCAAACCTCTTTATATGACACATGTAAGTAGGATTGCCTGTAGGGCTGAAAGTCGGGCGGGTTGGGTTGGGTTGAGTTGGGTTGGGTTGGTGCTCAACCCAACCCAACCCAAAGTTCCTATACCTCAACCCTAATCCAACCCAACCCAAGTCAACCCAACCTCGGGTTGGGAATTCTCAACCCAAGCCCAACCCAAGTGGGCTTGGTCGGGTTGATTGGGTTAGTCGGGTATACGTGTTAATATTTTCGTTATTACATTAGTTTATTATATTTCAATATCGGATTTATTTTTTGTACCTATGATTTTATTAATTATATATGTGATTATTCGTCGTAAAGAACTTCATTTTATTTTTCTTTAAAAAAATAAGCTAAAATATAGGACAACTACTCCTTAAAAAGTCATGTAGCATAGCAAGCAATATATTTGCAGAGAGAAATCCGGCATATCTTGTTAGCTTGAGTCATTGGAAATAACGTGCACAAATGAGACCCGAGATCACTAGTGTGCCTTCGACACAAACGATCCACACTCAATTATAATTTATAAGTAACTTATATATTGATCAGGTTCGGGTTGGGTCGGGCAACTCGATCGAGATCTCAACCTGAGCCCAACCCAAGTTTTATCGGGTTGGCGTTTGTATAGCCCAAGCTTGAGATCGGACCCGATATATCTTGCCCGAGCCCAACCCAATGTCGGGTCGGTCATGGGTTGGTCGGGTTGAACCCGCCCAACTATCAGCCCTAATTGCCTGTCAAATGAGGCACCTCTGTGCCGTGTGCATCGTTTATGATTGAAGACCACCAGTTCTGAAACTCATCAAGCTTACAGAAAATGACCAAAACACCCCTCACATTGCTATTCAGGAGCCGGACCTCCAAAAAGAAGCAAGAAACTCAGCCATGCAAACGATCAGATCAATCTCAAACTGGTGGTACTGGCAAACACCTACATCTGCAAACCCCACCTCCGAAACTCGCCGTAATCTGATACAGATCGCCGAGAAATCAACGCAACCCGACACAGAAAGGCTCCGAGAAGCAGTGGCGAAACGTCGAGCAAGAGAAAACGCTCGGCCCACCAATCAGAATCCATTGAATTACAGACCCAGTGACGATTACTGGACCCCGACACACATCCTCCCTTCTCCAACTCACCGTTCCGAGTCAAAGACATCGAACTCACCACCGACTCGGTTGAAGGTCAAAGAAGAGACGGTCGGTGCAGTCATTAGTAAGAAATGGAGAAATCCAATGAGTTCGTGGATTCCAATCGCAATGGCATTAGTTTCAGAATTTATAGTAGGATTCAATGGTGGAGATCGAACTGCCGGGCTGGGATTGAAAGAACACATAGGTGGTTCGATGGTGTTGGAGATTATCAACAGCCCTTGGTTGCAGGTGATCTTAGCAGGTCTAACATGGTATTTGATCGGGGCGGCGATGGTAGGCGTAGTACAAGTTCTTCGAAGTGAGAGTGGCGGTGCTGAAGAGCAAAAGGTACGGTGATCATGGCGTGGGCCGGAATACATGAAATCAGATGATAATTTATATATGTATTATAAGTAATTTAAACCACCATTAATGAAAAACGAGTACAAAATTAGGTCTTTCTGCCCGACTCAGTGAAATGACTAAGCCAGTCTGGTTGACTCGGTTCTTCAAAGAATCCGTATCTATGTATCAAGGTACCAGTGCTCTTAGGTGGCATTTTTCACATTTGGGTTGGAGATATCAATTTGATGCAAGGCTCTGGTACGATCGACGATCCAGACGGCATAATTCCTTGGGAGCGAAAGATCCAAAGCGGTGACAGTGGTGGGCCGTCGTATATGAAATCAGATGTTAATGTTTATGTACATATTGATACGAAGTTTAAATTATATATCTTTAATGAAAAGCGACCGGTGCTGAACTAGGTCTATTCAATGAGTTGACTTGGAACAAACTCGGTGAGATTGGCTAACCTGTTCTTCAGTGAATCCAAACCAATGCATCAAGGTCCCAGTGCTCTTAGGTTGCATTTTTTGCATTTGGATTGAAGACATCTCTCTTGATTCAAGGGCCCATTACCTGATGTGCTTTGGTATGTAAATGATCACGGCCGTGGTTGGATGGTTCAAAGCAAGAATGTGAGTTATACATGAGTCGAGCTTGGCACAGCTCCAATCAGCTCGGCCAATAGCTAACCTCAACTTGAACTCGGTTTGGCTTGGCTCGGTCCTCAAGTCTAACTAGTCAGCTTGAGCCAATTCGAGCTGAGTTCAAGCTTGTGCGACATTTTCTTAAACACAATGCATTTTCAATTTCTCAAAAAATGCAAAACAATAACAACACTTTTAGGTATTTCATTAAACACTCGGCAAGCAGCATCAAAATCAAGATACGAGGGCAATCTTGTAATGTAAAGTTTTTTTTTTTTTTTTTTTGTTGTAGTGATTTGTTTCGTATCCATTTCTTCTTCGCTACTAGTTGATCCTGTGGAGAATGTATGCATCCCAAACACTTCGTTGAGCCATTTCATCAACCACTCGGCAAGCAGCATCAATATCAAAATAACCGAGTTATCGTGCCGATTCGATCCGAGTTAAGTTGAGCTCAGGCAAGCTTGAAATTGGCTCGAAATTTTTTTGAGCTCCAAAAACCAGCTCAACTCGGTCCGAATCCAATTACGAGCCGAGGCGGGTATGTATATATTAATCTATGTATGTATTAATAAAAAGTTTAAACCATCCTTAATGAAAAGTGACCGGTGCTAAACTAGGTCTAACCAACTGAGTCAACTCACTAACAAACTCGGTAAGTGTGGTCGACCTGTTCTTCAGTGAAATCCAAACCAATGCATCAAGATCCCAGTTCTCTCAAGTTGCAATTTTCAAATTTGGGTTGCAGATATTACTTTGAAAAATCAATGCATGTGGGCCAGCTTGGATGGTGGATAGTGTGGTTGAGATCGATCTAAAGCTGGTTAGTTACATGATGGAAAGATGTGAAAATTCATTATCTTCAACAGGAGCCACATATTCAGTCGGCATTCCGAAGATCAAGGTGGTCCACTCATTATGCAACGTGCTTGTGTGAATGTGGACCGTCACAATTCTCTTAAATTTATTGTCTTCATACGCCTACGGCCCACCTAATGAGTGGACCAGATCATCTACATTGTGAGACCCACCTGGTGTATGGCTTGAATGTCACAAATGCTAGATGATCGATTTCAATCCATTTAATCCTTACCACTCATTTGAAGGTCCCCTTCAATATCGACAGGATCATCACTGATTTTCAACTATAGGCCATCCATAGAAAGGACCAATAAGATGGACGGTATGGATCCACCAACCCACCTATTGATAAGAAAGAAAACACCCCATGTGACCATAACTCCGTTACAGCAACATGTAACAAACCATTAAATGCAAGCGATCCAACAAAAGTCATTTAAATCCAATTCCACAAACGCCAATCTTGAAAACGAATGGTTAAGATGAAACAATTTCTTAATCGTTCTCTTTTCTTCATTTCCCATATTACCAATTTCTACACCATACATCATCATATCTTGGAAGACTAGATCTACACTTCTCCTCATTGAATGGTGACATTTAGGCAGTCTAATCGATTGATGTGGACCGTCCATTAGGTCTGTAATGGATTTGAGAGGCCACTATGAAAAACTCACACCAATCTAACAATTCATAACCATCCGATCCATGGCTCAGAAGTAGATCTGTCAACGGGCTGGGCCTGATGAAGAGTAGTAGCCTATTCAAAATTTTGGTTTTACTTAGCCATTGACAGTCCTAACGAGAAGATTAATGCCTCTAGAAAAAGGGAGCGGATTGGATACTGAACACTTCAGTAGCCAAAACGCTACTGAAGTGACGAGTGAAATACGTTGGCATGACGCTCCTTTCCTTGGGGTTACGTTAGACTCCGTTTGCCTGTGCACGCACTCGACCTGGTAAACTTTATTTTCAAGTCATTTTTTTCCTTGCTCCCCTGGTGAAGTGACGTTACCACTTTCCATGGGCGGTGTATTATATCCACACCATCCATCCATTCCGTGATATCAATTTACGGCATAATCCAAAGACTGAGAAAGATCCAAATTTCAAGTGCACCCCACTGTAGAAAACAATGGAGATTGAACGCCTACCATTAAAACTTCTTTAGGCCATGGAAGCTTTCGATCAAGTTAATATTTATGCTTTACCTTATTCCATGTCTTTTTTAACATATAAAAAGGTTGGATCTGAAATAAGCATCATGGTCGGTTATAGGAAGGTTTCAACAGTGGCCGTCACCTCCCACTGTTTTATGTGGTGGGGTTCACTTACTCACTAAAATGATCTCTCCAAATGGATGGATGGTATCGATAAAACACATACATCACGGAGGGTCTAAAAAACTTGGTGACGTAACATCCATCTGGTTCATAAGCTAACCCGCTTCCGTTTCCAATCCGTTTCCAATTGTGGCCAAATCCAACCGCACGAACTTCCTTCGACGGCAAGCTAGGTAGGGCACACCATTTTCCATATCATCTGATAATGTAGGCTAAAAAATGAGGCAGATTTAAAACTCATGTGGGCCGTACGGCTTGGAAACAGTAAGTGGGGGAATTCCTGGGGTTGAAAATTTCTTGGGTCCACGTGATGTATATATGTCATCCATATGGTTCATGAGGTCATTCCTACTGGGATGAAGTCAAATTATAAAAACATTAACATAATCTAAAACTTTAGTGGCCACTTGAATATTTCAATGGCGGAAGCTTAATCCTCACCCTTTCCTCTCGTGTGGCCCAATAGATGTTTGGATCAATATCATTGCTAGGTCCATGTTGTAACATAATTTAGAAAAACTGATGGCTTGATAGATTTGTTAAAAACATTACGGTGGGTGCTACTTAGACATGTTACTACTTTTAATACTCATGTGACCGCATTTTTGTAATTTGCAGAGGATGGGACTTTTGTTTCTTTAAATTAACAGAGTTGGGACGCCGGTTGGCTACTGAACCAGACGGTAACTAGTCTTTGCTACCGATGTTACGTCACCGTGTTCTTTGGGCGCACCATGATGTATGTGTTGTATCCACACCATCCATCCATTTGGAGAGATCATTTTAGGGGTGAAGCAAAAGAATTAGACAGATCCAAAGTTCAAGTGGACCCCACCATAGAAAACAGTAGGAGGTGACAGCTACTGTTGAAACCTTCCTTGGGTCCACCATGATGTTTATTGGAGATCCAACCTTTTTATAAGTTAAAAAAGACACAAAATAAGGTAAAGCATAAATATTAGCTTGATCCATAGCTTCTGTAGCCCAGAGAGGTTTTAATGGTAGGCATTCAATTTCTATTGTTTTTCTCTCACTCTTTGAATTATATCCTAAAATGATATCACGAAATGGATGGACGGTATGGATACAATACATACATCATGGTGGCGCCCATGAAAAGTGGTGACGTCACTTCATCAGGGGGAGTAAAGAAAAAAAATTAACAAGAGTAGAAAATAACGTTTATCCTTATTTGGTCGAGCGCGTGCACCGGCAAACGGCGAGAGACGTCTAACGGAACTCTACAGAAAAGTGCATTACTTGTAAGCGGAACACGCTCGTGGCATCAGTAGCGTTTTGGCTACTGTGGTTTTCAGTATCCAATCCGCCCCCAGAAAAAGAAGGCTGACATTATATATCTAGTTTGACTTCTGCATGGTGATGCATTTGGGTGGAATGATTGGAATGTTAAAGTCTCCTAATGCAACTACGGGCATGTTTGGATATCATCAATTTCATGGAAATCAATGAAAATTGAAGATGTTTTCGATTGATCTAACATTTAGAAATGTTTGGATGGTAAAAGGGGGATTTCAAGAAGGAATCTTCGTATAAAGGGAAAAGTCTATTACACTTTATCATAATTTGAATTTTTTATTAAAATAAGGTAACATTTGTCTCTTAAATATAAATTTTATTTACTATTCAAAGGGGACCTTTAGAATACATGTATCTAACACTCACTTATACCATAGACACTTGCACACACACTCACATCACATAGGTACTCGATCCCATGGTCTCTATGTTGAAATAGAGTATCTATCATTGAACCTAGAGTTGGACCAAGAACATCATAACTCACGGCACTCTACCATGGAATTTTCCTGAAATTGTAATTGGGCTGAATAGAGAAAATCTGCCAAACTAGCATAAATGGTACATGAAATCAATGTGATGGACACCTTCATTTGATTTAAGATGATTTGGGCAATTCAAAGCTGACCCCACCCAATGTGAATTTGCTAAACTTGAACTCATTCTTATTTCAAATCAAGTTGAAGTTTTCCAACCTTAACCTATCTTAAAGAACCTAACGACATGAGCAACCTGACCAAAATTAGGTTGAACCAATTGGGTTGGGGTTGACCTGAACCCAAGTTATAGACTTGCCAACAAGCACAATAGCAATTTCAGCTCAATTATGATATAATTCCATCCGAATACCTGAATAATTGACTGATCTAATGAATTGTACAACTTGAATTTTGAACCACGCCATATTTATGGGACGCAGGTTAGCTACTGACTGGTTCACTAGCAATCTGGCCACTGAAGTGACATCACTAGGTTTGTGGGCCCCACCATAGCATGGGACAAATAATGAGGCAAGTCAAAAGCTCAAGTGAACCCCACCAGTGAAAACTGTGGGGATAGAACACTTATAAATAAAAACTTCTTGAATCCTTACTCTTGCTCAGGTGGTAGACTCTCAGGAGTTTCAACACCCGGTCCAGGGTTCGAGCATCCATAGGTGGTGAAATCCCACTACGGCGTGAGTGTGTGTAAAAATAAAAAAATAAAAAAAAAAGAAGAAACTTCTTGGAGGCCACAGAAGTTTTCGATGGTGAGGTGAGTAATGTACTTAACATATATGGGTGTGTAAGAGAGAGGGTGAGAGAGAGTTGACTTGGTGGTTGCTTGACTTGTGGAGAAAGAAAGTATGAGTGTTCTTATACTTGACATGAGGTGATTGATTGATTGATTGATGGGACATGTTGTAGAGATTCTCTTGGGATTGCAAATGCGCGGTGTTTTTCTTAAACGGAACGAGGGCCCACATCTCCCTGACAGGGTATCAGATCGATATGCAAGACGTGGTGTTGGAACCGCGACGACGGTACGATCTCAATGGTAAGTCTTAGATTAAGCCGACTCAAATCTACGGGATACCATTTAGGGTCGCGAACAAACATTGATTATAGGTCGCGGATTGCTGGACTTCGACGGGAAGAATCGCGGGAGTCGACGGAACAGTACGGATTAGGATACGGGTCTTACAGCTCTCCCTACCTAATAAAATTTCGTCCTTAAAATTTATACTACCATCACACTAAGCATAACTCATAAGGGAATAAGGAACATAACATCATATATAATCAAAACATAACAAGCTGATATTTGTGTTTTCCTTTCCTCTATGTCTTTTTCAACTTATAGACAGGTTGGATCTCAAATAAACATCATAGTGGGCCCTAGGAAGGTTTCAACGGTGAGCGTCACTGTCCCCACTATTTTCTGTGGTGGGGTTCACTTGAGCTTTGGATTTGCCTCATTCTTTGCTCATGCCCAAAAATGGTCTCTCCAAATGGATGGACGGTGTGGATACAACACAGATCTTGGTGGGCCCATGAAACCTAGTGAAGTCACTTTAGTAGTCAGATTTGCTACACCACTAATGGGTGTCCATTTTATAGTGAGGTATACCTTTTCCAAGGGACATTTTGTAAACTAAATTGTGGAATTTAAAAAGCTAATATATGCATTAATAGTGGCAATCATATAGAGAATAATAATGAATTGAATGATCATACCTTATTTGGGAAGCCATTTTGGAACTCGCATAAAAGAAATTGAGCCCATCACAACGCTCATTTAGAATTCCCCAAGAACATAACATGAGAGCATAACCACACCAAACCTAATTTTAACAATCATGCATATAGTAAGGCCCACCGAACCCGATAATATGATCTAGCCCAATGATCATGTGGGGCCCACCTAAATAGAAGTTCTACACATTTGTTCTAATTATATGACACAATATTGGCATGTGTGCATGCATTGGATACTATTTCACATGTGATGCATGTGTAGATGATCATTTCTCCTATTAAAAACCATAAAAACAATCTTTTTCAATGCACTATATTTTTAAGTTTTATTGGGTCATCAGCACATTCCAGTCAAATCCAGAGACCACCATAACACTTGTTCCAAGAATTTTAATTAATTAAAAGCCACACCTATCTTTTTATTTTTAGAAAACTATTAATATTTGCTAATGAGACACATGAGCTAATATGGAACACGTGTTCTTCGTCACATCCGTCCCTCTAGACAGTTAAAAATGTTGGGATGCCTTGCACAAACCTTTGGATCTAGCCTCCCGAAACAAACCAGAATTATGGATAATAAAGCAATGAAATAAATCAAAGCATCAATCACACAACACACAAGAGATTTTTACGTGGAAAACTCTCAAACAGGTAAAAACCACGGGACCTCGTCCAGATCAACAATCCATTATGAAGTAGAACGTTACAATCTTCTTCACTCACGCAGGAGTGGATAAACAATAAGAGAAATAGAGAAAACGAAGAGATCTAAACGATTATGAGGACATAGAAGCGCTGAGATATAAATTGCAAAGTAGAAAAACCTCCACGAGCAGAACCTCCCTTCTATAAGCTTCCTCTCTCTCTCCCTCTCTCTCTCTCCCTCTCTCTCCCTCTCTCTCACCTTTGATAGCCCTCTTGTATTTTTCTCATCAACTCAACATACGTAGAAAAATCCTAGGGACCCTTTTTTATAGTTTTAGGAAACTCCTTTCCGCATCCTAGTTGCGAAAGGACTTGCGCATCTCAGTTGCGAAAGGACTTGCGCATCCTAGTTGCGAAAGGACTTGCGCATCCCAGTTGCGAAAGGACTTTGCGCATCCCAGTTACGAAAGGACAACGGGTCAAAAAAACCCATCAAATCTCCCCTTTTGACCCTAGAGGATTCACCTTCTTTAAGCCGGAGGTTTCTACAAACCTCAAACTTGACCTTAAAGGCCTTGGTCATCATATCGACCCATTATCGTCAATATTGTGGACCTTCTCAAGTTGTAACACCTTACATTTAAAGTATCTACGATATGAATACCGAATCTCTATGTGCTTTGACTTGGAATTGACTTGGATTCTTGCTCAAGTGTATAGCACTCGACTATCGCAATAGACCACGTGCTCCTCCTGCTTCAGGCTAAGTTCCTGTAGGAACCTCTTCATTCAAAGCATCTCTTTACATGCCTCTGTGACTGCAATGTACTCTGCTTCTGTAGTTGATAATGCTACGACATTCTGTAGCTTGCTCTGCCAAGAAACCGCTCCCCCTGCAAATGTGAACATGAACCCCGATGTAAACTTCCTAGAGTCTATGTCACCTGCCATATCTACATCTGTGTAGCCCTCTAACATAGGTTTATCGTCACCATAGCATAGGCTCAACCTGGATGAGCCTCTTAGATACTGCAGTATCCATTTCACCCCTGCCCAATGCTCTTTACCGGGATTGGCAAATATGGCTAACAACACCAACCGCATATGCTATGTCTGGGCGTGTACACACCATAGCATACATCAAACTTCCTACTGCTGACACGTAGGGTATCTTCCGCATCTCATCCACCTCTGCCTTCGTCTTGGGACACTTTGATGTCGCTCAATCTGAAGTGACCATCCAAGTAGATCTAGGCCATTTGCATTCATATTGAACCGCTCAGGACTTTCTCAATATACGCTCTTGTGATAGCCAAAGCTTCCTGCTTCTACATCACGGGTTATCTCCATTCCTAGGATCTTTCTAGCCGGGCCCAAGTCTTTTATCGCAAAAGACTTGCCCAACTCCTGTTTCAGCCTGTCGATCTTCTTGATGTCTTTTCCCATGATGACATGTCATAACGTATAAAACAGAACTAAGAAATCACCATCTGAGAACTTACGCGTGAACACACAGTGGTCCGACTCCGTTCTGTCATACCCATGTTTCAACATAAACGAGTCGAACTTCTTGTACCATTGTCGTGGAGCTTGTTTTAGCCCATACAAGCTCTTCCTCAGCCTACACGCCATATGCTCCTTGCCTTTGACTTCGAACCCCTCTGGTTGGTGCATGTAGATCTCTTCTTCCAGGTCACCATGGAGAAAGGCGGTTTAACATCTAAGCGCTCTATCTCCGGATCCATGCTAGCCACCAACCCAAGCAACACCCGTATGGATGTCATCTTCACCTTGGTGAGAATATCTCTTCGAAGTCTATACCTTTCTCGACCAAACCCTTTCACCACAAGTCGGCCTTGAACCTCGTCTGTGAATTCTTCTGCTCAATCTTCTTTCTGAACACCCACTTGTTGCTCAAAGCTTTCTTGCCCTTAGGCAATTTCACCATATCATAGGTGTGGTTCTTATGCAAGGATTTCATCTCCTCTTGCATAGCTTTCAACCACTCCCCCTTATGCTCGTCGGCTAGGGCCTTAGGATAATCTTCTGGCTCTTCTCCATCAGTCAGCATAATGTACTCATGTGGCGAGTACCTCTTGAACATATGCGTCCCTAGATGACCTCCTCACACTGTGGCTCAACAGTGGATCAGTGGGGTTTGCTCCCTGGTCCATCTTGAAGGAACTCTCTCGTCCTCTGCACCTTGCTGTACTCCCCCGTCATCAGGCACCATGGGAGGAATAATCGGATCCATGTCCTCTAGCTCACCTGAACTAAGCTGATTCTTCTCTGGCTTACCAATGTCTTCTATACACTGATCTTCAAAGAAAACCACATCTCTGCTCCTGACGAGCTTCCTCTCGGTTGGATCCTACAATTTATAACCGAACTTTTTATCACCGTACCCTAAGAACACACACTGTCTGATATTCATATCGAGCTTGGACCTCTCATCCTTTAGTATGTGAACGGATGCCCTGCATCCAAACACCCTGAGATATACGATGGATCATGTCCAGTCCACACCTTCTCAGGTACTTCTCCATTCAACAGGGCTGATGGAGACCTGTTTATCAAATACACCGCTGTGTGCATTGCTTCTCCCCAGAACGTCTTGGGCAATTTCACATGGGATAACTTGCATCTGATTCTCTTAACAATGGTGCGATTCATTCGCTCAGCTACACCATTATGCTGAGGGGTCTTGGGAACCGTCTGTTCATGCCATATACCCAGGGACTTGCAGTACTCGTGAAAGTCGCCAATGTATTCACCACCATTGTCAGTGCAGATGCACTTCAATGATTTACTTGTCTCTCTCTCGACCATAGCATGAAACAATTTAAACACACTAAAGACCTGTCCTTGGATTTCAAAGCATAAACTCAAACCCTCCTAGATGCATCATCTATAAAAGTAATAAAATACAATGCTCCACCTAAGATTTTTGTCCTCATAGGACCACAAACATCAGAATAAACCAAATCTAATGCATGCACTTTATTAACATGAGAAACAGTTTTAACAAATGAAACTCTATGTTGTTTCCCTGATAAACAATCATGACAGGTTTTAAGAGGTATACATCACGTCTGGAAAAGCTTCCTTCTTACTAGTAGCTGAAGCCCTTTTTCACTCATGTGGCTTAGACGCCTGTGCCACATGTCAATAGCTAAATCTTCCGCTGCGTTCAATCCACCCTTGCACATACTGACACTTGCCTTGTAAAGGGTGCAATACTTCTTTTCTCTAGCCATGATCAACGAACCCTTGATGAACTTCCATCGCCGATCAGCAAACCGGCTTTCATAGCCATCATCATCCAGCCTTCCCGTTGACATCAAGTTAAGGAGAAGGTCTGGGATATGCCTCACATCCTTGAGAACCAATGTGCAGCCCACATCGGTCTTCACACAAATATTACCGACTCTCATGATCTTTGATACACCAAAATTTCTCATCTTCACAGTCCCATAGTCACCTGACTTGTAGCTTGTGAAGAAGTCCCTGCATGGAGTCGCATGAAAAGAAGCTTCCGAGTCAACCACCCAGTCGGTGTCCTGACTCGTAGCCGTGAGACATACATCGTGATATGTTGAAAGAATAACTACCATGTCGCCATCTGAAGCGACCTCAGTAGAATCTGATTTATCTTCCTTTCCTTTTCCTTTCTTGTCGTTTTTCTTACCACGACATTCATGCTTGTAGTGACCCTTCTTGCCACAATTTCAGCATTCAACATCTTTTCTGTTACTCGACTTGCCTCTTGATTTATCTCGGACCTTCCCGCTCTTCCTATTCTTTCCTCTCCCCCGTTCCTGCGTCACAAGAGCCTCTTGCTGAGTAGACCCCTGAGACTTCCTCCTTGTCTCCTCATTGAAGAGACAACTGGTTACCTGTTCCATGGATATCTTTCCGTCTGGCGTGAAGTTACTTTGAGACACCACCAATGTCTCCCAACTGTCAGACAATGAACTAAGCAATAGTAAAGCCTGCAATTCATCATCCAGGACCATCTTCATAGAGGTGAGTTGGTTCACAATATTGCTGACCTCATTCATGTGCTCGGCCACAGAACCACCATTCTTGAACTTGAGATTCACAAGTCGCCTTATCAGAAATATCTTATTACCGGCTGTCTTTCTCTCATACAACCCTTGTAATTTTAGCCATAGGCTTGCGGCTGAGGTTTCCGTAGACACATGGTAGAACACAGAATCATCCAACCATTGTCTAATAAACCCCACCGCCTTTCGGTCCGTCTTCTTCCAATCATCATCAGTCATATCCTTGGATTTTGCTGATATGCCTAAGATTGGAGAATATAGGTCCTTGCAATAAAGCAATTCCTTCATCTTAGCCTTCCATATGGTCCAGTTAGAACCATTGAGGCTGATCATCCTTGAGCCACCTTCCATAATTCAAAAACAATCCTACCCGTTCAATGAACTTTGCTCTGATACCACTTTGTTGGGATGCCTTGCACAAACCTTTGGATCTAGCCTCCCGAAACAAACCAGAATTATGGATAATAAAGCAATGAAATAAATCAAAGCATCAATCACACAACACACGAGATTTTTACGTGGAAAACCCTCAAAGAGGTAACAACCACGGGACCTCGTCCAGATCAACAATCCACTATGAAGTAGAACGTTACAATCTTCTTCACTCATGCAGGAGTGGATAAACAATAAGAAAAATAGAGAAAACGAAGAGATCTAACCAATTATGAGGACATAGAAGCGCTGAGATATAAATTGCAAAGTAGAAAAACTTCCACGAGCAGAACCTCCCTTCTATAAGCTTCCTCTCTCTCTTTCTCCCTCTCTCACACCTTTGATAGCCCTCTTATATTTTTCTCATCAACTCAACATACGTAGAAAAATCCTAGGGACCCTTTTTTATAGTTTTAGGAAACTCCTTTCCGCATCCTAGTTGCGAAAGGACTTGTGCATCCCAGTTGCGAAAGGACAACGGGTCAAAAAAAACCCATCAAAAAATCATACCATCTAGCACCCTAGTTTGCCCACCTTACAATAAAAGGTCAGAAGAAATGTATCAACCATCAGTTTACTCCGTACACTGTCCCACTTGAGTGAAGTGGCCTGAATTTTGAATAAACGTACACATGCCTACGTGCCTGAAATAAACATTTTCAAAACCTAGGCTGACTTTTGTATAATTAAACCGCTTAAGATGATAGTTCACCATTATCATCAAAATAATCAACTAGGAAGGATGAGCTAGTGCATCGCATAGCAACAAATCTCATCATGGTATTTCTCAAAATTTGAGGTTTTTTAGGAATATTATTGGAAAAAATCTTGCTAAAAAAAATAATATTATTAATTATTATAAATAATTTAAAATTTATATAATTATAGGGAAAAGGGATTGTGAGGTTCATTGCATGGGAGCTTTCAATGGGGTTGAGCTCTATGGGCTCTACTGTAATGTGTGTTGGACATCTACACCACCCATTTCGTGGGTCTTTTTTAAGTTATAGGATGTCCCAAAAATCAGCCTAGCTAGAACTCAGGTGAGCTTAACCAGCTAAAACCATGTCAAATCATGCCCACTTGAGTTTTGAAATGGCCTAAATTTTGGTGTGACACTCATACAAGTGGGACACACACAACGGGTGGGCCAGATGTCTAAACCACATCTGGGTAGGCCCTATAAACAATCAAGAAGGTTTCAATGGGTGGGCATCCACTCTCAACTATTTTCAGTGTTGTGGCTTACATAAGTTATAGATTGACCTAATTTTTAGGTCCATGGCCTAACATGAAAGGGCGTATCTAATCGATGGTGTGGATTTTGACACACATCACCATGGGACACATAGAGCTCAACCTTATATTACTTTTTCCCACAATTATATAATGAATTAGTTAAATTTAATATTTTCATGTTGATGTCAGGATAATTTTGTGAAAAATCCAAACTTGATGAAATTTCGAAAATCTATGGCTGCTACAATATCCTAATGTTTAGGGTGCATTTGTTTCCTGAGATATCATGAAATATTATGATATTTGGTACCATCGCATTCACATTTTAGTTTCTTGAAGACATCGCTGAGTTTTCAAAATCTCAGCGATATCTGTCACACTCATGCATCCCACGGGCGTCACATAATCGATGCCTACAATTCTAGCGAGGCGTAGTCATCGGTTCTTGGGGGAAACCTTTGATATTCTGCAGAGTGAGACGGATGATACACATGCAGTTAGAAAGTATTAGGAATTGGATGTGTTTCACCCAGCTAGATCAAAATAAATTGTCCAAAATATTTTAAAATGATGTTTGAAATACAGGGAAATACTCTTTATTATACTTTGAAAACATAATGCAAGCATGCGTTAAATACTATGGAAATTGCATCTATATAAAACATATGGGACCCACTGTAATGTATGTGTTTGATCCATGCTGTCCACGGTCCATCCATTAAAGTATTGTATCTCATTTTAAGACGACTCAAAAAATGATGTAGATTGTTGGCTCACCATGAGAAACAAGGAGAATAATGACTTCTATCATTTAAATCTAAAACTCTTTTAGGGGCACAGTGATGTAGAGCGGGTCGCGGACAGTTTCATGGCCAAGATGGATCAGAAAAGGCCCGGTCGACGACAGAAGTGATCCGGATCATCGGACCTTAGATCGGGCATATCTCGCAATCCGGAATGAGTTAGCTGACGTAAAATATATTATTTTGGGGTAGAACGAGTTACTTTAGCCAACCAACCCCGCTACACCGGGTTGCGATACTCGGAATTGCGAAAAACCCCTAGATCGACGGTCATTCCCTGCCTTAATTTCGTTTTTACTACAAATAGTAAGTTTTAGTTTGATTATAACTCTTCATCCATCGGGCTTTAGGAGTTGCGTCCAACGTGAAAAGAGCTTAAAATAATTAGGAGAACGGTTTGGTGAAGCCAAATAGGACACTTACTATTTTTGGCCGAAAACCTTGCGCACTAGTAGACATCACGACCGTCTATAAATAGTAATTTACTATTTATAGTAAGTCACGGATTCTAGGAGTTTTAGTTGTAGTTTGATTCTAATTTCTTTCCTATTGCTTGGTATCCCTATTTAAAGAGTTGTGAACTCATTTTATGCATCAATTAATCAGTTTCGAATTTATTAGAATTTATTTTTATTTTCTGCTTTCTTTCCTCATGGATTCGAGAAGTCTCTGTGAGGAGTCCAGAGAAGCTCTGTGGATTCGGAGTATTTATCCTCATCACGTTCATCCCTGCGTCACACAGGAACATAGTTCCATAGTCTAACCTATTCGTAAGATTATATAGACATGGATGAAGGGTAAACAAAAATATTGTTTTGATTCAAAACTTCCTTAAAAGGTTTTTACTGATAGATGTTTAATTCTCAATGTTTTATCTGATATTGTTCACTTAGTTCTAAATCTGTCTCATTTTTTGACTCGTATTCTAAAATAAATAGGTAAAATAGATAAACAACATGTATCTCTTACACACGCGTAATAATGGACTACAAATTTTAGTAGATTGATTTAGTCATTTCCACAGCTTTGGCATCGAGACTTGGAAACAAAAGTTGGTAGGACGCATTTATATATACGTGCAGCAAATGTGCACGTGCACCGAGACTTCCAAACAAAAGCAGTTAGAGCATATGTCATTTATACGTACGTGCAACACGTGTGAGAGATTTGGGCCACTTGTTAGTACATAGGACGCATTGAAAACAAAAACGGGTTGGCTACTCAACCAGCCACCAGCCCGGTGGCTGGTTGTCGGTGCTCTGTGGGCCCCACCATGATGTATGTGTTTCATCCATTTTTACAGATTATTTTAGGGCTTGATACCAAAAATGAGAGGGATATAAATCTCAGGTGGACCACAGCACGGGAAAACAATAGCGATTGGATATGCACCATTAAAATCCTCCTAAGGCCCACTCTACTGTTTATTTGACATCCAATCTGTTGATTAGGTCATACAGACGTAGATGAAGGGAAAAAGCAAAGATCATCTTGATCCAAAACTTTTATTGCCCCCAAAAAGTTTTTAATGGTCAAAGTTTATTCAAAACTGTTTCCTGTAATGTGGTCCACTTGAGATTGGGATATACCTCAATTTTGGTCTCATATCATAAAATGATCTAGAAAAATAGATAGACAGCATGGATGAAACATAAACATCATGGTGGGGCCTAAAGAGCACCGACCATCAGCCATTGTACTTTTTCTTCAGGGACCATTTTTTATTGTTGAAGTCTAACCCGCTGGATTAGCTGACCAGTATTAATTTCGGCCCATTGAACGCTCAACGTACCCTACACGGAGAATGGCCTACAACTATGACTGCTGTCCTGTCTGCGTAGATCTTTGCAAGGTGCCCCCATTGAATCAGGACTCCTTCACATTCATTCACGGCTGCCTGGAATAGTCTGTATGTTCCATCTTGATTTTTGTCTGACATCTACTCAGTCCATCAGTTGCAACACTATATTTAATAAAAATCAGCTCCATCCAAAACTTAGGTTGGCAGAATATGGCAACAATTTAAAATCACGATTAAAACATTTAAAATCAATCCTTGTGGCCCATTTGAAGTCTGGTTAAGCTAACCTAATCATGAATTGATATACTGGTATATAAACAACATGGTGGGCTTAGAAAGGTTTTTATTCATAATTTCACTAAGAGGCCTGATGCAGAATGTTGCATAAATACATTCGTAGCATGGTTCAATCCAAAGAAGATGAATCATGAATCAGTTATAACTTTTGATCTAGATCAATTTTTATTGTAATGGGCCATCCAAGGTGAACCAACTCACAAAGTGGTTCGCACCTGTCTATTTCGTAAAAAAAAATGTGCTTTTAGCTAAAAATGGAATTTTAGAAAAAAATTATTATTTTTAATAATTTTGATTTTTAAAATAAGTTTTAGTTTTTTTTCCTTTTTTAAAAAATAATTTGTCTTTATTTTATTTTATTTATTTATTTATTTTTAAATAACTTGTAATTATATATGTTAGGATTCTTCTAGTAAAAGTTTATCTCAAATAAAATTATGACTATTATTAAAGTTAAAATTTTATTATTTTTGATAATTATGAATTTTGGTTTATTTTTTTCTTTATTAATTGTGTAATTAAGACACATATACATTAAACACTTTATCGAAGCTCATTTTTAGCTAGTTCCTTCTACAATTTGCAAGTGAGGTCCATCATGACTTGTATATTCCATCCAAACCATTGATCATGCGGGCCTTGTCAAAATGAAGGTAAAATTCCCAAAATCATCTTGATCCAAAAGTCATGTGGGCCACTCCACTCCATGCGATAGAGATGTTATTTGCCTGATTTTACATTATTCACATTGGCATCACTGGCTTGACTTTTAGATTGATTTGATTTTTGATACTTAAAATAATGTGTATGTGCATGTATAATTATTGTATGGAGTGTACTTGTCAAACACATTATTACCATTAAATTAATAATTCTAGTTATTATTAAAATAAAAAAAATCTTATCATTGACATAGATGATTGTAAGAAAACTCTGATCATTGATATGATTCATCATAATGTGCGCCCCACCCTTATGACCCATCTCTTCATATCAATTTGATCAAATGATCTTAGCCCTTTACTTGTATATGTTTAAATATGGAACATGTTTAATGGAGATTAATTTTCCATAAGCAATTCTTAATATACAATTACGGAAGATTAACTGTTAGAATCACTCATGGGAGCTATGTTAGATCATGGTCATCTAGTCGAGGTGCATCGAATCAACGGTCCAAATGGTTGAATGATGGGATCTGTCCACATTCTCGCGTCTTGATCATTTACTCCTTTCCATGGCTAACAATGCACAAATCACGACTTTGACTGGTCAAATGTACGAGAACCAATCAGCTACAGCCAGCTGCATGGGAAACCGGTCGTGCCGGGACGCGGATTAGCTACTGAACTCGACAGTAGCGAGACTTGCTACTGAAGTTACGTCACCATGTTCTGTGGGGCCCATCATGAAGTATGTATTGTATCCACACTGTCCATACATTTGGAGAGATCATTTTAGGGCATTATGGAAAGAATTAGCCAGATACAAATGTCAAATAAACTCCACCATAAAAAACAGTGGGGATTGAACGTCTACCATTAAAAACTTCTTTGGGCCATATAAGTTTTCGATCAAGCTGATATTTGTGTTTTACCTTATTCCATGTCTTTGGTAACTTATAAACGATTTGGATCTCACATAAACATCATGGTAGGCCCTAGGAAGGTTTGAATGGTGGGTCACTGTTCCCACTGTTTTCTGTGGTGGGGTCCACTTGAACTTTGGATCTATCTCATTCTTTAGAACATTAAATAAAATGATCTCTAAAAATGGATGGATGGTGTGGATATAACATATATATCATAGTGGGCCCAAAGAACATAACGACGACTCTTCAGTAGCCGACTCGCTACCGTCGTGTTCAGTTGCTAATCCGCGTCCGCGTGCGAGTGCGGATCCTCTGCTTTGCGGAAACAGCCAGCGGCTGAATGCAGCTTCATTATTGGTCCACGTCACTGTAAGTGCCACGTCACCAATTTTGTTGTATACATTTAAAATATTGCATTTAATGGAAAGTCTAACGGAAAGGTGGACGTTTTCCATTTGGAAATTGGATTGCGCACTGTGTACGGTATGCTCTTATCTTACTGAGTAAACTCAGTTGGGACCACTTTGTATGTATGTGGTCTATCTACACCGTCCATCCGTTTTTCCACCTAATTTAAAGGGTTGAACCCAAAATAGAAGTATATCCAAATATCAAGTGGATCATACCACAGTAAACAGTGGGATATGATTTCCACCATTGAAACCTTGCTAGGCCCCACAGTGATGTTTATTTGTCATCTAACCTGTTCATAAGATCGTACTGACATGGATGAAGGGAAAACAATAAATTGTCAACTGTGCAATTCAACTGTTTCCTATAGTGTGGTCTATTCGAACATTGTATATGCTTCATTTTTTGCCTCAAGCCTTAAAATTATCTGGTAAAATTGATAGACGAAGGGGATGAAATACATAAATCATGGTGGACCCCACAAAGTTTACTCAGTATTCTAAGCGTAGTGAGTTACTCACTGGGTAATATGATTCCTTCCATTTGGGGATTGAGCGCACTCGCTACTAAAGTGACATCACCTAGTTACGTGGGTCCCACCATGATGTATGTTTTGTATCCACACCATTCATCCATTTGGAGAGATCATTTTAGGGCATGAGCCAAAGATGAATCAGATCCAAAACTCGAGTGGACCCCACCACAGAAAACAATGGAGAGAGTCACGCCCACCATTAAAAACTTCTAAGGGTCACAAAAGTTTTCGATCAAGCTGATATTTGTGTTTTCCCTTCTTTAATGTCTGTGTTAATTAAGTCCACCATGATTTTTATTTAAGTTTCCATTTGGGGATTAGCGCACAGGTTGAGTAACGAGACTCACTACTAAAGTGACATCACCTAGTTATGTCGGTCCCACCATGATGTATGTTTTGATCCACACCATCCATGATCCATTTGGAGAGATCATTTTAGGGCATGAGCCAAAGAATGAATCAAATCCAAAACTCGGGTGGACCCCACCATAGAAAATAGTGAAGAGAGTACGCTCACCATTAAAAACTTCTAAGGGCCACAAAAGTTTTTGATCAAGCTGATATTTGTGTTTCTGCTTCTTTAATGTCTGTGTTAACTTATGAACAGATTGGATCTGAAATAAAAATCATGGTGGACCTTAGGAAGGCTTCAACAGTGGACGTCACTCTCCTCACTGTTTTCTATGGTGGGGTCCACTCCAACTTTGGACCTACCTCATTCTTTTGATCATGCCCTAAAATGATCTCTCCAAATGGATGGACAATGTGGATACAACACATACATCATGGTGGGCCCCACAAAACTTGGTGGCGTCACTTCAGTAGCGAGTCTAGCTACTCAACCTGTCGGTAGCTAATCCGCCTTCAATTTCTTTCTTCTAAAATTTAATTAGGCCATGTCATCTCACGGAAGTTTTATATGATAAAAAAAATATTTACAAAATCTCCTTGATTGGCAAGGAATATTACCTACGACCCGGGATGATTGATGTTTGTAGGATCCTCACTGTGGGCCCACCTTGATCTATGCATTGTATATCTACTTCATCCATCCGTTTTCTCATATTATTATATGACTCGACCCAAATCGGTACTTGTGATTGGGTCAGACTCAATCCGGATTAGTCCAGGCTAGACCCGAACTCG
This sequence comes from Magnolia changhungtana, assembly GCA_030180095.1. Lineage (NCBI taxonomy): Eukaryota > Viridiplantae > Streptophyta > Magnoliopsida > Magnoliales > Magnoliaceae > Magnolia > Magnolia changhungtana. The sequence continues at coordinate 6,471,572 of JASAUF010000662.1, forward strand.
AATTGGGTTAGGCATGTTGGACTTGGTATCGAGTCAGGTCGAGTTCGGGTCAAGCCTATTTCAAAACTGAATCGAGTTGAGTCAGCCCTAACTCGGTTTGAATCGACTCAATGCTCATCTTTAACCATGATGGTTGTTTTTTTAATCCACGTACTGTTTATCCATTTGGCTCACTTACGTCAGGGCATGAGTCTAAAAATAGATAGATCGATATCTCAGGTAGACCACACCATAGGAAAAGTGGTGATTAAACACATACTATAATAAACTTCGTAGACCCCAATGTAATGTTTATTTTCCATCCAACCAACTGATAACGTCACAAAGACATGGATGAAGAGAAAATACAAATATCAGCTTGATCGATCCAAAACTTTTGTAGCCTCCAATAAGTTTTTAATATTCTAATCATCCATGTTTCTTGTGGTGTGGTCTACCGAGATTTGGATCTTCCTCAATTTTGTGCTCATGAACTACAATGATCTGTAAAAATGGATGGACGGTGTGGATAAAATACATACATCATGGTGGAGCCAATAGAGCTTTTCCAATAACACACTGTATTATAGTTTGTGGTATATGATACCAGTGTCCCCTTTGTCGAAGTCACTTGTATGAGAAAATAGTCAGTGGCTCAGGTGGGACATACTATGATGTTTTCTAAAAAATCAATCTGGACCATAAGGTGCCTCACCCCATTTTAGGCCACAGGCCGACAAAATCAGTTCTATCTATAATTCAAGTTGACCACATGATTGTAAACAGTATATAGACAATTCCTTCCTTCCAAATCGTTTCCATTAGTCTGGCCCAAGTAATTCATGTATCAGTATGATTTTTGGCAAAATACTTTAAAAATAAAAATAGAAATAAATAATAATAATAATCTAGTTGTTGAAATGGATTTTGATGTAAGTATAATGCTTGACCCTTTAAAATAAAGGGTGGACATCTCTTTCCCAACTATTTCCTTTAGTGCGTATCTTTAGGCTCAATATGGGACTTAATAGCTAATGGTTATACTGGATATATTACATAAACCTAGAAAAATCAAGAGTCACGCCTCATATATATATATATATATATATATATATATATATATATATATATATACTCTTTTTACAATTGGAGAAGTATGAGGGATTGAATTTTTGGCGGGGGCCCACCATGATATGTATGCAAAACCCATTCTGACAATTAAATATGTAATCATTTAGTCTTGAATCCAAAAAAAATAGGTTAACACGAGATTCATATGAGCCACACCAAAGAAAATATTTGAAAGAGAGACATCCATCCTTGAAATTTATAGGATCCACCATGATGATTATATAAAATGGACTCATTAGTTTATCTAATGGAACCCCATCATTTTGTCTAATGAAACTCTACTATCACTTTGTCAAATGAACCCATTACTTTGTCTATTGAAACCTCGTCATTTTATTTGACAAGCCGCTACTTTATATAGTAAAATCTTGTCACTTTGCACAGTAATATCGTCACTTTGTCTAGTGGAACCAAGTCACTTTATTCGAAAACTTGTCATTTTATTAAGCAAAACCCTATCAATTTGTTTGGTAACCCTATCACTTTATCTAGTGGAACATCGTCACTTTGTCTAATGGAACCCCGTTACTTTGTCTAATAGAACATTGTCATTTTGTCTAACGGAACCCCGTTACTTTGTTCGATAATCAAGTCACTTTGTATAGTAGAACCTTATCACTTTGTCTAGCACTCATTTTACTTTATCTAGTGAAATCTCATTACTTTGTCCAGCGACCTTGTCACTCTATATCTAGTAGAACCCCGTCACTTGATATGGTAGAACTTTGTTACTTTGTCCTACTACATAATCTCTTTGTCTAGTAGAACCTCATCACTTTGTCCAGCAACCCAATCACTTTGTCTAGTGAACCTCGTCACTTCGTCTAACAGTCTCGTCACTTTGTCTAACAGCCTCGTTACTTTGTCTAACAATCTCATCACTTTGTCTAGTAGAACCCAGTCACTGTCTTCCAGCCTTGTCACTTCGTTTAGTAGAACCAGGTCACTTTGTCCGGCAACCCATCACTTTTTTCGACAATCTATAACTTTGTCTAATGGAACCCTATTTTTTTTTGTATCATTTAACCTTATTAGTTTGTTTAGTGGAATCATGTTGCTTTGTTGAGCAAACTCGTCACTTTGTTTACTATAACTTTGTCACTTTGTCTAATAACATTGTCAATTTGCCCAATGAACCCCATCACTTTCTCTAATGACTAAGAAAAAATTATCGGCAATGGATGGTCTATATTGTCAGTGGCCCCACATGATTTAAGGCCCACATTGAATTGTGCCCTATATAATGTAGGGTCCACATCAAAGGTTACCCTCACAAAAAATAGAGGTTGGGGCTCCAAATCATGGATGTTGTATTGCTAACTAGTATATTATGCTGAGTAAACTTTGCGGGCAAGTAGATTACATCTTGCCCCATATATACTATATTTCCTCTAGGCAGGGGTTATGTTGGACCTAAAAAGGTCAAGCTATTAGTCCTAGAGGCAGAATATAAACAATAAGATAGTCTTATAAACAAATAAAAGAAAGATAACACTATAATCAATTCACAATATTGAAATGTAAAGCAACCTCAAATATATGAGTATTGAGAGATTGATACAAATGTTGTTCTAAGGACAACCTTACACCAAAAACCAAGGTTTATGGTAGGACAACTTGATTCCTACGAAGGTCTTTGTATCAAAAACCCAAATGAGATACAGAGGAATAAGTAGATAAATAACAAGGAAATGAAATCTAAATTATTATAACATTCCCCACAATGCTTGAAATGTAGAAGATTACAACTTTTACATTCACGAATACATCTCACAAACTTGAATGATAAAAGATATAGAAATTAAACAAACATTCAAACCACAAGATACAAAGAATTATAGTGGTTTGCTTGTGTGTACACCAACTGGTAAACAACAACCACACAACTTGCTACTCCACTTTTAATATCCTCACACAAGGGATATCAGCGTTTACTAAGAAAATAGGTTTCTCAGGTTCACCTAAAACCTTTACAATTATGTCTTTCAAATGAGCTTACACAATTCAAAAACCCCACTTTTTGAGTTTTCTGGCTCTCCTCAGATAATCAACACAATGAGATTTTTCTGACTCAATCTCAAAAGAAACCAAAAGCAATAAAAATTTACACAAATGTAAAATATCTGAATTTCTCTTTTTGTAGTAGCCCAGAAGAACCAATCGGAGTAAAGGTTTGAATATACAAGTTCAATTGTCCAATACTCACTTTGAAATGATTCTAAATTCAAAATTGATTTTAAATTAAACCAGTTGGGTTAGCTCTATTTGATTTTAATTCCAAGAAGAAGGAATACAAAAATTCCTCTTTTCAAATTTGATTAGAATATTGAAACAAAATCAAATTGACAAAGCTAACAAAAGAGAATATTAAATAAGCACAATGTAGCTTAAAAATAACACAAACTTATCTCTCAGAGTGACACCTTGATTTTACTTGAATTCGATATGAAACTCTGAAATTCGTGTTCTATTTATATATGCAGAAACCACGTCTACGACTTATTGTGTGGCCACCACAACTGGTCATAGGACGAACTGCATTTTAAAATTTTAAGCGCGATCGAATAAAACCGTTCCACGATCGGTCGTGACTTGTACACGACTGGTCGTGAGACACCAGAATTCACTGCTGGAGATTGAGTCGTAGCTGCAGGACTGGTCGTGAATGAGTCGACACTGTTCTTACGATCGGTCAAGTAGTCTCCAAGACTAGTCGTAGCTCAACAAAAAAATTCTGAAAATTTACAATAACTTAGGACTGGTCTTGAAATTTCTTGGACTGGTCGAGCCAGTTCTAGGACTAGTCGAACAGAGTCCAAGACTAGTCTTAGAACAGACTAAACAGTTATAAAAGTATTCAAATTGAATTATGCATACAAAATGACCTACCCTAAGGTCTATCTAAGGTCATTCATACCTTAAATGTGAAGTATGGACATTAAGCCTTCATTTCTTCAAATGATGGTTGACCTTTGAAGATTATGAAGCTTAAGATTTTTACAAGATGTAGCTTGAACTTGAGATCTTCTAAAGCTTGGATTTATTGTTCTTGAGTTGTACTTCATCTTGAGTTGAACATTATCTTGAGTCTTGAACAAATACTCGTCTTATCAATGTAGCTTTAAAAACTCTACTTGACCTTGCATTTCTTGAAGTAGATTACCGTTCTTAACTTGTAGCATTGTGATGGAGTGTCTTGAACATATAAATCAACATGCTACACAAGACACAGATTGTGTTTTTGGCACGACAAACTTTGACAAACAAAGGAGCAAGAAACCATAGCACTTACAGGACCCAACGTAATATGGGTTTTATCTATGCCACCCATCTAATTTTTTCAAATCATTTTAGGGTTTTAGCCCAAAAATAGGTAGATCCAAAGCTCAAATGGGCTACACTAGAAGAAGTAGTGGTGATAATGATTTGAAACCCTAAGATGGATGTCATTATCACCACTACTTCTTCTAGCGTGGCCCGAGGAGTTCGGAAGAAGAAGAAAGAGAGAGAGAGAGAGAGAGAGAGAGAGAGAGAGAAGATGAAAGGAATTTCCAGTCTACCAAATCGACTCAATCATCCATTTTGACGCCGAATTTTCAGCGTTTTTGTTAGATTGTTTAGGTTAAAGCGTTTTAATATGAAAAAGGAAGAAGGAGAGATGTTAATCTTAAAGTGCGAACATCCAACTCTAACAACATTGAGAGATAATTCAACTCTAAGGTGAGGATCACCCTTTAAAATTTTCTACATATTGATAGCTATATTTGTTTATTCATCTTTGTTCATTATCTAATTGATTGCTTAATATGGTTGATTTCTCTTATTGATTTTGATTCTTTATAAATGATTGTTGGATTGGATTAAATTCAAATATCTGAACATACGATGAAATTAATACCTCTATTCTAGTTTTAAATGAACGCTTTAAATATGCACGTGCTATCGATATTACACGTAATCTAATTTGTCAAAGTAATGGGGTTCCACTAGACAAAGTGATGATATTCCACTAGATAAAGTGATGTGGTCGCAACTAATATTCTTTGCTAATCGAGTAAATTTTGTAAATATTTTTTTATCTTATAAAATTGACGTGAGATGACATAACTTAATTAAATTTTAGAAGAAAGAAATTGGAGGCGGATTAGCTACTGACTGGAGGTTGAGTAGCCAGGCTCGCTACTGAAGTAACGTCACCAAGTTATGTGGGGCCCACCATGATGTATGTGTTATATCCACACTGTCCATCCATTTGGAGAGATCATTTTAGGGCATGATCAAAAGAATGAGGTAGGTCCAAAGCTGGAGTGGACCCCACCACAGAAAATAGTGCGGAGAGTGACATCCACCGTTGAAGCCTTCCTAAGGTTCACCATGATTTTTATTTGAGATCCAACCTGTTCACAAGTTAACACAGACATTAAAGAAGGGAAAACACAAATATAAGCTTGATCGAAAATGTTTGTGACCATTGGAAGTTTTTAATGGTGGGTGTGACTCTCTCCACTGTTTTTTGTGGTGGGGTCCACTCAAGTTTTGGATCTGATTCATTCTTTGGCTCATGCCCTAAAATGATCTCTCCAAATAGATGGAGGGGTGGATGCAAAACATATATCATAGTGGGACCCACATAACCAGGTGACATCACTTTACTAGTGAGTCTCCCTACCTAAGCACCATGCTGAATCCCCATATGGAAGGAAGCGGAATGCGTGATGAGTAACTCACTACACTCTGTGGGGTCCACCATAATTTATGTATTTTATCCACTCTGCCTATCAATTTTACTTGATAAATCTAGGGCTTGAGACAAAAAATGAAGCATATACAATGTTCAAATGGACCACACCATAGGAAACAACTAAATTGAACGTTCACGGTTGAAAATTTCTTAGAGGCTACAAAAGTTTTGGATCAAGCTTATATTTGTATTTTCCCTTTATTTATGTCTGTATGATCTTATGAACAGTTTGGATGACAAATAAACATCACTGTGGGCCTTAGCAATGTTTCAATGGTGGAAACCATTATCTCCACTGATTACTGTGTTATGATCCACTTGATATTTGGATATACTTCAATTTTAGGCTCAACTCCTTAAATTAGATGGAAAAGCTGATGGACGGTGTGGATAGATCACATACATAAAAGGTGGGCCCAATTGAGTTTATTCAATACAGTAAGAGCGTACTGTACACAACACGCAATCCGTTTTTCAAATGGAAATCCTCTAACGTGTACTTTAGACTTTCAGTAAAATGCAATTTTTTAATATATCTAATAAAACTGGAGTGGACGCGGATTGCGTACTACCGCTGCCCATCCCTAGCTCCGAACGAGCAGATCCGTGGGCAGGCCTACCGTGATGTATCTGTACATCCAAGCCGTCAATCCTTCTTCTCATATTAACAAAAATGAGGCAGATCCAACGATGAAATGGACCACACCACATATGACTCTTGCGTTTAATAAATATATGCCACGTGGCATTCTAGACGCAGGTTGCAGGATTATTATTATTTTTTAATTGACCCTTGTCCCTGTCTCATCTCAACGGAAGCGGACTCACCATCTATATAGCTACTGCATCGACATCAGTAAGTTTTGTGGCTCTGGTCACTATGTGTTATATCCAAACTGTCCATCCATTTGTCGAGCTCGTCTTAAAGCTTGAGACGAAAAGTAAGATATATTACTATCAAGTGGACCACACTGTAAAAAGCAGTAAGGAATTGAAAGTATACCATTGAAACCCCTTTTGGGGTCACAAAAGTTTTGGATCAATATGAAATTTGTTTTTACTCTTCAGTCAGGTCTTTGTGACTTTATGAATAAATTGGATGGAAAAACTCAACGGTGAACCCTATGAATTGTTTAATAGTGAAAGTCATTATCTCCGCTGCTATTTTTGGTGTGGTCAATATGATCTTTGGATATGATTCATTTTTTGGTTAATGCTCTAAAATGATCTTTAAAAATAGATAAACGGTGTAGATATAATAAATACATCATTGTGGACCATGTAACTTTGATCTCCTTTGAACCGTTTGTACAACTCGGAACTCGAGGAGTGTCAGGACACGTACCTACAGGTGGATTAGTTACTGACAGGTTGAGTAGTGATGATTAGCTACTGACAGGTTGTGTAGTGAGACTCACTACTGAAGTGACAACACCAAGTTCCGTGGGCCATACCATGATGTATGTTCTGTATCCACGCCTTCTATTCATTTGGAGAGATCATTTTAGAGCAAGACTTAAAGATTGAGTTAAATCCAAAGCTCCAGTGAACCCCATCATAGAAAATAGTGGGGACAGTGACGCCCACCATTAAAAACTTCTAAAGGTCACAAAAACTTTAGATCAAGCTGTGATTTTTGTTTTCCCTTCTTTTATGTCTTTTTTAACTTTTAAACAGGTTGGATTTCAAATAAACATTATTGTGGGCCTTAGGATAGCTTCAACGGTGGAAATCACTCTCCCCACTGTTTTCTATGGTGGGGTCCATTACAACTTTTTATTTGCCTCATTCTTTGGTTCATGCCTCAAAATGATATCTCAAAATGGATGGACGGTTTGGATATAACATATAGATCATGGTGGGGCCTACATAACTTGGTGACATCACATATAGAATTAGGTACGGTTCATTTTTGTCCTCGTGTCCTAAAATGAATTCACAAAACAGATGGACGAAGAGGATTTCTTAAAATCATCATAGTGTGCCTCACTTGGGTTCCCAGCGCAGGAACTTCCTGCAAAAGCCTTTCGCAGGAAGTTCCTGCACTGGGAACCTAGTTGGGGCCCACCATGATGTTTGTACGGAATCCACCCTGTCCATCGTTTTTGTGAGCTCATTTTAGGCCATGAGAGTAAAATTGAACAGGATCCACTACTCAAGTGGGCCATACTAAAGAAAAAGGTGGTTAGGGAAATTCATACCGTTGAAACCTTCCTGGGTTCTATAGTGATGTTTACATGCCATCCATACCGTTAATAATGTCATTCATACTGGGATGAACTACAAAAATAAATATTAGAATGATTCAAAACTTATGTGGCCCACGAATATTTCAACTATCAAAATTCAATTCTTACATTTTTGGCCCACTTGAGAATTAGGTACGGTTCATTTTTGTCCTCATGTCCTAAAATGAATTCACAAAATAGATGGACAGAGAGGATTTCTTAAAACCATCATAGTGCCCCCCACTTGGGTTCCCAGCGCAGGAACTTCCTGCAAAAGCCGTTTGTAGGAAGTTCCTGCACTGGGAACCCAGTTGGGGCCCACCGTGATGTTTGTACGGAATCCACCCTGTCCATCGGTTTTGTGAGCTCATTTTAGGACATGAGAGTAAAATTAAGCAGGATCCACGACTCAAGTGGCCCATACTAAAGGAAAAGGTGGTTAGGGAAATTCATATCGTTGAAACCTTCCTGGGTTTTATAGTGATGTTTACATGCCATCCATATCGTTATTAACGTCATTCATACTGAGATGAACTGAAAAAACAAATATTAGAATGATTCAAAACTTCTGTGGCCCATGAATATTTCAATTGTCGAAATTCAATTCTCATATTTTTGGCCTACTTGAGAATTAGGTACGGTTCATTTTTGTCCTCATGTCCTAAAATGAATTCACAAAACGGATGGACAGAGAGGATTTCTTAAAATCATCATAGTGCGCCCCCACCTGGGTTCCCAGCGTTCCTGCGAAAGGCTTTCGCAGGAATTCCGCGTTCACCTGTCAAGGACGCAGATTTCCTGCGAAAGCCTTTAGCAGGAAGTTTCTACACTGGGAACGTAGGTGGGGCCCACCGTGATGTTTTTCAGGAATCCACTCCGTTCATCCATTTCTTGAGATCATTTTAGAATTCAAGACCAAAAGTGAACAGGATCCAAGACTTAAGTGGGCCGTATTAAAGGAAAAGGTGGTTAGGTAAATTCCTACCGTCGAAACCTCCCTGGTTTCGACAGTGATGTTTACATGACATCCATACCGTTAATAACTTCATTCGTACTAGGATGAACTGAAAAAACAAATATTAGCATGATTCAAAACTTCTTTGGCCCCATGAATATTTCTACTGTGGATGTTCAATTATCACTTTTTCGGCCCACTTGAGCATTGGATAAGGTTCATTTTTAGCCTCATGTCCTAAAATGAACTGACAAAACGAATGGACGGGGAGGATTTCATACAAACATCATAGTGGGTCCCACATGGGTTCCCAGCGCAGGAACTTCCTGCGAAAGGAATTCCGTGTCCACCTGTCAGTATCTAATTCGGAAGCGGATTGGATACTCCCCCTGCCATCAGGCCCGTGGCTGGGTTCGGTGCTCTGTGGGCTCCACCATGATGTATGTGCTTCATCCATTCCTTTCATCCATTTTTAAATATCATTTTAAGGCTTGATCCCAAAAGTGAGAGGGATATAAATCTCAGGTGGGCCACACCACAGGAAAACAATAATTATTTGATATCCACCATTAAAATCCTCCTAAGGCCCACTGTAGTGTTTATTTGACATCCGATCTGTTGATTAGGTCATACATACCCAAATGAAGGGAAAAAAAACAAAGATCAACTTGATCCAAAACTTTTATGACCCCAAAAAGTTTTTAATGGTCAACATTCATTCAACACTGTTTCCTTTAATGTGGTTCATTTGAGATTGGGATATACCTCATTTTTGTTCTCATACCATAAAATGCTCTATAAAAATAGATGGACGGCATGGATGAAACACATACATCATGGTGGGCCCATAGAGCACCGAACACCAGCCATTGGCTGGTGGCAGGGGGAGTAGCCAATCCGTTCCCATCTAATCCGCGTCCATGTAGCTGGTGTGTGGTACACCAGCCAATCCGCTTCCCGTCTCAACAGTCTTACTTAGATCGAAACAGACGGATGTGGCACTTCCTTACCATCCACCATGCAGTCCATCTTTACCGTTCCTGTCTATTCCACGAGACATCCGAACCGTTAGCCCCACTAGAAAAAATTGCCGGGAAAAAATACCAGTCCAATCCAACCTTCAGGTGGACCAATCTATTGGAATAAATGGACGGCCCTCAACATGAATTAGACCTGCTGCCAAAATTTTAAGATTTGACATCTACGTGGTGGGCTCAACTTCTGTACGGTTAAGTTCTCATATATGTGTGGGTCCGGATTGGGTACTACCCCACTGGCAGCTAGCTAGGGCCGGATTGGGTGTGGAGTCTTCAACCGTGATGTCTGGTTTTTATTCCCATCATCCATTTATTTTAGCATATTATTTTAATATATAAGTCCAATAAGGAGGAGATTCAAGCCTTAAGTGGACCACATAACGAGTGGACATTAAATACCTACAGTTGAAAACTTATTCGGGCAGGAAAGTTTACCATTAAACTGATATTTGTGTTTTTCTTTCATCCAAATCTACGTTGACAATCAACCCATGGTAAGCTGGGCCTTACTTGTGGTAGACTTTCGGGAGTTTCAACACCTGGTCAAGGGTTCGAGTACCCATGGGTGGTGAAATTCCACTAGTGTAGTGTGTGTAACAAAAAAAAAAAAAAAAAAGCTGGGCCCACACGATAGAATGGTTTTAATGGTGGGAGTCAGTATCACTCCTGCTTTCTATCATCTTACACCTTAAAATGATATAACAAAATAGATAAAGTGTGAATAAAATAACTAGTCCATCTCTAGCTCAGTGATAGTGGGGTCGTACCCAATCGGCATCCTTTATTGTGACTATTTTGCTTGGAAAAACACGTTGTCTGATGGCATGCAACCATGGGTTTCAACCCACCGCTCAATAGTAGATAGAATGTGTTTTAACATTTAGATCATAAGTACTCGCGTATCTTTTCAATAGAGCGATCCAAAACTATGAACTTTGGGGCTGGAATTGAATCATTTATTTGAATCTAAGAATAACTACCAAATTAATAGAAAAGATACTTGAATGGAATGAATCAGAACTTTGAATTCAAAAAAGTTTGAAGCAAGTCATAGAGCTATCATGTCAATCAATGACGACAATTTCTATCTCCAAATAGCTACTTGCAAGTGCGTCTAAATGGCTGTCCCATCTCCCAAGCTTGTATGTTTTGTATGTTGAATCAAATCATTAATTATCCATTGACTCCATTAGCATGACCCACCAATAATACTATCAGATGCCCGGAAAATTAGGTAACTCCCACGTGGGAGGGAAGTTGAATTTTTCTCACCATATGATTAATATGCAGTATGAGTACGTCCAAATGTGGAAGGCATTATATCCTCCGAATTTTCAAGGGCCATCAATGTGATTTGGACATCACATAAGGTGTGGTGTACTTTTCAACGGCTGGTCCCTAACTCAGATTAGGCCATTTGGCGAGTAGGCAGGCTGTTAAATAAATAAGATAACTTTTTTCAAAAGCTCTAGCTATCCATGTCTCTCAAGCTCCTTTCACTCTGCCATCAGTCACCATCACAATGTACGGTGCAGATTTCTCCCTATATAGTGTCAATGTATGTACGGTTACGATAAGTGGTATCCATTGCCAACCATTGATGGACGGCAGCCCGAAAAGTTTCATATGTAGAGAGCAGCGGGGACTTTAGATTTGTTGTCCACAATGGAAAAAATTTAAAGATTAGAGTTTAGAAATATTTACACCTATTTTTGGCACCGGAGGTGGATCAATAAAAGGCCGCCCATGTCAACCTTAAGGGATTAATGCTGGCGAAAATTGTATGAGGTTGATCTTCATGTGGCACATACCCACGGATGCCACGTGGCCACGATCAAAGGTATCAATTAATGAGGCAGTGTAATTAACACCAAAACGAGTCTTATTATGTATATGTTCTGATACACTTAATGAGGTCGTCTTTCACATTCCTTTCAAATTATGAGATATTCTTAAAGATATTTGGAGAGTAATATTGATGTAGAACGGGTTGCGGATAGTTTGATGGCCAAGATAGATAAAAAAAAGGCCCGGTCGATGACAGAAGTGATCCGGACCGTCAGACCTTAGATCGGGCGTATCTCGCAATTTGGAATGAGTTACCTGACGTAAAATATATGATTTTGGGGTAGAACAAGCTACTTTAGCCAACCAACCCTGCTATGCCGGGTTGCGCAGCCCGAAATTGTGAAAAACCCCTGGATCAACGGTCGTTTCCCTGTTTTAATTTCGTTTTTACTATAAATAGTAAGTTTTAGTTTGATTATGACTTTTCATCTGTTGGGCTTTAGGAGTTGCGCCCAATGTGAAAAGAGCTTAGAATAATTAGGAGAATGGTTTGGTGAAGCCAAATAGGACACTTACTATTTTTGACCGAAAACCTTGGGCACTAGTAGACGTCATGACCATCTATAAATAGTAAGTTTACTATTTATAGTAAGTCATGATTTCTAGGAGTTTTAGTTATAGTTTGATTCTGATTTCTTTCTCATTGCTTGGTACCCCTATGTAAAGGGTTGTGAACTCATTTTTAATAATTCATTAATCAATTTCGTATTTATTAGAATTTATTCATATTTTCTGCTTTATTTCGTCGTGGATTTGAAAAGTCTCTGTGAGAAGTCCAGAGAAGTTCCGTGGATTCGGAATAGTTATCCTCTTGAGGAAGACGGTGCTCGACCTCACGTCCTCCCTTGCGTCAAGTATTCTTGAAGGTTCCAAATATTTGACGATCGAATCTTTGGAAACAACATTCCTGACATTCTACTTTGGTCACCTAAACTCGGTGGGTAGCGGAATATTCCGTACTTCATGAAATGAAATCCACCGTGGATTTCGATGCAAGGGAGCATAGGTGGTGGCTGCACCACATTACTGATAGAACTTCATTCGGCGTTATACTGTGTTGTAATAAATGCTCTTTCGGTAATCGTGACCATAAACCAATGTATGGCCTTGGTCGTCTAGTCATATGTCTATTAATATTCTCAGCTTGAATACAAAACTAATCGGCCTGCGTATGCACCAACTTCGCCTGAGCTTTCTTATATTCTTGAACATATTAAATGCTCATTTCCACATCACGAAATATGACCATTATCTCTTTAAGAGAAATAGTTGGAGAGGTTGATGCTTGTTCCTGATTTTTAGTACTGAGTGTCAGACTACTAAAATTTAAAATTTTGGGGCTGCTTGAACCGACACATCCTTGGTTGGAGGTAGTACGGTCAGTGTGGAGGGTTTAACTCCAACAATTCGATTACTCATATTCTTTTTTTCAATTGGTAAGCTAAAGACAAGGTCCCACCGATTGTGCTAAAAATCTATTGTGTTCGCATGGTCGATGCTCAATAAACATTTTTGGCAACCAAGTATTTTGTGGTCCCACAGGGCATGCCAAAAACTTGTTGTGTTCACATGGCCGGTACTCAATGAATATTTATGGCAACCAAAAAGTTTGTGGTCCCTTCGATCTTACCAAAAGCCTGTTGTTCTTGCACGACTGGTTCACAATGGATATTTATGGCAATTAAGTAGTTTATGATGTCCCACTGGGCATGCCGAAAACCTATTGTTTTGCCGATAGCCAAAATTGTTGTACGGCCGATGCACACTAGATATTTCTAATAGTCAAGTAGTTTTTAGTCCCACTGGTCATGCCAAAAACTTGTTGTGTTCGCACGACCGGTGGTCAATAAATATTTATGACAACTAAATAGTCCCATCACGTGTGCTAAAAACTTATTGTTTTTTATTTATAGTTTTTGTCATGTGATAAGTGCGAGTGTGCTGGAATTGAATGTGCGGCTCAATTTAAACCGAACGACTATGACCCCAAGCACCAATATAATTGGATACATAGTATGTGACTAAGATCAAATAAGATCGGTCGCCTATTCATTCACTTATACAGTATGTTAAAAGGATTAGGTAATAGTTAGATGGTAGGGTTTGTCCTCTAATAATGGGTTATACCTTCATCTTCTGTATGAAAAGACTTATCAAAATAGATAAAAGAAAAAGAAAGAAATTCTTTTAGTCGGTCGCAGAGATTAGCTGTAAAATACATTCCTGAATAGAGAACTTTGATTGATGCTCAAACCGAATCTAGCATACGAGCGTAGATCCGAATTATAATTAAAGTTACCAACTACTTGATTAACGGTACGGATTACACTACAGAATGTAAACAACGAGCAAAAGTAAAGGATTACATTAAGAAATGTAAATTGACTGGATGATTGAAAGATAAATTTGGTTTCAATAGGTTGGTATGAGACTATTTGGTTTGCTGAATTCCCTTGCTATTTATAGCCTCAACCTGACCAAGTAGATTCTTCTCACATTCTAACGGTTACTGTAACCGTTTCAACACTATTGACCTTCTGAATGCTTCACATGTTCTGATGGTTGTTATAACTATTTTAGCACTACATGGCCTTCTCGAAACTTTCTTCTAAATTTGCCACCTGTTATAGTAACCGCTCAGGTCTCCTTGTTGACTCGATCGCATTCCACTCGACCGCTTAGGCGATCTCTTAGATGATTATTGGCTGATTGGTTGACTTTCTAGATGATTATCAGCTGCTTGGTTGACCTTTCGGATAAATATTGGCTACTTAGTTTACTCTTAAATTCATTTCGACTGCTTAATGTCTTGTTATATTGTCAATTGTAATTCCGTAAGAAACATTTTAAATATCGTTAAAGATATTTAGCCTAGTATATTTTTCCCTTGCTATAACAATACATCTTTTTCAACTGAAATAACAAGTTTTTAAGTTTTACTATTCATTTGAAAAGATTAACATCTATTCTTTCATAAATGACCTGCACAACCGGTGATGGAAAGGATAATTAGAATACATGTCCGGTCTCTTGCCCATCTATCTTGACATGGGAACAATGTTAGTTGGATTAAACCTTTAGGCGCGTGTCCAAGAAACGTTGCTCTCTTGCCTATCTATCTTACCATACCCCTAACCAGCAAACTTCTCGAACTTCGAATCATCACATTTTCATGGCATTTTTATATATTTTACATACAACAAAGAACATGTAAAGACATAATCTATGGTAGACCCTGGCCCAAACCAGAACCAGAAAAGGGGAACCGTTGGATCAGATTGCCCTGATTTCCGGGCCCCATTCACCGCACCGCGTAATCCGGATTAAACTTTGTGGTACCGTACCACCTTTCCCGCCAAAATTCCACTTGTATAGGACATCAGTACCAGTAAACCGGTAGACCTCACCATAGTGAATACCTGGCACAAAAATCATCCCAGAACGTTCATCACGTGGTCGACTTTGTTGGGAATAATTCAAAACCGAAGGTTTGATTCAAGAGTCATGTGTGGCCAACCTAGTGAGTGGATCAGTCTAATTTTCGAGAAATCTGATCTATATGGTGGGAAATGACGTTTTCATGGTACTGATTTCCTAAAAATTTCCATTTTGTCAGGAAAAATGTTATGGTACCACAAGCTGCGGTACCGTTGCGTGTACGTGATCAATTCTCGTAGATCAAATCTGGGGTCAGACCGAGTCGTGCGGTTCTCCACTTTCTTACCAGACACGTGAATACCACTCACTCGCGCATTTTAGTACACATATTATTGGTTTGCTAAATTGCGCGTCCGGAGATTATCGGCGGTTTCTCTCCAGAAACCCGGCCATGATCACCTTCTTCTTATACTCGCTGGAATCGACGTCGACCTCTTTGGCACCCTTTCCGGTACTCCCGCCGGAATCCATGGCCGTTCTCAGGCGAGGGATGAAATAGAACCAAGCCGACGTGCAGACAATCGCGCAGACCCGGCCCCACAACAGCAAGAATGCAAGCGCCACCATCAGAATCGACATTCCTACAACGGCATCCAGCTTCACGGTGGACGCGTTGCTTCCCGATGAGTGTGTCAGTTTCCGGTTGGTAAGACGTGAAGTACCTACGTGTCGTGACTGTTTCCCGTTGCCGGTTGGAGGGAACGTCGAGGAGGCAGTTAGGGCTGACCCTCCCAGCCTGGGATCGGGCGAACCGGGTTGGCTGCCGGTCTTCCTGGAGTCAGTTTTCCGGCCGAGAGTCGGGGATTTATTACTCGTGTCGCGTTTTGGCGGGATCGAAAGGTCAGGGGGCTTTGTTTCCTGGTGCTGCGGTAGCTTTCCGCCTCCGTGCTTAGCCTGGGGAAAGTGCTGAGCGAGTGAGAACAAGCTAACTTACGCCGGAAACCGACAAGCCCGGGAGCTAACTTGCACCATAGAACCGGCGCTTGTTGTTTTCTTCTAGTTTATCGCGGTTCGTTTGCGCGAGAAATTAGCGCTTTTGTTTTCTCGTGAGATTTTCTTTTCTTACACGTATACTAGATCTGGACCATTCATTAATTGGTCCCATCATGCTGTGACGTGGCTCAAAAACCAGGCAGGTCGGCTAAATCTAGCAATTGATTGATGGAAGCGGATTAGCTGTTACCCCGGTAACACAAAAGTGGGTGTTATCCTAACCGTGTGGGGCCCACCTTGATGTATTTTAAATATCCATGCCGTCCATCTGTCTTTCCATCTCATTTTAGTATATGATTCCAAACCTTACGGAGATCTAAATCTCAGATGGATCACACCACTAAAAACAGTGAAGAACGGCCATTAAAACCTGGCTGGTCCATGAAAGTTTTGGATTAAGGTGATCTTTTTATTTTCCTTGAACCAGGTCTTCTTTATATTATCAAGAGGTTGGATGGAAATAAACATTACGATGGATCCTTTGGAATTTTCAATGGTGAGGCACTCAATCACCACTGTTTCCTCTGGTGTGGTCCACCTGAGTCTTTGATCTGCTTGATTTTTATTCTTACCTTCTAAAATTTTCTGTAGAAACAGATGGACGGCGTGGATATACATAAAAATAATCAAGGTGGTCCCACGGTAAGGTTAACACCCGCTAAGGTGTTTCCCGGATAACACCTAATCCGCTACCCTAATTGAAACCTTTGAGGACTGCAATTGTGTGGTGGTAAAAAAGTCCTCTGATAATCAACTAAGATCTGATGGGCGTGATTTTCTGTGTACGGCCCAAAAAATCAACGGCCGTGATCTCATGCACGGGTACCAAGTTTGACGAGATTGAGTACACGTTAACAAACTTAAATGGGAGCAATTGGCAGTTGAGACCATACGCTCCCCACCACAAACACCCAAGAACTTGGACGACGTGAAGGCAAAACAGAGGATATTTTTGTCCAGAGAAAGTGCAACGATGTCCTGCATACATCCATAGTCTACGTGGCATGCATGCTCATCAATTCAAACCATCCAAAACGTGGTCCCCACCATAGAAATTGAGGATGCACAAAATCATTGTGATTGGACCTTGCGAACCTCTCCGATCAGAAAACATTCGTTTTTCGAGCTGCGACGGCACTCCTTTAATCTCAACCGTCTATCCGATGGCTGCTAAATGGAAGCTAGAATCATCAGTTCAGTGCGAAATTCAGTGATATGCTGTCCAAAGCGAGTCCCGCAATCTGAACGGTTTGGATTAAAGTACATCTATGTCGTGCATACGGTGATGGGACATATCCAAATCACAATAAATGCACCGCCCTGATGATTACGAGTCCCATCCGTTCATTGAGACTTTTGCATCATGACCGTCAATTGAGTGGGCCACGGTCTGGACAATCTGGATTGGTGAATCGCTTCAACATTTCGATGCGTATGAATGACCCACCACAAGCTGCCAGATTCCGGTAATCGTCCATCCCGAGAGTGTCTTGTATACTCGCTCGCATAAGAATCCATGCCACGTGTGTGCAAGATCCAGGCCACTCATCATTGAGAAGATCTCAAACTGCTCATCAGCTAGGCCACGCATTCACTTTGAGATGGCGGTTTGGTTCTATATCTAACCGTCCATCTTCTAATAAAATCATGGCCCACTTGATGAGTCGATGGACCTGATTCTCAGGCCAGGGCATTCCCCACTCGACGAATGCCCCGGATCCCACACGTGTGGGCCACATCGAAAACAACGGTCAATCTCATGCGAGCGAATACACTTCCGAGAATTTTATTCGTCAGAGTTTAATTTTCAGTACCTTTCGAGCTCTGTCCACGACAGCTTGATCTGACACAGGATCGCCGGCCGCTCGAATCTGATTCATCGCGGCCACCTCGACGTTCACGACCTCGATCTCCTCCCTGATCTCCTCGTCTCCGTACTGTCCACGTGTCGCGTCCTCGACGATCGCGGCGTCGACAGGCACTGTCTTCCTTACCGATTTCCCTCCCCGACACCAAGACCAGAAAGACCAAGGCGATTTCTTGCGGCCGATATTTCGGGGCGGTTTCTTCGGGGCGGGATCCGAAACGTTCCGGCCAAAACAAGAGAGAAAGCATGAGAACTTGGATTTGGATTTCCGGGATTTTGGGGAGTGTTTGGGCGCCATTGGGAGGACAGGAGGAATTAGGAAAAGAGGATTTGAAATCGAGAAACAGCATCTTCCATATATTTCAGTTCTATTGAGAACCCCAGCAATAATATAATAATTTTAAAAAGAAAATATAATAATCAAAGGAAATTGGAATACAAAAATGAGGATATCTGATGTGGTTGTATTTTAAATTTCAATTTTATTCTATTTATTTCTTTCGTTTGGTGATGACTTGACTGCGTGGATTCACGTTTTTCCTTACGCTGATTATTTTACTAAAATGCCACTGTACTATTTCAGATAGTACATACCTGTCCCGGAAATGGTAAAGTGCTATGTAAGTGGAAATAAAAAAATTAAATTAATTAACTAGGAAAGGAAATCCATTTCCATTGTTTGTGCGAAAAAGAAGAGTGATGAAATTGATTTTCGCCAGATATCCATAAGGCTGTTTGGATTCGTGATATGGAAAAGGAAAAAAGAAAAGAAGAAAATGTAATTGTTGTTTTTCAACCGGAATTTCTCGTCCCGTGAAAAATACGGGGCCTATTTGGAAGCAGATTTAAATAGTATGAAATTGTATTAAATGGAATTACCACATTATAGATCAATGATTGCATGTATGGAAATACCATGCTATTTTAGCCATCCAATTTTATGTTTGAGATCAAATTCTTCAATTTAAAAAAAAACAATACCGTGTTAAGTGAAACATGTGTTTGGTGGACCATAAAAATGTAATTAACTGATCAAATTTCACAATTGATGCCAATCACCTGTTTGCTTATGTAACTCTAATGTCACGTATAAAGTATAAAATGCATATATGAATGGACAAGTGGATAAAACATATGCATGAATGCGGGGTCAACAAATGTAGTGGATTTCAAAATTCATTAAGTCCTCGTGTAATACTTATTGTTAGGATTTGTTATGACGGGATGATATGATACTTTGATTAATCTAATCCTTTCAATCATTTCCAAATGCTAAATGAAATTTACACGGGACCAAATGCAATTCCATACCACCTGATCGCACATTCGAATTATGCCCTAAATTTCTTTTCTCACTTTCACCCATGAAAAATGGATTTTTCACCATGGAAGAAAATTAGAATTTTGAGGGTTAAGCTCATTTTAGATGACCTTATATGTGCTCCATGTGCCAATGTGCCAAATGAGTTGCTATCTATCTTTGGTTATGCCTCACATGTAGAGGTGGGCAGGATCCGACCCGACTCGACCGAACCGGTCGGATTCGATCCGACCTGAACTGAAAGTCAGGGTCGGGTCGGATCGAGTAGACCCACTTGGATCCGACATCAAATTGAGTCAAGTTTGGGTCATGTAGCAACTCGATCCGGACCAGAATCGAGTAGTATAAAGTCAGATTTTACTCTTTTTAAAAAATAAAAATAAAAAACCTTTACTATTCTTCTCCCCGAACCCTAACCCTACTTGCAGCCTGAGCCAACTTCCTTTCCTTCCTTCTTTCTCTCCTCCTTTCTCTCCCTCTTTCTCTCCCAATTTCTCTCATCTCCTTCTTTCTCTCCCGATTTCCCTTATGTTTCCTTCTTATCACTAGAGTCTCCTGCTCTGCTTGACTCAGCTCAGTCTGAATCGATCGGATAGACTAACTCGATCCGACTCGGTTTCCCTAACCGAGTCGGACTCGATTCGGGTCAGGCCGGCAAAGAATCAATTCGAATCGAGTTAGCCTTGCTGGACTGGGTCCCGAATCGGATTGAGTTCAATCGGGTTAAGTACTTGCAAAAATCGGATTGAATCGAGTTGGACCTAATCCGGTCCGACTTGACTCGATGCCTACCTCTACTCACATGCACCACTATGCTATGCGTGCTAATGTGTTATATCAGTCACCATGCATCTTCTCTTGGCCTCACATGCTTAAAGCATCCCACACGTGCTACTTGTGATTTCATTCATCTTCTCTTGTGCTCCACGTATGCTACTATGTCACGTGAACCACCGTTATCATCTCTTGCAACCTACATGTGCCAAGACCTCCACATTCACCAACATGACACTATCAATCTTTAATTGCTCCAAATATATCACATGTGCCAATGTGCACAAGTGCTGCCATTTAACTTTAATTGTCCATATGTCAAATATGTCAATGTAAGTCTTATGCCACATGTGCCACTATCTACCTTCAATAAGAAATGAAAATTTCCCCTTCAAGCTTATTTAATATACACAAGGTAGGTACTGTCCTCCATTCAAAAATTGAATTTCATATGACTTTTGTCTATAGATCTTGAACATTACATTGATTGAATGATCGCCGCTATCTGTTCAAAAGTGGGAATGCTCCATGCACGCGGGGTTCACAACGTTCAAGCTTGGGTTGGATGGATCTTGAATACACGCACCTTACGTTCAGGTCTTTGCTGGGTCCCGAGTTGTTTTTGGGTCCAGGCCATGTTTAAAGGACCCAAACCCAGATCTGACTAGGTTTGGGTCTTTGAACCTTTGTTTTGAGTTGGGTTTGGCTCAAATTATAAAGGGCATTTAGATGATCGAGACCACCTGATAAACAGATTAGATTACACACATGTGCCTCTTTGTTAGATGTAAATATTATAAATAAAATTAACTGAATCTGACCCAACCCGATTCTAATAGGGTCGAAGATGCGCGAACCCACAAAACCAAACTAGATGCTATTTTGAACCGTAGACCCAACCAGACCCGATTTATAAGCTATACCGAAATATTGGACCCGGACCTGTGAAAATCGGGTACGGTCCATAGGGTCCCCGCGGTTCTGGTCACCCACTGACAGCCCTAAGTACGAGGATTGGCTACTCCCCTTGCAACTAGCCAATGACTAATGGTCGGTGCTATGTGGGCCCCACCATGATGTATGTGTTTCATCCATACCGTTTATCTATTTTTTACGATAATTTTATTCTCTGAGCCCAAAAATGAGATATATCTCAATTTCAAGTTGACCACATTACAAGAAACAGTGTTGATTGAACGTCAACCATTAAAAATTTTTTAGAGGCCATAAAAGTTTCGTATTAAGCTGATCTTTGTTTTTACCCTTTATCTAGGTCTGTATGACCTAATCAACAGATTGGATGTCAAATAAACAGTAGAGTGGGCCTTAGGAGGATTTTAATGGTGGATATCCAATCACTATTGTTTTCCTGTGGTGTGGTCGACCTGAGATTTATATCCCTCTCTTTTTTCGGTTTAAGCCTAAAATGATCTGTAAAAATGAATGAACGGCATGGATAAAAGACAGACATCATGGTGGGCCCACAGAGCACCGACCACTAGCCAGCCAATCCGTTTCCCAGCCCTGCATGCAAGGTGGTCAACGGTCCAAACAGTAGACATTGCATTCCATGTATGCCACTTTGTAATTGTACTGACATTGCCAACATTTTAAAAGTGTGTGCGAACCATCGCCAAAATCCTGTACGAGATTTGGGCCGTTCATCTGGAGTGGTGAATCTTGGAAAGGCCACAGCTAAAAGGTCACAGCAATAGAGCAATACTGGCTAGCTATATGAATGGAGACATTTTGCAATATGAAATAATAATTTTCTTTGGATGCATTTACATGCCTTAGATGTCCCTTTGATTGGATGGTTTACAGTTTCACATTGGTGTCAGTTTTGGATGATGGCCCATCCACGATGGTGCCTTCACAATGAGCGGTTCAGATCTCACACACAAACGTACCGTGTGAACAGAACTAGAGTTATTATAGCGGGAAGAAGAGGATAAAAGAAAGTGTTTCATCTCAATGTAAGATTGATATTGTGCACGTTTGACCCTTACTTGAGGCTTGCTCAACCCCAACATTTGCATAGCCTGTGTATGGTAATCTCGATCGTTTATCCCGTGGGCCCCAACTTATATATTTTACATTGGGAAAGATGTGAAATAAGATGATGAAGATTACCATCTTCCTCAAATAGGCTAACTTTGAATCCATAAGGTAGTATTGAATCTACAAAATAAAAAAGAAAATTTTGAAAATTGTATTATTCAACAATAATTTTAGAACATTTGATTACACCACTTACATGAAAGAATCAAATCATTATATAAGTTCTAATTCAATTAGAATAGAGCTTATGTATAATAGTAACTTTTGATGAAAATAGAAAGTCTTAAATTAATCTTACTGGATGATTCTCATATAATTACAATCATTTTGAATTCTCATGAAATAGGCAGGTGCGACCCATTATATGGGTTAATTGTCCCTAAATGGTCCGCTACGTAAAGATTGATAGGTCATGCGTTCTATAACGATACCTAGATTTATTATTATTATTTAAAAAAATTAAATTAAATTGATTTACAGTTCAAACTTTGAATGACAATTTATCCATATTTGAAATGAATTTTTCGATCGCGATATGCTTGGAACCCAGTTACATCATGCCCTAAATAGGTCTAGACCTACATTTGACAAACAATGCCTGCTTTTGTTCATCTTCTTTATGTCCAACTATGATAAGAATACGTCTATGGCTAGCTCTACATCATTATATGGCTGACCGTCTTGGCATGCTGTTGTTGGGCACTCTCTGACTTTTGCTCTTCGATACTCAATCAGATTCTCTCTTTAAAATATATATATATATATATATATATATATATATATATATATATATATATATATATATATATATATATAATAAAATGATTGAATCCACCTGGTAGGTCTCATATTTAGTCATTTATGAACTGCTTCTTCAGCACCGGGTATTGTCGAAATGAGCAGGAAGAAAATTTGGCTGGACCGTCCAAAGTTTAGGGCATCAGCAACACAATTGGAAACAGATAACTTTCAAATAAGTCCATTGCATGGAGACTCAGGAAGAGTGCAATTCTGCCACGTGGGTCATCTTAGAGGGCCGCATGGTATGATTGAGCCAATGAATGGGTACATGGTTACCCCTTCGAGAATATCTATATTAGAGAGAGTGCATGCATGTAGTTGATTTTGTTTCATGACCCATCAATAGTGCATGGTCAGATGTACGGTTTAGATTTCTCACCTGTACGCCTTATCAAAGGTGATTAATTGACTCGAAGAGATGAAAAAGG
Organism: Magnolia changhungtana; assembly: GCA_030180095.1. Lineage (NCBI taxonomy): Eukaryota > Viridiplantae > Streptophyta > Magnoliopsida > Magnoliales > Magnoliaceae > Magnolia > Magnolia changhungtana. Next base: position 6,495,174 of record JASAUF010000662.1, read on the forward strand.
TATTTCAGCTAGAGATCAAATGGGTCAAGTTGGAAAATTGGATTGACCCTAAATTAGGGAAATGTACAGAAAAGCAAACTTGTATATAAGTGGAAGGAAAAATTGACACCTATGTTAAGAAAAGCAAATCATTTGAATTTCTTTGTTTTGTAAAAGAAAATTCATGTAGAATGTTTTACTATTGCAATATTTATTTATTTATTTCTTAGCATTGTACTTTTTAAAAAAAATAAAAATAAAAAAGTTAATAATATGGCAAAGAAAAACAGTTTGCTACTACACTAGCTTCCCGAGCTAGGTATAAACGTATCATCAATGTAAATTGAATGCTTTCTCTAATTTACCTCAATCCAAAACTAAGCCCTTAGTATCCAGTTCGTATTTTGAGCAAAAATTCAAGTCAAGTCCAAGTTAAAAAGAAAAGTAAGCCAAACCATTTATCTAGTAAATCAGACCAGAGTTTGGGAGAAAAACCCAACAACACATTTATCTCAAAAGCTCTGTCTGACTCAAGTCCGGGACAAATTAGGTTCAGCTATAAAAGGTGTAATAGGCTTTTGCACAAATACTGGCCGATTAGGAGGCAATACGCTAAGTTAGTATGCAGGTGACTAGAGGTGATCATCTCTCTTTTAGGGCGTGTTTGGATATCGCCTCGTAGTTTTTTTTTTTTTTTTTTTTTTTTTTTAAGTAGAGGTGGGCACTGGACGACTCGATCCAGCTAACTCAACTCGTTCGACTCGACCCAAACTGAATGGGTGAGTCGGGTAGGCCGCCCAATCCAAACTCAAAAGTCGAGTAGGCTTCGCCCAATCCAACTTGATCCGAAACCTGACTCTCTAACCCTAACAACCGCACCCTACCCCTACCCGATCCCAAAATCTCTCCCTCCCTCCCTCCCTCCCTCCCTCCCTCATCCTCCTCATCTTTTCAAGCTCGACAACCACCCACCACCATCAACCTCCTCCTCCTCCTCCTCCTCCCCTCTCTTGGTCTCTCCCTCCCTCATCTCTCAATCTGACTCAGTGCCAACTCAACCCGACTCGGTACTTCTAGTCGGATCGAACTCGATCTGAATCAGTCCAGGCCAGATCGGACTCGGATCGAGTCAGGCATGCTGGACTCAATATCGAGTCGGATCGAGTTCGGGTCAGGCCTATTTCAAAACCGGATCAAGTTGAGTCAACCCTAAATCGGTCCGACTGGACTCGATACCCAGCTCTATATGTCAGTAAAAATGTTATTTTTTAAAAGTTAAGTTAGTTTGATAAATAACATTTCAAAAAGTAACTTAACATCTTAAAGTTATTTATAGCTATCATTAACAGTCTTTGCTTTTTATTCTCTCTTAAGCGCGGCAAAAGCAACTTCAATCCCTACCTACCCCAGTCCATCCCTTCACCCGGATAATGACCATTTAAGCACCTCTTGAAGCGGACAGAAAGAGATGGCAGAGTCAGCCTCGTCCTTATACTACTTTCCCTGTGTTCTATCACTCACTGATGGCCTGCCCAAGGAAGAAAGAACAACCAGGGCTATATTCACCTGTATGTTAAAGGTTGCCCTTGATTTTCATTTTAAGTAGGGGGCTTAGCCCACCCACCTACCAATCAAAGAGGCTGAAAGTAAGCATAAGCTCACCCGGAAGCTCGAAGAGCTTTCTCCGCTAGAGAGAGTGGAGAAGAGGAGAAGTGACTCGTCATAAAAGCTCTCTCCACATAATGGATAGTTCATATCAAAGGTGACTCCTCACGATGGACAACCCACTATCATGGTGATGTCCTATGATGGACAATCCACATAATGGGCAAAGGACAATGAACGCGAGCCCCACATGATACATAACCCACATCTAGGTGGTCCCACATGATGGGTAGTCTACATCAAAGGTTGGCCCTTAATGATGAATGACCTACATCCAAAGCGAGTCCCACATGATGGATGACCCACAGCAAAGGTGGACCCCATTGTAAGAATTCTATAAGGTGGGCCTTATTGATTAACGGTCTGAATTGTCCTAAGGGTTGGATAGTGTGATCGAGTGTACCATTGGATCCCACTAAGTTGTTATGCATCTAAAATCATGTAAGGGGTCGTGCACTATAATTGTGTCACACACGTAGTGATCTAGTTGAACTGAGATTACCAAATTTGTGTGGAGCCTTAGGGAGAGGTGTTTTGATGGGTTTCAAACTCCTCAACCCTCTAAACTATATAAACAGGGTTGGGTCCCCAATCCTACATACAACAGAAGCTTCCATTCACATCCTAGTCCTTTTCTAAGGGTATAAGGTGTGGAAGACTACGACATCAAGCTTATAGTGATGGCATTCAAATCAGGTACTTAATGTATTCAACTATTAGATCTCCATACTAGATACATACAGAGCTGAGCAGAAACTGACCCGATCTGACGGATCCGACCCGATTCGAACTAAACCGAAGGCCTGGATCAGTGCAGTTCAAGTAGGATCAATCAGATCTAATCGTTCATCGGATCGAGTTCGGATCATGGTCAATCCGGATGGGTCCTATATATAGTTTTTTACCATTTTTTTTTTACTTTTAATATTTTACTACCCCTTTTTCTACCCTACCCGTCCCGAAACCGAACGAATCCTAACCCTTTTCTTTACCAAATCTCGATCCAAACCCACCAGTCCACCACCACCACCGCTCAGCCCGGCAAGTTGGCAACCTGTTCGGCCGTCCCTATCTTCTTCACATTCGGTGGGTATTGATTTATTGTTATTTTCTTTTAACCTAACCAAACGAATCCAAACCCTAACTAATCTCCTCTTCTCTAACAGCCTAACATGGCTCGATCCGAACTCCGAACCCACTAGAAACTCGTCCGGCCGTCCAATCTTGATCCGGTAGGCTCGTTTTTTATTTTAATGTGTTTATTTCAATGTATTTTTGAGCCAGTGGCTCATTGGTGGACTGCACTGGCTCAACGGTGGTCCGATAGAGGTTAGGACCCCGCTCGCTAGCTCGACCCTACTGCCCTGGCTCAACGGTGGTCCAGTGGTCCAGCCTTGGCTTATTGGTGGTCTCGCCGAACCCTAAACCCTACGCTAATCCTAAACCCTGATCCTAATCCTAAACCCTACCCTAATCCTACACCCTAACCTTAAACCTAACCCTTAACCCTAACCCTAACCCTAAACCTTAACCCCTAAACCTTAACCCTAAACCTGATACCTAACCCCACCCTAATCCTAAACCCTAACCCTAACCTTAAGTTCATAACCTAAACCCTAAACCCTAACCTTAAACTTGATACCTAAACCCTAACCCTAACCCTTAACCCCTAACCCCAAACCTAAATCTTAACTTAAACCTTAAACCGTAACCTTAGTCCCTAAACCTTAAACCTAACCCTAAACCTAAACCTTAACCCTAGTCCTTAAACCTTAACCCTAAAGTTAAACCATAATCCTAAACTTAAATCATAAACCCTAAAGCCTAAGCCCTAAACCCTAACCTTAATCCCTAAACCCTAATTCCTAAATTATAAAAGTGTTTAATTTATTTAAAATTTTGAATTAAACTATACATTACTTATTGCTTATTGTTTAATGATTATTACTTATTGGCTTATTGCTTATTATTTATTGTTTGCTTACTGTTTAATATGTTTGTATAATTAACTAATTGTATTACATTGCTTCTTTGCTTATCTCATTATTGTGTATTTGTGCATTGTATAGTTAGCGTAATATGGATTACATTGCTTCTTTTTTTTTCTGCTTAGATTATTATTGTGAGTTGTGAGTAGTGACTTGTGATTGTGATTTGTGAATTAGATAATTAATTACTCATTTAAAGATTTCTATGTGGCTATACATAGATATAGTGTATTATTAGTGGCATAGAAATCGTTCAAATTGTCCCATTTTGGACAGTTCAAGGTTAGATGAATAGTATGCTTTTATATAATTTATTTAAATGTTCATGCCTGATCTGTGGTCCATTTCCTCATTTCTCTCTGGAGATGTTTCTTCCGTTTCGTTTCTATTGCCAAATATCTTCACATTGTTTTAGATATTTGATATCGGAATGTAACGGAAGATCAACTTATCTGGAGAGGTATGAGGAGATGTTGCCGAATTTTCGGCGTGAATGTTTAAATGGGAATATGAAAGTATTACAATCTATCGAACCTTGGATGGGTAACTAATTTATGATTTAATTGTTACTTGTAAGTTTGATAATTAATTGTCCATTTGAGAATTTTTATATGGTCATACATACATATAGTGTGTTTTAGTGGCATAGAAATCGCTCAAATTGTCTTATTTTGGACAGTTCAAGGTTAAATGGATAATATGCTTTCATATAATCTATTTAAATGTTCATGCCTGATCTGCGATCCATCTCCTCATTTATTTCTGAATATGTTTCTTCCGTTTCGTTTCCAATGCCAAATATCTTCACATTGCTTTAGATATTTGGCATCGGAATGTAACAGAAGATCAACTTATCTGAAGAGGCATGGAGAGATGCTGCCGGATTTTCTGTGTAGACGTTTAAATGAGAATATGAAAGTATTACAATCTATCCAACCTTGGATGAGTAACTAATTTAGTATTTAGTATAACTCTGTTAGCATTAGATTGGTAATGCTAATATGATTTAGTATATTTCAACTATTAGATAAAAAGTGAGGGTCTTTTCAATACCCCAGGAGGTTGGTCAATTACATCGCCGATGATCCTTGAAGATAAATGATTATATCTTAAACCCAAAGAGGTACCCATTGATACTAGTACCACACAGTTACATATTGCGGAAAAAGAGAAAATAAGATCTCTAGTATGGGACGATTTTGAAGAAGTAACTTTGAAGAACGACATCGTGAAGATACAATGCAAATACTGCAAGACTCGGTATGTTAAGCAATCAAATGGTTCAACCACAACTTTGAAGAAACATATTTCAAAGTGTTATAAAAAAGTGAGAACTCCGACAGAGTAACAAACACTTTCATTTACACAATCTGTAGTAGGTCCGTCGGATGGTACATTGTCCATCTACAAGTATAACAAAGAGCTGGCGAATTAGTTGACGACCAAGTTAATTATTATCGATGAAAGACTATTTTAGATGGTAAAGAGTCCTTCTTTTATCGAACTAGCCAGATGCCTTAACCCCATATACGAGAAGCTCTCTCGTACAACAATAAAGAGAGTTTGCATGAAAATGTATGAAAGCGAGAAGCCTAAGTTGAAAGGAGAGTTGGAAACGATTTTCCAAATTAGCCTGACATCAGATTTGTGGACGGCATCTAATCAATGAAAGGGGTATATGTCACTAACTGTTCATTACGTTGATGCTAAATGGAGGCTTCACAAGAGAATAATAAACTTTCATTATCTTGCATCTCCTTATAGTGGCTTGATGATTTCATACTGCATATACAGATGTCTTATGGAGTGGGGAATTGAGAAGAAGATCTCTTCAATAACTCTAGACAATGCCTCTACAAATGATATCGTGATAACGAATTTGCGCAACCAGTTTAGGGCCACCGATAACCTGTATTTTGGTGGAAAAATATTTCATGTTAGGTATTGTACCCACATTGTAAACTTAATTGTACAAGATGACCTTAAAATAATTGATCACACGATCGAGAACATAAGAGAGAGTGTGAAGTACATATAGGGGTCACCTTCACGATTACATACATGGAATGACATCGTGAAGGGGTTGAATTTGTTAACTCAGAGAACGATAAAGTTGGACGTCACGACACATTGAAATTCAACTTAATAGATTTGAGACCTGCATTCTCTCACTATATGGAGCGTGACAGTACGTATGTTTGGTTGCATTCTGAAGATGATTGGTCAAGAGCTGAATCAGTTTGTAAGCTCTTTTCGGTTTTTTTTACAAAAGTACGAAGAAATTTTCAGGCAGCAAGTATTCAACAACAAATATGTTTCTGCCTGAACTTTGGAAAGTAAAAGATGCCTTACGCAAAAGCAGTAGTGGACTAGACTTTTTTATACTTAATGACCATAGGTATGCAGGTAAAGTTTGATAAGTATTGGTCTGAGTGTAGTCTGGTAATGGCTGTTGCGGTCATTCTTGATACCCGATACACGATAATGATGGTTGAATTCATATGTAGTAAGTTGTATGGTGCGATATGTGTCACTGATGTTAAAAAGATTTCTAATGTAATCAGTGAATTGTACAATTTCCATGTGTGCGCCGCAAAAGAAAATTTTCCTCATATGGGTTCTAGTTCTCCTGTTGATGAACTGCAAGAAGAAAAGGTAGATGATTTCATGTCTTATGTGGCACAGCGGAAAGGGACTCAAATGCTGACACCTAGATCAGAACTTGAAGACTATCTTAAAGAGCCACTTGTAGTTGTAAAATCCAAAGGCGACGAATTTGATATTTTGGACTGGTGGAGGATGAGATCTGGTAATTTACAATACCTTGTGCTCTCGTTAATGGTACGGGATATATTATCAATTATAATTTCAACTGTGGCTTCAGAATCTGCTTTTAGCACAGGGAGTAGGGTCGTAAACAAGTATAGAAGCTCACTTACAGCTGAATCTGTTGAAGCGCTCATTTCTACTCAGGATTGGCTACGTCCGATATGAGAGGAAAGAGAACTCTATTGATAAGGAGTTCGATGAAGAGGATAGTGACAAGCATGATGAAACAGTACCTACAACTGCAAGATGAGACACTGCCTTCTATTTCTGTTGCATTTGCTTAAAAGTTATATCGTGATATTTGTAATTATTTTTTAACTGTTAAATTGTAATATTATGGTTATGGGTGGATAGATATTTCTCTATTTACATTTGTACTATTCAATTAGTTAATGTTGTTTAAATCTCTTATTATATTGTTGAGTAATTACATTTATTCATGACTTTAACATATTTTTTTTAATGTTGTCCTAACCTAACCAGATATACACATGTAGCATAGATATGTTATCGAAAGATGATGCATCGGCGAATATTTGAAATTATGGAGTCCAAGTCTACTCCCAAGATAGAAAGATAAAGTTAAAATGTAAGTTGTGTGGAAAACAATTTATCAACAAAATAAATCGGCTCAAATTACATTTGGCTTGTCAGGGAGGAGACGTCGCACCATGTAGCAAAGCTTCTCTAGAAGTTCGAGATTTATTTAGAGTTACTTTCGACTCAAATACAAAGACTTCTTACACCCCTCACCCTACAACTACAACCAATACAACCAACCAAAGAATATATAAAAGTAGGCCTATTATAAATGAAGAAGGGTTAAGCAGAAGAACTGCCTCTGGTTCGAGGCTTTCCATAATTAGTGGAGAAGAAGAACAAGATAGAATTTTAAGGGAACAAGAAGAACACGACTATAAAGAGGCCGTTAAAGAAAGCTTACAAATGACATCCATATCAAGGAGTATCAGACAATAACATTCACCTCTAAGACAACATGATGCTGAAGCAGACATGAGTAAACCATCAAAGTTTCTTAGAAGTCTTGCAGCATTTTATAGGTGGTTATAAATTTCGTACAAATCAGATCATAAAAAGTGTTTGAAAAAACTTGTTACATCTATGAATGAGGATGATGGGAATGCATCCTCACCATCCGATTCAGCAGAGATGAACAACCATTTTTTAGACACATCCAGCTCGGAGTGGGCCCAGAGTTCTCCTGCAGTTGAATCCGTAAAAAGAGAACCAAAGGATGATTCTGACGACGAAGGTGGAGCTGGAGGAGGGGGTTACTATTACGGTTATGGACGAGGTTCATCTAATTACATAACACAAAGGCATTCATCATACAGAGGGTATTTAATATATGAAAGTTTTACCTGATCTGTTTGTTAGTATATTTATATTAGGTTTATTTACTTTTGATTTTGTACGGGGTTTATTTACTTTATTCATTTTATTTAAGTATGTGCATATTAGTTTTACCTAATCTATATGTCAGTATATGCATGTTACCCTTAATTTCTTATTATGATTTATGAGCACACTGTGGATGAAGCATATCTCTTAAATAATAAATATGTTAGCCATATTATTAATGGCTATTCAAATGGAAAGATCAGGTAATTAGTATTATTGTCTTAAACTCTTAGTAAAACTTTTAGGCTATACGCCATCAATACTTAGGTTGGCAACTTTGACAGCTTAGATTTCCATAAAACTATACCTTTTGTATGATTTAACCATTTCGTTACAAATTTTTTTACAATTTTTTTTTTAATTTTTCAAAAAAAAAAATAAAAATTCAGGACCGATCCGAACCGTGCCCAATCCGATTTGACTCGGTTTCCCTGACCAAGTTGGACTCGGATCAGATCAGGCCAGCGGTGGTCCGGATCGGTTCGAGTCAGATATCCCTGACTCGGTTCCTGGATCGGATCGAGTTCAGGTCAACCCATGTAAATTTCGAACCGAATCGAGTTGGACCCAATCCAATCCGACTCGGTCCGATGCTCACCTCTAGATGCATAGCACGGTCCTTTGTAATTCCGCCTATAGTTTACACCCACGTGATGGACAGTTCACATTAAAGTTGAGCTCTATAAGATGGGCATAAACATTGAAGGTGGGCCCCACATGATGGTGACCTATGTTAATATGGGCCCTACATAATGGACGGTCCACATCAAAGATAAACCCCTAATAATGAATGACCTACATCTAAAGTGGGCCCAACATGATTAAGGGCCACATTGAAGGTGGGGCTCACATGATGGATGGTCCACATCAAAGGTGGGTTCCACATGATGGGTGGTGGATAGCAAAGGTGGGCCCCATAGGATTGTCAATAACATTGATGGTGCCCCTCACATGATGGATGACCCATATCAAGGCGGGCCCCATATGAGGACAGTTTTGATTGCAGGTTGTCCCCTAATGATGAATGGTCCACATCCAACTCAGGCCCCACATAATGGACAACCCACTTAAAAGGTGGGCCTCACGTGATGGACGATCCACAATGAAGGTGGGCCTTACATGATGGACTACCCACATCCAATGTACGACATGATCGAGGGCCCACATCTGAGGTGAGCATTGCATGATGGATAGCCGACGTCGAAGGTGGGCCTAATAAGGTAGATGGTCCACATTGAAGGTATGCCCCACATGTTGAAGACATGGCTAATTGAGCCCAATATAATGAATAGTTCACGTCAAAGGTTGGCCTCGTATGATGAACGGTAGATATTAAGGGTGGACCAAATAAAATTGAGAAATTTGCGAGAATACGACCCATTTATGGCCCATTTAGGAGGCTAAGCCCACCTCGTTTTCCCTTGCGAGAATATGCCCCAGCTGTACGGACGCCTTTCCAAAGGTCGAAAATGCACCTGCTTTTTCCTTCAAGCGGGAAGACGAGCGCTGACGCTCGTCGTACTCCGAGTTATACGAACGGTTCAAAATAGATCAACGTTACATGGGCCCCACAGTTATGTATTTATTATATCCACAACGTTCATCCGTATTTCGAGATCATTTCGGAGCATTATCCCCAAAAAAAAAAATCATATCCAAAGATCAACTGGACCACACCACAGAGCAAAGACAAAATTGATTTTCACCGTTGAAACTTTTGTAGGGCCCACCGTAACATTTATTTTTCCATCCAATATATTCATAAGGTCACAAAGACCTGGATGAAGAGGAAAAACAAATTTCATAATGATCCAAAACCTCTGTGACCCCTAAAAGGGTTTCAATGGTAGACGTTCAATTCCCCACTGTCTTTTAAAGTGTGGTTCACTGGACAGTTAAATATGTCTTATTTTTCGTCTCAAGCCTTATTATGAGCTCGCCAAATAGATGTACGGTTTGGATATAACATGGACTTCATGACAGGACCCAAAAAACAACAAAGATTCTAGGTTAAAAAGAAAAAAAGGAAAAAAAGAAAAAAAAAATGGATTTTTGTTTTCTTTGATGCAGATATTTGGCTACAGATTATAACCGTAGCCATATCTACCACAATCCGTAGCCAAAGAGATTTGTCCGGGGTGGGCGCGCCGAACTAGGATGCCCGCGCCACTCGCTGCCCTATCCGACGGGGGCGCGCCAATCTGGCGTGGCCATGCCCATCTGATGACCCCTATAGCTACGGATTATAACCGTAGCCAAAACTATAGTCTGTGCCAATCTATGGAAAATTTTTATTTATTTATTTATTTATTTTTTATTTTTTTACATGGAGAACTTCATTCTACCTACAATTTTATCTAATACATATTTATATAAATATGTATACATAAGCATATAAAAAAAAATTTCTCACATTTTTTTCAGTTCTTTCTTTTTTCATTTAACAAGAATATCTTCTAAACCAAAATTAGTTACTTGACGTACCGTATATGATTTTGGGGTAGGAGAAGCTACTTTAGCCAACCAACTTAGTTATTTTTCAAGATTCCATCAGTCGATGGTTGAAAATCCATTTCATTCACTTAATCGGTCAATTTCAATCAGTTAGCGGTTAATTTCGCTCATTTCATTTACTTCGCGATCAATTACATGCATTTCACGGTGGCCAATCCCTTGATTCCGTTTTGATTCACGGTCATTTCCATGCATTTCACGGTCAATTCTCTTCACTTCATGGTCATTTCCATGCATTTCACGGTCAATGCACTTCACTTCACTGTCATTTTCATGCATTTCACGGTCAATCCCGCCGATTACGTTTTGATACACGGTCATTTCCATGCATTTCAGGGTCAATTCGCTTCACTTCATAGTCATTTTCATGTATTTCACGATCAATCCCAGCGATTCTGTTTTGATTCACGGTCTTTTCCATGTATTTCACGGTTAATTCCCTTCACTTCACGGTCATTTCCACACATTTCACGGTCAATTCGCTTCACTTCACGGTCATTTTCATGCATTTTACGGTCATTCCCACATATTCCGTGTTAATTCACGGTCATTTCGACGCATTTCACGGTGAAGTATAGCGATTGGACCGTGAAATGCGTGGAAATGACCGTGAAGTGAAGGGGCATGACCGTGAAATGCGACGAAATGACCGTGAATCAACACGGAATAGGTGGGAATGATCGTGATATGCATGGAAATGACCATGAAGTGAAGCGAATTGACCATAAAATGCATGGAAATGACCGTGAAGTGAAGGGAATTGACCGTGAAAGGCACCGAAATGACAGTGAATCAACACGGAATAGACGAGAATGACCGTGATTTCCATGCATATCACAATCATTCCCGCCTATTCCGTGTTGATTCACGGTCATTTCGACGCATTTCACGGTCATGCCCCTTCACTTCACGATCATTTCCGCAAGCATTGGTCAATTCGCTTCACTTCACGGCCATTTCCATGCATTTCACGGTCATTCTCACCTATTCAGTGTTGATTCATTAATTTCATTTCGACACATTTCACGGTGAAGTGTAGCGATTGGACCGTGAAATGCGCGGAAATGACCGTGAAGTGAAGGGGCATGACCGTGAAATGCGCCGAAATGACCATGAATCAACACGGAATAGGTGGGAATGACCATGATATGCATGGAAATGACCGTGAAGTGAAGGAAATTAACCGTGAAATGCATGGAAATGACCGTGAAGTGAAGGAAATTAACCGTGAAATGCATGGAAATGACCGTGAAGTGAAGGGGTATGACCGTGAAATGCGTCGAAATGACCTTGAATCAACACAAAATAGGCGGGAATGACTGTGATATGCATGGAAATCACTGTCATTCCCGTCTATTTCGTGTTGATTCACTGCCATTTCGACGCGATTGCACGGCCATGCCCTTCACTTCGGATCATTTTCGGCAAGATTTCACTGATTAATTCGCTTCACTTCACGGTCATTTCCATGCATTTCACGGTCATTCCCGCCTATTTTGTGTTGATTCACGGTCATTTCGACACATTTCACAGTGAAGTGTAGCGATTGGACCGTGAAATGCGCGGAAATGACCGTGAAGTGAAGGGACATGACCGTGAAATGCGCCGAAATGACCGTGAATCAACACTAATAGGTGGGAATGACCTTGATATGCATGGAAATGACCATGAAGTGAAGTGAATTGACCGTGAAATGCATGGAAATGACCGTGAAGTGAAGGGAATTGACCGTGAAATGCACCGAAATGACCGTGAATCAACACGGAATAGACGAGAATGACCGTGATTTCCATGCATATCACAGTCATTCCCGCTTATTCCGTGTTGATTCACGGTCATTTCGACGCATTTCACGGTCATGCCCCTTCACTTCACGATCATTTCCGTGCATTTCACGGTCAATTCACTTCACTTCATGGTCATTTCCATGCATTTCACGGTCATTTCGACGCATTTCACGGTGAAGTGTAACGATTGGACCGTGAAATGCGCGGAAATGACCGTGAAGGGGCATGACCGTGAAATGCACCGAAATGACCGTGAATCAACACGGGATAGGTGGGAATGACCGTGATATGCATGAAAATGACTATGAAGTGAAGCGAATTGACCGTGAAATGCATGGAAATGACCGTGAAGTGAAGGGGTATGACCGTGAAATGCGTCGATATGACTGTGAATCAACATGAAATAGGCGGGAATGACTGTGATATGCATGGAAATCACGGTCATTCCCGTCTATTTCGTGTTGATTCACGCCATCATTCGACGCATTTCCGGCCATGCCCTTCACTTCACGATCATTTTGGCAAGATTTCACGGTCAATTCACTTCACTTCACGATCATTTCCATCCATTTCACGGTCATTCCCGCTTATTTCGTGTTGATTCACTATTCATTTCGACGCATTTCACGGTGAAGTGTAGCGATTGGACCATGAAATGCACGGAAATGACCGTGAAGTGAAGGGGCATGACCGTGAAATGCGACCAAATGACCGTGAATCAACACAGAATAGGTGGGAATGACCGTGATATGCATGGAAATGACCATGGAAGCGAATCGATCAGTGAAATGCGCCGAAATGACCGTGAATCAACACGGAATAGACGGGAATGACCATGATTTCCATGCATATCACAGTCATTCATGCCTATTCCGTGTTGATTCACGGTCATTTCGACGCATTTCACGGTCATTTTCGCGCATTTCACAGTCAATTCACTTCACTTCACGGTCATTTCCATGCATTTCACGGTCATTCCCACCTATTCCGTGTTGATTCACGGCCATTTCGAAGCATTTCGCGATGAAGTGTAGCGATTGGACCGTGAAATGCGCGGAAATGACCGTGAAGTGAAGGAGCATGACCGTGAAATGCGCCGAAATGACCGTGAATCAACACGGAATAGGTGGGAATGACTGTGATATGCATGGAAATGACCATGAAGTGAAGCGAATTGACCGTGAAATGCATGGAAATGACCGTGAAGTGAAGGGAATTGACCATGAAATGCGCCGAAATGACCGTGAATTAACACGAAATGGACGGGAATGACCGTGATTTTCATGCATATCACAGTCATTCCCACCTATTCCGTGTTGATTCACGGTCATTTCGACGCATTTCACGGTCATGCCCCTTCAGTTCACGGTCATTTTCGCGCATTTCACGGTCAATTCACTTCACTTCACGGTCATTTCCATGCATTTCACGGTCATTCCCGCCTATTTCGTGTTAATTCATGGTCATTTCGACGTATTTCACGGTGAAGTGTAGCGATTCGACCGTGAAATGCATGGAAATGACCGTGAAGTGAAGGGCATGACCGTGAAATGCGCCGAAATGACCGTGAATCAACACGGAATAGGTGGGAATGACCGAGATATGCATGAAAATGACCATGAAGTGAAGCAAAGTGACCGTGAAATGCATGGAAATGACTGTGAAGTGAAGGAAATTGGCTGTGAAATGCGCCGAAATGATCGTGAATCAACACGGAATAGACGGGAATGACCGTGATTTCCATGCATATCACAGTCATTCCCGCCTATTCCGTGTTGATTCGCGGTCATTTCGATGCATTTCACGGTCATGCCCCTTCACTTCACGGTCATTTCCGTGCATTTCACGGTCCAATCGCTACACTTCACGGTCATTTCCATGAATTTCACGGTCATTCCCACCTATTCTATGTTGATTCACGGTCATTTCGACGCATTTCACGGTGAAGTGTATTCATTGGACTGTGAAATGCACGGAAATGACTGTGAAGTGAAGGGGCATGACCGTGAAATGCGTCGAAATGACCGTGAATCAACACGGAATAGGTGGGAATGATCGTGATATGCATGGAAATGACCATGAAGTGAAGCGAATTGACCGTGAAATGCATGGAAATGACCGTGAAGTGAAGGGAATTGACTGTGAAATGTGCCGAAATAACCGTGAATGGGATCAATTTTAAGGTAATGATGGTGATGTCAGTGGATTGTCTTAAGATCCATGGTATTGCTATATCCCAGGATCAGATCACCCGGTCTGCTTGGCACGCCCGGCCAATCTCGGATTTAATTTCTAATACCATCCAATCCCTTCCAATCCGCCTGGCCAAACGGGCCCTAAGGTAATGATGGTGGTGTCAGTGGATTGGTTTAAGATCCATGGGATTGCTATATCCCGGAACAAGTTCACTGGGTCTGTTTGGCACATCAGGCATATCCTGGGATTTTACCTTCCACTCCTTCCAACCAAGGGATGGGATCAATTTTAAGGTAATGATGGTGATGTCAGTGGATTGTTTTAAGATCCATGGGATTGCTTATATCCCAGGACAAGTTCACAAGGTCTGTTTGACTCATCATGCATATCCCGGGATCTCGCGATCCCATTCCTCCTAATACCATGGGATTGGTTTGGCCAAACAGACCTTAAAGGTAATGATGGTGATATTAGGAGAAGCTACTTTAGCCAACCAACCTGGTTATTTTCCAAGATTCCATCAGGTCGATGGTCGAAAATCCATTTCATTCACTTAGCGGTCAATTTCATTCATGACCGTGAAGTGAAGGGGTATGACTGTGAAATGCGCCGGAAATGACTGTGAAGTGCATGGAAATGAGCGTAAAGTGAGGCGAATGGACCGTGAAATGCGCGGAAATGACCGTGAAGTGAAGGGGCATGACCATGAAATGCGCCAAAATGATCGTGAATCAACATGGAATCGGCGGGAATGACCGTGATATGCATGGAAATGACCATAAAGTGAAGTGATTGGACCACAAAATGCACGGAAATAACCGTCAAGTGAAGGGGCATGACCGTGAAATGCGTCGAAATGACTGTGAATCAATACAGAATAGGCGGGAATGACCATGATATGCATGGAAATGACCGTGAAGTGAAGCGATTAGACCGCGAAATGCGCGGAAATGACCGTGAAATGAAGGGGCATGACCGTGAAATGCACCGAAATGACCGTGAATCAACACGGAAGAGGCAGTAATGACCGTGATATGCATGGAAATGACCGTGAAGTGTAGTGATTGGACTGTGAAATGCATGAAAATGATCGTGAAGTGAAGGGGAGTGACCATGAAATGCGTCGAAATGACCATGAATCAACACGAAATAGGCGGGATCAGGATCGGGTTTAGGTTTGGGTTTTCAAGTTTAGGTTTACGTTTAGGTTAGGGAATTGAGATTAGGATTAGGTGTAGGTTTAGGTTTAGGGATTTGAGAATACGTTTAGGTTTTAGGTTATAGGTTATAGGTTTAGGTTAAGGTTATAGGTTATAGGTTAGAGGTTAAGGTTTAAGTTTAGGTTTAGGTTTAGGTTATAGGTTTAGATTATAGGTTATAGGTTAAGGTTTAGGTTATAGGTTAAGGTTTAGGTTATAGGTTAAGGTTTAGGTTTAGGTTTAGGCTAAGGTTTAGGTTAGAGATTATAGGTTATAGATTTAGGTAATTGAGAATAAGTTAAGGTTTAGGTTTAGGTTATAGGTTACTGGTATAGGTTTATGTTTGGGTTTAGGTTATAGGTTATACGCTTAGGTTATAAGTTAAAGGTTTAGGTTTTGGGATTTGAAAATAGGTTCAAGTTAAGGTAATAAGTTTAGGTTAAAGGTTTAGGTTAATGTTATAGGTTTAGGTTTAGGTTTAGGTTATAGGTTTAGATTTGAGAATAGGTTTAGTTATAAGTATAGGTTTAGGTTAGGTTGTAGGTTAAGGTTTAGGGAATTGAGTTTCATGATATGTTTAAGTTATAGGTTATAGGTTTAGGTTAAGGTTTAGGTTGTAGTTATAGGTTTTGGGATTTGAGAATAGATTTAGGTTATAAGTATAGGTTTAGGTTTAGGAATTCGGGTTCGGGTTCGGGTTTATGTTTGGGTTTAGGTTATAGGTTATAGGTTTAGGTTTAAGTTATAGGTTTTGGGATTTAAGAATAAGTTTAGGTTAGGGCGTAGATTAAGGTTTAGGAAAATGACCGTGAAGTGAAGGGGCATGACCGTGAAATGCGTTGAAATGACCGTGAATCAA
Source organism: Magnolia changhungtana (assembly GCA_030180095.1). Classification (NCBI taxonomy): domain Eukaryota; kingdom Viridiplantae; phylum Streptophyta; class Magnoliopsida; order Magnoliales; family Magnoliaceae; genus Magnolia; species Magnolia changhungtana. Next base: position 6,511,612 of record JASAUF010000662.1, read on the forward strand.
CACGGAATAGGCGGGAATGACCGTGATATACATGGAAATGATTGTGAAGTGAGGTGATTGGACCGCGAAATGTGCGGAACTGACCATGAAGTGAAGACGTGGGACCGTGAAATACGTCGAAATCACCGTGAATCAACACGAAATATGTGGGAATGATAGTGATATGCATGGAAATAGAGGTGAAGTGAAGCGACTGGACCGCGAAATGCACGGAAGTGACCGTGAAGTGAAGACGCGGGACTGTGAAGTGAAGACGCGGGGCCGTGAAATGCATCGAAATCACTGTGAATCAACACGGAATATGCGGGAATGACCGTGATATGCATGGAAATGATTGTGAAGTGAGGCGATTAGACCGCGAAATGTGCGGAGCTGACCTTGAAGTGAAGACATGGGACCGCGAAATGTGTCGAAATCACCGTGAATCAACACGGAATATGCGGGAATGATCGTGATATGCATGGAAATAGGGGTGAAGTGAAGCGATTGGACTGCAAAATGCACGAAAGTGACCGTGAAGTGAAGACGCGGGACCGTGAAATGCGTCAAAATCACCGTGAATCAACACGGAATATGCAGGAATGACCGTGATATGCATGGAAATGATTGTGAAGTGAGGCTATTGGACCACGAAATGTGCAGAACTGACCGTGAAGTGAAGACGTGGGACCGCAAAATGCGTCGAAATTACCGTGAATCAACACGAAATATGCGGGAATGATCGTGATATACATGGAAATAGGGCTAAAGTGAAGCGATTGGACCGCGAAATGCACGGAAGTGACCATGAAGTGAAGACGCGGGACCGTGAAATGCGTCAAAATCACCGTGAATCAACACAGAATATGCGGGAATGACCGTAATATGCATGGAAATGATTGTGAAGTGAGGTGATTGGACCACAAAATGTGCGAAACTGATCATGAAGTGAAGACGCGAGACCGTGAAATGCGTCGAAATCACCGTGAATCAACACGGAATATGTGGGAATGATCGTGATATACATAGAAATGGGGGTGAAGTGAAGTGATTGGACCACGAAATGCACGGAGTGACCCGTAGTAAAGACGCGGAAGTCGCGGAAATGCATCGAATGATCGCGTGAATCAACACGAAATATTCGGGAATGATCGTGATATGCATGGAAATGGGGGTGAAGTGAAGCGATTGGACCGCGAAATGTATGCGGCCAATACACGGTCATTTCTGTGCATTTCACTTCACAGTGACTTCCGTGTATTTCGCAATCCAATCGCTTTACTTCACCCCCATTTCCATGCATATCACGGTTATTCCCACATATTTTGTGTTGATTCACGGTCATTTCAACGCACTTCACGGTCCCGTATCTTCACTTCACGGTCACTTCTGCACATTTTACGGTTCAATCGCTTCACTTCACCCCCATTTCTATGCATATCACGGTCATTCCCGCATATTTCGTGTTGATTCACGGTCATTTCGATGCACTTCACGGTCCCGCATCTTCACTTCATGGTCACTTCCGCGCATTTTACGGTCCAATCGCTTCACTTCACCCCCATTTCCATGCATATCACGGTCATTCCCGTATATTCCGTGTTGATTCACGGTCATTTCGACGCACTTCATGGTCACTTCCGTGCATTTTACGGTCCAATCGCTTCACTTCACCCCAATTTCCATGCATATCACGGTTATTCCCACATATTTCGTGTTGATTCACAGTCATTTCGACGCACTTTACGGTCCCCCGTCTTCACTTCACGGTCACTTTCACGCATTTTACGGTCCAATTGCTTCACTTCACCCCAATTTTCATGTATATCACTGTTATTCCCGCATATTCCGTGTTGCTTCACGGTCATTTTGACGCACTTCACGGTCCCGCGTCTTCATTTCATGGTCACTTCGCAAGATTTTACGGTCAATCGCTTCACTTCACCCCATTTCCATGCATATTACAAATATTCTTACATATTCCGTGTTGATTCACGGTCATTTCGACGCACTTCACGGCTGGCCGCGCCTTCACTTCACGGTCACTTCACAAGATTTTGCAGCTTCAATCGCTTCACTTCACCCCCATTTCCATGCTTATTACGGTCATTCCCGCATATTCTCGGTTGATTCACGGTCATTTCGACGCATTTCACGGCCCCACGCCTTCACTTCACGGTCACTTCCGTGCATTTATCATCAATCGATTCACTTCATCCCCATTTCCATGCATATCACGGTCATTCTCGCATATTCCGTATTGATTCACGGTCATTTCGACGCATTTCACGGTCCCGTGTCTTCACTTCACGGTCACTTCCGCGCATTTCGCGGTCCAATTGATTCACTTCATCCCCATTTCCATGCATATCACGGTTATTCCCACATATTCTGTGTTGATTCATGGTCATTTCGATGCATTTTGCGGTCCCGCATCTTCTCTTCACGATCACTTCCGCGCATTTCGCGGTCCAATTGCTTCACTTCACCCCCATTTTCATGCTTATCACGGTCATTCCCGCATATTCTGTGTTGATTTACGGTCATTTCGACGCATCTCATGGTCCCACGTCTTCACTTCACGGTCACTTCCGTGCATTTCGCGGTCCAATCGATTCACTTCACCCCCATTTCCATGCATATCACGATCATTCCCGCATATTCCGTCCTGATTCACGGTGATTTCGACGCATTTCGCGGTCCCACGTCTTCACTTCACGGTCAGTTCCGCATATTTGGCGGTCCAATCGCCTCACTTCACAATCATTTCCATGCATGTCACGGTCATTCCCGCCTATTCCGTGTTGATTCACGGTCATGCCCCTTCACTTCACGGTCATTTCCCTAAACCTTAATCTACACCCTAACCTAAACCTATACTTATAACCTAAACCTATTCTCAAATCCCAAAACCTATAACCTAAACTTAAACCTTAACATAAACCTATAACCTATAACCTAAACCCGAACATAAACCCGAACCCGAATTCTAAACCTAAACCTATACTTATAACCTAAATCTATTCTCAAATCCCAAAACCTATAACTACAACCTAAACCTTAACCTAAACCTATAACCTATAACCTAAACATATCACCGAAACTCAATTCCCTAAACCTTAACCTACAACCTAACCTAAACCTATACTTATAACCTAAACCTATTCTCAAATATAAACCTATAACCTCAACCTAAACCTAAATCTATAACATTAACCTAAACCTTTAACCTAAACTTATAACCTTAACATAAACCTATTCTCAAATCCCAAAACCTAAATCTAACCTATAACCTAAACCTAAACCTTTAACCTATAACCTAAACGTATAACCTATAACCTAAACCCAAACCTAAACTTATACCCTCGTAACCTATAACCTAAACCTAAACCTTAACTTATTCTTAATTACCTAAATCTATAACCTATAATCTATAACCTAAACCTTAACCTATAACCTAAACCTTAACCTATAACCTATAACCTATAATCTAAACCTATTCTTAAATCCCTAAACCTATAACCTAAACTTAAATCTATAACCTATAACCTAAACCCAAACCTAAAACTATAACCTTAACCTAAACCTAAACCTTAACCTATAACCTATAACCTAAACCTAAACCTAAACCTAAACCTATAACCTATAACCTATAACCTTAACCTAAAGCTATAACCTATAACCTAAAACCCGAACGTATTCTCAAATCCCTAAACCTAAACCTACACCTAATCCTAATCTCATCTCCCTAACCTAAAGGTAAACCTAAACTTGAAAACCCAAACCTAAACCCGATCTTGATCCCGCCTATTCCGTGTTGATTCACGGCCATTTCGACGCATTTCACGGTCACGCCCCTTCACTTCACGGTCATTTCCATGCATTTCACGGTCCAATCACTGCACTTCACGGTCATTTCCATGCATATCACGGTCATTGCCGCCTCTTCCGTGTTGATTCACGGTCATTTCGGCGCATTTCACAGTCATGCCCCTTCACTTCATAGTCATTTCCGCACATTTTGCGGTCTAATCGCTTCACTTCACGGTCATTTCCATGCATATCACGGTCATTCCCGCCTATTCCGTGTTGATTCACGGTCATTTCGATGCATTTCACGGTCATGCCCCTTCACTTGACGGTCATTTCCGTGCATTTCATGCGATCCAATCGCTTCACTTTACGGTCATTTACATATATCATGGTCATTCCGTCGATCCGTGTTGATTCACGGTCATTTCTAAGACATTTCACGGTCATGCCCCTTCATTTCACGGTCATTTCCGTGCATTTCACGGTCCATTCACCTCACTTCACGCTCATTTCCATGCACTTCACGGTCATTTCCTACAGATTTCATAGTCATGCCCCCTTCACTTCACGGTCATGAATGAAATTGACCGCTAAGTGAATGAAATGGATTTTCAACCATCGACCTGATGGAATCTTGGAAAATAACTAGGTTGGTTGGCTAAAGTAGCTTCTCCTACCCCAAAATCATATAGGGTACATGAAGTAACTAATTTTAGTTTAGAAGATATTCTTGTCAAATGAATAAAGAAAGAAATGAAAAAGGGAAAAAAAAAATTTTTATACGCTTATATATACATATTTATATAAATATGTGTTAGAGAAAATTATTGGTAGAATAAAGTTTTCCATGTAAAAAAAAAAAAAAAAAAAAAAAAAAAAACTTAAAAGAAAAAGCGCACTACTTGGCCAATGGCTACGACTATAATCCGTAGCCATAGAGGCGCAATGGCGTGGCTCCTCGCCAGACGGCCCACTTCACGGATAGGTCGGGCCGAGTGGCGCGTCATATGGGGCCGCTAGCTTACGCGCCCACCTTGGACAGTGCTCTTTAGCTACGGATTTTGATTGGTTTAGCTACGGTTATAATCCGTAGCTAAAAATCTGTATAAAAAAAATAAAATTGATTTTTTTTTTTTCAATGTCGAATCTTTGTTTTTTTGGGTCCCATCATGAGGTCTATGTTATATCCAAACCGTCCATCTATTTGATGAACTCATATTAATGCTTGAGATGGAAAATAAGACAGATCTAACTATCAAGTGGACCACACTTTAAATGGCAAATGGGGAATTGAACGTCTACCATTTAAACCCTTTTAGTGGTTACAGAAGTTTTGGATCATTATTAAAAAAAAATTCCTCTTCAACCAGGTATTTGTGACCTTATGAATAGATTGGATGGAATATAAATGTTATGGTGGGCCCTACAAAAGTTTCAACGGTGAAAATCAATTTTTCTGTTGCTCTTTGTGGTGTGGTCCAGTTGCTCTCTGGATATGATTTTTTTTTTTTTTTTTCGCATAATGCTTCGAAATGATCTCAAAATAGGGATGAACGTTGTGGATATAATAAATACATAACTGTGGGGCCCATGTAACGTTGATCTCTTTTGAACCGTTCGTAGGAGTTCGAGGAGCGCCAACGCTGGTCTTCGAGCACCACCGATCCGCTTGGAGGAAAAGTGGGCATTTTCGACCTTTGGAAAGGCATCCGTACAGCTGGGGCGTATTCTTGCAAGGGAAAATGAGGTGGGCTTAGCCTCCTAAATGGGCCATAAATGGGCCGTATTCTCGCAAATTTCTCAATAAAATTAAGGGATATGTACTTATGTGATGCTGGAAGCCAAACATAATTTTCTAATTTTTTTTACTGATAAATATTTTTATTTACCAAATATACTAAATATATTAATCCATTCAATAAGTAGAAACCAAAATAAGGTTTTTAATTATTATTTAAAAAAAAAAAAAAAAAAAAAAAACACACCCACACACTCACCTGCACCATATGTGCACTCGATCCCTGGTATCAACGTTGAAACAGAGAGAGAGAGTCTACCACTGAGCCATAAAACTGGTCCCAATAAGTTACTTGAGGTATAAGTATATTTTATAAAGTAACTTATGATCAACTTATGATCCCAACGCACCCTTACAAGATCAAAGAAGAGACAACTTAGTAATTAATTGCTTGCTGTATCTAGTCATCTCGTCGAATCCGGCTAAATTCAGTTTTGGATGATCCAAGTTGGACAAATGAGTTTCGGACACTGCCAATTGTTTTAATTTTATTAAGCTAAGTGATTAAATAACTTTCACTAAAATAGTTATTTATAATTGGTTATAAATCAAGCTTACTTGGAGTTTCAACATCGGGTGGTAGACTCCTTGGAGTTTCAACACCGGGTCAAGGGTTCGAGTACCCATGGTGGTGAAATCCCACGGCGTGCGTGTGTGCGTGTGGCGTGAGTGTGTGGGGGTGTGTGTGCGTGTGTAAAAAAAAAGAAAAAAAGAAAAAAAAGCTTACTTATCTACTGCTTGAATTTTATTTTTATTTTTGTAAGTCACTGATTTGGTCGTATGCAAACGGAACCTAGTCAAACGTTCAAACCATATTCGAAATTTTGGATCCTGACGTGTTACTTTCAAGTCGGGTCCAATGATCCATTGGGCCGTCCTGACTCATTTGTATCTGCAGGCAAAAACAATCTATTTCACTTAATAAGTGGACGACAATGTATAGACTACAAAGTATATATGTGGATGGTTAATATATGATTCATGGCGTACACTTGTATTCTGCGATGTGAAATTGCCTGATTTTTGGGCCATGAGATCTTTAAAAGATACGATCCATTTGACAAAAGATATGATCTCACGTGTGTTTTGTGTTGGCACGTGTGCTTATAAGCGAATGGGCAGGACTTCGCGCGACGCGTGGAGTTAGCAAACGTCTCCACCCCTGTCCTCTTCATTTGTACTTTAATGACAACAAGCAAATGAGTGGATGCTAAATGGAAACGGACTACTCCCCCTGCCACCAGCCCGGCCGGTGGCTGATGGTCCGTGCTCTGTGGGCCGCCCCATGATGTATGTGTTTCATTTATCCTGTTCATCCATTTTTACAGATCATTTTAGGGCTTCGTCCCAAAAATGAGAGGGATATAAATATCAGGTGGACCACACATCACAGGAAAACAATAGTGATTGGATATCCACCATTAAAATCCTCCTAAGGCCCACTAAACTTTTTATTTGACATCCAATCTGTTGATTAGGTCATACAGACCCAGATGAAGGGTAAAAAACCAAAGATCAACTTGATCCAAAACTTTTATGGCCCCAAAAAGGTTTCAATGGTCGACGTTCATTCAACATTGTTTCCTGTAATGTGGTCCACTTGAGATAGGCATATACCTCATTTTCGGTCTCATACGTAAAATGATCTAAAAAAATAGATGGACCGCATGGATGAAACACATACATCATGGTGGGGCCCACAGGGCATTGACCATCAGCCATTGGCTGGGGAAGCGGATGGTCGGTGCTCTGTGGGCCTTACCATGATGTATGTGTTTCATCCATGACGTCCATCTATTTTTCCAGATCATTTTATTATATGAGACAAAAAATGAGGTATAAAAAAACCTCAAGTGGACCACATTATAGAAATAGTGTTGAATGAGCATCGACCAATAAAAACTTTTGGAGGGGCGGTGTATGACCTAATCACCAGGTTGGATGTCAAATAAACAGTTTAGGAGGATTTTAATGGTGGATATCCAATCACTTGGGGGGAGGGTATGACCTAATCACCAGATTGGATGTCAAATAAACAGTTTAGGAGGATTTTAATGGTGGATATCCAATCACTATTGTTTTCCTGTGGTGTGGTCCACCTGAGATTTATATCCATCTCATTTTTGGTATCAATATCTAAAATGATCCGTTAAAATGTATGGACAGAATGGATGAAATACATACATCATGGTGGGGCCCACGGATCACCGACCACCAGCCGCGGGGCTGGTTGCAGGGGGAGTAGCCAATCCGTTTCGGGGGGCGGGGGGGCGGGTTTAACTGAGGCCGCAACATCCATATCTCCTGATGCAAAAATAAGGCCCATCCACTCGTTGGGTGCGCCACACCGATACACTGAAGTAGCAGTATGACCCATACGATTCTAAGGTCGGTGCTGTGTGCCCCACCATGATATATGTGTTTTATCCGTACCGTCCATCCTTTTTTCTAACTTATTTTAGTATATTTGCCCGAAACTGAGGTATAAATAAATCTCAGGTGGACCACACCGCAGGAAAGAGTGGTGATTGAACGCCCCACAATTAAAAACTCTTTGGAGGCACAAAAGTTTTGGATCAAGCCAATATTTATGTTTTCCCTTCGTCTAGGTCTGTATTACCTAATCAACAGGTTGGATGGTAAATAAACATAACAGTGGGCCCTAAGAACTTTTTAATGGTGACTGTTCAATCACCACTGTTTCCTGTGGTGTGGTCCATCTGAGATTTGGGTCTTGCTCATTTTTGGGTTCATGACCTAAAATGAGCTGGAAAAATGGATGGACGGCATGGATTATACACATACGTCATGGAAGGCCGACAACACCTTCCATTCACTACCGAATCCGAGTCCACTGAATTGTACCAGTGGCCGTCCGTTGTGTCGGATAAATCAGCATCCTAGACTCCCAGTCGAAGTGAATCAGCCTACCTGCTTCACAGATTAGATATTCTACATCCTGAAAAGAAAAGATTGTATCCTACATAATGAGTGCTTTATTTCCTACGGACATATCACATCTATAAAAAATCCAATCCAATAGAAAGGTGGTTCACACCATATTTATCATCTGATAAAAAAATCAGTGATATCCACTCATTATGTAGGCCGCACATATACTATTATTCATATCATTGGTTGTCCGTTGATTTTGATTCTATAACCTGATCAAAAGGTGGATCGATCTAATTGTCATATCATACCATAATCAAGACTCAGTACACCGTTTACACGGATTGGATGTCCTGCACACAAGACATGTTGGTGGAAAAGAAAAGATTGTACCAAAACTTTCGATCCAGCCGCTGTATCAGATCACTTTTCTTTAAAAAGACCCAACTACCCCAAGATCTAGAAAAAGCTTTTACTTCCGAAACCGACACCTGGGCAATGGGCATTTTGTCCTGTCCGTCTCCGAAACCCATTGATTCGTCAGCTTGTATCGTGTAACGACCTCAGCCCAACTGCTTCCTGTTGGTAGCGCCTGATGGAAGGGTAACAGTAGTCCAGGTAGAACCGGAATTTGGTAGATCGATCTCTACAAAGTACACGTGGCAGGTTGATATGTCAATCCGGAACGTCCATTTAGCTCACCTAGCTACGGATTGAAACCGGACAGAAAAAAAAAACATAAATTAGATCATCCAGACCGTCGGTTTGTTGGCTTGTGAATAAATGAATTTTTAAAAAAAGGACGGTGCGGAATGAAAATTGGTTAATGGTTGGCATTCGGTGAGAAAGTGAAGATAAATTATATGATTTTTTAGTATGAGACTTGCAAGATGGGACCATTGATGGACGGTTCGGATGAACACAGACCCTGCCACGTGTACTGTGGAGAGGTGAGGTTTAGATAGAAAAAGCAATTGAGATTACTACGGATAAGATGGTGATGAAACCTTAACTTCAGTACAATAAAGGGAAATGGTGGATGCCAAAATCCAAACCATTCATTTATTTTATTAAGGAAATGTAAAGTCCTGATGTATCATATCATGAACATCGTCATTCACTTTAAGTGGGGTCCACTATGTTGTGATCCAGATCATGAATTCTATGGATTCTGTCGTTTGCGTGGGATTTACTAGATCGGATGTTTCTAAAATTCAATCACGTAGACTCATCAGGTGGGGTACATGGGTATTGAATATACACCGTCAGTCATCTTTTCACTGCCCGCTATTTTTTTCTCATACACGTGTGGGCGGGTTATTCGGCCAGGTCTCGATCATGGTGGGACCCACATATTTAATGTCATGGATATTACACACGCATGCCATGTTGGTACTTGTGCTGCGAATAGCCTATGCAAGAATTCTCGGGGATCACCCTTGTTTTTTATGGGAAGTCTTTTTCCTAGAGATACAGTAGCACTCTACTTCAAAAGGACAAAGCCGATTAGGTGCGGCCCTGACCGTAAGGCCCACCTTAATGTATGAATTGGATATCCACACCGTCCATCCGCTTTTCCAGCTCATGTTAGGGTTTAAGACCAAAAATAAAGTAGATCCAAATCTCAGTGGACCACAGCACAGGAAAGAGTGGTGATTGAACACTCACCATTAAAAACTTCCCAGGGCCCACTGTAATGGGCAGCGGAATGTTTATTTTCCATCCAAATGTTGTTAAAGTCGCACGGACCTGAATGATGGGAAAAAACAAATATCAGTTTAATCCAAAACTTTTATAGCCAACAAGAAGTTATTAATAGTCGATCATCATTATTTCCTAATATGGTGCACCAGATTTGGATATGGGAAGAGCGGGCGTCAAACCGAGTCGAACTGAGTTAGGGTTGACCTGACCTGATCCGATCCGGTTTTGAAATAGACCTCACCTGAGCTCAACCCGACTCGTTATGGAGTCAGGTATGACCCGATCCGAGTCCAAGTCTAGCCTAGACTAACCCGGACTGAGATGGGTCGAGTTACCACCGAGTCTGGTCAAGTTGAGGTGGTGGTAGTGGCCCTGGTCCGTGGGGTCCACCTGGTCAAGGCCACACTTAATCCATTTCCCTTACCTAATCCGCTCCCGATCAAAGAATGAGAGCAAATGACGTACTTAGTAAACTCCGTGGGCCTCATAAGTGGAGTACGTGTCTTATCTACACCATCTATCGTTTTTTTTTTTTTTTTTACCGGCTCACATTAGGTCATATTGAAGCATATCCAAAGCTCACATGGACCCTACCACAGGAAACGTTAAAACCTTCCTAGAGCCCACAATGATGTTTATTTTCCATCAAACCTGCTCATAAGGCCACATAGACATGAATGAAGGAAACCACAAATATCAACTTGATCCAAAACTTCTACAGCCCTTGAGAATTTTTCAACTGACATGCGATCAATTCTCATTGTTTCCTATTGTGTGGTCCAGTTGAGGTTTGGATATACTTCAATTTTAAGCTCATGCCCTACAATGAGTTAGAAAAACTAACAGATTGCATGGATAAGACACATACTTGACTGTGGGCACCACAAATTTTACTCATGCACAATCCCCTCTCAAAGCAACATGGTACAAAAATTAAAGGTGGACACGAGTCGAGCTTGGCACAGCTCAATTCGGTTCGGCCATTAGTTGACCCCAACTCAAACTCAGCTTGTGCAATATTTTCATAAACACATGGACTGCGCCTTCAAATTCTCACTGTATGTAAAATAATAGCAACAATTTTATAAGTATTTCATCAAACACCTTATAAGCAATGTTAAAATCAAGAAAAAAGGGTATTTGTTTGATGAAACATACCTTCTTTACCACCAGTCGACACTTCATTGAGTTATTTCATCAAACACTTGGTGAGCAACATCAATATCAAAGTAACCGAGTCACCGAACTGGTTCGATTCGAGTCGAGTCGAGCTCGGGCAAGCTCGAACACGGTTCGAATTTTTTTTTCGAGATAAAAAAATCAATTCGACTCCGCTCGAACTCAGTTTCAAATAGAGTTGAATCAAGCTTTTTTGAGTTGAGTCAAGTGAGCTAACTGAGCTAACTCGGTTCGTGTACAACCCTGACAAAAATTCAAGCAATTATATCATACTCTGGGAAACTGGGGTACTCCATACACACACATGGATGTTATTCAAGATGTACGAAGTATAGGTTATGATCCACATAGAGGTACAGAAGGAAGGACCGTCACGCACATTAAATGTACAATAAATAATAATCCCATGGCAGTTGTGGCATGTGAAGGTGAGTGGTTGTGAGCATCTTTGTTAAATATGAGTTTTGTTAAGATCACATGCATGAAATAATGGGTGATTACATTCAATCCATCCATAAGGTGTCTTTGAGCTTGTAGATGGGCTAGCCCAAAAAGTCACGGTGGGGTCCTCATCAAGTGGGTTTATTGAGATTTTGAAATATAATGGGAAATAAAAAGAAAATAAAATGAAAATAATTATTTAGAATTACAACTAGATGGATCTTTGTTCATCTACTTTTGAGATTCTAAAATCAAATTATAAATCCTATAATCTTATGAGTGAAGAATAATTTAATTTATGTTTATGAGAAACTAATTTATTTTATGTTGTCCCTTCAACTATAAGGTCTTCCTGTGACCTATTACAAATGTATGTGATCCATCCCAAATGTTGGAGATGATGGAAGCAACACATTAAACCTTAAAGTATGGTCAAGAGAGCCATATAGAGTGACCTTACATGTGTGGAGCATGTGATGTGGAGGAGGGAGTGAACGCTTAGAGGTGTATTTTTAACAATTCCCTCATAAAAGGGTGGCTTTTAAAGTTAGTTATGTTGGGGGTTAAGAGTGAGTTATGATTTTTTTAGAGCCTCCATGAGAGAGAGAGAGGTAGGATTTTCGTTATAAGTTCTCTCCATCCATGTAATCTTTTTCTGAATAGTAGATTGATCGTCACTTTGTGCTGTTGCTTTTTCCCTCAAGAGTTTTCCAAGTAAAAATTTGAGTGCTCTTTGTGTTTGTTTGGATTTTCATTTTTTTTTATTTGTTTCAATGGAGATTAATGTACTTCACAAGGTTAGATCTCCAACAAGTGGTATTAGAGCGAAGTTGGTTTGTTAGTTTGGATTTAAAATATGGCATGAACATGATCGAATGTAAAATTCGATACAGGGAGATTCACGGGTAAAATTAATTTAGAACTATGGAGATTGAAGATGAAAGCCATCTTAATTCAGCAAGGGCTGTAGTATGCACTCCTTGGAAAAGCACATCATCCGAAATATGTGAATGAAAAATATTTGGATAAAGTTGATCAAATGACAATTAGTATAATTCAATTTTGCTTGGTTGATGGAGTCCTTTACAATATCATAGATAAGACGACTACTACAGATTTATGGACGAAATTGAAAAATATTTACATCATGAAATCTCTCAAAAATAATATATTTCTGAAGAGGCAGTTTTATACTCTAAAAATGGTGGAAGGGTCAGATCTATCAGAACATGTTAACACGTTCAGCAAATTGTTTTGCAAGTTGAGGCGTGTTGAGGTGAAAATTGAGGAGTAAGACAAAGTCCTAGTTTTGTTGACATCTCTCCCCAAGTCGTTTGAGTATCTGGTTGATAGTCTTTTCTATAATAGGAATACTTTGGACATCAAAACCTTTATTGCATCCCTTCAGTCGAAACAATTGTGACAATAGAGCGGCGGTGAAGGTACCTCTATGGATGTATTGTTTCCTTGGGGAAGACTATTTGACTAAGAGAGAGAAAAAAAAAACCACAATCTAGATTCAAGTCAGAGGTAAAGAAAAGTTAAAGTGTTGTAATTATCAAATGATGGAGCATTTAAAAAAAGGACTGTTAGTTTTTCAAAGTCCGGAAAGATGAGAAGTCAGATGTTTTGTCGAAGGAAGTTCATTTAGTGAATTTGGTGAAGACTCAGATGGTTGTAATATATTGTCGGTGACCAATACCGATAATTTCTATCAAGAAAAGATCTTAAATATGAGGATATTATACCACATGTGTTATCATCAGAGTTGGTTTACCACATATAGCGAGTATAATAGTGAGTTGGTTCTTATAGGCAATGATCATGCCTGCTTGTTTATTGGAATTGATTTTATTTGTACCAGAATGTTAGATGAGATGGAGCATACTTTGACAGGTGTGAGGTACATTTTAGACTTGAAGAAGAATATGATCTTTTTGGGAGCTCTAAATGCAATTGGTTACAATTTCACTAACTATGATGGTGTCCTAAATGTTTCAAAATGGGTTCTTACAGTAATGAAACTTCAACAAAGTTCTAATCTTTGCTAGTTGATAAAAAATACTATATTTGGTGCGCTGCCGCATTTGTACTGGATTCTCCATCTATATGTTTATGGCATGCGCGCCTAAGTCACATGAGCGAGTGGGGAATGAAGGTACTTCTCAATTGTAAGTTAATTCTTAGTTTCAAAAGCTTTGATTTGAATGTATGTGAGCATTACATATATGAGAAACTATTGAGGCTACATTTTAAAATTGAAAAACATGTCAGTAAAGAACAACTTGATTACGTGTATTCTAATGTGTGGGGGTTGTTGCCCATGTTCTAGAGGACTATCTTACTTTGTCACTTTTATAAACGACTTTTCTAGGAAAATTAATTTGGATTTATATTTCGAAACATAAATTCGATGCATTTTCCACTTTCAAGATATGGAAAAATGATTGTTGAAAAATAGAAGGTGTAGAAAGTGAAAGTTATAAGGACAGATAAGGGCAAGGAATTTACTTCAAAAAAATTATATCAGTATTATAAAAATGAGAGAATAGTCGAGTACAACATAGTGAGGCATATGCCAGAGCAAAATGATGCGGTAGAATGAATGAACCAGATTCTTTTGGAAATGAGTCGGAGTATGTTGAACAATTCCAGGTTGGACAAAGAGCTTTGGACCAAAACTATTTCTACAACTTGTTATCTGGTGAATAGATCTCCCTCTATAGTTATTGATTACAAAATTCTTAAGGAAGTATGTAATGGTCAGGTAATTGATTACTCAGGTTTGTAGATTTTTTGTTGGGATGCTTATTCTCATGTACCGTCATTTGAGAGAGATAAGTTGGATCAAAGATTTTAAAAAAGTATACATTTGTTAGCTATAGTAATAAGGTGAATGCTTGCAAGTTGTTAGACTATGCTTTACGGAATATCATTATTAGTCGGAACATCAAATTTAATGAGGGTTCCTTGTTTTTAAAAGATGGGCAAAAGAAAATAGAAAAATCAGTTGTTGATGTGAAATTAGATAAGGGTGTGACACTTGAGGAACTGAGCTGTTGGTTGAGGTATAGGAAGAAGTGGAACCGCCACTTATCAGGAGAAATCTAATGGAATTTTTTGTCCCGTGCTAGACTGGTCGTGAGCCTCGCTCGACCGGTCGAGGGTTGGTGCACGACCAGTCGTGGAGTCGAGTCGTGGCTTGACTCAAAGTCCAGCAACTGTGGACTATTTTTTCCGGGGGTGCTCGACTGGTTGTAGGAGGTCCTCGATCAGTCGTGGGTAGCGCTTGACCAGTCGTGGACTTGGTACGACTAGTCAAGGTTACGCAGATTCGTTCCGCGATTTTGTGCAAATTTCATTTCGCAAGTCCTTTCGCAACCGGGATGCGGAAAGGAGTTTCCTAAAACTATAAAAAGGGGTCCCTAAGGCTTTTCTAGGGCAAGATGAGGTGTATGAAAAATCACAAGAGGGCTTCCTAAAGGGTTTAGGGATATCAAAGGTGAGAGAGAGAGAGAGAGAGAGAGAGAGAAGGAGAGAGAGGAAGCTTGCAGAAGGGAGGTTATGCTCGTGGAGGTGATTTACGGTGCAATCTATATCTCAGCGCTCCTACGTTCTCGTAATCGGTGAGATCCTCTGGTTTTTCTTTATTCTTTCATTGTTTATCCACTCCTGCGTGAGTGAAGAAGGTTGTAACGTTCTACTTCATAGTGGATTGTTGATTTGGACGAGGTCCTGTGGTTTTTACCTCTTTGAGGGTTTTTCACGTAAAATCTCTTGTGTTGTGTTGTTTATGCTTTGATTGTTTTCATTGCATTATTATTTCATAATTTTGGTTTGTTTCGGGAGGCTAGATCCTAAGGTTTTGTGCAAGGCACCCAACAAAGTGGTATCAGAGCTAAGTTCATTGAACGAGTAGGATCATTTTGGACTTATGAAAGGTGGCTCATCAAGGATGATCAGCCTCAATGGTTCTAACTGGACCATATGGAAGGCTAAGATGGATGACTTGTTTTATTGCAAGGATGTATATTCTCTAAATTTAGGCATATTAGCAAAATTCAAGGATATGTATGATGATGATTGGAAGAAGATGGACCGAAAGGCAGTGGGGTTTTTTAGACAATAGTTGGATGATTCTGTGTTCCAGCATGTGTCTACAGAGACCTCAGCCGCTAGTTTATGACTGAAATTAGAAGGATTGTATGAGAGGAAGACAGCCGGTAATAAAAATTTTCTGATAAGGCAACTTGTGAATCTCGAATTCAAGGATGGCGGTTCTGTGGCCGAGCACATGAATGAGGTCAACAATATAGTGAATCAACTCTCCTCTATGAAGATGGTCTAGGATGATGAATTGCAGGCTTTACTATTGCTTAGTTCATTACCTGACAGTTGGAAAACATTGGTGGTATCTCTAAGTAACTCCGCGCCAGATGGAAAGATATCTATGGAACAGGTAACCAGTTGTCTCTTCAATGAGGAGACAATGAGGAAATCTCAGGGGTCTACTCAGCAAGAGGCCCTTGTGACAAAGGAACGGGGGAGAGGAAAGAACAAGAAGGGCGAGAAGGCCCGAGATAAATCAAGAAGCAAGTGGAGTAACAGAAAAGATGTTGAATGCTGGAATTGTGGCAAGAAGGGCCACTATAAGCATGAATGTCATAAGGCTAAGAACGACAAGAAAGGAAGAGGAAAGGAAGATGAATCAGATTCCACTACGGTCGCCTCAGATGGCGACGTTGTAGTTATTCTTTCAGCAAATCACGATGTATGTCTCATAGCTACGACTCAGGACACCGACTGGGTGATAGACTCGGGAGCTTCTTTTCATGCGACTTCACGTAGTGACTTCTTCACAAGCTACAATTCAGATGACTATGGGACCATGAAGATGGAAAATTCTAGCGTATCGAAAATCGTGAGAGTCGGTGATATTTGTGTGAAGATCGATGTGGGCTACACATTGGTTCTCAGGGATGTGAGACATATCTCAAACTTTCACCTTAACTTGATGTCGACGGGAAGGTTGGATGATGATGGCTATGAAAGTCGGTTTGCTGGTAGGCGATGGAAGCTCATTAAGGGTTCGTTGATCATGGTCAAGGGAAAGAAGTGTTGCACCTTCTATTCATTTGGAGATATCAATTTAGGGCAGGAGCCAAAGAATGAGTCAGATCCAAAGCTCAAATGGATCCCACCACAGTAAACAGTGGAGATAGTGATGCCCACTATTAAAGTTTTCTAAGGCCCACCAAAATTTTCGATCAAATTGAAATTTGTGTTTTCCCTTCTTTCATATCTGTCTTAACTTGTGAACACGTTGGATCTCAGATAAACATCATAGTGGACCTTAGGAAGGTTTTAACGGTAGGAGTCACTCTTCCCACTGTTTTCTGTGGTGGGGTCCACTCCAAGTCTAGATCTAACTCATTCTTTATCTCATGGCCTAAAATAATCTCTACAATTTGATGGACGGTGTGGATACAACACATACATCATGGTGGGTCCCACAGAACCTGGTGACGTCACTTCAGTAGGGAGTCTCGCTGGCTACCCAACATGTCGCTTGTCATAGCTTGCATGTGATATAAGAAACTAATTTGAAGTTTAACCCGGCAACACACGGCTGTATAGTTGGTGTGATATAGTGTGAATGCATGTGGGCCCATCGTGAATGCATGTTGTTGATCACACCGTTCATTTGTTTTTTCAGATCATTTTAGGGGTTGAACCCAAAATTTATGCATATCCAAAGCTCAAGTACTGACCGGATCGGAAAAAGTAGAAGTACTGACCGGATCGGATCTATTTTGAAATGTAGACCAATGTAACAACTACCCACACTAGCTTCTTGGCTATAACAACCGATATAAGCACCTACACAAGTACCACAGAGATCAAAAGCAGTCCCATCCCCAACTCAAAGGTGGTGAGAATCACCATGGCGTAGACTTTCAAGAGAAATTCCTGGTTTAGGTCTGCATAAAATCCAAACCCAACAGAGATATCTCCAATCTTAACGGTTGAAACCACAATTAAAAAGATAGCTACTACCTTCAACATGTCCATCTGAGCTTGCTTCTTGTCTTTAATATCTCCCGATGATGGAGGCGCCAGTACTGCCATCTCAGCCATTGTTTTGTTGGAGGGAGTAGATGAGTAGTAGAAAGAGAATAAGAGGGGAGATGTTTGCACATGAGAAAAATGAGTGGTAGAAGCTATACCTCAGCCTTTTATTTCTCAATCTATTTTAACTTTATACTATATGACCGGATCGGATCGGATCTGATTGAATCGGATCCAATCGGATTGGATTCCGGATCGGATCGGTCCAAATTGGCATTGAACCGAATTCAATCCGATGAACGGTCGGATCAGATTGACCCTACTCGAACCGCACAGATCCAGGCTGTCGGTTCGGTTCGAATCGGGTCGGATCTGGTCGAATCGGGTCAAATCCACCAAATTGGGTCAGACATGCCCAGCTCTAGTTATCACATGTTAAATACCTTGAGAAGGTATTGATAAAGTTTTGTATAAATAAGGCGAAACTGGTTAGCACACCCCATGCTACTCAC
Source organism: Magnolia changhungtana (assembly GCA_030180095.1). NCBI lineage: Eukaryota > Viridiplantae > Streptophyta > Magnoliopsida > Magnoliales > Magnoliaceae > Magnolia > Magnolia changhungtana. Next base: position 6,529,999 of record JASAUF010000662.1, read on the forward strand.
TTTAAGCTTTTTTTTTAAACAATATCTCATGTGCCCTATTCAAGCCTTGTTGACAGTTTAATGTATCCAATAGAGACTAAATATTTCACATGCAGTGGGTGTTGTGAGCAGATACATGGTTACTTCGGTATATTCAAGGTACAATAGAATACACCTTAACTTTTGAAAATTCAGAAGACAAGTTGCTAGGTTATGTTGATTTAGACTACGTAGGTAGTGTGGATAATAGAATGTTGAATTTTGATTACTCATTTGTTCTAACGGGTGGTACCATCAGTTGGATGTCAAAGCTCCAATCTATAGTGACACTTTCCACAACTGAAGCTGAGTATATGTTGGTGACAGTAGAATTAAAAGAAGGTGTTTGGTTGAAATGAATGATAAATCAGCTTATGCTTTAGCAGGAGGTTGTGTCAGTTAATTGTAACAGCAAAAGCGTGATTAATTTGGCGAAGAAATCTGTTTATCAATCACGTTCTAAACATATTGATGTTCATCATTATTTTATCCGACATGTGCTTGAGGAATGAAGCATGATTCTAGAGAAGATCTACATAAGCATGAATATGGTTGAAATGCTTACGAAGGTGATTCCTATAGAGAAGTTCAAGTTTTGTGTAACTTCTCAAGGCTTGGCGACGGCTTAATGAAGACAAAGTGTGCACGAGAAGCGATGATGAAGTTATGAAGAAAGATGATAAGAGATGGTGGTGGAAAGGAGCAATATCGAATGTAGATTGAAGACATTATTAATATCTTAAATCTGTCAATTCCATTGAGCAGTTGTCAATGCCATCTAGAAAATCTAAAAAATCCTATTTGGTTGCTGGACAATTTTGGAGTTTCTACTCGATGGCATCGAAGGTGACTTCGATGTCATCGACTAGTCCTCAATGGTTATCGATTCCATCGAAGGCCCATGCATAACTGCATAAGTGCATGATTTATTTCCTATTTTGGTTATGGTAGTATATATACTAGGTGTAATTGGAATTATGGTAAGGTTATGGTTCTTTAAGACGTTTCTGCAGGTTTAAGAGTATTACTAGGTTTTCAAAGAGGTTTTGGAGTTGTTTGGATTGGTAAGTCCATCAATTTCTTGTAATATTGCTTTTATAGTAGATTGCTTGTCACTTTGTACCATGATTTTATTTTTTCATGAGAGTTTTTTCACGTAAAACGTGCATGTTCTCTGTGCATTTTGCTTTAGTTTAATTTCGTCTTATTAGTTTGAATTTAGATTTACTTCGTCGCAATCCCCAACATTACCTTGGTAACAAGTTAGTGTTATCTATATATATATATATGTATATATATATATATATATATATGTATATATATATATATATATGTATATATATATATGGGGAAAAGGTACTATGAGCTCGAGCTTACGATAAGCTCCCATAAGGTCGAGCTTTGTGGGCCCCACCGTGATGCGTGTCGACCATCAACACCGTGCATTTGATGGGTCCCCTTTAAATTATGGGATATCCCAATCAGCCGTATATGGAACTCAGGTGGGCCATACCATCTAAAATCATGTGAAGACATGCCAAAAACATATAAAAGCACTTGGTTGGGCCCACCTGAAATTTGCATGCATCTAAAACTTGGTCTGAACCCTCATCCAAGTGGCACACACATAATGGATGGGCTGGATTTGCAAACCACATCTCGGTGGGCCCAAAAAATGATTATGAATGTTTTAATGGTGCACGGCCCCTCTCAACTTCTGTATATGATGTGGCCCACACAAGTAACGTATTGACTTGATTTTTGAGACCTAAGCCCACGATGGAATGGTGCATCTGACTGATGGGGTAGATGTTCGAAATGCATCACGATGGGGCCCACACAGCTCGACCTCATGGGACTTTCCCATCAGCTCGAGCGCATAGTGTGTGTGTGTGTGTGTGTGTGTGTGTGTGTGTATATATATATATATATATATATATATATATATATATATATATATATAGGGAAATGGTACTATAAGGTCGAGTGCATAGAACCATAACATACGGTGGAGTCGTGTCTTAGTGTGGGCCATTGGATGATAAATTTTCAAAATATATAATGGATATGCTATCCTGGAAAAAAGAAAAAAAGAAAGAAAGAAAGAAAGAAAAAAAAGAGGGCAAAACCGGAGAAATCGGAGTTATACAATCTTGGGGTGTACTGCCGTCACTAATTGTGTGGGGTCCTCCATGATATATGTGTTATATCCATACCGTCTATCCATTTTGGGATATCATTTTAAGGCTTTACTGTAAAACTCAAACAGATCCAAACCTCAAGTGGACCATGGCACATAAAGTGGGGACAATGATGCCCACTGTTAAAACCTTTCTACGACCCATTATAATGTTTATTTTACATCCAACCTGTCCATAACGTCACACAGAACTGGATGAAGGGACCAAACAAATATCATCTTGATCCAAAACTTTTGTGGCCCTAAGAAGTTTTCAACGGTAGGCGTTCAATCCCTACTACTTTCTATGTTATGGTCCACTTGAGCTTTGGATTTGCTTAATTTTTGTGCTAACGTCCTAAAATGATCTTTTCAACTGGATGGATCGACGGTGTAGATATAATACTTATATCATGGTGGGACCATGGAACTTAAGCGACGGTAACACGGTCGGTGGCGTGTGGCACACCAACCTTTCCACTTCCCACGCGGAAGGGGACGCGGTTTAGATACTGACAGGTTGAGTAGCGAGTCAACTACTGAAGTGACATCACCAAGTTACATGGGTTCCACTATGATGTATGTGTTATATCCATAACATCCATCCATTTTTAGATATCATCTTAGGACATGGGTCAAAGAATGAGGCAATTAAAAAGCTGTAGTGGACCGCACCACAAAAAACATTGGGAAGAGTGATTCACACCGTTGAAACTATCCTAAGGCCCACCATAATGTTTATTTGAAATACGATCTATTCAAAAGCTATATATATATATATATATATATATATATATATATATATATATATATATATATATATATATATATATATAACATGAAATAAGAGAAAACACAAATATCAGCTTTATCTAAAACTTTTGTGGCCTTTAGAAGTTTTTAATGGTGGGCGTCACTGTCCCACTGTTTTCTGTGTTGAGATCCACTAGAGCTTTGGATTTAACTCGTTTTTTGGATATTGCCCTAAAATGATCTCTCCAGATGGATGGAAGGTGTGGATACAAAACATACATCATGGTGGGGCCCATGGAGCTTGGTGACGTCACTTCAGTAGCTAGTCTCGCTACTCAACTTGTCAGTAGCTAATCCGCGCACCGCGGAAGGGAGCAGATTAGGTGCGGCCTCCGCCTAACCTAGGACAATGCGTCCCTCATCGTGGGGCCCAACTTGATCTACATATTGTGTACCCACATGGCCCATCTTTTTTGGAAGACAATTTTAGGTCCTGATTCCAAAAATAAAGAAGATCCAATTCTGAGGTGAACCATAAAATTGGAAACAGTGGTGATTGATTAATTACCTCGCGGACACCCTGTCCTCTGGATTATGTGGGAAGGAATTTTTATCTACACAGATAAGTGGGCCAATTATAATGTTTATGAGAAATCCACCACGTTTATTCATTTTTTCTGGTCATGTTAGGACGTGGGAAAAATAATGAGGTGTATCTATAATTCTACCGGGCCACACAACAAGAAAATGTAAGTAGTTAAATGCCCACATTTGAAACCTTCCTAAGGTCTACCATTTAAAAATAAAAAAAAATAAAAAAAAAAAATTGGGTTAGCGTCTTAGTACACACCCATGTCAGTGCACACACTCCATGTTAGCCACCCCTGCTAGGGATCGATACCAAGACCTCAAGTGTTGAAACGAGGTATCTCCACTCAGTCTGCCAGTTGCGCTATGGATCTGGGTGTTCCTAAGGTCTACCATTATTCTTATATGCCATCTATACTATTCACAGGGTCATTCTTACTAGGATGAACTGAAAATACAAAAATATTAGGGCAATCCAAAACTTCTGTAACCCACCAATGTTCACCAGTAGACATCCATTCCTCACTATTTCCTGTCGTGAAGCGAACGTGATTTTCGGATCTACCCCACTTTTTGTCTCATGCCCTAACGTGAAATTAAAAAAATAAATAAATAACAGATGAACGGTGTGGATTTCTCACAACATGATGGTGGCCCTAACTAACTTCCTATCATATTAAGCTTCCCCGAGAGGTTGTCGCATCTTCCCACGCATTATGAATGTTTATCATCCAACAGCTCACACTAAGACACGACTCAACCGTATGATATGGTTCCATGCGCTCAACCTTATAGTACCATTTCCCACATATATATATATATATATATATATATATATATATATATATATATATGGAAAATGTACAATGCGCTCGAGCTGACGATAAGCTCCCATGAGGTCGAGCTGTGTGGGCCTCACCGTGATGTGTTTCGACCATCAACACCGTGCATTTGATGGGTCCCCTTTAAATTATGGGATGTCCCAAAAATCAGCCGTATATGGAACTCAAGTGGTTCATACCATCTAAAATTATGTGAAGACACCGTTAAAACATATAAAAGCACTTGGTGGGGCTCACCTGAGTTTTGCATGTGCCTGAAACTTAGTCTGAACCCTCATTCAAGTGGGACACACATAATGGATGCGCTGGATTTTCAAACCACATCTCGGTGGGCTCTCAAAAATGGTTATGAATGTTTTAATGGTGCACGGCCCCTCTCCACTTTTGTATGTGGTGTGGCCCACACAAGTCATGGATTGACTTGATTTTTGAGATCTAGCCCACGATGGAATGGTGCATCTGACTGATGGGGTAGATGTTCGAAACGCATCACGGTGGAGCCCACATGCTCAACCTCATGGGCGTTAAATTGTAAAGCACATTTTCCCATATATATACATATATATATATATATATATATATATATATATATATATATATATATATATATATATATGAGCCATAAAAGTTTCAAATCAAGCTGATATCTGTGTTCTCCCATCATTTATATCTATACTTTTGACCTTATTAATAAGTATATCAGATAAACGTTACCGTGCTCTGCCATCACTCTATGTTATAGTGCTCCTATGTTTTTTTAACACACACGCCACACACACTCACGCCGTAGTGGCCTTTCACCCCTATGGATACTCGAACCCTTGACCGGGTGATGAAACTCCGGGGAGTCTACCACCCGAGCAAGAGCAAGGATCATATGTTATAGTGCTCCTACCTGCCTGGTAACACTTGGAAAGTCCAACCAACCAACGTGGGTTATCCTCTGGGTTCATAACACGCTTCTTAGGTTAACATGTAATAATCACGTTGGAATACCCTATCCATCAAATCAATAGCTAAAATGAAGTCTAGTATTATGAAAAATAGACCTGATGGAAGATCTGAACCATCAATTTGCTTGAGCTCATCATGGATTGCTTATGCTTCTAATTCATACAAAAATCAGAACCATCCCATCCTTGGCTTGGAAGAGATGGACATAAAAAAGAATCCCAACTAATAAATAAATCAGATTTTCTTATCAGTGTGGTTTTCTCATTACAGCCCATGAAATGCACGACGATCTGAGTGGACGGTCTGGATTGGTCGAACGAACTTTCCAAGTTTCCTGATACAACCAGGAGCACTATAACTTACAGTGCATGCAGCTGAAAGTATTCCAGCATTTCTAATTAACTTAACCAAGCTGAGAGCTATCTTGCCCATTAATTCTCATGCAAGCTATTGCTCACGTGAGACCTGACGCACAATCACCATACCCTTTTCTTTCTTCTTTTCCCATCTTCAATCAATCTATTCTATGACGTTTGCTAAGCCTACCCACATGTCAATTTGGCACATGTGTGTGATGTGGTCCGAGCTGTAGGACAGACGGCATGTTTCTCTTGGTGAAAAAACTTCGGCTGTTTTACTCAGCTGATCAGCTACAATCTACAAAACATATTGAAAGCTAAAACCATCTTTTCTAGCCGTACGTTTGTACACTGTGGCCCGCCAAATGCAAAAGCTTGAATGAGGATGCAATGCCGCATGTTGACGATTAAAACCATCCTTTCTGGCCATCCGTTTGTCTGATGATACAAATGAAAGGCTTGGATGTGGTATTTGTGTACCACATGCGCGCATGTGTTTGCATGTTTATTATCAGTAGTGATCTCCAACAGGTGCTGTGGACACTGGATACAGCACGAGATCTCTGTGGGTCCCACCATGTTGGGTGTGTCTGCCATCCACTCCATACATCATCTGTGCACCCACATGTTCACCGTACAGATCAAAAAGTTAGACTGGTAAAAACCTCTAGTGGGCCACAATAGGATGAACGATGTGAACTCAATCCTGAAACCTCTAGATTCACACGATGTGAACCACTCGAGTTCCTCAGTCCTGATGTGAGCACCTGAAGGGCTTGGATGGCATATGCACTCTACGGTGGGCCCCACACAGATATAGAAAGTTTAAATGGTTTGTCCCTGTCCTTGTTGTTTGATATGGTGTGACCCACATGACTCGGTTTTAGCTTCTAGGTCCAACACTGAGAATGCACTATGACACGGGACGCGGATTTCCTGCCAAAGCCTTTTGCGGAAGTTCATGCGCTCGAAACCTTGGTGGGGAGAAATCCACCCCGTCCATAATTTTTTTTTTTTTTTTTTTTTTTGCGATCATTTTAGAACATGACCCAAAACTGAATAGGGTCCAAGACTCAAATGGGCTGAAACTTGAGGATTAAATGTCCATATAAATTGAACAGAATCCAAGACTCAAATGGGCTTAGTTGAAATATTTGCAGGGTCATGAAAGTTTTAAATCAGGTTAATATTTTGGATCCTTAGTCTTGCTTGGGTGGTAGACTCTCGGGAGTTTCAACACCCAGTCAAGGGTTTGAGTATCCATAAGTGGTGAAAGCCCACTATGGTGTGAGTGTGTGAAGGTATGTGTGCATGTGTCAAAATAAATAAAAATAAAAATAAATAAATAATCAGAATAATACATAAAATTAAATAAATAATCAGAATAATATTTTTGTTTTCCATCCATCACAATTGTAATGATGCTATGAACAGTATGGATGGAATATGGATGCAATTTAAGCCGACACGGGGAGGTTTCAATGATAGGAATTTCTCTGCCCACCTTTTCCTTCGGTGCGGCCCACGTCAGTCTTGTAATCTTCTCCTAAAATTATCTCATAAAACGTAGGAAGGGAGTTTCTGTGGGCCGCACCTAAGATTTCAGCGTGGAACTCCCTGAGAAAGGCTTCCGCAGGAAATCCGCATCCCTATGACACGCAGCACATAGAAAAACGCGCCAACATGACGTATATCTACGGCATCTAAGCTATTAGCCCCTCGCCCGACAATCAGGCCCATCCACTTATAAGACGGGTAAGATATCCGCAAAATGAACGTGGATTGTTGATCATTCTCTTTTAATAGTCCATCTTTCTCATGCACTTCTGGACCGACTAATGACTTGAGCAGCATGATTTTGGGGCTATGAATAATCACCGTTAGCCCGATATAATGAATGGCTTAGATTCACACATGCGTTCCATATTGATGTCCATGCTGGGAGGTCAGCATCTCACGTGCCATTCCCTATGTATAGACTAAAAAGAGGCTCCACTCCTGAAAAGTTCGTGCGACCCACGCGTAGGAAATATATATAAATAAATAAACCGAATCTATGTCCATTGTTTATTTCCAAATAAAATAAATAAATAGAGATAAATGTCCACATCCAAACTAGAAAGGTTTGACCATCTTAGCCGTACAAGTGGGACCAACCGTAAAGATCACTTGGGAAATAAGTAAAAACGGTCCGATCGTCAGGTGGGATAAACCGTAGAAAGCAATGGATTTATGATTGTCTGACTCAAAGTATACGTATGGCCCACCTAATGAATGGATTGATCCAATTTTCACCCTTAATAATAATAATAATATCTCTTAAAACATTATTTTATTTAGAAGGTCTCACATCCAACCCTTCTAATAGGTTAGGCCCACCACGAAGATCGCCTAGTGAAAAAAATCAGCTGCATATGATGATCATGTGTGCCACATTATATAAAACAATGTATAGTCACTCATAAATAGAAAAATAAAAGTGGGCCCACCCAATCAGTGGATGTAGATGTTTTTTTGTATAAGGTAGATCTGGTGGTGTCGCCAACATATTCTATAGGTTTGCATGCACATGAAAGGCAGGAAGCTAACCGCTGGGTGGATAATAACTTGTGGTCCAACCCGTTGGACATGAGACCATTATTTTATTTAACCACCCTTAATTTTCTTTTTCTTTTTAAATACTCTCGAGGTATGGACGGTACACTCGGCTCAAAGCCCAAACACATCTTGCCATCGTGGTGTAGCTCCATTAATATTGTTGGGATAAGCAGCTCTCGGAATTTTTGGGATTTGTATTTATATATGTATTGAAATTCATATTTTTTTATTAGGATTAGGATATCATGTTTGAATATAATTCTAATTCTATATATAATAATATACATACAAAAGAATCCATCTTAGCGTAATTTTTCATGATATTCCTGCCATGAGCTTGCATATGTTTGAAAACAAGTAGATTTTGACCATAGAGTAAAACTCAACATATGTTACATGCTTTCAAGCCAAGAGCTATCATAATGCATGTGTTTTATCCCTTTTATTTATTTTTATTTTTTCAGATCATTGCAGGGCATGAGACTAAAAATGATATAGATCCAAAGCTCAAACGAACCACATTATTAAAAACAATGGATAGTGAATGGCCACCATTGAAAACTTCTTAGGAGTTATAGAAGTTTTTCGATCAAGTTAATATTTGTGTTTTCTCTTGATCCATGTCTAGTGGCTTTATGAACAGATTGGATGTCAAATAAACATCATCGTGGGCCCTACATACGTTTCTACAGTGGGCACCATATTCCCAAGGTTTTTGTATAGTGAATTTTTTTGGGCTCGTGCCTTAAAATGGATAAACACATACATCATGGTTGGGTTACGAGAGTTTTGGCAAGTTGAGACGGTAAAGCCCCTGTCTATGATGAGTACATGACCCTTGAGAAATTCTAGAGTAATTAATTATACATTTGCATTTTTCAGGTGCATTACAGCTAAACCAACGGGCCCTAAAACAGGAATGATCACATACGTTGAAACATTCATGAATCCTCATTTGGTCTGGATTTGTTGCAGCCTAGTAGGACGTATACATATGTGTATAGTATATTTGTATGCACAATAGTATATATAAGTTAGATTATATATATATATATATATATATATATATATATATATATATATATATATATATGGAAAAGGTACTATGCGCTCAGCTCACGATAAGCTCCCATGAAGTTGAGCTGTGTGGGCCCCACGGTGATGCGTGTCAACCATCAACACCGTGCATTTGATGAGTCCCCTTTAAATTATGGGATATCCCAAAAATTAGCCGTATACGGAACTCAGGTGGGCCATACCATCTAAAATCATGTGAAGACATGCCAAAAATATATAAAAGCACTTGGTGGGGCCCACCTGAGTTTTGAATGCTACTGAAACTTGGTCTAAACCCTCATCCAAGTGGGACACACATAATGGATGGGCTGGATTTGCAAACCACATCTTGGTGGGCCCAAAAAATGATTATGAATGTTTTAATGGTGCACAATCCCTCTCAACTTCTGTATGTGGTGTGGCCCACACAAGTCACGGATTGACTTGATTTTTGAGGCCTAGGACGATGGAATGATGCCGATTGATGGGACATTCCCATCAACTCGACCTTAGCGCATAGTACCTTTTCCCATATATATATATATATATATATATATATATATATATATATATATATATATGGATGGAAATGGTTCTATGCGGTCGAGCTCATGGAAACTTCTCATGAGGTCAAGCTGTGTGGGCCCTACTGTGATGCGTGTGGAACATCAACAATGTGCATTTGATGGGTCTCCTTTAACTTATGGGATATCCAAAAATCAACTGTATACGGAACTCAGGTGGGCTATACCATCTAAAATCATGTGAAGACATGACTAAAACATATAAAATCACTTGGTGGGCCCACCTAAAATTTGTATGCGTCTGAAACTTGGTCTGACCCCTCATCCAAATGGGACACATATAATGGATGGGCTGGATTTGTGAACCACATCTCAGTGGACCCAACAAATGATTATAAACGTTTTAGTCGGAAGGTAACCCCTCTCAACTTTTGTATGTGGTGTGAGGAAATTCTCATAAGCTCGATGACATATAAGCATTTCATATATATATATATATATATATATATATATATATATATATATATATATATATATATATATATATATATATATCCACCTGCCCAATAGGTCACACGGAACTCATGCGAACTTTTGGAGAACCCACCATACGTGACGTGAGTCCAAAATTTGAATGGTCCATGTGATGCAGCATCCCATGAAACCCACCGGGCTCAAATTTTATTTTGATCCAAAACTTTGGTAGGTCATAAAAAAAAAAAGAAAAAGAAAATAGTTTGAAATAGCCTAATTTTTGGGCTCTAAGCTTAACACGATTGATAGACGCACATCACAATAGGCCTAACCGAAGCTCCACGTGTAAGGAAAACTCGCATACGTGTGGAATGTATCCTACCATTCCTAATTTTCTAAAACTCTTTAAATTATTTAATCTTAAAATATATGAATGGGTTACAAAAAGCAGAATCACGTTTGTTTTTGCGTGCTCCCCACTTAAGTGATTCTGGATTTATTTAAATTCTTCCATTGCATTTTATTTTAATGTGGGAGGGTGTTTCAGTGATCCAACCGTTCATCCGAATTCTGACAATGTGAATGGGGTGATGCCACTGAAATCTTCCAGATTTTCTGAAATCTGTACGTTGGATATTCGACATTTTATCATTTCAATAAGAGCTGTTATTGTATTTTTTGTCTCCTATTTTTTGGCCCATGTATCTAAGCTCTGGGATCTTTCAATCTAGAATCTAAGATCTCTCTCATCTCTACTGTGTTCCACCAGATTAATGGTTTGGATTAGCAGATTACAGGACCCACATGAACAAAATTGCAGGTCATCAAACCATAGGTGTATCTTAGCTGGAAACTGTACATTTCCATGTATCACGTTTGAATACATATATGATTAGATTTTCATATTATAAGAAGGAAAATTACAGAAGAAACCTTCACATATTCCGAATACAAAGAAATCTACCCAACAACTCCACTTCTTATACTATATTTTGGACCAAGCACTTCCAATCTCAGTGGCAGGAACTGTTCATCTGGTGGGCCCATTTTGATAGGTTGGCATGGTGGGGCCCACATTGCCTGTAAAATAGACGTGAAATACTGAAAACGCCACTTCTCATATTTAAATCTCTATCAATATCAATAATGCGTGTTGCGACATAGCGGTAGTTGAGGGACAGCACTGCGACTCTAGATAGGGCTGTCAGCGGGTGGCTCCGATGTTGTAAAAATGGGTTGGAAATGCCGAAAAATAAAAATAAAATAAAATTAATTATTTTTGTTTTATAAAAATTTATGTTGTTCTTATAAGACAAGCCTATCGGGATCATATGTTTAGCAATCACGATGGGTCCACTTAGGAACTATTCAACGCAACATTCAATATTATGTGATGGAAATGTTATATGGAGGATTTGATGGATAAGGAAAGATATATTTGAGTTGATTGGAATTTAGACAAGAATGGTCTAATTTATATAGGCACCAGGTCAAGTACAGTATGTTCCAATGCATAACGCAACCCAAGCATTTTAATCTCTAAAGCTTCAAGTAAGAATAGTACACACACCTCCACATATAAATTAATATTTTTCTTTATTCATTTCTAACGTGGAATAAAAGCACACATCGCACTTTTTATTTGAAATTTTTCAAAAAATGTTTTAGTAGAAAAATAAAAATCCTAAATCTTTTGAATTTAATTTTTTCCAAAACCACAAATTTCAACACCCACGCTGATTCAAGTTCTATCCAAGCCCGACTCACATAGTAAATCAATCCCAGCCCATTCTTGGGGTGGCCCACAAACAACCCACCAGCTTTTTTGCATTTGCCCCGTAGATGGGGCTATCAATGAGCTAGGCTTGGGTAGTTCTCGGCTCGAATTTGAATTGTTTTGGCCAGGTTGCCAGGCCCAGGACTATTTAAAATTTTAATTTTCAGGCTCGAGACACTCGTACCCATCATGTATGGGAGGGGATTAGGTGCGGCTAGAGTCGGGCATCGGTTCGAATTGGGTATAACTCGTTCCGATTCAAATTCTCAATATCCTAATCCGAATTCGATCCGATCCGGAATTGAGTCTCATCTGACTCGGACCAACCCGATGGATGGTTGGCCTGACCCGAACCGAGTCCGACTTGGTCAAGGAAACCCAGTTGGATCAAATTGGATACGATTCAGATCGTTTGAATCTAATCTAATTGTTTCATGTGGTGTGGTCCACTTCAGTCTTCAATATATCACATTTTTATGCTCAAGGTCTAAAATGATGTCAAAATGGATGAACGGCTTAGATAAAACATATACATCAAGGTGAACCCCACATGGCTCTGAAAGAACTGTATACACCCTTTCACCGAACGTATTGTCGTATTTACGTGCACTGCACGTAAGCACAGCAATGTGCCAACGTCCTTTTCACGCTATGCATTGACGTTAGCCAGTTCTGTGGGTCTTATCATGGGGTATGTGCTATATCCAAACCGTCCATCCATTTGGCGAGCTCGTTTTAAGGTTTGAGACGAAAAATAAGACAGATCTAACTATCGTGTAGACCACACGAATTGTTTAATGGTGAAAATTACACTCTACTGCTATTTGTGGTGTGGTCCAAATGATCTTTGGATATTATTCATTTTTTGGATAATACTATATAATAATCTCTAAAAATATTTGAACGGTGTAGATATTATAAATACATCACTGTGGGGCCCATGTAACTTTGATATCCTTTGAACTCGGATCTCGAGGAGCGTCAGTGCTCGTCTTCTCACAACATGTAACTACAGCAGCTGGCTGGATGTCAAGGAGAAATCATGGTGGCGCAAAGAGAGGAAAACGGATTGGCTACTCTGGTCAGTGCTATGTGGGCCCCACCATGACGTATGTGTTTCATCCATGTCGTCCATCTATTTTAACAAATCATTTTACAGTTTGAGTCCAAAAATGAGGTGTATACAAATCTCAAGTGGACCACATTACATGAAACAATGTTGAATGAGAGTCAACCATTAAAAACATTTTGAGGGCCATAAAAGTTTTGGATCAAGCTGATCTTTGTTTTTTTTCTCTTCATCTGGGACTATATAACCTAATCAACAGATTGGATGCCAAATAAACAGTATAGTAGGCCTTAGGAGGATTTTAATGGTGGATATCCAACCGCTATCATTTTCATGTGGTGTGGTCCACCTGAGATTTATATTCTTCTAATTTTTGGTATCAAGCAATAACATGATCTTTAAAAATGGATGAACAGAATGGACGAAACATATACATCATGGTGGGTCTCACAAAGCACCGACCACCAGCTACGAAGCCTGTGGCAGGGGTAGTAGTTGTCCAGTTGCTTTCCCTGTGCACCTAATCAAATTCAAAACTCCATTGCAGTATCTTGTGCTTGCTCCTGGGCGTTTGAAAGCGAGCCAAGCTGATCCATATCTGTTTGTGAAGCCACCTCCACATCAGTGGTAATGTGATATTCATCATGTTAAGCGAATCCTTCTCTCCTTTTCTCACGCAATACATATACAAGCTACGTCCCACAAGCGGTGCTAGCAAATGCATGTGGTTTATTCACCCCGGATCGGGTCGGGTCGAATCGAATTGGATCTAATCGGATTGGATTGGTCCGGGTAGGCATGGATCCGAACTCGACCCGAAAAGCATTCGGATCTAGCCAGCCCTACTCAATCCTCACTGATCTAAACCGTCGGATCGGTTCAGAATGGGTCGGATCAGGTCAGGATTGTCCAACTCTAGGTGCGCCCCTGCCACACCCAACGGGGACGCGGATTAGATACTAACAGGTTGAGTAGCGAGACTCCCACTGAAGTGATGTCACCAAGTTCTGTGGGCACCAACATGATGTATGCTTTGTATCCACGCCGTCCATGCACGTGGATAGATCATTTTAGGGTAAGATCCAAAGAATGAGTCACATCCAAAGCTCCAGTGGGCCCCACCATAGAAAATGGTGGGAGAGTGCCACCACCATTAAAAACTTCTAAAGGCCACAAAAGTTTTCGATCAAGCTTATATGTGTTTTCCATTCTTTAATGTCTTTTTGAACTTTTGAACAGGTTGGATTTTGAAAAAAACATGATGGTGGGCCTTAGGAAGGTTTCAACGGTAGGTATCAATCTTCCTGCTGTTATCTGTGGTGGGGTCCACTAAAGCTTTGGATCTGACTGTTTCTCTGGGTGATGCATTAAAATAATATCTCCAAATAAATGGACGTTGTGGGTACAACACATACATCATAGTGGGTCCACGGAATTTGGTGACGTCACTTCAGTAGCAAATCACGCTACTCAACCCGTCAGTATCTAATCCGCGTCCACTAGGATCTGGGTAGAGAGGGACGTTCCTGGCAGGAACTCTGTAAGGGCCACCGCGATATGTGTGTTTTACCCACGCCGTCCATCTATTTTGACCAGGTAATTTAAGTGATGAGCCCCAAAAATGAGGCAGATCGAAGGCTCAATTGGGCCACATCATAGGAAATAATAGGAATTGAACAATTACCATTAAAAACCATTTGGAGTCACAGAAGTTTGAATCAAGCTGAGATTTTGCTTTTCCTTCATTCAGGCCTATGTGATGTATGAACAGGTTGGATGGCAAATAAATATTATGGTGGGCCTAGGAAGGTTTCAAAGGTAAGTCATTGGCACCATTGCTTTATGTGATGTGGTCCACTTAAGTCTTCAATCTACTTCATTCTTGGGCTTATAACCTAAAATGATCTATCAAAATGGATGGACAATGTGGATTAAAAAAATACATTATGATGGGCCCCACAAAGCTCAGGACCGCCGGTCTCCAGGTCCCGGCGGCGGTGGTATTCAAATTCAATCCGCCTCCACAACCAAGATGGTGCGGCCCTGACTGTAATGTCCCATGTTGACATATGTATGATATATCTATGCCATACATCCGTATTTTCAACTCATTTTAATCCATGATCCAAAAAATGAAGTTGATAAAAATATCATGTGGACTACACTACAAGAAACAGCTGTGATTGAACACCAACCACTAAAAATTTGCTAAGACCCACTATAATGTTTATTTTCCATCCAACCTGTTGATAAGGTCACACGGACCTGGATGAAACGGAACAACAAATATCAACTTCATCCAAATCTTTTGTGAGCCACCGGAAGGTGTTAATGGTAAATCGCCATTGTTTACTGTATCGTGGTCCAACTAAGATTTGGATATACTTCATTTTTTTTTTTTTTTCTCATGCACTAAAATGAGATTTAAAAATGGACGGACAGCATGGATACGATACACATACATGAATGTGGGCCCCACGGTCAGGGCCACACCGGACGTGGATTTCCTGGGGAAAGCCTTTAGCAGGAAGTTCCTGCTCTGGGACGCTAGGTGAGGCCCACTGTGATGTTTGTTATAAATCCATTCCGTGCATCCATTTTTTTAGATCATTTTAGGGCAAGAATCCAAAATTCAGCTAGATCCAATACCCAAGGTGGCTATACCATGGGAAATAGCGGAGATTCAGTGACCACCATTGAAACATTTGTATTGCCACAAAAGTTTTCGTATCAGATACAAAATTTTGTGCTTTTACTTCATCCCAATGGTAATAACCTTGTAAACGGTTTAGATGGCATGTAAACATCAAGTTGGATCCCAGAAAGGTTTCAACGGTAGGAAACTCTTTCCTAAGTTTTCCCTCTTGTATGGCAGGCTTGAGTTTTGTATCCACCTGATTTTTTGTTTCATTAGCTTAAATGATCTGAAAAAACGGATGGACGGAGTGGATTTTACAAAAAAAACATCAAGGTGGGTCCCACCTGGCATCCCAGCGCAGGAACTTCCTGCAAAAGGCTCCGCAGGAAATCCGCCTCCGTCAAAGCCTGGCCCGTTAATAACGGGCTTAGATTATAGGCCCCAAACCTTGCCCTTCGGGCCAGTATTCAGGCCCAAGCTTGGCCCGCCATTAAGCCCGTAAGTTGAACGGGCCAGCCCCATCCATTGACAACCCTAGAGCTTAACGTGTGGGATGATCCAGACCTGATGTGGGCTTTGGCTCGACTGTGGTGTGTATATGCAATCTGTTAATCTAACATACCCCACCAAGATAAAGGGATGCCTAGAAAATCAAGGCATTCCACAACTCAAGTTGGTCACGCCACATGAATTTAGAGGTTTTAGACATTCTTTTTCACAGTTCCTTATGGTGTGGCCCACCTAATGAGTATTCATACCTACAGTAAAATGTCTGTACATCTGATGGATGGGGTGGATCTAATGAATATCCTGAAAAGTGCATGCCTCTCCAAATGGCCTAAAAATGAGAGTCCCATCGAGGCGGGACAGATTCATCCCATACTCAAGACATTTAGTTTTTTGTGGGTCCGAAGTTAGTGTATAGTTCATTGTCTAATAATCCACACCATTGATATCTTGGGCCTCGTGGTGTAATTGAACATTGGACTGTATGGATGCTTCTCCAAGTTCAGCCTGTGAGCTTAATATCTAGGCCTAGGCCTAGAGCTAGCATAGGCTGCTAGCAAAGTACCCAGCTGAGTAGCATTAGACAAGTCAGGCCCGCTTGGGGTTGTTGCTAGGGATGTGGATTGGGTTTTGCCCTGCCTTGACCGAGCTCCCTCCATTTCTGACACGGCTACATTTGATTGGACTATAGGTTGCTGTTCGAAATACAGTCAATGGAAAATATGTTTAAAAGTTGTTCGGTCGAACTTGAGCAGATATCTTTTCTTACACAACTTTGTCATCCAATCAAATCCTACATCGAGGTAGGACAGTACCCAATCATTGTTTCATTTATTTATGAATGCCCAAGTTTAATCCTAGTTGGTTAGTTATCAGCCCCAAAATTCATTTTCAATGCAGCCACCATTTTGTATCAAGCAAATCTAGCTTCAGTAGGTAAGCTTGGCTCACCAGGCTACTTTCACAGCTAGCTAGGTCTCACAACTGATACAATCACAACACTTGAATCTGTAGCCCAGATAGATGGCTAAGAGAGAATCCAAAGCTATGGTCCACATTAAGGAGAAAGATGCCTATCTAGCAAAAAGTTGAAGACAACTGATCTAGCCTAGGTGGGCCTCACTTGTCCCGATGGTCAAGATCAAGAGGAAGGGCCACATGGTCGTCTATATTTTTGCAGGATTAAGGTTCTTTGCAATTTTAAACTTTTGTGGGATTACTTTGGTCATTTAATTTGTTTTTGTTAGTTTTTTATCAAGAGGATATAAGATTGTTAGAGTGTGTTTTGATTTGTTGAGGGTTAGTTGTGATTTATAACACGGTAATCACGAGATTACGTTGTTGTTCAATCCGGATGCATGGCCATATGTGTTACAAACAACTCGAATTTAATCAAACGTGTGCGATTAAGAATAGTGTCAGGTTTGTCAGAGTCACACTCGACTTGAATTGATTGAACACTTGTGACCCAACACACCAAAGTTACAGTGATCAGGCCATTTAGAAGGGAGAGTTGGTCCTTCAACATAAGATCTTTTTGCCTTGCACTAAGTACTTCTTTTCAATGGTGATAACATAGTTTTCTCAGTCAGTTATGGATGAATAAGATCTAAATTCAAGGTAGAATCGCAAATTTATTAATTAAAGAAGATGAACAATACAATTAGAGAAGAAAAATAAATTAAGAAAAGAAACAAAATAATTAACTATGATTGCATGTGGAGGCAGAACAACTGAAGTATGCAGTCTACATGACATGATTGGTATGATCTACTAAGTAATGACTTGATAATCGGTGGGATCTAATGATAAAGGTCTCAAATATTTACATTATTCTTAAGGCGTACTATAGTGATGGTGTTAGACACTAGTGGACCTAAGCTAAATTATGAATTCTGAATTTGTTGCAGTGTGGCTGGACAAAAGTGGAATGTCTAAGCTAAGAAGCAAAAACTCGAATAAGAAGTGTTGCACTGTAGAAATTGATTGGTTGTGTGTGGCGAGGGCCTGAAACTCTTTGTCGAATTTTGCTTTTATAGGTTTTTTTAGAGGCAGTAGCCATACGTAAGTATCCGTATCGTGAGAGATTTAAATAGCTGGTCATGTGAATCTTCTTGATTCTTCATACAAGCGTAGTATGTTATATTAGATCACATGTATAAAAGATTATGTACACCTCTTGTTATCACGGTCATGCGTGGGGAAAGGTTTATCGAAGTCCTCACATCACTGGGCTCTTGGATATGAAACTTGTTGAAGTCCTCTCATCACTAGGCTCTTATATTTACAGTGGTTGCTTTTGATAAAATTCTAGTATTTAATGCCTGCAAAGAGATTTGCTTTGATGGAGAAGCGGATTGCGTCCTGTCATCGGATGGACGCATTAAATGCTTAATGTCTCTAGGCAACTGTTCTGTGGGGTCCACCGTGATGTATGGGTTTTATCCGTGTCGTCCATCCATTTTTTCAGATCATTTTTTTTTACTCTTGAAATTTTAAATTTAATGAGAATATGATTGGAATATAGGGAAAAGATCGGATGTGATAGAAATAAGCTCTACTTCATCCAAACTCTTCCTATATCTTTTCAATTCCTCATTTTATAAAAAGGAAGGTATTCTCTCAATAAAAGCATCCCGATCAAGAGAATATCTCATGAAAAAATTTAAAAATACATAAAATATCATTCTCCAATATACTAGCTTCTAAATGATATAAATCATTAATCAAGTCTAAGTTCTGTTAGAATCAAAGGGTTGACTGAATCATTTTCGCTCCCGCAGTAGTTAGGTGGACCATTAGAAGTAGGTCGTCCATCTTTGTCTTTGTGTGAAGGTCACAAGATCATGTTGAAACCATCATATCATGCGAGCCCACCTATCCAGGCCTTTCACCGGTCTTATCAGAGCGTTGAATTGTTCACCTCCTCTCACCAATTAAAAGCATTCGTAACAGTGGAAGCTATTGTCTTTAATGGAGTTCTAGTTGATTTTAAGGAATTGAAATGAGGCAATGATTAGAATTATTCTAAACGATTTGAAAGAGATTGAGAAAGAAAACTATAAAAAAGATAAAGATGTCATCCATTCCTTGGAATCGCTCGATATAGAGGTTCACATGATGCTGGATACAAATCGATGTACATGTGAAACTCTCTTTCTCTATGTGTGTGAAGAGTGGGAGGGAAGGGTGTTAGTGCACTTATTTGTGCATCTTTTTTGTCAATCACGTGAGTCCATGTGTCATGCCATCAGTTGAGCCCTTGAAATTTAAAGAGAAAGACACAAGTGGACATGAGCATCAAGGAGCAAATAATAGGGAAGTGAGGTGCCTTAATGACCTTAACCCTTGACCCAAAATAACCCTTTAGCATCTAGATGATCTTAACCCCATGGGTAAACTTTGCTGATAATCCCTTAGCCTTAGGAGCCTAATTGAAACATTATTAATAAGACTATAAAGGTGTAAAGTTGTTGTAAAATCGTATGCCCAAAACAGTTGTTTTCGAGTATACTTCGATCCCATTAATAGATTGTCGATGGGACTCGATTCAATCGAAGGTCCACACGATATGATTGAATAATGAGACTAACAACCAATAGAGATATATCTAAAATTTCTTGATGAGATCAATAGAGGGTTCAATCCTATCGAAGGACATTCGATCTCATCGAAGGCCATTTCAATCTCATCGAAGGCCATTTCGATCATATCAATAGAGCCGTTAACTAGTATTTTATGGTCGTTTCAAATCTGTTTCTTATAAAAGGGTATTCATTTGTTGGACATTTGAATGGGTTTTTAGTCCAATAAAAGCCTATATGATTCCATGATCATATTCATCATCATAAGCCTCTAAGTTCATGAGATCTAAGTTATCTTCCTTGTAATTAATCATTTGAAAGAGGATCATCCTCAATAAAGAAGATGAACTTGATCTCCACCTTGTTCCAAGAATTAGACTTGAACCTATAATTAAATCTTTGTCTAAACCCTCTAAAACACTCATCTAGGTGATTCTTCTAGGATTACAATCTTTCATTAGCTATAGGAAATTCACTCAACCTCTCATCACATACGTCATCTAAAAGGATCACTACATGTAAAGTGTTTGATCTGAGTTGAAACCTTGGCAAAGCATCAACATCGTGATTGGGGGAGCAAAGGGGAGCTAATTGTAGCACGGGAGAACATCGATCAAGTAACCCAAGACGGTGCATCAATATGGCTCAATTCGACAAGTGTTATTGAGTAAGTCCATGTACACTCAATTGTGCAGGATTTAGTATAAGAGTTTGATTGCAAAATTCGATTTGGTTCTGGTGTCGAACCTTGGTTCTTGTAAAGGACCTAAATTAAGTATTTGTTTAAGTCACTAACACCAGAGAATACGTGTAGGTTCTTGTGTAAGACCAATGTTTGTGGCTAGCCTATAGAAAATCACATAAGTTTCCGAAGGAACAATGTAACACCCTGGTTTTTAAAACTCGAGTATGCGATTTGTTTTCCGAAAGCCTGAGTGTTAACCTTTAAAAATAGTCAATTTCACACACACACACACACACACACACACACACATATATATATTCTTTTATCAGAGTGAGCAGTTTAGAGGAAGAAAAATAAATCAAGCTTAAAGGAAATTTACATACACATTCAAAATATACTAGCGGCTGCCCATAAGGCTTATACAAACCAATGTCTCAATACTTACAATTACAAAATGAAATAATTAAATATATTAAACAAAATACATTGCAACTAGTCTTGAGCTGCAAAACCACGCAGCTTCTCTTAGTAAATGCTGTCACGCTTCCCTGATAATTGTATCATGCTCCTCACCAATTTGGGCATGAATATCATTTAAACCACCTACACTACCTGTACGGTTATATATTCGATGAATGAGTGGCCAATTCAATGTGAATCTCCTCAAGATTACACACAAGCGCATTAGTTAAGTATGGTTTAAACCAGAAAATATATGAAATAATTCATGATGCGATCTTATTTAAATGCATGGATGTGTGATTGTACATCAACTAGGGATGCATGTCTATTGGCGAAATGAATGGATCTTTCAAATAGTCAATCCATTCATATAAGAGAATGAGCCTTTCAAACAGTCAGCTTATTCGACTTGCAGAGAAATGGGTCTTTCAAACAGCCGACCCGTTCATGAAAGATAATGGACCTTTCAAATAGTTCGTCCATTTAATCAACAGAATGGACCTTTCAAATAATTAGCTCATTCAAGCAATAGAATGAGTCTTTCAAACAGTCGACTCATTTAAATTGCAAGGGAACAAGTATTTCTAACAGTCGATCCTCTCATTAAGATAGTAGACCTTTCAAATAATCGGTTCACTTAAGCAATAGAATGGGCCATTCAAACAATCAGCTCATTCATGCACGTGAATGGGTCTTTCAAATAGTTAACCCATTCCTAATAAGAGGATGGACCTTTTAAATAATTGGTCCATTTAATCAGGAGAATGGGCCTTTCAAATAGTCAGCTCATTCAAGTAATAGAATGAGTCTTTCAAACAATTGACTCGCTCATGAAAGAGAATGGACCTTTCAAATAGTCAGTCAATTTAAAATGCAAGTGCCATAAATGTATGATTACTCACAACCATTATTATCCCAATTTGCAAACAACCAATTTAGGAAAGCTCAAATGTCACTATAAGGGGTTCGTCACCCAGCACAAGCCGACAGCTCGGGCATAGTGTCCTATACCACCATTCCTGGCTCATGAGACTCCAACATTAGGATGTTTAATGGTATCCTCCTCAATCTGTTACTAATCACAGTTTAACAAGTGGGACTTATCACCGCATGGCCACACAAAAAAATTCATCAAGCCGCTTATGGTAAATATACAATAAGCAGGGCCATAAGGGGCAAATATCAAATTATAGCCACAGAGGACAAGTACCAAATCGATGCGATAAAAATGGATCATCCCCAAAAGTCACATTGGCACAACAATCCATAAATGGTAAGCCAACATCAAATTTTCATTTAATCCGTTAGTCAAAGTGACCATTAGGTCGAGGGTCTATTATAATCACAATCAACCAAGTTACATCCTAAGTCTGAATGTAGATATATAAGTGGGATTTTTTACTAATAGATGTATCAATTCAAGTTTCACAAGCAATTCATAAGCAATCCATTCATAAGTATGAAAAGATACACAAGTACAACACATATATGTTCATACAAGCTAAGTGTTGAGAATATGATTGATAATCATATTCAACATCCAACACAGGAAATCATGAATTAGAGATAATTATCAGTTGAAATAAAATTTGAACTATTACTTAAGCTAACATGAAAGAGGAAAGCTCAAGGGGAAGAATCATCACCTTTTAAGGGGGTGTTTTTTATTCCAGGGTACTTAGAGTTTAGGAAATTTTGATCACCTATCATTCAAGTAATATTAGGATCATTTTGGCTTAAGTCTCGATCGATTCCTTTTGAAGGGTTAGAGAGTTATCTTATCCTTGGTTAATAATCATCACTAGCCCACAAGCTTTGTATTCTAAGGATGATCAAAACCGACAACCTTCTACTCCAAAATTAAGGGAAACTTAGCTACAAGATTATAGAGTAGAAATTGCTTAGCTCGATCATCTACTGGTTTAAATGATGGTATGGTCCCAAACCTCAATGAGTTTCCCCCCTTTCATGAACCCAATTAAGAGGGACCTAATGAAGTCAATCCGAGATGACTCGGCCCGAGCCATTGGATCTGATCTTTGGTTGGGCTCAGTTGAAGCCATGAATTGGTGGAATGATGTCCCAGCTGTCCATTTGGTTGGATCTGATCTCTGGTTGGGCTCGGTTCAACTCCTCAACAATGAACGGGTGATTTAGGAGCATCTCAGTTGTCCATCAGGATCCCTTATGAAACACTTACCTAAGAAATCCCTCCCTTCATCTGACAACTCATAAGGAATCTCAGGTGACTCCTTGCCAGACCCAATTTGAAACATAATGGAGTTCACATTAGTATTCTCTATGCACGTCCACACTGGTTTCCCAATGATCATCTCTACCAGCACACAGCCAAGCGACCACACATCCATCATTGCTTTATATTGGCTCCAAGTCACCGACTTTGGTGCCATATACAAGGGGATCCCACACAAGTAGACTTTCCCATCTTTAATCTTCTCGCTGGCCCTCTTCGCGAGCCCAAAGTCAATCATCTTTATATCAGAAGCTAAAGAACCAAGTATGCTGGATGGCTTAATATCGCAATAAAGATAACCCTTCTTGTGCATGTAATCAAGCCCCTTTAGAATAGACATCGTATATGCAGTCGTCAGATTCTGGCAATCTTCCAATGTTAGAGTAGTTGATAATGTCTGCAAGGGTACCGCCAGAGATGTACTCTAGAAAGAGGTTGTAGAGCATTTAGCAGTCTTCGGTGGTGTTATCGTCACCAAAATAATGAAGGATTTGGTAGCAATCTTGTAATTCTGATAAAATGAGACTCTCTTTCTGAAGGGAAGAAGATTAGGAGAGCAATGTCGATTTGACGGCTATAAGTGGAGGGAAGTGGAAGTGGGAATTGAAGAGAGGATTAGCTAAACTGATGGTCCTCGCATCCACTTCATTACTGTATTTTCTTCTCTCTTCTTCGCTTCTACATCCTCTCCCTTCTGATTCTCTCAAATAACATTAACGGACTCTGTTCGTTTCAATTATAAACGTTTGGAGCCCGTGAAAAATGATTTATGTGTATATTTTTTATTTCTACTTTGTTTATAAATGAATGGGATGACGATACATGGATTTTTATATTTATGGCGGGGATATAATAGGAACTTGGAAGAGAGGAAAGCTTATCTGCAATGATGAGACACGTGGGGCCCATAATGTAAATTCCACTCCGTCTATCAGTTTCAACAGCTCATACTACTATGAGACCTCAAAATAAGACCGATACAAATCTCAAATGGGCCATGGAACAAAAAAACAATGGTGACTGGACGCACACCATTGAAAGCACATTGTGGCCCAGTGAAGTTTTGGATCAAGGTTACTGTGAACACTGAAAATTGGAGCCCACGCTGGTTTAAATGGTTTTGGTTTGAAAGGTGGGGGTTAGTAGGCCGATTTGTGAATGATGGAGTCGCCACTAGCCAATTAATCTCATAATCTCATAGTCGGCTAGAGACCACGGAATATGTAAGGTTGGAGAAATCCAAAAACTCTCCTATCTTAGAGTGACTCTTGATCTGCGATCCGGGATTCTGGGTAAGAGACCTCGGTTACAAAGAGAGAAGGTGTTAAGCACCCTCTCTGCCCATACAAATGTACGGTCTCTACTTAATGTGGTACAAAATCTCAAGGGATAAATGATATGGTTGGATTAGGACTAGGCATACACGAATTTCTGATGTGGCAAGATTCAAGATTTCGGCAAGCCACAGAGCATACGTCAAATGATGTATCTAGAGGGTGGATGTGATGATGCTTATGCAAAAAGGTAAAGAAAAGTGGAGTAGATCACTAGGAATTTCTGATGTGACAGGATCCGATGTACGGCAAGTCATAAAGCATACGTTCACTAGAGATCTAGAGAAGCAAGGAGGTTGAGAAGAGAATAGATATCATAATGAATGCTTGCATAAAGTAAAAGGATCTTTGGCTTGAACTTGAGTAGGCTAAGACATGGGTTGCACCATTATCAATCCAGGCTAGGCTTGTGGGGTTGGGAAGGTCAGGATGAGGTTAAAGGGAAGCTAAAAATCAGAACTTGGAGGCTTAGGAGCTCCTCCTCACCTTCACTCTCTTCCTTTCTCTCCCTCTCCCTTACTTGAATTTTAGGCTCTCTTGGTTGTGTGTGAAATGTGAAGGGGAAGAGGGCTATTTATAACCTTCTCCAATGGCATTGCTGTAATTGGTAGGTAGGTAAGGGACAAAAGTTGACATGGTAACTTATGATTGGTTTAAGGGAGAGGAATGCCATATGGCATGCTCTCATTGGCTCTTGGTGGTTGGTAGAGGTAGGTAAGATGGTAAATATGGTGGTCTTGGAGGGGTAAATATATAGAAAAGTTGACTTTGGCTCTTAGTGGTAGGTAGAGGTAGGTAAGATGGTAAATATGGTGGTCTTAGAGGGGTAAATATATAGGAAAGTTGACTTTGGCTCTTGGTGGTAGGTAGAGGTAAGTAAGATGGTAAATATGGTGGTCTTGGAGGGGTAAAAGCTGATGTGAAAAGTTGTGAGTGGTTGAGGGAAGAGAAACGCCATGTGGCGCACTCCTATTAGCTCTTGGGTTTGATAAAATAGTAAATAAGGTTGAATGGGTGGTTAAAGGTGATTTTTGGATGTTGGGTCAGCTGTTGCTAGGAGGACACAAGCACCTCGTGCGCGGCGGTAATTGGAGTATTGTCAACGGTAGTTAAACTACCACCCAGGCTGGGCTCGAACGTGTGGGCCTCATGTAGCACGCTAGTTCGTTCGTTAGTCTTCTTTCGAGCTTTTTGGTTCGAATAGGTGAGCTTCAGGTTTAGGTGATAGCTCAGGTTAGGATTAGGGTTTTTGGGGTAGTGTTTGCTTCCGGAATTGGATATGATCATGGTTCAGATTGTCCTTGCCTTTTCAAGATATTAGCCTGGGTGGGGTGTCTACAATTACATTTGTATTGTCCTTTCATCCTGATGGGAACAACATTATGAACGGGTTGGATGGAATGTAAATATCACGGTGAGGCCTAAGAAGATTTCAATGGTGGGTGGGGTTAATATTTGAAAATTAAGAGTGGATTTGGTGCGTGTAACGTCCTAGATTTTCACTATTTTGGATTTCTAAAAATCCTTTAAAATTTTTTTATTTAACTTATATTATCACTTACTGGCCTTTAACACTCAATGTTAGTTTATTCATGGGTGATACCAGTAAAGAACTACACAAGTCTGATTAATCAACCGTAGGAAGCCAACGAATCCACCCGATCACTTAAACACCGAATTTGGCCACATGATTTGCTTACATAGGGCCCAAATTTAACCGACCCATCGCTAACTAATCAAGACAATCATAACTAAATTAAAGATCTAACTAAAGCTGAGTCAGATAAGGCCCGGATCTTGATTAATAGACCAAATTAGCTCCGATACCCTTTTAGCCTAAAACCAACGGTTTAGACTAATCATGACCAAATCTCCACTTTCACTAATTATAAATAGGTCACTCAATGAACATAGTTAATCCAAACCCTAATCATTGCTCACGAGAAATCTCAATACATAATTCATTCCAAAAATGCCCCGATTTTTCGAGCAAGCTCTAGACCGCTCGTTAGTAGGTCAGTAGTTTCCAAACTACAGAATAATGTCCGTCTTACTGGGCTCGACATCTATCGCGGGAGTCGGACCCGGGTAGTATCCAGAACCGCTCAACTTGAGCCGAAGGATAAGTGCATGAGAAGTGCAAATACCCTAAAGGAAGAAGCTGAAACTTAAGTGAATTAGGTCGTCAACTCTTATGCAAAGTTGAGAATTTCGGACTGTCGGTTTATGACCAAACTTCACACGTGGAGTAAGGATATTTTTCTGCTCATATCTGTATAGCCTCGGCCCTGATCGACCATCGGTAACTATTGAACAAACTTCTAATCATATCTGTCGATCAACGCATCCAAATGGTGGGCCGATCATGTCCGTACGTAGATCATCATTAGGGCTAACTATCCTACGGTGTATACCGACATGTACGCCTCATAGCGGGCACTAGAGGTTAGAAAGACCCTCTCATAGGGCTAGTATAGTAAAAACCTAGCTCTTGGGGCCATTTACACCGAATCTGGCACTATATAAGGGCTTCATTTGGGCACCCCCTCTCCCCATACGAAATTGCATTTTCGAAGGAGAAAAAGAGAGAAAGTGGAAGAGAAAAAAAAAGAGAATAAGAGAGTAGGAATGGGGGAGGCTTTAGTGCTTCCCTTCGTCAGTTTCCTCCAATCAAAGCCCTAGCATCGATCATTTTCCTCCGTCGAATCTGTCTCATTCACGATTGGAACGTAAGAAATAAATTTTACTTCCTAACCTAGGCTTTTTCTAAAATAAATTGCATGAATCTTACCTAATTGATTCTAAATTGGTATAGGAACTATTTTCCTAATTTTCTAACCCAAGAAGCATCATGAGTAGGGCGAAATGTCACAAGGTATGGACCATTATCCCTAGGTGGCCAAGAACCAATTCTACAATAAATTTAATGATTTTGAATGTTAGAGTGATGTGCATGAGTGATTTAGAAAAAACCTAGCTAGAAACCTATATATTAGGTCCACCAACATTCATACAACGATAAATTGATATTTGTTTGGTTTTCAACATGTTTGAACATGAAATTGGTGTTGCATGATCATCTCATATTTGACTCTTGCATGATTTTTCCTATAACATATGATTGTACTATTTCTTGTTGTATTTTTGTACTATGAGTGGTGTGTTATCCTTGGTCTCTTCGGTAATCCAGCACCACACGCACACACGTCTAA
Organism: Magnolia changhungtana; assembly: GCA_030180095.1. Taxonomy (NCBI): domain Eukaryota; kingdom Viridiplantae; phylum Streptophyta; class Magnoliopsida; order Magnoliales; family Magnoliaceae; genus Magnolia; species Magnolia changhungtana. Next base: position 6,557,866 of record JASAUF010000662.1, read on the forward strand.
CTCATGCTATTAAGAGTAGTTACATTTATATTAACAACCTGAAACTTCATGCTCGATATATTGTGCCCATGATTTCACTTGTGTTAGAAGATGAACTCTTAATTGTTGAAGTGATATTGAATACAAATCATTCTCTGGGTTGGTCAGGAACTGAGAATTGTGAGGGTAGACCCGTTGGTTGGACCGCCCTGTGACGTGACTGACCGTGAAAGGAGTACACGAATGGCGACGATGAGTGGGACTACATCGGTTGCTTGCACCTGATGTCGTGCATTACATGCTCGCCTGAACTTGAGCAGTCTAGTCCACCAATTGACCAACCATGCTTGTTAACCATATTTGCTCACGCTTGTTTGGGAACACCCTCGTCCACCGACGACCCGTCTATAGTCTCGTGAGCCAGGCATGGTGGAATGGGACACTGTGTCCGAGCTATCGGCCTACGCTGGGGTGACAAGCCTCCCCGTAGTGACTGCGAGCGATCTCACTTTCCAGCACTCCCCACGTGCTTACAATCAGGGGTGGGGACTCCGATGGGATCAAAAATCGCGGGGTCCTGACCTTGCGCGTTGAGGGGTCCGGGCCTCGCAAATGGATGTAGGCATTGATATCGTCAGGGTGTACTAGTTTTCTCAACTGTTAGATGAACGGAATTAACTAAATACTTGACAAACATTATTTATACATCACATTAGCTAAGATTTGGCAACTCGATAGTTGAGGTTAAATGAGGGAGTGTTGGTCATGCACGATCGTGAGACGAAGTTGCTCGAAGGAGTGTTGTGGGTGAGGTCATACATCATACACAACTCATGCATATGCATTAACAAAGACTAGTTAGTGATTTATGAATGTGTGTTTTTCATTAAATTCATCATGGAATTGTTATTTGATGTAACTTATGGCTGATGACACCTACTGAGTTAGCTGCTCACTCCCACTCTAGGACGATGCTTTAAAATACTAACCAGACCCTTCACTAGATGCAGGTGAGGCGAAGCTCGACACAGTGAAAGTGAGGTTAGCATGGATAGGGAAGAGGTGCTTTCATACTTCCAGCTTATGGGTGGATCACCGTAGACTGTGCAGGTTGTTTATGGGTAATTGAGTAGGGATCTAGCGCATTATTTCTTTTAGGCATTTCTTATATAAATTTTATCAGGCGACGCCTTTTGTGACCCGTTTGATATTCCTATAAACTTGTATTTCTTAGTCGCATTTATTTCAGTAGATTAGTTGTGGTTGTGGTTTATGTTCCAGCCGATTCCTATATTGCATATTTAAACTGATTTATGTACAAATCACCATAATTAGAATATAAATGACACCTGGGATTTTGGAGATCGAGTTCCTACACGGCCCTTGAAAAGCTGAGGTGTTACAGTGCAGCCCTTAGGATATATTCAACCTTATAATTGGATATGCTTCATTTTTTTAGATAATGCCCTAAAATAATCTTAAAAAAAAAAAAAAAACAAATGAATGGCATGGATACAAAATATATATTAAGGTGGGCCTCACCTTCTTAGGGGAAACAGATTAGCTAGTGACCCTGCCACTAGCTAATGGCTAGTGATCGCTGCTCTGTGAGCCCCACCATGAAGTATGCTTTTCATCCATGTCGTCCGTCCATTCTTTAAGATCATTTTATTGTATGATCCCAAAAATGAGGTTGACCCAAGTCTCAAGTGGACTACACTGTGTTGATTGAACGCCCACCATTAAAAACTTCTAAGGGGCCACAAAAGTTTTAGATCAAGCTGATATTTGTTTTCTCCCTTCATCCAGGTCTATATGACCTAATCAACAATTCAAATAACCATTACAGTGGGGCCTAATCGGTTTTTAATGGTGGACATTCAATCACTATTGTTTTCCCATGGTGTGGTCCACATGAGATTTATATCTGCCTCATTTTTTGGTCAAGACCTAAAATTCTCTGTGAAAATGGATGGATGACATAGATAAAAAAAAATATACATCATTGTGGGGTCCTCATAGCACCAACCACTAGCGACCTGGCTGCTAGTAACGTCCCTAGCCAAACCGTGTCCCTTCTTGGGCGAGTCTGGAGTCTCACCCAATTCACTCCACAAGTGAACCATCAAAGTAGATCCTAAGGGGGCATTTGGCACATAGGTTTAAAGGGGATTAGGTGGGAGTGGGTTTCAAGATCCCATGGATCATTGCAACATCCTGTTTGAGACTCGTTTTGAAGCCCCTTCCTGGAATCGGCGCATGGGCAAGGGATTTCTGAAATCCTACTTTAGGTTTCATGTGGTGCTAAGTCACTTCCATGGAAACGGAAGTTCTAGATACGGGAAGACCAAATCTCATGGGATTTCTTGGTTGTCCATCATCTCACGATCACACCCACGATGGTGTTCTGAGCATATCCGTACGGAGATGCTCCAAATCCATGGAGCAGACCTACCGCTATGTCTGGTGGGAGCCTGGTAGGTATAGAGATGCATCCGCAATGAAGATGGCCAAATCCCCTGTAAAAATTCGAGCGAGAGGAAAATGGAGATACACCCAACCTCAGTAGTCCTCTATGATTTGGTGATGGTCTCGTCTTCTCCTCCTTCTCCTTCTTCTCTGTTTCCTACTTTCTTGCCATTTTTGAATGTTGACCCTCTTCTGCAGACCCTGCAACTTGAAGATGGCGGTAGGACGCTTGTTCCTTGCGTGTAGTCCGTTAACGGAGCTAATTCATGGGATTCATCGGACTTCAAGTAAAAGGTTGAACATTCCAAACCCATGTTCTTGCATACAGATCCCATAGGTTGCTAAAACATCCAAAACTAGGATATGAGTTTCATCGCAGATTTATTGAGTTCGCCCAGGTTATTGGTATTGGTTAGTTCCATTTCCAATCTGATTTATCGTGATTTACAAACTAAAATAGTGAGTTATGTGGATTTACAATATACAGTCGTCAATAACCCTTCTTGTAGCATTGTCATTAAACTCGGATGACTGCCATCACGACTCATCCCAGGGATGTGATCAAGAGGAGATGACATTTCCAAATGGTTTGGTTTTCATACATATTACGTTGAATTGACTGTGAAGGTTTGACAACAATCAACTCTCACATGGTATTCTTAATACATGCAAGTGATGTCGGACTGATGTATGGAGCATGTTTGGAATCTGTACCTACACTTCTTCCGTTAACAGATTTCATACTCGCTAAATTGATTTTATCTGAACGACGGATATGTGTTGTTGTTTTAACTTTGATGTACTGATTATTTAGATCTGGGCCAAGTTAGGCAACAAGTCACTGTAAGAAGTGTCTCCTAATTTGTCGAAGTGAGTATGCAGAACCGGGTACAATCCAAACATCCTCAAATCTATCATTCAGATGGCTTTCACTTTTTTAAGAATATTTTCGATACATAATTATGATATGGCTGATTAAGAAAAGGCTGTTGAAATGCGATTTAACTTGGGAAAAACATGTCTGGTATTATACAGTTGCAGGGGTTCTTTCAAAAGTATTGAGATGAACCATTGTCATGCATGTCTCAGGTAGCAAATGCACATTTTGTATGCATCAGATCGTCTTCTGTCTTCAAATCATATCGATATATCACCTTCTTACAGAAGAGAAGTTGTATATCTGTCGTCATTAATATCGAAATGTGCAAATGGATTTTTCCAACCCATCAGCATCTTCGAAATTATTTTAGAATTCCCAATCATATGCAATGATCTAGATGTATCATATTCTTTCGAAATTATTTCCATAGATGGATGACTTATCTAAATCTGGTAGAATTTAACTTCTTACATTCGATTAAAGAAGTGGATTATGGCGGTCCTGTAATGTTAGATATGTCCATTGCGGTATCCACTTGAGTTCTAGATCTGACTGATTTTTGGGTTCATGTCTTCACATAAGTTAGTGCATGATTTGATGTCATAGAGACACGACAATGGACCCCATAAAGCTCCTTGTTGAACATGATCACCTTTTTATCTGTCCCATTTATCATCTTGTTTGTAGCAAGACTTCAAATGGATATAATGCCCTTCATAGAGTACGAGCTTGCATGTCGAGATAATTGATCACATACAGGCAATAATACTACAACTTTTTTATGGTAACATCTTTCTTGCCAAGGCAGCAGTTCTCGAGGAAATCTATACCATGAAAATGATATGCCCCACCATGAAGGACACCCTTTTTGAAATTAGACTGATCCATGTACTAGGCAGGCCATCCATGTATGTTGAGTCAATCACCGGTTTTCTGTTGTTTGCAATGGTGTGGCCTAAAAATGAAAACACTGGAAATGATCTCTATGGTGGGCCTACGGCTTTAATGCTTATGATGTCCTATACGAGTGCATTTTAGTGGGAATGATGGTATAGTTCCATAAGTGTGCTATTATTATATGTATGTGTCCAAATAATCATTAAAACCTATTGGAGTTGCAAACTAAAACCCAACAACAGCTGGTGACTGTTGAATTCCCAATGCACAGCTGCAGTTCTCAATGAGCTATATTGGAAGATGTAAAGCCTCTGTAAGTCTCTAGAAATATTAAATGGTGGAAGCTCCTAGTAGGGGTATTGTATTATTAAATGGTGTGAAGAGTAAAGCAGCAGTAAACAGTTTTTTTAAAAAAGTTCTATTTTGTTTTCTTTTCTCTCTTCCTTCCTTTTACAGAATCAGTTTTTTGAGTCGTCTTAAGGCTTTGCAAAGCTAATAATTCTGTCCTCTTAAAGCAAAGAGAAATCTGGTTTGTACAACCAACAAAACCATCTATAAAATGTGGGCCCTAACTTGACAATTATCTATGTAAAATATTATGTCCATCCAATATGACGAAAACACACGTATTCTAGTACAATTCTTTTTTCCCACCACTTGTGAGAGCCTAAATAAAGAAGATTGATTCTAAATTTGGTGTGAATTTTTTGGAGATGGATAACCTGAGTGAGGAAGAGCTAAGGCATTATATCGTTGTTCTTATAACGGTTGCTTGCTTAGCTACCGTTGGGGAATACTACCGGCTTTACATGTTTACACAAATAGCACATCTGGGAGATGATGAATGGGTGAGGTTAATCAATTCTATTGTTTGTAGCTCTGATAGGGACTATATTACCCGGTTGAGGATGAGTCGAGCAAATTTTTTTTGGTTGTGTAATGATTTACGTGAGAAGACATTTTCCTACACACGGTAGAACATAGCGTACGTAATCGGGTAATAGGACACCGGTTTATACATTCAGGTAAAATTGTCAGTCGTTACTTCCACCGGATTCTTGATGCAATTGTGTCTCTTACCCTACGTACGTTCAACAGGCAAGAGCAAAAATCCCTATTAAGATTAAATCGAACCCATTTTGGTCGACATACTTTCAGGTATAAGTTTGATTGAAAGTCTCTTTGAAAATTGACTATTAGTCGTTTAGTTACCTCTCATTAACTAATAAATCAATTTGGACTGTGTAATTCTAGGATTGCGCCAGGGCAATTGATGGGACTCACGTTCATGTCCACATACAAACGACCAACCAAGTCAGTTTCCGTAACAGAAAAGGTTTCTTACCTCAGAACTGCTTGATGCATGTGGATTTGATATGAAAATGTTATATATCTTAGCTGATTAGGAGGGTTCTGCTTCTAACGCACGGGTGTTGCATAATGCTCTTACACGAACCGATGATCCTTTAAATATCCAAAATGAAAACTTTTACTTTTACAATGTAGACAAATATCTCTTTTATATATTTTATTTTATTAACTACTTTCATAAACTACGTAAGTGAAATGTAGAAAAATACTATGTTGTCAATGCCAGATACGCACATTCACCAAGATTTATGGCTCCATACTGTGGTGTTAGATACCACCTTCAAGAATATCGTTCTGGGAGATCTCCCGCGAACTTTAAAGAGTTATTTAACTATAAACATGCACAACTTCGAAATGCAATTAAGCATACTTTTGGAGTAGTGAAAGGTCGATTCCTAATCTTGAAGATGACGGTACAGTATCCTTTAGAAACGCAAGTGAAAATTGTATTTGCATGTGCGGTGCTCCAAAACTTCATAAGAGCAAAACATGTTCATACCAAGATCTATGTGGTGTTGGTATACCTCTGAGAGATGTGGAGCGATGCCATATGAGGTTTCAGCAAACGATGAGAGCACTGGTTGGTACATGTTACTTAGCACGAAAAAGATGTGTGGTCTAAAGTAAGTGACGAGATCGCCGAACGAATGTAGGTAGACTCTCTCAGCAATAGTAGAAACAGATAGTCTTCTTCTATATTACATTTCACTTTAATGTACTTTAAGTGTTCCTGAAAATGCTATATCGTCATGAAATCTTCAATGTTAGAATGCTGAAAATAAGTTCGAATACAATAAATTAATGTCAGTACTAATATTTGTTTGTACTTAAGTGACAAGTAAGTAACATGTCCTCGTAATTGTTTGTACTATTCATAGGTTAGATGTCGGAGATGTGGACAAGTCCCAGGGTGAAACCTACATAATCGCCCAACAAAACTCTAATTCTTTCGACGCGTTGTTTACCTCATGCAAGACCCGCTAGATCACTTGCTAAGCCATCATTACGAGCACAGAAAATAAATTGGACCAATGTGATGTATCAAGTTATGTTGAACACATTACTAGAGTAGATTGCGCTAAGATGCAAAGCAGATAATGGGTTTAAGAGAGAAGCATACCAAGATGCAGCTGACGAGGTGTCAAAAGAAACTCACGTGTGCGTGAATTGGTCGAATGTGCAGAACCCTATTAAGTATCACAAGAAATGCTATAATGATATGAAAGATATGCTCATTGCTAGCAGCTTCGGATGGGACAACGAGCGAATGGTTATAACAGCACCGGATGAAGTTTGGGAAGTATATATCAACGTAAGAAATTCCCACGAAGCTCCACTCCGAATATCTTCTCTTTTTTTTTTATGTGATTTTATTACTTGTATTACCCGTATTAAAGTGATTACTTAGCTAATTATTTACCCGTAATGTTTTTGTAGTCTTATCCATGAACTGAAAGACTTCGGGGAAAGCGAATTGAGAGGATGGATGATTTAGCTGTTATCGTCGATGATGATCAGGCAACCGATTGTTACGTACAAGGCAGTAGGAATTTAGTTGCATCCTCATTACTCATTTAACGATATTTAAATGAAACATGGTCAGATGCGGATGAGGATATGGAAGATAGCGTGGATCTATCCGCCAACAATTTAAGAAACTTGACGAGGAAATCACAATTTTCTTCCAACAGTCAATCTTGAGAAAATCGATCGAAACGAAGTACATCTAAACGTACATATAATTCTGAGAATAACCATGATAGGAGTACGACGAAGAAGCGAATGCGTCCTGGTCATCCTTGTGACGTACTTGGCATGTCTCTAACTAATATTGCAGAGGCCATGCGTGATTTTGGACTTGGTAAGGAGTGAACCGTACTAGTAAAGTGTTGGATATCATGAAGAGGTGCAGGGGTTGACCAACTCCGAGTTCATCGATGTTGGCTAGCTCCTGTCAAAGGACGAACAACTTGCATCCTTCTTTGTTAGTCTCCGAGAGGAAAGCCGCGTGAAATGGCTGAAGCAAATTCTCCATAGTTTTCAGAAAAATGTTGGCAGTGCAGATCCATGAGGGGCCATGTTTTATATATAATACAAACTTAGTAGATGTTTATGCTAGTGTCTTATGCTCTTAGTAGGCACCTCATGTGGAGACAGTTAGAACATGAAACATTTCTCATAGGACATTTTTTTTTGGTTTGGATGATATGGACATATAATAACTTTATAACTTGAACTGTGTGAGGATTAGCTTTGTGATTTCGTTTATGTTACATGTTTGCTTTATATTATTATCTTATTAATCGTAAATCAAATATGTACAAATTGTTATATATCTTGTTTTTATGGGCTATTATCGATTATAAATCTTATTAACTACATAACAGGACTAACATATTACGTTGTAACGCAGATAAGAAAAGAAAAGAAATATTATGTAATAGTGGTCGGCCGCCGACCGGTTATTTATTTATCTTGGCAAGAGGTAAGGCTGCAAGTTAAAGGGTATAGGGATGTGATCATCGCTCTTTCAAATCATTTGAAGATGCAAGTGAATGGTGGAATTATAAACAAAGCATTTGGAATACGGAGTTTGTGGGCTAAGGGACTGAAGTGCAAAACAATCATGCGTGTAGAACATCATCTTCCAATGATGTAATCAATATAACCCCACCATCCTTGGTGGGCCAACGTACAATCATAAGCCTGTCTTTTATGGCTACATTCACGGAAGGGATCCCAACGAATGTGCAACAACGTGTTACACTGACTGCGGCATTGGTTGGGATATGTGTTGTGTTTTTGGCTTTGTATATTATTATTAAGTTTTAGTTTGAGTCATTATACTATAGATGGATTAATGATTGCCACAACGTTGAACCTAACAAGCCACGTGAATAGTTTAGTATATGAATTTTGTCTTGAATCTTTATTCTAATGGCACATTTGGTACTTAATGATTTTTTCACCAATTGGGAGACTAATAGATATAGTTATATTCAGTTCCATTTTTATAGTCTTAAAGTTTTGTAAAACATAATATTTGATAAGGAGCATGATAAGAGACAAGTCAATGGCATGGGAAGTTTGATAATATGGATAGTGTGGTTTGATTGGTGATACAAGTAAGTAAATGATAATCTTTTACATATACAAATATGAAACTCCAACATCTTCTTAATACAACATACAAATCATTTGGACTACCTCTTGTTTGGCACAGGTATTTGATGTGACATGGACTCCAGGTTACGTTCGTTTCCTATATATATTCTGATTCAACAGTTTGTAAGTTCATAAGTCTCTTACTGTCATGTCTTGCAATGTCTTGCATACGATGTCATTTTTAATTGACTTATCCATTTTGCCATATCTTGCATATAGGTGGGAGGAACTCTTGTAGTACCGCTTATAGGGGATTTGATCATCCTGTCTACAATACCTGGGTTCAAAATGTATGGGTTATACATAGTAATACTTAAGCACACATCTCGTTTTTTTGAAAGAACTGTATTACTGATTCATTATCTTAATATAATAAGGAATCAGAACTGTTGATTTCACCCCTATACACGATCTAATATTCTTGTCGTGACTCCATAGTTCCAAAAGTAATTTGATCCGAGCGGCACTACAGTTGCAGTTGTAGAGATTATTTAAAGACGTTTAGTAATATATTTCACATACATCATGGTCTCTTTTTCGGCTGGATTTAACAATTTAAAAAACGAGTTACATATATTTTAATAATGTGATTTGTATAATAATATATGGCTAATTGAGAAGTCAATGGCAGTGGATTTTTCTTGGGTGTGTGGCTTATCCATGAGAACACCCAGACTTGAAACTGTTGGTGTGTTACATAAGAATCTGGAGCAATTACTGGTGGAGCATGTTTGGATTTGTATCACCAAATCCAACATCTCAAATAATCCAGAACATGTGATGCGTAACTACCCAATCTGCAGTGTCGATCCATGGGCTTTGTTCTCTGTCAACTGTGAAGCTCTAATGGACCATAACCCGCAGGTATGATCATATATGCTTGTTTGCATTGAATGGACTAAACACAATAGGTTGCCAAATAGGGGTGAGAGTTGATCCTTGCATGGGTTTATGCAAACCACCATCTAGCTCAGACCACCTCCCAAACAGGATAGGTGGGTGATTCCGTAGCAATATGGGTTTGTGCAAACCACCATCCAAACCTGACCTGCTACTGATTTTTGTAGTATGTGTTTTTTGATCCCAAGCCATCCAAACATTGACTCTGTTAAACCCAACCCACCCAACCCTCCTACAGTTCCATGACAGGATCTTACAAACCACAATCATGTGGTTTTTTTTAATCCCATCCCACCTAATCCTTTCTAATACCATGCACAAACACCCCCTAATGTTTCAACTACGTGGAAAACATTAATTATAGTGTAGGAGGGTTTTATGCATAAGGACTCAAAAATTGTACAAGTGGCATTCAGAAAACTCAAATCAAACCGTCCAAATCGTGGCCCACATATATTTGATTATTGAATAAACAAAAATAATTTTCTAATTAAAATTTTGTTTAACATCTATTGCATGAGTAAAATGAAAAGTAGTCAACAGTTCAAATTCAAATTATCTAATCAATCTGATTTTTTATTTTATGACATATCTAAAGTGGGCCTTAGGATTTGGATGGGTTAAATTTTAGCTGCATATATACCCAGTGCATGCATATCAACCACCATGCATGCCAGAGTATCCAAATATGATTTACCCCTGCTTGTACCTAGGGGTGTACATTGAGTCGAACCGAGTCGAGCTCGGCTCGGCTCGAACAGTGGCTGACCTCAGCTCGAACTCGACTCGGCTTGGTCCTGGAGCCTAACTGGCCAGCTCGGCTCAGTTCGGTCAGCAGTTCGGGTCAGCTCGAGCTGAGTTCGAGCCAAGATCGAGCCAAGTTCGCCATTGAGGCATTTCAACAAACACCTGAATTACAACTTCTAAAACCCACTATTTTACAAACCGAGGCAATGGTTTTACATGTATTTTCTCAAACACCTTCTAAGTAAAGATGAATAAATGAAGAAAATTAGAGGGGATAAAAAAAGGAATTTCGAATTTGGAGAAAACACGAACTAATTGGTAGATAGTTGAAATCATCCTGCGAATCATCAAAATTTTGCAACAGAAGAGAAATCCGGCGATGTATTAGAAATCATCGGACGGGGAAGTCATTGGTTTTGATGGTATCCAGAGGAGGATCTCCCCTAAGAGCCAAAACATTCTGGATGCCATTGGTTTTGATGGTATCCAGAGCATGGTCGATCTTCTCCACTGACATGTTTGTGCAAGTCAAATGCATCATTGTTTCTACACAAATCTGCAATACAAGAGAATTTAAAAGGGGGGAGAAATGAAAAGGGTTTGGCAGGAGAGCGTGTTGGGGTCTGGCGGCCGTATTTTCAAAAGGGGGAAGAAATGAAAAGGGTTTTAGGGTTTTTAATAATTTATATATATATATATAATACCGAGTCGATCCGAGTCGACTCGGCTCGAACTCATTTTCGAGCCGTAAAAAATGGCTCGACTCGGATCGAACTCAGTTTTGAGTCAAGTCGAGTTAAGCTTTTTCGAGCTGAGTCGAGCGAGTTGACCGAGCTGGCTCGGTTCGTGTACACCCCTACTTGTACCTACTAGTTTCTACTTCCCTCATGATATGTACAACTAATTGCACTGTTGACTTACCGTCCAACTACTGAAATATTTCCATCTTGTCATGTACGTGTGATATCCAACCCATCCATGTTAGCCCCGTGATGAGAATTCCATTAAAAAAATAAAACCAGATTGATCCTTTTACCAGGTTTACTGAAATTTTAATATTATTATATCGATAGCTGTTCATTATGTTGCAAAATATTGATTTTAATAAAAATATATTTTAATAATAAAATAATATATAATATATAAAAGTTGTTTTGAAAAATACGTTTTTGTGGGTTTTTGGGAATAGTCCCACATGGGAAAGGGAAGAGAAGGAAAATTGGTTTAAATAAAAACAGTGGAGTATTATAATATTTACCTTCGTAATCCGTGGACTATCGTGCTCGGGCTCGGGCACGGGCTCGGACTCGGACTCGGACTTGGTCTTGGTCTTGGTCTCGGGCTCGGGCTCGGTGCGAGGGCGTGGGCATGTGAGGCAGTGTGGCTGTAGAGGTGCTAGTTGCACTGTTGACCTCAATGAGGAGGTATACATGGAACAACCTGAAGGATTCGTTCTACCAGGAAATAAAAACAAAGTATGTAGATTAGTCAAATCATTGTATGGATTAAAACAAGCACCAAAACAATGGCATGAGAAGTTTGATTCCAAAATACTATTTCATGGTTTCATGCATAATGTAGCTGACAAATGCATATATTCTAAAGTAGATGGTAGTTGTATCGTTATTATTTGTACGTATGTTGATGACATGTTAATAATAAGTAATAAAATGGAAGGTGTAACCGAAACAAAGAGGTTTTATCTTGGTATTCAAAATGAAGGATCTTGGACAAGTTGATACCATCTAGGTATCAAAGTTAAAAAAATATGGGGGTTATGCTTTGTGTCAATCTCATTATATTGAGAAGATATTAAACAAGTTTAACCATCTAAATATAAAAGAAGCAAAGACCCCATTTGATCCAAGTATCGGTTCTTGGAAGAACCATTGCACAATTAGAATATCCGAGTCTTATAGGGAGTCTTATGTATTATGCAATGTATTAGACCGGATATCGCATATCTATATGTGTGAGTAAACTTAGTAGGTTTACTAGTTAATGAACAACGAAATGCGATTAGTAGAGTCCTTGGTTACTTAAAAGCAACTAAAGACTTAGGACTATTTTATTCGAGTTCGTATTAGAAGGATATAGATCAAAATTTGGATATCGAGTGCGGGGACAACAAGTCTACTACAAGGTGGGTATTCACCCTAAGAAGTCTGTTGTTTCTTGGGGATCAACCTCTTGATGTCGACTATGGAGTCTAAATTCATAGCCTTTTGAGCCAGCAAAAAGGTGAGTGGTTAGTATTCTTTACGTGTAAAGCCTATATCACTGTGTCACTACATTGTGATAATGAAACCACATTAGCTAGAGCCTATAGTGGCACTTATAATGGTAAATCTAGACATATAAGTCTTCGACATGATTATGTCAGACAGTTGATTCGAGATGGAATCATTGTTATTTCCTATGTGAAATCAAGCAACAACTTGGCAAATCCTTTCACTAAACCTCTACCGAGAGAGGTAGTAAAGGCTACATCTAGAGGGATGGGGTTGAAACTCTTCAACCAAAGTTCCGCCAGTGATGGTAACCCAACCTGAAGTTAGAAAATCTCTAAATTTGAGTTTAATGGGTAAAAACAAGTCATGGATATGTGGAAAATTTTTAGACTAAATTATAAAACCTCATCCATAATAGATAAGTGTTAAAGCGTTACGAAGAGGGTTGATCGAGAACTCTTAATGAAATCGAGTTTATAGGACAAGTGTCTTATTTGGAAGGATTTCACCTATATAAACGTAGAGATGGTGCCGTCTCTCATGAGAGTTAGGAGTTTTCTCTCGGGATCGTTCATGAATTAGGATAGGCATATGGCCATTAAATATGCTGAGCAAGATTGTGGGAACTCTAACAAACACATAGCGAATATGTGTGTGGTTTCTCCAACTTTGTTATCTAGGAATAACTGGTTCAAAACTGCGACTACCAGTCATTCGGACAGAGTTTTGAGATACTTATACTAAGGGAAGATTAAAATCGAAAGATATCTTTCTTTATGCATATAAGTGATTATTCAGCGGTATCGATTTAGCAAAAAATATTTTTATAAAATCAAGTGGGGGATTGTTGCAAAATATTGATTTTAATAAAAATATATTTTAATAATAAAATAATATATAATATATAAAAGTTGTTTTGAAAAACACCTTTTTGTGGGTTTTTGGGAATAGTCCCACATGGGAAAGGGAAGAGAAAGAAAATTGGTTTAAATGAAAACAGTGGAGTATTATAATATTTACCTTCGTAATCCGTGAACTATGGACCTTGCGTGTTCCAGTAGAAGCACTGGAACACCCGCGCACGTGCTCGCGCTCGGGCTCGGGCTCTGGCTCGGGCATGGGCTCGGTCTCGGTCTCGGACTCGAACTCGGACTCAGACTCGGACTTGGTCTCGGTCTCGGGCTCTGGCTCTGGCTCGGTGCGAGGGCATGGGCATGTGAGGCAAATATAGTGACACACTTTGTACTTTGAGGTCGCTCCTTCGCGACCTTCGAGCGAACGGGCTGAGCAAGTCGCGGTGCGACTACGTGGCTTAAGCGCTTGGTGGTGGTTATGCAGAGAGACTAGAGAAGCGAGAGAGAGATCTCTCAGTATATATAGACCGACCGAAAGAGTCATTATAGCAACTGTAACAGCTAAGCCATTAGTGCGGGACTCCAGTATCTTCTTGCATGGCTAAACAGTCGAAAACTTGACTATTTCTTGTCTCACATCGACAAGATCAGTTAATGGTCCATGCACTGAGAGAAAATGGCCATAAAATGGCTAGTTTTTCAATAGCCAGAAATGGCTTAATGGAATTTAAGTCTCTGGACCATAACCCCAGCCACCATAGCCTATAAAGGAGGGCCTGGATGGGTTTCAAACCATCTCACAAACCAATCCAAAGACTATCATACGAATTGAGAAAGCCCACTAATCCTCTCTTATATTCCAAAGTAATTCCAAAGAACAAGACAAAGAAGGGTTTAACCATTTGCAATAAAATGAACCAACGATGTGGTCTAGACATTCTCAACAGAACCAGTGGAAGACTTGACTAAAGCGTAGTCTCAATCACAATTTTCTTCTTCTTTTCTTTCTTCTTGGGATTTTTATTTGTATTTTGCTTGTAAATTGTGTAATTGAGTTATTATCATTGGATGACACACATTGGGTGTCCAATGATAAGTTTCTTCGATTCTTTCCTTGAAAGATCTTCACAACGGAAGCAGTCTGCTGGATGGGTTGGATTTTTTAAAAACATGAGATGTTGGGACTTATCTCTAGTTGGATGGTAATTATCATCCAATCGGACTGTATATGAACATTTCTGGCCTATAAATATGGTTTCTCCTCTCCAATCTCTACCACAGTTCACAGCTTAGAGCTCTCTGCCTCATTTCATCGGAAACGGATTGGCTACTACCCCAGACACCAGCCAATGGCTGATAATCGGTGCTATGTGGGCCCCCCATAATGTATGTGTTTCATTCATGCGGTTCATCTATTTTTACAGATCATTTTACGATATGAGTACAAAAATGAGGTATATCCAAATATCAAGTGGACCACAATACAGGAAACAATGTTGAATGAGGGTCGACCATTAAAAACATTTTGGGGGCCATAAAAGTTTTGGATCGAGTTGTTCTTTGTTTTTTCTCTTCATCTGGGCCTGTGTGACCTAATTAACAGATTAGATGTCAAATAAACAGTATAGTGGGCCATAGGAGGATTTTACTAGTTGATATCCAATCGTTATTGTTTTCATGTGGTGTTGTCCACATGAGATTTATATCCCTATCATTTTTGGGATCAAGCCATAAAATGATATGTAAAAATGGATGAACGGAATGGATGAAACACATACATCATGGTGGGGCCCATAGAGCACCGACCACCAGCCATGGAGATGGTGGCAGGGGGAGTAGCCAATCTGTTTCCCATTTCACCTATGTATGGCTATGAAGTTAAAAAATTCAACTTCTTTTCTTGTTTTTGATAAATTCTTTTCATTTTCGGATGAAGATTTATGGGTTTTTTTTTTTTTTTTTTTTAAGATTTATTTTTCAATTTTTTTTTTAATGAGGCCAGTCCCATGTAATGTTTTAGAATATGATTGCTTTATAAGATTTGCACATGTAAGGCTTACTATGGTGCATGACATGGCATGTAATCCATCCACCCATCACGTGGGGCACCATTATGCATCACTCGAGGCTTTTGGGTCGTTGTGCATTTGTTTTCTATACCGTGGGCTACTAATGGTTAAACAGACTTGATTTTATTTGGTGGCTCACAGTTGATAATTGTTTTCTATGGTGTGGCCCACCCTCTACTCTGGTAGGGTGGATTCAGCCATCATGTGGTCCAATCAGGATATAGTGAACGCCTTTTGGGCATACGTACATTAATTTTTATGGTGTGGCCCACCTAATAATTGTATAAGCCTTATTTTTGGAGCATTCCATCACTACAATAGATGACTTTACTTGCTTTTACTATTTATTATATTTTTACATGTTATTTAAATTAGAGAGAAGTACTCTAAGCTATATAGATTAAACAGTGCACTCTGTTGATATGGATTACTAACCACTAACCACAAAACCCACTTATAAAAAGTAAAAACCCTTTAGTTTGGATATTCTCCATTGCTTTTCTTATTTTCTGATTGTTATTATTGATTTATTGGTCTACATTGTGAAGATGCAATTATAAGTTGAAGTCCATTGATATACATTGATATTCCATCATCCAACAGCTTAAGCTTTTAGAGAAAGTGGTTATTTGACATGGTATTAGAGCGGAAGTAATATATTCTCCCATGTTAGCCACACATGAATGCGGATCAATTACAATAGTTTTCCTTTTGTGGTTTAGAATTTCCACACGTATTCCATGCTCTCATGCGGTTATGAATCACATCAAATATCTCTTTGTCCATGTCATCCTCTCATTCTTCTTGTCTTATTTATTTATTTATTTATTTTGCTTAATAAATTTTTTTAAAATGTTTTGTCTTTTAAATTTTAGAACAGGTACAACGAATATCAAGATTCAAAATATCAATGGAATATGGTCATATGACTTTATCACAACATGTTTATAATGAAATAGATGGTTAGAAAGAGTCCTCAGGTCTTCTTATTCCATCATCTGACTAAGTTCTTAATGTAGCATTTAGACGGAATGACTCTATGAAATTACATGGGCAAACATAATCTCTTGGACCCACCGTAGATTTTTTTTAAAAAATATATATTCAAAACCTCCTTAATTTAAAGGCCCTAGTCATCCAATTGTTAACAGTGAGCCTCTATAAAACGCCATGACTTCCATTTTCATTTGCTCTCAATGGTTATATGAGCCGAACTAATTGATTTTATTATTTTATTTTTTTTTTGGAAATTAGTCTCATATCCATATCCATGGTATGTAAATATATCATGGATGTATGGTGAATATGATGTGGGATAAGTGTATGAATGTTACCCATCTTATTGTACCATCAGACAATACACAACATGGAAACATCATCCACATGGTAATGTTTAGAGATTATGAAATCATGTCCTTTGTATATATTCTTGGATCAAGGAGAGAAGTTTCTATATCTATCATTAATATAAAGTTTATGACTATATTTTATCCATGCTCTTTTCTTTTGTAAATTAGAAGTCATGTTAGTAAATAGTTTTTGATTTAATAAACTCTTCTCTAACCTTACTCATTTTCTTCAAAAAAAAAAAAAGAAATTCATGCAACTTTTAACTTCTATTGTGTTTCAATAACTATCAATGACGACCAATGGTTCCGGTGATTCCAGCAAGACCTTAGTCATGATTCCAGCGAATCCACTACTCCTCGCTTATACTCCAATGATTCCAGCAAGACCAAGACAGCAAGGGCTGAACCTTTGCTTGAAGAATAGACCAACGGTGTGGTCTAGAACGGTTCAACTGAACCATTGGCTGAAGAACTAACCACTGCAGTAGTCTAAATCCAAAAAAATTTCTTCTCTTTCTTTCTCTTTTGGGATTTTTTCTATATTGTAATTCTGCTAGATATTGTGTACAAGAGTTCCATTTGGTGGGCCTTCGTGTTTGCTGAACGCAAACCTACACCAGGCTCATCGCATCCTAGAAGCTGTTTGTCTGTAACCTATCAGCATAGTCAATTCATTTGAGTAGGGGCAAATAACGCTTTAAGGACAGCTTTTCAGATGTGCTTCAGTTTGTCCTTATTCAAGCTAATTTTATTTTTCTAATTTCTATATTATATAGAAATTATATTTATCTGTATAATTTCCAACAATCCTAAAGCGTTTTGTAAAAAAATAAAGAAGAAAGAATAATTTTTTTTTATTTCTATTGACTTTTTTTAATACAATGATACATTCTTGTTTAAATAGATACAAGAGGCTAGACTAAGTATGGAAATAAGCAAAGATAAGGAAATAATTGATATTTACAAATTAATGGTTATTCCTAGAGTTATGATGATGATTCCATGGCTGATTTCGTGTAATTTGGAATCCTGAAAATGAGCAGATTTGATTGTGTCAATACTCCCCCTCAAGTTGGCGCATGGAGATCCGTAATGCTCAACTTGCATAGGAAATGATGAAAAAGGTCTCGGCCTAAGGCTTTGGTGAAGATGTCCGCAAGTTGCTCATGAGATAACGTATGGACTGCAGTGAGGAGACCAGACCTGATCTTATCTCGAATAATGTGACAATCAATCTCAATATGCTTGGTACGTTCATGGAACACAGGATTATGAGCAATGTGTAGAGCAGATTGATTATCACAATATAAGCTGAAAGGCTCAGGATGAAGGGGAAAAAAATAAAAAAAACAAATATTAGTCCATCCAAAACTTTTTGTGGCAATGCTCCAGTTTTTAGATAATGCTATAAAATAATATGAAAAAAATTGATGACCAACGTGGATACAGAATAAAATATAGAATAAATACATCTATGGATTTGGAGATTTTAAATTGGCTAATTATTTTACACCATAAAGTAATTGAGGATTTTGAATCTAAGGATTTCAAATCCGCTGTGAAAGAGGAGGTTTGAAATCCAAGTCGGAAGTTATATATGATTACATTTTAAAATCCCCTTATGAGTCATAATGTGTAACATGTGCATTACTAAGCTACTAATCTATTAGGCATGTGGTCTACCAATGATATCTTGAAGCAATCAGATTATCAATTATATCAGTAAAAATACTTCAATAAAATATTTTATGCCATCCAAACATTGTTTATGTAAATTAGTGTTTAAAATTTATTGGTTTGTGGTTCGAATGTGATCTTAAGCTTGTTGTTTATTTGAGACTTTAAATTTCACCATTTTTTTGCTAAAGTATATATTTCAATAGACTTACCATGATCGTTGTGTAAACATTACACACACGTTAATTAGAGATATTAAAGTTGATTTAATAATTAAATTTAAACTCCTTAAATATATTATACTACTTTTTTATTATAATGGATTCTAAATTTAGGTTGTCAAATATAACAGAAATATTTCAAATACAGGGGGGCATTTTATATCCAAATATAAGGGCTTGTTTAGGAAAATGGATTTGAAGTCCTCCTATTGTGTTTGGCACCCTTGATTCATAATCAACTTTAATACAAAAGTTGCTATGCATAGTATAATTACATGGGTTTGAATTTAATTATTAAACCAACTTTAATGTCTCTAATTCGTGAACGTATGTAATGTTTGACACAATGATTATAATAAGCCTGTCGAAATATATATTTTGCCCAAAAATGATGGATTTTCAAGTCTTGAATGAGCCACAAGTACAAGATCACACAATTAACGATTTTTAACCATTGATTTACATGAATAATGTTTGGACAGTGCTAATCATAGTATTGAAGTAATTATAGTAATGCAATTGAGAATTTAATTATTTTAGGTATCATTAGTGGGCCATGTCAAATAAATAAATAAATAAATAATTAAGTGACACACATATTATACATGTAATTCTCGGAAGAAATTTAGATGTAATGGAAGCTTTTACAGTGGATTTCAAACTCTTTACCTTGGTGTCAAACAAAATCCCTTCAGTCCATGGTGCCAAACGACCCCTAACGGACCGTTAGGCTGGGTGGATTGGTAGGGATGGGAAAGAATTGTAAGGAATTGGAAGATATAACTCGAAGATTGGCTAGATATGCCAAACGGACTTGGTGAACCTCTCCCGTGTTATAGCAATCCCATAGTTCTTAACTAATCCACTGACATCACAATCATTATCTTAAAATCCATCCAATCCCTCCTAATCTTGTTCAATTTTGCCTAGAACGTGTTTGGTTGGAAGGATTGGAAGGAATTAGAAAGTAAAATCCTGGGCTTGGCCGGGCGTGCCAAACAAACACGGTGCACTTGTCCCTAGCAATCTCATGGCTTTAACAACAATCTACTGACACTGCAATTATTCCCTCAAAACATGTGCAATCTTTTGTAAAACCATTTAATACCATTCAATCCTGCCGGCCAAACCGGCCATGAGATACTTTATATCGGAAATTTTTAATCAATGGCGTTTCAAATCCACGGTGGCAAACGTAGCCTTTCTTAGCCGCCTGTTCAAACAGGGAACGGATTGGATACTCCCCCCACACCAGCCAAGGGCTGGTGGTCGGTGCTTTGTGAGCTCCACCATGATGTATGTGTTTCATCCCTGTCATCAATTTATTTTTAAAAATCATATTACGGCATGAAACCAAAAATGGAGTATATCCTAATTTGAAATGACCACATTATAGGAAACAGTGCTGAATGAGCGTCAACAATTAAAAACATTTTGGAGCCATAAAAGTTTTGGATTGAGATGATTTTTGTTTTTCCTCTTCATCTATGCCTGTATGATCTAATAAACAGATTGGATGTCAAATAAACAGTACAGTGGGCCTTAGGAGGATTTTAATGATGGATATCCAATCATTATTGTTTTCATGTGGTGTGGCCCACCTGAGATTTATATACCTCTCACTTTTGGAATGAATCCCTAAGATAATCTTTTAAAATAGATGAACGTAATGGATGAAATACATACATCATGGTGAGGCCCACAGAGCACCGACCACCAGGGGGAGTAGCCAATCCGTTTCCGTTCAAACACGGCTGCGCCATGGATCGCATCCACTGGAAGTAACCCATCCACCAAGTCAGCGAATAGTTAACTCTCCGCAGCCGATCTTTCAAAATCCGAGTGGGAGTGACGGACCAGAGAGAGAGAGAGAGAGAGAGAGAGAGATGGGGCAGCATGATCAGACGGTGAGGAACGCAGAGAAGCTGGTGGAGAGGGCCATGAAAGGGAACGATGCATCACACGACGCGGCACACGCTTTCAGAGTTAGAGATCTCGCTCTCTCCTTAGCTCACGAGGAAGGTCTTCCTTCTTCTCCTCATTCCATGTTCGTTGTAAGCCTTTTTACTTCTTTCCTCCTTTTCTCCTCTCTACCCATTTTTCTCTCGTTACAAGGGATTCGATTCTTATTATCTCCCCCTTCGAACGTTATCAATTCACCTCCTCCAAATTTAATTAGGGCCTCTTTTGGATTCGCTCAAATGTAAAATAAAAAATTAAGGAAACGCAGCTTCTGTGAAAGCAGGCTTTCGTTGCTTGTTTTTTTTTGTAAATTTCCTGGAAACACCATTTCCACTTCCATCCTATCTCCTGCAAAATGATCACTTTTCATTTCGTTAACCTGAATTGAAGAAATTCAATTTTCAAGAATTTAAAGAAAAGGAGAGGAAACGACATCTCTCTCTCTCTCTCTCTCTCTCTCTCTCTCTCTCTCTCTCTCTCTCTCTCTCTACGATGTGAGAGCGGATTGCATGTGACCCCGGGCTGTATGGGGCCCACAGAGATGTCTGTGACAAATCCACTCCGTCCATTTGTTTTTAAAGACCACAATAAGATAGGATTCTAAAAATCAGGCAGATCCAAATCATAGGTGGGCCACCACAAATGAAACAGTAGGAACGGAAATGTCCACCATTGAAACCTTCCTGAAGCTGACCATGATGTTTATATGCCATCCAAACCGTTCATATGGTTATTGCCACTCAGATAAACTGTAGGAACAAATATCATCCTGATAGAAAACTTCTAGCACCCCAGCCGTTCAATCTCCACTGTTTCTTGTTGTATGGGCTGCATGAGTTTTGGATGTGCCTGATTTTTAGATTCCTATCTTATTGTGGTGTTTAAAAACAGATGCATGGAGTGGACTTATCACGGGCATCTCTATGGGCCCCACATAGCCTCGGCACGGGTATGTCTTTATGCCCAAAGGCACACACAATCCGCTCTCCTACAAGGTGCCCCACACATTGCCACATTTTCCACCGACCATCTTCGAGTGTGAGACGTGCCACCGCCCTTCTTCAAGCACCCACATGTTTTGCTATCCATCTTAAAGTGGCACACATGTGCCAATGTGCCACATGCGTGCAATACATGCCATCAACCATCTTCAAGCACTCCACATGTGTCAATGTGCCATGTGCTCCCGTCCATCTTGGGTTCTTCAAGTGCCCCACATGTACTCCACACGTGTCAATGTGCTAGCAACATGTGACATATTGAGAATTATTTCTAAGTTTTAATTTAATTAAGATATTTAGTTATTAAGCAAGCTTCGGTTGAGTCAAATTCGAAAAGTAGTTTGTTGGGAAAATTTCTTTTGTAGAGTTATGGTGATAGTAGGATTATGAAATACATGCATAACATATATGTAAAATTTTTATTTTTATTTTTTCACACGCACCCACGCACGCCGTAGTGGGATTTCACCACCTATGGGTATCGAACCCAAGACCTCGTGTTGAAACTCCTCAGAGTCTACCACTGAGATAAGGACTCGAACCTAATGTAAAAGCTCTCTCATATGTAAATGCTCTCTCTTTCTTTCTCTTTTCTTGTCCTTTTCTTCCTTCTCCATGGATACCATGACCTTCCTCTCCATAGCATTGCTTGTGTGACTTTCTACATGGTATCAAAGCCTCGAGGTGAGTAGATTGGTTGTTTGACATTTTTCCACTTCCATTGTGTTAGATCTCCTACTTTGCAAATTTCTTTCTAGCGTTGGTATGCTCGATCATGTTGATATTGAATGCTATTGTTCTTGAAGTTTTTATGACAAAGAACTATTGAAAAGTGTGTCTACAAAGCTATTTGATGGACCCGGGCCTTTGGGATATCATCGAGGTAGCAATCCCAAATTGGTAGTGAGCCAAGCAAGACTTGTAAGTTGGATAATGGGAAGGTTCTACGTGTTATCCGAATCTCTTGTGCATGAGATATGATTTACTTTGTTAGGGAATTGGATTTGGTGAAAGAAGTGTGGTATCGCTTGGCTATCATGCACATGAAAGCGAATGATGCTAGGAAGGCATTTTTGGAAGTGGAATTGAGGGAAATCAAGCAAGGCAACAACTCTAGGATGGAATTTTCTTGAAAAAGCGAAGGATCTATGTGATCATGTGGAGGGAATTGACATCAAGATGGAAAATGACACTTGAATTGTGATCATCTCGAAGAATCTAGAAACCGAGTTTGATGCTTTGAAAGTGTTAATTCAACAAGATAAGCTGCCTATGGACAAGGCTATGAGTATGTTATTACAAGAAAAAGGCTCTTCTAGAAAGTTGGAGATTGGCAGCTCAAAATAGTTCCAGAAAAGTTGGATACAAGCAATGATTCTTTGTTTTCACAAACGCATGGTTAACCCTATGGAAGGGAAAGAAGTCATGGCTTTAGAAAGAATTCTCAAAAATTTCACCAAAATCACCAAATCATCAACAATCGCAACCACCCACCACCAACAACAATCGATGCAATTCTCAAAGAGGTATAAGCTAAAATTGAGTTTAAGTGTTACAAAGGCGGAAAAAACAGGCACTATGCAAAGTAATGTAGAGTCGATGAAGGAAACTAAATTGTTGAAGATAAGCAAAGAGATGGTGAAGAGAAGCTCTTTGTGCAATGCAAGCTTCAAAATTAGGTACAAATGAGTGTTAAATATATTTGGCGTACTTGAATGACTTGTCACTAAGAGAAGATCACTAGTAAAGATCTAGCATCGAGCTTATCAGATGTTATCAGTGGAGATGACACCCCCTTGAAGTCGAAGGTAAGGGTAGCATCACCCTACAAGATTCTAATGTATTGCACATGCCAAAGCTATGAAAGAAAATCACGTCCATATAATAACTTGTAGATCAAGGCTATAAGGTTATGTTTGGTGGTGGAGGATGAGGAATTCTAGTGAAGGATGATGGTAGGATTATTGGTTAAGGAAGGTAGTTGGGTCGATTATTTGCACTTACATTGGAATTGTCTTTTAAGAATTCCTCGTTAGAAGTTGCCAATTTGTAGCATATGAGATTAGGTCACTATAACCTTCAGCGGATTAGGAACATATTAGGAAAGAGACTTGTCACTGGAATGTCGACTATAAAGTATGATCGAAATCACGTGAGGCATGTGAATTTGCAAATGCGACGCGTCATCCTTTCATATAGTCCGTCATCACAACCCATTATCTGCTTGAAGTTATTCATAGTGATGTTTGAAGACGAAGTCCTGTGGAATCCCATATGCATTTAGGTACTATAATATATATCCCTCATTAATGAGTTCTCACATTATACTTTGATATATTTTTTATGTCAGATTCGAAGTATTTGAATGCTTCAAAGAATTTAAAGCACTTATGGAAAATCAATTTAATTGAAAAATAAAAATTCTACGAACTAATAATGGTTGAGAGTATCTATCCAATGATTTCGATGCTTTTCTAAAAAGCACATGCAGTCAAAAGGCAACTCACTTGCCTAAGAATGCCACGGTAAATGGGATTTTTAAGAGGAAGAACTGTCATATAGTTGAGGCAACTCGGGCTATGATGAATGAGTAAATTGTGCCTAAAGTGTATGCAAGTGCACTTGTTTGTCAATCACTTTTGTTAGTGTGTTAGACTGTTAGTAAGTCGGTTGAGCCATTGGAGGCTGAAGACCGAAGATACATGAAAACTTGGAGCATTAAGGAGTGAGGAAACATGTAAATTGAGGTGCTTTGGTGACCTTAACCTTAGACCCCTTTAGGTCCAAAACAACCTTAGCCTCTAGATAATCCATTCCTCAATAAGTAAACCTTTGTTTGATCATCACATAGCCTTAGAATCTTAATTTGATCATAATTAGATAGACTTTAGAGGTGCAAAGCTGTTGTAAACACATAGCCCAAAACAATAGTTTTCGAGTGGATCTCGAACTTATCGACAGGCCATCAATGGGACTCGATATGATCAACGATCTCCATGATAGAATCGAATAAACAATCTAGCAAGCAAATTGTAAATTCCTGGATTTTTTTGATGGGATCGTAGACCAGTTCGATCCTATCGAAGGCTCGTTCGATGCTATTAATAGAGTTGTTAACTAGTCGTTTTATAGCCGTTGGAAGCCTTTTTTTTAAAAAAAAAAATAAAATAATAAATAACATGGGCATTCAGTTCTTGGGCAAAATGATGGGGTTTTGGTGTAATTACAGCCTAGGTGATTCCTCACTCAATATTCCTCTCCCAGACTCCAAAACCAAATGGTTCCATGTCATCTTTCATGTGATTAACTACTCTAATGAGCAATCCAAGCTCCATTATGAAGATGTATACGAACTCCTCCATTTTCTAAAGATTAGACACAAACTTATAGGTAAATTATTGTCTAAATATTCTCTAGAACACTCATCTAGGTGAATTCCTTGTTATCAAATGCGATCGCATATGCGCATATGCGATCGCATATGCGCATACTTTTGATCAAATAGCATATGCCATGATGGCATATGCGATCTTGGCAAGTATGCCATGGCATACTTTTGTATGCGATAAATATGCGATCACATATGCGAGTATGCGATTGCATACTGCATATGTGATCGCATATTTCCCAATAGCCAAGAGCGGAAGATTTTTATTTTTATTTTTTATTTTTTCAAATTGGAGAACTTTTGCCTATAATTAGGCACTCATATCCCCTCCATTTTCACTATTCTTTACTCCAAAGCTCTAAATCTCTTACTCTCTCTCTCTTACACCTCTTTCTTTCTTACTCTAATCTCTCTACAATTATTTCAATTATGTTTATTTTTTGTATTTTATAAGTTGTGCTTACTTTTTGTAAATTGAGTTGTAAGTTATTTCAAGTTATCCATTTATCATTAAAATTTCTTTTTCGAAGTTTATAATAATTAGTTATCTTTTAATGTAGCTTGTTGATTGTTTTGTTAAAATTTATATAATATAAGTAATTAAATATATCAATTAATGAAACACACAAACTATAATGAAATAAGTAAAATAACCCAATCCAATTATGTGTACTAATTAGACGAGTTTTTCCCTCTCTTTTTTTAAAGAATTTTTAGTTCTTTTTTTTTTTTTTTTTTCAAAAAAAAAAATGCCATGGCATATGCGATTGTGCGATCACATATGCGAACGGCATATGCTGATCACATGCAATCGCATATGCGATTTGACAACATTGGGTGAATCCCCACTAGGAACCAACTAACATTATTAGTTGTACGAGATTCAATCCAACTCCCATTACCTTAGTATCTCAATAGGAAGATCGTTGCTGGTAGCCGATTCAAGGAAGCGGAAGAAGACCGACTTCAAGGATCGGGGGAGCACAAGAGAAGCGGATTCAAGAAGTGAAGACGCATCTCAAGACGGGGCTTAATCTGATAAGTAACGTTGTCAATTGTAAGAGTCTATATACTCTTTCCTTTTGTAGGATTGAGTATAGAGTTTGTGACCCAAACTTAGATGTCCTTGTATAGAACCGTCTTTGGCGGAAGTGTACGTAGGTTCTTGTGTAGGACCGCCACCAGGCACGGGTGCATATGTGTTGGTTTCCATGGGAGCCTCCAGCAGGAGTATACACAGGTCCTTAGATTAGGATTGTAGTGGTTATTAGTTAGCCAATAGAAAACTAACTAAGTCCCCACGGGAGCCACCAACACGGGTGAGTACATGTATGTCTTTGTGTAGGACCGTCACCGACATGGGTGTGTACGTCGTCCACCAACATGGGTGGAAATGTGTAGGTCTTTGTGTAGGACCATCACCGACATGGCTGTGTACATGGTCCACCAACACGAGTGAGTATGTGTAGGTCGTTGTGTAGGACCGTCACCAACATGGGTGTGTACGTGGTTCACCAACATGGGTGTATATGTAAGTCCTTGTGTAGGCCTCCTACGAGAGTGAATGCTGGTAAAAGTTAAAAGTGAACCTGATTTAAAACCTCCGAGATAGTGAAATCTAGTACACTCGAGGAGAGTACATCCGCCAGGAGTGGAGTAGACAAGTAACCAAATAACTATACATCGTTGTGTTTGCGATTGCTTATGTGGATGCATGTCTATTCTTGCTTGTAATTAAATGTGCTTAATTCATATGGTTGCATGATTAGAATGTATGTTAGGTACTTAATTTGTAGCACACATAATTGATATTTCATATCTCACCACATAGACTAGTAACTCAATTAGTTGAATCATTTGTAGTTTATATACTTGGACCCACTTAGCTTAGAAGCGTAAATGTTAATTGACTTATTAGTTGAATCGGTAAATTGTTTTAATCATGCAAATAATTTTAAGTGGTCTTATTCACCCCCCTATAGGACTTAGCCATAATTCTAAGCCCCACTAAGCTTCCGCATGCCGTGGCAGACAATCTACGCAATTTTAGTGTATGTGATTGAAGCCATGCATTGCTTGATTAATCGTATGCCATTGTGACTAGGTACGAATGTCCTACATCAAATTCTTTATAAGGAGAAGGTAAATTTAATGCATCTACGAGTGTTTGGATGTGTTGCTTATGTGAAGCGTAGTGATAAAAATTACGACAAGCTTGATGAGAAGGCCACGAAGTGTATTTTCTTGGATATTCATATGATAGAAAAGTATATTGGTGTTATGATCAATGTTTGTGATATCGACATTATTGGTTGATGTATCAGCTGATAATGTCAATATTGCACCTGGCTGATATGATATACATAACAGGGTGTTCCAAAACAGTAACGGTGGTCGTAATGGCCACCATCGTTACCATTATGATACGGGCCGTAACGGCCCTCGTATCGGCCGTTACAACCCTTTTTTATTTTTTGAAAAAATTGTTATAGGATCGTTACAGGACCGTTACAGGTCCTTTACGGCCCGTTTTTTCTGTGACGGGTGTTTCGACCCCATAATGTGTAATGGTTATGACCATTACCATTACGTAACCGATTTTAAATACCTTGATACATAACTATGATAAAAAAAAAAAAAAAAAAATTTCTTGTGCCGTGGGAAATATTGCAAGATATCCCGAGATATTGATGATATTGCAATATCACGCAAAATATCAAACCCCCTCTTTATATATTTTACAATGTATTAACAATATTGATCAATGCCATGGGAAAAAAACCCAAAAAATTGATTTTTTGAGAGAGGAGAATGAAAAAAAAACGTGTGCCGTGTCGCGATTCTTCATCTTCTTCTCTTTCCTCTGATCTCTCTCTCTCTCTCTCTCTCTCTCTCTCTCTCTCGATTGAGACTTCTAGGATTCTCTCTCTCTCTCTCTCTCAAACTCCAAGAGTAATTTCAAAATAAGGAAACGAAATAAAGGGTCGGCGCATCACCTCACCCCGTGTTAGGCAATACATGGAGTAGGCGACTTAGGTGGGCCCCGTCTAGATGTTTATGTGAAACCCAACCCATTCACCAGGTGTGTCACCCCATGTTACATCCAGGGCCCAAAAATCAGCCCCATCGTGATTAGGTGGACCACTTGATTGGAAACAGTGTACATACAATACTAATGGGGACATCTCGCGCGCACGCACGCCCCCCTTACACACGTACGCAAGGAGGGCCTCACCTTCGATCTGGATCGATGACAACATTCATGGAGGGCCTCCTAGTTAGAGGACTGTGTTTTGGTTCCTTGGGGGGTAGACCCGATCATCATGTGGATCCTATCATTGGATCTCATGATCGTGGCCCACTACCCTAGGTGACCTAGGACTTTGAGTTTTGCTTATTTCCGTTATTAGGAATATCATGAATGGTTTAGATTGCATTAATTAGTTGTTATTTTTTATTACTTAGTCTTTAAGTAATAGCATGCACACATAGCGCGACTTTTGGGTATAGGTTTTTCTTATAAATAGGCAACCCCTTGTTAGGGGTGTACATCGAGTTGAACCGAGTCGAGCTAGCCTCAGTTCGAACTCGGCTCGGCTTGGTCCTCGAGCTTGACTGGCCAGCTCGGCTCGGTTCGGTCAGCAGCTCGGGTCGAGTTCGAGCTAAGATCGAGCTGAGTTCGCCATTGAGGCATTTCCACAAACACCTGAACTGTAACTTCAAAATCCCACTATTTTACAAACAGAGGCAATGGTTTTACAGGTATTTTATCAAACACCTTCTAAGCAACATAAAAACCAAGAAAAACAAAGAGAAAAAGGGTATTTGTTTCATGTACATACCTTCCTTGCCACCAGCCACATTTCGTTGAGTCATTTTATCAAATAGTTGGTGACCAACATCAATGGCAAAGTAACCGAGTCACCGAACTGGTTCAATCCGAGTTCGATTCGAGTTGGTTTCGATCCGAGTCGAGCTGGGGCCTTCTCGAACTCATTTTCGAGCTCAAAAAATCAGCTCGACTCGGCTCGAACTCAGCTTCGAACCAAGTCAAATTGAGCTTTTTCGAGTCGAGTCGAACAAGCTAACCGAGCTAGCTTGGTTCGTGTACACCCCTACCCCTTGTAGGGTTTTTTCAAAAGATGATTAATAAAATTCTACATCTTCCTGCTTCTCTAATTCTCTGAGTTGTGGAAACCTAATTGGGTGCGAAACCCTCCCTTCTTTGAAGGACTAACTATCGTGGTGCAAAGCCACACCTATCCCAAATCGCCCCCATTCCTACCCTCCATATTCCTCTTCTCCTACAACCATCCTCTCATCAAATCCACCTACGTTTGCAGCTAATCTTTCCCTTACAGCAGATTTCCATAATCTGGCCCCACAGGAGGGTTGAAACTTCGGCGGAGCACTGTGTTCAAACCGATCATCCGTTTGGCCTGAAATTTGGAGAGAAGGTGGTCTATCCCTGGCCGACCAGGCCCTAGCTGGCCAATTCCAGATTCGTGGGCCCCACACACGTGCGGGCCGCCATCCACTCAAGTGCGTCAGGCCGGTTTTCTGTCCACACGTGCGGGCTGATCGCAAGTTCCCTCTCATCTCTATTTCACTCCTCTTTCGCCTTGTTTCCGTAACCCTAACCCTAGATTATCTCAAATCCCCAAGTTCTATTCCACTTTTGAAACCCTAGGTTTTCCCAAATTGAAACGTGAGAATCCTTTAGATTGAGAAATAATACTTTGCATGTGTGGATGAATCTACTATCCTTTGAGCATTGTTTGGTCTATAATTTTTAATTGATGTGGAGGCTTGGACCCTCATAGATTTCCCTTGTTGAATGCTTGACTTTATGTAGGATGTGGAATTATTGTGATTGTTTCTAAATTATTATGATCTAAAGCCTGAAATCTTGCACATCATATTTAATTTTCATGTCCTGCATCAAATACTCACCCTTTAAACTATTTTCCTTGGTGTGGTCGATGTGAAAAACAGATGGGCCTAATTTTTGGGCCCCATTTCTAAATTTTATTGTGGTGCCTAATGGTTGGAGTGGATTTTATACAACCATCACGATGAACCCTGTAAAAATCAAGGTTGGACGTCTCTTTACCAACCATTTCCTTTAAGGTAGCCTACCTGAATCACAAGTCAACCTAATTTTTTTTTTTTTCCCTGGACCTAAAGTAGGATTACACATCTGACGGTCGGAGTGGATTTCACATGCCGCATCACGGTGGGCCTCGAAAAATTGAAGGGTGGCATCCTTTATTTGAGCTAATATATCGAAAAAAATAAATCTTATAGACCTATCGATTTTTTATGGAGCTCCCCTTAATATGTATGTGAGATCCTCTCCGACCATTATGTGTAATCGACATTAGGTCCAAGGCCAAAAAATTAGGTTGTTCTATGATTCAGGCGGGCCACACCAAAAGAAATAATTGGTGAAGATACGTTCACCCTGATTTTTATAGGGTCCACTGTGATTATTATATAAAATCCACTCCAACCATTAGATGCCATAATAAAATTTAGAAACGGGGCCAAAAAATTAGGCCCATCCGTGATTCACATGGGTGGTGGGCCACACCAAGGAAAGTAGTTTGAAGGGTGAACATTGCCTGTACATTGTTTCAAATCGTGTGGTCCACCTAAATCATGGATGAGGCTGATTTTTTAGCCATGGAGTGACATACGTGGTGTTTGGGGTGGATTTCATATAAACATCACGGTGGGGCCCACTTGAGATGCTAGGATTCCTATTTTCTATTTAAAAGCATGCACAAATTGGACATGTGTATGGTGCACTTACAACACTTATATGCATGCACTAAAAAATTGTATACGTGTCAGATATTAACTCAAATCATACCAATTAAATTGTGGAACCACTGTTGCTAAGTCACAGTCCCAAAATCGGATTGTTTAAATGATCCTGACCTTTGATTCGTGGATACTTGTTTATTGAAACGGGACCATTGAATGTTTTTCACTCTTGACTGTCCACGAAATGTCATCCTAGCTCATCATCAGATGAGGAAATAATCCTAACTTTCGGATTATGAGACATAATATGACAATTTAATTTCAAATGCTTGTACACGCGTGCAATTTTTAAAAATAATCAATTGATTGTGTTTTTATATTAGTTGATTTTGAATATAGTTGCATCGTTTTGTTAGACAATGCATATTTTAGGACCCTATACAATGAAAACTTATTATGATATTAATGATGTCTTTTTTAACATGTACTGAGGTTTCATTGAAAATTTTGACCAATTTCCCAATGTTTCCCAAAAGCAATGAAACATTACACGATATATCCGATATTTCCTATGTGATAACTGTATGTTTCCGTATCTCAAGGGTGTGAGTGTGATACATCCATTGATACTGATACTGAAAACATTGGTTAGAAAAACAGCTACCATACATTGTAGGCTGTTATCCAAGAAAAAGACAGCTGCTAATGAGAAAATAACAGCCATTTTTTAATGGCCATCTTTTTGTTACACTGTAGAGTGACATATCCCCTTCTTAGTATAATAGGTGTTATGTTGTTCTCTAGATTCGGATCTTGCATCTGGACATCATAGGAACTGAATTCTTAAGAGAATTGTTGTGTTTGGATAGTTTTCCTTCTACTCCCCCTCTCTTAATTTTTACCTTTCTAAATCTCTTATTGTTTTCCTTGTCAGGTAGAGCTTGCAGCACTTCTGCATGACATAGGTTTGTCGTTCTCTATCAGTTTATTTATTAATTTCAAA
Organism: Magnolia changhungtana; assembly: GCA_030180095.1. NCBI lineage: Eukaryota > Viridiplantae > Streptophyta > Magnoliopsida > Magnoliales > Magnoliaceae > Magnolia > Magnolia changhungtana. The sequence goes on from JASAUF010000662.1 coordinate 6,589,798, forward strand.
TACATTATTTCTTTCCTTTAGCTTTTCATGGCATTGATGTAATTACTGATTGGGTACACTCTGTTGCAGGAGACCACAAATATGTGAGGTGGGTACATTCATTGCTTGCTTAATTTTGCACAATTTTGAGGAATTCTCTAATTACAGTTAATCTTTTTATTAGATCATACAAGCGTGTGTCTTGTGTTACTCTGTTTTTTTTTTTTTATAATCATTATGTGTTCTTGAAAGGTTCTATTTATTCATTACATTTCTCTCTTAATTGCATAAATTTAAAGTGGATGAGATTTTTCTTCCTTTTCTGTGTAATTTTGCATGTTTCCTTACCTTGTGTATCCCTTTGATTTTCACATGTGATATGGGTGTTTTCAAGTTGTGATCTGGTAGAATATTAATTTTTTAAAAATTTCTTTTGTCCGTCAGTTTCACATTTTTTTGGAAGGTTGCCACTATTTACACACACCCTGATGGAGAAAGATACCCAATACTTTTGGTAATACAATAGTACAAAGCTGTACTATTGTATTACCGTAAGCAGAAGATAAAGGTTGCATTTATTAATCAAGAAGGGTGCCCATATCAATTCCTATTGAAATTGTTCAGTTGGGTGTAGGGAGCATTCTGAGGAGGCAATGATGGTTGAGAGGTTTCTTGAGGAGGAGGGGTTAGAGGAGAGCTTAAAACAGAAGATACTGGGGATTATAAAGGGAATGGGTAAGCTTCAGTCATAAAGGATTTGGAGTATTAAACTTTCATTACTTTTCTTATTTAGTTCTCACTAAGGGCCTGTTTGGATACCACCAAATAAGTTACTTTTTCCACTCACAACAGTAGATAAGTGACTTATTTGAGATAAGTTTGGTTTATGACGAATTATAAGCAACTTTTTTACTTAAAGTTACTTAATCACTTCAGCTTAATAATTAGAAAACAAGATAAGTTCCTTGAGGCATAAGTAGCTTATATTAAGTAACTTATGATCCAAACACCCCCCTAAACGTCTGTTTTAGGTAGAAGAAGGCACTGTGTTTTTATGTGAGCATGTATATCAGCATTTTACCTCTATTCATTCAAAAACATTATTTAACCTAGTCAGAAATTGGTCTTTGCATTTCTGAATTCGACTTGACAAAGTCAATGGAACTGAACTTTTAGTAAACAAGGAATTCTATCATTCTCGACCCAAGGATATGCGCCATGTCCTGAACTTTCAGATGGTACAACTGTAAACCATGGTTCAGTAATCCAGACCATGTTTTGGACAAGGCCCCACTATGGATGGACTATGCCCCAAAAATCTCCTCAATAGGACAGTCATAATCTTCCAATTTGTGTCCTGCAAATGGATGCACTGAAACAAATCCAGCAAATGATGCCCATTGAACTGGAAAAAGGCCCAGTTTTGTGGCTATGGTCTTCATATCTTGGTAATTTTCGGGAATGGTCCATCCAAGGTGCGGCCCTGATAGACAGGTAGTTTGGATTCCCAACATGGACCCAACTAGTACAGACTAGAAACTATGCATTCAGCACAAATACTTGGTTCAAGGATCATATGATTTCTCTTGGAAAATTTTGGTTCCCGAAATCATTGACTCAGTTGTTTCTTGTCACCATTTTTGGTTTTTAAGTTTAGTTTGGACACGGAATTTTGAGCATGTGAACCAAGCTCTCTCAGATTATCAGCAATTTCAAAAATTTCTTTATTTTTAGTTTTCATGAATATCCAGAATTACATGTGCATGCTGCTGTCGATACTAAAGTTTAGATTCTCAACGTAGTACTTGAGAACTTGCCGAGTGGAATCAACTCAATGGAGACTTGGGTCTAGTTAAGGGGGCACCTCATTGTCCATAGCACCGAAGAAAACTCATTGAGTGTTCAAAACCAGGAAAATGTCTGCCCAAACGTTTTTAAAATGGAAAAACTTGATTCTGTACTTGAAGACTCAGTTCAACTCCGACCTGAGCTTGCATCAAGTCAAAGTCCAGTTTCAAGATCCTTAACCTCGTAGTTAGCATATGTAGGTATTGAAAATTGACCCCATCAACCTAGGAATAGTTGCACTCATGAGTCAGGACAACCACACCTTAGTTGTACAACACTGCAACTATACCTCTACACTAATACATATTTACCTTAGGTCGTATATAGAACTGTTAATTTAAAAGTACACATCAGCTTGATTCCACAGTGTATGCATTCATTCATACGGGCAAATGGTTGACAACATCAATAAATAGGACAATTCTTTCAAATTTTTTCCTTTTGTGGGTGGGGTCCCCTCTGCAGACCATAGGATGTGATGAACAGCTTATTTTCTCTCTCCTCTTTGGTGTGCTCAAGTAATTTCCTTTGCAATCTACAAGATATGTTTCACTGGATTGAAGACAGAATCAATTTTTCTTCGTGATTGTGAGTATTCACCCCGTAAATTATCTGTTAGTAAGATAACCATGTTGGGATTCTCTCAGAAACCCAATTTATGACCATTATTTCTATTTTCAGAATCGTAGTTTGTTCATCCTTTTGCCTTCTATCAAAATATTTGTCAAACTTGTCACTAAAAATATCGAATTTGTTTACCAGATATTGAGTAGGATTCCATTTGCCTCGGTTACTTTGTCTCTCTAGCCTCACCGTGTTTTCTCCATATGATTATCCATCTCATCGTTTTTTTTCCCTTTGTGATTTCAAACAATGCAATAATGGGTAATGTTTGCCTTCTAATTTTCAGGTTTCAAAGATGAACTTGCACGTACTGAATTTGGCGATTTTCCCCTAGAGTTTGGGGTTGTTCAAGATGCTGACCGACTTGATGCAATTGGGGCTATTGGTAAGTTTTATGGTTCAATGCTGTTGAAAAAGTTTAACCTGTGATTTTTATAGACATTATGAACTCATAAGGTCCACAGCAGGTCCAAAACTTTCAGTGTGAACACTGTTACCTTTCAGTTGTTGCTTGCTTCATTTACTGCTGTTCCTGTGTTGTGGACCATGTTCAATTCCTACCTTTAAATAAACAAAACACCATGATGTTGCACGGGAGAGCATCTTAGTCTGTTCTCACGTCTTATTTCTATCATTCGTTATTATGCTTGCCATTTTTATGCTATTTAGTATATATGTATGTTCAAGTATTTATTGTGAACTTTGCTAGGCCCACACGTCTGTGCAATAAAGCTGTGTACACGCCACACATGTGCCCACATGGAATGATAGGTCCAAGATCCAATCCATCCATCAGAACAGTGCCACTATGTTGATGCCCTAGACCAAGAACTAGGTTGATCAACTGGTTAGGTGGGCTACATTTTGCAGAACTAATGTACGGTTTTGAAAGGATTGGCTGAAGTGTTCTAACCCATCCATCTGTTTCCAATACTGGGGCCACATACTGAGTGGACCAATTTATTTTTGGAAAAACATGTAGAAGGCCGGACTGACATGATGGATGGAGTGGATCTTGCACCTATGTGCCATGCTAGCACATGTGGCATGTACATGAGCAGTATTGTACACGCGTTTGTGCTTAGCAAAGCTTATTTATTGCATTCTTCATTTGTAGTTTTTTCTGTTGGCATAGGTATTCTTGTCTTATTTCTCGATTAATAATTTTCTTTCTATTGCTGCGCCTGCAAGCTATGCTGCATAGGTAGCATATGCATGTCAGTATCTGAGATGGGTATGGAGTGAAGAACTCGAAAGTAGCAAAAAAATAGGATTCATGGGATTCCGTGTATGTTTTCAATCTATTATGACAAGTTGGTATATAATATATTGCAAAGCAATCTTGAGTAAATAACATAACAGCGGGTTATAATGATTGTAAATTGGGAGGTATAATGGATGATGTAAGCATGATGTTTTACTTTCTATAGCTTTGTATTGAGAGGTTGGGATTAAAAACATATGGGCTTTGTTCGTATGCACACATGAATTGCGAAGATTCAATTTAATAAAGATGTGGATCAAGAAAAAAAGATTCAGTTTAATCAAGAGCAAGTGACAATTTAATGATGTTTCTTACTTTTCATAGTGAGGAAATATCCCTCAAATTGCAGGTACATTTGTTATAAATCCAACTTGAAATAAACATAACTGCAATTTGGAGCCTGGTCCTCCAATATGACTGCTGAGGAAGGAAATCACCACTTTGGTTATTTCCATGTTATCGAACTAATTACTGCATTTCAATTCGGTAGTGTATGAGAACCACTCATGCAAGTTAGTGTTTTGTACAAAAACTGAAAAAAGAAATCCAAAAGTAGCACGTGTAAATCGAAGTGTTGGAGCAAGTGTAAATGGGGATGGATTTACTTTTTTCTTCCTTTTGTCATGGTTAATCCTTACACATTCCCTATCCTTATCTAATCATGTGCGTTTGCTGCATTTAAATCTGTAACTGGGTAGATCTATTCTTATTGATTTCAGGAATTGCTCGATGCTTTACATTTGGTGGAAGTAGGAACCGAGCATTGCATGATCCTCAGATTCACCCCCGATTGAATTTATCGAAGGAACAGTATATGAAGAAAGATGAGAAGCAGACCACTGTGAATCATTTCCATGAGAAGCTACTGAAGCTGAAGGATATTATGAAAACACAGGTATCACTGGAAAACATAAAACATGCTCATTATATTGATGAGCTTTTGCAATCATGTAGCTAAGCACCGTAGAGAGCGCTGTATTCAGTCATCCATCTAAACACATCTGCATGCATGTATTTGTTATGGGCATATTAAATAGAAAATGGTGTTAAAACAGAGGTATTTATCAGTGACTGGAATTTGTACATGTTACACGTGTACAAGACCCAAGCTGATCGCCCAACTGACCCCAACTTAGATGGGCTAGATTCCAAAAAATTACACGGATAGGACAATCCTAACCATTCATATTAAGGACTTTTGGGGAAAGTAAGTAGATGGGAGATGTCAACCAAAATTCTTTGACCCTCTCTCTCTCTCTCTCCTCTCTCTCTCTCTCTCTCTCTCTCTCTCTCTCTTCTTCTTCTTCTTCTTCTTCTTCTTCTTCTTTTTTTTGAGGAAAATGTCCTCCAGTTTCAGGGTTAGGATTGTCCAATTAATGCGAGTCTTGTGGCCTTGGCCGATCAGTGGTATCTTGGTAAGTCCCCAGAAAACAAGGGGAACATTTTAGATTTTGTAAGACAATTTGTATCTATATGTGAATGCATGCTATGTAAATATTTACATGGACTCGGGTTTGTTCCTACATATGTATGCATGTATAAGCATGTTGATGCATGCCCATTCGTCAAAATGCACGGCTACAATGAGTGTGTAGCAAAAACGTTGACCGAAATCAATGGAAGAATAGATTGTGTTTGAAACTCAGCGATTGATTGACAAAAACCTAGATTAAAAGAGATGAGAGAACAATTGAGCAGATCAAAGAGTAAATCATTAGCAAATCACCCCATCCTCATGGTGCATTGTCGTCATTTACTGTGTCATCATCAGCTTTCATATAGTCAAGAGTCTTCAACATATTCTCCTTCCTCAGCCAAATTCACTTTGGTTAATGTTCATGACATTGAAAAAAGCGATGTCCAAGCTATCCACACTTAAACACGATAAAAGAGTGCTTTTTTGCCTTGTCTTGGTTGCACTAGCCTCTCATCTATAATTCCCCTCCTCAGATGGGTTTGGGCTTTCATCGTTGGACGTTGGCCAATCATCCCTCAACCTATGGGCGACCTGTGGTCATCTTACGTGGGAAGTTAGCATGATGCTCCATTCTCAAATTGTCTCTCAAGTCCCCAGTTAAATTATCTCCTTAGCTTTTAATGTAAATGTGTATGCATTGGATATCCTAAATACACCCTAGAAAGCCAATTCATTTCTTATGTCCACTTGAGACCATTAAGATTTCTTGAAATCTTTTGCCCTTCATATTCATGAAACCCCGTCATGATGTCCATGTATGGAACCCCTCTGTATATTCATTTACTAATTTGTTCTGCTGATGTAGATTCTGACATCTTTAATAGAGGTCACGGGCATAAGTGGCCGGTAGGAACTTCCTTTTTATTTTTTTTCCCATCTTTTTCCAAGAATTTACTTTCTTATCTTGACAAATGCGTTTGGCTCAGAGGTTGTCCCACCAACCTAACACGTGACCGGGAAGCTTCATAACTGCTAATTTAACATGCCAATTGTTTGCGATCCTTGTACTAGAACACCTTTTCCTCTTGCTTAGCTAATTGAAGTCCTCAATATGCAACAACCATGAAATTTCAGATTTTCTACCTTAATTCTGAGCTCTCTGTCACGTTCCAATAATCGAAGAATTCGATCATTGTGTCTTCATGTGCTCCAACTTTGGTCTCCGAATTCCCTTCATGTCAGAGCTCCCGCACTGTATTAGTGAGAGAGTGTGAAGATTAATTGGATTCTTCCTATGTCACACACCCTTTGAAGCCATTAAGAGATGATGTAGAGTTGAAAATCCTCCAACGATCATCCCCTTTTATACGAAAATGGTGTAACTCAATTATTGATTCAATGAGATATCGATACCTGAATTGCAAGAATGGTTAAAACTACACCTACAAGAATGTTTGAGTAGAGGAGTGAGCAAATTTATTGAAATTAAAATTTCTCCTTACAATGATTTAAACAAAAACCCAACCATTAGACTGATTTCAACTCAATTAGTTTCAAAGCAATCTATAATTTATTTAAGATAACAACATCCTACCAATAAAGATTTGGCCTAAAATAGCAAAAACAAATCTACTAAATACCCCCAAAATCTTCCGTCATATCTTCCACATCAGTCCCCCTAGCTTCCACAAATGGCATGTGTTCCTGAACATTTAGGCCCAAATCTTGCGACAAACAGCCCAAAATCAGCACATGATGGGCTCTATGGGTCTTGTGCCTACATTACTAGTTTACAATCAATGGTGGAGAACAATCTGACCCTGATGTGGGCTGCTCAATCTGACCCTGATGTGGGCTGCTTCACTTGTGCACATGCATACATGTGTGGATACATGTGCTACTGATATGACTGCAGAATAATCAAGTGCTAAGATATACCAAGTAAAAATGTTTTATGCGTTCTAAACTACGTATGTCATACCGATTGCCAACCACAAATGCATAACTATAACAATTATTTAAAATTACAGCTCACCCCTAATTACATGCTCATTATTCTCTGGATACTTTGCCATGGGAACATTGATGCAACTGGCCAAGTGCATGTGCGGAAATGCTGCAAATTGTCACTGCATCCTTATTAAGGGGTGTCCACTTTGATTTTTTTTTTTTTTAAAGCACTTCATTTGGAGTTTGTGACGATCACAATAGACATTCAGCAGAGTGAAGTCTGTTAAACCACCTCCAAATCACTAGTCATCTCGTTACTACAAATACAAGAATCAAGAACAATGGCCATTATGCTCAATATGAATATGGTAAAATTCCAAATGCACCCTTAATTTACAGATTGCGAACTCTTTGTTGTTTTATAGTAGTATATTCTGTCGACTCTGAGTTTCATTCATCAAGTCAATATGGAAGACACCACAATTTGATGAAGTCAGGGTTTGTACTTGATGATCTTAGCCAAAATGAGTCGACTCCACCTAGTTCCAGATGCAAGTTTTTGAATGTTGCTAAATGCTGGTATATTGGCAAGCTTCTTTGACAAACTTGCGTGGATAGGCAGCAAAGACAGGATATGGTAGAGCTGGTTGTACCGTAAGTTAGAGCCCCAATGAGTGTTTGTCATGTGGTATTTAAAAGCACTTTTCAAAGATTTCTCCTGAATTTTTTTCCCCTAAAAAGTGCAATGTCACAATACATACACTTGTTGGGACCTACAATATTATGGTTCAACCAGCTCCACTGTATTATTTCTTGGCACCAAATGAGTTCACAAAGACCTTGTGAGATATTCGTGGACGTTGCTATCTGTATGTGTGTATTGACTATTGATAAAATCATTTCCCTAAATCTTCTTCCTTCGTTTGACTGGTACCTTTGGGTTTTGTGGGTGGTGAAAAATTCAGCAAAGAGAGATGATACAGTAGAGCTGGTTGAACTGTAATTAGATAGAGCGCCAATGAGTGTATGCCATTTAACATTTAAAAGCACATTTCAAAAACTTCTCAAGGATTTTTTTCCCTGAAAAGTGCGATGTCACATGGCATACACTCATTGCATCTCTCTTATTATGGTTCAACTGGCTTTACGTATTTTTCTTGCCCGCAAATGGGTTTACAAAAACCTTGTGAGAAAAGCGAGGACACTGCTACCCGTACGTGTATTGATGAAATCATTTCCAAAGACCTTCTTCCTTAATTTGACTGATACCTTTGGGTTTTGTGGGTGGTGTAAATTTCAGGCTGGTAAAAGAAGGGCTGAGAAAAGGCACAATTTCATGCAGGATTTCTTAACAGAGTTCTATGAAGAATGGGAGGGAAGAGCGTAAATTGGGTAAAATTCCTTTCCGCATTAGAACATCTCTGATGTTTCCATTACTTTTCTGTGATGAAACATGGAAGGAATTGCATTCCTACATGGGTTTGTTATATTCGAAACTAAAGAGAGAACATTAATGGGTACCTGACAGGATATGTACCTGATGATGTACTTTATCTACCAAATAAATGTCTGGTAATTACTATAGCAAGTGTTGTTGAATACCTGACAGGATATGTACCTGATGTACTTTATCTACCAAATAAATATCTGGTAATTACTATAGCAAGTGTTGTTGAAACCCTGTAAATACAATTAAAATCCGACCATGCGATTCTAGTTGGATTGAAACTTGTTCACGTTTCAGCTTGAATCTCTTGCAGCATTTGAATGTACCGCCCAAATTGTGATTGGCTGGGCTTCCCAAGCACCCTTAAGGGCCTGTTTGTTTTTCATTCATGGGGTAAATGTTACCCCCCTTTGACAATGACTTGACGTTGACAGTGGGTTGAAACCGAGGAAAGGAGGATATTTTAGTGGGGCCCACTTTTATGTGTGCGCTTGATTTGTGCCGTCCATTTGATTTTCCCTCACATTTTAGGGCATGAGCCAAAAAAATGAGGCAAATTCAAAGCTTAGGTGGAAAACACCACACGAAACAGGGGGAATTGAAAACTTACCATTCATTTCTTCTATGGTGCCATCAGAAGTTTTGGATCAAGCTTATTTTTATGTTTTCTCTTCATCCATGTCTGTATGACATTATGAACGGTTTGGATGGCAGGCATGCATCCATGTGAGTCCTAGGCTCATTTTAACTACTAACGGTAGGCATTCATTTCCACCTGTTTCCTATGGTGTGGTCCACTTGAGCCTTGTATCTGCCTCATTTTTTGGTTCATGCTCTAAAATGAGCACCTAGAATAAATAGACAGTGTGGATCAGACACATGCATGAGGATGGACCTCACAAAATTTACCACATAATTTCCATAGAATAAGGACGCTTTGTGCCACGATGTTCGAGTCAAACTTACAGCCGCATTTCCTCTTTTTCAGGCCGCTGTAAAAAGTAATAATTACTCATTTACATTGTATTTAGAAAAGCAAACAGGCCGTGGTTGGCTCTAGGATCTTGGAGCCACAGTTCTAAAACTCACTGACTCAACTCGAGACTCCTCCATCAAGTCAACTCAGCAAGATTTTGAGCCGAGTCCCTAAGCAACTCAAATCTGAGAGTAAGTCGGCCGAGTCTGAGAGAGACTGGTCAAGTATACTCGCTAACTTGGTCGACTCAGCACATCTCACTCTTACTTGGGCCAAGTCACTCGCCTTGTCAGACCTCTTCTTAATTAGAAGTGAAAAAAACACAGGCAAGATTCAAACCCACAGCTCTTTTGAAGAGGTAGGCCGGTTGCCTATTTCCTTATTTCACAATCTTATACAAAGTGAACTAATTTAAAATTTGTTGCCATTCCTACTTTATTTTCGTTTATAGTCATTAACCATCGATTTAGAACAAGTCTTCGAGTCAACTCAGCCCAAATGAACATTGAGTTGAGTTTTTGAGTTTTTAAGCTATGCTTGGAGCAGTGCAAGCAAAAAAGGCAGCCCTAGGTATGTTGGGTCACTCTCAATCACGATATTTGGCACAGAAGCTGGCCTTGGGAACCTCAAACACCCAAATACTCGGCTCGAAAAGTGGAAAGCATTTTTTTTTTTTTTTTTAATATGGACTGAAAGGAGATGTAGCATTGAAGACTGAATTCCTTCAAATTCTGTTTGGATGCTCTGCAAAGTTAATATCTATTGAAATTCTGTCAGCATGTTATAAATTAGGGCATGATTTCAATGTGCCATCTCAGCACTGAGAGTTGCTGTGCATACTTCCCACCATTAAACGCAGTTGGCAGGCATCCATTTCGAATTCCAAAAATCACATTTGTGCTTACAGTTTTACTGTGTGCATGTTCTAAGTTAATTTTATTATGATATTTATTACTTTTCTTGATGCATATTGATGTAAAACAGATGATGAATTAGGTAATTATCCTTTTCTAATTTATTCATATTTTTCAGTTTTTTTTTTTTTTTTTTTTTTTTTTTCTTTTTGTAAGAAAATCAGAAACAAAAAAATAATATTACAATTTACAACACTATTTGAGATTTGATATGATTAGGCTGCATAGATCACGATCTATGATTCGGTTAAGATTTTTTTTTACAACATTAGTGTTGCATCAAATGCGCTTAATTAGGCAGCCCTGTGCTTCCCATATTTTTTTAAAAATTAATTTGAGTAATCTATAGATGATGAAATAATTTATGAGATCTACAGTTTCACTTCAATGAACTTTGCCTTTTGAAGGTTTAAAGATGAAAACCAACTAATATTATTTCTTCTTTCTTTATTATTTTTTTCTTCCTTGAAGAGAATGACAAAAGGATAAGCTGTAACCAAACATGATTTCATGACTTTTAAGCTGTTATGTAACAAACCCAACTTATGGTCATATAATCTAAAGTTTTAAAATCTAGAAAAAAAGGAAGAAAATCACACACGTCGGTCTTCTGTGGAACTCAGAACCCGGTTTGCTGATAATTCCAAATCTCTGAATCATCTCGCTTGCTGAGCAGAACCTTCAAACCGTGCTTCATGTACATGGTCATTGCTAGCTTCGGTTCCACGCGAAAGTTCTCCACAACCTTCACGTGGTAGCGGTAGATGATGGAGGCGGCGACGAATTTCATTTGATAATAAGCGAAATCCTTCCCTAAGCATAGCCTTGGACCCCCATTGAATGCAGTAAATTTGTATGCCGATTCACTCATGAATCTTCCGTCTCTAAGCCATCTCTCTGGCTTAAACTCTCTGCAATCTTTGCCCCATATGCTTTCCATTCTCCCCATTGTGTAGATGGCATAGACAACCTTTGTTCCTTTCTTTAATACAGTTCCGTCGGGAAAGACTTCGTCTTCAACAACCTGACCAAAACAAGATACGTATATACTTCAATAGCTTTGTTTCCACCATTTGATTCTTAGCTATGAAATCTGAAGTATTCAATGTGCTTTCTTTTTAGGATAGTAGCAAATATAGTATGGAGATAATGTTTACAAGGTACGGATGTGCCAGGCATGTGGATGTAGCGAGAAAAGAGAGAGATTCAAAGGGAACAGAAAAAAAGAGAGGGACTAAGGGAAAGGCTGGAGAGAGAGAGAGAGAGAGAGAGAGAGAGAGAGAGAGAGAGAGAGAGAGAGAGAGAGAGAGAGAGAGAGAGAGAGAGAGAGAGAGAGAGAGAGAGAGAGAGAGAGAGATGGTGCACCACCATACTGTCTTTCTTGTTGTAGCCCACTTGAAATCTAATCCGCTTAATTTTTATGCTAACATCCTAACATGAGTCGATGCAACAGATGTATTAAATGGATGTTATCTTATCATCGGAGTAATCCAAGGCATCTAATTAGGAAAGAGGAGGGGTTGTGGGCTACATGCATTAAGAGAAGCAAAATGGAGCAGGTGCAATTTATGTCGCCGTCTGAATGGTAAAATTTCAACTTTCCCCTACCAAGCGGGTACATTTCTAGGATGAATTTACCCTCTCTCAACTAATGTTGTGAAGACTCATTGCAAGGGTAAAAATGTCCAAAGCTATTGGTGTCATATATATATATATATATATATATATATATATATATATATATATATATATATATATGGAAAAGGTACTATGCGCTCTAGCGTAAAGCGGTCGTCCATGAGGTCGAGCTGTGTGGGCCCCACCGTGATGCCTGTCAAAGATCCACACCGTCCACCAGATGCACGAGCCTAGGGTAGGTCCACACAACCCAAAATCAGCCGTCCACGTAACTCAGGTGGGCCATACCATCGGAAAACATAAGTATACATGCAAAAACATGTAAAAGCACTTGGTGGGCCCCACCTGAGTTGTGGATACCACCTGAAACTTGGTCTAAAATTACATCCAAGTGGGACACACATGATGGACGGTGTTGATCATCAAAACACATCTCGAAAGGTCCCCACAAATGGTTTTGAATGTTTCAATGGTGCACGGCCCCTCTCAACTTCTGTACGTGGTGTGGCCCACAAAAGTCACGGATTGACTTGATTTTCAGCCGTGTGGGCCCCCTCTGGAATGGTGCATCTGACTGAGGGGTAGATTTTCGAACGGCATCACGGTGGGGCCCACATCAACTCGACCTCATGGACGACCGCATAGTACCTTTTTCATATATATATATATATATATATATATATATATATATATATATATATATATATATATATATATATATATATAATGCCAAATGCCTCCAAATTTTGGATTTTACCAAAGAGTGGCTCTAGGAACAGTTAGATTCTTCAGAGGAGAAATTACACTATTATTCTCAAATATTTTTTCTTTACAAAGTGGAAAATCCATAAATATGGGGCCCAAGTGGGTACGTGTTTGACATCCAACCTGTCCAACAAATGCATACCAACATGATTATAGGGCCAACTAAAAATATAGCGGATCCAATCATAAGGTGGGCCAATCCATTAAAAAAAATAGACACCACTCAAAAGATCCAAAGTGTAGCCCCTCTGACAATTTGATTGGCCTGATTTTTGATTCGTTCTATCACCATGGCGGGTTGCATATGTTGGATGGCTTGGATGTTACACACATACATACCGCGTGGATTCCACAAATCTCAACTTCCACTAATTCTTAAAGAAAAATCTAGATGAGGATATTTATATATTTTCCTCCCTCAAAAAGCACCTTCATCTGTATTTGGTAAAATGTTGGTTCCGGAGGAATTTTACTGTAAAAATTACTATATAAAATACACCATAAGCAATGCATGAAATAGCTGCTTCCGATTTGTTTGAATTTTCACTTAACTCGACCCAGTATTTAATAATTAGATTAAATATATTTTAAATTAGTTATGAATGTTTAAGATAGTTATGGATAATTAAAGGATATAGAGGAGGTAGTGAGTTTGAAACTCCAAGCTGTTTATGGTTTTTATCATTTCAATTGATCCGAGTGACTTAGTTGGGTCCCCCCAAGTTGGGTCGAGTCGACTTAGTTAATTAGCCAAATTGATTAATCTTGTTGATTTGAAAGTCACACTGATGAGCAAGTTTTCTAATGACTCATTCGAAATATCGACTTGATAATTAATAATTATAAATTTAAAAAATATAAATAGTAAAAAAAATATTTAAATTAGTTATAAATGCCTAAGCATTTACAAAAACAAATAGTGAAATTAATGCAGGACAATTATTCACTTGTTCTAAAAGATCGAATTGATAGAGCATGACGAATCAATCTCTTTATCTCATAACCCAGGCCCTATATCCCATGGGTTAAGACCTTAGCCGAATTTCTCTCGTGGACCCCACATCACATAGGTACCACCTCTTACGAGCCACCCGTATCATACGGTGGGGCCCGCCACACACAGGCCGCCACCCTGAGTGTGTCCCTGCATCCCACAGGCTACCTCACTCGAGTCCGGTGTGAAAATGTCCCTTCATTAGAAGTTGTTAAATGGCTTGCTAGTAGAAGACATCTATCAGTTTTAATTAAAAACACCTTCACAAGGAGACTAACCCAACCATCATCGTGAGTTGGGTTGAGTCGACTCGATGAGTCTTTCATAGTCAGGGCCAAGTCGGGTTGACTCGACTCAAAATCTCACTCGTCGAGTTAACTTAGCGAGTTGATTCAATGAGTTTTCCGAGTCAAGTTGACACAGGTGATTTTGGAGTCGAGTCAATTGAGTTATAGAACTATGATACTTTCACACGTAGAGAAAGTTGTAATACCTCTTTATGGTCCACCGGAACCGAAGGATACAGCCTCAGGGATTCAGACAAAGCTGCTTGCAAATACTCCATTCTCTTCACCTCCTCCGGCGTGAAAACAACCGGAGCATTCTCCTCATCTTTGTTGGTATTCTTCCTCTCACCGACTATACGGCGAACCTCAGCCAGTATCCGTTCTTCAACCACCGGATTCTGATCTAGCAACCAAAGAAACCAAGCCAAAGCCACCGACGAAGTGTCCCTCCCGGCGAGTATGAAATTCACACAGATGTCCCTCAAGAACTTATCTGAGAAAGGATTCCCATCCTCGTCTTTCGATTTGATAAAGATCGTCAAGAGGTCCGATTTAGTCACCTTGTTGGGAGAGTCTAAAGACAGCTCCTCCTTCCTCGCCCGTATAACGTCGTTAGCGAACTCGTCCACTCCCTGAATTGATCTCCTAAGCTTCTTCTCCGGCCCCACGTTGAGAAACCGCATGGCTCTCCATACAATTGTTGGGGTGATGAACCGTATGATCGTCGACTCCGTCGCGTCCTCGAAAGCCCGAGCAAATGGTATTTCTGGTAAGCCTGGGCTCAAACAGCCCGGGTCGACGCCAAATGCTATCATACACACATTATCGAATGTTAGCCTTAGGAGAACGTCTTGTAGATTGATGGGTGCCTGCTGTTTGATGGAATCCTCTAAGACAGGCAACAGGCGTGAGTGAACGAGTTCGACCAGTGACTCAGCAGTCAGTTTGCGAAATTCAGCTGAGTGGAACTCGATACTCGCCGTTTTCCTTTGACGGCGCCACATCTCGTCGTCGGCATTGAAGATACCGTCCCCAAGGAGGTCCCGGACGGTGTTACGGAAGTACTCGCCTTTCGGGAAGCTGGTGAATTTGGTCTTTAGTAGGTGTTCGAGGTTGCGCGGGTCGGCCGTCACGATACAGTTGAGGTTACTGAACCATGGACCCTTGAACATGAACGTCCCGTTCTGGCGGAATAGAACGTCGGAAATCCATTCATACATGTCGGTCTGTAAGGCGGCGATTAATGAAGGTAACATGCCCAAGAGCGGCCACACGGGTAGGCCCCATCGTTTTTGTTGCCTGAGGGAATGGATCACGATGAAGATGATGAAGGCAATGAAGAGCTCGAGGATTCGGATATCCGGCAAGAGTCGGTTGGGAACGATGTTCCCGACAGCTTGGGTGGAGGAATTGGCCGTCTGGTTGCAGGAGATCATGGTGGGGTGATTGTGGTGTTGGTGGGGAGTAGTGCATGGTTCTGTGGCTGTTGTTGGTGTTCATTTGTTATAGGGGTGTTGCGTTTCTCAGCGTGCTTGGCTTTTGTAGTTGTTTTGATTTGGTGAGCTGAAAGTGGGGGGATTCTTGTACCAGAAAACTTTAAATAAATAATAAAAAAAGGTAGGGGAATTTAGTTGATGGATTCCTTGGGTTTTAGATCTTGTGTGCTTCCTATACCATTATTAAATGATATTAACCTTCCAAACCTTTGCTGGGTGAGGCTGTGGATTAGGAGTGGCAATGGACCCTGACCGAGCCATAATTCCTTATGGCCTGACCCTAGCCCTATAGGATTGGTCCTATGACATGATTAAAGGTTTGGATAGTCTGAAATTTAGAAAAAAAATTTGCCACCCGCAGTTCATCCCATTATATAAAGGGGTTTGATTATAGGTGCTTTTACATGGGACCCACTTACAACTCTCTTCAAATAGTCGGTTATTGTGTATGACTGTGTACTTGATGATGGACGGAGCCAATGGGGTGGGCCAGACCCAGCCCTCGGGCCAAGTTTAGGGGCCCAATCATGGCCCTATGAGGCAAAGGTGGGCAGCCTGGCTCATTGCCACCTTTACTGTTATAGGTAGAGCTGGGCACGGGATGACTCGACTTGGCAACCGCGACTCCTCCGACTCGGTCGGACCCGACTCAATTTTAACCGAGTGGGTGAGTTGGTGTGAATATATTAAACTTTGTCCAATCCAAACTCAAACCTAGTCGAGTTCAGGTCATCCAGTAACTTGACTCAACTCGTGTGTGTGTTTAGATAGAGAGAGATTCATGCTCCCATGGGCACGTGTGCACCTTTGTGCATGTGTCATGGGCGTCTAATCCGAACGGTCCATGTGATGTGGAATCCCATGAAATCTCAAAGGACAAATTTTGACCATGATCTAAAATTCTAGTGGGCCATAACAAAGAAAAATGCAAATCAAAGGAGGAAATTGTTTTCATTTTTCATGGCCCACCAAAGTTTTGGATCAAAGTAAAAATTGGGGTGGATGGGTTTCATGAGGTGTTGCTTCACGTGGACCGTTTAGATTTTTGGAGTCACATCACGTATGATGAGTTCTCAAAAAAGTTCGCACCAGTTCCGTGCGAATTGGAGCACGCGTGTGTGTGTAAAACTCAGATTTGATGTTTGAGATGAGATGCCATGTAGCTGATGAAAAGGCTGCAATTCTGGCCAGTGCATCTAGGTTTTGAGTTGTAATTTCAGCCCATGGATACCTGTTGCATGCGACCCGACTTGGACCCGACTCAGTACTTGTGACCGAGTTGGACTCAATCCGGATTAATATAGGCTAGACCCATACTCGGATCGAGGTAGGCATGCTGGACCCGATACCAAGTCGGGTCGAGTTCAAGTCCGGTCTATTGTAAAACCAAATAGAGTTGGGTCAACCCTAACTTGGTCCGACTCGACTCAATGCCCAACTCAAGTTATAGGCCTGTCAATGGGCCAGGGTAACCCATTAGGATTTTGGGCCCGACCCACTTCATGTTGGAAGTGGGCTGAAACACCAGGCCCAAGCGCCGAACCTCTGCCTAACAATCCCTTAATTAGGGCCCAAGCTGGTATGGTTTCGAGGGCTTCTTTGTCATAGGTCATGCATGGTGGTCCCACCTAAAATGAACAGCCCTGATCTTGCACAAAAGTGTGGCCTAGCTCAGGCTTGGGCCATGCATAATCATCACGTTCCAGGTTTTATAAACCTCTGCCCATTGATGGCTTTTAGCTGTAGATATGGACACATCCAACACAAGCTGTCCACTGAAATATCTTTTGTTTGCGCATTTAGGAAGATTGAGCCATTGCTAATTTTGACCGTTGGATCCATCCATGGTGTGACCCACCCATTGGTTGGTCCAGATTGGCTGGCATGTCCAAAAACATAGAGTATTATTAAGGTTGGCACCATTTAATAAGCCATACGTAACTCACACTGGAGTCGGTGCCTACTCCTTCAGATGGAGTGGTGACACAAGTAGCTGATGTTGTTAAATTGATTTTTTTTATTCTTTCTGACTTAGGAGAATTAGAAAGATAGCTATCCTTCCAATTGACTTATAAAAGTGTGGAGGATTGGAATGGGTGTGTTGGTTGAGCTACTTAACAAGAACGCTCAGAACTTTTAATACTCTAGCAGAGCTTCACAGATGATACGCGGGCAGTTAGAAAATATTTAGTGCATGCGAGGCATACAAGTTAAATTGGCTTATAGAAGTTAATATGGGATTGGTGGAATTGGATAGTTGGAATGTCAACGAATCAGCGATTTTTCACCATCCAATCTGATTTTGGACTGGGGCTTGACAATCGGGCGATCCACAATTTTCACGGCTTTTTCTGAGTTAGGGTGTGCCACGTATATAATTTCTGAATGCCTGTGTATCAAGTGTCTTGCTCTGCCGCTGTATTAAATAATTTATCTATAAGAATTGGTGCAGCCCAGGTTCGGTTACTCGTCGTTCAACCAGGTCATTCCTACCAACGTGCTGCTAGCATAAGACATCCATGCCATGTGAAAGGTCAGGCCCATTTCGAGTTTCTCACCTGGAGCAAAATCAGGCCGTTCCTCTCACTAGATGGGGCACACGTGTATTAATGTGCCAGATTGTTGGTTTTTTGTTGATTGCATTAATGTGGTCCACCTGAAGAGTGGAACATCTTGATTTTTGTATCAGGTGACCTTCAAGGTGGGGTCTGCCGGACCAATGGTGCCGATCTCCTACACACGTGGCAAATTGGCGGGAAAAATCTGGTTTACGTCGGTTGCACGTAATCATTTATTAGAAATAGAAGTATGTGGCCACCTCTTTCTCTATCATACGTTCCCCACATGCACGATGGGACCACTGAATCAACGGTTTGTTTGGCACGTGGGTTAGGGATAGAACATTAATGAAAATCCGACGCGGTTTGGCTGATGACCCCAACACCAACCGTAGCTGATGTCAAAGCTCTGTGGCCCACCATGATGTACACGTTTTATCCATGCCGTCCATCTAATTTTCAGCTTATTTTAGGGCATGAACCTAAAAGGGAGGACCACACCGTAGGAAAGAGTGGAGATAATGACATCCACCGTTAAAACTTTCCTAAGGCCCATCCAACCTGTTCATGAGGTCATACAGATATGAATGCAGGTAAAACACAAATACCAGCTTAGATCTGCAACTTCTGTAGCCCTAAAAAGTTTTCAACGGTAATCATTCAATTTCCACGGTTTCCTATGGTGTGGTTTAACTTGAATTTTTAATCCGCCTCATTTTTGGGTTGATGCCCTAAATGAGCTGCCAAAATGGATGGATGGTGTAGATAAAACACATACATCCTGCTGGGGCCATGGAACTTTGACATCAGCTAGCTGGTTGGTGTCGGGTCACGAGTCTATTGAGTATCGTGTACCGAGAAAACTCTGTGAGGCCAACCGGTGATGTATGAATCTTTTCCATGCAGTCCATCCAGTTTACTAGCTCATTTTAGGGCATGAGCCCCAAAAAGAGTTATATGTAAAGCTCAAGTGGATCACACCTCAGAAAATAGTGGGGGTACTTATAATGACATCCACTGTTGAAACCTTTCTAGGCGCACAATGATGTTTATTTGTCATCTAATCTGTTCATAAGGTCACCCCAACATGGACGTAGATAAAAAACAAATATCAGCTTGTTCCAAAACTTATGTGGCTTCCAAGAAGTTTTCAACGTTGGACATCCAATTCCCACTGTTTCCTATGGTGTGGTCCACTTAGGCCATTGGATATGCTTCAATTTTGGGATCATACCTTAAAATGATCTTAAAATAAGATGGACAGCGTGGATAAGGCACATACATCATGGTGGGCCCACAGATTTTTTAATCAGTTGTGTACTAAGTTACTCAGTACCCTATCCGTGTCCCACCAAGCCAAACTGCATGGACCTGTGGCCTGTCCAAATGTAAATGGTGAGCTTACTCGGAGTCTAATGCGAGTTGACACGTTTTCAAATCATATTTGAAAAAAAATAAAATTTTTAAATGCCATGGTTTCTAACGCTGCAAGAGTCTGTGAGCTCATTTCATTGTGGTCTAGTTTGAATAAAAGAGGAGTTGAACAGCTTTTTTCATTAACCCTGACAATCTAACATTTTTAAGTACAAGATATAGTCTTTATTATAGTATAAAGGTGGATAAAAATTCATATACTCGGCTTCCATTAGTTGGAATAAAATTTAAGATAATGATGAAATATCATGATAACTTACACCAAATTAGACATCATGAAATAATTTTATGTTATTTGATATAACTAAACTTTTGTGTCCCTGCCTGCATCATGTGTGCATTTGAGATGGTGATTTAAATCTTATTAAGTTAAGAAATTATAACATTCTTCCTAACCACCCGAAACATTTATTATTTTGTAAAAAAATTACAAATATTCATGTATTTACTTTAAAGAAATAAAGATTTCTTTTTAAAAAATGGCTCAAATGTCAACGGGGAGGCTTTTTTTTTTTAACACAGTCACACCCACACACACCTCAATGGGAACTCGAACCCATGGCCTCAGTGTTGAAATGAGTAGAGACCCAACAGGGAGTCATTCGATAACTGAAATGATGCTTTATATACAGGCACCCATAATCAAGGACCATATAACCTCAGATCCATGTATGGTTATTTGTTAAAATATGACTATTAGATAGGTTTTTTGTTTTTTTCACTGTCCGATAATTGCCCATAATTTCTAGTTAGGTGGTGAAAATTTTGATTCAACATACATCTAAGGCAAGCCATAATTTGGATAGTTTAATTTGAATTACTCAGTTCCAAGTATGTAATTCCTAAGTAATTTCTTAATGAGCGTGTATCATCCATCACACTGTGACAGAATATCAAAGTTTTTCCAAATTTTAAGAAAGATAGTTTAAAAGAGTATTTTATTTTGAAATCATTAACAACTTAATCACCAAATTGACTAGACGGTTGTAAGCTCCCATTAGCATGGGCTACTAATTCTTTTCTAAAGAAGAATCCATCTGATGGCTCGGAAAACCATAATCAAATTCATTACTTTAATCTGACTCTCCCCGACAATCCAGATGTGTTGGATTGAGATCAGGATGTTGATTGGGTACTGCCCCCATTTGGACCGAGCTCCTTCCACCCTTGACATGTCAGGATTTGATGGGACAGTGGGCCTCTATTAGTAAGGGAAAGCCAATTGCATACTGCATAAACTTTGTGGGGTCCGCCATGATGTATGTCTTATTCACACCGTCCATATGGTTTATTAGTTGTAAGGCATGAACCCAAAATTGAAGCATATCTAAATCTCGAGTGGACGCGCCGTAGCAAGCAATGTGAATTGAACTCCTATGGAAAGCTTTTTGGATCAAGCTGATATTTTTATTTTCCCTTATCCATGCCTATGTGACCTTATGAATAGGTTGGATGAGAGATAAACATCGCTGTGGGCCCTAGCTAGGAAGGTTTCAATAGCGAACATCATTATCACCACTGTTTCCTGTGGTGTGGTCCACTTGAGCTTTGGATAAGCTTCAATTTTTGGGTCATGATTTTAAATGAGCTGGTGAAATAGATGGACAGCGTGGATAAGACACATAAATCACATTGGGCCACATAGAGTTAACTTATCATGCTTATGCAATCTGCTTTCATTGTGGGGTAACAACTTTCAAACATTATTTGTATAAATTCCATCTCTAACAATGGCGTGCAATCCAATTAAATCTTGTCACATTACGACTAAGGAACCCGGTCCACATATGCAATCCCCTTGAGTTGCATGATCAATGCATTTGTTGATACTTACACTGAGCTAGTGGGAAATGATGGTGAATGGCATAAACACTTCCATCTCACATATGGCATGAGAGAGAGAGAGTGGTTTGGAGTCATTCATCTTATGGACCCAGTTGTGGGTGGGCTATGCTAAAAAATCTGCATTATTCAGTGATTCAAATGATGCTCTTTTTTAGCAACCCTAAGAAATAGTAAGAAAAATCTACCATAGAGACCTCTAGGTGGAAGGTCCGAATCCATCATTTCCTTTTGTGGTGGAGAGGGTGCACACGGTAGTAAGTCTAATCCGCTCATATCAAAATTCAGGTAAATGTGATCATTCGTTGACAACGCATGGATACGAAATTGGGTCGTTAATGTTTCTTTTACCTCTTGTATTTACACCATGCAGCTCATATATGATATCAATGGCTTGATTTTCTGCCTACAACGTAGATTTCAGTAATCTTTGAGGTGGCCCACTGATAATTCGGAAAAGAGGGATTCTCCCAAGTGATTTGACACCTTTACCCATATAAGGTTGGCCTCGCTTGACATATGTGATAGTGTTTGTATAAAATTCTTGCGATGGCGCAGATTAACCCACATGGTATATTTAATATATTTAAGACATGCGCCAAATATAAGAAAGATTGTCACATCTTTGAGAAGTTTTGTTGTTTAAGTTATTTCCCGATAAAGATGAGTATTCATTATGGCCACATTAGTACTGGATCACGTTCTAGGTGTTCGATAGGGGCAAAACCAAGTTAGAAAATATTTAGTGCATGCGAGGCATGCAAATTAAATCGGCTTATAGAAGTTAATATGGGTCACCTATGGGATTGGTGGAATTGGATGGTTGGAATGTCAATGAATTGGCGATTTTTCACCATTCAATCTGATTTTGGGACTAGGACTTGACAATTGTGCAATGCATAAATTTCACGGCTTTTTCTGAGTTAGGGTGTGCCACGTATATAATTTCTGAATGCATGCGTATCAAGTGTCTTGCTCTGCCTTTGTATTAAATAACTTATCTCTAAGAATTGGTGCTGCTAGCCCAGGAACGGTTACTCGTCGTTCAACCAGGTCATTCCTACCAACGTGCCGCTAGCGTAAGACATCCGTGCCATGCGAAAGGTCGGGCCCATTGCGAGTTTCTCACCTGGAGCAAAGTCAGGCCGTTCCTCTCATTAGGTGGGGCACACGCGTATTGATGTGCCAGACTGTTGGTTTTTTGTTGATTGCAATAGCGTGGTCCACCTGAAGAGTGGAACATCTTGATTTTTGTACCAAGTGACAATTCAAGGTGGGGCCTGCCGGGCAAATGGTGCCGATCTCCTACACGTGGCACATTGGCTGGAAAAATCTGGTTTACGCCGGCTGCACATAATCATTTATTAGAAAAAGAAGTCTGTGGCCACCTCCTTGTCTATCATACATGCCCCACATCCACCCTGGGACCACCGAATCAATGGTTTGTTTGGCACGTGGGTGGCATGCATAGGGCCGGGACCAACATAGGCATAGAACATTAATGAAAATCCTACGCGGTTTGGCTGATGACCCCAACACCAACCGCGAGCTGATGTTAAAGCTCCATGGCCCACCATGATTTACATGTTTTATCCATGCCGTCCATCTATTTTTCAGCTCATTTTAGGGCATGAGCCTAAAAGGGAGGACCACACCGTAGGAAAGAGTGGGGATAATAACATCCACCGTTAAAACATTCCTAAGCCCATGAGGTCATACAGATCTGGATGCAGGTAAAACACAAATACCAGCTTAGATACGCAACTTCTGAGGCCCCAAAAAGTTTTCAATGGTAATCATTCAATTTAATTTCCACAGTTTCCTATGGTGTGATTTAACCTGAACTTTGGATCCGCCTCATTTTTGGCCTGATGCCCTAAATGAGCTGCCGAAATGGATGGATGGTGTAGATAAAACACATACATCCTGCTGGGGCCCATGGAACTTTGACACCAGCTAGCTGGATGTGTCGGGTCACGAGCCTACTGAGTATCGTGTACCGAGTAAACTCTATAAGGCCAACCGGTGATATATGAATCTTATCCATGCCGTCCATCCATTTTACTAGCTCATTTTAGGGCATGAGCCCCAAAAAGAGACATATTTAAAGCTCAAGTGGATCACACCACAGGAAATAGTGAGGATAATGACATCCACCGTTGAAACCTTTCTAGGCCCACAATGATGTTTATTTGTCATCTAACCTATTCATAAGGTCACCCCAACATGGACGAAGAGAAAAATCAAATATCAGCTTGATCCAAAACTTATGTGGCTCCCAAGATGTTTTCAACAATAGACATCCAATTCCCACTGTTTAATATGGTGTGGTCCAATTAGACCATTGGATATGCTTCAATTTTGGGATCATACCTTAAAATGATCTTAAAATAAGATGGACAATCTGGATAAGACACATACATCATGGTGGGCCCACAGAGTTTTTAATCAGTAGTGTACTAAGTTACTCAATACCCTATCCGTATCCCACCAAGCTAAACTGCATCGACTCTGAGACTGTCCAAATGTAAATGGTGAGCTGACTCGGAGTCTCATGCGAGTTGACTCGTTTTCAAATCATATTTTTTTTAAAAAAAAACACCATGGTTTCACACGCCTGCAAGAGTCTGTGAGCTCATTTGTCTAGTTCGGATAAAAGAGGAGTTGGACAGCTTCATTTTTCATTAACCCAGACAATCTAACATTTTTAAGTACAAGATATAGTCTTTATTATAGTATAAAGGTGGATAAAAATTCATATGCTCGACTTCCATTAGTTGGAATAAAACTTAAGATGATGATGAAATATCATGATAACTTACACCAAATTAGACATCATGAAATAATTTTATGTTATTTGATATAACTAAACTTTTGTGTCCCTGTCTGCATCATGTGTGCATTTGAGATGGTGATTTAAATCTTATTGAGTTAAGAAATTATAACATTCTTCCTAACCACCGAAACAATTATTATTTTGTAAAAAAAATTACAAATATTCATGTATTTACTTTAAAGAAATAAAGATTTCTTTTAAAAAATGGCTCAAATGTTAACGGGGAGGCTTTTTTTTTTTTTAACACACTCACACCCACACACACCTCAATGGGCACTCGAACCCATTGCCTCAGTGTCGAAATGAGTAGAGACCCAACGGGAGTCATTTGATAACTGAAATGATGCTTTATATGCAGGCACTCATAATCCAGGACCATATAACCTCAGATCCATGTATGGTTGTTTGTTGAAATACGACTATTAGATAGTTTTTTTTTTTTTCACTGTCCGATAATTGCCCATAATTTCTAGTTAGGTGGTGAAAATTTTGATTCAACATACATCTAAGGCAAGCCATAATTTGGATAGTTTAATTTGAATTACTCAGTTCCAAGTAAGTAATTCCCAAGAAATTTCTTAATGAGCATGTATCATCCATCACACTGTGACAGAATATCAAAGTTTTTCCAAATTTTAAGAAAGATAGTTTAAAAGAGTATTTTATTTTAAAATCATTAACAACTTAATCACCAAATTGACTAGACGGTTGTAAGCTCCCATTAGCATGGGCTACTAATTCTTTTCTAAAGAAGAATCCATCTGATGGCTCGGAAAACCATAATCAAATTCATTACTTTAATTTGAGTCTCCCCGACAATCCAGACGTGTTGGATTAAGATCGGGATGTTGATTGGGTACTGCCCCCATTTGGACCAAGTTCCTTCCACCCTTGACATGTCACTTCCACCCTTGACATGTCAGGATTTGATGGGACGATGAGCTTCTATTAATAAGGGAAAGCCAATTGCATACTGCATAAACTTTGTGAGGTACGCCATGATGTATGTCTTATTCACACCGTTCATATGTTTTATTAGTTTTGAGGCATGTACCCAAAATAGAAGCATATCTAAATCTCAAGTGGACGCCGCCGTAGCAAGCAATGTGAATTGAACTCCTACGGAAACCTTTTTAGATCAAGCTGATATTTTTATCTTCCCTTATCCATGCCTATGTGACCTTATGAATAGGTCGGATGACAGATAAACATCGTTGTGGGCCCTAGCTAGGAAGGTTTCAATAGCGAACATCATTGTCACCACTGTTTCTTGTGGTGTGGTCCACTTGAGCTTTGGATATGCTTCAATTTTTGGATCATGCCTTAAAATGAGCTGGTGAAATAGATGGACAGTGTGGATAAGACACATAAATCACATTGGGCCACATAGAGTTAACTTATTATGCTTATGCAATCTGCTTTCAGTGTGGAGTAACAACTTTCAAACATTTTTTGTATAGATTCTATCTCTAACAATGGCCTGCAATCCAATTAAATCTTGTCACATTAGGACTAAGGAGCTCAGTCCACATATGCAATCCCCTTGAGTTGCATGATCAATGCGTTTGTTGATACTTACACCAAGCTAGTGGGAAATGATGGTGAGCGGCATAAACACTTCCATCTCACACATGGCATGAGAGAGAGTGGTTTGGAGTTATTCACCTTATGAACCCAGTTTGGGGTGGGTTATGCTAAAAAGATTGCATTATTCAGTGATTTAAATGATGTTCTTTTTTAGCAACCCTAAGAAATAGTAAGGAAAATCTACCATAGAGACCTCTAGGTGGAAGGTCCTAATCCATCATTTCCTTTTGTGGTGGAGAGGGTGCACACGGTAGTAAGACTAATCCGCTCATCTCAAAATTCAGGTAGATGTGATCATTAGTTGACAACACATGGATATGAAATTGGGTTGTTAATGTGTTTTCTTTTACCTCTTGTATTTACATGCATGCAACTCATATATGATCTCAATGGCTTGATTTTCTGCCTACATCGTAGATTTCAATAATCTTTGAGGTGGCCCAGTGATAATGCGGAAAGGAGGGATTCTCCCGAGTGATTTGACACCTTTACCCATTTAAGGTGGGCCTCGATTGACATATGTGATAGTGTTTGTATTAAAATCTAGCAATGGCGCAGATTAACCCACATGGTATATTTAATATATTTATGACCTGCGCCAAATATAAGAAAGATGTGTCATATCTTTCAGAAGTTTTGGTGTTTAAGTTATTTCCTGATAAAAATGAGTATCCATTATGGCCACATTAGCACTAGATCACGTTCTAGGTGTTCGACAGAGACAAAACCAAGTTAGAAAATATTTAGTGCATGTGAGGCATACAAGTTAAATTGGCTTATAGAAGTTAATATGGGTCACCTATGAGATTGGTGGAATTGGATGGTTGGAATGTCAACGAATCGGCGATTTTTCACCATTCAATCTGATTTTGGGACTAGGACTTGACAATCGTGCGATCCACAAATTTCACGGCTTTTTCTGAGTTAGGGTGTGCCACGTATATAATTTTTGAATGCATATGTATCAAGTGTCTTGCTCTGCCTTTATATTAAATAACTTATCTATAAGAATTGGTGCTGCTAGCCCTGGTATGGTTACTCGTCGTTCAACCAGGTCATTCCTACCAACATACCACTAGCGTAAGACATTCGTGCCATGCGAAAGGTTGGGCCCATTGCGAGCTTAATCAATGGTTTGTTTGGCACGTGGGTGGCATGCATAGGGCCGGGACCAACATAGGGATAGAACATTAATGAAAATCCACGCAGTTTGGCTGATGACCCCAACACCAACTTCTAGTTGATGTCAAAGCTCTGTGGCCTACCATGATTTACACATTTTATCTATGCCGTCCATCTATTTTTCAGCTCATTTTAGGGCATGAGCCTAAAAGGGAGAACCACACCGTAGGAAAGAGTGGGGATAATGACATCCACCGTTAAAACATTCCTAAGGCCCATCCAACCTGTTCATGAGGTCATACAGATCTGGATGCAAGTAAAACACAAATAATAGCTTAGATACGTAACTTCTGTGGCCCCAAAAAGTTTTCAATGGTAATCATTCAATTTAATTTCCACAGTTTCCTATGGTGTGGTTTAACCTGAACTTTGGATCCGCCTCATTTTTGGGCTGATGCCCTAAATGAGCTGCCAAAATGGATGGATGGTGTAGATAAAACACATACATCGTGCTGGGGCCCATGGAACTTTGACACCAGCTAGCTGGCTGGTGTCGGGTCACGAGCCTACTGAGTATCGTGTACCGAGTAAACTCTGTGAGGCCAACCGGTGATGTATGAATCTTATCCTTGCCGTCCATCCATTTTACTAGCTCATTTTAGGGATGAGCCCCAAAAAGAGGCATATGTAAAGCTCAAGTGGATCACACCACAGGAAATAGTGGGGATAATGACATCCACCGTTGAAACCTTTCCAGGCCCACAATGATGTTTATTTCTCATCTAACCTATTCATAAGGTCACCCCAACATGGACGAAGAGAAAAATCAAATATCAGCTTGATCCAAAACTTATGTGGCTCCCAAGATGTTTTCAACAATAGACATCAAATTCCCACTGTTTCCTATGGTGTGGTCCACTTAGACCATTGGATATGCTTCAATTTTGGGATCATACCTTAAAATGATCTTAAAATAAGATGGACAGCGTGGATAAGACACATACATCACGCTGGGCCCACAAAGTTTTTAATCAGTAGTGTACTAAGTTACTCGGTACCTTATCCGTGTCCACCAAGCCAAACTGCATGGACTCTATGGCCTGTCCAAATGTAAATGGTGAGCTGACTCAGAGTCTCATGTGAGTTGACTCGTTTTTGAATCATATTTGAAAGAAAAAAAAAAAAAACGCTATGGTTTCAAACGCCGCAAGAGTCTGTGAGCTCATTTGTCTAGTTCGGATAAAAGAGGAGTTGGACAGCTTCTCTTCTCATTAACCCAGACAATCTAACATTTTTAAGTACAAGATATAGTCTTTATTATAGTATAAAGGTGGATAAAAATTCATATACTCGACTTCCATTAGTTGGAATAAAACTTAAGATGATAATGAAATATCATGATAACTTACACCAAATTAGACCTCATGAAATAATTTTTTTTTTTTTTTTATATAACTAAACTTTTGTGTCCCTGCCTGCATCATGTGTGCATTTGAGATGGTGATTTAAATCTTATTAAGTTAAGAAATTATAACATTCTTCCTAACCAACGAAACAATTATTATTTTGTAAAAAAAATTACAAATATTCATGTATTTACTTTAAAGAAATAAATATTTCTTTTAAAAAATGGCTTAAATGTTAACGGGGAGGCTTTTTTTTTAAACACACTCACACCCACACACCTAATTGGGCACTCGAACCCATAGCCTCAGTGTTGAAATGAGTAGAGACCCAACAGGGAGTCATTCGATAACTGAAATGATGCTTTAAATGCAGGCACTCATAATCGAGGACCATATAACCTCTGATCCTTGTATGGATGTTTGTTGAAATACGACTATTAGATAGTTTTTTTTTTTCTTACTGTCTGATAATTGCCCATAATTTCCAGTTAGGTGGTGAAAATTTTGATTCAACATACATCTAAGGCAAGCCATAATTTGGATAGAGTAATTTGAATTACTCAATTCCAAGTATGTAATTCCTAAGTAATTACTTAATGAGCGTGTATCATCCATCACATTGTGCCAGAGTATCAAAGTTTTTCCAAATTTTAAGAAAGATAGTTTAAAAGAGTATTTTTTTTAAAAAAATCGTTAACAACTTAATCACCAAATTGACTAGACGGTTGTAAGCTCCCATTAGCATGGGCTACTAATTCTTTTCTAAAGAAGAATCCGTCTGATGGCTCAGAAAACCATAATCAAATTCATCACTTAAATCTGACTCTCCCCGACAATCCAGACGTGTTGGATTGAGATCGGGATGTTGATTGGGTACTGCCCCCATTTGGAACGAGCTCCTTCCACCCTTGACATGTCACTTCCACCCTTGACATGTCAGGATTTGATGGGACAGTGAGCCTCTATTAGTAAGGGAAAGACAATTGCATACTGCATAAACTTTGTGGGGTCCGCCATGATGTATGTCTTATTCACACCATCCATATGTTTTATTAGTTTTAAGGCATGAACCCAAAATTGAAGCATATCCAAAGCTCAAGTGGACGCCGCCATAGAAAACAATGTGAATTGAACTCCTACTACCGAAAGTTTTTTGGATCAACCTGATATTTCTATTTTCCCTTATCCATGCCTATGTGACCTTATGAATAGGTTGGATGACAGATAAACATCGCTATGGACCCTAGCTAGGAAGGTTTCAATAGTGAACATCATTATCACCACTGTATCCTATGGTGTGGTCCACTTGAGCTTTGCATATGCTTCAATTTTTGGGTCACGCCTTAAAATGAGCTGGTGAAATAGATGGACAGCGTGGATAAGACACATAAATCACATTAGGCCACATAGAGTTAACTTATTATGCTTATGCAATATGCTTTCAGTGTGGGGTAACAAATTTCATACATTATTTGTATAGATTCTATCTCTAACAATGGCCTGCAATCCTATTAAATCTTGTCACATTAGGACTAAGGAGCCCGGTCCACATATGCAATCCCCTTGAGTTGAATGATCAATGCGTTTGTTGATACTTACACCTAGCTAGTAGGAAATGATGGTGAATGGCATAAGCACTTCCATCTCACACATGGCATGAGAGAGAGTGGTTTGGAGTCATTCACCATATGGACCCAGTTGTGAGTGGGCTATGCTAAAAAGTCTGCATTATTCAGTGATTCGAATGATGCTCTTTTTTAGCAACCCTAAGAAATAGTAAGGAAAATCTACCATAGAGACCTCTAGGTGGAAGGTCCTAATCCATCATTTCCTTTTGTGGTGGAGAGGGTGCACACGGTAGTAAGTCTGATCCGCTCATCTCAAAATTCAGGTAGATGTGATCATTAGTTGACAACGCATGGATACGAAATTGGGGTGTTAATATGTTTCTTTTACCTCTTGTATTTACACGCATGCAGCTCATATATGATCTCAATGGCTTGATTTTCTGCCTACATCGTAGATTTCAATAATCTTTGAGGTGGCCCAGTGATAATGCGGAAAGGAGGGATTCTCCCGAGTGATTTGACACCTTTACCCATTTAAGGTGGGCCTCGCTTGACATATGTGATAGTGTTTGTATAAAAATCTGGGAATGGCGCAGATTAACCCACATGGTATATTTAATATATTTAAGACATGCGCCAAATATAAGAAATTGGTGTTTAAGTTATTTCCCGATAAAGATGAGTATTCATTATGGCCACGTTAGCACTGGATCACATTCTAGGTGTTCGACAGAGGCAAAACCAAGTTAGAAAATATTTAGTGCATGCGTGGCATACAAGTTAAATTAGCTTATATAAGTTAATATGGGGTCACCTATGCGATTGGTGGAATTGGATGGTTGGAATGTCAACAAATTAGCGATTTTTCACCATTCAATCTGATTTGGGACTGGGACTTGACAATCGTGTGATTCACAAATTTCACGGCTTTTTCTGAGTTAAGGTGTGCCACGTATATAATTTCTGGATGCCTGTGTATCAAGTGTCTTACTCTGCCTTTGTATTAAATAACTTATCTATAAGAATTGGTGCTGCTAGCCTAGGTACGGTTACTTGTCGTTCAACCAGGTCATTCCTGGAGCAAAATCAGGCCGTTCCTCTCATTAGGTGGGGCACATGCGTATTGATGTGCTAGACTGTTGGTTTTTTGTTGATTGCAATAGTGTGGTCCACTTGAAGAGTGGAACATCTTGATTTTTGTACCAGGTGACCTTCAAGGTGGGGCCTGCCGAGCAAATGGTGCCGATCTCCTACATGTGGCACATTGGCGGGAAAAATCTGGTTTACGCCCGCTACACGTAATCATTTATTAGAAAAAGAAGTCTGTGGCCACCTCTTTCTCTATCATACGTGCACCACATGCACGATGGGACCATCGAATCAACGGTTTATTTGGCATGTGGGTGGCATGCATAAGGCTGGGACCCACATAGGGATAGAACATTAATGAAAATCCGACGCAGTTTGGCTGATGACCCCAACACCATTCGCTAGCTGATGTTAAAGCTTCGTGGCACACCATGAGGTGCATGTTTTATCCATGCCATCCATCTATTTTTCAGCTCATTTTAGGGCATGAGCGTAAAAGGGAGGACCACACCATAGGAAAGAGTGGGGATAATGACATCCACCGTTAAAACATTCCTAAGGCCCATCCAACCTATTCATGAGGTCATACAGATCTGGATGCAGGTAAAACACAAATACCAGCTCAGATCCGCAACTTCTATGGCCCCAAAAAGTTTTCAACGGTAATCATTCAATTTCCACGGTTTCTTATGGGGTGGTTTAACCTGAACTTTGGATCTACCTCATTTTTGGGTGGATGCCCTAAATGAGCTGCCAAAATGGATGGATGGTGTAGATAAAACACATACATCGTGCTGGGGTCCATGGAACTTTGACATCAGCTCGCTGGCTGGTGTCGGGTCACAAGCCTACTAAGTATCGTGTACCGAGTAAACTCTGTGAGGTCAACCGGTGATGTATGAATCTTATCCATGCCGTCCATCTGTTTTACTAGCTCAATTTAGGGCATGAGCTCGAAAAAGAGGCATATGTAAAGCTCAAGTGGATCACATCATAGGAAATAGTAGGGATTGTGACATCCACCGTTGAAACCTTTCTAGGCCCACGGTGATGTTTATTTGTCATCTAACTTGTTCATAATGTCACCCCAACATGGACGAAGAGAAAAATGAAATATCAGTTTGATCCAAAACTTGTATGGCTCCTAAGATGTTTTCAACAATAGGCATCAAATTCCCACTGTTTCCTATTGTGTGGTCCACTTAGACCATTGGTTATGCTTCAATTTTGGGATCATACCTTAAAATGATCGTAAAATAAGATGGACAGCGTGGATAAGACACATACATCACGGTGGGCCCACAGAGTTTTTAATCAATAGTGTACTAAGTTACTCAGTACCCTATCCGTGTCCCACTAAGCCAAACTGCGTCGACTCTGTGGCCTGTCCAATTGTAAATGGTGAGCTGACTCGAAGTCTCATGCGAGTTGACTCATTTTCAAATCATATTTGTAAAAAAAAAAAAATTGCCATCGTTTCAAACACCATAAGAGTCTATGAGCTCATTTCATGGTGGTCTAGTTCGGATAAAAGAGGAGTTGGACAACTTCATTTTTCATTAACCCTGACAATCTAACATTTTTAAGTACAAGATATTGTTATGGAAAGATGTCTTAAATCTGTCTGGTGGTCTGTCGATGATATCGATAGGGTTTTAGATGATATCGGCAGATGTCTTAAAATTGTATGTTGGTTTGTCGATGATATCGACAGGGTCTCGATGCCATTGATAATTCGCAGTATTTTTCACCCCTGGTTGCTGGACAGTTTTGGTCCTGTTCCGATATCATCGAGAGACCTTCAGATGATATCGAGGCTGTCATCGAGAGTGGCTCGATGACATCAATAAGTTCCGCAGATGAAATTGCAGAATATTTGGATTCTACCTCTTTCTATTCTTATTTAAAGGGGTGTATGCGGGATTGGGATGTATTCTAAGGCTTTCTAAAGGAGTTCCAAGGGTTCCTAAAAGGATTTTAGGGTTTCTAAAGGATGTAGCAAGGGTGAGATTTGAGGTTGTTCGAATCGGGTAAGTCCTCTCTCTTTGTAATTTCTATTTTCATAGTGGAGATCTGTCGCTTTATGTCGTGGTTTTTTCCCGCAAGGGTTTTCCACATTAAATCTGTGTTCTCTTGTGTGTGCTTGGTGCCATTGGATTGCTATCCTAGATCTAGATCTGTGTGATTCCACAGGCCAAAAAAACCAACAAGTGGTATCAGAGATATCATCGAGCACAGATCTGAATATGAGGGATTAGTAATAATGGCGAGCACCAGGTATTAGATTGAGAAGTACTTAAGGAAAAATAATTTTGAGTTATGGAAGATCAAGATGATGAGTTCCTTAATTAAGTAAGGCGAAGATGGTGCTCTTGAGGAGCGAAAATCTACTATGATTGATGATGAATGGAATACTCTTGATAAGAAGGCTTTATCATCGATCCGTTTATGTCTCACGGATGAGGTTCTCTACAACGTCATGAGGGAGAAATCTGCGGCTAAGTTATGGGCGAAGTTAGAGGATGTTTATGTGAAAAAATCCTTTGAAAATCGCCTACACTTGAAGCGGCAGTGGTATAACTTCAAGATGGCAGAGGGTAGAGATTTGGAGGCTTACATCAGCAATTTTAATAAATTAGTTTGCAAGTTGCTGGATATGGAGGAAGTGATGAAAGATGAAGAACAAGCATGTATGTTGTTGAATTCTCTTCCGACGTCGTATGAGTCATTCAAGGACACCATGTGTAGCACGAATAAAACCCTGAGTGTCGACACCGTTATCTCAGCCCTTCAAGAGAAGGCTATAAGAAAGCTAAACAACGACAGGGGGACATCTTCTGATGCACTATTTATAATGGGTATGAATTCTAAACAAGGTACGGGTTCTTCAGGTTATAGATCCAAATCCAAGGGCAATGGCAAAAGAAAGGTAAAGCGCTGGAATTATGGGAAGGAAGGACATGTGAAGAAGGATTGTAAAATCCTAAATCGAATAGAGAAGATTTTGAGGCTTCGTACAGGAAGGTAAATGTTGTCACATCAGATGGATCGAGTGGATGTGATGATGGTGTTTTGTCTGTGTCTACGATCAAGTGGCCATACGATGATCATAAGGATGAGTGGATGCTAGACACAGGGGCATCTTTTCACATGACTCCTCATCAGAGTTGGTTCACCAGCTACAGGGAGTGCGATGGTGGACATGTGTTTATGGGCAATGACTTTACCTGTAATGTTGTGGCTGTTGGTACGGTGCGCATCAGGATGTTTGATGGGGTAGAGCATACCCTGACTGATGTCAGGCACGTTCCTGATTTGAAGTAGAATCTGATTTCTCTTGGTGTACTTGAGGTAAAAGGATGCAAGTACATAGGTATTAATAGTGCTCTTAAGGTATCTAAGGGGGCACGGGTAATCATGAAAGCGTAACACTTGGTAACTTGTACAGGTTGTTCGGGAGCACATCAAAAGGTGGAGCTGTAGTGGATGTAGCGAATTCCACCTCTGCACGTGTGTGGCATGTTGGGCATGGCCACATGAACGGGTAGGGTAGGAAGACTGAGACGTGCAGACAGGGATACAGATCAGGTGGAGCAGCCACCTGTGAGAAGAATCACACGGCATAATCGCAGGATATCGGCGAGGTACTTAGATGACTCCAATATTGCAGGGGATTCATCTTCTATTTAGATAGCTCTAGGTGAGCTTGGAGCTAAAAAGTGAAAGGTGACTATGCGCGATGTAATGGATTCCTTGTACCAGACCAATATATGGGAGCGGGTGGAGCTTCTAGTGGGCCAGAGAGCGGTTGGATGCAGGTGGATCTTCAGGAGGATACAGCATAGATACAGAGCGAGGTTGGTAGCGAAGGGTTATGCTCAGAGAGAAGGGATCGACTTCTCAGAGATATTCGCGCTGACGATATAGCAGATGTCTATTAGATCCGTGATTGGCGCTGGTTGGCCAATGTGATCTTGAGCGGGAAGGATGGATGTAGAGTATGCACTTCTGCAAGAAAAAGTGAAGAGCATATCTACATGAAGCAACCAAAGCAGTTCGAAGTTAAAGGAGCTGAGAAAAGACTTTGCAGGAGGTCGTGGTTCGACCTGTCGCCTAGGCAGTGGTTTGATTCCTTCATGGTGAGTCAGGAATTGATGACATATAGATCATTAATTATGACATGTCTGAAATCAATGGACTGAAGACTCGGTTAAGTGGGACATTCAGGATGAAGGATCGGGGGGCTGCAAAGATGGTTTTCGGCATTGAGACTGAAGGAGGAGTAGGCTTTGGTAATCACAAGAGGAATACCTTGTGTGTAGGTATTGATCAAGGATGAGATAGGCCAGGTAAAGCCGGAGAGCGTTCTCTACAGGTCTCTCCTCAAGTTTTCCTTAGGACTTGTCCAAAAACAGATGAGGAAAAGCAGGATATCTCATGAGCCTTATTACAAATGCGGTTGGCAGTGTATGTCATGGTCTGGATTAGACCAGTTATTTCACAGGCTATCAATGTTGTAAGCAAGTACCCAGGCAAGCACATTGGGTAGCAGTGAGATGGTAAGAAGACTACGTCATTCCTTTTGCAGAAGATAGGAACAAAGATGGTTGAGCATGTGGATTTTGATCCGGCAGACATTCTCACCTAGATCGTTCCTACAGAGAAGTTCAAGTTCTGTGTAACTTCTCTGGGCTTGGCGATGGCGTAAAAGAAAGACAGAGTGTGCAAGAGAAGCTATGATATGGTGTAGAAATAAGAGAAGGGGACAAGAAGCTACACAGATGAAGATTGAAGACATGGTGGAGATTGTTATGGAAAGATGTCCCAAATCAGTCTGGTGGTCTGTCGATGATATCGACAGGGTTTTAGATGATATCGATAGATGTCTTAAAACTGTCTGTTGGTCTGTCGATGATATCGACAGGGTTTTAGATGATATCGACAGATATCTTAAAACTGTCTGTTGGTCTGTCGATGATATCGACAGGGTCTTGATGCCATCGATAATTCACAGTATTTTTCACCCCCTGGTTCTTTGGACAGTTTTGGTCCTGTTCCGATATCATCGAGAGACCTTCAGATGATATCGAGGCTGTCATCGAGAGTGGCTCGATGACATCGATAAGTTCCGTAGATGCAATTACAGAAACGTAGATTTTGCAGATTTTATTTCCTATTTGGATTTTACCTCTTTCTTTTTTTATTTAAAGGGGTGTATGCGGGATTGGGATGTATTCTAAGGCTTTCTAAAGGAGTTCCAAGGGTTCCTAAAAGGATTTTAGGGTTTTTAAAGGGTGCAGCAAGGATGAGATTCGAGGTTATTCGAATCGGGTAAGTCCTCTCTCTTTGTAATTTCTATTTTCATGGTGGAGATCTGTCGCTTTATGCCGTAGTTTTTTCCCGCAAGGGTTTTCCACGTTAAATCTGTGTTCTCTTGTGTGTGCTTGGTGCCATTGGATTGCTATCCTAGATCTAGATCTGTGTGATTGTCACGCCCCAAACACGGAAATCGGGCTCACAAAATTCCCGATCACCGAATCCGGCGCCGACAGCCTCCGTAGTACCCCATTCTCGGCTCCTAGCGCCCATACGCCAAATTCCGATCCTGGGATCCTACAAGGAGGATTTTCAGTATGAAATTTTTTTTTTGTAATTGAGCATAACCACAAGCATAACCAAGTCACAAGACAACAACACCACATATCCACTATAACAAAAACTTTTAAGTACAATGCGGGAAGGGAAATACAGTATAGTCAAAAGGGTCCAAAATGATCTGATCCGCACTCCTGCCTCAGCGCTGCTGCTGTCCAACGCTACCTGCACGCAACGGTCGTGCATAAGCGTACAAAAGCTTAGAAGGTGGTGTAAGTGTGTGCGCGAGGCGAGTGCCAAGTGTATATCATCAGAGTAATGCGGAAATGTGCGGTAAGTCCATGAATGCTATCAACTGAACCAAAGCCATGTAATGCAAGGTATGAATGCGATTGGCCATACCAAGGCCATGCGATGCGAGGCCTATGTAGCCAAATGTCATATGCGAGATGCAAAGCAAGCGTGCCAGTACTCATCAAGTACACATATCAGTACAGTTCCTCTCTGAATATCACTGGGGTCTAATACACCTCACACTGACTGCCTCCTCCCTAGCTGCACAGTCAAGCAAGCGGAAAAGACCACACTATCCGCCTGACCAGTAGTCTGCCAATACCTACCCGGCTCGTCGATAGCGGACACATTTGCGAGCTGGTCAAACTCAGCCTAGCTTATAGCCCCCTCACTCAAGCGGATAAGGCCACACCCCCTTCCAACCGACCACGACACAGTGGGAGACGCGGCCTACTGGTATTCGGCACTCGGGCGCTCGTGTATCCACTCGGTCTAGACGTTGGAGCATCTCCTGGTACCAAAAAGGTTCTGGGACTTTCACCCAAGGACATCCTAAGTGCCCACAGTGCTAGAACAAAGTATTTCCGGTATCCGATACAACCATCCACGATGTGCCTGTGGAGCCACGGCCCTGATGTCGCTAGGGCGTACAGTGATCAAGTCACACATATGCGAGATGCATGAGTCACACCGTACAATCATGCAGAAATCTCACGCGTACTACGTGATCATGTGGGGCACTCTGTCTCATAAGGAGTCCCGTAAATGTCTCAGCCCAACGGCTTATGCTATGATCAAACATTTCTCATATCAAGCATACATATGATGCGTATGCGTATGAATCATGGAAGTGCACTAAGCATGTTATAAAGTGGTGGACTATCAACAAGTATGGGCCTACTAATGGGCCCTAGGGAGAGTTATAATGCGGACATTTAACCAACATTATTCTTACAACGTGGACGTCAAACCAACATTTCTCCCAAGGCATAACCTGTCATCAAACATTATTACACACACTATGGAGGAATCCCTCATTGCAATGGACCCTAAGGACATCCTGTTGGGCCTCAACCCATGGGCCTTATATTCATCAAATGGGCCGCATCATATGGGCCTTTTGTAAATCAAGTGGGCCACATCAAAGGGGCCTTATGTACATTGCAATGGGCCATATCCTACGGGCCTTTGAATACATCACAATAGGCCTTATAACATGGGCCTCAAATACATTGAATGGGCCCCATCACATGGGCCTTATAAATATTAAGGTGGGCCTCAACAACAGGCCACAAATACATCAAATGTGGGCCTCAACAAACGGCCACAAACACATCCAGATGGGCCTAATCATATGGGCCTTACATGTATACCAAGGTGGGCCACACCAAAATACAAGTGGTGATGATGATTTCTACCATTAAAATCCCTAAGGCCCACCAACAAATGTATATTATATAATATAATATATAATATATACAATATAACCTATAAAATATAATATATATATATATATAATATATGATATATATAGATAATAATATATATATATATATACGCACACACCACATGCACGTACGCACACAGCACACCACACGCACGCACGCACGGGACGGTGGGAATACAACACATATATCATGGTTGGCTCCACCGTTCGCTGGACGGTGGAGTGAAACACATGCATCCTTGGGTCCCAAGTGGGGCCCACCATAATGGCTTATTTTCCATCCAATCCGTTCATAAGGTCTCACAGACCTGGAAGAAGAGGAAAAACAAATTTCAGTTTGATCCGAAACTTCCGTGGCCCATAAAAGGGTTTCAATGGTAGAGTTCAATCACCACTATTTTCTTGTGGTGTGGGCCGCCTGCGGTCTGGATCTGACTGATTTTTAGAGGGGACCCACCTCAAGGGGTGGTCCACCTCATGGATGGCGTGGATACAAAATATACATCATGGTGGGGCCCACATGAGGGGCCGTGGGTCCCTGCACGGACGCCCGTCCGTGAAACCGAACGCATGCCTTCTTCTTCTGCGTCGATGTGGCAATAGGCCGCTTATATATATATATATATATATATATATATTTTTTTTTTTTTTTTGAAAACCTGTAATGTCGAGGTTTTTCACATGTGGGGTCCGCAATAAGGAAATCCGACCCTGCCATCGAATTTCATGGTCCATAGCCAATCCATCAAGCCCAATATCGGGCATTTTTCGGTGTACAGAAGTGTCAAGGAAGTTTTAAATGGTGAAAATCATCGTTTGCTATGCTATGGCCCTCCTGAGGGTCAGATTAACCTCATATCTTGGCTCAATGCCTAAAATGAGCTGGCAAGTAGGGTGGACGGCATGGATTGAACCCATACATCAAGGTGGATCCTATATAAGTGACCCTTCTCCAATGCTTGGAAAGCCAAGCCCCATATTTGTATTTTCTTTCCAGCAACGTCCAGACGCTGGACGTTTTTGGGCTTAGCAACCATTTAAGGTGGGCCTTGTTTAGGTGGGCCACCACAAGATGGACGGTGTGAGTTCAACATAAATAAGATGGGCCCCACCCACAGATGGCTTGGATAAAATACTTATTTCATGGTGGGGTCCATACAAGTGGGCCAGACAATCCTATCATCTCAAGAAAAGGAAAATGAAAAAGAGAGAGAGAGAGAGAGAGAGAGAAGGTGGGACACACGTGTGATGGAGGGACCCCGACACTATGGGCCCTCCCTTGCATCCAATCATACATAAGAAAATTAATCAAAGTGGGCCATTGGCCACATCTTAGGGTCTCAAGTGAGATCCATACCATCGATCGGTAGGCCTCACTTGGCCCGTCATAAAAACACAAAAGCTAGCCTATAGGAGCACCCACCGGTTGATCTCTTCGGTCCGTTGGAACGCCACCCTCTTTGTGCTCCTCTTGGATGGTGGAGATAGGAAATGGATGGCTAGGATGGGAGATCTTGGGATGAAGAAAGTGGGCCACACAAACTCTCTCTTCTCTCACTTGGGAGCTTGGACGTGGGAGTGCCCTTGCTTGGCTTGGATGTGTTGGGAAATGAGAGGGAGAGAGAGAGAGTTGTAAGGAGATGTGAGAGATGGGAGATGTGAGTGATGGAGTGATGTGTACTTGACTAGGTATGGGTGTGTAAGAGAGAGGGTGAGAGAGAGTTGACTTGGTGGTTGCTTGGGGATGGAGTGAAAGGTGATGTGTACTTGACATTTGATTGATTGATGTGATTGATTGATTGATGGGATTGATTTGATTGATTGGATTGATTTGACATGTTATAGAGATTCTCTCGGGATCGTAAAAGCGCGGCGTTTCTTCGAAATAAACGCCGGCTCACATCTTCTAGTCAGGGTATCGGATCGGTGCGTGAGTCGCGGCGTTAGAACCGCGGTGACGATGCGGTCGCAACGATACAGGTCTCGGATTAAATCGACTTGAATTTAAAGAAAATGACATACGGTCGTGCGCAACGTCGGTTATCAGTCGCGGATTGTCGGACTTCGACGGAAAGGATCGCAGGATTCATCGGAACAGTACGAACTAGGATACGGGTCTTACAGTGATTCTGTAGGGCAAAAATCCTAACAGATATAGTCTTTATTATAGTATAAAGGTGGATCAAAATTCATATACTTGACTTCCATTAGTTGGAATAAAACTTAAGATGATGATGAAATATCATAACTTACTCCAAATTAGACATCATGAAATAATTTTAGATCCATGAATGGTTGTTTGTTGAAATACGATTATTATATATATATATATATTCACTGTCTGATAATTGCTGATAATTTCTAGTTAGGTGTTGAAATTTTTGATTCAACATACATTAAGGCAAGCCATAATTTGGATAGTTTAATTTGAATTACTCGAGTTCTGAGTATGTAATTCCTAAGCAATTTTAAGAAAGATAGTTTAAAAGAGTATTTTATTTTAAAATCATTAACAACTTAATCACTAAATTGACTAGACGGTTGCAAGCTCCCATTAGCATGGGCTACTGATTCTTTTCTAAAGAAGAATCCATCTGATGGCTTGGAAAACCATAATCAAATTCATTAATTTAATCTGATTCTCCCCAACAATCCAGACGGGTTAGATTGAGATCGGGATGTTGATTGGGTACTGCCTCTATTTGGACCGAGCTCCTTCCACCCTTGACATGTCAGGATTTGATGGGACGGTATAGGCCTCTATTAGTAAGGGAAAGCCAATTGCATACTGCATCAACTTTGTGGGGTCCACCATGATGTATGTCTTATTCACACTGTCCATATGTTTTACTAGCTCATTTTAAGGCATGAACCCAAAATTGAAGCATGTCCAAAGCTCGAGTGGACGCCGCCATAGAAAACAATGTGAATTGAACTCCTACTACCGAAAGTTTTTTGGATCAACCTGATATTTCTATTTTCCCTTATCCACGCCTATGTGACCTTATGAATAGCTTGGATGACAGATAAACATCGCTATGGACCCTAGCTAGGAAGGTTTCAATAGCGAACATCATTATCACCACTGTTTCCTGTGGTGTGGTCCACTTGAGCTTTGCATATGCTTCAATTTTTGGGTCATGCCTTAAAATGAGCTGGTGAAATAGATGGACAGCGTGGATAAGACACATAAATCACATTACGCCACATGGAGTTAACTTATTATGCTTATGCAATATGCTTTTAGTGTGGGGTAACAACTTTCATACATTATTTGAATAGATTCTATCTCTAACAATGGCCTACAATCCTATTAAATCTTGTCACAGTAGGACTAAGGAGCCCGGTCCACATATGCAATCCCCTTGAGTTGCATGATTAATGTGTTTGTTGATACTTACACCAAGCTAGTGGGAAACGATGGTGAATGGCATAAGCACTTCCATCTCACACATGGCATGAGAGAGAGTGGTTTGGAGTCATTCACCATATGGACCCAGTTGTGGGTGGGCTATGCTAAAAAGTTTGCATTATTCAGTGATTCAAATGATGCTCTTTTTTAGCAACCCTAAGAAATAGTAAGGAAAATCTACCATAGAGACCTCTAGGTGGAAGGTCCTAATCCATCATTTCCTTTTGTGGTGGAGAGGGTGCACACGGTAGTAAGTCTGGTCCGCTCATCTCAAAATTCAAGTAGATATGATCATTAGTTGACAACGCATGGATACGAAATTGGGTTGTTAATGTGTTTCTTTTACCTCTTATATTTACACCATGCAGCTCATATATGATCTCAATGGCTTGATTTTCTGCCTACATTGTAGATTTCAGTAATCTTTGAGGTGGCCCAGTGATAATGTAGAAAGGAGGGATTCTCTCGAGTGACTTGACACCTTTACCCATTTAAGGTGGGCCTCGCTTGACATATGTGATAGTGTTTGTATAAAAATCTGGCAATGGTGCAGATTAACCCACATGGTATATTTGATATATTTAAGACATGCGCCAAATATAAGAAAGATGTGTCTTGTCTTTGAGAAGTTTTGGTGTTTAAGTTATTTCCCAATAAAGATGAGTATTCGTTATTGCCACGTTAGCACTGGATCACGCTCTCGGTGTTCGACGGAGGCAAAACCAAGTTAGAAAATATTTAGTGCATGCGAGGCATACAAGTTAAATTGGCTTATAGAAGTTAATATGGGTCACCTATGGGATTGGTGGAATTGGAGGGTTGGAATGTCAACGAATCAACGATTTTTCACCATTCAATCTGATTTTGGGACTGGGACTTGACAATCCTGCAATCCACAAATTTCACTGCTTTTTCTGAGTTAGGGTGTGCCACGTATATAATTTTTGAATGCCTGTGTATCAAGTGTCTTGCTCTGCCTCTTTATTAAATAACTTATCTATAAGAATTGGTGCAGCTAGCCCAGGTATGGTTACTCGTGGTTCAACTAGGTCATTCCTACCAACGTGCTGCTAGCGTAAGACATCCGTGCCATGGGAAAGGTCAGGCCCATTGCGAGCTTCTCACCTGGAGCAAAATCAGGTCGTTCCTCTCATTAGGTGGGGCACACACGTATTGACGTGCCAGACTGTTGGTTTTTTGTTGATTGCAATAGTGTGGTCCACCTGAAGAGTGGAACATCTTGATTTTTGTATCAGGTGACCTTCAAGGTGGGGCTTGCAGGACCAATGGTGCCGATCTCCTTCACGTGGCACATTGGCGGGAAAAATCTAGTTTACACCCGCTGCACGTAATCATTTATTAGAAAAAGAAGTCTTTGGCCACCTCTTTCTCTATCACACGTGGCCCACATGCACGATGGGACCACCGAATCAATGGTTTGTTTGGCACGTGGGTGGCATGCATAGGGCTGGGACCCACATAGGGATAGAACATTAATGAAAATCTGACGCGGTTTGGCTGATGACCCCAACACCAACCGCAAGCTGATGTCAAAGCTCCATGGCCCACTATGATGTACATGTTTTATCCATGCCGTCCATCTATTTTTCAGCTCATTTTATGGCATGAGCCTAAAAGGGAGGACCACACCATAGGGAAGAGTGGGGATAATGACATCCACCATTAAAACTCTCCTAAGGCCCATTCAACCTATTCATGAGGTCATACAGATCTGGATCCAAGTAAAACACAAATACCAGCTTAGATCTGCAACTTCTATGGCGCCAAAAAGTTTTCAATGGTAATCATTCAATTTCCACGGTTTCCTATGGTGTGGTTTAACCTAAACTTTGGATCCGCCTCATTTTTGGGCTGATGCCCTGAATGAGCTGGCAAAATGGATGGATGGTGTAGATAAAACACATACATCGTGTTGGGGCCCATGGAACTTTGACAT
This sequence comes from Magnolia changhungtana, assembly GCA_030180095.1. Lineage (NCBI taxonomy): Eukaryota > Viridiplantae > Streptophyta > Magnoliopsida > Magnoliales > Magnoliaceae > Magnolia > Magnolia changhungtana. The sequence goes on from JASAUF010000662.1 coordinate 6,633,544, forward strand.
CAGCTAGCTGGCTGGTGTCGGGTCACAAGCCTACTGAGTATCGTATACCGAGTAAACTCTGTGAGGCCAACCGGTGATGTTTGAATCTTATCCATGCTGTCCATCCATTTTACTAGCTCATTTTAGGGCATGAGCCCCAAAAAGAGGCATATGTAAAGCTCAAGTGGATCACATCACAGGAAATAGTGGGGATAATGACATCCACCATTGTAACAGCCTGGATTTTTGCCATCCTGGAATTAGACGTCCTTAGGCAATGGGCCGCTCCTAACACCTTATTAACCTGTCGGAACTGAATCCCACAGTCTAAAATCGCTTCTAAACCCATTTCCTTCACAAATTCAACCCTTCACCACCTTGTTCTTTTAATTTTCCTAAGTACTTTCACCCTAGACACTATCTTAAACTAGTTAAGTGTTATAACTTGGATCACCTTATATACAAACTATAAAGGCCTGAGTACCACCTCGACCAGAAATCACTTAGGATTAAATCCTTTAGAAATGAGAAAAAGTAATTAAGTGCAAAACTAGATTAGCTACGAAATTCGTTTGAGTCACTTTAAATACGATCTGCAAGACCTAAAACTTGTAGAATCATTGACGCTAGGTTACCCTAAAATCTAGGATCAAACTCATTACCCAACTGCTCTCAGGGGCATCCCGAAACTTCGTATCAGATCTGGACCGCACATCGGGAGTTCAAATAATACGAGGTTAAGGACTTAGGACCACCTCGCTAGGCTTGACAACCATCTTGGAAATCAAATCCAGATAATGTCCCACGGCTGTTCGCTTGAGTCCGGAGCGAGAGAGTGTGAGAACCCTTATTTTCTTTACAAAATAAATATCTTGAATAGTAATCTGAGACTTGTCGCTTGTGGGTCAGTATTAAGCAACCTGACCATTAGAATCTGACCCAAATATACCCTCGGATCAGAAAAAATTTCATAAACATTTACATGACTCGGAATCTCCGATCGAGACCCACTGACCGTTGAACTGAAACTGGTCCACCAAGTGTGATCTGGAATCCCGAATGAAACGAAAACTTGACTAAACATAGATCCAGCGTTAATAAGCTTAAGTCCGACCTTTGGCTCAAGGGGGGGCTCCGGAAATGCTCCGTTGAGCTGAAACAGATGCCCTTTAGACAAAACCCAAGTATACATTGACCATAAGTCTAGTTTGGAGTATTTTTAGGCTATATAAGGACCTTAGAACTCTCTCTCTCTCTCATAGCCATACAAATTTGAGAAAAACCCTAGAGAGAGAAGAGAGAAAAGAGAGAGAAAGTGTGGGAGATGCGGGAGAATCTCCCTGCCACTCTTCCCTACTGCTATCCATGCTCAACCGCACCATTCTCATCACTTTCCCGGTGATTCCGGTGTCATTTCTAGGTAAAAAACCCTAAACCTAATCTGATTTGGGGTGTTGTTAGTTGTAGGTTATGAAATAGCTAACCTATTTCATTCTGTAGGTTGCCAAACTGCCGTATACGGAAGCTTAGCAAACCTATCGACTCCGTTACGATTCTATGACAACAGGTGCAGACTTTAGGTGTATAGGTTATGGTTTTCAACGCTTTCAATGTTAAATAATGATAGATTCATGATCTGCATGCAATTGCACATGTACAAAGTGTTTTTTATTTCCTGTTTCGATTAAAGATATAGATTATAAAATTTTACATATTCTAGGTATTCGTAGAAAATACCGTATACGTATAAATTTTGAAAATGTATTTGACATGATTAATTGTTGTATGAATATATGATATATGGATAAAATACTTATTTGGCGAAAGGATTCGCCCAAATACATGTTTCACTAATATACACTATGTATGTAGAAATACTGTATTGTAGATTAATACCGTATACGTATAAATTTTGGGAATGTGTTTGACATGATTATTTGTTGTATGAATCTACGGTATAAGGATAAAATACTTATTTGGCGAAAGGATTCGCCCAAATACATGCTTTACTAATATACACTATGTATGTTGAAATACTGTATTGTAGAAAGCATCGTATACATGTATATTTTAGAGATGTGTTTGCCATGATTATTTGTTGTATAAATATACTATATATGCGTAAAATATTTGCTTGGCGAAAGGACTCGCCCTTATACATGTTTGCTAACATACACTAAGTATGTTGAAATAATGTTTGTTAAGTGTTTGTGAAAATGCTTGTGTGAGTAAGTGTTTGGATGTTGATGCCTTAGGAGGGTATTGAGATAGGATTCTCAACTACCTTAGAGACATGTATGCTTTTTCTCCATGAGGTTATTTACTTAAATCGCTTACTTGTGCAATATATGTGTTTGTATTCCTATTTAAGTAGTGCTTTATAACATGCTTTATAACATGCTTTATGATATGCTTATTACCTTGCTTAAATTACTTTGTTTATTATGCTTTACTTTTCATACTTTGAATAAGGATTGATTGCGTTTGGGGCTATGATTATAGTTCAGGCAATCGGTAATGGGATTGAATTCGTGGCTGAGATTCTTTTGCCACGTAGGATGTGTCTGACGAACCCGAGTCGTACTTCGATTGGCGGCAGTGGTTAGGCCACGCGAAGTTCTTATGCGCTTTATGTCATTCAACTTGTTGTGCGCTCGAGCTAGTCGAGCTCGTTAAGTAACCCGATATGTCTAATGTATGTTCACCATGTTTGGTCGTTACTACTTGAACCTAGGGTACCAAACTTACCAGTGAAATCCCTTTTAACCATGGTACCTCGATCCGCTAAGACTCATGAGCCGGGCATGGTGGAATGGGACACCGTGGTCGAGTTGTCAGCCTACGCTGGGGCCACGTGCCTCCTCGTAGTGACCAGTGAGCAACCAGACTCGTGAGCCGATTATGGTGGTATGAGACACTATATTCGAGCTAACAACTTACACTGGCGTAGCCTGGCTGTGGTCCCCAGTCGAGTTGCATCCGAGTCCCATTGTCAATAAGTGGACTGGTCAGGCTTCGAAAATAGACTGCCAGTTGGTAGGACGTTAGTGGAGTGACCTCGAGCATACTCTGAAATCGCGGTGAGCCTTAGAGTTTGCTGCGGTATATAGAGTATGAAATAGGCCTGTTTCTGTATAGTGATGAATCGTTTAAGAGGTGATGGGGGAGTGGTGTAACCTTTGTGCGTAATGACCACAGCGAAACCTTTTGATGACCTAGAAAACACACCATCGTCTGAGATTAACTAGGATTGACGACCCTAAAATGGATCATGTTTGGGAATGATACAGGGGAGGTACCTTAGTTTCCCAATCTTGCTGTTTGAAATGGACTAATAAATACTCGGTAATCATGCTCATCATGCATTGCATGTGCCTGGAAGATGTGGAGCACTGAGGGATGAAAGCATGCCCTGAACGTGAGATGGTGTCGCATGAGGGAAGGTGTGGTGAGGGCATACATCATGCCAGCATTCATACTTGCATTAATAAGAGTAGTTAGGAGTGTTTGATTTTACTGCTTTATCATTACTGCTTGACTGAATTGATAACATGTTAACCTATGTTTTACTGTTCCACTGAGTTGATCACTCACTCACACGTTACGGGATGGTGTTATACACACCAACCAGATTTGTTGAGTTTCAGGTGATGGTGATGCTTATGAAGCAGAGCCGGACTACTTCTATGATGATGAGGAGGAGTTCTCCTATCTGTATCTTTCTGGCAGGTCTATGAAGACCTGGTATTGTATTGACCGGGCTATGGTACTTGGGATAGAAGACATTACACTTCCACATTAGGTATATTTTAGAATTGTACTGTAATCATTTAACCTGGTAACTTTATCACACTCTGGAGACTCACCACAGTTTTTATATGTTATTTATCTATCACAGTCTTCCGCTTACAATTTAATTGTCTCTGGAGTATGATATGTTGTTTTAGCTTAATCTCACTCATGTTCAATGCACAAATACAGTCAACATTCAATCATCATTCATTTTGTTGCATAAGTGATGTTCTGGAACTCGGGAGTTAAGTTTATGCTCGACCCCCGATTTTCGGGATCTTACAACCATTGAAACCTTTCTAGGCCCACAATGATGTTTATTTGTCATCTAACTTGTTCATAAGGTCACCCCAACATCGACGAAGATAAAAAAACAAATATCAGCTTGATCCAAAACTTATGTGGCTCCCAAGAAGTTTTCAACAATAGACATCCAATTCCCACTGTTTCCTATGGTGTGGTCCACTTAGACCATTGGATATGCTTCAATTTTGGGATCATACCTTAAAATGATCTTAAAATAAGATGGACAACGTGGATAAGACATATACATCACGGTGGGCCCACAAATTTTTTAATCAGTAGTGTACAAAGTTTCTCAGCACCCTATCCGTGTCCCACCAAGCCAAATTGCATCGACTCTGTGGCCTGTCCAAATGTAAATAGTGAGCTGACTCGGAGTCTCATGCGAGTTGGCTCGTTTTCAAATCACATTTGAATTTTTTTTTTTTTAAAAATGCCATGGTTTCAAACGCTACAAGAGTCTGTGAGCTCATTTCATTGTGGTCTAGTTCGAATAAAAGAGGAGTTGAACAGCTTCTTTTTTCATTAACCCAGACAATCTAACATTTTTAAGTACAAGATATAGTCTTTATTATAGTATAAAGGTGGATAAAAATTCATATACTCGACTTCCATTAGTTGGAATAAAATTTAAGATGATGATGAAATATCATGATAACTTACACCACATTAGACATCATGAAATAATTTTATGTTATTTGATATAACTAAACTTTTGTGTCCCTGCCTGCATCATGTGTGCATTTGAGATGGTGATTTAAATCTTATTAAGTTAAGAAATTATAACATTCTTCCTAATCACCGAAACATTTATTATTTTGTAAAAAAATTACAAATATTCATGTATTTACTTTAGAGAAATAAAGATTTCTTTTAAAAAATGGCTCAAATTTTAACGGTGAGGCTTTTTTTTTTTTTTTTTTTTTAACACACTCACACCCACACACACCTCAATGGGCACTCGAACCCATGGCCTCAGTGTTGGAATGAGTAGAGACCCAACAGACACTCATAATCGAGGACCATTATATATATATATATATATATATATATATATATATATATATATATATATTTTTTTTTTTTTCTTTTCTTTTCACTGTCCGATAATTGCCCATAATTTCTAGTTAGGTGGTGAAAATTTTGATTCAACATACATCTAAGGCAAGCCATAATTTGGATAGTTTAACTTGAATTACTTAGTTCCAAGTATGTAATTCCTAAGTAATTTCTTAATGAGCGTGTATCATCCATCACACTATGCTAGAGAATCAAAGTTTTTCCAAATTTTAAGAAAGATAGTTTAAAAGAGTATTTTATTTTAAAATCATTAACAACTTAATCACCAAATTGACTAGACGGTTGTAAGCTCCCATTAGCATGGGCTACTAATTCTTTTCTAAAGAAGAATCCATCTGATGGCTCGGAAAACCATAATCAAATTCATTACTTTATTAATCTGACTCTCCCCAACAATCCAGACATGTTGGATTGAGATTGGGATGTTGATTGGGTACTGCCCCCATTTGGACCGAGCTCCTTCCACCCTTGACATGTCAGGATTTGATGGGATGGTGAGCCTCTATTAGTAAGGGAAAGCCAATTGCATACTGCATAAACTTTGTGGGGTCCACCATGATGTATGTCTTATTCACACCGTCCATATGGTTTATTAGCTCATTTTAAGGCATGAACCCAAAATTGAAGCATATCCAAATCTCAAGTGGACGACATCATAACAAGCAATGTGAATTGAACTCCTACGGAAAGCTTTTTGGATCAAGTTGATATTTTTATTTTCCCTTATCCATGCCTATGTGACCTTATGAATAGGTCGGATGACAGATAAACATCGCTGTGGGCCCTAGCTAGGAAGGTTTCAATAGCGAACATCATTATCACCACTGTTTCTTGTGGTGTGGTCCACTTGAGCTTTGGATATACTTCAATTTTTGGGTCATGCCTTAAAATGAGCTGCTAAATTAGATGGACAATGTGGATAAGACACATACATCACACCGGGCCACATAGAGTTAACTTATTATGCTTATGCAATTTGCTTTCAATGTGGGGTAACAACTTTCAAACATTCTTGGTATGGATTCTATCTTTAACAATGGCATGCAATCCAATCAAATCTTGCCACGTTAGGACTAAGGAGCCCGGTCCACATATGCAATCCCCTTGAGTTGCATGATCAATGCGTTTGTTGATACTTGCACCAAGCTAGTGGGAAATGATGGTGAATGGCATAAACACTTCCATCTCACACATGGCATGAGAGAGAGTGGTTTGGAGTCATTCACCTTATGGACTGATGCAAGGATGAATGTGATGAGGTCGATCACCGTCTTCCTCAAGGATAACTACTCGGAATCCACGGAGCTTCTCTGGACTCCTCATAGAGACTTCTTGAATTCACGAGGAAAGAAAGCAAGAAAATAGAAATAAATTCTAAAAAAAATCAAAATTGATTAATGAATTAGATAAACGCGTTCACAACCCTTTAAATAAGGATACCAAGCAATGGGAGAGAAATCAGAAGGAAACTACAACTAAAACTCTTAGAATTCGTAACTTACTATAAATAGTAAACTTACTATTTATAGACAGTCGTGATGTCTACTAGTGCGCAAGGTTTTCGGCCAAAAATAATAAGTGTCCTATTTGGCTTCACTAAACCGTTCTCCTAATTGTTCTAAGCTCTTTTCACATTGGGCAAAACTCTTAAAGCCTGACGGATGAAGAGTTATAATCAAACTAAAAATAACTATTTATAGTAAAAACGAAATTAAAACAAGGAAACGACCGTCGATCCAGGGTATTTCGCAAATCCGGCTTGCGCAACCCGACGTAGCGGGGTTGGTTGGGTAAAGTAGCTTGTTCTACCCCAAAATCATATATTTTACACCTGATAACTCATTCCGGATTGTGAGATACACCCGATCTAAGGTCTGACGGTCTGGATCACTTTTGTCATCAACCAGGCCTTTTCTGGTCCATCTTGGCCATGAAACTGTCCGCGACCCGCTCTACATCATGGACCCAGTTGTGGGCGGGCTATGCTAAAAAGTCTGCATTATCCAATGATTCAAATGATGCTCTTTTTTAGCAACCCTAAGAAATAGTAAGGAGAATCAACCATAGAGACCTCTAGGTGGAAGGTCCTAATCCATCATTTCCTTTTGTGGTGGAGAGGGTGCACATGGCAGTAAGTCTGATCCGCTCATCTCAAAATTCAGGTAGATGTGATCATTAGTTGACAACGCATGGATTCGAGATTGGGTTGTTAATGTGTTTCTTTTACCTCTTGTATTTACACACATGTAGCTCATATATGATCTCAATGGCTTGATTTACTGCCTACATCGTAGATTTCAGTAATCTTTGAGGTGGCCCAGTGATAATGCGGAAAGGAGGGATTCTCCCAAGTGATTTGACACCTTTACCCATTTAAGGTGGGCCTCGCTTGACATATGCGACAATGTTTGTATAAAAATTTGGCAATGGCGCAAATTAACCCACATGGTGTATTTGATATATTTAAGACATGCGACCAAATACAAGAAAGACATTATATCTTTGAGAAGTTTTGGTGTTTAAGTTATACCCCGATAAAGATGAGTAATCGTTATGGCCACGTTAGTACTGGATTACATTCTAACCATTTGACAAAGGCAAAACCAAGATCAATAAGAAGTAGCCATGTTTTCCCAATTAGTTATACGCGAAAGCGTCACATGAACAAGTGGTTATTTTCACAACTCTCTCAAGGAAGACTATAAATAGCAGGCAAATACAAAAAGAAGGATCCAGATCCAATCAAAACATAATCAAATTTTACTAGCTCAATGTTGTTTATGTTAGTTTAGCTTACCATCATCATTGCTTTACCAACCATGAGATTTTTAGTTTCTAGGAGTAGTCTAGTTCCAATTTGTCCTCGCGATCATGCCAGATCGACTTTAGTTATAATTAGTAGTCATAATTCCCTTCCATCTATGCCCGTGTGCTGGATCTAAAAGAAGATCATAGCTATAGGAACCATCCGCCTATGCTCATACGTTGCGCCGACCATAACTGTAATTCCGGTATTGCTTTTACCTTGCTCACAAGCACACTGTTGAGTGAAGCACCCTACTGCTCTTAGCTAGGTTGGTGATCCCGTATTTAGTGGTAAGTATCGCCCACTTCCACATCCATTTTCTACCATTTTGTTTGATCATACAATTGATGTACTTTCAAAAGTTCTCAATTTTTAAGTCAAAAAAGAATTCATTGGAAGAAGAGCCATATCCTTTGCAAGTCTTTCTGATATTGCGTGTACTCAACAGTTGGATGAATAAACGATCGGTTAAGACACGACCAAGCACAACTCTATTTCAATGCCAAGGGTCGGTGGTCACGGTCAAACCCAATCAATTCTAACACACTCACAAACCTTACACATGTTCCACATGGCCGAACTTGAGACCAACAAATGAGTTATCATTGGATGACGCAATGGGTCTTAAAGATCCCCAATTCATGTCTTAGGTGTGCTGATACAAAATACCTCTTATAACTTGAAAGTCGAATCTCTTGTAACAATACAATTTTCCAATTACACTTGTCCTTAGTAATATCCATGGAGCAAGCCAAAGCCTTATAGGGCCACCGTGACGCATATATTTTATCCACGGCATCATCTCTTTCTCCTCTCCTTTGGGGCATGTACCACACTATGGAAACAGTGTGACACTCCCTGTTTAGACCTTAGGGCCCACCATGATGTCTATTTTCCATCCAACTTGTTGGTAAGGCTGCAAAAACCTAAATGTAAGGAGAATACAAACACCTGCTTGATTTGTATTGGTGGATGTTCAATCCCCATGGTTTCATATGGCATGGTCCACTTGAGCTACATAAGCCCTAAAATGAGCTGAAGAAATGGAGGGATGGCATGGATAAGGCATGATGTAGCAAGATTTAATTAGACGTAGCAGGATTTTTTAGTTTATTACATTAGTTTATACCTCAACCTTGGGTTGGGTTGGGTTAGGGTTGAGGTATAGGAACCTTGGGTTATGTTAGGGTTGAACACCAACCTGACCCAACCCGCCCGACTTTCCGCCCTAGTTAAAACTTGTGTGGGTCCAGCACGGAGCCATAAGTAAGGACCCAATCCATAGCTTTATTTATCGGTTACAAGTCAGGTTCTCAAGGTTCATGTGACTCATCCCGGATCACCTCGGCATAATGGAGCGGATTAGGTGAGACTCGAGACTCACCTAAGACAGTGCAGCCTTTACAACAGGCCTGCTTGTATCATGTATTCATGTCGTTTATATATATATATATATATATATATATATATATATATATATATATATATATATATATATATATATATAGTGATCATATGGTGATTAATCATTAATGAGCCACAAACGTTTTGGATCAAACTGATATTTGTTTTTGCCCTTTATCAGGTACTACCAAACAATAAGGTGCGCCCATGGAAGTTTTTAATTGTAGGTTGCTGGATCATGACTGTTTCCTAAAATATGGTTCACCTGAGATATGGATCTTCTTTATTTTTGGGATAATGCCCTAGAATGATCTGAAAAAAATAAAATGGACGGACGGTGTAGATACATCATACATGTATTAAGGTGGGCAAAGTAAGGGCCGCACCCTCTTGGGTGAGACCGGGGTCTCACCTAAGCCGCTCCAGCTGATGAGGAGATCCATCCATTGATGGACCAGGCACAAAGACCAGTTTCACAGATTTACAGTTGGCGTATCTTACACGTGTGCCCCGGAAGCACGCGCGGAGAGATTCCTTTCTTCTGTCTCCATCTGAAGGGAGAGGTTTTACGAGGGTTTTCTGCAGAGAGTGTTTCCCAGTTTGGTTATTCCATGGCGTCCCTGTTTCAGAAATTTCAAGAGGTAATTCCTCAACTCGAAAAAGCTCAGATCTTTTTCGTTTCCGTAATTCATCAGATATTCACGGATATTTTCCTTTTTTTTTTTTTTTTTTTTTAAAATCATCTTTTGAACTCCTCTATTCCTGATTTTCTGTTGAGGCATTCTCTTGAAATATCGAATCTCCCATTCTAGAAGTTCTTGAGACTGATGCGATCCCGTTTAGATTGTGTTAGAATCTCGATTGAAGCATTACATCGGATCGCGTTTTCGTATCCTCCGAATCTGATTTTGGAGCATGGATGTTGTGCTGAAGTGGATGCCGAACTGTTCGGATTGATGTTTGGGACGACAGATAAAAAAATTGAAGGGCCTGACTGATCTGTTTCACTTGAAAATTGGGCAAAAGTCCTGAGCATCTGTGATGATCTTGGCGATGGGACGAGAGATTGAAGATTTGAATCATGGCACATGTGTTTGAGATCCGGGCCAATTGTTACTAATGGAGGACCATGGACATGCCCTAGTCCATGAATCAGGTGGATCGACTTTTCGGGTGGGCCACTAATGCAAACCCGAAAGGGAAAGCAAATAAATCAATAAGAAAATAAAGAGATTGTGGAAAAGATCCAACAATCCTCTAGCCGGATGCTAGAGATCACAAATGCAAGATTGTGAGCAAGCTCAACAGTCCTCTAGTCTAGAACTAGAGATCACTTTCCTTCCCTTCAACAGCCACCATAGAGAAAAGAAGAAAATTTCATAAAGAGAATATTGATCAAGTTGTGTTATTCCATAGGACAAAAGTCCTTTTTATAATCAACCTTACAATCTGTAATAAAAGATATGAAATCTAAAAATCTATGAGATAGGAAAGCACCTAAGTAACAATGCTTTCTATATTTAAGAAAATGCTTCAAATAAGAAGATACTTAGATAAGAAAATAATTAAGATTATTCCCTGCCTAAAACTAAAGATATGAAAGAAATATCAGATTTCCTAATTTAGAGATTTGAAAAAAATGGAAAGTGATGGTGGTTAAAAAAAGGAAGGTGGTCCTTTTCTTGTACACACATGTGGAGTGTGCTCGCATGAGATGCGGGCCTTTTCTTCGAATCTTGATCAATTGGCATGTGTGGCCATTTGGTTGCACTAGCCACACTCCCATTAGGAAAATGGTGTTGAGAAGTGGAGCCACATCTGGGGCCGCCTACTACCAGTCGAGGTTGCGTGGATTTTGTGTCGCAAGTCCTTTCGCAACTGAGACACAGAAAAGAGTTTCTCGGATTTCGTGTCGCAAGTCCTTTCGCAACTGAGATGTGGAAAGGAGTTTCGCGGATTTCGTGTCGCAAGTCCTTTCGCAACTGAGATGCGAAAGGGAAGTTGCCAAAACTATAAATTGGGGGTTCCTAGGGCTATTCTAGTGTTAATGTGAATATTGGGGAGCTATTCTAAGGTGTGGGAAAAGGGTTTTCTCTGTATCTCCAAGGGAGAGGTTAGTATATTGCCTTGTAATCTTCGTTCTTCATAGTGGAAGTTTGCATCTGTGGTTTTTTACCCTAGTTTGGGGTTTTTCTACGTACATCTTGTCTCGTGGTTTGTTTGGATTGCTTTGATCTATTTCTAGTTTATATTTCTTCTTATTTATCATTTGTGGGTGAGGCCTGAGATTGGATCTAGGCTCACTGCGTTGTTGGCGTGCTGCGCAACAACTGGTATCAGAGCTATTTGTTAGTTCTATTGGGAGCGATGACAGAAGAAGGGAAAACTAGAATTGAGAAGTTTGATAGTTCAAACTTTGCCTTCTGGAAGATGCAGATGGAGGATTATCTGTATCGGAAGGACCTTTATATTCCTCTAGGAGGAAAAGAGAAGAAATCAGAAAAGATGATAGATGATGAATGGTTTTTACTGGATAGGAAGGCTTTAGGAATGATCCGACTCTCTTTGTTTAAGAGCGTCGCTTTCAATATATCCAAGGTAAAAACTACAAAAGAATTAATGGAAGCCCTAGCCACCATGTATGAAAAGCCCTCAGCATCCAACAAGGTTCATCTTATGAAACAGCTATTCAATATGAAGATGTCAGATGGTGGGAGCGTGGCTGAACATCTAAACGAGTTCAATACAGTCACGAGCCAGTTGGAATCCGTTGGCATTACTTTTGAGGATGAGGTCAGGGCGTTATTGATCTTGTCCAGTTTGCCAGACAGTTGGGATGGTTTGGTGATTACTGTGAGCAATTCTTCAGGGTCGACAAAGTTGAAATTTGATGATGTGGCCGGTCTAATTCTCAGTGAAGAATCTAGAAGAAAGGCACCAGGAGTTTCAGGGGATTCAGGGAATGCTCTAAATGTTGAAAGAAGAGGAAGATCGCTGAACAAAGGAGGCAATAAATACGGGCGTTCTAAGTCGAGGAAGAAGTCCAAGGGACTGAAAGACAAAGACGGGTGTTGGCATTGCGGCAAGAAGGGGCACATGAAACGTGATTGCAGGGCACTCAAGAAATAAGAAGGAAGTTCTCAAGGCGGGAAGGATTCAGTGAATCTATCTGAGGAAAGTGACACAGAGGCGTTGATCTTGTCTCTTGATGCGAGGAATGAGTCTTGGGTTATAGACTCGGGTGCTTCGTTTCATGTCACTTCATGTAAGGAAGTTTTGCGTGATTATGTGTCAGGTGACTTCGGGAGAGTCTACCTGGGTGATGGTGAGCCGTGCAGTATTGTTGGAAAGGGGGACATTCATGTAAATCAGAAAGACGGAACGTCTTTGAAATTGAAGGATGTCAGACATGTACTGAGTTTGAAACGTAACTTGATCTCAGTGGGGCAGTTAGCCGATACCGGTTATGTGACGACATTCACTAGTGATTCCTGGAAGATCACAAAAGGTGCCTTGGTGATATCTCGAGGCAAGAAGGAAGGTGCTTTGTACGTGACTTCAGGATCGTATTGTTCACTCGCAGTCGCATTAACTGAAGTGAATGGGTAGTTATGGCATCAAAGGTTGGGACATATGAGTGAAAAGGGAATGAAAGTGCTATTGTCAAAAGCGAAGCTACCAGGGCTGAAGTCTATTGACTTGGAATTCTGCGAGAACTGCGTGTATGGTAAGCAGAAGAGGGTAGGTTTCAAGAAGACAGGACGTGCTCCAAAAACGCATCTGTTGGAGCTTGTACACACTGATGTGTGGGGACCTGCACAGGTATCGTCTCTCGGTAGCTCACGTTATTTTGTTTCGTTTATTGATGATGCTAATAGAAAACTGAGGGTCTATTTCTTAAAGCATAAATCTGATGTATTTGATGTATTTAAGAAGTGGAAAGTCATGGTAGAAAATGAGACAGGTAAAACAGTAAAGTGTCTCAGATCTGATAATGGGGGAGAATATTGTGATAAGAGGTTTGAGGAGTATTGTGCAAAAAATGGAATCAAACATTAGAAAATGATTCCAGGGACACCACAACAGAATGGTGTGGCTGAGCGCATTAACAAGACCATCCTTGAGCGCGCCAGGAGCATGAGGTTACATGCAGGGTTGCCCAAGACTTTTTGGGCGGATGCTGTAAATACTGTCGCATATCTCATCAATAGAAGTCTCTCAACACCATTGGATGGTGGGCTACCAGAAGAAACGTGGACTGGGAAAGAAGTGAACCTAGCACATCTCAGAGTGTTCGGTTGCACTTCATACGTTCACATTGATGCAGAGCATAGAAAGAAGCTGGATGTGAAGTTCAGGAGGTGCACGTTTATAGGCTACGGGCAACATAATTTTGGCTACAGGTTTTGGGATGCAGAAAACAGGAAAATCATCAGAAGCAAGGACGTAGTCTTCAATGAAAAAGTGATGCATAAGGACAGTGTGCATGAAAATAAGGCTGAGGAGAAAGAATTTGTAAAGTTAGAAGAGTTACCGAACACGGGTGTTACAGCGCCACAGGATGATCATGCACAGGAGCATTATGAGGCAGGGCTACAGACACCTGTATTGAGGAGGTCTACTCGGGAGAGGAGACCCACGATCTGATACTCACCTTCCTTATATTATCTACTATTGACAGATAATGGTGAACCAGAGTGTTTTGAAGAGGCATTACAGTCAGATACACGGGTTAAGTGGGAGCAGGCCATGGATGAGGAGATGGATTCTCTTGAGTCTAATCGTACATGGGAGCTAGTCACTCTACCAAAGGGTAAGAAAGCTCTTCATAACAAGTGGGTTTACAGACTGAAGGAGGAGCACGATGGTTCGAAACGGTACAAGGCCGATTGGTTGTGAAAGGGTTTTAACAAAAGGCGGTGTATCGATTTTCATGAAATATTTTCACCAGTAGTGAAAATGTCTACGATTCGTATGGTCTTAAGTATAGTGGCTACAAAGGACTTACATCTAGAGCAGCTAGATGTTAAGACAACCTTTCTTCATGGGGACATTGAAGAAGAGATATATATGCATCAGCCGATAGGATACGTGGCACCAGGAAAGGAGAACAAGGTGTGCAGACCGAAGAAGAGTTTATATGGCCTGAAGCAGGCCCCGAGGCAGTGGTACAAGAAGTTCGACAGTTTCATGTCGGGAAATAGTTTTAGGAGATGTCATGCAGACCACTGTTGTTATTTGAAGAAGTTTGATACGTCGTACATCATCCTTCTTCTGTACGTTGATGATATGCTTGTGGTTGGTTCAAGCATGAAGGACATCTCAGATCTCAAAAGACAATTGTCCAGAGAATTTGCCATGAAGGATTTAGGAGTTGCAAAACAAAACCTAGGCATGAGGATAAAGCGTGACAGGGAAAACAAGAAACTGGTATTGTCACAGGCAGAGTACATAGCCAAGGTACTTGATCGATTCAATATGGGAGGTGCTAAGCCGGTTAACACTCCATTAGCCAACCACTTCAAGCTATCTAAGGAGCGAGGGGCAAAGACGCAGGAGGAACGAGATTACATGGCTAAAGTCCTATACGCGTCAGCTATAGGGAGTCTCATGTATGTTATGGTGAGCACGAGGCTAGACATCGCTCAAGCAGTGGGAGTTGTTAGTAGGTTCATGAACAATCCCGGGAAGGAACATTGGGAAGCTGTGAAGTGGATTCTTAGATACTTGGTAGGTACTAAGGATGTAGGGGTATGTTATGGTGGATCGAAAATCAAGCTACAAGGATACGTGGATTCAGATTTGGCAGGAGATATCGACAACAGAAGAAGCACTACAGGTTATGTCTTTACTCTTGGAAGTGCTGCAGTCAGTTGGGTTTCTCAGTTACAGAAGATAGTATCTATCAGTATGACAGAAACAAAATATGTTGCGGCTACAGAAGCATGTAAGGAGATGATGTGGATGCAAGGTTTTATGGAAGAGTTGGGTAAGAAGCAAGCAGATTGCAAGCTGTACAGTGACAATCAGAGTGCAATACACTTGGCTAAGAATTCAGCCTTTCATTCAAGGACCAGGC
The DNA here is from genome assembly GCA_030180095.1 of Magnolia changhungtana. Classification (NCBI taxonomy): domain Eukaryota; kingdom Viridiplantae; phylum Streptophyta; class Magnoliopsida; order Magnoliales; family Magnoliaceae; genus Magnolia; species Magnolia changhungtana. Next base: position 6,648,987 of record JASAUF010000662.1, read on the forward strand.
ATATTGCCATCAGATATCACTTCATACGTTTGTTACTGGAAGATGGATCGATTGCTCTGGAGAAGATTCATACAAGTGAGAATCCTGCGGATATGCTGACCAAGGCGGTCACAAGGGAGAAGCTAAAGCTCTGTTCAGCTTTGATTGGTCTTCAGGCTTGAAGACGGGGAGGTGGTGCACTCTGTATGAAGAAGACAAATGTTTATGGTGATGTGTCTCCAAGTAGGAGATTGTTGAGAAGTGGAGCCACATTTGGGGCTGCCTACTACTAATCGAGGTTGCGCGGATTTCGTGTCGCAAGTCCTTTCGCAACTGGGATGTGGAAAGGAGTTTCTCGGATTTCGTGTCGCAAGTCTCGCAAGTCCTTTCGCAACTGGGATGTGGAAAGGAGTTTCGCGGATTTCATGTCGCAAGTCCTTTCGCAACTGGGATGCGAAAGGGAAGTTGCCAAAACTATAAATTGGGGTCCCTAGGGCTATTCTAGTGTTAATGTGAATATTGAGGAGCTATTCTAAGGTGTGGGGAAAGGGTTTTCTCTGTATCTCCAAGGGAGAGGTTAGTATATTGCCTTGTAATCTTCGTTCTTCATAGTGGAAGTTTGCATCCGTGGTTTTTTACCCTAGTTTGGGGTTTTTCCACGTATATCTTGTCTCGTGGTTTGTTTGGATTGCTTTAATCTATTTCTAGTTTATATTTCTTCTTATTTATCGTTTGTGGGTGAGGCCTGAGATTGGATCTAGGCTCACTGCGTTGTTGGCGTGCTGCACAACAAATGGATGATTGGAAAGAAAATTGCCAACAACCTGCATCCAACGTAGACGTGATTCATATATGAGTGGATAATTCTGGATTATCGGAGACGGTATGTTCACATAGAAGTGCCATGTAGTGCATGGCCCAGATCTCTCACTTGCATGCCACTTGGCGTGTGTGCTGTGATTCTTTTAACCTTTCCTAGCAAAAATCTCCTCAGTGTTTCTCTTATGTGATATCCAATGTAATATCATTTGGGTATTGTTTGGACGTTCAAACTGTTTTCTGGGCAGCAAGATGCTTTCGGATTTGATTAGAACTTAAATTAGCTGGTAAAAAACAGAAAGCTAACATCAACTTATTCCAAATGTTTGATACATTGCACTTCCTACCACCTTGGCAGAATTGAGACGTCTTCGAGCAATTTTGCATTTTCTTTGGGAGTTTGCCGCCAAATACTCAGTTTACTGCGCTTCCTCCTTAAGAACTTCATTATTGAGATCTTGGACATATCTAATTATGAGGCTGTCTTCATTTTTAGGATAAAAATAGCTTCTGAAATGGTTATGGATTCTTCACACAAAAAACAAAATAGAAGATGAGAGGGGACAAGGCAGCTTTCATAAGAATGACACATTGAAGTCCTAAAAAAGTCTGCTTGAAGTAACTAATGCATGATCACAAACATCTACTCTTCAAACATTTATTTATAAAGATAAGGAAACAATCTATGGGAAGTTTGCATTTTGTCAAAATACTGCTCATTGTTGTTCATTTATAGATGCTGCAGCTGGAAGAAACTGTATACACCTCCTATAAGTCCTATTTCAGCTTATTTATACAATTTCAGAAAAATGAGTACCTTTTGCAATGCCATTTCATTTTCTTGTTCCACCTTGCTCTTCATTCTGTTAGTACACACACTACTACTCACATATGGTCTACCCTTTGCTGTGTAGCCATACTATAATCCCAATGAGTTATAGTTACTAAGTTGGCTTATACCAAGAGCAGATTGTCTGGAATGGAGTTTCTAGAATTTCTCTGTAACCATAAAGCTGAAAGATATCAATTTAGTTTGTATATATTTTTAATTGTAGGCCTTTAAAACCAAGTTCTCAACCAGTAGGGAAAAAGCAAGACTGGTAGATGATTTTTTTTTGATTGGTGAAGCAAGAATGGTAATCTATAACGGCTACTGGTGGAATGATGAGAAGATCACTTGATGTATTGGATGTATCTGCACTTGTTTATCTCTTGCTTCTTCTTTAATAAATCTCTCATCTTTCAAAATAAAAAAAAATAAAAAAGAGAGTAAAATATTGGATGGTGAAAACCGTGTGGACCATCATTGCTGATTCATCTGTTTGTATTCTCTATGACAATTTCGAGCCCATTCTTGTTCCAGGTTGTGAAAACTCTTGCAAAGAGTCCAACATTCGCTAGAGATCCAAGGAAGATTCAATTTGAAGCTGATGTCAATCGCTTGTTTCTCTATACTTGGTTGGTGCCATCTATCATCTTCTCTATCCTCCTCTACTGATTAGAATCTTTGCTACTATTCTTCTTTTTAAATCTTCAATGCTTGTTTGGCTGAAGAAATAATCCAAAACCTCCTTTTTTCTCAGTAAAGTTTAGAATAATAACCATGAGCTATACAAAATTTACCAAAATAGGAACAGATACAATATACTATTGATAAATTTGTGCCAAGTATTCATCATTTCATCTACATCATAGTCTTGTCCAACCTATTGTGAAGGATTTATTATTATCATGATTTCTTAGCAAAAGTCCAATGACTGGCTGTCTACCTGACATCAACCCTCCTTTACCAGGGCTTGGATCAGCTGGCACATCGCTATTGGGAGGAGTTTATCAAATTTGTGTCCATTATTGATGTATTAAATTTATAATTAGGGTGTCATTTATTTCATGCTACCTCATGCATTTTCAGCTGCCTGCTCTGATGTCACGAACAATTACAAAAGTTGTCTGCATTTCATCCTAGTATTTTCATAGTTGAATTAGATACCACTGGTTTCCTAGTGCTCAAAATTAGTTCGCCCTTTTTTTTTTTGGGTGTTTGTGAAAAATGAACTTCCTTTCTTCTAAAAATGTGTAGGTTTCTTTTGATGCAATTTATTTATTTTTATTTTAAAGATTATGAAATTTTATTAAAACCAAACAAAAGGATAGCAAAAACTATGGGTGCCAAGGTGGCTACCAAACTACATCTGAAGAAAAGCTAGATTACAATCCTTTAACTTTGTATCACAAAATGACCATTCTATCACCAACAAACATGCCCTTTGAACTATGCCTTCAACTGATTTGGAGACGTTGTTGAAGCATCTTGTGTTTCATTCTTCCCAAATGGCCCACCATATAGCGGGAGGTGCCATTCGCCACAAAACTTTCTTCTCTTTACGAAGCCCCCACCCCATGCCACGCTATCAAAAGAGATCCACCGATTCTGGGGCTGACCAGAATACCTGAAAATGCTGCAGGAAATTGGCCTAAATCTGCCCTGCGAATGGACAATGGAGGAATAGATAATCCACCATCTCCTCGTCATTCATACACATAATACAAATATTAGGGAGCACCATTATCTTTTGTAGAGATTATCAATGGTTAGGACTTCCTTCCTTCCCACCAACCAACTGAAAGCAACAATCTTTGGAGGGACATTGTAGTGCCATACATACTTGGTTGGCGTCACCTCCCCTTGATGCATTCCTCGCAAGGAAGAGTAGAATGATTTAATCGAAAAAAGAACTTGAATTTTCAAACTTCCACATCATTTTGTCCTGATCGGATGTGTTTGGGGTGTAGAGATGAATACGGTTTAGTAATACCACGAAGTCACCCACTTCATCATCAGGAAGAGTGCCTACAAGGGGGCTCCCATATTACCCTTCCTCCAATATGAGAAAAGCTATCCGCTATCGGAATGGAAGGAACCAATGCCAAGCGAAAAATACTAGGAAATTTGTCCTTTATGGGTAGATCCCACCCAAGCATGTTCCCAAAACCGGATTTTGTCGCCGTTCCCCAACGAGTAGCAAACACTTGTATTTGCTCTTTATGACCTCTTTCCAAAGTGCCCCTTCTTTCTCCCCAAATCTCCTCAACCACTTTCTGAACAAAGCAATGTTCATATATTTGAGATCCTTGATACCTGCCCCTCCTTCGTCAAAGGATTTGCAAACCTCCTCCCAACTTAATAGATGGAACTTCTTTTTGTCTTCCTTACTGTGCCGTAAAAAATCTCTTCTTAGCCTCTTAAGCCTTGAGAGCACGGCGGTCGGGCATTTAAATAGCAGAATAAAGTAAAGGGGAAGGTTGACAAGGCTACTTTGATGAGCATGACGCATCCTCCAAGTGAAAGATAATGGGTAGTCCATCTAGCGAGCGTCCTCTTGAATCTCTCCACCACCTTGTCTCATAGATGCATGGCTGGTTTCCCTACACACAATGACAACCCCACAAACGAGGTCAGATGCATCCCTGCCGCACACCCAAAGATCTCAACTAGCCACTCCACTTTGGCCTCTTTTGTCCGCACCCCGAACATCTTGCTTTTGATTATATTGACCTTCAAACCTGAAACTGGCTTAAAGCATCGAATGGTAGTTCTTAAATTGTCCACCATTTCGAGCGACACATTGCAAAAGAGGAGAATTTCGTCATCAAATTGCAAATGAGTGATGGGCAATTCCAACCCTATACTTGGAAGTCGTTTTTTAATCCCTCTTGTTGACCTTAGGAAGCATACTCCCCAATGCTTCTACCACCATGAGGAAGAGAAACGAGGAGAGGAGGTCACCTTGACAAAAGCCCTTAAGAGCTTTTGAAGTAGCCTTTCAAGGAGCCATTGAGGAGGATCGAGAAATGCACTACACTCCCTCACTCCAAAATCCATTTCTTCCATTTTGACCAAAACCCCATCCACATCATCATATAATCAAGAAAGCTCCAATTGACGTGATCATAAGCTTTCTCAATATCCCATTTGCACACAATTCCTTTTGATCCCCTTTTATGCCTAGCTTTGAGGCACTCATGAGCGATTAGAGCACAATCAAGGATTTGCCGCCTTGGTACAAAGACACTTTGGTTCTTGGAATCACACTTCTTATGAAGTTCTATAATCAAGACGCACACACCTTCACCAATATTTTGTGAGGCCCACCAATGAGACTTATTGAGTGGAAGTCCTTTAGGGAATTTGCCCTGAAGACCTTGGGAATGAGAGCAATGAATGACATGCTCAAGTCCGACGATAACTTGCCCCTATGAAAGAATTTTGACATAAAGGTCATGAGTTCACATTTAACGTTTTCCCATAAGACCTGGAAAAAAAAAAAGCAATTTAAAACTCATCCGGTCCTTGAAGCTTTATCTCGACCCAAAGAAGCAATGGCTACTTTAACCTCTTCCTCCATAAAGGGAGCTGCAAGCAAATCTGCCTCTATGGTCGATAGACGATTGAAAGATAGATTGTCCAACCTAGGTCTTCTCCACTCCTCCCCCGTCAACAAATCTTCATAGAAATGCGAGACTTCTTTGGACAACTGAACCTTCTTTTCAATGCGGGAACTATTGATGACGATGCTACCAATCTTGTTGATTCTAGCTCGAGCACTAGCTATACTGTGGAAATATTTCTTATTTTTGTTACCCTCCTTTGCCTTGGTCATGATGTGCCGTAACTGGGCCGTAAAGGCTGTTACGTAAAGGTAACATTGACAATTGTCAGCTGGGCATCGAGTCGAGTTGGACCGAGTTAGGGCTGACCTGACTTGATCTGGTTTTGAAATAGGCCCAACCCGAACTCGTCTCGACTCGGTACCAAGTCCAGTATGCCTAAACCGATCTGAATTCGGGTCTGGCCCGAACTAATTCGGACTGAGTTTGACCCAGTAAAAAGTACTGAGCTGGATTGAGTTGGCACCGATTCAGATCGAGAGATGAGGGAGGGAGGGAGGGAGGGAGGGAGGGAGGGAGGAGTGGAGAGAGAGAGGAGGGTGGTGATGGTGGTGTGGGTGGTTGCTTGGCTTGGAAGAGGAGGGTGGGAGGGAGTAGAGAGGAGAGAGAGAGAGGAGGGTGGTGATGATAGTGGGTGGTAGCCGGGCTTGGAAGAGGGGGATGAGGGAGGAAGAGAGAATTTGGGATCGGGTCAGGGTCGGGTCAGGTGCGGCGTATAGGGTTAGAGATACTAAAAAATTAGGGTTTTTTATTATATATATATACCCGAATCCATGTCGAGTCAAGTCTGATCAGATCGAGTTTCGGTTTGAGTCGGGTCGAGTTATTGGGTAACTCGAACTCAACTCGGTTTAAGTTGGGATTGGGCGAAGCCTACTCGGTTCGATCCGACTCACCCATTCAATTCGGATCGAGTTGGGTCCGAACGAGTTGGACGAGTCGAGTCGTTCCTTGCCCAACTCTAGTCATAATGCCCGTCACGTAAAAAAAATGACCCATAACGTCTGTTATAGCTCTTGTAACGGCCTGTTACATCCCCTGTAAAGGCCGTAACAGCCCCATAAAGGTCCATTACGGGGCCAATACATGTTTTTGGAATTTTTTTTTTTTTAAATAAAAAAGGAGATCGTAATGGCCGTTATGGGAGCCGTAATAGTTGTTACAACCCATATCATAAAGGCAACAGTGGTGGCCATTACGGAATACCTTAATCCAGATACTTCTCGATCGTTGTCTCCATTTTGTTTCATCTTCTTTCGCCCTTCCCACATGATCCTGAATGAGCTGGAGCTGCCTAGCTGATTCTTTAGAAGATAGGACGTTCTCCTCTGCTTTGACATTGAGGGCCTGCAATTCAATAAGGATAGTTGTCTATTCTTCATCCCTTTTGCCCAACTCTTTCTTCCAAGTTTTGATTTTCTCTTTCAGCAACTTCAATTTACAACATAACTTATAGCCCATGAAGCCTACTACTTTGAAGGAGGACCACCACTCCTTAACCTTTTGTGGAAAGCCCTCAACTTCCAAACAGCCTAGCTCAAATCTGAATGGTTTGGGCCCCCAATTTTTGACATTCACAGCCAACAACAGTGGTCTGAAAACTGGTCTCGCAAAAGCATGTTGCGAGACTAGAGGAAAAGTTTCAACCCATTTTGGAGAAACTAGAAAATGGTCCAACCTGGATGTAATTGGGCTTGACTGCCCATTCGACCACGTAAACTTGCTCCCTTCCAAAGGAAGGTCTAAGAGTTCATGGTGATCTATCCAATATAAAAAAACTCCCATGCTCTCAAACGCCCTGCCCTCGTTTGACTTTGCCAAGGAAAATTGAGTGATGTTAAAATCCTAGACTATACACCACGGCCCACTGAAATTGTTGTGGCAAGCCGAAAGCTCTTTCCAGAATTCCACTCTTCTGTTGTCCTGGTTAGGCCTGTTGACAGATGTGAGCATCCAAAGAAAGCCTGATGAGTTATCTTTTAACAGCACAGAGACGGAGAAGGACCCTCCCCACCAATCAATCTTTGACCAAATGGAAGTCCCATGCAACTTCTACCCCTTCAGATCTGCCTGAGCTTTCAATAGCCACCCACTATGCATTTCGAATTCCCCAAAGTGTTCCCAGCAACTTCTGATTAAAGCTTTGCACCTTCGTTTCCTGGAAAGTAACCAGCTGAGCTTTGGATCTTCTGCACACATCCTTTATCTGGCTTCTTTTTTGTTTACTTCCACTCGTGGATGCTTCCCGCTCCCCTGACGTTCCATTATTGGATTTTCATTTAGGAACTGACCTACCTCATCTTCCCTACTCTATGATCCCCACCTGCTCTCTTGGAGGATAGAGAGATGTTTGAAGAAAGACTTACCAGTTCCCTGCAGCTTCTGGATTGCCTGATGGACTTCTTAGGAGATCTTGAAGAATCCCTGGGACGACCATGCTCTTTTATGAATTGGAACAGATCATAATAATCTTCCGCCTGATCTCCGAATGATAGCCCAATCAACCTCCCGAAATGGCCAAGCGCCTCTCTGATCTACCTCTTCTCTTTAACCACATCGGCCAAGCCTGCCCAACTCGGTTCCAGTTTGTTTTGAAGCAAAATGGTCTTCCCTGCTGCGATCTGCAAGGCCTAATCTGAAACTGCTATCACTTGAAGAGGGGCAACTTCCAAGATGTCCTTATCTCCTTCCTCAAAGCAGTGAGCCTCCAAGGCTATCAGCTAGTTCGCCTGGGAGGGGTTCTCCACCACATGGTCATCGGATGACAGAATGTCACTTCTGGAAACTGATGACTCCCAATAGGATCCTGATTCAGCTTCTGAAGCCATGAGAGAGGCTTCCCCTTCGGAAGTAGACTTCACACTCCTGAGAAGAACTTTTGGAAAGAGAGGAGTCCTGGTCGAAGAAAATAGGCGGCGATGGGCACGTGCCACCTGATAAGTGGGGATGCACACGAGCTAAGTTTGAGATAGAAGCCACACATACTAGCTTATTCCGCAAGCTTGGATCTGGGCTAAGAGTAAAGGGTCTCCCATTGATGCTTGCAATTAATTTGATAAGGTAGTGATAATGCTGTTGCCCACATCCCCTTTTAGAGTTACCAAGAGTATTGAAATACCAACACATTGCACCTGCTGGCAGGCCTTTGCCAACTTGCCTGAGATATGGTGCACAGAAAATTTTTTGGAGGTCTCATTTGATCTTTTATTATATTTCAATATTTTCATGAGGGACGATCACCTACAACCCATTGCTTGTGACCACATGCAAATATGCAATCCACGTCACATGCATTTTTGTCATGTGTTTAGGAAAAGTGCATAAAGTGGGCCCACCATGAAGATTGTCTACTGCAAAATGGGCCGGCTTACTCATCAGGTGCCCGTTCATGCACATTGTATAGACTGTTGACGGTTCTGATTAAATTGCCCATCGTCAGTGTGGCTCGCCCAAAGAGCGCTGAGGCCTGATTTTGGCTCCAGGTGGTCTTCATGGTTGGTGCATGTTATGCATGGTCCAAATGTCTCACGCCATGACATATTGGCGAGTTTGGTGGTTTCATTTGAAATTTGCATGCAATAGGTTGTAGGTTACCACCCCTCTTGAAACATTTGATATTTTTATCTACACATGCATTGTCAGGGTCAGTAACTGGGCCTGGCCCTCAGCCTAGCACAATCAAATCTTTGAATAGGCCCAGGCCATTGGCAACCCTAATGCGTTGCTATGCATGCCACATCTTACAGCTGACACGTACTCTGATTCTAATGTGACATTGACATTATTGACCAAGCTGTTGTTTCTTATCAGTATTCAGTACCTGATTTTTGTGAAAAATACTTGTATTATGCATGCTAACACTGAGGGTGACGTGATGATAGTAATCATGCAAAGTGTAGGTTCTATTCTCCTTAGTTTGGGCATGACAAATTTAAAAAAATCAGGTGGTGAAAAAAAATAGTTTGGGCATTGCAAACTATTCTCCCTAGTTTGGGGGTTCGAGTCCTTGCCTTGGTGGTAGACTCTTAAGAGTTTCAACACAAGGTCTTGGTTTCGAGTTCCCATGGGTAGTGAAATCCCACTACAGCGTGAGTGCGGGGGTGTGTGCGTGGGATTGTGTGGGGTGTGTATGGAGTGTAAACAAAACAATTTGGGCATCACAAATTTAAAAATCAGCCTCTTTAACTCCACTTTGATTAGTTTGTATTATGCTATTTGCATTTGGACTAACAGTTTATTTAATTTTCAGCTACTATCGATTGGGAAAGAATGCTGTTGAAACTGATGCCGATGAGATCATTGACATGGCAAGCAAAGCATCTGTTTCTGATCAGCAGAAACAAGTCCAAGAAAACATTCATTCTCAAATAAAAGCCTTTTGCAAATCAATGGATGATATTCTTCTGCCCAATTTGAAGAATTCCCACGATCCCCTTGTTTCATCTCAAGAGTCGCAGGACACCCCTCAAAGGAGTGGCCTAGGTCTTGCTGTTGGCCGAACTGGGCCACACACCAACCGACCTGGTGAGTATTCACGAATGCTCTTTCTTAAATATACTGGATGTTGTTTTTACTAATGCTAGAATATCTGCATCATAGCTCTAATTGTCATCATCAAGGCCTTATTCCATCTAATTGTGTTCTCAGTTAATTAGTAAACTGACCCGGATCATGTCGGAAATCATTCATGCATCAATCATGGAGCAAAATAGCATTTTTTAATGGCTAATTCACAGGAACATCTTGCATTCAGATTGTTGTTCAGATCAAAGTGATTGGGCCCTTTGGGAGTGTTCTCAGTATTCTTGTGCGTGCGCACGCGATATATTTTACTTCTATTTTAGAGTTAGCCTAGTCACTTCCTTGGAATCAGGGATATCTTTCCTTAGAAGGTTATCTTAACATAGATTTCTGAAAAAAAATTTTCGTGGTTCTCGTGGATAGTTGTTGACGTTGTGTTCTTTCCTGGAAAACTATCATCTGCTGTTTAGTTAACACTTATCCTGAAAGTAGATGGTCTAGATCAATTCATCATCATCATCATCATCGCCTTATCCCAACTCATTGGGGTTGGCTACATGAATCCTTTTTCGCCATTCCACTCTATCAAGGGCTATAACTTAAGTTAGACCATAGGTTGTCAAGTCTTTTCTTATTACCTCCACCCACATCCTTTTGGGCCTTCCCTTTGCCTTTTTAGAGCCTTCAACTTGTACCAACTCCTTCCTTCTAACTGGTGCAATTCTTGGTCTCCATTGCACATGACCGAAGCATCCAAGTCTACTTTCTCTCATCTTATTACCTATTGGTGCTCCTCCTAAGTTCCCTCAAATGCATTCATTTCTAATTTTATCCTTCCTTGTCTTGCCACTCATCATTCTCCATATTCTCATTTCAGCTACACTTATCCTATGAATATGTTGTTCCTTAACTGCCCAATATCCTGTCCCATGAAGCATGCTTGTTCTTATAGCTATCCTATAAAGTTTCCCTTTCAGTTTGAATGATACACAACGATCTCATAAAACTCCAGAGGCACATCTCCATTTCTTCCACCCCGCTTGAATTCTGTGGGCAACATCCTTTTCAATCTATTGCCTCTCATGAATTATCAACCCAAGATATTGGAAATGGTTATTTTGGGAAACTTCTTTATAAGCAATCTTAACTAATTCCACATTCCCATTCCTATTGTTATGAAAATTGCACTCCATATACTCTATTTTAGTCCAAGTAATTTTAAATCCTTTAAATTCTAAAGCCACCTCTCCATAAATTTAGCTTTGTGTATACGCCCTCTCTCATCTTGTCAATCAAAATTGTCATCTACAAACAACATGCGCCATGGGATCTTTTCCTCCAAATGCCTCGTTAACTCGTCCATAACCAATGTAAAAATGTATGTGCTCAATGCCGACCCAATGTGCATGCCTACAATAATTGGGAACTCGGTTGTCTCTCTGCTAGTGGTTCTCACATTTGTTTATGTTCCGTCATACATATCCTTAATCATGTCAATATATCCTATTCAAACTCCTTTCTTTTCCAATACCCATCAAACTAACTCTCCAGGGACCTTATCATTAGCTTTTTGTAAGTTCAAAGAGCATGTGAAGATCCTTTATCTTCTTCGTATATTTTCCCATCAATTGACTAAGCAGGAAAATAGCTTTAGTGATAGATTGCCCTGGCATGAAACCCAACTGAATTTCTTCGACTTTGCTCAATCACTCTTTCCTAAAGTTTCATAGTGTGGCTCATAAGTTCAACCCCATGATAATTAGTGCAACTCTGTATGTCTCCTTTATTCTTATAATAGCATGGTACATTCCCTCCATTCATCTCGCATTTTCTTCAATCTTACAATCTTGCTGAATAAGTATTTTTTTTTAAGATCTTGATTTATTAAGGGTAAAACGCTAGAGAGAGAGAGAGAGAGAGAGAGAGAGAGAGAGAGAGAGAGAGAGAGCAACGGGAAATACAAATCCCTTGACATCTTTTGTCAATGCCTTTCCTGTTTCCATCTTTCTCAAAGTCCTTTTACTTCGAGCAACGGGAAATACAAGTCCCTTGACATCTTTTGTCAATGCCTTCATCTTTCTCAAAGTCCTTTTACTTCGTATTTCTTAATCTTACGAAAGAATCGACGGACTCCATTGTTATTTGAGTTTATGGTTCCTTTTATCCCTTTGCTCCTAAGAGTGATTGTCATTTAATGCATCTAATATGATCTAGGTTTCTACTCTTGCTGATGTAGGACCAATGCATGAACTCAAATAATGTGAGAAATCAATCAACAAATTTAAATTAATTAATGAAAACTATAAATCTTGCTACCATCATTACAAATATCAAGATTCTAAAAGGAAATCATGCATAGTTTAAGCCTAGGTTGCCAAGCATCATCCTACTAAACCATTAAACATGAGAACCTAGGATCTAATGGATGTAGAAACATCCAAACAGCATAGGGTTAGTCCTATTGTAAATGGGAAGGTCTAATACTACCCAGGGTTTACTAGATTTTGGTGTTGGTGAAGCTAGGGTTAGGAAAGTTTGAGGTGAAATTAAGGTTAAAGTGGGGAATTGAATAAATGGATTAAAGGATTCAGGTATTTGGATATTGGAATTAGGGTTTCGGATGTAGGGAATTTAGGGATTTGGGTTTAATTGAAGGATTTGAAGATCTAGGGTTTGAGAATTTGGGGAAATTAGGAGATTTGGGATTTTTAGGTTTAGGGTTAGGGTTTATAAGTAGGAATGAAGGGGTTTTGTTGTAAGGGAAGTGGAAGGGCAAAGGGACAAGGGATGAGACTGTATGGCCATCCCTATGGGTTCACATGTGTGGCTGTGTGGCCACACGTGTGGGCTAGGTAGGGTTGGGTTTTGGGTTCTAAGGTTCGGCTTGTCAAGAAAGGTGTAAAGGAGGAGAATTGGAAGGTTATTGATGGATTTTGGAGAAAGGGGGAAGAAGAAAAGAAAAAACTTGAAGAAATACCTTGAATGTTGATGAAGAGATATGAATGTGGGGATAGAAGGAAGCCTCACACTTTCGTTGATGAAGATAGGCCTCGCACAAATCTTCATTCCAGGTCATGTTGAAGATATCCTCACATCACATGAAGATTGGAGAGAAAACAAGAGAGTTCTCTTCTCTCTCTCTCTCTCTCTCTCTCTCTCTCTCTCTCTCTCTCTCTCTCTTTTTCATAAACAAAACCAAAATTAAGGTCCCCCCCCTCCCCTCCCCTCTTTATATGATCTCAAGAACTTTTCAAAATTACAAAATAGACCTTATTTAATGACTTTTGACCAAAATAACACTAGTCTAATGAAAAATCAAATAAAACCACTCATAATGTGCCCAAAGCATAAATCAATCATAAACTACCCTAGGAAAAGAAAGAAAGAGCATGGTATTTCTTTAAACCACACCCACTTGGCTTTTCAAGAGCACGAGGCTTTTGACCTGTTACCCAGAACTTAGGTTTAGGCCTTAGAACACTGCACCATCTGTGCATATGCACTTGGGTATTGATGATTATGCAGTGAATGGTGGAAGCGATTGTATTGAATGTATGATGTCCAACTGTTTGATATACATCTCACGATCTGCAACCTATGATTTTCAGTTGCTTCAAATGCTCCTGTGAGTGCATGCACATTTTTTTTTAATGTAATATACAATAAAATCATAAAATCATAGGATTTATTTAAAAAGCGATGTTGTCAAAATCGTTATCATATTGGAAATCGTAATAGGGATTGAATCATATCAAATCAAGTGTTTTTCTGATTCTCTTAAAATATTAAAAAAAATCTGAAAACATAATGAATCAGGGGGAAAAATTAAAAACTCATCAATCATCCATTTCCCATCAATTTGCACCAAGAAAAGTAATACATATCATGATATTGGCAATTGGGAACTTGTATAAAGTCCATTTATCATGATAGTGTTAAAGAACTCTTGTTTTTCCTTTATTATTTGTCTTTCAAGAAAATTTACCTTGAAAAACATACAAGGTCCTTTAATAATTTTACCGATGGGGAAAATCAAATTTACATGGTTGCAAGCAAAGGCAATCAATTCAAAGCTAGATTGGTTTCTCATTTCCCTAGAATGGGCAGAGAAATTCCCATTAGTGCACCAAAGGAGGCTGCCTAAACCAATTTCATATCATTGCCCAATTATGCTAGAGTTGGAGGAGAAGGATTGGGGCCCCATCTATTTAGATTTGAGCTATCTTGGTTAGAGAAAGAGGATTTCTCGAAAAAAAGTGGTTGAGTGGAGGTCTTCCGTCTCGATTTGGGGAGGTACAGGCTTTACTTTGTTCCAAAAGTTGAAAAGGCTGAAAGGAAATATTAATGCATTGGGGCCCCATCTATTTAGATCTGAGCTATCTTGGTTAGAGAAAGAGGGTTTCTCGAAAAAAGTGGTTGAGTGGTGGTCTTCCTTCTCGATCTAGGGAGGCACAGGCTTTACTTTGTTCCAAAAGTTGAAAAGGCTGAAAGGAAATATTAATGCATTGGGGCCCCATCTATTTAGATTTGAGCTATCTTGGTTAGAGAAAGAGGGTTTCTCGAAAAAAGTGGTTGAGTGGTGGTCTTCCTTCTCGATCTAGGGAGGCACAGGCTTTACTTTGTCCCAAAAGTTGAAAAGGCTGAAAGGAAATATTAATGCATAGAGAAAAACTGAGTTGGGGGGTAGAGAGGAGGAGACATCAAGTTTATTGCACAACATTCAGCTTCTCGATATAAAGGAAGAGATAGGAGAATTATCGGAAGAGGAAACGACAAGGTGGGAAGTCTTAAGAATGAATTACAATGCGAGATTAGGAGGGGATGAAATTAAATGGAGACAACGATGTCAGGCCCATTTCGTTGAGAGGAGATGAAAATACAAAATTTTTTCATGCTATGGGGATTGCTCGTGCGAGAATTAACATAAAAGTTATTAATGGTGGAAGGGAATAGAGTCGAAGGTAAAGATAAGGTGGGTGATGCCATAGTCATTGTGTTGATCCCTAAATCCAGATTTTTCACTATTATTGGGGAAGTTATATCTCCATTACAAGGGTCTTTCGTTGGTAGACAATTTGTGGATTCTAAATTAGTGGCTCATGAAAGCATTGATTCATACAATAGGTAGGGATTGAAAGGAATTATATGTAAGCTGGATGCTGAAAAAGCTTATGATCATGTTGAGTGGGATTTCCTCGATTATATCTTGGGTAAGATAGGTTGTAGTTTGCAAGTAGCGATCTTGGATCTAGGAATGTGATAGCTCTCTTAAATTCTCAATTTTGGTCAATAGTTCTGTAAATGTCTTATTCTCAACATCCAGAGGATTACGAAAGGGGGACCCTATTTCCCCATATCTGTGTATAGTGGTTATGGAGGCCCTTAGTAGAATGATAGCAAGGGGCACTAAGTTCAATTTGGGTCCTTACTCTTACTCCGGTGGTAGACTCTTAGGAGTTTCAACACCTGGTTGAGGGTTCGAGTACCCATAGGTGGTGAAATCCCACCATGGTGTGAGCGTGTGGTGGTGTGTGTAAAAAAAAAAAAGTCAAATTTGGTGACAAGATTTAGGGTGGACAATTTGGAATTTCAGGTTACAAACTTATAGTTTGCCGATGATAGATTATTATTATGTGAAGCAGATGTCCTAAAAGTGAGCAATCTTCGATCGATTATGGTTTGTTTTGAAGTTGTATCAAGATTAAAAGTGAATATTAATAAGAGAAAACTAGTTTGGGTGGAAATATCGAAAGAGGAAGTGGGGTTCTTTGCAAGTATATTGGGATGTAGGGATGGTTCATTTCCTACCACGAATCTCGTTCTTCCTCTATTTATTGGAAGACTTGCGAAACACTTATGGGACAAAGTTTGGAGGTCACAAATTTGGATTTGTTAGGAAAATGGGTTTGGAGATTTGGAGTGGAAGAGGGCGCCATTTGGATAGAAGTAATGATGTAGGACATGTGATCTAAAAAGTGTTCGCAATATCGATACTATCGGTCGATATTATCGGTATCGCAGTCCGGCGATATGAAACCCTCAGAAATTAGAAAAAAAAAAAGAAAAAAAAAGAAAAATTGATAAACTCTTTTGTATCGTGTGATATATTGCAAGATATAGCAAAATATCGGCCGACGTCACCGATATTGGAGAAAAAATTTCTCTTACGGTTGTGATCTTACTGATGGAGTCGCTTTCTTCTGGATTTGGTGGGCCACTGTCAACATCACCGGATCACGTAAGATCCCTTAAACCTTTCTTTTTTCCTTCGAAGATCATTATTTTTGAAGAAAACCATATTTTCGACGAGGATGAAGCGGATTTGGGTTGGGATTTGCAAAAAGATAGATTTTCGGGAGAGATTTTTGGAAATATTGCGATTCCGGCAAGATTTTGGGATGGATTGCATTGTTCTCTCGATCGTCTTTAACGAAGAAGAGAGTTGAAAGACTCTGTCTCGTCTTTAACGGAGAAGAGAGTCAAAGGACTTTCGAACACACTCTCTCTCTCTCTCTGTCTCTTAACTTAGGGAGTAGATTAGTTGTTAACCTTATTGTGTGGGGGCCCATCTTGATGAGTGCGTTTTATATCCATGCCTTTTTTTTTTTTTTTTTTTTTTTTTTTTTTTTTTCGATTATTTAAGGATGTTATCCAAAAACGTAAGAAGATCCAAATCTCAGGTGGGCCTTGGGAATTTTTTAATGATGAGCGTTCAATAATCACTGTTTTATGTGGTGTGGTCCACCTGAGATTTGGATGTGCTTAATGTTTGGGACCATGACCTAAAATGGGCTGGAAAAACGAATGGACGGATTAGATATACTGCATATCATCAAGGTGGGCTCTATAGTAAGGTGAACACCCACTAAGCTATTATTCAGGTAAGACTTAATCTGCACCCCTTAACTTAAGGGAGAGTGGATTCGGTACGACCCGATTGAACGAAAGACAGTGCTACCCTTTCAGTGGGGCCCACCTTGATGTAGTTTGTATATCCATTTCGTCCATCCATTTAGAGATATCATTTTAGATCATGAGAAAAAGAATGAGGCAAATCCAAAGCTCAAGTGGACCTTGTGAAATATATATATATATATATATATATATATATATATATATATATATATATATAGTGGGGATTAAAGGCCTACCATTAAAAACTTCTTTGGGGCTTATGGGCCACAGAAGTTTTCGATCAAGCTGATATATGTGCTTTCCCTTCGTCCATGTCTGCCTAAACTTATAAACATGTTGGATCTCAAATAAACATCATGGTGGCCCCCCACAAATGGTTTCAAGTTTCAACGTTAGCCATCACTGTCCCCACTGTTTTCTGCGGTGGGTCCACTTAAACTTTGAATTAGGTGATCTAAAATGATATCTCCAAATGGATGGATGGTCTGGATACAACACATACATCATGGTGGGGCCGCAGTCAGGGTCCCACCCAAATATGTGTTGGGTCGTACGCACGATTGGGTACTACCCCCACTTGGTTGAAATCGGATTGCGTACTGAGTTACTCAGTACGCTCTTATCGTATTGAGTAAACTCTATTGGGCCCATGGTGAATGTATTTACTTTATCCATGCCGTCCATCAATTTTTCCAGCTCATTTAATGGGTTGAGCCCAAAATTGAAGCATATCCAAAGCTCAAGTAGGCCATACCATAGGAAATAGTGGGAATAAGTTGAAACCTTGCTAGGCCCCACAGTGATGTGTATTTGTCATCCAACATGTTCATAAGATCACAAAAACATGGATGAAGGAAAAACACAAATCTAAGCTTGATCTAAAACTTTTGAGGCTCCAATAATTTTTCAACGGTAGGCGTTCAATTCACACTGTTTCCTGTGGTGTGGTCCATTTGAGCTCTGGATATGCTTCATTTTTAGGCTCAAGCTCTAAAATTTTCTAGTAAAATGGATGGAAGGAGTGGACAAAATATATAAATTATGATGGACCCCACACCAGTAGCGAGGTGGCTTCTGGACATTGCTTTATGAGGGCACCATGATGTATTTGTTTTATCCACGCGCCCATTTATTTTTCTAGATCATTTTAGGCCATGAGCCCGAAAATGAGAAAGATATAAATTCAAGTGGACCACATATTAAACAGGTTGCACTGTATCATACCATTATTTGTCCATTGATTTCAAGTTGGCCGCACCTGATAAGTGAACTGACTCAATTTATAGGATGGAAAGGACGTTAAGAGATGCATGTGAAGGTTCATATATGCTGTGTATGTGATTATTTATCTATTCGAACAATTTGCACTTTTAAAGTTGATCATGTGGGTCCACCTTTTGGATGCCCATCACTCTAAATATTACTTTCTATTATATCATCTGCTTTTGAATGAATTGGATGTGATTTCATACATGTCTTCATACATTTATAAATGTTATGCATTATATTTTAATATAGTTGCCTTTGTTTAGACAAACAGCACATAGCTTAGGACACTATACAAAGAAAATCTATTATGTGCACTTTGTTTTGAGATGTTATGATTTAAAAGTGTATATTAATGTTTTTAATTTTTATTTTTATTTTTTAATAATCCCTGAAATTTCATTAAAAAATTCAACCATTGTCCTAATGTTTCCCCATGTTTCCCAAAAAGTGCGATAAATTACGTGATACAAATGATATATCCCATGCGATAACTGATACGTATCTGTATCCCAAGGGTGCATTACATTGCATGATACCGGCATTTCAAACATTGGATCTAACCACGTCGATGCGAGAAATTATTAATGAATTAATCAAAGTTAGTCAAATATAATAACATGCCATTTTACCATGATTAAAAGAGTACCAAATAGATAATAAAATTTAGATTTACGTTAAATCACAATCCCACACAAACGTAAACCACATAAGCATGAAAATCTAAGGCCCAATGAAAGATTGGAACTCTCACATTAGCATAGGTATGGTTCTAATTCAAAGGACATATTTGCTCAATTCTAGGCTTAGGGTTTCAAGGGGTTTGGGAATTTTGGGGAAAATGGAATAGTTAGGGTTCGGGAATTAAGGATTTTAGGGTTTCATAAGGAATTGAGGATTAGGGTTTTAGGCTAGGGTTTATAAGATAGGAAGATGGATTGAAGAAAGGGAAGAAAACGGAGGGAAGGGACTAACCGTATGGTCATATGGCCCTATCCATACGTATGGAGGTGGTTGTGATGGGTTGGATTTGGTGGAGTGAGGGATAGGAAAAGATGGATTTAGGTAATGGGTTTAAGTTTCGAAGAAAATGGTAAATGAGCTTAGGGTTTGTACAAGAAAAGTGGAAGAGAAGAATGATTTGAGAAGAAGATGATAAAAAAATACCTTTAGAAGAGAATGAGATGGAGATGAAAAGGATAACTAGGCTTCACACCTTTGGATTCACACCAAGTATTCTCTTTTCACAAGAGTATCTCAAATCATATGGGAGAAAGAACTTTTCAAGCAAAAGAGTTGTTTTTCATTCCATCATTATGGGCTAGGGGTAGATGTCTCCCCCTTATATAGTCTCAACACATGTGCTTTGACAAAAATACCCCTCAATAAAAACATACCTCACATGTCCCATGATGCAATAAACTAAAAATAACTCATCCTAAACTATAAATAACCATAAAAAAAAACATAAAATCAACTAATCCTAATACTAACGACCAAATTGATCAAGGATCACAATAATCCAACCGCCCGATCGAAGGGTCCACATGATCCAATGGTCCGATCATCGTATCCTCGCGATCTAATGGTCAAAACTCCTCAAATAAGCAGCCCACATGCATCTTCCTAGTGTAAAACTCTTCAAATAAGCAGCCCACATGCATCTTCCTAGTGTAAGATGCACGATCATGCTTGTGGAGTCTTCAAGTCTTCAATGTAGCCCGCCTAGGTCCATCTACAAGTCATCGAGCCAAAGTGAAGGCTGTGCTGATCTCCTCCTTTGGTATACTCTAAATGGTCGAATGTCCTCATCAAGTAACAGGTAGGAAATATGGAGTGGATGAAAGGGGTAGGGTGGACAAGGTTGTCCTCATTGTATAGGCCATCTTATCTTTGGAGAAATGTGACATCAGTGAAGAGAAAAGTTTGGGATGTGCTTGGTTTTCTTTTCGGGGGATGGGAATCTTATTAGGTTTTGGGAGGATCGATGGGTGGGGGATAATAAGTTGAGCGAAATGTTTCCACGGTTAGCAGGGATTGCTTCAGAGGTGTACTTGCGTGTGGTAAATGTTTTTCCATTCAAGAGGAGCAAGTCATTTGGGCTCCGCTGTGTAGAAGGAGTTTAGAGGATGAAGAGATAGTTGAGTTGATTGGGTTGCTTGAGTTGCTTTCCAAAGTGTATCCGTTAGTATCAGAAGTGGATTCGATAAAATGGTTATATGATAAATCAGGAAAATTTTCAGTGAAGTCTTTTTACAAGGGCTATAAGTGAGGATGGCAACAATGAAGTGTTCAGCCCGACATGCTTCGTTTGGTGTTATAGTGTTTAAAGGTTGTGGTGTTCACTTGGCTAGTGGGGAAAAAGAAGGTGCTAACAGTTGATAACCGTCAAAGAAGAAAGATGATCCTCCCGAATGTTTGTTTGATGTGCTATCAAGATGCGGAGTTGGTGGATCACCTCTTTCTTCATTTCTCTTTTGCAAACAGGCTTTGGGATGCTTTCTTCAAATTGTTCAGAGTGGCTTGGGTGTTGTCAAGTTCTATTGATCGATTCTTTCTGGCATGGCATGGTGGGGGTAAAGGAAAGGCTGTGATATATGTTTGGCGTATAAGTTTACTAGCGGGTATATGGTTTCTTTGGTTAGATAGGAATGATCATTGTTTTATAAATCGGAAAAGGAATGTTATGGAGCTGTTTTAAATGACAAAATCCCATATCATGGAATGGGTGATTGCATCAAAGGTCATTGCTCAGCTTCCGGACAATTGGATTGAGTTGTAATTTTCCTTTTTATTTGTGGATCTTTGCATCTTTTAGGCTGCGGCCTTAATCAATAAATTTATCACCGTTCAAAAAAATAATTTTAAAAAGATATTTTGATTTTTCTTTGGTTTGGGTTTTTTAATATCAAAATCCCCAAATCTCCTCTCTTATAAAGAATAAAAATAAAAGTAATCGATCTTTTTTAAATGATTCTTAAAGCGCCCACCAATTTGAAAACATAAAATGAAAGCCTTGTAAAGTTTTAAAAGAAGAGAACAAGTATAATTTGAATCTCATAGGATTCAGATTGTAGAATCATAGGGTTCATCTAAAAAGGAATTCAAGGTGGGATTCAAATAATTTTGCCTAAGATTCGACTCTAATCGTAAATTGTAGGATTTTGACAACTGTATATATGAAGAGTTTAAAAGAAGAAGCAGATACAAAAATGCATGTGTTTTATGTCTTATGTTTGAGTAGGTAGGTATAATTGCACATTCAGAAAGACTTTGATCAATCCCGATAAATGTTTTATTTTACTCTAATTTTTTAATGATTAAGATGTTTGGATCCATGAATTATATTTGTGATGATGGATTAATAAGAATTTGCTGAAACTTCATCTCGCATATGGCAAGATTCTGTTTTGGCAGCATAAACTATGTTTGGACTTAATTTGAAAGTCATATATACGTGTATACGTGTGTACATTGCCATGGATATGTATGCATTGCCAAAAGGCCATTCATCTATTTAGCCATACCACAGGCTGGGCATACCCCATTTGTAACTAGCTGGATGATCCTAGCATTTGATCATAGAGAACCCATCATGCCCTCTCTAGCTTTCCATTTTCAGTGCACAGTGGAACTCCAATCAGTAACCAGGATCGTCTGAGGAATGTGATTTTCATGTTATGCCCCATCCATGGCAGGGCTCAAGAGAATGAACAATCTGAACCCCATACATGTGGGCTTTGTGCATGTCTACATTGTTTCTAGTACTAGAGATTTCATCTGTAAGAATTCAGGGCTGTTGAGACATTCGAGGGTTCAGTTTCTGTTGTGCTGCAACTCGGGCGGGTTGGGTCAGGTGAAGGGTCAACCCAAAGCTGACCTGACCTCAATCCCGCAACCCAACCTGACTCGAGTTCGAAGCCATGGTGCCCAAACTGAAACCATTCCTAATTCCTCTATAGGCGACCCAACCTGATCCAAATACATGTGCCCAACATAACCTCACCTGAATTTTCTCAACCCAAATACAACCCGATTTCAAATTGAGTTGGCATTTTCCAACCTGAACCCGACCCAAGGACCTTTACGACATGACCCTAACCCAAGTTGCAGCCCTAGTTTTAGCTAGTGCAATGTAAATTTTGAACTAGGAAGGAAAATGTCATTTGCTCTTAGAACCTTACTTGTGGTATTTTTCAGCACAGTTGTACCGGAAACACGGCCATTGACCCGCATGGAGCTATCCCACAGTTTGAAAGATTGCATTGGCTACACCTTGGATGTCAAACCATCTCAAATTCCCCACAAGGATGCAGGCCAAGGTCTGTTCGTAGATGGTGCTGCTCAAGTCGGAGCTGTGATAGCCTTCTACCCTGGTGTAATATACTCACCTGCTTATTATCGCAATATCCCTGGATACCCCCGGGTTGATGCTAACAACCCATATCTAATTACAAGATATGATGGGATTGTCATCAATGCACAGCCCTGGGGTGCTGGCAGTGAAACCCGTGAAGTATGGGACGGCTCTGCCCTGCCAGAATTTCAGTCTAGCCCGTCGGAAGGCGCTGATCGAAGTTCGGACCGGCTGTGGAGATTGCTTAGTAAGCCTTTGGAAAGTGCCCGCAGAGAGAGTAGTGGGGAGGTGTTGGAGCGGCGCAACCCGCTTGCTCTCGCCCACTTTGCTAACCACCCAGTGAAGGGGACGGAACCAAATGTCATGGTCTGCCCATATGATTTTCTGCTGGCCGAGGCGGACATGAGACCGTACGTTCCGAATATTTTGTTTGGGAGAGAAGAGAAGGTGGGGATGAAGAGAATTGGCAGCTTTTGGTTCAGATCTGGAGGGTCTGGGGATAGTGGGGAAGATGTTCCAATCATGAAGTCTCTCGTCCTTGTGGCAACAAGGGCGCTGTGCGACGAAGAAGTCTTCTTGAACTACAGACTGAGCAATTCGAAGCGGCGGCCTGCGTGGTATACTCCTGTCGACGAAGAGGAAGATCAGCGGAGGTGGAGCTAGTTGTGTAGGTTGTGGCCCATTCAATGCTGACTTGGCAGAGTTCTGGCTTTGGATGGTGACATGATTGGATGCTGTGATAGCTGGCATCTTTCTTTCTTTCTTTTTTTTTTTTTTTTTTTTTTTTTGCTGAGTCAAATGGAGGGGTGCGATTGTGCTGATGTGGCATGTGAGTCCATCCGTACTGTGATATAGTTCACCCGCCTCTTATTTTTCGTAACTTCTCATAAATATTTCTTAAATTTATGGAGGGATCTTTTTTGGACAACCATCTCATAAAGATTGGTAAACATGTCAACAGTCAGGACAGTTGAATTGATAGGCCATGTCATTGATGGGCCAATTCGTTGCATCCTCGTGTTACCCAGTCATTATAGGGAATGCACCATTTTTATAGGGGGATATCAATTTCCTTTTATCTGATGGTTGCACTCACGTTGGGAGTGTTTGAATCCTAGCCCAACGGTCCATGAATGAAACATTCATCTCTTGGGTTTGTTGTGGATGGACCATCGTCTATATATATTGCATGATTGGCCATTCCCAGTCCATCCAATTGATGGACTTTTCTCAATGGAATGATGATGTTCGTGTCTATTTTTAGGCCGTTTTGTAGAAGGTTATGATCCTCCTCTCATCAGAGATTTTTCTCCAGTGACCATCCCATGGTGACGGTCTGGAACATCGCTTATTATACTGTGTGCAAAAAAGAGAACCCCTGAAATGCACCACCCATGTGGGGCCACCAGGAATGATACTTGCTTACAGTCATATGCTTGCATTAGACAAATGGGCCTGAGAGGAAATGTGCTCCAACCCACAGGCAGGCTCATGCACTTATAAGGTGGGCCATAAACGTGAGTTATGGACAGTTGAACATTGATCAACGGTCCATTTTCTACATAAACGTTCAACCCACCTGATGAGTGGCTGGCTTCACTTAAAAGGCTTAAGAGTACATTGACCAAACGGTACCAGATGGCGGAATATGTGGGGTCCACCGCAATGCCCGTTTGACATCCGCATGTTAGGACTTGGGACACAAGCAGCACAAAAATAAGGCAGATCCAAAACTTGATAAATCTCTATTTCAAAAGGGCCATCCATTAATCAAATGGGCTTTGATAAGCGCACACGCGTGTACGAGTCCGCTAATGCATACGCCACCACATAGGCAGGCAGGCAGGCAGGCGTGTGAGACACAGGTGCAATATGGAAGCCATCCATCAGAAGGGTACCACCATTTAGATTCTCGATCCCAAGAATCAATTTGGACCACTAGTCAAGTGGGCCACAGCCACAGTGGAAGTTTTCTAACCCGTCTAACTTATTTCTAATATCAGGGAACACCTATTGAAGGAACTACCTTTATTTCTGGTCGAGAACATCTACACGGTGAGGTCCACCTGATGAATGGCTAGGATATTTCAACTGTTATGAGCTGGCATGTGAATTAGATGAGCTGTGCAGGGGTGAACAGATAGATGAAACTGGGGCAGGCGGGTGGGTCCGGGCTAAAATGACCAGAGCCCAAGCTCAGACTAAAAATTGGTCGTGCCATACATGTGCGTCCCTAAGTCCAGTCCAGATCCGGAATGCGTCCCATTATGAGAGCACGCCGAGCAGGCCACACTGCTTAGATCAATGGATGGCCGATATTTATCATGCAGGTGTGGCTCGTCTAATGAGTGGATGGGCATGACTTTTGTGATCAGTCATCTCCATGGTGGGGCCACTCTCTCTCTCTCTCGGGGGGGGGGGGGGGGCATATTGGATCTATCTCTTTGGGAGTGGCAACGGCCAGGTGACCCACCTGGAGGGTAAGGGCATGGTGTTGTGAGATGTCTTCAATCTATATATGGAACAGGGTTTCAATCAATCAAACACCCTGGTCGATTAATCAAGTGGACTTCGATTTGTGTAGATTGGTCTCTGGACATTTTAAAACAGTCTGGATCGATTGAATTGTCGAGTCGATTGATCAACAAAAATTTGAAAAACTCAATTAATTCTCTGGACGCTTTTGGGCATGTTCGATTAATTGAACATACCGGCTTGATCGATCGATGCATAGATCGACGGCGCGCGCGGTTCTGCATAAATGTGCGATTTGTTTCCTATTTCGATTTTAATGGTATATATATATCGGTGTAATCGGAATTATGGTATTCTAAGGCATCATTAAGGGGTTTGAAGAGGAAAAGTTAGAATTTTGGAGAGATTCAAATGAGTTCTCATCAATGTAATTGCTTCCGTCTCTTGTAAATCATATTTATGGATTTGTTGCTGCTTTGTGCCGGCTCCGTGAGGATTTTTCATATAAAATTCGTGTACTTGTGCATGCTTTGATTGCGTTTGTCTTTCGCGTGTTTGATTGAATTCTGATTTGCTTCCGCGTTATCCCCAACACATGGAGCCCTATGTTGCACCTTACAATGTAGGGACTGGCCTTAACCATTAGTTACCGCTCAAGTCTAGAAATTATAAATCTTGTACACATGAAACATTGATGCAAATACTATTAATCATGGTCTTCAATCCATTAAAACGATTACATAAGATGGCATACTCCTAACAGAGACAAGCCGAATACATTTAATGTTTGGTGTATTCACTACATGCATGGCATCAATACAGTGGTGTCGTTCTAACAAATGGATTGGATCTCACAACAATGCGCAATGTTGGCACATGTGTGGCTTGTACATGAGTTTTATTGTACACGAGCATGTACTTAACAATTAATATTGGATTTTTTCTCTATACTCAAAATACACCTCCTTTTACATTATTACTTTTCTATATCTTAATACTTTTTTTTGAAATTATTTTTTAAATAAAAAAGCCCTTGGACTTTTTTTTTTTTTCCACTCTAAACCTTCATTTAAGACTATTCTCTTACTAATTTTTCTTTTACCACTTCTCTCTAAGTGTCTTAAGTGCTTTCTCACTGCATTTTGGTAATCTTTCGTGCTTTCTGGTAACTTTCTCTGGCAAACTTTCATTCTTTCATCTGTGAAAGAGCTTTTCTTGGAAGAACTTTGTTCGGTGGTTGATGTTGTTGAAGATATACTTTGAGTTATAAAATCATTGACCAATGTATTCCTTAACGAGACAGTTTATGTCTTATTGGAAAGCTTATTGAATTATTTTTCTAATAAGTTTAAGATCACTCAAATCCGAGGTACAACGAGGGAGATTCAACCCGTTTAGGGCTGTACACGAGTCAAGCTAGCTCGAAAAGCTCGGATTGACTAGGCTTGAAAGGCCGACTCAAGGCGAGTCAAGCTTGTTTACCAAAGCTTGAGTTGAGTTCAAGCCAAGTTCGACCATGGTGTATTTCAACTCAACTCAACTTGAACTCGACTCTACTTGAAGCTCGAGCTTGAGCTCGACTCGGCTCGAGTAATATATTTTAATAATCTATATTATATATATATTATATTACTATTAAATATATATATATATATATATATTATATTTAAGTTAAAAAAAAGAAGTTAAAACTTAAAATTTTTTACTAAAAAACCCTACCCGACCCTACCCATCCCCATTCCCTCTTTTTCTTTCCCTTACCCTACCGAGGTAAACTCGACTCGACTCGAACCACTAGCTCGACTCGAACTCGACTCGAAAGCTTTGGCAAACAAGCCAAGCTTCAATGTTGAGCTCGAGCTCGAACTCGAGTATAGCATGGACAAGTCAAGCCGAGCTTGGCCCACCTCAACTCGACTCGGCTCGATGTATAGCCCTAAACTCGTTTACTGAAGCGATGCGATGCTAACTGTGCAAGCAATATTGGTTACACTATCATAGATTTTAGGTCTACATTTGAAGGGTTAAACAATCTCCAAATAAGATTATTCAAATCTTATTTAAAAGCTCATCGAATTATCTTTCCAATAAGCCCAAGATTGCCCGAATCCGACTAATAACGAGGGGATTATGACATTTTTATAAGATCAAGTGATGCTGGAAAAACCATGATAACAGCTTTATGTAAACCGCAATCATGATTTCTCAGCATCACATGATTCCATGAAAACACTCATAACTCTATCGTTACTGGTAGATCGGGGCAATATAGGCTCGTTGGGAAGACAATTTGATGAGTTTTCAATTAAAACAAGAATAATCTCATTTAGAGACCATTTGACCTTTTAAAAGTGTACTTACAATCCCTAATGACGTAACTAACATTGCTTGCATATTAACAACACACGACTTGGGTACACGAACTAGATCTCCCTCAGTACACCTCGAATATGATAATCTTAAGCTTGTTGAAAAGGTAATTTGATAATCCTTCTAATAAGATATAAAATGCCTTGATCAGAAACTGTTTGGTTTATCATTATCTGATTGGAAAGTCATTGAAAAGCGAGTTACACCTTCATGAAATTTTAAGCTTACTTTTGGAGGGTCATATTATATCGAAATGAGATTATTTTAGTTTTAGTTGTAAGCTCATTGAATTATCTTTCTAGCAATCTCAAAATTGTATTGATCTGACCTTTAACGAGGGAATTATGAGTGATTTCGTATAATCACATGATGTTAGAAAAACTGAAATCGTATGTTTGTGCAAAATATGACCACGACTTTGTACATACCATGAGCATTGCTTTATACATATCGCGATCGTGGGTTTTCCAATTATGAGTGTTTAGATTGACCTTATATCTGGGTTCACATTCTAACATTTAGAGCTGCACAAATGATGAATCGAGAGCATGTCACGTGCGCACCACGATACCCCACTAGAACTTTTTAAAAGAAAAGTATCTCATTGATCTTAAATAGCTTCGAGGAAGAGGAGAAATGATTGACAATGAACATGTATCTCAAATTAAGAATTAATTAACTCTTATATGGTAAAAAATAAAAATAAAAATAACAAAGCCTATGTTTCTAATCTTTAGGTAAAAATCTGTTAAAAAAAGAGAGAAGAAAAGCTTTAAAAAAATGTCTACACGAAACATTTCCACTATTTGGCGATGCTGAAAATGAGTCATAAAACCATTTGCCCATAAGCCTCTTGGGTGAGATGAATGACATCCCAATGGATGTATTTTTCGGGGTTAGGGCGCACCTGAATACCCTACGCACCACACATACTAAAGGGATTGAAGTTGTAAGCGCCACCAATTCTGCAACACGCTTTCATCAAACTATTTGGTTCGAATCCTGGTCATCAACATTGGAAAGAAACCCTTAGTGATTTTGATTCAAACAGAATCATAAGAGCTAGACTGCTATCTGCTAAGCGGCCTAGTTGCTAATGTTATCTGCATGAGATTTGATTTTCTACATGAGTGGGATGCGACTTACACTTAACCATGCTACATGAGTGGGACGTGACTTGCACTTACCTTTAGCTGAAGCATGGTTAATGATCCCTAATAGCGTATTGTAGTAATCGGTGTATATTAGCAGAACATCAGGGAATTCCTCTTTCAGCTCTTGGATGGGCCGCTGGAGTTGACGGTTGTGGTACATTGCGAAGTTGTTGAAGTATCTTAAACACTTGTTTTAATCGTACAATGTTGGATCGTCGCTGTGGAATGCTATGAGGTAGATCGGTATGCAGCTGATCGGTAAATTCCCCGGGATGACAAGATGATTGGCACCGGCGTCGATGAGTTGCTGGATCGATCATCACCACAAAATTATCATAACTATAATTAGAAACGATTCAACAGTCAATCTGTCCTCATACGGGCTTCAAAGGTCGGTTTCAGAGTTTTTTTAGGTACAAATGCATGATGGGGATTGTTCATTTATTTGGTGGGCCCATGATAGCATGGGGATGCAGACCTTTTTTAGGCCAATTAATCTAGATGGTGGGTCCCATGCAATACATGGCTAGGATGTTCTACATGTTTAAACATTGATATCGAGACAGAGAAAAAGAGAACTTACACAAGCAACATTCTTGATGGTGTGAACCACATTGGGCACATAGGTTGTAACCTCTTCAATGGATTTTCTTTGTAGGAAATTATAGTTGTAGTCGTTCCCACCAATCTCTCCCACTAAAAACAGTGCTTTCCACAGCTTCTGTGGGTCCACCCAAAAATAATAATAATAATAAGTGTTAGAACACTAATTGATCAGATACAAGATGGGCCACTCTATGATCACCCGGTAAAGTGTGGTAGCCATTCGATATAAGAATGTTTGCCGTTCAATATGGACTGTTGTTCAATAGGCCACAAATCTAAAAGATAGAAGAGATTTATGAGGCCGTCCATCCTGGGTTAGATTTTGAAGCCCAATTAAGGACCTGGGCCTAGATTTTGCAAATTTTTTTTTACTATTAATGCCCAATCCAATGATCATAACAGACTTATTTTATTTATGTCCTTAATACTCGGGCTTAGGCCCGATCCTACCTGACTCGGATCTGTGACGGGTCCAACAAACCAATGGTCTGGATCAGTGGGCCATGGGCCTCACTTGCACAAATTGAAACATGGTCATACAATGGCAATTAAGATGAATTTAATGTGAAACCATGGATCGTGGTAGACCTTACCGATTTGCGAAAAGCAGATAGAGCTGAGGTGGGCCTTAAACCAGTTGAGTTGGACTTCAAGAGAACTGTTTATATAAGGCATTAGGACGCCATGGTTCACCCAAAAGAACAGCTGGAGAGCCGTTGCTCCGGCTACTGCAAAATTAACTCCATGATTGAATGCAGCATCCCTCTAAAGGTATGGGTTTAGAAAGGAAAGATCTAATCACCTTGTTGTAAAAAAAGAAAAAAATAATAAATAATATTCTTAATAGTATGAGAAAATGTGGGGCCCATCAGATCAACAATCTAGACCATTAAATTATGGACCCAACTCATTAAAAAAAAACAATAGAAAAGATTTTTCAATACCGAGTACGTCGAGCATGAGCAATCCATTTGAGCATTGGCCGGTGGGTTGGTGGAAGTACATCTCGCCATACGGAAGTTTAACGATGGGTGAAAAGGGACCGAGATTGTCTTCATGGATAAGGTTTCCAGTATCTGAGATTGAGTAGCTGAAATTGTATATGGCTTGAAAGTTACAATCCATGGCTTGAGCAGCACATGGAAGATTTAGAACAAAAATAACAGTGAATGTGAATAGAATCAAGGAGAGAAATTGGTTTGTAGGTGCAACCATTATAGGAGGAGAAGCTGTAGGTGTTTGTATGTATGTGATGTGGGTACATTGAAAGAGTGATATTTATATAGAATAGAGAGAGGATTTGAGGATAGGAGTATTCTGAGTTTTTACAATGCCATAGTATAGGTAGGATGTGGATTGCGTGAGAAAGCCCTTTCGCAAGAAAGTCCGTCCGTGAAGGTAGGTGAGGCCCACCGTGATGATTGTGAGAAATCCACCTCGTTCATCCGTTTTGCTAAATTATGTTAGGACATGGGTTGAAAATGAGGTAGATAAAAAAACTCAAGTGGGTTGCACGATAGGAAAAAGTGAGGATTAAACTTCTACCGTTGAAAAGTTTGTGGGGCCACGAATGCTTTGGATCAGGCTAATATTTTTGTGTTTTCATATCATCCAAGTAGGAATGACCTTATGAACGGTATGGATGGCATATGAACATGACAGTGGACCTAAGGAGGCTTCAATGGCATGTATTTCCCTACCCACCTTTTCTTGTCGTGCGAGCCACTTGAGTTTTGGATCTACCCCATTTTCGGTGATCTGGAAAAACATATGAACGTAGTGGATTTCTCAAAGATCATGGTGGGCCACAGCTAGCTTCCGTCGTAGGATTCACAGGCAATATGTGTCAGGAGTGTTCTTACGATGAGTGATCATGCACGTTTGGATCGCACGGTTATTACTGTACATTCGGGCTATATGGAGGCCACCCATGATGCTTATTTGGAATCTTAACTGTGTATCCTGTTAGGCTGCTCATTTTTACCGTAGAATCTTCCAGATCCACAACTTAAGTGGGACAAACTACAGGGAGCAATTTATAATCATGCCCAAAACCCATATATTGATGTGGTGTGGCCCACATGAGTTCTTTAATTGGATGATTTTTTGGTGAGACCCTTCATCCTACTGGGGATCATCTAATGGCTGGATTGGATTGGATATACATAACTTGATAGACTGTACATTCTATTCAGAAGTTTTTATGGTGGTAGTCCCTTCCCCAATGTCTTCCATTGTCATCTTTGGTGCAGCCCAAATGACCTGAGGATCAAACTGGATTTTGGTCAGGACCTAAATGGGGGACACATGTGATAGCTGGTTTGGATGGCACTCACATAGCACATTGAGGGACGCGGATTGCGTCCTACTCCCGTCTGTCTCCAGATGGGAATGGGCGGGAGCTTTAAGTGGCCACCGTGATGTATGGGTCTTATCCAAATTGTCCATCCATTTTTTTCATATCATTTTAATGAAGAAGCCCAAAACTTGAATCAAAGTAAATTAAATATTAAGAATAACTGCAAACTTCATCCCTTAGCCATAGTTAAGAGATTAGCTAGTCATAGCTAAGTCAAAAATAAAAGAAAAATTAAAAGATCTATTAGAACCCGTGAAGGAATCGAAGTAGAAGAACATTGTCAGCGCTCTACCTGTTCATTCTCTTCCTCTCTAAATTCCAAAAGATGATTTGGAATCACCTAGGGACTTCTTTAAATAGTTTTGAAACTCAAATTTCGCACTGTCTTGAAAAAGTTTGCAAACCACCTCAAATTTACGCACTTTGCGCATTTTCAATGTCAGTTTCGAACTGGCTTCAATATCATCGGAAATCATCTAGAACTGTCCATCGAGTTGAGCCCGAAATTCTTGAATTGTTGATGTCATTGAAGTCTATTTCTAAAATTATTTCAGGACTTTGTCTTTTTAGATTCGAAATTTCAGAATATGATTTTTCTGGCCAATTTTCAGGATTCATTTTCTTCACTTAAATTTTTTATTCTCTTCATCACTCGGTTTCCTTGGATCTTTGACATGTGAATTCTTCATTAATAACTTTCAAATCTTTATTTCTTCATTATCTTCTTTTGAGTTCTAAATCCATTATTTTAAGTGCATATTCATCATAGTCTTCTCAATTACTTCGCATAACAAAAACATATATAATTAAATTGAATTAACACTTAAATGCCAAGATAACTAATGTAATTGAAGGGCTAAATATGCAATATTTGATTTTCAACACACACCCCAACTAAGATTTTGCTAGTCCCGAGAAAAACATGCGAAAGATATGTCGAAAACAAATGAATATATCCTTGAGCTCAAGCAGTTCTAAAAATAATCCAAATTATAGAAATGTAAAATACATTAATGTTAAATACTATATCTTAAACTCTAGCACTTGGTAAATGTTATAATTAAGTTCAAAACATTAATACTATAATTAAAACAATTCCAAACATTGGGTTCCATTGGTGGATAATGAAGTCTAGACTTATCACAACCAAAATGTTAGTTTTTATACTTTTACGATAACATTGATAATTAAAAGAGTTCAAGATAACCAAAACCTGTCTTATAGTTCAACATTCTACTATTTTAACTTTTGATTTTTCCATCAACGGATTTCACACTATTTTCATCTTTTTCTTCTTTCAATTTTTCATAATAGTCATTTTAATGAACTTTGATAAGTAGCCATTTTTGACAATAACTTTTTTAAAAGCTGGGTATTACTTCTTTCTTTCTTTCTTTTTCCCAATTCTTTTTATTGAACATGATAGATAAATTCTCCGGGTTTGGTTCTTATCATTCTTAACAATCATCAAGTTAACAATTCAATATCAAACTTAAACTTTAATGTACAAGCTAAATATGATATGTGAAATCATGACTCAATCAATGTTTAAAAACTTCAAATTAAGAATTAATAACTTCAAGTTAACTTTAGAAATCTATCGAGTAACTAAAATTCAGATTTTAACAATCCTTAAAACTAAATATCTTATTATTTTAATCTATGAATTATCTTTAAATTCATAGAAATTTCAAAAATTTTGAAGAATTTTAGCTCGAAAATCTAACAATTTTTGCTTAAATTTGAAGAATTTCTTAAAGGAAACCTACCCCCAACCTAAAATCTATATTGTCCTCAATGTATAACATATATAATAAGAGCAAAATTGAAAGCAATGAAAACAAAGGAGAGTAGATGAAGAGTACCCGTAAGGCGATAATAAATGGGCTAGTACAATCTTCCTAT
Organism: Magnolia changhungtana; assembly: GCA_030180095.1. Taxonomy (NCBI): domain Eukaryota; kingdom Viridiplantae; phylum Streptophyta; class Magnoliopsida; order Magnoliales; family Magnoliaceae; genus Magnolia; species Magnolia changhungtana. The sequence goes on from JASAUF010000662.1 coordinate 6,682,162, forward strand.
GTAAAGATGTTTCAACAAGTATACTAAACTTAATAAAATAAACTAATCTTAAGAAATAAATAAATTCTAACCCTAAGAAAGCAAAAGAAAACTAATCATTCGTAGGTTCCTCATATGGCCAATGTCTTGATAAATTTCTCAATAGGTTTCTCAACAAGATCATCCAAAAGTTATTTTTGCAGTAAGTTTGGATGCTCCAGAGCACGAATGTTCAAAGAAATTTATAAACATCAATAAAAAATCTTCGTTTAATCCCTTGAGGTATCTAAAGTGGATAATACTTATTTGTGGTAGAAAAATTTTCAATGTTAGTACACCACGGTGAATTAGAGATTTAAATAAAATTCAGAAAAAAAAATCTCATTAGGCAGTGTAATTTCAACGCATTTCGAAGTTACAGACTTCGTTTCAATTTTCAGCACCTCCTCCTTTAATGGTAAGCATTCCAAATCTATGTAATGAGGTGCTTTAGAATAATAATTTCCTAGGCCAGTAATAACTACCGATGTACTATCTTACAAGGCATCCACTATGTCTTTTATCATAGGATCATTTGAATCTACAAAGTGTGCCAAGCATACTTCTAGGGAGTCAAGACATTCAGTTAAAATGGATTCATTCACCACATTGGATCAAACGTGTCATGTAGGTAGACCAGATTACTATGTTTGAAAAGTATTTGTGCGTCTCAATCATTAACTTGGACCGTAATTGAAACTGACTATTGAGAAAGTTGAACTATATACTCATGATAATAATCCAACTCCTCATTCACAAATTCAGTATATTCCACTAGTGAATTGGAATCACTTTCCTCGTATTGTGTTTCTAGATTAAGTTAAGGCTGGGATAAACTAGTCTCTTCCTCATTAATAAGACACAATTGACTTTCTTGAATAGATGATTCAATCAACTCTAATGATTTTCTAATGTCCGCAAATGATTGCGTGACATGTTGGTTGAATTGTTCTTGAGTATCCATGTATTTTTGAAGTGAATCATCTTAGATTGTTTCTAATTGGATCTCATAAGTAGGGGATTCAAGAGGATAGTTACTAAAATTTATGATTGATACACCTCTCTAATTTAAACTTGATGCTTTCACAAATTATACTAATACAAGTCATATGTGGGAGTATTTAATGGTTGTTGGTTAGTGTTATCACCCGTAATATAAGCATACATTGTCTTCTTAACTGGTGGATGATAATTATTCTCCCTCTTATATTCTCGTAGTGATTTCTTAATTGGTGGAACATAATTGTTCTCCCTCATATGATCAAGTATGGACTTCTTAACTAGTGGAATATCATATCCCGGTTGGTTCTCAATCATGATTTTAGTAAATTTTTGAGATAGTTTTTTTTTCTAACATAATCGTCTGACAACCCTTTAACGTATTTCTTGTATTCTAGAAGTATATTAGAGTATTCACGTGTCTACTCTTGGATGAACATGATAAAACTTTAATTCTAAATCTAATTCTAAAATAAATTCCTGCATAAAAATCCTACAACAATATGGAAAGTAAATAGGTATAGTAAGTGAACATGTTACCAGAAGAGAGGAACTAAAGTGAAGATCTTATAAAACAAAAACAATAAACAATGTTAGTAATGTTAGAGAAAGAGAAAAAAAAAATAAGATAAACCTTAAAAACAAAATTATGAAAATTTAAAAATCCTAAAAATATAAGATTAGAAAAATTCAAAAAACAAGAAAAATATAACCTAAAATAAAAATCAAACCTAGAAAACTTAAACTTAATTGTGTTCAACGTCACTCCCCAGTAACGGTGCCAAAAACTTATTCACAACTCCAAATGCAGGGCTATGCTGTAATAATAACTCGGTAAGACCGAGGTCGAATCTATAAGGAATGGGGAACACAGTTTATAACTAATCTAAATCTAACTTGATTATCTGAATTTTTAATCCTGTGATGAAGAAAAATGTTTTAATTAATAAAGATAAAAGACTAAGGAACTAGGAATCCACTTTTAGCAATCTCAATATTAATATAATTAATTCAACGATAATTCGATTGAAACTGAAGTCATATCCTATCCAATCGAATGATGGAGCAGTTAAAACATAACGAAATTTTGAACTTTTATTAGTTTAGTTCCCTCATGAAGTACCAATGCAATGATCATAGGAAATTATGCATCTACCATGCCCATAGACAATGGTGGATTGCGATGTTTACAGATCACACAATTGCAAAATAAGTAAGAAGATATTAAAAACTTCTTGAGCATCTACTGTAATTGCAGTCACAATAAATTATAAAAAACTAAAAATATTCCATCATTTAAACTAATAATTAATGAAAGTTCAATATAAACTTGAATCAAAGTAAACTAAACATTAAAAACAACTACAAGCTTCATCCCTTAGCCTTAGCTAAGAGATTAGCTAATCATAGCTAACTCAAAAACAAAAGAAAAACTCAAAGATCTACTAGAACCAGTTAAGAAATTAAAGTAAAAAAATGTTGTCAATGCTCCACCTAGGCCTTCTCTCCCATTCTAAATCCTAGAATATGATTTGGAATAGCTTAGGGACCCCTTTAAATAGTTTTAGAACTCAAACTTTCGCACCGCCTCGAAAAAGTTTGCAAACCGCCTCAATTTTACACACTGTGTATTTTCAATGTCAGCTTCAATGACATCTTCGGTGTCATCGAAAATTGTCCAAAACTGTTTAGCGAGTTGAGCTCAACATTTTTAAATTGTCGATGTCATCGACTATTTCTGAAATTATTTTAGGACTTTGTCTTTTTAGACTCGACATTTAAGAATATGATTTTTTTGGCCAATTTTCAGGACCCATTTTCTTCACTTCAAATATTTAATTTTCTTCATTCCTCACTTGATTTTCTTATATCTTTGACGTGTGAATTCTTCATTAATGACTTCCAAATCTTCGAATCTTCATTATCTTCTTTTTAGCTCTAAATCCATCTTTTTAAGTACATATTCATCATAGTCGTTTGAATCGCATGACAAAAACGTATATAATTAAATTGAATCAATACTTAAATACAGGATAACAAATGTAATTAAAGGGTTAAATATGCAATATTTGAGTCTCAATATAACTCTCTCGTTATAGGTAGATTTGGGCAATATAGGCTTATTGGGAAGATAATTTGACCAATTTTCAATTAAAATTAAAATAATCTCATTTAGAGACTATTTGACCTTTTAAAAGTGGGCTTACAGTCCCTAATGACATAACTAACGTTGCTTGCATGTTAACAACACATGACTTAGGTAAATGAACTAAATCCCCCTTGTTACATCTTGGATATGATAATCTTAAGCTTATTGAAAAGGTAATTTGATAAGTCTTCTAATAAGCTACAAAACGACTTGATTGGAAACTGTTTGGTTTATTATTATCTGACTAGAAAGTCACTGAAAAGTGAGTTACACCTTCATAAACTTTTATGCTTACTTTTGAAAGGTCAAATTATATTGAAATAAGATTATTTTAATTTTAGTTGTAAGCTCATTAAATTATCTTTATAGTGATTCGAAAATTGTATTAATCTGACTTGTAACGAGAGAATTATAAGTGTTTTCATAGAATTGCATGATGTTGGAAAAATTGAAATTGTATGTTTGTACAAAATATGATCATGACTTTGTACATACCATGACCACGACTTTATAGATACCGTGATTGTAATTTTTTCAACATCACGTGATCATATGAATACACTCAGAACTCTCTTGTTATAAGTCGGATTAATTTGGGCAATCTTTAACTTGTTAAAAAGATAATTCAACAAGCTTTCAACTAAAACTGAAATCATCTCATTTGGAGCTTGTTTGACCTTTCATAAGTGAGCCCATGATTCCTGACAATGTAACTCACATTGCTTGCACGGTCAGCATCACGCACCTTGATTAAGCAAATCAAATCTTCCCCGTTATACCTTGGATTTAAGTGATATCTGACTTGTTTGAAAAGTAATTCAATAAGCTTTCTAATAAGTTATAAAATGCCTTGATCAAAGACTGCTTAGTCTGTTACCACTTGGAAAAGTGAGTTATATCATTAAGGACTTTGAGCCCACTTTTAAAAAGTAAAAAAGTCTCCAAATAAAATACTTCTAGTCTTATTTGAAAGGTTTTCTATCTTTCTAATTAAGATTACCATGAATCGACTAATAACAAGGGAGCTGTTATTAGCATTTTCATGAAATGACATGATCTTGGAAAAAATCTCAAGCGCTTTATGTAGTATACGTCAATTTTGATCCTCTAAGCTAGGAGAGGTAGAAAGTAGGATTTTTAAGAGGGAGTGTTTTGCATGAAGGACAAAACGGTTTAATTTCATAAACCTCGTTGTTACCTCTATCCTTAATAGGAAAACCAATAGCTACCTTAACTTATTAACGAAAAATTTGATACTCAGGCGGAGTGTGATCACTACACCAAAATTGGTTAACTGGAACACGTACGATTTTGGTTCAAAAATGGCGTTAAGCCATTTCTGATCGTAAACGGTTCTGAGTCGTACTCCAATTCTGAACCGTACTGCTACTTTATTTGGTTACTTTTACTGTTTTGTTGGTGTGTCTCAATTGAGGGTCGGATATTCTTAGTTTTTATGATGTTGTTTTATTGTTTTATTTTAAAACAGATGGACAAAATGGATTCAGTTAGATAACTCTAAGTGGACCCCACAAGGCCCAAGAGGTACATTGCTCTATATATACCACAGGCTATCGATGGATTTTACCTATTTTCTTACGCCAATAGCCCTAAAACCTCCATTTCACAGACCGTGCCTCCATCTCCCTCTCTCATCTCCCTCTCCCTCTCCCTCTCTCAATCTCCCTCTGTTTCGATCTCCCTTCCCGATCTCAACCCTCTCTCTCAATCTCCATCTCCCGATCTCAACCCTCTCTCTCGATCTCCCTCTCCCGATCTCAACCCTCTCTCTCAATCTTGATCTAAGGAGCTTGGTGACGTGTGTGGATCTCGTTTCTCTTTGGTAGCTACTCGTTTAGGCAATTTCGGTAATTTCTCGGAAACAACGAGTTATTCTTTTGTTTAGGTATGGAAAGAATGTAAGTAATCTGGTGGATTTGATGCATTTCAATGTTTTCCCTTGCAAAAATCAAGTTTCATCAGCGAAATGTTGAAAATGCAGTTGAAGTGAGTGGATTTAGAAGATTTTGGTGCTTGATTTGAAGGTTTTTGCTCAACGTTTGAAGTTTTTAAAGTAAGTCGATTGAAGATTTTTGAATTGGACTGCAATGCATTGATCTTATTTATCCGATCTACTGTTTAGCTTGATTTACCATTTCGATTCTTGGCTTTTAAGGTTTTGAGCTTATTCTTGTAGAAATCGAGTGATTCTGTTCTGTTATGATCTGAAATCTGTTCATTTAATGGGGTTGAAGTCGTTTATATTATCATAAGGTTTATATGATCCGAAATCTGTTATGTTATGCTCATTTGTCAGCATCTGTTCAATCTTGAATGCAAACCAGACTACCATATGCATTATGGACTATGAGGAATAATATGATCTGTCCAAAGATATCTGTACTACCTTTGGGTCTTCAGTTTGTAGGAGCGCATGGTCCTATTATTGAGACTGTTGATCTGATGGTCCCATCCTGGACTGAGGAGTTGGGATACTCTAAAAAGTGCCCGAGAATGAAAATTTTGACCTTTAGTGGTAGCTCTCGATAGAGAGTTCAGAAAACAAATGCAACAATAGCCACATTCAATGGAACCAAAACCAAAAACTGTATAGCTAAGATCAACGCTTCCGATTATATATAAATATATTTGTATTTGAGTTGATAATTAAATTTTATGTTGTATGGGGATGGGACAATGCTTCTGATTGATATCTAGTTGATTGATTGGTAAATAACTTGTTTTCTTAACTGAAAGTTGAATTACTGTTTTGGGTTTGCTTCTATTGGTGTCATATTGTTTTAAGAAATGATTGATTAATTCATTTTTGGAGCTAGCTAGTCTAGCCCATCTGACTCTATCTAATAAAAAATAATATATGATGTAATTAACAGGTTCATTAGCTCCACACAGCTTCTTCACATGCACCTTTCCACTCAACACACATGGCAATCTGCCAAGTTTGTGGGACATCTGAACTGAGCATTATGTGGCCTATGATGTGTAGATTAATAATGCGCAAAATTGAGGCTGATCTAGTCATTTAGTGGGCTACAAATGTATGAAAAGTTTGCATGGTTTAAATAAAATTGCCAGTGGTCCATATTCAACATACTCACGCCTCGTGGCCTGACTAATTTTTGCCTATTGTCATCTTCATGCTTGGGGGCTGCCTTATGCACATCTCAGATGCTGGACACATTTGCCATGTTGCATGTGTGCTAAAGGTGATGTGGAGAGGGGTACAAATATCTTTAATTTATACATAGATGTGTTTTGTCTCTTTATATCTTTCTTCTTTCTCATTGTTTTTTTGTTCTCTCTCTGTGTTTTCCTTTTATATGTATGAGAATAAGATGGCAAAGAAACTGAATGCATTGGAATGGTTTATAATGGGAAAATTTGTCATCCTCTCTCACTCTCTTTGCCTTTTTTTGGAGGAACATAACTGAAACTGCATTAAATGGAAATCAACAACCCTGACTGACTTGGTGAATGAAATGGAAATTTTTAGGATTATTAAAATTTTTATGTGCGTGTCTATGCAAATTTATAGATCTCACTCTTGTTTCATATGTCAAATAATTGGCTTTTTTTATGTGGTTTCTGTTTAGCCAATCTTGCCCACATTTGGGCATTCATCTCAGCAAAGGTATTAAAAATGGTTATATAATCTCCGTAGTAGCTGTTTGTACTGGTAAAGATGGTAACCATTATGTGTTATGGAAAAAAATGGCCTGTAATGGCTGTCATGGTCCCGTAATGGTTCGTTACAAGCCGAAGTAGGCTTCAAAGGAAAAGAAAAAAGTGGCCTTGACAGCCGTTATGGTCCATATCACTGTGAAAGCTACTCTGTCATTTGGACCCGCAGAAGGATTTCACAAGTACCTCAACTATTACTGCCACCAACAGCAATCCTGTTGGTTCCAACTGCCAATATTCTTTCAGCTACCTACCCAAGAACTAGCTCCAACATGCACCTCCCCTCCATGTTTGCATCACACTGATGGTATGACTCACATTCATATGAAAACCAAAAAAAAAGGGAAAAACCATAAAAGTTGTTCAGACTTTTTAGAGGACGGAAATCATAGGTTTGCCACAGCCCGTGACAATTGGCACTTTTTTTACAGATTACAATCGACTGGTGGACCTTCAGTTGGGAGTCGTCAATGTGTGGAGAGAATGTGGCCATGCAAGTTGTACTCTTGGCGTAAAGAGCTCGTTGCTCAAGGGCGAGTTCTTTTGGCAGATGGGCCCCAAATGATTCATGGCAAACCTCTTCAGGAAGAGTTTTACAAGGTTGCCATTGATATCATTATTAAAGGAGACGCTGAATTGCCTGAGCCAGACGGATATCGTTCGACTTTAGGCGAAGTTGGAATTGGCTCATTTGTTGCATGACATTCTTGGTTTACTGAGTTCACCGATTAGGGACAATAGTCTAACACTTTTTTGGCAATTCACCTTTTTGGATTGTATGTTTTGATTGGACATCCACAATGGGGCATACAATTTGGACATCCACAATGCTTTGAATTGCAGTCCTGCTCCCGCTCCTGCTTCCTGGGTGTTTATACTTGTTAATATAATCCCACTGGCAATGCATGCAGAAGATTAGTGTGAAGATGAAATTGTTGAAGAACATTCTCAAGGAATGAAGAAAGAATCAATTCAGGGAGATTGATGAAATTGTATTCAGTGATCTGCCACTTTTGATTTTCTATTTCTTCTCCTTCATTATCTTAGGTTTTTCAGTACCAAAATCTCTTCATAATCTAGTTTCTGCATATGCTCTGAGATTTTGATCATGCTTTTTATTCTTTTGTTCTTGGTTTGTGTAGGGGTCTATTCGAAGTATGTTAGCAGAGATGGAAATAATATAAGTGGTTCAAGCAGCAAGGTTTCAGTAACATAGCTGCAACTACTATGTTGGAGCTTTTCATTCTTTCTTTTAGGAAATTGGGTTTTACGCTCTTCTTATAAAGGAAAATAATTGTCTCTCATAGTCTAGTTGGTCTCTCTTTCTACATGTGAAGGGTCTAGAACTGTTGGAGATGTGTTTCTTAACAGGCATAAAATGCTATAAGGGACGAGCAACAGCAACTCTTTCTACATGTATTTTATATCCATGCCGTCCATTCATTATTCCGGATCATCAAGAGGCTTCCAGAGATCAGAGAGAGGGATTGGCTTCACGGGTTGTGCCACCTCTCCCTCCAATCTTAGCCTTTGATTCTTTATCTCTCCTTCTCTCTCTCTCTCTTTTTTTTTTTTTTTTTAAATAATAAAAATAAATTTTAAAAACAGCCCTTCTTTCTCTTCTTCTTCTTCTTCTTCTTCCTTTTCTGCTTCTCCTCTTCTCCATGAGGGATTTTTCCCTATTTTGGGGTCCCAAGAAACCTTGGGTGTATTATACAGACAGTGATGATTCTCGAAATTTCTCTTGATACTCAGAAATTTATGGAAATGCATTCTCTGCAACCAATACATGCAACCAATACATGCATGGTCTGTTCTTTGTGGCAGGGCATGTTTGGAGGGTTTGTTCTTTGTGATTTCAGGCAACCAATACATGCAGCCATGGTAGAGGTTGCACCCAAATGCATGTATGAAAGAAGGAGAATCTGAGCCTATTTTTTCAATTCCCTTTTTACCCTCTCTCTCTCTAAATATAAATACAAAAGTCTACTACTGTGTTACTCTTCTTTAGCAATAGTTGAGTCAATTTCGATTTTGCCTTAGTTGATTGATGTCTTAAATCTTTAGCGATAGTTGATTGATGTCTTAAACAATCGGTCCGAGTTATGTGTAAAAATATTGATCAGGATATTTGGATTGAGCTTGGGGTGCAACTGTGCGAGGACTTGGACTCCTGGTGCATGAAATAGACATTGTGAATACACTGTTATTCAATTACGTTCTGATTTTTTCTGAAAATGCTATCTGACATATCATGTTCTTTAATGATTGGATGTTTAGCTGAGAAACATGGACTGTTGATCTGGGATTTGAGGGTTTATATTGCTCTGGACATCACAAGGGGTTTGGAGTATCTTCATGATGGGGGTAAGCTTTCATCTTATTTCCAGAAATGAATCACGCTCAATAACATGAACTTGTAGAAAATACCAACTAGATCCTCATGTTACTGCAGGCATCCTCATTGGTGGTGCATCGGGACATCAAGTCTTCGAACATACTATTGGATCAGTCCATGAGAGCTAGGTATGCAACTCTTTTCTTGGTCTTGAATTTCCTTAAATGTTTTAAATGGAAGGGAAAATAAAATAAAATCCATTTATGTAATCCATCTGTCTCAACTTTTGAGAGTATTTAGATTTGGTTCCGTCTTTGTGCTTGTGTCTTATGAGATGAGTTTTCACATCAGGTGTTGGAATTGACATTTTATTGGAGTTCTAGGACTGTATTCCACCATTTGTGGAATCAGTTGTAAATGCAAAATTATTGTCTCCTTATGCACCTCATCCATAAAAATGGGTTCATGGTTCTGAACAAGCTGTTGCCACAAGTCTCATTTGGGTATGTGGAAAATCCATGTCATTGCTCAATTGAGATGTTTTGATTTCTTTTAGCATTCTCTTCAGTAATATTAACTTTGAAGCTTACTAGATTTTTGCTTCTAAACATGATCCTTGTATTACTTGCTTCATGCCAGATTGTAATTGAGTGTGGAGTTGGCATTTCCGTTCTAGTTCGCTGCAATAGTTGTGGTATGTTTTACACATCAATCTCTTCATGCTTCAGCCAATCTCATTGGTTGCTAGAGCTGTTTTTTACTATTAGGAATTTTCAATTTTTATGGAAATAGTGCTGAGTGAGCAAATGTGTAGGGGTATGTGTGTACACATCTGATGATTGAACTACATGTTACCATTCAACAACTGACACAGGTGTTTTGCCACTGATACTTTAATGGGCAGCGGCTTCTGTTTATTCAGGAAAAACTTCAAGGGGAGTTGCGGACACAACTGAAAAGATGGGGAAAACTATAATGGGCCATGACAAAGAGTCCCATTATGGTAATAACTATTTGTCCTTTTATTTACCTCCTCTTTTCATGAATCCTGCTGCTTATTCACAACTACAATATACTCATTGAAGGTTTTAAAGTATGTTAATTTAACTTACAAACTTGGATGCATCGTGCTCGGAACTTCAAATGTACATGGTTTGTGATCGAAGGGCTAATCCAAAAGAAGCTTGACTTCAAGGACATGGTCAATGGGATCTGTGATCACGAATGGCTTGGCAAAGGCTTCACATGTCTGCTTCCAATTTGACTGTATGTTTTTGTTCGGTGATCTTTTGCTGCTGCTACCATTTGACTGTATGTTTTTCAATGTAGATTTTGGCAGATGCAATGGGGCTTGGAAAGACTATAATGACTATTGCATTAATACTTGGAAAACCAGTTAGGGAGAGTCCAGATGACTAACAAGTTGTAGAACAAAATCAGGATTTTGACAACAAGAAAACAAAGAATGGTCAGAAAGATCCTCAAACCAAAAGCCTGCCTACAGTTAAAGGAGGAGGAGGAACTCTTGTTGTCTGTCTAATGGCATTGTTAGGCCAGTGGAAGGTAAGATTTCATTTCATTCCATAAAATGTTTACTTCTAATCCTGTAGTTATAGTTGACATTCTTTTAATGATGCAATTGAATGAAAATTTAAAATTTTAAAATCTAACCTCAACTAGTAATAGTTTATTCGACATTGATCCATGATCTAGGCTGTTTGTTGGGTGGTCCTGCAGTGAATTGGCCATTGTAGGAAAACCTTGTTGATTGGAGATGATGTAAAATAATATTGGTGATGGTCAGTTAACATTGAATGGGAAAGGTACACCATTAGACAACTCTGCTTGCATGTGGACCACCTCTCATGTGAGAAATGGTAACATGTATATGAAGATCAAACAATAGACACGTTTGATAATTCCCATTCATTGTCTTCTATTCTGTTCCTTACATTTTCTCTTTCGAAGTGGAAAAATTTGATTCAAAAGCCTTATGAGAGAGGCGATGAGAGAGGATTGAGATTGGTTAAAGCTATCCCAAGGAATGGTGGGACCTTGTGTTTTCTCAAGGAGTGGAGCACATCATGCAGGATTTATTTATTTATTTTTAATGTATTCGTGCAATTGTAAACTTATTGTTGTAAATATATATAATTTTTATTATAAAGTTGTACCATATTTGTTCAATATTATTTTTTGATTGTATATAATATTCTTTGGTTTTAAAATATAAAAACAAATGTACTGTTTTTATTGGCCATTTGTAAATAATGAAAAATACCATTCCAGTAATTTGAAATATGACCGTTGTCAACATTAAGAACGGTTTAAAACTGTTCCTAAAATTTCAGTTCCTAAATATGAAGTCAACCCTACTCATGGTTTAAAACCGTTCCTAAGAGGTCGTTCTTAAAATCCGAAACGTTACTTGATACGGTATTGAACCGTTCCAGTTTTTTTGTGACGCCTCTTTTAGGAACAGTTTAAAACTGTTCGTAAGGGGTTTAGGAACGGTTTAAAACCGTTCCTAAATGACGTTTTTGGCACTTAAAAATTGCACAAGTTCTATGCTTGTAGATGAAATCAAACCGTCCAGATACTGGACCCACATCAGATGGTTTACAAGATGTCTTTTATTTTTATTAAATGGTGGCTTAACCTGTATACTCGTTTACATGCAATAGATGGTCAACGCCAGAAGTTATTACATTTCTAATTCTACAAACAGATTTTTGTAAAATAGAGATTAAAGTTATTCAATTAATTTTTTCTACCTTAATCCCTAGTGGATTTAATTTTGATTTAGTTAAATAATTGACGGGTGTACAAATGCAGGTGCCTGTGTAGCATCTACAGTACTCTGCAATAGTATCAAGTAACTCAACTTATTTATGAGAAATTTACGACTGTACAACCCATTTATAGCCCATTTACGAGATGAAGTCCACCTCATTTTCCCTTGCGAGAATAAGCCCCAGCTGTACGGACGACTTGCCAAAGGTCGTAAATGCCCCTTGCTTTTACCTTCAAGCGGATCGGCTGGTGCTTGAAGACGAGCGCTAACGCTCCTCGAACTCCAGAAGCCGCAGACGAACGGTTCAAAGAGATCAACGTTACGTGGGCCCCACAGTTATGTATTTATTATATCCACGACGTTCATCCATATCTCGAGATCATTTCGAAGCATTATCCAAAAAAAAAAAAATCATATCCAAAGATCAACTGGACCACAACATAGAGCAGCAAAAATTTGATTTTCACTGTTGAAACTTTTGTAGGGCCCACTGTAACATTTATTTTTCATCCAATTTATTCATAAGGTCACAAAGACCTGGATGAAAAGGAAAAAACAAATTTCATGATGATCCAAAACTTTCGTAACCCTAAAAGGGTTTTAATGGTAGACGTTCAATTCCCCACTGCCTTTTAAAGTGTGGTCCACTTGATAGTTAGATCTGTCTTATTTTTCGTCTCAAGCCTTAATATGAGCTCGTCAAATAGATGTACGGTTTGGATATAACATAGACCTCATGATGAGACCCAAAAAACAAGAAAGATTCGACATAAAAAAAAAAACAGATTTTTCTTTTATTGGATACAGAGATTTAGCTACGGATTATAACCGTAGCCATACTTACCAAAATCCGTAGACAAAGGGGCTTGTCTGGGGTGGGCGCACCGAACTAGGGTGCTCGCGCCACTCGCTGACCTCTCCGACAGGGGCGCGCCGATCTGGCTGGGCCATGCCCATCTGACGACGCCTATAGCTACGGATTATAACTGTAGTCATAACTGTAGCCTGTGCCAATCTATGAAATTTTATTATTATTATTATTATTATTATTATTATTTATTTATTATTATTTTTTTTATTGTTTTACATGGAGAACTTCTTTCTAAGTACCTAATTTCTAAGTGCCCGTATATCATCCATCACAATCCGCCGGAGTATCAGAGTTTCTCTGAAAATATATTCGGATTTCCGGGATCTTCGGTCCCTCTTTCAACGATCAAGAAGAATCAAGCATTTGACCGGATTATCTATGTTAGGCCAAAATACCCACCAATCATAAGCAATTGGCCATAATACCATGGAGTTGACTGGCCTGAGCGACGGAGACGTGGCACCGAAAAGGAACGGATATGAAAGGGATGGTAAGGGAAACGGATTGGCTACTCCCCTGCCACCAGCCAATGGCTGGTGGTCGGTGCTCTGTGGGCTCCACCATGATGTATGTGTTTCATCAATGCCGTTCATCCATTTTTCTAGATCATTTTATGGTATTACACAAAAAATGATGTATATCCCAATCTCAAGTGGACCACATTATAGGAAACAGTGTTGAATGAACGTCAACCATTAAAAACTTTCTAGAGCCCATATAAGTATTGGATCAAGTTGATATTTGTTTTTTCCCTTAATCTGGGTCTTTATGACCTAATCAACAGATTGGATGTCAAATAAACAGTACAGTGGGCCTTAGTAGGATTTAAATGTTGGATATCCAATCACTATTGTTTTCCTGTGGTGTGGTCCACCTTAGATTTTCTATCCCTCTCATTTTTAGGATAAAGCTGTAAAATCATCTTTAAAAATGGATGAACGGAATGGATGAAATACATACATCATGATGGGGCGCACAGATCACCGGCCACCAGCCACGGGGCTGGTGTCAGCGGGAGTAGCCAATCCGTTCCCGATGGTCAGGGACTCAGGGGCTATCCGTCGGGACCCAACGTGGAGGGATTTAATTGGCTAGCGGATTTCCTGCGAAAACCTTTTGTATGATTCATGCGCTGGAAACTTAGTTGGGGCCCGCCGTGATGTTTGTAAGAATTCTAACCCGTTCATCTGTTTTTTTAGCTCATTTTAGTACATAAAGATAAAAATGAGCCGGATCCAAGACTCTGTGGTAAAAAAACGTGAGGATTAAATGTTCACAGTTGAAATATTCATGGGCCACGGAAGAATGTTCACAGTTGAAATATTCATGGGGCCACGGAAGTTTTGAATCAATATAATATTTGTATTTTCAGTTCATCCCAGTAGGAACGACGTTATGAACGGTATGGATGGCATGCAAACATCACTGTCGACCCTAGGGATGTTTCAATGGAAGAAATTTCCCTGACAACATTTTCCTTCAGTACAGCCCAGTTGAGTCTTGAATCTTGCTCACCCGTTGGTCTCAAGTCCTAAAATGAGCTAACAAAACGGATGTACGGAATAGATTTCTAAAAAACATCACATGGGCTCCACGTAGTTTCCAGCGCAGGAACTTCCTGCTGGCCCGCATCCCACTGTAGCCAGAGATGAGGCCATGTTGGCCTCGGGTGCGGATTGGGTACTACCCCGCCTGAGCTGAGCTCGGTACGGGTAAGGGCTATGAGGAGTCACCGTGAGGAATGACTTCTATCCACACCATTCATCCATTTTCCCATATCATGTTAAGTTTCGGGCCCAAAAATGAGGCAGATCTAAAGTTCAAATGGACCACACCATAGGAAGCAGTGTCTAACCACTGAAACCATCCAAACTGTTCATAAGGTCATGTAGACATGGATGAAGGGTAAACACAAATATCAGAAGTTTTCAACGGTAGGCATTTAATCACCATTGTGTGTTTCAACTGAGGCTCGGATACGCTTAATTTTCAGGCTTATAAACTAACATGACATGGAAAAATGTATGGACGGTGTGGATAAAATCTATACATCATGGTAGGCCAGGACAGGCGGGGTAGTACCCAAACCGCGTGCATCCGATCACCATGGATATCCCTGAAGATTCCCTACTCACGTGTGTTTCAACAGTGATGTAATGGATATCATTAGAACACAGAAAATAATGTTTGGACACTGATAAATAAAAAATTACAATTATGGTCCATCAAATTATTGGATTGTGCCCAGTTTTTTTGGCCCGACACGATCATCATAAAGGGCCAATCTATTGGACGGTTTGGATGTCACAAAAAAAAAAGAGAGAGATATTGGATGATATACATGTTCGAATGTTAACTTATAGTACAACCGGTTGGTCATGAGACCTTCCAAGAAATATAATTGAGAATAGAGTCCAGAGGAGAAAGAGGTTTCCTACCATATCTCTACACACACGTATTGATAGAGAATACATGGGGACTTTATCAGTTGCATCCGGTATGGATGAGTATGGCTACATACGTGAAAGACTTTAATTATCATCCGACTCTTTGCCTTTCAACATGGACATTCTCCTAAAAACCCCCCAAAAACCAAAGATATGTTATTGTAACAAGGAGTTCTCCAATACATCCCAACGTATTGTAAAATAGACGGTAGCAACTTCAGCTTTTTAATCTAAGCCATCTTCCAATGATCTAAACGGTTTATATGACACGTCATTTAAACGGGCGCGGCTTCAATGGATCCCTCATTTTGGGGCCCGCTTGATGTATGCTTCTTACATCCACTCGGTCCATCCATTTTGAAAGTTCATCTTTGGGCATGATCCTAAAAAATGAAGTACGTCCAAATCTTAGGTGGACCACATCACAGGGAACCGTGATGATTGAGTACCCACCATTATAAATTCTTGGGGGACCGGAATATTTATTTGCCATCCAACCTATTCATAAGTGTCACGCCCCAAATTTAGTGAACGAGTTCACATGGTTCTTGAGAGCTTCCATAGTATTCTATTTTCAGCTCCTACCTTGTTATGTTCTGATCTTGGGATTTTATAATGAAATTTTTTTATCAAAAAAAATAAAAAATCACATTTCTACTATAATATTTGTTTAAATACCGTGCTGAAAGTAAAATACATGATATAACGTAAGTCTAAAAAATCAGACACATGCTCCTACTAGCTCAATGTTGTTACGGTCTAGCATAACCTATATGTAAACAACATGGCCCCAGAAGTCATAGGTAAAGTTGATACGGTCTAGCATAACCTATGTGTAAACAACATGCATAAGCTTATTACGAAGTTTAGAGAGTGCATGCGTGTGTGCGCAATGCATGCTACCAGCAGACATACAGTTGTGACCTCAGAAGTCATAGGTGAAGCTGATACTGTGTTTTCCCTTTAATGAGGTCAGTGGACCTATGCCATAGGTTGGATGATAAACGACATGGTAACCTTAGGAAGGTTTTAACGGCATTACTACCCTCATTGTTTCCTATGATGTGGTCCACCCGAGACTTGGATTTGTCTAAGGCCTTGTCCCTAAAATGACATGGAAAAATAAATAGGCAATATGGATCAAATATATGCATCATGATGGACCCCATATAGTCTTGGATCAAGCTCATATTTGTGTTTTCTCTTCGTCCAGGTCTGTGAGCCCATAGGAGCAGGTTGGATGGGATTTAATTCCCATGGTATGACATAAGAAGGTTTCAACAGTGGACGTTCATGTCCCTACACACTGTTCTTTATGGTGTGGCCCACTTGAGATATAGATCTGGCTAAATTTTTTGCCCCCCTTCCAAAAAAAAAAAGTCCTAAAATGATCTGGCTAAACAGATGGACGGTGTGGATTTTACTTATACATCATAGAGGGTCCCATGAGTGGCCCATCCCGACGCTAGTTTCCACGCAGCGTCCCTTGAAGGGTCCAATGGTGGATGCTACTAACTCCGATAAGGGCTACTTCAAAGACAGCAGCATCTACCGGACGTTGTCTGTTCCAAGTCTGCTTTTTCTATTTTTATTTTTTTGCACACGCACACACCCTACACACTAACGCTAGTGGAATTTCACCACCCATGGGTACTCAAACCCTTGACCGAGTGTTGAAACTCCTAAGAGTCTACCACCCGAGCAAGAGTAAGGACCCACCAGTCTGAGTCTTTCTTCTTCTTTGTTTATTTTCTATATTGTTTTTATTTCAGGCTAAATGAGTCCACCCCATATGATCCAGTCCATCCATCAAGTTGGTCAACTCATGGTGGGCACAAAAAACTTTATCAAACTGATGAATTTTTGTGTGGTTTCTTTCATTTATATTTGTTTGATCTAATAAAAAGGTTATATGAAGAATAAGTGTAGTCATGGTAGGCCACATAGGTAGTCCATGTTGTGATAGTGTGTGGGGCACCCTATCGCACAGTGTGGCCTACTTATGAGCCCTACAACAAACCACAAAAGAAAAGAAAAGAAAAAGCAAAGCCCATGGGGCTCTCCTTACATATCATACATCTATGACAAGGTGGGTTCCACCCTTAGGCCAATGAAAATTAAAAAAACAAGAGAAATAAGAGAGATTATCATTCCTTTCACTCACAATGACAGATGGACGATTGGATTGGGCCATATCATCAACCGCATGGTTTGGATTGTCTCAACTCCTAAACTCCCTAACTCTCAAACTCCCCCTCAAGCTATCTCTAATCTCTCTCTTAAACATTATTTTCCTCAATCACTCTCTTTTCTCTCTTATCTCTTTTAAATCTCTCTCTAATTTCTTTTCTTTCATCTCTAAACGCCCTCTAAGTTTTTTTTTCTTTCTCTAATCTATTTTCTTTTTTTATATATATTAAATGGTGGCTTAACCTGTATAATCATTTACATGCAATAGATGGTCAAAACCAGAAGTAATTATATTTCTAATTCTACAAACAGATTTTTGTAAAATAGAGATTAAAGTCATTCAATTAATTTTTTCTACCTTAATCCCTAGTGGATTTAATTTTGATTTAGTTAAATAATTGACAGGTGTACAAATGCAGGTGCCTGTGTAGCATCTACAGTACTCTGCAAGAGTATCAAGTAACTCAACTTATTTTTTAGGGAACGACTAGGTGAGACCCCGGCCTTAACCAAGACGGTGCGGCCCTTACAGTGGGGCCCACCTTGACATGTTTATTCTATATCCACCCCGTCCATCCGTTTTTCCAGATCATTTTAGTCATTATTCAAAAGCGGAAGAAGATATACTTATCAGCTAGACCACAACATAGAAAACAGTGGTGATTGACTATTAATGGACCAAAAATGTTTTGGATCAAGCTGATATTTATTTTTTCCCTTCATCCAGGCTTATGTGACCTTATCAACAGATTGGATGGAAAATAAACACTACGTTTAAGGTGTTCCCTAAGAAGTTTTTAATGGTAAAGTGTTCAATCACCACTTTTTTCCTAGACCATGGTCTACCTTAGATTTGGATCTTTTTCATTTTTGGGAGCATGCCCTAAAATTATCTGCAAAAACGGATGGAGGGTGTGGATTATAAATAAACACATCAAGGTGGGCCCCATGGTAAGAGACGCACCGTCTTGGGTAAGGCCGAGGACTCGCCTAATATTCTCCATAAAATAATAGGGGGAGTTATTCATACTCTGGCAGACTATGACCCTTGATACTCAGGCACTAAGAAATTGTACTTGGGCATATATTTCATGGGATCCGTGGGTGTTTGGCTGGGCGGTGGGATTTGGTGTAGTCCATGAATTTCACTGGTGATGTGTTTGGGTAAGACATTTCCCGCTGTCTAATCCCACGCCTCTTGCATGGTTCATTGGTCCACGCTACTTTTCTTGTGGGCCCCACGGTGGATTGACCATGACTTAATCAAGTCTCCTGTGCACGCGGAGAGCGTGACTTTCTATTAGTGCCATGTTGGGTGAACATGAACAAGATCCGCACCGTCCATTGGGTGCTATAAGCCATTTCATTGTGCATATTAAGACCCAGGTGGGCCAAGCCACAAGGAATGGTGTAAAATCATGACTAAAATATGAAAATTCATATTCATATGGTGTGGCCCACATGAGTTTTGGAATGAATTGATTTTCTGTCACGTCCCAAATCCGAAAATCAGATTCACCGGAATCCCGATTGCCGAATCCTGTGCCGATAGCCTTCGTAATACCCCATTCTCGGATCTTAGCGTCCATACGCCAGATTCCGATCCTGGGATTCTACAAGGAGGATTTTCCAATGTACATTTAACTCATAATAAGCATAACCACAAGATTACCCAATTCAAAGAGGCAACATCATCATCACATATACACTAATATAATCATTTGAGTACAATGCTGAAAGGGAAATACATAAATCGAAAATCAAGCTCCAGAAGACCGCTGCATGCTCCAAGCTCAATGCTGCTGTAACCTAACGTCACCTGCACGCATCTATCTTACATAAGCTTATAGAAAGCTTAGTGAGTGGTGAAAGTGTGTGTACAAGATAAGTGTCGAGTAAGCAATATCAGAGTAATCAGAGTAAACAGAAGTACTGACAAGTCCATGAGTTATACAATATCAGGGTACGCAATGTAAATCAGCTATACAAATGAGGAATCAAAAAGAGTCAAATATTAAATGCCGATGATACAATGCCATAAATCATAAGATATCGAAATAAGCGGAAATATACTGATAAGTCTATGAGTGCCATCAGCCATACCAAGGCTATATGATGTAAGGCATGAATGCTAACGGCCATATCAATGCTAAGTACTACGGATGCAATGTAATATGCAGTGTGAATGAAATGACCAAGCTGGAGTGAAGTCGAGATGATAGTACGTAGTATCGTAGGCTATAAGGTCCATCTCAAAGGGTAGACTTGGAGTATCCAACACCGGTCAAACCGAGTACCCATGGTGAAACCTAAATTTGGATGTGTGGGGTGTGTGTGCATTTGTAAAAAAAAAAAAAAAAAAAGGCTATAAGGTCCAGCACAAAGGACTTCTATCCAAACCAGTCCCATACCTAAATTTGGATAGCTAGACTCAATGTAGTAGACTCCTGATCTCAGGTTAGTCGTACGCCCAACTGAAATCTTGGCCATACGAAGGTACATAACAATTAGTTACGCACCACCAGCCCGAGTGGATAGTGAATGAATGAATGAATGAGTATGCAATTCCTGCCAAATAAGTCCACATATCAGTACGGTTTATCTTTGGGATCATCACCGGGGTTTAGTACACTCCAAATGGTACTGCCGCTCTCCTAGCCGCACAGTCCAAGTGAGCGTAAGAAACCTCACTATCCGCCTGGCCAATAGTCTGCCAATACCTATTCGGCACGTCGATAACAGACCTATTCCTTGAGCTGGTCAGACTCAGCCTAGTAATGCCCCCTACGCTCAGGCGGGTAAGGCCACACCCCCTCTCAATCGACCATGACACAGTGGGAGATGCGGCCTCCTGGTATTCGACACTCGGGCGCTCATGTATATCCACTCGGTTTCGACGTTGGGGCATCCTCTAGTACTAAGAGGGTTTTAGAGATTTTCACCCAGGACCATCCATTGCAGCCCGATGCTTGAACCAAACATTTCTGGTGT
The DNA here is from genome assembly GCA_030180095.1 of Magnolia changhungtana. Lineage (NCBI taxonomy): Eukaryota > Viridiplantae > Streptophyta > Magnoliopsida > Magnoliales > Magnoliaceae > Magnolia > Magnolia changhungtana. The sequence goes on from JASAUF010000662.1 coordinate 6,702,661, forward strand.
CCCATCTGGCCACCCACGATATGCCTGCGAAGGCTACAGCCCTGATGTCGCTAGGGCGTACAGTAATCACAACACACAATCAAGATGCATGAATCATACAATCCAGTCATGCGTCAATCCTGTGCATACCGTGCGCTCATGTGAGATGACCTCCGCCTATCAGGGAGTCTCATAACAACCTGCCCAATGACACATACAATGGTCAACCATATCTCATAATAAACATGCAGATGATGCGTATGGGCATGTATCATGATGTTATGCGGTCACATACTCATAATTGGTATCAATAACTGGTATCGACAATCAACCTCAACAATGTGGACATTTAACCATCATTGCCCCCAAGGAATGGCTCACATAGAGCCTAACATATAGTGGACTCATGGCCTCACACGAGGGCTAAATATACAACACCATGGACCTCACTTAAGAGCTTAATACACATCGCGATGGGCCTCACTCATGGGCCACATATACATCAAGTGGGTCGCATCTCACGGGTCTAATATACATTGCAATGGGCCACTTCCACGAGCCTAATATACATCAAGTCGGGCCTCACCATATGGGCTGGAAATATATCACCATTGGCCACGTCCTATGGGCCTCGAATACATCACAATGGGCCTTGACAATCCGAATCGACCTCAATAATTGGAATTGTCACTCGGAATCGGCCTCGATACTCGGCCTCGACAATCGAAATCGGCAAATCGGTCACGACAATCGAAATCGATCGATAATCGGAATCGGTAAATCAGTCACGTCAATCGAAAATCGGCAATCGGTCATGATAATCGGCCTCGATCGCTAATCAGCAATCGGCCACGACAATCGAAATCTGTCAATAATCGGAATCGGCAATTTGGTCACGTCAATCAGAATCGGCAATCGGTCATGATAAACGGCCTCGATCGTTAATTAGCAATCAGTTAAGTCAATCGGAATCGGTAATTGGCCACGACAATCGAAAATGGCAATTCGGTCACGATAATCGGAATCGATCGATAATCAGAATCGGCAAATCGGTCACGTCAATCGGAAATCGGCAATCGGTCACGATAATCGGCAGTCAGCCACGACAATTGGAATTGATCAATAATCGGAATCGGCAAATCGGTCACGTCAATCGAAAATCAGCAATCGGTCATGATAATCGACCTCAATCGTTAATCGACAATCGGTCAAGTCAGTCAGAATTCGACAATCGCATACGGCGAATGGGGCCCACTTATTTGGGGTTAACCTATGAAGAGAATAGGCCTAATAAGGCCTAAGGGAAGGTCACAATGAGGACATCTAACCATCATTGTTCATCAATGTGGACGTCAAACCAACATTGCTCCCAAAGAGTGACCTACATAAGGAATTCATACACAATGCAATGGCCACACATATATCACATTGGGCCTTGCTTATGGGCCTCGCACACATCGCATCGGGCCGATCGAATGGGCTGAATCAAATGGGCTGAATCAAATGGGCCGACTCAAATAGGCTAAATCAAATGGGCCGATCAAATGGGCCGAATCGATGGGCCGAATCAAATAGGCCGAGTTGAATGGGCTGATTCACATGGGCCGCTCACATGGGCCGACTGAAATGGGTCGAATTGATGGGCTGAATCCAATTGACCGAGTTGAATGGGCCGATCAAATGGGCCGATTCAAATGAGCCGATTCAAATGGGCCGCGTTGAATGGGCCCACACCAACCACACCATCATCTACAGCTAGAGATCATTCTAGAGCATTATCACAAAATGAATCACATCCCAAGGATCATCTGGACCATACCACAAGTGGCAGTGGTAATAAATATTTCCACTGTTGAATTTCAGTGGGCCCCACCAAATATTATTTCCCATCCAGTCTGTTCATCAGGTTACAAAGGCCTGGATATAGAGGAAAAAATAAATATCATATTAATCCAAAACTTCTGTAACCCAAGGGTTTCTATGGTGGACGGTATGGATGCAACACATGCATCATGGTGGGCGTACATCCCACTGTTCCCTGCAGTGTGGTCCACTTGATATTATATCTGTCTTTATTATTATTATTATTATTATTTTTGAATGGACGGTTGGATGGAAAAAAAACATCCATCAGCGTGGGGCCATGAGGCATGTCAGATGGAGGGACGGTTGGATAACATGCCTGCTGCACCGTCCAGCAACTGGACGGTGCAGATGTAGTGATACATCATGGTGCGGCCCACGTAGTGGCCCTCCAACATTTACTATTAATATGGTATATATCATATAATATAATATTATTTATTATATATATCTAAGAAATGGCAAGAGGCTGCCATACTCACCGTCCAGATCCATCTGGACGGTGTAGATATTATGATATAAGGTGGGTCCTACGTAGGAGTGGCCCACTGTAACATTTATTTAATATAAATATTATATTATATAATGCTACACATATTATATACATATAAGTATATACACATGTGTGTGTGAGAGTGTGAAAGTGCCAGCGTCCAGACAGATGGATGCTGGATGAAATGCATTTATCAATGTGGCCCACCGTCCAAGCCATGGACGGTGAGGATCCACACGTGCAACTAAGGGGAGGCCCACCACAATATGAACGGTGTGGATGGAAGCCACACCTCATGGCTAGGGCCCACCTGGCCTGCTGACGCTGCAGCTGCCAGCTGCATGCTGGCTACCGTCCATCAGACGGTTTGTCTGTATGAAAACAGATGGACGGTGTGGGTGAAATCCATGCAAGCGGGTCCCACAGAACCTAGTGACGCCAGGAGGGATGTGCACCAGCCAATCCGATCCCCATGGTGGGTCCCACCTCCAGCGTGTCCAGTCCACCGTCCAGCAAGCTGGACGGTGCTGGATGGCACTCAAACATCACGGTGGTCCCACGTAGTGGGCCACCAGATTTGGATCAAGCTGATATGTATTTTTACCTCCGTCCAGGCCTGATCACTGGACGGTATGGATCCTTCATCAGGGTGGGATTTCCACCGACCGGATAGTGAATGGCATGGATAATATCATGCATTAAGGTGGGCCGCAATCCATCACACAAAGAGAGAGAGAGAGAGAGAGAGAGAGAGAGAGAGAGAGAGAGAGAGTGTAGGGGAGGGACCCCGCCACTATTGGGCCCTCCCTTGAACAATACATACATCAAGTGGGTCCCACAACAAGTGGACCCTTAAATCACAAGAAAGTAAGAATGTGGGCCAAGATCACCCACCGTCTACTTCTTCTTGCTCCCTGGGCTTCCTTTATTCCTTGACTTCGATCCCAATGGAAGAGATGGAGTTTGGATGGTTGAGATGGGAGATGAGAGGATAGGAAGTGGGCCACACACAAAGCTCTCTTGGAGGGTGAAAGAACTTGGACGTGTGATGTCTTTGGTTGCTTGGAATGTGGTTTGAGAATGAGAGAGAGAAGTTTGTAAAGGAGAGAGAGAGAGATGGGTGATGGAGTGATGGATGTGGTGAGTGATGGGTGTGTAAGAGACTTTTTGACTTTTGTGGTAGATTGTGTAAGAAACTTTTGACTTTGGGGGTTGCTTGGGGAAGGGTGTGAGGTGATGTGTACTTGACATGTAGTTGACATGATGAGATTGATTGATTGATTGATTGATGTGACAAGTTGTAGAGATTCTCTCAGAATTTGCACGCATGACGTTTTCCTCGCATGGAACGCGGATCCACATCTCTTGACCAGGGTATCGGATTGGCGCGCGAGTCGCGGCATCGGAACCGCGGCGACGGCACAGTCGCTAAGGTACAAGCCTCGGGTTGAGTCGAATCGGGTTGACAGGACTCGGTTTACGATCGCGCGCAAATGTCGGATAAAGGTTGAAGGTTGCCGGAATTCGACCGGGAAGATCGCGGAAGCCTACGGAACGGTGCGGTGTAGGATATGGGTCTTACATTTTTTTGTTGGTCCTTGCATCTTGGTGGGGAGAGTCATATGAATGGATTATATGGCATATGCTAGCTACAGTGGACTCCAAAAATAATTTGGAAGTCTTTAATGGTGGGTGTACCCATGTGATAGCTCCAAAACGGGAACAAAACAAAGGCAAAATACCACTCAAAAACTTACAATCTGACTGTATAACCTCTTTGGTTGTTATCCTAAAACGGCTACACACATCATGTTGTAGGTTAAGCTTAACCCACAAGAATTTTTAGTGGATCTGGCATCTCCATTCTTATTTAAAATCCACTGATACATGTATACAAACATGTAACAGTTTCAGCAGTGAAGGAAGAATCATGGGATTGCTATAGGTATTTCATCAGATCCCCAAGTCTGTTTGGCATGCCCGGTCAATCCTAGAATTTCCCTTGCAATCCATTCCAATCCGCCCGCCAAACAGGCCCGACAACCCGTAGGTACTATTTTAACAAAACCCATCACACCCAAATCAAGGTAAACAATCCGACTTACCTGCGATTGCCGGAGTTTCCAACCTCCTCATTGGTAGGGTTGAAAAGGATCGACCAAATTAGTAGTGATGGGTTAAGAAGCTCGGAGAAACCATCTGCAATATCTCACCTCGTTCAATCGTCCTTAAATGGAGAATGTCTTCACTGCGCTCATAAATGTCCTCTCTCGGACTGACCTACATGAGACGGCCGCCTGAGTCGTCATTTCCATTCCATCCTGTATCCTGCAAAGGATGGGCGATATCCCATACCCATACCCGATCGCCCGAATCCCTCGACTTCGCCATCTCTGTTTATGAGGGCAGCTGAGATGACACCTACCATCCATCCCAAACAGACGATGGGATGGGATAGGCTTCCGTAGCCGACCTAAGACGCCCTAATCCCATCCTTCTTGACTGTCTAAACACGCTTTAAAACCCTTATAGATAGAGAGCGCTAAAACCCTCAAACCCTCATATATTGTTCTTCGGAAGGAGTGAATTACAAAAATGCCCCTTTATTTGCTACTCTTGTAGATAAGACACTTGGTACGCAGGCACTCAGAACTTGCACAATTGATACACATTAACTCAAACTAAACCGACTAAATTGTGAAAGCAACTGTCGTTAGTTCACAGTCCAAAAATCAGTTTTATAGAACAAAATTAACTGCTGATTGGTGGTTACTTGTTTGTCGAAATAGGACCGTTGGATATTTTTCGCTCTTAACCAGGCAAAAGATGTCCACCAATCTGGTAGTCAAATGGTAAAAGAAGTATATTATTTTTCTTTGGACAATTTAATTTGACTTACTTATATGCCAAATATGCGATTTCTAGGTAATTTGCAAGTCCTTGCGAATCATCCATCACAGATTGCCAAAGTATCAAAGTTTCTCTGCTTAAAAGAGGCATCTTGTACGCCATACACGTGTCCGACATGTATTATAATCGGGAGGGTTGATCTGGTGGGCCATTACGTGATAACCGACGGGAGGGGATTAGGTGTGGGCCCCTCACTCAACACGGTGTGAAATCGGATTGTGAGCTGAGTTACTACACTTTTATAGTGATGAGTAAACTGCTTTGGGCTCACTGTGAATGTATGCGGTTTATCCACTCTGTCCATCCATTTTTCAGCTCATTTTAGGAGTTAATCTAAAAAGTTGAAGCATATCCAAAGCTCAAGTGGACCATACTACAAGAAACAGTGGGAATAATGATTTTGACTGATCTGTATTTTTCATCCAACCTGTTCACGAGATCACAAAAACCTGGATGAAGGGAAAACAAAAATAGCAGCTTGATCCAAAAACTTCTGTGACCCCCAAGAAATTTTCAACGGTAGATAGACAATTCACACTATTTCATGTGGGGTGTGGTCCACTCGATGTTTGGATATGGTTCATTTTTGGAATCAGGACCTAATACATAAATCAGGGTGGATTCCATAGAGTTTACTCAGTAGGCTAAGTTACTTAGTACACAATCCACTTCCACACGCTTAGTTACTCAGTGAGAAATTAACTTCCACACGGTGCAGGGCTGAATGTGGGGCCCACCTTGATGTATGTATTATATATCTATGCTATCCCTCCACAGTTATTTCAACTCCTTTCAAGGCATGATACAAAAAATAAGCATATCCAAATCTGAGGTGGACCACACCATAGGAAAGAGTGGTGATTGAACGCCCATCATTAAAACTTCCTAGGCCCACAGTTTAATCGGTATGAAATTTGAGTCTTAGGATTATATATATATATATATATATATATATATATAGGATATATATATATATATATATATATATATATATATAGTAGTAGGCGTGCTTTGCTGCTACATGCCCTTTCGAAGGAACCCAACTCCATGTTACCTCATGTGACAAATAGCACCCCTATGCCAGACCCAAGTTATCCATCAGATGGGTCCCACAATACATCTCCGTAAACTCTTATGTACTGTTCTAAGTAATGCCCAAATTCAAATACACAGCCATATGCTACCCGGTAGGAAAACCAAGCCTGAAAACCTTTTAACTTAGAAAAACCTAACCTGAAAACCTTTAACTGGACTTACATGCTGCATATCCCTTTATTCTCCCATACAGGATAGAGTTGTATTAATCCCCTTGCGTTTTGTTGGTATTTTCTCATTATCATTATTTTGTTGGTATTCTCCCATACAGGAAAACCTTTAAGACGATACGGTAGAAACGGAAGAACCTGTATATCCAAGTGCCATCTCTCTACTATCAATCTGAACCGTCCAAACTAGTGGGCCCCAATGGATGTACAATGTTTTAAAATCACACCCGTTGATTCATCTTTAATTTCCCACCGTGAATTTGTAGTCCACTACTTAGATGATTAAGATCACCGGATTTAACAACTTGGTCCTTTGGCTCTATGGTGCAGCTCTCTTCGTTTAGAAGGTGCTTTTGCTGGAGAAGAAATTTGATACTCACCAAAGTGCGATGCATGATACACGGTCACTCAGGCATATATGATTTTTTGGCTCAACTGCGGTTACCTTGTAAATAAATAATAATTATTTACTTAAATAATTACTACATCTTTTCCTATACAGATAGTGACAACATACATTTTCAACACTGGCCAGTGGTATTAAGCTGTATTAAATGGGATTGCATTGCTAATCCCACGTCGAGATTGGGAATGACATGTTTGGAAGGAGTGTGGGATGGGATTAAAATTAATTTTATAGGTTTTAGAAAATGAGCCTTGTGTTGGAAAGTGTGAGATGGGATTCCCAAATCCCATGGATGATAAATTTTTCCTTTACCTAAGTGTAATTTGAAAGGAAATCTCAGGATTTACTTTTAATTGCATACATTCCAAACATGGTATTGGAAAACATGGAATACACCCAATTCAGGGACAATACCTTACACATACATTTATTGTTACTTTTACAATTTCAACCACCTTAATCCCACCTAATGCAGTTGGCCAAACGGGCCCTAAAATTAATAAATTTGCAAAATAAATGCAGGCCGCTGTAATTTTGAGTGCGTACCACAGGTTAATTTATTTAATTTTAGTTAATGGATGCTAGCTCTGTAATTTCTGAGTGCTTGCTAATAATCAAGTGACATACTCTACCATATTATCAAATTACTCCCATATTCTTTGAGATTGATTATCTACAAACTTGTATTCGATCTATTGTGCTAACTTTTGAATGTGCAGGACATTGTGTTAATGAAAGGTTGGCCCAATCATGAAGATTACACACATGTGAAGTCAGATGCGCCTCACCTAGTTCGGTCGTCCGTCTATCAATTTTGATTGTGGGCTCCACCTGATGAATGGATCGGCTTCTTTGCAAGATGATCTTAATGTGGGCTAGGGTTATGCAAGACAAAGTGAACATAGACCGTTGATCAATAAGGCCTACCTTATAAAATTTTACAATGGGGTAATAGAGGACAAAGTCAACATAGAGCTTAAGAGTCCAAGGATTTAATGCATGTTATAATATCCACAGTCGTAACTTTATAACTAGTTATTTATTTTGCATATATAATATATAGTTGGAAAGCTATCGATGAACTTTATGTCTTAGCCCGTATAGAAGTTTATTGGTTACTAAATAGTTTTTCAAGATTACAATCATTTTAGGGATTATTTTTAAGTTAAAAATTATTACTTTTAGTAAGTTATGTATTTTACTATTTTTTAGAATATTTTAGGATCTAGAGAGTCTTAAAACTAACTTTAAATTCTTACTTGAATCATAAATTTACTTTTTAGAAAAGTTTATTATTTAAAAAATATCATGAACTTAAAATTTAGACTTTATGTAAGTCACATTATTTGCTTTGCAAATGGATATTATAACTTTCATTAACAATATCATTTTTATTTCTCTTTTTTTAGAGATTTTTCTTTATTAGTGGGTTCAAGGATTTTTATTTATTTATTTATTTATTTTTAAAAGAAGATAATGATCTCTTCTTTTATCTACACAACCTTGTATTATAAAGCTGCCAAAGGCTCAACTTCGAAATAGCTTAGGTCTAAGTTTTACTTTGCAAGTTGACCTGGATAGACCTTGTCCTGGCAAGTCTTGCTCGTTTCAAAAAAAAAAAACAAAACTCCTAAATGAGCTCCTAGTGATTCTATTAGAAAACTAGCTAATTGAGTTGACTCAAGTGAGCCTTGTCAAACAACCACTTACCATGCATTGATACACATTGACCTGAATAGAGGTCCCTGGGCCGGACCTGATTCTCCTGACCCCATAATATATTAGCATTCCTCTCTGATACCATGTCAAACAATCATTTATTCTAAAAGCTTAAGACACCAAATAGATAGCCTTGAATTATATTAATTAACCAGTGTCATAACATCTGATCATTAATGGACCCCATGGAACATTTGTATAAATATTCAGTGCTTTGGATTCTTGAAACATCTTACCGTAGCAAGAAGGTAATCACATTTGATCGAGAAGCAAATACTAAGTGGGCCAGAGCCTTGATTGGTTATTAACTTACGAAGTTGGTGGGCCCTATTTGATTGGATTTATTAATTTTGCTCCAGGTCAATGCACTGGATTATTCCCTGGCCTTTGGGTTAAAGAGAAAAGCTTTGATACTCCTGCAGGGTGTGATGGATGATGCACATGCACTTTAAAATTACTTAGAAATTGCATACGTGCCGATTCCACTTGAGATGACCCATAAACAAAAATTACAATTCCACTTGAGATGACCCATGAATAAAAATTAAAATTATTCATGAGATCACCCATAAATAAAAATTACAATTATTCGATGATCTGACCATTGGATTGGTTGACATTTATTCGACGGTCAAAAATAAAAAATATCTATGGTCGCATTTCAACAGACAAGTGTTCCAAACAGAGGTTAAGATGGGTCGCCAATCTGATTTTGGGACACTACTTATGGAGTACCGGACTTCACAATTTCGAATGACACATGTACAGTTTCTTGGAGCCTGTGTGCATCAAGCATCTTCCAGAGTATCAAATAACTCCCCTTGTTACGACTTTCCCCTAAATTCTTATAGAATGTAGAACTGCTTTTCTTTTTTCGGTCGTTTTCTCTTTTTTGGTGAAGGTCTCGAATCATATGCTTATCTTAAGCAAGGGTTTTAGCATGGAAAAAGTCAGATATGAAATCATGGCCCACAAATCATACTCCCGGGAATTTTAATTTCACTTGTGCGGGAGCCCTGCCCATCTACAACCACATGCAGGCACACGTGCCAGTATGGAAATGTGTGCAAGATCTGATCTTTCCATCAAGTGGGCCACAGTGATTAGAACTTCTCTCCTGAAATTCAAACCATTTCACACATCAGGTGGATGTCAATGAAGAAAATAAAGGACAGCAGAAGATCTAACATTATTTCCAACCGGATAGAAAGTTTAACTCCCACGTAGGGGGTACCGTTAGACAGGAAACATGTCTTGTATAGCTAATTTTCATGTTAGACAGGCCACATGCCTTGTATAACTAATTTCCATGTATAGATAGGCGATTCTGTTTTTACCATTTACCTTGTATGAATGATTATAGGTATCTGTATATTCAATCGTTTAGGGTCGTATCAAATACAATGAAACGAAAGGAGGATGGTCTTCTCTTTGTTCACAAGCACATGTAGTTGAGAGCTGATGGGTAGCCTGATGTAGAGCGGGTTACGGACAATTTCATGGCCAAGAAATATCTAACAGGTCCCCTAACATCCAATAGATACTATCATAGGATTATGGACAATTTCGGGAATCCTATGATAGTATCTATTGAGATCATGAGCTGTATATGCTTCCAATCACCGAGTAGAGATTATGAATGGGACAATTTCGGGAATCCTATGATAGTATCTATTGAGATCATGAGCTGTATATGCTTCCAATCACCGAGTAGAGATTATGAATGGGACAATTTCGGGAATCCTATGATAGTATCTATTGAGATCATGAGCTGTATATGCTTCCAATCACCGAGTAGAGATTATGAATGGTGTCGATTGCTTGTGGGCCATCATCAAATGGGTCTATCTGATGAAAGGGAGCAACACCACGGGTTGGAACAAATGGGCCACTAAATCTGGCAGAGACGTTGGTGAAACTTGGATAGAGTAAACATGAAGGGATAGCTGATACACGCAATCTCAGTGTATATGAGTGCCCTAAATTTGGGGAGGGGTAGTAGTATTTACTATTGCTGGGAGGTGTTAAAGCTGGTAATATCGGGCTAAAATGAGGACAAATTTGGAAAGAGGATAGCCATTTCCATGAGTGAGAGATATGGTGTATTGCGGAGAAAACTAAGCAGACGGCCTTCTTCATTCAATGCTAGAAATGAAAAGAGGCTCACCTTCTGAGGAGAGTTTTGCTTGTTCTACACGCGTGTAGGATTCCAGCCCATTTACACGCTGCCACACGTGGCAGATCTAAGCCGTCACATCAGGTTGCCTAATCTTGCTTTAGTGGATGATGTCTTTGGTTTCCAGGGAAATGAATTGGCTACTCCCCCTACCACTAGTCCGGTGGCTGATGATCGGTGCTCTGTGGGCCCAACATGATGTATGTATTTCATCCATGCCGTTCATCCATTTTTACAGATAATTTTATGGGTTAATTCAAAAAAATTAGAGGTAAATAAATATCAGGTGGGCCACACCACATGAAAACAATAGTGATTGGATATCACCATTAAAATCCTCCTAAGGCCCACTGTACTGTTTATTTGACATCCAATCCGTTAATTAGGTCATACAGACATAGATGAAGGGAAAAAACAAAGATCAGCTTGATCCAAAACTTTTATGGGCCCCAAAAAGGTCTACGTTCATTCAACACTGTTTCCTGTAACGTGTAACGTGGTCTACTTGAGATTGGGATACACCTCATTTCTGGTCTCATACCCTAAAATGATCTAGAAAAGTAGATTGATGGCATGGATGAAACACATTAATCATGGTGGAGCCCACGGAGCACCGACCATTAGCCATTGGCTCTGGTGGCGGTGGAGTAGCTAATCCGTTTCCAGTTTCCAGCGAGAAATTTCCTACCGTACGATCCACTTATGGCCCACGAACCTTTTTAAGCCCACTTATTTTTAGCCCCTGCTGTACGGAGACCTTTTCACGGGTTGAAAATGCCCCCGCCTTATCAATTTTACTTCATTCACTCTCATACACTCAAATGCATGTCCGAACTCATTTTTGTCATCCCTATTCATTCTTTTCACCCATTTTCTTCATTAAATCTCCGTAGAATCTCCATCCTACTATCACATTACATCTTCCACATTCGATTCTAATCAAGGCTACCTGCATTCGTTTCCTGAGAGGACGTGAATGCATTGATAAACGTGAAATGTTGTAGGCTTTTCTCTGATGAACGTGTTTCACATCAACACACTCTTATTCTTTTTCTCGAACACGGATTTCACTGATATGACAGCTGTGGGAGGTAAGGACGTTTAAATTCTTAAGAAATTACATAGAAGTTTGTGGTCGATTTCACGTAGTCAATTCCACGCATTGCTAAGTCAATTTTATGTGGTTATCCAATAAACATCAAGAAGTTCGCGGTCAATTTGACGAAGTTTCGCGGTCAAAGTTCCCGGTCAATTTACTGAATTGATCGGTCAACTTCATGCACTACTTGGTCAATTTCATGCATTTTACCGTCAAATTGTAGTGCATTTTTGTAATACGACTGTGAATTTGTAGTACATTTTTTGTAATACGACTGTGAATGTTATATATTGAATACATTTGTTGCTTTCTTCGAAATACGAATTTCTTACCACTACGATTCAAATTTCCAATAAGACATTCATTTCACGGTTAATTCCCTTCACTTCATGGTCAATTCCATGCATTTCACGGTTAATTCCATGCGATTCCTCCTCACTTCACGGTTAATTCAATTCATTTCGCAGTTAATTCCCTTCACTTCATAGTCAATTCCATGCATTTCACTGTCATTTCCCTTCACTTCATGGTCAATTCCTTGCATTTTACGGTCAATTTCGGCGATTCCCCTTCACTTCACGGTCAATTCAATTCATTTCACGGCCAATCCCCTTTACTTCACGGTCAATTCCATGCATTTCACGGTCATTTCCCTTCACTTCAGTGTCAATTCAATTCATTTCACGGTCAATCTCCTTCACTTCATGGTCAATTCCATGTATTTCACAGTTACTTCCCCCTTCACTTCACGGTCAATTCCATGCATTTCATGGTTAATTCCCCCTTCACTTCACAGTCAATTCCCTTCATTTCACGGTCAATCCCCTTCACTTCACAGTTAATTCCATGCATTTCACGGTCAATCCGCTTCACGTCACGGTCAATTCCATGCAATTCCCCCTTCACTTCATGGTCAATTCCATGCATTTCACAGTCAATTCCCTTCACTTCACGGTCAATTCCCTTCACTTCTCACGGTCAATTCCACCGTTTCCCCTTCACTTCACGGCCAATTCAATTCCCTTAAGTTCACTCACTTTGCGGTCATTTTCAATCACTTCAGGATTGAGAAGTGAGTGAAATTCATCGCGAAGTGAGTGAACCTGCCTTAGAAGTGAGTGCAATTTATCGCAAAGTGAGTGAACCTGCCCTATAAGTGAGTGAAATTGACCGCGAAGTGAGTGAAAATCATCACGAACTGAGTGGCATACATCCCTGCAATTGAGAACTTTGAAAATTTGACCGATAAGTCGGTCATATTCGAGCTAGTATAACGGTAGATTTCCTACTACTTGGTCAAATCCACCTTATACATGTGAATACTAAACGAGTTATATCATTGTATTTGTTTTTAGAAAATGTCTTCGATAATCATCTTATGCTCATATAGTGGGGAGTTAGTAAGCAAAAATAATCGATACATGTACAAGGGTGGAGACTCGAAAACTACTGTTGTGGACGTTGACACTACATATCATGAGTTTCTATCGAAAATGTACAGGATTGCGAAGAGTAGACCTGAGGATTATGATATTAGGTTGAAAGCATTGTATCCTTGCACAAACGAATCAGTCCCTTCGACTGTAATTGAAGATGATGAAGATGTGAGAATGTTCTTGGTAGCACAGTTGAAGCATTTGGATCACTACATCCCTTTATTCATTGAGACAATGCAGCGCGTTAATGAGGCAATACTCGAAGACCTGGTAGCTTCCAGTGGTTTCGAACATGACTCCCCAGCAGTAGGAAGTTTGGGTGAGGAACATGTCTTGAAATATAAATATATGGCATCACCTTCACAGGTTCCTCTAAGCAACACTCTAGTACCTGTTGAGGGTTGAATATTGCATATTAGAACCCGATTAGTACCAGATCTTATGTACATGATAGTGCTTAATGTCATATGTTAATGGTGTTTTGCTGCAGGATGCAATTATGAGCGTGGATTGAAGAAGAATATTAAAAGCATGGACTTGACGTTCTGAAGTCACCAGAGCTAGAAACGGACTCCAAGGGACCATGATTGGTGGATTTTCACGTCAGAGATCCGAGGAAATCAGGCCGTTCACGTTAAAGAAGCCCGAAAGTCAGCCAGAACCAAGATTGCGGAGTTCCCACCATCTGATTGGCTCCGAATTTCATACATCGCCTGAGGACCACAAATGACCCGTACACGTCAATTTTCAGCTCCTGGATCCCTTCAGAAGTGGGCAAACAGACAGATCAGCCCATAGATCGGTGAATTGGGGCCCACCTGGTATTTGGAAATGCTTCAACTTCGGTCTCAACATCTCAAAATATGTGGAGCAATGAATGGACGGAGAAGATGTCTCATAGCCATTACAGTGGGTCCATATGGAGGGGCGTGTGCACAAACTTCCTGTACGCTTGAAATACACTGAACCTAAGGAAGTCGGTCAGCGTACACTAACCGACTTTCTGTTTTAAAAATCAGAAACGGAAACTTCCGTTTTAGCATTGTTCGCAGCCAACCATCATGCTCCGAAAGTCCGATCCGGACCGTCCATTAGAACCCCAAGGTCCGTTTTACCAAAGCCTAGAGGATGGAAATTTAGGAGACAACGGTTATCAGGCTTTCAGCCGTCGAACGCAGGTTGGACGGCTGAAAGAAAGTCCTGGTGGGCCATGCTGAATTGGAGCCAAACCGCAACATTTCTGACCGTTTTTGTGAGAATAATCCAATGGTCAGAATGGATTTCCCAACCGGCGTTGATCTTGGGCCCCACCATCAGCCAGCGCAAGAGGCGCTAGCTCTGTTCACGCGTCCAGAGAGCCCGGAACTTCTTGGGACGTTCCGTGATCATGAATAGGATCGGATCATCGATCTGGACCGTCTATTACGAGCTCACAAGGCCTCTAACCAAGGCTTAGATGGAAGATTGCCCAGAAGTAACGATGATCGGTTTTCAACCGTTCAAACAAGGAACAAACGGCAGCAAGGAAGTTCTGTGGGCCTCACCAAAATTAAGCACAAGTCATCCATACCCAAATATTTTTTCGAGAAGAGTACAGTGGACGGTGTGGATTCCTCAAACTAGCAAAGAAATGGGCTCCACCATTGGCATAACGCAAGGTGTGCGCGATCTCTGTTTACAGAGCGTCCGAGATCCGGACGCTGAGGCTATTTTGCAGACGTGGCCAGGATCGTTCCAACAATCCTGGCCATTCAAAATCTTCCCCTGGGCCAACCGATTAAAGATGAGAAGTTTGAATGGATCGAATCTTGCATGAGGAGCTCTTTTAGCCGAAAATCCAAATCAGCCGCAAGCTGTTTTCTGCGCAATTTGTTCTGCCAGCCTTCGCAGGAAGTTCTATACACGACGCCTCAACTCCAGCCGATGGCGGATCCTCCATCCTTCTTGCTATAAAGAGAAAGAGAGAAGAGAGGAAAGAGGGGAATCAGAGCGTGAACAGGGAGGCTGAAATCGACGGCTGAGTGAGTTGAACAGAAAGAGAGAAAGAGTTTGAATCTTATTTTTAATTTATTTCTTTTCTTTTTCTCTATGGGTCTTCTAGAGTTTGGTTTATCCATGCTAGGCTAAACCCCTTAGCTAGGGCTAAGGGGTGAAGCTTGTAGCAGGATGGGAGTTATTTTATGCTTTTGATTTAGCTTTGAATTATGAACTTTGCTTTATTCTAGTCGTTTATATGGAATGCCTGTAGTTCTTAATGGTTTGTTGTGACTTAAATTACAATGGATTTGCGACAGCTTCTGGTATTTTCCATGCATGTGTGGAGGTTATGATCGTAGGAACTCCGTTGTTTTCCATTATCCCATGGGCATGGATGGATGACAGAATCCTTCCCTATGTTCATACTCTCTTAGATTGGATGTGGATTGGCTAAATTCTATTGTTTACTTTGTCTCCTGGGCATGGTCTTGTGATGGAATCAGGTCTAATTCTCATTCCTCTCATCTCTTGAAAACTGAATTAAAGGACGTTCATAGTTATTATTTCATCCGGATGAAGATAGTACTCTGAGTCTAGATGTATTCTTGAATAAAAGCATAGATCTCCCTGATCTCTACAAGTGGATCCTCTGAATCCCTAGTTTTCCTTCTCTGAATTCTCTTAAGTTTTAGATAATTATTTCACCATTATTCATAAAAAATCATTCGATTTAGGTTTCATCTTATCCTAGTCCTAGTTTTGGTTAGTTTCAGAATACGTACAGGTTTCAGTCCCTGTGGATTCGACCTCGGTCTTACCGAGATTATCACTACACCACAACCCTATACTTGGGGAGTGAACAAGTTTTTGGCGCCATTGCCGGGGACTGGTGGTTGCGTTTTTCTGAAGTTAACTGGTCTTAGGATTAATTTAAGATTAGGACTTTTCTGATTTTTAGGATTTTATTTTTAGAATTTTCTAATTCTAGGTTTTCCTTTAATTTTTAGAAATTTTCTTTCAAGTAACTTTCTATTTTCAAATAGTTTTTTCCTTTTTAGAAACTAATCCAACTTTCTTGTTTTGTAGGATTCTGAGATAGGTTTCTAAATTGGTTAATTCTTTCTTAATTTCTACTTTATATTTTTCAAATTTCTGTTACTAACTTACTTTCTAGTTTAGAACTTTCCTAAATTGTTTTAGAAATTTTATACTCTCTTAGGAATTTCTCTTTTTCTAAATTAGAAACTAGTTTACTGCTATTTCTCTTCTTAGGAATTTTATAATCTTAGGCTTGCTATTCTTAGCAACTAACTTGTTTTTTTTTATTTTGCAGGTTTTAATTTAGGGACTCTAATTTGGTAACTTCCTTCCAACCCTCTATTTCTTTTTAGATTTTTATTTTCCTTCTTAGGATTAGGTTTAGAATTTGATTTAGGGTTGTGAGTGTTTCATGCCCAAGTGGGCTCGTGACAACACTCGACGTCTCTTGACTGAAGGAGGATTAGTTGAGGGGTTAGTTGTCCATCGCAGGACTAGACACCGCTCGAATTCCCCTGAGTTAATTGAGGATGTGGCTAGAAATCAACCTCTTCTACCCCAACCTAGGGTAGAAGATGTCCAGGATGAGAATGAGGTGCATCAAGCACACCCGCCTCGTACCTTACGAGATTACTTACAACCGACGGAGGTGAGTACGCCCTCATGCATGGTTTTTCCTGAGAATGCAGGGCACATGGATATCAAGCCAGGGGTGATCCAACTCCTTCCTAAATTTTTTGAGCTTGAGTCAGAGAATCCATATCTACATCTGAAAGAGTTCGATGAGATCATGGCTACCCTATACTTTCCTAACGTGTCTGATGACACGGTCAGGTTAAAACTCTTTCCCTTTTCTTTGAAAGAGAAAGCCAAGACGTGGTTACATTCACTACGTCCTCAATCTATTGGCAGATGGAATGACATGACAAGGGAGTTCATTAAGAAGTTTTTTCCATATCATAAGACGAACACCCTTAGGAAGTCGATCATGAACTTAGCCTAAAGGGAAGATGAAACATTCTTCCAATGTTGGGAGCGGTTCAAAGATCTTGTCAGTTTATGCCCACAACATGGTTTTGAAACGTGGCGCATTACGAACTTTTTCTACGATGGACTGACATCTCCCATGCGCCAATTAGTTGAGACAATGTGTAATGGGGAGTTTATGAATAAAGGTGTCGATGAGGTGTGGGACTACTTTGATAAACTTGCTGAGAACACACAAACATGGGACATCCCCCCTAGACCGAGTACTACGCCTAGGCCGACTCATTCCGAGGAAAGAGGTGGAATGTACCTCCTGAAAGAGGATGATGATATTAATGCCAAGGTAGCTAATCTCACTCGAAAACTCGAGGCCATGGAATTAAAGAAGGATAAGGCCAAGGAAATTGTTTGTAGTATTTGTGGTTGCAACATTCACACTACTGAGAATTGCCCAACTATATCTGCCTTTCAAGAGGTATTGAATGAGCAATCCAATGCCGTAAGCAATTACCAAAGACCTTTTAGTGGGCCCACCTCTAACACATACAATCCTGGCTGGAGAAATCATCCAAACTTCAGTTGGAGGAATGGATAAACCGCTACACCTCAAGGTTTCCTAAATCAAATTCCAACTCAAGAGAAACCTCAAGAGGATTCGGTTCTAAAACACTTTCAAAAGTAAGAGCTTTTCAATCAGGGTATGCTACAAGCCTTTCAAGACCTTACAAAAGCAATACAAGGACTTAAGGCTGAAAATACGATTGGGAACAAGGGGAGCTTCCCAGCTCAACCTCTTCCCAATCCTAAACCGCAATATGAAGTTAGTGACCCCAGGTCTTTAAAACAGATGGAGTAAGCTAAATCCATCACCACTCTTAGGAGTGGGAAGATCATTGATAAAACCATTCCGGTTAGGGCTGAGAAGCCTAAGGACCCGGAAGTGGATAAAGAAGATGGATCTAGCCATGCCCCACCAAAGTTAGAACCGGAACCTCAAGGAAAGCCAGTTGCTCCATTTCTCCAACGGTTGGTTACACCAAAACCTCTCTCTAACTCTCAGGATATTCTAGAGGTGTTGAAACAAGTGAAGGTCAATATTCCACTACTTGATGCCGTGAAACAAATACCTTTATATGCCAAATTCCTGAAAGACTTATGTACGACCAAAAGACGGCAAAATATTCAAAAGAAAATCTTCCTGACTGAGAAAGTGAGTACCATCCTAAAACAAGATGTGCCGCAAAAATTCAAAGACCCCGGTAGCCCAACTATATCATGTGTAGACTATCGAATTGATCACGCACTTCTTGACTTAGGAGCGAGCGTTAATCTTATCCCCTACTCGGTATACAAACAGTTAGGTTTAGGTGAATTAAAACCCACCTTAACCACACTACAACTTGCTGATCGCTCTATTTGTGTATCAAGAGGGATAATTGAGGATGTGTTGGTCCAGGTTGATCGATTTTACTACCCAGTTGATTTCATCATCCTGGATACCGAACCCATCAGTAACACGTGCACTCAGATTCCCGTCATTCTTGGTCGCCCATTCCTTGCCACTTCAAACGTGATTATCAATTGTAGGAATGGTGTCATGAGTATGTCTTTCGGGAATATGACATTAGAAATGAATATCTTTTTCAACACTGGCAGACGGTTAAAGGAAGATGACGATATCCACGATATTAACATGATCGATACTTTCGTGGAAGATAGGACACCCCTTACTTTATCCTCTGATCCTCTAGAGACGTGCCTGGCCCACTCCCATGAGTTTGATGATGACATGATTAGGGAGATGTGTGTCATGCTTGATGCTGCGTCGATAATTGAAGTTAACCGGCGGAGGCCACAATTTGAAGAGTTGCCCCAAACTGATGAAACGCCTCTACCGTCTAACCTCAAGCCACCGAAGCTTGACCTAAAACCTTTTCCCTCTGATTTGAAATATGCATATTTAGGTCAAAATGAGACATACCCGGTGGTGATTTCAGCCCACCTTGAAAAAGAACAGGAGAGTATGCTCATATCTACTCTCCTGGAGCATAAGGGAGCCCTTGGATGGACAATCGTGGACCTCAAGGGAATCGACCCCTCGATTTGTACTCACCGCATATATCTTGAGGATAATGCGAAGACCGCTCGACAATCACAACGTAGACTAAATCCAAACATGAAGGAAGTGGTTAAGGCCGAGGTTCTTAAACTATTGGATGTGGGTATCATATACCCTATATCTGATAGTCAATGGGTGAGTCCAACTCAGGTGGTTCCTAAGAAGTCCGGGATCACCATCGTAGCCAATGCCAATAATGAACTCATGCCGACTAGAGTCACTACTGGTTGGAGGATGTACATTGACTATAGGAAATTAAATACCGTCGCGAGGAAAGACCACTTTCTTTTGCCTTTCATTGATCAGATCTTGGAAAGGTTAGCTGGTCATTCCCATTACTGTTTCCTTGATGGGTATTCAGGCTACAACCAGATAGAGATCGCCTCTGAAGATCAAGAAAAGACTACGTTTACATGTCCCTACGGCACCTTTGCTTACCGAAGGATGCCATTCGGGCTATGTAATGCCTCTGCCACCTTTCAGCGATGTATGATGAGTATTTTTTCTGACATGTTGGGGCAATATTTAGAGGTCTTCATGGACGATTTCTCTGTCTTCGGTCCATCTTTCAGCAAGTGCTTGGAAAGTCTTAAATGTGTGCTGAAAAGATGTGAAGAAAATAACTTGGTACTTAATTAGGACAAGTGTCATTTCATGGTTCATAAGGGAATTATCCTTGGACATATCATCTCGTCCAAAGGAATCAAGGTGGATAAGGCAAAATTGATCTTATCTCTAACCTACTGCCACCCAAGAACATACGGGACGTGCGATCCTTCTTAGGACATGCTGGGTTCTACAGAAGATTCATAAAGGACTTTAGTCTCATCTCTCGTCCTCTATGTAATCTACTTCAAAAGGATGCACCATACGAGTGGACTGAACCATATTAGGAAGCTTTCACTAAGCTTAAGGGCATATTAACTAGTGCACCCATTATACAGCCACCTGACTGGAGCATTCCTTTTGAACTTATGTGTGACGCGTCTGATCATACTCTTAGGGCAGTTCTAGGTCAGAGAAAAGATAAGAAACCCTACGTTATTCATTACACAAGTAAGACTCTAAATCCTGCCCAAGTGAACTACTCGACTACGGAAAAGGAACTCTTAGTCGTAGTGTTCGCCTTGGACAAATTTAGGTCCTACTTGATCAGATTTAAGATCATTATTTACACTGATCACGCGGCGCTCAAGTATCTTCTATCTAAGAATGATGCTAAGCCTCGCCTTGTACGATGGATCCTCCTACTCCAGGAATTTAACCTAGAAATAAAAGATAAGAAGGGAGTAGAAAACGTAGTGTTTGACCATCTTTCTCGCCTTAATCCCTCTGATTCCCTTAAGACGACACACATTAATGACATGTTCCCTGATGAACAGTTGTTTAGAGTCTCCCATTCGCCTTGGTTCGCTGACATCGCTAATTATCTTGCCACAGGTTCCATACCGACACATTGGACTGCGCAAGATAAGAAGTAAATTTTCACCGAGGTGCGCAACTTCTTCTGGGATGATCCATATTTGTTTAAATATTGCCCAGACCAAATCTTGCGGAGATGTGTGCCAGACGATGAGCATCAGAGTGTCATCTCCTTCTGTCACTCACAGGCCTGTGGTGGTCACTTTTCTGCTAAAAAGACCACGGCAAAGATTCTACAGTGTGACTTTTATTGGCCCACTATGTTCAGGGACACTCATGAGTTTTGCAAGGCTTGTGAGCGTTGTCAAAAATTGGAAGCATTGTCCCATCGAAATATGATGCCCTTGAATCCTATCCTTATCATAGAAGCATTTGATTGTTGGGGCATTGATTTCATGGGACCATTCCCCCAATCCTTTGGAAATTTGTATATTTTGCTCGCTGTAGATTATGTCACTAAATAGGTCGAAGTAATTCCGTGCCAAAACAATGACCATCGCACGGTCATTAAATTTTTAAAAGAGAACATCCTTTCGCAGTTTGGAACGCCTCGAGCCATCATTAGTGATGGGGGCTCACACTTTTGTAATAGACCATTCGAGAGCTTAATGAAGAAATACGGTATCTCTCATAAGGTAAGCACCCCATACCACCCACAGACAAGTGGGTAAGTTGAGATTTCCAATAGGGAGATCAAACACATTTTGGAGAAAACGGTTAACCCTGACCGTAAGGATTGGTCAATTCGATTGACCGATGTCTTATGGGCGTACCGTACTGCTTTTAAAACCCATATTGGAATGTCTCCCTTTAGACTTGTCTATAGAAAAGCTTGCCACTTACCTATGGAGTTGAAACATAGTGCCTATTGGGCGATCAAAAGTTTGAATTTCAATCTGGACAGCGCTGGCTCGCTACGCAAACTTCAGTTGAATGAACTCGAAGAAATCCGGAACGATGCATATGAGAACTTGAGAATTTACAAGGACAGGATGAAGGCGTTTCATGACCAACATATTCTACGAAAATCATTCACTCCAAGCCAGAAAGTCCTCTTGCATAACTCTCGATTACATCTCTTTCCAAGTAAGCTTCGATCTCGTTGGACCGGCCCTTTTACTGTTATCACTGCATATCCTCATGGGGCCATCGAGATAAGAGACCCCGATAATGGCAAGGAGTTTAAAGTAAATGGACATCGCTTAAAGCCATTTGTCGAGAAATTTAATTCAGAGGACATGTCCATGCCTCTGACTGATCCTGTTTACCAGAAATGATCTCCTAGTCTAATGGAGGTATAGGTAGGTTTTCTGTTCGCATAGAACTAGGGTAGTTGCTTTGGTCTGGCTGAAGACGTTAAACTTAGCACTCCTGAGAGACAACCCAGCTTTTCAATTCATTTCATTTTTCCTAGTTAGTTAGTTTAATGTTTGTGGGTAACATTACTGTAAACCCTCACGAGACTACAAATCGTCCACTAGGGGCAACCTAGGGGTTTAAAGACTTGTTGCATACGCTAAATGCAATCGAGAGCACCTGCGAAAGTGGTATATGTAGGAGTTTATTTTTATTATTTGTATTTTACTTGTGTTGGTTTTTCTCTTGCGCTGACTTACTCTCTCGCTGATATTTTTGGAAAAGTCTCTCGATTCGTTATCCAGGTACTATCTTCCCATCACTTCTCTTTTACTTTCGTTGTCCCATGTGCATGGCATGCTTACATCTTTTACATTGAGGACAATGTAAATTTTAGGTTGGGGGTGGGAGATTAGGTTTCCTAATCAGTGTTTTCTTGGTCTTGAGCAAAAATTGTGAAATTTTTTAATTTTTTTGGAATTTCTGTGAATTCGATGTGATTTTGACGGCCATCTTGGATATAGACTTACAGGATACATGACGATGGTAATTGATGACTCTTGGATTCAGTTATCTGTTAGATTCCACAGTGAAGTTTGAACTATTAATCCATGATTAGAAGCTTTAAACAATGATTGAGTTATGATTTCACATGGCACACCCAGCTTACACATCACGGTTTCAGTTCGATATTAAAGGGTAACATGGTATTCTCTAAGCACGAAAAGAACTAACCTGGGGAAATTGACCATCCTCTTCAATAAGAAGAATGAAAGAAAAAAAATACCCAGCTACAAGATAGCTGCCTGAGGAAAGGGTTGGGCAAACGAACTTCACCATGGGTTTGCTCCCCGTAGGTGCAGAAACGATTTCCCATGGTGGACATTTGAAAAATGAGGCGACTGATTTTCACCATAGGTTTGCTCCCTATAGGTGAGGACTTGAGTCCTTGCACTAGCATTACGTTTAACGGAAAAATCAAAGTTTGATCCATGAGGCAGGTTTTGGTTGTCACACATTCCCTTATTTGTTACCAATGATATCATGAAAGGAAGAAGTGCATCAGAACGTGATAAGTTGAGATTGCACTTACATACATGAAACTCAATGTTTAAAATTTTTATTGATGGATTAATATTTTGAATTTGATTATGAAGTTTACCATGAACGTGATTCCAGGAGAAAGTAATGCCCAACATTCATGAGTCTTGAAATTCTCATATCTGGATTGTGTTTTTTTTTTTTTTTTTTTAAATCACGTGAGTTCATAGAAATTGTCCTGTATTGCTCTAACTTATTTTCCGCATAATTTGCTCGAGACTAGCAAAATGCTGGTTGGGGGTTATGTTAAGGGTATAATATTGCATATTAGACCCCGATTAGTACCTGATCTTATGTACATGATAGTGCTTAATGTCATATGTTAATGGTATTTTGCTGCAGGATGCAATTATGAGCGTGGATTGAAGAAGAATATTAAAAGCATGGACTTGACGTTCCGAAGTCACCAGAGCTAGAAACGGACTCCAAGGGACCATGATTGGTGGATTTTCACGTCAGAGATCCGAGGAAATCAGGCCGTTCAAGTTAAAGAAGCCCGAAAGTCAGCCAGAACCAAGATTGCGGAGTTCCCACCATCTGATTGGCTCCGAATTTCATACATCGCCTGAGGACCACAAATGACCCATACACGTCAATTTTCAGCTCCTGGATCCCTTCAGAAGTGGGCAAACAGACAGATCAGCCCATAGATCGGTGAATTGGGGCCCACCTGGTATTTGGAAATGCTTCAACTTCGGTCTCAACATCTCAAAATATGTGGAGCAATGAATGGACGGAGAAGATGTCTCATAGCCATTACAGTGGGTCCCATATGTAGGGGCGTGTGCACAAACTTCCTGTACACTTAAAATACACTGAACCTAAGGAAGTCGGTCAGCGTACGCTAACCGACTTTTTGTTTTAAAAATCAGAAACGGAAACTTCCGTTTTAACATTGTTCGCAGCCGACCATCTGTTCATGTAAGTGGGCCACCATCATGCTCCGAAAGTCCGATCCGGACTGTCCATTAGAACCCAAGGTCCGTTTTACCAAAGCCTAGAGGATGGAAATTTAGGAGACAACGGTTATCAGGCTTTCAGCTGTCGAACGCAGGTTGGACGGCTGAATAGAAAGTCCTGGTGGGCCATGCTGAATTGGAGCCAAACCGCATCATTTCCGACCGTTTTTGCGAGAATAATCCAATGGTCAGAATGGATTTCCCAATCGGCGTTGATCTTGGGCCCCACTATCAGCTAGCGCAAGAGGCGCTAGCTCTGTTCACGCGTCCAGAGAGCTCGAAACTTCTTGGGACGTTCCGTGATCATGAATAGGATCAGATCATTGATCTGGATCGTCTATTACGAGCTCACAAGGCCTCTAACCAAGGCCTAGATGGAAGATTGCCCAGAAGTAACGATGATCGGTTTTCAATCGTTCAAACAAGGAACAAACGGCAGCAAGGAAGTTTTGTGGGCCTCACCAAAACTGAGCACAAGTCATCCATACCCAAATGTTTTTTCGAGAAGAGTATAGTGGACGGTGTGGATTCCTCAAACTAGCAAAGAAATGGGCTCCACCATCGGCACAACGCAAGGTGTGCGCGATCTCTGTTTACAGAGCGTCCGAGATCCGGACGCTGAGGCTATTTTGCAGACGTGGCCAGGATCGTTCCAACAATCCTGGCCATTCAAAATCTTCCCCTGGGCCAACCGATTAAAGATGAGAAGTTTAAATGGATCGGATCTTGCATGAGGAGCTCTTTTAATTAGCCGAAAATCCAAATCAGCCGCAAGCTGTTTACTGCGCAATTTGTTCTGCCAACCTTCGCAGGAAGTTCTATACACGACGCCTCAACTCCAGCCGACGGCGGATCCTCCATCCTTCATGCTATAAAGAGAAAGAGAGAAGAGAGGAAAGAGGGGAATCAGAGCGTGAACAGGGAGGTTGAAATCGACGGCTGGAGTGAGTTGAACAGAGAGAGAGAAAGAGTTTGAATCTTATTTTTAATTTATTTCTTTTCTTTTTCTCTATGGGTCTTCTGGAGTTTGGTTTATCCATGCTAGGCTAAACCCCTTAGCTAGGGCTAAGGGGTGAAGCTTGTAGCAGGATGGGAGTTATTTTATGCTTTTGATTTAGCTTTGAATTATGAACTTTGCTTTATTCTAGTCGTTTATATGGAATGTCTGTAGTTCTTAATGGTTTGTTGTGACTTAAATTACAATGGATTTGCAACAGCTTCTGATATTTTCCATGCATGTATGGAGGTTATGATCGTAGGAATCCCGTTGTTTTCCATTATCCCATGGGCATGGATGGATGACAGAATCCTTCCCTATGTTCATACTCTCTTAGATTGGATGTGGATTTGCTAAATTCTATTGTTTACTTTGTCTCCTGGGCATGGTCTTGTGATGGAATCAAGTCTAATTCTCATTCCTCTCATCTCTTGAAAACTGAATTAAAGGACGTTCATAGTTATTATTTCATCCGGATGAAGATAGCACTCTGAGTCTAAATGTATTCTTGAATAAAAGCATAGATCTCCCTGATCTCTACAAGTGGATCCTCTGAATCCCTAGTTTCCCTTCTCTGAATTCTCTTAAGTTTTAGATAATTATTTCACCGTTATTCATAAAAAATCATTCGATTTAGGTTTCATCTTATCCTAGTCCTAGTTTTGGTTAGTTTCAGAATACGTACAGGTTTCAGTCCCTGTGGATTCGACCTCGGTCTTACCGAGATTATCACTACACCACAACCCTATACTTGGGGAGTGAACAGTAGTCGAGCCGACTTAGACATCAAACTTCATGACAAGTCAAGTGAGGGAGTCAGCTGACGTGAAGCTTAGAAGTGAATATACGACATCACCTTTATTTATAAGAGTAGATTCGCCCTCAACATCCAATGCCATAAACGTAAGTGGACGCGACATTCCATTGCCCGAGTAGGCTCTAACATCGGACTTCATTACCGGCCTTCCCATTGTGCCTTTTGAGGATGCTGGTTTTACCAATGCAAACCTGTCATTGTATTCATATCCACTTGATGACCTGATTGATATATCCGTTGGCCAAACGTTTAAGGACAAGAGCCGGTGTAAGTATGTTTTGAGCTAATTTGTAACTCGCAACAACTTTCAATATAAGGTCCTGTATTCTACATCTAAGAAATTCACCGTGGCGTGTATGGAAGATAAGTGTGATTGGAGGGTACACGCATCTAGGGTGAATGATGCAGGGATTTTCAGGATTAAGACTTACACGTCCATACATATATGTGGAATGTCATCGATGAAGAGTGATCATCGGCAAGCAAGCAGTAAGCTAGCCAGTGAACTGGCTGTCAATAGCATTGAGCAACGGCTGAAATTAAGGCCGAATGACATTATATTAGCAATGCACGAGAAGTATAATATTCTTATTAGCTATAAGAAGACATGGCACGCTAAAGAAATTGCAATAAATAGCGTAATGGGGTCTTATGAAGACTCTTAAAAAGAACTCCCAATGTACTTGTATGGTTAAGGATGGCAAACCTGGGGACAGTAACTGCCCTGCTTGTGGATCCACAAATAGGGAGGTTCGAGATATGTTTTGTTGCGCTCGAACAGTGCGTCAGAAGTTTTTGAACATGTCTGCGAAGGGTCTTAGCCGTTAACGGGACACATCTGAAAGGTAAGTACAAGGGTGTTCCATTCGTTGCTACAACTTTGGATGGCAACAATCATATATTTCCGGTCGCTTTTGGTATCGGAGAATCAGAGAACAGCAACAGTTGGAACTAGTTTCTTACCTACCTCAATGTTCGTTAGGGAATCTACCTAGTCTTGTAATCATATCAGACCGGCATAAATTTCTAATGAAAGAGGATTCCCACGTCTTCCAAGTAGTAATCCACAGCTACTGCGTCTATCATATATACCGAAACTTGGTGAACACGTTCAAAGACAAGTCGTTAGAAATCTACTACTGGCAAGCTGTAAAGATTTGTAGGTAGGCTGAATTCAAAAAGTTAATGCATGATATCGAACTTACCAACACCTCGGTAAATGCATGGCTGAGGGAAATAGGGTATGAAAAGTGGGCATCATCGCACTTCCGAGGAAAAATATTCAATTTAGTTATGACAAACATATCTGAGTGTGTTAATGCTCTATTCAAAGAAGCACGAGAATATCTCGCAACTATGCTGATAGAGACGGTCGGAATGAAAATTCAATAGATGTTCTATAAGAGAAGAGAATCAACATTATCATTCGTTAGACCGTTGACACCGTGGGCCGAGAAACAATTAAAGGATCTCATACAGAAGGCACAAGATGTTCATTGCCATGCAATTTCTGAGGGATGAATACTATATTGTGGGAGAGTATAATGATATACTATCAAGCTTAGTGAGCTTTCATGTACATGTCGCGAGTTTGAAGTAAATGGATTCCCTTGTTTTCATGTTCTTTCAGCATGTATAAACTACAACCTTCTTTATTATTCGTACTGCTCCCCGTTATACACAGCGAGGAATTACTAGATCACGTATGAAGATTCCGTGTACCTAGTACGGGACAAGAGCCAATGAAAAATTTCATTAGGATTCAAGGAGTATTGTGTGAGTATGAAGCCATCGCTACAGAGGAGGGCAGCTGGAAGACCGAAGAAGGCACAGATCCCTTCCTGTGAAGAGGAACGAACAACAAAAAAATGTGGATGTTGTAAACAAACAGGGAATAATCGTCGAAGTTACAAATTTCCAATACCTCCGGAATAATGTAATTTATAGTGCATTTTTTGTAATACAACTGTGAATGTTATACATTTTTTGTAGTACATATGTTGTTTTTTTTGAAATTGTGAATTTCTTACCATTACGATTCAAATTTCCAATAAGACATTCATTTCACGGTCAATTCCATGCATTTTACGGTCAATTCCCTTCACTTCACGGTCAATTCTATGCATTTCACGGTCAATTCCCTTCACTTCACCATCAATTCCATGCATTTCACGGTCAATTCTGGCGATTCCCCTTCACTTCACGGTCAATTCCATGCATTTCACGGTCATTTCCCTTCACTTCATGGTCAATTCCATGCATTTCATGATCAATTCCGGCGATTCCCCTTCACTTCACGGTCAATTCTATGCATTTCACGGTCAATTGCCTTCACTTCACGGTCAATTCCATGCATTTCAAGGTCAATTCCGGCGATTCCCCTTCAGTTCACGGTCAATTTTATGCATTTCACAGTCAATTCCCTTCACTTCACGGTCAATTCCATGCATTTCACGGTCATTTTCGGTGATTCCCCTTCACTTCACGGTCAATTCCATGCATTTCACGGTCAATTCCCTTCACTTCACGATCAATTCCATGCATTTCATGGTCAGTTTCCTTCACTTCACGGTCAATTCAATGCATTTCACGGTCAACTCCCTCCACTTCACGGTCAGCTCCCTGAAATTGACACTTCCAAACAACCCCTTAGCTGACATCTTCCATACTTCTCTTTCCTTCAATATCTACACATGAGTGAGTGAAATTGAGGTATTATTTTCTAAATCCTAAATTCGTGCCAATGAACAGAATTTTCAGAATTAAATCCGTGCCAATGAACAGAGTCTTCAGAATTAAATCAATTAGCAACAAAATGAAATGGATTAAAAGATCAAAAAATCAGGTCATCCTAAATCCTAAAATGGTATGTTCATGATTGGCACGGTTTGTATATAAAGGGCAATTAGAGTTAATAGTGAGAGGTGGTAGAAACTCAAATAAGAAACAAGGATATTGGAAAATCAATTTTGTTTCGTGCAGTGAAATCAACAATCGAAGGTCCCAACCCGGTTGACCCCGACTCGCTGTCCCACTGACTCGATCGACTGGCTGTCCCACTGACCCGATCGATCGACCGGGTCCCAACCTGGTCGAACTCGACTCGCTGTCCCACTGACCTGGTCGACCGGGTCCCAACTCAGTCGACCTCAACTGGCTGTCCCACCCTATTGGAAAAAGGCCCAAGCCTGGTCGACCCTAACCCTATATCATCCTATTTTGACTTCTCTCATCTCTTTTATCCAAGACCCAAACCTAAGAACACACTTTCTCTTCTTCCACAATCCCAAAACCCATCTTCATTTTCATTCCATTTTCATCAAATCTTTCTCTACCACTATTGAAATCCAAAAACTCATCTTCATTTCCTTCTATTTTCACAAATCTTTCACTACGTCCACCCACACCAAAAAAACCCATCCCTATTTTCTTCCATTTTCTTAAATCTTATTCTACTTCCACACAAATCCAAAAACCCATCCCCATTTCCTTCAATTTTCTCAAATCCTTCTCTAATTCCACACAAATCCCAAACCCAACTCCATTTACTTCTATTTCCTCAATTTTCTCTCTTATTCCACCCATCACCTAAACAAATTTCTTTTCATTTTCTCACATCTTTCTTTACTTCCACCCAAATCGACAAAAATAAAAACAAAACCCATTTTCCTTTCCAATGGGGGCTTTCCTTGTTCTTGTTTCTTCATGGCTGTTGCTCCCATTAATGGTGAGGCTTATAGCTAAGAAGCGTGACACACAAGAAGCGGATGAACAACAATATAATCGTCGCTCCAAGTGAAGGGATGACATTGGAGCATCAACCTCAATGGTCGTGGCTCTCCAGGTTAAGAGAGTGGTCTCGAGACCTCCCACGGGTCCATCTACGTCTCGGGCGGGACTACCAACGACTCACGGCCGGGGAGTCGAGGCAGAACAAGCCGTGGATTTGGGAAGATTCGCCAATTGCAAGATATGCTTTGAGTGGTACGTGAACAAGGACTTGTTTGTCGATACCCAAGAGCTCAAGTGGCTTACCATGATTGGGTGGAATCTCATCTTCACACCCTACAACAATGTCGACGCCGAGACTGTGCGACATTTCTACGCTTCAATTCGAAATCCTTATCAATGGTCACTAACATTCGAGATAGTAATCAAAACCCCATATCTTCAAAACTGCCCCCTCATTTAACTCTTCCTTCTCTAACCTCAAGGCTTCTTTCTCTTTTAGCATTAGTTCAATCTCCTTGAGTACTACTTCTCTCTCCCTCTGCATCGATTGTTCTCTTTCTTTTAGCGTGCGTTCCCTCTTATCGAATTATTTTTCCTTTAGCTTCAACTCTTCTCTATCTCTCTCCAACTGAATCCTCTTCGCCTCCGGCTCCTCCCTATCCTCCCTCGACTCCCTAATCAATTGTAATCTCGCTCCCTCTCTCTCTCCCTCATCACCACTCTCTTCCTCTCCCCCTTCTTCTACCTCTCCCTATCCCGATCTCTCTTCCATATCTTCATCATCTTCATCTTTAATGCCCTACAAAATGAAGTAATGTACGTATCAATTATATAACATATTAAAGTAAATATAAAATATCAACATAAAAGAAGACTTTTATGACATCTTACGTCAAATCTATCATGGACCAAACGAACGGCCTCCATCACCAGCTCCTCAACGACAGGCTCTAAGATAAGAATTATCTCAGTTTGCAAGAGAACATCTTCATGTTCATGTACAAAAACATATATATAGTTCAATGAGTGACCACTTAGCTTCATAGAAATTGACTTACATCTTCACTCTCTAGTATTTGATGAATCTTCTTATACCTCCAACCATTTCATCCCCGATATTATATGAATCTTGAAATTTGAGAAGGAACGTATGAAATGATACATTCTCGGAGAGCCGGTACTCTCTCAAGGGCCCATATATGTTACAATGAAATGGCAAGATGATCTTAAATAAATATAGTTTCGTATAAACTATAAATTAAAATGGACAAGGAAAGAATCCTTACTTGTAAGGGAAATATGCAACCGGTGACATTGTAATGAAGCCCATGCGATGCTATCAAGGTACTCTCTAACCTTCAGTGATCGTCTGGAAGGCCAAACTACCCCAAGGGTAGATATTAAAGTCTTCCAACGAGTCCACAAGGTCGATAAAGTCTGTATAACACATAATATTCATGTCGGTTCCCTTAACAAACCACTCTACACATAATATTAGGGCTATCTTCACGACATCTTCATGCTTATTGTTATCAACTATTCTACTGAACACCTCCTGTACATGTTTCTTTACGATAAGATATTCATTGAAGTATTTCTCTCTTATTGACTTCTTCGAACGATGAATATTGGGTATGGAAAGGTCACTAGTCTTCAGCCATGTTATTAGGGTGGAGTCCATCTCTGAAAATTTTACATAGTTCCCCTGTATCTCGAATATAAGATTGCCTATATATCTCTCAATAAGTGAGTGAAAAATTGCTCATATAAACCTAAATGATGGAATGTGTAATAAAAATGAGAATGAGGTCTGCCTAAATATATTTAATCTACTGTTATTCTTAACCATCCAACATGACAACCACGACTCATATAACATGGCAACTGCGACCCATGCAAACCACGACCCATATGGGACCCATATGACAACTACGACACATGATAACCACGACCCATATGGGACCCATAGACAACTACGACACATGACAACCACGACCCATATAACATGACAACCATGACCCATATAACATGGCAACTACGACCCATGCAAACCACGACCCATAACATGGCAACTACGACCCATGCAAACCATGACCCATATGGGACCCATATGGCAACTAGGACACATGACAACCATGACCCATATAACATGACTACCATGACCCATATAAGATGGCAATCACGACCCATATAGTTTGCATTTTCTGCTCCTGCAGTCTATCAATAGTCATCTCATATTCGAAAAATGCTAGGTTAGCTTTGGTACGGATGAGCACGTTACTTTTCTAACTTTGATGGACGGTAAGGATCTTATGTATGTTTATCCCATGTAGTCACAAAGTTAGTACAAGTCACGGCATAGTCATGCAAATGATATCTGTATAGTAGCATAGGTCGTATCAGGTGGTTGTAATGCGGTAAGTGTCGTGGTTGTAATGTGGTAAGGGTCGTAGTTGTCATGGGTCGTAATTATCATGGGTCGTGGTTGTCATGAGGTAAGGATCGTGGTTGTCATGCTATATGGGTCGTAGTCTTCATTTTATAGGCCTTGACCCTAAAATGAAAACCACGACTAATATAACATAACAACCACGACCCATATAACATGATAACTACAATTCATGACAACCACGACCCATATAACATGACAACCATGACCCTAATTACCTCATGACAATTACGACCCTTACAACATTACAACCACGACCCTTACCGCATTACAACCACCTGATGCGACCTATGCTACTATACAAATATCATTTGCACGACTAAGGCGTGACTTGCGCTAACTTGGTGACTACATAGGATAAACATATATAAGATCCTTACCGTCCATTAGATGAAACTCCATGGGTTGTAATTGTCATGGGTCGTGGTTGTCATGTTATATGGGTTATAGTTATCATGGGTCGTAGTTATCATGTTATATGGGTCGTGGTCGTCCTGTTATATGGGTCGTGGTTATCATGGGTTGTAATTGTCATGGATCGTAGTTATCATGTTATATGGGTCATGGTTCTCATGTTATATGGGCCGCGGTTGTTACATATTCACTTCCTTTAGTACCAAATGAAAGGATCATCATTGGTACAATAGCCTAAGGCCTTAAAATGACACGACAAAAAGGATGGGCGGCACAGATTATTCACATACATACCCGAGTCGTGGTTATCATGTTATATGGGTCATGGTTATCATGGGTTGTAATTGTCATGGGTTGTAGTTGTCGTGGATCGTAGTTATCATGTTATATGGGGGTCATGGTTGTCATGTTATATGGGTCGCGGTTGTTATATATTCACTTCCTTTACTACTAAATGAAAGGATAGCCATTGATACAATATCCTAAGGCTCACAATGGGGTAATCCGTTTCGTCCACCTTGTCCGTCAGCTTGTCGTGGGCCCAAAAAGTCCCGACTGGGTAGTGTCCACTTCTAACAAACATCACAGTGAGCCTAGAAAGTTTCAACAGTGGGTTCCATTGTCACCATTATTTTCTATTATGTGGCCCACACGAGCTCTGGATGAGATTGATATTTGGGCCCTAGCCCTAAAATGACACGACAAAAAAGATGGGCGGCATGGATTATACAAATACATCAATGTGGGCCCCACTAGTTTTGTCTTTGTACACGGGCAAAAAAGGGTTTTGTACATATCACTTTCTTGGCATTAAATACGACGTAACTTCTTATTCCCTAAAAAACCATACGACTACCAAAACAAGGACAAAGGCATTTTGGTCCAAGTAATTTACGGAAGCTTGTCAGAAGGTCACCCTTGGAATACTTGAAAGGTTAAATCTCGTTAGGTAATTTGACAAAACTTCAAGGTCAGTACGATGAAATTCCCGCTAAAGAAAGGTGCATGTAGTTTGAGGGGCGGTTTCAATGAGACCCTGGATCCATCGAGGTGATGGGACCCCCTGATTGTGAGGCCCACTGTGATGTATGTCATTATATCCATGTCGTCCATCTGTATTGGAAGCTCATTTTAGGTATTATCCAAAAAAATGTAGATAAATCCCAGATGGACCATAGTATGGGAAACAATGGTGATTGACGATTAAAAACTTTTTGTGGGTTACAAAAGCTCTGGGTCAAGATGACATTTGTGTGGTCTATTTATCTAGGTGTTTTTGACCTTATTAATAGGTTGAATAGTAAATAAACATTTCACTGAAATTCATGAAGTTTTTAATTGTGGGGATTCAATCAAGATTGTTTCCTGTGGTGTGGGCCACCTAAGCATTGAATCAGCTTAATTTTTGGAATCATATTCTAAAATGAGCTTTCAAAATGGTTGGACGGTGTGGATTTAAGGTACATATATCACTGTGAACCCCACAATCAGGGTCCCACCCACCTCGGTGGATCAAGGTTCTCACCTAATCCTCTCCCATTTTGATACTGTCCATCCAACAGTTTCTTTTCATGCCGGCATTCTTTGATAAAATGCATATGCAAATTTGTGAAGGATACATTCAGAAAGGACATTTAAAATATTATAAACTAAATATTAAAAATATTCTTTAGTAGACGTCCAAACATAACATGTTTTTTAACTTTTGGATTAAAAAAGCAAGGTATGATATTTTCATGCCATATCATGATTAGTCCATGTCATCATTGTCAGCCATGCTACATTAAATACAGTGTGACCATGCGGCTCAATTAGATTGGCAAAAGCAGAATTTCATGTCTGAGGTAGGCCGAGAATCATATTCTTTCCTTGAAACCGCGTAATATCAACTTATGCTGTGGACTGACGTTTTGTGTTTGAGCAGAGAACCCTGGATAACACCTTAGCGAGTGTTACTAACTCTGTGGGGTTCACCCTGATGAAATTTTTTATGTCAAAAAGGTTCATCTATTTTTATAGCTTATTTTAAAGCGTGATTCATAAACTTAAAATGGATTCAAATCTCAGGTAGACCATGCCATTAGAAATAGCGGTGAAAGACCCTTAAAAGCTTTTTCTAAGCCACAAAAGTTTTGGATCAATCTGAGATTTATATTTTCCCTTCATCTTAGTCGTCTGGTTGACCTTATCAATGGGTTGGATGGAAGAAAAAATTACGGTGGGCATTACTATAGCCTTAGGAAGTTTTTAATGGTGGGCTTTCAATCACCCCTGTTTACTGTGGTGTGGTCCACCTGAGATCTGGATCTGCTTAATTTTTGAAACCAGGTCCTAGAATGGGCTGCAAAACCGATAGACAGTGGGGATATACAACACATCATTAAGGTGGGCCCCACGGTAAGGGTAACATCCACCAAGGTGTTAACTGGATACTAACACCTAATCCGCGCCAGCTGCAGGGTGCTTCGCTTGCCGCTGTCGGCTGTTGACTTTGAGTCCATGGCCTTTCTATTCGTGTTGATGCTGCTGGTCGGAATAGAAAGTCCTAAATTCTGGTTGACGTCAGAATGTAAAACTCCTTTTACATATAAAACAATCGCAGTTAGTGTACTTCCACCTTTTTTTAGAAAAATAAAAAATAAAATAATAACCTTATAGTATAAAACATAAAATAAAATAAATAAATAAGACAAAGTGCTATCATTACAACCACGTCAGCTCAAACTAACTAAAAAGTTATGTGAAGTAAGCAACTTTAGATGAAGATATTCTGTCTTATGCAAATAACGTAAAGATAAGGTGTCATGTCCGATAGGTTGGACCACATGTCACCCAGCAAATAACTTCAAACGTTTTAAGTGCATGGGACATCCAACCTCTTGAATAGATTTACCCCCAACATGAATAGCATTTTACACAAAAATATATCTATCTAATCATTAAGTGGGCCACACTTTTATTTTTCTATTTATCGATGGCTATACATTGTTTTCTATGGTCTGGCTCATTTGATGAGTAGAGGGTAAATTTTTGCATTAGGCAATCCTCATTGTGAGGTGCACTTATCAGAAGGATTAGATGTCACAAGCACTTAACAGGTCGGAAGTTATCCACTGGGTGGACCGCAAAGTGTGGTCCCAACTGGTTAGACTTGATACCATAGAAGGCCTAATCGGAGGTAGAAATGATCCGGACCGTCAGAATCTTAGAACGAGTCTTTCAACATCTTATATATGATTTTGGAGTATGAGACCTTACTTAAGCCTACGACAGGTTGCGCACACTGGATTCACGAGATTCCATCTGATCGATGGTCAAAAGTCCCGTTTAATTTCAATTTTACCATAAATAGTAAGTTTTAGTTCGAGTATAACTCTTGAACCTTTGAGTTGTAGAAGTTGTGCCCAACATGAAAATGGCTTAGAAAAGTTAGGAGAATAACATGGTTGGATTAAATTAGACACTTAATATTTTTGGCCGAAAACTACAAAGCCATGTAGGAATAGATTCCATCTATAAATATTAAGTTTACTATAGTAATGTCATGTTTTTAGGGTGTTTGAGTTGGAGTCTAAGTCTAAAACTCTCTCTTTCTCTCTCTCTCTTTTTTTTTTTCTTTATCATCAATCAAAATTATTTCAAAATTATTAGGAATTATTCTTGTTGTTATCCCTCCTAGATTTGAGGAAGTTTGTGACAAGTCTAGCGAGCTCCTCGGATTCAGAATAATTATCCCCCGAGGAAGATGGTGGTCGACCTCATCACGTCCCTCCCTATGCCAAATATTAATCAATTACTTTACAAATAATACACACAAACACACAATTAAAAGCCAAACGATGAGTTTTATTAACTAGAATAAATAAAAACAAACATACAAACTGAATGATACACATGCAGTTTTTTTTTTTTTGGTTGCAAGCTCAACATCACATATTTTTGTAACATTCCATGGCCCAATGGTCATATGCAATACATACAACTCTAAAACCGGCAAACCCAGCCCCTTTGGCAAATGCCTCAAACTCTTTCACCGTCTTCTTCCTACCTGCACTGAAGGCAGAAATAACTACATCAAGCTGGAAGATTCCTTGAGCAACTACATCTGTCTCAGTGACATCTGGTAGAGCCGGTTCAACGATGATCACCTTTCCAGATTCGGGCAGCACTTTGTAACAATTCTTTAGAATATCCAAGCACCGCTCATCCTCCCAATCCGTGAGTACACCCTTCACTAAAATGGCATCTGCACTTGGAATACTAACAAACATATCTCCCCCAACATGCTCCACACCTGGATAATCAGGTGCATCAGCAACGACATGGGGCAAGTCGAAATTGATACCCTTAATATGAGGGTATTTAGAGATAATCATGCTAAGCGAAGCGCCCGTCCCGCCTCCGATGGCGACAACCCGCTTGAATCCTTCAAAGCCCTTGTACATGTCTAGCATCTTCTTCATGATAATGGTGGAGTGGTCTGACATTGCTTTATTAAAGATATTGCCGAAACTGAGATCGACGGAGGTGTACTCGTATGCACTCATCTCATGTGCCTTATCGAACAGTCGACCACCTTCAAAAATTGCTTCTTTCAAATGGTACCAACCCTCCATAACGACCTTATCTTGGCTCAAGAGCAGCAAGGGTGCAATAGATACACCATCTTGATTCCTAACAAGGAATCTGCACACAGGCGCCAGGCCATAGACCCTCTCTACGCGGCCGTCACCGCGTGAGCTAACAGTGCAAGTGAGAATGGAGTGGGTGGCGAGGAGGCGCATGATACGATCTAGCAAGGCGGGGGCATCTGGGTTGTGTGTGGGGAGGTGAGATGCGACCTCAGAAGCTGACAGGTAGGCCCCCGGCCCACATCTGGCCATGATTTCAAGCACCTCGAGTTCGATGGCTGCTTTCAAAACCATGGGGAGGACAGATGCAGTGGCAAGTTGCATGGCAAACATGCACTCTTCATCGATGGACGTGTTTGGAGGGTTGATGATCAAATCCATATTTGATTTTGGTTTGTTACTTGAGGTGAGGAGAGGAGGAACTCGTTAGTTCTGTGGGGAAAATCAGGAATTCGTTTGCTTGGATTGAAGTTTACATGAGACTACATGCATTTATATATTGTAAGGCCGCGCCAACCCCCGTCCACGTGTTAGGACTTTTCTTGTTCTTAGGGGAGAAATTTCCGACTGTACGACCCATTTATGGCCCATTTCCGAGACGAAGCCCACGTCATTTTACCTTCCAAGAATAAGCCCCAGCTGTACGGAGGCTTTCCCAAAGGTCGAAAATGCCCCCGCTTTTCCTTCGCAAGAGGATCGGCCGCTGACGCTCCTCGAACTCCAAGTTGCACGAACGGTTCAAAAGATATCAAAGTTATATGGGCCCCACAGTTATGTATTTATTATATCCACAACGTTCATCCATATTTCGAGATCATTTCGGAGCATTATCGAAAAAAAAAAAATCATACCCGAAGATCAACTGGACCACACCACAAAGAGCAGGAGAAAATTGATTTTCACCGTTGAAACTTTTGTAGGGCCCACCATAACATTTATTTTCCATCCAATCTATTCATAAGGTCACAAAGACCTCGATGAAGAGGAAAAACAAATTTCATAATGACCAAAACTTCCGCGACCCCTGAAAGGGTTTCAATGGTAGACGTTCAATCCTCCACTGCCCTTTACAGTGTGGTCCACTTGATAGCTAAATCTGTCTTATTTTTCGTCTCAAGACTTAATACGAGTTCGCCGAATAGATGGACGGTTTGGATATAACACATACCTCATAAAAGGACCCACAAAGGCAGTGGTGATTATAGCAGGAAAAAAAGCCCGGAACCTATGGCTACGGATTATAACTATAGCCATAACCGCAGCCCATGCTCTTTTGATATGTCCTTTGCTATGTATCGAAGGCCTTTTGATATGTACTTCGATGTATTGAAGGTATTTTGATATGATCGAAAAAGGTCCAGAACTATCCAGCGAGTTTGCATAAAAATTCAGCAATTTTTGATACATATTGAAATGTATTGAAGATATAGCTACGGATTATAGCCGTAGCTATAACTGTAGTCCGTAAAAGTCTATGCAAAATTTTATTTTTTTTACATGGAGAACTTTATTCTACCTACAATTTTCTCTAATACATATTTATATAAATATGTATATATAAGCATATAAAACTTTTTTTTCCCTCTTTTTTTTCATTTCTTTCTTTATCCATAGAACAAGAATATCTTCTAAACCAAAATTAGTTACTTGACGTACCATATGATTTTGGTGTAGGAGAAGCTACTTTAGCCAACTAACCTTGTTATTTTACAAGATTCCATCAGGTCGATGGTCAAAAATCGATTTCATTCACTTCATGGACAATTTCAATCAGTTTTCGGTCATTTCTATTCACTTCACGGTCAATTCGCTTCACTTCACGGTCATTTACATGCATTTCATGGTCATTCCCGACAATTCCGTGTTCATTCACGATCAATTCACTTCACTTCACGGCCATTTCCATGCACTTCGCTGTCAATTCACTTTACCTCACCATCATTTCCATGCATTTCACGGTAATTCCCGGTGATTCCGTGTTCATTCATGGTCAATTCGACGCACTTCATGGTCAATTCACTTCACTTCACGGCCATTTCCATGCACTTCGCGGTCAATTCACTTCACTTCACCATCATTTCCATGCATTTCACGGTCATTCCCGGCGATTCCGTGTTCATTCACGGTCAATTCGATGCACTTCACGGTAAATTCACTTCACTTCACGGACATTTCCATGCACTTCGCGGTCAATTCACTTCACTTCACCATCATTTCCATGCATTTCACGGTCATTCCCGGCAATTCCGTGTTCATTCACGGTCAATTCGATGCACTTCACGGTAAATTCGCTTCACTTCACGGACATTTCCATGCACTTTGCGGTCAATTCACTTCACTTCACCATCATTTCCATGCATTTCACGGTCATTCTCGGCGATTCCGTGTTCATTCACGGTCAATTCGACGCACTTCATGGTCAATTCACTTCACTTCACGGCCATTTCCACGCACTTCGCGGTCAATTCCCTTCACTTCACCGTCATTTCCATGCATTTCACAGTCATTCCCGACGATTCCGTGTTCATTCACAGTCAATTCAATGCACTTCACAGTAAATTCACTTCACTTCACGGCCATTTCCATGCACTTCGCGGTCAATTCACTTCACCTCACCATCATTTCCATGTATTTCACGGTCATTCCCGGCGATTCCATGTTCATTCACGGTCAATTCAACGCGCTTCACGGTCAATTCACTTCACTTCACGGCCATTTTCACCCACTTCACGATCAATTCCCTTCACTTCACCATCGTTTTCATGCATTTCACGGTCATTCCCAACGATTCCGTGTTCATTCACGGTCAATTCGACGCACCTCACGGTCAATTCACTTCACTTCACGGCCATTTTCATGCACTTCGCGGTCAATTCCCTTCACTTCATCATCATTTCCATGCATTTCACGGTCATTCCCGACGATTCCATGTTCATTCACGGTCAATTTGACACACTTCACGGTCAATTCACTTCACTTCACGGCCATTTCCACGCACTTCTCGGTCAATTCACTTCACTTCACTGTCATTTCCATGCATTTCAAGGTCATTTCCGGTGATTCCGTGTTCATTCACGGTCAATACGACGCACTTCATGGTCAATTCACTTCACTTCACGGCCATTTCCATGCACTTCGTGGTCAATTCACTTCACTTCACCGTCATTTCCATGCATTTCATGGTCATTCCGGCGATTCTGTGTTCATTCACGGTCAATACGACACACTTCATGGTTAATTCACTTCACTTCACGGCCATTTGCACGCACTTCGCGGTCAATTCACTTCACTTCACCATCATTTCCATGCATTTCACGGTCATTCTCGGCGATTCCATGTTCATTCATGGTCAATTCGACGCACTTCACGGTCAATTCACTTCACTTCATGGCCATTTCCATGCACTTCGCGGTCAATTCACTTCACTTCACTGTCATTTCCATGCATTTCACGGTCATTCCCGGCGATTCCATGTTCATTCACGGTCAATTCGACGCACTTCACGGTCAATATACTTCTCTTCACTACCATTTCCATGCATTTCACTGTCATTCTCAGCGATTCCATGTTCATTCACGGTCAATTCGATGCACTTCACGATCAATTCGACGCACTTCACGATGAAGTGAAGTGAATTGACCGCGAAGTACGTGGAAATGGCCGTGAAGTGAAGTGAATTGATCGTGAAGTGCATCGTATTGACCGTGAATGAACATGGAATTGCCGGGAATTACCATGAAATGCATGGAAATGACGGTGAAGTGAAGTGAATTGACCGTGAAGTGCATGGAAATGGCCGTGAAGTGAAGTGAATTGACCATGAAGTACGTCGAATTGACCGTGAATGAACACGAAATCGCCAGGAATAACCGTGAAATGCATGGAAATGACAGTGAAGTTAAGTGAATTGACCACGAAGTGCGTGAAAATGGTCGTGAAGTGAAGTGAATTGACCGTGAAATCGTCAATTGATGAATGAACATGGAACATGGAATCGCTGAGAATGACCGTGAAATGCATGGAAATGACAGTGAAGTGAAGTAAATTGACCGCGAAGTGCGTGAAAATGTCCATGAAGTGAAGTGAATTGACCGTGAAGTGCGTCGAATTGACCGTGAATGAACACGAAATCGCTGGGAATGACCGTGAAATGCATGGAAATGGGCCAGAAGTGAAGCCAATTGACCGTGAAATGCGTGGAAGTGACCGTGAAGTGGAGGGAATTGACCGTGAAATGCATGGAAATGACCGTGAATCAACATGGAATTGCCGGGAATGACCGTGAAATGCATGGAAATGACCGTGAAGTGAAGCGAATTGACCGTGAATGGCGTTAAAAAGACCGTGAAGTGAAAGGAATTGACCGTGAAATGCATTGAAATGACCGTGAATCAACATGAAATCGCCGGGAATGACCATGAAATGCATGAAAATGACCGTGAAGTGAAGCGAATTGACTGTGAAATACGTGGAAATGACTGTGAAGTGAAGCGAATTGACCGTGAAATGCGTAGAAATGACCGTGAAGTGAAAGGAATTGACCGTGAAATGCGTTGAAATGACCGTGAATCAACACGGAATCGCCAGGAATGACCATGAAATGCATGGAAATGGTCGTGAAGTGAAGCGAATTGACCGTGACTTGCGTGGAAATGACCGTGAAGTGTAGGGAATTGACCATGAAATGCGTGGAAATGACCGTGAATCAACACGGAATTGCCGGGAATGACCGTGAAATGCATGAAAATGACCGTGAAGTGAAGCGAATTGACCGTGAAGTAAATGAAATGAGCGAAATTGACCGTGAACTGATTAAAATTGACTGTGAAGTGAATGAAATGGATTTTCGACCATCGACCTGATGGAATCTTGAAAAATAACCAGGTTGGTTGGCTAAAGTAGCTTATCCTACCCCAAAATCATATAGGGTACGTCAAGTAACTAATTTTGGTTTAGAAGATATTGTTGTTAAATGAATAAAGAAATAAATGGAAAAAAAAAATGGAGAGAGAGAAAATTTTTTTATATGCTTAGATATACATATTTATATAAATATGTATTAGAGAAAATTGTAGGTAGAATGAAGTTTTCTATGTAAAAAAAATAAAATAAAAATAAAAAAAATCATAGATTGGCACAGACTACAGTTATGGCTATGGCTATAATCTGTAGCTAAAGGTAAATACCTTCGATTAATCGAAAATTGTAGAATTTTTGAGGCAAACTCGCTGGACAGCTCTTAACCTTTTTAGATTAATCACAAGACCTTTGATATATCGAAGTACGTATCAAAAGACCTTCGATACATATAAAAAGGCATATTGAAATGGCAAGGGCGAGGGCTATGGCTA
This sequence comes from Magnolia changhungtana, assembly GCA_030180095.1. Lineage (NCBI taxonomy): Eukaryota > Viridiplantae > Streptophyta > Magnoliopsida > Magnoliales > Magnoliaceae > Magnolia > Magnolia changhungtana. Next base: position 6,745,357 of record JASAUF010000662.1, read on the forward strand.
CGGCTATTATCCGTAGCCATAGAAAGCTCCTTAGCCATAAGTTCCTATTTATTTATTTATTATTATTATTATTATTTTTTATTTTTTTATTTTTTGCTGTTGTAATCTCCACTGCTTTTTGTGGGTCCTATTATGAGGTATGTGTTATATCCAAACCGTCCATATTTTCGGAGAACTCTTATTAAGGCTTGAGATGAAAAATAAGACAGATCTAGCTATCAAATGGACCACACTGTTAAAGGCTGTGGAGGATTGAACATCTACCATTGAAACCCTTTTAGGGGTCACAGAAGTTTTGGATCATTATGAAACTTGCTTTTCCTCTTCATCCTGGTCTTTGTGACCTCATGAATAGATTGGATGAAAAATAAATGTTACGGTGGGCCTTACAAATTTTTTAACGGTGAAAATCAATTTTCCCGCTTCTCTTTGTGGTGTGGTCCAGTTGATCTTTGGATATGATTTTTTTCTTTTTTTTTGATAATGCTTCGAAATGATCTCAAAATATGGATGAACGTTGTGGATATAATAAATACGTAACTGTGGGGCCCATGTAACTTTAATATCTTTTGAACCGTTCGTATAACTCGGAATTCGGGGAGCGTCAGCGCTCGTCTTCGAGCACCAGCCGATCCGCTTGAAGGAAAAAGCAGGGGCATTTTCGACCTTTGGGAAAGCCTCCGTACAGCTGGGGCTTATTCTTGGAAGGTAAAATGAGGTGGGCTTCTTCTCAGAAATGGGCCATAAATGGGTCGTACAGTCGGAAATTTCTCTTCTTAGGGTGGAGAAGGTGGAAACGGATTGGCTACTCCCCTGACACCAGCTCCGTAGCTGCTGGTCGGTGCTATGTGGGCCCCACCATGATGTATGTGATTAATCCATTCCGTTAAATCCATTTTTAAAGATCATTTTATTCACTGATCCAAAAAATGAGATGGATATAAATCTCAAGTGGACCACACCACATGAAAACAATAGTAATTGGATATTAACCATTAAAATCCTTCTAAGGCCCACTATACTGTTTATTTGACATCCAATCTGTTGATTAGGTCATGTAGGCCCAGATGAAGAGGAAAAACAAATATCAGCTTGATCCAAAACTTTTATGGCCCCCAAAATATTTTTAATGGTCGACCCTCATTCAACACTGTTTCCTACAACGTGGTCCACTTGAGATTTGGATATACCAGTTTTGGACTCCTATTGGAAAATGATCCGTAAAAACAGACGGATGGCATGGATGAAACACATACATCATGGTGGGGCCACGTAGCACCGACCACTGGTATCAGGGGGAGTAGCCAATTCGTTCCCGGAGAAGGTAGGCGCACACACGAGTGCGGATCCTCTGTTTCCTAGAGTCAGGAACTCCCTGACTCCATATTAAAACGGTTTCCTTGGAAATCGGATTGCATGCCGATTACGGCAAGCTCTTGCTCTCACCGTAGTTGGCCCACCTTGTATGTATGTTGTCTATCCAGGCCATCCATCCGTTTTTCCATCTAATTTAAGGGGTTGAGCCCAAAATTAAAGCATATCCAAATATCAAGTGGATCATACGCTGTAATAAGGGGGGATAATGATTTCCACTGTTGAAACCTTGCTAGGCCCCACAGTGATGTTTATTTGTCATCCAACCAGTTCATAAGATCATAAAGGCATGGATAAAGAGAAAACACAAATATAAGCTTGATCCATAGCCTCAAGAAATTTTCAATGGTAAACATTCAATTCAATTGTTTCGGATGGTGTGGTCTACTTGATCATTGTATATGTTTTATTTTTAGTCTCAAGCACTAAAATTATCTGGTAAAATTTATGGACGGAGCAGATGAAATATATAAAATCATGGTGGACTCCATGGAGTTTACTCAGTACGCTGGCATCGTAAGTTATACTCACTACGCAATCAGCGGATAGGCTACTCCCCCGCCACCGGCCAATGGCTGGTGGTCGGTGCTCCGTGGGCCCCAACATGATGTATGTGTTTCATCCATGCCGTTCATCTATTTTTCCAGATCATTTTATGGTTTGATAAAAAGAATGAGGTATATCACAATCTCAAGTGGACCACATTACAGGAAACAATGTTGAATGAGCGTCGACCATTAAAAACCTTTTTAGGGCCATAAAAGTTTTGAATCAATCCGATCTTTGTTTTTTCCTTTCATCTAGGCCTGTATGACCTAATCAAAAGATTGGATGTCAAATCAACAGTACAATGGGCCTTGGGAGGATTTTAATGGTGGATATCCAATTACTATTGTTTTCCTGTGGTGTGGTGTGGTGTGGTGTGGTTTATTTGAGATTTATATACCTCTAATTTTTTGGATAAAGCCCTAAAATTTTATATAAAAATGGATGACCACTAGCCACCAGGCCAGTGGGGGAGTAACCAATCCGTTCTCGCAATTAGCTACCTTCTATTTGAGGATTTAATTAGCGCACCGGTTAAGTAGCGAGACTGTTACTAAAGTGATGTCACCTAGTTATGTGGGACCCACCATGATGTATGTTTTGTATCCACACCATCCATCCATTTGGAGAGATCATTTTAGAGCATGAGCCATAAAATGAATTGGATCCAAAACTCGAGTGGACCCCAACACAGAAACAGTGGAGAGAGTCATGCCCGCCATTAAAAACTTCAAAGGGTCACAAAAGTTTTCCATCAAGCTGATATTTGTGTTTTCCTTTCTTCAATGTCTATGTTAACTCAAGGTCCACTGTAATTTTTATTTAAGTTTTCATTTAGGGATTCAGTGCACAGGTTGAGTAGCGAGACTCGCTACTAAAGTGACGTCACGTAGTTATGTCGGTCCCACCATGATGTATGTTTTGTATCCGCACTGTCCATTCATTTGGAGAGATCATTTTAAGGCATGAGCCAAAGAATGAATTAGATCCAAGACTTGAGTGGACCCCACCACAAAAAATAGTGAAGAGAGTACGCTCACCATTAAAAACTTCTAAGGGCCACAAAAGTTTAAGATCAAGCTTATATTTGTGTTTCCGCTTCTTTAATATTTGTGTTAACTTATGAATAGGTTATAGCTCAAATAAAAATCACGGTGGACCTTAGGAAGGCTTCAACGTTGGACGTCACTCTCCTCACTATTTTCTATGGTGGGGTTCACTCTAGCTTTGGATCTACCTCATTCTTTTGATCATGCCCTTAAATGATCTCTCTAAATGGATGTACTATGTGGATACAACACGTACATCGTGGTGGGCCCCACAGAACTTGCTGGTGTCACTTCAGTAGCGAGTCTAGCTACTCAACGTATCAGTAGCTAATCCACCTCTAATTTCTTTCTTCTAAAATTTAATTAGGTCATGTCATCTCATGACAATTTTATAAGATAAAAAAAAATATTTTCAAAATCTGCTTGATTAGTAAGGAATATTAGTTGCGGCCTAGGATGAGTGATGTCTGTAGGATCATCACCGTGGGCCTACCTTGATCTATGCATTGTATATCTACTCCATTCATCCGTTTTCTCATATTATTTTAAGACTTGACCCGAATCGGTACTTGTGATCGGGTCAGATTCAGTCTGAATTAGTTTAGGACAGACACGGACTTGGATCAAGTTAGGCATGTTGGACTCCGTACCGAGTTAGGACGAGTTCGGGTCAGGCCTATTTCAAAACTAAATCGAGTCGAATTGGCCCTAACTCGGTTTGAATCGACTCGATGCCCACCTCTAACCTACATTATATAGGGCACAATTCAACGTGAGCCTTAAATCATGTGGGGCCACCGACAAAATGACAGGATTCATTGGATAAAGTGACAAGGTTATTATATGAAGTGACAGAGTAATATTAAACAAAGTGACGAGGTTGCCTGACAAAGCAACATGATTCCACTAAACAAAGTAATAAGGTTAAACGAGACAGAGAAAATAGGGTTCCATTAGATAAAGCTACAGATTCTAAGAAAAAGTGATGGACGTTGCCAGACAAAGTGACCCAGTTCCACTAAACAAAGTGACGAGGCTGAAAGACAAAGTGATTGGGTTTTACTAGACAAAGTTGTGAGGTTCCTGGACAAAGTGACGTGGCTGTTGGACGAAGTGACGATGTTCACTAGACAAAGTGATTGAGTTACTGGACAAAGTGATGAGGTTTTACTAGACAAAGAGACTATGTAGTAAGACAAAGTGACAAAGGTCTACTATATCAAGTGACGAAGTTCTACTAGACAGAGAGTGACGAGGTTACTAGACAAAGTGACGGGATTTCACTAAATAAAGTGAAAGATGTGCTAGACAAAGTGACAAGGCTCTATTAGACAAAGTGACGTGATTATTGGACGAAGTAATGGGGTTCCATTAGACAAAGTGATGATGTTTCACTAGATAAAGTGATGGGGTTGCCAGGCAAATTGATAGGGTTTTGCTTGATAAAATGACGAGTTTTTGAATAAAGTGACTTGGTTCCACTAGACAAAGTGACGATGCTACTGTGCAAAGTGAGATGATTTCACTAGATAAAGTAGCGGCTTGTCAAATAAAATGACGGGGTTTCAATAGACAAAGTAACGGGTTCATTTGACAAAGTGATAGGGTTGCAGCACAAAGTGACGAGGTTGCAGCACAAAGTGACGGGATACAGTAGACAAAGTGACGAGGTTGCAGTACAAAATGACGGGGTTCAGTAGACAAAGTGACGGGGTTGTAGCAAAAAGTGACGGGCTACAGTAGACAAAGTGACGAGGTTGTAGTACAAAGTGACAGGGTTCAGTAGACAAAGTGAGGAGGTTGCAGTACAAAGTGACGAGATTGCAGCACAAAGTGACGCGGTACAGTAGACAAAGTGACAAGGTTGCAGCACAAAGTGATGGGGTACAATAGACAAAGTGATGATGTTGCAGTTCAAAGTGACGGGGTTGCAGTACAAAGTGACGGGGTTCACTAGACAAAGTGATGAGGTTAGTACAAAGTGACGGGGTTCACTAGACAAAGTGACGAGATTGCAGCACAAAGTGACGGGGTACAGTACGAGGCTGCAACACAAAGTGACGGGGTACAGTAGATAAAGTGACGATGTTGCAGTACAAAGTGACGGAGTTCAGTAGACAAAGTGATAGGGTTGCAGTACAAAGTGACAGGGTTCAGTAGACAAAGTGACGGGGTTGCAATACAAAGTGACGGGGTTCACTAGACAAAGCGACGGGGTTCACTAGACAAAGTGACGGGGTTGCAGTACAAAGTGACGGGGTTCAAGAGACAAAGTGACGGAGTTGCAGTACAAAGTGACGAGGTTCAGTAGACAAAGTAATGAGGTTTGGATTAGATTCAGTCGTAATAAATGGTGGGCATGACTCTCTCCACTATTTTTTGTGGTGGGGTCCACTCAAGTTTTGGATCTGATTCATTCTTTGGCTCATGCCCTAAAATGATCTCTCTAAATGGATGAACGGTGTGGATACAAAACATACATCATAGTGGGACCCATATAAATAGGTGACATCACTTCAGTAGTGAGTTTCGCTACTCAATGTGACGCTGAATCCTAAATAGAAATGAAAGCGGATTGGCTACTCCCCCTACCACCAGTCCGGTGGTGGTGGTGGTCGGTGCTCTGTGGGCCCCACCGTGATGTATGTGTTTCATCCATTCCGTTAATCTATTTTTACATATAATTTTAGGGGTTGATCCTAAAAATGAGAGGGATATAAATCTCATCTGGACCATACCACAGGAAAACAATGGTGATTGGATATCCATCATTAAAGTCCTCTTAAGGCCCACCGTACTGTTTATTTGACATCTAATATGTTGGTTTGGTCATAAAGACCTAGATGAAGGGAAAAAACAAAGATCAATTTGATCCAAAACTTTTACGGCCCCCAAAAAGTTTTTAATGGTCAACATTCATTCAACATTGTTTCATGTAATGTGGTCCACTTGAGATTGGGTTATACCTCATTTTTGGTCTCAGACCATAAAATGATCTAGAAAAATAGATGGACGACATGGATGAAACACATACATCATGATGGGCCCACATAACACCGAGTGGCAGGGGGAGTAACCAATCCGTTTCCAATGGAAACCGTGGATGCGGATTCATTGGGGAAAGCCTTTTACATGAAGTTCTAGTGCTGGGATGTATGGTGGGGTCCACCGTGATGTTTATAAGAATTCCAATCCATTTATCCATTTTTAGAGCTCATTTTAAGACATGTAACAAAAAATTAGGATGATCAAAAACTCAACTGGGCCATATACGATGAAACAGTGGAGAATGAAATTCCTACCGTTGAAACCTTCTTAGGCGTCTTGATGTTTATATGCCATCCAAACTGTTTATAAGGTCATTTTTACTATGATGAAGTGAAAACACCAAAATATTAGACCGATGCAAAACTTTTGTGGCCATATAAATATTTCAATGGTGGACACTAAATCCCCATTGTTTCCTCTCGTGTGGTCCATTCGAGTTTCGTATTACACCTTAGTTTTGGTATGATGTCCTAAAATGATATCTAAAAATGGATGAACGAGTTAGATTTATCACAAACGTCGCAGTGGGCCCATCCGGAATCCTTGCATAGGATCTTACTGTAAAAGGCTTTGGCAAGAAATCAGTGTCCCTGTTAGACACATGAAAACGGATTGCATGCGTACTGAGTCTTATTGTACTGAGTAAACTCTGTTGGGTCCACTGTGAATTCATGTGGTTTATCCACGCCGTCCATCCGTTTTTTTAGATCATTTTACGGGTTGAGCCCAAAACTGAAGTATATCAAAAGCTCAAGTAGACCATACCAAAGGAAACAGTGGAAGTATTGATTTTTCACCATTAAAATGTTTCTAAGCCCCCAATGATGTTTATTTTTCATCCAAACTATTCATAAGATCACAAAGACATGGATGAATGAAAAAACAAATATCATCTTGATATAAAACTTCTGTGGGCCCCCAAAAACTTTTCAACGGTAGAATTCAATTCACACTGTTTCAGGTGGTGTGGTCCACTTGATCTTTGGATATGATTAATTTTTGTTGTAAAACCCTAAAATTAGATGATAAAAGAGATGGATGGAGTTGATACAATGCACGAATGACGGTGGGCTCCACGGACTTTACTCAGTACGCTTACCATACTGAGTTACTCAACACGCAAACCGCTTCCGTTTAACGTCTCCATTATACTTCTTATTAAATGTACTATTTTTATTATATTAAAAAAATGGTAATGTGGCACTTACGGTGACGTGGACCAATGAAAACACTGGAGTCAGGGAGTTCCTGACTCCGGGAAACAGAGGATCCGTACTCAAAACATAACTAGGCCACACAGCATTGGTGGGGCAGGGAAGACGTGATGAGGTCAGACTTACTATAAATAGTAAAATGATCATGTGATTACTATTTGACTTCATGGTTTTCGGCCAAAAATAGTAAGTGTCCAAGGGCCTGCTCTCCTAATTTTTCTAAGCCATTTTTATGTTGGGTACAACTCCTAAGACTCAAAAAGTTCAAAAGTTATGATCTAATTAAAACTAGTAAAAATGAAAATAAAATGGAGTTTGTTATCAATCTATTGGAATCTCGCAAATCCGGCATGGCAACCTGGCATAACAGGGTTGGTTTTAGCCCAAAATCATATATAATACGTCGAAAAGCTCATTCTGATTTGTAAGATACGATTGTTTTATAGCGTTCTTACATTCCTGATCACTTCCACTTTTAATTGGGCCTTTTTTGGTCCATCTTGGCTATGAAACTGTCTGTGACCCGCTTTTCATCAATCAACCATCAGTGCAATGAGATTAACGGTTTGGATCACTCCAACATGGGGCCATTGAACAAAGATGTGTACATTCATATTAGTGCACTCGGGTAACAAAGAGAAGTATTAGAATGGGACTCTCTCATCGAAGATTTCCGAAAAATCCATGTTTTATCGCCGGACAGTTTCGGTGGTTGTTCGATGTCATTAAATGGTTTCACGCAGAATTTTGCGGATCCGCCAGATTTGTGAAATTTTTTTCTAATTTCGTTTGGGATTCTTTTTAAAACTATATATAAGGGTGTAAATGGGATTGGGAGGTATTCCAAGGGTTTCTAAATAGTTTTAGGGCTTCAAAGGGGCGAAGCAAAAGTGAGATTCGAGGTTGTTCGAATCGAGTAAGCCTTCTCTCTTTGTAATTTCTGCTTTTATAGTGAATTTTTGTCACTTTGTGCCATGATTTTTTTTTCCGAAAGGGGTTTCCACGTTAAATCACTGCGTTCTTCTTACTTTTGCTTGATGATTTTGGATTGCTATCTTAGATCCATCTCTGTGTGATTCTGCCGTTCCCCCAACAAAGGACACGAGGGTAAATTTGCAAATGGATGTTTTCTTTGGTTGATAGAATGCAACGCTCCACATCACAGACCTTCTTCTAATCGTAAGATGTCACAGCTGTTGGAGATCTGGACCATTCATCAGACCAGACCCATTAAACTACGCTTCACATTTGTTGGTTGTTTTGGTTATTTCAATTAGCTTAGATCATCTATGAAAGAGAGAAAAACCTACCGTCGAACTATACATGGGTTGTTTTGGTTATTTCAATTATATTATTCGTTCAAGTCTTCAAGTTACCTGACCCAGCTATACATATAGTAAAGTTGGGTTTTCACGTTTTTGAGCAATGGGTCAGACATGACAATCCAGCACATTAACAACCCTATTTCCAATATGGGCCATCTTCATGGAACCTATCACATCAATGGCGTGAATCACCAAACCATAGGCGCCACACCTATACAAACTAAGGCCGTGTTTGTTAACGCTTAATTTTTGCACTTAACGCAGAATTGGAAAAATTTTCCATGTTTAGTGGTGTTTGTTAATGCGTTGTTAACGTGGAAGACGGAAAGCGCTAAGTGGTTTTTCACTGAATTCTTTCAGTGATAGGAGTCTGGCTTAATGGTGAATGCGGAATGTGCTCCGTGATTTTTCATTAAACAAAAATATTTTGCTTCCAAAAATACCCTTTTTCAAGTTACTACGACAATTTTTTTCTTTTAAATTGTTTGTGAAATACAAAATCAACCTTTAACTTGTGAAACTTCTTTATCCCCCACCATGATTTATGTGTTTGATTCACACCGTCCATCAACTTTTTCAGATCATTTAAGGTGTGAGCTAATAAAAGAAGCAAGGCCAATGATTAATTGCACCACAAGGTAGGGATTGAACATCCACTGTTAAAAACTTCTTGGGAGCTGGTGAAGTTTCGGATCAAGCTGATATTTGTGTTTTCACTTCATCCATGTCTACATGACTTAATGAATAGGTTGGATGGTAGAAAAACATCACAGTGGCCCTTAGAAAGGTTTCAATGGTAGATGTCATTATCACTGCAGCATCCTTTGGTGTGGTTCACTGTAGTTGTGGACCTGCTTCATCTTTTGAATCTTATATTAAAATAATATGAAAAAAATGATGAACAGCTTAGATAAAATACTTACATCACGGTGGGTCCCACAGAGCCCTGTCCGAACAGTAATCCGTCCGGCCAGGGGTAGGACGCAATCCGCATTCGAAGCGGATGGGCTAGGACGGATTGGGAAGCGGATTGGATGGTGTATTGACGTCGACAAGTTCTGTGGGTCCCATCATGACGTATTTGTTATATCAAAACCATCAATTCATTTTGTTTGTCGTAAGGCTTGAGCCGAAAAATAAGACGGATCTAAAGATAAATTGGACCACACTGTAAAAGGCGGTGATTGAAAGTCTACCATTGAAAACCTTTTGGGGTCACAGAAGTTTTGGATCAATATATATGAAATTTGTTTTTCCTCTTCATCCAGATATTTTTCACCTTATGAATAAATTAGATGGAAAATAAACATTATAGTGGGCCCTATGAATTTTTTAACGGTGAAAATCATTATCCCGCTACTATTTTTGGTGTGGTCCATTTGAGTTTTGCATATTATTCATTTTTTGGATAATGCTCTAAAATGATCTCAAAATTTTGATGAATGGTGTGGATATAATAAATAAATTATTGTAGGGCCCATGTAACTTTGATCTCTTTGAACCGTTCGTGCAACTCAGACCTCGATGAGCATCGGCACTCGTCTCGGAAACGGATTGGCTACTCCCCCTACCACCAGCCCCGTGGCCGGTAGTCGGTGCTCTGAGGGTCTTACCATGATGTATGTGTTTCATCCATTCCGTTCATCCAATTTTAAAGACATTTTAGGGCATGATATAAAAAATTAGAGTTATATATATCTCACGTGGTCCACACCACATGAAAACAATAGCGATTGGATATCCACCATTAAAATCCTCCTAAGGCCCACTGTACTGTTTATTTGATATCCAATCTGTTGATTAGGTCATACGGTCCCAGATGAAGGGAAAAAACAAAAATCAGCTTGATCCAAACCTTTTATGGATGCAAAATGTTTTTAATGGTCGAAACTCATTCAACACTGTTTCCTGTAATGTGGTCCACTTGAGATTGTGATATACCTCATTTTTGGTCTCATACGGTAAAATGATCTATAAAAATATATGGACAACATGGATGAAACACATACATCATAGTGGGGCCCACAGAGCACCGACCACCAGCCATTAGCTCTTGTCAGGGGGAGTAGCCAATCCGTTTCCGCTCGTCTCGGACCTGGAACTGTGCTAGGAACTTAGGTGGGGCCTATTGTGATGTTTGTGAGAAATCCTCTTCGTCCATCAGTTTTGTGAGTTCATTTTAGAACATGTTGTCAAAATTGAACCATATCCAAAGCTTGAGTGAGCCATACTAAAGGAAAATGTGGTTAGGGAAATTCCTACCGTTGAAACTTTCCTGGGTTCAAGAGTGATGTTTAGATGTCATCCATACCATTAATAACGTCATTCCTATTGGGATGAACTGAAAAGAAAAATATTAGCATGAATCAAAACTTATGTAGCCCCACAAATATTTCAATTGTGAACGTTTAATTATCACGTTTTCGGCTCACTTGAGCTTTGGATATGGTTCATTTTTGGTAACAGGTCCTAAAATGAACTCACAAACGGGTTCATTTTTTTATATGGTTCATTAATTAATTTTTTATCTATTTTTATGAATAATGATATTTTAATTTTCTATTAAGTACTTTATAATTTATTTGAATTAAATAGAATAATTTTATTTTCATTTAATAAAAAATAATTTATTTATAATGTAAAGCATTTCCAAACAGGAGATAGATAGGGCCAAATGTGTCAAATTAACATATTTTAGACATTTCAAATGTTTGTTAACAAACAAATTGCTTCAAATTTAGTACTTAATTTTCAAACTTCAGCCATAGTTACCAAACATGTTTTTGGACTTCAGATTTCAGATTCAGGCTTTAGACTTCAGATTTAACAAACGAGGCCTAAGAATGATTTATCTTCAATTATCACGGTCTTCATTTTTTTTCATCTTATGTTTATCCAATCTGCTGAAAATGGGCCAACTTGCAGTGGTGTCCCTCTGTCTATTGTCCTTGCTCCCTGCCAGGCTTTTCCTCGTTTCATCCCAGTCTTTTTGTCTCCCTTGTATAGCATGCTTGTCTTCTACATGATAGGCGTGGCCGGATCCTTTTTTGTTGGGGCCGCCCGAAGGTACATCTCAAGTTCCCATTAACATAATTCCTCATCTTAAATAAATTTAAAAATAAAAATTAAAAAATCTGCTGTTTAATCTTTTCTTGGGCATGGATTTTCACCCTTTCAGTGACATGTGGTGGGAGATTTACCAAAATATCTTGCACAGTAGTAGTTAGAAAGTATGCTTTTGCCCATCTATTCGGTTACGCACAGCAACTGTTGAATGAATGGTTAGAACCAAAATTTCAAGGTGGGTGTTTGGTGTATTTTGGAATCTTACTTTTCCTCCAATATTTCCATTCTGGCTCCTGATTGAGTAACATACGACATGGAAAATCAGGTCGGCCACAGCCTGGCCTTATTGCTGGTGTGTATATATATATATATATATATATATATATATATATATATATATATATATATATATATATATATATATGAAACCTATTGACTCTTAGCCTTAGCCACGTAGACAGGTCCAAGTCCGTCCATCAACATCATATTCTGTCCACATGTAACTAACAAACAAAATAACAACCGGTCCAACATACCTCATGTGCGTACAAGATGGTGACTTTTGCTAATGAAGCAGCAGGTGCTGAATTTTAGAGAAGGTTTAAAAGTGTTAGTTTGCACCAATAATTAAAAAAGTGGTGGAACCAGCTATTCAGACCATCCAAAATAGTGGATCCCCTTATGGAATGAAGCATAGTAGAGAATTAATCTTATAAATCAACTCTAACCATCCATTTATGGATACCAAATGGGCGGTCAAAAGTAAAATAATGAGTGGTCCAGATTATTTTTAACTCATACCAAAATTTCTAATATGCTATTTCTATTAATCAAAATGAGATAATTAAAGTCAATCTCATATAAGGGGCGGCCAAACGGAAAATTTCAAAGATGAAAATAAATCAACCTAATAAAAGGCCGTTCAAGCTTGGATGTGATTTTTCTCCGTTATAAAACATTTTCTTTGACCAAGTTAATTTCCAAGGAAAACTTGTTGAAGTGGGTTACTGAGGAGACCTATTCCTTGGCAGATGAATGCACACTTTCGTTCCTTCCTTTGATTTGAAACGTGTATATATATAACCTTCATTGAATCCTCTGCTGACGTTGATGGCCTCTTCTAGAACATGTGTACGATAGTCATGCATGCCATTGTACGTGATACCGACTTTTTACTTAGCAAAAATTAAATTGCCAGCTCCACCCGAAAGTCTTCTATGTGCATCGTTAACTCTAGCTTGTCAACAAAGATATAGGGGTGGGTCCTTTTATTGAAAAAAGAAAGTTTTACTTGGCTTTTAAAATAAAATAAAAATAATAAAAAAAAGGTCCGCAACTCAAATAGGTCAGAACAATGTAAAATCATGCCTTAAAATTCTAAATTTAACACGAGTTTTGGATGAGTGTGCGGTTTACTTGATGAATAGATTGGACACTAAGGCTATCAATGGGGTAGGCTGGCCTGTTAGGTTTCGGGCCTTTACTTCCTTGGGCCTAGGTTGGGCTGCAGTATCAGGCTAAAGAGTGGGGTCAGGATTAAAACTCAAGCTTGTTTTTTAAACAGGCTGAGCTTAGACCATGTACAACAGTGTGTCAGCCTGGCCCACCCTCTCATGGCATTATGGAAGCATCCACCTCAAAAAAAAAAAAAAAAAAAACGGATTCGAAAAGGCCAACACTGTCTTCTACAACACTAGATTGTCATCTCTCCCACGCCAGTTCTGACTGCAATTTGGACATTCTTCCTTGTCCCTTCAAATTTGTACATAACCCATTTCCCATCTCCTTCCAACCTCCAATCTTTCATAGTTTATAGATAATATATTGCTTTATAAAATTCATGATGCATTTGGATGGACTTTTGAATTGAATCCTAATAATTTTAGTTTAATGCCATGGGGAAATGACCTAATTATACAAAACATGGACAAAAGGTGTAGTAGCTCTTTGAAGAAGACTGAGCGAAGGCATAGCTCTCTCTCTCTCTCTCTCTCTCTCTCTCTCTCTCTCTAGATTCCCCACCCCCACTAGAATTAGGCTTGGGCCTATTATAAACATTTCGGACAAGGCTTGGGCTGGACTGTTTCGGCCTTTCAAAGGCCTAAATCGGGCTTGGACAAAGCCTTGGGCTGGACTGTTTTGGCCCTTCATGGGCTTAAATCGGGTTTGAACAAACCTTGCCACGGCTCTAACCTGGTCAGTCGAAACCCCTATTGGATGCCATATAACAACAGGGAAGCCCAGAAAGTTTGTGGTAGGCATCAACATCCCCATTTTTCCCCGTGTTATGGCACACATGTATCTTGGATGGGGCTGGTTTTTAGGCCCTAGAATCACTTCTTTTGGAGTTTCCTAATCAGCCACTTTGGACAAATGTTATAATATCAAAAATCATGCTAAAGTTGTAGTCCCTTTGCTCTGCAGTCGTGTGCAGGTCAGCAAAAATCTAACCCTCTGGACTGATTAGAAACAGTTAGAATTCCATTTGTGGAGTGTTTAGGCACTAGTTTTTCTTGATTTTGTGAGGAGCAAATCCCTGGGGTTGACACATGTGGATCATATGGTCCATGTGTATACATATCATATACACGGTGATATTATATTTGTATTTGTTGCAGGGATTTAGGAATGTGCACATTCACCTATCATGATACTCGGCAGAGAGTAATCTCTTGGACCATTAAAGATGAAAATCACAGTGGGTCCAAACACATGGAGGATCAGGTAACTGTTTTTCTGACGATGGGGCCTACCTTGATGTATCTTTTGTATATCCACACCGTCCATCTGTTTTTCCAGCTCATTTTAAGGCATGATCCAGAAAATGAATTAGATCCAAATATAAACTGGACCACATATAGTAGGGATTGAATGTATACCATTAAAAACTTCTTAGGGGCTACACAAGTTTTGGATCTAGGTGATTTTTTTCTTTACTGCTCATCCTGGCCCGTGTGACTTTATTAAGAGATTGGATCGCAAATAGATATGAATGTCCACTATTAAAAACTTCTTGGGGGCCACATGAATTTTGGATCAAGCTCTTTATCAAGAGATTGGATCACAAATATATATTTCAGTGGGCCCTAACAAATTCTTAATACTGGGCATTCAATGACCACCGTTTCCTGTGGTGTGGTCCACTTGAGATTTGGATTGCTTCATTTTTTAGAGCATGCTCTAAAATGGATGGCTTGGATATACAACAACACATACATGAAGTTGGGCCCCACGGTTAGGGAAACATCCACTATAGTGTTACCCGGGTAACACCTAATCCGCGCCCAGTATTCTAACGTTCGGCCCCAACATACGCTAAAATCCAACCCTCGACGCCCATTGTATGGACGGTATGGATCACAGGGCCACAACATCCACAGCATTCCATAGTTCCGTGCAATGGTGCCTTATTTTCATAGATGGTTCTCTGCATGCGGTTTCAATCAATCGACCCACCAATCTTCTATGCTTTGGTTGTAAATCAGCTTAAATTTCCAGTGCTCGAAATAAAAAAAAAAATTGGAATTGATTCATTGTCCGGCCCGGGCCGAGTTGACTCGAAGACATGACTGAGTCTTTATTTGACTCGACTCGATAATTAAGAAGTAAATAATAAAGTATTAGAATAGTATTTGAGCATTATGAGAGGAATGATGTGGACTGTGTTGTTCTTGATTAAGATTTGAAAAACTAATGTTTGAGTGACCAAGATACCCTCCATGGCATGCATGCAGAATGCTCTCTTGGCACCTCACTAGAATGCCACAGCATGGTGTATGTCACTAGAGGCAACGGTTGGGTGATTGTCCCAGAGATGTTTGTCGTTGTCAAACGAGCTGGGAATGAAGGGTTGGAGTACATCACCTTAAAGACCAACAATGACAATGCGATGACCAGCACGCTTGCCGGGAATGCATTTGCTTTGATGAATGCTTACAGGATCTCCAAGAAGGAAGCAAGGAGATTGAATTACAACAGGTGGAGATAAAGGTGTTTGCACCAAAGGCTTCTGTTTGAAGCTAGTAAGGGTTGATGATTCATCAAAACATGGGACCTTTCATGCAGACAGTTCAATTCAAAGTACTCTTTATGTAATGTCCATACATCAAACTCTTCAAGAACATCTAGTGAAATTTTTGCTTGCTTTTGGGAAGGCATGTACAAGGGATAGTGTTTAATGCTCTGCCAGTGTGTGACAGATGATGTACATGTGCACAGGTATATCCTACAAGTGGAGATGTTTAATTCAAGCTAAACCACTCAGATTTTAGATGATTTATAAATCAAAGGAAACACTGGAATAATATCCTAAATAATCAATTAAACAATATCTAATTAACAATCAAAGCTCCTCTAATATCCTATCACTATGTATAGAAGCATTTTTGTCTTTTGAGAAAAAAGGCTACACGTAATATAATATTACCCGTTAAAGAAATGAAACAAAATACATTAATGAGTTATCTTAAGATGTTAAAAAAGGAACAGAGCTGTAAACCCTATATTAATGGAGTAGCACTTTAGAAAAATCCCATTATTTATAGTTGTGGCCATCTACAAAAAACAGACCACCAACAGCCTGTGACTTTCTCATAGCAGCTCATGAGGAGTGTACTAGACCATCCTTCTCTTCCAGAGGTTGTTCCAAGATAACACCAATCGAACAGTTTTGATTGTTAAATGGATAATGGGCCACCTATCAAGCAATTAGAATGATCATACGGCCAAAATTGACAAATGGGTGAGTGGGTGCACATGGTTTAAGTACAACCAGCTTATATTTATTTTCTATTTTGATAGAGTAGACCTTGGACCGGCCCATATCTCTTCTTAACCATATGGGACACAACAAATGGTCTAGATCACCAAACCAATGGACCCCAATACTATGAAAACCATCAGGCCAACCCAGAAAAAGCTAACATTAAATGGCACGCAAAAGCTCAAATCCAATGATCTTTCATTAGGCAGAGTGATTGAAGGCTTGTGTAAATACTAAGCTTCACTTAATACATTGGTGGAAATGCTTTCAGAATACAATGCAGACCTAAGAACTTGCATAGTGTAAAGAACAAAAATCATATATGAAACCCGATATGACACGGCAACTGATCTGAAAATGCCAAAGAGAAGTTCAAACAGTGCAAGCTTTGGGATTTTCAGTACTTGGGTGGTGGTTTATGGATCGGCAGCAATCCAAATCGCTTCTTCAGGAGCACTCTCTGCCTTGAGTAGTTGTCATCCGGCGAGAAGCGAGCTGAAAAGAACCATTAGCAAATTTTTATCAGTGTAACGAACAAGGGAAACGATCATCAAGTCAGTAACTAATTCAAAAGCTTTTATGAGGCATTGTATTAGTTCTCCATACGAAGAAAGGCAGTCACAGAGACATTCACACCATACAAATGGTTTGGTTACTTAAAACATGACCCAAATCCAACGAATAAGAACACGGAATGTTAGATCTCCTTGACAAAGGCTGATCTCCTTCGTGAGGGTTTGGTGAGCCCACATGTGTGTGGAGCCCTGCCCCATCCGAGCACACGTCAGGATGGCACACCTGTGGAATATTTGAGCTTTTGATCAAATGAGATACACTGTTTAGATTATCTAGCCAAAATATTAGGACATTTCAATCCTTGGGTGGGCCACAATTTACTAAGCAAACTAGCCTGTTTGGTTAACCATGAGCATGGATTCCATTTTGGAGTTCTTGTTTTGGATACTAAGTGGAAATCCAAATAAAGCTTTCATAAAAATCACCTTGTATTTTGTACTTGAGAATTTGACTATGCATTTGGGTGATGATTGCATTTAGAAAGGCAATGTTCCCTTTGCCATCCAAACATGGTGAAACATCCCATCATGGAAGAAAAGTCATTCTTTTCTTTTCTTTTCTTTTCCCACCATCCAAGCAAGCCCTAATTGATCATGACTTCAATGAACAGAGGTAGCAGGGCAAATTGGTGCACATGCTACTAGGGGTGCACATTTAACCGGTAGAACTGCGAAACCGGACCAGAACCGACCAAACGGTCCGGTTTGGTCCGGTTCTAGAGTGCACCGGTTCCGGTTCCAAAAATCAAAGAACCGGTGACATCGGTTCGGTTCTCGGTTTGGGGGTATGTAGAACCGAACCGAACCGTGAACCGATCCGTAGAACCAAACCGTGGATCCGATCCGTAGAACCAAACCTCGAACCGAACTGATGTATTTTTGCATACCTTATAATTATTTTATCTAGAACAATTATTTTCGTAAATGTATTTTTACAGACCTTATACAATATCTAAACCATTCATCAAATGGACCACAACATGGATGGACATGGGCTTCCAATTGGGTTGGATTATAAAAAGCCCAGAACCGTGGAACCGATCCTGTTTTAACGGTTCGGTTCTAGGGTGCCAACATTCCGGTTCCGGTTCCGAATTTCCTAGAACCGTTAGGAACGGTTCAGTTCCGGTTTCACCCCAGAACCGGACCAAACCGAACCGTGTGCACCCCTACATGCTACCCTTCTCCACTTAAAGACAATTGGCAGGAACCTATAAGGGCGTGTTTGGGTTCCACTAAAATGCCAGTCTCAATGACTGCGTGAAGCATACCAATGTCTTGGATGAATCTGGGGTTGTTGGGAGCATGGATTTTGGGCAATTAGGGACTGGAAAATCCAAATAGTGTTTGGCACCCCCCAAAATCCTGGATTTCAAATCCAACATTTTCTGGAAATCCAGATAAGATACCCTTTTAAAATAAAAGAGAAAAGGTAGATTGCAAAATCCTTGATTTTCAATTCTCTCCATTTGTCATAACTGATCTCCTCTTCTCTTTTTAGGGCTCCCTTAAGACAAAATCAAGGCTGCCAAACATAATTTCTGGAGTCCACCGGACTGAAAATCCTGCTGCTAAATGCAAGCTGAAAGAATCCAAAATCCAGGATTTGGATTCCTTGATTCCCAACTCAGAATCCAAATCCATGCGGTCAAACGACCAGCACGGAATTTCATTGGATGCATCTTTTGTGATGGTGTATTTCATGAATGGTTTGGATTTTCTAACACATGGACCATATGACCACATGCGTCAGAGACAGTCAATTAAAACCATGCTGGGCACACTTTAAAGAGAAGGGGTGGGACCAACTTCCGACAAATATACATCCACTACAGATTTTACGAAAATTGTAAAATGGGTAGCATCCAAACACACCCTAAACAGTACTAAATTTGAATTTTCAAAAATCCTACTTTGAAATGGACAAGGGGTCATTTGGATGCCTGTAAATGGGGCAAGTTGTCAATGATTTATGGGTCATTTGGATGGTGGTAAATGGGGCAAGTAAATGATTTACTAGCAAATCATTTACTTGTGTTTGGATGCTCTAATTTGCTAGTAAATCATTTACAAGTCAATGATTTACTAGCAAAGCCCCCTTCTCATTTACCAGCAAAAAGGCGAGTTTTTATTTACTAGTAAATGAGGAGATGACAATGGCTTTATTTTTTTGAATGAAAGCCTATAAAGCAGATTTCATTTATCATTTACAGGCTATCCAAACACTGTAAATGATTTACTAGTATATCATATACAACTTAAAGCCAAACAGACAGGCTGTAAATCATTTACATCCTTTAAGTGATTTACTAGTAAATCATTTACAACGTAAACCATTTACCACCATCCAAACGACCCCTTATTACTAAATCATTTACACTGCGTTTGGATGACCTTTTTTGGCTATAAATCATTTACAGGCTGTAAATGATTTGTAGCATTTACCCACATTTCATTTACAGGCAAAAAGGTGGGATTTCATTTACAAGCTCTCCGTTTACAGCTTAACGGCTATATTTTTCAAGATTATTCTCCACTTACAGGACTTAAACAATTTACAAGCATCCAAACAACAAGATTCCAACCCTGATTGTGGAATGGTGGGTGATACGTGTGCACCGAGCACATGATTTTTTATTTTATTTTTAAATAAGAAGAGAAGAAAGATCCAACTTTGTGTGCCTACTGGAAAAGATTGCATTCCCAAATCCCCCACCATTCATTTGTGGGAGGGCATGGATCCCTATCTACAATCAAATTGGGGTTTTTAAGCTTCCATAAGGATCCGCGCCCATCGTCCATGGACGGTGGAGACATGGGATTCCACGGAGAAAGAGAGAGAAGCTTACCTGGAAATTTTCAACTAGGAGAAACCACCACGCCAAAACCCTAAGGGCGTGTTTGGACAGTCAAGAAGGATGTGATTAGGGTGTCTTAGGTCGGCTACAGAAGCCTATCCCATCCCATCATCTGTTTGGGATGGATGGTAGGTGTCGTCTCAGCCGCCCTCGTAAACAGAGCTGGTGAAGTCGAGGGATTCGGGCGATCGGATATGGGATATCACCCATCCATTGTAGGATACGAGATGGGATGGAAATGATGACTCGGGCGGCCATCTCAGCAGGTCGGTCTGAGAGAGGAAATTTATGAGGGCAATGAAGACGTTCTCCATTTAAAGACGATTGAAGGAGGTGAGATGTTTCAGATGGTTTCTCCGAGCTTCTCAACCCATCACTACTAGTTTGGTCGATCTTCTTCAACCCTACTAGCGAGGAGGTTAGAAACTCCGGCAATTGCGGGTAAGTCCGATTGTTTGCCTTAATTTGAGTGTGATGGGTTTCGTTAAAATAGTACCTACGGGTTGCCGGGCGGGCGGATTGGAATGAATTGCAAGGAATTGGATAGGATTGTAAGGGAAATTCATATTCATTAGGTCTTAAAAAAATATGCCGACATTGGAAACAAAACATAACTTATGTACACATCTCCATTAATGATGTAGAGCGGGTCATGGACAGTTTCATGGCCAAGATGGATCAGAAAAGGCCCGGTCGACGACAGAAGTGATCCGGACCGTCAGACCTTAGATCAGGCGTATCTCGCAATCCGGAATGAGTTAGCTGACGTAAACTATATGATTTTGGGGTAGAACGAGCTACTTTAGCCAACCAACCCCGCTATGCCAAGTTGCGACGCCCAGAATTGCGAGAAACCCCTGGATCGATGGTCGTTTTCCTGCTTTAATTTCGTTTTTACTATAAATAGTAAGTTTTAGTTTGATTATAACTCTTCATCCGTCGGGCTTTAGGAGTTGGGCCCAACGTGAAAAGAGCTTAGAATAACTAGGAGAACGGTTTGGTGAAGCCCAATAGGACACTTACTATTTTTAGCCGAAAACCTTGCTCAGTAGTAGACATCATGACCGTCTATAAATAGTAAGTCGCGGATTCTAGGAGTTCTAGTTGTAGTTTGATTCTGATTTCTTTCCCATTACTTAGTACCCCTATTTAAAGGGTTGTGAACTCGTTTTTAGTGATCAATTAGTCAATTTTGAATTTCTTAGAATATATTTCTATTTTCTTCTTTCTTTCCTCGTGGATTCGAGAAGTCTCTTTGAGGAGTCTAGAGAAGCTCCGTGGATTCGGAGTAGTTATCCTCATCACGTTCATCCCTGCGTCAATTGGTATCAAAGTGTTGAGGGTCAAATATTGTATATTAGACCCCAGTTATTGTATGAATTTACAAACATGAAACCGTTTAACACCTGATTTTAATCGTGTTTGTGTTGCAGAGTAGATTTATGAGCGTGGACTGAAAAGGATGCTAAAAGCAGGGATTTAACGCTCTAATGTCACCAAAAGTATGGGACGGACCCCAAGAGACCAAGATCAACAGATTTGCACGCTAGGGATCCAAGAAAATTGGGAAACTGAAGCTCAAGTGGCCCAAAAATCATCCAGAATGTAAGATCATAGGGTTTCCACTATATGTTCGGCCCAAAAATTTATACACAGCCTGAGGACCTTAAATCCACCGTTCATGTCAAATTTCACCCATTGGATCATTATGGAAGTGGCCCAACGGACAGAACAGCCCATAAAACTCTGATTTGGGGCCCACCTGATTGCTGGATATACTTCAACTTTGGTCTCAACTCCTTAAACTAAGTGTCAAATCGGATGGACGGAGCGGATTTCTCACAAACATCACGGTGGACCCCGCATGTATAACGCGTGTACATGAGGGTACACGTGACCGTGCCGCACCGGACGGTCAGCCCGGTCAAAGCCGGGCTGACCCGCGCCATCTCCCACTTGGCGACAGCGGACGGACGCTGTCCGTCCGTTTTTTAAGTAGTGGACCCCACCCATCATCCAAATCGTCAATCTGGACCGTTCACTATGTACATAGCGGGGTAGTAACCTCACTTAGGTGTCGTTTCTCAACCTTGCAAACTATTGGAAGATCCTGATCGTTGAACACAGGATGGACGGCTGGGCTATAATTCAGTGGGCCACGACAGAAGCTCGTCCAAAACCGATCATCTCCAAACGGTTTTCTGAACCGAAAACAATGAACGGAGTGGATTTCGTCTAAACCCCCAAACATGGACCCCACCAACATCACTGAGTAAGCTCTGTTACACAGGCGCTGGTTCTACGTCCGAAACCGACCCATTCTAGGGTCGTTGTATGACCATGGCAGCGATCAGCTAATCAATCTGGACCGTCCATTCATCTCGTGGGGTAGCCACAACCCACGTCTAGGTGTCAGAATTCCAGATAATAATACAGATCGGTTTTCAACTGTTCAAACGCAGGTTGGACGGTAAAATGGAAAAGCAAGTGGGCCACATCATCAACACTCCAAAACCAACCATATTAAAACGGTTTTTTGAGTACAACTTAATGGACGACTTGGATTTCTTCAAAATACAACGAAGTGTACCCCACCAGCTTTGTCAGCAAGTGAATGAGCTTTGCTTCGCAGGCGTCAGCGAAAGCCGGACGCTGAGTCTACAAGTGTGTCCCACTCAGTGCCCAGTTCAATGATCTGAACCGTTCATCTGTCACATGAGGTGGCCAAGACCTTCACCTAGATGTCTGAATATTTCCATGCAACAAATGTGCGAAGATCTCAGCCGAACGGGAGATTGACGATGAATTGAAAAGTGCGGTGGGACACACCTAATTCAAGCCAAAACAGTTCATTCCTGGCTGATTTTTTGAGGCGAGTTAATTGGACGAGGTGGATTTCTCGTCTAATGTCAATCTTAGGCCTACCAATCATCACAGATACATGGCGTTGGTTTTGATTCTGCTGCGTAAACAGAGAGTCTCCAACTCTGTTTCAACCGCACGCAGCAACCACCATTCCCTTCTCTATAAAAGGTGGTCAGAGAGAGAGAGAGAAAAAAAGGAGGAGAAATTGGGTGAAGACGTGGAGCACAGAGGAGAGAAAGAGTAGAGTTGTTCTCTTTTATTTATTTATTTTTTTCTTTCTTTTGTTTATTTTATTTTTTTAAAAGATTAGCCTAATCATGTTTATGGGCTAAACCTCTTAGCTAGGGCTAAGAGGTGAAGCTTGTAGCGTGATGGGAGGACCTGTTGCTTGTGCCTTTTGTTTAAGACTGAATTAATATTGATTTTAATGTGATTTTAAGGGAATGTTTTTAGTCTTTAATGGTCTGTTGTGACTAAAATTACAATGAGTCTGCGATGGCTTTGAGCATGTTCTTTGCCTTTTTATGTTTATGACATCAGGAAGCCCTGTTGTTCACCATAGTCTCCTGGGCATGGTTGGATGTCGGTACCTTTCCTAACCTTCATAATCATCTGATTGGTTGTCAATTAGTTTAATTCTGTTGTTTACTTTGTCTCCTGGGCATGGTTTGGTGATGGAATCCATTCTAATTCATATACCCTTCATCTCTTGAAAACTATATCAATGGCAGTTCAGTTGATTTTCATGAATCAAGAGTAGTTCTCCTTGATCTCTACGAGTGGATCCTCTGAATCCCTAGTTTCCTACCTTTAAATTTCACCAGTTTAGATAATTATTTCATCATTATTCCTCAATTTACACTTGATTTAGAATTCATCTTATTCTAGTTCTAGTTCTGGTAAATTTCAGATTACGTACAGGTTTCAGTCCCTGTGGATTCGACATCGGTCTTACCGAGTTTATTACTACATCACAACCCTATACTTGGGGAGTGAACAAGTTTTTGGCGCCGTTACCGGAGACTGACGGCTACGATTCTCTGAAATTAATTGGTTTTATAATTAGTTTAAGATTAGGATTTTACTAACTTTAGTTTTAGATTTTTTATTTTTTTTTATTTTTAGAACTAACTTTCCTGTCTTGTAGGGTCGTTGATAGATCTTCTAACTTGGTAACTTCGTCCTAATTTCTTTACTTTATTTATTTTTTAGATTAGGTCTTATCCCCTAGATACTAACTTGGTTTGTTTTCTTTTACAGGATCTTACTATAGGAATCTCTAGTCTGGTAACATCTTTCTAACTTTTCCTCTTACTTTCTGTATTGTTGTAGGATTTTGCTTTCTTCTAGGATTAGACTAAGAGTTAGGGTTCTACCATGGAAGCGTGGGTACGTGCATATGCTGAGCTGGATAGGAGATATTGGGTAATGCCTGAGGATTGTGGAATTCAACGAATACCTCAAGATTTCTCTCCATCGAGAACAGACATTGAGAACCGACTAGAACGTTATGTTCCATCGGTTAATAGGGCCGTATACGATCGTTATTATGAGAATGAGGATTATTATCAACCATCATATTCTCCCATGTATGATCAGTATGACTATAACCAGTGGAACCATCAAAACTGGGAAGATGAACCAACAACATATTGTAATAATTATTCTCTTGGATCCCATACCTTTGAGATTCAACCAGAAACGATCCAAGAGGATTCATGTTTTAATCTAGAACAATTCAACCAGCATGTTGCGAAAATGATGAAATCATTAGAGGTGATTGAATCGCACCTCAATAAGAGGAACAAGGCTAGTTCACCCCAGCTGCAACCTAGTCCAGAAATACAATGCAATCCTAACTTGCTTTTGGAGAATTCTGGAATTTGGAATGAAGAGTTGAATTGTGCTAATGAGCATATGGTTCACTTTTCCAATGAGTCGATCTCGATGACGGTTCAAAAGAATGGGGATGAGACATGGTTGTCTTTCAAATACAGTGATGATGACACACTTTCCTTACATGATACATAGGATCTCAATGATGAGGTTGAGGTTAGTTTATTCGAACCTCAACCGAATTTAGAATGTAAGGAAAGCGACTCCATCCCAAGTGTGCACTGCACAGAATTAGATGATGATGCGTATTGGGATGATGATCATAAACGTGCAGCCCAAATTCCCCTTGAATCAATTTCAAGATTGGTCCAGGTCAATGATCAAGACGGACACGAAGTGATCGGTCATAATGAGCCACTCCCCTCACCTGACATGTCTGATTTAAAGGTGGAGGACGAGCCCCTTACAACCGACACTTCTAACTCCTGTGAAACATGTTTGGACCACTCCTCTGAATCGAATGATGATATGATTCGGGAGATGGACGAGCTACTCGATACGACTCTGGAATTTGAAACCACGCAGTTGAGGTCACCATCTGAACTATCAAATTTTTACGATTCATCGCCTCTTCTGAGTAGTATCAATGAGCAGAGTCCGCACATCAATATTTCATACACTGACCCTCAATCTGTTTGTGCAGGGCTGGAGCAAGAGAGCACACCTCCGTTTTGGGCAGATCATCACGAGCTCTAATGTGAAACACAAGTCACACTCAACTGAATTTCTCAACTCTTTGGATGATTGCTTAGCACACTTTACAGACTCAAATGATCCCATGATAAGAGACATAGTGAATGCCTTGCAAGACGATATCTCGGTAGTCATCCTTGACCGAGAGAACCCTTACTCTGAAGCCCCTCCCTCCCCAGATCCTCACTATTTACCATTAAGGGAGGAGGAGCTAAAAATTGAACCGAAGTCTGATACTTCGGAATGTGTTGAGACTACACCACTTCTTGAAAATTTTTCTCAATTTGATCTACTTGTAGTCTCTGATTCACCATGGGATACTAACTTCGAAACTTCTTCTGTCGCAGGTGAATCGTATATACTCTGGATACCTCAGGCGAATCAACGACAAATTTTTAATGAGGTACATAAGTTTCTCTGGAAAGTCAAGCTCCAGGGCAGCCAAACCTATTGCAAAAAGGGCTTTTGGATGATCCTGTTAAGAAACATACTGAGAAATTTATCACAATACTGGCCAAAAGAGGAACCTTGCGGCATGACTGAGTAGTTTTTCCCTGCTTTCTTAGGACTAGGGTAATTCCCTTTATGCTGTTTTAGGATAGACAATAAACTTAGCACTCCTGGGAGGCAACCCAGCTTTTCATTCCATTTCTTTTTCATAGTTAGTTAGTTCAATGTTTGTGGGTAACATTACTGCAAACCCTCACGAGACTACAACTCGTCCACTAGGGGCAACCTAGGGGTTTAAAGGCTTGTTGCATACGCTAAATGCAACGAGAGCACCTGCGAAAGTGGTATAGGTAGGATTTTATTTTTGTTATTTTTGTGTTGTTATCTCTCTCGTGCTAACCGGCGTCCATGATGCGATCTCTTAGAAAGTCTTTCTCGATTCATTAACCAGGTACTATCTTCCCATCACTTCACATTTACTTTCATTGTCCCATGTGCATTGCATACTCATATCTTTTACATTGAGGACAATGTAGATTTTAGGTTGGGGGTGGGAGATTAGGTTTTCTAATTAGTGTTTTCTTGGTCCTAAGCAAAATTTATGAAAATTTTAAAATTTTTTCTGAAAATTCTTGTGAATTTGAAGTGATTTTGACGACTATCTTGGATTTAGAATTTCAAGATACGTAATGTTGGTAATTCATGACTCTTGGATTCAGTTATCTGTAGATTTCACAGTTAAGTTTGAATTATTAATCCATGATTAGAAGTTGTCAACATTGATTGAGTCATGATTTCACATGTCACATCTCGCTTACCCATTGAGGTTTCAGTTTAATATTGAAGGATTAACTTGGTAATCACTAACCATGGAAGGAACCAGCCTGAACAGTTGCCCATCATGATCAATCGAAGAAAAAGAAAATACAAATGCCTTTGGAAAGGGGTGGGCGAATAATCTTCACCATAGGTTTGCTCCCTATAGGTAAGGATTTGATTCTCCATGGATGATATGTGAAAAGGGTTGGGTGTACGATCTTTACCATAGGTTTGCTCCCTATAAGTAAGGATTTGATTTCCCTCCTTGGCGTACTTTTAATGGAAAATCAAAAGCTAAAAGAATAAAAAGATTATCTTTGAGGCAAGTTTTTGTAGTTATGAATTTTCTGATTGGTTACCAATGATATCATGAAATCGACAATTTGATCTCTTAATAATGATAGGCCGAGATTTCACTATACACCCATGGAACTCAATGTTTAGAATTATTCTAGTTTATGAATTAATATTTGAACTTGATTATGAAATTCACCGTGCATGAGAGGCCAATAGAAATTGATAATCAACATTCATGAATCTTAGAATTCTAATATCTGAAAAGTTTTTTTCGAAATATCACTTAAATTTATAGAAATTGTCCTGTAATTCTCAATTTATTTTTCGCATACTTTGCTCGAGACTAGCAAAATGCTGGTTGGGGGTTGTGTTGAGGGTCAAATATTGCATATTAGACCTCAGTTATTGCATGAATTTACGAACATGAAACCGTTTAACACCTGATTTTAATCGTGTTTGTGTTGCAGAGTAGATTTATGAGCGTTGACTGAAAAGGATGCTAAAAGCAGGGATTTAACGCTCTGATGACACCAAAAGTATGGGACGGACCCCAAGAGACTAAGATCAACAGATTTGCACGCTAGGGATCCAAGAAAATTGGGAAACTGAAGCTCAAGTGGCCCAAAAATCATCCAGAATGCAAGATCATAGGGTTTCCACTATATGTTCGGCCCAAAACTTCATACACAGCCTGAGGACCTTAAATCAACCGTTCATGTCAAATTTCACCCATTGGATCATTATGGAAGTGGCCCAACGGACAGAACAGCTCATAAAACTCTGATTTGGGGCCCACCTGATTGCTGGATATACTTCAGCTTTGGTCTCAACTCCTTAAACTGAGTTTCAAATCGGATGGACGGAGCGGATTTCTCACGAACATCACGGTGGACCCCACATGTACAACGCATGTACATGAGGGTACACGTGACCGCGCCGCACCGGACGGTCAGCCCGGTCAAAGCCGGGTTGACCCGCGCCATCTCCCACTTGGCGACAGCGGACGGACGCTGTCCGTCCATTTTTTGAGTAGTGGACCCCACCCATCATCCAAATCGTCAATCTGGACCGTTCACTATGTACATAGGGGGGTAGTAACCTCACCTAGGTGTCGTTTCTCAACCTTGCAAACTATTGGAAGATCCTGATCGTTGAACACAGGATGGACGGCTGAGCTATAATTCAATGGGCCACGACAGAAGCTCGTCCAAAACCAATCATCTCCAAACGGTTTTCTGAACCGGAAACAATGAACGGAGTGGATTTCGTCTAAACCCCCGAACATGGACCCCACTAACATCACTGAGTAAGCTCTGTTACGCAGGCGCTGGTTCTACATCCGAAACCGACCCATTCTAAGGTCGTATGACCATGGCAGCGATCGGCTAATCAATCTGGACCGTCCATTCATCTCGTGGGGTAGCCACAACCCACGTCTAGGTGTCAGAATTCCAGATAACAATACAGATCGGTTTTCAACTGTTCAAACGCAGGTTGGACGGTAAAATGGAAAAGCAAGTGGGCCACATCATCAACACTCCAAAACCAACCATATTAAAATGGTTTTTCGAGTACAACTCAATGGACGGCTTGGATTTCTTCAAAATACAACGAAGTGGACCCCACCAGCTTCGTCAGCAAGTGAATGAGCTTTGCTTCGCAGGCGTCAGCGAAAGCCGGACGCTAAGTCTACAAGTGGGTCCCACTCAGTGCCCAGTTCAATGATCTGAACCGTTCATCTGTCACATGAGGTGGCCAAGACCTTCACCTAGATGTCTGAATATTTCCATGCAACAAATGTGCGAAGATCTCAGCCGAACGGGAGATTGACGGTGAATTGAAAAGTGCGGTGGGACACACCTAATTCAAGCCAAAACAGTTCATTCCTGGCTGATTTTTTGAGGCGAGTTAATTGGACGAGGTGGATTTCTCGTCTAATGTCAATCTTAGGCCCACCAATCATCACAGATACGTGACGTTGGTTTTGATTCTGCTGCGTAAACAGAGAGTCTCCAACTTTGTTTCAACCACGCGCAGCAACCACCATTCCCTTCTCTATAAAAGGTGGTCAGAGAGAGAGAAAAAAAGGAGGAGAAATTGGATGGAGATGTGGAGCACAGAGGAGAGAAAGAGTAGAGTTGTTCTCTTTTATTTATTTATTTATTTTTCTTTCTTTTGTTTATTTTATTTTTTTAAAAGATTAGCCTAATCATGTTTATGGGCTAAACCTCTTAGCTAGGGTTAAGAGGTGAAGCTTGTAGCGTGATGGGAGGACCTGTTGCTTGTGCCTTCTATTTAAGACTGAATTAATATTGATTTTAGTGTGATTTTAAGGGAATGTTTTTAATCTTTAATGGTCTGTTGTGACTAAAATTACAATGGGTCTGCGATGGCTTTGAGCATGTTCTTTGCCTTTTTATGTTTATGACGTCAGAAAGCCCTGTTGTTCACCATAGTCTCCTGGGTATGGTTGGATGTCGGTACCTTTCCTAACCCTGTTGTTCACCATAATCATCTGATTGGTTGTCAATTAGTTTAATTCTGTTGTTTACTTTGTCTCCTGGGCATGGTTTGGTGATGGAATCCATTCTAATTCATATACCCTTCATCTCTTGAAAACTATATTAATGGCAGTTTAGTTGATTTTCATGAATCAAGAGTAGTTCTCCCTGATCTCTACGAGTGGATCCTCTGAATCCCTAGTTTCCTAACTTTAAATTTCACCAGTTTAGATAATTATTTCATCATTATTCCTCAATTTACACTTGATTTAGAATTCATCTTATTCTAGTTCTAGTTCTGGTAAATTTCAGATTACGTACAGGTTTTAGTCCCTGTAGATTCGACCTCGGTCTTACCGAGTTTATTACTACATCACAACCCTATACTTGGGGAGTGAACACAAAGCGAGGACTCCCCTCGGGCGATGGCAAACAATGAAGGTATGGATCAAAATCTTGTGGATGGTGATCCAGGGATTCGTTATCTTTCGGAAAGAATGAAATCTTTCCACCGGGAGAGTCAGTTGACCATGCAAGGGCTGCAGGCAACCCTTGACTGTCTTGCGAATGCGCTACTTTCGCCCTAAGCCCTAGGTGGTGTTTCACCACCTATGGTTGCTCCACCACCTATGGTGGCTCCACCACCCATGATTGATGTACGACGTAACCCCGATTTTCATAGAATACTACCAGTAGCAAATCGTATAGCTACACCAGATGATTTAAGTTCAAGCGACGAGGATCTTAATGAGGGTTTTGCCTGACGACCAATCCATAGAGGCGATCACCTAGATCGTGCTGAAAGAGACTATCGAGGTAAGGCTGAACTTCCTAGTTTTAATGGTTTATTATGTATAGAAGATTTCCTCGATTGGCTAGCCGAAGTAAAGAGATATTTTGATTATATGGACGTGCCAGATCATAAAAGGGTAAAATTGGTGGCGTTTAAATTAAAATCTGATGCTTCTGCATGGTGGGAACAATTACAACTCTCACGAGCTCGTCAGAACAAGGCGCCTATCACATCATGGCCACGAATGAGACGTCTTCTTCGATCACGATTTCTCTCCAATGATTATGAGCAGATATTATTCCAGTAATACCAAAATTGCGGACAAGGAAATCGAACCGTCACAGATTACACTGAAGAATTTCAGCGATTGGCTACACGAAATGATCTGTCAGAATCTGAGTCATAGAAGGTAGCACGATTTATAGGTGGGTTGCGACCAACAATTCAGGACGAAGTTCAGATGTACCCAATTGGAACCATAGATGAAGCAGTTCAATTGGCGGGTAGGGCAGAAACACAACTTGTAAGAGTTCCTGCTCATCCCTATCCTTCAACTCGACCCCCAATGACGGGTCCCATGCAGGATCCAGTGCTGGCACGGGGAAAAGATCTAGTAGGAGAACGTCATCAACCTCCTACAACCGTAAACCGTGATATGGGGAGCAGCTCATCCAGACCTCAACGTGTAGCACCCATAACAGCGGGCCAGAGTAGGATTTCAAATCCTTATGCTCGGCCAAGGTCGAACAATTGTTACCGCTGTGGCCAGCCAGGCCACTTATCAAACACCTGTCCTCAACGTCCCGCAGCACACTTGATTATAAACAAAGGGGGCACTAAAGATGAGGCCGCAGAAGAAGACCATGGTTATGATGAACATGAACAAACCACTGAAGAAATAGCAGGTGGCAATGAAATGACAAGCGAGGATCGTGGCAAATTTCTAATTGTGAGGCGATTACTATATACCCCATGAAAGGAATTACATCCACAGCGACACAATATATTTCGTACTCGGTGCACTGTCAACGAAAAAGTCTGTGATGTAATCATAGACAGTGGTAGTAGTGAGAACATAGTCTTAAGGGTGATAGTGAACAAGTTACGGCTACCAACGATAAAACATCCTTCACCGTACTCAATTGGCTGGATAAAAAAGGTGAATGAGACCAAGGTAACTGAACAATGCACTATCTCATTTTCAATTGGTAAAAATTATAAGGATCAGATACTTGATCGACGTGGTTGACATGGAAGCTTGCCACATGCTACTCGGTCATCCCTGGCAATCAGACCGTGATGCGACCCATTGGGGACGAGACAATGTATACGTATTCATCAAGGATAGTCGAAAAATAATCATTGCCCCTATGGCAGCAGAGAATCACCCTGAAGCTTCTAAAGTGGAGGGGAGTTCCCTCTTGACCATTCGGAATTTTATAGAGGAATCCAAGGAAACCGGCGAGGTGTACGCCGTAGTGGTAAAGAGAGAGGAAGAAGAACCCTCAAACATCCCTCCAAGTTTAAGACTGCTGCTAAACGAATTAAAAGAAGTCTGGCCTGAGGATTTACCTGATGGATTGCCCCCCATGAGGGACATCCAACATCACATAGACCTCATCCCTAGGGCTAGCTTGCCTAACCGCCCTCATTATCGGATGAGTTCGAAGGAGTGAGAGAAACTTCAGGGGCAAGTGGAAGAATTGATCCGTAAGGGTCTCTTGAGAGAGAGCGTGAGCCCATGTGCCGTACCAGCATTATTAACACTAAAAAAAAAAGATGGAAGCTGGCACATGTGTGTCTACAACCGGGCAATCAACAAAATTACCAGCAAATATTGGTTTCCAATACCATGGTTGGACGACATGCTCGATATGCTAGAAGGGGCCAAGGTGTTCTCTAAACTAGATCTGAGGAGCGGGTACCATTAGATTCGTATCCGACCCGGTGATGAGTGGAAAACGGCATTCAAGACTAAGGAAGGGTTGTATGAATGGCTGGTTATGCCCTTCGGCCTATCGAACGCACCAAGTACTTTTATGCGTTTGATGAATCAAGTGCTAAAACCGTTTACTGGCTGATTTGTGGTAGTATATTTTGATGACTTATTGAAATATAGCCAGGATGAGGCGGAGCATAGGAAATATCTCAGGCAGGTGCTACAGGTCCTACAAATTAACAAGTTGTACCTCAACTTGAAGAAGTGTAGTTTTTTAACTGACAGCCTGTTGTTTCTAGGGTTTGTTGTAACGTTGACAGGCATTCGTGTGGACGATGAAAAGGTGCGAGCTATTAGGGAATGGCCGATCCCGATGAACATTCATGAGGTGAGGAGTTTTCACGGATTAGTGACTTTCTATCGTCGATTTGTGAGAGATTTTAACACCATAGTCGCGCCTATAACAGATTGCATGAAAAAAGGACCGTTCCGATGGACCGATAAAGCTGATAAGAGCTTTCATGAGATCAAGCATCGTTTGTCTACAACATTAGTCTTGGTGCTTCCTAATTTCGACAAATTGTTTGAGGTTGAGTGTGACGCTTCATACGTCAGAATTGGGGGAGTATTATCACAGGAAGGCAGGTGGTAGCCTTCTACAGCGAGAAACTCAGTGAAGCCCGAAAGAAGTGGTCGACTTATGAGCTTGAGTTGTACGCAGTTGTTCAAGCACTGCGACATTGGCGACATTATCTAATTCAAATAGAGTTTGTTCTGTACACTGATCATCAAGTGTTAAAGTTTATTAATAGTCAAACTAACGTGAATCGTGTACATGCTAGATAGGTTGCTTTTTTACAGGAATTCATATTCGTTCTGAAGCACAAGTCAGGGCAGCAGAACAAGGTGGCTGATGCACTTAGCCGTCATGCATCACTACTTGTTATGATGAGCAACAAGGTGGTCGGCTTCCACTATCTCAAGGAGCTGTATGCTGAGGATGAGGACTTCAAAGATTCTTGGGTGAAGTGCCAAGAAGGTCACCCCAGTGACCTTCATATATATGACGATTTTCTCTTCAAAGGGAATCGATTGTGCATCCCTCAAAGTTCTCTAAGGGAGCAGATTATTCAGGAGCTACATAGAGGTGGCCTCGGTGGACACCTTGGGTGAGACAAGATGCGAGCTCTTGTGGAAGAGCGGTATTACTGGCCGCAATTAGTACGTGATGTAGGAAAAGTTATACAACGTTGTCATGTTTGTCAGACCTCCAAGAGACAATCTCAGAATACGGGCCTCTACACCCCGTTACCTGTGCCTGACTGTCCTTGGGAGGATTTATCAATAGACTTCGTGCTTGGTCTCCCACGGACATAACGCGGTATGGATTCGGTATTCGTGGTGGTAGATCGTTTCTCCAAGATGACACACTTTATCCCATGCAAGAAGACCCTCGATGTAACACACGTGGCGAATCTATTCTTCAGGGAGGTCGTACGGCTACACGGAGTCCCCAAGACCATTACTTCTGATCATGACACAAAGTTTATTAGCCACTTTTGGTGGACTTTGTGGACTCGATTCGATACACAACTTCAATTCAGTAGTGCTTACCACTCACAGACTGATGGGTAGATTGAAGTTGTGAATCGCACATTGGGAAACCTCATTCGCTGTATTTCAGGAGAAAAACCGAAGCAGTGGGATTTGGCCTTGTCCCAAGTAGAGTTTGCATTCAACAACATGGTGAGCCGCTCGACAGGAAAATCACAATTCCAGATTATCTATGGACGAGTATCTCGCCACATGCTTGACTTGGTCCCTCTGCCCAAGCACCCAGGCACAAGCATTGCAGCAGAACATATGACAGACAAAATCATGGGCATTCATGCGGAAGTGCAGACCAAGCTACATGCCTCGAACGAGAAGTAAAAGGAACAAGCGGATAAGCACCAGCGACAAAAAGTGTTCGAGGTAGGCGACCGAGTTATGGTCCATCTGCGTAAAGAGAGATTTCTGACCGGAACGTACAACAAGTTGAAAAATAAGAAGATTGGACCCGTCCCAATCATTCGAAAGATCAATGACAACGCTTATGTTGTTGATCTTCCCGACGACATGGCGATCTCACGGACTTTCAATGTTGCGGACCTGATCGAATATCATGAACCAGCGCAGGATGAGAACTCGAGGACGAGTTCTTTTGAAGTGAAGGAGACTGATGTAGAGCGGGTCGCGGACAGTTTCATGGCCAAGATGGATCAGAAAAGGCTCGGTCGACGACAGAAGTGATCCGGACCTTCGGACCTTAGATCGGGCGTATCTCGCAATTCGGAATGAGTTAGCTGACATAAAATATATGATTTTGGGGTAGAACGAACTACTTTAGCCAACCAACCCGCTATGCCGGGTTGCGACGCCCAAAATTGCGAAAAACCCCTGGATCGACGGTCGTTTCCCTGCTTTAATTTCATTTTTACTATAAATAGTAAGTTTTAGTTTGATTATAACTATTCATCCATCGAGCTTTAGGAGTTGCACCCAATGTGAAAAGAGCTTAGAATAATTAGGAGAACGGTTTGGTGAAGCCCAATAGGACACTTACTATTTTTGGCCGAAAACCTTGCGCACTAGTAGACATCACGACCGTCTATAAATAGTAAGTTTACTATTTATAGTAAGTCGCGGATTCTAGGAGTTCTAGTTGTAGTTTGATTCTAATTTCTTTCCCATTGCTTGGTACCCCTATTTAAAGGGTTGTGAACTCGTTTTTAGTGATCAATTAATTAAATTTGAATTTCTTAAAATTTATTTTTATTTTCTGCTTTCTTTCCTCATGGATTCGAGAAGTCTCTATGAGGAGTCTAGAGAAGCTCCGTAGATTCGGAGTAGTTATCATCATCACGTTCATCCCTGCGTCAATCAGCCACCGTGGATCTTGTATTACACTGAAAAATAAGCATGGCTTATGTACACATCTCCATATGTGGCTTGTTAATACAAGATCCGATATATTCTCTAGAGAAATACCACTTTATTGATGCTCATACTGATATACTCATTAGAGAAATACCACTTTATGGATGCTCATAAGGAATTCGGTTCAGCCTTCATACAAGCCACGGTCTATGAAGTAAACGTATGGCTGAAAAAAAAAAAAAAACTGGTCCAGGTTTTAAAAACTGGCCTAATTGTAATTATGTTGTGGCTCACTTGATAAATGGACTGGATTTATTCTTTTTAAAATAGAGCCTTCACAGTCAGACCCATATGATGGATGGCTTGGATATTGTACCTACAGACCACGCTGGCACATCTGGTGGCTTGCACATGAGCCGCCCTGTACACGCAAGTGGCCTTAGCAAAGCTCTTCTAACGGACCCCGAGGAGGAATCCTACTGCCGTTATATTTCTCATCTCAAGCGTCCATGTGAATGTCACCACTCAAGGGCCTGCAATTTTCCCATCTAGTAAAATTTCGCTCAACGTCCATCTACCGTGGGGCCATCATTTCAACGGTCTGGATTACCTCAACCATGGACAACACTTCCAAAGGAGGATCTTATGATTCTTCAATTGGCAAAAGGTGATTTTCGTAATTTGCAAAAGTCCGAGATTTTGCTCAGATTTCACGTCATCTTGCTTGATCTCTAGTTATCGCTAAAAATTACCGATATCTTGAGTTTTAGTTATGATATTTATCCTTTCCTCTCATCTCAAATGCTTTACGACATTGTAAAACTATCGCGATAAATTCATTTAACTTCCCTCGAACAGAGAGAAAATTAGGAGCGATTCCTGTAATTTCGCAGAAGATTTTTCTCTATATTACTCCGCTTAAATCACCAAAAAGAGCCTTTCAGGGTCTTGATACGGTACGGTGCTACAGTACATCCGTATGGTATGGTGCAGGTTTCTACCGATAGATTGCATCCTCTAGAATGATCTGAACCGTTCCTGTGCTCTCTACTACCATATGGAAGCTATACTCTGGTAATTGTTTTCATCAGTGATCCTAACCTTTGAATATTGGATTTGTAAACAAACCACTAGAAATTCATCTTCATAAAAAACCATCCGTTCAACAAAGTCTTTTTAAAATGGCCCCAGTAGTATATATTCCGTAACATGAACGGTTCAGATGATCATTTAAGATGGGAACCTGCTACAGTACTATACTGTGATACGGTTCACCGTATCCTATCAAAACCTTTCCATTAGGAGAAGAGAAATTTACGACTGTGTGCCCGACCTTTTATCCATCAGTTTTTTTGAAGTAATACAAACTTAGAATACCCACTTGACCTCCTCGTACGGAGTTAAAATTTCAAGACGAAAATACGCCTGCAACCTTTCGAAGACGAGCGCTGACGCTCTTCAGCCGAGAGTTGCACGAACGGCTCAAAAGAGATCAAAGTTACATGGCCCCACAACTATGTATGTATTATATCCACAACGTTCATCCATATTTCGAGATCATTTCGGAGCATTATCCCAAAAAAAAAAAAAAAAAATTCTTATCCAAAGATCAACTGGACCACACCACAAAGGGCAGCGCGCGGGAAAATTGATTTTCACCGTTAAAAATTTTGTAGGGCCACCATAACATTTATTTTCCATCCAATATATTCCTGTGTCACAAGGGTATGGATGAAGAGGAAAAACAAATTTCATAATGATCCAAAACTTCTGTAACCCCTATAAAGGTTTCAATGGTAGACGTTCAATTCCCCACTGCCTTTTACAGTGTGGTCCACTTGATAGTTAGATCTATCTTATTTTTCATCTCAAGCCTTAATATGAGCTTGCCAAATAGATGGACGGTTTGGATATAACAAAAACTTTATGATGGGACCCACAAAAGCAATTAAGAAAAAAAAACACACTCACAGGCTGCCGCGGCAGTCCGGCAGAATTATTTTTTTATTTTTTATTTTTCCAGGGAGAACTTTTTCTCCCTTACATTTTTCTCTAATACATAATTATGTAAATATGTATATATAAGTGTATAAAAATATTTTTCTATCTTTCAATTCATTTCTTTGTCTAAGTATTTAACTGGCATATCTCCTAAATTAGAATGATTTTTTTTTTTTAATACACCCCCACACACTCACACTAGTGGAATTTCACTACCTATGGATACTCGAACGCTTGACCGGGTGTTGAAACTCCTAAGGGCCCGTTTGGCCGGGTGGATTGGAAGGGATTTAATGGTATTAGGGTGGATGGCATGGATTTTTAGGTAATGATGGTGTTATCAGTGGATTATCTTGAGATCCATGGGATTGCTATATCCCTAGATTGCTACATCCAGTATGTTTGGAACGCCTGGCCAATCCGGGGATTAAACCTTCCCATCCCTTCCAATCCCACGAACCAAACACGTCATAAGCAAATTTGAACGGATTAGGGTGGATTGGATGGGATTTAAAGGTATTAATGGTGTTGTTAGTGGATTGCCCTAAGATCCATAGGATTGGGATCAGATCACCGACTCTGTTTGGCACCCTCGACCAATTCGGGATTTAACTTCCAATCCCTTCCAATGCCATCCAATCCCTTCCAATCCGACCAGCCAAACAGGCCCTAGTAGTCTACCACCCGAGCAGCGCAAACATGAAAATGAGCGAAGTAAACTAGAAAATCAGCGGGGCAAACTGAAATATGAGCGGGGTAAACAAGAAAATCAACAGGGCAAACTGAAATATGAGCGGGGCAAACTAGAAAAACAGCGGGGCAAACTGAAATATGAGCGGGACAAACAAGAAAAATAGCGGGACAAGCTAAATATGAGCGGGGCAAACTAGAAAAACAGCGAGGCAAATTAGAAAAACAGCGCTGCAAACTGAAATATGAGCGAGGCAAACAAGAAAAACAGCCTAGCCCACTGAAATATGAACAGGGCAAATAAGAAAAACAGCGGGGCAAACTGAAATATGAGCGGGGCAAATTAAAAAAACAGCGGGGCAAACTAAAATATGAGCAGGGCAAACTAGAAAAACAGCGGGGCAAACTGAAATATGAGCAGGGCAAACAAGAAAAACAGTGGGACAAACTGAAATATGAGCGAGGCAAACTATCTGATTTTGTTGATGAATTTAGAATTTTGAACATCTTTTCTTTGAAAGTAATGATCTCCTACAACCGGTTATTGGATAACTTACAATACAGTCCATCTAACCTATAAACCTATCATCTACCTGGGACATGAGGGCCATGTTAAAGGAGGTACTCACCTTGAAGAATCATTTGGTAAAAAAAAACCAGGCCATTGTGCATGAAAAAAAAAAAACAGAGAGTTTTACCCGGAGATGCTGATGGTGTGCTTCCGTGTACTCATTTGGCCCGCCTGATAAATGAGTAGGGCTGATTTTTGTGCCAGCCGACCTACATGGTGGGTCACATTTCTTCATGGTTCAAATATCTTATACGTGACATATTGGCACATGTAATTAGTTGTATCTTAAGCTAAGCAACAATGGATTGTATGTGATCATTACTTTTCTTACAAATAACAACCACCCATTTGGTGGCTCCCCATCGAATGGAGAGACCATCTAAGAAGTGCAATCTTGGGCAATTTCCATCCAAAATGAGGCCCATAATTCAGATGGTCAGGATTTATGTGCATATATACTACATATAGGGTGGACTTGTATTCTGAGTATGATCTACAATACTCCTCTTTTTTAATTCTGACTTTAATTGAGGGAATTTTTTTTTTCTTCCTTCCTTTTTGCAAGAAGAGCTAATGCTCTTTGGGCTTCTATCATTCCCATCCAAAATTGTGTTTGTAAAAATGACAATTCATATGCTGGACCCACTCATTTTCATGCTTGACCCGCTTATTTTCATGCTTGCCCCGCTCATTTTCATGTTTACCCTGCTCATTTTCTAGTTTGCCCCGCTCATATTTCAGTTTGCTCCACTGATTTTCTAGTTTGTCTCGCTCATCTTCATGCTTGCCCCTCTCATTTTTATGATTGCCCCGCTCATTTTTCATGCTTGCCCCGCTCATTTTCATGTTTCCCCCGCTGATTTTCTAGTTTCCCATAACTATGTATATATTATATCCACAACGTTCATCCATATTTCGAGATCATTTTGGAGCATTATCCCCAAAAAAAAAAAATCATATCCAAAGATCCACTGGACCACACCACAAAGAGCAGTGGAAAATTGATTTTCACCGTTAAAAATTTTGTAGGGCCCACCATAACATTTATTTTCCATCCAATCTATTCCTAAGGTCACAAACATCTGGATGAAGAGGAAAAACAAATTTCATAATGATCCAAAACTTCTGTAACCCCTAAAAGGGTTTCAATGGTAGACGTTCAATTCCTCGCTGCCTTTTACAGTGTGGTCCACTTGATAGTTAGATCGATCTTATTTTTCATCTCAAGCTTTAATATGAGCTCGCCAAATAGATGGACGGTTTGGATATAATACAGACCTCATGATGGAACCCACAAAAGTAACATAGTAAAAAAAAAAAAAAAAAAATTTACAGATCTAACCTGCCGAATGAACGATCTTGAACAGCGGTAGTCTTGCTTAAATCGACAATTTTTTATTTTTAATTTTTTACATGGAGAACTTTTTCTCCCTTACATTTTTCTCTAATACACAATTAAGTAAATATGTATATATAAGTATATAAAAATATTT
Organism: Magnolia changhungtana; assembly: GCA_030180095.1. Taxonomy (NCBI): domain Eukaryota; kingdom Viridiplantae; phylum Streptophyta; class Magnoliopsida; order Magnoliales; family Magnoliaceae; genus Magnolia; species Magnolia changhungtana. Next base: position 6,785,101 of record JASAUF010000662.1, read on the forward strand.
TTCTATCTTTTAATTTATTTCTTTGTCTATTTATTTAACAAGCATATCTCCTAAACTAGTATGATTTACTTAACGTACCACATATGATTTTGGGGTAGGAGAAGCTAATTTAGCCAACTAACCTAGTTATTTTCCAAGATTCCATCGGGTCGATGGTCGAAAATCCATTTCATTCAGTTCGTAGTCAATTTCAATCACTTCGCGGTCAAACTGGAAATTCAGCAGGGCAAACATGAAATTGAGCGAGGCAAATATGAAATTGAGTGGGAAAAACTAGAAATTTAGCGGGTAAAACATGAAATTGAATAGGGCAAACATGAAATTATGGCTGAAAGTCGGGCCAGTTGGTTCGGGTTGGTGCTCAACCCTAACCCAACCCAAGGTTCCTATACCTAAACCTTGACCCAACCTAATCCAATCTTGGGTTAGGAATTCTCAACCCAAGCCCAACCCAAGAGAGCTTGACGGGTTAATTAGGTTGGTCGGGTGTATACGTGCTAATATTTTCGTTATTACATTAGTTTATTATATTTCAATATAGGACTTATTTTTTGTATTTATGATTTTATTAATTATATACGTAATTATTCATCATAAAGAACTTCATTTTTTTCTTTAAAAAACCAAGCTAAAATATAGGACTACTCTTTTAAAAAGTCATGTAGCATAGCACGCAATCTATTTAGGAGAGAGAAATTCGACATATCTTGTTAGCTTGAGTCCATGGAAATGACGTGGACAAATGAAACCCGACATCACTAGTGCACCTTCTACACAAACAATCCACACTCAATTATAATTTATAAGTAACTAATATATTGATCGGATTCGGGTTGGGTCAGGCAACCTGAGACCTCAACCCAAGCCCAACCTATATCTGGTTGGTGTTTGTAAGACCCGTATTTTAGCCTGTACCGTTCTGTAGACTTCCACGGTTCTCCCGGTCAAATTCTGGTGACCCGCGATCTTTTATCCGCAGTTACGCAAGACTCTGAGTCGTATTCCATATTCCAGAGTCAGCTAGACCCGAGACTTGTACCCTCACGATCGCGCCATCGCCGCGGTTCCGATGCCACGTCTCGCGCGCCGAGGCGATACCCTGGCCAGGAGGAGTGGGCCCGCGTTCAGTTCGAGGAAGCGCCGCGCATTACAAATTCCAAGAGAATGTCCCATCGATCACATCAAATGTCACATCAATCCATCAATCAAAGTCAAGTACAAGCAACCCATACCTAGCCTTATCTCTCTCTTACACAAGTACCATAAAGTCAACAAGCACCTTACCTCTCATGTCACACCCCATCACTCCTCTCCCATCATCTCTCTCTTTCATTCTCTCTCATTTCTTCCAAAGCAATCCCTCCATGGAGCAACCCACGTCCAATGCTCCATGAGAGAGCTAGGTGTGGCCCACCTTCCTATCTACCATCTCTACCATCCAAGTTCAATCTCAACCATTGAAGTCTATCCATTGGAGATTTAGATCGCATCGGTGGAAGGAGGAGTTCGAGATCTTGAGGTGGGTGCTTCTTTCTCTCTCTCTCTCTCTCTCGCTCTCTTTCAATATTTTGGTGTGATGATATGGCCGTGTGGCCTACCCGGATGTACCCCACCCTGACGTATGTGATGTCCAAGCCATTCATCAAATGGACCCCACAACCGTCCAAGCCATGTGGGCCCTACTTAATGGTGATGGGAAAACCCAAGATCAATTGATCAAGTGGGCCACGACCATGTGGGACCCACCTTGAAGAACATTCCATCTGTCCAGCGTCCAAGGACGCTGGACGTATTTTGTATAGAGTGAGTGGACAGTGAGGTGTACTCACGATTGAATATTTTTTTGGCTTTTGGGTGGGCCACTCATACAGGCCCCACCTTAACGTGTGGAACTAATCCACGCCGTCCATTTCATTCCCCAACTCATTTTAGGCGTTGAGCCAAAAAATGAGGCTGATCTGATTTTCTGGCGGGCCATAGCATTGAAACAGTGGTTTTACTGTTGAAATCTACCTTGATTTTTCTACCCGCCAAAACATATCGCATATTGGGCTTGTTTGATCCATTTTGAGCCCTGAAATCCAATGGTTGTGTCGGATTCTACTGATGTGGGCCCCACCTGAGAAAATCTACAGAAAAATTATATTTAAAAAAAAATGAAGCAGGTAGCAGCGCCTGCTGCTGCAGTGTCAGCAGCGCAGGACGCTGCTGCCGTGGACGTTAATGAGGCAGGGACCGTGGGTCCCAGCCGTGGGCCCCACCATGTTGTGTATTGAACATCAACACCGTGTATTTGATGGGTCCCCTTTACATATGAGGCGCCTCCAAACATCAGCCTTACATGGTGCTCAGGTGGCCCACATCATAGGGAACAGTGTGAATGAATGTCTGCCATTAAAACCCCTTTTGGGTAACAGAAGTTTTGGATCTACATGAAATTTGTTTTTTATTCCTTTGATTCAGGTCTCTGTGACCTTATGAACTGATCGGATGGAGGATAAACGTTATGGTGGGCCCCACGTGGGACCCACCCTTTTTGGGAGTGGATCGGCTGATGTACCTTACTACCGCACGTCAGCAGGTCCTGTGGACCCCATTCATGATATATGTGATTCATCCACGCTGCAGAGCAGCTGTGGGACCCACGCCCGTGTGGACTCCACATGCATGTGAATGTGAAGCCGTCCATCTGTCCAGCGTCCAGGTCTGGACGCTGGAACCTATTTAAAAAAAAAAAAAAAAAACATAACAGAGAAAGAAGAAAGAAAGATAAAGTAATATAATATAATATTATATATATATGTCTGGTGGGCCCCATGTGGGACCCACCTTGTTGTACGAATTCTATATCCAAGACGTCCGTCCATTTGAGGATGTGGCCCCCACCATTTGACGTATCGTATCCAAGCCGTCCTTCTGGACAGTGCTGACATCAGCCATGATGTGTGTTTTATTCCACACCGTCCAGATAGGCTGGACGGTGGAGTGTGCATAATGTATGTGTATCCACACGTGGGACCCACCTTGATTTCATCTAGACCGTCCAAACCAGGGACGGTGGGTCCCACGCAGCTAGTGCTGCTGTTTGACATCAGCCAGTCATGTGGGTTTGATCAGAGGTATGTGATTTATACCAGCCGTCCATTTGAGGACGTGGACCAGCCATGATGTATGTACTATATCTATACCGTCCACTTGGATGAGGTACATGCAACATCGTGGGTCCATAGAGCACCATTTAGTAGTGATGTGGGCCCATGCCTTTTGTGGGTAACAGATTGCATGTATGCATGTCATGTTGAATGACTTGAATGCATGGCATATGTGTATGTACACGTCAGATGCATGACTAGTTAGTACCTGTAATAGTTGTATGCATGCATACATGTATGATGAGTGTGTGATAAGGTGCATGACACTACGTTGTCTGTTATAAATGCATGGTTGCAAGTAATACATGCATGAGTGATGGATTGTGTGTTATAGATGCATGGATGCAAGTAATGCATGCACGAGTGATGGGTTACGTTGAATGCATATGTGACATATATGGGATGGACACCTGATCTACGTATGACCTAAACTATGGTAGGAAGGCACGTGCGAGGCTTGAGGTCGAGTAAGCCCTCCCTAGTAATATTATTTGAATGCATGCCTGCACAAGAGCTTAGCCGTACATGTGGGTGCATTGCATGCACCTTCACGGCACTATCAATGACAAGTATTTGAGGCCCACCTTAATATATTTGTGGCCACCCATGAGGCCCGCCTTGATGTATTTATGGCCCATCCATAAGGCCCACCTTGACATTTATGAGGCCCATTGGTGCGGCCCGTTGATGCGGCCCACTCGACGTTTATGAGGCCTATTGGTGAGGCCCATTGATGCGGTCGACTTGATGTATATGAGGACCATTAGTGCGGCCCATGTCACACCCCAAACCCGGAAATCGGATTCACAGGAATCCCGATCGTCAAATCTGGCGCCGACAACCTCCATAGTACCCCATTCTCAGCTCCGAGCGTCCATACGCCAGATTCTAATCCTGGGATCCTATAAGGAGGATTTTTTTTATTTTTTTTTTATTTTATACATTTAACTCGTAATAAGCATAACCACAAGTATACCCAAATTACAAAGGCAACATCATCATCACATATCCACTAATATAATCATTTAATTACAATACTGAAAGGAAAATACATAAATCGAAAATCAAGCTCCAGAAGATCGCTGCACGCTCCAAGCTCAACACTGCTGCAACCTAACATCACTTGCACGCATCTATCGTGCATAAGCTTATAGAAAGCTTAGAGGGTGGTGTAAGTGTGTGCACAAGGTAAGTGTCAAGTATTCAATACAATGCCATCATCATACGGTATCAGAAAATACTAGTAATCCATAAATCGTACAATATCGAAATAAGCAGAATTACTAACAAGATCATGAATTACCGAGTAAGCGTAAATCGAGACAAGAACATGAATTATCGAGTAAAGCGAAATACGAGAGTAAATAGAAATATAAAGAAGCTATGCAAATGATAAGTCATAAAGAGCAAGATCGTAAATTATATGATAACTGATGAGTCCACGAAGTGGAAATACTAGACAAGTCCATGAAACACGTAACCCAAAAGTCAATCAATATCGATATGCGATGCGAATGGAATATCTTTGGAGTGTGGAAGAAGTAATGCAAATGATGAGTCATAAAGAGCCAAATATCAAATGTCGACTCAATGTGGATGCGATCAACATGTAATTGGCCATTGCTGATGTAACAAAGTCCACGAATAGTGTCAATGAATGAATGAATGACCACTCCCATATAAGACCACATATCAGAAACATACGGGGGTTTAGTACCTCCAAAATACCATATATCATGTGTGAATGTAATGCGTAAGAAACCTCACTATCCGCTGGCCGGTGCGAATGGAATGACCATTCTTGGTCGGAGTGTGGAGTCGGGATGATAGTACGTAGTATCGCAGTTATGGGGAAATATTCCATTACATTAGAAGGGACTTCTATCCAAACCAGTCCCACACCTAAATTTGGATAGTCGGACTCATAATGTGGCAAACTCGATCTCGTAGTTAGTCGCGTGCCCAACCGAAATCTTGGCCAATGCGAAGGTACACAACAACAGGAATAGTTGCACATACCATGGGCTCACGGTGTAACGCTACGAAAGTGGATGAAGTGAATGAATGAATGAATGTTGTCTGAGTTAGAATGAGATTATGCCAAAAACTACCCGCTCAATAAGTCCACATATCGGTACGGTTCCTCTATGAGATCATCACCGGGGTTTAGTACACTAAGTACCCAAAAGTAATGCACCGCAATCAAACAAGCCGCACATTCCAATGTGAGTGTAAGAAACATCCTCACTATCCCTCGGCCAATGCGGCAATGATGCGCATGATACCTTTCCAGCACATCGATAGCGGACCCATTCCTCAAACATGATCCTGAGGTCGGACTCTAGCGATATTATAGCAATGCCCCCTACGCTTCACCCGGATCGCATGGATACAGATCTCAAGGCCACACCCCTCCCAACCGACCACGACACGGTGGGAGACGCGGCCTCTTTGTGAAAGACTCGGTATTCGGCACTCGGGCGCTCATGTATCCACTCGGTCTCGATGTTGGGGCATCTCCCATACCCCGGAGGTTTGGAATTTTCACCCGAGGAGGACATCTATGGCCACGATGTCCCATACCACGTATGTAGTCTTAGAACCAAACATTTCGCAATGTCCCCTCTAGCCATGGTGAACAATATTCTTGTGGAGCCTACGGCCCTGATGTCGCTAGGGCGATATACAAAGCAATCATATCGCCACACACACGTATGATGCATGAGTCATACAATGTTTGGACTATAGACATGGCATCAATCTCATCAATAGCATGTGGAGTTAAGCATACCATGTACTCATGTGAGACAATCATGTTCCACCTATCGTTATAAAGCATGAGCCTCATAACAACATGACCAATGACATATGCACATGGGCTACAACCAATCTCATAACAAACATTTGCAAGATGATGCGTATGGGCATGTATCGTGTAAAATATGTATTAGGGATATTCTTTCACCAACACATACGTAATCATCACAATCGGTTTCCAAAATCAATAATTTCTAGAATACACAATCAACATAACAACATGTATTAGCCTCGACAATGTGGACATTTAACCAACACATGACAAACCATTTCCCAAGGAATGGCCCTCATGGAGCCGATCATATAATGGGCATGTGCGATTCACGCTGACATTGAAAGCATTGAAAACCGCAACTTATACACTAAAGTTCTCACCTTGTCTCTAATATACAATACAATGGGCCTTACGAGAGTTTTCTAGCCAAGAGCCATCGGTTAGCTATTTCACTATATACACTTCAAAATAGGTAGGGCCCTTCTCATTGAGGCCTCAAATACATGTCATGTGGGCCTACACATGGGTTCACTAGGGTTTTATCCCAATACTTTAAAGGGTCTAAGGCCTTTTATGCATCATGGGCCTAATAACATATGTTCAGCACAATGGGCCTGGTGCCCATAGGCCACGACTTAATACATCATGGATCCAATGCGCTTTGTTTTCAACACGTAGGCCATAAATACATCACAACGGTCGGTGGGCCTCGAAATTCCAAGTACATGTAAATGTCCCGAAATTTATATCAGGGTGTAATTTGGTCTTGACAATCGGCCTGGTTGTAATGCGATCCGCAACAAAATTGGCCTTATTCAATCGGATATTTATTTGTAAAGGAAAGAGTGATTTTCACACTCCCTCTCCTCAGGACTCAAGTGAATAGCCGTGGGAATCATTGGACCTAATTTCGAGATGTTATCGAGCCCTCGGCGGTCCTAACTTAACTTTGTGTTAATCGGATTTCGGATGCGGTCTACAATTGGTCTCAAGTCATTCGGAGTTGGCCTTCGATATCTTTAGGTAACCTAAGCGTCAATGATTCTACACAAGGTCTTGCGGAATTTAAAGCGCCTAGAATCAAAATCTAAAGGATTTAATCCTAATTGTAACGTCGGTGGTACTCGATTTGAGCCAAGGGAATAGGCGTTAAATGACCACAATACAATGGGCCTTACTTAAGGGCCATATACACAATATCGCCCTTCTCATGGGCCTCAAAACGGCCCTACAAATGGGTTCACGAATAATTAAAGGGTCATGCATCATGGGCCAATACATATCACAATGGGCCTTCGGCCACGAATACATCAATGCACGTGGCATAAATACATCGGTCACATTAACGGGTCCCGATATATATCATATAGGTCTTGATAATCGGCCTCGACAGTCAAAATTCACCTTATAATCGGAATCGATCATTGGAATCGGAATCAACAATCGGTCATGGCAATTGAGAATCGGTCGATAATAATCGACATCAATTGATCAAATCGGTCCTCGTCAATCGGGATTGGTCAAAAAATCGGTCACGATCAGCGGGAATAGGCAAATCGACAATAGAATCGATCGATCGGCAAATCGGAATCGCCAATCAAATCGGTGTCAATTAGGATCGTGTCGGTCAATAATCGGATCGATCGATAATCGGAATCGATCACGGCAAGGTTCGTCACCAATCAAAGATCGTAATCGAATCGACAACAATGACGGAATCGATCGATAAGAATCGGTCACGAATCGGGATTGGCAAATCGTCATCACCAATCAAAGTCGCCAATCAAGTCGTGTCGTCATGACAATCGAAATCGATCGATGAGAATGGGTCACCAATCAAAGTCTATCGACAATCGGAATCGATCGATAGGAAATGTCACAATGTGGACATCAACAATCGAGAATCATCGATGAGAATGCCTATCAAGGCCTAAGGAAAGAATGTGGACATTTAACCAACATCGCTCCCAAGAAGTAGCCCACACGGGGCTTAACATATAGCGGGCCCTTGGCCTCTCACAAGGACCTTATACACAACATGATGGGCCTCATCGTATGGGCCAAAATAATAATGGGCCATGAATACATCAAATCGGGCCGCATCACATGGGCCTTAAATACATCTCAATGGGCCCCATCATGTGGGCCATGAACACACCACATCAGGCCTTGCCCATGAGCCTCGAATACATCACAATGGACCACAACTCATAGGCTTCAAATACATAATAGGTGGGCCCTATACATGAGCCTAATATACATCACGGGTGGGCATGCACATGGGCCTCGGGTTCAAGAAGGTGGGCCCCATCATATGAGCCTTGTATTCATCACATCGGGCCTCACTCATGAGCCCAATATACATCACAATGGGCCTCTCCATCTGGGCCGCAATTCCATCACACCGAGCCATACAACAGGTGAGCCCTACACGACCAGCAGGTGGGTCTGCACCCCCAAATGGGCCCACCAGATGAACAACATGTATGTACAGCTCATACATCAAGGTGGACCCTACCATAATGTTTATTTTCCATCCAATCTGTTCACAAGGTCACAGGACCTGGGTGAAGAGGAAAAACAAATTTCATATTCATCCAAAACTTCCATACTCCCAAAAGGAGTTTCAATGGTAGGCGTTCAATCCCCACTGGTTTCTGCAGTGCGGTCCACCTGATAGATATGCCACATTTTTAGTCTCAAGGCCTTAAGACAAGATCGCCATCCGGATGGACGGTTTGGACGAAACACATACGCCAGGTGGGCCCGGCTGATGGGTGGTGAGGCTACACTACATACATCAAGGCCCCACCGTCCATTGCTGCTGGACGGTGTGGCAGAAACATGTATATTAGGGTGGGATCCACGTCCAGCTGGTCAGTCAGGATGAAACACTTACAACATGGTGGGTCCACGTCCAATGTACTGGACAACGTGGATATAACTAGTGCAACATAGTGAGCCCATGTCTAGACCATCTGGACGGTGGGACATATTCATGCATCAAGGTGGTCCTACGTCTGGACGATTGGAAGAACACATACATGGTGCTGATCTGCACGGTTGCAGATGGAGGGCTGGAAGAACACATACATCATGGGTGGCCCACAGAGCTGCTGACGTGGGTACAGTAGGCTGCTGGCCCAGATGAGTGGACGGCGTGGATGCCTCCCACACATCAGGTGGTCCCGTCCAAAAGGGGCAGACGGTGTGGATGAAACCCACACACGTCAGGTGGGTCCACGTAATTAGGATGGACGGCGTGGGTAGGACGATACATCAAGGTGGGGCGTACGGTAGATGGATGAACGGTTAGATATAACACGTACGTAGCGGGGTCCACAAGCTGCAGAAGTCAGAGCTGCTGCAGGATATATAATACATATTATATATTATAATATAGTATATATCAGATATATTATATCTAAATATCATTAAAATGCCCACCATTCAGACCCTCTGGACGTTTTGGATGGTGGGACCTAACACATCCATCATGGTGGGTCCACAAGTGTGGCCCACCTCAATACATATACAATATATATATATATATTAAAATATTATTATTATTATTATTATTATTATTATTATTATTATAATAATATATATGCAGAAAGGCGGGTGGACCATGACAATACACACATATCGTATGGGTCCCACCATCCATATCTGGACGGTGGATTGCATGGATGGAATGCATACGTTCAGTGGTCCCCACCTCCACACGTGCAGCACGTGTGGAGTGGGTCCCACACGTGCAGTGTAGGGCATATAAAACATACCTCGTATAGACCCACGAAACTAGATAACGTTGCACAGCAACTACTGCTGCTGCTCGTCCAACAGATGGATGGTCCGATGCATCACATGCCACGTGGGTCATGTGGACGGCAAGGATACAGATTACATTCATCAAGGTGGGTCCTATCCCACACGTGTGGGGTGGGCCATGACCCATTTCAAAATGGACGGACGGAATGTATAAAATACATACATCAAAGAGGACCTACATGTTGCAGGTGGGTGAATCCCACTGTCACATTGCTGGACAGTGGGGATAATACACATATCCTACAAGGTGGGCCCCACACACTGCCATGGTGGCTCCACACTTATTCAACATGTACATCAGGGCGGGACCCGCACAGATGGACGGCTGGGGCAAAACATATGCATCAAGGTGGTTCTCACACATCTAGTTTCTGGATGGTGTGGACAGGCCCATCCATTATGGTTGGCCCCGTAGCATAGATGAAACACATGTATCATTAGTGGGCCACACATCAAGAGAGAGAGAGAGGGAGGAACGAATGGAGGAGGGGCCCCGCCACAAGTGGGCCCTCAAATCATTTAAATCAAATCATAAATCACTCACCTTATGATCTTCCTGGTCCTCCACTTCCATCAACGCATCCTAAAGCTTCGAGGGACGCATTTCAACGGTGGAGATAATCATTAGAGGGTGGAGATGAGAGGTAGGAAGGTGGGCCACACTTGCTCTCCATGGAAGCCATGGACGATTGCTCCATGAGAGTTACTTGGGAGGAAATGAGAGAGAGATGAGAGAGAGAGGTGTAAGAGAGAGAGAGAGAGATAAGTGAGTGATGGGTGAGGGATGGGTGAGTGATGGGTGTACCTTGTTGTAAGAAAGTGTTGACTTTGGGGTAGTTTAGGGATAGGTGAAAGGTGATGTGTACTTGACATGTGATATGGTACTTGATTGATAGGATGTGATGTGATTGATTTGATTAGAGATTCTCTTGGATTTGCAAATGTGTGGCATTTTCTCAAACTGAACGCGGGCCCACATCTCCTGGTCCGGGTATCGCCTCGGCGCGCGAGTCGCAGCATCGAAACCGCGGCGACGGCGCGGTCGCAGGGGTATAGGTTTCGAGTCGAGCCAACTCTGATATGCGGCACTCGACTTAGGATCGCGCGTAAACGTTGGATACAGGTCGAGGTTTCCGAAATTCGACCGGAAGGGCCGCGGAAGCCTATGGAACAGTACAGGCTAGGACACGAGTCTCACAGCCCATCCATGAGGTTCGTCATGATGTATTTTGGCCCATAGGCGGGGCCCACCTGTTTGTATTGTTAGGCCCATGTAATGAGGCCCACTTGATATATGAGGCTGGTATTGAGGCCCATGGGCGAGGCCCATTGCGATGTATATTAGGCCCTTGTGTGAGGCTGTGGACCCACTATATGTTTGGCTCTATTAGGACCACTTCTTAGGATCAATGTAGTTAAATGTCCACATCGTTGGGCAATGATGGTTTAATGTCCACATTGTGACATTCCACAAAGCCCGATCCGATTCCGATTCGATCGGCGTTTGAGTCGATTGACGTGATCGATTTGTGATCGATTTCGATCGATTCGATTGTCATGATCAATTATCGATCGATTTGACCGATTCGTCGATTGCCGGTCGATGATCGATCAATTTCGATTGTCATTTCCGATTGACGTAACCGATTTGCCGATTCCGATTATCGATCGATTTCGATCATCGTGACCGATTGCCAATACCAATTTGTCGATTCTTATTATCGATCGATTCCGATTGTCATGACTGATTGCCGATTCCGATTGATGTAACCGATTTGCCGATTCCGATTATCGATCGATTTCGATCATCGTGACCGATTGCCGATTCCGATTATCGTAACCGAGGACGATTCCGTTAGTCTTGGCCGATTATCAAGACTTATATGGTATATATGCGACCCGTAGTTGAGGCTCATTGTGATGTATTCGTGGCCTATGGGCAATGCCCATTATGATATGTATTAGGCCCATGCTGCATGGCCCATTTGATGTATTCGAGATCCATGTGTAGGGCCCACATGACATGTATTTGAGGCCCATGAGCAGGGCCCACCTGTTGTGTATATGTGACCCTTAAGTAAGGCCCATGGTGCTGAATATTAGGTCCTGGTGTGAGGCCATGGGTCCACTATATGTTAGGCTCTATGTGGGCCCTTCCTTGGGGGCTGGTTAAATGTCCACATTGTAGAGGTTAATGGTCGATGCCGGTTATTGATACCGATTATGAGTATGTGACAGCATAGCATCATGATACACGCCCATACGCATCATCTGCATGTTTGTTATGAGATGTGATTGATCATTGCATATGTCATTGAACATGTTGTTATGAGACTCCCTGATAGGCGGAGATTGTCTCACCTGAGTGCACGGTATGCGCGGGATTGATACATGACTGGATTGTATGACTCATGGATCTTGCATTATGTGTTGTGATTACTGTACACCCTAACGACATCAGGGTCGTATTCTCCACAGGCATATCGTGGATGGCCAGATGGGACACTGAAAATCTATTCTACATGGGGTGCTATAGATATCCCTGGGTGAAAGTCTCTAAACCCTCTTGGTTACAGAGGTTGCTCCAACGTCTAGACCGAGTGGATGCATGAGCGCATGAGGGCCGTATATCGTTAGGTCGCGTCTCCCACTGTGTCGTGGTCGGTTGGAAGGGGGTGCGGCCTTACCTGTCCGAGAGGGGGGGCAATGCTAGGCTGAGTCTGACCAGCTCGAGGAATAGGTCCGCTATCGACGAGCTAGGCTCGATATTGACAGGCGGATAATGAGGTCTCTTCCACTCACCTTGTTGCGCGCGATGGGGCGACAATCTGGTTTGGAGTGTAATGGACCCCGGTGATTTTTCAGAGAGGAACCGTACCGATATGTGGACTTATTGAGTAGGAGTTGCATGCTCACTCATTCATTCATTCACTATCCACTCGAGCTGGTGGTGCGCAACTAATTGTTGTGTACTTTTGTTATGGTAAGAATTTCGGTTGGGTGCGCGACTAACCTAAGATCAAGAGTTTACCATGTTGAGTCTGACTATCCAAATTTAACTATGGGACTGGTTTGGATAGAAGTCCCTTGTAGTGGACCTCGTAGCCTGCGATACTACGTACTATCATCCCGACTTCACACTCCAGCATGGTCATTCCATTCGCACCGCATATTGCATTACATCCACGACATATGGTATTTTGGGTTACTATGTTCCTGCATTTATATGGTCTAGATACGATTGACGCTATTCGTGGACTCATCAGGAATTACATACTGCATCGCATCCTCGGTATTTGATATTTGGCTCTTTATAACTCCTAATTTGCATAGTTGTTCTATATTGCGTATTCTGATATTGATTGACTCATGGACTTGCCCGTATTTCCGCTTACTCTGTTATCACATAATTTATGATCTTGCCAGTATTTCTGATTACTCTGATAATTCCTGCTCTTGTCAGTATTTCTGCTTACTCTGGTAATTCATGATCTTGTTAGTAATTCTGCTTATTCCGATATTGTACGATTTATGGATTACTAGTATTTTTGGTACTGTATGATGATGGCATTGTATTGAATACTTGGCACTTACCTTGTGCACACACTTATACCACCCTCTAAGCTTTCTATAAGCTTATGCACGATAGATGCGTGCAGATGGCATTAGGTTGCAGCAGCGTTGAGCATGGAGCGAGTAGCGGTTATTTGGAGCTTTGATTTATTTTGACATATGTATTTCACTTTCAGCATTGTATTCAAATGTTTATATTAGTGGATACATGATGATAATATTGCCTTTGTGATCTGGGTATACTTGTGGTTATGCTTATTATGAGTTAAATGAACGTTGAAAAATCCTCCTTGTAGGATCTCATGATCGAAAATCTGGCGTATGGATGCTAGGAGCCGAGAATGGGGTATTACGGAGGCTGTCGGCACCGAATTCGGCGATCGGGATTCTTGTGAATCTGATTTTTGAATTTGGGGCGTGACAATGTTTGTATAGCCCAAGCTTGAGATCGGACCTGATATATCCTGCCTGAGCCCAACCCAATGTCGGGTCAATCGGGTTGAACCCACCCAACTTTCAGCCATACATGAAATTGAGCAGGGCAAACTAGAAATTTAGAGGGGTAAACATGAAATTGAGGGGAGGGGAACTAGAAAATCAGCGAGGCAAACTAGAAAATCAGCGGGGCAAACCAGGAAATCAGCTGGGCAAATATCCAATGGACCAAAGAAGTTTTGGATCAGGCTAATATTTTGGTGTTTTATGTTCATCCCAACAGTAATGACCTTACTAATTATATAGATGATATATAAACATCACTCTCGACTTACGGAGATTTCAACAATAGGCATTTCTTACCAATTTTATTCAATTGTGTGGCCCACTTGAGTTTTAGATTTACCTTATTTTGGCCCATATTTTAACATAATCTGACAAATTGAATTAACGGACTAAATTTGTGACAAATATCATGGTGGTCCCTCTTAGTTTCCGGTCGCATGAAGCAGTTGCGAAAGAGGGTACCAACAGAAATGGAACTTCCTTGATGGCGCCTCTTTGGAAGCGTGTCTTCGTGCAGTTAACGTTTGTTTCCGGTAGGCAGTGGGGACATATGCCCTATAACAATATCAACGGCCACGTGTTACGTGGTGACGCAACACCACTTAACTACGTGGTGTCGGGACTCTTTGGAATATTTGTATTTCATCCATTCCGTTCATCCATTTTTACGTATCATTTTAGGCTTGATCTAAAATATGAGAGGGATATAAATCTCAGGTGGAACACACCACAGGAAAACAATATTGATTGGATATCCACCATTAAAATCCTCCTAAAGCCCGTTGTACTGTTTATTTGACATCTAATCTTTTGATTAGGTCATACAGGCCTAGATGATGGGAAAAAACAAAAATTAGCTTTATCCAAAACTTTTATGGCCCCGAAAAGGTTTTTAATGGTCGATGCTCATTCAACACTTTTTCCTGTAATGTGGTCCACTTGAGATTGTGATATACCTCTTTTTTTTTTCATTATAATCCCTGCAACATTTTTTGGGTCCCATTATAAGGTATGTGTTATATCCAAACCGTCCATCTATTTGACGAGCTTGTATTAAGGTTTGAGACGAAAAATAAGACAAATCTAGCTATCACCTAGATCCATAGCTCAATTGGCAGATTGAGTGGAAATACGTCGTTTCAACACTTGAGGTCTTGGTATCGATCCCAAGAGCGGGGCAAGCATGAAAAAGAGCGGGGCAAACATGAAAATGAGTAGGGTAAGTGTGAAAAAGAGCGGGGCAAACTGAAGTATGAATGGGGCAAACTAGAAAAACAGCGGGGCAAAATGAAGTATGAGTGGGGTAAACTAGAAAAACAACGGGGCAAACTGAAATATGAGCGGGGCAAACTAGAAAAACAGTGGGGGAAACATGAAAAACAACGGGGCAAACTAGAAAAACAGCGGGGGAAACATGAAAAACAACGGAGGAAACTAGAAAAATAGCGGGGCAAACTAGAAAAACAGCGGAGGAAACATGAAAAACAACGGGAAAAATATGAAAAACAGCGAGGGAAACATGAAAAACAGCGGGGCAAACTAGAAAAACAGCGGGGTAAACTTGAAAAACAGTGGGGGAAACATGAAAAACAGCGGGGGAAACACACTGTAAAAGCAATGATTGAATGCCTACCTTTGAAAGCTTTCTGGAGTACACAGTAGTTTTGGGTCAAACTGATGTTTTTATTTTCCACTCATCCAGGATCGTGTGACCATAGGAACAAGTTTAATGAAAAATAAGCATCTCAATGGTCTTTAGAAAAGTTTCATTATCCCCGTGTGTTTCGCACGGTCCACTTGAGCTTTGGACATGCTTCCATTTTGGGCTCATGCCCTAAAATGAGGTTTAAAAATGGATGTCCGACATTAATAAAACACATACATCGTTGTGGGCCCCATACAGTCCAATCATCAAAGATATTGGTGGTGTTTGGCTCACCACACAAGCCCACTCGAATGGATAGAGACCCCACTACCTAAGTTGTGTTCGAAAAGCTCTATGGGCCCATCATGATAGATGTGTTTTATCCATGCTAGGTGAGTCCATTTTACCAGCTCCTTTTATAGTATGAGCACGAAAGTGATGCAGGTCTAAACAAGTGCAGCTCAACGTTTTTTCATGTTTCTCCCACTGTTTTTCATGTTTCTCCCGCTTTTTTTCTAGTTTGCCTCGCTGTTTTTCATGTTTCCCCCGCTGTTTTTCATATTTCTCCCACTGTTTTTCTAATTTGCCCCACTGTTTTTCATGTTTTCTCAGTTATTTTTCTAGTTTGCCCCGTTGTTTTTCATGTTTCCCGCTGTTTTTCATGTTTCCTCCACTATTTTTCTAGTTTGCCCCACTGTTTTTCATGTTCCCTCTCTGTTTTTCATGTTTCCGCTATTTTCTAGTTTGCCCCATTGTTTTTATGTTTTCCCCCATTGTTTTTTAGTTTGTCCATTGTTTTCATGTTTCCCCATTGTTTTTGTAATTCGCCCCGTTGTTTTTCATGTTTCTCCCGCTATTTTTCTAGTTTGCCCCGCTCATATTTCAGTTTGCCCTGCTGTTTTTCTAGTTTGCCCCGCTCATACTTCAGTTTGGCCCGCTGTTTTTCTAGTTTGCCCCGCTCATACTTCAGTTTGCCCCACTATTTTTCATGCTTACCCTGCTCATTCTAGTTTGGATCCTTACTCTTGCTTGCCCCACTAAAATTTCATGCTTGCCCCACTAAAATTAGCTTCTCCTACCCCAAAATCATATATGGTACGTTAAGTAAATCATTCTAGTTTAGATTACTCTTGCTCGTGTGGTAGACTCTTAGGAGTTTCAACACCCGATCAAGCGTTCATGTATCCATAGGTGGTGAAATTCCGCTACTGTGAGTGTGTGGGGGTGTGTGTGCGTGTGTAAAAAAAAATTCATTCTAATTTAGGAGATATGCTTGTTAAATACATAGATAAAGAAATAAATTAAAAGATAGAAAAAGATTTTTATATACTTATATATACACATTTACATAATTATGTATTAGAGAAAAATGTAAGGGAGAAAAAGTTCTCCTTGTAAAAAAAAATCTCCCAGACTGCCGCGGCACTGCCGTCGAACGGTAGTCTATGTTGTTTTATTTTTATTTTTATTTATTATTATTTTTTTAATTTTAAGTGTTGCTTTTGTGGGTCCTATCATGAGGTTTGTGTTATATCCAAACCGTCCATATATTTGGCAAGCTCATATTAAGGCTTGAGACGAAAAATAAGATATATTTAACTATCAAGTGGACCCACTGTAAAAGGCAGTGGGGATTTGAACGTCTACCATTGAAACCCTTTTAGGGTTACAGAAGTTTTGGATCATTATGAAATTTGTTTTTCCTCTTCATCCAGGTCTTTGTGACCCAATGAATGAACTTAGATGGGGAGGATTTCTCACAAACATCACAGTGGGCTCCACCTGAGTTTCTAATGGTTGACGCTCATTTAACACAGTTTCTTGTAATGTGGTACACTTGAGATTTGGATATACCTCATTTTTGGTCTCATACCATAAAATGATCTAGAAAAATAAATGGACGGCATGGATGAAAAGAAAACATCATGGTGAGGCCCATAGACCATCGACGATCCACCATTGGCGGGTGGCAGGAGGAGTACCCAATCCGTTTATGTGAAAAGGAGGGGTATTTTCATCCTGAAATTTGTCGTCCGTACAAAGAGGTCTAAGTGCGTATGTTAAGTTTGCTGTGTTTCAAGAATCTCCAATGGATAAAAGGTGGGTCAACAGTCGTAAATTTCTCGGATGAGAATCCCACAAGAGGAAGTCTGTAGTTCCTGCGATTGGATAAAAAGAGGTCCATCACGATTCTAACTATGCACGTGGTATGGAATCATAGATTCCACACCGTCCAACCGGTGGGCCCCACCTCGGATCAGCTTGAAGCATATAATCTACACCCGACCATATGATTTCCCCACGTGGATTTTCGCTTTTTTATCAATGCCAAAGTTATAATTGCTCGATGGCCATGGTCCATCCATCGTGATGAACCCCATTAAATGTACAAACACAACTCCCGAACCGTCCGCCTATGGACCGTACAATGTCCCAATTAGCGATGAATCGAGACGGGTTAATGCCGCCAGCGGATTAGATACAGACAAGTTCAGTAGCCAAATTGCTACTGAAGTGACGTCACCAAGCTCTGTGGACCCCACTATGATGCATGTGTTGTATCCATACCGTCCAACCATTTGTAGATATCATTTTATGGCATGAGAAAAAGAACATAGAAAACCGTGGGATCACTCACACCTACAGTTGAAATATTTATAGGGCCCACCATGATGTATTTTTTAGATACAACCTATTCATAAGTTAACATATAGATAGATGAAGTGAAAAAAAAAAAGAAAAAAATACAAGATTGATTAGAAACTTCTGTGACCCGTAAGAAGTTTTGAACGTGGGATGTCACTGTCCCCACTGTTTTCTATGGTGGG
Organism: Magnolia changhungtana; assembly: GCA_030180095.1. Taxonomy (NCBI): domain Eukaryota; kingdom Viridiplantae; phylum Streptophyta; class Magnoliopsida; order Magnoliales; family Magnoliaceae; genus Magnolia; species Magnolia changhungtana. Next base: position 6,803,443 of record JASAUF010000662.1, read on the forward strand.
GCTTGAACTTTAGATCTATCTCGTTATTTTTATCATGCCATAAAACGATCTCTCCAAATGGATGAACGGTATGGATACAACACATGCATCATGGTGGGGTCCACAGAGCTTGGTGACGTCACTTCAGTAGCGATTTGGCTACTGATCTAAGCCCCATTAAATGAATGTACCGAATTCCCGAACCGTCCGTGTATGCACTGTACAATGCCCCTGTTGACGATTAATCGAGACGGATTCATTCCATAAAAAGAGGGCTCAAGAAGAATATGTTCGTGACCATAAATTATAGTAAGTTTGAGCTATGTGAGCCGATCATGAAGTATGTAGGAAATCCAACCCGTCCATTAGATGACTCCCCTCCATTTATACCTAAATTGAGAAATAAAGAATGATCCATGTATTACGTGGGCCACACAATAGGAAAAAGTGGATATTGAATTTCCACCCATTATAACTTACGACTTTTTGTGGGGCCATCTTGATATATTTTCAGAAATCGGACCCATCCATTGTGTGTGTATCTCCTGGATAAGGCTTTTAAAAATCCATAGGATATTATAAAACGCATGTGGGGCCCACAAAATGATTTTATTTGTTTTAGGATGATTTTACAATGTTCCAGATGGCATTGCCCATGCGAGATTCAGGTGCGGCTGAATTTTGGAACAGACCATTACTAGGAGGTGACTTAGGAGATTCACGGTTAAGATATCTAACATAAGTCATCATGGGGCCCAGAGATCTCGAATGTACAGTAAGCTACGGTAAGGATGAACTCATAGGAGTTCATGGAAAAGAGATTACCTACATCTTAATTAGTAGCAGTATTTAAGACGTTTCAATTTCTCACATATCCCTTATATTTTCTATATAATATATAAGGGAGTGAGATCTTTCAAACGTGCACCCTCTCTGTCTCTCATCTATGGCCTTTTCACGTCTCTTTTTGTATCTCCTCCTCTCTCTTCTAGCCTCAGGGTCGGCTTATGGTCGAACTGGGCCAAAATTTCTTGACCCTGTCGTCCTGGCCCAGCAAGAAGCTGATCGAGTCGTTGAATTGCCGGGGCAGCCACAGGTGAAATTCCGACAGTATGCGGGGTATGTGACGGTGGACGAGAGCCATGGAAAGGCATTGTTCTATTGGTTTTTTGAAGCGACTCATAAACCTCAAGAGAAACCTCTCCTTCTCTGGCTCAATGGAGGTATTTTTCCTACCTTTCTACTACGATTTTAGTCCTGATGTGTGTGGGGCCCACCGTGGTGTTTGTTTTAGTGCCATCCTGGCTGTCCGTTTGCAAAATCCAACCTGATACATCTTTCAAAAAAAAAAAAAAAACACCCTGATACATAGCTCAGGTCGGCCACCCTAAAGGAAGCAATAAGGGACATTGGATATGGTGCCGCCCACCATAGATTCCAGATGGTATGGCGGTCCACCGTGTTGTGTATATTGCTATCTTTGGTTTGTCTCGCCTGGACTTTGGATAAGGTGTATTCTTGTTATGTACGGTGAACATTGGGAGGAGTTCCAGATGGACGGTTTGGATTTCAAGTCCACGTCACGGGTGGGCCATACGAAGCTCACACTTATGTGATCATTCACCTTATATCTCCTCTGTGTTTTAAACTCCATTTATCTCGCGTAGCGACTATTCATGACGTACGTTGTAATATGGAACATATGCATGATATCTTGGCCATTGGTCAGGTGGGTCTTTTACTGGTGGTCTCGTAGGCGACGTCTTTGAAAATAGACGGTTAGATGGAAAGAAAAAAAGGATCAATGGCCTACATTCTACGTACGTGTAGACGACCTAATCAGCGGTTCGTTTTAATTTTCCCGACATGGGATGATCATGATGGCTCCCACCTGATGATCGGTTCAAATACCTCACACGGGCGAATCTTTCTTTGCCTGACCGTCTAAATAATGGACACCATAGTGCATGGAGCATAAATACCGGAATATCACATTCATAATATGATCTCAGCCGTTTGATATGCCGATTGAATATGGACTGCTTACCGCTTTCGTTTTAAAGGTCGGGATTGTTCGATCAGGTGGTGATTGACGATGACCATCAGTTGGAAATAGGCATAGTCAAATACTATCATACGATCTGTGAGACTGTAATGGATGATACGCAGGCTGTTATAAATTAATCAGAAATTGCTTGCGCAGCAAACAAATAATTCAAACTTGGACCGTTTAGTTTGGGTGAATAAATGCCGAGTGTACCATTTTTAAGTGCCAGCGTATCAAGCGTCACACACAGCCAGAGTATCAGAAAACTCCTCTGGTGGAAAACTAACACCGCTGTCACGTGCTGTAGCAATCTCGAATGCGATATTTTTTTTAGGTATTTTTAGGCATTTCGTCTTCGACTTCTCCCAACGTGAAAGAATGTTGAAATCCCTCGCTTGGGATTTGCTAATTCCACGCGTGTGTGGGAGCCCTTCCCATACATCGCAGACGCACGTGCCAATATGGGCACGAGTGCGCCAGGTCAGATCTTTCCCCCAGGTGGACACTCTGTATAAATCTTCTGATCTAAAAATCAGGACATTCACACCTCATATAGGCCACAATGTAAAATATAAAATCAACATTTTTATAACCGTCCATTTCTTTTGCATGCTGGGCCCACATTTTTTTATTTTCAGGGTAGAAGATCTAAAAAGCTAATCCTATCTGATGGTTCCAATCTGGCACAGGTCCATATACGCAGTGTACATGCTGGGCTCCACACGCGTGTGGAACTAGCGAACCTCCACTTATTTAGTTGACGTTGAACGATCCAATCTGCTTTTACTATTCCAATATTCTTATAACCAAAGATAGGGGCAGATTCCGCGCGTCCATGTCATTCTGATTTCGTCTTATACAAGAATCAGATCGGAACCGTCCATTTCGTGCTTCCTATAGTGATGGAGCCATTTTCCAAAAATCAGTACAAATCGACACTAAAAGACAAAAACCAGCAACGGATCCTAAGAAAAGGCCCATTTATCATACGATGAAGATTTCTATTCAGAGAGTTTATTTATTTGACGGTAGAGTCCACATGATGTATGGTTTGGATCATCATACACCAGCCATGTGAATTTTGACATAAAGGCAATCTATAATTGGTACCACTAGATGGACGGATCCGATTGGTGCATCACACTGCCATATGTACCGTACAGTTGCGGTACTACGATGAACAGTGCTTCACGCTCTTATTATTTGGTTGACTTATTTCTCAATTTTGGTTTTATATGTTAAACCCTCTTTTTCCTCTATTCTATATTGTATATTGAAAATTTCTAAATAAAATAGAATAAAAATTCTTTTCTTGGGTGACTAAAAGATCCTCCTTCATTACTATTTCCTTTTAATCCCTTACCTTTTTGCAGTTTTGACCTACACCACCCTCATCAAGCGTTTTCTAAATATAGTGTAAGTTCCAACCTCATCAAGGGTTTTCCTAAATATAGCAGAAGTTTTGACTTACACCACCTTCATAAAGCATTTTCTAAATATGGTAGAAAATTACTGTTTATAGAAAATCACTGTTTTCTAAATACGGTAGAAATTCACTGTTTTATGGACTGACAAATAGGGACCCGGATTGCGTCCTACCTCGGGCAGGGTTCCGTGGGGCCCACCGTGATGTAAGGGCCTGTTTGGGAGTGTAGATTTGGAACCCCCTGGATTCAGAACCCCTAGGTTGGCAATCCTCCCAGTGTGTTTGGCAACCTTGTATGAATCAACTTTAATTCAAAAATACCTATGCAGGGTATATTCACGGGGGTTTGAATTTAATTATTAAATCAACTTTAATATCCTTAATTAGTGAGATATATAATTTTTGACACTATGGTTGTGATAAGCCCGCCAAAATATATGCTTTGCCTGTAAATGATGAAATTTCAATTCATGGATGGACCGCAGGCACAAGATCATGTCTGAGTGACTAACCAACGATTTTTAACTGTTGATTAATATGGACAATGTTTGGACATTGCTTGACAATGTTTGGACGGTGCTGATTTACATGGACAATGTTTGGCTGGTGCTGATCATCATTAGTGAGCTATGTGCCCAATGGAATGATAGTGTACAGTGACACACAGGTTACATATGTAACTACTGAAATGATTTTAGGTGTAATCCAAGCTCTCACGTGGATTGCAAACCCCCCTCAAAGAGGGGATTAGAAACCCCCTGGATTTGAAACTCCCAGTTACTTTACACCCCCAAACAAAGGGGATTTGAAAACCCCCCCTCTAATTCCCTCCAATCCACGGAGCCAAATGACCCCTAAGTATTTTATCTACGCTGTTCATTGCTTTTCTTGGATCATTTTAAGGTATGATCCTAAAATTGGACCTATACTCTTGCTCCGGTGGTAGACTCTCAGGAGTTTCAACACCCGGTCTAAGGGTTTGAGTGTCCATAGGTAGTGAAATCCCACTATTGCCTGAATGTGTAGGTGTGTGTGTGTAATAATAATAATAATAATAAAAGGTATGATCTTAAAAAAGAAGCAAGTACACAACTCCAGTGGACCACACCAAAGGAAGTGCATTGATAATGACACCCACCCTTGAAACCTTTCTAAGGGCCATTGTGATTTTTTTTTTCTTTTTTTTTTTTTAATTTTAATTTTTTTTTTTTACCATCCAACCTATTCAGAAGGTCATGTAGACGTGGATGAAGTGAAAACACAAATATCAGCTTGATCCGAAACTTCTCCGGCTCCCAGGAAGTTTTTAATGGTGGACGTTCAATACCCAGTTTGTGGTCCACTTAAGACCAGTACGTTCCTCATTTTTTGGCTCATATCTTAAAATGATCCGAGAAAAATGATGAACAGCATAGATAAAACACTTACATCACGGTGGGCTCCACAGAGCACTACCCGGAGGGTAGGAAGCATTCCACGTCCGGCAAATAGGTCTATCACAAGGTACCCAGACCCGCTGGCGCTTACGGACCCGATCCGATTTTGACAAGTTTTTATTAGGCCCACTGAGAAATCAAGTCAAGTCCAAGTCATACCTTTCGGACCTGGTTAAAATCAAGTTGGATCCGTTTAGATTTACGTGATGAATCTTAACTAAAGTCAGGTCAGGTTGACTTCATTAATTAGTTTTAATAGATAAATTATAAATATTTATTATACACTGATTATTCTGATAGAAGAAATTAAATTTCTTAAGCTTTACACACCATGCTGGTATTAAAATATTGTATATTGCATGGGCCAGTCATGTTAATGCTATTATTTTTCATGAACTCAACAACCTAGATCCAAAGAACTAAGTGTACTTTACCTGATCAAATCCTAATTTGAGTATAAAGACTAGACCCGGAAAATTAGCCGGGGCATGAGTAGTATAGAATTGAACCCATTGAAAACAACAATAACGCCCTTTTTCTATATTCGCACATCCTATGCCTAACTCTACCTCTCATAAAACCTTGACTATGCCTTTTTTATGTGGTCACGTAATGTCTATGGCATGATTTTGTCATGTTATGTAATTTTTGCAGGCAAATATTAATCATATGTTTTGGACAAAATTAAAAATGCAAGAGATTGTGTTTGGCGATGGAAGGGTGTTATTTGTCTCCAGGCTAACGGTTAAAGGCCAAAATATTGTTTGGTGAAACTCCAATTTCTTTCTAAATAAGCATTTTGAGGCCCACCCATAATCCAAAAGTTAGGTTGATCCAATGATGAGGTACGCCGCACCATGGAAAATAGCACACTCCAACTAAACTTTCCAATTTGAGTCATATAAGTGGGGCCCACACTTGTTAGATCATAATAAAGAAGGGTCACTTATTGATAGATTCGAATTGGCTTGATACATGGACAACAATACATACATACAGCCTTTTCTTCTTTTTTTTTTTCCCGAGATTTAGTAATGTCTTCGTATGGTTTTAGATTGCATGGCCCACCTAAGTTCTGGCTGATTTTTGGATTATCCTTAACCTAAAGAAGACCCATCAAATGCATGATATTGATGTCCAACATACATCATGATGGGTCCACACAGCTGGACCTCATGAGAAGTTACCATGAAGTCAATCTTTTATATATATATATATATATATATATATATATATATATATATATATATATATATATATATATAATGCGGTCAAGCTCATGGGAACTTTCCTTGATGTCGAGTTGTGTGGGCCCCATTGTGATGCATGCCGAATTTGATGGGTCAAATGATGGGATATCTTAAAAATCAGCCGTACAAGGAACTCAGGCGGGCCATACCATCTAAAATAATATGAAGATATGTCTAAAACATATAAAAGAACGTGGGGCCCACCTAAAACTTAGATACATCTAAAACTTGGTCTGACCCCTCATCCAAGTGCGACACACATAATAGATGAGCTGGATTTGTGAACCACACCTTGGTGGGCCCAACAAATGATTATGAATGGTTTAATGGGAGGATAACCCCTCTCAACTTTTGTATGTAGTGTGGCCCACACAAGTCATGGATTGACTTGATTTTTAAGCATGAGGCCCACCATGGAATGTTGTATCTGAATGTTGGGGTAGATGTTCAGCACGCATCACGGTGGGGCCCACACAACTCAACCTCATGGGACGTTCCCATGAGCTCGACGGCATAGAACCATCTCCTATATATATATATATAACACCAAATAAGATGAATTTCATAATATTTTGCACCAAATTAGACTAATTATTTATGAAATATCACCATATAGCACTTTAAGCTACATTTCAGAAATGATTTGTTTTTAATATAAACCTGAAGATATTCTTCCCTTCACGGAATACCAATCATATATGTAGATATTTTCTGCCTACACACATCAGTGTCACTTCGACAGAAAGATTCCCATAATGACATAGAGAAAAATCATTTCTCCACAATCAATACCGTAGAAAGAGACACAAGATTATTTATAAACAAAAGAAAACGAGGAAAAAAAAAAAAACCAACATGCCCACCTGTGAGATCCAAGCCGCCCGTCAGGCGGACCCCACCACCATTCTAGTCCGGTGCGAAACGAACCGATTTCCTGTGGACTCAAAACGCGTGCGAGAGCGCTACGTCTCCTCCTCCTCTAACCCAAAACCCTTTCTCAGGCTCTCGCAATCCACCAAATAAGCGAATCCATAAGTTCATCAAGCTCGCCTCGTGCCAGCTCCTTCGTCGAAGTCTTCGTCGCATCCGTCGAGAAGAAAACCGTAAAACCCCTCACGAAAGCATCCCACGCCGTAGTCTCGCATCAGAGATTCGTCATAACGCCCGTGATTATCACCTCCTCAATCCCTCTTTAGTGTACCGTTTTCGTATAACTCTCTTAAATAAAGAGAAATGATCCATGTAGCCAGTTGAATTTACTTCATGTGTTTTAACTGTCCATTATGCCCACTCAGCTTTTCTTTCATAATTGTGGAAAAACATAGCAATTGGATGGTCCTAAACATCCATTGTTAGTAATTTTATTCACCCACATTTGCATGTAATAGACGGTTTGGATTGCATGACGCATAAGATGCATGTTTGACTAATTTTCTATGAGTAATCTCAGGGCAAGGAACACTTGTAGTGAGCATGCAAATTTTGTTGATAACATGAATATCCTGATATGTGTTCGTTAGCCCTTCTAAATCCCGCTGGTTATGATGCGAAAAAATGAAACGGCACAAGGTTACATGTTATTAACTTGAAGATATTCTTCCCTCAGTACCAATCATATAGGTAGATATGATTGGTAGACTGAGTGAAAGACACTTGTTTCAACGGCTGAGGTCTGGGTATCGATCCCTAGTGGGAGTGGCTAACAGTGAAGTGGGATCTGACAGTGGGGTGTGCTAACAAGCTATAAAAAAATAATAATTATTATAAAAATACAATCATATAGGTAGATATTTTCTGCGTACACCCATCAGTGTCACATGTACAAGTGTATGAATGGTGACCACAGAAAGATTCCCATGATAAGAAAGAGGGAAAAAAATAAAAAAATTCAACAAATCATTCAAACTGAATGATAATAAGACAGAAGCTGGGTTTTAATATCAGGACTCAATCAGACGGTTGGTTTTCATAGAAGAAATGCAAGATCACCTATCACTATGCTAACAGCAGATTACTTGTTTATTCTTTTTATTTTTCATATTTATAGATTAAGTAGATTTTTTGGCTGATACGGTCAAATAGGGTTTGTTTAAATTTTGCCAATGGATTGTATTTTATAAAATAAAATTTCTATTAAATTAGATGGCTTGGATCACGCAATTGAAGTTTTTTTTTAGTTACACACCGATCATGGATTGGCCTGTGATTTGGAGGGTTCGGATAAAAGTGCATGCATGCCACGTGTACAATCTGTGTATGCATGCGCATGATATAACACACTCTCGAGTAAGGTGAAATTCCTCCGGAAGAAGGAATCTTATCACTTGCTCTTTTTTTTTTTTTTTCAAATAGGAAGCTGATGGGGTGGGCAAACACCACCCAGCTAGGGACACTAAGAACGCAGCACCTACGTCATTACTGGTCAGCGCTGAAAAACTCTATGGACCTCACCATGATATATGTGTTTTATCGACGGCATTCATCCATTTTGCCATATCAGGCCCACCATCGAAAAATGTTTATTTGCCATTCAAGCTCTTGATTAGGTTATATATACCTCTTGAAGGAAACGACAAATTTTTTTTATTTTTTTATTTTTACACATGCACCCTCACAAACCCACACACCCGAACACACCACAACAAGTACTTGAACCCATGACCTCTGCGTGTAAAAATCGAGCCATGAGTAGAGACCCAAATGTCAGCTTCCCTAAGAAGAAATCTTTCTGCCACATTTTAAAAATCATGCCTTAAAATGAACGGGCAAAATAGATGGACAGTGCGGATAAAAACATATATCACTATATGGCCCACAATGACTATACAGTTTTGAGCCCTCTACTCATCATGGTGGGCTCCATAGCACCCAACACCACCATTTTGCTAGCTCAATTTAAAGCATGAGCAAAACAATGAACCAGATCCAAAGCTCGAATAGACCCATCACAGAAATAGCATTGTTGAAACCTTCATAGGGCCCTCTTTAATGTTTATTTGTCATCCAATCCATTGATAAAAATATACAACTTGGTACGGCTCACAATGACTATGCGGTTCGAGTCCCCAGCTCATCATTGCGGGCCCAATAGCACCCAACAACACTGTTTTGCTAGCTTAATTTAGGGCATGAGTCTGAAAATGAAGCAGATCTGAAGCTCAAGTAGACCACACCACATGAAATATGAAATAGTAGGGATAATGGCACTCATTGTTGAAACCTTCCTAGGACCACTATAATGTTTATTTTCCATCCAACTCATTGATAAGGTGACAAATATGTGCCCCAACCAAAACTGTCCACACCATGGACCCCTTGCAGATCTTTTATAACCAAAAGATGAAACTAACACTCTTGTTAATGGCCAAAAAGGGTCCAAATTCAACAGATATCATCTATTAATAGGAGGTTTTGAATTGTCCAATCTGATTCTCCAGATGATTCGGACAATCTGAATTCATTCAAATGTTATCCATGTTTACAGTAGTTGAATGCATGCATGTGTAATGTCAATGATTTCATGCATTGTTTGTCCTTCATGAAGAAGGCGCTTTTTCATCTTTCTATATTGGCTGTGGACTTCTGATATTCTCTTTTCTTTAATGCTTTCCATATATAATTAGTCCATTAGTATTCTCATGCTTTCTTTCTCCATGCCATAGCACCATATTAATTATCCGTTAATCATTTAATATGGACTCTTGCATCAACGGCTCTTTACATCATGAATGTCGGGCCCACACCTGATCTTCCACACGGCAGGCCCAACTTAGTAATAGTTCATATACATCATACATGACATGAGCTATATACAATGCATTTTCGACCATGAAAAATTCAGATTTTTTCCCCCCCAATCCTCCACTGCCCCAATTGATTTTGTGTAGTTGAAAATATACAATATGGTTCTTGCCATGCAAGCAATCATCACCCACATGAGTTTGATTTTCTTACTTTTCTATATTTAAATGCAGGACCCGGTTGTTCTTCCATCGGGTATGGAGAGGCAGAGGAGCTAGGGCCTTTCTTGGTACAAAAGGGAGTACCGGAACTCAAATTCAATCAGTACTCTTGGAACAAAGGCAAGATTTCTCTAATTCATTTTTCATTTTCTAAGGAAGAGTTTCCATTTTTGGTACAAGATATATTCTAAATAATATAATAGGTGATATTTCATTAAGGTCCACCCCTACTAATGTGAATTTGTATGTATATGAGCTGAACCATCCCAAGTGGTAGGTCCCACCATGAATAAAATATTATTAGTTAACACACACACACACACACAAAAAAAAAAAAAAAAAAAGGTACTGGATATTCAATCTATGGTCACAACAATAATAAAATGGTATATTTTTAGGAAGGCTAAGATCAACACATGGACTAGTACTCCTTTGAAACCTTTACATGGGCATTAAATAACAGACCCTAAGGCCCAATACCTGTGGCCCACCTTATCATTCCTTTGTGCGAGTGTGGGGCCCGCTTCCATAGTTTATTCGGATCTTGGAGCAGAGGATTTTCTTAAACATTTTTTAACCTCCCCTTCTAAATCTTCTAATGGAAGACAAATGAGGCACTACATATATTTTTGGATCATTTAATTTTTCTTTAAAAAACAGGTGGACCGCTTAACTGCTAATCTCGAAAAAAATATTTAATGGTCATGATAGCTCCATTTCCTCTGCCCCCAGCTTCTCCACCCACATCACCAATAAAAAAGAAAAAAGATAAAATCATTAGTAAATTCTTATAGGAAAATTTTCACTTGGGCTTTTATAGAAGTTTAACTAAATCATCTTGATGGGTCCAAACCAGCTCATTAGCTGACTATCTAGGCCTAGGCCCATAGTTTTCGATAAGTAGGGCATAGCTGGGATCTTTTGTGGGCCATTTTGTATATCATACCTGTCTAATGTGATTCCCATGATTTGAGCTGTTCGACTGAGCTAATGTATGCCACATATACAATGTCAAAAAGCCCTAGTATCAACCCTATCACTTTGCTAGAGCATCAATAATTCTTTGCTTAGCCCTAACCCACCTTAGAAGCAGGTTGGACCAGTTGAACCGTGGTCCCACCTGACCAATTGCAATGCCTGACCTTGGTAGAAACAAAACATCATCTTTCTAATCTAATATGTATCACTGATGAATTTCAATCTCTTTTTTTTTTTTTTTTTTCTTTTTTTTTTTTTTTTTTTTTTTTTTTTTTTTTTTTTGCATTATTCAGAGGCCAATTTGCTATTTGTGGAATCACCCATTGGAGTGGGATTTTCCTATTCTAATACAAGCTCTGATTTAAATGAACTTGGAGATGCCAGCACAGGTATACTTCGTATCATTTTTTAAAAATTTCTTTTAGCGTTTTTCTTCATTTACTGTATTATTACCTATTTTTGCTTTGCCTTTTTTTAGCTAAGGATGCATATGCGTTCCTTGTCAACTGGTTCCGAAGGTTCCCTCAGTACAAATCCCATGACTTTTACATTGCTGGAGAAAGCTATGCAGGTTTAAAATTCTTTGATATTTTAATATTTATTATTTTAATTTAAATAAATCTTGTAGTATTTGATTTTTATTTTTTTTAAATGCTTCTGTTCTTTTTTCTTTTTTTCAATTTAGGGCATTATGTTCCGCAGCTCTCGGAGCGCATCTTTGATGAGAATAAGAAGGCTTCCAAAGAGAAATATATAAACTTTAAGGGCTTTATCGTAAGTTTTATTTGCTTGTCGTTTTAAAAAAAAAAAAATTTAAAAAACATTTTTTTACCCTTTTTTTAGAGCAGGAATAATGCAATACATGCTTCTAAGATCACCATGGTCTAATACACCCTTTTATACGTCTTCTAAATCTCTTCAAGTTCTTGAAACGGACTCTTTCCGGCAAAGATATTCACAATTAGATTCTAAACATGAAATGAGCATGCTAGATTTGACTGTATTAAAACATGGAATGGGTCAAGGACACAGAATCATGATATGCAATGTACTTTTATATGTGAGAGCTTGATCCTCTAAAACATTGTAGAGAAAGCTCTCTCTATAACTCTTTTTCACCTGCATTTAAAGGTTATTGGCACCATTATAAAAGTGGACATTATGCACATACAATGACTTTAACGTGCGTATCAAGTGAGTCCGGCTTTGATGATGGGTTGCCCCAAAAAATAGGTCTACAAAGCATTAGGTTTGCCAAACTGTTTTACTGCAATCAAGCCAAAGCCTTGCCATCAATTGAATAGAATTATTAACAACCTGATCCATAGCTCAAGTGGTAGACTGAGTGAAAGATACCTCATTTCAACACTGAGGTCTTGGTATCGATTCCCTATGTGGGGGTGGCTAACAGTGAAGTGTGAACTGACAGCAGGGTGTACTAAAAATAATAATAATAATAATAAATGAATAGAATTATATATTAGATAGTGCTTGATTGTAATCAACCTAGTCTACTACATTGCTCTAGTGGGAGTTTTGTGCTTTACTGCCGATTCCAAGTCTAGATAAAGAAGTGCCACATTAGGTTGGCAAAATAACACACCGATATCCATAGCTCAAAAGGTAGAGTGAGTGAAGATAACCTTGTTTCAACACTAGTCTTGTTATCGATTCCCAAGTGGGGTGTGCTAACAGTGCAGTGTTAGTAGGCTAAGCAATAATTTAAAAATAATAATAATATTGGCAATAGATGTCAAATATGCCATAACTTCCTAAATGAATAGTTTCTTCAAATTAATTGAGATGAAAAGTTAAATGATGTGACGATGATGCATTGCAAGCTAAACCATAGAAAACATTGGACATCAATCCCAAAACTTCCAAATTTGTGTGCCTAATGATTAGATCGGCCTTATTTTTAGGGCAATATATAATAACTAAGTTAAAAATATATAAATCTCTAAATTGTAAGTATGAGAACTTAATAATAAGAGCTGATAAAAAATAGCAATCTAGATCACAAATGCCCACAATTCCGACCGTGTGCTTATGTATGGAAAACACCATTGGTTTTGATTATTTTCGTAACACTGTTATATACTGTATCACTTGGCATTAGGAAATTAAAAACCTTCAAGGATTTCTAACTCGGATTTAAATAAATCTAACCCGTAGATTGGGAATGCACTGATGGACGACGAGACGGACCAGGATGGGATGATCGACTATGCTTGGGATCATGCCGTCCTCTCCGATGAAACGTACCACACCATTAAGAAATATTGTAACTTCAGTAAGAGCTCCGACGAGCAACCGCCCGAATGCACGGAAGCCGTCAACACATACTATTCAGTTTACGACATCATCGACATGTACAGCTTGTATTCTCCCATCTGCGTGGACCCCAACACGCCCACATCGAGACGGTTGCGGAAGATTGAAGGCATTGCACCGAAAGTAGTTGCGAAGTCTGTAAGTAATTGCCAATAACTTGTTGAGATGGAATTTTTAGCCCATGTCTTCAGAAAATCATAAACTGAGAACAATGGTGTTTTTATCTTTTTTGTAGGATGGCTGGCATAGGAAGCCGGCAGGCTATGATCCATGCGTTGATTATCATGTCGAAGCATACTTCAATCGGCGCGACGTGCAAGAAGCTTTACATGCTAATGTAACGAAAATCCCTTATGCTTGGACTCTTTGCAGGTAATTAGCTGAGTTCGAAATATACTAATTTAGTGATTCGACTCACTTAACTCAGTGAGTCAATAGGGTTAACTCGCTCGTGTCAGTTTGTCTGACTTTAAGGGTGGTGGATTTGATCAGTTGAAGGAAATATACAATGTCAGGCACAATGCCTGTTCGACCAAACAAAAACTACATGTGGGGCCCATCATCTGATGATCTCAACTGACCATATGGTAGGGGTGTGGTCTAACAATTGTAGCCGTACATTTCCATTGGATGGCTATGATCATCAGATAGGCTTGACTCGCTTCACGACGGGCCTCGACTGATATACCCACCAGGCCTTAAATTTAAGCTTGTTTCTCAACTGTGCCTAACAGCCATTCATCCTGGCCGAGACCCTTTAAATTGAAAGGGTGTTTTTGTCATATATCAATCATGATGGGCCACACCTAATGAACGGACTGGATCTTCCATTAAAAAAATAATCAGGACTTGGGCCTTGGTGGGCTTGGTTCTGAATTTTAACAAGCCCGGCCGGTTGACAGCTAATGTTCACTGTGATTTGGGTGCATGTTAGCATTTATACCGTAGAATTGCTAACTTATTCTTGAATTTTTATCTTATTACAGCGATGCCATCGAAAATTGGAACGATGCACCTGCGTCAGTCCTTCCAGTTATCAGAAAACTCATAGCCGGCGGCATTCGGGTTTGGGTTTTCAGGTGAAGCCTTTCTACAGAGCAAGTTCCATAGAAAAAATTCATCTTACCACTAAGGTGGGCCAACTTACACAACTACGATCATGTGGGCTATGGGAAAGAACAGGTCCAATATGGTTTGTTCAAGTTCTCAAGGTCATCCTGATCAGATGATCACAACCATTCAAGTTTCTGCTAAAATGGATAATATGAACATTTTTATTACCAGGCCCTTATTCGAATGGCCTTTGTTGATCATATGTGTACCCACTTAAAAATTTTCAATGTAATAAGGTAAGAAGAAATTCCAATTGGGTGGCCTCAAAATAAATAAAAAATCCTACATGTTAGATTCTCATCTTCTTTTTTAATCTTATATGAAATTTTGTGTTTTTATTTATTTATTTATTCAGTGGAGATACCGACGGAAGAATTCCGGTAACTGCAACGAGATACACATTGAACAAACTTGGATTGAACATCACTGAGGATTGGAATGCATGGTACAACCATCAGGAGGTAATGATCTTAATTTACTTATTTTTATTTTGTATTTTTATTTAATTTTTATATTCAAATAAAAATTTTCCTTGCTTTCTTTCATTTTTTGGGTGATTTTCTAGGTTGGCGGATTTACGATAGTTTACGACGGATTGACATTTGTCACCTTGAGGGGAGCGGGCCACCAAGTTCCGACATTCGTTCCAAAGCGCGCACGCCAGCTTATTAATCATTTCTTAGCCAATAAGCAGCTGCCAAAGTCTCCATTTTGATGATTTGACTTAGGGCTGTGGTTGGGTTGCCATATGAAAATGAGTTCATCTCATATTATTTAATCATAATTATGCATTAGAGATCATTTTTTTTGGTATGAATTAAAAAAATATAAACAACATTTTATAGAAATTGTGATCTTTAATGCATAATTTATTCATTAAAATGAAATGAACTCATTATATAGTGGCAGCCAAACTGGCACTTAGGTTTTATAATTTATTTATGTTTTAAAAATTATATTTATTTGTTTTTATGTTTTTTTTTTCAATATAGTTATTCTATTTTAGTTGAAATTAGCTGTAATTAGAATGCCTATTATCAAAATTAAAAAAGAAAACTTGTTTTTTTTTAAAAAAAAAAATTATTTTTTTGGATTCTAAGTTGGAAACTTTTTAATTTTTTTAAAGTTAGATCATGTACGTGCTACCATATGTGCCGACATAGCTGGCTGGTATAATGTTCAAGACATCCATCACGTGGGTCCCAACATTTAGATTTTCGCACTTGAAAATTAATCCGGTCCATTTAGCAGGTCCAGATGGTAAAGATAGTTGGATTAGCAAGGTCTCTACTATTAGAAATAATACTATTCAATTACTCTCACGGTATTGGAAGAACGTTAATTGTATCGATTTGGATGGATGAGATGCAAAACCTTATCTCTAGTGAACAAATCTGACAGAGAGATTTTACCTTCTCCCAAGAGACAAGAGACAACAATCTGGAAGATGTGACAGATTTAGAGAAGAATCCATTGGATGGACGCTCTATGGCCTTCTTTACAGGAAAAATATCATTTAGCATAGAGGAAGTTCCATTCCATTCACATATTCATGCATCAAAGGTCATCACTCTTTATTGAAATAAAGAGGGTCTTTATGAAAATTAAAAAGCATTGGACCACCGGATACTCAGCTCATGGCTCTTGATACGCAGGCACTTAGAAATGGTACATTTAGCATATATTAACTCAAAATGAACCGAACTAAATAGTGAAATTGATGGGGTTTTCCTCCTCAGTTCAGAGGAGATGTAGTGCAGTCACACTGCTCGACCGATCGAGTGGGTTGCTCGACCGGTCGAGGCTCACTCGATTCAAAGTCCAGCAAGCTATATTTTTTGGTCTCGACTAGTCGAGGGTCAGACTCGATCAGTCGAAGGTATCCTTCGACCAGTCGAGGACTTGGCTCAGGTTCTGCGTGATTTTGTGCGAACTGCGTAAATTTGAGGCGGTTTTCACAAAGGTGTGGAAGAAGAGTTTCCTAAACTATAAATAAGGGTTCCCAGGGCTATTCTAGGGTATGCTAAGACTTCCTAAAGTTATTCCAACAAAGTAGAAGGGAGAAAAAGACCAAGAGAGAAAGAGAAAAGAGAGAAAGGAAGCTTGTGAAAGGGAGAATTCCTCTCGTAGAGGTGATTCACTGCGCAGTCGATGTCTCACCGCTTCTTACGTGCATGAAGAAGGTTTAATCCAAGCTGTGTGTGCTTGTGATCGGTTGTAACGTTTTACTTTATAGTGAATTGTTGTTCTGGACTAGGACTTATAGCTTTTACCTCTTTGAGGGTTTTCCACGTAAAATATCTTTGCGTCGTATGATTTATGTTTTGATTTATTTCATTGATTTATTATATCCCATAATTCTAATGTTTATGGTAGGCAAGATCTTAAGGTTTTTTGTGCAACACTCACAATAAAAATTGCTTAGAGATGTAGCCCGGTGTTGTTATCATTTTTCCAAAAGTAAAGAAGGCCCTGTGATTTTGGAATCATCTTATAAGTCTCATCAAAACAATTTTATTATATTGAAAAGATAAGTGAATGAAATTTCAAATTACTTAATTAACTTTATATTCAATAAATATAATAAATGAATAAATCAAATGTTCCATAGTTCAAGTGGTAGTATGATTGAAGATACATCGTTTCAAGTTAGCCTAACCCAAATGAGAATCGACCTTAGTATTGAAAACGATGTTATTTTCACTCAGTCTACCACTTGAGCTATGGATCAGTGTGCATTCCTTTGACCATAAGTTAGCTTGCAATTTGCCATTCGACCCTACTCACTCCCTTACCCCCCAACCTTACTCACCCCCTAATTGTGGAGCCCACCTTGATATATGTCTCTTAAATCCTCACCAAAATATTTTAGGGTATGAACCCAAAAATGCAGCAAATCCGAATCTACATAATTCACTGTTAAAAGCTTTTGACGGGCTTTTGAATGAAGCTGATATACTCTGACATAACGAGTGTCAATGTGCCCTTTGTACCATTTCTAAGTTAGAATTCGTAAAATAATCTGATTTTTATACTCTGATATAACGAGAGTGTCAATGTGCTGTTTGTACCATTTCTAAGTGCCTCCGTACCGTGCTTCATGTACAGCTAGAGTATCGAAAAGTTTAATACTCTGGTTGAACGGTGAGGGATGATATGCAAAAACTTAAAAATTACATGCGCGGCATATAATTCAAATTTAATCGCCAAAATTGTGGTTTGGAGTTGGATATATGATGGACTAAAAATTAGGCTTATTTGATAATCTAACCATCAAATTGGAGGGGGACACCATGGGATGGACGGTTGAAAATAAAAATATCCAATAGCTCTTTTAATAATTAAGTCTCCACGTGTTAGAGGTTAACCAGTCTGATTTTGGGATTGTGACTTAGTTAACACATGACGATGCCATATGGGTAAGTTTTTAGTGTACCGTTATTGTATAACTCCTCTTAAATAAAGAGAAATGATCCATGTAGCCAGTTAATTTACTTCATGTGTTTTAACTGTTCATTGAAGCCTTTAATGGTAGACGTGCAATTTCCCTTTTCCTATGGTGTGGTCCACTTGAATTTTAGATCTACTTCAATTTTAAGCTCAGACTATAAAATAATGAGGTAAAATGAATGGACAGTCATATTAGACCTACAGAGTTTTTGGCTTGGAAAGGTTCAGTTCCATGGGATGATTTTCCGTGCCTCTAACAAACAGATATGCTAAAAAACAATTGATGAGTGAATTACTTCTATAATTCACAATAATTACAACAAATCACTTAGGCTCTAAATCTCTAAGTTCACTACTCTTATGACTAGTAGCTTAAATTGTCCACAGCTGCTTGTGTTATATGTAGTAAATGTAAAATACATGATATGTTTGATCACTGTCACTTTAATGGCCTATAAATTAGACGGAAAAGGCTATACTTTCTGATATCGGTGATTTTTTAGACAAACCATCGGTCCCATATATGGCAAACTTGATTTGCACATCACTCCATCATGCATATTATAATGAGATCATTTTCCATATGCCCATTTGTTTCGGATCCACCTAGTCATTTTCTATCATGCAAAGCAACAATCCTGATGGCATTATAGGAGTTATTTGTTGCCTCATGCAGTGTATGACAATATGATTCTCAGGCATTTAGCATTGCACATGTGACATTTATCAGCTCAAATTAAATGGATTAAAATTGTGGAAATGAATGTTGCTTTGTTGGTTTCTAATGATTTTGCTTTGGCCTTTGGGTTTAAATGAAAGTTCAAATTATTTATGAAAAAAATCCATTTCGCCGCGTCACAATCTGAAAATTAGATTGCTTGGACAAACTTATCCTATAACTTGTGGCCACTTATTCTAGAAATGAAACCGTTGGATAAAATTTATTTTTGGACATCCAATAAAATAACAAATCTGATATTTAGACAAGGAATTTTGACCAAAGTAGTCTTGTGGTATTGCTAAATGCCCCAAAAAGTGAGACCTAAAAAAAAAAAAAAAACCTTTAATGGTCTTGACAAGTTTTTTTTTTTTTTTAAATTTTGGGATAAAATTGCCCCAACTTTGGATCCAGTACTAGTATGGCTTTTGTGTGGGGGAGAAGCCACGTGGCACTCATTCTAAAGCATGTGACTTATTATGAGGCCCACTAGAAGATAAATCCAATCCGTTCATTTTCTTTGTGGCCCTCCATTTATATGGAAAGATGGTAACTTCACGTTGATACGATTTATGTGTAGCCCACAAAAATCGATAACCTATAACAATGTCTGTTCACAGATAACTAATTTCTTGTGATGTGGTCCTTATGACTAGCAAATATTGGTCATTTTTCCAGCCATAGCCTTTCGTAAAATTTCGAGGATAATTGATTGAGTGGATTCAACATAGGCGATAGTGGGCCCCACAAACGGTGTACGAACTCTACTAGATAGGGCCAACCTTGCCTTTTCGGATGTTGCAGAGGGCCCTTCTTCTTTCTTGGAAATGTTATGGTCGTGGGACCCACTGTCACTCTCCCTTGGGTGTTTCTCTCCAGCATCTCTCCAGTGTTTCTCTTTGGCATTCTATTATCTAGCATTCTCTAGCATTCGATTATCCAGTATTCTCCAGTGTTCGTTCGAAAACTCATATTCTTTAAAGCTTCATCATCAACTACTTCTACTATCACAATTGTACATTATATTTTCAGACGAGGTGATCATCTTCGTTCCATTCTCCAATGTCTTTATCATCCTAATGAACTAAAATTTTAATCGTTATTGAAGGTAAAACCTTAAATCTTAGGTTGAGGTTATCATGTGTTAAGGTCTAGGTTATGATGTGTTTAGTGTCCAAGTTGGCATGTATTAAGGGTCTAAGTTATCATGCACTGTAAATAACAATATGTGCAAGGGTCGAGGTTATCATCCATTAAGGGTCGAGGTTGTCATCCATTATAAATGCGATACTTGCAAGGGTCGAGGGTATCATCCATTATGGGTTGAGATTGTTAATAAGTTCAGCAAGAGTTAAGGTTATTGTAAATGCACTTTTTTGTCAATCACGTGTGCCAGTGTGTCAGTGAGTCAGTTGAGCCATTGGAAGCTGAAGACCAAAGACACATGTATACTTTGAGCATAAAGGAGTAAAGAAACGGGTAAATTAAGGTGCTTTAGTGACCCTAACCTCAGACCATTTTTAGGTCCAAAACGGCCTTACACTCTATATAATCCATTCTACAATGGATAAACCTTTGTTTGATTATCTCATAGCCTTAGGAGCCTTTATTTGATCATGACTAGTCAGGCTTTATTTGATCCATTTTACAGACTGATTTTTCACCTATAAATAGCGCTCGAATTTCAGAGTTTTCTATTCAATTCTTATCATTCTTAAGCAATCACTCTAAGATAATTTTGAGTATATTCTAAGATATTTTATGCATATTTAAGATTCTTTAAAGTAGCTCATGTTTTTTTATTTTGATTCTCTATTCCATTCTCATTTTGAAAATAGATATTTGATTTACCCTTCCTTGAGATCAAAATCAATACAAAGCCCTTGCTGATTTAATTAAAAATCATCTAGACTTAGAACCTTATATACTTGTGAGACTGAACGTTGAACATCTACATCGTCATCAAGTTGGTTCTACTGAGCTGCTTTTGAATCATCATACAAATAAGTTTTTGCTTTTTCTTTAATTCAATTCATTTTTGATTTGTGAGATTGCTTCAGAAAATCTCTATTTTGGTTTTGTCTGACGTGATCCAGAAAATTTCAGAGCAAGGGATTTTTGAATTGTGTAAGCTCATCTAAAGACACAATTATGAAGGTTTTAGGTGAACCTTGAAAAACTTATTTTGATTAGTGAACGCTAATATCCTGAGGTAGTGAATATTAGGAGTGGAGTAGTTGTATAGCTGTTTATTAACAGTTGGTGTACACACAAGCGAACCACTATAATTCTTTGTGTTTGGTGGATGTGTGATTTATTTCTTTATCTTTTATGGTTTAAGATTGTGGGATGTATTTGTGGATGTGAATGTTGTAATCTTTATATTTCAGCATTGTGTGGTGAATGTTGTAATAGATTAGTTTCTATTTCTTTCATATCCTCTTGAGTTTGAGTTTTTGATACTCACCCACGTTCTAGTAAGGTTGTCCTGCCATAAACCATTGGTTTTTGGTGTTAGGTTGTCCTTAGAACCAAGTTTGTATCAACCTCTCAATACTTGATTTTTGAAGTTGTTATTTTCTTTTGTTATATGCATTATTTTCGGCTATCTGTTGTTTATATTCCGCTTATTAATTTTTATTTGGCATAGTCCTATTCACCCCCCTCTAGGATATATAGCTCGGCCTTTTCACCCATCTCGTTATCGTAGGTCAAACGCTCCAACGGGGAAGATGAGAGGGCCGTTGATGGCCAACCTTCATCCATGGTATTTCGCTAAGATCTAGTCCATTTGAACAGTCCAGATGGAGCTTCTGATCACCGCGGGGCCCACTTTTTGGGCCATTCACATGCGTTTTGGATTTTCTCACGAGATGATCCATTTCTTGCAACTATCTCGTGAAACGAGATGTCTCACGCTTCCAGCTCGTGTCGCCCTAAAGGGAGTGGCTGGGATTGATCCACGTGGCCCAGGGAGGGTCCGGATCGCGCCAGCCCTCTTCCCTTTCCCTTTTCTTGATGCAGGCTGCTGCTCGGCCATTTTTGGCAACAGGAGAGCGTGTTTTCAAATGAGTGATCGGACGGCTAGGATCGTACGATCAGGACGATCGTGGATCGACCATGCGGCAACAGGTTGGCCCACCATCCTTGGTCCTAGCCAATCACGTGGCTCTGATCGTCATTGATCCTGAAACCGAACGTCGCTGCATGGGTCCGGACAAACCACTAGGGTTTGGTCGTCTGGGGCCCGCACATCCGATGGACGGTTTGGATCGATCGGATAGTGGTCGAGGTGGGCCACCATGGGATCGGACGTCCCACTGATTAAAAACGTTCGCTGGCGGGAGATTTCTGCCTTTTTCAAGTGGAGCTCGGGTCGGCGTTGGTCAAACCAGTGAGTGATATCTCGTGCACTTCATGCACGAGTGATTGTGGTGCACTCGCACCTAGTGTGGGGTCCACCGTGATATTTGTGATAAATCCACTCCGACCATTCTTCTCGGAGGCTTCAGTCAAGGCCCCTGACCAAGTTTGAGGTGGATGTGAGGCCCAAGTGGGCCGTATTGTGCATGTCGATCTAATGGTTGGATTGGTTTGATAGTTCGTTTCGACAGTTAAATGGGGGTTTGGGAGGCAGTGATCGCTTGGTTGGGTATTCACTAGTCCTCGAAGGTCAATCACCAGTGCATTGCTCCATTACTCTTCGACCAGATGATTTGGAAACTATTCTGACTTGAGGAGGTTAGTTAAGCTTACCCTCATGACTAATGTAGGGTCCAACTTAGCTCCTAGAGTCTTTGTTGGATGGATTCAATGATGATTGTAAGCCCCATCCTGCATTCGTTGAAGTACAGTTATTTGTTAATAAATTTTGAAATCTCAATGATATGAGGTTTAAATGGTAACACCCGCATACCAGAATTGTGGGGTGTTACAGAACCCCACCATAGAAAATAGACGGGAGAGTGATGCCCACCATTAAAACCTTCCTAAGGTCCACCATGATATTTATTTGAGATCCAACTTGTTCATGTGTTAACACACACATGAAAGAAGGGAAAACACAAATATCCGCTCAATCAAAAACTTTTGTTGCTCTTATAAGTTTTTAATGGTGGGCGTCACTCTCTCCACTATTTTCTGTGGTGGAATCCACTCTAGATTTGGATTTGACTCATTCTTTAAATTGTGCTTTAGTATGATCTCTCTAAATAGATGGATGGTATAGATACAAAACATACATCATGGTGGGGCCACATAACTTGGTGACGTCACTTCAATAGGAAGTTTCTGTAACGCCCTAAAAATCGGGGGTCGAGCATAAGCTCAAACTCCCGAGTTCCAAAACATCACTTATGCAACATATATAATGATGATTGAATGTTATCTATATTAGTGCGTTAAACATGAATGAGATTATACCAAAACAACATATCATACTCCAGAGATAAGTGAATTTCGCAAGCGGAAGACTGTAATAGATGTACAAGATATATGAATTGTAAAAAGTCTCCGAAGAGTGATCATGTTACCAGGTTAAATATATATACATATATACTCCCAAAATGTACAAAATGAATATACATGTGTGCTCCAAAATACAATCATAATGAGTGTAATGATATCTAGTCAGCATCCCTGTAAGCCCCGTCGATCAGAACACAGTCTACATAGACCCGCCTGATAACTGTGTGTAGGAGAATTCCTCATCGTCATCATATAAGTCTAGCTCCGCTTAGAAAGCATCACCATCATCTACAACTATAACAGGGTCTGGTTGATGTTTAAGCACCGTCCTAGAATGTGGGAGTGAGTGATCAATTCAATGGAACTATAAGGCAAAGGTTAATATGTTATCAATTCAATCAAACAGTAATGATAAAGCAATACAATCAAACATCCCTAAGTACTCTAGTTAATGCAAACATAGTTCTTATTAGACCTTTTCATATAGCAGGATTGAGAAGCTAAGGTACCTCCGTTATATCATTTTCCAAATAATGATCCATTCTAGGTTGTCAGTCCTAGCTGGTCTCATACGATGTTGTGGTTCCAGGTCGCTATAAAGGGCT
The DNA here is from genome assembly GCA_030180095.1 of Magnolia changhungtana. Taxonomy (NCBI): domain Eukaryota; kingdom Viridiplantae; phylum Streptophyta; class Magnoliopsida; order Magnoliales; family Magnoliaceae; genus Magnolia; species Magnolia changhungtana. The sequence goes on from JASAUF010000662.1 coordinate 6,827,208, forward strand.
TGTCACCTTAATGCAGGCCTAGCTTATACTCTAGTTGCTATGGAAAGGCTCGTCGCCTAAGCGTAGTCTCAGAGTATGCTCGAGGTCACTACGAATGTCTCGTCACCTAGTCGTAGGCCGACAACTCGAATACAGTGTCCCATACCACTGTATTTAGCTCACGAGCTTAGGTTGCTCACTAGTCAGTACGGGTGGGCTCGTCATCTCGGCGTAGGCCGATAGCTCGACCACGGTGTCTCATTCCATCATGTCCGACTCATGAGTCTTAGCGGATCGAGGTACTAAGGTTAACGGGTTTTGCACTGGTAAGTTAGTACCTTAGATTCAAACAGTAGCATTCATACATGGTGAACATACATTGGGTCAACTGAGTTGCTTGATAAGCTCAACTGGTATGAGCATACGTCGACCCGATTGACATAGAGCGCGTAAGCACTCCGCGTGGCTTAACCACTGCCGACAAGCAGCGTACGACTCGGATTCATCGGGCGTGTCTGTTGTGGTTAAGCAGTTCAACTACCGTTCACAGACAATTACCGATTGCCTGAACTACATCGTAGCCCCAATCACATTCTAAACAATAGTATTCACATATAATAATCAAAACAACATGTGACCACTGAAATCAGATATAAATCTTACTTGAGCAATTTAACATACACATACTACACATATTATCATACATTGACATTACATCTATACAGCACATAGTAGTAAGATAGGTTATATAAAGGATACTATAACCATAGTTAAGGGAATTGAGAATCCTTTCTCAACACCCTCATTACATGCACTTAAACAAGCATTTTCACATTCAGCCATTTTATCGAACACTTAAGTTACACATATCATATAAATGTAATAAATTTGTTTAAAACACATATTATGACAAGTCCTTTCACAAAGGAGTTGTCACACATACAACCATCATATATTTACATTCAATAAGTATGGCATGCACAAATCCAAATTCCACATTTATTCAGGCATTTCAACAAATACATGGAATGAAATCAACATAGTTATGTGTATGTGTATATACGAAAAATATCGTATCTAAGCATGTGAGATAGCAATCAAGTCAGACATAAATCATTTCTGACATTGAAAACCTTAAAAACTATAACCTAAACATTTATAGTCCGCACCTTACGCCGATAAACAAGTATCAAACTCAGTTTGTATGTCAAGTCTTTATCTACGGCACGACGGCCACCTATAGTATGAAATAGGTTAGCTATTTCATCACTTACACTATTTGAAACCCTAAAACAGATTAGGGTTAGGTTTTCTTTCCTAAGAACCGAATCGGAATCACCCGTGTAGCGATACAGGAATGGTGGTTAAGCACGTGGAGCGTTAGGATCGAATTATAGGAACGATCTTCTGCTTTCTCCCACACATTCTCTCTCTTTTCTTCTCTTTCCCTCTCTTAGGGTTGCAAATTCGTATGGAATTGCAATAATTAGCTTAACTAAGTGGAAGTAACCAACTTTTCATTTCTTTATCATCTGTGTAAGGGTTTAGGCCCCAAATTGCTTTCTCTACTTCAGTGTTGGACTTCCTCACTATGAATACTAGGAAACCTCTTTCATTTTATCTTTTCTTTCGTTTTGTTTTCTTTCTTTTAAAAAAAAAAAAATTCCTACTAATAGAACATTCAAACACAACAATTGTATGCATAGCTAAAATGAAATGAATCAATTTAATGGAGTTGTTAGACAATTCTTGCTGAATTGTGTGGGACATACCTCCAGCATGACCCATGCGGCGACCGGGCGGTGCAGTAAGACCAACAATAAATGCAACAATAGGATTCTGAGTTCCACTTTCCTGTTTGATTGGCAATAGAAACACCAATCAGTCTCTTACTGTAAATATGTCAATAGATGAATGTAGCAGAAAATAAGTTGGCTAGTAACAATATGAGGGCAGACACTAGAGAGCACTAAAATCATGATAAGATCCCTAAAGAAGAAAAATCATTGCAGTAATGTTGCGCAAGCTCAAACAATGTTTCAGAATAACATATGTGACTTTGGTAAGCCAATATGCACCTTCATGAAATCAACCAAGCATCTGTGTGGGGCATCCAAGCATGAATTAGGTGTAACCCGCCTCATAAAGGCCTGATTCAGAATGAGCCAGCCAACTCATCATGTAGGTTACAAGTATGAAAAATGGACGACCTTAAAGAAGTCCCCAACATACCACATTTAAAATACTCTTTTGGCCCACCTGATGAGTTAATTGTCCTTATTCATGGGTCAAATCATCTACAGTGATGAACCACTAAGATACCCCACATGCTAGGTTGTCACATGTGCCCGTGTGTGAATGTGCATGTTAGCTCAGCATAACTCTAACAATACCATCAAAGCTAAACAACCATTATTTACAGAGATGTAAAAACGCGTACCCATGCAAATAAGCACTAATTTGTCTAATCATGTCTCTGATTGTCTTTTCTCTTAAACAACTCAACTTGTATATTTTCATCTAACATAGAAAAAAAAAAAAAAAAAAAGAAACTTCTTCCATCCATGGATTTTGCTTACCACTCTGCAAAACATAGAATGATGCACTATGAAACCTTTTGGGGACTAATGCTTGCTTAATCATGAGCATTTGATGCAGAAGTACTAAAAATAAAGCTCAGGTAAATGTATTTCTATTATTTTTTATTTGTTAAACATTCATTATCATGAAAAATCCATATCATTAAAGTGATTGGCCTTATACTTAATTGAATCTATCCCGATCTTCAATTCCTTGATTAAGGCTGCAACATCCTCTTCTGCGGTCCCTCCAATCTCTCCAATAAGAATAATACCTGAAATGTAAATAGCACTAGCACCATCAGATACATCTAACCATTAGTTCATATGGTATGTTTATCAATGAGTTGAATCAAAATCAGGAAACTATAAATGCAATCGGTGTATTTTAATCAGGGTATACAATCATCAACTGCAAACCCCATACCAAAAGGGTATGTAAGGATACAAATGGTCATTCCTGTTCTTGGGTAAACCATATCATTTATCTTTTCTTTCCTCATTTTCTTCTTCCTCTTTTTGTTGTTGTTGTTGTTGTTGTCATCGTCATCTTTGTTGTTGAATATGTCTGTGCCATGATTGATAAAAGAAAGAAGAAGAAGAAGAGAGAAATAATAAAAGAACGAAGAGCAGTGTTTCAAATAGCACCCGTAGTGTACACTACATAGCGTAGCGTGGCCGTAGCGCTACGTAGCGTCCCAAATAACGTAAATCCCCTATAGCGTACGCTGTAGGGGTCGTAGTGTACGCTATAACTACGTAGCGTGTAGCGTCCGTAGTGTAAGCTATAATGTATTTTTTTACTATTTTAGTTTTTTATTATTTTTTCACATTTTCTTCGTTTCTAATGTTGAGGAATGTACTTTTAACCTATGAGATTTTTATTTCTTTTCATAATTGTTACTTGTAGTTTCAATTAGACATTATTAATTAAAGTGGTTTGCTTAGAAAGCTGTTGATGTGATAATTATTTGATTTGGCTTATATATGTGAATTGGCTTTTGATAAATGATAACTAATAACTTTTTTGAACATGCTTATAATTGATAAAATAAATCATCTTTTAGGCATTTTTATATTTTTTTCCTTTTTTTTCACTATTTATTGTATTTATCCTATTTTTAAATTAAAAATAGAAGTATCGTGTAGCTTATGCTATACACTATAGAGGGCTGAGAGCTACGCATCATGCTACCACTATTTAAAACACTGACGAAGAGAAAACGAGAGATCAGGGTTTACACGCCCTCCCCTCCCTCTCTCATTTATTAAAATAGTTTTCAATAATTACAATAATATCACTAGTAATGATAGCAAGAAAACCCATTATATCCTAAACATACATGGACCATAGAACCATCCATATCTAATAATACTCTCTTGAGCTGAAGTATATATGTCATGAATGCCCGATTTGACAAAAAAAGACCCAGAGCTTTAATGAATATATCTACCAGTTAATCTTGGAACTTGATGAACGACATGCAAATTTCCTTGCTAGCAACTCTTTTGGATGAAGTGGCAATTGACCTTGATTTGCTTGGTCCTCTAATAATAGAGGGTTGTTGGAAATATGAGAGTTTGTTTGATTATTACAATACAACCTCATGAAACCTCAACTAAAAATTCAAGTTCGCACGTTAATGTCTTTAGCCAAATGAGTTCGCATGTCACATATAGGACAATGCTCAATATTTTGCCTCAACACTTGAATGGACCACAACACTTTACTTCTTGCTCTTCTAAGTAACGTAGTTGATACTTACAAAAGTATAGTAGCTCTATGTAGAATTCCTGTTAGATGGATCACTAGTACTCCAAGTTGCATCAGAATATCCTTTCACTCAAAGATGTTTGTTCCACTTCCAAGGGATACCACAGCTAGGAGTTCCATTTAAATACCCAAGGATATGTAGCACGAACTCCATATGAGGGACGTAGGGGAGCTTGCATAAATTGACTAAGCACACTAATAGGATATGTAATATTGGGTTGGGTACTTTTTAGATAAATCAAATTTCCAACAAGTTGATGATATCTAGCTGGATCATTAATTAATTCATCCTTATCCATATTAAGTTTTTTTATGGCAGGCTTCTAGAAGGCCTATCTCATTTAATAAATCTTTCACATATTTTCATTATGACAAGTTGATGTCAATTGCCAACTTGGATCTAGCCACCTTAATGCTCATGAAATATCGAAGACGACCCATTCGAATAGAAATATTGTTGTAAGAATTTCTTCAATTTGTCGGTCAATACACATACTGTCACTATCTGTTGTAATAATGATAATGCCCATCTCACTTCACCTTATAAAATAGGGTGGTTGGCTTGGCTATGTTTCATCTTGAATTCGAACCACCTTACTGAACTTGTTGAACCAAGCTCTTAGAGACTTTCAACCATAAATTGATTTTTTGAGATTGCAGACCTTGTTTGACTCCTATTAAGTAACAAACACAGGTGGTTGCTCCATGTAAACTTCTTCAACCAAATCTCTAAGAAGAAAAGTTTCTTCATGTCAAGCTGATACAGTGGTCAATCCAAATTTACAACAATGAGAACGACCAGGTGTACCAAGTGAAGCTTTGTCATAAGCTAGAAGATATATGAATAGTTGACTCCAAGAGTTTATAAGTACCATTTGGCAACTAATCAGGCTTTTGAACAATCCATTGAGTCATCAAGATTGTATTTTACTATATACACCAAACTACACACTTACCAGCAAGTAATTTAGCTAATGTCTAAGTTTGATTCTGATAGCGTGCAACTATCTCTTCTTCCGTAGCTCGTTTTCATCCATCACAACTAAGAGCCTCCTAGAAAGAATGACGAATAGCCATAACTGACAGAGATAAAACAAATTGTCGAAATGAAGAAGATAAACCACTGGACGAAATAAAGTTGAAAATAGGGAGCTGCGTACATGAACAAATACCCTTACCAAGAGTAATAGGTAAATTGCCTTCTTCTAATGGTGTAGGTAACGACTCAAAATAATAATGATCTTTTGATGAATCAGGGGAATTAATATAAGTCACATTTGTACTCCACGTTAAAAACGTCTAAAGTAAACCTGTAGGCCAACTGTACATTACACAAACATCCCCCCCCCCCCCAAACAAAACACCTATGGGTACTCGAACCCAAGACCTCGTGTTGAAACTCCTGAGAGTAGTTATGGAGCTGTTTTCAAACTGTAAAGACTTTCCCTCAAAGACATAAGGAGTTTGTTCAAAGAATGTAATATTAACTACCACATAACGCCTCCAGGAGATAAAGAACATTTGCATCTCTGTTGGGTATGGGAGTACCTAAGAAAAATAAACTTGATAGCTTTGGTTCCAACTTGTCATGAACACAATCAAGCTAATGTACAAAACACACACCCCTTCGGAGGAATAGAATAGAGAACATCACTCTAAATAGTTTCGAAAGCTCCATATGAACAACAAGCTCTTAAAACCTCTAAGCAAATGACGAATCATGCGTTCAACTATCACATTTATTGTGGTGTGTGTGCATATGAAGTTTGGCATATGAAGTTTGGCAAATAATGCTATAAGTTGAAATATACGAGTTCAAGCCATGAGATAAATATTCCCCAAAATTATTTGAATGTAGAACACAAACCTCATAATTAAATTGAGTTTTTGCTTTCATATGAAAAATTTTTAAATAAGAAAACATTTTTTTATCTATCTTTCATTAATTATAGCCTTGTCACACGAGAATAATCATCCACAAAATAACAAAGTACTTGAAAGTAGATACACTAATGAGATAAAATAGACCCCAAACATTAGAATGTACAAAATAAAAAGGTTTATCGCTTCTCTTGGCCACATGAGGAAGAAATGACATTTTATGGCACTTACTCAACTCATACGCCTCACAATCTAATCTAGACACATGGACAACGATGGAACCAGATGCTTGAAACTACTTAAAGAGAGATGATTGAGCATGGAATGCCATTTATATGGAGAGAGATTTTGTCAACAACACAGCTTCATTTATTTCACTATCAAACAATAGAGTCAATTCGCTTCATGCCCTTCATCAATCATCCACCCAGCTTTTAGATTTTGGAATTCACAATAAGAAGGATAAAAATAATCTAAGGATTTGCTTAGCTTACTCCCAGAAAATAAAGTCGAAGAAAATTTGAGGATGTAAAGTACTAATGACAATAAAAATGATGGGGTAGGGAAAGTAGTACTCAACCAGATACATGGGTTGAACGACCATCTGCCAATGTGATAGAAGAAATGGATGGCGACTATACTAAACTGAGAGAATACACTATGCTTATCGGTCATATGATCAAAAGCTCCTGAGTCGATGACACAGAGAATACTCAGATGATGTAAGACAAACAACACCTGATTGTGCAAAAGTAGTTATAAATAATGATGTGTGAGTGGAACGATCCTTCAGAAGCCTAGCATACTCTTCCTTAGACAATGCAATTATATCACTTGTAGTACTAGGCTAAAAAATAGAGGAGATAGGCTTGGAGACAATAACTCTTGGTGCCATCATCGAAAGAGCAAACCTGATTTGCCTAAGCAGGGTTACCAATAAGCTCCTAACACATCAACTGTGTAGTTACTAAGACCACAATTAGTGCGCTATCGATTACTACAACCACGCTCATGACTATCATTGAAATATATACCATGGCCTCCGTAGCTATTTCTACCTCTAAAGTGATGTCTCCTTGAATCTCTACCACCAAAACAACCACCACAGCTCCCCCATCTCCTCTACCAGATGCATAAACGAATGTAGAATGATCTGATGAAGATGAACTCTGTACACTAATCGCATGTTGAATGCAAGCGAATGTCTTAGTGATGGATGAGATCTCACTGCGTCCAAGGATTTGAGCCCAAATAGGCTCGAACTTAGGACGAAGACTAAAGAGGAATTCAACAACACGAAATTCTCTCTGCCATCTCATAGACTCATAATCAATAAACAGAGGCTAATATATATTTAGTTCTTCCCACATGCCTTGCAAGGCTAAATAATACTCTCCAACACTCTTATATTATTGCTGAAGAGCGAAGATATTCTGCAATAACTCATAGATTTGAGTTAAATTCTTTTCATTCAAATACATCACCCTCAAATTATCCCATACTTCTTTTATTGTCTTGAAAAAGATAACATTCACATTAATTTACGGCTCCATAATGTTCCATAACGACACTTTAATTTAAGCATCTTATGCTACCCATTCTTCCTATTCTATTGAACTTTCTTCAGGTTTGGTAAAACTCAAATATTTCAATTTTGTTTTTCCTGTAAGGAAAACCTCTACCGATGTGGCCCATTGCAAGTAATTTGCCCCGTTGAGTTTCATCGATGTGATCTGAAAGTTCATTGATTCAGACGAAGACAAGAGACTAGTCTTGGCATCCATTTATGTAGGTGAAATCAAATGCATAAAGGAAGAAATTTAAATTTTAACTTACCCAACACGAATTCCATAAAACCTTGTATATCAACAAACATAATCCTTGATAGACTGCTTGAGCCAAAAACTTCACACGCTTGTTCTCTAATTTTAGCCATACACAACTTTTACGCGCACTTAGATCTTAGATCTAGCCACACACGCATGACGACCCGCTTTTGTCCACCGCAATAGTGTTATAGGAAAATGGGCCTCACATACATTCATGATATACAATTCCACAACCCACCATATGGTGGTTGGAAGGGAATTCGTGTAAATCAGGCCCCAATGACTTTAAAAATTCACCTTAAGTAAATAGAAGAAGGAAAAGAGAGGGAACAAGGTTTGGGCTGTTAGACAGGCGACATACCTTGTATAGCCGATTCTATAGATAGACAATGTATAAGTAGAAGATTTTGTATTTATCATTTTACCTTGTATAATCATTGTAAAGCTCTATATATTCAACCCTTCAGGATTGTCTCAAATACATAGAAAACCAAAGGAAAATCCTTTTCCTCAAAACCTTCATCGTTTTCACTTTGTTTACATGGTATCAGAGCAATACCGATCCTAATCTGGCATCTTCTTCATCACCAGCACCACCGTCTGTTAGATTCGGCCCCCCTGTCAGATCTGGCTCCTCCCCTATTAGATCCGGCCATGCCTTGTCAGATTCAGCCCTCCCCAAGCTCGTCCGATCTTCCCCAGGCCTGTCCGCACACACCTATGCACGTCCCTACGTATGTACCTATGCACATCCCTGCGCACCTCTCTATTGGTTTCGATCCCTGTTGCATCATCTCCTGCTACATCTGATCCCTACTGCAGCATCTCCTGCTACACCTACTGCTGTACGTCCTGATCCGTTGATTTGTTGCTGCCTACTGTTGCCTCCGATCCCTGTTGATCTTTTACTAGCTGCTGTTCTGATCTATGGCTGCAAGGTACTTTCTTCTTTAACATCGTTCTTATCTCGTCCTATCCATGGATAAAGACTCCCGTACAAAGGCCCCACAATGTAGTTTCGATGGCACCAACTACAATCTATGGGCCATCCACTTTTAAAGCTTTCTCAAGGGTTGTGGTTTGTGGGGATTAATTGATGGATCTATTCCTGTCCCTTTCACCGATGCCGACAGAATGGTTGATTGGGAAATGAAAAATGGACAGATTATTACCTGGATTCTCGATTCAGTCGATCAATCAATAGTTGTTGGCCTCACGCCACATCGCGCTACTAAGGCTATGTGGGAGCATCTCCAGACAATATATCAACAGAGTAATGCGGCTAGGTTATACCGCCTGGAACAAGATTTGGTTCACATTACTCAATGTGATAAAAGTATTCAAACTTTCTACTCCAGAATGGTTACAATTTGGACAGAGATGGCTATGATGGATCCAGAATTCCTAAATGACTTTAAAATATTCCACGCAATGTGCTAGAGTGTGCAAGTTAGACAGTTTCTTATGAAACTACATCCAGAATTTAAGCATTGTAGGGCTGCTCTCCTAAACCGTAGCCTAACTCCTTCAATGAATTCGGTTATTAATGATTTATTAGTCGAAGAACAACGACCGTAGGTTCTCTCTCAGGCGACATCTTAGGGACCATTTGACTTGGCACTTGCGTTATCCACCTTTGCACCAAACCGTGGTTCTACTCATTTAACTTGTCGCGGCTTAACAAAGTGGGACATGTCGTCGCTCAGTGCAAAGATTGGTGTGCTTATTATCGAAGGACTGGTCATGGTATTCAGGACTATCGTTCACGTGCCTACGCATCCTCATTCGGCTGTGGACGTGGTGGTCGAGGTCGTGCTCTTTCTGCTACTTCTGTGACTACTTCTTCCGAGCCTTCTGTTAGTGATACTGCATCCACGGATTTTGTTGAAGGTCTTTCCCCACCTTTGACTCCTGCGATGCTCCAGCAGATCGTGCAAGCCCTTTCTGTGGCCGGTATATCAGATATAACCTTATCTTCTCCATGGTTCTTCGTTCCAGTGCTTCAAATCATATGACTGGTGATGTATCACATCTTCGCAATATTTGTCCATACATTGGTAATCAGGCTATTTCTACCGCAGATGGCACTAAACTACCCATTCAGTTCGTTAGTTTCTTAACTTTCTATCCTTCTGACTATCGCCATTTACCCTTCGTGATGTGTTTCATGTCCCTAAACTCTTCTCAAATTTAATTTCTATTGGTCAACTTACATCCAATAACTGCTTGGTCATATTTATTCCAAATTGTTGTTTTGTGTAGGATCTGGCAACGGAAAAGGTACTTGGGAAGGGTAAGCGACATGAATGTTTGTACGTGCTGGACTTTCACCCATTCGTTGTTCTAGCCCATTGTTTCTTCTCTCCCTCTTCCTCGGATATTTGTTCAGCAAATAAAATGTGGAAACTCTGGCACTTTCGCCTAAGTCATCCACATTCTGATCGTTTGATTAAGCTTTTTTCTTCTGGCATATTAGAGAATATTTATCTTAATAAAAGAGATTTAGATAATTCTTATTCTTCCTATTGCCTTTCCAAAAGTAAGTGTATTCCCTTTCCTCTAAGTACTACAAAATCATCATCTATGTTTGAACTAGTGCATACGAATGTCTGGGGCCCTTCCCCAATTATGTCTCTCTCTGGACTACGATATTATGTTATATTCATTATTGATTTCATCCGTTACACCTGGATTTACTTTCTACAATCTAAGTCATAGGTTTTTGAAAAATTCAAAATATTTCATTCTATGGTGGACACTCAATTTCGAGTACAAATTCAAACTCTCCGCTCTGACTCAGGGGGAGAGTCTCTCCACAAATTTTTATACGTATCTTTAAGGTCATGAGATTACTCATCAGACCACCTATTTTGATACTCCACAACAAAATGGGTGGTTGAACGAAAAAATCGTCATATTGTTGAAACTACCAATACCTTAATGACAGCTATGAGTGTTCTTCGTTCCTTCTGGGTGAAAGCTATGATGCATTCAGTCTACTTAATTAATCGGTTGTCAACCACAGTCCTGAATAATAAATTTCCCTACTTCGTTCTCACCGGTTTACTTCCTACATATTTCACATTTCATGTTTTTAGTTGTGTATGTTATGTTTATCTGACATCACGTGAACGTAACAAATTTTTTCCAAAATCAGTCAAATGTATGTACTTGGGATTTGGAGAAACTCAAAAGGGTTTTCGTTGTTATGATCCGGTCTCTTGTCGTGTACGGGTATCACGACATGTTATTTTTCTTGAGCATATTGCCTTCCATTCATTTGTTCCTCCTTCGCCCACACCAGACTCTCCTGGTCTTACTATTTTCCCGACATTCTGGTTGCCTCGAGTACACCTACTACTCTCCCTATTGTATACGTAATCAATCTAGATCCTATCTTGGTACGTCGTTCAACTCGTGTACATTGATAGCCTGATCGCTTGATATACTCTATGTTTACCATAAATACTACCCTAGATACTGTCTCTATTCCTACTTCATACCATCAAGCAGCCAGTCATGATTGTTGGAAGAAGACTATGGCAGAAGAACTTGCAGCATTAGATGATAACCATACATGAGACATTGTTACTCGACCTACTGACCAACAATTAATTGACAGTAAATGGATTTATTCTGTGAAGCTCAAGTCTGACGGATCATTGGATCGATACAAAGCTCAGTTTGTCGCTCAAGGATACAAATATGAACACGGAATTGATTATAATGAGACATTCGATCCCGTGGCCAAGATGAAAACTGTTCGCACTCTTCTAGCAGTATCACCAGTTCGCACTTGGCCACTCACTCAGATGAATGTGAAAAATGCTTTTCTTCATGGAGACCTCCAAGAAATAGTATATTTGAAACCTCCTCCTAGATCTTTAATCCCTGCCGATAAAGTCTGTCGCCTGAAGAAAGCTCTATACGGTCTCAAACAGGCCCCTCGGGCATAGTTCCAACGATTTCATGATGTTGTTACAGGAGCTGATTTTTCTCAAAGTGGTCATGATCCATCCTTATTCTTGCGCACCACTCAGCATGGAATCATCATTGTTCTCATATATGTTGATGACCTGCTTTTGACTAGTAGCGATGATACTGGCATCTACGCATTAAAGGAAGTTATGAAGTCATCTTTCAAGATGAAGGACCTGGGACAATTGACATACTTTCTTGGATTAGAATTTTTGTGTTCTATCCGTAGAATCCTTATCAGCCAGCATAAATATACCAAGGATCTTCTCGCCTTGGCCTCATTAATGGATCATAAGACAGTTTAGACTCCCTTGGAACTTAATGTTCAATATGGCCATGACGATGGTGAACTCCTTGCGAATCCCACATTATACTACCGTTTGGTTAGGAGTCTAGTTTACTTAACAATGACTTGCCTTGATATTGCTTACGTGATCCAAGTTGTCAGTCAATTTGTTTTTGCTACTCGGACTCTTCATATGACTACAGTATTGCGCATCTTACGGTACCTACGTAAAACTCTGTATCGATTTCTGTTCTTCTCCTCCACGGCTCTTCTGGACCTTTGTGCTTATTCAGATGTTGACTGGGCCGGTTGTACTCTCACCCGCAGATCTACCACTGGCTACTGTATTTTTCTCGGCACTTCTCTCATCTCTTGAAGTGTAAAAAGCATGCCACTGTTTTCAAATCAAGCACGGAAGCTGAGTATAGGGCAATGTCAACTACTTGTAGTGAGATTATCTGGTTATGTGGACTTCTTTCTGACTTGGGCATTCATCTATAAGATCCTACTCCACTCCATGCAGATAATCTGAGTGTTATTCAAATTACCTCTAATTCGATTTTCCATGAACGGACAAAGCATATTAAAGTTGACTATCACTTCATCCGCGAGAAGTTTCAGTCTCGGCTCATTTCGCTACCACATGTTGCATCCCATGATCAGATTGCAGACATTCTCATGAAGTCCCTCACTTCTGCGTGACACTCATTTCTAGTTAGCGAACTATTACTTGTCGATGACCTGCATTAGTTTGAGGGGGGTGTTAGACAGGCCACATGCCTTGTATAGTCGATTCTATAGATAGACGATGTATAAGTAGAAGATTTTGTATTTATCATTTTACCTTATATAGTCGTTGTAAAGCTCTATATATTCAACCCTTCAGGGTTGTCTCAAATACACAGAAAAGCAAAGGAAAATCATTTTCCTTAAAGCCTTCATCGTTTTTGCTTTGTTTACATGGGCGAATGGTTTTCACCGTAGGTTTGCTCCCTATAGGTGAGGGTTCGATTCCCCTCCTTGGCTTTACCCGATACACATGGTTGTCGGTGATTGCGTGTATCCGCCAGGATTAGTCTCACTTCAAAAATGAGATGGGGACACCCTGTGTCTTCAGAGAGAGAGAGAGAGAGAGAGAGAGAGAGAGAGGGAACGAGGAAGTTGATGGAAGAGATCAAAGCCCGAATCGATTTCACTTTGATACCATACGGCGTGATTGATAAAAGAGCGCCCCAATAATGCTATTAGTATCAAATGTAAAAATACCCATTATGACCTAAATAGATGGGCCATTGAACAACCCATGTATTTCTTCGAGCCTTTCTCCAAAATTTCAGGCAGCTATTAAATGGAATACAGGAAAAAGTTATACAATTGCAGCCAACATATTACCTTGGCTCTACAACCAGTCATCAAGATACACAAACACTCACATTGACAAACTCACATGCCAACTGATGGGTTTTTTTGACCCGTCGTCGACCGGTTGTGAGCTTCGCTCGACCGGTCGAAGGCTGGTCTCGACTAGTCGTGGAAAACGAGTCGTGGCATGACTCGAAGTCCAACGACTCTGGACTATTTTTCTCCAGGGTGCTCGACCAGTCGAAGGAGGTGCTCGACCGGTCGAAGGTGGCTCTCGACCGGTTGTGGACTCAGTTCGACCAGTTGAGGTTACGCAGATTCGTTCTGCGATTTTGCGAGGATTTCGTGTCGCAAGTCCTTTCGCAACTGGGATGCGGAATGGAGTTTCCTAAAACTATAAATAGGAGTTCCTAGGGTTTTCTAGGAAAAATAAGAGAGTTTCCTAAAGCTTTACAAGAGATTTGCTAAAGAGTTTAGGGCTATCAAAGGTGAGAGAGAGGGAGAAAGAGAGAGAGGAAGCTTATAGAAGGGAGGTTCTGCTCGTGGAAGTTATCTACTATGCAATCTATATCTCAGCGCTTTTATGTCCTCATAATCGGTTAGATCTCTCCGTTTTCTCTATTTCTCTTATTGTTTATCTACTCTTGCGTGAGTGAAGAAGGTTGTAACGTTCTACTTCATACTGGATTGTTGATCTGGATGAGGTCCTATGGTTTTTACCTCTTTGAGGGTTTTCCATGTAAAAATCTCTTGTGTGGTGTGTGATTGATGCATTGATTGTTTTCATTACTTTATTATCCATAATTCTGGTTTGTTCTGGAGGGCTAGATCTTAAGATTTTGTGCAAGGCCCCCAATAAAGTGATATCAGAGCTAAGTTCATTGAACGGGTAGGATCAGTTTTGAATTATGGAAGGTGGCTCATCAAGGATGATCAGCCTCAATGGTTCTAACTGGACCATATGTAAGGCTAAGATGGAGGACTTGCTTTATTGCAAGGACATATATTCTCCAATTTTAGGCATATCAGCAAAATCCAAGGATATGACTAATGATGATTGGAAGAAGATGGACCGAAAGGCAGTGGGGTTTGTTAGACAATGGTTTGATGATTCAGTGTTCCACCACGTGTCTACGAAAACCTCAGCCGCTAGCCTATGGCTGAAATTACAAGGGCTGTATGAGAGGAAGACAGCCAGTAATAAAAATTTTCTGATAAGGCGACTTATGAATCTCAAGTTCAAGGATGGTGGTTCTGTGGCCGAGCACATGAATGGGGTCAGCAATATAGTGAACCAACTCACCTCTATGAAGATGGTCCCGGATGATGAATTGCAAGCTTTACTATTGCTTAGTTCATTGCTTGACAGTTGGGAGACGTTGGTGGTGTCTCTAAGTAACTCCGCGCCAGACGGAAAGATATCCGTGGAATAGATAACCAGTTGTCTCTTTAATGAGGAGACAAGGAGGAAGTCTCAGGGGTCTACTCAACAAGAGGCCCTTGTGACATAGGAACAGGGGAGAGGAAAGAATAGGAAGGGCGGGAAGGCCCGAGATAAATCAAGAGGCAAGTTGAGTAATAGAAAAGATGTTAATTGCTGAAATTGTGGCAAGAAGGGCCACTACAAGCATGAATGTCGTGGTAAGAAAAATGACAAGAAAGGAAAATGGAAGGAAGATGAATCAGATTCCACTGCGGTCACTTCAGATGGCGACGTTGTAGTTATTCTTTCTGCAGATCATGATGTATGTCTCACTGCTACGAGTCAGGACACCGATTGGGTGATAGACTCGGGAGCTTCTTTTCATGCAACTCCACACAAGGACTCCTTCACAAGCTACAAGTTAGGTGACTATGGGACTGTGAAGATGGGAAATTCTGGCGTATCAAAAATCGTGGGAGTCGGTGATATTTGTGTGAAAACTGATGTGGGTTGCACATTGGTTCTCAAGGATGTGAGGCATATCCCAGACCTTCGCCTCAACTTGATGTCGACGGGAAGGTTGGATGATGATGGCTATGAAAGCCAGTTTGCTGGTGGGCGATGGAAGCTCATCAGGGGTTCATTGATCGTGGCCAGAGGAAAGAAGTGTTGCACCCTTTATAAGGCAAGTGTCAGTATGTGCAAGGGTGGGTTGAACGCAGCGGAAGATTCAGCTATTGACATGTGGCACAGGCGTCTAGGCCACATGAGTGAAAAAGTGTTCAGGTACTAGCAAAGAAGTGGCTCCTTCCAGGCGTGACAGATACACCTCTCAAAACCTGTCTTAATTATTTATCAGGGAAACAACATAGAGTTTCATTTGTTAAATCTGCTTCTCGTGTTAATAAAGTGCATGCATTAGATTTGGTTTATTCTGATGTTTGTGGTCCTATGAGGACAAAAAACTTAGGTGGGACATTGTATTTTGTTACTTTTATAGATGATTCATCTAGGAGGGTTTGGGTTTATGCTTTAAAATCCAAGGATGAGGTCTTTGGTGTGTTTAAATTGTTTCATGTTATGGTCGAGAGAGAGACAGGTAGACCATTAAAGTGCATCCGCACTGACAATGGTGGTGAATACATTGGTGACTTTCATGAGTACTGCAAGTCCCTGGGTATACGGCATGAACAGACGATTCCCAAGACCCCCCAGCATAATGGTGTAGCTGAGCGAATGAATCACACCATTGTAGAGAAAATCAGATGCATGTTATCCCATGCGAAATTGCCCAAGACGTTCTGGGGAGAAGCAATGCACATAGCGGTGTATTTGATAAACAGGTCTCCATCAGCCCCGTTGAATGGAGAAGTGCCTGAGAAGGTGTGGACTGGACATGATCTATCGTACAGTTATCTCAGGGTGTTTGGATGCAGGGCATCCGTTCACGTCCCAAAGGACGAGAGGTCCAAGCTCGATATGAAGATCAGGCAGTGTGTGTTCTTAGGGTACGGTGATGAAAAATTCGGTTACAGGTTATGGGATCCGACCTAGAGGAAGCTCGTCAGGAGCAGAGATGTGGTTTTCTTTGAAGATCAGTGTATAGAAGACATTTGTAAGCCAGAGAAGAACCAGCCTAGTTCAGGTGAGCTAGAGGACATAGATCTGGTTACAACTCCCGTGGTGCCTGATGACGGGGGAGTACAACAAGGTGCAAAGGACGAGGGAGTTCCTTCAGAAGATGGACCAGGGAAGCAGCCCCCACTTGATCCACCTGTTGAGCCACAAGTGAGGAGGTCATCTAGGTATAGACAACCATCCAAGAGGTACTCACCACATGAGTACATTATGCTGACTGATAGGGGAGAGCCAGAAGACTATTCTGAGGCCCTAGCTGACGAGCATAAGAGGAGTGGTTGAAAGTTATGCAAGAGAAAATGAAATCCTTGCATAAGAACCACACCTATGATATGGTGAAACTGCCCAAGGGCAAGAAAGCTCTGAGCAACAAGTGGGTGTTCAGAAAGAAGATTGAGCAGAAGAATTCAGAGACGAGGTTCAAGGCTAGACTTGTGGTGAAAGGGTTTGGTCAGAGGAAAGGCATAGACTTCGAGGAGATATTCTCACCAGTGGTGAAGATGACATCCATACGGGTGTTGCTTGGGTTGGCGGCTAGCATGGATCTAGAGATAGAGCAGTTAGATGTTAAAACTGCCTTTCTCCATGGTGACCTGGAAGAAGATATCTACATGCACCAACCAGAGGGGTTCGAAGTCAAGGGCACAGAGCATATGGTGTGTAGGCTGAAGAAGAGCTTGTATGGGCTGAAACAAGCTCCATGGCAATGGTACAAGAAGTTTGACTCGTTTATGTTGAAACATGGGTATGACAGAACGAAATCGGACCACTGCCTGTTCACGCGCAAGTTCTCAGATGGTGATTTCTTAGTTCTGCCCTTATACATTGATGACATGCTCATCATGGAAAAGGACATCAAGAAGATCGACAAGCTGAAACAGGAGTTGGGCAAGTCTTTTACAATGAAAGACTTGTGCCCTGCTAAAAAAATCCTAGGAATGGAGATAACCCGTGACAGAAGCAGCAGGAAGCTCTGGCTGTCATAAGAGCGGTATATTGAGAAAGTCCTAAAGCGGTTCAATATGAATGCAGCGAAGCTGGTCAGTACTCCACTAGATGGTCACTTCAGATTGAGTGACAGACAGTGTCCCAAGACGAAGGCAGAGGTGGAAGAGATGCAGAAGATACCCTACGTGTCAATGGTAGGAAGTTTGATGTATGTTATGGTGTGTACATGCCCAGACATAGCATATGCGGTTGGTGTTGTCAGCTGGTAT
Organism: Magnolia changhungtana; assembly: GCA_030180095.1. Classification (NCBI taxonomy): domain Eukaryota; kingdom Viridiplantae; phylum Streptophyta; class Magnoliopsida; order Magnoliales; family Magnoliaceae; genus Magnolia; species Magnolia changhungtana. The sequence continues at coordinate 6,845,154 of JASAUF010000662.1, forward strand.
CTTGCCAATCTTGGCAAAGAGCATTGGGCAGCGGTGAAGTGGATACTTTGGTATCTAAGAGGCTCATCCAGGTTGAGCCTATGTTATGGTGACGATAAACCTGTGATAGAGGGTTTCACGGATGCAGATATGACAGGTGACATAGACTCCAGGAAGTTTACATTAGAGTTCATATTCACGTTTGCAGGGGGAGTGGTTTCTTGGCAGAGCAAGCTACAGAAGGTCGTAGCATTGTCGACGACAGAGGTCGAATACATTGTAGTCATAAAGGCATGTAAAGAGATGCTTTGGATGAAGAGGTTCCTACAGAAACTTAGCCTGAAGAAGGAGGAGCACGTGGTCTATTGCGATAGTTAGAGTGTTATACACTTGAGCAAGAATCCAAGTCAGCATTCCAAGTCGAAGCACATAGAGATTCGGTATCACTGGATCAGGGATACTTTAGAACAGAAGGTGTTACAGCTTGAGAAGGTCCATACGGACGATAATGGGTCAGACATGATGACTAAGGCTTTGCTCAATGGTAAGTTTGAGGTTTGTAGAAACCTGGCTGGCTTGAAGAAGACGGATCCCTCCTGGGTCAAAAAGGGGGAGATTTGATGGGTTTTTTTGACTCGTCGTCGACCAGTCGTGAGCCTCGCTCGACCAGTCGAAGGCTGGTCTCGACCAATCGTGGAAAACGAGTCGTGGCACGACTCAAAGTCCAGCGACTGTGGACTATTTTTCTCTGGGGTACTCGACCAGTTGAAGGAGGTGCTCGACCGGTCGAAGGTGGCTCTTGACCGGTCCTGGACTCGGTTCGACCAATCGAGGTTACGCAGATTCGTTCCGCGATTTTGCGCAGATTTCGTGTCGCAAGTCCTTTCGCAACTGGGATGCGAAAGGGAGTTTCCTAAAACTATAAATAGGAGTTCCTAGGGTTTTCTAAGAAAAACAAGAGGGTTTTCTAAAGCTTTACAAGGAATTTGCTAAAGGGTTTAGGGCTATCAAAGGTGAGAGAGAGGGAGAAAGAGAGAGAGGAAGCTTATAGAAGGGAGGTTCTGCTCGTGGAGGTTATCTACTGTGCAATCTATATCTCAGCACTTCTATGTCCTCATAATCGGTTAGATCTCTCCGTTTTCTCTATTTCTCTTATTGTTTATCTACTCCTGTGTGAGTGAAGAAGGTTGTAACGTTCTAATTCATAGTGGATTGTTGATCTGGACGAGGTCCCGTGGTTTTTACCTCTTTGAGGGTTTTCCACGTAAAAATCTCTTGTGTGATGTGTGATTGATGCATTGATTATTTTCATTGCTTTATTATCCATAATTCTGGTTTGTTCTGGAGGGCTAGTGTAACAACCCGAATTTTCAGGACCCGAGTACACGACCCGTTTCCCAAAAACCCGAGTGTTAACCTTAAAGGATGGTCAAATATATATTTTTCTTTTCTTCTTTTATCAGAGTAAGCAGATGAGCGTAGAATGGACAAGTAAGCATAAAAGAAAGTTCCATTATCATTTAGAATATACAAAAGAGTGCCCATAATGACTTATACAAACCAATGTCCTCATCCTTACAATTACAAAATGAAGTAATATTACATGTGAAATAAAGTAAATTACAACAAATTTGAGATATGAAATCCTGTAGCAACCCTTAGCAAATATAATCATGCACCCTTATCAACCATAGCCTCGCTCCTCATCAATATGAACATGAATGTCGTTGGAGCCACTGTGCTACTTGTGCGGTTATATATTTGATGGATGAGTGGCCAACTCAGTGTGAACTCCCCTCAAGATTACACACCGCCGCATTAGGTAAGCATAGTTATGAAATAAAGCATACAAAACAGTACATGATGCAGATCTTATTATGTGCGCATGGATGTATGGAATGCGTTCACGCCCCGGGGATGCTCATCCGTGCGGACAGGGCCGCCACCCATGCAATGCGTTCACGCCCCGGGAATACTCATCCGTGCGGACAGGGCCGCCGCCCATGCAATGCGTTCACGCCCCGGGAATACTCATCCGTGCGGACAGGGCCGCCGCCCATGCAATCATCGAACCTGGGAAACATCAACCAGTCGGAACAATACGTACATCACGTACGATAGCAATAGATGCTGGTCTGTGCGATGTATGCATGATTAACCAATCCGTTATTAATCCAATTACACTCAGCAGGTTTAATAAGCTCAAAGGTCACTACGGGGAGCACATGGCCCAGCGTAGGCCGACAGCTCGGGCATAGGTCCCATACCACCATCCCCGGCTCATGAGGCTACCACCTTAGGATGTTTAATGGAACCCTGTCGACTAGTGGCCAATCATATTACAATATATGGGGCTTACCATCACATGGTTGCACAGTATAAAACAGCAAACCCATATAAGAAAAATATCAAATAAAACCACGTAAGGCGAATATCAAAATATGCCACATAGGGCGAATATCAAAACCATATGATGAAAACCATCCTTAAAAACCATTAAGCACGACAACTCTGGATGGTAGGCCCACATCAATGATCCATCTAGACCACCACGCAATAACCACCAAGTCGAAGGTCCATTACGATCACAACTAGTCAAGTTACATCCTAAGTATGGGTGTACATTCATATGTGGAAATTTCTCACTAATGTACCAGTTTAAGTTCCGTAAGCAATCCACAAATAATCCACAAGCATGAATAATTATACAGGATAATCATAAAGCATGTAAGACAAAGAATTCAATTTCCATCACTAACACATGTGATTATAAAGAGAGATATCAATTATGAATTTAAATAAAAACTATAACTTAAGCTAATGAGAAGATGGAAAGCTCAAGGGGAAGAATCATCACCTTATACTTTGAATCGTCTTCTAGTGTCGCTAAGTGCTTGCGCCCTTAGAACTGTATCCTACCATAAATCATAAGCTTGTACAATTAGGTCCAAGTTCTAATCACTACCTAAGGTTTGAGTTATCTATCTTAGGGTTTTAACGTAGAATTAGGGTTTTCATCCTAGGGTTTAGTCTTAGGCTTAAATTCTAGGATTTTAAATTCTAAATTGTTATTATTATTATTATTATTATTATTATTATCGTTATTATTGTACAATAGATCTAATAGTATTCGTAATAGGAGTATTGATCCATCCATATTCATATTTGAATGTACCCACATCATCTAACATTTTTTTTATATATATACAGACTAATAATCTCTTAGGAAATACAAGTGACAGTAATAAAGTATTTAATAATGATAATACAATGAGGGCTAATACTAATAATTATATCAACAAGTATTATACTAATCCCATGTGAACCATTTTCTAATGCCAATAGTTATAACTATCAATAGTGAATCTAACCTTGATGCCAGATACCATGATCTATCATTAAATAAATTACTATTATCTGATAATTACAATTTTATTTACACTAACTAGGTTATATAGTGGACTTTGGCCCATATTTAACTTACGGTTAGGATTTTGAGAAACATGAGTTCACCCACTATAACATTTGATCAGGTAGTCCAATCATGATACGAGAGGGTAGAGACTTTGTACCTAGGCGGGAGAATGCGGCCCAACTCAACATCCAGCGAGTCGACTCGGCGTAGCTGAACTTGGTCCCCAACCGAGTTGACTCGGCTCAAGAAACCACACACCTACTGCCTCTCTCTCCTCCTCTCATTCCTTTCTCTCCTCTATCATTCTTTCCTACCGTTTTCTTTCTCTCCCTCACCTAATAAATCAACGGAGGCCTGACCCAGCAATTCGGCAGTTGCATCAGTGACTCGGTGGGACGAACGGGAGTTGACTCGGGCGGCAAAGAATAGTCCCATAAATGTGCTCCACTCTCACCTCCTTTTCTTTGATTCTTTCTTCTTCCTTTCTTTCTTTCTTTCTCCCCTTTTTTTTTTCTCGTTCCTTTCTTTCTTTTCTTCCTTCCTTTCTTTGGAAACTAAGCAAGGCATGAAGCCGGTCGAACTCGGACCGCGACTCAGTCTTTGCTCGAATGGGGAAGACGCCCGACTGCACCCTCTCCTCTCTCATTTTTCTTTCTTCTTCTCTCTTTCCTTCTTAACTCTCTACCTCTTTTCTTTTCCTGTCTCTCTCTCTCTTTTCCTTCTTTCTTCTGGAATGGCCTGAACCGAGCCATCTCGGACAGTCGGGAGGTGGTGCGGACACGGTGGTGCGGTGCAAAAGCCGCACCACCATCTTCCTTCTCTCTTCTTTCTCTCATGCTCTCTCTCCCTTTCTCATTTTGTTTCCTGAAGATCCAGCAACACCAGTGGACCCTTCCTGATGGACATCCGACGGCCACACAACCCAACAGCGGCCGTTTCTCGATGCGGAAGGAGACCCGCTGTTAATGGCGGATTGAAAACGGGACGCTTCTTCCCCTAATCTACCTCGTTCAGATGGTTCGTATGGAACTTAGAAGGCTCCCAGACAAGCTCTTTCGAAGCTTAAGGATGGTTAGAGTGGTAGGTTTGGAAGGAGGAGAGAACGGCGATTTTCATGGCTGCGGCTGTAAAAATAGAGGGTGAGCTGTTGTTTCTCCGATCCGCACGCCTTATATGCTCGCTCTAATCTTTTCTGAATCGTCGGATCGTCAATGGGCGTCCCAGATTTAATCTGGCATAAACAGCCTCCCAAACAGTGGGTGGGAATCAAAACCATCCCTGGTTTTGCAAGGAATGCCCTAAGTGAATGGATGGCTAAGATTTCTCTCGTCTTAAACGGTGGAGATGCAAAGGTGGGACGTCACACGGATCGCCCCGTTGGCAATAGTTTCCATTTTTGGAAACATTGGTTTAGTAGGGTTGGTTTGCGCCCAGAATTGTGCGCGTGCACACGCGTTTCAAGGTCCGAAAATGGGTGGGGTTTGTTCGATCGTTGGCCTTCCATCAGATGGACGGTTTAGATCATCAAGGTGGGGCCCAGGTGGGGGGGCCACAGACGTCTCAAACAGACGGCGTCCGTCTGCTGGAAGTGAAGAGAGAGAGAGATTCTCTCCGTTTCGAGAAAGCGCGGGTCAGCGCTGGCTGACCGGGCAGGCTCGCCGGGTGCACTGCGGGTACGGGTGCACTAGGTGCACTCTCACCTCGTGTGGGGTCCACCGTGATGTTTTCATGAAATCCACACCGCTCATTCACTCAGGGAGGCCTATGTCAGGGTCTTTGACCGTTGGTTCGGTCTGATCTAAGTTCTAGGTGGGGCCCACAACTCAGATTGGGTTCCACAGTGAGTTTTTGCTAATCTGATGGTAGGATCTTCTCAAAATTGAACGTCGATGGTTAAAGTTGTCTAAGGAACCATTCAAGCTAGGAACCAATGGTCAGTTTACGGGCATATGGCCTGTTATGATTTTATAACACTAAGCATTATGTTATACTACTTTAATAATATTATTTATTATTACCATTATTATTTTAAATATTATTTTATTATTATTATTATTTTTACCATTACTATCATTATCACTTTCACTTTTATTTTTATTTATTTATTTATTTATTTATTTTTATTTCCTCACGTATGCATGCACCTTTAAATTATGTTGTGGGTCCCACTTATGATTTTATATTATTATTATCATTTATATAATTTGTCATATTTGATTTATATTTTCACAAATTGTTAATATGTATAAAATGTATGAATGTAAGTAGGCGAAACTTATTATATATTATTTGTGTATCATTTGTATGGTGATATGTGTGTTATGTTTTAAATCAAACTAACCTTCCAGTAGTGTATATGCTTATGTTGTATTATTTTTGTATTTATATTACATTAGGTTACATTATATATATATATATATATATATATATATATATATATATATATATATATATATATATATACATTAAATTTATTTACATGGTAACACCCGAGTACTGGAAAGTACGGGGTGTTACAATCTACCCCCCTTAAAGAGAATTTCGTCCCCGAAATTCAGTGCTTCTATTATTATTAAGGATGATGAAAATTACCCTTATTTTCCTACATACACAAACGTATGCCACTAGGCGCCCAAAACTGAGGTCGTTACAATCTACCCCCCTTAAAGAAGAATCTCGTCCCCGAGATTCAGTAATAAGGTGTACCCTATTTCATGTATGCCTAAGTTATGAAATTTCAATGCTATATTCCAATCCATCCCAATCCTTAACTTTCCATCCTAGCAATTCAACTGACGTGTTTAGTTTCCACTAAGTTTTAGAGATTATTTCAGTATTAATTAGAACTAACGCTTGTCAACATCAGGATTTCTCATAGCATTTACTAAGATTTTAAGTTTATTTGGGTGGCGAACACTAATCTCCTAGCTTTGCCTTTACCTTGAATGATAGTTCCCAACATCTAAAGTACAATACAATTTCTTGGTTCTTAGTGTTCGAGCTGTCACGGATAGATGGTTATAGTGGGTTTGAGCCTGATACGTTGATCTCCTGCCTGCAGGACAAAAGATTTTGGTATCAATTCACAATCCTGTTAAATCTCGATCCTTTGCTTGATCAGAGCATTGGAATCATTGAGATTTGCTAGGACTTAGAACTTGAAGCAAACCATGTAAATGTTGTTTAAATACGTTTCCATCCACTCGTGATCCCGATTATTCTAGACTTATGGAAAATATCATGAATCTCTTAAATGAGAGCGCCCGAAAGTTTACATGAGTAGACGCGAATGATCACCACGCTTCCAGCGCGCACTCTGATTATCTAAGCACTACTTGAAAATTCCAGGTTTAGGATCTCCATGCGAACCTGAGTCTGATATTCTTATCAAATCCATCTAAGATTTCAAATTTAATCCTAATGTGTGCGGCTTAGGGTTGAAAACCTACTCAAGGTTCCATAGCTTACCCTCAATTATGTTCCATGCACCAATTTTTTTTTTTTTTTTTTTTTTTTTTTTTTTTTAAGGAATCATTATTTATATGTAAAGAGATGTATCAGGGAGTTTAGATTACGTTCCTAGTGCAATTATTATTATTATTATTTATTTATTTATTTTTTTAAGTCTAGAGAGCATATGTTTTCAATCAAATTTTGTAGTATGATGGTTAAGGAAATGCCTACGAGTCTAAGTTCATTTCATCCACTAAGTGTTGTGACAAGGTTATCTCCAACTACAGAAAATTATAGAAAGAGTGTGAATCCTAGATTTCTAAAATGTTCTGTGGGGAGTCAAGTCCAAGGAATGTTGTCATATGCACATCACAGTGGGTATTTGTCCTTCCGTGGCATATGAATTTAATCTCTAGGTTCAAACGATAATTCTGGTAGCTTTCAAGTGAACTAAAGTTCTGTTGCTAAGTTCAATAACCCAAAATTAAAATGTTCAAGGGATTTAAGTTCATTTCTAGGTTTTACAATTACCCAAACAATTCTCTAGGGAACCTAACATTTGGGTCTTCTACATCCTTACTTCTTCCCCGTTCTAAGGGTTTCTACATAAGTTAAGGTCCAAAAGTCTAACCTACAAAAATTTCAGGGGAGCCAAGAGTTTGAAGTATCTATGTTCTCCAAATTCTTTAAGGGAACTTTTCATAAGTTCAAATGACTAAATGTTTAAAGGGAACTAGTTTCATTTCTAAGTTCTACGATCATTCAAACGATTATTTTGGGGGCCTAAGTTTACTATAAGTTCTCAATTTGTCTTTAGTTCAAATTGAATGTTATACAAGTTTGGATTGACATCCAAATAACTTCTAAGGGAACCTAAGTCCATTTCTAGGTTTCACGACCATCCAAACAATTCCACAGGGAGCGTAAAACCTCAAGTTTCTATGTTCTCAATTTCTCCTAGCTACAAGGGGATCTCACATATGTTCAAATGGGTACTCTAATAATCTCTAAAGGGACCTAAGTTTTGGTTTCTACATTTTCAAAACTCTTCTAAGTCTAAGGGGAAATTTTCCTAAGTTCAAATTTCTAGTTTCAAGTATCTTAACTTGAGACATTTCAAAGCTTGTATAAGATCATTTCCCAAGGCCAAGTTTGTCCAAACTATGCTCTGATACCAACTGTAACAACCCGAATTTTCAGGACCCGAGTACACGACCCGTTTCCCAAAAACCCGAGTGTTAACCTTAAAGGATGGTCAAATATATATTTTTCTTTTCTTCTTTTATCAGAGTAAGCAGATGAGCGTAGAATGGACAAGTAAGCATAAAGGAAAGTTCCATTATCATTTAGAATATACAAAAGAGTGCCCATAATGACTTATACAAACCAATGTCCTCATCCTTACAATTACAAAATGAAGTAATATTACATGTGAAATAAAGTAAATTACAACAAATTTGAGATATGAAATCCTGTAGCAACCCTTAGCAAATATAATCATGCACCCTTATCAACCATAGCCTGCTCCTCATCAATATGAACATGAATGTCGTTGGAGCCACCTGTGCTACCTGTACGGTTATATATTTGATGGATGAGTGGCCAACTCAGTGTGAACTCCCCTCAAGATTACACACCGCCGCATTAGGTAAGCATAGTTATGAAATAAAGCATACAAAACAGTACATGATGCAGATCTTATTATGTGCATGGATGTATGGAATGCGTTCACGCCCCGGGGATGCTCATCCGTGCGGACAGGGCCGCCACCCATGCAATGCGTTCACGCCCCGGGAATACTCATCCGTGCGGACAGGGCCGCCGCCCATGCAATGCGTTCACGCCCCGGGAATACTCATCCGTGCGGACAGGGCCGCCGCCCATGCAATCATCGAACATGAGAAACATCAACCAGTCGGAACAATACGTACATCACGTACGATAGCAATAGATCTTTGGTACGTGCGATGTATGCATGATTAACCAATCCGTTATTAATCCAATTACACTCAGCAGGTTTAATAAGCTCAAAGGTCACTACGGGGAGCACATGGCCCTAACAGGCCGACGGCTCGGGCATAGGTCCCATACCACCATCCCCGCTCATGAGGCTACCACCTTAGGATGTTTAATGGAACCACGTCGACTAGTGGCCAATCATATTACAATATATGGGGCTTACCATCACATGGTTGCACAGTATAAAGCAAAGAAACCCATATAAGAAAAATATCAAATAAAACCACGTAAGGCGAATATCAAAATATGCCACATAGGGCGAATATCAAAACCATATGATGAAAACCATCCTTAAAAACCATTAAGCACGACAACACTGGATGGTAGGCCCACATCAATGATCCATCTAGACCACCACGCAATAACCACCAAGTCGAAGGTCCATTACGATCACAACTAGTCAAGTTACATCCTAAGTATGGGTGTACATTCATATGTGGAAATTTCTCACTAATGTACCAGTTTAAGTTATAAGCAATCCACAAATAATCCACAAGCATGAATAATTATACGGGATAATCATAAAGCATGTAAGACATGACAATTCAATTTCCATCAGCTAACACATGTGATTATAAAGAGAGATATCAATTATGAATTTAAATAAAAACTATAACTTAAGCTAATGAGAAGATGGAAAGCTCAAGGGGAAGAATCATCACCTTATACTTTGAATCGTCTTCTAGTGTCGCTAAGTGCTTGCGCCCTTAGAACTGTATCCTACCATAAATCATAAGCTTGTACAATTAGGTCCAAGTTCTAATCACTACCTAAGGTTTGAGTTATCTATCTTAGGGTTTTAACGTAGAATTAGGGTTTTCATCCTAGGGTTTAGTCTTAGGCTTAAATTCTAGGATTTTAAATTCTAAATTGTTATTATTATTATTATTATTATCGTTATTATTGTACAATAGATCTAATAGTATTCGTAATAGGAGTATTGATCCATCCATATTCATATTTGAATGTACCCACATCATCTAACATTTTTTTTTTTATACAGACTGATAATCTCTTAGGAAATACAAGCGACAGTAATAGAGTATTTACTAATGATAATACAATGAGGGCTAATACTAATAATTATATCAACAAGTATTATACTAATCCCATGTGAACCATTTTCTAATGCCAATAGTTATAACTATCAATAGTGAATCTAACCTTGATGCCAGATACCATGATCTATCATTAAATAAATTACTATTATCTGATAATTACAATTTTATTTACACTAACTAGGTTATATAGTGGACTTTGGCCCATATTTAACTTACGGTTAGGATTTTGAGAAACATGAGTTCACCCACTATAACATTTGATCAGGTAGTCCAATCATGATACGAGAGGGTAGAGACTTTGTACCTAGGCGGGAGAATGCGGCCCAACTCAACATCCAGCGAGTCGACTCGGCCTAGCTGAACTTGGTCCCCAACCGAGTTGACTCGGCTCAAGCAACCACACACCTACTGCCTCTCTCTCCTCCTCTCATTCCTTTCTCTCCTCTATCATTCTTTCCTACCGTTTTCTTTCTCTCCCTCACCTAATGAATCAACGGAGGCACGACCAAAGACAATTCGGCATTGCATCGGTGACTCGGTGGGACGGCCGAGTTGACTCGAGCTGCAACAAATAGTCCCGCATATGACTCCACTCTCACCTCCTTTTCTTTGATTCTTTCTTCTTCCTTTCTTTCTTTCTTTCTCCCCCTTTTTTTTCTGTTCCTTTCTCTTTTCTTCCTTCCTTTCTTTGGAAACTAAGCAAGGCATGAGCCCGGTCGAACTCGGGACCGCGACTCAGTCTTGCTCGAATGGGAAGACGCCTTGACCGCACCCTCTCCTCTCTCATTTTTCTTTCTTCTTCTCTCTTTCCTTCTTAACTCTCTACCTCTTTTCTTTTCCTGTCTCTCTCTCTCTTTTCCTTCTTTCTTCACGGAATGGCACAGGCAGAGCCATCTCGGACGGTCGGGAGGTGGTGCGGCACGGTGGTGCGGTGCAAAAGCCGCACCACCATCTTCCTTCTCTCTTCTTTCTCTCATGCTCTCTCTCCCTTTCTCATTTTGTTTTCTGAAGATCCAGCAACACCAGTGGACCCTTCCTGATGGACATCCGACGGCCACACAACCCAACAGCGGCCGTTTCTCGACGCGGAAGGAGACCCGCGTTAATGGCGGATTGAAAACGGACGCTTCTTCCCCTAATCTACCTCGTTCAGATGGTTCGTATGGAACTTAGAAGGCTCCCAGACAAGCTCTTTCGAAGCTTAAGGATGGTTAGAGTGGTAGGTTTGGAAGGAGGAGAGAACGGCGATTTTCATGGGCTGTTTGTAAAAATAGAGGGTGAGCTGTTGTTTTCTCCGATCCGCACGCCTTATATGCTCGCTCTAATCTTTTCAATCGTCGGATCGTCAATGGGCGTCCCAGATTTAATCTGGCATAAACAGCCTCCCAAACAGTGGGTGGGAATCAAAACCATCCCTGGTTTTGCAAGGAATGCCCTAAGTGAATGGATGGCTAAGATTTCTCTCGTCTTAAACGGTGGAGATGCAAAGGTGGGACGTCACACGGATCGCCCCGTTGGCAATAGTTTCCATTTTTGGAAACATTGGTTTAGTAGGGTTGGTTTGCGCCCAGAATTGTGCGCGTGCACACGCGTTTCAAGGTCCGAAAATGGGTGGGGTTTGTTCGATCGTTGGCCTTCCATCAGATGGACGGTTTAGATCATCAAGGTGGGGCCCAGGTGGGGGGGCCACAGACGTCTCAAACAGACGGCGTCCGTCTGCTGGAAGTGAAGAGAGAGAGAGAGAGAGAGATTCTCTCCGTTTCGAGAAAGCGCGGGTCAGCGCTGGCTGACCGGGCAGGCTCGCCGGGTGCACTGCGGGTACGGGTGCACTAGGTGCACTCTCACCTCGTGTGGGGTCCACCGTGATGTTTTCATGAAATCCACACCGCTCATTCACTCAGGGAGGCCTATGTCAGGGTCTTTGACCGTTGGTTCGGTCTGATCTAAGTTCTAGGTGGGGCCCACAACTCAGATTGGGTTCCACAGTGAGTTTTTGCTAATCTGATGGTAGGATCTTCTCAAAATTGAACGTCGATGGTTAAAGTTGTCTAAGGAACCATTCAAGCTAGGAACCAATGGTCAGTTTACGGGCATATGGCCTGTTATGATTTTATAACACTAAGCATTATGTTATACTACTTTAATAATATTATTTATTATTACCATTATTATTTTAAATATTATTTTATTATTATTATTATTATTATTATTATTTTTACCATTACTATCATTATCACTTTCACTTTTATTTTTATTTATTTATTTATTTATTTATTTTTATTTCCTCACGTATGCATGCACCTTTAAATTATGTTGTGGGTCCCACTTATGATTTTATATTATTATTATCATTTATATAATTTGTCATATTTGATTTATATTTTCACAAATTGTTAATATGTATAAAATGTATGAATGTAAGTAGTAGAAACTTATTATATATTATTTGTGTATCATTTGTATGGTGATATGTGTGTTATGTTTTAAATCAAACTAACCTTCCATAGTGTATATGCTTATGTTGTATTATTTTTGTATTTATATTACATTAGGTTACATTATATATATATATATATATATATATATATATATATATATATTTACATTAAATTTATTTACATGGTAACACCTAGTATCTTGGAAAGTACGGGGTGTTACAATCTACCCCTTAAAGAGAATTTCGTCCTCGAAATTCAGTGCTTCTATTATTATTAAGGATGATGAAAATTACCCTTATTTTCCTACATACACAAACGTATGCCACTAGGCGCCCAAAACTGAGGTCGTTACAATCTACCCCCCTTAAAGAAGAATCTCGTCCCCGAGATTCAAGTAATAAGGTGTACCCTATTTCATGTATGCCTAAGTTATGAAATTTCAATGCTATATTCCAATCCATCCCAATCCTTAACTTTCCATCCTAGCAATTCAACTGACGTGTTTAGTTTCCACTAAGTTTTAGAGATTATTTCAGTATTAATTAGAACTAACGCTTGTCAACATCAGGATTTCTCATAGCATTTACTAAGATTTTAAGTTTATTTGGGTGGCGAACACTAATCTCCTAGCTTTGCCTTTACCTTGAATGATAGTTCCCAACATCTAAAGTACAATACAATTTCTTGGTTCTTAGTGTTCGAGTGATCACGGATAGATGGTTATAGTGGGTTTGAGCCTGATACGTTGATCTCCTGCCTGCAGGACAAAAGATTTTGGTATCAATTCACAATCCTGTTAAATCTCGATCCTTTGCTTGATCAGAGCATTGGAATCATTGAGATTTGCTAGGACTTAGAACTTGAAGCAAACCATGTAAATGTTGTTTAAATACGTTTCCATCCACTCGTGATCCCGATTATTCTAGACTTATGGAAAATATCATGAATCTCTTAAATGAGAGCGCCTAGAAAGTTTACATGAGTAGACGCGAATGATCACCACGCTTCAGTAGCGCACTCTGATTATCTAAGCACTACTTGAAAATTCCAGGTTTAGGATCTCCATGCGAACCTGAGTCTGATATTCTTATCAAATCCATCTAAGATTTCAAATTTAATCCTAATGTGTGCGGCTTAGGGTTGAAAACCTACTCAAGGTTCCATAGCTTACCCTCAATTATGTTTCATGCACCAATTTTTTTTTTTTTTTTTTTTTTTTTTTTTTTTTTTTAGGAATCATTATTTATATGTAAAGAGATGTATCAGGGAGTTTAGATTACGTTCCTAGTGCAATTATTATTATTATTATTTATTTATTTATTTTTTAAGTCTAGAGAGCATATGTTTTCAATCAAATTTTGTAGTATGATGGTTAAGGAAATGCCTACGAGTCTAAGTTCATTTCATCCACTAAGTGTTGTGACAAGGTTATCTCCAACTACAGAAAATTATAGACAGAGTGTGAATCCTAGATTTCTAAAATGTTCTGTGGGGAGTCAAGTCCAAGGAATGTTGTCATATGCACATCACAGTGGGCATTTGTCCTTCCGTGGCATATGAATTTAATCTCTAGGTTCAAACGAAAATTCTGGTAGCTTTCAAGTGAACTAAAGTTCTGTTGCTAAGTTCAATAACCCAAAATTAAAATGTTCAAGGGATTTAAGTTCATTTCTAGGTTTTACAATTACCCAAACAATTCTCTAGGGAACCTAACATTTGGGTCTTCTACATCCTTACTTCTTCCCCGTTCTAAGGGTTTCTACATAAGTTAAGGTCCAAAAGTCTAACCTACAAAAATTTCAGGGGAGCCAAGAGTTTGAAGTATCTATGTTCTCCAAATTCTTTAAGGGAACTTTTCATAAGTTCAAATGACTAAATGTTTAAAGGGAACTAGTTTCATTTCTAAGTTCTACGATCATTCAAACGATTATTTTGGGGGCCTAAGTTTACTATAAGTTCTCAATTTGTCTTTAGTTCAAATTGAATGTTATACAAGTTTGGATTGACATCCAAATAACTTCTAAGGGAACCTAAGTCCATTTCTAGGTTTCACGACCATCCAAACAATTCCACAGGGAGCGTAAAACCTCAAGTTTCTATGTTCTCAATTTCTCCTAGCTACAAGGGGATCTCACATATGTTCAAATGGGTACTCTAATAATCTCTAAAGGGACCTAAGTTTTGGTTTCTACATTTTCAAAACTCTTCTAAGTCTAAGGGGAAATTTTCCTAAGTTCAAATTTCTAGTTTCAAGTATCTTAACTTGAGACATTTCAAAGCTTGTATAAGATCATTTCCCAAGGCCAAGTTTGTCCAAACTATGCTCTGATACCAACTGTAACAACCGAATTTTCAGGACCGTAGTACACGACCCGTTTCCCAAAAACCCGAGTGTTAACCTTAAAGGATGGTCAAATATATATTTTTCTTTTCTTCTTTTATCAGAGTAAGCAGATGAGCGTAGAATGGACAAGTAAGCATAAAGGAAAGTTCCATTATCATTTAGAATATACAAAAGAGTGCCCATAATGACTTATACAAACCAATGTCCTCATCCTTACAATTACAAAATGAAGTAATATTACATGTGAAATAAAGTAAATTACAACAAATTTGAGATATGAAATCCTGTAGCAACCCTTAGCAAATATAATCATGCACCCTTATCAACCATAGCCTGCTCCTCATCAATATGAACATGAATGTCGTTGGAGCCACATGTGCTACCTGTACGGTTATATATTTGATGGATGAGTGGCCAACTCGTGTGAACTCCCCTCAAGATTACACACCGCCGCATTAGGTAAGCATAGTTATGAAATAAAGCATACAAAACAGTACATGATGCAGATCTTATTATGTGCATGGATGTATGGAATGCGTTCACGCCCCGGGGATGCTCATCCGTGCGGACAGGGCCGCCACCCATGCAATGCGTTCACGCCCCGGGAATACTCATCCGTGCGGACAGGGCCGCCGCCCATGCAATGCGTTCACGCCCCGGGAATACTCATCCGTGCGGACAGGGCCGCCGCCCATGCAATCATCGAACATAGGAAACATCAACCAGTCGGAACAATACGTACATCACGTACGATAGCAATAGATGCTGGTCTGTGCGATGTATGCATGATTAACCAATCCGTTATTAATCCAATTACACTCAGCAGGTTTAATAAGCTCAAAGGTCACTACGGGGAGCACATGGCCCAGCGTAGGCCGACAGCTCGGGCATAGGTCCCATACCACCATCCCCGGCTCATGAGGCTACCACCTTAGGATGTTTAATGGAACCACATCGACTAGTGGCCAATTATATTACAATATATGGGGCTTACCATCACATGGTTGCACAAGTATAAAACAGCAAACCCATATAAGAAAAATATCAAATAAAACCACGTAAGGCGAATATCAAAATATGCCACATAGGGCGAATATCAAAACCATATGATGAAAACCATCCTTAAAAACCATTAAGCACGACAACTCGGATGGTAGGCCCACATCAATGATCCATCTAGACCACCACTTAATAACCACCAAGTCGAAGGTCCATTACGATCACAACTAGTCAAGTTACATCCTAAGTATGGGTGTACATTCATATGTGGAAATTTCTCACTAATGTACCAGTTTAAGTTCCGTAAGCAATCCACAAATAATCCACAAGCATGAATAATTATACGGGATAATCATAAAGCATGTAAAAATGACAATTCAATTTCCATCACTAACACATGTGATTATAAAGAGAGATATCAATTATGAATTTAAATAAAAACTATAACTTAAGCTAATGAGAAGATGGAAAGCTCAAGGGAAGAATCATCACCTTATACTTTGAATCGTCTTCTAGTGTCGCTAAGTGCTTGCGCCCTTAGAACTGTATCCTACCATAAATCATAAGCTTGTACAATTAGGTCCAAGTTCTAATCACTACCTAAGGTTTGAGTTATCTATCTTAGGGTTTTAACGTAGAATTAGGGTTTTCATCCTAGGGTTTAGTCTTAGGCTTAAATTCTAGGATTTTAAATTCTAAATTGTTATTATTATTATTATTATTATTATCGTTATTATTGTACAATAGATCTAATAGTATTCGTAATAGGAGTATTGATCCATCCATATTCATATTTGAATGTACCCACATCATCTAACATTTTTTTTTATACAGACTGATAATCTCTTAGGAAATACAAGCGACAGTAATAGAGTATTTACTAATGATAATACAATGAGGGCTAATACTAATAATTATATCAACAAGTATTATACTAATCCCATGTGAACCATTTTCTAATGCCAATAGTTATAACTATCAATAGTGAATCTAACCATGATGCCAGATACCATGATCTATCATTAAATAAATTACTATTATCTGATAATTACAATTTTATTTACACTAACTAGGTTATATAGTGGACTTTGGCCCATATTTAACTTACGGTTAGGATTTTGAGAAACATGAGTTCACCCACTATAACATTTGATCAGGTAGTCCAATCATGATACAAGAGGGTAGAGACTTTGTACCTAGGCGGGAGAATGCGGCCCAACTCAACATCCAGCGAGTCGACTCGGCCTAGCTGAACTTGGTCCCCAACCGAGTTGACTCGGCTCAAGCAACCACACACCTACTGCCTCTCTCTCCTCCTCTCATTCCTTTCTCTCCTCTATCATTCTTTCCTACCGTTTTCTTTCTCTCCCTCACCTAATGAATCAACGGAGGCCTGACCCAGCAATTCGGCAGTTGCATCAGTGACTCGGTGGGACGAACTGAGTTGACTCGGCTGCAGCAATAGTCCCGCAACAGCTCCACTCTCACCTCCTTTTCTTTGATTCTTTCTTCTTCCTTTCTTTCTTTCTTTCTCCCCCTTTTTTTTTCTGTTCCTTTCTCTTTTCTTCCTTCCTTTGCTGGAAACTAAGCAAGGCATGAACTGGTCGAACTCGGACCGCGACTCAGTGCTGCTCGAATGGGGAAGACGCCCGACTGCACCCTCTCCTCTCTCATTTTTCTTTCTTCTTCTCTCTTTCCTTCTTAACTCTCTACCTCTTTTCTTTTCCTGTCTCTCTCTCTCTTTTCCTTCTTTCTTCTGGAATGGCCTGAACCGAGCCATCTCGGACAGTCGGGAGGTGGTGCGACACGGTGGTGCGGTGCAAAGCCGCACCACCATCTTCCTTCTCTCTTCTTTCTCTCATGCTCTCTCTCCCTTTCTCATTTTGTTTGCTGAAGATCCAGCAACACCAGTGGACCCTTCCTGATGGACATCCGACGGCCACACAACCCAACAGCGGCCGTTTCTCGACGCGGAAGGAGACCCGCTGTTAATGGCGGATTGAAAACGGACGCTTCTTCCCCTAATCTACCTCGTTCAGATGGTTCGTATGGAACTTAGAAGGCTCCCAGACAAGCTCTTTCGAAGCTTAAGGATGGTTAGAGTGGTAGGTTTGGAAGGAGGAGAGAACGGCGATTTTCATGGCTGCGGCTGTAAAAATAGAGGGTGAGCTGTTGTTTCTCCGATCCGCACGCCTTATATGCTCGCTCTAATCTTTTCTGAATCGTCGGATCGTCAATGGGCGTCCCAGATTTAATCTGGCATAAACAGCCTCCCAAACAGTGGGTGGGAATCAAAACCATCCCTGGTTTTGCAAGGAATGCCCTAAGTGAATGGATGGCTAAGATTTCTCTCGTCTTAAACGGTGGAGATGCAAAGGTGGGACGTCACACGGATCGCCCTGTTGGCAATAGTTTCCATTTTTGGAAACATTGGTTTAAGGGTTGGTTTGCGCCCAGAATTGTGCGCGTGCACACGCGTTTCAAGGTCCGAAAATGGGTGGGGTTTGTTCGATCGTTGGCCTTCCATCAGATGGACGGTTTAGATCATCAAGGTGGGGCCCGTGTGGGGGGCCACAGACGTCTCAAACGGACGGCGTCCGTCTGGCTGAAGTGAGAGAGAGAGAGAGAGAGAGAGAGATTCTCTCCGTTTCGAGAAAGCGCGGTGTTGGGCCGGCCGACCGGGCTCGCCGGGTGCACTGCATGGCACGGTGCACTAGGTGCACTCTCACCTCGTGTGGGGTCCACCGTGATGTTTTCATGAAATCCACACCGCTCATTCACTCAGGGGAGGCCTATGTCGGTCTTTGACCGTTGGTTCGGTCGATCTAAGTTCTAGGTGGGGCCCACAACTCAGATTGGGTTCCACAGTGAGTTTTTGCTAATCTGATGGTAGGATCTTCTCAAAATTGAACGTCGATGGTTAAAGTTGTCTAAGGAACCATTCAAGCTAGGAACCAATGGTCAGTTTACGGGCATATGGCCTGTTATGATTTTATAACACTAAGCATTATGTTATACTACTTTAATAATATTATTTATTATTACCATTATTATTTTAAATATTATTTTATTATTATTATTATTATTATTATTATTTTTACCATTACTATCATTATCACTTTCACTTTTATTTTTATTTACTTATTTATTTATTTATTTTTATTTCCTCACGTATGCATGCACCTTTAAATTATGTTGTGGGTCCCACTTATGATTTTATATTATTATTATCATTTATATAATTTGTCATATTTGATTTATATTTTCACAAATTGTTAATATGTATAAAATGTATGAATGTAAGTAGGCGAAACTTATTATATATTATTTGTGTATCATTTGTATGGTGATATGTGTGTTATGTTTTAAATCAAACTAACCTTCCGTAGTGTATATGCTTATGTTGTATTATTTTTGTATTTATATTACATTAGGTTACATTATATATATATATATATATATATATATATTTACATTAAATTTATTTACATGGTAACACCCGAGTACTGGAAAGTACGGGGTGTTACAATCTACCCCCCTTAAAGAGAATTTCGTCCCCGAAATTCAGTGCTTCTATTATTATGAAGGATGATGATAATTACCTTTATTTTCCTACATGCACAAACGTATGCCACTAGGCGCCCAAAACTGAGGTCGTTACAATCTACCCTCCTTAAAGAAGAATCTTGTCCCCGAGATTCAGTAATAAGGTGTACCCTATTTCATGTATGCCTAAGTTATGAAATTTCAATGCTATATTCCAATCCATCCCAATCCTTAACTTTCCATCCTAGCAATTCAACTGACGTGTTTAGTTTCCACTAAGTTTTAGAGATTATTTCAGTATTAATTAGAACTAACGCTTGTCAACATCAGGATTTCTCATAGCATTTACTAAGATTTTAAGTTTATTTGGGTGGCGAACACTAATCTCCTAGCTTTGCCTTTACCTTGAATGATAGTTCCCAACATCTAAAGTACAATACAATTTCTTGGTTCTTAGTGTTCGAGCTATCACGGATAGATGGTTATAGTGGGTTTGAGCCCGATACGTTGATCTCCTGCCTGCTAGGACAAAAGATTTTGGTATCAATTCACAATCCTGTTAAATCTCGATCCTTTGCTTGATCAGAGCATTGGAATCATTGAGATTTGCTAGGACTTAGAACTTGAAGCAAACCATGTAAATGTTGTTTAAATACGTTTCCATCCACTCGTGATCCCGATTATTCTAGACTTATGGAAAATATCATGAATCTCTTAAATGAGAGCGCCCGAAAGTTTACATGAGTAGACGCGAATGATCACCACGCTTCCAGCGCGCACTCTGATTATCTAAGCACTACTTGAAAATTCCAGGTTTAGGATCTCCATGCGAACCTGAGTCTGATATTCTTATCAAATCCATCTAAGATTTCAAATTTAATCCTAATGTGTGCGGCTTAGGGTTGAAAACCTACTCAAGGTTCCATAGCTTACCCTCAATTATGTTTCATGCACCAATTTTTTTTTTTTTTTTTTTTTTTTTTTTTTTTTAGGAATCATTATTTATACGTAAAGAGATGTATCAGGGAGTTCAGATTATGTTCCTAGTGCGATATATATATATATATATATTTAAAAGTCTAGAGAACATATGTTTTCAATCAAATTTTGTAGTATGATGGTTAAGGAAATGCCTACGAGTCTAAGTTCATTTCATCCACTAAGTGTTGTGACAAGGTTATCTCCAACTACAGAAAATTATAGACAGAGTGTGAATCCTAGATTTCTAAAATGTTCTGTGGGGAGTCAAGTCCAAGGAATGTTGTCATATGCACATCACAGTGGGCATTTGTCCTTCCGTGGCATATGAATTTAATCTCTAGGTTCAAACGAAAATTCTGGTAGCTTTCAAGTGAACTAAAGTTCTGTTGCTAAGTTCAATAACCCAAAATTAAAATGTTCAAGGGATTTAAGTTCATTTCTAGGTTTTACAATTACCCAAACAATTCTCTAGGGAACCTAACATTTGGGTCTTCTACATCCTTACTTCTTCCCCGTTCTAAGGGTTTCTACATAAGTTAAGGTCCAAAAGTCTAACCTACAAAAATTTCAGGGGAGCCAAGAGTTTGAAGTATCTATGTTCTCCAAATTCTTTAAGGGAACTTTTCATAAGTTCAAATGACTAAATGTTTAAAGGGAACTAGTTTCATTTCTAAGTTCTACGATCATTCAAACGATTATTTTGGGGGCCTAAGTTTACTATAAGTTCTCAATTTGTCTTTAGTTCAAATTGAATGTTATACAAGTTTGGATTGACATCCAAATAACTTCTAAGGGAACCTAAGTCCATTTCTAGGTTTCACGACCATCCAAACAATTCCACAGGGAGCGTAAAACCTCAAGTTTCTATGTTCTCAATTTCTCCTAGCTACAAGGGGATCTCACATATGTTCAAATGGGTACTCTAATAATCTCTAAAGGGACCTAAGTTTTGGTTTCTACATTTTCAAAACTCTTCTAAGTCTAAGGGGAAATTTTCCTAAGTTCAAATTTCTAGTTTCAAGTATCTTAACTTGAGACATTTCAAAGCTTGTATAAGATCATTTCCCAAGGCCAAGTTTGTCCAAACTATGCTCTGATACCAACTGTAACAACCCGAATTTTCAGGACCCGAGTACACGACCCGTTTCCCAAAAACCCGAGTGTTAACCTTAAAGGATGGTCAAATATATATTTTTCTTTTCTTCTTTTATCAGAGTAAGCAGATGAGCGTAGAATGGACAAGTAAGCATAAAGAAAAGTTCCATTATCATTTAGAATATACAAAAGAGCGCCCATAATGACTTATACAAACCAATGTCCTCATTCTTACAATTACAAAATGAAGTAATATTACATGTGAAATAAAGTAAATTACAACAAATTTGAGATATGAAATCCTGTAGCAACCCTTAGCAAATATAATCATGCACCCTTATCAACCATAGCTGCTCCTCATCAATATGAACATGAATGTCGTTGGAGCCACATGTGCTAATGTACGGTTATATATTTGATGGATGAGTGGCCAACTCGGTGTGAACTCCCCTCAAGATTACACACCGCCGCATTAGGTAAGCATAGTTATGAAATAAAGCATACAAAACAAGACATGATGCGAGATCTTATTATGTGCATGGATGTATGGAATGCGTTCACGCCCGAGGATGCTCATCCGTGCGGACGGGCCGCCACCCATGCAATGCGTTCACGCCCCGGAATACTCATCCGTGCGGACGGGGCCGCCGCCCATGCAATGCGTTCACGCCCGGGAATACTCATCCGTGCGGACAGGGCCGCCCCATGCAATCATCGAACCTGGGAAACATCAACCAGTCGGAACAATACGTACATCACGTACGATAGCAATAGATGCTGGTCTGTGCGATGTATGCATGATTAACCAATCCGTTATTAATCCAATTACACTCAGCAGGTTTAATAAGCTCAAAGGTCACTACGGGGAGCACATGGCCCAGCGTAGGCCGACAGCTCGGGCATAGGTCCCATACCACCATCCCCGGCTCATGAGGCTACCACCTTAGGATGTTTAATGGAACCACGTCGACTAGTGGCCAATCATATTACAATATATGGGGCTTACCATCACATGGTTGCACAAGTATAAAACAGCAAACCCATATAAGAAAAATATCAAATAAAATCACGTAAGGCGAATATCAAAATATGCCACATAGGGCGAATATCAAAACCATATGATGAAAACCATCCTTAAAAACCATTAAGCACGACAACTCTGGATGGTAGGCCCACATCAATGATCCATCTAGACCACCACGCAATAACCACCAAGTCGAAGGTCCATTACGATCACAACTAGTCAAGTTACATCCTAAGTATGGGTGTACATTCATATGTGGAAATTTCTCACTAATGTACCAGTTTAAGTTCCGTAAGCAATCCACAAATAATCCACAAGCATGAATAATTATACAGGATAATCATAAAGCATGTAAGACAGCAATTCAATTTCCATCAGCTAACACATGTGATTATAAAGAGAGATATCAATTATGAATTTAAATAAAAACTATAACTTAAGCTAATGAGAAGATGGAAAGCTCAAGGGGAAGAATCATCACCTTATACTTTGAATCGTCTTCTAGTGTCGCTAAGTGCTTGCGCCCTTAGAACTGTATCCTACCATAAATCATAAGCTTGTACAATTAGGTCCAAGTTCTAATCACTACCTAAGGTTTGAGTTATCTATCTTAGGGTTTTAACGTAGAATTAGGGTTTTCATCCTAGGGTTTAGTCTTAGGCTTAAATTCTAGGATTTTAAATTCTAAATTGTTATTATTATTATTATTATTATTATTATTATTATTATTATCGTTATTATTGTACAATAGATCTAATAGTATTCGTAATAGGAGTATTGATCCATCCATATTCATATTTGAATGTACCCACATCATCTAACATTTTTTTTTATACAGACTGATAATCTCTTAGGAAATACAAGCGACAGTAATAGAGTATTTACTAATGATAATACAATGAGGGCTAATACTAATAATTATATCAACAAGTATTATACTAATCCCATGTGAACCATTTTCTAATGCCAATAGTTATAACTATCAATAGTGAATCTAACCTTGATGCCAGATACCATGATCTATCATTAAATAAATTACTATTATCTGATAATTACAATTTTATTTACACTAACTAGGTTATATAGTGGACTTTGGCCCATATTTAACTTACGGTTAGGATTTTGAGAAACATGAGTTCACCCACTATAACATTTGATCAGGTAGTCCAATCATGATACGAGAGGGTAGAGACTTTGTACCTAGGCGGGAGAATGCGGCCCAACTCAACATCCAGCGAGTCGACTCGGCCTAGCTGAACTTGGTCCCCAACCGAGTTGACTCGGCTCAAGCAACCACACACCTACTGCCTCTCTCTCCTCCTCTCATTCCTTTCTCTCCTCTATCATTCTTTCCTACCGTTTTCTTTCTCTCCCTCACCTAATGAATCAACGGAGGCCTGACCCAGCAATTCGGCAGTTGCATCAGTGACTCGGTGGGACGAACTGAGTTGACTCGGCTGCAGCAATAGTCCCGCAACAGCTCCACTCTCACCTCCTTTTCTTTGATTCTTTCTTCTTCCTTTCTTTCTTTCTTTCTCCCCCCTTTTTTTTTTCTGTTCCTTTCTCTTTTCTTCCTTCCTTTGCTGGAAACTAAGCAAGGCATGAACTGGTCGAACTCGGACCGCGACTCAGTGCTGCTCGAATGGGGAAGACGCCCGACTGCACCCTCTCCTCTCTCATTTTTCTTTCTTCTTCTCTCTTTCCTTCTTAACTCTCTACCTCTTTTCTTTTCCTGTCTCTCTCTCTCTTTTCCTTCTTTCTTCTGGAATGGCCTGAACCGAGCCATCTCGGACAGTCGGGAGGTGGTGCGGCACGGTGGTGCGGTGCAAAAGCCGCACCACCATCTTCCTTCTCTCTTCTTTCTCTCATGCTCTCTCTCCCTTTCTCATTTTGTTTGCTGAAGATCCAGCAACACCAGTGGACCCTTCCTGATGGACATCCGACGGCCACACAACCCAACAGCGGCCGTTTCTCGATGCGGAAGGAGACCCGCTGTTAATGGCGGATTGAAAACGGACGCTTCTTCCCCTAATCTACCTCGTTCAGATGGTTCGTATGGAACTTAGAAGGCTCCCAGACAAGCTCTTTCGAAGCTTAAGGATGGTTAGAGTGGTAGGTTTGGAAGGAGGAGAGAACGGCGATTTTCATGGCTGCGGCTGTAAAAATAGAGGGTGAGCTGTTGTTTCTCCGATCCGCACGCCTTATATGCTCGCTCTAATCTTTTCTGAATCGTCGGATCGTCAATGGGCGTCCCAGATTTAATCTGGCATAAACAGCCTCCCAAACAGTGGGTGGGAATCAAAACCATCCCTGGTTTTGCAAGGAATGCCCTAAGTGAATGGATGGCTAAGATTTCTCTCGTCTTAAACGGTGGAGATGCAAAGGTGGGACGTCACACGGACGCCGTTGGCAATAGTTTCCATTTTTGGAAACATTGGTTTAGTAGGGTTGGTTTGCGCCCAGAATTGTGCGCGTGCACACGCGTTTCAAGGTCCGAAAATGGGTGGGGTTTGTTCGATCGTTGGCCTTCCATCAGATGGACGGTTTAGATCATCAAGGTGGGGCCCAGGTGGGGGGGCCACAGACGTCTCAAACAGACGGCGTCCGTCTGCTGGAAGTGAAGAGAGAGAGAGAGAGAGATTCTCTCCGTTTCGAGAAAGCGCGGGTCGGGGCGCCGACGAGGCGGGCTCGCCGGGTGTGCTGCGGCACGGGTGCACTAGGTGCACTCTCACCTCGTGTGGGGTCCACCGTGATGTTTTCATGAAATCCACACCGCTCATTCACTCAGGGAGGCCTATGTCAGGGTCTTTGACCGTTGGTTCGGTCTGATCTAAGTTCTAGGTGGGGCCCACAACTCAGATTGGGTTCCACAGTGAGTTTTTGCTAATCTGATGGTAGGATCTTCTCAAAATTGAACGTCGATGGTTAAAGTTGTCTAAGGAACCATTCAAGCTAGGAACCAATGGTCAGTTTACGGGCATATGGCCTGTTATGATTTTATAACACTAAGCATTATGTTATACTACTTTAATAATATTATTTATTATTACCATTATTATTTTAAATATTATTTTATTATTATTATTATTTTTACCGTTACTATCATTATCACTTTCACTTTTATTTTTATTTATTTATTTATTTATTTATTTTTATTTCCTCACGTATGCATGCACCTTTAAATTATGTTGTGGGTCCCACTTATGATTTTATATTATTATTATCATTTATATAATTTGTCATATTTGATTTATATTTTCACAAATTGTTAATATGTATAAAATGTATGAATGTAAGTAGGAAACTTATTATATATTATTTGTGTATCATTTGTATGGTGATATGTGTGTTATGTTTTAAATCAAACTAACCTTCCATAGTGTATATGCTTATGTTGTATTATTTTTGTATTTATATTACATTAGGTTACATTATATATATATATATATATATATATATATATATTTACATTAAATTTATTTACATGGTAACACCCGAGTACTGGAAAGTACGGGGTGTTACAATCTACCCCCCTTAAAGAGAATTTCGTCCCCGAAATTCAGTGCTTCTATTATTATTAAGGATGATGAAAATTACCCTTATTTTCCTACATACACAAACGTATGCCACTAGGCGCCCAAAACTGAGGTCGTTACAATCTACCCCCCTTAAAGAAGAATCTCGTCCCCGAGATTCAGTAATAAGGTGTACCCTATTTCATGTATGCCTAAGTTATGAAATTTCAATGCTATATTCCAATCCATCCCAATCCTTAACTTTCCATCCTAGCAATTCAACTGACGTGTTTAGTTTCCACTAAGTTTTAGAGATTATTTCAGTATTAATTAGAACTAACGCTTGTCAACATCAGGATTTCTCATAGCATTTACTAAGATTTTAAGTTTATTTGGGTGGCGAACACTAATCTCCTAGCTTTGCCTTTACCTTGAATGATAGTTCCCAACATCTAAAGTACAATACAATTTCTTGGTTCTTAGTGTTCGAGTTATCACGGATAGATGGTTATAGTGGGTTTGAGCCCGATACGTTGATCTCCTGCCTGCAGGACAAAAGATTTTGGTATCAATTCACAATCCTGTTAAATCTCGATCCTTTGCTTGATCAGAGCATTGGAATCATTGAGATTTGCTAGGACTTAGAACTTGAAGCAAACCATGTAAATGTTGTTTAAATACGTTTCCATCCACTCGTGATCCCGATTATTCTAGACTTATGGAAAATATCATGAATCTCTTAAATGAGAGCCGAAAGTTTACATGAGTAGACGCGAATGATCACCACGCTCCAGTAGCAGACTCGATTATCTAAGCACTACTTGAAAATTCCAGGTTTAGGATCTCCATGCGAACCTGAGTCTGATATTCTTATCAAATCCATCTAAGATTTCAAATTTAATCCTAATGTGTGCGGCTTAGGGTTGAAAACCTACTCAAGGTTCCATAGCTTACCCTCAATTATGTTTCATGCACCAATTTTTTTTTTTTTTTTTTTTTTTTTTTTTTTTTTTTAGGAATCATTATTTATATGTAAAGAGATGTATCAGGGAGTTTAGATTACGTTCCTAGTGCAATTATTATTATTATTATTTATTTATTTATTTTTTTAAGTCTAGAGAGCATATGTTTTCAATCAAATTTTGTAGTATGATGGTTAAGGAAATGCCTACGAGTCTAAGTTCATTTCATCCACTAAGTGTTGTGACAAGGTTATCTCCAACTACAGAAAATTATAGAAAGAGTGTGAATCCTAGATTTCTAAAATGTTCTGTGGGGAGTCAAGTCCAAGGAATGTTGTCATATGCACATCACAGTGGGCATTTGTCCTTCCGTGGCATATGAATTTAATCTCTAGGTTCAAACGAAAATTCTGGTAGCTTTCAAGTGAACTAAAGTTCTGTTGCTAAGTTCAATAACCCAAAATTAAAATGTTCAAGGGATTTAAGTTCATTTCTAGGTTTTACAATTACCCAAACAATTCTCTAGGGAACCTAACATTTGGGTCTTCTACATCCTTACTTCTTCCCCGTTAAGGGTTTCTACATAAGTTAAGGTCCAAAAGTCTAACCTACAAAAATTTCGGGGAGCCAAGAGTTTGAAGTATCTATGTTCTCCAAATTCTTTAAGGGAACTTTTCATAAGTTCAAATGACTAAATGTTTAAAGGGAACTAGTTTCATTTCTAAGTTCTACGATCATTCAAACGATTATTTTGGGGGCCTAAGTTTACTATAAGTTCTCAATTTGTCTTTAGTTCAAATTGAATGTTATACAAGTTTGGATTGACATCCAAATAACTTCTAAGGGAACCTAAGTCCATTTCTAGGTTTCACGACCATCCAAACAATTCCACAGGGAGCGTAAAACCTCAAGTTTCTATGTTCTCAATTTCTCCTAGCTACAAGGGGATCTCACATATGTTCAAATGGGTACTCTAATAATCTCTAAAGGGACCTAAGTTTTGGTTTCTACATTTTCAAAACTCTTCTAAGTCTAAGGGAAATTTTCCTAAGTTCAAATTTCTAGTTTCAAGTATCTTAACTTGAGACATTTCAAAGCTTGTATAAGATCATTTCCCAAGGCCAAGTTTGTCCAAACTATGCTCTGATACCAACTGTAACAACCCGAATTTTCAGGACCCGAGTACACGACCCGTTTCCCAAAAACCCGAGTGTTAACCTTAAAGGATGGTCAAATATATATTTTTCTTTTCTTCTTTTATCAGAGTAAGCAGATGAGCGTAGAATGGACAAGTAAGCATAAAGGAAAGTTCCATTATCATTTAGAATATACAAAAGAGTGCCCATAATGACTTATACAAACCAATGTCCTCATCCTTACAATTACAAAATGAAGTAATATTACATGTGAAATAAAGTAAATTACAACAAATTTGAGATATGAAATCTGTAGCAACCCTTAGCAAATATAATCATGCACCCTTATCAACCATAGCCTTTGCTCCTCATCAATATGAACATGAATGTCGTTGGAGCCACTGTACATTGCACAATACGGTTATATATTTGATGGATGAGTGGCCAACTCGGTGTGAACTCCCCTCAAGATTACACACCGCCGCATTAGGTAAGCATAGTTATGAAATAAAGCATACAAAACAAGTACATGATGCAGATCTTATTATGTGCATGGATGTATGGAATGCGTTCACGCCCCGGGGATGCTCATCCGTGCGGACAGGGCCGCCACCCATGCAATGCGTTCACGCCCCGGGAATACTCATCCGTGCGGACAGGGCCGCCGCCCATGCAATGCGTTCACGCCCCGGGAATACTCATCCGTGCGGACAGGGCCGCCGCCCATGCAATCATCGAACCTGGGAAACATCAACCAGTCGGAACAATACGTACATCACGTACGATAGCAATAGATGCTGGTCTGTGCGATGTATGCATGATTAACCAATCCGTTATTAATCCAATTACACTCAGCAGGTTTAATAAGCTCAAAGGTCACTACGGGGAGCACATGGCCCAGCGTAGGCCGACAGCTCGGGCATAGGTCCCATACCACCATCCCCGGCTCATGAGGCTACCACCTTAGGATGTTTAATGGAACCCTGTCGACTAGTGGCCAATCATATTACAATATATGGGGCTTACCATCACATGGTTGCACAGTATAAAACAGCAAACCCATATAAGAAAAATATCAAATAAAACCACGTAAGGCGAATATCAAAATATGCCACATAGGGCGAATATCAAAACCATATGATGAAAACCATCCTTAAAAACCATTAAGCACGACAACTCTGGATGGTAGGCCCACATCAATGATCCATCTAGACCACCACGCAATAACCACCAAGTCGAAGGTCCATTACGATCACAACTAGTCAAGTTACATCCTAAGTATGGGTGTACATTCATATGTGGAAATTTCTCACTAATGTACCAGTTTAAGTTCCGTAAGCAATCCACAAATAATCCACAAGCATGAATAATTATACAGGATAATCATAAAGCATGTAAGACAGCAATTCAATTTCCATCAGCTAACACATGTGATTATAAAGAGAGATATCAATTATGAATTTAAATAAAAACTATAACTTAAGCTAATGAGAAGATGGAAAGCTCAAGGGGAAGAATCATCACCTTATACTTTGAATCGTCTTTCTAGTGTCGCTAAGTGCTTGCGCCCTTAGAACTGTATCCTACCATAAATCATAAGCTTGTACAATTAGGTCCAAGTTCTAATCACTACCTAAGGTTTGAGTTATCTATCTTAGGGTTTTAACGTAGAATTAGGGTTTTCATCCTAGGGTTTAGTCTTAGGCTTAAATTCTAGGATTTTAAATTCTAAATTGTTATTATTATTATTATTATTATCGTTATTATTGTACAATAGATCTAATAGTATTCGTAATAGGAGTATTGATCCATCCATATTCATATTTGAATGTACCCACATCATCTAACATTTTTTTTTTATACAGACTGATAATCTCTTAGGAAATACAAGCGACAGTAATAGAGTATTTACTAATGATAATACAATGAGGGCTAATACTAATAATTATATCAACAAGTATTATACTAATCCCATGTGAACCATTTTCTAATGCCAATAGTTATAACTATCAATAGTGAATCTAACCTTGATGCCAGATACCATGATCTATCATTAAATAAATTACTATTATCTGATAATTACAATTTTATTTACACTAACTAGGTTATATAGTGGACTTTGGCCCATATTTAACTTACGGTTAGGATTTTGAGAAACATGAGTTCACCCACTATAACATTTGATCAGGTAGTCCAATCATGATACGAGAGGGTAGAGACTTTGTACCTAGGCGGGAGAATGCGGCCCAACTCAACATCCAGCGAGTCGACTCGGCCTAGCTGAACTTGGTCCCCAACCGAGTTGACTCGGCTCAAGCAACCACACACCTACTGCCTCTCTCTCCTCCTCTCATTCCTTTCTCTCCTCTATCATTCTTTCCTACCGTTTTCTTTCTCTCCCTCACCTAATGAATCAACGGAGGCCTGACCCAGCAATTCGGCAGTTGCATCAGTGACTCGGTGGGACGAACTGAGTTGACTCGGCTGCAGCAATAGTCCCGCAACAGCTCCACTCTCACCTCCTTTTCTTTGATTCTTTCTTCTTCCTTTCTTTCTTTCTTTCTCCCCCTTTTTTTTTTCTGTTCCTTTCTCTTTTCTTCCTTCCTTTGCTGGAAACTAAGCAAGGCATGAACTGGTCGAACTCGGACCGCGACTCAGTGCTGCTCGAATGGGGAAGACGCCCGACTGCACCCTCTCCTCTCTCATTTTTCTTTCTTCTTCTCTCTTTCCTTCTTAACTCTCTACCTCTTTTCTTTTCCCTGTCTCTCTCTCTCTTTTCCTTCTTTCTTCTGGAATGGCCTGAACCGAGCCATCTCGGACAGTCGGGAGGTGGTGCGACACGGTGGTGCGGTGCAAAAGCCGCACCACCATCTTCCTTCTCTCTTCTTTCTCTCATGCTCTCTCTCCCTTTCTCATTTTGTTTGCTGAAGATCCAGGAACACCAGTGGACCCTTTCCTGATGGACATCCGACGGCCACACAACCCACAGCGGCCGTTTCTCGACGCGGAAGGAGACCCGCTGTTAATGGCGGATTGAAAACGGACGCTTCTTCCCCTAATCTACCTCGTTCAGATGGTTCGTATGGAACTTAGAAGGCTCCCAGACAAGCTCTTTCGAAGCTTAAGGATGGTTAGAGTGGTAGGTTTGGAAGGAGGAGAGAACGGCGATTTTCATGGCTGCGGCTGTAAAAATAGAGGGTGAGCTGTTGTTTCTCCGATCCGCACGCCTTATATGCTCGCTCTAATCTTTTCTGAATCGTCGGATCGTCAATGGGCGTCCCAGATTTAATCTGGCATAAACAGCCTCCCAAACAGTGGGTGGGAATCAAAACCATCCCTGGTTTTGCAAGGAATGCCCTAAGTGAATGGATGGCTAAGATTTCTCTCGTCTTAAACGGTGGAGATGCAAAGGTGGGACGTCACACGGATCGCCCCGTTGGCAATAGTTTCCATTTTTGGAAACATTGGTTTAGTAGGGTTGGTTTGCGCCCAGAATTGTGCGCGTGCACACGCGTTTCAAGGTCCGAAAATGGGTGGGGTTTGTTCGATCGTTGGCCTTCCATCAGATGGACGGTTTAGATCATCAAGGTGGGGCCCAGGTGGGGGGGCCACAGACGTCTCAAACAGACGGCGTCCGTCTGCTGGAAGTGAAGAGAGAGAGAGAGATTCTCTCCGTTTCGAGAAAGCGCGGGTCAGCGCTGGCTGACCGGGCAGGCTCGCCGGGTGCACTGCGGGTACGGGTGCACTAGGTGCACTCTCACCTCGTGTGGGGTCCACCGTGATGTTTTCATGAAATCCACACCGCTCATTCACTCAGGGAGGCCTATGTCAGGGTCTTTGACCGTTGGTTCGGTCTGATCTAAGTTCTAGGTGGGGCCCACAACTCAGATTGGGTTCCACAGTGAGTTTTTGCTAATCTGATGGTAGGATCTTCTCAAAATTGAACGTCGATGGTTAAAGTTGTCTAAGGAACCATTCAAGCTAGGAACCAATGGTCAGTTTACGGGCATATGGCCTGTTATGATTTTATAACACTAAGCATTATGTTATACTACTTTAATAATATTATTTATTATTACCATTATTATTTTAAATATTATTTTTTTATTATTATTATTATTATTTTTTTTTTTACCATTACTATCATTATCACTTTCACTTTTATTTTTATTTATTTATTTATTTATTTATTTTTATTTCCTCACGTATGCATGCACCTTTAAATTATGTTGTGGGTCCCACTTATGATTTTATATTATTATTATCATTTATATAATTTGTCATATTTGATTTATATTTTCACAAATTGTTAATATGTATAAAATGTATGAATGTAAGTAGGCGAAACTTATTATATATTATTTGTGTATCATTTGTATGGTGATATGTGTGTTATGTTTTAAATCAAACTAACCTTCCATAGTGTATATGCTTATGTTGTATTATTTTTATATTTATATTACATTAGGTTACATTATATATATATATATATATATATATATATATATTTACATTAAATTTATTTACATGGTAACACCCGAGTACTGGAAAGTACGGGGTGTTACAGCTAGATCCTAAGATTTTGTGCAAGACCCCCAACACCAACATGGTTTTTTTTTTTTTCCACACATCCAAGTACTACTCCCTAAGCCATCTAATTCATGCACAACCCGAAGGGGAAGCAAGCAAAAGAGGGTCATGGAGGGGACAGTCACCAAATATACCACTAAGAATGAAACACATACATGGAATTCACTCGTGTTACATAATATACACAGGCAACCAAGTTGGCAGTGAGGCACACACATGTACCACCATGGCACCACCAAACTAAATTTGGAAAGGACATGTTCAAGTAGTTCCATGTAAGAAATAGAGGGGAGCCCACTATTATATGTGCACATCCAAACAATATCAAGGAACACTACTAAAATGAACAATTAATTAGATTGAACCATGCCTGGAATTATTAGAAGTCATCATATGAGGACATGAAAGGACAAGGTTCACAGAGAGACAGCTAAATGGCAATGAGTATTTTCTCAGCCACCCAAGAAAGCAAGTTACAATATAGAAACACTTGAAGGATCATTGAAGGGGGAAAGTTTGGATAGATGAGTTCCTAGAGTGATAACAGCTGGACAATTACAAAGCGGTGACCATAAAAAAAGCCATACAAGTATTTATATTCATATCATTTCTATACCATCTCTTTTGGGTCCACGGGTACTTTTGTTGCCTACTTGTAGGATCAACTAAGTGAGAAGCTCTGCATAAGAGGGTTCCTAAAGTGATAAAAATTAGAGAATCTAGATTACTTATGGAGTAATGATCATCCAAAAGGAGTTTTATATGATTGCCTTCAAACCAATGAAACTGAAGGGGAAATTTTATAGGGGCTATAAGACCAGCCATGCTTGATTGGACAGAATGTTGGGCAGTCAAGGACCAACTTGTTCATAGGATAAGTGTAGTGGAAAAGAGGATTTTGAAACGAATGAGTGATGCACTTGAGGAGCTTTAAGAGTAGCGCCAATAGGTAATGAGATGTGGGAAAGTAGACAGAGATGGTTTGGCCATGAGCTATAGAGACCAAGGACTGCACCATTAGGAGAGTTGTTTCACGTTGAGGGCTATGGATAGGCTAAGGACCTAAGGTGGAGCTAGTACGAAAGACTCCATGATAGAGAGGAATGGTGTGACTAAGATCAACGTTTGGCGTTTGTCCGGCCGGTACATATCAGGTGCTACGTACCAGTGTCCTCCATGAACAATACGTATGTATCACTCAAAACAGGCCAACATAGGGGCAATACAACCCTGTTTTGGTGGTGAACAATTCATTATGCAAAAACCAATTTGCAAATCATGAACAGGAATTGTGTAGCTGAACCAATTAGTTGGGTTAATGCTTTGATGATGTCATGATGATGATGATAAATATATAATCAACCAAAAAAGCATCACAACTATTTGTATTTATAAATTTTCCTTGTCATTTCTTTTGTTTCCATTGGTATATTTTTCTTCTAACCCAAAGAACTTTTTTCTTTTTTCTCTCTTCAAATAAGTAACGAAAGCTTAGGGACGCATTTAGTCTACGTTGACAAGACATTTACACTTTCTTGGGAAGCGGAGGATGTTGCTGCAAGAAATGGTTTGCCTTTGCATTTTCCTTCCCATTAAGGGAGTAAAACCTCTTTTTTCAAGAAGTCAAATAGATGGAAAAGAGTTTCCCTCTGATGTGATGTTTTAAACTAGGGAAACATTTAGTTTCCGTCTAATGTGATGTTTTAAATGGCAATTTTGAAGGGAAAAAAGGTTTCCCTACGTGGGATTGCAATCCAAACAGCTTCGAATGCAAAGGAAAAGCATGGGTTTAATTCCCCTAGTGCTAATGTTAGTTTACCTCCCACTTATGTCACGTGTTTGCTTGGCTTTGCTTTCTCCTACTTTACACTATCCAAACAGGCCCTTAGTTGAGAGGATGGAATAGAGCAGTTGCACAAACTATAGGCTTAGCACAGCTAGGATGATCATCCAACACATGTTTGGGCACTCATTTAAATGCTACATTTGATTTGATTTGAATGCTCTCCATATCATAAATGAATATGTTCTACTGGCCGAGGTGCTAGCATAGGGTTGAAAACTTTCTCTTGTGCCCTTTGTACTCGACCACCTATATAAAGTTATTTTTGAGATTATCACTAAGGGTATGTATCTTAGAGGATGGCCATAATGGCTTCTCCAAATATGGATTTACAAGTATTTCCATACTTCCCCTATATGTTCCTCAATTCTTTCAGATGCTGTTTATTCTTCTTATGGTCACTACGTTATCCATTCCCCTTAGGAGATTCATACATTTTCTAGCTATATGGACTCCCTATTCTTTCCTCTCAATAAAAGCAAATGCATTCAGTCTTTCACTCCCTTTCATAATAGAGAATTCAGTCCAACTTGGTTCACCAGTCAATTTGATAATAAAGACAGACAAGTAACATCTCAGATGCACCTTGCTTGGGAGAGGTACCTCATTTGCAGGGATCTATCCTATGGCAGCACGATAGACACTGCCAAGAATGCCAAGGCTAGAATCGAGTAGTATTGTCCAAACTTGCTCGCTCGTCAATTCGGGCTTGTTCAATGCTTCTCTGTCCATTCATCCTAAAAACCTGTAATCAACCTTCTTTCTCTTGGCCGATTGCCGATCAAATTGACCTTTACCATTCACTTCATTCCACCTTCCAATTGATCAGTCTGACTCTTGATCTTCCTATCTATCCAAACTAACCTTAGATGTTGGATACCTTTTCTGATTGGTAGAAGAGTAACTACGAAAGATAGGTTAATAAATCTCCCCAATTCATCATTGCTTAGCTCTTTTCCTCTATGGAGCTACGAGGAAAGAAAAGAGCAACACATCAATCTGCCAAGGACCAAATCGGATGCCACTACCATCCAGTCAACTCCAATGATCGAGACAGCTCCACAACCGAAGCGCCAAAAAATCTATGGTGAAAGGACTTGTTCTCCCGAGATCTCCACTGTCCCCTAAGAGGATCCTTGATTTAGGGGCTCCTCTAAGCCCAACTCTGCAACCCCCTACTCAAGTCTTCACCTGCGCTAATTCGACTCCACAACCAACACCAATGAGTTAGCCGATGTCGATCTCAACTAGAGGACGATGACAATCAAGTACTTCCTCAGCTATGGTTGTATCTTCATTTGAAAAATACTTCAAAATCAAATATTAGCCAGGGCACTCCGTCGAAGACTATTCTAAAAAAATTGAAAAGGGCCTTAAACGTCACCAAGAAGCCCACTATAAAAATGCTGGAATAAATGGTGGCAAGATTGGAAATTTTAAATAATTCTGACCTTTCCTTTGACGAGAAATATCTCACTCCATATCAGCCGAATATATCATTATTCCCAACGTCTACTCAAGTGATGGCAACGATTATAAGAAATCCTCAATTTGTGGATAGTCGATTCATCACCCTTGTCATCTGTTCTGATTTAGTTGGAAGTTACTTTCATTTTTACACCTATTCTAACTCTGATCAATCGTTCTTCATAACGGGCATACAAATGATGCGTGTGGGCATACAAATGGGCATGATATCCATTACAACAATCATGTTATAAGTGTGTCCTATCAAGCTAAGCATACTAGCATATTATCAGATATATCATATGATAATCAGCCTTAATTGACACAAGATATATAGGGAGTGGGACCCGAATGGCAAGCCCCACTAGAAATATAGAGGTCTATGTGGTGTGGCCCGCGTTAGACTAACATCGGCTCCTCATGTTGCCTACACATACAAATTTAGTAACTAAATGTAAGTCATGGATAAGATACATATGTTATAGTAGGGTCCAGACCCAGATGAACACCCACATGTGTAACATGTGTGCCACTAGGCTATCAATCTATTGAGTACATGGCCCACTGATGATATCCCAAAATGATCAAATTATCATCAGCATCAATAGGATGATTTGCATCGTGTGAACATTGTCGATGTAATCGACAGTTATAAATCATTGGTTAGTCACTATGATGTGATCCTATGTTTGTGGCCTATCTGAGTCTTGGGATTTCATCATTTCAGGCAAAGTATATGCCTTAACGGATTTAATACAACCATAGTGTCAACATTACATATACACATTAATTAGAAATATTAAAAATTAATTTAATAATTAAATTCAAAGTCTTGCAAACATATTATGCATATTACCTTCGTATTATAGGGAATTTGAATTCAGGGTGCCAAACATAGTTAAGGGATTTCAAAAATCTAGGAATTCCAACTCCAAGAGAGCTCCAAATCCAAAGGATTTCAAATCCAGAAATTCCCAAATCCAAGGGATTCTGTATCTAGGGGATTCCAAGTCCAATGGGTTTCCACTCCACGGTTCCATGTGGTGCAGCCCACCTAAGATATGGATCATCTTGAACTTTGGGCCCCTGTCCCAATATGATCGGAAGAAAAGGATCAACAGTGTGGATGGCACAAACATCGAAGTGGGTCCCACGAGTAGGACCCACACTATGAGAAAAAGGGCCTTAGCCGACTGATGAGCCAACCATTTGCCGCCAGTTTTAACGACAGATGAGGATTTCCTGCGAAAGTCTTTAGCAGGAAGTTCCTGCACTGGGATGCATTGTGGGGGCCACCGTGATGTTTATGAGAAATCTAACTTGTCCATCCGTTTTTTTAGCTCATTTTAATATATACAACTAAAACTTAGGAGGATATAACACTCAAGTGGGCCATACGAGATGAAACAGTGGGGAAGGAATGTCCACTGTTGAAACCTTCCTAGGCTCCATCTTGATGTTTATATTCCATCCAAGCCGTTTATAAGGTCATTTTCACTGGGATGAACTGAAAATACCAAAAATTAGACCAAGACAAAACCTTCGTGGCCATGTAAATGTTTCAACGGTGGTCACTAAATCTCCACAGTTTCCTCGTGTGGTCGATTCGAGTTTTGAATATACCTTATTTTTGGCCGCATATCCTAAAATGATCTCTAAAATCGGATGGACAATGTGGCTTTTTCACAAACATCTCAGTGGGCCCCACCCAGATTCCTTGCGCAGGAACTTCCTGCGAAAGACTTTCGCAGGAAATCCGCATCCTTTAGGGCGTGTTTGGACCGGCCCACCCCATGGGATTGGATTGTATTAGGGTGGATGACAAGTAATGATGGCTGTGTCAATGGATTACTAGCAATCCCATTGGATTGCTAGATCCAGGGAATTCACCACCGAGTATGTTTGGCTCTCCTGGCCAATCCCGGGATAATGTCAGCCAATCCCGGGATTGCTCCGTCTAACCAAACATGTCCCAAGAAAAATAGATGGGATTAAGAGGGATTGGGTGGATTTCATGGTAATGATGGTGATGTCAATGGATTGTTGGCAATCCCATGGGATTACTATATCCAACTTCTGCCTGTTCGGCACACCCGGCCAAATCCCGGGATTGCTCCTTCCAATCCATCCTAATACAACCTAATCCCATCCACCTTGCTTGGCCAAACAGGCCTTTAACAGCTGCTGGTAGGGTCCCTATATATAAAAGAGAAAAAAAAAAAACCAACCCAGCCTAAAAATTCCCTCCCTCACACGACTCTCTCTCTCTCTCTCTCTCTCGCCGCTCCTTCTCCCTCTCGCGCTCTCTCCCCCTCTCTATCGCTCCCTCTCTTTGCCACTCCTTCTCCGTCTCTGGCCCTCTCCCTCTCTCTCACGCGCTCTCCCTCCCCCTCTCTCTCTCTCTCTCCCTCTCTCTGCCTCTCCCTCTCCCTCTCTCTCTCTCTCCCTTTCCCTCTCCGCTCACTCTTCCTCTCACTCTCTCTATCCCTATCTCTCTTTCTCTCTCTCTCTAACCCTAGTCCTCTCTCTATCTATCTCCTCGTGCCTCTGTCTATGCAACATTAGGTATCTCTCTCTCCACTCAATCTACCGCACATCAAGTAGCATTCTGCTGCTACATCAGTTCTCTCTCTCTCTCTCTCTCTCTCTCTCTCTCTCTCTCTCTCTCTCCTTATCTATTCATATCAATTTGGGCATTTTTTGGCATTTTTTAATCTTCAAGTAACATTGTTCAATGATTTGTGTATCGAGAATTTTTGAGTTTCGAAACCCTAATTAGGGATTTGTAGTGTTGATTCCCTAATTGTGGATTAGTGTAGAGGTGTTGTGTCTGATGGTTGGGTCTTGAGGTTCAGGCTCTTATAAGCAGGCTTGGGTCTGATGTATTGATAGCAGATCGTCTCAGCGAATTTCCATAGCCAGGCCACCGACAAAAGCCTTCATCCAGCTGGAAGGATGTCCATCATCCTAGCAGTGGTAGCCCTATTCCAAGCCTAAGGGCCTGTTTGGATGCCTGTAACTTTTCTAAAATGTAACAAAGTTACAGGTGATATTGTTACAGCTGGTGTTTAGGGGAGGAAAGTCGCAGGTAACTTTCTCTCAACACGTGACTTGCTTACAGGAGAAAGAGGTGAAAATCTTACAGGCGCTTGAGTCGTTTTTCAAGTTACCTGTATCTTTGATACAGGTAACGGTTGAAAATTTTGAAATAAAAATCGTTGGGAAGAATCGCACTTACATTTCCCTCTCTCAGCCTCCATTTCCCTCTCTCAAGTCTCCTTCTCCCTCTCTCAGTCTACTTCTCCCTCTCCCATCGAGCTTCCGCAAGGTAGGAAACCCCTTGTCTCTCTTTCTATTGCGTTTTCCTTTCTTTCCAATTTTTTTTTCTTCTGTGTTGACGGACGCAACTTGGTGAGGTGGCATGGATAATGAAGATGATCTGTGGGGCCCACCATATTGTATTTGTTTTATCCATGCCGTCCATCCATTCTTTTGGATCGTTTTAGGGCTTGATTCCAAAAACGAGGGATATCTAAATCTCAGGTGGACCACACTACCGAAAACAATAATGATTGAAAGTCCACCATTAAAACACTACTAGGGCCCACTGTAATGTTTGTTTCACATCCAAGCTGTTGATTAGGTCATAAAGACCTGGATGAAGGGAACAAAACAAATATCAGTTTGATAGAAAACATTGGTGGCCCACCAAAAGTTTTTAATGGTGGGTGTTCAATCAACATTGTTTCCAGTGATGTGGTCCACCCGAAATTTTGATGTACCTTATTTTTGGGCTGATGACTTAAAATGATCTGGAATAATGGATAGATGGTGTGGATGAAACAAATACATCATAGTGGGCCCACATAACATGTCACATAGCCTTCATGGCTTACTTAAAACCGTAGAAGGCCAAAGCAATTATCATTGAGGGCTCTTGAATTTGTATTTTGATCCGTTTTATAGTGATAGCATCATTTAAAGATCTTGAATTCAATTTCTTGGGTCGATTTGTTATCTTCTTTTGTTTCAATCACATGTTAGACTTCTGTTGTTTTTTTTGTTTCTTTGGTATTGCTATCGATCCGAAGATCTGGGTTTCTTGATATTGTTGTAATGAATTTCTTTTTTATGTTCTTCTTTTCTTTTTCTTTTTAAAAATGAGGATCTATTTTTCAGTTTCCATTTGTGGGTTCTAATGATTTAAGATTGATGTTCTTGTTTCTTTCCATTTCTTGGGTAAGGAATGATAGGATCTCTTGATTTGGTTGTGATCAGACAATTGATCTGATGGGAGAATGTCCAAAGATTTGTTTCATTGGAAGATCTTGACCATTTGATCTTTGGCCTTCATCAATTAAATGAGGATTGCAGCCTTTTGTTTTGTGTTAATCATCAATTCGTGGGCAGCTGGTCCAAAGGTCAGGATTTTCCAATCTGGAAAATATTGGGTTTTTTAGTGTGTGCTCATCAGATCAACAGTCTGGATCTTCCACTTACTATCCTACATACCGTACATTAGTGCAAGTATCTCAATTTCTGACCTTTATGTGCCTTTTATGTGGGCCCCATTACTAGCATTTTGAAAACATGGGCCCACTTTTATGGCTCACCTATTAATTAGTTTAGCCTTAGCATCGGCCAAACTATTCATTTACATGGGCTTAATAAAATGAAATAATTTTATCCCATCTTTTTTATGTGTCAATCTGATTTTTCAACGATTCCTTATTTCAACTCTATCTAATGTGAATTTCTAACTTATTACCTCTAAGAAAGTTACAGGTTATCCAAACACAAAAACAAAGTTACTTGTAACTAAGTTACAACTTACATCCAAACAGAATTAACCGTAACTTACTTACACCTGTAAGTAAGTTACATGTAACTTTCTTACAACTTAAAAAAGTTACAGGCATCTAAACAGGCCCTAAGCATCAACAGTTGATGTGCTGGCTTAGACAGGGATGGCTGGCATCGAATAAGGCATCAGGCCTCATCTATGTGATGTGGTTTTCATAGTGCTTTTGGCTGGCAGAGGGGTGGAGAAAATGCTTTCAGATGTGGTGGTTTTTGTAGTGTTTCGGCTCGGTTGTAACTTGTAAATGAAGGTATCCAGCAAAAAAAAAAAAAACTGCTGTGAGGTAAGTAACTCTGTTGATTGTTGACAGATTTATAAGAAAGTGGAATATTCTTGGCAGGAGACTATTTATAAATGAAAAGAAAAATTGGTACATATGGGGGTCCACGGATTCTACATCCCACAAGCATAAGATACATGGGTTGTTTTTAAAAGCAATCAACTGTACCAGGTTTGAACATCTATTTGTTAGATTGGAAACTTTCGTTGATGAGATTTGTCAGATACAAGTCAATATCTGCTTTGTGATTTTGGGTTATTTTGGACATATCTGTGATGCATAAACCATTTCAATCTAGAGTGTTTTTTTTTTTCTTTTTTTCTTTTCTTTTTCCCTTCTTAATCTTATGCAATCATGTCATTTGTTTGTTGAATGCCGTGAGTAAGAAAATGCCCTTCTATCACAGGATTACAAAATTAGATTTCGAGGAGCTCGTGGCATTGGGAAGTAGGTTGCTTGTTAGGTTTCACCAAGAGCTAGGTGAATTCCATTCATCTTATGGTTTCTCTTGCTACATTTTCTAGTTTTAATGTCATCACTCATTGACTATACATATGACATTCATATCTGGCAATCTAGAGACTGTCCAAATCTTGGGTGGTTGGCCCTATTGTTGATGGAGCTGTCCTTAAATATCACACTAATTATTTGATCTTAAACATCTGACTTGCCTATTGATGGTTACCAATGATTTTTATCCACCCATTCTATGGACACCATTTCAGTGGTTAGGATGTTCAATTAGCATAGTTTTGAAATATTCTCAATCCACAGTAGGTCATGTAATTTAATGGTCTAGATTGATTCACATGTATATTACACATACGATGATGAATCTACTACAATTTAAAAATATATACGATGATGAATCCACTCCAATTAAAAAAAAATGGCAGTGGATGGAAACTGATCCTGCCCTCATTGTGAGGTTGCTATGAGCATTATATGTTCATTTCATGATGTTAGTTTCTCATTTAATTATTGACCGATTGTTAATGTTGAAATTAGAACATTTTAGCAGATCTATATATTCTTATAGTTCTCAATCTACTCTGAAAGCATCTGTAAGAGTCAAGGACCCGTTATTCTTTCTATTAAGACTCGTTAATGTTATATTAATGACTCAGATTGCATAAAATGGCAACTTGTGTTGTTTCCAAGGATGTTCTTATGGAATATCTAAGAGTCAAGGACCCTTTCTGCCTGGAGCTATCAGTTTCAAACTTCCAATCTAGCCTTGTTAGGAAAATGGTGGATGGTAATAGGTCCTTTCATGTTTGTAGGTGGAGGATAGTTGATGCTTGCCCCTGTTTTGGGTACATTTGAGTGATAGTTTTATCTGTATATGTATAGCAATCATATCCCTGATCCAGACTGCTTTTTCTTCCAATTCATGTTGATTGAGACTGACGTTGACATTATATAAAAAAAATAGTTTGCTGTCTTAAAAACTGGACCAAACAACAAACAGGGGACGTAAGTGATCACAACCAATTCAAACTGGTTTTGACCGTCGCAATCTTTTGTAATCTTACATATAATTAAATTTATAAACTGCCAGTTAAAACTAATAGACCAAATGATGCCCTATTGATTCCATAGCTTTCATCTGATATCATTGAATGACTGAATTTACAATGATCCAAGTAATGTTGGATATATACAGGATTGTTCGACATGGAGAACGAATGACTTCACTGATAGTGATTCATATCCGATAGCTTCTTCATCTGAAATGTGATTTTGGGAACGGCGTCTTCACATGCACTGCCCTTGGTTTTAGTTGATGTCATTATTGTTTGGATTGCTAGTCTAATAACCCAATTTACTCCGTAGGAAAAGCATACTTGTGCACTGCACCAACCATCATCATGATCATCATTGCCTTCTTCCAGAAATTTGGGGTCGGCCAATAAATGGGTTCAACGAGATCAACCTTCATCTTTTACTCAGGCTCATCCGCCCAACTAATACAGAGGACCCCAAAGTTCTGGCAACTAAAGGAACAGTGCACACATACAAAACACATGAAGTTCCCCCTTTTGTGATTCCAATTTATTTGATTAATTTAGAATTATCAATGCAGTACACACAGATGCCCAAGGGGTACTGTGTGTGGATGACAGCAAGGCAACTAATGTGGAGGCAGCATATGCTGGACTGATGGGTTTTAAAGGGAAAAAGAAAAAAGTCTGTGGTTCTTCTTGGTGGTGTTGCAAAGGTATACATCCAGTTTGGTGTTTGTAGTCTTGTAGGACTTGAACAAAAAGTTGGTGAAGGATATCCCATGTTTTGTTGTTTCTCTAGGATTTGAACATGCAAGATTCCAGTGGTTTCGAAAAGCTGGTAGAACCATTGAAGTACCACGTGTTGTTACTGTAAGTATCCTCCTCTTGCTTCCGAAGGCTGTATATATAACCATTTTAAGTTGCACGTTTGTTTCTTTTTCCTAAAACCGTGTTCCATCTCTGCATTTGGTGTTTATGCTTTCATCATTCATGAATCTCTCAAAATAGCTTACAGACTAATAAAATCTTTGGATGAATGTCCTAGTTTGGATCTTCAGGAAAAATGATTCAGAAGACGTTGTATGATTGTGGTCTTATGTGCTGCCAGCCTCACACAATACAGTGTGGCCCCGGCCATGGGGCCACCTTGATGCATGCTAGTATATTCATGCTGTCCATCCTTTTTGGTAGCTCATTTTAAGACATGAGCCCAGAAAAAAAAGAAGATAAAAATTTTAGGTGAACCACCACCACAGGATATAGTGGGTGATGGAATGCCTACTATTAAAATTAATGTTTGTCTTTAAAATTCACATTGCATTGTCTTCTTCTTTTTTTCTTTTTTTTTTTTTTGTCTTTTTTAAT
This sequence comes from Magnolia changhungtana, assembly GCA_030180095.1. NCBI lineage: Eukaryota > Viridiplantae > Streptophyta > Magnoliopsida > Magnoliales > Magnoliaceae > Magnolia > Magnolia changhungtana. The sequence continues at coordinate 6,889,035 of JASAUF010000662.1, forward strand.
TCTTTTTGTGCAGCAAGTGAACATGTTTGTTTTAACTCTACAGCTTCTTGATTCTAGAATTCCCATTCTCAGGCCTAACTGCTGGTGATGGATTTGTCTGTGGCTTGCTGTTTGATTCAAAACTACCCTACTGTTGGGGCAATAGCATATACATCCAAATGGGTGTCCCTCATCCAATGGCTGAAGAAGCTTCCTACTCAGAAATCAGTGCTGGGGACCACCATATCTGCGAATTGAGATTGCTCGCCAAAGGGACGTATGCAAACATCTCCATGGTTGGGCTTAGAGAAGACCAGACATGAGTACAATCAAGAGAGTTTTTGCACCAACTTGGTATGTGGCTAATATTGCACTCAATTGCATGTGTGGCTGTCAATGGGTACCAACCCAATGTTAATACATCTGGGTCTCATTTATGGGACCCATTAAGCAATTGGGACTGGTTCAGGTCTCAACTTTAGGAGCTGATTATAAATCAGGTCTAGGTACTGTCCAGTTTGGGTCTAGGTGGTTTTAATAGTAAATATATTTATATATATATATATATATATATATATATATATATATATATATATTATATGCATTTATTATTCTAATAAAAGAAATTTCACTTCTAGCACTTTATTTTTTTGGTTGAATGTCATATCATCTCTTTCATTAGATTGGTTTTGGTCTAATCTTTCAATCATTCTCTAACTGTTAAAAGGAAATAAATTTCCATCTGGAGTTGGTTATGAGTGTAGTTTTCTATGTAACTGTTAAAAGGAAAACAATTTCCCCCTCTCTTTTGGTGACTCAAACAGAAGAAGCCATCTCATAATTGAGGTTTTGCTATAACCTGTGTTGTTTTCTAAGTGCACATGTTTTCATTAGTATATTTATATTTTTACCAATCTATATTTTCTTTCAAGCTTTGATTTCTCGGTATCTTATGCAGGTTGCTTCAAATCATTATGGTTATTCTGTTATTGTATTTGGTGAACTCATGGAATTCCATGGAACTGATTGAATGGAAGGAGCTTCCGTTGTTCATACAAGTCATGTTTCTAATTTTTTGGATGAATTGGGTGTGTGAAATTGCATGGACCTGATCAAATGAACATGGAATTTCTATTGGGTATTTTTCTCGTTTGCAATTTCCTGGTTTTTGAATATGGGTTCTAATTTCTGAAAGAACATGGAATTTTTTTTTGGATTCTCCATAGACATTAAGTTTTCTTCTTGTTGTTGGTTTTTTTGGATTCTCCATATGAAATTATGAGAAATCATGCCTCAAACATTTAAAAGCATTTGTTGGAGCCCACTTAAGTTTTGAAATAGCCTAAAATCTGACCCCTTGTCCAAGTGACCCCTTATCTAAGTCACAATGAATGGCCTAGATGTATAAACCACATCTCGTTGGGTCTGCTGTACAAAAAAAAAAAAAAGGTTTCAATGGATGTGCATCCACTCTTAACCATTGTTTATGTTGTTGCTCACCTAAGTTGTGGATTGGCCTCATTTTTAAGCCCATGGCTCACCATGAAAGGGTATATCTAATTCATGGGATAGATGTATTCAAATTTTGAGGATGTGTTGCAAGAAGAAAACCTTTACTTGATTACTGAGGTAAGTTGCTGATTTTTATTTTTATTTTTTTTGTTGATGAAGTATATTAAACAGTATGATTTAAGTCTTCATCAAGTTGCTGATACAGTTACATCTGTTGCCAGGCTATTATCATTTTGTAGAAATATTTTAGACCAATGAAATTTTAATATGATTGAAATGGACGGACAGCTGAAGGAAGCTGGTTGTCTTCATTTTCATTTTCTAAAATTTTGTGTCTTTTGCTTTTTGAACATGCATAGAATCCTATAAGGAATTGGGAAAATACAGACCAATCTTAGACATCTTAGTGACATTCTTTCTGGTTGTAAACAGGGGCACCTTCTGTGATTTGAGGCTTCATCTCATCATCAATAATGCCAGGTTTGCTCTTTTAAGTCACTCGATAAAACCCAAGATTTCTGCACCCATATTCACTCTACAACCGCCATCAATCTTGTCGATCACTTTGCACCCTTCGTGTATTCCAGATCATATAAATGATGGGCCACATTCAAATATTGCATCAATTGCAAAAGTAGATATAACATTTACATACCAATTCATGCATTAATTTTGAATTCTTTCCTCTCTAGCTTTTCTTAATATACTGATGAAGGCATTGCCTTCTTTTTTTGTGATTGGTTCATATTTAAAGATCCTTCTGGTGTTGTTATTACAACCCAGGCTGAAAATGTAAAGTTTCTTCTTTTGTGGGTCACAGATATCAATGTGGTTGATGAGGAAGTCTGCAAGCTGGATGAAAAGTTGAAGGAAGGGAGTCATGTTCGAGTTCGTGTTCTTGGCTTTAGGCATCTATAAGGATTGACAATAGATGTTTTAAAGGTAACCTAGTTTATTTTCACCTAGAATAGCAAAAAGTGAGTTTGGTCCGGTCCCATCCACTATTGGTCCATTAGATCAGCAGTTTGGATTATCTACATGGACCCCACTTCTCCAAAATCAATGGTCATAGTATTACTCTAGAAAAAAGTTATATTTTTGTCTATTTTCTGACTTAGACCTTGAATCTTTTCTTTTTTGTTTTTGTGTGTATGTAGTGTTTCTAATTGTCTTACAAATTCTTTGCTTTATCTTCAAACAGGTGACATTGGCACACTTCCTCTGCTCTGCCATTATTATATTATGTCAAGGTAAATTCAAGACGGATCTATGTTTTACATGTCACAGCCACTCAGAACGCAATGAATGGTGATTGGGAGTGTGAGCTAATTTTAACTGCTAACTGGTGCTGATGCCTTTTACTACTACACAGCTCACTAAAGATCGACAAAAGAAACCAGTTTCAGTCCCTTGGAAACAATGGCAACAAGGAGATCATTGACATTAACCAAGGTATGTTAGCTGTTTACAAACTAGGATACATGTAGATCACCTTTTCTTTTCTTTTCTTTTCTTCTTTTTTTAAAAAAAAAAAAAAAAAATATTATTTAGCCGTTTAGACTGGTTTTAAAAAAAAAAAAAAAAAAAAATTAGGATACATTTGGGTCACATTTTCTTTTCTTCTTTTTTTATTTAAAAAAAAAATTATTTTTATGTTCTCTATAGCTACGGATTGTCGGTGGCCATGACCTCTATACCTACGGATTTAATCCGTCGTAAAGTTTTAAAGAGCCCGTAACTAATAGCTGCGGTTGTATCTTTAGCTATGGATTTTGTCCGTAGCTTTTGACCGGTCAAAAATGACGATTTAACGGCATCCGGTCCAACCGTCAGTGAATATCCTGACAGCCGGTAAAGCCTTTACCGACCGAGGCTTTTCCAGTTTTCTTATAGTGCCAAACCTTTTCTTGTAGTGTCAATCCTTGAAAAAGGTGCAGCCACCCCCTACCCATGTTTCCCTCAGTACGGTCCTCCTGAGATTTGGATCGGCCTAATTTTTGGACTCTTGACTTAAAATGATCTGTCCAACTGAATGAATGGAGTGGATAAGTACATATGGAGTGTCCCACAAGTGGACCCCACTCCACATTGGGCATCCGCCCGCCCATGGGCGCTAGCAGCATAGCCAGCTGCCGGCGCTCTAAATTTTTATTATATATATTTTTTTGTGTTTGGACATAATATCAAAGTGGGCCCCAAGTGTATGATTTACTCAGTCCCCCGTCTTGGCCAACTTGAATGGGGTTTAATGGGCCATGACCTGGACTGGTTTCGAACAGGGAGTTCACAATGGGCCTTGAAAGGTTTCAACAACATGAATTTGTTTTCCTTGGTGCAGCCCACTCAAGACTAGGGGTGTACACAAACCGGGCTAGCCCGGTTAGCTCGCTCAACCCGGCCCGAAAAAGCCCGACTCAGCCCGACCCGAAACTGAGTTCAAGTCAGGACGGGCCAATTTTCTAGGCCCGAAAGTGAGTTCAGGCCGAGTTCGGATACCTGTTCAAGGAAATTTCGCCCGCCCAACGACCAGTGTATGACTTGTATTTAATTTGTATAAAATGTTTTATTTTGTGCTTTGTCAAATGTATATAAATATCCTGACTAGTTAGATTTTTTGTGGAGTCTATAGTTCAACTATCTAAACCGTTAATCGAGGGTCTTGTAATGGGACGCGGATTACCTGCCAAAGCCCTTCCCATGAACTTGCTGTAAGATTTGAAACTGGCCCGAACTCAGGTTCAAAACTGGCCCGAACTCGAAGGTTTGAAACTGGCCAGAACTCGCGCCGAGCCCGGTTCGGGCTGGAGATGTTGGCCCGGTGACTAGGCCCGGTCGGGTTCAGGCCTTGTGTGGCTGTTGAACGGTCCTGGACGGGCTGAGGCCAGTTCGACTCGGCCCGACCCGTGTACACCCCTACTCAAGACTAAGATCTACTTCATTTTTCGGCTCATGGCCTAAAATGATCTAGAGAAACAGGTGGACCGCAAGGATTTAATATATACATCATGGTGGCGTCCACGAGTGGGACGCCACTCCCCATGCTACATGTGCAGACATTGACGTGGGGTGGCTCACAGCCCCACTATTCCCTGTAATGTGGTCAACTTAATGGTTAGATCAGCCTAATTTTTGAGTTCAACACCTTAAATGAGCTTGGAAAACAGATGGATGGTGTGGATCTAAGATATACATCAGGTTGGATCCCACGGGTGGGAACCACTCCGTAACGGCCCATGCAAGCAGCGTCACTGACGCTTGGGCTCACCAGCCCCCTTGCAGCTTGCGGTGTGACCTACCTGAGATGTAGATTAGTTTCATTTTTGAGTTCAACGGCCACAATGATTTGGAAAACGAATGGACAGCTTGGATTCAACATACACATCATGGTTGGGCCCATGTGTGGAGCCGACATAGTGGCCTTGGGAAGCTGATGCTGCCAGCAGCGTCTATGGATGTTGTTACGTCCAACGACAATTGCTGCTTCCCCCTCTATTGCTTGTATTTTTAAAAGGTGGTGGAGCCCACTCAGGAAATCCACTCCATCCATTGGATTGGCCAATCGCATGATGGGCCAAGGAACTTAGGATCAACCAAATTTTAGGAGGTTTTCCACCATCCAAATATGCATAAACCCATTGTCATGTTAAATAGAAAATAAACATCATGGTGGGCCACATAAGGTGGTCCACGCTGTGATAGCATGGGGGATACTCTCTCCAATAGTGTGACCCACTTGTGGGCCTCACAACAATATCAAAGTAAGAAAAGAAAGGGAAGGGAAATGGAAAGAAGAATGCAAAGGAATGAGATCTGGCCTTCGGGGGTCCACCATACACCCAGTACATGATCAAGGTGGGTCCCACTCTTGTGGGCCCACCAAGATGGAAAAATTATAAGGGGAGGGTTTCGATCCTCCATGCACTCACAACGATGGATGAATGGTTGGATCAGCTTAGATTAGCGATCGGATGGTCCACCAAGCTCCTATCCACCCCTAATATCATCTAATCGCTCTTTTCTCTTCTCTCTTTCTCTTAGCCTCTTGATCTGTCCTAATTCTCTCTCAAGCTCTCTTTGCTCTTAAGCCATCTCCCTAATCTTTCTTTCTTTTCTCTCTTTCTCTCTTAATCTCTCCCTAATTCTCTCTAATCTTTTTCTTTCTCTTAATCTCTTTCTACTCGGGTGCTAGAAAATAGTAGAAATGAGAGAGAGTTAGGGGATTTTATGGTAGAACTTTTAGGATTAGGAGGGAATTAAAGGAAGATGGAGTGGTAGAATGGGACGAGAAAGAATGAGAGAGGGATGGTTAGGCATGGGTTGCTTTGACTAATGGGGAGAGAGAGAGAGAGAGAGAGAGAGAGAGAGAGAGAGAGAGAGAGAGAGAGAGAGAGAAAGAAAGAGAAAGAAGTGATGGGTTGATTGATTAATTGATTGGATAACTTTGGGATTTGTGCAAGTGGGGCCAAGTACGTTGCGCGGCCCACCTCAAATTTTGCCAAAACTATAACTTCTAATCTAGGAGTCGCAATGGGGCATGCCGCACAATGTTAGAATCGTAGCACCAACGCAATCGTTAGGGCATAAGTCTTAGGGTGTTATGCATCTGAAATAAGATTACAATCAAAACTCGTCAATCCGGTCTGCCAAGTGTTGGGCATAGGCTAGTGGGGCCCACTAGTGAGCAATCACTAGTGGGTGGGTCCCATATGTTTAGGTTTCTTCCGGCCTTTTCCTTTCTATTGAGATTTCAAATTCATTTTTGAATTTGATTTTGGATAGGAGATAGGGAGAAGACCGGATTATCTGGTCTCATCCCATCTTCTTCCTTTCCTATAAAAAGTGATGAGCTTTTCTCTTGTAAAGCACATCAATCATATGAAATAACGAGAGTATTCAGAGAGATATAGTGTGCATAGTAATCTGTCCATTTTGCCTTGTCTTTAGGACAATCTAATCCATAGATCGTGATCCAGGGCTATCTATACCGTAGGATCAGAGGTGTGAATAGATCCATCTGCTCTAGTAGTAGATAAGTGGACCATTGGAGCATTAATGTTCTGCTTTGTGAGGGTTCCAAAACTTGTGTAGACCATCAGATCTTAAGGGCTCACACTTCTGCGCTTCCCACACCAGGAATATGCCGGCACTGAAAACGAAGCATACGGTCGGTCTTATAGGGTTAGGAGTCTTACACCAACCAAGAAAACTAGGAAGTCTCTAAGGAAAGTTGCAACGCAAAATGGGAACGAGATTGCTTCGGGAGGGTGTCTATCATCCACTAAAATATTGTGATGGATAATATTTCATCGACACATTGATTTAACAAGTTGCCCTAGGAAAAAAGGGAGATAATAGTTTCAAAAGGGATATATACAAAGCCTTGGTGGATGAAATGCAGAAGCTTCTAGGTATGTAATGATAGGCAATTTGTCTAATCAACTAAGGAAGTTGAAGAAGCTATTTTGGAAAATATGTGAGATGCTTAATGTCTCCCGCTTTGGGTGGGATGAGAATGGGAAGGTGTTGGGGGCCTTGCACAAAACCTTAGGATCTAGCCCTCCAGAACAAACCAGAATTATGGATAATAAAGCAATGAAAACAATCAATGCATCAATCACACACCACACAAGAGATTTTTAAGTGGAAAACCCTCAAAGAGGTAAAAACCATGGGACCTCGTCCAGATCAACAATCCACTATGAAGTAGAACGTTACAACCTTCTTCACTCACGCAAGAGTGATTAAACAATAAGAGAAATAGAGAAAACGGAGAGATCTAACCGATTACGAGGACATAGAAGCGCTGAGATATAGATTGCATAATAGAAAACCTCCACAAGCAGAACCTCCCTTCTATAAGCTTCCTCTCTCTCTTCCTCTCTCTCTCTTTCACCTTTTGATAGCCCTAAACCCTTTAGCAAATCCCTTGTAAAGCTTTAGGAAACCCTCTTGTATTCTCTTGTGATACCTAGAAAACCCTAGGCAACCCCTTTTATAGTATAGGAAACTTCCCTTTCGCATCCCGGTTGCGAAAGGACTCAAATCCGCAGTTTTGCGCAAAATCGCGGAACAAACTGCGTAACCTTCGACTGGTCGAAGCCTGTCCATGACCGGTCGAAGCCCACCTTCGACTGGTCCTGGAATTCCAGGACTGGTCTTAGCCTCCGAGAAAAAACAGCACGAACTCACTGGAGTTTGAGTCGTGCCAGGGCTCGAACCTACGACCGGTTGAGCGCCTCCCACAACCGGTCGAGCGGGGCTCAGGACCGGTCAAAGACGGGGGAAAAAACCCCATCAGAAGGTTGTCACTGCCACTCCAAAGGTACGAGAGTCGTATATTCAAGTATATCTAGTCTTTCATTTTTTTAATGAGACTTAATTTACTTAATGAACTTATTCAATACAATTGATTGACATTGTCGTCATTTATTCACATAAACTCTAAGTTGCATCCATATTCAAACCACGTCCACGAAAAATGGGTTGAGAGGTATGGTGACCTTGCGTATATTATTGAGAACGATCAGGCCATTGGAAACTTTGAGAAAACTAGCAACTCAGCCATACGTAATAGGAGCAAGAGAGACATTGTGAATGATGAAGATACTATCTCGGATACACCACTAATTTACAAGAAGACAGTGTATCTTGATTCTGATGATTGTGCAGATAGCGTGCTAGGACATCTTTGGTCGTTTAACAGCCAGAGAGGGTGTCGTGATTCCTTTCAGAGCCCACCACCATGCCCTTTAAAATCCACTTTAAACATTCACAGAATGGTGAACTCCAGAAGAGGCCCAAAATGGGTCATCCGTGTGTTCTTGGCAACTCAATCGACAATGTTACACGTGCATTTAGTTCTCTTGCAATGACGTATGACGAGGGTAGGGAGATGATGCGAGTGAAGAAAGTTATGGTTGCCTTGGAACACAAGCTTTTACTCAATTTGGCCGAGCATCAGAAGCTTGAGTGGCTGGAGATGCTTGTGCATGCACATGCCATGTAACTGTTTAAAGTATGTATGGTGGAACACAGAGAAAACAATATATCTTTTTTATTGTTAATTTTGCAGGTGAACGGTCATTGACGTATGCATTTCTTTTTGGTATGTCTTACTTCATGGGTGGTGTTGTGAAGGCTTTGATGCATGATGTTATTTTTCGGATCACATAAAATTGTTTCTATCGGATGTTTAGATACTTTTTGGATGATATTCAGTTGGTTCAACGAAATGGTGCCTATTTCATGGTATATGTATGTTCTTGTAGCCATGATATATTTTGGGGTGTTATGTATAAAAAAAAATGCCAAAAATGGTATAGAGTGATTTTTTTTGAGAAATATTATGAAGGAAATGAAACTACATTTTCTTCCCATACAGATTCATATATTATGGTTGATATTATTCTCTCCATATATTCTGAAATGAATTTTACGTATATGATAGTTATATTATAAGTAGAATATGGGTATGTACATATACCCAAACCATCTGTACGTGCAGCTTTCATGTAAAGCAGGTCGTAGACACTTTCATGGCAAAGATGGACTAGAGAAGGCTCGATTGGAGGCAGAAACAATTCCGACCATCAGAACCTTAAAACAGCAATATCCCACAAACCATGATGAGTTTTTTGACATATTACGTATGATTTGAGGGTAGGAGAAGCTACTTAAGCCAACCAACCCCATCATGCTGGGTTACCCTTTCGCTGGAAGTTCCTGTGCTGGGAACTTAGGTGCGGTCTACCGTGATGTCTGTGAGAAATCCACCCCACCCATCCATTTTATGAGCTTATTTTATGACATGAGGCTAAAATTGAGCCGTATCCAATACTCAAGTGGGCTAAAAACATGAGGATTGAGCATCCACAGTTGATATATTCATGGGGGTAATTGCAAAATCTGACTTACCCTATCATTTTAGGGGTAATTGCAATCATTACATATTTATATCCTGGGAATTGGCTATCCAAACACGCCCTCATTACAAAATCTCTAGTTGCATTAGCTGGTGGGTGGCACTTAGAGTGTGGCCTACCACGTGGCACAACTTGGTTCTGTGGTGGGTGTTGTAAGGCCTGTATCCTAGAACGTACCATTTCGTAGGCCTCCGCGATCTGTTATCGGCGTTTGCACGCGATCCTGAGTCATGTCCCATATATCGGAGTCGGCTTGACTCAAAACTTATACCCTAGCGACCGTGCTGTCACCGCAGTTCCAACGTCGCGACTCGCGCATCGATCCGATACCCGGGCCAGAAGATGTGGGCCCGCGTTCATTCCGAAGAAACGTCGCATGTTGCGAATTCCGAGGGAATCTCTACGACTTATCCCATCAATCAATCAATCAAGTATATACCCTATCTCAAGTACATCACCCATACCCCATGCTACCTCACCCTCCTTCATAAGTCAACTCTCTCTCCTTACCCATTCCTCCTTTACACAAAATGCAAACCAAACCATGCCTTCCCATCCCCTCCCTTACAACAACCATTCCATCCATCCCTTTTCATCCATAATTTTTCTCCCTCATTTCTATCTCTCCAACCTTAAGAGAAGCAACTCCAACGTCTATGGCTTCCATGGAGAAGCTTGGTGTGGCCTACCTCCCTACCACCCAATCCCACCATCCATGATCCATCTTAACTGTTGAAATTCATTCATTGGAGCTTTAGAATGCAGTGGCGGAAGAAGAATGTGGAGATCTAATGGTGGGTGCTTTCTTAGGGTTAGATTTATATATTTTTGCTTGGATTTAGTGATTTGAGGGCCCACTTTAGTGGACCCATCTTGATGTATGCATTGTATCATGGAGGAGCTCATAGTGGCGAAGCTCCTCCCATCATCACCGTTCTATCTTTCTCTCTTTCTCTCTTTCTTTTTGTTCTCGATGATGATGATGATTGTATGGCCCACTTGATCCACGCCATCCACGAGATGGACCCCACCTTGAAAACTAATTGGCAAGTGTACGACAACACCAAGTTCTGGTGGGTCGTGCATGAGGGACCCACCTAATATGGAAAATGGGTTGGCTGGATACCTCACTCCAATTATATAGCTGGTGTACTGACGCCACCATGCTCAGTGGGTCCCATTGCTGACTGATGTCAGCAAGTTCTATGGGGCCAACATAATGTATGTGTCTCATGTTCACGCTATCTAGTGGCTGTGGGACCCACCTTGGTGTATTTGTTATATCTGTACAGTCTATCAGCTAGGGCGGTGGCCCCTGATGCATTGGATCTACATCCAGACTGTCCATCTGTGGACGGTGGGGCCTGGACGAAGGAAACACACATATATCAGCTTTATCCAGACAGTGGGCCACGCTGACGTGGACCCACTGTGATTTATGTGTGATATCCATACCGTTCCTCCAGCGTCTAGGGCCTGGACACTGGAGTGCTTCATATACAATATATATATATATATATATATATATATATATATATATATATATATATATGTGTGTGTGTGTGTGTGTGTGTGTGTGTGTGCGCGCGCGCGCGCCCCAAGTGGGACCCACTTCTGTAAAAAAAAGGGGGATTGGCTGGTGTACGCCACTCACCAGGTATACAACTGCTGCATTTGGGTTTGATCCACACCGTCCATTAGCTGGTGTAAATGACGTCACCAAGCTCTGAGGGTCCCACCATGGTGTGTGTTTCATCCCACCGTCTATCTGGACGGGACGACTGTGATGTGTGTTGAATCCTACCATCCAGTGCGTGGACGGTAGGGACCACCGTGATGTATATGTTTTATTCTCAACATCCATCTGGACGGTGGGTACCACCGTAATGTATATGTTTAATCTGCACCGTCCAGATGGGACGGTGGGCCCTCCCTTGATGTATGTGTTACATCCAAACCATCCATCCAGCTAGTGAGCTCGTTTTAAGGCTTGAGACCAAAAATGAGGTAGGTCTATCAGGTGGACCACGCTGCAAATCAGTGGAGATTGAACATCCACCGTTGATATCCTTTTCAAGACCACGGCAGCTTTGCATCAAAATAATATTTATTTTTCCTCTCAACTAGGTCTTTGTGACCATATGAACAGATTGGATGGAAAATAAACGTTATGATGGGCCTTGGTAATTTTAAGGGTGGAAATCATTATCTCCATTGTTATTTGTGGTAGTCCAGATGACCTTTTGTTATGATTCATTTTTAGGTAAATGATCTCTAAAAATAGATGTATGGTGTAGATAATTCACCTAGATCGGTGGGCCCGATTAGATGTACTGAGGTTCGTGGGTCATGGCCCCGTTGAGATGTATTTCCGGCCCATATGGTGTGGCCATTGTGATGTGTATTAGGCTCATGGGTTGTGACCCGTGTGATGTATCTGAGGCCCATGTGCAGGGCTCACCTGTTGTGTATACAAGGCCCAAAGTGATGTATTCATGGCCTATATGATGAGGCCCATTGTGATGTATTTTCGGCCATTGTGTGAGGCCATGGGCCCACGATACGTTTGGCTCTATGTGGGCCACTCCTTGGGAGTAATGTTGGTTAAATGTCCACATTATGTGCAATGATGGTTGAATGTCCACATTGTGACCTTCTCTTAGGCCCTTTGTTAGGCCGATTCCAATTCTGATTGTCGAGGCCGATTCCAATTATCGAGGCCTATTCCGATTGTCGATACCGATTCCGATTGTTAAGGCCGATTCTGATTTCGAGTATTAAGGCTGATTCCGATTGTCGAGGCCGATTGTATATGCCGATTCCGATTGTCGAGGCCGAGTATCAAGGCTGATTGTATTAGCCGATTCCGATTGTTGAGGCCGAGTATTGAGGCCGATTCCGATTGTCGAGGATGATTATATAGGCCGATTCTGATTATCGAGGCCAATTGTATAGGCTAATTCCGATTGTCGAGGCCAAGTATCGAGGCCGAGTATCAAGGACGATTCCGAGTGTCGATTTCGATTGCCGAGGCCGATTGTCGAGACCTATATGATGTATATGCAACCCGTAGTTGAGGCCCATTGTGATGTGTATTCGGCCTGTGTGATATATATAAGGCCCGTGTTTGAGGCCCAATGTGATGTATATGCGGCCTGTATTTGAGGCCGATTGTGATGTATATTCAGCTCATACTTAAGGCCCAATGTGATGTATATGAGGCCTATGTGATGAGGCTCATTGTGATGTATTTGAGGGCCAGGCGATAGAGCCCATGTGAAAGGCCCATCATGTGTGTATTAATCTCTTGAGTGAGGCCCATGATGTTGTATATTTGACCCTTGCGTGAGGCCATGGGTCCACTATATGATAGGCTCTATGTGGGCCATTCCTTGGAGGTAATGTTGGTTAAATGTCCACATTACCGAGGTCGATTGTCGATGCCGGATATTGATACCGATTATGAGTATGTGATAGCATAGCATCATGATACATGCCCATATGCATCATCTGCATGTTTGTTATAAGATGTGATTGACCATTGCATATGCCATTGAATATGTTGTTATGAGACTCCCTGATAGGCGAAGATTGTCTCACATGAGCGCACGGTATGCGCAAGATTGATGCATGACTGGATTATATGACTCATACACCTTGCATTGTGTGTTGTGATTACTGTACGCCCTAACGACATCAGGGCCGTAGCCTCCACAGGCATATCGTGGATGGCCAGATGGGACACCGAAAATCTGTTATTTACATCGGGCTGCCATAGATGACCCTGGGTAAAAATTCTTAAACCTTCTTGGTACCAGATGACGCCCCAACGTCGAGACTGAGTGGATATATATGAGCGCATGAGGGCCGTATACCAGTAGGTCGCGTCTCCCACTGTGTCGTGGTCTGTTGGGAGAGGGTGTGGCCTTACCCGCCTGAGGGAGTAGGCATAGCTAGGCTGAGTTTGACCAGCTCGTGAATGGGTCCGCTATCGACGTGCCAGATAGATATTGACTGACTACTGGCTAGGTGGATAGTAAAGTCTCTTTCACTTACCTAGTTGTGCGCTTGATGGGGCAACAAGCTGGTGTAGAGTGTACTAGACCCCGGTGATGATCCCAAAGATGTACAGTACTGATATGTGGACTTATTGAGCAGGAGTTGCATACTCATTCATTTATTCATTCACTATCCACCTGGGCCGGTGGTGCGCAACTATTTGTTACGTGTACATTCGCAATGGCCAAGATTTCGGTTGGGCCGTGCAACTAACCTTAGATTAGGAGTTTACCACATTGAGTCTGACTATCCAAATTAGGTATGGGACTAGTTTGGATAGACGTCCCTTGTGATGGACCCCATAGCCTACGATACTACGTATTATCATCTCAACTTCACACTCCAGCATGGTCATTCCATTCGCACCGCATATCGCATTACATCCACGGCATATAACATTTTGGGTTGCTATATTTCTGCATTTATACGACCTAGATAAGGCTGGTGGTATTCGTAGCTCTTCCGAATTGCATATTGTATTGCATCTTTAATATCTGATATCTGGTTCATTATGTTTTCGCATTATATAGTCGATTTACATTACTTTCTCAGTATATGATATTAGCTTGCTATGTCTTTTCATTGCATATCCTGGATGAGGTTGATGATATTTTTATGGACTTGCAGTATTTTCGCTTATTCTGATATCGTATGATTCATGCCAGTAATTCCGATATTGTCTGATTAAGGCATTGTATTGAATACTTGACACTTATCTCGTACACACACTTACACCACCCTCTAAGCTTTTTATAAGCTTATGCATGATAGATGCGTACAAGTGACGTTAGGTTGCAGCAATATTGAGCTTGGAGCGTGCAGTGGTCTTCTGGAGCTTTGATTTTTGATATATATATTTCCATTTTGGCACTGTACTCAAATATTTATATTAGTGGATATGTGATAATGATGTTGCCTTTGTGATTTGGGTAAATTTGTGATTATACTTATTACGAATTAAATGTACAAAAAAAAAAAAAAAAATCCTCCTTGTAGGATCCTAGGATCGGAATCTGGCGTATGGACGCTGGGAGCCGAGAATGGGGTACTACGGAGGCTGTCAGCACAGATTCGGCGATCGGAAATTTTGTGAGTCCGGTTTCCGAGTTTAAGGCGTGACAGGTGTTCCATCAAATCTAGTTACAGCTCCGAGTCCTCGAGTTCGGGGTTGGGTTTTGAGTATAGACTTGGGATTGGATAGATGAGGATTGAACTTAGATGTGGGCTTGAGTTTAGGTGACGTTTTTGGTGAAAATTGGGCTAAGTTTGGGTTTATAACTAAATAGAATTGGGCTATGTTTGAGGGCTTTTTTTTTTTTAAACACGCACACACACCACCACACACTCACACCGTAGTGGGATTTCACCACCTATGGGTACTCGAATCCTCAACCAGGTGTTGAAACTCCAAAGAGTCTACCACCGGAGTAAGAGTAAGGACCCGAATTGGGCTAGGTTGGAGAATTGCGCTAGGTCTAGTCTTGCATTTAGTTAGTAATTGGGCTAGGTCTAGTCTCCTGTGCTAGGTGGGGTGTTTACAACAAGCTTAATTTGTTTACTCAGCTCAAGGCAACCGCACTTTGAATGATAGGAAAAGTCTGTTACAACCAAAGTACCAAAATTAAAAAAAATCAAGTAGCAAAGGAAATTTAAGGGTGACTATAGCCAGGCACAATTGCCAAAAACCCTCTGTCAAAGAGGAACATCTATAAACACCCTACCCAGGATGAGAAAGACTACTTTGTAAGAATTCAGTTGGACTTCAAAATTGGGCTTCAATCGACCCTGAGAAGCTTCGCAAACCCGAACAAGACAAACAAAGAGAATCCCCACAACCAACTCGATGCCAACCAACAACCCGAATTAGGCCCAGGGTGCCGGCAAAAATCCAATTTCGCCCAAACACCCTGGCCCACCCTAGGACTGCTGAGATGGCATAATTGCCTTTAAAATGTGAAAAAAGAATTCTCGTTAGTGCCAATAGTCCACACTTCTCATCATGGGAAAGCTCTTATCACCCAAAAGGCCTCCAAAAATGTAAAACCAGGCCACATCAACACCAGTGAAAATTTGATTCTCACCGGCCTTATCTATAAAAATTTTGTCGTTTTCCTCATTTGCAAGCAATGGGCATATGGTGGGGAAGTGTTACAAAGGGCTCTAGCGTGAGAGGAATGCTTGTCTCAGAGATCCTATGAAAAAAAAAAAATCAAAGAGAGAGAATTTCCAAGAGAATAAAAAGTTCACTGAAGTCCAGAGTAAGGTTGGAATTGGAGGCGCCTGATCCTCTTTTATCACATAGAATATCTAGTCTCTCCTTTTCCCTCTTACATCTCTTCCAATCTAGCATTTGCATTCCAGGAGCACCATTATGCACATCTTATTACTACCTTCTTTTCTTTTCTTTTCTTTTCTTTTTTGTCATGTCAACCTGACATCAAGCAAAGCAACTCCATAAGTCAACGTTGGATATTGTCATTTCTAGAGCTTAGATAAATACCTTACAAATTCAAAATCCCATGAAGTAAAGGCTAGGCATTGCGCAGGCCAAAAAGGGCGCATGACTCCTTTCTTTACTATCACCAGGGCCCTTAGAATCTTTAATTATAGACCAACTGCAAGAGTCATTCAATCCAAGTTAGGAATTCTTACAATTCCTCGACCCTTAAACGATTCTACAATTTCTAACTAGTCATAGATTCTAAGCTTTCATTAGCTAGTGTGGACTCCAAATTGTATGCATTATCATAGCCAAGTCAATGTTACCCCTTATTTGTGCAAAAAGAGCTAAGCGAGAAAGATCCCAGAGGAGTGGAAGCTAGGTTGCCCGCTTCCACAAGAGGGTTATCACCATCATGTGGAACCCACCTTTGATGTGGACCATCCATCATGCAGGGGCCACCTTTGATGTGGGCTGCCCATTATATGGAGAGATAAGTAGAAAAGTTGAAAAGAACAAAAATTACTGATGATTATAACTACCTTTAACGTGTTAAGTTACTTGCCAAACTAGATTAAGCCTCATTTGGGAGCTTCTAAATGGAGTTAAATGGAATCCATTTCACAATTACATTCAAATCAAGCATTTATGGAGTCAGTTGTATTTCATAGCCTACAAATGAAATGTATTAAAAGTCAAATATTTTGTTTGCATACCTTTATTTAGTGTAATTTGAATGAATGCATTGGAATTCTTTGATATATTCACAGGAACCTGAATTTGATTAACTAAATTAGCTTTAACATCCCAAATTAATGTGTATGTGTGATATTTGACGGAATGATTGTAATATGTATACTTTGGCTTAAAATGAAGAAATTTCGAGCCTCGAGTGGGCCAAAAACGTAATAATCACAAACAAGCAACTTGCCAACATTTTTTAATCTATAGATTTAGATAGCCAAAGTTTGAATAGTTTTGAACATTATATTTGTGTAATTTTAGTGTAGCTAATAATTGGATTATTTTAAAGTATCATCAGTGTGCCATGTGTATAACAGATTAAGCGCTTAGCAACACCTTTGTTTACTCTCATGACTCTCCGAATGAGCGAGAAAGGCATTTCGCACCAAGTAGACTGAATTTACAGCCAAATAAAGGGATTTCAAAATACACGAAAAAGTGCCTTTCCATTTACCAATGATTCCATGTACCTCCAACTATACATAGGCAAACTCTGACGAAAAATGTGCATTTACACCCAATTACTTTGAAATACAGGACCCCTAACTTCAAATGGTAACATTTTTATTGTCATAAAGTCAAGAAAGCTACATACAGGATTGTCGCCAAACAAGCCCTAAGGTTTTGCATAACCTAGACCAGAATGTGAACACCTGCTGCATGCATTAAAATTAATTAATTTATAATAAATAAATAATTTTTTTTAACTATAATTTCTTCTTTATTTGTTGCAGGTTTTGGGTTGGGTTGAGCCATCTGGCCCAATGCATTGATAACCTAGGAAGTGACCACCTGGTTCAAAGCTGCTGGGACATTCTCAGCAGGTTGGAGACTTGGGAGTATTTCCCCATATTTTTCAGAGAAGATAATTGGGTGTGTGGACCGGACCGTTCACTCAGCAAACTTGAGTTCATACCCTCCAAAAAATTTTAGCTTAGATAGATTCGACTTAAATGTACGTAACATCTGCAAATAGTTCCTGGGGAACAACCATCATGCTCTATTCTCAAAGCTGTTCTCTAATTTTTTTAAGTTTTGTTTGTTTCTAAACCTTGTTGTAGCCACATACTCGGTTTAGAAAATTTTCTAGAATACACCTGTATAGGGCTGCTAGAGTAAATGTCATCGAATGTGCAAACACGGCAGAAACATGCTATATATCCAGGCCCACCAACAGGGAAGTCCCAAGTTGGAAGAAGATGTTCACACCCAAAAAAAAAAAAAAAATCGGGCTGATCCACTCTTCAGGTGGGCTATTATGATGTTAGACACATTTTTAAGGATAGCTTGGAAAACCTAAGCCAAGTTAGGTTTATTTTGTAAACCTGATTCTTGGGCCACACATCTACACAGCACAACCCGCTAATACAACGGACTAAGATAACCAAGTAATCCACAAAGATCTCCCTAAGATTATTGAAAGTTGATATAAATTCCAGTCTTTGATCTTCTTCTATTGAATTGTGGACCTTTCAGTACTCTCCTCAACAGCAAAGCATATTTTCGGATTAGGATTTGTTTTCGAAGGGCGATCTGGATCAGTGGAAACATAAACCCCCAGGCATGATGTTTACTAACTCAAGGCCCAAGTATACTAATTAGTCTAGTAAAATCATGGTTAAGCAAACAAGCCTCCTGAGTAGGAAGGATGGCAATCGGCAATTCGATTATCCAAATTTAGCTGCAAAAGGGGCAAAATAACAAGTATTATACTCTTGACGATCCAATCATCCAACCAAGCTGTCCATTCACTATACACCACTATTGGCAGGCCATGATACAAACATCCCACCAACAGACTTATTCCAACCCCTTCAATGCCGGCCGTTGATTTTACAAGCAGCAGATTATGTTGTTGTCTTTTTAGGCTATGTTTGGTTGCACCAAATTAGACCAGATCATCATGAAATATCATGTAATTTCATGATATTTGGTGCAACCAAATGCAGCCTTAAAAAAGAAAGTGAATCTTTAGAATGGATTAGCAATCCACGGTGGGGTGCATTGGATACGATGAGACCTATTTTTATATGTTTGATCCTCGCCATCACTTCTCAAATCCTACTTACTGGATGGTTAAGATCACTGCATTAGAATGATTCTTTCATTGTCTCACTTGCCAAGAGTTAACTGGAATGTTTCAACAATTCAGATTGATGAATGGAATGTCCCAAATATCCGGAAGCAAGTAGCTGTGCCATAAGCCTATGATGCTAGTTGTATTGCATTCTTCCATGTAATCTGATATGCTGCTTTCCAACTTGGAAGCATTCTTTAGAAGTCGCAGTATGCACATAAACCCACTACCCTAACAGAAAAACCAATTTGATGGAATGAACAATTTGAAACATCTAGAAGCAATCCCGGTCACTTAGAAGTGAGTCCTAGAGGAGAAAGTGTCAGGTTGAAATTGATTCAAGTGCTATGCATGACACACCCAAAAAAAAAAAGGAAAAAGAAAAGAAGAAGATCTTATCTAGTGCATGATGAAGAGTTAAAACCAAGAGTATATATACTCACAGCTCTTAAGGATGCCATACAGTTCATACAGCTACTTACTCTAGCCCACAGGCCAAAACAGTGCCTTTAACTCCAGACACTCTTTTGCTCCCACCAACCATGGAGTAAAGGGCATGAAATGGTCCTATCGACAATCTAACTCCCTTCGGTGCCCACATCAAGATCATCGCGATAAATGCTCTCAGCCATCTGCCAGACCTGAAGAATGTTATCCTCCGCAACACTTGAGATGAGCCATGGCTCATTACGGTTCCATGAGAACTCTGAGATCTTGGCAGTGTGACCCCCATGAACAAATAGAAGCTCGGGTGGCCGGTCCTCGGCATCTGCTGCTGTCTGCTCATCCCCAATCATGAAGGCATCATGGCATCAGAGGCAAATCGGGCATCATGCATGTGCTCAGTTGGCAAATCATCAGTACCACATCAGAGAATTATACTGTGATATAAACCAGCGCAAGCATGCACAGAGAACACAGCAAACTTAACTATGGTACAAACATCTATAGGCCAGTTTGGACATAAGAAGGATGCAGGTGGGCGAACCAGTTACCAAAAAGAGATGCAATGATGACGGGTCCAACCCATTCTCACTTGGGGGTGCGTTTCTCAGATGGGAGAGTTTGGTCACCTCCATCTGCATATTGTGGGATGCATCAAACAGCTCCACTTACGCACACATTCATTTCCAGTGTCATCCTGACAGTAGAGGCAAATAGTATCTAATGGAAAGTATGGAAACCAAACTCAGCAGCTTGCCTGTGGTCTTCGGTCATAAAGTCCTAAAGCATAATCTGACAAAACAAAAATAGAGACCCAGGCTTCAAACAAAATCTAATAAAGCATGCCGTGCAAAATATAAATGCAAGAAGCCACTCGATTCAGGATCTTCACCGAATGCATGAAGGAACACAATTTAATTACAGCATGGCCAGAATGGATACCTATAGAAAAGAATATAATGAATCATCGTGGATAAGCATCAGTAAACATCTTTCTGAAAGGGAAACATTTTATATACCAAAATCAGTCCAAAGTTTATAGGCCTGTTTTGGTTGGCAAA
This sequence comes from Magnolia changhungtana, assembly GCA_030180095.1. Lineage (NCBI taxonomy): Eukaryota > Viridiplantae > Streptophyta > Magnoliopsida > Magnoliales > Magnoliaceae > Magnolia > Magnolia changhungtana. Next base: position 6,909,273 of record JASAUF010000662.1, read on the forward strand.
AACCAAAAAGTAAAAAGTGGAAAGGAAAACATTTTATGCAGATATGACATTTTCCTCCAATTCCAATAATAAAGTAACCTGCAGAAACAGTTTACTTTTCCACGGTTTTCCTCATAGAGAGGGAAAAAAAAAAGTGGGGATGTAGGGATCCCTTTCCCCCCAAAAACCTAAGGGCCCGTTTGGATGGGTAGATTGGAAGGGATTGAATGGTATTAGGGTGGATGGCATGGATTTCAAGGTAATGATGGTGTTGTCAGTGGATTGTCTCAAGATCCATGGGATTGTTATATCCCTGGATTGCCATATCGAGTCTGTTTGGCAGTCCCGGAATTAAACCTTCCCATCCCTTCCAATCCCTCGAACCAAACACGTCTCAGGCAAATTTGAACGGATTAGGGTGGATTGGATGGGATTTAAAGGTAATAATGGTGTTGTCAGTGGATTGTCTTAATATCCATGGGATTGCTATATCCCACGATCAGATCACCCCGTCTGTTTGGCAAGCCCGGCTAATCTCGGGATTTAACTTCCAATCCCTTCCAATACCATCCAATCCACCCGTCCAAAAGGGCCCTAATAATTCCACCTTTTTCTAGAGGCTTTTCTCACTTTTGACCAATGACTGTTCTGTTTTCCTATGAAAGTCATGTTTGCTACAACAAGTAACCTTTTTTTTTTATGATTCTTTTCCACGAAATTCCTTATCCATTGCTTTCCTAACATATGCCATTAGCCTTTCCATTTTCCAAGTCTACATTCTGGATACCACCAATCCAAACTGGCAAAGAAAAGGACAAACAGCAACAAAGCAATGATGATGGAAATGGATGTTACTATACAGGCATAACCATAAAAAGTTTGCCAAAACCACTTGCATGGACAGGGTAACTCGTACACACCACCAAATGCGCCAACATGGCAGATAGTTGATATATCCAAGGTGTCCACCAGGTGGGTCCAACCTTGTAGATGCTCTCCCACAAAATTCAGGTTGACCCACTCATCAGGTGGTCTGTGATGTTAGACATAAAGTCAGCTTAGAAAACTTCAGCCAAGTTTTCTTCAGCATACATTGTTTCATAAAGTGGCCCACCATGGTTAGGGGACTGTAATGACCCTAAATTTTTAGATAGACACCAGAATGAATCAAAGATAATTAGAGACAAGAAATATATTGCAAGCACGTGCTTTAAATTTCAAGAATAGCATAAACGATTTTCTCTCGCTCGCTAAATCCAACGGCAAAGCATTTTTTGGACGTTCTTATCATACACCACGTCGTTAAGCAAAGATGTTGACAGGAAAAGTTATAAGGATTGAAAATTTTGCAAACCATTCCCCTAGTTAAAGTCCTTTGATCGTTCCATGGAAAAGAGACGGCAACGTGGGAGAGTGAAGATGATATGAGAGAGAAATACCCTCAACTTCTCGACATCACACCTCAAATAAACTTCGGGGATGAAGTTTGTTTTCAAGGGGGTAGATTGTAACATCTCGGATGTTACCGTTTTAGCCTAAGTTCAGCGTGTTGCTTGTTATGTGTATTTTCCCTTAATTAAGGAAAATTTTAACTTATTTTGTGAATAACTCTTTATCCATAATGATTTAGATAAGGGTTCTTTTGTAAGAATTGCTTAGAAACATGCCTAGAATCACGTAGAAGTGTTAGATTTTGTAAAACACTTATATTAGAAATATTTACTAAGACACCCTTAACCTAGACCCTTGATTCTGTATCTTATGGTTACTAAGACACCCTCTCGCTCGCTAAATCCAACGGCAAAGCATTTTTTGGAAGTTCTTATCATACACCACATCGTTAAGAAGAGATGTTGACAGGAAAAGTTATAGGGATTGAAAATTTTGCAAACCATTCCCCTAGTTAAAGTCCTCTGATTGTTCCATGGAAAAGAGACGGCAACGTGGGAGAATGAAGATGATATGAGAGAGAAATACTGATGGGGACATCACGCGCACACGCGCACGCACGCCGCCCCCACAACTGAGGATGATTTTGAAGATATGGTTTATTACACAACTAAATGATGATTTTGAAGATCTGGTTAATTGCAAAACCAGAGATGATTTTGAAGACCTTACACGTGTCCTTGAATTAATTGAAGGTCACAGATTAGGAGGGCACACGTGTAGGATGAGTTCGAAGACTGATCTGTTACACATGAATTTTTTTTATTTTTTATTTATAAAACTTTGTTTTGCACATTTATTTTTACTTCTGTTATAGGGGTATTCTAGTCATTTTCTTTTAAATCCGAATTTTATAAATAGGGTGCTTTCTACCCTAAGCCTAATAATATTTTTTTAATAAAAGCTTGGTGCCTCCTTCCCCTTTCTCTCTATAGTAAGTTCTTCTCTTCCCCTAATCTCTTCTCTTCTTCTAACTTCTATTTCTAGCCCTTCAACCTTCTTCTTCTCTTTTTATACTTAGTCTTTTTTTCTTCTTTTTCTTTTTATTGCTATTGACCCTGAAAATCTGAGAATTGATCCCAACCCTCTCTCAGATTTTCCAGTTGTCCCTATTCCAGAAATCCTTTGATTTCCTGGATTAAAGAAGCTGCATTGATTGTTGGATTGAAATCATGTAAGATCAGAAGGTCACATCTCTCACTGGATCCAATTCACGCATGATTTGAATACGGTACCGCAGGATTGTGATGATGGACTGCAACCATTGTATGTTCCTGTTATTATTATCTTTCCTATGATGTGGAACGTGACTATTTCAATTGATTTGCATAGTTTATTTCGCTGGATCATTTTTGTGCTCACACATACATTCTAGTTTAGACCGTCCTACACCACATATCCCCTCCATTTTCATTGTTCTTTACTCCAAAGCTCTAAATCTCTCTCTCTCTTTCTCTCTAACACCTCTTTCTCTCTTACTCTAATCTCTACAACTATTTCAATTTTCAAGTATGTTTACTTTTTATATTTTATAAGTTGTGCTTGTTTTTTGTAAATTAAGTTGTAACTTGTAAGTAGTTTCAAGTTATCCATTTATCAATGAAATTTCTTTGTTCGAAGTTTTTAATAATTAATTCTCTCTTAGTATAGCTTGTTGATTGTTTTGTTAAAATTTATATAATATAATATAAGTAATTAAATATATAACTTAATGAAACACTCAAACTACAATGAAATAAGTAAAATAACCCAATCCAATCATGTGTACTAATTAGGCAAGTTTTTCCTTCTTTTTTAGAAATTTTTATAATTTTTTCCATTTTTTTCATTTTTCGTTTTTTTAATATGCGATTATGCGATCGCATATGTGATTTGACAACATTGTTCAGGACCATAAGGGTCGTTATGGGGGTTGTAACAGCCATTACAAGCCATATCGTAACAGCTATTATGGCCTATATCATAACAGCGGCCACCGTTACCGTTATTAAATACCTCGCTGGGTTATGGATTCACGGATCCTTCGTTGATGTAACATGCTTCATATCTAATAAAGTTTTTATCCATTAAAGGAACCCAAAAAAAAAAAAAAAAAAAAAACTCGTTTCTATGGATAAGCACTAACCAGTATCTTTCCTCTTTATCAAATATCCACACACAGGGAAGAAGGATATAACCATACAAATGAATATCCCAAATACAAAATTACTATTATATCCGAGTAAATACTATTTCTAACCTCAGAAATAACATGTTATTTCTTTGAAATCCAAAATTACAATGCAATATCATAAAAGCAACGAAAAGAAAAAGATATTCAAAAACTAAGGTTGAACAAAACTAGCCCTTTTTACCCCTTACTTGAATTATACTGTTCTCAAAATATACCGCTTAAAATCACTTCCCATCAATACGTTCCTCTGCTATTGTTGAGAATCGACCCAAGAGTCCCCAAGACCGCAAAGGCGAGAAGCGGGCTCACGTCCAACGTATCGAAAACTGGCGGGATGATGTTCCTGAACAAGTTCAGGTATGGGTCGCACAGGTCCCTGATTGCCGACAATGGCTGCCGGTCCCATGGGATGTTTGGGAACCAGCTGAGCAGGACGCGGACCATCAGGACCCCGCTGTAGATATCGAGCCACTTGGCCATCCCTGCAGCGACGACAGTCAACGGGGTGTTCAGGTAGCCGCTGGGCCGGTCACGGATGGCCGCGAAGAAGAGGGGCCCCACCGCACAGGCCATGTTCCCACGAAGGTTCTGGATCGTCGCCAGCTCATCGGGGGTCGGAGCAAGGCAGACCCTGCCAATCTTATCAGAGAACCGCCGGATGACATCAACGAAGAGTTTGGAGATGGAGAAAGAGACAGCGAGGATTGACGAGACAGTGCGGGTAGATTCAGAAAGGAGGGAATTCGACGATGATGACGATGAAGATGACGTGTCAGGTGGGGTAGCGGTGGAGGAGAGAGCTGAGATTTGAAGGGACGAGGAGCGTTTGGCCGTGGGGAGAATGAGATTGAGGGGTTTTGGAGAAGGGAGATGAGAGAGGTGGAGGCGTTTGGTTGGAAAGGAGAATTTAGGGTTAGGGCTAGGGAGAAGGAAGAGGGTTCGAGGAGCAAACGCCATTTTTTTCTCCTATCGCAGGCAAAAGCGCCAGTCGGATGGAAAGGTCGAGAGAAGGAAACGGACTGGGGGACGGACGCGGATTTCCTGCGAAAGCTTTCGCAGGAGTTTCCTGCGGTGGAAACTTAGGTGGGCCTACCGTAATGTTTGTGAGAAATCGACCCCGTACGTCCGTTTTTTGAGCTCATTTTAGTAAGGAAGACCAAAAATTAGCAGGATCCAAGACTTAAGTGGGCCGCACTAAAGAAAAATGTGTGTAGGAAAAGTCCTGCCATTGAAACTTTCCTGACTTCGACGGTGATGTTTATATGCCATCTATACCGTTTATAACGTCATTAACGTTGGGATGAAATGAAAACACAAACATTATCCTGATTCAAGCCTTCTGTGTCCACACGAATATTTCAACTGTTGACGTTCAATACTCATGTTTTTGGCCCAGCTGAGTATTGGATCCGGATCATTTTTGGGTCTATGTCCTAAAATGAGCTCACAAAATGGATGAATGGAGTGGATTTCTCAAAAACATCACCTCGGGCCCCACCTAAGCTCCCAGTGCAGGAACTTTCTGCGAAAGGCTTTCGCAGGGAATCCCCGTCTACGGACTGGCTACTCCCCCAGACACCAGCCAATGGCTGATGGTCGGTGCTCTGTGCGCCCCATGATGTATGTGTTTCATCCATGCCCTCCATCTATTTTTAGAGATCATTTTACTCTATGAGACAAAAAATGAAGTATACAAAAACCTTAAGTGGACCACGTTACAGGAAACAGTGTTGAATGAGCGTCGACCATTAAAAAACATTTTCAGGCCATAAAAGTTTTGGATCAAGCTGATTTTTGTTTTTTCTCTTAATCTGGGCCTATATGACCTAATCAACATATTGGATGTCAAATAAACAGTACAGTGGGCCTTAGGAGGATTTTGATGGTGGATATCCAATCACTATTGTTTTGGTGTGGTGTGGTCAACCTGAGATTTATATATGTCTCATTTTTGGGATCAAGCCATAACATGATCTATAAAAATGGATGAACGGAATGGATGAAACATATACATCATTATGGGCCCACTGAGCACCGACCACCAGCAACGGGGCTGACGTCAGGGGGGAGTAGCCAATCCATTCCCGAGAGGAGGGAACGCCAATTTCCTGAAAGCCTTTCGCAGGAAGTTCCTGCGCTGGAAATCTGGGTGGGGCCCAACGTGATGTTCTTGAGAAATCCATTCCGTACATCCGTTTTCCGATCTATTTTTAGGATAATAAGCCAAAAATGAGCCATATTCAATACTCAAGTGGACCTGAAATGTGAGTATTAAACATACACAGTTGAAATTTTCGTGGGGCATAGAAGTTTTGAATCAGGATAATACATGTGTTTTCAGTTCATCTAAGTAGGAATGACATTATTAACGGTATGGATGTCATGTAAACATCACTTTCTACACTATAAATTTTCAATGCTAGGAATTTTCCTACCCACCGTTTACTCTAGTGCGGCCTACTTGAATCTAGGATCCTTCTCACTTTTGGTCTTAACTACTAAAATGAGCTCAGAAAATGGATGTGCGGGGTGGATTTCTCAAAAACATCAAGTTGGGCCCCACCTAGTTTCCCGCGCAGGAACTTGCTGCGAAAGCCTTTAGCAGGAAATTTGCGTTTCATCCATTTCATTCATCCATTTTTACAAATTGTTTTAGGCTTGATACAAAAAAATGATAGGGATATAAATCTTAGGTGGGCCACACCACAAGAAAAAAAAAATAATGAATGGATATTCACCATTAAAATCCTCTTAAGGCCCATCATATTGTTTATTTGAAATCCAATCCGTTGATTTAGTCATAAAGACCCAAATGAAAGGAAACAATAAATATCAGCTCGATCCAAAACTTTTATTGGCCCCAAAACATTTTTAATAGTCAAAATTCATTCAACACTGTTTCCTGTAATGTGGTCCACTTGAGATTGAGATATACTTCATTTATTTTCTCATATCATAAAATGATATATAAAAATAGATGGATGGCACAGATGACTCACATACATCATGGTGAGCCCCACAGAGCATCAACCACCAGCCAATGGCTGGTGTCAGGGGGAGTAGCCAATCCGTTTTGACGCGGATTGGCTAGTCCGCCCACCAGTAGCTCCTGGGCTGGTGCTCATAGCTGGCGCCTTACCATTGGTGTGTCAGAGTGGGTCCCGTCACGCCTATCGAGGTAAGTGAAACGACATTAACAAACGGCATTAAAGCCCATTTCACCTGAGTACCTGCTCGAAACGAGAAAAAACATCCAAATTCTCTCCTGCCTCTCCCTCTCTCAAGTCCAACAAAAACCCAATTTCTCTCCTACTCTCCCTGTCTCAAATCCAACAGAAACCACTATGTCTCTATTGCATCTCACGGCGTGCTAACCCCAACGCATGAATCGAAGCTCGAATCCGAAGCCTCTCTCAACCACACCATAGGAGCCCTCCATTGTCCGAGAGAAACCCAAACACTCCACATCAGGTCTCTCTCTCTCTCTCTCTCTCTCTCTCTCTCTCTCTCTCTCTCTCTCTCTCTCTCTCTCAATCTTATTTACAAGATTGACATGGGGATTTGGAGATTTCTCATTTTCGAATGTGGATTTGGTCATTTTTCAGCTTCATATGTCGATTTTTAGGATTATGGGGTTTTTCAACTTCGAAGGTAGATTTTAGAATTTGGGAATTTTCCAACCTGAATGTGGAAATTGATTTGGGGAATTTAGCATCTTCTTTTTCCTTTTGTTTTTCTTTTTTTCTTTTTTGCCCTTTTCTTTTCCATTTTTGTTTTCAAATTAATTGTTGGAGGGCTGTTCAAAGTGGCACCTACCTAACCTTCTTTTGTATAGCCTTGTGCTCTTCCCCATATGAAATGAAGTATTTGTTTGTCTGGAAAAAAAAAAAAAAAAAAAGTGGCACCTACCTAATGAGTAGCCCAGATTTTGGGGCTTGGGAGCATAATGTTATCATGAAATTCGAGTAAGGAAGGGGTTCAAAACATGTGACATGTTGGTGGGAAGGAGAATGCTACATTTTTCTTTTTCTTTTTCCTCCCCTCCCTCCCTCTTCTCCCTTTATAGATAGATGAACAGGTATAAAAATGTAGAGGCTTGTCTGTTCCCACAATGCAATCATTTAGAATTCCCCACTGTATGTGGGTCACATGGCAAAACTTTTATCTCGGTCCATGAGACTCAATATAGAGGTCGGTTAGAAGTGTCGGAATTCCATATGAGCAGTTCTTTTAGATGGTTAGCATCTTTGGTTGTTGAGATTCCTTCCCAAGTGGTCCATGATTGGGGTGAGCTTTTGGAATTGTCTAGATCATCATCTAGTGTTAGAAGATGAAAACACCAATTGGGCTTTGGATTAGGGATGGAACGAAATTTGAAGTTGATATGTTATAGCTTTAAAAGCTTACAGAGCTATTGTTTTCATGGGTTGGGTTGAAATTAAATATAAATTATGTTTCTCTATAATGTGCAGGAAAGGGAAAGTGAAGAGGATGGTTAAGGAAAAACATGAACCGGGGCATGAACCACAAATTCAAGCTTGGTGAATGCTTTTTTACTTTGAAGGTTGATTGGTAAAATAGATGGTAATTCATTGAAGAGACAAGCATTTGATGAACCACGTCGAAGGTTAGATTTTGACACCGAAATAGATGTTCAAAAAGCAAGCCAACATATAGATGACCAAGAAGCAAGTCAACATGTATTGGTCAATGTAGATGAGAATTTAGATGAAGAGTCAGAACTAGGTATGGAGTTTACTTCTGAAGAGAGTGCATTTCAGTTTTACAATCGGTATGCTAAGAATACAGGGTTCAGTGCTCGAAGGGGATGGGTAAAGAAAGCAAATGATGATACCACCATACTTAAGAGAAGATTCTGTTGTTCTAAAGAAGGTAAAAAACATGACAAAAAATAAGGTGAGCCTCCAAAGTTTAGGCATCCGATTACAAGAACTAATTGCCTAGCATCCATGATGATTAAGCTTCAGATGAATGGAAAATATAGTGTGACTAAGTTTGTTGCAGAGCATAACCACGAAGTTATCACACCAACAAAGGTACACATGTTAAGGTCACAAAGAGGTATGACCGATGCTCAAAAAGATAGAGCAGATAATGCTGATGGCTCGGGAATAAAACCCAGGGAGGCTGTAGAATATTTTAGTAGACGATCTGGAGGTTGGGAAAATCTAGGTATCCAATCCATTAACTATAAAAATTACTTGTAGAAAAAGCGAATGAAAGTGATGGAAAGGAGTGATGCCGGGGCCGTTTTACAATACTTTCAAAAAATGCAAGTGGATAATCCATTTTTTTTATGCAATACAAGTGGATGAAGATGAACAAATCACGAATATATTCTGGGTAGATGTGATTTCAATAATGGACTATAGTGTTTTTAGAGATGTGGTTTGCTTTGATACCACGTACAGAATAAATAGTTATGGATGACCATTTGCCCCATTTATTAGGGTAAATCATCATAAGCAAACTATAATATTTTGTGGGGCTTTACTATACGATGAAACGATTGAATCTTTCAAGTGGTTGTTCGAAACGTTTTTAAGTGCTATGTCTGGAAAACAACTAATGACAATCCTTACCGACCAAGATGCTGTAATGGCAAATGCAATAGCCTCAGTGATGCAAGGAACATATCATCGCCTTTGTATTTGACACATCTACCAGAATGCTGTCAAGCACCTTAGTCATGTATTTAAAGGTTCAACAAGTTTCGAACATGATTTGAATAGATGCATATATGATTATGAGTACGATGAAGAGTTTCTAACTGCATAGAATAACATGATTTTGAAGTACAATTTAATGGATAACAAGTGGTTACAAAATCTATTTAAGGAAAAAGAAAAATGGGCTTTAGTTTATGGAAGAAATACATTTTGTGCAGACATGAAAAGCACACAACGGAGTGAAAGCATGAATAATTTGTTGAAAAATTATTTGAACTCTAAATACGATCTTCTGCATTTCTTCACCCATTATGAACGGGTAGTGGCTAGTTGACGATACAAGGAATTCATGGTTGATTTCAAAATGAGGCAAAGTACCCCAGTAATGTTTCTCGATGTGAAGATTTTAAATGAAACGGCAAAGGTGTACACTCCAGAGGTATTTGAAATGTTTCAAGAAGAGTATAAGAAACATCTTAGTTATTCAATTTCTAAATGTGATGAATTTGGCACGGTTGCAGAGTATTTTGTATATAATGATAAAGATGAAAGACGTATTGTTAGATTCGACTCTTTAGATGGTACAATGACGTGTAGTTGTAAGAAATCTGAGTTTGTGGGGATCATATGTAGTCATGCATTGAAAGTTTTAAATTTTTATAATATAAAAGAAGTTGATCCTTAGTATATTATGAAAAGATAGAGAAGAGATGCAAAAGAAGGTTTTGGTAGAGATCATACCAGGGTACCAACAAAAGGCGAGCATAATATTGTTTTAGGTAAGCGGTACAAATATTTGTGTAGCAAGCTTCATAAAATTGCAGCAATGGCTGAGGAACATGATGAGTTGTTCAAATTCGCTGATAAATACACAGACAAATTCCACGATGAAATGATGGAACGTATGAAAGGGATGAAGGAACCTCCACTAAGGTTGTTTAAATCCATTGATGAAAGCGTAGAGATTGAACACACACACCATGAGCCGACTGAAAGTGAAGAGACTAGACGTGCGCACTATAAAGGAAATGAAAACGTTGATTCTAAAGGTGCATGCCATGACCCAACTGGAAGCATAGATATAGAAACAACACACCCTGAGCCTATTGAAAAAGAAGTTACTTTTGTTAATAGCTAGAGTTCACAAACTGTAAGTGGGATTAAAGTAAAGCCTCGAGTTGGGGGCAGCCGTCATGTGTATCAAAATCCACTGGATAAAGTATGAAAGAAAAAATCTTGTACTGAATCTGTTCAGCCACAAGCAAAACAAGAGAGATAAGAAACTGCTCAAGCACCAAACATAATGCACCCTACTTCATTTCAACCTTCAAATTATTCAATTCCATCTCCTGAACTGAGTCATCTTAATCAAGTATCAGTGAGAACTTATTTACTAAATCTTGTCATGTCACATGTTTACGTTCTTTAAATTCTTAATTTCTAACGTCTCGGAAAAATCCGTACAAAGACGCGAGTACCACCTCAGGCAGAAATCACTAGGGGTCGAATTCTTTAGAAATTAGACGAAAATTAATTAAGGACTAAACTAAATTAATCGATAGATTATCTTGAACCGCTTTCTATACGAACCACAAGACCCAAAACTAGTAGAATCACTAACGCTACACTACCTAGAAACCTAGGATCAATCTCAAAACTCGGTTGCTCATGGGAGCACATTGAAACTCCATATTGGACATGGACTGCACGTCGAAAGTCCGATGACGGCGAAACTATACAGTTATGACCGCCTTACTGGGCTTGACAACCATCGCGGGAATCAAATCCAAATAGTATCCAAAAATGCACAACTTGAGCTCGGAGCAAAGTGTGTGAGAAATGCGAATACCTTTGGGAAAAGAACTCAAACTTAAGTGAATTGGACTGTTAGCTTGCAAGCCAAATTTAAGAGATTTCAGACCGTTAGATTCTGACCCAAATATACCCTTGGATCAGGAAAATTTTCTTACACATGTCAGTGTACTTGTGACCCTGATCGAGTGACGATGACCATTAAACTGAAACTGGTCGTCCACGGCTGATCCATAAATCCGATCGGACCGAAATCTTAACCTGGCATAGATCCATCGTCAAAGGACTTTCTCCAGACTGTATGTAGGTAATGGACATCCAGATGAGCTCCGTTGGCCCGAAACAGTCGACTTTTGGCTATAACTTAAGTATACCATGGCCCTGGGGCCATTGAAATCACTTTTGAGCCTATATAAAGCCCTAAACCCACCCCTCTCTCATTCCATATGAATTTCCTAAACCCTAGGAGAGAGAAGAGAGAAAAGAGAAGAAGAAAGTGAGGAGAAGTGAGAGAGAGTTATGGTTTGTCGCTGGGATTCATTCTGGCTACTCCATGTACTGAATCACCTCTCCCGTGTCGCTATACCGGCGATTCTGATTCTATTTTTGGGTAAGAAATCCTAATCCTAATCTGTTTTAGGTATCCAAATAAATGAATCGACAAAATAGCTAACTTATTTCGTGATTTAGGTAGTCGTTGTGCCGTAAACAAAGGCGTAGTGTTCAAACTGAGTTCGATACGAGTTTACCGACGAAAGGTGCGGACTATAAATGTTTAGGTTATGGTTTTCAAGGCCTTCAATGTCAGTAATGATTTGTGACTGACTTGATTGCTATCATATGTGCTTAGATACGATGATTTCCATGTATTATACATATATAAGAACTATGTTGATTTTAATGCATTCCATATGTTTGTTGAAATGTTTGAATGAATATGAAATTTGAATTTGTGCTTGCCGTGATTATTAATTGTAAATACATGATTATTGTATGTGTGACAACTCCTTTGTGAAAGGACTCTTGCCATTATATATGTTATAACTAATATATTACATGTATGTTATAATGTGTAGTCTAAGTGTTTGTTAAAATATTTGAATGAGTAATTGTTTGATGAAATGCACTTATTAAAGGTGTTGAGATGATATTCTCAATTACCTTAGCTATATAAATAGATTCCCTCATATAACGTACATTACTACTATGTGGTTTATGTATAACATGCCTATGTATAATAACATGTGTTATGTGTTCAATAAAATGCTCACATGACTAGCGTATTTAAATTGTTTGTAAAATATTGATATGATTAATATATGCGACTCTCTATTGCATCTAAGTATGTTTGGGAGTACTAACTAGTCCAGGCAATCGGAAATGGCTCCTGATCGATGGCCTGAACTAGTTTCGCCACATTAGATGCGTTCAAGGAATCCTAGTCATACGGAGATTGTCGACAGTAGTTAGGCCACGCGGAGTGCTTACGCACTCTATATCGACCAATTCAACGTACGCTCATACCAACCGAGCTTGTCAAGTAACCCGATTGGCCTAATGTGTGTTTACCATGTATGGACGCAACCGCTTAAATCTAAGATACCACTTACCAATGCAAAGCCCGTTTAAACCTTGGTACCACGATCCATTAAGACTCATGAGCTGAGCCTGGTGGTATGGGACACCGTGATCGAGCTGTCAGCATACACTAGGGTGACAAGCCTCCCCGTAATGACCAATGAATAACCCAAACTCGTGAGCCGAATACAGTGGTATGGGACACTGTATTAGAATTGTCGGCCTACGCTAAGGTGACGAGCTTCCCATAGTGACCTCGAGTATAAACAGGCTTACTATCAGGTGACGAGCCTCTCGTAGTGACGAGCCTCCCGTAGCAACCTATCATGTAAACTCGCGAACTTGCCTATCGTATATGATTAACTAGGATTGACGACCCTACATGGATCATTATTTGGGTAAGTGATATAATGGGAGGTACCTTAACTTCCCGAACCTGCTGTATGAATAGGTCTAATTACGAACTTGGCTAACACGACCATGCACCGCATTGCATGTGCCTTTAGCGTAGGAGTTGAGCATAACGGGAGTGTTGCATGCGCGACCGTGAGATGATGTCGCAAAGGGAGTGCAGGTGAGGGCATGCACCATTAATACATATTATCCTTGCATTAACCAGAGTAGTTAGGAAATGCTTGTTATATTGCTTTATCATTACTACTTGATTGAATTGATAACATGTTAACTTTTACTTTATAGTTCCACTGAGTTGATCACTCACTCCACTCTGGGATGGTATTTTAAAACACCAACCAGACTCTATTGTAGTTTCAGATGACGGCGAGGCTTACGAGACGGAGCCTGTCTTCTATGATAACGAGGAGGAGTTCTCCTACGTGCATCTCTCTGGCGGATCTATGTAGGCTTAGAGTTGCATCACTGGGGTTATAGCGATAGAGTAGTTGAACATTACACTGATTCACTTTGTAACTTTTGAAATTATACATGTAATTACTTAACCTGGTAGTCTGATCACACTCTGAAGACTTACCACAACTTATGTGTTTTACATATCTATCACAGTCTTCCGCTTGCGTAATCTAATCGTCTCCGGAGTATGATATGCTGATTTAAGGTAATCTCATTCAAGTTTAATGCACTAACACGGACAACATTTAATCATCATTATCTATGTTGCAAAGTGATGCGACGGATCTCGGGAGTTGGGCCTTTGCTCGACCCTCAAAATTCAGGGCGTTACAAGTTGGTATCAGAGCATGATTTGGATTAAACTGGACCTGAGTTATGGTCACACAATGCACACTAATGTACTTTGACGTAGGAGGATGCGATAAAACGTAGAAACAGTTGTAGGGTTCCCAGTTTTGCTGATCAGCGAAATTGACCATTGAAATCTGACTCGTATGCATTTGTGATCATGTGAGATGATCATAAATCCCTTCTAGACCGTCAATCGATGGGTTTAGATAATAATTCGGTGCATTCCACACTTAAATGACCTGAAAATCGTGAATGTACTCGAGATGGAACCCGAAACCACATTAAACGGACTCGGGGGGGGGCCAAACGACATAAATCAGGTGGACCTAAAGTGGACCCCGCACATTTATGACACCCCAAGGGGGATACCATTGCCCTTAGGGTGAGCCATCGCCCCAAGGTCTAGGGGACCGTGATGGCATTGCGCCTGGGGCGAGGCCTCGCTGTCCGGGTCGTCCAGGCCTATTGGGCCAGCGAGGGTACATGCATGTGGGGCCCACGAAATCGTGTAGGGGCCCCTATTTCTCTCCCATTTGCTTCATTTCTCCCATTTCCACCCCTCCAAGATTTCCAAACTTCTAAAAACCTCATCTTTCTCTCTCAAATCTCTCCTCCATTCTCATATCTTCTTTATCTTCTTCACCACATACCCTCCCTCCATCATACTTCTCAAACCCACCTCTTATAACTCTCCATTTCCCCTATTTTCCACTCATTTGAGTATAAGGCCTACACCTTTGGGTCTCTTAGCTCACAAGCCTCCCATTTCCACCTTGTTCCCAATTTTTTTTTAGCTTTCATGGCTCTTTTTAAGCTTGTGGCTGCGATTTTCTCCCTTTCTACACTTCTTTCCCTCATGGGAAAGAAGAGGGCTTCCATAGATGAAACTGGGCCTAGCCGCCCAACCCGTCTAAGAAGAAAATTGGGCGCCGAAGGAGGTACAAGCGTCGCACGAGAGATAAGAACGAAGAGGGAGCTTGATCCCCAGGTTCCCATCAAAAGAGCTCACCGCCAAGCATCGCACATGGCAGATTTCAAGGCCGTAGGGTTATCTTCAAAGCACACGTGGATGAGAAGCTATTCGGGCTATATCCAGTGATGGATCGCCTGTTGGATGCCAGATGGGGTCCCATATTCGAGGGCAAGTCTCGCGTTATGAGAGCACTGTTCGAGCCTTCTACGGCCATATTCGGGATCCACTGCTGGAGCCTCTGCAGTTCTCCTTTCCTGTGGGAGATGGGAAACCATTATTGATGTTGGTGTGATAGCCCAAGTTATGGGTATGGAGCGCGGCGAAGTACACGCCAATGAGAAGAATCTCAGGAGTATGCGTGAAAGGGATCACCGTACGCAGTTTCTTTGCAGCCGACTGATCCACTGGAATCAAGGCAATTACCTCTCAGCGTCCAAGATGACTCCTGACTTCCGCCTACTCCACTACATATTCACACAGAATGTGTATCCTAGGTGGAACAATCGCTCAGAATGCACGCATTTTATGGTAGATTTCCTCTACAGAGCTGGGCAAGGAGACAACCTGTGTCTGCCTACGTATATCCTTTTTCAGATAGTCCAGCCCGCATGCTCTGTTAGGAGGGATATTTCACTCCCATTTGGTCGACTCATATGCAAGCTTGCTCATGAGTGCGGCTACAGACTTGACCCTGATGAGATAGTGTCGTTCCATTTCATCAATGACACTACGCTCAACAACATGGGCATTGGGTCGCGACAACGCCAAGCCCATCTTGACGAGAGTAGTGACGAGGAAGAAAGTAAAGAGGAAGAGGGGAGTGGAGATGAAGAAGGAGAGGAAGGAAGTGAAGGAGAAAGTAAGGAGGAAGAGGAAGAAGAGGAGGCCTAAGACTTTGATGAGGGCTCTCCTCCTGCTACACCTGAGCACCACCATGATCGGGTTGCTTTAGAAGCCAGCTTGGCTCAGATTGAGGAGAGCCAGGTCGCCCTGAGATTGGAGGTCAGAGAGACACAGGTCGAAGTAAAGCGAGAACTTGAAGAGAACAAGGCCTACATGAAACAGAAGTTCAAGAAGATGTCTCGCACTTTGAAGGCCCTCTTGTGTTGCATGTAAGATAAGGGTGCTCCTCCTCCATCACCAGAGTCAAACGACTAGTCATATGTTGTAGTCGTCTTTGAGTTTCCTTGTTTTCTTATTTTTTATGTTTTGGCCTAGATAGGCCCAGTAGCATGGTAGAGTTGTTTGTGTGCTTTAATGTTTGAAGCTTTGTTTAGATTAGCTCACATGCATCTTCTATCATGATCTATGTAAGACATCTCATGTATTGTGATAATTTTAGTTTAATGAAATGCATGATGTTTCTTTATTATGGAATGTGTAGAATACTCGAGAAATTGAGTGTTGTTATGCTAAATCTGACACGTGTTGCACCCTATGTTGTGTATAGGAAATGCCTCCGAAAGCTACTCAGAACACTACACGTCAAGCACTTGGCAGATTGTTTGACGGGGCACCTCCCCTGAGCGATAGCCACACGGACCCTAGCTTGGGCCATGACAGTGACATAATGCCGGATTCACAGCTGGCCACTGGCCCCACTAATAGGCCAACACCTATTGCACCATCGGTTCCCGAACAGAACCGTGCATCTACCTCAATGCCTCACATGCCTTAGGCGGATTCTCCTGCTGATAGGTTGGAGCAGATAATGCTCCTCATGCAGTAGCAACAGCAGATTTGGACCACCATAACAGGGGCCCTTGCCCAGAACATGAGTGCGATTCCACCTGCAGCACCTGTGCACCCTGCTGGAAACGTGGGTGCCAGCGGCTTATTCGAGTGATTTCAGCGCTTTCGACCTCCTACTTTTGCGGGTACTCACAGACCCGAGGAGGCCCAGTATTGGCTTAACCGCATCTCTAAGATGTTGAAGTCGCTGCACTACACTGAGGCAGAGCAGGTAGAGTTGGTCACCTACATGTTCGAGAAGGAGGCCAGTCTCTGGTGGGACAGCATCCTTAGGACCGTTGCTCCTGGTTACGTGTGGTCATATGAGGCTTTTGAGTCGTGCTTCCACAGGAAGTATTTCCCTCTCGCCTACTGTAACGAAAAAGAGGGAGAGTTTCTTCGCCTCCGACAAGGAGGAATGACAGTAGCGGAGTACGAGAATAGGTTTACGGAGCTGGTCAGATATGCTCCCTTGATATTATGAATGATCCGATGCGAACGCGGTGATTTTCTGAGGGTCTGCGACCCGAGATATGCTCGAAGATGTGTTGCGCTAGCATACCCAACTATGCTGAGCTAGTGAACATGTTTCTGCGAGCTGAGTAGGATGGGGACAGGCTATCATGTACACATGTACCCATAGCTCAGAGGCCTCAACCAGCCACGTGCAGATTCTCCTCCTCGGCTTACGGCTCCATCGACACAGCCGAGGCGACCTGATGTGTGGTGCACATGCTGTAAGAGGTCGGGCCATGCTGACACCTACTGTTTCACCAGGATGAGGGACAACGACTTTATGCCACCTCAGAATATCAACCGGCAGATGCCACCAGCTATCTCAGCTCCACCTCTACGTTCTGTACCACCTACACAGCCTTCTTACAGGCCACCTACACCTCGATTTAGGCCGCCTCAGCGACCTATGGCACCGCAGTTGAACCGTTCTCAACAGGCGCAAGTACATGCACTTGCAGCTGAAGCATCAGAGTCAGCAGTTATAGTACCTTTGGCCTTTGAGGTCACTACCCACATACAAGGTACACCGGTATTTCTGTCAGTGGACACCGGGTCCATTATTTTGATGATATCATGTTCTACAGTTAAGCACTTAGGGCTGAATACGACCCCTATGGTTAGGGTGAGAGTGATTGCAGTAGCAGAAACTTTTATAGATGCCACTAAGTTATGTGAGGGTTGTTGGATAGACTTAGACAGCAGAACGATACACATTGACCTGATAGTTAACCCACTATATCATTACGACGTCATTCTCGGCATGGACTGGCTCACCGAGATGAGAGCAGAGATTGATTGCGATACCCGATTGGTGATAGCCCATAAACCTGAGGGCACGACCTTTACTTTCCCTGTCCAGGTCAGTTACCCTTTCCGTGTCCTTTGTTATGCTTTTGTATTGAAAGAGGTTTAGGGTCCGACACTTAGGAACACGCTAGTAGTTTAAGATTTCACGGACATGTTCAGAAAGATACCTGGGTTACCTCCTCGGCGTGAGATCGACTTTACCATCGACCTGGTGCTTGGTGCGACACCTATATCTCTACCGACACATCGCTTGCCTCCATGTGAGATGGAGGAATCGAGGAGACAAATTGATGTTCTGTTGGATGCAGGCTTCATACAACCCAGTGTGTCTCCTTGGAGAGCACCTGTGTTGTTTGTGAAGAAGAAGGACGGATCACTGCGATTGTGTATTGATTATCGTAGGCTAAACCAAGTGATGGTGAAGAACAAGTATCCTTTGCCTAGGATAGATGATCTGTTCGATCAGTTGAAAGGGACATGGTACTTCACTAAGATCGACTTATAGTCAGGGCATCACTAGTTGCGCGTCAGGGAAGAGGACATGCAGAAAACAGTGTTCAGAACCAGCTTTGGGTACTACGAATTCCTTGTAATGTCATTTGGGCTCACAAATGCATTGGCCATGTTCGTGAACCTGATGAATAGGGTATTTCGGCCATATCTATACCGATTTATCATCATGTTCATAGATGACATTTTGATATACTCTAAGAGCTGAGAGGATCGCGAGAAGCACTTGCAAACAGTCTTTGATACCCTCAGGAAGAACCAGTTGTTTGCGTAGTACAAAAAGTGCGACTTCTGGATGGAAAAAGTGAAGTTCCTGGGACATGTGGTGACCAAGGGATAGCTGTGGACCTTGCTAAGGTGACCGCAGTTCAGAACTGGGAGTAGCTCGATTTGGTTACTGAAGTAAGGAGCTTTCTTGGCCTAGCAGGTTACTATCACCGATTCATTAGGGACTTTTCTAAGATAGTCAAACCGTTGTCTCAGCTCACTCGGAAAGATCTCAAGTTCGCTTGGAATGAGAAGGCAAAAGCAGCCTTTCAGGAACCGAAGGATAAGCTGACGTCTGCCCCTGTGCTAGTATTGTCAGAGCAAGGGGTCAAGTGTACCATATACACCAACGCTTCTCGTGTTGGTTCGAGTTGTGTCCTTATGTAGAAGGACATGGTGATTGCCTATGCTTCGCGACGGTTGAGGAAACATGAGAAAAACTACCTTACGCACGACCTAGAGTTAGCGGCCGTCATCTTTACATTAAAGCTCTGGAGACATTACCTTTACGAAGAGGAGTTCGAGCTCTTTTGCGACAACAAGAGCCTTAGGTACATATTCACACAGAGATACTTGAATATGAGGCAACGCCGATGGATGAAAATCTTGAAAGGCTTCAAGTTCGAGGTCTCCTACCATCCTGGTAAGGCTAACCTTGTAGCAGACGCATTGAGCCACAATAAGACGATAGCATTTGCGGCTCCGCTAATGATAGGCGAGTGGAATATGGTAGAATTTGTGTGAGACTTCGAGCAGAAGCTTACCGTAGAAGAGTTGTTCGAGAGCGTCGCACATGTTCATGTGTAGCCACTCATTGAAGACAAGATCATTACGGCTCAGAAAGACGATTAACTATTGGCAAAAATGAGAGAACAAGTGAGCGACAGTGAAGACTTTGAATGGAGGGTTGGCTTAGATGGAGGTTTGAGGTATCGTGGCCGCCTATGTGTCCCAAATCTTCATGACTTGAGAAGGGAAGTTTTAGAAGCCGCTCACAGTTCGAGGATGACAATGCATCCTGGTAGTATGAAGATGTATCGGGACATGAAGAGATCGTACTGGTGGGACAACATGAAGGCTCACATAGTAGAGTATGTCTCATGTTGCCTCACGTGCCAGCAGGTCCAGGTCGAACATCGCCGACCTCCTGGTTTGCTTCAGCCCATGCCCATAGCTGAATGGAAATGAGATTTCATCTCTATGGACTTCATTTCAGGGTTACCGAAGATGAGGAAGGGACATGACTCCATTTGGGTGACTGTGGACCGATTGACGAAATCGGCTCATTTCCTCCCGATTAGAGTCTCAAACTCTACAGACGAGTTGACCAGGTTGTACATCAAGGAGATTGCACATCTACATGGAGTCCTTATGGAGATCGTGTCGGACCGAGACACGCAATTCACATCTATCTTCTGGACTCGTATCCAAGAAGTAATGGGTGCGAAATTGAAGTTCAGTACCGCATTCCACCCACAGATGAATGGGCAGACGGAACGGGTAAATTAGTTGCTAGAGGATATGTTGCGAGCTTGTGTACTAGATTTTAAGGATAGTTGAGATGACTGTCTTCCTTATGCTGAGTTCGCTTATAACAACAGCTTTCAGGCGAGTATTGACATGGCTCCCTACGAAGCACTGTATGGGCATCCATGTCGAGCACCACATTGCTGGGCAGAGGTTGGTGAGAAGAGCTTGATTGGCCCAGATTTGGTGCAGGCGACCTCAGAGAAGATCGACATTATCAGGCGTCGACTTCTTGCAGAATAAAGCAGACAGAAGAGTTACACCGATACGAGGTGGCGACAGTTAGAGTTTGAGGTCAGAGATCATATGTTTCTTAAGGTTTCCCCTATGAAGGGAGTCCTTCAATTTGACAAAAAGGGGAAGCTTACGCCACGGTTTATTGGTCCATTCCAGATTCTAGACCGAGTGGGTGTGGTAGCGTACCGCCTTGCTTTACCCACACTACTCGCAGGCGTGCACAACGTTTTCATGTATTGATGCTGAAGAAATACATTCATGATCCTTCCCACATTATCAAATAGGATCAGGTACAGTTGAGTGAAGATGCTACTTATATACTACGACCGACACGTATACTAGACAGGAAGGAGCAGGTGTTGCACAGTAAAGTTATCCCGCTTGTGAAGGTACTGTGAACACACTACACTAAAAAAGAGACTACTTGGGAAATAAAAGCCAAGGTTCGTAAGAACTACCCTCAGATTCTCGAGGAGTACAAAAAGGTACTAATTTCGAGGATAAAATTTTTCTTTAAGGGGGGTAGATTGTAACGTCTCAGAAAAATCCGTACAAAGACCCGGTACCACCTCAGGCAGAAATCACTAGGGGTCGAATTCTTTGAAAATTAGACGAAAATTAATTAAGGACTAAATTGAATTAGTCGATAGATTAGCTTGAACCGCTTTCTATACGAACTGCAAGACCTAAAACTAGTAGAATCACTAACGTTACACTACCTAGAATCCTAGAATCAATCTCAAAACCCAGTTGCTCACGGGAGCACATTGAAACTCCATATCGGACCTAGACTGCGTGTCGAAAGTCTGATGACCGTGAAACTATACGGTTATGACCGCCTTACTGAGCTTGACAACCATCATGGGAATCGAATCCAAATAGTATCCAAAAATGCACAACTTGAGCTCGGAGCAAAGTGTGTGAGAAACGCGAATACCTTTAGAAAAAGAACTTAAACTTAAGTGAATTGGGCCGTTCGCTTACAGGCTAAATTTAAGGTTTCAGACCGTTAGATTCTGACCCAAATACACCCTTGAATCAGGAAAATTTTCTTACACATGTCAGTGTACTTGTGGCCCTGATCGAGTGACGATGATCGTTGAACTGAAACTGGTCCTCTATGGCCGATCTATAAATTCGATCGGACCGAAATCTTAACCTAGCATAGATCCATCATCAGGGGACTTTCTCCAGACCGTATGCAGGTAATGGACCTATCGATGAGTTCCGTTGGCCCAAAACAGTCGACTTTTGGCTATAACCTAAGTATACCATGGCCTTGGGGCCATTGAGATCACTTTTGAGCCTATATAAAGGCTTAAACCCACCCCTCTCTCATTCTATACAAATTTTCTAAACCCTAGGAGAGAGAAGAGAGAAAAGAGAAGGAGAAAGTGAGAGAGAGTTGTGGTTTGTCGCTGAGATTCATTCCCACCGCTCCACGTGCTGAATCACCTCCCCCGTGTCACTACACTGACGATTCCGATTCCATTTTTGGGTAAGAAATCCTAACCCTAATTTATTTTAGGTATCTAAATAGATGAATCAACAAAATAACTAACCTATTTCGTGATTCAGGTAGCCGTTGTGCTGTGAACAAAGGTGTAGTGTTCAAACTGAGTTCGATACGAGTTTATCGACAAAAGGTGCGGACTATAAATGTTTAGGTTATGGTTTTTAAGGCTTTCAATGTCAGTAATGATTTGTGACTGACTTGATTGCTGTCACATATGCTTAGATACGATAATTTCCATGTATTACACATATATATGAACTATGTTGATTTTAATGCATTTCATGTGTTTGTTGAAATGTTTAAATAAATATGGAATTTGAATTTGTACTTGCTATGATTATTAATTGTAAATACATATGTGTGACAACTCCTTTGTGAAAGGACTTGCCATTATATATGTTATAACTAATATATTACATGTATGTTATAATGTGTAGTCTACATGTATGTTAAATTTTTCTGAATGAGTAATTGTTTGATGAAATGCACTTATTAAAGGTGTTGAGATGATATTCTCAATTACCTTAGCTATATAAATAGATTCCCTCATATAACGTACATTACTACTATGTGGTTTATGTATAACATGCCTATGTATAATAACATGTGTTATGTGTTCAATAAAATGGTCACATGACTAGCATATTTAAATTGTTTGTAAAATGTTGCTATGATTAATATATGCGACTCTCTATTGCATCTGTGTATGTTTGGGACTACCACCTAGTCCAAGCAATCGGAAATGGCTCCTCATCGATAGGCCGAACTAGTTTCGCCACATTAGATGCGTTCGGGCAATCTGAGTCGTACGGAGATTGTCGACAATGGTTAGGCCACGCGGAATGGTTATGCACTCTATGTCGGCCAATTCAACGTATGCTCGTACCAACTGAGCTTGTCAAGTAACCCGATTGGCCTAATATGTGTTTACCATATATGGACGCAACCGCTTGAATCTAAGGTACCACTTACCAATGCAAAGCCCGTTTAAACCTTAGTACCATGATCTGCTAAGACTCATGAGCTGGGCATGGTGGTATGAGACACGTAGTCGAGCTGTCAGCCTACGCTCGGGTGATGAGCCTCTCTGTAGTGACCAGTGAGCAACCCAAACTCATGAGCTGAATACGGTGGTATGGGACACTGTATTCGAGCTATTGGCCTATGCTAAGGTAACAAGCTTTCCTGTAGTGACCTTGAGTATAAACAAGCGTACGATCAGGTGACAAGCCTCTCGTAGTGACCTTGAGTATGAATTAAGCCTACGCTGAGGTGACGAGCCTCCCGTAGCAACGTATCATGTAAACTCGCGAACTTGCCTATCGTATATGATTAACTAGGATTGACAACCTTAGATGGATCATTGTTTGGGTAAGTGATATAAAGAGAGGTACCTTAGCTTCCCGAACTTGTTGTATGAATAGGTCTAATTAAGAACTTGGCTAACACGACCATGCACCGCATTACATGTGCCTTTGGCGTAGGAGTTGAGTATAGCGAGAGTGTTACATGCGCGACCGTGAGATGATGTCACAGAGGGAGTGCAGGCGAGGGTATGCATCATTAATACATATCCTTGCATTAACTAGAGTAGTTAGGAAATACTTGTTGTATTATTTTATCGTTACTACTTGACTGAATTGATAACATGTTAACCTTTGCCTTATAGCTCCACTGAGTTGATCACTCACTTCTACTCTAGGACGGTGTTTTAAAATACCAACCAGACTTTGTTGTAGTTTCAGATGACGGCGAGGCTTACGAGACAGAGCCTGTCTTCTATGATGACGAGGACAAGTTCTCCTATATGCATCTCTCTGATGGGTCTATGTAAACCTGGAGTTGCATCGCTGGGGTTACAGGGATACAAACTAGTTGAACATTACATTGATTCATTTTATAACTTTTGGAATTATACATGTAATTACTTAACCTGGTAGTATGATCACACTCTGGAGACTTACCACAAGTTATGTGTTTTATATATCTATCACAGTCTTTCGCTTGCGTAATCTAATCATCTCTAGAATATGATATGCTGATTTAGGGTAATCTCATTCATATTTAATGCACTAACACGGACAACATTTAATCATCATTATCTATGTTGCATAAGTGATGTGACGGATCTCGGGAGTTGGGCGTTACATTTTCCCTCTATCAGGGTACACATATTGCTGTCATGAGTCCCTCAAAAGTACCAATAGGATCCCATGTAGGATGCGATCATCATATGGTGATTGGCTAAACTCTTGCCCCTAATGGGTCTATAAATGCACCACTGGTTCAATTTCGATACCAAGCACCTCATTTTAGCATGTTTCAACAAAATCTCTTCAACATTGGACCACAGGCAAAAGTGCGATTTAATTTTGTATATTTCTAATATTAGAGTAACATTTATAGGAGTTGACATTCATGTAAGTTGTGCTCATTAAAGTTTTCATTATTGTGTTTTTGTTATGCTAGACTTCAATTGGTTCCAGTCTGAGTTGTTTTGGGATAGCTAAGATCGGCCCTAGTGGATTAATTAGTGGCCCTTTAGTTGCTCGTGGCTACCAACCAAGTACAAACTTGTACAAGCAAATTCCCTCAAGCAACCTGCAATTGACACATTTACATGAAGATACATCTATAGGAAGTATTGTATTTCAATAGGTAAAACTGTTAATCTTTATCATTTATAGTATTGAATGAACTTTTTAATTTTCAATACAGTGAGACGTCTTATTCATTGAAATTTAAAATCCCTATATGCAGTTATCATCAACACCATGTGATAAGAGTCAACCGTTACGGTGTGAAGAACACAACCTACGTTTGAATAAATAGATTTTCTTTCGTCAAAGGTGAGTGTATGTTCTAACTCTTCTTACAAAAACCAAAAGATTGCAACTTGATTGGTGGAATCTGTTTACTTTCTTTTCTCTTAACAGAACGAAAGAAAAAGAAGAAATTTCGCATTTTGTGTGCAAAAGTTTGCGATATTAAGGTAGGAAGGGACCGATGCACCATTCATATCCTTCATGGGAATTTTTCAGGTGGGAAGGATCTGATTTTCACAAGCATGTTTTCTCCACTTATGTGAAATTTTGAGATGGGAAATCAAAAGAGATGTTGATTTGGCTTCTTTAGTGGGAACTCCCATAATGGTATTCAAATGTTCAAGGCATCCATTAGGTGGACTACTACTACTACAAAAATAAAAATAAAAAATCAAGGCAGTCCATTTAGAAGGTGAGCTGTGATATAAATAGGTTGGCAAGTTACAAAATTTCAGCTGATTTTAGTGAACACCCATTTTTCCACCTACTATGCTTATGCTAGCCTTACTAATAATAAAAAGCCACCTGAAATTATCGAGTCGGAATTTTGTCCATAAATTTAGAGTTAAATTTGTTGTCAAAATTAGTAATATATGTGCTCGTAAGAAGACCTTTGTTGTCAAATATGTCATCGTTGTCAACATCGTGGGGTCAAAACTTCCATAAGACTTTTGTTGTCAAATTTGTCAACAATGGAAAGTCAAATTATGTTCCTAAATTTTGTCAAAAATGTGAAGTTAAATTTGTACATTACAAAATGCCGATGCTTGTTTTTCGATAAGACCTTCCAATATTTTCCATTTTAGCCATCCAATAATCATTCAAAAATCTTATTAATTGATAACGAACAAAGTGTAATATTTTGTTCATGATATATCTAATTAAGACATCATAGTTTAAATTACTTGTATTCATGTATGTAATGTTTTAGTAAATTCTAACTGCTTGTGTATCATCCATTATACTTTTGCCAATTTGTAACTGCTTTTCTACTCTATTTGCATAGAATGCTTTTTACTTGATGATTTTTTCTTGTTGATAATGTTGCAGGTAAATTCTACATGTTTAAAATGATGGTATAAGATGTGTATGAGAAGATTACATTGCTCTTCAGCACTTTTGGGTTTTTAAGCTGCATGTGGCTTCATAGCAAGAAGCAGTCGTAGCCCTCATGGCTCTCCATGTAAGACATGATGTGGTTTTTAACAACAGCCCCTGTATGTAGTAGCAGAAGCAACATGTTCTTTTCAAATCAATGTGGCCTTCTTTTACTCCCTGCGGTTGTCCTGCGGCTGATGTTGTGCAAGTTTTGGATAGGAGCTACCCTAGTCGTTTTGTCTTGGGCTATTGTGGGTTTAGTGTGATCTTATTGTGGTGTGCAACTGGTTTGTACGGATGGTAGTTGGTGGGTGTCATTGAAGATTTAGATCAACTTTGGGGTGCCAGATGGGTGGCTTGCTCTGTGGGTCTGTTATAATTTTTTAATTTTTTAGCCCTGTGTAGTTTTTTGTTTTGTGTTGTTTTATTATTATTATTTTTTTGTACAAGTGCTTTAAATGATAGGCGTGATTGCTGCCCTTTTTGTTGGTGTTTGCCTGAAATGTTGTATAGAGCATTTCCACTCAATAATCTTGGGTGGTGTGCTTCCCACCTTTAGAAAAAGAAGAAGAAAGAATGGGTATATATCAATATGGGCAGGATTTGGATTTTGAATATGTGATTTAGATGTGGATTGAATATGTAATTGAATGATTAACAGGTTGAATATGGATTGCATGTGTAACTGAATGTAAATGTGGGTGATTTAGACGCCAAAGCAAATAGATTTGGATTATTGCCCCTTTTGTTTTGTTGGTGTGATATTTAGGCTATGTTGTATTTAATGAGCCCCATGATGCAAGCATTCTCGAATGCTGTGCACATGCACTAGAGATCTAAACTTTCTAACATATCTCATTTTTTGTTCTTTAAAAATAATAATAATAATAATAATAATAATAATTGCAATTCAGTTGCCTTAGCCTTGACAATATGACAAGCACATTGAAATATGTTTCTAGCTGCTCCTTTGTCTGAGTTTTGGCAAATAATCAAGTCCTTTTTGTTGCTTTAGCCTTGTCAATATGATGAACACATTGAAATATGTAAGTTTCCCAGATGTTTATTTGAAGGTAAGCAAGATTGTTACGCAGGCTATTAGTATGTTCTCCCAATAAAAGGGGTCAAACTACTCACCATATTTTGCAAGAACATTGGAATGCATTCATTATTCAAGTATGCCCTACATCAACCTTGATAGTCACTGTAAAATATAAAACACCTTTGATATGTTGTACTCTCTTCCGTAAGCTTATATTATGGGACCGTGTTTGGAATTTTCATTGATCTGGAGAATTTTTGTGTGTGTGCAATCCACAATAGGCCTAACATATTTGATAGTTTGTATCTTCTATCAGTCCTATTTATTAATGTGCATATTTAAACGAGTGATTCCCAAGAATTGAATGACAAATGCCATTCCATCATCTGAAGGTTTGTTTTCTTTAGCTTGATAGATTTATGCCATATTAACAAAGTTCAACTAGTGTGCTCCTCTACCTTTCCTTGAAAGAAACAGAAGACTAGCAACCAAAGTCTAAAATTGCAAAAACCTTATTCCGAGTCCTCAATAGCTGCTCTACAGATCTATGGCTACAGTTCTAGTCCGTAGCATGATCGTAGTCGCAGGTAGAGCCAATCTGAAACCTATAGCTACGAATTTAATCTGTAGCTATTTCCTACATTAATTTCATTCAATTACCACCAGTATAATCATTCATTCATTCAATTCCATTCCTTCATTCAATCAATTACATTTATAATTACATAATTAGTTTCCTAGTAATTCATGAAAGTAGGTGGACTCCACAATATTCTATGGAAGAAAGAAAAAACAGGCAGTCATTTGTTGAACTCTACCCTCACAACAACAGAAAGGACCATTTGCGGTATTCTTAAAAATTACCAAAAGGAAGATGGCGTTGAGATTCCAGCACCTTTACAACCCTTCATAGGTATTGCCTTCCTTACCTTCCAGAATAGGCCAATGCCAGAGATGAAAGGAAAGAAGTCTAAAGCCAAGGTGGCAGCTTAAACATGAGAACCGAAACATCCAGAAGCATGATCGGCTATGTTACCAAAATATTACATTGAGCAATGTGTTGTCACATTTATCTGATATGATTAATTTTTAGAAGAAGGGGTTGAATTAGCCCAACACCACTACCACCACCACTACCACCACCTCCTTATGGCTGGTTGCAGAAATTTTTATTCACTTATTGTGCAACTGTCTTCCTCGTAGCCATTGGTGTGCTTACAGCTGATGGATTTTTTTGACCCGTCGTCGACCGGTCGTGAGCCTTGCTCGACCGGTCGAAGGCTGCACGACCAGTCATGGAAGACGAGCCCTGACACTACTCGAACTCCAGTGACTTTGGGTTATTTATTTCTAGGGTGCTCGACCAGTCGAAGGATGTACTCGACCGGTCATGGGTGGCGCTCGACCGGTCGTAAGTTCATCATGACCAGTCGTAGTTACGCAGATTTGTTCCGTGATTTTGCGCGGATTTCGTGTCGCAAGTCCTTTCACAACTGGGATGCGGAAAGGAGTTTCCTAAAACTTTAAATAGGAGGTATCTGGGGCTTTCTAGGTACGACAAGAGGGTTTCTTAAAGCTTTACAAGGAATTTGCTAAAGGGTTTAGTGCTATCAAAGGTGAGAGAGAGAGAGAGAGAAAGAGAGAGGAAGCTTATAGAAGGGAGGTTATGCTCGTGGAGGTTATCTATTGTGCAATCTATATCTCAGCGCTTATATGTCCTCGTAATCGGTGAGATCTCTCTGTTTTCTTTTATTCTCTTACTGTTTATCCACTCCTGCGTGAGTGAAGAAAGTTGTAACGTTCTACTTCATAGTGGATTATTGATCTGGACGAGGTCCCATAGTTTTTACCTCTTTTAAGGTTTTCCACGTAAAAATCTCTTGTGTAGTGTGTGGTTGATGCTTTGATTTATTTCATTGCTTTGTTATTCCATAATTCTGGTTTGTTCTGAAGGGCTAGATCCTAAGGTTTTTTTACAAGGCCCCCAACAAAGTGGTATCAGAGCTAACTTCATTAAACGGGTAGGATCGATTTGAAATTATGGAAGGTGGCTCATCAAGGATGATCAGCCTCAATGGTTCTAACTAGACCATATGGAAGGTTAAGATAGAGGACTTGCTTTATTGCAATGACCTATATTCTTCAATTTTAGGCATATCAGCAAAATCCAAGGATATGTTTGATGATGATTGGAAGAAGATGGACTGAAAGGTGGTGGGGTTTGTTAGACAATGGTTGGATGATTCAGTGTTCCACCATGTGTCTACGGAAACCTTAGCCGCTAGCCTATGGCTGAAATTACAAGGGCTGTATGAGAGGAAGACAGCCAGTAATAAGATTTTTCTGATAAGGTGACTTGTGAATCTCAAGTTCAAGGATAGTGGTTCTATGGCCGAGCACATGAATGAGGTCAGCAATATAGTGAACCAACTCTCCTCTATAAAGATGGTCCTGGATGATGAATTGCAGGCTTTACTTTTACTTAGTTCATTGCCTGACAGTTAGGAGACATTGGTGGTGTCTCTAAGTAACTTTGTGCCAGACGGAAAGATATCCATGGAACAGGTAACTAGCTATCTCTTCAATGAAGAGACAAGGAGGAAGTCTCAGGGGTTTACTCAGCAAGAGGCTCTTGTGACACAGGAACAGGGGAGAGAAAAGAGCAGGAAGGACGGAAAGGCCCAAGATAAATCAAGAGGCAAGTCAAGTAACAGAAAGGATATTGATTACTGGAATTGTGGTAAGAAGGGCCATTACAAGCATAAATGTCGTGGTAAGAAGAACAATAAGAAAGAAAAAGGGAAGGAAGATGAATCATATTCTATTGCGGTCGCTTCAGATGGCGACGTTGTAGTTATTCTTTTTGCAGATCATGATGTATGTCTCATGGCTACGAGTCAGGACACCGACTAGGTGATAGACTCGGGAGCTTCTTTTCATGCAACTTCACGCAGGGACTTCTTCACAAGCTACAAATCAAGTGACTATAAGACTGTGAAGATGGGAAATTCTGGCATATCAAAAATCGTGGGAGTCGATGATATTTGTATAAAGACCGATGTGGGCTGCACATTGATTCTCAGGGA
Organism: Magnolia changhungtana; assembly: GCA_030180095.1. Taxonomy (NCBI): domain Eukaryota; kingdom Viridiplantae; phylum Streptophyta; class Magnoliopsida; order Magnoliales; family Magnoliaceae; genus Magnolia; species Magnolia changhungtana. Next base: position 6,939,310 of record JASAUF010000662.1, read on the forward strand.
TGTGAGGCATATCTCAGACCTTCGCCTCAACTTGATGTCGACGGGAAGGTTGGATGATGATGGCTATGAAAGCCGATTTACTGGTGGGCAATGGAAGCTCATCAAGGGTTCATTGATCATAGTCAGAGGAAAGAAGTGTTGCACCCTTTACAAGGTAAGTGTCAGTATATGCAAGGGTGGGTTGAACGCAGCGGAATATTCAACTATTGACATGTGGCACAGGTGTCTAGGCCACATGAGTGAAAAAGGGCTTCAACTACTAACGAGGAAGCTGCTCCTTCCAGACGTAACAAGTACACCCCTTAAAACCTGTCTTGATTGTTTATCAGGGAAACAACATAGAGTTTCATTTATTAAATCTACTTCTCATGTTAATAAAGTGCATGCATTAGATTTAGTTTATTCTGATGTTTGTAGTCCTATGAGGACAAAAACCTTAGGTGGGGCATTGTATTTGGTTACTTTTATAGATGATGCATCTAGGAGAGTTTGGGTTTATGCTTTGAAATCCAAGGACGAGTTCTTTGGTGTATTTAAATTGTTTCATGCTATGGTCGAGAGAGAGACAGGTAGACCATTGAAGTGCATCCACATTGACAATGGTGGTGAATACATTGGTGACTTTCATGAGTACTGTAAGTCCCTGGGTATACGGCATGAACAGACGGTTCTCAAGACCCCTAGCATAATGATGTAGCTGATCGAATAAATCGCACCATTGTTGAGAGAATCAGATACATGTTATCCCATGCGAAATTGCCTAAGACGTTCTGGGGAGAAACAATGCACACGGCAATGTATTTGATAAACAGGTCTCCATCAGCCCCGTTGAATAGAGAAGTGCCTGAGAAGGTGTGGACTGGACATGATCCATTATACAGTCATCTCAGGGTGTTTGGATGCAGGGCATCCGTTCACGTACCAAAGGACAAGAGGTCTAAGCTTGATATGAAGATCAGGCAGTGTGTATTCTTAGGGTACGGTGATGAAAAGTTCGGTTACAAGTTATGGGATCCGATTGAGAAAAAGCTCGTCAGGAGCAGAGATGTGGTTTTCTTTGAAGATTAGTGTATAAAAGACATTGGTAAGCCAGAGAAGAACAAACCTAGTTCTTGTGAGCTAGAGGACATGGATCCGGTTATTCCTCCCATGGTGCCTGATGACAGGGGAGTACAACAAGGTGCAGAGGACGAGGGAGTTCCTTCAGAAGATGGACCAGGGGAGCAGCCCCCACTTGATCCACCTGTTGAGCAATAGGTGAGGAGGTCATCTAGGGACAGATAGCCATCCAAGAGGTACTCACTACATGAGTACATTATGCTGACTGATGGGGGAGAGCTAAAAGATTATTCTGAGGCCCTAGCTGATGAGCATAAGGGGGAGTGGTTGAAAGCTATGTAAGAGGAGATGGAATCCTTGCATAAGAACCACACCTATGATATGGTGAAACTGCCTAAGGTTAAGAAAGCTCTGAGCAACAAGTGGGTGTTCAGAAAGAAGATTGAGCAGAAGAATTCACAAATAAGGTTCAAGGCCAAACTTATAGTGAAAGGATTTGGTCAGAGGAAAGGTATAGACTTCGAGGAGATATTCTCACCAGTGGTGAAGATGACATCCATACGGGTGTTGTTTGGGTTGGCGGCTAGCATGGATCTGGAGATAGAGTAGTTAAATGTTAAAACTACCTTTCTCCATAGTGACCTGGAAGAAGAGATCTACATGCATCAACTAGAGGGGTTCGAAGTCAAAAGCAAAGAGCATATGATATGTAGGCTGAGGAAGAGCTTGTACGAGCTAAAACAAGCTCCACGGCAATAGTACAAGAAGTTCAACTCGTTTATGTTGAAGCATGGATATGACAGAATGGAGTCGAACCACTGTGTGTTCACGCGCAAGTTCTCAGATGGTGATTTCTTAGTTCCGCTGTTATATGTTGATGACATGCTCATCATAGGAAAAGACATCAAGAAGATCGATAAGCTGAAATAGGAGTTAGGTAAATCTTTTGCAATGAAAGACTTGAACCCAGCTAAACAGATCCTAGGAATGGAGATAACCCGTGACGGAAGCAGCAGGAAGCTTTGGCTGTCACAAGAGCGGTATATTAAGAAAGTCCTAGAGCGGTTCAATATGAATGTAGCGAAGCCAGTTAGTACTCCACTAGATGGTCACATCAGATTGAGCGACAGACAGTGTCCCAAGACTAAGGCAGAGGTGGAAGAGATGCAGAAGATACCCTACACATCAGTGGTAGGAAGTTTGATATATGTTATAGTGTGTACACTCCCAGACATAGCATATGCGATTAGTGTTATCAGCCGGTATCTTGCCAATCCTGGCAAAGAACATTGGGCAGCGGTTAAGTGGATAATGCGGTATCTAAGAGGCTCATCCAGGTTGAGCCTATGCTATGGTGACGGAAAACCTGTGTTAGAGGGCTACACAGATGCAGATATGGCAGGTGACATAGACTCTAGGAAGTCTATATTCATGTTCACATTTGCAAGGGGAGCGGTTTCTTGGCAGAACAAGCTACAGAAAGTCATAGCATTGTCGACGATAGAGGCCGAGTACATTGCAGTCATAGAGGCATGTAAAGAGATGTTTTAGATGAAGAGGTTTTTACAGAAACTTAGCCTGAAGTAGGAGGAGTACGTGGTCTATTGCGATAGTTAGAGTACTATACACTTGAGCAAGAATCTAAGTTAGTATTCCAAGTCAAAGCATATAGAGATTCGGTATCATTGTATTAGGGATACTTTGGAACAGAAGGTGTTACAGCTTGAGAAGGTCTACACGAACGATAATGGGTCAAACATGATGACCAAGGCTTTGCTCAAGGGCAAGTTTGAGGTTTGTAGAAACCTGGCTGGCTTGAAGAAGGTAGATCCCTCCTGGGTCAAAAAGAGGGAGATTTGATGGGTTTTTTTGACCTGTTGTCGACCGGTCGTGAGCTCTGCTCGACCAGTTGAAAGCTGTGCACGACCAGTCGTGGAAGATGAGCCCTGACATGACTCGAACTCTAGCGACTTTGGGTTATTTGTTTCCGGGGTGCTCGACCGGTCGAAGGATGTACTCAACCGGTCGTGGGTGGCACTCGACCAGTCGTAGGTTCGTCACGACTAGTCATAGTTACGCAGATTCGTTCCGTGATTTTGCACGGATTTCGTGTCGCAAGTCCTTTCGTAACTGGGATGCGGAAAGGAGTTTCCTAAAACTTTAAATATGAGGTACCTAGGGCTTTCTAGATACGACAAGAGGGTTTCCTAAAGCTTTACAAGGGATTTGCTAAAGGGTTTAGTGCTATCAAAGGTGAGAGAGAGAAAGAGAGAGAAGAAGCTTATTAAAGGGACGTTATGGTCGTTGAGGTTATCTATTGTGCAATCTATATCTCAGCGCTTCTATGCCCTCGTAATCGGTGAGATCTCTCCATTTTCTTTTATTCTCTTGCTATTTATCCACTACTGTGTGAGTGAAGAAAGTTGTAACGTTCTACTTCATAATGGATTGTTGATCTGGACGAGGTCCCGTGGTTTTTACCTCTTTTAGGGTTTTCCACGTAAAAATCTCTTGTGTAGTGTGTGGTTGATGCTTTGATTTATTTTATTGCTTTGTTATTCCATAATTCTGGTTTGTTCTAGAGGGCTAAATCCTAAGGTTTTGTGCAAGGTCCCCAACAACAGCCACACTTCTTTTTGTGGAAGTTGAAAAAAAGAGTGGATGGTTGGTTTTTTAAAGGAGTCGAAAGCACCTCAGTGTATTTGAATTGTTGTTCGACGTTCTTGATGACAAAACTGCATTCCAAGCACTTGAAGATCCCTTGTAGAAGCTTTGGCTGGACCTCATTCGTCCGTGTCTATGGGAGATTGGAAAAAGTGTATGGTGACAATGACAATTAGGGGTAACAAAAAAGTTAAACTAAGGCACCTTGCAATTCTCATTAGTAGCTTTGACAATCTCCTTATTCAGCATTCTTGAATTAACTTTCTCCAAGAACTTCAAGTACAGCTCATGAAAATTTGGCTCAATGCTTGCTCATATAATGTCCCAGTAAAGTAAAAATCAGTTGATGAAACTAAAAGGTTATTCATAAGATTTTTCTCACCTTTTTATCACCATATACTGAGCAAACCATGGATAGTACTGCTCTTTCAGGACATCAGTAAATTCTTTTACTTTCACATCCATATTTGAAGCTAAAATATTATTAATCATAAATAAAATCTTGTCTTGTATCTTTGATGTCGGTTCTTGCATGAAATAAACAACAAACTCAAAACTAAATTAATGCTCCAAACAGCGTTCCCAAAAACAAATTTTTAGAAAAGACATGTTGGGCCACAGAAGGACAAAATAAATAAGCGGTTATGAAAATTTTATTAACAGTCCAAATTCAATATCAAATGGTATCCATGTTGTGTGGCATTCAACTAATTTCATCATCTATGGTCTCATACATGTAGTCACAGATTAGATATTTTCTGAGGTAAGACCTAAATTGGGTGGTGAGATGATGTGGAAAGATTTGATCGGTGGACCTTACACTGTTTGGTATCTATAAGCATGCGACCCTATCAATCAAATCTTTCCATGTCATCTCACAACTGAAGTGAGCTATATTAATAACATGTGGAGAATCCTCAAACTTCCTACATTGTACTTAGAATGCAGAAAACAAGAGAGCCAGTAAAGAACTACAGGGAATCAACTGCTCTAATTGCCCATAGTCATACCAATAGAGCATGTCCGCAATTAACCGTGCACCACATATGATTCTCCGCATAAAACATACCCCCAACCTTTTTCAATCTTAAAGACCTAGCCACTATATAAGCCTCTGAACTAGTTACAATGATATTACACAAATATGAGAAAAGGCAATGTAATAGTATATAATCAAAGCAGGAGAATAGGGAAGAGATTAATTCACATAAATAGGTGCAGAACTGAAATTTTTTGTAGCACAACCCCTGATCAAAAGGGATAATGGACAAAACTAAAATTTGGTGCAGCGGTTAAGCTAGAATTCACATATATATCTTTGTTATTATCCATTTTAGAGAGAAATATAAACCTAGAAAGCTATGAAATTCAAAATCAAACAAGAACGAGAACCACTTTCTCCATGAACAGGAAAACCCCAATAGCGAGCAAAACAACACCATTTTGACCATTAACTATGCCTGGTAGTAATTGCTTCAACCTGTCGACAGCTAGGGTGAAGGAGGATTGTTGATGTTAGGTTGACGGCCAGTTGTTGAACTTTTGTCAAGCATCCATGAGATTCTTTTTTCGAATCTTTCTGGTGGAAAATGATTTGTAAAGCTCCCTTATTTCAATTTTTCTGGCTGAGTAGGATTTATAATGCTGAGCCAAATAGTTTTTGTTCCCAAAACATAGAACACTAAGTTCCAATAATTTTGTTCCCAAAAAGTTTGTTCCATAGCCAAGTTATAAAGCATGTTATTATTAGTGCAAAGATCATGTTTTTGTTACAAAAATTCAATACATGCATATCCAAAAGACCAAAACAAGCATCCAATAAGAATGTACCTTCAGAAAGGGAATTCATATTTCAATATAAAATTCAGCATGTGTTAATTTAGAAAAGAAAAAGAAAAGGAGTTGAGCTAATATTACATGACTTTATTGAACTAAAACAAATCCAATCCAATGGAGCATCCAAACACAATCCAAACAAATCACTTAGCATAGGCCTCTTCTCTAGTTACTCAGAATCGCTTCATCATCTGCCATGGCAGATCCTGGCAAGTAAACTAAACACCTACACAGAACGGTCCCTTTTTTTTTTGGCAACAACCTACCTTCAACTTTCAAAAACTGCAAGTTGACATACCAAATCAAATTTCTAATACAGTAATAACAGAGGAATAAAAACCAAAGAGAAAGGAAAGGAAAGGAATATCACACATGACAACCAAATGAACCCAGGCATTCCTTCCTACTAAATAGCGATGCAACTCATGGGTTTTTCACAACTCATGTGAGGAAAACTCAAAATAAGCAAGCTAGAACAGATCCACCAAGCTTTTTCACAACTCACTGCAATTCCTTACATTGAAAAAATATATATCCAAACAAAGAAATCTTAAAAAAAAAGGTCAATTTCTGAAAATATCGATGAGAAATGCTAGGTTGACTAGCATGAGGAGAGATTGAAGAGGCAATTTGCAGTACACAAACCAATATCAACTTGTGCAACATCTAGACCACTCATAACAAAGGTATTTTACATCTAGATTACAAACATCAAGCCTCACCTGTGATTTGAAATAATGGCAGGGAAGTTTTAGATACTAAAAAACAGTATTTGGCTTCTAGGAGTTTACATGTGAAACCTTGTGGTCGAGATTCTCCTGAATAAAAACTTTAAGATTATCTGGCTGAGTAGATTTTTGGAGCATGTCAGAGTCCATCCACAGTGGAACATAACAAACCAATGTTCTAGCCTATTAAATCATCAGAAAGGCTATACCATTACTGCTCTCTTGTGTAGAAAGATTGGCCTATAGAATTGCATTTTGACCAAATTTCCAACTAACTTTTAGTCCAACCCCAGCCGCTTTCATCTCACTGGCTTTGGGCTCCTCTTGTTTATTTTTCACTTTTGATTATGTATTCTCCATTAGAGTAGGTGGGGGCTTCTTTACAACCTTCAGCTATTATAGCTACAACTCTGATTGTTGGTTAATTCAAAGTAGCCTTGGAGGAAGCAGCGCGAACATGCTGAGAAGAATCAAATTAAAGTTCCTGCAAAAAACCAATTAAATGTGCACCCCTAAGTTCATCATCTATCAAACAAGAAGAAAAAAAATCACACTGCATGAAAAGATACTTCCAAAAAGTGTTGGAATTTAAAAAATGAAATCCATCATGAAAAATGATTGGATAAAGAAGTATACAAAACAAATCAAATTTCTTTTTGCCAACAGGAGCCTTGGACAGGGAGCGAAGATGAAAATTCTCCCTTTGGAGTAGACAATTTCCTGCATCCTGGAGTTTACAGTTCAAGAAAATCATACTGGTGGTAGCATTATGCAAGCAAGCATGTACATTCTACATACTATGATGATGGATCGGTAGGGAAGCTCCCTATGCCATGCTAGCTTTTAGAAACCTTTGGACATACAAATTAACTGATGTGGACCACCAACTTTTCATTCCCACAATGCAAAATCACACTTTTTTTTTTGGTAGGACTGATTGGATGATCCTACCAATATATTCCCATCATGTATATGAAACAAGAAAAAAAAAAAAAAAAATCCAGCACTAAAGCATCTTCCACACCTACATACGAGAATTTAAGTAAGGAACTAACAAACATAGTTAAGCATATAGCTGCATGGTGGAGAATTTTCATCCAATCCACTCATCCATTAGATGTGTCACCATACTTTCAGCTGGATCTTAAAAATCAGTCTAACCCAAAATTCGCTGCAAGAAAGAAGAACATGATTGTTTGATTGAATAAATAAAAACTAATATATACGTTGCAGTAATTACAAGCCAAGTACTAGGCTCTCTATTTCTTGCTGAACGGCCTGAAATAACAGACTCCACTCATTTCTACTCAGTTTCTACTATGAGTTGAAACAAGTGGGCTATCTGTTTTATGTGGTTTTTCTGACGAAAATCAATTCGTTAGACCACTCTTCCATCACAAATGCCAAGGACAACTTTTTCCATGTCCACATGATCATCCCGAAATAAAATAAAAATAAATGTTGACAGAGCATGCACCTTTAAAACAAGCTCTTCAAAACACTATTATACATTAATTCGAGTTTTTGCACTACATTCAAGGAAAAGACATCCATACTCCTGAGCAAAATCAATTCCCTCTTTCTTCGTGGCAACCCTTCCACTTTCCTACAAAATTAAACATTAAGATGCATGTCTTGTATTTAAACTGTGGAAATCTTTATGATATATAATTCAAAAGAATAAGGCTATGATTGGAAGTGCACTTAAACCACATTCTGAGGCCACCCTGCGCTGAAAAGTCCTCTGAGAATGGAGGTATGGTTGTTGTAAACCTTTGTAGGAATTACCTTATCAACTTTGTTTCCAACATGCATCTTGATGCAATCTTGATTAGTTGAGTAGAGATCAATTTCCTTAGCCCTTATATCCGCAGGATTTGTAAATGTGTCTCGTCTTGCTACATCAAAAACTGGAAACATTGCAAATAAAGTTGCCATAGCTTTATGCAAATTTCCACATTATAGAAAACTAATCATGAGCTGTAAAAGAGTTATCATAGCTTTATGCAAAATTTCCTCTAACGCACGAGCTACTCCATGGTATTCAGCCATCGGGTGAATGCTCCGAGGAATGACGTCAATCACCAAATAACCAATCATGATTTCCCAAAAACTCAGCAAACGTTGAAAGATAAAGCTATCAGGAAACAAGATTATGGTAGCTTACATGAAACATATCCCAATCAGGCTGCATGAATTCTCCAAGGAAAAGGTGTTGTAAGCAATAGATGTAATATGGATTGTATGTGACGCTGGGACTCTCGGCTGAAAATCATCAGATGCTCTTATCACAACAGTCCTCTTTGAGCATTTAAAATTTCAAGCTTGCAAAAGCCTTTAAAAAAAAATCTACGAGGTGTACATGCATGCACAAAGAGTGACCCTTATATGTTACATACTTCATGATAAATCAAGAAGACATAACAGTGGGCTCACTGAGTAACTCAGTATGCAATCTGCATCCCTGTTGACAGCCTAGCTACAAGTCTATATACCTGAACTAGTTATCATCGAAAACATCTGCTACTTCTTATAGGCTTGTGTAATTACCATCAATACCATATCAAACCCAACTTAATCTCTCTAGGCAGTTTTTATTTTTTTTTCCTTTCATTTAACCTGGATTTCATGATTAGTTCAGGCGGCACTAAAACTAGGACATTAGCGAGAGTCAAGCCCAGGTTGCCCCGCTAGAAGGGAGATTCACTAGCAGCTCAACTAATATGCATACATTGGCTGTGTTGATAAGGGAAAATTAGTTTTCAAATCATGTTAAGACAAATCAACAATGACAGAGGGTAAAATGAAACATTCCAAACCTCTATTTGTTAGTGTTACAATGTGAAACATGGTTATAGGATACAACAAGCTTTGGAGTTCTCCCTACATTTACCCAATTTTTCTACTTCTTTATTTGTACGCACATTATAAATTTTCACAGCAACTTCGACCAGCTAGGAAAAAACTATGATTATGATGAAGATGGTACTGATGGTGATTATTTCCAAAGAATCAATGCAGTATAACTGCTGATTTGGGTGGAAACAGGTCGTGCCCCTTCTGCCAACCAAAGGTCATCCAAACAGGCCCATCAAAAACTTCCAGGACTTGGTAGCTATTTCAGGAGTTTGATGCACTTGAATTTTCAGCTTTTAAGACATTCTCAGTAGATCTTTTGCTCATAGAACTGCACCAATAAGAAAACTTTGAAAAGTGGCTTTTCGTCACCAAAAGGGTGGGCTAGTTTTCGAACATATTCAAGTCTAACGATGAATTTGGTCTCTAAACAAATTGTAATCTATGTTTGGTTGAGCCCTCCATTATTTGTCGAATATGAATGTGAAGTTGAACCATGCATCCCCAGTGCTTGCAGACTCCTTGCTCCTTACCAAGTCTAGATTAGGCATCCCAAAGAATATGCTAAATTCTCCAAATCAATTTCCACATTCAGGTTGGAAAATCCCTAAATTCTAAAATCTACCTCCGAAGTTGAAAAATCCCCAAATCCTAAAAATCGACATACGAAGCTAAAAAATGACCAAATCCACATTCAAAAATGAGAAATCTCCAAATCCCAAGGTTGTTGCAAATAAGATTGAGAGAGAGAGAATCAGACAAACCTGATGTGGAGTGTTTGGGTTTCTCTTAGACAATGGAGGGCTTCTATGGTGTGCTTGAGAGAGGCTTTAGATTTGAGCTCTAATTCATGCATTGGGGTTAGCACGCCATGAGATGCACCAGAGACATAGCAGTTTCTATTAGATTTGAGGGAGGGAATACGAGAGAGAAATTGGGTTTTTGTTGGACTTGAGAGAGGGAGAGGCGGGAGAGAATTTGGATGTTTTTTCTCATCTCGAGCAAGTACTAGGGTGAAACAGGCTCTAACGTCGTTTGTTAATGTCATTTTACTTACCTCGATAGGCGTGATGGGACCCACTCTGATGCACCAATGGTAAGGCGCCAGCTATGAGCACCAGCCCAGGAGCTACTGGTGGGGGGACTAGCCAATCCGCGTCCCCCTTCTCTCGACCTTTCAATCCAGTCAGTTAGGCATTAAAACGCCACAACACTTTTGCCTAAGATAGGAGAAAAAAATGGCATTCGTCGTTGCTCCTCGAACCCTCTTCCTTCTCCTTAGCCCTAGCCCTAGCCCTAACCCTAAATTCTCATTTCCAACCAAGCGCCTCCACCTCTCTCATCTCCCTTCTCCAAAACCCCTCAATCTCATTCTCCCCACGGCCAAACGCCCCCCATCCCTTCAAATCTCAGCTCTCTCCTCCACTGCTACCCCACTTGACATGTCATCTTCATCGTCATCATCGTCGAATTCCCTCCTCTCTGAATCTACCTGCACTATCTCGTCAATCCTCATTGTCACTTTCTCCATCTCCAAACTCTTCGTTGATGTCATCCAGTGGTTCTTTGATAAGATTGGCAAGGTCTGCTTTGCTCCCACCCCCGATGAGATGGCAATGATCCAGAACCTTCGTGGGAAGATGGCCTGTGCGGTGGGGCCCCTCTTCTTCGCGGCCATCTGTGACCGGCCCAGTGGCTACCTGAACAACCCATTGACTGTCATCACAGCAGGGATGGCCAAGTGGCTTGATATCTTCAACGGGGTCCTGATGGTCCGTGTCCTACTCAGCTGGTTCCCAAACTTCCCATGGCACCGACAACCATTATCGGCGATCAGGGACCTGTGCGACCCATACTTGAACTTGTTCAGGAACATCATCCTGCTGGTTTTCGATACGTTGGACGTGAGCCCGCTTCTCGCATTTGCGGTCCTAGAGACTCTTGGGTCAATTCTTAACAATAGCAGAGGAATGTATTGATGGGAAGCGATTTTAAGCGGTATATTTTGAGAACAGTATAATTCAAGTAAAGGGTTAAAAGGGCTAGTTTTGTTCAACCTTAGTTTTTGAATATCTTTTTCTTTTCGTTGCTTTTATGTGTCTTGTTCGATATTGCATTGTAATTTTGGATTTCAAAGAAATAACATGTTATTTCTTTGAAATAACATGTTATTTCTAAGGTTAGAAATAAAATTTACTCGAATATAATCGTAATTTTGTATTTGGGATATTCATTTGTATGGTTATATCCTTCTTCTCTGTGTGTAGATATCCATAGAAACAAGTTTTTTTTTTTTTTTTTGGGTTCCTTCAATGGATAAAAACTTTATTAGATATGAAGCATGTTACATCAACAAAGGATCCATGAATCCATAACATAGCGAAGTATTTAATAATGGCAACGGTGGCCGCTGTTATGATACAGGCCGTAATAGTCGTTACGATGTGGCTTGTAATGGCTATTACACCCCCCATAACAACCCTTATGATCCTGAAAAATGTTGTCAAACCACATATGCGATCGCATAATCGCATATTAAAAAAAATGAAAAAAAATTATAAAAATTATAAAATTTTCTAAAAAAGAAGGAAAAACTTGCCTAATTAGTACACATGATTGGATTGGGTTATTTTACTTATTTCATTGTAGTTCGAGGGTTTCATTAAGTTATATATTTAATTACTTATATTGTATTATATAAATTTTAACAAAACAATCAACAAGCTATACTAAGAGAGAATTAATTATTAAAAACTTCGAACAAAGAAATTTCATTGATAAATGGATAAATTGAAACTACTTACAAGTTACAACTTAATTTACAAAAAACAAGCACAACTTATAAAATATATATATATATATATATATATATATATATATAAAAACATACTTCAAAAATGAGATAGTTGTAGAGAGTTTAGAGTAAGAGAGAAATTTTGGGGGGGGGGGGGGGGGGGCATTCCCAATATGCCATGGCATACTTTTAAATGCAATCACATATTTCCCAATGGTCAAAATGGGAGGATTTTTTTTTTTTTTTTTTTTCAATTTGGGAAATAAATAGGTACTCTTATTGATGCGGACATCAGACCCTTCAAAGTTTATCAAAGACGAAGGCGGCCGGTGAATACATCGTTATGGCTCGATGATGGTTCATGGCACAACTGAGGATGATTTTGAAGATATGGTTTGTTACACAACTAAATGATGATTTTAAAGATTGGGTTAATTGCAAAAGTAGAGGTGATCTTGAAGACCTTACACGTGTCCTTGGATTAATCGAAGGTCACATATTAGGAGGGCACACATGTAGGATGAGTTCGAAGACTGATCTGTTACGCATGATTTTTTTTTTATATATATAAAGCTTTGTTTTGCACATTTATTTTTTACTTTTGTTATATGTGTATTCTCGTCATTTTCTTTTAAATCCGAATTTTATAAATAGGGTGCTTTCTACCCTAAGCCTAATAATATTTTTTTAATGAAAGCTTGGTGCCTCCCCTTTCAATCTATGGTAAGTTCTTCTCTTCCCCTAATCTCTTCTCTTCTTCTAACTTCTATTTTTAGCCATCCAACCTTCTTCTTCTCTTTTTATGCTCAGTCTTTTTCTCTTCTTTTTTTTTGTTGCTATTGACCCTGAAATTCTGAGAATTGATCCCAACCCTCTCTCAGATTTTCTAGCCATCCTATTCCAGAAATCCTTTGATTTCCTAGACTAAAGAAGCTGCATTGATTGTTGGATTGAAATCATGAAAGATCGGGAGGTCCCATCCCTTGCCAGATCCAATCCACACATGATTTGAATACAGTACCACAGGATTGTGATGATGGTCTGTAACCATTGCATGTTCCTGTTATCATTATCTTTCCTATGATGTGGAATATGAATATTTTAATTGATTTGCTTAGTTTATTTCGCTGGATCATTTTTGTGCTCACACATGCATTCTAGTTTAGACCATCCTGCACCACATATCCCCTCCATTTTCATTATTCTTTACTCCAAAGCTCTAAATCTCTTTCTCTTTCTCTCTAACACCTCTTTCTCTCTTACTCTAATCTCTCTACAAGTAATGCAATTTTCAAGTATGTTTATTTTTTATATTTTATAAGTTGTGCTTGTTTTTTGTAAATTAAGTTGTAACTTGTAAGTAGTTTCAAGTTATCCATTTATCAATGAAATTTCTTTGTTCAAAGTTTTTAATAATTAATTCTCTCTTAGTATAGCTTGCTGATTGTTTTGTTAAACTTTATATAATATAATATAAGTAATAAAATATATAACTTAATGAAACATTTGAACTACAATGAAATAAGTAAAATAACCCAATCCAATCATGTGTACTAATTAGGCAAGTTTTTCCTTCTTTTTTAGAAATTTTTTAATTTTTTCCATTTTTTTCATTTTTTGTTTTTTTTAATATGCGATTATGCGATCGCATATGTGATTTGACAACATTGTTCAGGACCATAAGGGTCGTTATGGGGGGTGTAACAGCCATTACAAGCCATATCGTAATGGCTCTTACGGCCTGTATCATAACAGCGGCCACCGTTACCATTATTAAATACTTCGTTGTGTTATGGATTCACGGATCCTTCATTGATTTAACATGCTTCATATCTAATAAGGTTTTTATCCATTGAAGGAACCAAAAAAAAAAACTCGTTTCTATGGATAAGCACTAACCAGTATCTTTCCTCTTTATCAAATATCCACACACGGGGAAGAAGGACATAACCATACAAATGAATATCCCAAATACAAAATTACTATTATATCCGAGTAAATACTATTTCTAACCTCAGAAATAACATGTTATTTCTTTGAAATCCAAAATTACAATGCAATATCGAATAAGACACATAAAAGCAACGAAAAGAAAAAGATATTCAAAAACTAAGGTTGAACAAAACTATCCCTTTTTACCCCGTACTTGAATTATACTGTTCTCAAAATATACTGCTTAAAATCGCTTCCCATCAATACATTCCTCTGCTATTGTTGAGAATCGACCCAAGAGTCCCTAGGACGGCAAAGGCGAGAAGCTGGCTCACATCCAACGTATCGAAAACCGGCGGGATGATATTCCTGAACAAGTTCAGGTGCACAGGTCCCTGATCGCCGACAATGGTTGCCGGTCCCATGGGATGTTTGGGAACCAACTGAGCAGGACGCGGACCATCAGGACCCCACTGTAGATATCGAGCCACTTGGCCATCCCTGCTGCGACGATAGTCAACGGGGTGTTCAGGTAGCCGCTAGGCCGGTCACGGATGGCCACGAAGAAGAGGGGCCCCACCACACAGGCCATGTTCCCACAAAGGTTCTGGATCGTCGCCAGCTCATCGGGGGTGGGAGCAAGGTAGACCTTGCCAATTTTATCAGAGAACCGCTGGATGACATCAACGAAGAGTTTGGAGATGGAGAAAGTGATAGCGAGGATTGACGAGATAGTGTGGGTAGATTCAGAGAGGAGGGAATTCGACAATGATGATGATGAAGATGATGTGTCAAGTGGGGTAGTAGTGGAGGAGAGAGCTGAGATTTGAAGGGATGGGGAGCGTTTAGCTGTGGGGAGAATGAGGTTGAGGGGTTTTGGAGAAGGGAGATGAGAGAGGTGGAGGCGTTTGGTTGGAAAGGAGAATTTAGGGTTAGGGAGTAGGAAGAGGGTTTGAGGAGCAACGACGAATGCCATTTTTTTCTCCTATCGCAGGCAAAAGTGCTGTGGCGCTTTGATGCCTAATCGACTGGATGGAAAGGTTGAGAGAAGGGGCGCAGATTGGGTACTACCCCACCGGGACTTTGCCTGCAAATGGACTATCATGTCAGGGGCTCTGTGGGGCCCACCGTCATGGATACGTTTATTCACGTCGTCCATCCATTTTGACATATCATTTTAGGGAAGGGCCCGAAAAGAAGTCAGTTTGAAGTCCACACCACAAGCAGCAGTGGGGGTTGAACTCCTACCGTTGAAAACTTCCCATGCCCACGGTGATGTTTGTTTTCCATCCAGCCTGTTCACAATGTCACGTCGAGCTGTATGAAGAAAGAAGGTAATATCAACTTGATCCAAAATTTATATAGCCTCTGAGAAGTTTTCAATTGTATGCTTCCAATCTCAATTGCTTCCTATGATGGTCTACTTGATACTTGAATCCACCTCCTTTTTGGGCTGGTGACTGAAATGATCTTTCAAAATGGATAGATGGCGTGGATAAAACATATACATCAATCGGGTGAGCCAAAACTCGGTTGACAAGACTGCAGTCTTTAGTACCCAATCCGCACCGAGAGAGAAGATCAAAGAGTTATATGCCAAAACTGAGTACATGGTGATATCCAAGCCGTCCATCAGGTGAGCCACGGAGCTGAAGATATTCTCACCTAATAATCAGGACCAGATAGCACGCTTATCACGTTGTTTTTCTTCTTCTTTTTTACATAGCCACCCACACTACATGGGCACTTAGCATGGGCACGCTCATTATGCTCCGAGTGGTGAATGCTTAGAAAACTTTCACCAAATTCGTTTATGGCAGTATGATAGGGCCCACCAGATTACTCCTCCAGCCTGATTATTTCTGGTGCGGCTTCCATGGATCCGATGTGGATCCCTGATTGCAGGGGCCATCACAGTGTATGTGTCTTATATCCATGTCATCCATCCATTTCATCACATCATCTTAGGATATGAGTCCAGAAGTGCAGTATATCCAAATTTCAAATGGACCATACCATGGGAAACAGTGATAACACTGCAACAAAGTAGGGCTTAGCCTACCGATAGGCTTATCCTTTGCCCACAGCATGTTTTAACGACTGCGGGCAGAGGGTCCCTTTATATTTTTTTAATAAAAAAACAACCCTAGCCATTTTCGCCGTCGCTCCCTCTCCGTCTCCCTCTCCCTCTCCACTGCCTCATGCTCTCCTTCCCTCTCCCTCTTGCACGCTCTCCTTCTCCCTCTCTCTCCCTCTCCCTCTCCCTCTCACTCTCGCGTGCTCTCCCTCTCCATCTCCCTCCCTCTCTTTGCCTCTCCGGCCCTCTCCCTCTTGCGTGCTCTCCCTTTCCCTCTCCCTCTGTCTCTCCATCTCCCTCTCCGCTCGCTCTTCTCTCACTCTTTGAAGTTTCAAGTGTTGCTATATAAACGAATATAGACGAATCCTCTCTCACACAAATATTCTCCCTAGTGGCCTTCCTCTCTCACACGAATCCTCTCCACTATCGTTCATTCATCTCCACGGCAGAGATCGGAGGAGTTGGTAAAAAACAAAAACAAAAAACCTAGCTCAATTCACTCGCTTCTGTGAGATCTTAATCTTCCTTCGATTCCATCATAAGCAGATGATTTTCCCATCTCTGCCCTAATTTTTCTATTTTCTGCACTGGATTTGGCACTGTTTTTTAGTTAAAAATCAAGATTAATATGCATTACTGTATAGGACAGGGCTCTGGCACCTCATCGCAGGGATCTATCTCTTGATCTGTGCTATGGTTGAGTGGTACTATGGTTAATGGGATAGGTCTCACTGTGGATGGTCCATCCACCAATGATTCCTCGAATTGGAAGATCCTAGCTGTTCTTTCGGTTGAATGTGAACCATTTCTGATTTTCTTTCCTAAAACAATCTATTTGTTGGAAAGAATTCCCCGAGTGAGTGATTTTCAGCTCAGGGGTCATCCACAGCAAGGCCCATCATATCAATGGTTTGGATTCTTTAACCATGAGCTAGACTCAGCTACAGTTCTATTTGAAAATAAATTTATTATTTCCATCTTACATAAATAGGAATCATCTTGTGTACTTTTAAGTTAATAAGCCATCTATATCATCTCATTTTGTGGTTTGTGAGTGATGCTATTGATATGGACTCCTATTGATGATGGCGACCGGCCAGGGGCTTAAAAAATCTGCAATGCTTTGTTTGTTTGTTTTTTTTATTTTACTGCTTCCTGTAACTTCTTTGTGCAAGCGATGAATGGTTAGGACAATCTAGATCATAGGAATTTTGCTCCTATGTGATGGTCAGATCGGTTTATGTAAATAATTTTGGTTTATCCATGCACTCATGGTTGTTCTTGAAACATAAAGCCCATTTACATTTATGTTGCTATGGTGGCATGAATATTGATTTGGGGGCAAAAACAGGTAGACAAGGAGCTTTCTTAGTACCATTTCTGTTACCCAAGCTTCTACCTAACAACCTTACATCTGAAAGGCCAATGAAACACTGGCATTTTGCTCTCCTCTCAGTTTCAAAAAATGGAAAAGCTTTGGGAACGACCATCCTTCAACATGGGAAGGAAAACATGAGCATTTTTCTAATTGTCTTCTCTTTCTTTTTATAGGCAATAGAGGTGCAAGAAGGACACCATTGAACTGGGAGACCTAGACACATTTCCTGTCATGTAGGCCTTCACATCTATTCTTTTACCCATCATCTAGTACGTTTATATTTGCAACGATTACCACATTTAATTTTCAGGTGGCTACTCGAATATTATAGGATACAGCAATTGGAAAGAACTATGCTTTAGATAAGGTGATCCATCATGGACATGTCCTTATACTTTGCCTAATGTAGTGTAGATCCAAAACTTCTGATATTTCCTTTTCCAACATTTTTTCAATAATGTCATCTGTGATAAATTCTTGCTAAAAATAATGTTCCCTGTTCCTCTAAAATTACTGGGTACTTCTGGGATTTTTTTAGTAAAAAGATAAGGGCCACTGATGGGGTAGTATGTTATAAATGTCTAGTGATGATAAATCAGTTTCAGAGCTCAGTGATACATGATACCATACTGATAATTAGGACATTTGGCAGTACATTTCCTTAACCCCTCTTATGATTCAAAAATAGATCCCCTCGGAAAACCTGTGGCCATCTAGATTTTTTGTAATCCTGAGGCTAGAATTGCAAAAAACAATCCTCCCAAATTTTTTTTTATTAGGGCCAGTTTCGCTTCATGGAAAAAAAAATGAGGAAAAAGTGTTTCTTGGAAATTGTTGCAAAGGAAAAGTTGCTTCTTGTAGTGTCTCCTTCAGCATATCTCTTATATGATTGTTTCATTGCTTTTTTGGGTTTAGATTTACCTTGATATTTGTTAAGCATGATACATTTGTACTTCTTGTAGTGTCTCCTTCAGCATATCTCTTATAAAAATTGCTACTGCCTTAGCTGAAAATTGGGATTGCTCTGTCTAAGTAGCCATATGCAATTGGGAGCACATGATTTGTACAGATGTGGGAGCACTGGATCATTTCTCTAATTTAAATTTCAGTTTACTCAGTTCATAATTTATGTGTTCAGATATCCCAAATACCAAAAGCATTAATTAATGTATACAAGAAAGTAGCAAGAACGTAGGAGGAAAAAGTATGCAAAAGATGTATGTCTCTAGCAAGGAGTCAAGGACCATATCCTCGACATATGTACGAGAAATGAGCTAGTACTATCAAACCACTATAAGCTATAGTGGTCCTAGTTGCATCAGTGCACTTGGACAGTCCAAAAAATCAATCTGAATTGTCCAATTAACTCCAATAGACATTTCAAGGGCTACCCTGCAAAAATCACATTATTTAGATTCTCCAATTCATCTTTAATTTGGTTTGGTCATTTATAGCCATCCCTTTTCCAAGCCACAGATGGTATGGTTAGAATTGCCAAACAAAAGGCTTCTTTAGAATCATCGACAAGACTCTTATTGACTTTTGAGCTTGAAATAGAGAACTGAATGGGCATTATTGCCTAATAGAGTAACAAATGAGAAAGAAATCTCATTTAAAACATGATACATTATGCCTAGGTTTGCAAGCGTGGTCTACTACAAAGTATACAATCCACCTACTGTAATTAGGATACATTGGGATTTTATAGATATGGGATCTATAGTAGATGGACCGTGTTTAAGAAATGGGGCGTATTAGACAATCGTAGTGGTCAATTTTACGAACTGAATTTTGACCGTTGGTTATTTCTTTAATGGATGACCAGGATCGTCTGAATTGTGTAATTTGATTCTCTTTCCATGAGAAGTTGGAGACATATGACGGTTTGGATCAATCGATCAATTAATTTATATTAGAGACTGGAAGATGATGCTTCAGTAGATAGATGGTTTGGATTGATACACCTAATAAACTGAAACATAAGGGCAAGCAGATATATGGTCCTAATTGAAAAGTCTCCCAGAAATACCTATGCGGGGCCCACATAATGAGTTGGATAGCATTAGTTATCAGGGTGGGCCCCAGTAAGATTCTGATATGGTGTAGCCCACTTCAGTTTTCAAACGGCCTGATTTTTGTGCTCAAGCCCTATCATGAGTTGGCGCGAAAGATGGACGGTGGATTTCGCATGCACATGAGAGTGGGACCCACAAAGATTTTTATTGCACGTGCTCCCCTATTTCAGGAAATACGGGTCGAGAAGGTTTTATGGCATGCACTGATAGGGCCCCTCTGGATGGATGGTCTGGATTTATGCATCTAATGTATAGAGATAAGATATTATGGTGGTGGCCACAATGAAATATTATAGATCATGATGGGCGATGTATGAATCTCGACCGTCCATCTTATCCTTCCCATCATAATAGCCCAGATTGAAGAATCACTCATATCAAACAATCCCAACTATCATTAAACTGCGGCCATCCGCAATTATACTTCTCAACCGTTACTTTGAAGACCACCAATCGGACGAATATGATCATCCGATTTATTCATATTTTGAACTTGGAGCCATCTGCCATCCATAATAGAAATTACTAAATGAATAGTCAAAATGAAGTGTGTCATTGCCACGTGTACTGTGAATAGAGGGCTACACTAAAATACGGCTCTACCGTATCATTTCTTCGCTTTTCTCAGTTTCGTTTCTCCTCTGTTTTAAAAAGTGACTTACGGGCCATATTTTCTGAAATAGGGGAGCGCGTGCAATAAAAATCTCTGTGGGTCTCACTCTCATGTGAGTGCGGAATCCACCGTCCATCTTTCGCGCCAACTCATGATAGGGCTTAAGCACAAAAATCAGGCCGTTCAAAAACTAAAGAGGGCTACACCACATCAGAATCTTACTAGGGCCCACCCTGATAGTTAATGTTATCCAACTCATTATGTGGGCCCTACATAGGTATTTCTGGGAGACTTTTCAATCAGGACCATATATTTGATTGCCCTTATGTTTCAGTTTATCAGGTGTATCAATCCAGACCGTTTATCTACTGAAGCATCATCTTCCAGTCTCTAATATAAATTAATTGATCGATTGATCCAAACCATCGTATGTCTCCAACTTCTCATGGCAAGAGAATCAAATTACATAATTCAAACGATCCTGGTCATCCATCAAAGAAATAACCAACAGTCAAAATTCAGTTCGTAAAATTGACCACTATGATTGTCTAATATGCCCCATTTCTTAAACACGGTCCACCTACTATTGGTTATACAAGCTGCTTATAAATATGATTTTACCACAGAAACTGATTGTTCATGTCTATTGTTTCTTCTTTCTCAGTAACAATCAAAATTTCTACAATGCTTGTAAAGAGAGGAAACCTTGTCCCAGACTGATAGTAACTCACATTTCAACAACTTTTTTCAAAAAAAAATTAAAAACAAAAAACACTCTGGAGACTTACAACAGTTTATATATTTTAACTTGGTAACATGTTCACACTCTGGAGACTTACAAAAAACACCCATGTATATTCTTTTTATTCATTTTTGGAGTATACATGTATATATTTAACCTGGTAACATGTTCACACTTTGGAGACTTACAACAATTTATATATTTTATATATCTATCACAGTCTTCCGCTTGCGTAATTTAACTGTCTCTAGAGTATGATATGCTGATTTGGTAAAATCCCACTCATGTTTAATGCACTAATACGAACAACATTCAATCATCATTATCTATGTTGCATAAGTGATGCGTTGAAACTCGGGAGCTAAGCTTCTGCTCGACCCTCGATTTTCAAGGCGTTACACGGTGGTTTGGACAGTAGCAGTTGCAACTCTCATCTATTTTTCATCTGCGACAAATATCTCAGTTATGGTGTATAGTCATTTTTTACTGAATCTAAGCGAATTGTTTGATCCCCAGCTAGGACAGATCTTAGTGCCAACGCTGGGTAGGCAGGCCAACACAACCATCAATAAATCCCGCATTGAAGTGGCAGCTAGCACAACCGTCAGTAAATCCTACAAAAGGAGAAGGTAGGCATGGTTGTCAATGCTTTCTTTTAGCTCTTCTTTTGGTTATTGTCTATAGCCACAGTAATTGTCAGTATTACTAATGACTTTTCTACCATGTATCTCCCAATTTATCTGCTTGACCACTTCGATTGTAACTAATCTCGTATTAGCTCTTAAAGAATAAATTAATGTTTGTCTTTAAAATTCACATTGTATTGTCTTCTTTTTCTTTTCTTTTCTTTTTTTCCTTTCTTTTTGTGCAGCAAGTGAACATGTTTGTTTTAACTCTACAGCTTCTTGATTCTAGAATTTCCATTCTCAGGCCTAACTGTTGGTGATGGATTTGTCTGTGGCCTCTTTGTTGGATTCAAAACAACCCTCTTTGTTAGGCAATAGCATATACATCCAAATGGGTGTCCCTCATCCAATGGCTGAAGAAGCCTCCTACTCAAAAATCAGTGCTGGGGACCACCATATCTGCGAATTGAGATTGCTTGTCAAAGGGACGTATGCAAACATATCCATGGTTGGGCTTAGAGAAAGACTAGACATGAGTACAATCAAGACAGTTTTTGCACCAACTTGGTATGTGGCTAATATTGCACTCAATTGCATGTGTGGCTGTCAATGGGTATCTGATGAATCCAACCCAATGTTAATACATCCAAGTCTCATTTATGGGACCCATTAAGCAATTGGGACTGGTTCATGTCTCAACTTTAGGACCTGATTAAAAATCATGTCTAGGTACTATCCAATTTGGGTCTAGGTGGTTTTAATAGTAAATTATATATATTTTGTATGCATTTATTATTCTAATAAAAGAAATTTCACTTCTAGCACTTTACTTTTTTGGTTGAATGTCATATCATCTCTTTCATTAGATTGGTTTTGGTTTAATCTTTCAATCATTCTCTAACTGTTAAAAGGAAATAAATTTCCATCTAGAGTTGGTTATGAGTGTAGTTTTCTATGTAACTGTTAAAAGGAAGTCAATTTCCCCCTCTCTTTTGGTGACTCAAACAGAAGAAGCCATCTCATAATTGAGGTTTTGTTATAACCTGTTTTGTTTTCTAAGTGCACATATTTTCATTAGTATATTTATATTTTTACAAATTTGTATTTTCTTGTAAGCTTTGATTTCTCGGTATCTTATGCAAGTTGCTTCAAATCATTATGGTTATTCTGTTATTGTATTTGGTGAACTCATGGAATTCCATGGAACTGATTGAATGGAAGGAGCTTCTATTGTTCATACAAGTCATGTTTCTGATTTTTTGGATGAATTGGGTGTGTGAAATTGCATTTAACTGATCAAATGAACATGGAATTTCTATTGGGTATTTTTCTCGTTTGCTATTTTCTGGCTTTTTAATATGGGTTCTAATATCTGAAAGATGATTATTATACTGTGATTGTTTTCTTTTAATATGAAGAAACACCGACTCCTCAGAAGGTCGTAGATAGTATGGTCATTGGATTCTCTGCAAGTTGTAAGAGTTCCTGTCATACCTTTTAGTAAATTTGTTTTTTTTTTTTTTTTTGGATTCTCCATAGACATTAAGTTTTCTTCTTGTTGTTGGTTTTTTTGGATTCTCCATATGAAATTATGAGAAATCATAAATTTTTTGATTTCTGTCTGACTGCTGCACCCTTCGTGTATTCCAGATCATATAAATGATGGGCCACATTCAAATATTGCATCAATTGCAAAAGTAGATATAACATCTACATACTAATTCATGCATTAATTTTGAATTCTTTCCTCTCTAGCGTTTCTTAATATACTGATGAAGGCATTGCCTTCTTTTATTGTGATTGGTTCATATTTAAAGATCCTTCTGGTGTTGTTGTTACAACCCAGTGAAAATGTAAAGATTCTTCTTTTATGGGTCAGATATCCGATGTGGTTGATGAGGAAGTCTCAAGCTGGATGAAAAGTTGAAGGAAGGGAGTCATGTTCGAGTTCGTGTTCTTGGCTTTAGGCATCTATAAGGATTGACAATGGATGTTTTAAAGGTAACCTAGTTTATTTTCCCCTAGAATAGCAAAAAGTGAGTTTGGTCCGGTCCCATCCACTATTGGTCCATTAGATCAGCAGTTTGGATTATCTACATGGACCCCACTTCTCCAAAATCAATGGTCATAGTATTA
This sequence comes from Magnolia changhungtana, assembly GCA_030180095.1. NCBI lineage: Eukaryota > Viridiplantae > Streptophyta > Magnoliopsida > Magnoliales > Magnoliaceae > Magnolia > Magnolia changhungtana. The sequence goes on from JASAUF010000662.1 coordinate 6,962,826, forward strand.
CTCTAGAAAAAAGTTATATTTTTGTTTTATTTTTTTAATCTATTTTCTGACTTAGACCTTGAATCTTTTCTTTTTTGTTTTTGTGCGTGTATGTAGTGTTTTTAATTGTCTTACAAATTCCCTGCTTTATCTTCAAACGGGTGACACTGGCACACTTCCTCTTCTCTACCATTATTATATTATGTCAAGGTAAATTCAAGTCGGATCTATGTTTTACATGTCACAGCCACTCAGAACACAAGGAATGGTGATTTGGAGTGTGAGCTAATTTTAACTACTAACTAGTGTTGATGCCTTTTATTGCTACAAAGCTCACCAAAGATTAACAAAAGAAACCAGTCCCTTGGAAACAATGGCAATCATTGGCAACAAGGAAATCATTGACATTAACCAAGGTATGTTAGCTGTTTAGACTGGTAAAAAAAAAAAAACTAGGATACATGTGGGTCACCTTTTCTTTAAAAAAAAAAAACTTTTTAATATAAAGATTTTCTCTATGGCTACGGATTTAACCATAGCAAAGTTTTAAAGAGCTACGGTCATAAGTGCTAGTCATCTTTAGCTACGGATTTTATCCGTACCTGTTTACAGTGTAGCGGCGGCCAGCACAACTGTCAGTAAAGGTCCTGACCGCCAGTAAAGCATTTATCGACTAAGGCTTTACCGGCTGTTAGCTGACCATGGGCAAAGGATTTGCCGGCGGTTTTCTGGGCCTTTGCCAGCGGTTTTAACCACCAGTAAAATCCAATTTTCTTGTAGTGTAATTGAAGGCCTGCCATTAAAAACCAACTGGAGGCTGCTGAAATGTTTATTAGCCATTCAACCTATCGTTAAGGTTGGTCTAAAACTGTAAATATTAGCTTCATCTAAAACTTTTGTAACTCCTTAGAAGTTTTTAGTGATCAATCACCATGATTTCCTATAATATAATCCATCATTGTATTTTTAAATTACACAGGCCTCACCCTAGCAATGGTCAAATACCTTATCTTGAATCATGTGACATGAGTTATAACCTTGGAAATGCCCAAAGAATACACCACTACCAACCTAAACTAATAAGGCCTATGAACTCAAGTAAGCCAGTAGGATTCTAAAAGCAAACTTGAAATACCAACCCTTAATCTAAAATGGTCAACGTTTCCCTTAGGCCATCTATAAGGAATAGTGGCCTATCATAAATTTACTCCAAAATACATTTAGTCTTCCAGTCATCTTCTGTGCAATCCAACCAAGAAGCCCATATCAGTCACAAATTTTGCATCTTGGCCCAAAAATATCTCATATTGCTGGCACAACTATATTTCTATCACATAGGATATTCTTCCATCGAGCATAAAAAGTAACCATTATAAGCTAGTTTAACTCTTTTTTCAACCTGACCCACTAATTGTGACAAAAGCACTAGGGCACCCCTAAGATCTCTCCTCCCATCAATTCATTGGTGTATACATACTGCACAATTCACCACACCACATGCCCATCCTCCGACAATGCCATGCATGCAATGCTAGATAACATTTAATATAAATGCGCAAGATATAATAAATTCACCACACCACATGCCCATCCTCCAACAATGACATGCATGCAATACTAGATGACATTTAATATAAATGCGCAAGATATAATAAACATGAGTTAAAAGCAATTACTTTAATATTTTACCGGTACTGTCTTAGTTCTTCCTCTCTATTAGGTCATCTTGTCCATCGTGCTCTTCTTTTAACCACTAAATTTATGCATTCGGCAAGTAAATGGAAAAGAATTAAGTATCATTAAATATGGGCCATTAATCTGATAATCTTATCATTAACCATTGATCAGAAACTTAACTTTCGAGGTAGCTCCGTGAATCAAGGGACAACTTTATTTGATGAGTAAGATCATCAGATAGTATAATTTTTTCCAACCCAACCATCTATTTTCATTGAATCTAATACCAAAGGCCCGAATTAAGTGAATCTCAATTTAAACCCTACCAAAATAAAAACAAATGTCTGATCTATGAATTTAATGATTATCCAAACAATTTGCATAATAGGGTTTATTAAGTGACTTTAGAAGTATATGGGGCCCTAATTAATGTGTAGATTTTTATAAATCTTTAAATTTATTTAGAATTTCCCTTAAGAGTGGGGCCCACATGTACAAATATAAAATAATTTGTGGCCTTGTCACGCCACCACAATTTGGCACCAAGTCCAATATCCCCAGTCCCAAGTTTCTAGGGTGTGATGTATAAGAATTTCAAGTATTTCTCAGTTTTTAATAGAATCTAATTTAAATCACATGAAAAATGTAATACAACTTCTAATCACCTCAACCACTACAGAATTTAAGTTCATGTCCACAAATAAATAAATAAAAATATAAATAGGGCACCCACAATCACAAGTAAAATTCGTTACTCCCTACACCCAACTAAATAGGGCCTTATTACAATGCTTTCATTATTTAGTAAACATGTTAGGACAATATTTAAAAGAATATAATAATAATAACTAACTTAGTCTTCTGAGTATTCCTCTTTGTGATCAGTATCCTTTAGATTAATTTATGCAACTAAAATGTCCCATACAATGGTGAGCTACAAAGTCTAGTGAAGATGACCTAAGATAGTTTTCCAAAATAGGTACTTGATACTTTCTAAAAATAACTAATTTCCAAAAAGACAAGTATTCAAAAGAAAGAAAGTTTCCAATACATCAATCATAAAATACAACCTAATAATCATGATGACCCACAATTAAAATTTTACCAATAAAGCATGTTCATGAGATTATAAAATTTTAAATATACAATTGTACTTGTTTGAAAATATAAGTGTGCACGAGGATGAATATAAATCGCGATGTGGTGCCAACGGAGCTTTAGGGGTTGTTTGGCGCATGGTAAAGGATTTAAGTGGGATAGGATTCAAAAAACCAAATGATTGTATTAGGTCAAGTTTTTTCATGGAATTGTAGGAGGCTTGGCTGTGTTATATAGCTGTTTAGATTGCATGGAAGAACACAATCCATGGTACAATATCTGCATGTTCCTGTTTGGATGGAAGTGTGGGCTTGGATTATTTAAGGATCATAATCTGGTGCTATTTGGATAGGGACCCCACATCAGAAAACAGTGTAGAGAGGGACGCCCACCATTGAAACCCACCTGAGGTTCACCATCACGTGCCTTTGAGATCCAACCTGTTCATGTGTTAATGCGGACATGAAAAAAGGGAAAATACAAAAATCAACCTGATCGAAAACTTTTGTGGCCTTACAAGTTTTTAATGGTTGTCTGTTACTCTTCCAACTGTTCTTTATCGTGGGGTCCACTCAAGCCTTGGATCTGACTCATTCTTTGAATCATGCCTTAAAATGATCTCTCCAAATGGATGAACGATGTGAATGCGAAACATACATCACGGTAGGCCACATAGAAATTGGTGACATCACTTCTGTAGGAAGTCTCACAATTCAAAACATTCATGACCCTTGCAGTTCCATGGGATCTTTTGTCTTCCTGAAATCCAGTGGTGGGGTTCTAGAGGTGACTCAAGGCCAGCTCGAAGTCCAATGTGGGATTGCGTAAATCCCTCGCCCAGGCACCGGACCCAAGTAGTCCCATCAAACCCAGCAACTCATGTCTTCCCAAACAGGACTTTATTTCAGACCCAAGATTCGGAAATCCCACTCCCATTGAAACCCTCTTACTCCCATGCGCCAAACACCCTTCACCCAAGGACTAAGCCCGATATTGACTTTAGAAGCTTTTCACTTAGAGTCTCAGCTCGATATATTGACTTTAGGGATTTTCAATATAAGGACTTAGCCCAACATGTTAACTTTAAGGACTTTCACCTTAGGACTCAACCCAACATGTTAGCTTTCAGAACTTACAACCCAAGGGATGGTGTATCGCCTTATTATTTGATGGGCGACCAATATCAAAGGTGGGCTACACATGATGGGGGCTAACATCAAAGGTGGGCTCCGCATGATGGGTGACCAACATCAAGGGTGGGCCCTACATAATGGATAGTACATGTTTCGATCATATACGTATTTTGGAGATTAGAATATCTATATTTAATAATAGCAAAATAAATTCAATCAAACAATACTCATCATCATTTTATTCTATCAATCTGAATTCTTATTATATTCCTCATATTGCCCTTGATTAGAAAACAAAGTACACTTAGTTAATATAATTAAAAGTAATTCAATGATGATTTCGATAACATTCATCCATTACAATGGCAGAAGAAGTGTGGGGGTTTAAAACCTTGCTTCATGTCAGTACGCATAAGACACGCATAGGATGGCGAATCTGCATGAAATGCATAGCATATTGGTCATTTGTGACTTCTATTGCGCGGTCACACAACCAGAATCTGTTGTGCAATCTCGCAACAGGCTCTTCTTGCAGCTTTCTTCATCTGACTCCTTCCTTCAATCGTCTTCCCACATTATGATCCGTGAGATGCGTAAATTATCTGAAGTTCTCTAAAGTTTCTTTGATTATCAAATAAGAGAGAGTGTGGTTATTTATAGGCTTTCACACGTGTGAAACTTTAGATCCTTCAACAAGGTATGGTCGAGCGGGTGCACAATGCATCCCTATCGCGAGGTCGTGCAACATGTTTATATTATATGACTTGATCGCGTCATTGATCTATGCTTGTTATTCTTTCTTTCACAACTTCAAACCCAAACCCCCTTTCTTCGGTTATGCAGTCACGCGATGTATTATTGTTGTGCGTCCGCACAACATGTTCCTATTGCATGAGTGCACAATCAATTTTGTGCTCTAATAGATGCCCCCCTTGATCCTCCATTTAAAATTGCTCTAAAGATACATATGGGGGATCGAACCTCTCTCTAAAGATTTTAGATGCTTCCTTGCAAATGTTTTCACATTGCGTGACAACCATTAGGGTCTCTCAGCTTATATAAGTCAGCCACCCTTTACTCCAATCACTTCACTCTAACTTTTGTTCTTACGTCTTGTTATCTTTTGTGTGACTGTGCAACAGAACTCCTTTGCGCAACCGCGCAATTGATCTCCATTGCGCGACCACGCAACATCCATCCACCTCAACAGAAACTTACTAAAGTCCCCAGTTTTTGCTGAAAATTTTTCTTATCTTTTATTCTTCTCCCACAAAAAAAAAATGGCAAAGAGTAAGAGGACCCCCAATACTACTCAGGATCCCTCGACTCCACACAAATCTTCAAGAAGTCAAGAGATGAGGTCGCCGTAAAACCTGCAACCCTCACAGGCGGATAATCACCCTAGAAAGAGAATCAAGACAACAACTCATTATCCCTCTCTATTCAAGGAGTCAAACCTTCTAGTGATAGACTTTCAAATAGAATAGCTCATCTGTCCAACCCTATCCGTCATACTATAATTACGGGGGATATAGAAAGACCCTCGCGATAGGGCCACAAATCAGAATGGTAAGACTTGCTTAAGAGTACTTCAAACCTTCGGACGAATAGCTCCATGCCGTCCAACAAAGAAACCAGCCCAGCTCTCTCTCTTTTACAAAGAAGAGGTCGTCAAAGAGTAAGGGGCAACAACTTGTAGAAAAGATCAAGGAATTTACCAAGAAGCGCCTCCAAAACAATTGGGACAGTGTAAAGGTGTACCATTACATGATCAAATTTAATAGTCCCTTTAAGGACGAGATGATCATTATGCCCATGAATAAGCATCAACACCTCTCGATCCTCTATAGTGAGCCCATGGACTGATGACACACAACATGATCCTTTACACAGCCCATTGGGCTATGAAGGAGCCTCAAATCTTGAAAGGCTTCAAGTAAAGGACCATTAAGATTTCCCTATATGAGTCTTAATGCACTGTTATAACCCCCATCACATCTTTCCTACCCATTTTTTTTCGAAACTATGTAGCAACATTTTTTGCACCATGGATTCCTTGTGGGGTACTGTAACACCCTGAAAATTGGCACCCGAATACAGAAACCCGATCCCGAGTTTTTGGGTGTTAACCAAATAAAATGCACGTGTGACCTCGTTCACATTCACACTCATTTTTTTCACACGAGCAATCAGAGTAGCGCAATTCAAATTAGCGTACCCAAAGCAAGGTAGAGATAACAAATATAAATAAATACAGGGCTAACATTAACAATACAATTAAAATATGATGTCCGCCCAAATGAGGATTATACAAGACACAATATACAATTTAAAAATGATTAAAGTGTAAGTTTTCAGTCTGGTCCAATCCTCTAAAACACAACGTCGGTGGTGCAAGCTACTCTAAGCTTATCCGTCTAAAATGTCAACAGTACCTACTCAATAATATCATTTGGTTGGTGTTTTAAAACACTGTCTTAGAGTGGGAGTCAGTGATCAACTCGATGGTTCCATTAACATTAAGTTACACAAGCTATCAAATCCACATGCAAAATTAATTAAAAGAAAAGTAAGCATACAGTTCCCAGACACTCTTGTTAATGCACATGCATGGTTTATGGTATGATGCATGCCCTCATCATCTAACACTCCCTCGAGCTACACCATTTAACGATCGCAATGCCAAACACTCCCTCAATGCAACCTCGACTGTCGAATCGCCAACCTAACTAATGCAATACGTGAATATTCATGTTAGCCAAGTATTTAATTAAGTCCATTCATCCAGCAAGATTAGAGAAGCTGAAATACTACCACTTAATCAATGGCCTTATCCAAATCACTTAACCCAAGGCGGCTGTAGTGGCTCTGAGCCTGAGATCTTTGATCTAAATTTAAGTATCATCCATTTATCTTATAAATCAATAATTCCAAAGGTAAGGCATGATATCCAAAGGTATGAGGATCAACTCGCTATGTGTAAAGCCCGTATCCTAGACCGTACCGTTCCTTATACTCCAGCGATCGTTCCCGATGAATTCTGGCGACCCGCAACCTATAAGCAGCATTTGCCCACAACCCTGAGCCATATCCCATAGATCTGAGTCGACTCGACCCGATACTTGTACCCTAGAAACTGCGCGGTCCCCACGGTTCCAATGTTGCTTCTCACACTTTGATGCGATACCCAGGCCAAGAGTTGTGGGCCGACATTTATCTCAAGGAAAACACCGCGCTTTACAAATTTTGAGAGATTCCAAAGAATCTCTACCTATGTAACACCCTGGATTTTTGCCAACTTGGGATTAGCCGTCCTTAGGCAATGGGTCGATCCTAACACCTCATTAACTTGTCAGAACTGAATCCCAATGTCTAAAGCTGCCTTTGAACCCATTTCCTTCACGAATCTCACCCTTCACCACCTTGATCTTCCAATTTTTCAAAGCACTTTTACCCTAGACACTATCTTAAACTACCTAAGTAGTATAACTTGGATCACTTTATATACAAACTACAATGGACTAAGTTTCACCTCAGACAAAAATCACTTAGGATTAAATCCTTTAGAAATTTGACAAAGTTAACTAGGTGCTAAACTAGATTAGCCATGAAATCCATTTGAATCGCTTTAAATACGATCTGCAAGACCCAAAACTTGCAGAATCATTGACGCTAGGTTACCCTAAAATCTAGGATCAATCTCATTACCCAGCTGCTCTGGGGAGCATCTCGAAACTCTGTATTTGATCTGGACCGCACATCGGGAGTCCGAACAATACAAGGTTAAGGACTTAGGACCGCCTCGCTGGGCTTGACAACCATCTTGGAAATCAAATACAGCCGATGTCCCACGGCTGTTCGCTTGAGTCCGGAGCGAGAGAGTGTGAAAACATTTTTTTTCTTTACAAAATAAATATCTTGAATAGTAATCTGAGACTCGTCGGTTGCGTATCAGTTTTAAGCAACCAGACCATCAGAATCAAACCAAATTACACCCTCGGATTGGGAAAAATTTCAGGAACATTTACATGTACTCGAAATTTTGGATCGTGGCCCACTGACCGTTGAACTGAAAGTGGTCCACCCCGTGTGATCTGGGAATCCGATCGAGTCGAAAACATAATCCCACGTGGATCCATGAGTGGTGAGCTTAAGTCTGACGTTTGGCTCAAGGGGGGCCACCAGAAACACTCTTTTGAGCTGGAAAAGTGTCGAAATACCTATAATAGCAGTAACCCTTGAACCTGAGCCTATTCTGGGAAGGTTTTAGGCTATAAAAGAGCCTTAGAACAGCCCCTCTCACAGCCATACGAATTTGGGATAAAACCCTAGAGAGAGAGAAAAATGAGAGAAAAGTTTGGGATTTGTGGGAGTACTTCCCTCCTACTGTTGTAGATCATCCAACGGGCTGCACCACCACTTCCTTGACATTTTTCCGACGTCACCGACTCCATTTTAAGGTGAGAAACCCTAACCCTAGGTCTGATTTGAAGTGTAAAGGCTTTAGGTTGTGAAATAGCTAACCGATTTCTCTCCTTAGGCTAGAAAACTCCCGAATACGGAAGCTTATCCAACCTTGCTGATTTGTTGAGATTCCAAGAGATAAGGTGAGGACTTTAGGTGTATAGGTTGCTGTTTTCAACGCTTTCAATGTCAAATAATGGTAGATTCATGATCTGCATGCAATTGCACATGTACAAAGTGCTTTCCATTTTCTGTTTCGATTAGAATTGTAGAATTTGGAATTTAACATACTCTAGGTATTCGTATAAAATACCGTATACATATTTTTTTATGGAAATATGTTTGACATGTTTAATTGTCGTATGGATATATAACGTATGGATAAAATACTCATTTGGCGAAAGGGTTCGCCTAAATACATGTTTACTAATATACACCATGTATGTAGAAATACGGTATTGTAAGAAGTACCGTATACGTGTATATTTTAGCGATGTATTTGTCATGATTAATTGTTGTATAAATATATTATGTGCGTATAAATTAATTGCTTGGTGAAAAGAATCGCCGTATTACAAGTTCCCTTGTAAACACTATGTATATTGAAATTGGGTATCCTAGAAAATACCCTATATGTATAAAATTTGCTGATGTAATTGTCATGATTATTTGCTGTATGAATATGATGTATACGTATAAAATACTAGTTTGGTAAAGGGACAACCCTAGTGCACTTTCCCCTAACATACGTCATGTATGTTGAAATAGTGCATTCCAAGTGTTGGTAAAATTGCTTGTGAATGTAAGTGCTTAAGTGTTAGAACCTTAGGAAGGTGCTGAGATGGGATTCTCAACTACCTTAGAGTCACATATGATACCCTCCATGTAGTTATTTACTCTAACCACTCACCTATGAAATATATGTATTTGTATCCCAATTTGTATAGTGCTTTACAACATACTTTTGAACATGCTTTGTAACTTGTTTATTAACATGCTTTATGACATGCTTTATAACATGATTGCTAGCGTTCCTGAATTTCCTTGTTTATCATACTGTACTTCACATGTTATGGTTAGGAATTGATTGAGCTTGGGACTATGTCCATAGTCCAGGCATCCGGTATCCAACTTGGAATTGTGGTTGAGATTCGTTTTGCCACACATGATGTGTTGGCGAACCCGTGTCGTACTTCGGTTGGCGATAGTGGTTAGCCACACGAGGTGCTTCTGCGCTTCATATCGCCCAACTTGTTGTGCGCTCGAGCCAGCCGAACACGTCAAGTAACCCGTGTGTCTTATGTATGTTCACCATGTTTGGTCGCTAATGCTTGAACCTAGGGTACCAAACTTACCATTGAGAATCCTGTTAACTATGGTACCTCGATCCGCTAAGACTCATGAGCCGGGCATGGTGGTATGGGACACCGTGGTCGAGCTGTCGGCCTACGCTGGGGCTACATGCCTCCCCGTAGTGACCAGTGAGCAACCAAACTCGTGAACCGATTATGGTGGTATGGGACACTATATTCGTGCTGTCGGTCTACATTGATAAGGTGATGGGGGAGCGGTGCAACCTTTGTGCGTAACAGCCCTGGCAGCCCTTTGTAGTGACCGCGAGCATATTCTAAAGTCGCAGTGCGCCTTAGGGTTCACCGCGATATATAGAGTATGAACTAGGCCTGTTTCTGTATAGTGATGAATCGTTTAAGGGGTGATGGGGGAGTGGTGCAACCTTTGTGCGTAACAGCCCTGGCAGCCTCTGCAGTGACCTAGAAAATACACCATCGTCTGATATCAACTAGGACTGACGACCCTAGAATGGATCATGTTTGGGAATGATACAAGGGAGGTACCTTAGTTTCCCAATCCTGCTATTTGAAATGGACTAATAAAAAACTCGGTAATCATGCTCATCATGCATTGCATGTGCCTGGAAGATGTGGAGCACTGTGGGATAAAAGTATGCCACGAGCATGAGGTGGTGTCGCATGAGGGAGTATGTCGGTGAGGGCATCCATCATACCTGCATTCATACTTGCATTAATAAGAGTAGCTTGGAGTGTTTGATTTTACTTCTTTATCATTACTGCTTGACTGAGTCGATAACATGTTAACCTATGCTTTATTGTTCCACTGAGTTAGCTACTCACTCCCACGTTACGGGACGGTATTTCGAACACCCACCAGACATTGTCTGATTTCAGATGGCGACGCATTTACTCGAGGTGGAGCCGGACCTTTGCAATGACTACGATGCCTGCTTGTATTGGTTGTCTTCTGACGGCTTCCTGTGAGCCGTGTCCTGATCGACGGGGCTTTCTGGGATATTGACTAGAGGACCTTACACATTTGGTATATTTTAGGATTGTAGTTGAAATTATTTAACCTGGTAATGTTATCACACTCTGGAGACTCATCATAGTTTATATATCTTATCTATCTATCACAGTCTTCCGCTTACAAATTTAACTGTCTCTGGAGTATGATATGTTGTTTTGGCTTAATCTCACTCATGTTCACTACTCTAATATAGTCAATATTCAATCATCATTCATTTTGTTGCATAAGTGATGTTCTGGAACTCGAGAGTTGAGTTACTACTTGACCCTCGATTTTCAGGGCGTTACAACCTACCTTTCAAATCAATCAATCAATCAAGTACAACCCATCACTCACCCATACCTCTCTCTTCCCCAAAGTCAACACAATCATACCTTTTAAGTCAAGTATACCCATCACTCACCCATCACACCCATCCCTCTCACTTACAATCTCTCTCTCTCTCTCTCTCTCTCTCTCTCTCTCTCTCTCTCTCTTCCCTACCCATTTTCCAAGCAACCAAAGAGGAGAGATGGTCCAAGCATTCTCAAAGAGAGAAAGAGCCAAGTGTGGTCCACTTTCTACCCCAAAACCCTCATCTCAACCCCTTCAACCTTCATCATCTACCATCAAAGAAGAAGCTAAGGAGCTTAGCTTGTCATAGATCCAAGAAAAAGGTAAATCGATGAGTGATCTTTGGATTTCCATCCTTAATTTTTATTTGAAGGCCCACTTGTGGTGGGACACATCTTAATGTATGCATGATATCATAGAAGGGAGCTCATAGTGGCGGAGCTCCCTTCATCACCGTTGTCTCTCTCTATCTCTCTCTCTCTATTTCCTTTGCGGCCCACCTTAATGTGTGGACGGTGTCCACACCGTCCAACCCAACAGGGGTAGGGCCCAGCAGGCCCATGAATTTCATCATGGTTGTCCATCAGAATGACGTCCAGCAAGCCTGGACGACTGGGATAACACAAATATCAATTTAATGCAAAGCATGTGGGCCACACGTGTGGACCCACCTTGCATGTGCTGGATCAACACCATCCAGACCTTGGACGTTAGGTTCCACGCAGCTCCATAGTTATTATATTAATGTCAGCATGTTGAGTGCATCCCATCATGAGATATACGTTATATCCCAACCGTCTGTGTCCATCTGAACGAAGGGAAAACTGTAATGCCCTGAAAATCGGGGGTCGAGCATAAACTCAACTCCCGAGTTCCAACGCATCACTTACACAACATATATGCTTATGATTCAATGTTGTCCAGGTTAGTGTATTAAAGATGAATGGGATTAAGCTAAAACAGCATATCATACTCTAGAGACAGTTAAATTACGCAAGCGTAAGATTGTGATAGATATATAAAATAGATAAACTGTGGTAAGTCTCCAGAGTGTGATAATGTTACCAATTACAAGTACAATTCCAAAATATACAACATGTGTAAGGTCATCTAGCCAACATCCCTATAACCTCGTTGATCAAGACACACATGTAGCCGCTAGAAAACAGCATATACAAGCAAGCATCATCGTCATCGCAAAGGTCTGACTCCACCTCATAAGCATTGCCGTCATCTGAAACTCAAACAGGGTCTGGTTGGTGTGTACAACACCATCTCGTAACGTGGGAGTGAGTGATCAACTCAGTGGTATCAATTCAGTCAAGCAGTAATGATAAAGCAGTAAATCACACATTCCTAGTACTGTTGTTAATGCAAGAATGCATGGATGTATGATGCATGTCCTCGCCTACGCTCCTTCAGCGACTTCATCTTACGTTCGCAATGACAACACTACCTCAATGCTTGACCTGCAATAACTGATTGCATGTGTAATGCGGTGCATGCATATGATTACCGAGTTCTTATTAGTCCTTTTCATACAGCAGGATTGGGAAACTAAGGTACCTTCCTTGTATCATTTCCAAACAAAGATCCATTTTAGGGTCGTCAATCCTAGATAATCTCATACGATGTATAGTTCTAGGTCGCTGCAAGGGCTACCAGGGCTGTTACACGGAATCGTTGCACCACTCCCCCATCACCTTATCAATACAGGCCTAGTTTATACTCTGTTTACTACGAGAAGGCTCGTCACCTCTCCGCAGATTCAAAGTATGCTCGAGGTCACTACACCGGGTACGGTCAGGGCTACCAGGGCTGTTACACGGAATCATTGCACCACTCCCCCATCACCCATCAAAGCAGTGTAGGCTGACAGCTCGAATATAGTGTCTCATACCACCATAATCGGCTCACGAGTTTGGTTGCACAATGGTTACTACGGGGAGGCATGTAGCCCTAGCGTAGGCCGACAGCTCGACCACGGTGTCCCATACCACCTTGCTCGGCTCATGAGTCTTAGCAGATCGAGGTACCACGGTTAACGGTATTCCACTGGTAAGATTAGTACCTTAGGTTCAAACAGAGGCGTCCGAACATGGTGAACATACATAAGACAGATCGGGTTACTTGACGAGCTCAGCTAGCTCGAGTGCACAACAAGTTGAACGATATGAAGCGCATAAGCACTTCGTGTGGCCAGCCACTATCGTCAACCGAAGTACGACTCGGGTTCGTCGAACACATCTCGCATGACGAATGAATCTCAACCACGAACTCAAGTCTGTTACCGATTGTCTAGACTATAATCATAGTCCCAATCACAATCAATCCTTAACCAGAAGCATGTAGAGTAAAGCAGAATAAACAAAGTAATTCAAGCATGTTAACAAGCATGTCATAAAGCATGTTATAAAGCACAATATAAACAGAAAATACACACATATATTTCATAAGTAAGCGGTTAAATTAAACAACCAACATGGAGGAAATCATATACATCTCTAAATTAGTTGAGAATCCTATCTCAACACCTACCTAAAGCACAATCTTCTAAGTACTTACTCTTACAAGCATTTTCACAAACACTTAGGATACACTCTTTCAACATACATAACGTATACTAGCAAAAACATGTATTACAGCGAACCCTTTCGCCAAGTAAGTATTATACACATATATAGCATGTTCATACAATAATTAATCATGGTAAACATACTTTCAAAATTTATATATATACGGTACTTTCTACAAATACGGGGAATACAGTATATTCAACATAGTTAACGTATAACCGAAAAACAAAACGGATAGCACTTTGTACATGTGCAATAACATACAGATCATAAATCTATCATTATCTGACATTAAAAGCGTTGAAAATCATAACCTATACATCTAAAGTCTACACCTTATGCCATAGAAGCGTAATGGAGTCGATAAAATCTCTAAGTCTTCGTCTACGGTAGTATATCAACCTATAGCACGGGATACGTTAGCTATTTCGCTACTTGAATCAATTCAAACCCTAAAACAGGTTAGAGTTAGAGTTTTCTTACCTAGAAATGAAGCCAGAATCGCTGGGAAAGCGATTAGAAAGTGATGGTTAAGCCTGTAGATTGATAAGGTAGAACGGCAGGAAGAATCTCCCACTTCTCTCACACTTTCTCTCTCTTTTCTCTCTTCTCTCTTCTAGGTTTTTCTCAAATTCGTACGGGATGAGAGAATGAGGGTTTAAGGTCCTTATATAGGCCCAAAACTCTCCAAAATAGACTCAAGATCAAGGTATACTTAGGTTATGTCCAAAACGGATTTGTTCCATCTCAACGGAGCACTTCTGATGGCCCCCCTTGAGCTAAAGGTCGGACTTAAGCTCACAGACATTGGATCTCGGTCGAGCTATGTTTTCATTTCAGTCGGGTTCCCAAATCACACGTGGCGAACCAGTTTCAGTTCAACGGTTACCGCAATTCGATCAGGGTTACAAGTACATGGACATGTGTATGAAATTTTCCCTTATCCGAGGGTGTATTTGGGTCAGATTCTGACGGTCTGATTTCTTATGCCAGGCCCGCAAGTGGCAAGTCTCAGATTACTTAAATTTAGATATTTATTTCTAAAATATCTACGTTTCTCACACACTTCACTCCAGGTTCAAGCAAATAGCCGCAGAACACTATCTGGATTTGATTTCTAAGATGGTTGTCAAGCCCAACAAGGCGGTCCTAATTCTATAACTTTGTATTATTCGGACTTTCGACGTGCGGTCCAGATCTGATACGAAGTTTTAATGTGCTCCCGAGAGCAGCTGGGTAATGAGATTGATCCTAGGTTTTAGGATAACCTAGCGTCAATGATTCTACAAGTTTTTGATCTTGCAGATCGTATTTAAAGTAATTAGTGCGGATTTCGTAACTAATCTAATTTAGCACTTAGTTGACTTTGTCTAATTCCTAAAGTAAGAGGTTCATAAGGGGTTGGGATCTACCCCTTGCCTAAGGACATCTGATCCCAGGTTGGTAAAAATTCGGGATGTTATAATCTACCCCCCTTAAAAAAAAATTCGTCCTCGAAATTGGCTAAAGGCAATAAGTAAGGATGCTATTATTTCATTGGCCTAAGACTTATTGATTTCAAGTCTCTATACGTGGTAGGGTGTATCTTGTACATACTAGTCTAGTACATTTTAGGCTACCCCCCTTAAAATTTTATTTTTTTATCCCTTGTTTTTATTCTGATGGTTTGCTACAATGGATTTCTTTCCCTATTTGGAGTCTTGACTTCGATTCCCAACTAGTTAGAGTAAGATAGTTGTTTTCAATGTTTGACCAACACGGAGAGACGGTTATAGTGGGCTTGATCCCGATACATCGATCATCTACCTGGCCAGTGTAGAAAGCTCATCATATCTCTTCCTAGTCCTGGTGGCTCTTGGTCTTCTGCTCAACCAAGCAGTGAGTCCATTGGTAGTTGCCCAGGATTAAGAATTGGGTCAAGCCGCAAATGCTTCACAGTTTATATTTCAGTAACTCCGTAGACCGATCACTCTAAAAACTTAGGGAATGCCCATCACTGAAAGGTTCAAATTTTCTATTTCTAAGGTTGCCCTTTAGGTCTTGGTCTAAGAGAGTCATCGATATTATCTATGTCCAAGGAAATGGTGAGTCAAATCTTATTAGATCATCCTAAAACAGTTTCTCATAGTAGAACTTACTGGGGCTTCTATTATGTTCGTATTCAACGAGCACAGTTGTAGATGCGTTGACCTTGGCTATTGTAATTCGGTTCGTACCCATTGTTAGGCCTATTTTGTAATATGAAATTGTTTAACACTTGAACCCTAATTACTTTATATTCTAAGAAAAATTAAGATCCTATTTAATGACCTAACCTTGTGTATAATTGGGAGTAATTTCTTTCGATCCTGGGCCAGTGGGGCAAGGGCCAACCATGCTACCGCTACACCTATGAGCGGGTAGACGTGCATACCTACTTAACTCAACTAGGTTCATAACTTGTCTACCCCCCTTAAAATTATTTCTATTCTCAAGGTTCAAGAATTTGTACATCGATCTATATGTCAGAATGAGTTGAAATTTGAAACCTATCTTTGGTATGACATGGGAAGCAATTTAGCAATACATTGGTCTTCTTTTTACCGATGATGCGTATTATGGCATTGGTACCTATAATTATAAAGAGGAGCTAAAGATGATGGGTATTGTGGTTGATTCCAAGGGCAGGTGTGAGTTGGTGACTAGACGCCTAATTCTACCAGAGGAGGACTTTTATCATGGTCTAGCTTAACAGGCAGGCTATTTTTCTACGCATATATGCACAATATGTATGCCAACATAGCATGCGATTTGGGACCAAATTTCTAACTGTCTGTTGCCCATTTAGGAAATTCCTTGGGCCTAAAAAGAAAATCTCTATTGGTTATATGTCCTTAACACTCCTCAAAGACGAATTAAGAAACTTTTAGTTGTAAGTGGTAGAGCCAACACGGAAGGAAAGTTGTGTAGTAGGTCTGAGTTGGTTAAGCTAAATAATTAAGTCTATTATTCAATTGGCTTAGCATAATTAATTAGTCCTTTACCTTCCTTAGCCTAACCATTAGTCTAGTCTTAATGTACATTCTTAAAAATGATCCAATCGTCGTAATCTGAAGTCTATACTCATACGCTAGATGATTTCATACCATTTTTAATACGAGAAGATGTTTTATCGCTTAGGGTTAAAAACCGTCTGATTGAAATTAAGTTGCCCTAACTTGAATTTAATTATGCTCGAGCACGACACACACGCTCCTACTAACTAAGATGGTCTTAGGGTTCACGTTACTACATCAGTAGATTTCCTATACTGTTAGGTCGTTCGAATCTAGGAACACCACTCTAGGTCCAAAACTCTATGGGCCTATTTGGCCAGAGGTATGAAGTTGTATTAAGTGGAACTGCATTGCTAATCCCACTTTGGGATTGGGAATGACATGTTTAGTAGGAGGGTGGGTGGGGATTAAAATTAATGGTATAGGCTGTGGAAAATGAGCCTTGTGTTAGAAGGTGTGAGATGGGATTTCCAAATCCCATGATGATGAATTTCTAAGTGTAATTTGAAAGGAAATCCCGGGATATACTTTTCATTGCATACATTTCAAACATGGTTTTGAAAACCATGGGATATACCCAATCTAGGGACCATACCTTACACCTACATTTATTATTACTTTTACAATTCCATCCACCTAATCTCACTTAATGTAGTTAGCCGAATAGGCCCTAAATGTCCTCAAACATCTAAAATGTTCTACCAACTACTACACCCATCAACAGGAAAACATAAACATCTAAAGACGGTTACCCATGCAAACTACAAGACAACAGTATGGATGACTAGACATCCGAGAAAATGACCGTACTAAGCTCGGATAGAGCCATGGAAAAGTGAAGAAAATGGAGGAAAGGTATGATATCCTCGGGTCTCCATGGATTTGAGCCTCAACAGAGGTTGTATATGCCCAAATGACAGAGTTTGAAGAAAGGAAATGAAGAGATGGGAGGGGTTGAGAGTTTACACGATTTTGAGCCACCAATGGGAGATGTATGGGCTCAAATGAGAGAGAATGGAGAGGTTGGAAGTTGGCTATTGCAGAAAACAGTGATGGTGTACGTGTTTGGCCAGGGAATGACGAAATGGGTGGACGGAAAGGAGATTTGAGAGAGGAAACAGTAACTTGGAAGAGAAAAGAGAGCTTGGGGGTGGAGTT
Source organism: Magnolia changhungtana (assembly GCA_030180095.1). Classification (NCBI taxonomy): domain Eukaryota; kingdom Viridiplantae; phylum Streptophyta; class Magnoliopsida; order Magnoliales; family Magnoliaceae; genus Magnolia; species Magnolia changhungtana. The sequence continues at coordinate 6,980,622 of JASAUF010000662.1, forward strand.
TGTGAAGGAAGTGTGCATTTGGGGGAATTTTAACGAATGGCCCATATACCAGGGGGTCCCACTAGACCCCAAAGGCCATCGGCCCGAGCGGACCTCCCGGCCAGGCCCACTGACCGGCGAGGCCTCGTCGACCTGGCGAGGGCCTCACCACCCCCTGGAGTGGTTAGCGATGCCTCGCCATTTGGGCGAGGTCCTCATGACCCCTAGGTCCCAAAAATGTGTGGGGCCCACCCTGGGTCCCCCCGCAAGTGCTTCGTTTGGCCCCCGACTCTATTTGAGGCATTTTTTGGGCCAATTTACAAACCGGAATGAGTTTATGTGACATGCAGCATATGATTTTGGGGTAGGAGGTGCTAATCTATCCAACTAACCCATTTATTTGGTTATATTCCAAAAGGTTAAGGTTCAAAACCCATTTTATCCATTTATTTCCTATTTCTGGTAAGTTTTAGTTTCGGTATTTTTCTTCATCATTTATACCCTAGGATTGGTGTGTATTATGAATGTGCTTAAAAGAAATAAAGAATACAGTGGTGGAGGGTGAGATTTTGAAGGAATTGGATAAAAATGGGTTTTAGGCTTTGAGATTAAGTGTAGGGTGTTGTGGTTGACCCACAAACTAAGGACATTCGTTTCTAGGGAACGACTCAAACCCGTCGACTGGCGGCCTAAAAGTGATTTGGGATCATTTCGCGTGATCATGGGTGTGTATGGGCCCAATCGCAGCGGTCGATTTCGATCGGTTTCGCCATTCGGCGAAATTGGAAAATCCTAAGTCGGTTTCTACGTTCCGTCGCTCCCTCCTAAGTCAGAGTGCGTCAGAGTGCATCATGTGACCATAACCCAGGTCCGGTTTAATCCAAATCATGCTTTGATACCATCTTGTAATGCCCTGAAAATCGGGGGTCGAGTATAAACTCAACTCCCGAGTTCCAACGCATCACTTATGCAACATATATGCTTATGATTCAATGTTGTCCGGGTTAGTGTATTAAAGATGAATGGGATTAAGCCAAAACAGCATATCATACTCTAGAGACAGTTAAATTACGCAAGCGGAAGACTGTGATAGATATATAAAATAGATAAACTGTGGTAAGTCTCCAAAGTGTGATAATGTTACCAGGTTAATGAATTACAAGTACAATTCCAAAATATACAACATGTGTAAGGTCATCTAGTCAACATCCTTATAACCCCGTCGATCAAGACATGGCTCACATGTAGCCACTAGAAAACCGCATATACAAGCAAGCATCATTGTCATCACAAAGGTCCGGCTCCACCTCATAAGCATTGCCGTCATCTAAAACTCAAACAGGGTCTGGTTGGTGTGTACAACACTGTCCCGTAATGTGGGAGTGAGTGATCAACTCAGTGGAATAATAGAGCATAGGTTAACATGTTATCAATTCAGTCAAATAGTAATGATAAAGCAGTAAATCACACATTCCTAGTACTGTTGTTAATGCAAGAATGCATGGATGTATGATGCATGCCCTCGCCTACGCTCCCTCAGCGACTTCATCTTACGTTCGCAATGACAACACTGCCTCAGTGCTTGACCTGCAACACCTGATTGCACGCATAATGCGGTGCATGCATATGATTATCAAGTTCTTATTAGTCCTTTTCATACAGCAGGATTGGAAAACTAAGGTATCTTCCTTGTATCATTCCCAAACAAAGATCCATTTTAGGGTCATCAATCCTAGATAATCTCATACGATATATAGTTCTAGGTCCTTACAAGGGCTGTCAGGGCTATTACACAGAATCGTTGCATCACTCCCCCATCACCTTATCAATACTGGCGTAGTTTATACTCTGTTTATTACGGGAAGGCTCGTCGCCTCTCAGCAGATTCAGAGTATGCTCAAGGTCACTACACTGGGTATGGTCAGGGCTACCAAGGCTGTTACACAAAATCGTTGCACCACTCCCCCATCACGGATCAAAGCGGTGTAGGTCGACAACTCGAATATAGTATCCCATACTACCATAATCGGCTCACAAGTCTGGTTGCTCAATGGTCACTACGGGGAGGGTTGTGGCACCAGCGTAGGCCGACAGTTCGACCACGATGTCCCATACCACCATGCCTGGCTCATGAGTCTTAGCGGATCGAGGTACCACGGTTAACGGGATTCCACTGGTAAGGTTAGTACCTTGGGTTCAAACAGAGGCGTCCAAACATGGTGAACATACATAAGACAGATTGGGTTACTTGACGAGCTCGGCTAGCTCGAGTGCACAACAAGTTGAATGATATGAAGCGCATAAGTACTTCGTGTGGCCAGCCACTATCGTCAACCGAAGTACGACTCGGGTTCGTCGAACACATCTCGCATGGCGAATGAATCTCAACCACGAACTCAAGTCTGTTGCCGATTATCTAGACTATAATCATAGTCCCAATCACAATCAATCCTTAACCAGAAGCATGTAGAGTAAAGCAGAATAAACAAAGTAATTCAAGCATGTTAACAAGCATGTCATAAAGCATGTTATAAAGCACAATATAAACAGAAAATACACACATATATTTCATAAGTAAGCGGTTAAATTAAACAACCAACATGGAGGAAATCATATACATCTCTAAATTAGTTAAGAATCCTATCTCAACACCCACCTAAAGCACAATCCTTTAAGTACTTACTCTTACAAGCATTTTCACAAACACTTAGGATACACTCTTTCAACATACATAACGTATACTAGCAAAAACATGTATTACGGCGAACTCTTTCGCCAAGTAAGTATTATACACATATATAGCATGTTCATACAGTAATTAATCATGGCAAACACACTTTCAAAATTTATATGTATACGGTACTTTCTATAAATATGGGGAATACAGTATATTCAACATAGTTAACGTATAACCGAAAAATAAAACGGACAGCACTTTGTACATGTGCAATAACATACAGATCATGAATCTATCATTATCTGACATTGAAAGTGTTGAAAACCATAACCTATACGTCTAAAGTCCGCACCTTATGCCATAGAAGCGTAACGGAGTCGATAAAATCTTTAAGTCTTCGTCTACGGCAGTATATCAACCTATAGCACGGGATACGTTAGCTATTTCGCTACCTGAATCAATTCAAACCCTAAAACAGGTTAGAGTTAGGGTTTTCTTACCTAGAAACGAAGCTAGAATCGCCGAGAAAGCGATTAGAAAATGATGGTTAAACCTGTAGATCGACAGGGTAGAACAGCAGGAAGAATCTCCCACTTCTCTCACACTTTCTCTCTCTTTTCTCTCTTCTCTCTACTAGGTTTTTCTCAAATTTATACGGGATGAGAGAGTGAGGGTTTAAGGTCCTTATATAGGCCCAAAACTCTCCAAAATAGACTCAAGATCAAGGTATACTTAGGTTATGTCCAAAACGGATCTGTTCCATCTCAACGGAGCACTTCTGGTGCCCCCCTTGAGATAAAGGTCGGACTTAAGCTCACAGACATTGGATCTGGGTCGAGCTATATTTTCGTTTCAGTCGGGTTCCCAAATCACACGTGGCGGACCAATTTCAGTTCAACGGTTACTGCAACTCGATCAGGGTTACAAGTACATGGACATGTGTATGAAATTTTCCCTGATCCCGGGGTGTATTTGGGTCAGATTCTGACGGTCTGATTTCTTATATCAGGCCCGCAAGTAACAAGTCTCAGATTACTTAAATTTAGATATTTATTGCTAAAATATCTACATTTCTCACACACTTCACTCCGGGCTCAAGCGAATAGCCGCAGGACACTATCTGGATTTGATTTCTGAGATGGTTGTCAAGCCCAGCAAGGCGGTCCTAATTCTATAACTTCGTATTATTCGGACTTTCGACGTGCGGTCCAGATCTGATACGGAGTTTCAATGTGCTCCCGAGAGCAGCTGGGTAATGAGATTGATCTTAGGTTTTAGGGTAACCTAGTGTCAATGATTCTATAAGTTTTGGGTCTTGTAAATCATATTTAAAGTGATTAATGCAGATTTCGTAACTAATCCAATTTAGCACTTAGTTAACTTTGTCTAATTCCTAAAGGATTTGAGGTTTGAGAGGTTCATAAGGGGTTGGGATCTACCCCTTGCCTAAGGACATCTCATCCCAGGTTGGCAAAAATCTGGGATGTTACAAAAACTCAAATATCAGCTTCACCACGTGTGGACCCCACCTTGATGGTGTTGTCTCCACTGTCCAGACCTTGGACGGTGGAGCCCATGTGACGTATGTGTTTTATCCACCGTCCATTGCTTGGACGGTGGGACCCACCCTCACGTGGGACCCATCTTGATGAGTGTATCCATGCCGTCCAGATTAGTTGGATGTGTGGACCCACCTTGGGAAGCAGATTGGCTAGGGTACCTCACTCTAACTATATAGTTGTGGTACTGACGTCAGCAGTTCTGTGAGCCCTGATCATGAGGGATGTGTTATATCCCAACCGTTCATCTGGGACCCACCTGATGTATGAATCTCATCCAGGCCGTCCGTCCATCTGGATGGGACCCACCATATATATGTTTTATACCCACACTGTCCATCTGTTTTATATCCAAACCGTCCGTCTGATAGACGGTGGACCAGCACCCATAGCAAATAGTTATTGTACTTACATCAGCAAGTTGTGGGTCTAATCATGGGTATATGTTATATCCAAACCGTCCAGCAGTGGGTCTCACTGCATGATGTCAACAAGTTCTGTGGGTTCCACATAATATATGTGTTTTATCTAACCGTTCGTCCATGGGACATGGACCCCACCTGTCGTAGGTGTTGCATCCACCGTCCAGCCCATGGACGGTGGGTCCTACAATGATGTAAGTGTTATATCCTCACCGTCCATCTAGACTTATATCCTCACCATCCATCTAGACAGTGGGATCAACTAGGATGTATGTATTTTATGTTCGCAACGTCTGGCTATCTGGACGGTGGCAACCACCGAGATGTACGTGTTTCATCCATGTCATCCACTTGTTTTATAGCCACGTCGTCTATCTGTTTTACATCCTCGCCATCCATCTATTTTACATCCAAACTGTCCATCTGTTGGACGGGCTACTGGTTTGACATCTGCAAGTTCTGTGGGCCTGATCATCAGGTATGTGTTAAATCCAACCGTTCATCCACCTTGCAAGTTCGTCTTAAGGATTGAGTCAAAAAAATGAGATAAATCTATCCATCGAGTGGACCACACTACAAAAACCAGTGGAGGATTGAATGCCTACCATTGAAAACCCATTTGGGGTTCCAAAAGTTCTGGGTCAATATGGAATTTGTTTTCCTCTTAATTCAGGTCTTTGTGACCTTATGAACAGATTGGATGGAAAATAAATGTTTAGATGGGTCCTGTGAATTGTTAACAGTGAAAATCATTATCTCCACTGTTATTTGTGGTATGGTCCAAATGACCTTTCGATATGATTCATTTTTTTTGGGGAAATGGTCTAAAATGATCTCTAAAAATAGATGAATGGTGCAAATAGTCCAACTGGAATGGTAGAGCCTACTTGATGTATATGAGGCCCATGTGATGTGACCCACCTGATGTATATGAGGCCCAGCCCACTTGATGTATATGAGTCCCATGTGATACGGCCCAATCTGATGTATGAGGCCCATATGATGAGGGTGGCCTATGTGATAAGGCCTATTATGATGTATATGGGGCCCATGAGTGAGGCCCGTCGTGATGTATATTAGGCCCTTTGTGTGAGGCCTATTATGTTATGTATGAGGGCCCTTGTACGAGGCCATGGGCCCACTATATGTTAGGCTTTATGTGGACTACTCCTTGGGAGCAATGTTGGTTAAATGTCCACATTGATGGACAATGATGGTTAAATGTCTACATTGTGACCTTCCCTTAGGCCTTTGTTAGTCTCATTCTCATCCTTCTCTAAGTGGGTTGACCTTAATCATTGGGCCCCATTGATAGTTACATGATCCATCTATCCTTATTGGGCTAACCCAAAGTGTTGGACCCCCATTGGTTGCTAGTAGCGACATTTTTTTAAATCTTGAAGTCCATCTGGGACTTATTTGGGCTCCCTGGGGCATCTAGCGGGGCATATGATAGTATGGTAAAGGAAGCCCATTTTGAATCCTTAGGTTTATAAATAGGCCTCCTAGGCCCAACCTTGATATGAGGAGAGTTCATCATCACCATAGACAGGAGGATCCGTGCTATCAGATTTGGTATATCCATAGTCGAGGATTGACCCTCATATTATGGATCTGTTGTCCATTTATGGACCCCGCCTTATGTATAGGCCGATTACCGATGCTGACTATGAGCACGTGCTAGTATAACATCATGATACAAACCATTGAGATGGTATGAGGCCTATTGTAATTGTATTAGACTCATTCCCATTCCCCCTTAGTGGGCTAACCTAAATTGATGGGCCCCTATTATTATTAGTATGATCCATCTCGCCTTATTGGGCTATCCCAATTCTTTGGGTCCTCATTAATACTAGTAGAAGTACCTAAACCTGGAAGCCCACTCTTAGGCCCATGAGTAGGCCATCTAGCCCCATCCTTATTATGAAGAGGATGCATCATCACCTCTAGCCATAGGTAGAAGAATATGTGGTATTGGATTTGGTATATCCACTATTGAGGACCGATCCTCATGTTATGGGTTAGATCTGCTATTCTTTTATGGACCCCACCATATATAGGCCCAGTATTGATTACGACTATGTTAGTATATGCACTGAGTATGTGTTAGTATAACATTATAATTGTATAAGGTCATTATAAGGTTAATTGAGATTGTATGAGGCCCATTGTGATTGTATAAAGCCTATTGTGATTGTATGAAATCTATTGTGACGATACGAGGCCCATTGTGATTGTATGAGACCCATTGTGATTGTATAAGGCTCATTATGATTGTATGAGACTCAATTATGATGTAAGAGGCCCATCATATATGTGAGGACTATTATATGTGTGAGGCCCACCATATGTCAGTGATTATTGCACACCACCCATTCACTTATATGGGCTATGGGCCGTCTTATACCGGCCCACAATGATGTATGTGATTATAATCATGCTTGGTATACTTCATGATACATGCCTATACGCATGATCCACATGCTTGTTATGAGGAGTGATTAAGCATAGCATGAACCATTAAGCTGATTTTTTATGGGACTCCTTGAGAGATGAAGTTACCCCACCTAAGCGCGGTACATGCAAGTTTGATGCATGACTGGATGGCATGACTCATGCATCTCATATTTTGTGATATGGCCACCGTACGCCCTAGTGACATCAGGGTCGTAGCCTCCACAGGCATGTCGTGGATGGTCAGACGGGACACCAAAAATATTTGGTTTTAGCATACGACGCGATAGATGTCCCTGGGTGAAAATCCCTAAACCCCCGAGGCTAGGAGACGTCCCAACGTTTAAATCGAGTGGATATATATGAGCGCATGAGGGCCGCATACCAGTAGGCTGCATCTCCCATTATGTCATGGTCGATGGGGAGGAGGTGTGGCCTTACCCGCACGAGGGAGTAGGCAATGTTAGGCTGAGTCTAACTAACTCATAAATGGGTCCGCTATTGACGAGTCGGGCCGATATTGGTAGGCGGATAGTGAGGTCTCTTCTACTTACCCAGTTATGCGCTTCATGGGGCGGCAGGTGGCGTAGAGTGTACTAGACCCCGCTGATGCTCCCAGAGATGTACGGTACTGATATGTGACTTACTGAGCAGGAGTTGCATACTCAGCATTTTACTATTTATTCACTATCCACTCGGGCTGGTGGTGCATAACTAATTTGTTATGTATACCCTCGCAATGGCCATAATTTTAGTTGGGTACGCGAGTAACCTTAGATCAGGAGTTTACCACATTGTATCCAACTATCCAAATCAAGTATGAGCCAATTTGGATAGAAGTCCCTTGTGATGGACCCCACAACTTGCAATACTACATACTATCATCTCTACTCCACGCTCTAGCTTGGTCATTTCTTTCGTACTGCATATTGCATTGCATCCTCGACACATGGCGTTTGGTTTACTACGACCCCGCATTGCATAGTCAATCTGCATTGCATACTCTGATATTACTCTGATATTGTGGACTTGCCAGTATTTCTGCATACTCTGATATTGTATTACTCATGGACTTGTTAGTATTTCTGCTTACTCTGATATTGACTCATGGACTTGTCAGTATTTCTTCTTACTCTGATATTGTATGACTCATGGACTCGTTAGTATTTCCGCTTACTCTGATATTGTATTACTCATGAACTTGTTAGTATTTTCGATATCGTATGAATTGTGGACTTGTATTGTATATTTGGCACCTGTTGTGTACACACTTACACCACCCTCTAAGCTTTCTATAAAGCTTATGCATGACTGTTTAATGCAAGTGACGTTAGGTTGCAGCAGCATTAAGACAGGAGCGTGCATCGAGCTTGTGGAGATTTTGTTATTCATGTATTTCCCTTTTCAGCATTGTACTCGAATGCTCATATTAGAGGATATGTGATGATGATGTTGCCTTTGTGATTTGGGTACACTTGTGGGTATGCTCTAGAACAAAAAAAATCACACTGAAAAATCCTCCTTGTATGATCCAAGGATCGAAATCTGGCGTATGGGCGCTGGAAGCCGAGAATGGGGTACTACGGAGGCTGTCGGCGACAGATTCTGTGATCGAAAATTCTGTGATCCCGGTTTTCAAGTTTAGGGCGTGATACTATGGGTCGTCACCCAAACACCGAGTATAATTACTCAGTTTCAAGGTGCGAGATTGCCACATAACCAAATCACCATAAGGAAGGGCTCGTCACCCAATTCTTTTAATGCCCAGGTCATTCGAAAGGTACTCTGGCATGGAATCATCAACTGGGTAATTTAAAAGGAGCCATTCGAACAAAGACCTATCACCTCCTATGCTCGCTAGTCACTATAGGGAGGCTCGTCACCCCAGCGTAGGCCGACAACATAGACACAGTGTCCCATACCACTATGCTCGACTCCCGAGTCTTAGCTACTCACTGGTTACTACGGGGAGGCTCATCACCCCAGCATAGACTGACAGCTCGGACACAGTGTCTCATACCACCATGCCCGACTCATGAGTCTTGGAGATTGTATAACTAACAGTTAATAGTAGGTCTCTCAAAGGTATGGGGTGCTTTAGATTTAGGCAGGCATGACCATACATGGTGAACATACATAGTTGGCCAACTAGTGGACTAATTCGGTTGACTCGAACAAACTCTGACATAACCGGCATTAGGTGCAAGCATCCTGTGTAGTCCAACTACTGCCAGTTATCTGTGTTTGGCCTGGATCAATCTGACTAATCTGGGGCGACCAATCCAATCGGGGCCACCCTTATGGATTGGTGGTTTACTGGCTAACCTGAATACCCAAGTAGTCCCGGTCAATCAATTGCACTAATAAATTGACTACCATGACTAACAGGGAGTGATATAAACAGTGAATTCAGACTATCCTACTTTATGGTGCATTTCATCAAACATGCAGGTTGTATTATACTAAGATAGCAATACATAGAAAGTAAGCGGTCATATAAGTGTGTACTGGTTAGCATGCATTCATCTACGCATTATATCAATCATAAATTGACACTAATTATCATGCATTAGCCCATACATTACCCAAATTAATAATCGGCACTAGTTAACATGCATCCATCTATGTACTATACATTCACAAATCAACACTAACTATTATGCATTAATCTATTCACCACATAAATCATTAATTGTGACATGAGTTTGATAATTGGTAACATAAGGTAATAATTTGCACCTAAAAGTGGTTCATCTATATTTAGTGTCGCCCATAGGGTTAAGGTTTGTTGATTAGCGTGTCGATGCCCTCTCTCTTGTTGCCAGGCTGTTTCCTTTCGAGGGCTCACTTCTAAAGGAGAAAAATATTCATATGATAGTTCTATGTATAGAAATCAAAAATCAAATTTCAGTTCTCATTAATCGTGCATGCACAAGTATTTGTGAAGGCCCAAACATAGGTGCTTGGGAGAGATGTGCAGAAAAACTGTGCAGAAATTACCCTTGGCCATTTTTGGGTGTGTCCCCCGATCAAGTGGGGCCACCTTTTGGCATTCCATTAGGTTCCTTTAGTAGCCCTATATGTGGCCTTCAAAATACAAATAGTGCGGTTCACTGGATTTGCGCATTTGAGTTTTGGCATAAGGACAAACATAGGCATTTAAATTTTTTTGTGCAGGATTTTCTGCACAACTACACTTAGTCCTATTTGAGATCCACTCGCCAATTATATGGGGTCCACTACTTTCAAAGGAAATAGGGAATTTGACAGAGTTATATATGTACTTCAAAAACCATAAGGTGTAAGACCCGTATCCTAGACCGTACCATTCCGTAGGCTTCCGCAGTCCTTCAGGTCGAATGCCGATAATTCTCGACCCGTATTCGACGTTTGCGCACTATCCTAAGCTGAGTCCTGCATACCGAAGTCGGCTCGACCTGAAACTTGTATCTTAGCGACCGCATCGTCGCCGCGGTTCCAACGCCGCGACTCGCGCACTGATCAAATACCCAAGCTAGAAGATGTAGGCCCACGTTCATTTCGAAGAAAACACCGCGTGTTATGAATTTCAAGAGAATCTCTATGACCTTTTCAATCAATCAATCAATCAATGTCAAGTACACACCTTACCCCAAGTACAACCAACCCATCCCTTCCCATTCCCAAAGTCAACTCTCTCTCTCTCTCTCTCTCCACCCATCCCTTTCTTACAACCCATCACTCAACCCATCACCCATCCTTATCGCCCATCACTTCTCTCTCTCCCTCATTTCTCAAAATACCTCCTAAGCAACAACATCCCACATCCAAGCTCTCTCTCCCAAACAACAAGTGTGGCCTACCCTCTCATCTCTCATCCCCACCATCAAAACTCCATCAACCACCATTAAAAGTGAAGGCAAGAAGCATAGGAGTCCAAGGGATCAAGGAGGAGTGCAATAGGCAGGTGATCCATCATCAATTTTAATTTATAGGGCCCATTTATTGTGGGACCCACTTGATGTATGCATTGTATTTGGGAGGGCCCGATAGTGGTGGGGTCCCTCCCCTTCACGTATATTTCTCTCTCTCTCTCTTCCTTAGAATGAAGTGGGCCCCACCAATATGTTAAATCTACTCCATCCATCGAATGGTGTGGCCCACCACATTTAAAGGAGATCCGTACTGTCCACTCTAGGGACAGTGGGAAGTCCCATACGCTGGACTGAAATATATATAATATATTTATATTATATTAATATATATATATATATACATGCATGGTGGGCCACATCCATGTGGGACCCACCATGATGCCTGTGTCGTTTCCACACCGTCCAGTGTCCAGGGACACTAGATGTAGCCTCACCATGAAGTGTAAACTGGCGTGGTATGTGTGGGTAGCTGTGAAGTGTGATCTGACGTGGGTGGGTGCTAAGGGTGAAGTGTGGCCTGCTCATGCAGGCCCCACCTTGATGTACAAGTCTAATCAACGTTGTCCATCCTGTTCCCCAGCTCATTTTAGGCGTTGAGCTGAAAAATGAAGCTAATCAGACTTTTTGGCAGGCCATAGCATAGAGAATAGTATTTTCACCATTGAAATATACCCTGATGTTTCTGTACACCAAAACCCATAGAATATCGGGCTTGCTGAGTTTGTATTGAGCCACAAAGACCAATGGACAGGGCGAATTTCCCTAATGCGGGCCCCAACTAGGAAAAAACTCAAAAATTCATGAAAAACAAATATATATATATATATATATATATATATAACAATAGCAGACATTGTTGTTGTCAGCATCTTTGGACGCTGTAGCATGCAGCGTCCACTGCTTTGCATGGGGCTGGTCAGTGGGCCCCATCTCAGGCCCCACCATGATGTGAGTTGAACATCAATACCGTGCATTTGGTGGGCTTCCCTCCTAGTTATGGGCCACCCCAAAAATCAGTGGTATGAGGAACTCAGGTGGCCCACACGGTAGGAAACAGTGTGATTGAACATTTGCCATTGAAACCCTTTTAGGTTGATACAGAAGTTTTGGTTCACTATGAAATTTATTTTTCCTCTTCTTAAGGGTACGTGTGACCCTATCAATAGATTGGATGTTAAATAAACATTACGGTGGGCCCCGGGTCTATTTGACCTTATCCACAAGTTGGGTGGAAAATAAACATTACGGCGGGCCCAGGTCTGTGTGACCTTATCCACGGGCTAGGTGGAAAATAAACATTATGGTGGGCCCCACATGGGACCCGCTGATGCATGTATTGTATCCACACCTTACATCAATGTGGACCTCCTGTCATGAGGTATGTGCTTTACCTATGCTATCCATCCATATGGGACCCACCATGATGCATGTGTTTCATCCAAACCATCCAACCATTTTGGGAGATTATTTTAAGGCCTGTGGTGGAATAAAAATGAGACAGATCTAGGATCAGGTGGATCACATTATAGAAAAATAATGGGTTTGAACGTCCACCATTTGAACCCTTGGGCTATAGGGTTTGGACCAAAATGATATTTGTTTTTCCCTCTAGATCCAGGCCTTTGTGACCTTAGGAATAGGCTGGATGGGAAATAGACCCCATGATGGGGCCCACTGGAATTTAACCATGAAAAGTCATTATCTCCACTACTAATTATTGTATGGTCCAGTTAATCCTTTGCATTTTTATATACTCTATAATGATCATGGATGAATAGTGTATTGGACTTAGCCCATTCAACTCGGCCCATCCGACTTGGCCCAGTTGATTCAGCCCATTGTTTTGGCCCATCTGATGTATTGGAGGCCCATGGGTCGAGGCCCAATGGGATGTACATGAGGCCTATTGCTATGTGAAATTCCACCATGGTTATGTAATGATGTTCATGGCGGGTCGTGCCTTGGGAGCAATGATGGTTTGACATCCACATTGTAAGGATAATGTTGGTTAAATGTCCGTATTATGACTCTCCCTAGGGCCCATTGATAGGCCCATACTTGTAGTGTGTAGGTCGTCTAGGCCCATCTTCATTATGAACAGAGCCCATCACCATATAACATATTTAGTAAAGATCCATGATTCATGCTCATACGCATCATATGTATGCTTGATATGAGGAGTGACTGATCATAGCATATGCCTTCAGGAAGATTGTTTATGAGCTCCCTGATAGGCAGAGTTGCCTTACATGAGTGCACGGTACACGCAGGATGTTACATATCTGGTAGGGTGATTCATGCACTTGCATTTGTGTGATTGTGATTATTGTATGCCCTAGCGACATCAGGGTCATAGCCTCCACAGACACTTCGTGAGTGACTGGATTGGATACCGAAAATACTGTTTCTAGCATCGGGGCGCCATAGATGTCCCTAGGTGAAAATTCCTAAACCTGATGGTACCAGGGGATGACTCCGATGTCAAGACCGAGTGGATACATGAGCACGCAAGGGCCGTATACTAGTAGGCTGCGTCTCCCACTATGTCATGGTCGGTTAGAAAGGAGTGTGACCTTACCTGCCTAAGTGAAGGAGAAATTTCTAGGTTAAGTTTGACCAGCTTGAGGAATGGGTCCGCTATCGACAAGTCGGGCCTGATATTGGCAGGCGGATAGTGAGGTCTTTTCCACTCTCCTAGTTGTGCGTTTGGATAAGGGCGACAAGCTGGCGAAGAGTGTACTAGACCCCGGTGATTATCCAGAATGAGAATTGTACTAATATTTGATGAGCTGTATGAGGATTTGGATGAGGATTGGCATGCTTGAGTTGTATCTCACAACGCATGGCTTCGATATAGCCGATAACATTCATATCTTACACCGCATAACCTTGGTACGGCTGATTACATTCATGTACTCATCAGCATGATTTCGCATTACTCTGACCTTACATCCTGAGCACGCTCATATTACACACACAGTTACACCACCCTCTAAGCTTTATATAAGCTTATGCACGATTGATGTGTGCAAGTGATGCAAGGATACAGCCATAACCTCGCCGCAGTTGGAGTGTGTAGCCGAGCTTCTGAAGTTTCTGTTATCATTTTGTATTTCCCATTCATACACATTATACTCAAAGTTTTTTATCATAGTAAATTTTGTGATGGTGTTCTTGTGGTTATTGTTCATGTGTTATGCTCATTACGAATCAAAATTTTATTAGAAATCCTCCTTGTGGAATCCCAGGATCAGAACCTGGTGTATGGGTGCCGAGAATCGAGAATGGGGTACTACGGAGGCTGTAAGCGCCGGATTCGGCGATCGAAAATTTTGTGAGCCCAGTTTCTGAGTTTAGGACGTAACACAAGGTAACCCTACTTAATCATGCATATACAATTTTTAGTGAAGACTTAAACTTTGGTGCTTGGAAGAAGTGTACAGGAATCACAGTGCAGAATTAGTTTTTGCCCAATTTTGAGTATGTCCCATGATCACAAGGGACCACCTTTCAGTATGCCGTGAGGTGACCTTGGTAGTAATATATATGTATTTCAAAAAGTATAAGTCGGGACCAACTGGTTGTGCACACATAATATTTGGTATAGGGCCAAACATAGGTATTTTAATTTTCTACACAACCGTGACTTGCCCCATTTTGAGATCCACTCCCTGATCATGTGCGGTCTTATTTAACCCAAGTAAAATATAATTTCTCCATTCATTGGTATAGCTTAAAGGTTCCAAGTGGTGGCCTACTCATATCTTGTGTGTGGGGTCCACTACAGAGGCTCAAAGTTGGTACAAAACATAAAAATAATCAGGCTGTTTTCAGCAACAGGGTCTGTCACAACTTAGAGCCCAATTTCCAAACACTTAGGAATCATTCCAGACAAAAAGGTGGAACATCCTATCTCACTGATATAAGAATTTAACATCCCCCATATTACTACCCTTAACTACAGACCGTGGGGCCCACTACAAGGTATAAAATAGGCTTACATACAATACCGTTAAGTACTTAGAAAAATTTCAGCAACCAGAGAGTGCAAAGGAAATGAAATAGATCTAATGACAAGTGGGGCCCACATGCTAGCAAACGATAGATAAGAGACAAAAATAATATACATAGGTGTCCAGATTGGATGAATTAATAAAATGTATAAATCACAAGTGGTCCCAAACTGGGTCAATAAAAGGATGAATGTTATGTACAACATAGATCCAACATACACATCAAGTAGTACACGAAATGTATTGATCAAATCTCTATGATTAAATCCTCAGTTGGAAAATCCCATCTAAAGGATGGTTTGTAAATAAGTCATTTATACTTTAAATAGGTTTCCAACCATACAGAGCCTTAGATTCATCTGTACCATACAAAACAATTCAAGGTTTATCCTTACAGAAGTATCTATTGGTCCAGAATTTTCTAAATTTTATCATAAAAAATTTGACCATAGAGACCATACATATGATTATTAACTACCTCAAGTAAGTTAAGAATAAATTCAAATATATCTGACCGTTAGAATCACGGATATGGTCCACACAAGAATGGTCATAACAAGCCCCCAAATACATTTTCGTATAAGGCCAAGATCTCAGTCGTCTAAACTCCGATCGAGGCTTATCATATACCATTGGAAAGCTGCTTAGATTTTCTACGAATCCAACGGAACATATATTTTTATTGTATTCAATAAAGGAAGTAAAAATGGTTTCATTTTTGGTAAATCGGAATCCTGCATGTGCTACTGGACAACAGCCAAGTAATGTTGATGTCACTAATGATTGGACCATTGGATGACTACGAAAATTGGCCCAGAGTTATCTCGTATTGTGGTTCATATTATTCTCAAGTTTTAACTCTGATCGTAGCATGGTTAATTTTATATGACTTTTAGAAGTTGATATCCAGATACAAAAATGGGATTACAAGTAAAGGGTTTTGATACAATATTCATCATGGTGGACCATACTGACGTAGGCCACCATGCTGACCACCATAGCCATTAATACATGCACCCGTGGAGCTCCACACTAGTGGGCCTCACATGCATTAAAAAAAATATAAAGGGTGGAAAGAGGAGGATGAGGAGGGTGGTGTAGACTCACCTCAAATGGATGGATGGCTTGATGATGATGTGTGGTCCACTCCCTCTAGGTTGATGAAGGGCCACACATTGGCCCTACCATCTCTCACTCTCTCTTAAAATCTCAGAATTTTTCTAAGTATAGCAAAAGGATGAGTGTAAGAGAGCTCCTACTCTTATATAGGGAATTGGGGGTTGAGGTGGCAAGATGATGTAACAAGTTTATGGAGTCTTATTGGTATTAAAAGTGAGGTAGAATGTAGTGTATGGTATGGGTAGTGGATGGATGGGGTGGATGGTACTAATCATGAATTGGCCAAGGTGGAAAAAATCTAAGCATGCATTGGTTAATAGATGCAGAAGGGTTGTGGGTTGTAGGTGATGCATGGTAGATGATGAAGTGGAGTGTTACAATTAGTTGTTTAAAGTAATGTAGTACAAAACAAGGCATGCATTGGATGCATATGTAGGATGAGGTGGACATGGGCCATGATTAGTTTCTAAGGCATGGAAAGATGGCTAATGATGGATTTTGGGGTAGAGCCCATTTTTGTCTCATGTGCATTGTCTTATATATGCTAGCTCATTTTTTTTGTCATGTAGTAATTGTCATATTTTGTGATAATTTCTATGTTCTAAAATTGGGCTTTAGACCCATATGGGCACAAGTCCAATGGGCCTAACACAATAATGTTGCTCATGTTACAAGATACGTAATTTTTGTTGTGGGTTTGACGGGTCATATCTTACTAACGGAGTGTTAGATTGACGCATGGTTTTCGCCATGGTGACTGCAACGATGATGCGATCCACATGATAGAGGTTTCGAAGGCATCTGGAACAAATCACTTGGTCATACGGTTTTGGTGGATCTAAGGTCACTCATTTTGATCCCAAACACATGCGAATACACACACGGACATACACTCAAGTCAATAAATCAAAGGTACTGCCCAAGGACATCCAATTAATAGTTGGCAAAAATCAGGGGCGTTACAAGTACAGAAGAATTCCAAACATGTGGCTTCTTATCCTCCCATAACTACTACAGTGCTTGGGCGAAATCAATAATTAAGAAGCAGTCAGATATTTTGACCAAGATTGATCTCCTCAACACTATTGAAGTCATATCCTCCCATAACTACTACAGTGCTTGGGCAAAATCAATAATTAAGAAGCAGTCGGATATTTTGATCAAGATTGATCTCCTCAACACTATTGAAGTCACATATGACTATTTTTTAAAAGATGTGATCGTGTTCAAGGGCTTCCTAAACTACTGGTGCTCAACCACTAACTCTTTCCACATTCCTCTCGGCGAAGTCAGCACCACGCTATGGGAACTTTATATGATGGTTGGTCTTCCTATAACGGGTTGTTTCTTTGACTAATATGTGCCCACAAATGAGAAATTCACTCTCTTTTCTCCCATAAATCATCAGCTGAAGGTTTCAAAAAACCGTCATCAAACTTTTCAAAGAAATGGCGAAGTTTCTTAACATCTGCAAAGTCCCACACCTTATTTGACTCACAGTTTATGAGAGATCTTCGGTAGGTTCCTTGTCTTTCTTCACTCTGCTTAGATCTTCATGTACTTTTTCATTGTCTCTCATAAAACTATATTTCTTTTGACCTTGCAGCTTTATTGGGAACCATACACAAGAGTTGAATAGTCTTAGATAAAAGATCAAGGGACTGACAGAATATAATACATTTGACGAGCTAGCTACTTTCTTGGCTTATTAACTCAATCTAGTGGTGCTCCCTAGCTCCAAATGGGTAGATGTCATCAGAGCCCTTATTCATGGTTACTAAAGCAATGGTAGAGGGCATAAAAATATTCCCTAACTCCTCCAATTCTCTATTCACTCTATCGCGCTTTCGGTGCTATGGCCACTCATTGCAAGAGCCCTATAGTTGGAGCATCTTTGACCTATGCACCCTAGCATTACTCTGTGAGGTAGTTGGGCATATATTTTTCATGGACTTATGATGAACCAAAGAAGGCGTACATGAATCTGGATCGCCTCCCAGTTTAGCATTATTAAAGGCGGAAGATGATTAAGAAAACCTGCGATTGGGTGGTGGACAAAATCGAGATGACGGAGTCCATTACCTTCTTCCAATTCCCATTTTCTAAAATCTCTGAAAATAGAGATGCTATCAATGACGACTCGATATCTTCAAGGAAACGTATCTTGTTTATATGTATTAGATCTAATGGCCTCCCTTCAAGGGAGGGTAACGAATTTTGGAGTAAACCCTACTACCCTAGTGGATTCGCATGTCAATTCAACTACGATCAAACTATGCTAGAGGATTGCAATGTCGTCACCAGGGTGTTGAGAAGTTATGTCGTCGGCCCTTATAACCGGGCGCTTATCTAGAAACAAATTTTGATTGTACGCACGGGGTCTTGCTTCGTCATGCCAGGCTACAATCATTTGTTCCAAGTTTCTTATTGTTGGATGTGATGGTGGGTCCACCAATTTTATCTAATCCGCCATTGTCATTCAGTGAATTATGCAGTCTGAATCACTCCACTAAGACTGAGGAATTATAGACATAAACAAGAGATCAATTACATAGTGGAGAAGGATCACACCCCTACCCCCGGTCAAGTAGGTTTGAAAATTTCTTTGGAGGAAAGCCCACCAATACTTTGGAGGCTTGGGTTGCTTATGGATTTCTTTTGGGGGGAACAGAGGAGTTTGGGAGAGCAACCCATCGGGGCCATGACCCCTAGTAAACAGGAAGAGGGTAATAATCCGACCCTATAGGCAGCAGTGACAGCGCTTTATACTCCCACCAGAGAGACCACAAATGGGTACCATGGGTAGGCTCACGTCTCCAACTATATCCCAATGATGATGTCTGCGAGGCAGAGTTTATCATCTCTTGTGACCCGCTCTCAAACACAAACTCGCTCCCCTCATGTGGAATAAAGCCATCGAGGTATCTCCCCTACCCTTACAGAAGTGAGGATGTATACAAGTGGGGTTGGCACTTCCAGCAAAGGCAAGTAGGTTATGATTGAAAAACCTATATACGATGAGTCATCAGAGGAAAGTAAAAATGAAGAATCTACATCGAGCAAACACTCTAGTAGAGAAAGCGAATGCTCTGAAGGCGATGTCATAGAAGAGGAGGGAGAAATATTGACGAGACGATGACATTGTAGCCGAGGCCACTATAGTCAATCAAGAGATCCCACATGATGTATTTACTCTGATTGGAAAGGCGAACACCCCTATAAAAAAATAGCCACTCGATTATGGAGATTTTAGCTATTCGCCAATGGCTAACATCTTCATGGCCTTCAGTGCCAATTACTCCTCTCTACCTCGTGAGATGTCTGCTATTCCGCCGATCAATATCCATCTGACCAACCCTCAAATTCTTCCAAGGATTACAGAGGTTTCTTTACCGAGAGAAGCAGGACTCTCCATGCCAGAGCAAACAGTGACGGCAACATTGATTTCCGAGGATAGGTATTTGTCGACTCCACACAATGTGGATGTTGACCAAGACATGACAGTCATTCCCACAACTATTAGAGCAGCTCACATTAATGCAGAACAGATCTTGATAGACGAGGCCACAATTGCATCCTCCACCGCCCAAGTTATAGCTGCCCACACAATTTTCTTTACATCGAAGCCTACCGTTGTGACAACTCCGACGACTCTGGATTCGAGCATTGTGGCCAGAGAACAGTCTTTCAACATTGCTCCTATAGTGGTGGTTCCCGAGCCATCAAATGTCCCTGTTATTGTCACAGCCTCAACTTCATCAGCTCTTTCATTTGTAGCTCTAGTAACAGGTATGATTTTAAATATTCGTGGTTTCTCCTTTGGGTAAAATTGTCTTATCTTCATTTATCTCATACTATATTTCCTACTTTTCTTACAGCTGCTCTAGTTTCAAGCTTCTCTACAAGCTCAAATTCAATAGCAATAGTATCGACCTTCTCTCTTTTGAAAAGATTCCTCTGCACAAGCTTACTCTAATCAAAGATGCCCTTTCAACTATAGTTTATATGTTTTAAGACCTTGATCAGTGGCCTCTTCTCAGTGATGCTTTGGCAATTTTAGACAATTTTGCAAAGCTCGCTAAAATTAGCATCTTAGGGCTTTATAATTCTTTGGTTCAAATTTGCACTTTCCTTCAGCAACTGGAGTGTGCTCATGATATGGTCATCGCTCCAGAGATATTTCATCGTCTAAAAGGGAATGCGGTTCTCTTTAAGGTCAAGCAAACACTTATAAGCGACTTTAGCTACTATCAATGAGAAAATTGCTAATTAATCTTAAAGCCTAGAAGCAGGCTAAAGAATTAAAGCTAAGTAAGATCATGAAAGTGCCCTGGTTTGTCAATTAGCGTGAATGTTGAGTCTGTAAGACAAGTGAGCCACATGGGAAGATTGTTCAAGCGTTTGCCTCAACAAGATGTGTGCCTGAACCCATCAAAGGTAAAACTTAGCCTCACATCCCATGTCTCAAAACACCAGGTATATAAAACCCTTAAAAAATGCATAGAACATCTTAGGGTTTAAGGTGAGAAAACTACTTTGCAAAATTAGGAAAAACTCTAAGTTTTCTACCTTTACCGATTTATCGATAAGTTGTTCGATGAAATCGAACTTTGCTATCGATGTCTTCGAAACCCACTCGATATTATCGAATTGAGGACTTCAGATGTCCAGTAACTTCAAAGAACTCTGAACTAAATTATCGATGAATCGATGGCATGTTCGATATCATCGAATGTTGAATCTCGAGTTCATCGAGAAGGCTCGATAACATCGAAATCTAGTCAGTTGTGTCCAGTAAGTTGTTAAGGAAAATCATGTGATTCTCGATATATTGAAGAGAGCTTCGATATCCTTGAAATTCAAACATCGATGATAACGACGGACCTTCGATGATATCAGATTGAGACATAAAACTGTCCAACAAGATTTTAGGTAAAATCTTTCAAGTATCGAGGATCACTCGATAAAATCGATATTCAAATATCGATCATATCGAGACCAGGTCAATGTTATCGAAATAAGACACAAACTGTCCAACAAGCTTATAGGAAAATTCCTTGAAAATATCGATGAATCGACACTGTTATCGATATCATCAATATTCAAATTCCAATGATATCGAGGGATGCTCGATCATATCAAATACTTGTTATGCTTCAAAGGCAAGTCTGCTCTCATATTTTCAAATGTCGAGGAATCGAACCTTGCATCGATGAAATCGAAGTTCGAAATCCAATGACATCGAAGAGTGTTCGATTTCCTCGACCAGTTGGCAAAAAGGGTCAAAAGCGTTTGACAACTTGAGTTCGTGTCATCGACCGGTCATTCGATGGTATCGGGAGTATACACTCAATGGCATCGAATCCTTCTCGATGATATCAAACTCTGTCAAAAATATTACTGTTTTATTTCTGTTAGAACTTTTTGCCTATTTAATGAGAGCTTGCCCTTAGTTATTTGTAGAGAAAAAAAATAAAGCTTTTGAGTGTTTAATCCAGATCACATAACCTAAGCCTTTTTCTCTCATGGGAGTTCATCCTCCAATCCACCCTCATAATTAATATTTAATAGAGTGGATTGGGGAATGAACTTCCGCATTCAAGGATCCAGCAGCTACCACTTTAATGAAAAATCATTGAGCTGGGATACCTTGAATGCATAAATGATTGGAATCACTCTGTTTCTCAAATAGGAAAACATTTAATAGAGTTAGATTCCAACATAACCTTGGCTCAACATGTCGCCTTACATTGGAGCATCTTCTGTGTTGCGGCTCAAGGGAGCTGAAGATTCTTCGTTATCAAAGGAGGAGATCTTCATCAACGTGATAAATAGGGCTCATCTACTTATATGTAAGTCATTAGAGTCCAGAGATCCTTTTGATCATTCCTGTTGTAGGATTGGGTCAAAGGTGCTTCTCACCCCTTTCAAGTCCTTATATGAGGCCTCCGACAGGAGAATACATGGGGGTGCTGTGTGTTGACCCTTGCTCTGTGGAGAGCATAAACTTAGGTCCTTGTGTAGGTCCTTGACCTGTGTGGTCTAAAGCCTAGGTGCTGTGTGTTGACCTTTGCTCTTGTGTAGGGCATAAACTGTTAGGTTCCTTATATGGATCCTTGACCTGTGTGGTCTAAAATCTGGGTGTTGTGTGTTGACCCTTGCTTCTATGTGGGGTATAAACTTGTGTTTTGTAGAGACACGTTAGAGTCAGCCTAGTGTAGGTTATACTGGCTTGAGGTGAACCTAATTTGAAACCTCCATTAGTGAGATCCGGTACACTCAAGGGTTGAGTGCGTCCCCCGGAAGTGGAGTAGACACATAGTCAAACCACTATAAAAATGATTGTGTTTGGGATTGCTCTTTACTTTTACTTCTTATGTGATTTCCTTGAATGTTCTCATAATGCATGTTTACATGATTACCTAGAATAAATTAGAATTACATCTCACACACAGTCACATCCATCATAAACTATGTTATACATCTTACCTATGTTTTGAATGGCCTTATGATTGGACCTCTAATTAGCTTGGAAGCCATTAGAGTTACATTGAAGAAATCCCGTTATTTGCATATTAGTTCAAGATTGGGTTGATAGGTTTTAAATCATCATAAAAATTTTAAAAGTCCTATTCACCCCCCTCTAGGACATCTTGGCATATTGCCACTTCGACTAAAGTGGTCATTACCGCAATTTCATATCAGGGCTGATATCACTGAGAATATTGGTATAACTAAGCTTGAAGAATCAGAACTTTTAAAGGATAAGACGTAACAACCTGTCCATTCCATACTACTTTCTATGCTTATGTGCACGATGATCGATGCCCTTGGCCAGACCTGGACTATTCGTGCATAGTGCACACTCGACTGACCATTAGTCTAATGCATTAAGACGAACTTGCCAAATGCATGGACAGTTTGGATAGAACACATGTCTCATGATCAAATCCACAGAACTTATTACGTCAATACACCAGCTATATAGTTGGTGTGATGTATACCAACCAATCCGCTTCAGTTCGGGATGCGGATTTCAAGTTCCTACGCTGGGAAATTTTTAGCCACATGTCCTAAAATGAACTCACAAAACGGATGGACGGTGAGGATTTCTCACAAAAATCCCAGTGGGCCGCACCTGTGTTCCCAGTGCAGGAACTTCCTGTGAAAGGCCTTGGCAGGAAATCTTTGTCACAAACGGAAGCGGATTGGCCGGTATACCTCGGAAGTGGATCATGTAAGGAGTAACTCAGTACACTAATCATACTGAGTAAACTTTATGAGGTCCACCATGATTTATATATTTTATCCACTCCTTCCATCCATTTTACCATGATTTTGCCCTGGCCTTTTAGTTTAAATGAAAGTTCAAATTATTTTTGGAAAAAAAAAATCATTTTGCCGTGTCATACTCTGAAAATTAGATTGCTTGGACAAACTTATCCTCTAACTTGTGGCCACTTATTCTGGAAATGAAACCGTTGGATAAATTTTATTTTTGGACATCCAGTAAAATAACAAATCTGATATTTAGACAAGGAATTTTGACCAAAGTAGTGTTGTGGTATTGCTAGATGCCCCAAAAAGTTAGACTTAAAATAAATAAATAAATAAGACTTAAAATAAATAAATATTTTTTAAAAAAAAAAACCATTGATGGCCCTGACAAGTTTTTTTTTTTTTTTTTTAAAAAGGGACAAAATTGCCCCTGCTTTGGATCCAGTAATAGTATGGTTTTTGTGTGGGGGAGAAGCTATGTGGCACTCATTCCAAAGCATGGAACTTGTTATTAGGCCCACTAGAAGATAAATCCAATCCATTCATTTTCTTTGTGGCCCTCCATTTATATGGAAAGATGGTAACTTCACGTTGATACGATTTATATGTAGCTCATAAAAATCGATAACCTATAACAGTGTTCATTCACAAATAACTAATTTCTTGTGATGTGGTCCTTATAACCAGTAGATGTTGGTCATTTTTCCAATCATGGCCTTTCATAAAATTCTGAGGATAATTGATGGAGTGGATTCCACACAGGCAATAGTGGGCCCCACAAATGGTGCACGAACTCTATTAGATAGGGCCAACCTTGCCTTTTCAGATGTTGCAGAGGGCCCTTCTTCTTTCTTGGAAATGCTATGGTCGTGGGACCCACTGTCACTCTCCCTTGGGCATTTCTCTCCAGCATCTCTCTAGCGTTTCTCTTTGGCATTCTATTATCTAGCATTCTCCAGCGTTCGATTATCCGGTATTCTCCGGCGTTCGTCCGAAAACTCATATTCTTTAAAGCTTCGTCGTCAACTACTTCCACTATCACGATTGTACATTATATTTTCAAACGAGGTAATCATCTTTGTTCCATTCTCCAATGTCTCTATCATCCTAATGAACTAAAATTTTAATCGTTATTGAAGGTAAAACCTTAAATCTTATGTTGAGGTTATCATGTGTTAAGGTCTAGGTTGTGGTGTGTTTAATGTCCAAGTTGGCATGTATTAAGGGTCTAGGTTATCATGCACTGTAAATAACAATATATGCAAGGGTCAAGGTTATCATCCATTAAGGGTCGAGGTTGTTATCCATTATAAATGCGATACTTGCAAAGGTTATCATCTATTACGGGTTAAGATTGTCAACAAGTTCAGCAAGAGTTGAGGTTATTATAAATGCACTTTTTGTCAATCATGTGTGTCAGTGAGTCAGTTGAGCCATTGGAAGCTGAAGACCGAAGACACATGTATACTTTGAGCATCAAGGAGTAAAGAAACGGGCAAATTAAGGTGTTTTAGTGACCCTAACCTTAGACCCTTTTAGGTCCAAAACAATCTTACACTCTATATAATCCATTCTACAATGGATAAACCTTTGTTTAATTATCTCATAGCCTTAGGAGCCTTTATTTGATCATGGCTAGTCAGGCTTTAAAGGTGCAAAGCTGCCGATAATCAAACAACCCAAATCAGCAGTCCTTGATAAGACATCGAGACTGTTATCAGGTCGTCGATAAGACTTGATCCTTTCAAAGGGTCCGCTTTATACGATTGAAGACGGCAAAAAGAAATCTAGCAAGTAAACTGATATAACCTTGACTGTTTTGATTATATCGAATGCATGTTCAATCCTATCGTGGGAGCCTTTAATCCTATTGAAGGCTCGATTGATTGAATCGACAGAGTTGTTGAATTAGCCGTTGCAAACATTTTGTTTATAAAATGACATTCCGACCTTGGACAAATGAATGGATTTTTTGTATAATTAGAGCCTAGGTGATTCTCCACTCATTATCCCTCTCCTAACCTCCAAACCAAAGAGATTCATAACACCATTCTTATGATTAATCACTCTAATGAGCATTTCATGCTCCATATAAAGGTGTCCACGTTCTCTCCCATTATCTATATATTAGACACCAAGCCTATAACTAAATCCTAGTCTGAATGTAACACCCGTACTTATTTTTCTTTAATGGTAGATACTCGATCCCACTGTTCCCTATGATGTTGCCCACTTGAGCATTGGATTGCCATCATTTTTAGGCCCCTACCCTAACTTGACCTGACAAGACGGATGAAGTGAGTGATTTTCCACGCCATCTTTGTGGGTCCCACCATGTTTTTGAAATAAAAAATAAAATAAAATAAAATAAAAAATTAAAGTGACGTGTTGATGCACGTCACCGTAACCAACCCCAACTCCTGCTCCTCTCTCCCTTCTTCTTCGGCCACCACTTGCATGACCAGAGCTATGACCATCAACCATTCGTCATGCTGGGACCCACTGCATAATCCAAACCATCCATCATGTTCGGACCTTGAAGTAATCGCATTCGTTGAAACTCTTCCCCTGATTCCAACTGTGTGGTCCACCAAAGTTTCAGATTTGCTTCATTCTTGAGCTCCCAACCCATCTCAACCTGACAAAACAAATGAATGTTTTAGATCCTTCATCATACACCTCAATGGACCACATCATCATCATCCATTTTCCACCAAAACTAGGATTGGATTACATTTTTCGCGCAAGCAGTGAAGTTGAAAGGAACTTCTGTTCTTCCTTCCAAGTTGATAGAAACTCTTCCCCCACGATCCATGTGAAACCTTTATAACCTGATCTTAGCCACTCCTTTCCCCTCCATCCAATGGTTCTAAATCTTCCAACGCCTCATGTTTCAAATAATCAATCAAATTCACCCAGATATCCGTTTTGTAATCTTCTTCTTTTATTTCTTCAAACCGCTTGCATTAGCTGCAACCTCCAACTCTCCCGACGCTTTAAGAGCTTTCTCCAACGTCAAAAGCCAAGGGCATCAACGGTGAGAGAAGGACATAAACAAGAGAGAGAGAGAGAGAATGAGATCATGAGAAACCTCGAGAGTCATTGAGTTGTAGCTTTTTCATGACCAGTTGTGGGACGTGATCTAGAGGAAGTAACTCAGAAAGAAAAACACAACAGGAAAGAATAGAAGAACAAGAAAAGAGGGAGAAGAAGAAAAGAAACGAGGAAGAAGATAAGAGAGAATCACAGCCGAATTAACTCATCGAGTCGACCCGTCAACTCTTCACATTCAAACAAGTTCCAAGTTTAATTCAAACCTTGTATGCGATTCCTGCCAGGTAGACTCTCCTCTAACCCATCTGATTCAAAATAGTACTCTAGCTAGGGTTGAAGCTATTGATTCATTGAGTCAACTCACTGAGTTAATTCAGTGAGTAATTAGGTTGACTATTTAGATTTTGGCTAGAAAATAGAAACGTTAGTTTAATCTATATATGACCAACAATTGTAATTTCATAATAGATGACTTCATCAATTTATATAGAAACTGTAAAGAATCGCACTAAGTCACTTAATATATAATGCGTTCAACTGAGTCAAACTGGAGCAGAGTCGGATCGTTAACACATTAAGACCAATCATACATTAAATTCTAACACACTCGATCAGGTAGGTGATCTTCCCTATCAAAAATTTTAGTTTAACATATAAATTGATTGATTATTTATTATGTAGTAAATTTATTTGATCATTGTCATTAGTTACATATTATTTTATTTGATTTCTTGGTTGCATATTGTAGAGATAATTTATTTGAGTTATTAATTGACTTCATTTTATTATCGTGGCGTGCTTAAATTATAATTATTTACTTATTATTACATGATGAAAAATATATTTCAATTTACGAGTGCTCTGCCCCAAAAGGATCACCATGTTGTTTATTTATGGGTGCTCTGCCCTAAAAGGATTGTTGTATTTTTATGGGTGTTCTACCCAGGGTCATTTCTGAAAGGATTAGCACAGTACGGGTGCTTTGCCCAGGGTCATATACGAAAGGATCGGCACAGGTGTTCTGCCCTGGATGATTCCCTAAAAGATATGCACACACGGGTGCTCTACCCTGGGTATTACCCTAAAAGTTTATTCACTGGTGCTCTGCCAAGGGTCATTACCTAAAAGGATCAACACCGGTGCTTTGCTAAGGGTCATTCCCTAAAACGATCAACACACACAAGTGCTCTACCCTAAATTATACTAAAAAGAATTTTAGATTATTGTATTATCTTATTTTGATATTATGAAAAATAAATTATTATTGTTGTCATGTAACATGCCGATTCAATACTCGTAATTGATCCTATTTATTTTATTGAGTTGTATTGGTGTTAAAGTAGAATTTTCAATTTTGGGAATGATGTGACCCTACGAGCCATCGCGCTCACACCCTTATAAATTGTTTTGTAAGGTCTGTGTATGAAGAGTCAATTGGGCAAGATCAAAGACTTTTCATTTTATTTATTTAAATATTAATTAAAATTCAATGCATTTTGTTATTATTTATTTTTTAATATTAATGTAAGTAAAATTTCAAGGATTGATTAGTGGACATTATTTAATGACAATGATTTTATTCTTTTAGTTACTCTGATTGCCGTAAAAATCATGAAAATAATGTGGTTATGGTGTATATTTTGTTTAAAGTCAACTCACAGTCCTGAAATTCAAGTTCGGGCATGGCCAACTTGGGTTCCGAATTTCGGGGTGTGACAGATTGGTATCAGATCTTAGGCTTTAGATTCTCATGAGGACCTTAGATGTATGTTACACTAATGGTTAGATTAAGCTTAGGATATAATCAAATTGAGGGCCTATGATAGAGATTGAATTAGAGATCCAAATATATGATTCTTTGTTTTTGTGATAAAAAGAAAAAATAAAATAAAATATGAACTTAGGAAACCATTTGTATTTGTATGACATTAAATATGATATTATTTAGCCTTGACATTGAACTAACAGCCCAACCCTAATGAATTTTAAAGAATTTTTAGCCTACTATGGTAAGTTGGACAGCAATAGCTAGCAGAAAACACCTAAATTATAAAAATCATAACTAATTAATTATAACTCCGTTTAAGACGATTCAAAATCTCAATCGTAGATTAACAAGTTTAGTTTTATAGAAAATTTTAATTTACGTGTATACTAGTAAAAAATCGTCTACTTCTGGGCGGACCTAATTTTCTGAATTTTAGGATTTTTGTAAACTTTAGATTAAGCTGAAACTTTATAAAGTTATAATAAATGTATAGATGCATCGTTATAAAAAGTTTTAGACCATTCTGATACCTGAAAATACCAGAAACATTAGTAGGAACAATATCCTCAAAATATGAATTTTTTTGCACTACAACCTTGGTACATATCACAACTCTTATTCTCTTGATCTTCATGTGTAAGTCTTTTAGACCATCTAATCTTCCTTACAATCCTACAAAATCTTCAACGTACTAAAAAAAAAAAAAAAAAAAATCCTTATCCAATCAATGGTAGATTATATCTGAGCAATACGAGTCACAACACTCCATCATAAACACCTGTACCCGATGCCCTTGGGAACAAATTAATTGCGAGTAAGTAGCTAAGAGTAAGTTGTTAAGCCTCAGGAGATCTTTAAGCCTTAGGAGATTATTAGGTAGGACAGAGTTAGTAAAAGAGTTTGACCGGACCGGGATCACGCATTAGCCTACTGTAACTAAGAATATGAAGATCACATTGCACATCTATGTCGAGCGCCTCAACTCTAGTATGGTTTTCATTTTCACCTCAACAACTGCTATATTCAGGGACTTAAAGAGCATTTGCGCCTCAACGTCAACAATTGTCTCGTCTCCACCAACCACAGAGTCAAGGACCCATACCTCAGCAAGTCTACTGGCCACCTCCATAGCATGTGCCGTCATCCATGCATTGACAATCTCCATTGTACTCTTTAGCACAACCATTCATTGAGCTCATCTTCGTTGTATCCACAAGGATTTCCATGACAAGTTCGATAACTGCATCAACGACCTCCACCATGGTCACAACAACAAGGGTCATCCACAAGACATTTTAGGGCCACCTCAGCAGTCACATTGACAAGTTAGACCACCCGGCATCAATAGACATGTCCAAGGAGCCATGCGCCATGACCTCAAGCTCATGGATACACCTAGCCACGACACCACTCTCAAACAATATAATTCAACCTTACAGGGACACACCTCAACAATACAAAGATGTATCTTGAGGTTATGACGACTCAACACCACCACAGAACGACGTGATGCAGGAGTGCAATGTCACTACACTATAATGCAAAGACTCAACGCACAAATGAAAAGATTTTGATAACTAGGCACCGAGATTCAATCCGGAACAAGATCACACCAACCATTGAACAACAGATCAAGTGAAGAAGCAGTGGACATCATTGACCCCGAACTAGGGGTCACAACATTTTGAAGTTAGCCGCAACATTCGGAATCGCAACCATAGCGCTTGATTTCTCAACCGTAGGAACAAGTTCTCCATGACCGTACCAAGTATCTTAGCAACAACCTTCACTGTACACACGTTGCGTTGTAGCCATAATGTCATTACGCAAAAGCAATGCTACAAAGGGAACTGATTGGATCCAGCCGACCATGATAATACACATTTTGAGTCCCCTTCAACCATAAGCCAGTGTAAGGATCCAAGAGTAGCAATAGTTAGATATGTCACCTGATTAGAAGCCCCTGGTCCTGCGAGGACCCAAAAAGAAATCACGATTTTTTGGTTGATTGTCTCTAACTATATTGCCAATGCTAGAACTCCCCAGGTTTCCAAAGAGCATATACATGTTGTGCTTCACCAACCCATGGGGGTTGGATTAAAAAAAGCTAGTGTTGTCAATGGATCGGGTCCTATGGTACCAATACCCACCCAGGCTAACCAGGTTTGGGTCTTGCTGTGTATTTCTCCATTTTTATTTTTATTTTCTCTTTTGTCTAAATGTTAAAATCTCTTGATATGCTGTCTTGTTTATTTCTTTTATGATAATCTTAATGTGATTGGGGATTCCCCGGAAATCTCTCTGGTTTATAGATTCCATCCCTTCGATATTTGGGTTTTTTCAGATGAGAGCCATTGGTGCACTCTCTCTCTCTCTCTCTCTCTCTCTCTCTCTCTCTCTCTCTGTAGGCCACTCTGTCAAAGGATTGGTATCATTGAATGTTGAAGATACATGCAGGATCCTTAATGAACATTGCTCCCCATCAGGTCAATTATTTGCATTACTGAAACTTGGGCTGCAATTGTACCAAATTCCTGCATATAAGTAAACTATAGTTTCTCCTGCTACCTAAAAGGCCCACCTGAATGTTATAGTAGTGGTCCTGCACAGGTGACATGTGTGCTGTCAGCCAGACCTTAAGTGATGTTCATAAACTTGGACCCATCCATTAATTGGAAGAATGGGAAGCTTTCAGATTCTATGAAAAGGGATGGAATTTGGCCTCAGTTTGTTCTGCCCAGGTAACTTAGTTAACTTTGCCTAATTTGAGGTCACTAAGTAGCACTAAGCATACAGGGAGCTGTAACATGCCTCCACATTGTCTACAAGATGCATTCTGAATGGTCTGTTGCAGATTTTCTTTTCAAGTCCAGTGCAAGCAGGGAACAGTTTAATGTAGTTGTTTTCAGATTTTTTGTTCTGCTGTTTTTGTAGCAGTATATTGATTTTTTTCTCTAGCTGTAGTTTCTTTTTTCTTTGAATAAAATTTCCAGTCTATTTGTAGTAGTAGATGCGGTCTTAGTAAATTCTAGTGAGCATGTCATATTTTCCTTAAAAAGTGCAGCATATTATTGTTGTTATCAGAATGAATATTAACGAATTCTAACTATGGAGATAGTCAAAGACATGGACTATGTTTAAGTTGGATAATTTGTGTTTGGCACATTGATCATTGGGACTCCCTTGTTCCCCACCTTCGTTCTCTTCTAGCACAGTAATCAGCTAGTGATCTCTGCTATTGTGTTCCAGTTGGTCATCAACTTGTTGAGTACAATTACCATAGTCCATGCGTTAGTTGCTAAAATCTTATTTCCACTAGCCGCTGCTGCTGTTGCAGCTTCTATAATTCTCGTTGTTTTGCCACTATAACTACCACTAGGCCGCCATAAGTGCCACATCCATCGCCAAAACCACTATTCATGATAGAATCTTCTATCTCCTATCTGGAGCCATGGTGTCATTAGATCTTTTTTATATATTGGGAATTTGTTTACTCATCCATTTTTCATTGATGTACCTTTCTCTTCTAATTCATAGCATCTTTACTATATATAAGGTGAGTTGCAACTAGCTTTTGGACATTTTTGATCCATACCTAGTTTTCTTAGGGTTGCGGGGAACTTTGAATGTTGAAAGGGTATGAGAAGACATTTTAGACGAAGTTGGACATATTTTGAGAATTGAAAATCATGGTTGCTATTCGTCGTATGGTTCAAATCTCATCCGCAATAAATCCTTGAGCAGTTTATATTTTACTAGGCAAAAGCAATTGATTTCACATGAGTAGCCTGGTCTCCTTTTCTTTGCGTGTAGCTTACCTTGATGGTATTATTAGGGAGTTGTGCAATAAAGGTTATGTGCGACCCACCATTGTAACTACTGTGAAATCTTTTCCGTACATCTATTGTGCCTCCTTATGCTAGAAAGTCAGTTTGAAAATGGGGCAAATATGAAACTCGAGTTGGCTACAACATCGGAAAAAGTAGGTATTGGTCGCCCAACGTTAAAAGTGTTCCTCTTTCTCTCTGTGTAGTGTGGATACACCCTTTACCACGGTGTCTCATCCCCTCTTCCTCCACATGCACGCGTTATGCCTGCAATGTTTGTTAATTACTAAAAAGAAAGGTGCCATGAGGTTAGGTGTGTGGTTTTCTTCGTCACTAAAAAGAAAGGTCCCATGAGGTTAGGTGTGTGGTTTTCTTCGTCCATGATATATGTCATATCCAGATGCCATCTTTATATCACAATAACACCTTTTGGATGAGTGTTTTTTGAAATATGTCTCGTAACAAACAGTTTTCAAGATGACTTGCATCAAATTCTTACTATATTGAGCAGTTATGTTTGTGCAACTCCTCTTTGATAGCTTGTTTAAGTGGATCAATTCTGTGTCTGCTATTGTGGAAATCCATAGGCCGGGAACGAGGTGATATGGCTTTTAGTCTTCATTAATTTATCAAGCAAAAGCTCCTTTTTATTAGAGTGGGTAGAAAATAAATCTCTTGTGCCATCAAAAAAGAAAAAGAAAAAGAAAAAAGGAAGGAAAATAAAAAAGAAGCAAATCTCTTGTGAAGATGAGCATCATCATATTATTGTTAGTATGTTTATGCTTAGGCTAGTGTCCATAGACCTTGATTTGAGATGAAAAGCAAATCCCTGTTGGTAGTAACAAGCATCATCATATTGTTGTTGGTATGTTTGTGCTCAACGGTTTGGCTGGAAACTATCCCTTCATAACCCAACTTATCTTACGTGCCCTTTGGGCGTGTGCGTAAAAGTTAGGCTGGGGTCAATACTCAATTGTACGGTGGTGGCATGTGAGTGGTGTCAAAGTGAGCTTTTGTTGTGGCTGGCTCCAAGAATGGGTAAAAGAGGAAGGTTGATGACTGGTGGGCTCTTGATCGTATAATTGTTGCCCATGTAGCATTTAAAAGCAAACTCCAAACTGGGAGAATGATAAGAGATGAAGGTGGAACTGCTATGATGGATGTTGCACATTTTAACCACTAAACTCTGAAGCATCAATGCATGGTTAACTCACTCCTTGATTGGGCTTTTTTCATATATAATTGACCACTGAAATCAAACTTGTTCGGTTCTTAGATCTTAATGCGTAAGTTATTTTTGCCATCCTATTCATTTATTTTGGTTGTGAATGGGATAATTTAGTAATCAATTGAAGGATAAGCAAAAGAAGAGAAAGGTGAATGCCTAAATAAATTGGTCTTTGTTGGCGGAAAAGGGAAAGAGCAAAGTAGAGCTTCAGACTTGTTGGGTCCACTACCCAAGAGCTCACTATCAAGATGAAAGGCCACAATGTTGGTTTCTCCAGGAGTTTGAGAGGTCCCCAAATTAACAGTCTAATGTTAGTTATCCCCCTATAAGGTGGGCAATTTCTATAAGTTCTCCAAGATCATCTCTTTGAGGAAGCTAATACCATTTTTTGGATTTTATCCTTTCTCGTAGGTCTAATGGCTAATATCTCAATTTACTATTGCAAGTTATAGGCTTATTGATTTCCACGTTGTTGTTGCTCTTTAATTGAGAACCCACTTCCGCAACTCAAAAATTGGGACATATACTGTATATTTGGGGTGTTGCAATTTTTTTATGCTGTTTGGGACTCTAGGGCTGTTTGCTAACCATTGGATGTCTCGAACCTAGGAAATATTATATGAACAATAGAGAATACTGTGAGCATATGGGAGAGAGAAAAAGGAGAGATGGAAAGGGTGTCGCTACGCACTATATTGGAATGTTTTTAGCAATGGGCGACTTATCCCCACATTTTCCATATTGTAACCCACTCGAGTCTTAGATTTGCCTTGGTTTCAGGTTGACATTTTAGCATGAGGCGGTGCAATGGATGTATGGAGTGGATTTCATAAAGGCATCATGGTGAGCCTGACATAGCCTTTGTTTCACGGCACCCTAGTAGTATTGTCAAGCTATATGCAAAGAAGAAAGAGCAGGTTACTCTGGCATGAGAGGAGTAGAAATTATAAAAATACTTTCAGGTTGTTTTTTGTTGGTAAAATATATAAGCCATGTAAAGGCTTTTTGTGGGTGAAATTTGAACCATTTGTCGAACAATGACCACATTTTCAACTTTCCATAATGTTCCAACTTCATTTTAGAATGTCTTCCCATACGCTCTAAAATATTCTAAAATATTCGAGGTTCTTGGCCTTAGGGAAACTAATTGTGGGGGCAAAGATATCCAAAAAGCTAGTCACCTTAGATGCAACGTAAGGTTCTGCATTCGCCACACACAAGAGGTTTTCCAATTCTAACACACAGGGGCAAAGATATCCAAAAAGCTAGTCCCCTCAAATTACATGTTCTATACGTTTGTTGCTTTGGGGAAATTATGGGCTAAGAGACGAAACTGAGAACAAGTAAAAATAGGGTAATGACTATTTTGCGTATCACCGTTGTACATATTTACAGACATGTGTATAAATGCAATTTTGTATGTATCTGCACTATGCTAGGGCTCCAATGCAAAAGAAGGTGATCAGAAGACAAAAATACAATGGTATTAGAGAAAAGAGGATCATATGGATCCTTGGCCTCAGGCCTTCAGTTTTGACATGTGGGGCCCATAGCTTAACAACTCAAAATATTAGTTGGTTTTGGTCTAACTAACAATGGAGACCATTGCCCAAAACTCTCTGATGGAAAAATCCCAGCCAACTAATGGAGTGGCAGTATGGATGCTAGTTTTGGCAAGCCTTTGTGAGTTTTTTATTTTCTTTTACTGATTTGTTGATGTATGATGATGAGCAAGGACTCTCGCAGAGACGAATGGGATGCAGGAGGTAAAGGTAAAGGGAAAAAAGTCAATCAAGAAGAGTGATAAGTGGTTCTTAGCGTTGAGAGAGACAACTATGGTGCAAGGTCATTAAGGGAGGGTGGTAGAATTGTCAATGTGGAAGACATATTGGATTTTGGTGGGTTAGAAAAGGAAATTGAAGGAAGTGTGAACTAGGGGAGCTGAAACTTGAGTGTTGGACGTGCTTCTGACACTTTACATTGAAAATTTCATGAAGGAATGGTTTAAACTAAATTCTTAAAGGGTGTTTGGTGAAGGAGAAAGAAGGCATCATAGGATTTTTACCGATCTTTTTTTTTTTACAAATGAGATGAAGGGAGCAATAAACTACTTGAAAGGTTCTCGTTTTGGAGGTAGGAAACTTTTGGTTAATTAGGCAAAGTATGGCCTAGAGGTTGTGAACCGGGCACATTTGCAGAAGGGGAACTGGAAACTTTGATGTTCAGCCGAGCACATTTACAGAAGGGGAGCCAGGAAATTTGATGTTCAGCCTTCCTTGAAGGAGACAAGAGAAAGAGAAGGAGGGGGGGTAGATCGTTTCATGATATGATTGTTGGAACTCGAGCAACAGGGTGAAGGCAGACAAAGCCTTGAGAAAGATGTCTCCTTCCCTTGCAAAACTAATGGGTTCAAAACATGCGGGTTCGGAAGTGATTATGCATCTAAATGTCCTCAAGCATGCATGAAGCTCCTTCCAATGGATCCCAGTTGCCTCTATTAGACCAAGAGTCGTGGAGGAGATTTGAGAGTGGCAATCGTAGAATCGTAGCATGGAAGAAGGAGACAAGATGATGCGGACACAAGCGCATTCAAGGTGTACCAATGAAGAAAGCGCCAACCACAAGTGCTGTCCTTGTGAATAGGCGACTATTGAGGAGTTAAAGACCTTTCACATGTGATTGGACATATAGAAGACCCCACTCAGGGAAGACACATGTGAAGAGAAAGAAGACCGAGCGCCCAAACTTTCTCGTACTCATGTTATTTGCGTGTTTTTGCTTAGTTAGGGGTCTTTTAGTAATTTTATGTCTTTATTTGCTTATTCTAGGGATATTTTAGTAATTTTATGTCTTTCTTATTTAAGTGGGCTAAAGCCCTAAACTCGAGTTTCAACTATTGATTAATGAAAAGCAACCCTTTGGTTGCCTTCTTCTTCTCTTCTCTCTAATGGTGCTTCTTCTCTTCCCTTGATCTTCCTCTTCTAATTTCTTCTTGTGCCCCTCCAACTTCTTCAAGGTAATTATTTTCTTCTTTCTATTTTCCAGTTTTGGCTAATCCTTCTTCGATCAAAATCTTGAGAACCGATCTAAACCCTAAACCCCCAAATTCTCAAATCCCTAATCCGAGAAACTTCTTGGTTCTTCGGACTAGTGATCTTCATTGATCGATTGATTATGACCATGCAAGATCGGGAGGTCTCATCCCTCGCCGAATCCAACCTAAGTAATAATTGAATGCCATACTCCATGGTTGTGATGATGGTCCGCTCCATTGCATGTTTCCTTTATGATTTTCTCAGTTATGATGATTACTGCTAGAATTTTAGATCATTTATTCCTTTTATTTCCGCTGTTTAATTATGTTCATGAGCATGCATCATAATTAGGGTTGTCCTGCGTCACAAGTGTCTTAAGCTTTTGAGTGATTTCGCGATATGGATTTGTCTTTGACCTTAAGCAATGTCAACAACTTCATTCTCATTTGCAATGTGTCTAGGGATGGCTCAATTCGAGCTATCTATAGGTGGGAGGAATAGTTGACTTTTGGATGGGAGGAAGCATGGTACAATATCTAGGAACTCCCAATGGAGTACCAGATCCACAAAGTTTTCGTGGAGTTCTTGCATCAGTGGAGTGGCTGCGATCGATCTAAGTTCAGAAAGGTGTGAATTGCTTCGGTTTGCTAGAATCTACATAAGATGGAATGAGCTTGCCCCTATGCCAAAGAAGATTTCCACCAGTGAAGGGATTAAAGGATCACGATTTGGATGATTATGGAATTAGCTAGTTGCTATGAGATTCAACAACAAAAGCATTGGCCAAGGCGCTCCATCTCGATGAAGGATAAGGCAGATTGGGAACTTGTGTTGTAAGTTGCTTCGAAGGAAGATGATGTTCAGGTCCATTGCTCTTGCAGACCATCAGAAGTTGTGGAGGTGATGTGGAAGCGTCTGATTAGTCTAGTGGGGTAGGTGGGGAAGTATTTCTTGATGGAGTGACGCACGTCCTGTCAAGTGGTGTATGCAAAGGTGAAGTGATGGAGAGAGGCGCCACGTTGTTGCAGGGGGTATGTAGTGGGCTTTTGTCTGAGTTAGTGACACATGGCGATGGTGCCACTCTTGACACAGGGGGAGGGTGATGGACACGTGTAATGGGCTGGTGGAAGGTGTTAGGGTGACCAACGGAAGCCTCACATGTGGCCAGTTTGTGGGTGCTAATTTCCAATTGTTTTTTACCTGTGTATGAAGTCGCTCAGGCCGAGAACTCTCTCGTGGTCCGTGTGGATGATCACTTAACAGACGGCACATGTGGGAGATGTTTCGCGATTTCTTCAACGAATGCAACCTCATTCAATTCAAAGGATCTGCTTGTTGTGGGAAGGGATGTATGTGAGGTATTTTCTCTACACCTCTTATGGATTGTGATTTCTCTTCTCCAACTTCTTTGCCTAGGAATCTCCAACAAGGGGGTGATTTCTGATTGTCGGTGAAGATAATTAGTAGGAATGTAAGCTCAGTGGTTTCTCTTCAAAAAAGAAAAAAAATTTTAAAAAAATTTTTTAAAAAAAAAACAAAAAGATGCAGGTGATTGATCAAAGAATAGTAGACTCTCGCTCTTTTTCTCTTTTTTTTTTTTTTTTGCAATTTGGGTTTGGTTGATTAAAGATTGGGTGGAGCTAGATGCAGTGGGATCATCGGGGGGCATTTTTGTATGTAGGCACCGGATTTTTAGAAGTATGAATGAATTTTCAAATTGGATTCTTCCAAATGAGATGGTGGATCAACTAAGGGGGATGTGTGAAGGTTAAATGGGCAATCTAGAGTGGTTCAATCAAAGTTGGATATTTTTTTTCCATAGTTTGGGCGGAGAAGCTCCCTCTCGTGCATCAAAGAGGACTTCTGAGGCTGATTTCAGACCATTGCCCGGTTGCTTTGGCAATGGATGAGGATGATAGGGTCCGTGGTTGTTTAGGTCCGAATTATCATGGCCTGAAATTGATGGATTTGCAAAGCCGTGGAAAAGCAGTGTTCATCCTTCGCGATTGAGGGTTTTGTGGGTTTTTTGTTTTTCCGAAAAATTCAGATTACTCGAGGGCATGTGTTTGTCACCAGTTACCACAATAATGTAAAGGAAATGTGCAATGATCACAAATTACTTGTCTCCGACAACATTTGTATTTAACTCTCGATTCTCGTGTTTGGTGTATAGGTGGCAAAATCAAAATGATGGCATTTTTAGATAACTTAAATGTCAAATCATTATGAAAATACATTGATGTCATTGTTTAGAATAAAGATTTTCATAGTAGTGCCATGAAAAAGTACAATGATTACAAATTCCTTTACCTGTCTCCTGAATACATCTAAATTTGACTGACGATTTCCATGTTTGGTTTGGCAGTGGTATAGCTGTAATGAAGACACTTTTCTTTTCAATTACAGGGGTAACTGGCAAAACAAATAGGCCCTTAAGGTATGATTAACGCATGTAAGAAAGAGGTTCTTTGGAACTGGGAAGCTAAGACAGACTCTCTGGTGCAAAAATATTCAAGTCCTTGATATAAAGGAAGAAGTTATGGCTCTTTCGAAAGGAAAAACTTTGCCAGAGACTTACTTGGCGGCATATAATACTCTTTTGAGGGAAGAGAAAAACCATATGGAAGCATTGGTCTAGGGTGACTTGGCTCAAAGAAAGGGACAAAAATACAGTTTTTTTCATGCAATGGCTAGTGCCCAGGCTGGAGCTAACAAAGATCAAAAGTGTTTCGGTGGATGGGGAGAGGTTAGAGGACAAATAAAAAAATGTGGTGCCATTGTTAAGTTTTTCAAAGACCTTAACTAGGAAAGGGTGAGTAAGGTTGTGACTAGAAATTTTGCATTTTGATCTAATTTCAAGGCAAAGGTAAAAGTATCCAGGCAGTGACAAGGCCTTTGGTATGAATGGATTCCCCTTAGCTTTCTTTTAAAAGTATTTGTGAGGTAGTAAAAGGCGACTTGATGGGCTTCATCTATGAATTTCATGGCAATGAGAACTGTGCGACAGAGTTGAGTCTAACTTTTATTGTTATCAAACCAAAAAAGGGAGAAGTAGAACGTTTGAGGGAATTTATTCTGATTAGTCTTCCGAGGATCCTTATTAAATATTAGCTAAAATTGTGGCCTTCA
Organism: Magnolia changhungtana; assembly: GCA_030180095.1. NCBI lineage: Eukaryota > Viridiplantae > Streptophyta > Magnoliopsida > Magnoliales > Magnoliaceae > Magnolia > Magnolia changhungtana. The sequence goes on from JASAUF010000662.1 coordinate 7,020,081, forward strand.
AATATCATGTGGTTTTGTGCGATCTCTAAATTTCAAGGAGCATGTGGCTGAGAGGTAGTTGTAGATAGCGCATTAACAGCTCATGAATGCATTGATTCATGATACAGGGGAGGGAAAAGGTTGTTATCTGCAAGCCCGATATCAAAAAGGTGTACAATCATGGTGATTGAAAGTTTCTAGATTATGTGTTGGGTTGGCTAGGTTGAGGGCAAAAAAGGAGAAGCTGGATTTAAGTTTGTGTTTAGTCACTTAATTTCTAGGTCTTTCCCTCCCTACTTTTTCCTTTAGGCAAGATGCTAGATAAGAGATTAGCCGTGGGGTTACATCGAAGGTTTTAGTGTGGATAAGTTAGATTTCCAAGTCACTCATCTTTAGCATCCAAACAATACTATTTTATTTTGTGATGTGGATGAGGCTAAAGTGGATAGTTTAAGGAAGATCATTAGATGCTTTGAAGCTGTTTCATGATTAAAAGTGAATATCCTTATGAGTGAGTTGTTGAGCATTCCTCTTTCTAAGGAGGAAGTGGTTAATTTTGTAGAAGTATTTGGTTGTCGTGTTGGCTCACTTCTTCCTATTTTGGCCTCTCACTCTGAATAGGGAAACCAACCAAGCATTTATGGGACAATGTCATGGAGAGTTTTGAAACAAATTTGTTAAGATGGAAGAGTAGACATCAAGGCATTCCAAAACAGTCACAAAATGGTATTGGTAACAGTAACATTTGTAACAATTACTCGTTAAGGGGCCATAACTTGACATGTAACGGGCCGAAATATGTTTTTTCGAAGTAAAAAAAAGCCACTATGGTTGTAGTGGTCCAATCATATAACAGTAATGGCAATGACCATTATGGTCACCATTACCGTTAAGAAACACCTTGACAGACATCTTTCCTTGGGAGGAAGGTTAACACCAATAGAGGCAACAATGTCTAATTGTCCGATTTGTTTTACGTCTATTTTCAGATGTCCAAAGTTTGTCTCGTTTGAGAAGCTTAGAAGGGATTTCTTATGGTGGGGAGCTGAAGCGAAGAATAAGTTTCATTTGATAAAGCAGGACGAGGTGTGCAAACCATTTGATGAAGGCGGTTTAGTCTTAGGAAATTGGAGGCAATGAACTCCACTTTGCTAGGAAAATGGCTTTGGAGGTTTGGGTCTAAGGATGGCAATTTATGGGGAGAGGTTATAGCGGGGAAGTATGGGGTTCCAGGAGGGGGATGGTGGCAAGGGCTCATCTCTATACAGGGCTTTGTCTCTAAAGAAGTCTATAGTTGGGTTGGCATTAAAGTTTTTAAGGGTGTGGGTTTTTCTTCAGGTGACGGTAAGATGATCCATTTTGGGGAGGATATTTGGCTAGGCAAGAAAGTATTGTATAAAGACTTTCCAAGGCCAATGTCTCTCCTTTTTGGGAGATGAGTTGATTTGAGCTTCTCCTAGTCGTAGGAGTTTGACAAACGACGAGTTGGAAGATTTTGTCAGGCTATTGTAGTTGCACAACATTATTCCCTTGGTGGGAGGTGGGAGATAGTGATGCTATGATGTGGAACAAAGAAAAGTCTGGCTTGTTCTCTGTTAGTTCCTTGTATAGAATAATCATCAGCTCTTCAACGGGAGTGCAGTTGTGGCATGCCATTTTTATGTAGCAATATGGTGTAATAAGGTTACAGCTCTTGCTTTGTTCGTGGGTCAGAACAAGGTGCTGACTATTGATAACATTTGAAAGAGAATGATGATGACAAGGTGCTTGCTATTGATAACCTTCGAAAGAGGATGATGATGATGCTCCTGAATGTGTATGTGTTTGAAAAATGAGGAATCGGTTGTCCATTGCTCTTTTGTTAGGGAAGTTTAGGACAACTGCTTGTTCAGTGTGACATGGGTGCTGGCGGGTTCAATTGATTTGCCTTTTGTCTTGGCACAGGGGAGGAGTGAGAAAGGTAGAGAGGGCAGTCTGGAAACTTTGTTGGCTGGCATTTGGTTTACTTGGGGGGAGAGGAACAAACATTGTTTTAGTTGTAGTGGGCGGGCTTTGGAGGTTTTTAGCAGGGCTAAATTGAACGTAATGGGGTGGACCTTAGACTCAAGGGTTTTAGTCAGTGGGTCTCCCCCTCCACACACACACACACACCCCTGCTCTCTTTCTTGGTCTGATTTGTAGTTCCTTTTGCTTTGGCCTCACTTAATGAAATCGTCACCTTCCACATTGTAGGAAAAAAATGAATTTCATAATGTGAAGGCATACATTGACAATGCAAAGCAAATAATGTATTTTTTCATAATGTGGAGGGCATACATTGACAATGCAAAGCAAATAATGTGTCTTTTACAATGCTTTTGTACCTGAATGTGTTAGCAAAACAAATGGATAACTCTTTTTGTGATTGTGATGGGATTGATTTCACTTTGGGGCTGTATGTACATGGATGAGGTGCTGGCTTCAATTGCGGAGACTATAAAGAACTTTGCTGTCATTTACCTGGTAGATATCACCGAGGTGCCCTACTTCAACACCATGTATGAGCTGTACGACCCCTTTACTGTCATGATGTTCTTCCGCAACAAGCACATAATGAATGACTTGGGCACCGGAAACAACAACAAGATCAACTGGGCTCTCAAGGACAAGCAGGAGTTTATTGACATCATTGAGACTCTCTACAGGGGAGCAAGGAAAGGCCAAGGTCTGGTCATTGCACCAAAGGATTACTCAACTAAGTACCGATATTGAGTTTCTTCTGGGACGACCTGGTGTTTGGTCTCAGCTATTGGTTTGGACAAACAATGGATTGTCTATATACATTTGTAACCATGTAACTCTATATCTGTGTTGGACATTAAATGGTGTACTTGCAGAGTGCTAGAACTTAACAACGCCAAGTCTCCTGTTACTAATTGGATGTGAGTGGTTGCTTTTGTCATTCAAGCTCTTAGGTACCGTTGATACTATTTTCCTCTGAGTTTGGCCTTTTCCGTTCTTCCATTTTCCTTCAATGCAAATAATCAAATGCTCAGCTTCTTAGCGTTAACTGACCAATCTCAATCATTTCGTCTTGTATAAGACAGATTTCCAATAAGGAAGTTGGCAATGGAATAGTCAGTTGGATTGAGGTTCAGGTATCCTACAGATGAGGCAACTGTGTAGTAATCTCCTGTCCAAAATTCTATAATAGAATATTCTTCCTTGCCATATAATAGCTGTTTTATTGGCAATAAGGTCTTTAATTAATGGCGCAGACTGCCAACTCAAGTAATTGGTAAATGCATACACAAATTTTGACCACCTCATGGATATGTCAGTGTGCCCAAAATTTTTAACTAAATGCATTTTGCAATCAAATCTACAGGTTGTTCTGTATGAACTCAGAATCGGGTAGTTCTCATCCAAGAGTGACCTGCTGATTGAACTAGCCTAAGGGTAATTTTGTATCACTTGTGCAAGGGTAGCCTGCTGGTGTGGCGTGGCAGTTGAGTTTTCTGTACACCAACCAAAGGGTGATTTTAGGTGCACCATGAACGGTTTTGAGTTAACATTGCCATGTGCACTTACAACTCAATGGCTTAGTCTCAATTTACGATGTGTACAGAATCAAGCCATCGATAGGGGCTTCTCGTTTTTAGGACAGGTGCCGACCTCAAATCTTCTAATTTTGTTTTTGGTCACCTATTCTTCTGAGGTTTGCAAATCAGTTGACGTATAGTAATGTATTGTCAACTGCCAATACAATATAGTCGTATTGCCCCTGTTTTGGGCTAATACAGTCAAGGTCCTTGTTTTGGGCTGATACAGTCAAAGAGGCAGATGGCCATAATCGTTCATGGGTGATATCTGGTGCAATACGTGCCCATTTAGTTTCAGATGAAGGTATGTTGCCCCTTCTAGGAAGATACCACACACTCACGCTTATCCCATTTCCTGAGTGTTTGCACCTGCAACCCTTTATAGAGAGTGGGTGAGCGCATGTGGGTGGGCGGGTGCCTGTGTATTGGTTCATCTATTTATTTATATTTCACTGTAAAAACATCACACCATTTTGTTTAATGCAAGTTCCGAATATACTTTATTTCAATGGTAGTATATCCTTTCTTCTCCCGGAGGTCCAAACATATTCTGTTAACACTCATCCGGCATCTTGATCTAATGTGAGAAAATATAATTTATGCAGACTGTAATCATACCAATTTTGATCTTATTTCCTATTATGTTGATTCAAATATTTCCAGGTAAGTTTATACCTGATTCAAATCTTTCCAGGTCAGTTCAGACCTGATTCAAGTTCAACAATACAGAGATGAGAGAGGAAATCAGTCACTCTGATTGTCTCTAAACCGCAGCTGGTGTTGATAATTTATTCAATATCAAATGGGTCACAGTTAAGGAAAAAAAAAAAAAACCTTCCTGGCTTTTGTGAGGGGTACATCCTAAGTATCCAAACACTCATTTGGAGAAAAAAAAAAAAAAGAAAGAAAGAAAGAAAGAAAGAAAAGGCCACCATCCAACAATTCTGGAAGAGATAAAGAAAAAAGGAAAATTGCATAAATAGGAAAATATGGTAACAGCCTTCTTAGCTCACAAGACCACGTTCCTTGAAAACATCCAGCATTGCAGCACCAATCTTGGCAGGTGATTCAGAGACTGTCACACCAGCTTCTCTGAGGGTCTTAATTTTGTCCTGAGCAGTACCTTTCCCCCCAGACACAATCGCTGCACCATAGAATAGGGCAAGTTATGAGCATGAAATCCTTTTCAATATCAAAACAACAGGATCTCATCTAGCAATCCCTTCTATGAATCTGGAGAAAGCGGGAATTATCTATTTAGTGCACCCATGGATGATCTGAAAAACCTTTATCTTTCTCTTTAACCTAAACTCGTCATCGCAACAAGGGATGTGAAAGAACTCAAAAAATACACCAATATTTAGCAAAGGTGCATGCATGTACACAAGCTTCACCAAAGCACACATGGATGCTCATGGCTCACACTACAGTCAACACCTCGTGAATTACCATGATATCAATCAGATTTAAACCTTTGAAAAGACAAAATTGCCCTCATTACTTGAAAGAAGGAATTGTGTCAGTCACAAGGTCAGTGGAAAAACACAATGGTTATTCGTAATACAGTTTTGGTGGAGGATGGTTTATCTTCTGTTGTGCATTTTGCAGGTTTGGGAAATGAGAAGAACATCAGGCACGATATGGTCTTCCCACCTTTCCAACAACAAATCAATACCAGTCACATTTCACATCATACTTAGAATGTACTAGCTATTAATATTGGTGGAAAACATCCTTCCCATCCAGCATTTTGAGGGATATTCAAACACACACTGCATAAGTCATTAAGGTGGTGTTTTGATCGTAAGTTACTTTAGATAAGCTACTTATGCCATAAGTATCTTGGTTTCTACTTAGCAAATAAGTATGTTTGGTAAACAACATGCTTATCAGCTAATAGGTAGAAAAGCATGTTTGGTTTCCAACATCTTAAGTATTTATCCCTCAAATCTGTTTGCTACCCCTCACATCCACAGTTCCACCATCCGTCATGTGGGGAACATTTGATGTGGACCATTCATTGCATGGGCCCCACCTTTGATGTGGGTTGTCCATCATGAGGGGCCCACCTTGGATGAGGGTCATTCATCATTACGGGCCGACCTTTAATGTGCATTTCTATTATGTAGGGCCTATCTTTGATGTTGGTCATCCATCATAGGGGGTCCACCATCACTACACCAAAATCACTATTGAGGAACGGCGAGAGTTTTGGTTTAGGAACGGCTTCAGACCGTTCGAAATTTATAACGGTTTTACACGGAAAAGGAAACCACCGAACCACTCGTACAGCCTCATTTTTTATCCCATTTTTATTCTCTTTCTCATTTCTTACCAATTTTTGTTCCTTCCTCTCTCTCTCTCTCTCTCTCTCTCTCTCTCTCTCTCTCTCTCTCTCTCTCTCTTTCCGTAGATGCGAAATCAAATGCATTTTTCCCTCTTCATAGAGGGATAGAGAGACTGAGTGAGAGATTCGTTAATGGCAGTAGATCTTAAGCAAGATCTAACCTTTTAGAAGGAAAACCCTAATTTTCAATCTATCTTTTCGTTGGGAGACGTTTCAATTTCGTTTTGGTCAGAAGTGAAAGTAAAGAGAAACGATTCTCCTTTGGTTTTCTTATATTTGAGACAACCCAAAGGGGTTGAATATATAGAGATCTACAGCCATCTATACAAGGTAAATGATAAAGACAGAATCAATTATCTATGGAAATTATCTATACAAGGCATGTGGCCTATCTAACACACCCCCTCCCCTCCCCCCTCAAACTAATGCTAGTCATCGACAAGTAATAGTTTGCCAGCTAGAAATGTGTGACGTGCATAAGTGAGGGACTTCATGAGAATGTCTGCAATCTGATCATGGGATGCGACATGTGGAAGAGAAATGAGCCCAGACTGAAACTTCTCTCGGATGAAGTGACGGTTAACTTCAATATGCTTTATCCGTTTATGGAAAACAGGGTTAGAGGCAATCTGAATGGCACTCAAATTATCTACATGGAGTGGAGTTGGATTCTGTAGATGAACGCCCAAGTCCAAAAGAAGTCCACGTAACCAGACAAGCTCACTACAAGCAGCCGATATCGCTCGATACTCGGCTTCCATGCTTGATTTAGAAACAGTGGCCTGCTACTTACACTTCCAAGAGATGAGAGAAGTGCCGAGAAAAACACAGTAACTAGTGGTAGATCTTCATGTGAGAACGCAACCGGCCCAGTCAGCATGCGAATAAGCATGAAGGTCTAGAGTTGCCGTGGAGGAGAAGAATTGTAACATCCCGAATTTTTGCCAACCTAGGATTAGACGTCCTTAGGCAATGGGTCGATCCTAATACCTTATTAACTAGTCAGAACTCAATCCCAAAGTCTAAAACTGCTTTTGAACCCATTTCCTTCACAAATCCCACCCTTCACCACCTTGTTCTTTCAATTTTCCTAAGTACTTGCACCCTAGACACTATCTTAAACTAGCTAAGTAGTATAACTTGGATCACTTTATATACAAACTACAAAGGACTAAGTACCACCTCAGACAAAAATCTTACAGGACTAAATCCTTTAGAAATGAGACAAAGTAACTAAGTGCTAAACTAGATTAGCTACGAAATCCGTTTGAATTGCTTTAAATACGATCTGCAAGACTTAAAACTTGTAGAATCATTGACGCTAGGTTACCCTAAAATCTCGAATCAAACTCATTACCCGGCTGCTCTCGGGAGTATCTTGAAACTCCGTATCAGATCTAGACCGCACGTCGGAAGTCCGAATAATACCAAGTTAAGGACTTAGGACCGCCTCGCTGGGCTTGACAACCATCTCGGAAATCAAATCCAGATAGTGTCCCACGGCTGTTTGCTTGAGTCCGAAGCGAGAGTGTGAAAACACTTATTTCTTTCCAAAATAAATATCTTGAATAGTAATCTGACATCTCTCGTTTGCGGATCAGTTTTAAGCAACTAGACCGTCAGAATCTGACCAAATTACACCCTCAGATCAGGAAAAATTTCATAAACATTTACATGTACTCGGAATCTCCGATCAAGATCCACTGACCGTTGAACTGAAACTGGTCCGCCACGCGTGATCTGGAAATCCGACTGAAACGAAAACTTAATAGAACGAAGATCCGGTGTCGGTGAGCTTAAGTCTGACCTTTGGCTCAAGGAGGCCCACCAGAAGTCCCCCGTTGAGCTGAAACTGCCCCGCTTTGGTTATAACCCAAGTATACCTTGACCTTAAGCCTATTTTGGGCACATTTTAGGCTATATAAGGACCTTATACCCTCTCTCATTGCAACCATACGAATTTGGATTTGAGAGAGAGAAAAGAGAGAAAGTGTGGGAGTTGTGGGAGGATCTCCCTGCCGTACTTCCCTGCTGCTCCACGGGCTCCACCGCTCCGTTCTAATCGCTTCCATGATTCCAGCTCCGTTTCTAGGTAAGAAACCCTAACCCTAATCTGTTTTAGGGTTGTATAGGTTGTAGGTTATGAAATAGCTAACCTATTTCGTTCTCTAGGTTGCCAAACTCCCATATACGGAAGCTTAGCGAACCTATCGACTCCGTTACGATTCTACGACACGAGGTGTGGACTTTAGGTGTATAGGTTATGGTTTTCAACGCTTTCAATGTCAGATAATGATAGATTCATGATCTGCATGCAATTGCACATGTACAAAGTGCTTTCCGTTTTCTGTTTCGATTAAAGTTGTAGAATATGGAATTTTACATATTCTAGGTATTCGTAGAAAATACTGTATACGTATATTTTTGGAAATGTGTTTGACATGATTATTTGTTGTATGGATATACGATATATGGATAAAATACTTATTTGGCGAAAGGATTCGCCTAAATACATGTTTTACTAATATACACTATGTATGTAGAAATCTCGTATTGTAAAAGTACCGTATACATGTATATTTTAGAGATGTGTTTGCTCACTGATTAATTGTTGTATAAATATATTATGTGTACATAAAATACTTGCTTGGCGAAAGGATTTACCTTAATACATGTTTGTTAACATACTTTATGTATGTTGAAATAGTGTATGTTAAGTGTTTGTGAAAATGCTTGTGTGAGCAAGTGTTTGAATGTTGATTCCTTAGGAGAGTGTTGAGATAGGATTCTCAACTACCCTAGTGACATGTATGATTACCTCCATGAGGTTGTTTACTTAAACCGCTTACTTGCAATATATGTGTTTGTATTCCTATTGACGTAGTGCTTTACAACATGCCTTATATCATGCTTTATAACATGCTTTATAACATGTCTAATAGTATGTTTGAATTACTTTGTTTATCATGCTTTACTCCACATGCTATGGATGAGAATTGATTGAGTTTGGGACTGTCTATAGTCCAGACAATCGGTACCAGATTGGAGATCGTGGTTGAGTTTCATGTCGCTACGTAAGATGTGTTTGACGAACCCGAGTCGTATGTCAGTTGGCGACAGTGGTTAGGCCACGCGAAGTGCTTATGCACTTCATGTCGTCTAATTGATTGTGCGCTGAGCTAATTAGGCTCGTCATGTAACCCCATTTGTCTAATGTATGTTCACCATGTTTGGTCGCTACTGCTTGAACCTAGGGTACCAAACTTACCAGTGAAAACCCTTTTAACCATGGTACCTCGATCCGCTAAGACTCATGAGCCGGGTATGGTGGTATGGGACACCGTGGTAGAGCTGTCGGCCTACGCTGGGGCCACGTGCCTCACCGTAGTGACCAGTGAGCAACCAGACTCGTGAGCCGATTATGGTGGTATGGGACACTATATTCGTGCTGTCGGCCTACATTGATAAGGTGATAGGGGAGTGGTGCAACGAATGCGAGCAACAGCCCTGGCAGCCCTTTGTAGTGACCTCGAGCATACTCTGAAATCGCGGTGAGCCTTAAAATTTTGCCGCGGTATATAGAGTATGAACTAGGCCTGTTTCTGTATAGTGATGAATCGTTTAAGAGGTGATGAGGGAGTGGTGTAACCTTTGTGCGTAACGCCACAGCGGCAACTGCAGATGACCTAGAAAACACACCATCGTCTGATATTAACTAGGACTGACGACCCTAGAATGGATCATGTTTGGGAATGATATAAGGGAGGTACCTTAGTTTCCCAATGCCGTTGTTTGAAATGGACTAATAACAACTCGGTAATCATGCTCACCATGCATTGCATGTGCCTGGAAGATGTGGAGCACTGAGGGAAGAAAGCATGCCGCGAACGTGAGATGGTGTCGCACGAGGGAGGGTGTGGTGAGGGCATATATCATGTCATTCATACTTGCATTAATCAGAGTAGTTAGGAGTGTTTAATTGTACTGTTTTATCATTACTGCTTGACTGAGTCGATAACATATTAACCTATGCTTTATTGTTCCACTGAGTTAGCTACTCACTCCCACGTTACGGGACGGTATTTCGAACACCCACCAGACATTGTCTGATTTCAGATGGCGACGCTACTTCTGAGGTGGAGCCGGACCTTTGCAATGATTACGATGTCTGCTTGTATTGGTTGTCTTCTGACGGCTTCCTGTGAGCCGTGTCCTGATCGACGGGGCTTTCTGGGATATTGACTAAAGGACCTTACACATTTGGTATATTTTAGGATTGTACTTGTAATTATTTAACCTGGTAATGTTATCACACTTTGGAGACTCATCATAGTTTATATATTTTATCTATCTATCACAGTCTTCCGCTTGCAAATTTAACTGTCTCTAAGAGTATGATATTGTTTTGGCTTAATCTCACTCATGTTCACTACTCTAATACAGTCAACATTCAATCATCATTCATTTTGTTGCATAAGTGATGTTCTGGAACTCGAGAGTTGAGTTGCTACTCGACCCTCGATTTTCGGGATGTTACAAGAATAGTGATCGATCTAGAGTTCCACGTAGGTACCGTAGGATGCGCAACACGGCAGTCATATGAAGAGTCTGAGGAGCTGAAACAAACTGGCTGACAACTTGGACACCGTAGGCAATATTAAGGCGAGTCATTGTTAAGTAAACCAGACTCTCAACCAAACGGCGGTATAATGTGGGCTCCACAAGAAGATGACCATCGTCATGGCCATATTGAACGTTAAGTTCTAAGGGAGTCTGAACTGTCTTCTGATCCATTAATGAGGCCAAAGCGAGAAGATCATTTGTATATTTACGCTGGCTTACCAGGATCCCACGTTGAGAACGTGAAAATTCAAGCCCAAGAAAGTATGTTAGATGGCCAAGGCCCTTCATTTTGAAGGATGATTTCAGAACTTTCTTTAATGTCGAGATGCCAGTAGCATCGCTACCAATCAAGAGTAGGTCGTCAACATATACGAGAACAATGACAATACCGCGATCAGTGGTGCGCAAAAATAAGGATGGGTCATGACCACTTTGAGTAAAGCCAGCACCCGTAACAACATCATGAAAGCGTTGGAACCATGCCCGAGGTGCCTGTTTGAGGCCGTACAGAGCTTTCTTTAGGCAACATACCTTATTGGAAGAGATTAAAGAGCCAGGAGGAGGTTTCAAATATACTGTTTCTTAGTTGCCATGAAGAAAAGCATTTTTCACATCCATTTGAGTAAGTGGCCAAGAACGAACAGAAGATATTGCCAAAAGAGTATAAATAGTTTTCATCTTGGCCACAGGAGCAAATGTCTCATCATAATCAATTCTGTGTTCCTGTTTGTGTCCCTGAGCTACAAGCCGAGCCTTGTATCGATCCAATGATCCGTCAGATTTGAGCTTTACAGAATAAATCCATTTACTAGCAATTAATTGTTGGTCAGTGGGTCGAGTGACAATATCCCACGTATGATTATCATCCAATGCCGCAAGTTCTTCTGCCATAGCCTTCTTCCAACAATCATGAGTGGCTGCCTGAGTGTATGAAGTAGGAATAGATACGGTATCCAGAGTAGCATTCATGGCAAACATAGAGTATATCAAGCGATCAGGTTGTCGATGTACATGAGCGGAACGACGTATCAAGGTAGGTTCTGGATCGACAATAGATACAGTAGGGAGAGTAATAGGTGGTGGATCTGTACGTGGTCGTCATGAGTAAACCTGCAACGAACGAGGGAGAGTACTCGAGGTAAAAAGAATGTCAGGAAGGGCGGTAAGACCAGGAGAGTTTGGTGCATGCGGAGGAGGAACAGATGAATGAAAGGCAATATGCTCAAGAAAAACAACATGTCATGATACCCGAACACGATGAGAAACTGGATCGCAACATCGAAAACCCTTCTGAGTTTCTCCAAATCCCAAGTACATCCATTTGATTGATTTTGGAGATAGTTTGTTACGTTCACGTGATGCCAGGTGAAAATAACAAACACAACCAAAAATACAAAATGTGGAATATGTAGAAGGTAAGCCGGTGAGAACAAAGTAGGAAAATTTGCTATTCAGAACTTTGGTTGGCATCCGGTTAATCAAGTAAACTGAATGTAACATTGCTTCCGCCAAAAAAGAACGAAGAACACTCATAGCTGTCATCAGGGTGTTGGCAGTTTCAACAATATGGCGATTTTTTCGTTCAGCCACCCCATTTTGTTGTGGAGTATCAGAACAAGTGGTCTGATGAATAATCCCATAACCTTGAAGATATGTACAAAAATCTATTGAGAGATATTCTCCCCTTGAGTCAGAGCGGAGAGTTGAACTTTTACCCGAAATTGAGTGTCCACTATAGAGTGAAATAACTTGAATTTTTCAAAAGACTTAGAGTGCAGAAAATAAATTCAAGTGTAACGTGTGAAATCATCAATTAATATAACATAGTATCATAACCCAGAGAGAGACATAATTGGTGAAGGACCCCAGACATCCGTATGCACTAGTTCAAACATAGATGATGATTTTGTAGTACTTAGAAGAAAGGGAATACACTTACTTTTTGAAAGAAAATAGAAAGAACAAGAATAATCCAAATCACTTTGTCGGCATTTTTTATTCCATTCAGTCATTTTGTCGGCATCTGTGGAAATGGGGATAGTAACAGATCCATCAATTAGTCCCCACAAATCACAACCCTTGAGAAAATTCTAAAAGTGGATGGCCCATAGATTGTAGTTGGTACCATCGAAACTACATTGTGGGGCCTCTGTTAAGGAGTCTTTGTCCATAGATCTGAATGGATGTAAACCACACCAAGGAAGGAGGTACCTTGCAGCAAGCAATAGAACAACAATAGAACAGCAACAACAACAGCAAGGGAGAAAGGGACTTGGGATTTTGTGTGCAGACGGATATAGGGTGATCAGATGGGCTGGGGGTAGTCGGATGGGCTAGGGTTGTCCGGACGTGCGTGCGTGCTGACGGAGATGGGGTGGTCGAAGACAGCAGGGGTGGTCGGCCGGGTGTGCGGACGGCTGGGGTTGGTCGGATGGGATGGGTGACGCAGCAGGGGTGGTCGGACGAGCCTGGGTGACGCAACAGGGAGTCGGATCTGTCTGGAGGTGGTGCCGCAGAGGTTTGGTAGCGCAGGAGAGGCCGGATCTATCAGGAAGTGGTGCCGGTGTTGAAGGAGGTGTCGGATTAGGATGCGCAGCTGAAGATGGTGGTGCCGGATCAGATCAACTGAGATCGGTATAGCTTTGATACCATGAAAGCAAAGAGAAACGATTCTCCTTTGGTTTTCTTGTATTTGAGACAACCCAAAGGGGTTGAATATATAGAGATCTACAGCCATCTATACAAGGTAAATGATAACGACAGAATCATCTATCTATGGAAATTAGCTATACAAGGCATGTGGCTGTCTAACAAGAAGCATCTCTCTCTATCCATACATTCGAGTGGAAATGGCCATGGAAATGTCAGATTTCTTCTCAGATCTTGCATTTTCCTCCAATCGAGGTGTGTTTAAAGCAAGAGACGGACGAATACCATGCTTTCCGATGATTGTCCATACGAGTTCACTGCAAAATTGTTAATTTCAGGCTTTTTGAAGGTTCTTTTAGCAGATTCGGTAATTTCCAAGTTTTTTTTTCCTCGATTTGTAACAGATTTCGGGGTTCTTAGGGCAGATTCATAGAATTAGGGTTTTCTGTGGTGTTTTTGTTTTGAATGATTTGGTGGTTTCTAGGGTTCGTTGTGAGCTTCTGTGGGTTTTGAAGGGTTTCAAGTATTCTTGTTATTTGCATAATTGAGGGCAGATTGGCACAATTAGGGTTTTCTGAGGTTTCCTTTTTTTCAAAAAAAAATTGTGGTTTCTCGTAAATCCTGCATGGGCAACCCGATGTAGCGGGTTGGTTAGTTAAAGTAGCTTCTCCTACCCCAAAATCATATATGATACGTCAAAAAACTTATTCTAGTTTGCGAGATATGACTATTTTATGGTTCTGACAGTCCTAATCACTTCCACCTCCGATCGGGCCTTCTTTGTTCCATCTTTGCCATGAAAGTGTCTGCAACCTGCTCTACATCACCCTGGTTGCTGCTTGTTATGCCATGGGGAAGGAGATTGTGGCAGCTGGGGTGATGTTCTCATAATTGGGGCAGATGTTCTGGTTTGCTGTTTGATACAATTGGGATATTTGTTTTGCTGTTTGATGCAATTGTGACATTTGTTTTGCTGGTTGATGCAGATTATTGAAGATTTGTTTGATTGTGATTGCTTGAACTGTTGTTTGCTATTTCAAGCAGTTGTGGTTGAGTTGCCGTTTGCTAAGTCAAGTAGTTGTGGTTGAGTTGCCGTTTGCTAATTCAAGTAGTTGTGGCAGGGCAATTTGATTGTGGCAGCTTGGTATAGTGGAACATGCAAGTCTGCTTGCTGCTGGTAGTTGCAGGATAGGTGGATTTGTTATGGGTGCTTCAGCTGCAAGGGTGTCTTTTGGCTACCCGTTCAGATGAGGGATGGCTGATCTTGCTGGATGCCATATCAGGTGTTTGATAAAATGCCGAACTCGGCTCGAACTGGCCTGAGTTGTTGACCGATCCGGGTCACGCTGGCCAGACAGGCCGAGGACCGAGCCAAGCCGAGTTCGAGCTGGGTTAGGTACTGGCCGAGTTGAGCCGAGCTGTGCCAAGCTTGATTCGGATCGACTCGTGTACAGCTCTATGAGCTTTCATCAACTCACTGTTATTCTGTCTGGAATCCTAATGGGCAAATAAACCAAAGGGCAAGGACTGGTCCCCATTTCCTTTGACATGGTTCACTATGGGCAATGGTGAGATACATCCATAGTGATTTTTTCAATGCAACCTTCAGTATTAAGCTATAGGTGCATGTTTTTCTGTTCAATAGAATTTCTGGATGCATGCAGCCTTGAGTATTAAACTAAAGGTGTGTATATGTTTCTATTCTTTGAGCCATTGAAGGGTCATTCATGTACTGATGCATTATTTACATATTGTCCCGTTTGTTAATGTGTTTCATTATGATGTTAAGTGGAATTTGTAGAATCAGAAGCTCTACCAAGTTGACTAGCATACCATTTCATCCTTTATTTTCATTATCAAAAAATTCATTGCCGTGGTAGAAATTTTTCCATGGAATTATCTCTTGATGGAATGGTTAAAAGGCTCGCCGACTCAGACCAACTTGTTCTGTCCTGAGTTGAGTTGGGGCTGAATTCGCCTGACTTGGCTGATTTGGAGGTAAATCATGATATCAAACCAGATTGGGTCTGACCTTGTCTGAATCAACTCTGATGAGCCACATCAAACTTGCTTGAGTCAATATTAGCTCTCTCTTGTTGTACTCTAATAGCTGGATTGCCTTTCATGCAGGTGAATCCAATCATGGGCTGATGCACCAGAATAGTAGTTGATAATTGCATATCCTTCAACAATCCCACACACAGTATGCTAATTCTCAGTATGTGTCACTGTTATTACTTTTTTTCCTCTTAAACTAATGGGTCTTAAATTCATAGGAAGTTTGGGGCCTCCAGCCTCCTGAAAAATTGTAGAGTAGAAAGTCAGTAATCCTTTTCAATCATAAAATCTTTTCAGAGTAAACATTGCAAGTATACAACAGAGAAAGACCTCCACAGCTTTAGTGCTTGCCAATTGGAACAAGTCCGCATCCATCACATTCGAATATTTGTCCTTGATAGGTTGAAGAAGTTTTAACGCATTCACAAGACCTGAAACACAAAATTATTAAGCGAGTGTAACACCGACCCAAGAAACATTTTGTAGACTGGACCTCCATTACCGGCATTGGTAGCATGCTTTAGCTCCATTTTGAATCTTAGACTGGACCTCCATTACCATCACTCCTCTGGCTAAAAACATCTGATAACAATTTCACCTCTCTTCCAACTTATGGAGAGACGCATTGCAATTCAGTCATCACTGTTAGTGTAAAAGCATTGTTTTCTGCTTTTATGTTGGTTTACACAGGATACTTTTTCTGGTCTATGTTGAGAAAATCGTGGTGTAAACCATTATCAAAGACCAACATAGTATTGAAATTAGGTAGTCTTTGTATGTTATGGATATTGTGATTTCCTTGCAATCATTGCGGAAAAAAAAAATGAAATTCTCTTGTGCTATGCTTGAACGATAAGGACAACCAGAGTAGCATTAGTAGAATAACAAGAATATCATTCAAGGATGTTAATTATCTTTTCTAAGCACCTCTAATTACCCTTTTCTGTTCAACCATGATCTCCATTGACAGGTTATCTTGCCCCTCTCCCCAAACTTAGTGTCTCTAATCCATCGGCAAAATCCCTGGCCTATGCTCTCATGAGACAACGTTTTCAGTTTTGCATTCTGCATCAGCCAATTCATCCTAGAAAGTTTTGAGATATCAATCTACATGAGACTAAGGACTGAAAACGGATTACGGTTTACAATACATGTCACCATTGAAACTGGGTCGTATTCCTCTTCAGGCTGTTTTGTGATTGTATTGGTATGGTACAGGCATCTCTTATGAACAAAACTGTTTGTATATATCCAGCAATACACACTGGTCCGGAACCATAAATCTTGTACAGGATGCTTTATTGATAGTTGGAAGGATTTCACCTTTCAAAATTCTCTGATAGCTGGTACTTCTGGAGAGATGCAGTTGATTATATCATACAGAAATGCTGATTTATTGTGGGCCCTGTTGTCGATGGAGCATAAATCTAAAATCCTACTGATTGATCAATCTTTTTTATCCAATCAATCTTCTTCTTTGTTGTCTATGATCTTTCTAAGATTATGTTTTCTACAAAAGTTTTGGTTTCAGTTGATTGTGGCCTTTTTTGGGTCTTTTCTTATTTTTTTATTTTTAGAGATTCATTTGTGTTTTTAATAGCTATTGCTTGAGCTAATCTAGTATGCTTCTCTCTCTTGTGGATCTTTAGCCAGACATGGGGCTGACTTAATATGAGATAATATGACAAATATTAATATGATATAGTGATTTGGCTATATGGGATTGAATTCTGTTTTTGGGGTTTTTTTTTTTTTTTCTTCTTCTTCTTTTTTTTTCCTTGTAAAGGATTGGAATTGTTTTTTTTTTTTTTTTTTGGTTATCTTGAAATGCATAACATTTTTAGAGTTTGAATATCGTGTTCTTAATATCTTGTATTACTGTAACTGTTGTGGGCTTTGTTTGGTTTCTATAGATTATAATTGAGTTGTGAAGAATATGATTTTTTTTTTCTTTCTCAATTTTGATTTGTGGAAATGTTGCTAATGTGATCTTTGGCTTGTTTGTGTTGATGCCCATGTTTTGATGTTTGAAGGATGTCAGGGTTTTTAAAAAAAAATAATAATAATCTTTGGCTTGTTTGTGTTGATACCCATGTTTTTACTTTTGAAAAATGTATATGTTCTCATAATCTTTAGCTTGTTTGTGTTGATTCCCACGTTTTGATTTTTAAAGAATGTGTGTGTGCATGTGTGTTTACATCTTTGGCTTGTTTGTGTTCATGTCCATTTTTTTATTTTTGAAGAATGTGTGGTGTTGGATATCTTTGGCTGTTTGGCATGTTGTGTTATGCCATGTTCTGGTTTTTGAAGTGTTTGTTAAAGCTTGTACAGCATACCATTCAGGTTTTAAGGAGTTCTACATGTGGGGGCCATTGTTCAATTATCCAAACTGCTGATGGCTGCCTTTAGGGTCCACGAAAGATCTTAAGATTCCTTGATTGCGGCCCTTCTATTTGTTGACCACCCACAGAAATGTTTGGAATTTAAAGCTTGCACAACATACATTTCAGGTTTTAAAGCTTTTACAGCATACCATTCAGGTTTGGACATCATACCATTCCTTAATATTTGTACAGCATACCATACAGGTTTTAAAGCTTGTACAGCATACTCTGTATTTTTTGTTTAGAATCAATACTCATGTTAGCTATAGGACATTATCCTGAAAATTAGGCCACATCAAAGTTCAAGTGGGCCACACCATAGGGAAGGATGAAGATTTCCTACTAGGCGGTTTCACCAACAGAGGCATCATTTCATCAAATCATAATTTCTAAATAATTTTGACTTATTTATTTTTATGTAGGTTCTCAAGCGCTCATCCAGTGTCAGTATCAGTCATGTAAGAGTACAGTAAGGCCTTGCATGTATGGATATTCAATGCACTGAATTCATTGGAGCTGATGTCACTTGAGGAGCCAATTTACCTTTTTGGACAATTCTTTAAGAAGCCCTTGGCATGCTTGATGCTTGGTAATCAGTCTTTATTCAATGGCATTCTTTATATTAACATGTAGTTAAACAACATGATCTCTATGCTGAGGATCAAAGCAGAATTATATTTGTAATTGTTGGGTGCCGGCCGAATATTATTTGCCTCAGAATGCAGGAGACATAGCATGAAAGTACATTCGAGATCCCCAATTGTTAGCCTTCATAGATGCAGAGGTGTGAATGTTTGTAAGTTGACTTAAAAATAAAAATAAAAAAAAGTTGAAGAGGATTGTATGATCTTGTAGCCAAGGATATGCAGTGTACTTAGCTTTTCAGTTAGTCCAAGTGGAGCTCATGGCACAAAGCTCCAGCCTCCCCGGCCATCAGTCTGTTAGACTTGACAATGAATGGACCATGCCCCAAAAATCTCCCAGAATGGAATAATCCTGGCCACCAGTCCCGTGTCCTCTCAATTGAATGTGGCCCACTGCTCTATTTCACTCATCAATCTTCTATTTGAAGGCCACAGATTGAGAAGATGTTTGGAGCATGGTCCATTCACCGTTGGGGCCCAAATGAGCAATTGTCTGCATTACCGAGTGTGATGAGCCCATCTGTAAGCTGAAACCAGAGTCCACAATGAATATCTTTGGATCAAGGATCATGTAATTCCTCCATCTTGAAAGCTTTCCTTTAAATGAGATTATGTCTTAAGGTTTGGAATCATTGAGGATGAAAACTAATCCATTTAAGTCTCCGCACTGTTTCATAGTGAGCACAGTTAATGCTTTGCAGACACCAGTGATCAATGCAAGCATGGTAAGCTTCTTCCCATTGATATTGTTCTTGGTTGTTTCAATAGCTCTGAGCCCTTCTGGCATTCACAGCTGCATTATTTTTTCATGTCTTATTGGGGCCAGGTTTTATGCGACAGGCATTTTGGAGGGATAAACTACCCACTTGGTGGTGTTGGTGGAATTGTGAAGGCGTTAGCGAAAGGCTTAGTAGATAAGGGCAGTAAAATACTCTATAAAGCTAATGTGACTAATATTATACTCGAGCATGGAAAGGCTGTAAGTGCCACCACCTACAGATAATGCTCACAATTCTTGGCTTTCTAACCATAATATTACCAGATTAATTTTTCCCTCACTATTGCTAATGCTGTCTTACAACTGCTTGAATCTTGCAGGTGAGAGTGAGGCTTTCAGATGGAAGTTTTTCTCCAAAATCGTAATATCAAATGCAACTAGATGGGATACCTTTTGTAAGTTCTTGACCATAACACTGCAAAATGTGACCTTTGCCATGTCTTCTTGTCAATGTATTTGTACGCCAGATTTTGTGGGAACTTGTCTATTTTATTTTGAGAAGATGATGAATTCACTAAGATTCTCTTTGGTTTTCCAATTTCCTATTAAATGTGGTAACATTTTTTGTTTAAGGATTGAAACTGTCTTGCAAATAGGAGAAAAATCCCAACGCATGTTGTGTCATGAATGCCTATCATGGATTATTTATGATTCTCAATGTTTTAGACAGGCCTCATGACACTCGTTTTACTGTGTGAAATGAACAAGATTTCATATGGTTATGTTTCCATCCTATCAAATGTTTAGTCATGTTGTGCACATTTGGTTGTTTTCAGTATGTTGAGGTCTTGTTGATATTTAATTCCGTCTATTGTGAGGAATTTCTCTAGGTTACACTGTCATTTAGATCTTGTTCAATAACCATCATGTTTCTATTTTTTCCAGGTCATTTTTCAAAAGATCTTAACATAACCAAATTTTGAAGTTAAACAGCCTGACTGATAGGTAAAAACATCCAAACATGGTGCCTACATGTTGAAGAGTTCGTGTTTTATACCCTTGCTCTGTATTGGCATGTGTGGTTGCTTGATTTGGTGGTCGAATTTTGGAAGTGGAACCCAATTGATTCCATGGATTCTCAATTCTGATAAGTTGGGATTCATGGGCCATGGTTTGACCACTGATACGTCATGCCCCACTGTGGGTGTACAATGCCACAAAAATCTCCTTGATAGGACGATTATTCCGTTTCAATTTTAGCCAACAACATAAACCGTTATGTAGTGGGTTGCGACAGATCCTTGTTCAACTGAAAAAAGGTCCCAATAGCGGAGCATCTTGCAGGGATATTTCCATGCAGTTCTCCATCTGTAGTGGGTTGCGACAGATCAATGGTTTGGATTACTTAACCGTGGGCCCCACCTGTTACAGGGTTTTGCTACAGCTATAAAATCAGTGGGCCACCTGAGGCTCGGAATCACCTCATTTTTAGCTGAAGTAATCTTTCAATGGGCTTATTGCATTGATTATCTAACATGTCACACATGAATGTCATTTTGGGGTAGTAAAGATGATTTACTTTATCCAATTCATCATCCTGTGAATAGATTACAGAATTCCCCTTAGCCAAAATCTAGGCCGCTGGATACAATTTTTGGATCACGGGATTTCAGTTACAGGCTGCCAAGCACAAATGAAGATTCCAAATAACTTTGATTCCGGTGTAGTTACAATTTGGATTCCAATTCATTAGCCAAACGAGCCCTACAAAATGTTGGTCAGGGTTCCTCAAAACACTACATTGCGTTGGCTGGCAGAGTTATGGTCATTGACCAGTTTGCAGTGGTCCATGCATTGGACTTCTGTTGCAAGACTCAGATTCTTTCCTTGTATATATATTTTAAATCTTGGGGAGGGATTAGCCTGAAGAATCCACTGTTTTTTTTTTTTTTTTTTTCAGCTTATTTTGTTTACTGAAATGGTCCTCTGCATTTTTTTAAGCAAGTGAAGGATTGGGTGTTATTGAGAAAAAAAAAAGGTGATTCTGCAACGTACTGGAACTAGATCTGTTTGGTTCCCCATTTGCAGCAAATGGCATCAGCTAGTGTGGTGCTTGCGACTGGATTTCGAAACACAAGTTAAAATGCTATCAGCATGGATAGGTTGCCTGAAGAAATGAATGATATGAAGATAAGGGATGACAAGGTAGGTTTTAATATAATCTTATCTCTGCTTGCTTGATAGCATATTAGCCTTCTCTATGAAATGTGAATTTTTCTTCTAGGAAATGGAAACTGCTGTGGTCAATGGAAATGGCACAGAGACGGGTCATATAATCGTGACAACTATTGGGGGTAGAAATGGCCAACCAAAGCAGGTAATCACTAGGAGTTAAATCTTTTTAAGTCGAATGAAGAGTTGAAGAATTGGAAAGTGTGTAGTGCAAAGAGGATTTGCTTTTATTTCTATGCGTTGTTACATTATTATTTTAGGAATTTTCATGTTCACTAGCATTAGTATGTGGAAATATAGATTACCACGTCTTTTTTTGGTGCTTGATGAGTGATAAATGTCATTACGTATGTTTCCATTTATTACCCTTAGTATCTGGTAGTGTTATTATCATGTGTTTGATGTTTTTATTAATTGCACATGGTTTGTCTGATAAACCTTGTTCATTTTGATGGCAGACAATAAGCTACATGGCCGAGCGTGTTGTAGGGCATGGATCATTTGGAATTGTTTTCCAGGTAAGCTTCTCCACTTTTAACCATGGATCATACAACAATGCTATATTCATGTAATATACCCATCAATCTGTTATTTTCATCAATAGAGAATCTAGTCTTTTCAGTTCATATCGATGCTCCCTCATTATGGTTTCATGCTCCTGCAAAACTGTTTTGAGTGAATTTTCTGATGTGAAATGAGTGAAAATTGTCCATATCTTGATAAATTCTCTAGACTATTGATGCTATTTTATTTTTTGTGCTGATTTTATTTCAATGAAAAACCTGGCATGTGTCTCTGCTTTGATTTGCTTTAATGCTTTTAGGAACATTGTAGAAATACATATCCCCAAGAAATTGTCACTTCGTATTAGTTGATGATTCCATGCACACTTTTATTTATTCTCTTTTTTTTTTCGAATGTTGATGGCAAAAAATTGGATTTTACCAAATAGATCTCAATGATCACATATTCACAGGCAATGAATGCTTTTTCGCATGAGTTACATTGCTTCCCTTTGCATTTTCATCTATCAAGAAGCACCTCCATGTAATTGGTAATCTATGTAATGTCTATACATCCAAGCATTATTTGGTAAAATAAAACAGTGAGAAATGAATAAAGGGAAGGGCTGTTTACGTCTAAATGATTTTTGCTTTACTGTAATTACATGTAATGACCTCCCTAATATGCCATACCTGAAAATCTCACAGATATAAAATCATATGCATCAACCCTCTTTCATTAGACATGGAGTGTTCCTATTTTCTTTCTCAACTATCTATTTATCAGCCACCAAGAGGGTTAGGATTCTCCAAAATATTATAATTAATCTACAAATTTCATGGATACTAAATGATTGAAATTCCAATAACAAGCTCCATGGGGCATTTTTAGAAAATAAAAAAGCCACTAGAGGGGGCAGCAGGGACAGAATTCCAAAAGAAAACAAAGCTCCATGGGGCATTTTTAGAAAAAAAAAAAAAAAAAACCAAAGCATCATCGTACAAATGTTCTGGTTCATGAAATTGATATCAATCATATACCCTTCGAAAAGAAAAGAAAAACATATGTCAATTTTACTTCTTCCATCCTTTCTTTCCTTTTCATTCATATCTTCTCTCTGAAAACATATTTGAAGCTAGCTTGGTTGTCGGGGATGTAAACCTACTTCCTTTGCTTCTTGAAATGTTGAAATTATTTCTTTAACAATGAAATTTTTCTTTAGTTTTTCATTCTCTTGAAACAAATGAACTTGTCATTTATTTGCAAAAGCAAAAGTGCAAAGTTGGGGTAGACGTGTTTGCTGAGATGTCTGTTTCATGCCCTTTAACTTGCTTGTAATGTTATTTTTTGCAAAGCATCCTGAGTTGTACAGGATAACAGTGCAGGACCCAAATCTTCAGATACCACTACCACAGATGTGGCAGGGCGGAGGCAAGCTGCCACTGATGAGTTCATGTTTGAGAGTTTCCGCAAACGAGAACGCCTTGATGTCATGTGCAGATGACACATGCTAGCCTATGATCTGGTCTCCAACCAACACTGAAATGGCACCACATGAGGTTTTCAGCTTCTTATCACCAGTTTCATGCAAATATTACACTGAAAAACGTGTTGCTATTGTGAGTATTCTTTTGTAATAAAAAACTCAGTAAGTTTGAATAGTTGTTGAATAGCCTTGCAATTCTTTTTGTTGATGCCTTATAAAATAATACCACTGGTTCTTTTTGGGAGTTTGTTAGTTAGTTTTCTTCTATCGTATTTCCAGGAGTGATTCATTATTGGCAGAAAAAAATACAGTTCCCAATAATTAGAAGTGGTGGAAGTTGAAAATTTGCCACGGTTTAATTGCGACGGTTTTAAACCGTCCCTAATTTTTTGCGACGCCCTATTTCAGGAACTGTTTGCAACCGTTTCTAATTTTTGGCGACGCCCTATTTAGCCACGGTTCAAAACCGTTCCTAAAGAGGAATTTTTGCTGTACTGCGAGCTCCACCAAGCAACCACCCGAATGCACAGAAGCCGTCAACACATACTATTCTATTTACAACCCCAACATGCCCACGTCGAGACAATTGCGGAAGATTGAAGGCATTGCACTGAAAGTAGTTGTGAAGTCTATAAGTAATTGCCAATCACTCGTTGAGATGGAATTTTAGCCCCTCTTCAGAAAATCATAAACCGAGAACAATGGTGGTTTTATCTTTTTTGTAGGATGGCTGGCATAGGAAGCCGACAGGCTATGATCCATGCGTTGATTATCATGTTGAAGCATACTTCAATCGGCGCGACGTGCAAGAAGCTTTACATGCTAATGTAACAAAAATCCCCTATGCTTGGACTCTTCGCAGGTAAGCTGAGTTCGAAATATACTAATTTAGTGATTCGACTCACTTAACTCAGTGAGTCAATAGGGTTAACTTGCTCGTGTCAATTTGTCTGACTTTAAGGGTAGTGGATTTGATTAGTTGAAGGAAATATACAATGTCAGGCACAATGTTTGTTCGACCAAACGAAAACTACATGTGGGGCCCATCATCTGATGATCTCAACTAACCATATGGTAGGGGGGCCCATAATCTCCCTCATCGGATGGTACATACCATGTCAATTTCATCATGTCAAATGTGGTCTAACAATTGTAGCCGTACATTTCCATCAGATGGCTATGATCAACAGATGGGCTTGACTCGCTTCACGACGGGCTTCGACTGATATACCCACCAGGCCTTAAATTTAAGCATGTATGTCAACTGTGCCTAACAACCATTCATCCTGGCCCTTTAAATTGAAAGGCATTTTTGTCATATATCAATCAAGATGGGCCACACCTAATGAACGAACTGGATCTTCCATCAAAAAAATAATCAGGACTTGGGCCTTGGTGGGCTTGGTTCCGGATTTTAACAAGCCCGGACGGTTGACAGCTAATGTTCACTATGACTTGGGTGCATGTTAGCATTTATACTGTAGAATTGCTAACTTATTCTTGAATTTTTATCTTATTACAGTGATGCCATCGAAAATTGGAACAATGCACCTGCGTCAGTCGTTCCAGTTATCAGAAAACTCAGCTGGTGGCATTCGGGTTTGGGTTTTCAGGTGAAGCGTTTCTACAGAGCAAGTTCTATAGAAAAAATTCATCTTACCACTAAGGTGGGCCAACTGACACAACTACGATCATGTGAGCCATGGGAAAGAACAGGTCCAATATGGTTTGTTCAAGTTCTCAAGGTCATCCTGATCAGATGATCACAACCATTCAAGTTCCTGCTAAAATGGATAATAAGACCATTTTTATTTCCAGGCCCTTATTTGAATGGCCTTTGTTGATCATATGTGGACCCACTTAAAAATTTTCAATGTAATAAGGTAAGAAGAAATTCCAATTGGGTCATCTCGGACTTCAGTTTTGGGCCTCAAAATAAATAAAAAATCCTACATGTTAGATTCTCATCTTCTTTTTTAATCTTATATGAAATTTTGTCTTTTTATTTATTTATTTATTCAGTGGAGATACCGACGGAAGAATTCCGGTAACTGCAACGAGATACACATTGAACAAACTTGGATTGAACATCACTGAGGATTGGAATGCATGGTCCAACCATCAGGAGGTAATGATCTTAATTTACTTATTTTTATTTAATTTTTATATTCAAATAAAAAATTTCCTTGCTTTCTTTCATTTTTTGGGCGATTTTCTAGGTTGGCGGATTTACAATAGTTTACGACGGGTTGACATTTGTCACCTTGAGGGGAGCGGGCCACCAAGTTCCGACATTCGTTCCAAAGCGCTCACGCCAGCTTACTAATCATTTCTTAGCCAATAAGCAGCTGCCAAAGTCTCCATTTTGATTATTTGATATAGGGGCCCGTTTGGGTTGCCACATGAAAATGAGTTCATCTCATATTATTTAATCATAATTATGTATTAGCAATCTTTTTTTCGGTATGAATTAAAAAATATAAACAACATTTTATAGAAATTGTGATCTTTAATACATAATTGATTCATTAAAATGAAATGAACTCATTATATAGTGGCAGCCAAACAGGCGCTTAGGTTTTATAATTTATTTATGTTTTAAATTTTATATTTACTTGTTTTTATGTTTTTTTTTTCATTTTTTCAATATAGTTATTCTATTTTTAGTTGAAATTAACTGTAATTAGATGCCTATTATCAAAATTAAAAAAGAAAACTTGATTTTTATTTTTATTTTTAAGTATGTTTTTGGATTCGAAGTTGGAAACTTTTTTATTTTTTTTAAAGGTAGATCATATACATGCTACCATATGTGCCAACGTGGCTGGCAGGTATATCATGTTCAAGACATCCATCAGGTGGGTCCCAACATTTAGATTTTCTCACTCGAAAATTAATCCAGTCCATTTAGCAGGTCCAGATGGTAGAGATAGTTGGATTAGCAAGGTCGGTACAATTAGAAATAATACTATTCAATTACTCTCACGGTATTGGAAGAACGTTAATTGTATCCATTTGGATGGACGAGATGCAAAACCTTATCTCTAGTGGACAAATCTGACCATTCAGTTGAGACAGAGAGATTTTACCTTCTCCCAAGAGAACAATCTGGAAGATGTGACAGATTTGGATAAGAATCCATTGGATGGATGCTCTAGTCTTCCATACAGGAAAAATATCATTTAATATAGAGGGAAGTTTTATTCCATTCACATATTCATGCATCAAACGTCATCACTCTTTATTAAAATAAAGAGGCTCTTTATGAAAATTAAAAAGCATGGAACCCCCGGATACTCAGCTCATGGCACTTGATACGCAGGCACTTAGAAATGGTACATTTGGCATATATTAACTCAAATTGAACCTAAGTAAATAGTGAAATTGCTTGGAGATGTACCTCAGATGCCTCAATTGAGATGTAGCTCAGATGAATGTGGAATGGGTCACAACAATTGTTTGTTGAAATATGATCATTTTTCCAAAAGTAAAGAGGGCTCTGTGATTTTGGAATCATCTTATAAGCCCCATCAAAACAATTTTATTCTATTGAAAAGATAAGTGAATGTACTTTCAAATAACTCAAATAACTTTATATTCAATAAATATAATAAATGAATAAATCAAATGTTCCACAGTTCAGGCGGTAGTATGAGTGAAGATAACATCGTTTCTACCTGAAAATCGATACCAAGACCTTAGCATTTGTATCTTCAATCAGTCTACCACTTGAGCTATGAATCTGTGTGCATTCCTTTGGCCATTCGACCCTACCCAATCCTTTACCCCCTCAACCTTAACCCCTAATTGCGGAGCCCACTTAGACATGTCTCTTAAATCCTCACCAAAATATTTTAAGGTATGAACCTAAAAATGCAGCAAATCCAAATGTACATAATTCACTGTTAGAAACTTTACAAACTTTTGATGCGCTTTCGAATGAAACTGATATTTGTGTAGGCCTGTTCTAATCAAGAAGCTAATATTTGTGTATTCCTCTCATGCAAGTCATTACCTTAAATATATATATAAATATATATTCAGGTGGACTCAAGAAGTTGAACCCAGGAAGTTTTTAATGGTGGGCGTTCAATCACCCTTATTTCTTGTGGTTTCGTCCATTTGAGATTTTAGATATAATAAACATACATCAGCAATACACAGGCACCAAGCCGCATCCCACCGGAGCGTATTAGGTGTGACCCAGATCCACCTAGGTGGGTGGGAGCCCCAAAAAATGAAGCTGTTCCAAATCTTAGACAGACCACACTACAGGAAACAGTGGTGCTTGACCATTAAAAACTTCTTGTGGTCCACAAAAGCTTTGGATCAAGATGATATTTGTGTGGTCTCTTTGTCTAGGTGTTTGTGACCTTATCAACAGGTTGGATGGAAAATAAACATTCCAGCCCAATTCATGAAGCTTTTAATTATGGGGATTCAATCATGACTTTTTGTTGGTAGGGGTAGATTTAAAGCACATACATCACCTGAGTCCCACCGTCAGTGTCCCACCCACCTCGGTGGACCCATGGTCTCACCTAATCCACTCCCGTCCCATTGGGCCTGTCAACTTTGGTCCCACCAAATTCGGAACGGTTGCAATTCTGCCCCCGTGGGCGTGTTTGATTTTACACCGCAAATGGGTAATAATTATTTCATCGGGTGATTACCGCATTGGTTTTTTTTTTTTTTTTTAAATTTTATTTTATAGGTTAGCTTGTTAGTACACCCGTTGTCAGTTCATACTTCACTGTTAGCCACCCCCACTAGGGAATCGATACCAAGACCTCAGTGTTGAAACGAGGTATCTTTCACTCAGTCTGCCACTTAACGATGCTTGATTTGACCACTTTTTGACTATGTTTGACTTTTTGACTATATTTGATTTTACACTTACTTTTTGAGCTCTAAAACCGAGGACACTGCCAAATATATGCAGGGCCCATCGTGATGTTGGTATCTTATCCACACCGTCCATATGTTATGCCATCTGAATTTAGGGCTTGACCATACAAAGCTCAAACGGACCATACCACAAAATTTAGGTAATCGACGTCTGCCATTAAAAATGTATTGGTGCCACTGTTTCCTTTAGGGCATCTTTGATTTTCTAACCTATTTGGATTTACGTATAGTATTGTTATACATTGTATTTTTGTACGGCTGAGGTATACCACATTGAAGAGTATGTATTCTTCCATTTTCCAGAAGAAAAGTAGGCCGTTTGCTTTAGAGTAGATTCGGATGAGTATACAAAAGTGATGGATTAGTCGATGTTTGGATAAGACGTGTAATGGCGCGATACAAAGTCTAAAATGATTTCATAATATTTTTCACGTGTACATAACTGTCACTAGTGCCCCCAGCTGAACTAGTCCGTGAAGATGAGAAGGAAACGACAAAGAATGTGTAAATCTAGTAACTATTCGAAACTGAAAGTATATTTTCCAATGCAATACAATGAAGGCGTTGCACTACTCGTCTTTAACATTACTAACGTCTTTAATAAGTACACTGGCTCGGCAATGTATTCGAAAGCGGCGTAGACACTGGATTTGAATTCGAAATCAAATGCTTTGAAAGTATTATTTTATTCATAAATACAGTGCAAAACGATCTGAGCGGTAAATCCAAACACGTTTCAACGTGAAAATGAGTAATAATTATTTCTTTTGGTAATTACCCCATCCTTTTCATGGGTTGATTTGACTCCTAATTTTTCAACGTGAAAATCGAGGATGTTGTCAAATATATGTGGGGCCTATCGTGATATATGTGGATTATCCACACCGTCCCATCATGCCAACTGAATTTAGGGCATGAGGCAAAAAATGAGGAAGATTCAAAGTTCAAGTCAGCCATAACACAGTAAAAATGGAATTGAACACTCACTGTTAAAAACATCTTGGAGCCACTGTTTACTTTGGTGTGGGCCACTTGAATGTTAGATTTGCCTTATTTAGCTCAGGACCCAAAATGTTCTGTTAAAACGGATGGACGACATGGATATGTCATATACATGATGGTGGCGCCCACAAATTCATACCCATCCTTTTGGACCGTTTTTTCGAAGAAGAAATTCCTCCGTCTTTTCAAACAAGTGAAATTGTAATAATTGGTTATTTACAGGGCATTTATACTGAATTTGAAAAATCAAACCGGGCCTAAGTGTGGGTCACTTGAGTGTGAAGTGTGAACTGACATGGCTGTACTAACAAGCTAACAGGGAAACAAAACAAAAAAAAAAGCTCATTTTTTTTTGCTCTTGCCTCAAAATGTAATGCCAAAACTGATGGATGGCGCAGGCATATCGTATTATATATCATGGTGGGCCCCAAAAATTTAGTCTTTTTTTACTCGGTTTCAAAACAGAAATTAAGTGCAAATTCAAACAGGTAGAGGAGTAATAATTACTAATTCCGAAGGTTGAAAAATCGAACAGGCCCGAAATCATGCAATGCCACGACGCACCATTCATCATGCAAGTGATTCGTTAGGACCGAAATCAATCCAAGCAAATGAACGGCAAATGGACAAGCGGACCCATTTTCTAGAAAATCACGGCAATCCATTTATCAGGAATACTGATCAGACGGTTAGAACCGACCACTCAGTATGATTCAGATCTGGATTGTCCATGTATTCAAATGCACCATAAAAATCATTTCTCCACAATCAATACCATAGAAAAAAAAAAAAAAGACACAAGATTATTTATAAACAAAAGAAAACAAGAAAACAAGAAAACCCAAAAAAAAAAAAACCCAACATGCCCACCCGCGAGATCCAAGCCGCTCGTCAGGTGGACCCCACCACCATTCCAGTCCGGTGCGCAACGAACCGATTTCCCGTGGACTCAAAACGCGTGCGAGAGCGCTACGTCTCCTCCTCCTCCAACCCAAAACCCTTTCTCAGGCTCTCGCAATCCACGAAATAAGCGAATCCATAAGCCAAGTTCATCAAGCTCGCCTCGTGCAGCTCCTTCGTCGCAGTCGCCGTCGCATCCGTCGAGAAGAAAACCCTAAAACCCCTCACGAAAGCATCCCTCGCCGTAGTCTCGCAGCAGAGATTTGTCATAACGCCCGTGATTATCACCTCCTCAATCCCTCTTTCCTTCAAGATCGACTCCAGATCCGTCCCCTGGAATCCGCTGTACGTGCTCTTCTGCACCACCGTTTCGGTGCTCCGCCGCCCGAGCTCCTGCATGAGCTCCGATTCGGTGGTCCCGTCGAGGATGAGATCGTTGTTCCACCACTCAGCCAGCATGCCGTAGTCCGCGGGGGATCGGTGGGCGTGGCGGGTGAAGAGCACGGGGATTTCGGTGGTCCGGCAGAGATGGATGGTGTTCTTGAGGGCGGGAAGGATCGGCGCTGCGATGGAGGAGAAGTGGTTCTGCATGTCGATGACGAGGAGAGCGGAGGTATTGGGGTCGGGATTTCTTCGTTTGACGGCGTATTTCTGGTAAGAAGGGGTGGATGTTGCCATAGATGGAGAATCAGAGGACCAGAGCTCTAAAAAATGCGGGGGTGAAATGTTCGGTTCGAGAGTGTTCGTCTCCAATTCATGTGTATAATGTATTTAAATAAGAGGAAAGCTTTGATACTCTGGCACAGTGTGATGGATGATACACAGACAATTACAAATTACTCAAAAGTTGCTTACGTGGAATACAAATAATTCAAATTAAACTGTTCAATTTATCAGTACCTTGACTGATGTATTATGAACCGTAAATTGCTCTTATTTGGTTACCAGACTAATAGATTTCTTGACATTCACGGACGGTTAGAATTGAAATTTTTTAGAGCAACCAGAAGTTAGAATTGGTAAAATAGTCTGATTTTTATACTCTGATACAACGAGAGTGTCTATGCGAAGTGCCTCTGTATCGAGCTTCATGCACAGCAGGAGTATCAAATAACTCCTCATTTATGAGAAAAGTTTTATACTCTGGCTGAACGGTGATGGATGATACGCAGGTAATTCAGATTTAATTGCCCAAATTGTGGTTTGGAGTTGGATATACGATGGACTAAAAATAAGGCTTATTTGATAATCTAACCATCAAATTGGAGGTGGACACCATGGGATGGACGGTTGAAAATAAAAATATCCAATGGCTCTTTTAATAATTAAGTGTCCACGTATTAGAGGTTAACCAGTCTGATTTTGGCATTGTGACTTAGCGAAGATGGGTTCCTCCATTTTGTTAGGTTAACTTTAGTTAACACATGTTTTTAGTGTACCGTTTTTGTATTACTCTCTTAAATAAAGAGAGATGACCCATGTAGCCAGTTGAATTTACTTCATGTGTTTTAACTGTCCATTATGCCGACTCAGCTTTTCTTTCATAATTGTGGAGAAACATGACAATTGGATGGTCCTAAACATCCATTGTTAGTAATTTTATTCACCCACATTTGCATGTAATAGACTGTTTGGATTGCATGACGCATAAGATGCATGTTTGACCTATTTTGTAGGAGTAATCTTAAGGGCAGGGAACACTTAAGTAGCGGATCACTGAGCATGTAAATTTTGTTAATAACATGAAAATCCTTATATATGTTCGTTAGCTCTTTTAAATCCTACCATTTATGATGCAAAAAAATGAAATGGGCCATGGCTACTGTTGACGTCAAAATCTAGTCAGCTCTTCTCCTTGTCTCATCTACTCCGAGAGGTCACTAAGCCCTGAACCTGCATACCAACAATGAGCAAAGAAGACCCTGGCTAAGCCGGGGGACCCTCTGATGCCTAAGTCAGGACACAGGAATCTGGGTATTAGTTATGGAGTAGTGGAAGAGTATTTGATATCGCGTCCCTGTGGCAATGGGGTGATGGACTACTTATACTTGACGCTTGAGCGGTCCGGGTTCGACAATCTCGGCACGATCAGGGGGATTTCTGAATCGTGAAGATATTGCCCATAATCTGCAGATCGTGTAGCGCGTTAAGTGCGTAATGCGTATAACCGGACGAAGTTTTCGGCCACGTCCGATTATGGCGGTTTCCTCATTTGGCAAACGGGACTTTAATATCTACTTGGCTCGGCTAAGCCAAAAGTCATTTACCTGTGCAGTTGTCTTGATGCATATTTTTTTTAAACTCGGACGATACGTAGGTCCGAGCCGATATCTCGAATGGGGCTCCGAGGCGAAGGTTTCGCTGTACGTGAAGTTGGAGAGCGAATAGTTCTCGTGCGAGGTGTTGAGTATGCAGTTTTTACGTCCGATCGGATTGCAGATACTGCTTCGACCTGCAGCCCTGTGGTGAAGGTGTTTTGGATGCTACGTCTCTCTGGAATGCTCATATCAGGTCGGACGGGATTGGGCTTCAGATGTTGATCCCGCTAGCTGACTCAGCTCGGTACTTTGTCCTCGGACCTTATGCAGGCTCGGATCTTCCCATAACAATTACATCTCAAAATTTTGTGGGCTCCACTTTGATGTATGCATTAAATCCATGTTGTCCATTCTTATAGCATCATTATTATAGGGCATGAGATCAAAAGTGCAATATATCCAAAACTCCTATAGCTCTCAAGAAGCCTTCAGTGGTAGACGTGCAATTTCCCTTTTCCTATGGTTTGGTCCACTTGAATTTTAGATCTACTTCAATTTTAAGCTCAAACTATAAAATAATGAGGTAAAATGAACGGACAAATATACATATAATGCATACGTCATATTGGACCTACAGAATATTAGCTTGGACAGGTTCAGCTCCATGGGATGATTTTTCATACCTCTTACAAGATATGTTAAGGGCATGTTTGTTTTCCTATTTACCATTGTAAATAGTGGTAAATAGGTAATTATAACCTATTTCTATTGTTTGGAAGAGATGAAATACAAAGGATAATATTGCATTGATGAGTGAATTATTAAAACAAATCACTTTAGGCCTAAATCTCAAAGTTCACTACTCTGATGACTAGTAGCTTAAATTGTCCACAACTGCTTGTGTTATATATAGTAAATATAAAATACATCATTGACTTTTTTATTTTCTACTGTCACTTTAATGGCTTATAAATTAGATGAAAAATACTATACTTTCTAATATTAGTGATTTTTTAGACAAACCATCTGTGTTCGGTCCCATATATGGCAAACTTGATTTGCACATCACTCCATCATGTATATTATAATGAGATCATTTTCCATATGCTAATTTTTTCTGGGCCCACCTAGTCATTTTCTATCATGCAAAGCAACAATCCTGATGGAATTATAGGAGTTATTTGTTGCTTCATGCAGTGTATGACAAAATGATTCTCAGGCATTTAGCATTGCACATGTGACATTTATCAGCTCAAATTAAATGGATTAAATTGTGGAAATGAATGTTGCTTTGTTGGTTTCTAATGATTTTGCTTTGGCCTTTGGCTTTAAATGAAAGTTCAAATTATTTATAAAAAAAAATCCATTTCACCCGTCACAATCTGAAAATTAGATTGCTTGGACAAACTTATCCTGTAACTTGTGGCCACTATATTCTAGAAATGAAACCGTTGGATAAATTTTATTTTTGGACATGCAGTAAAATAACAAATCTGATATTTAGACAAGGAATTTTGACCAAAGTAGTCTTGTCGTATTGCTAAATGCCCCAAAAAGTGAGACTTAAAAAAAATTAAAATTTTTTTAAAAAAAAACACCTTTAATAATTTTTGGAACAAAATTGCCCCTACTTTGGATTCAGTACTAGTATGGCTTTTGTGTGGGGGAGAAGATACGTGGCACTCATTCCGAAGCATGGGACTTATTATCGGGCCCATTAGAAGATAAATCCAATCCGTTCATTTTCTTTGTGGCCCTCCATTTATAAGGAAAGATGGTAACCTCATGTTGATACAATTTATTTGTAGCTAGGGGTGTACACGGGTCGGGCAGAGTCGAACTGGCCTCAGCCTGTCCAGGCCCGTTCAACAGTCACACATGGCTCGAACCCGACCGGGCCTAGTCACTGGGCCAACATCTCTAGCCCGAACCGGGCCCGGCGCGAGTTCGGGCCGAGTTCGGGCCAGTTTCGAACCTTCGAGTTCGGGTTAGTTTCGATCCTGAGTTCAGGCCAGTTTCGAACCTTACAGCAAGTTCATGGGAAGGACTTTGGCAGGTAATTCGCGTTCCATTACAAGGCCCTCTATCAACGGTTTAGATAGTTGAACTATAGACTCCACAAAAAATCTAACTAGTCAGGACATTTACATACATTTGACAAAGCATAAAATAAAACATTTTATACAAATTAAATACAATCATACACGGGTCGGGCCGGGCCGGGTCGGGTCCGGCCGGGGCGAGTTGGATTTTGGACCGAGTCGAGCCGAACTGGGAGGTATCCGAACTCGGCCTGAACTCACTTTCGGGCCTAGAAAATTGGTCCGTCCTGACCCGAACTCAGTTTCGGGTCAGATCGAGTCGGGCTTTTTTGGGTCGAGTCGAGCGAGTTAACCGGGCTAGCCCGGTTTGTGTACACCCCTATTTGTAGCCCACAAAAATCGATAACATATAATAGTGTCCATTCACAAACAACTAATTTCTTGTGATGTGGTCCTTATGACCAGCAGATGTTGGTCATTTTTCCAACCATGACCTTTCATAAAATTTCGAGGATAATTGATGGAGTGGATTCCACACAGGCAATAGTGGGCCCCACAAACGGTGTACAAACTCTATTAGATAGGGTCAACCTTGTCTTTTCAAATGTTGCAGAGGGCCCTTCTTCTTTCTTGGAAATGTTATGGTCGTGGGACCCACCGTCACTCATCCTTGGGCGTTTCTCTCCAGCGTCTCTCCGATGTTTCTCTTTGGCATTCTATTATCTAGCATTCTTCAGCGTTCGATTATCCGGTATTCTCCGGTGTTCGTCTGAAAACTCATATTCTTTAACGCTTCGTCGTCGACTACTTCCACCATCACGATTGTACATTATATTTTCAGATGAGGTGATCATCTTCATTACATTCTCCAATGTCTTTATCATTCTAATGAACTAAAATTTTAATCGTTATTGAAGGTAAAACCTTAAATCTTCGGTTGAGGTTATCATGTGTTAAGGTTTAGGTTGTGATGTGTTTAGTGTCCAAGTTGGCATGTATTAAGGGTCTAGGTTATCATGCACTGTAAATAACAATATGTGCAAGGGTCAAGGTTATCATCCATTAAGGGTCAAGGTTGTCATCCATTTTAAATGCGATACTTGCAGGGGTCAAGGTTATCATCCATTACGGGTTAAGATTGTCAACAAGTTCAGTAAGAGTTGAGGTTATTGTAAATGCATTTTTTTGTCAATCACCTGTGTCAGTGTGTCAGTGAATCGGTTAAGCCATTGGAAGCTGAAGACCGAAGACACATGTACTTTGAGCATCAAGGAGAAAACAAACGGGTAAATTAAGATGCTTTAGTGACCCTAACCTCAGACCCTTTTAGGTCCAAAACAACCTTAAAGTCTATATGATCCATTCTACAATGGATAAACCTTTGTTTGATTATCTCATAGCCTTAGGAGCCTTTATTTGATCATGGCTAGTTAGGCTTTAAAGATGCAAAGCTGCCAATAATCGAACAACCCAAATCAACAGTCCTCGATAAGACATCGATATTGTTGTCAAGCCGTCGATAGGACTCGATCCTTTTGAAGCGTCTGCTTTATACGATTAAAGAAAGCAAAAAGCAGTCTAGCAAGAAAATTGATATAACCTTGATTATTTCGATTCTATCGAATGCATGTTCAATCCTATCGAGGGAGCCTTCGATCCTATTGAAGGCTCGATTGATTAAATTGACAGAGTTTTTGAACTAGCCGTTGTAAACATTTTCTTTTTAAATTGGCATTTAGACCTTTGACAAATGAATGAATTTTTTGTATAATTAGAGCCTAGGTGATTCTCCACTCATTATCTCTCCCCTAAACTCCAAACCAAAGAGATTCATAACACCCTTCTTATGATTAATCACTCCAATGAGCATTCCATGCTCCATATGAAAGTGTCCATGTTCTCTCATATTTTCTATAGATTAGACACCAAACCTACAAGTAAATCTTAGTCTGAATCCTCTAGAAGACTCATCTAGGTGAATCCCATCTAAAAACTAACTATTCATTAGTTATAGGAGATTCAACCATCCTCTCATTACCTTAGTAGCCACATTAGAGCATCGGGTGAAATGTAACGCCTTGAAAATTGGGGGTCGAGTAGTAACTCAACACCCGAGTTCCAAAACATCACTTATGCAACATAAATGCTTATGATTGAATGTTGTCTGTGTTAGTGTAATAATCATGAGTGGGATTATACCAAAACAGTAATTCATACTCCAGATCAAGTTATAAAACGCAAGCGAAAGACCGAAATATGTATATAAAGCCAAAAACGTCACAATCGGTCTCCAGAGTATGAACACCTTACTGAGTCACCATATACATGCATTAGTTTCAAAATCAAAATGCCAAAAAAAAGTGGTACAACTGTAATGGTAAACCCTGTAGTCCCGTTATCTGAATGGCCTAAGCGAAGCCTCCAGAGAACTGCATGTAGGAGAACTCATCCTGATCATTGTGGTAATCAGGCTCAGCCTCCTGCGTTTCGTGGATACCTGCATCTAAGACAGAGTCTGGTGGGTGTCCAGAACACCGTCCCGTAACGTGGGAGTGAGTAGCTAACTCAGTGGAACAATAAAGCATAGGTTAACATGTTATCAATTCAGTCAAGCAGTAATGATAAAGCAGTACAATCAAACACTCTTAAATACTCTTATTAATGCAAGTATGGAATGCAGTCATGATGCATGCCCTCGCCAAACCTCCCTCGTGCGACACCATCTTACGTCTGCGGCATGCGTTCATCCCTCAGTGCTCCACAACGCCAGGCACATGCAGTGCTATGTTATGAGCGTGATTACCGAGTTGTTATTAGTCCTTTTCATATAACAGTATTGAGAAACTAAGGTACCTCCCTTATATCATTCCTAAACAATGATCCATTCTAGGGTCGTCAGTCCTAGATAATCTCATACGATGATGCGGTTATAGGTCGCTGTAAAAGGCTGTCAGGGCTGTTACACGCACTTGTTATACCGCTCCCTCATCACCTTATCAATACAGGCCTAGTTTATACTCTGTTTACTACGGGAAGGCTCGTCGCCTCTCCACAGATTCAGAGTATGCTCGAGGTCACTACAAAGGGCTGTCAGGGCTGTTACACGTACTCATTGCACCGCTCCCCCATCACCTTATCAGTGTAGGCCGACAGCTCGAATACAGTGTCTCATACCACCATATTCAGCTCACGAATCTGGGTTGCTCACTGGTCACTACGGGGAGGCTCGTGACCCCAGCGTAGGCCGACAACTCGACTACGGTGTCCCATACCACCATGCCCGGCTCATGAGTCTTAGCGGATCGAGGTACCAAGGTTAATGGGGTTACACTGGTAAGTTTGGTACCTTAGGTTCCAGCAGTAGCGTCCAAACATGGTGAACATACATTAGACAGATCGGGTTACTTAACGAACTCGACTAGCATGAGCGAGCGCACAACAAGTTGAACGACATGAAGTACATAAGCCTTTCGCGTGGCCTAACCACTGTCGTCAACCGAAGTACGGCTCGGGTTCGTCAAACACGTCTTACGTAGTGAATGAATCTCAGCCACGAATTCAATCCTGTTACCGACTACCTGGACTAAATCATAGTCCCAACTTCATTTTATTTCATCAAGAATCATATGAGATAGTTAAAGCAGGAATAAACAAGCAAGTCAATTCTTACAATCAAAGAAGCATGTTATGAAATACAACACAAACAAGATTTCACACACATTCACTTCATGAAATAAAACAGACATTACGATGTAACATACGTGTAGAAAATCATACACATAATTGAGATAACCGAGATTCGTATCTCGATCCTCCTACAAAGTATTCTAGGCGATCACTAGCACATTCAGACATTTTCACAAACACATAGACTACATACATCACCTTACATGATGTATGAGGATTACACATGTGTTAGGGAGTTGCCCCGCATACCACGTACATATACCCACGATGGATAACCATGGTGTGCATGAATCCAAGCTCCATGTTCATTCAAACATTTCTACAAACACTTGGGCTACACACTTAGTCGCATATAACATATATTTGCCGTGACGTGATTTTGGACAAGTCCTTTCGCTAAGGAGTTATCACACATGTATTAGGCATATATTCATGTTAAATAAACATGTTAAGCACAAATCCAAATTCCAAACATATTCAAACATTCCAACATATGCATAGAATACACTATATTCTACATAGTTCATGTAAGCTCGTATAACGAAACAGACGACGCATTTTGCATGTGTAATAGCACCCTTGTTAGTTATAAATCATTAACCGGCTTTGAAAGCCTTGAAAATCATAACCTATATGTCTATAGTCCGCACCTTACGCCGTAGAAGCGTAAAGAACTCGATAGAATCGTTAAGCCTTTGACTACGGTGGAATGGCAACCTACAAAATGAAATAGGTTAGTTATTTCATCACTTGTAACGATCATAACCCTAGAATGGATTAGGGTTAGGATTTCTTACCTAAGAACGAAGCCAGAATCGCCGGAAAAGCGATTAGAAAGCGATGGTTAAGCACGTATAGCAGTGGGATAGAGTATCAGGAAGATGCTCCCACATCTCTCACACTTTCTCTCTCTTTTCTCTCTTCTCTCTCCTAGGGTTTCTCTCAAATTCGTATGGGCTAAATGAGAGAGGGTTTAAGGTCCTTATATAGGCTCAAAACACTCCAAATTAGACCCAGGGCCATGGTATACTTAGGTTATGTCCAAAGGAGGACTGTTTCGTCTCAACGGAGTACTTCTAGAGCCCCCCTTGATCCAAAGGTCGGACTTAAGCTCACTAACCTTGGATCTAGGTCGAGTTAAGTTTTTGTTCCAGTCGGGTTCCCAGATCACATGTGGCGGACCAGTTTCAGTTCAACGGTCACTGAAACTCGATCAGGGTTACAAGTACACTGACCTGTGTATAAAATTTTCCCTGATCCGAGGGTGTATTTGGGTCAAATTTCAACGGTCTGATTGCTTATATTTGGCTCGCAAGCGACAAGTCTCAGATTACTTAAATTAGGTTACATTTCTAAAGAAATCTTCGTTTTCTCACACTCCTCACCCGGGCTCAAGCGAATAGCCCCAGGACACTATTTGGATTTGATTTTCGAGATGGTTGTCAAGCCCAATAAGGCGGTCCTAATTCTATAACCTCGTATGATTCGGACTTTCAATGTGCGGTCCAGATCTGATACGGAGTTTCGTGATGCTCCCGAGAGCAGCCCGATAATGAGATTGATCCTAGATTTTTGGGTAATGTAGCGTCAACGATACCACAAGTTTTGGGTCTTACAGATTTTATTTAAAGTGATTAGTACGGATTTCGTATGTAATCTAGTTTAACACTAGTTAATCCTCGTCTAATTTCTAAAGGATTTGATCCTGAGAGATTTCTGCTCAAGGTGGTAATCGGGTTTTTGTACGGATTTCTAAAGTATTGTTCTTTATCACCTAAACTTTAGGATTCATGCCTAATATGACAGTACTTAGAAACATTTAAAGAACAAGGTGGTGAAAGGTGAAATGGGAGATTTTGAAGGAAATGGGTTGAAAGGGGATTTGAGACTTTGGGATTGAGTTTTTGAGAAGCAATTAAGGTGTTCGGATCGACCCATTGCCTAAGTACGTCTAACTCCAAGTTGGTAAAAATCTGAGGTGTTACATGAAAGGTATATGATTTTAGGAAGTAGAAGAAGATCAACTTTAAAGATCGGGAGAGCAATTGAGAAGTCGATTCAAGATTAAAGAAGCTCTCAAGTAAGGTGCATCAATGAGGTTCAACCGATAAATAAGGTTGCTATTTTAGAGTTCATGTACTATTTCCTTATGTACGATTAAGTATAGAGTTTGTGACCCAAACTTTGTTGCGCAGCACACCAACAACGCAGTGAACCGAGATCCAATCTCAAGTCTCACCTACAAACGATAAACAGGAAGAAATATAAACTAGAAAGGAATAAAAGCATTCAAACAAACCACAAGACAAGATATACGTGGAAAAACTCCAACAAGGGTAAAAAACCACGGATGCAAAACTTCCACTATGAAGAAAAATAAAGATTACAAGGTAATATACTAACCTCTCCCTTGGAAGCACATAGAAAATCCTTTGCCCACACCTTAGAATAACTTTTCCATCATACCTAAAAAAGCCCTAGGTACCCTTATTTATAATTTAGAAAACTCCTTTTCACATCCCAGTTGCAAAAGGACTTGCGACATGAAATCCGCGCAAAAACGCGGATCGAATCTACATAACCTCGACTGGTCGTGGGTGGCCCCAGATGTGGCTCCACTTCTTAACAATCTTCCACTTGGAGACACATCAGCATAAACCTTTATTTTCTTCATCCGGAGTGCACCACCTCCCCGTCTTCAAGCCTGAAGACCAATTAAAGCTGAACAGAGCTTCAGCTTCTCCCTTATGACCGCCTTGGTCAGCATATCCGCAGGATTCTCACTTGTATGAATCTTTACCAGAGTAATCGATCCATCTTTTAGTAACAAGCGTATGAAGTGATATCTGATGGCAATATGCTTGGTCCTTGAATGAAAGGCTGAATTCTTAGCTAAGTGTATTGCACTCTGACTGTCACTGTACAGCTTGCAATCTGCTTGCTTCTTACCTAACTCTTCCATAAAACATTGCATCCACACCATCTCCTTGCACGCTTCTGTAGCCACAACATATTCTGCCTCTGTCGTACTGATAGATACTATCTTCTGTAATTGAGAGACCCAACTGACTGTAGCACTACCCAGAGTAAAGACATAACCTGTAGTGCTTCTTCTGCTATCGATATCTCCTGCCAAATCTGAATTCACGTAGCCTTGTAGCTTGATTTTTAATCCACCATAGCACAGCCCTACATCCTTAGCACCGACCAAGTATCAATATGGGCAGGATTTGGATTTTGAATATGTGATTTAGATGTGGATTGAATATGTAATTGAATGATTAATAGGTTGAATGTGGATTGCATGTGCAACTGAATGTAAACGCAGGTGATTTAGATGCCAAAGCAAATAGATTTGGATTATTGCCCCTTTTGTTTCGTTGGTGTGATATTTGGGCTATGTTGTCTTTAATGAGCCCGATGATGCAAGCATTCTCGAATGTTGTCCACATGCACTAGAGATCTAACCTTTCTAACATATCTCATTTTTTGTTCTTTAAAAAAATAATAATAATACTAATACTTGCAACTCAGTTGCCTTAGCCTTAACAATATGACAAGCACATTGAAATATGTTTCTAGCTGCTTCTTTGTCTGAGTTTTGGCAAATAATCAAGTCCTTTTTGTTGCTTTAGCCTTGTCAATATGATGAATGCATTGAAATATGTAAGTTTCCCAGATGTTTATTTGAAGGTAAGTAGGATTGTTATGCAAGCTATGGGTATGTTCTCCCAATAAAAGGGGTCAAACTGCTCACCATATTTTATAAGAACATTGGAATGCATTCATTATTCAAGTATGCCCTACATCAACCTTGATAGTCACTGTAAAATATAAAACACCTTTGATATGCTGCACTATCTTCCGTAAGCTTATATTATGGGACCATGTTTGGAATTTTCATTGATCTGGAGAATTTTTGTGTGTGTGCAATCCACAATAGGCCTAACATATTTAATAGTTTGTATCTTCTGTCAGTCCTATTTATTAATGTGCATATTCAAACGAGTGATTCCCGAGAATTGAATGACAAATGCCATTCCATCATCTGAAGGTTTGTTTTCTTTAGCTTGATAGATTTATGCCATATTAACAAAGTTCAACTTGTGTGCTCCTCTACCTTTCCTTGAAAGAAACAGAAGACTAGCAATTAAAGTCTAAAATTGCAAAAACCTTATTCCAAGTCCTCAATAGCTGCTCTACAGATCTATGGCTACGGTTCTAGTCCGTAGCATGACCGTTGTCGCAGGTAGAGACAATCTGAAACCTATAGCTACGGATTGAATCCATAGCTATTTCCTACATTAATTTCATTCAATTACCACCTACATAATCATTCATTCATTCAATTCCAATTCTTCATTCAATCAATTACAATTACAATTACAAAATTAGTTTCCTAGTAATTCATGAAAGCAGGTGGACTCCACAATATTCTGCGGAAGAAAGAAAAAACAGGCAGTCATTTGTTGAACTCTACCCTCACAGCAACAGAAAGGAACATTTGCGGTATTCTTGAAAATTACCAAAAGGAAGATGGCGTTGAGATTTCGGCACCTTTACAACCCTTCATAGGTATTGCCTTCCTTCCCTTCCGAAACAGCCCAACGCCAGAGACGAAAGGAAAGAAGTCTAAAGCCAAGGTGGCTGCTTAAACATGAGAACCAAAACATCCAGAAGCATGATCGGCAATGTTACCAAAATATTACATTGAGCAATGTGTTGTCACATTTATTTGATATGATCAATTTTTAGAAGAAGGGGTTGAATTGGCCCAACACCACCACCACTACCACTACCACCACCTCCTTATGGCTGGTTGTAGAAATTTTTATTCACTTATTGTGCAACTGTCTTCCTCGTAATCATTGGTGTGCTTACATCCACACTTCTTTTTGTTGAAGTTGAAAAAAAGAGTGGATGGTTAGTTTTTTAAAGGAGTCGAAAGCACCTCAGTGTATTTGAATTGTTGTTCGACGTTCCTGATGACAAAACTGCATTCCAAGCACTTGAAGATCCCTTGTAGAAGCTCTGGCTAGACCTCATTCGTTCGTGTCTATGGGAGATTGGAAAAAGTGTATGGTGACAATGACAACCAGGGGTAACAAAAAAGTTTTGCTAAGGCACCTTGCAATTCTCATAAGTAGCTTTGACAATCTCCTTATTCAGCATTCTTGAATTAACTTTCTCAAGAACTTCAAGTACAGCTCATGAAAATTTGGCTCAATGCTTGCTTTGTCAAATATAATGTCCCAGTAAAGTAAAAATCAGCTGATGAAACTAAAAGGTTATTCATAAGATTTTTCTCATCTTTTCATCACCATATACTAAGCAAACCATGGATAGTACTGCTCTTTCAGGACATCAGTAAATTCTTTTGCTTTCACATTCATATTTGAAGCTAAAATATTATTAATCATAAATAAAATCTTGTCCTGTATCTCTGATGCCGATTCCTGCATGAAATAAACAACAAACTCAAAACTGAATTAATGCTCCAAACAACATTCCCACAAACAAATTTTCAGAAAAGACATGTTGGGCCACACAAGGACAAAATAAATGAGTAGTTACGAAAAATTTATTGACGGTCCAAATTCAATATCAAATGGTATCCATGTTGTGTGGCATTCAACTAATTTCATCAACTATAGTCTCATACACGTAGTCACGGATTAGATATTTTCTGAGGTAAGACCTAAATTGGGTGGTGAGATGATGTGGAAAGATTTGATCGGTGGACCTTACACTGTTGGGTATCTATAAGCATGTGACCCTATCAATCAAATCTTGCCATGTCATCTCACCACTGAAGTGAGCTATATTGATAACATGTGGAGAATCCTCAAACTTCCTACATTGTACTTAGAATGCAAAAAACAAGAGAGCCAGTAAAGAACTACAGGGAATCAACTACTCTAATTGCCCATAGTCATACCAATAGAGCATGTCTGCAATTAACCATGCACCACATATGATTCTCTGCATAAAACATACCCCCAACCTTTTTCAATCTTAAAGACCTAGCCACTATATAAGCCTCTGAACCAGTTACAATGATATTACACAAATATGAGAAAAGGCAATGTAATAGTATATAATCAAAGCAGGAGAATAGGGAAGAGATTAATTCACATAAATAGGTGCAAAACTGAAATTTTGTGCAGCACCGCCATACGATTAAAAGGG
The DNA here is from genome assembly GCA_030180095.1 of Magnolia changhungtana. Taxonomy (NCBI): domain Eukaryota; kingdom Viridiplantae; phylum Streptophyta; class Magnoliopsida; order Magnoliales; family Magnoliaceae; genus Magnolia; species Magnolia changhungtana. The sequence continues at coordinate 7,064,272 of JASAUF010000662.1, forward strand.
GCAATGGACAAAACTGAAATTTGGTGCAGCGGTTAAGCTGGAATTCACATATATATCTTTGTTATTATCCATTTTAGAGAGAAATATAAACCCAGAAAGCTATGAAATTCAAAATCGAACAAGAACAAGAACCACTTTCTCCATGAACAGGAAAACCCCAGTAGCGAGCAAAACAATTTGACCATTAACTATGCCTGGTAGTAATTGCTTCGACCTGTCAGTAGCTGGGGTGAAGGAGGATTGTTGATGTTAGGTGGACGGCCAGTTGTTGAACTTTTGTCAAGCATCCATGAGATTCTCTTTTCGAATCCTTCTGGTGGAAAATGATTTATAATGTTGAGCCAAATAGTTTTTGTTCCCAAAACATAGAACACTAAGTTCTAATAATTTTGTTCCCAAAAAGTTTGTTCCATAGCCAAGTTATAAAGCATGTTATTGTTAGTGCAAAGATCATGTTTTTGTTACAAAAATTCAATACATGCATATCCAAAAGACCAAAACAAGCATCCAATAAGAATGTACCATCAAAAAAAGGGAATTCAGATTTCAATATAAAATTCAGCACGTGTTAATTTAGAAAAGAAAAAGAAAAGGAGTTGAGCTGATATTACATGACTTTATTGAACTAAAACAAATCCAATCCAATGGAGCATCCAAACACAATCCAAACAAATCACTTAGCATAGGCCTCTTCTCTGCTTACTCAGAATCGCTTCATCATCTGCCATGATAGATCCCAGCAAGTAAACTAAACACCTACACAGAATGGTCCCTTTTTTTGGCAACAACCTACCTTCAACCTTCAAAAACTGCAAGTTGACGTACCAAATCAAATTTCTAATACAGTAATAACAGAGGAATAAAAACCAAAGAGAAAGGAAAGGAATATCACACATGACAACCAATTGAACCCAGGCATTCCTTCCTACTAAATAGCGACGCAACTCATGGGTTTTTCACAACTCATGTGAGGAAAACTCAAAATGAGCAAGCTAGAACAGATCCACCATGGTTTTTCACAACTCACTGCAATTCCTTAAATTGAAAAAATATATATCCAAACAAAGAAATCTCCAAAAAAAGGTCAATTTCTGAAAATATCGATGAGAAATGCTAGGTTGACTAGCATGAGGAGAGATTGAAGAGGCAATTTGCAGTACACAACCAATATCAACTTGTGCAACATCTAGACCACTCATAACAGAGGTATTTTACATCTAGATTACAAACATCAAGCCCACAAATTGTGGTCCATCACCTGTGATTTGAAATAATGGCAGGGAAGTTTTAGATACTAAAAAACAGTATTTGGCTTCTAGGAGTTTACATGTGAAACCTTGTGGTCGAGATTCTCCTGAATAAAAACTTTTAAGATTATCCGGCTGAGTAGATTTTTGGAGCATGTCAGAGTCCATCCACAGTGGAACATAACAAACCAATGTTCTAGGCTATTAAATCATCAGAAAGGCTATACCATTACGGCTCTCTTGTGTAGAAAGATTGGCCTATAGAATTGCATTTTAACCAAATTTCTAACTAACTTTTAGTCCAACCCCGGCCGCTTTCATCTCACTGGCTTTGGGCTCCTCTTGCTTATTCTTCACTTTTGATTATGTGTTCTCCATTAGAGTAGGTGGAGGCTTCTTTACAACCTTCAGCTATTATAGCTACAACTCTGATTGTTGGTTGATTCAGAGTAGCCTTGGAGGAAGCAGCGCGAACATGCTGAGAAGAATCTAATTACAATTCCTACAAAAAACCCAATTGAATGTGCACCCCTAATTTCATCATCTATCAAACAAGAAGAAAAAAAATCACACTGCATGAAAAGATACTTCCAAAAAGTGCTGGAATTTAAAAAATGAAATCCATCATGAAAATGATTGGATAAGGAAGTATACAAAACAAATCAAATTTCTTTTTGCCAGCAGGAGCCTTGGACAGGGAACGAAGATGAAAATTCTCCCTTTGGAGTAGACAATTTCCTACATCCTGGAGTTTACTGTTCAAGAAAATCATACTGGTGGTAGCATTATGCAAGCAGGCATGTACATTCTACATATTATGATGATGGGTTGGTAGGGAAACTCCCTATGCCATGCTAGCTTTTAGAAACCTTTGGACATACAAATCAACTGATGTGGACCACCAACTTTTCATTCCCACAGTGCAAAATCACACTTTGTTTTTGGTAGGACTGATTGGATGATCCTACCAATATATTTCCATCATGTATATCAAACAAGAAAAAAAAAAAGAATCCAGCACTAAAGCAGCTTCCACACATACATACGAGAATTTTAGTAAGGAACTAACAAACACAGTTAAGCATATAGCTGCATGGTGGAGAATTTTCATCCAGTCCACTCATCCATTAGATGTGTCACCATATTTTCACCTGGACCTTAAAAATCAGTCTAACCCAAAATTCGTTGTAAGAAAGAAAACATGATTGATTGATTGAATAAATAAAAACTGATATATATGCAGCAGTAATGACAAGCCAAGTACTAGGCTCTCTATTTCCTGCTGAACGGCCAGAAATAACAGACTCCACTCATTTCTACTCGGTTTCTACTATGAGTTGAAACAAGTGGGCTATCTGTTTTATGCGGTTTTTCTGACGAAAATCAATTCGTCAGACCACTCTTCCATCACAAATGCCAAGGACAACTTTTTCCACGTCCACATGATCATCCCGAAATAAAATAAAAATAAATGTTGACAGAGTGTGCACCTTTAAAACAAGCTCTTCAAAACACTGATGTACATTAATTCAAGTTTTTGCACTACATTCAAGGAAAAGACATCCATACTCCCAAGCAAAATCAATTCCCTCTTTCTTCGTGGCAACCCTTCCACTTTCCTGCAAAATTAAACATCAAGATGCATATCTTGTATTTAAACTGTGGAAATCTTTATGATATATAATTTAAAAGAATATGGTTGTGATTGGAAGTGCACTTAAACCACATTTACAACATAGAAGTTCTGAGGCCACCCTGCATTGAATAGTCCTCTGAGAATGGAGGAATGGTTGTTGTAAACCTTTGTAGGAATTACCTTATCAACTTTGTTTCCAACAAGCATCTTGATGCAATCTTAATTAGTTGAGTAGAGATCGATTTCCTTAGCCCTTATATCCGCAAGATTTGTAAATGTGTCTCGTCTTGCTACATCATAAACTAGAAACATTGCAAATAAAGTTACCATAGCTTTATGCAAATTTCCACATTATAGAAAACTAATCATGAGCTGTAAAAGAGTTACCATAGTTTTTATGCAAAATTTTCTCTGACCGCATGAGCTGCTCCATGGTATTCAGCCATCGGGTGAACACTCCGAGGAATGACATCAATCACCAAATAACCAATCATGATTTCCCAAAAACTCAGCAAATGTTGAAAGATAAAGTTATCAGGAAACAGGATTATGGTAGCTTACATGAAACATATCCCAATCAGGCTGCATGAATTCTCCAAGGAAAAAGGTTTTGTAGGCAACAGATGCAATATGGATTGTATGTGACGCTGGGACTCTCGGCCAAAAATCATCAGATGCTCTTATCACAGCAGTCCTCTTTGAGCATTTAAAATTTCAAGCTTGCAAAAGCCTTTAAAAAAAATCTGCGAGGTATACATGCATGCACAAAGAGTCACCCTTGTATGTTACATACTTCATGATAAGTCAATAAGACATAATAGTGGGCTCACTGATTAACACAGTACGCAATCTGCATCCCTGTTGACAGCCTAGCTACAAGTCTATATACCTGAACTAGTTATCATAAAAAAACATCTGCTGCTAAGAAGCCTACCGGGCTTCTTATAGACCTGTGTAATTACCATCAATACCATATCAAACCCAACCTAATTCCTCTAGGCAATTTTTATTTTTTTTTCCTTTCATTCAACTTGGATTTCATGATCAGTTCAGGCAGCACTGAAACTAGTACATCAGTGGGAGTCAAGCCCAGGTTGCCCCGCTAGAAGGGAGATTCACTAGCAGCTCAACTGACATGCATACATTTGCTGTGTCAACAAGGGAAAACTAGTTTTCAAATCATGTTAACACAAATCAACAATGATGGAGGGTAAAATGAAACATTCCAAACCTCAATTTGTTAGTGTTACAAAGTGAAACTTGGTTATAGGATACAACAAGCTTTGGAGTTCCCCCTACGTTTCCCCAATTTTTCTACTTCTATATTTGTACGCACGTTATAAATTTTCACAGCAACTCCGACCAGCTGGGAAAAGGCTATGATTATGATGAAGACAGTATTGATGGTTATTATTTCCAAAGAATCAATGCAGTATAACTGCTGATTTGGGTGGAAATAGGTCGTGCCCCTTCTACCAACCAAAGGTCATCCAAATAGGCCGATCAAAAACTTGCAAGACTTGGTAGCTATTTCAGGAGTCTGGTGCACTTGAATTTTCAGTTTTCAAGACATTCTCAGTAGATCTTCTGCTTACAGAACTGCACCAATAAGAAAACTTTGAAAAGTTGGTTTTTCGTCGCCAAAAGGGTGGGCTAGTTTTTAAACATATTCAAGTCTAACAAGGAATTTAGTCTCTAAACAGATTGTAATCTATGTCTGGTTGATTCCTCCATTATTCGTCGAATATGAATGTGAAGTCAAACCATGCATCCCCCGTGCTTGCAGACTCCTTACTCCTTACCAAGTCTAGATTAGGCATCCCAAAGAATATGCTAAATTTCATGTATCAATTTCCACATTCAGATTGGAAAAACCCCAATTTCTAAAATCATGCGACTCCGTCCTTCAATCTTGGTTTGGCTTAACAGTAGGAGTATTCCTGCAGATTTTCTTTTATCTCTGCCCTTTGATTTCTATACCCTCTCTGTTTTTGACATCTGGGCCAAAATGTGCCTTCTTGACGGATAATTTCCTTCCTCCGAAGCTTACACCAATAGGCATCTTTGCTCCCTTTTCCACTTCACTATCCAGACTCACTCTAATGAATGCAAAACACCGATTTCCTGATGAATTCCTGGGATGGTGTAACACCACCTCCGAAATTAATCGGAAGCCACACCCTTCTGGAAAATCTTCAATAAACAAAGTTGGGTACTCTGTAAGTTTGTTTGGAGCATTCTTCAGGTTCAACGGCTTTTTCTTCTTACTTCTCACCTCCATTCCCGGACCTTCTTCACTATTCAGAATTTTCTGAGAACGATCAAACTCAACCATGGGTCCATCACTACCTTTCCCTTATACAGTGCGAAGCTTTTGATTTTCCGACAAGCGTCTCCGTTGGTTTCCTCCTCCACTCTATCTTTAGATTTTCCCACCGATTACCTTCAGATGTTTCGATCTTCTTCTCCCAGAACTAGAAACAGAATCCTGCAACTCTACTCTCGTGCAATTACACACATTATTCAGCAGGTTATGAACAAATTTTGGGATGATGGCATGAATTATAAAAATTAATCTCATTTAATTATACTTTGTTTAGGATTAGTAATTGAAGCTGGTAAAATGAATGGTCAGGATCGAATGTTGCTGTTTAGGGTTTCACCCACCACCGTTGCCTGAATTTGAGTTTTCTGGGGTAATTGATCTCTGACTGGATACTGAGCTCCTTCCCTCTCCTGAACTTTACTTCCTGCATTAAGATATCTTTATCTTTGGGGTAAAATCATTCAAATCCTCATTCTCACATGTCTGCCTTTCAAAATCTCACCCTGGTTCTTCTTCTTGGTCCCGTCCTGTTTGGAATCAGAGTAATCCGCGTCACCAAGTGCACAGTTAGACTGTGTTGTCCTCCTCATCCATGTGATGAGAGAGAGAGAGACGCAGTAACGGCAATGATGGCTGATTTTCTCTGGTTTCGGCTCAATTATAAAGTTCTTACAAGCTCATCTTGATTCTTCACAGGAGATGTCAGTTTTGCTTAGTGAGGTCTACTGTTAGGATGCACCAACGTCGTACACAAGTGAAATGTCGGGATGAAAATACAGGGTTGCATGCTAGCTTAGAATGTTCTGGGTTGTAGGTGGACGTTACTCTGTTTATAAATTAGTGAAGACCATTGCTTTGTGGTCCATAATAGTGAAAGCATTCCCAATGAACTAGCGTTTTCTCACCCTTTTCTCTCTCTTGATTTAAATGTCAAGATGATAAGTACGCTGTTATCTGCGGAATAAGAAGAAATCAAGATAAGCTACTTGAGGTATAAATGTAATTATGTCCTTTAATTTAAGATCGAGACCAAGATAAGCTACTTGCCTGATAGGCTGCTCGCAGATCAGGGATTTATTTATGCACGTGGACACAGACCAAAGTAACCCATCCAAATGATGGGCCTACTGTAGAAGGTTCATACACTGTATGGATGATCCTAGTTGTTCAGTTGGAGACAAATTTTAAGAAGTGGATATGCACAAACACACCACAATACTCACTATCATTGATAACATAACATCTTACAGTGAAGAAAATTTCTCCAGTAAGTTCTGTAAATTTCATGACATCAAGTACTGCTAATTGATAGACACAGTACCTACAGCCATTATTTAATGCTGTAAAGTTGGTCGCCTGGAATTCCCTCAATCTGACCTAACATGACTCTGATGGGTATTTTTGATCCGTCTTCGACCGGTCCTGAGCCCTGCTCGACTGGTCGTGGGAGGCGCTCGACCGTTCGTAGGTTCGAGCCCTGGCACGACTCAAAGTCCAGCGAGTTACTGTTGTTTTTCTCGGAGGCTAAGACCAGTCCTGGAATTTCCAGGACCAGTCGAAGGTGGTCTTTGACCGGTCGTGGACAGGCTTCGACCAATCGAAGGAGGCTAAGACCAGTCCTGAAATTTCTAGGACTAGTCGAAGGTTACGCAGTTTGTTCCGCGTTTTTGCGCGAAACTGTAGATTTGAGTCCTTTCGCAACCGGGATGCAAATGGGAAGTTTCCTAAGCTATAAAAGGAGTTGCCTAGGGTTTTCTAGGTATCACAAGAGAATATAAGAGGGTTTCCTAAAGCTTTACAAGAAATTTTGCTAAAGGGTTTAGGGCTACCAAAAGGTGAGAGAGAGAGGAAGAGAGAGAGGAAGCTTATAGAAGGGAGGTTCTGCTTGTGGAGGTTATCTACTGTGCAATCTATATCTCAGCGCTTCTATGTCCTCGTAATCGGTTAGATCTCTCTATTTTCTCTATTTCTCTTATTGTTTATCCACTCCTGCGTGAGTGAAGAAGGTTGTAACGTTCTACTTCATAGTGGATTGTTGATCTGGACGAGGTCCCGTGGTTTTTACCTCTTTGAGGGTTTTTCACGTAAAAATCTCTTGTGTGGTGTGTGATTGATGCATTGATTGTTTTCATTGCTTTATTATCCATAATTCTGGTTTGTTCTGGAGGGCTAGATCCTAAGGTTTTGTGCAAGGCCTCCAACAGACTGCATCTGCTGACCGCACGGTAATAAAATTTTATATAGAAATGCTATCAGAAGTTTCTCAAAGGATGCAATTGGTTGCACCAAATATCTTGAAGTTTCACACTCGTCATGATATTTGGTGCAACCAAACAAACCTTAAATAAATAAAAAAGAGACATTTTCATGACATTTTCTATCTTAAGGATTTCAGTTTTTTTTTTTTTTTTTTTTCCTCGGGTTCCCTTGTGATCATGCAACTTGTGTAGGACATCAGTACCATGAAAACATTAGATCTTACCATGAAGATCCACTGGAGAAAACTCACAGTTCCATGCATCAGGTGGGCCACGCCACTGTGATTAGCGCACAACGAACAGTTATGCATAGGTGGCCCACCTAGTGAGCTGATCAGCCTGGTTTTTTTTTTTTTTTTAATGTTCGTGGTACTGATGTCCTACACGAGTGGCATCCGCACAAGCGAATCAGATGGTGGGTGATGAATTTCCTTTTGGATTTGTGATGATGTAACTGAAGAACAGAGAACCAGTTCTACAATAACTTTCAAAGTCAGCTATTTCCTTACCCGCCAGCATTTCACCTGTGTGTAGAAATCTGAGCAGTTAAAAAAGCTTGCCCGGACACTTACTTAGATCAATGGCTCTCTATTGGATTCGATGGTGCAGTCAGCTTGATGAGTGGGAAGATTCTGAATCTTAACGCAAGGGATCGTTGTGGTATTCCAACTTTTTGTACCGGTTGAATGTTTCTGTACACTAGGGACAATACGTTGGGTTAAAGAAAGCATTCTCTGTGGAAAGTTCTTTTCTGCCAATGAGTTACCATTCTAAAACATCAAAACTGTCGAAAAGGTAAGCCACCAAAAGATAAAAAAGCAATCCACTCATTAGATAGTGCGGATGTGCTGCACATGCGATCCATATGCTTGGTATGCTTTACGGTGAAGTCTTGAATTGGCATTCATAGAATGACGAAGGTGGTATATTTATTACGCCCATGGCATCATGATGTTGATGAGATCATACAGAATTGGATGAAGGGAAAACACAAATATCAGCTTCAACCAAAACTTCTGTGGACCCTAATAAGTTTTCAACGGTGAGCATTCTATCTACATTGTTTCTTGTGCTGTGGTCCACTTGTGCTTTGGGCCTGCCTCATTTTTGGACCAAAGTATTGTTATATCATAATCGTTTGCTTCAATTAAAAAAATAAAATAAAAACAGATTGATCATTAAAAAGAAATGAAAAGTTCAAGGATCCAAGCCTCAAGAGTCATGAAAATTAAAGAATAATCCCACCCCACCTGCACCATCTGCTTTGTAACATAAACATTTGAGCACCTATTCTATCACGGAATATGAGCACGCTCATAGAAATACACAACAGCAGAATGAAGTTCTTATTCTATCATGTCACACCTACAGGAATTTGTCAAATCCAACCAACAGTTGGGAATTGTGCCACAATCATCATTTCTGTCAGCAATATGACAATCCAACACAGCTATTCAATACTTTCTCTTATTTTTCTAAAAAAAAATCTCAAAACACAACTTCTTGAACATTCAAGCATCCTACCAACTCACGTAGCATCACTGAGAGGTGAGAATAAGCTGGTTAATCACGCCATTAAGTACATTATTGCAATATGAACCTCAAACATAATAATTATATTGCCTACCATAAAAAGAAGCTAAAATGTGAAAGCAGGGATCAATAACAAAATGGCTTACTCAATATCATTTAAAAGCAGGTCTCTAAATGTAAAAGAAAAATGTGAAACAGAGCCGAATTCAATGAAAACAGACTTGGTCCCTCCAGTGTAAGCAACCGTCCTGCCTCCAATTCCCAGTACGTCGACATCACAGTTAAGAGAAAACCAGCCCCAAAAGAACTAAACCCATTCATCCACTAACTCATGAAAACAAAATGCATGCCACTGCGTGCACAAAATTTCATGACTTATTAGATTAATCCCAAGAGTAAAAATGACAACACTTAAATACATGACATGCAATTTTGACAAATTCATTCCAAATTTAACTTAGAAACGGCGTGGATAAAGCTTGCAAGAACTAACATTATAGATGGTTCATCTCAAACCTATAGAAATGACATTCTAAAGGGGAATTTTAGGAACATTATTACTTGGGTATCGTTGCTAATTCTGAACCTTGGGAGCTCTCCTTTATTTTTAACAGTATTTGGTCTCTTCTCATGTTTAAAAATATTTCACTCAAACATGTGGCTAGAAATGTCAATGTTATTTTGGATTATTTTGTGATAGTGAGGAAAGTGGAAATAAGTTGCATGTAGCGTTTCAAAGTATCGGTATTGCTTCAAGTTGCGCTGGCAAGGGATATGGAAACAATATTGATATCATTGATTATATCGCCGGTAACCGGAAATGTGGGGAAACATGGAGAAAACGGTGGAATTTTGCAATGAAACTTCAGGAGATACTAAAATACACATTTGCATATTTGGGGGGAAAAAAAAAAAATCAAATTGAATCCATGCATAATAAGTTTCCATTTGATGGAGGCCTTAAAAAAGCATGTGCTATCATACGAAATCAATCCAACCATCCCATCTATCCATCCAACGATCCAACCTAACATCCAAACATCCGTCGATGTTTCAAAATATCGACAAAACATGATATTTCGTCAATAAATTGTCGACAATTGGAAAGGAAATGAAAGATTGTGATCTTGATATCACACATGTTTGATAAAGACAATATCACATATTATCATCGACAAATTAGACAGTGGATACAACCATATGCACAGATATATATATATATAAAGAAATTTTTAATATATAGATTTATGATATGATATATTAACAATATTATCGAAATAATAAATAGATTACAATAGCAATACATTAACAACTAGAATTTATCAAAAATATTGGCGATACATGGGCGATACGATATCGATACATTGCCAATACATGCGACATCTGAAATTTACATAATCAAAAATATTGGCGATACATTTGGCGATGCCTGGAATTTCTGATACTACCAGTGTTATCGATATTGCTACTAGTGTTATCGATATCGTCAAGCTGGAGATACGGATAATATTTGGGATACTCCGAACAATGGTTTCATGGTATTCAAAAAGGCCATAATGTAACCAACAAAGATCGTGACTGTTACGCAATATGTGGCCATAACAACTAATTTGATGGTTTAGGGGGGGGGGGGGTTGTTGGGAAATTTGGGGCATACTTTTAAATGCAATCACATATTTCCCAATGGTCAGAATGGGAGGATTTTTTTTAATTTTTTTATTTTTCAATTTAGGAAATAAATAGGTACTCATATTGATACGGACATCAGACCCTTCAAAGTTTATCAAAGACGAAGGCGGTCTGCGAATACATCTTTATGGCTTAATGATGGTTCATGGCACAACCGAGGATGATTTTGAAGATTTTGTTTATTACACAACTAAATGATGATTTTGAAGATCTGGTTAATTGCAAAACTAGAGATGATTTTGAAGACCTTACATGTGTTCTTGGATTACTTGAAGGCCACACATTAGGAGGGCACACGTGTAGGATGAGTTTGAAGATTGATTTGTTATGCATGATTTTTTTTTTTTTAAAGCTTTGTTTTGCACATTTATTTTTACTTTTGTTATAGGGGTATTCTAGTCATTTTCTTTTAAATCCAAATTTTATAAATAGAGTGCTTTCTACCCTAAGCCTAATAATATTTTTTTAATGAAAGCTTGGTGCCTCCCCTTTCTCTTTATAGCAAGTTCTTCTCTTCCCCTAATCTCCTCTTCTTCTAACTTCTATTTCTAGCGCTCCAACCTTCTTCTTCCCTTTTTTTGCTTAGTCTTTCCCTCTTCTTTTTTTTTTTTTGTTGCTATTGACCCTGAAAATCTGAGAATTTATCCCAACCCTCTTACAGATTTTCCAGTTGTCCCTATTCCAGAAATCCTTTGATTTCCTAGACTAAAGAAGCTGCATTGATTGTTAGATTGAAATCATGCAAGATCAGGAGGTCCCATCTCTCGCCGGATCTAATCCACGCATGATTTAAATACGGTACCACAAGATTGTGATGATGGTCTGCAACCATTGCATGTTCCTATTATTATTATATTTCCTATGATGTGGAACGTGAATATTTCAATTGATTTGCTTAGTTTATTTCACCGCTCATTTTTGTGCTTACACGTGCATTCTAGTTTAGACCATACTGCATCACATATCCCCTCCATTTTCATTATTCTTTACTCCAAAGCTCTAAATCTCTCTCTTTCTCTCTAACACCTCTTTCTCTATTACCCTAATCTCTCTGCAACTATTTCAATTTTCAATTACGTTTATTTTTTATATTTTATAAGTTGTGCTTCTTTTTTGGTAAATTAAGTTGTAAATCGAGGCGTGTTTAAAGCAAGAGACGGACGAATACCATGCTTTCCGACGATTTTCCATACGAGTACGCTGCAGAATTGTTAATTTCAGGCTTTCTGAAGGTTCTTTTAGCAGATTCGGTAATTTCCAAGTTTTTTTTTGTTCGCTTTGTAACAGATTCCGGGGTTCTTAGGGCAGATTCATAGAATTAGGGTTTTCTGTGGTGTTTTTGTTTTGAATGATTTGGTGGTTTCTAGGGTTCGTTGTGAGCTTCCGTGGGTTCGGAAGGGTTTCGAGTATTCTTGTTATTCTTGTTAGGGTTTTCTGAGGTTTTCTTTTTTTCAAAAAAATTGTGGTTTCTCGTAAATCCTGCATGGGCAACCCGATGTAGCGGGTTGGTTAGTTAAAGTAGCTTCTCCTACCCCAACATCATATATGATATGTCAAAAAACTTATTCTGGTTTGCGAGATACGACTGTTTTAAGGTTCTGACGGTCCTGATCACTTCCTCCTCCGATCGGGCCTTCTTTGTTCCATCTTTGCCATGAAAGTGTCTGCGACCTGCTCTACATCACCCTGGTTGCTGCTTGTTATGCCATGGGGGAGGAGATTGTGGCAGCTGGGGTGATGTTCTCATAATTGGGCCAGATGTTCTGATTTGCTGTTTGATATAATTGGGATATTTGTTTTGCTGTTTGATGCAATTGTGACATTTGTTTTGCTGGTTGATGCAGATTATAGGAGATTTGTTTGATTGTGATTGCTTGAGCTGTTGTTTGCTATTTCAAGCAGTTGTGGTTGAGTTGCCGTTTGCTAAGTCAAGTAGTTGTGGTTGAGTTGCCGTTTGCTAATTCAAGTAGTTGTGGCAGAGCAATTTGATTGTGGCAGCTTGGTATAGTGGAACATGCAAGTCTGCTTGCTGCTGGTAGTTGCAGGATAGGTGGATTTGTTATGGGTGCTTCAGCTGCAGGGGTGTCTTTTGGCTACCTGTTCAGATGAGGGATGGCTGATCTTGCTGGATGCCATATCAGGTGTTTGATAAAATGCCGCACAGGCTCGAATTCGGCTCGAACTGGCCCGAGTTGTTGACCAATCCGAGTCGAGCTGGCCAGACAGGCTGAGGACCGAGCCGAGCCGAGTTTGAGCTGGGTTAGCTACTGGCCGAGTCAAGCCGAGCTGTGCCAAGCTCGATTCAGATCGACTCATGTAAAGCTCTATGAGCTATCATCAACTCACTGTTATTCTGTCTGGAATCCTAATGGGCAAATAAACAAAAGGGCAAGGACCGGTCCCCATTTCCTTTTGACATGGTTCACTATGGGCAATGGTGAGATACATCCATAGTGATTTTTTCAATGCAGCCTTCAGTATTAAGCTATAGGTGCATGTTTTTCTGTTCAATAGAATTTCTGGATGCATGCAGCCTTGAGTATTAAACTAAAGGTGTGTATATGTTTCCATTCTTTGAGCCATTGAAGGGTCATTCATGTAGTGATGCATTATTTACATATTGTCCCTTATGTTAATATGTTTCATTATGATGTTAAGTGGAATTTGTTGAATCAGAAGCTCCACCAAGTTGACTAGCATACCATTTCATCCTTTAGTTTCATTATCAAAAAATTCATTACCGTGGTGAAATTTGTCCATGGAATTATCTCTTGACGGAATGGTTAAAAGGCTCGCCGACTCAGACCAACTTGTTCTGTCCTGAGTTGAGTTGGGGCTGAATTCGCCTGACTTGGCTGATTTGGAGGTAAATCATGATATCAAACCAGAGTGGGTCTGACCTTGTCTGAATCAACTCTGATGAGCCACATCAAACTTGCTTGAGTCAATATTAGCTCTCTCTTGTTGTACTCTAATAGCTGGATTGCCTTTCATGTAGGTGAATCCAATCATGGGCTGATGCACCAGAATAGTAGTTGATAATTGCATATCCTTCAACAATCCCACACACAGTAAGCTAATTCTCAGTATGTGTCACTGTTATTACTTTTTTTCCTCTTAAACTAATGGGTCTTAAATTCATAGGAAGTTTGGGGCCTCCAGCCTCCTGAAAAATTGTAAAGTAGAGAGTCAGTAATCCTTTTCAATCCTAAAATCTTTTCAGAGTAAACATCGCAAGTATACAACAGAGAAAGACCTCCACAGCTGTAGCGCTTGCCAATTGGAGCAAGTCCGCATACGTCACATTTGAATATTTGTCCTCAATAGGTTGAAGAAGTTTTAACGCATTCACAAGACCTGAAACACAAAATTATTAGGCAAGTGTAACACCGACCCAAGAAACATTTTGTAGACTGGACCTCCATTACCAGCATTGGTAGCATGCTTTAGCTCCATTTCGAATCTTAGACTGGACCTCCATTACCATCACTCCTCTGGCTAAAAACATCTGATAACAATTTCACCTCTCTTCCAACTTATGGAGAGACGCATTGCAATTCGGTCATCACTGTTAGTGTAAAAGCATTGTTTGCTGCTTTTATGTTGGTTTACACAGGATACTTTTTCTGATCTATGTTGAGAAAATCGTGGTGTAAACCATTATCAAAGACCAGCATAGTATTGAAATTAGGTTGTCTTTGTATGTTATGGATATTGTGATTTCCTTGCAATCATTGCGGAAAAAAAAAAATGAAATTCTCTTGTGCTATGTTTGAACAATAAGGACAACCAGAGTAGCATTAGTAGAATAACAAGAATATCATTCAAGGATGTTAATTTTCTTTTCTAAGCACCTCTAATTACCCTTTTCTGTTCAACCATGATCTCCATTGACAGATTATCTTGCCCCTCTCCCCAAACTTAGTGTCTCCAATCCATCAGCAAAATCCCTGGCCTATGCTCTCATGAGACAACATTTTCAGTTTTGCATTCTGCATCAGCCAATTCATCCTAGAAATTTTTGAGATATCAATCTACATGAGAGGATTGAAAACAGATTACGGTTTACAATACATGTCACCATTGAAACTGGGTCGTATTCCTCTTCAGGCTGTTTTGTGATTGCATTGGTATGGTACAGGCATCTCTTATGAACAAAACTGTTTGTATCGATCCAGCAATACACACGGTCCAGAACCATAAATCTTGTACAGGATGCTTTATTGATAGTTGGAAGGATTTCACCTTTCAAAATTCTCTGATAGCTGGTACTTTTGGAGAGATGCAGTTGATTATATCATACAGAAATGCTGATTTATTGTGGGCCCTGTTGTCGATGGAGCATAAATCTAAAATCATACTGATTGATCAATCTTCTTCTTTGTTGTCTATGATCTTTCTAAGATTATGTTTTCTACAAAAGTTTTGGTTTCAGTTGATTGTGGCTTTTTTTGGGTCTTTTCTTATTTTTATATTTTTAGAGATTCATTTGTGTTTTTAATAGCTATTGGTTGAGCTAATCTAGTATGCTTCTCTCTCTTGTGGATCTTTAGCCAGACATGGGGCTGACTTAATAATAGATAATATGACAAATATTAATATGATATAGTGATTTAGCTATATGGGATTGAATTCTGTTTTTATGTTTTTTTTTTTCTTCTTCTTCTTCTTCTTTTTTTCTTTGTAAAGGATTGGAATTGTTTTTTTTTTTTTTTTTTTTTTTTTGGTTATCTTGAAATGCATAACATTTTTGGAGTTTGAATATCGTGTTCTTAATATCTTGCATTACTGTAACTGTTGTGGCTTGTTTGGTTTCTATAGATTATAATTGAGTTGTGAAGAATATGAATTTTTTTTCTTTCTCAATTTTGATTTGTGGAAATGTTGCTAATGTGATCTTTGGCTTGTTTGTGTTGATGACCATGTTTTGATGTTTGAAGGATGTATTATTTATTATTATTATTATTATTATTTTATTATTATTATTATTATTATTATTTTTAATTATCTTTAAATCTTGTTTGTGTTGATACCCTTGTTTTTACTTTTGAAAAATGTATATGTTCTCATAATCTTTAGCTTGTTTGTGTTGATTCCCACGTTTTGATTTTTGAAGAATGTGTGTGCATGTGTGTTTACATCTTTGGCTTGTTTGTGTTCATGTCCATGTTTTGATTTTTGAAGAATGTGTGGTGTTGGATATCTTTGGCTGTTTGGCATGTTGTGTTATGCCATGTTCTGGTTTTTGAAGTGTTTGTTAAAGCTTGTACAGCATACCATTCAGGTTTTAAGGAGTTCTACATGTGGGGGTCATTGTTCAATTATCCAAACTGCTGATGGCTGCCTTTAGGGCCCACAAAAGAGCTTAAGATTCCTTGATTGCGGCCCTTCTATTTGTTGACCACCCACAGAAATGTTTGGAATTTAAAGCTTGTACAACATACATTTCAGGTTTTAAAGCTTTTACAGCATACCATTCAGGTTTGTACATCATACCATTCCTTAATATTTGTACAGCATACCATACAGGTTTTAAAGCTTGTACAGCATACTCTGTATATTTGTTTAGAATCAATACTCATGTTAGCTATAGGACATTATCCTGAAAATTAGGCCACGTCAAAGTTCAAGTGGGCCACACCATAGGGAAGGATGAAGATGTCCTACTAGGCAGTTTCACCAACAGAGGCATCATTTCCTCAAATCATAATTTCTAAATAATTTTGACTTATTTATTTTTATGTAGGTTCTCAAGCGCTCATCCAGTGTCAGTATCAGTCATGTATGAGTACAGTAAGGCCTTGCATGTATGGATATTCAATGCACTGAATTCATTGGAGCTGAAGTCACTTGAGGAGCCAATTTACCTTTTTGGACAATTCTTTAAGAAGCCCTTGGAATGCTTGACGCTTGGTAATCAGTCTTTATTCAATGGCATTCTTTATATTAACATGTAGTTAAACAACATGATCTCTATGCTGAGGATCAAAGCAGAATTATATTTGTAATTGTTGGGCGCCGGAGCACGAAAGTACATTCGAGATCCCCAATTGTTAGCCTTCATAGATGCAGAGGTGTGAATGTTTGTAAGTTTACTTTTATAAAATTTAAAATATATATATATATATATATATATATATATATATATATATATAAATAAAAATAAAAAGTTAAGTTGAAGAGGATTGTATGATCTTGTAGCCAAGGATATGCAGTGTACTTCGGTTTTCAGTTAGTCCAAGTGGAGCTCATGGCACAAAGCTCCAGCCTCCCCGGCCATCAGTCTGTTAGACTTGACAATGAATGGACCATGCCCCAAAAATCTCCCAGAATGGAATAATCCTGGCCACCAGTCCCGTGTCCTCTCAATTGAATGTGGCCCACTGCTCTATTTCACTCATCAACCTTCTATTTGAAGGCCACCAATTGAGAAGATGTTTGGAGCATGGTCCATCCACTGTTGGGGCCCAAATGAGCAATTGTCTGCATTACCGAGTGTGATGAGCCCATCTGTAAGCTGAAACCAGAGTGCACAATGAATATCCTTGGATCAAGGATCATGTAATTCCTCCATCTTGAAAGCTTTCCTTTAAATGAGATTATGTCTTAAGGTTTGGAATCATTGAGGATGAAAACTAACCCATTTAAGTCTCCGCACTGTTTCATAGTGAGCACAGTTAATGCTTTGCAGACACCAGTGATCAATGCAAGCATGGTAAGCTTCTTCCCATTGATATTGTTCTTGGTTGTTTCAATAGCTCTGAGCCCTTCTGGCATTCACAGCTGCATTATTTTTTCATGTCTTGTTGGGGCCAGGTTTTACGTGACAGGCATTTTGGAGGGATAAACTACCCAGTTGGTGTTGGTGGAATTGCGAAGGCATTAGCGAAAGGCTTAGTAGATAAGGACAGTAAAATACTCTATAAAGCTAATGTGACTAATATTATACTCGAGCATGGAAAGGCTGTAAGTGCTACCACCTACAGATAATGCTCACAATTCTTGGCTTTCTAACCATAATATTACCAGATTAATTTTTCCCTCACGATTGCTAATGCTGTCTTACAACTGCTTGAATCTTGCAGGTGAGAGTGATGCTTTCAGATGGAAGTTTTTCTCCAAAACCGTAATATCAAATGCAACTAGATGGGATACCTTTGGTAAGTTCTTGACCATAACACTGCAAAACGTGACCTTTGCCATGTCTTCTTGTCAATGTATTTGTACGCCAGATTTTGTGGGAACTTGTTTCAGAAGATGACGAATTCACTAAGACTCTCTTTGGTTTTCCAATTTCCTATTAAATGTGGTAACAGTTTAAGGGTTGAAACTGTCTTGCAAATAGGAAAAAAATCCCAACGCATGTTGTGTCGTGAATGCCTATCATGGATTATTTATGATTCTCAATGTTTTAGACAGGCCTCATGACACTCGTTTTACTGTGTGAAATGAACAAGATTTCATATGGTTATGTTTCCATCCTATCAAATGTTTAGTCATGTTGTGCACCTTTGGCTGTTTTCAGTATGTTGAGGTCTTGTTGATATTTAATTCCGTCTATTTTGAGGAATTTCTCTAGGTTACACCGTCATTTAGATCTTGTTCAATAACCATCGTGTTTCTATTTTTTCCAGGTCATTTTTCAAAAGATCTTAACCTAACCTATTTTTGAAGTTAAACAGCCTGACTGATAGGTAAAAACATCCGAACATGGTCCCTACATGTCAAAGAGTTAGTGTTTTATATCCTTGCTCTGTATTGGCATGTGTGGTTGCTTGATTTGGTGGTCGAATTTTGGAAGTGGGACCCAATTGATTCCATGGATTCTCAATTCTGTTAAGTTGGGATTCATGGGCCATGGTTTGACCACTGATATGTCGTGCCCCACTGTGGATGGACAATGCCACAAAAATCTCCTTGATAGGACGATTGTTCCGTTTCAAGGAGACAAAAACCGTTATGTAGTGGGTTGCGACAGATCCTTGTTCAACTGAAAAAAGGTCCCAGTAACGGAGCATCTTGCAGGGATATTTCCATGCAGTTCTCCATCTGTATCGGGTTGCGACAGATCAATGGTTTGGATTACTACACCGTGGGCCCCACCTGTTACAGGGTTTTGCTACGGCTATAAAATTAGTGGGCCACCAGAGGCTTGTAATCACCTCATTTTTAGCTGAAGTATATCTTTCAATGGGCTTATTGCATTGATTATCTAACATGTCACACATGAATGTCATTTTGGGGTGGTAAAGATGATTTACTTTATCCAATTCATCATCCTGTGAATAGATTACAGAATTCCCCTTAGCCAAAATCTAGGCCGCTGGATACAATTTTTGGATTCCACGGGATTTCAGTTACAGGCTGCCAAGCACAATGAAGATTCCAAATAACTTTGATTCTGGTGTAGTTAACGATCTGGATTCCAATTCATTAGCCAAACACTAATTGCGTTGGCTAGCAGAGTTATGGTCATTGGCCAGTTTGCAGTGGTCCATGCATTGGACATCTGTCGCAAGACTCGGATTCTTTCCTTGAATATATATTTTAAATCTTGGGGAGGGATTAGCATGAAGAATCCACTGTTTTCTTTTTTCAACTTGTTTTGTTTACTGAAATGGTCCTCCACATTTTTTAAAGCAGGTGAAGGATTGGGTGTTATTGAGAAAAAAAAGGTGATTTTGCAATGTACTGGAACTAGATCTGTTTGGTTCCCCATTTGCAGCAAATGGCATCAGCTAGTGTGGTGCCTGCGACTGGGTTGAGAAACACAAGTGGAAATGCTATCGGCATGGATAGGTTGCCTAAAGAAATGAATGATATGAAGATAGGGGATGACGAGGTAGGTTTTAATAGAATCTTATCTCTGCTTGCTTGATAGCATGTTAGCCTTCTCTATGAAATGTGAATTTTTCTTCTAGGAAACAGAAACTGCTGCCGATGGAAATGGCACAGAGATAGGTCATATAATCGTGACAACTATTGGGGGTAGAAATGGCCAACCAAAGCAGGTAATCACTAGGACTTGAATCTTTTCAAGTCGAATGAAGCGTTGAAGAATTGGAAAGTGTGTAGTGTAAAGAGAATTAGCCTTTGTTTAATGGAAATTGAAAATTTGCGACGGTTTTCAACCGTCCCTAATTTTTTGCGACGCCCTCTTTCAGGAACCGTTCCTAATTTTTCGCGACGCCCTATTTAGCCACGGTTCAAAACCGTTCCTAAAGAGGAATTTTCATGATTGAATTCCCACGAGCAACCACCCGAATGCACGGAAGCTGTCAACATATACTATTCTGTTTACGACATCATCGACATGTACAACTTGTATTCTCCCATCTGCACGGACCCCAACACGTCCACGTCGAGACAATTGCAAAAGATTGAAGGCATTGCACCATGAGTAGTTGCGAAGTTTTTAAGTAATTGCCAATCACTCGTTGAGATGGAATTTTTAGCCCATCTGTTCAGAAAATCATAAACCGAGAACAATGGTGTTTTTATCTTTTTTGTTAGATGGCTGGCATAGAAAGCCGACAGGCTATGATCCATGCGTTGATTATCATGTCGAAGCATACTTCAATAGGCGCGACGTGCAAGAAGCTTTACATGATAATGTAACGAAAATCCCTTATGCTTAGACTCTTTGCAGGTAAGCTGAGTTTGAAATATAGTAATTTAGTGATTCGACTCACTTAACTAAGTGAGTCAATAGGGTTAACTCACTCGTGTCAACTTGTCTGACTTTAAGGGTAGTGGATTTGATCAGTTGAAGGAAATATACAATGTCAGGCACAATGTCTGTTCGACCAAACAAAAACTACATGTGGGGCCCATCATCTGATGATCTCAAGTGACCATATGGTAGGGGGGCCCATAATGTCCCTCATCGGATGGTACATTCTATGTCAATTTCATCATGTCAAATGTGGTCTAACAACTGTAGCCGTACATTTCCATTGGATGGCTATGATCATCAGATGGGCTTGACTCGCTTCATGACCGGCTTCGACTGATATACCCACCAGGCCTTAAATTTAAGCTTGTTTGTCAACTGTGCCTAACAGCCATTCATCCTGGCCGAGACCCTTTAAATTGAAAGGCATTTTTGTCATATATCAATCAAGATGGGCCACACCTAATGAACGAACTGGATCTTCCATTAAAAAAATAATCAGGACTTGGGCCTTGGTGGGCTTGGTTCTGGATTTTAACAAGCCCGGCCAGTTGACAGCTAATGTTCACTGTGACTTGGGTGCATGTTAGCATTTATACTGTAGAATTGCTAACTTATTCTTGAATTTTTATCATATTACAGTGATGCCATCGAAAATTGGAACGATGAACCTGCGTCAGTCCTTCCAGTTATCAGAAAACTCATAGCTGGTGGCATTCGGGTTTGGGTTTTCAGGTGAAGCCTTTCTACAGAGCAAGTTCCATAGAAAAAATTCATCTTACCACTAAGGTGGGCCAACTGACACAACTACGATCATGTGGGCCATGGGAAAGAACAGGTCCAATATGGTTTGTTCAAGTTCTCCAGGTCATCCTGATCAGATGATCACAACCATTCAAGTTCCTTCTAAAATGGATAATAAGACCATTTTTATTTCCAGGCCCTTATTTGAATGGCCTTTGTTGATCATATGTGGACCCACTTAAAAATTTTCAATGTAATAAGGTAAGAAGAAATTCCAATTGGGTCATCTCGGACTTCAGTTTTGGGCCTCGAAATAAATAAAAAAATCCTACATGTTAGATTCTCATCTTCTTTTTTAATCTTATATGAAATTTTGTGTTTTTATTTATTTATTTATTTATTCAGTGGAGATACCGACGGAAGAATTCCGGTAACTGCAACGAGATACACATTGAACAAACTTGGATTGAACATCACTGAGGATTGGAATGCATGGTACAACCATCAGGAGGTAATGATCTTAATTTACTTATTTTTATTTAATTTTTATATTCAAATAAAAAATTTCCTTGCTTTCTTTCATTTTTTGGGTGATTTTCTAGGTTGGCGGATTTACAATAGTTTACGAGGGGTTGACATTTGTCACCTTGAGAGGAGCGGGCCACCAAGTTCCGACATTCGTTCCAAAGCGCTCACGCCAGCTTATTAATCATTTCTTAGCCAATAAGCAGCTGCCAAAGTCTCCATTTTGATTATTTGATATAGGGGCCCGTTTGGGTTGCCACATGAAAATGAGTTCATCTCATATTATTTAATCATAATTATGTATTAGCGATCATTTTTTTCGGTATGAATTAAAAAATATAAACAACATTTTATAGAAATTGTGATCTTTAATACATATTTGATTCATTAAATGAAATGAACTCATTATATAGTGGCAGCCAAACAGGCACTTAGGTTTTATAATTTATTTATGTTTTAAATTTTAAATTTACTTGTTTTTATGTTTTTTTTTTTAATTTTTTCAGTATAGTTTTCTATTTTTAGTTGAAATTAACTGTAATTAGATGCCTATTATCAAAATTAAAAAAGAAAACTTGATTTTTATTTTTATTTTTAAGTATTTTTTTGGATTCTAAGTTGGAAACTTTTTTATTTTTTTCATATACATGCTACCATATGTGCCAACATGGCTGGCAGGTATATCATGTTCAAGACATCCATCAGGTGGGTCCCAACATTTAGATTTTCTCACTCGAAAATTAATCCAGTCCATTTAGCAGGTCCAGATGGTTGAGATAGTTGGATTAGCAAGGTTGGTACAATTAGAAATAATACTATTCAATTACTCTCACGGTATTGGAAGAACGTTAATTGTATCCTTTTGGATGGACGAGATGCAAAACCTTATCTCTAGTGGACAAATCTGACCATTCAGTTGAGACAGAGATTTTACCTTCTCCCAAGAGAACAATCTGGAAGATGTGACAGATTTGGATAAGAATCCATTGGATGGATGCTCTATAGTCTTCCATACAGGAAAAATATCATTTAATATAGAGGGAAGTTTTATTCCATTCACATATTCATGCATCAAACGTCATCACTCTTTATTAAAATAAAGAGGCTCTTTATGAAAATAAAAAAGCATGGGACCCCCGGATACTCAGCTCATGGCACTTGATACGCAGGCACTTAGAAATGGTACATTTGGCATATATTAACTCAAATTGAACCTAAGTAAATAGTGAAATTGCTTGGAGATGTACCTCAGATGCCTCAATTGAGATGTAGCTCAGATGAATGTGGAATGGGTCACAACAATTGTTTGTTGAAATATGATCATTTTTCCAAAAGTAAAGAGGGCTTTGTGATTTTGGAATCATCTTATAAGCCCCATCAAAACAATTTTATTCTATTGAAAAGATAAGTGAATGTACTTTCAAATAACTCAAATAACGTTATATTCAATAAATATAATAAATGAATAAATCAAATGTTCCGCAGTTCAGGCGGTAGTATGAGTGAAGATAACATCGTTTCTACCTCAATTGAAAATCGATACCAAGACATTAGCATTGGTATCTTCAATCAATCTACCACTTGAGCTATGAATCTGTGTGCAATCCTTTGGCCATTCGACCCTACTCAATCCTTTACCCCTCAACCTTACCCCCTAATTGCGGCGCCCACTTAGACATGTCTCTTAAATCCTCACCAAAATATTTTAAGGTATGAACCTAAAAATGCAGCAAATCCAAATGTACATAATTCACTGTTACAAACTTTACAAACTTTTGATGCGCTTTCGAAGGAAACTGATATTTGTGTAGGCCTGTTCTAATCAAGGAGCTAATATTTGTGTATTCCTCTCATGCAGGTCATTACCTTAAATATATATATAAATATATATTCAGGTGGACTCAAGAAGTTGAACTCTGGAAGTTTTTAATAGTGAGCGTTCAATCACCCTTATTTCTTGTGGTTTTGTCCATTTGAGATTTTAGATATAATAAACATACATCAGCAATACACAGGCACCAAGCCGCATCCCACCGGAGCGTATTAGGTGTGACCCAGATCCACCTAGGTGGGTGGGAGCCCCAAAAAATGAAGCTGTTCCAAATCTTAGACAGACCACACTACAGGAAACGGTGGTGCTTGACCATTAAAAACTTCTTGTGGTCCACAAAAGCTTTGGATCAAGATGATATTTGTGTGGTCTCTTTGTCTAGGTGTTTGTGACCTTATCAACAGGTTGGATGGAAAATAAACATTCCGGCCCAATCCATGAAGCTTTTAATTGTGGGGATTCAATCATGACTTTTTGTTGGTAGGGGTAGATTTAAAGCACATACATCACCTGAGTCCCACTGTCAGTGTCCCACCCACCTCTGTGGACCCACGGTCTCACCCAATCCACTCCCATCCCATCAGGCCTGTCAACTTTGGTCCCACCGAATTCGGAACGGTTGCAATTCTGCCCCAGTGGGCGTGTTTGATTTTACACCGCAAATGGGTAATAATTATTTCATCGGGTGATTACTGCATTGGTTTTTTTTATATATATAGGTTAGCTTGTTAGTACACCCATTGTCAGTTCATACTTCACTGTTAGCCACCCCCACTAGGGAATCGATACCAAGACCTCAATGTTAAAACCAAGTATCTTTCACTCAGTCTGCCACTTAATGATGCTTGATTTGACCACTTTTTGACTATGTTTGATTTTACCCTTACTTTTTGAGCTCTAAAACCGAGGACACTGCCAAATATATGCAGGGCCCATCGTGATGTCGGTATCTTATCCACACCATCCATCTGTTATGCCATCTGAACCATACAAAGCTCAAGCGGACCATACCACAAAATTTAGGGAATCGACGTCTACCATTAAAAACGTATCGGTGCCACTGTTTCCTTTAGGGCATGTTTGATTTTCTAACCTGTTTGGATTTACGTATAGTATTATTATACATTGTATTTTTGAATCGCTGAGGTATACCACATAGAAGAGTATGTATTCTTCCATTTTCCAGAAGAAAAGTAGGCCGTTTGCTTTAGAGTAGATTCGGATGAGTATACAAAGGTGATGGATTGGTCGATGTTTGGATAAAATGTGTAATGGCGCGATACAAAGTCCAAAATGATTTCATAATATTTTTCACATGTACATAACTGTCACTAGTGCCCTCAGCTGAACTAGTCCGTGAAGATGAGAAGGAAACGACAAAGAATGTGTAAATCTAGTAACTATTCGAAACTGAAAGTATATTTTCCAATGCAATACAATGAAGGCATTGCACTACTCGTCTTTAACATTACTAACGTCTTTAATAAGTACACTGGCTCGGCAATGTATTCGAAAGCGGCGTAGACACTGGATTTGAATTCGGAATCAAATGCTTTGAAAGTATTATTTTATTCATTAATACAGTGCAAAACGATCTGAGCTGTAAATCCAAACAGGTTTCAACATGAAAATGAGTAATAATTATTTCTTTTGGTAATTACCCCATCCTTTTCGGGGGTTGATTTGACTCCTAAATTAAAATCGAGGATGCTGTCAAATATATGTGGGGCCTACTGTGATATATGTGGATTATCCACACCGTCCATCCATCATGCCAACTGAATTTAGGGCATGAGGCAAAAAATGAGGAAGATTCAAAGTTCAAGTTAACCACAACACAGTAAAAATGGAATCGAACACTCACTGTTAAAAACATCCTGGAGCCACTGTTTACTCTGGTGTGGGCCACTTGAATGTTAGATTTGCCTTATTCAGCTCATGGCCCAAAATGTTCTGTTAAAACGGATGGACGACATGGATATGTCATATACATGATGGTGGCGCCCACAAATTCATACCCATCCATTTGGACCGTTTTTTCGAAGAAGAAATTCCTCCGTGTTTTCAAACAAGTGAAATTGTAATAATTGGTTATTTACAGGCATTTATACTGAATTTGAAAAATCAAACCGGG
The DNA here is from genome assembly GCA_030180095.1 of Magnolia changhungtana. Classification (NCBI taxonomy): domain Eukaryota; kingdom Viridiplantae; phylum Streptophyta; class Magnoliopsida; order Magnoliales; family Magnoliaceae; genus Magnolia; species Magnolia changhungtana. The sequence goes on from JASAUF010000662.1 coordinate 7,089,868, forward strand.
CCTAAGTGTGGGTCACTTGAGTGTGAAGTGTGAACTGACATGGCTGTACTAACAAGCTAACAGGGGAACCAAAAAAAAAAAAAAGCTCATTTTTTTTTGGCTCTTGCCTCAAAATGTAATGCCAAAACTGATGGATGGCGCAGGCATATCATATTATATATCATGGTGGGCCCCAAAAATTTAATCTTTTTTGACTCGGTTTCAGAACAGAAATGCAAGTGCATATTCAAACAGGCAGTGGAGTAATAATTACTAATTCCGAAGGCATTTACATTGCCCGAAATCATGCAATGCCACGACGCACCATTCATCATGCAAGTGATTCGTTAGGACCGAAATCAATCCAAGCAAATGAACGGCAAATGGACAAGCGGACCCATTTTCTAGAAAATCACGGCAATCCATTTCTCAGGAATACTGATCAGACGGTTAGAACCGACCACTCAGTATGATTCAGATCTGGATTGTCCATGTATTCAAATGCACCATAAAAATCATTTCTCCACAATCAATACCATAGAAAAAAAAAAAAGACACAAGATTATTTATAAACAAAAGAAAACAAGAAAACAAGAAAACCCAAAAAAAAAAACCCAACATGCCCACCCGCGAGATCCAAGCCGCTCGTCAGGTGGACCCCACCACCATTCCAGTCCGGTGCGCAACGAACCGATTTCCCGTGGACTCAAAACGCGTGCGAGAGCGCTACGTCTCCTCCTCCTCCAACCCAAAACCCTTTCTCAGGCTCTCGCAATCCACGAAATAAGCGAATCCATAAGCCAAGTTCATCAAGCTCGCCTCGTGCAGCTCCTTCGTAGCAGTCGCCGTCGCATCCGTCGAGAAGAAAACCCTAAAACCCCTCACGAAAGCATCCCTCGCCGTAGTCTCGCAGCAGAGATTTGTCATAACGCCCGTGATTATCACCTCCTCAATCCCTCTTTCCTTCAAGATCGCCTCCAGATCCGTCCCCTGGAATCCGCTGTACGTGCTCTTCTGCACCACCGTTTCGGTGCTCCGCCGCCCGAGCTCCTCCATGAGCTCCGATTCGGTGGTCCCGTCGAGGATGAGATCGTTGTTCCACCACTCAGCCAGCATGCCGTAGTCCGCGGGGGATCGGTGAGCGTGACGGGTGAAGAGCACGGGGATTTCGGTTGTCCGGCAGAGATGGATGGTGTTCTTGAGGGCGGGAAGGATCGGCGCTGCGATGGAGGAGAAGTGGTTCTGCATGTCGATGACGAGGAGAGCAGAGGTTTTGGGGTCGGGATTTCTTCGTTTGACGGCGTATTTCTGGTAAGAAGGGGTGGATGTTGCCATAGATGGAGAATCAGAGGACCAGAGCTCTAAAAAATGCGGGGGTGAAATGTTCGGTTCGAGAGTGTTCGTCTCCAATTCATGTGTATAATGTATTTAAATAAGAGGAAAGCTTTGATACTCTGGCACAGTGTGATGGATGATACACAGACAATTACAAATTACTCAAAAGTTGCTTACGTGGAATACAAATAATTCAAATTAAACTGTTCAATTTATCAGTACCTTGACTGATGTATTATGAACCGTAAATTGCTCTTATTTGGTTACCAGACTAATAGATTTCTTGACATTCACGGACGGTTAGAATTGAAATTTTTTAGAGCAACCGGAAGTTAGAATTGGTAAAATAGTCTGATTTTTATACTCTGATACAACGAGAGTGTCTATGCGAAGTGCCTCTGTATCGAGCTTCATGCACAGCAGGAGTATCAAATAACTCCTCATTTATGAGAAAAGTTTGATACTCTGGCTGAACGGTGATGGATGATACGCAGGTAATTCAGATTTAATTGCCCAAATTGTGGTTTGGAGTTGGATATATGATGGACAAAAAATAAGGCTTATTCGATAATCTAACCATCAAATTGGAGGTGGACACCATGGGATGGACGGTTGAAAATAAAAATATCCAATGGCTCTTTTAATAATTAAGTGTCCACGTATTAGAGGTTAACCAGTCTAATTTTGGCATTGTGACTTAGCGACGATGGGTTCCACCATTTTGTTAGGTTAACTTTAGTTAACACATGTTTTTAGTGTACCGTTTTTGTATAACTCTCTTAAATAAAGAGAAATGATCCATGTAGCCAGTTGAATTTACTTCATGTGTTTTAACTGTCCATTATGCCGGCTCAGCTTTTCTTTCATAATTGTGGAGAAACATGACAATTGGATGGTCCTAAACATCCATTGTTAGTAATTTTATTCACCCACATTTGCATGTAATAGACTGTTTGGATTGCATGACGCATAAGATGCATGTTTGACCTATTTTGTGGGAGTAAAGGGCAGTGAACACTTAAGTAGCGGATCACTGAGCATGCAAATTTTGTTAATAACATGAATATCCTTATATATGTTCGTTAGCTCTTTTAAATCCTACTGTTTATTATGCGAAAAAATAAAATGGGCCATGGTTACTGTTGATGTCAAAATCTGGTCAGCGCTTCTCCTTGTCTCATCTACTCCGAGAAGTCACTAAGCCCTGAACCTGCATACCAACAATGAGTAAAGAAGACCCTAGCTAAGCCGGGGGACCCTCCGATGCCTAAGTCAGGACACAGGAATCTGGGTATTAGTTATGGAGTAGTGGGAGAGTATTTGATATCGCGTCCCTGTGACAATGGGGTGATGGACTACTTATACCTGACGCTTGAGCGGTCCGGGTTCGACAATCTCGGCACGATCAGGGGAATTCCTAAATCGTGGAGATATTGCCCATAATCTGCAGATCGTGTAGCACGTTAAGTGCGTAATACGTATAACCCGACGAAGTTTTCGGCCACGTCTAGTTATGGCAGTTTCCTCATTTGGCAGACGGGACTTTAATATCTACTTGGCTCGGCTAAGCCAAAAGTCATTTACCTGTGCAGTTGTCTTGATGCATATTTTTTTGAACTCGGACGATACGTAGGTCCGAGCCGATATCTCGAATGGGGCTCCGAGGCGAAGGTTTCGTTGTACGTGAAGTTGGCGAGCGAATAGTTCTCGTGCGAGGTGTTGAGTATGTTGTTTTTACGTCCGATCGGATTGCAGATACTGCTTCGACCTGCAGCCCTGTGGTGAAGGTGTTTTGGATGCTACGTCTCTCTGGAATGCTCATATTAGGTCGAACGGGATTGGGCTTCAGATGTTGATCCTGCTAGCCGACTCGGCTCAGTACTTTGTCCTCGGACCTTATGCAGGCTCGGATCTTCCCATAACAGTTACATCTCAAAATTTTGTGGGTTCAACTTTGATGTATGCATTAAATCCATGTTGTCCATTCTTATAGCATCATTATTATAGGGCATGAGATCAAAAGTGCAATATATCCAAAACTCCTATAGCTCTCAAGAAGCCTTCAGTGGTAGACATGCAATTTCCCTTTTCCTATGGTTTGGTCTACTTGAATTTTAGATCTACTTCAATTTTAAGCTCAAACTATAAAATAATGAGGTAAAATGAACGGACAAATATACATATAATGCATACGCCATATTGGACCTACAGAATATTGGCTTGGAAAGGTTCAGCTCCATGGGATGATTTTTCATACCTCTTACAAGATATGTTAAGGGCATGTTTGTTTTCCTATTTACCATTGTAAATAGTGGTAAATAGGTAATTATAACCTATTTCTATTGTTTGGAAGAGATGAAATACAAAGGGTAATATTGCATTGATGAGTGAATTATTACAACAAATCACTTTAGGCCTAAATCTCAAAGTTCTACTCTGATGACTAGTAGCTTAAATTGTCCACAACTGCTTGTGTTATATGTAGTAAATATAAAATACATCATTGACATTTTTATTTTCTACTGTCACTTTAATGGCCTATAAATTAGATGAAAAAGACTATACTTTCTAATATTAGTGATTTTTTAGACAAACCATCTGTGTTTGGTCCCATATATGGCAAACTTGATTTGCACATCACTCCATCATGTATATTATAATGAGATCATTTTCCATCTGCTAATTTTTTTTGGGCCCACCTAGTCATTTTCTATCATGCAAAGCAACAATCCTGATGGAATTATAGGAGTTATTTGTTGCTTCATGTAGTGTATGACAAAATGATTCTCAGGCATTTAGCATTGCACATGTGACATTTATCAGCTCAAATTAAATGGATTAAATTGTGGAAATGAATGTTGCTTTGTTGGTTTCTAATGATTTTGCTTTGGCCTTTGGCTTTAAATGAAAGTTCAAATTATTTATGAAAAAAAATCCATTTCACCCATTACAATCTGAAAATTAGATTGCTTGGACAAACTTATCCTGTAACTTGTGGCCACTATATTCTAGAAATGAAACCGTTGGATAAATTTTATTTTTGGACATGCAATAAAATAACAAATCTGATATTTAGATAAGGAATTTTGACCAAAGTAGTCTTGTCGTATTGCTAAATGCCCCAAAAAGTGAGACTTAAAAAAAATTAAAAAAAAATTTTAAAAAAAAAAAACACCTTTAATAATTTTTGGAACAAAATTGCCCCTACTTTGGATTCAGTACTAGTATGGCTTTTGTGTGGGGGAGAAGATACGTGGCACTCATTCCGACGCATGGGACTTGTTATCGGGCCCATTAGAAGATAAATCCAATCCGTTCATTTTCTTTGTGGCCCTCCATTTATAAGGAAAGATGGTAACCTCATGTTGATACGATTTATTTGTAGCCCACAAAAATCGATAACATATAACGGTGTCCATTCACAAACAACTAATTTCTTGTGATGTGGTCCTTATGACCAGCAGATGTTGGTCATTTTTCCAACCATGACCTTTCATAAAATTCCGAGGATAATTGATGGAGTGGATTCCACACAGGCAATAGTGGGCCCCATAAATGGTGTACAAACTCTATTAGATAAGGTCAACCTTATCTTTTCAAATGTTGCGGAGGGCCCTTCTTCTTTCTTGGAAATGTTATGGTCGTGGGACCCACCGTCACTCATCCTTGGGCGTTTCTCTCCAGCGTCTCTCCGATGTTTCTCTTTGGCGTTCTATTATCTAACATTCTTCAGCGTTCGATTATCCGGTATTCTCCAGTGTTCGTCTAAAAACTCATATTCTTTAACGTTTCGTCGTCGACTACTTCCACCATTACGATTGTACATTATATCTTCAGACGAGGTGATCATCTTCGTTACATTCTCCAATGTCTTTATCATTCTAATGAACTAAAATTTTAATCGTTATTAAAGGTAATACCTTAAATCTTCGGTTGAGGTTATCATGTGTTAAGGTTTAGGTTGTGATGTGTTTAGTGTCCAAGTTGGCATGTATTAAGGGTCTAGGTTATCATGCACTGTAAATAACAATATGTGCAAGGGTCAAGGTTATCATTCATTAAGGGTCAAGGTTGTCGTCCATTATAAATGTGATACTTGCAAGGGTCAAGGTTATCATCCATTACGGGTTAAGATTGTCAACAAGTTCAGTAAGAGTTGAGGTTATTGTAAATGCACTTTTTTGTCAATCACCTGTGTCAGTGTGTCAGTGAATCGGTTGAGCCATTGGAAGCTGAAGACCGAAGACACATGTACTTTGAGCGTCAAGGAGAAAACAAACGGATAAATTAAGGTGCTTTAGTGACCCTAACCTTAGACCCTTTTAAGTTCAAAACAACCTTAAAGTCTATATGATCCACTCTACAATGGATAAACCTTTGTTTGATTATCTCATAGCCTTAGGAGCCTTTATTTGATCATGGCTAGTTAGGCTTTAAAGGTGCAAAGCTGCCGATAATTGAACAACTCAAATCAACAGTCCTCGATAAGACATCGATATTGTTGTCAGGCCGTCGATAAGACTCGATCCTTTTGAAGCGTCTGCTTTATACGATTAAAGAAAGCAAAAAGCAGTCTAGCAAGAAAATTGATATAACCTTGACTATTTCGATTATATCGAATGCATGTTCAATCTTATCGAGTGAGCCTTCGATCCTATTGAAGGCTCGATTGATTGAATTGACAGAGTTGTTGAACTAGCCGTTGCAAACATTTTCTTTTTAAATTGGCATTTAAACCTTTGACAAATGAATGAATTTTTTGTATAATTAGAGCCTAGGTGATTCTCTACTCATTATCTCTCCCCTTAACTCCAAACCAAAGAGATTCATAACACCCTTCTTATGATTAATCACTCCAATGAGCATTCCATGCTCCATATGAAGGTGTCCATGTTCTCTCATATTTTCTATAGATTAAACACCAAACCTACAAGTAAATCTTAGTCTGAATCCTCTAGAATACTCATCTAGGTGAATCCCATCTAAAAACTAACTATTCATTAGTTATAGGAGATTCAACCATCCTCTCATTACCTTAATAGCCTCATTAGAGCATCGGGTGAAATGTAACGCCCTGAAAATCGGGGGTCAAGTAGTAACTCAACACTCGAGTTCCAAAACATTACTTATGCAACATAAATGCTTATGAGTGAATGTTGTCTATGTTAGTGCAATAATCATAAGTGGGATTATACCAAAACAGTAATTCATACTCCAGATCAAGTTATAAAACGCAAGCGGAAGACCGAAAGATGTATATAAAGCCAAAAACATCACAATCGGTCTCCAGAGTATGAACACCTTACTGAGTCACCATATACATGTATTAGTTTCAAAATCAAAATGCCAAAAAAAAGTGGTACAACTATAATGGTAAACCCTATAGTCCCGTTATCTGAATGGCCTAAGCGAAGCCTCCAGAGAACTGCATGTAGGAGAACTCATCCTAATCATTGTAGTAATCAGGCTCAACCTCCTGCATTTCGTCAATACCTGCATCTAAGACAGAGTTTGGTGGGTGTCCAGAACACTGTCCCGTAACGTGGGAGTGAGTAGCTAACTCAGTAGAACAATAAAGCATAAGTTAACATGTTATCAATTCAATCAAGCAGTAATGATAAAGCAGTACAATCAAACACTCCTAAATACTCTTATTAATGCAAGTATGGAATGCAGTCATGATGCATGCCCTCGCCAAACCTCCCTCGTGCGACACCATCTTACGTCTGTGGCATGCATTCATCCCTCAGTGCTCCACAACGCCAGGCACATGCAGTGTTATGTTATGAGCATGATTACTGAGTTGTTATTAGTCCTTTTCATATAGCAGTATTGGGAAACTAAGGTACCTCCCTTATATCATTCCCAAACAATGATCCATTTTAGGGTCGTCAGTCCTAGATAATCTCATATGATGATGTGGTTATAGGTCGCTGTAAAGGGCTGTCAGGGTTGTTACACGCACTCGTTACACCGTTCCCCCATCACCTTATTAATACAGGCCTATTTTATACTCTGTTTACTACGGGAAGGCTCGTCGCCTCTCTGCAGATTCAAAGTATGCTCGAGGTCACTACAAAGGGCTGTCAGGGCTGTTACATGCACTCGTTGCACCGCTCCCCCATCACCTTATCAGTGTAGGCCGACAGCTCGAATATAGTGTCACATACCACCGTATTCGGCTCACGAGTCTGGGTTGCTCACTGGTCACTACGGGGAGGCTCGTGACCCCAGCGTAGGCCGACAGCTCGACCACGGTGTCCCATACCACCATGCTCGGCTCATGAATCTTAGCAGATCGAGGTACCAAGGTTAACGGGGTTACACTGGTAAGTTTGGTACCTTAGGTTTAAGCAGTAGCGTCCAAACATGGTGAACATACATTAGACAGATCGAGTTACTTAATGAGCTCGACTAGCACGAACGCACGACAAGTTGAACGACATGAAGTGCATAAGCCCTTCGCGTGGCCTAACCACTGTCGCCAACCGAAGTACGGCTCGGGTTCGTCAAACACGTCTTACGTAGTGAATGAATCTTAACCACGAATTCAATCCTGTTACCGACTGCTTGGACTAAATCATAGTCCTAACTTCATTTTATTTCATCAAGAATCATATGAGATAGTTAAAGCAGGAATAAACAAGTAATTCAATTCTTACAATCAAAGAAGCATGTTATGAAATACAACACAAACAAGATTTCACACACATTCACTTCATGAAATAAAACAGACATTACAATGTAACGTATATGTAGAAAATCATACATATAATTGAGATAACCGAGATTCGTATCTCAATCCTCCTACAAAGTATTCTAGGCGATCACTAGCACATTCAGACATTTTCACAAACACATAGACTACATACATCACCTTACATGATGTATGAGGATTACACGTGTGTTAAGGAGTTGCCCCGCATACCATGTGCATATACCCACGACGGATAACCATGGTGTGCATGAATCCGAGCTCCATGTTCATTCAAACATTTCTATAAACACTTGGGCTACACACTTAGTCGCATATAACGTATATTTGTCGTGACGTGATTTTGGACAAGTCGTTTCGCTAAGGAGTTGTCGCACATGTATTAGGCATATATTCACGTCAAATAAATATGTTAAGCACAAATCCAAATTCCAAACATATTCAAACATTCCAACATATGCATAGAATACACTATATTCTACATAGTTCATGTAAACTCGTATAACGAAACAGACGATGCATTTTGCATGTGTAATAGCACCCTTGTCAGTTATAAATCATTAACCGACATTGAAAGCCTTGAAAATCATAACCTATACGTCTATAGTCCGCACCTTATGCCGTAAAAGCGTAAAGAACTCGATAGAATCGTTAAGTCTTTGACTACGGTGGAATGGCAACCTACAAAATGAAATAGGTTAGTTATTTCATTACTTGTAACGATCATAACCCTAGAATGGATTAGGGTTAGGATTTCTTACCTAAGAACGAAGCCGGAATCGCTGGAAAATCGATTAGAAAGCGATGGTTAAGCACGTATAGCAGTGGGATAGAGTATCAGGAAGATGCTCCCACATCTCTCACACTTTCTCTCTCTTTTCTCTCTTCTCTCTCCTAGGGTTTCTCTCAAATTCATATGGGCTGAATGAGAGAGGGTTTAAGGTCCTTATATAGGCTCAAAACACTCCAAATTAGACCCAGGGCTATGGTATACTTAGGTTATGTCCAAAGGAGGACTGTTTCATCTCAACGGAGCACTTCTGGAGCCCCCCTTGAGCCGAAGGTCGGACTTAAGCTCACTGACCTTGGATCTAGGTCGAGTTAAGTTTTCGTTCCAGTCGGGTTCTCAGATCACACGTGGCGGACCAGTTTCAGTTCAACGGTCACTGAAACTCGATCAGGGTTACAAGTACACTGACCTGTGTATGAAATTTCCCCTGATCCGAGGGTGTATTTGGGTCAGATTTCGACAGTCTGATTGCTTATATTTGGCCCACAAGCAACAAGTCTCAGATTACTTAAATTAGGTTACATTTCTAAAGAAATCTTCGTTTTCTCACACTCCTCACTCCGGGCTCAAGCGAATAGCCCCGGGACACTATTTGGATTTGATTTTCGAGATGGTTGTTAAGCCCAATAAGGCGATCCTAATTCTATAACCTCGTATGATTCAGACTTTCGATGTGCCGTCCAGATCTGATACGGAGTTTCGTGATGCTCCCGAGAGCAGCCGGATAATGAGATTGATCCTAGATTTTTGGGTAATGTAGCGTCAACGATACCACAAGTTTTGGGTCTTGCAGATCGTATTTAAAGTGATTAGTGCGGATTTCGTATGTAATCTAGTTTAACACTAGTTAATCCTCGTCTAATTTCTAAAGGATTTGGTCCTGAGAGATTTCTGCTCAAGGTGGTACTCGGGTTTTTGTACGAATTTCTAAAGTATTGTTCTTCATCACCTATACTTTAGGATTCATGCCTAATATGACAGTACTTAGAAACATTTAAAGAACAAGGTAGTAAAAAGTGAAATGGGAGATTTTGAAGGAAATGGGTTGAAAGGGGATTTGAGACTTTAGGATTGAGTTTTTGAGAAGCAATTAAGGTATTCGGATCGACCCATTGCCTAAGTAAGTCTAACTCCAAGTTGGCAAAAATCTGAGGCATTACATGAAAGGTATATGATTTTAGGAAGTAGAAGAAGATCAACTTTAAAGATCGGGAGAGCAATTGAGAAGTCGATTCAAGATTGAAGAAGCTCTCAAGTAAGGTGCATCAATGAGGTTCAACCGATAAATAAGATTGCTATTTTAGAGTTCATGTACTATTTCCTTATGTACGATTAAGTATAGAGTTTGTGACCTAAACTTTGTTGCGCAGCACGCCAACAATGCAGTGAACCGAGATCCAATCTTAAGTCTCACCTACAAACGATAAACAGAAAGAAATATAAACTAGAAAAGAATAAAAGCATTCAAACAAATCATAAGACAAGATATACGTGGAAAAACCCCAACAAGGGTAAAAAACCACGGATGCAAAACTTCCACTATAAAGAAAAATAAAGATTACAAGGCAATATACTAACCTTTCCCTTGGAAGCACATAGAAAATTCTTTGCCCACACCTTAGAATAACTTTCTCATCATACCTAGAAAAACCCTAGGTACCCTTATTTATAATTTAGGAAACTCATTTTCACATCCCAGTTGCGAAAGGACTTGCGACACGAAATCCGCGCAAAAACGCGGATCGAATCTGCATAACCTCGACTGGTCGTGGGCGGCCCTAGATGTGGCTCCACTTCTTAAAAATCTTCCACTTAGAGACACATCGGCATAAACCTTTGTTTTCTTCATCTGGAGTACACCACCTCCCCGTCTTCAAGTCTGAAGACCAATCAAAGCTGAACAGAGCTTCAGCTTCTCCCTTATGACCGCCTTGGTCAGTATATCCGCAGGATTCTCACTTGTATGAATCTTCACCAGAGTAATCGATCCATCTTTCAGTAACAAGCGTATGAAGTGATATCTGATGGCAATATGCTTGGTCCTTGAATGAATGGCTGAATTCTTAGCCAAGTGTATTGCACTCTGACTGTCACTGTACAGCTTGCAATCTGCTTGCTTCTTACCTAACTCTTCCATAAAACCTTGCATCTACACTATCTCCTTGCACGCTTCTGTAGCCATAACATATTCTGCCTCTGTCGTACTGATAGATACTATCTTCTCAGTAATCGAGAGACCAATCGATATGACAAGACTACCTGAGAGTAAAGACATAACCTGTAGTGCTTCTTCTGCTATCGATATCTCCTGCCAAATCTGAATCCACGTAGCCTTGTAGCTTAATTTTCAATCCACCATAGCACAACCCTACATCCTTAGTACCTACCAAGTATCTAAGGATCCACTTCACAACTTCTCAATGTTCCTTCCCAGGGTTGTTCATGAACCTGCTAACAACTTCCACTACTTGAGCAATATCTGGCCTTGTGCTCACCATAGCATGCATGAGACTCCCAATAGCTGACGCGTATGGGACTTTAGCCATGTAGTCCCGTTCCTCTTATGTCTTTGCACCTTGCTCCTTAGATAGCTTGAAGTAGTTGGCTAATGGAGTGCTAACCGGCTTAGCACCTCCCATATTGAATCGATCAAGTACCTTGGCTATGTACTCTGCCTGTGACAAAACTAATTTTTTATTTTCCCTGTCACGCTTTATCCTCATGCCTAGGATTTGTTTTACAACTCCTAAATCCTTCATGGAAAATTCTCTAAATAGCCGTCTTTTGAGATCTGAGATGTCCTTCATGCTTGAACCGGCCACAACCATGTCATCAATGTACAGAAGAAGGATGATGTATGATGTATCAAACTTCTTCAAATAACAATAGTGGTCAGCATGACATCTCTTGTAACCATTTCCCGATATGAAACTGTCGAACTTCTTGTACCACTGCCTCGAGGCCTGCTTCAGGCCATATAGACTCTTCTTCAGTCTGCATACCTTGTTCTCCTTTTTTGGTGCCACATATCCTGTCGGCTGATGCATATATATCTCTTCTTCAAGGTCCCCATGAAGAAAAGCTGTCTTAACATCTAGTTGTTCTAGATGTAAGTCCTCTGTAGCCACTATACTTAAGACCATGCGAATCATAGACATTTTCACCACAGGTGAAAATATTTCAGTAAAATTGATACCTGCCTTTTATTGACACCCTTTTACAACCAATCTAGCCTTGTACCATTTTAAACCATCTTGCTCCTCCTTCAGTCTGTAAACCACTTGTTATGAAGAGCTTTCTTACCCTTGGGTAGGGTGACTAGCTCCCATGTACGATTAGACTCAAGAGAGTCCATTTCATCATCCATGACCTGCTCCCACTTAACCTGTGTATCTGACTGTAGCGCCTCTTCAAAACATTCTGGTTCACCATTATCTGTCAGTAGTAGATAATGTAAGGAGGGTGAGTATCGAACCGTGGGTGTCCTCTCCCGAGTAGACCTCCTCACAACCGGTGTCTATGGCTCTTCCTCATAATGTTCCTGTGCATGATCATCCTGTGGCGTTGTAACACCCGTGTCCGATAACTCTTCTAACTCTACGAATTCCTTTTCATTGGCTTTATTTTCTTGTACACTGTCCTTATGCATCACTTTTTCATTGAAGACTACATCCTTGCTTCTGATGATTTTCTTGTTTTCTGCATCCCAAAACCTATAGCCAAAATCATGCTGCCCGTAGCCTATAAACGTACACCTCCTGAATTTCGCATCCAGCTTGTTTCTGTGCTCTGCATCAATGTGAACATATGAAGTACAACTGAACACTCTGAGATGTGCAAGGTTCACTTCTTTCTTAGTCCACGTTTCTTCTGGTTGCCCACCATCCAATGGTGCTGAGGGACTTCTATTGATGAGATATGCGGCAGCATTCACAGCATCTTCCCAAAAGATCTTGGGCAACCCTGCATGTAACCTCATGCTTCTGGTGCACTTAAGGATGGTCCTGTTAATGCGCTCAGCCACACCATTCTGTTGCGGTGTCCCTGGAATCATTTTTTTTATGTTTGATTCCATTTGCTGCACAATACTCCTCAAATCTCTTATCACAGTACTCTCCCTCATTATCAGATCTGAGACATTATTGTTTTACCTGTCTCGTTTTCTACCATAACTTTCCATTTCTTAAATACATCAAATACATTAGATTTATGCTTTAAGAAATAGACTCACAGTTTTCTACTAGCATTATCAATAAAAGTAATAAAATAATGTGAGCCACCAAGAGATAATACCTGTGCCGGTCCACACACATCAGTGTGTACAAGCTCCAACAGATGCATCTTTGGAGCGTGTCCCGTCTTCTTGAAGCTTACTCTCTTCTGCTTGTCATACACGCAGTCCTCGCAGAATTCTAAGTTAATAGACTTTAGCCCTGGTAGTTTCTCTTTAGACAATAGCACTTTCATCCCCTTCTCACTCATATGTCCCAACCTCTGATGCCATAACTGCCCATTCACTCCAGTTGATGCGACTGCAAGTGAACTATACGATCCTAAAGTCACGTACAAAGTACCTTCCTTCTTGCCTCGAGATATCACCAAGGCACCTTTTGTGATCTTCCAGGAATCACTGGTGACTGTCATCACATAACCGGTATCGGCCAACCGCCCCACTGAGATCAAGTTACATTTCAAACTCGGTACATGTCTGACATCTTTTAATTTCAAAGACGTTCCATCTTTCTGATTTACATGAACGTCCTCCTTTCCAACGATATTTCACGGCTCATCATCACCGAGGTAGACTCTCTCGAAGTCACCTGACACATAGTCACACAGAACTTCCTAACAAGAAGTGGCATGAAACGAAGCACCTGAATCTATAATCCAAGACTCATTCCTCATATCAAGAGACAAGATCAACGCCTCTGTGTCACTCTCCTCAAATAGATTCACTGAATCCTTTCCGCCTTGAGAGTTTTCTTCTTATTTCTTGAGCACCCTACAATCGCATTTCATATGCCCTTTCTTGCCGCAATGCTAACACCCATCTTTGTCTTTTGGTTCCTTGGACTTCTTCCTCTACTTAAAACGCCGTATTTATTACCTCCTTTGTTTAGCGATCTTCCTCTTCCTTTAATGTTTAGAGCATTCCCTGAATCCCCTGAAATTCCTGATGCCTTTCTTCTAGATTCTTCACTAAGAATTAGACCTGCCACATCATCAAATTTCAGCTTTGTCGACCCTGAAGAATTGCTCATAGCAATCACCAAACCATCCCAACTGTCTGGCAAACTAGATAAGATCAATAACGCCCTGACCTTATCTTCAAAAACAATGCCAACAGATTCCAACTGGCTCGTGACTGTATTGAACTTGTTTAGATGTTTAGCCACACTCCCACCATCTGACATCTTCATGTTGAATAGTTGTTTCATAAGATGAACCTTGTTGGATGTTGAAGGCTTTTCATACATGGTGGCTAGGGCTTTCATTAATTCTTTTGTAGTTTTTACATTCAATATATTGAAGGCGACGCTCTTAGACAAAGAGAGTCAGATCGTTCTTAAAGTCTTCCTATCCAGTAAAAACCATTCATCATCTGTCATCTTTTCTGGTTTCTTCTCTTTTCCTCCTAGAGGAATATAGAGGTCCTTCTGATATAGATAATCCTCTATCTGCATCTTCTAAAAGGCAAAGTTTGAACCATCAAACTTCTCAATTCTAGTTTTCTCTTCTTCCGTCATTGCTCCCAATAGAACTAAACCAAAAGTTTTGATACCAGTTGTTGCACAGCACGCCAACAATGCAGTGAATCGAGATCCAATCTCAAGTCTCACCCATAAACGATAAACATGAAGAAATATAAACTAGAAAGGAATAAAAGCATTCAAACAAACCACAAGACAAGATATACGTGGAAAAACCCCAACAAGGGTAAAAAACCACGGATGCAAAACTTCCACTATGAAGAAAAACAAAGATTACAAGGCAATATACTAACCTCTCCCTTAGAAGCATATAGAAAACCCTTTGCCCACAACTTAGAATAACCTTCTCATCATACCTAGAAAAGTCCTAGGTACCCTTGTTTATAATTTAGGAAACTCTTTTCCACATCCTAGTTGCGAAAGGACTTGCATCACGAAATCCGCACAAAAACGCCGATCAAATCTGCATAACCTCGACTGGTCATGGGCGGCCCCAGATGTGGCTCCACTTCTCAACAAACTTGTGTAAGTACTTTTGTAAGATCGTACTGCCACCAAGCATGGGTGTGTACATGTGTAAGTCCTTATGTAGGCCTCTGACGGTAGTGTATATGTGTAAGTCCTTGTGTAGGCATCCAACAGGAGTGTATGTGTGTAAGACCTAGTATAGGCTTCCGGTAGGTGTGTATGTGTGTAAATGTTAGAGATAAACCTATTTAAAACCTCTAAGATAGTGAATTTTGGTACACTCGCAGAGAGTGAGTCCACTGGGAGTGGTGTAGGTATTTAACCGAAGCATTATACATCGTTGTATTTGTGATTGCTTATGTGGATGCATTTCTATTATGTTTTTGTTTGAATTGTTCATTATGAATGCATTAATAGATTATATGTTAGACACTTAATTTGTAATACACACATAATTAATATTTCATATATCACCACATCGACTAGTTACTCAGTTAGTTATATCCATTATAGTCTATATACTTGAAGCCACTTGGCTTGGAAGCCTAAGTTGTTAAATTACTTTTAATTAGCACATGTTTTTAAGTAGTCATACCCCCTTTTAGGACTTGGCCATAATTATAACTCTATGAGCTTTCACGTAGCGTGGTGCCATGTTAGACGACTGACGTAATTTCACCATTATGGGTCAATGTTATCATCCATTAAGGGTCAAAGTTGGTAACCTATCTAATAACAACCTCGACTCTTAATAGATGATAACCTCGACCATTACTAAATAGGTCAATAATCTTGTGCTTTATATTTGTTTTTTTTTTTTTTTTTTTTTTTTTTGGTTCACACCATAAAATGAATCAACAAAATAGATGAAAAATACAAACAAAACACATACATCATGGTGGGCCCTACAGTGCCCAACACGCTAGCAGTGTAAGATGCCTAATTTATGTCCTCTACCTATGGTCAGTATAAGCGAACATGTATTGCATATTGACCCACCATGCTGCATGTTTTTTTTCACACCGTCCACCCACTTTGCCAGCTCATTTTAAGGCATGACCCAAAAAATCAGGATGATTCATATCTCAGGTGGACCACACCACTGAAAGTAACAATTGAAATACACCATTAAAAACTTATTGGGAGCCACAAAACTTAAATCAAGCTAGTATTTGTGTTTTTTACTTTTAATTTCTAGTCAATTGGATGACTGATAAATGTTATAGTTACTCATGCCTCGGTGGTTGACTCAAAAGAGTTTCAACACAAGGTCACGAGTACGAGTATCCACCCACTGTGGTGAAATCCCACCGGAGTCCATTTTCAATGATATGGTCCACCTTAAATTTTAATTTAATTCATCTTTTTAACCTTGTTCTAAATAATGATTCAAAATTTATAAAACACATATGTTGTAGTCGGGCCCATGAAGCACCGTCCACTAGAGGGAAGCGGATTGCGTACCGAGTAACTTAGTACACTTAGTGAACTGAGTAAACTTTGTGGGGTCCACCATGATTTATGTATTTCATCCACTCTATTCATCTATTTTAACAGATAATTTTAGGGCCTGAGTATCATGCCCCAAACTCAGAAACTGGGCTCACAAAATTCCCGATCGCCGAATCCGGTGTCGACACCCTCCGTAGTGCCCCATTCTCGGATCCCGGCACTCACATACCAGATGCCGATCCTAGGATACTATAAGGAGGATTTTTAGTATGATTTTTTTTAATATAATAGAGCATAATCACAAGCATAACCAAGTCACAAAACAACATCACCACATATCCACTAATATAATCATTCGAGTACAATGCTGAAATGGAAATACATATGTATCAAGATCAAAGCTCCAGAAGACAACTGCATGCTCCAAGCTCAACGCTGTCTGCAACCTAACGCCACCCGCACGCATCTATCATGCATAAGCTTATAAAAAGCTTAGAGGGTGGTGAAGGTGTGTGTAAGGTAAGTGCTAAGTATACAACAAAGCACATATATCATACATCATCGGGATAAGCGGAAATACCAACAAGATCATGAATCATACGACATCAAAGTAAGCAAAAATATACTGGTAAGTCCATGAATGCTATCAGCCGTACCAAGGCTATGCGATACAAAACATAATAAGACAATAACAAATGCTGAGGATGCAATGCAATATGCAAATCCTGACGAGCCATGAATACCATCAACCTCATCTAGGCCATATAAGTGCAAAAACATAGTAACCCAAAATGCTAAGTACTGCGGATGCAATGTAATATGTGGTGCGAATGAAATGACCATGTAGGAACGTGAAGTCGGGATGATAGTACGTAGTATCGCAGGCTACGGGGTCTACCACAAGGGACTTCTATCCAAACCAGTCTCATACCTAAATTTAGATAGTCTCACTCAATGTGGTAAACTCCTGATCTCAAGTTAGTCATGCACCTAACCAAAATTCTGGTCATGCGAAAGTACACGTAACAAATAATTACGCACCACCAGCCCGAGTGGATAGTGAATGAATGAATAAATGAATGGATATGCAATTCCTGCTCAATAAGTTCACATATCAGTACGGTTGCTCGGGGTCTATTACACTCCACACCGACTGCCTCCTCCCTAGCTGCACAGCCCTGCGAGTGGAAGAGACCTCACTATCCGCCTAGCCAGTAATCTATCAATACTTACTCGCCTTGTCGATAGCGGACCCATTTACGAGCTGGTCATACTCAGCCTAGCTTATAGCCCCCTCACTCGAGCGGATAAGGCCACACCCCCTCCCAACCGACCACGACACAGTGGGAGATGCGGCCTACTAGATTCGGTACTCGGGCGCTCATGTTCTACTCGGTCTAGACGTTGGGGCTCCTCCTGGCCTTAGAGGTTCTGGGATTTTCACCCAAGGACATCTTAAGTGCCCACAGTGCTAAAATCAATATTTTCAGTGTCCATCTAGCCATCCACGATGTGCCTGTGGAGGTCACGGCCCTGATGTCACTAGGGCGTACAATGATCAAGTCACACTATCCAGTCATGCAACAATCCTGCGCGTACTGCGCGATAACGTGGGGCACTCCATCTCATAAGGAGTCCTATAAATGGTCTGCCTAATGGCGTATGCTATGATCAAACATTCTTCATATCAGGCATACATATGATGTGTATGGGCATGAATCATGGAGTTATACTAAGCATGTTATATGGTTATGAAGTATCCTCACAACGAAGATGGCCTTGATGGCCTACACACAACAAGTATGGGCCTATCAATGGGCCCTAAGGAAAGTTATAATGCGGACATTTAACCAACATTATTCTTACAATGTGGACGTCAAACCAACATTGCTCCCAAGGCATGGCCCGCCATAACATCATTACTTGCATTATAATGAAATCATACATTACATCGGGTTCACATTCCTCGCATTGAGCCACATATACACCACATCGGACCTAACCATGCAGGCCACAAATACATCAAGATGAGCCTCATCACATGGGCTGAGAATATATCACAATGGGCCACAACATATGAACTGGAAACACGTCACAATGGGCCTCAACCCATGGGCCCCAATACATCACAGTGGGCCTCACAGCATGGGCCTCATGTATATCAATGTGGGCCTAAATAGTTGGGCCCTAACTACATCAAAATGGGCCTCCTCAAATGGGCCTTATATATGTTAAGGTGGGCCTCAACGAACGGCCACAAGTACATCAATGTGGGCCTCACCACATGGGCTGAGAATATATCACAATGGGTCTCAACCCATGGGCCCCAAATACATTACAATGGGCCTCACAACATGGGCCTCAAATACATTAAGATGGGCCTAATCACATGGACCTCAAATACATAACAGGTGGGCTCTGCACCTGGGCCTCAAAACACGCAACAGGTGGGCCCCGCTCATGGGTCAAAGATACATCATGATGAGTCACATGTATATCAAAGTGGGCCTCTCGATTGGGCCACAAAATACATCAAAGTGGGCCCGACGGATGGGCCACAAGGTACATCAAGGCGGGCCCCACAGATGGCCACAAAACACATCAAAGTGGGCCTCAATGGATGATCATATCACGGAGGGCCCGCCGTGATGTGTTTGAGATCCAACCAATTCATAAGTTAACATAGAGCTAGATGAAGTGAAAGCAAAATATAAGCTTAATTGGAAGCTAATGTGGCTCCTAAGAAGTTTGAATGGTGGATGTCACTGTCTCCACTATTTTCAATGGTGGGGTCCACTTGAACCTTAGATCTGACTCATTATTAGTCTCAAGAAGACGAACTTGCCAAACGGTGGGTGGTTGGGATGCAACACATGCATCATGGTGGGGGTCCACATGAAGGCCCACCATCATGTATATATTATATTATATATAATCTATAATTTATATATAATACAATATAATATAATATAATATAATATAATATATACACACACGCGAGGTGGGTCCCACTGTTCAAGGTGGACGGTGCGGATAGAACACATAAATCATGGTGGGTTCCACCGTCCCACGCTGTGGACGGTGGAATAAAACACATACATCACAGTGGGTTCCACCGTCCGCCTGGACGGTGTGAATAAAACTCATACCTCACTATGGGTCCCACGTGGGGCCCACCATAAGGTTTATATGCCATCTAATTCGTTGATAAGGTCACGTGAGCCCAAAAATGTAGGAAAAACAAATTTCATATTGATTTAAAACTTCTATGAGCCCAAAAATGGGTTTCAATGACAGACAGTTCAACCCCACTGTTTCCTTGTCGTGTGGGCCACCTGAGCTCCATATGCCACTGATTTTTGGGGGGCCCACTACCCTAAGGGGCCCCGTCAAAATGCACGGTGTTGATGTTTCCACACATCATGGTGGGGCCCACGGTTGGGACCTGTGGTCCCTGCCCATTTCCACGCCATCACAAGAATAGCCGTGTCAGCTGGCAAGTCGATAACATTCGCCGCTTTTTTTTAAAAAAAAAAACTAGTTTTTTATGGTTTTCCGTACGTGGGGCCCACATCCGGTGAATCCAGCTCAACCACTGGATTCTATGGCTCAAGACAGTCTAAATGAGCCCAATATTCAGGGTGTTTGGCGTATAGGAATATCAGGTGCATTTTAACAGTAAAAGACATGGTTTGCCATGCTATGGCCCACCAGAAATTTGGATCAGCTTCATTTTTTGGCTCAACACCTAAAATGAGCTAGGGAAAGCAATGAACGGCTTGGATCAGAAACATATACCAAGGTGGGGCTTGTAGGAGTGGCCCACCCAAAAACCACTCTTTTCTTTCTTTTTTTCTTGATGACGTTAGTACACCTGATCAGGGTCAAATATTACATATCAGACCCCAGTAATTACCTGATTTTACATATATGATAATGTTTAATGCCAGATTTTACTCGTGTTTTTGTTACAGGAGGAAATTAGGAGTGGATATTGAAAGATGATGTTAAAAATATGGATTTGGTACTCTAAAATTACCAGAGCACGGGATGAACTCCAAAAACCAATGGTGAAGAATATACACGCCTGGGATCTGAGGAAAGCATGATAAAGAGGCCTGAAATTGGTGCAAAATGCAAGATCACACGTTTCCGCCATCCGATTAGTTCAAAACTTCATATATGGGATGAGGGCCATAAATTAACCGTACATATTAATTTTCAGTCATTGATGATCTTGGGAAGTGCTCCAACTGACAAATCAGCCTACAAATCACTGATTTCAGGCCCACCGATAACAGGATATGTCTCAACTTTGGTCCCAACCCATTAATTAGGGAGATAAAGCAAATGGTCGGATCAGATTTCTGAAAAACATTACAGTGGGCCTTGTATGTATGGTGTGTACATGGAGCGCGGGTGTAGCCGCGCCACACCGGACCGCTCGGACGGTCAGCGGCATCGCTGACCCGCGCCCGTCTCTCTTAAAACAGCGTCTCCGCAAGCGGCCGGTCGAGTGGAGTTGTGGACCCCACCTAGTGTCCAAATGGAAAATCCAAGCCGTCCATCCGCTTCCTGGGGCGGACATACCCCTCGCCTAGATGACCATTTGGTTTCATGCAGGTGTACGGACGTTTATTGATGAAAATCGCAGGATGGACGGCGGAACGAAAGATCAAGTGGACCACACTGATTTCGCTCAAAACTGTCCCTTCCCGAACGGTTTTCCGAGAGGAATCTAATGTACGTTTCAGATTTTCCATGTAATCAACGGAGCGGGCCCCACCATCAGCCCAGCGCCGGTTGGCGTCCGCGTAACGCGACGGCCGCTGGCCGATTTTCTCGATTATTGTGGGCTCCGTACGTCGCCCGTACGGCCAATCTGAACCGTCCATCGTGTAGAGAGCCATGAATACTACAAAATCATGCTGATAGTTCACTCCCATGCGTACACACGTGCGTGATACAGAGGCCACAAAAGGGATGCCCGGTGACGTTTAAATCTGATCTTTTTGAGATTTCTACTGTGGGCCACGCCAATGGACCTTCAAAACCACCCATTCTTGACTGAAATTTCGTCTTGAATCCAATGGACGGGGTGGATTTTCCAGAAAATACCTCTGTGGGGCCCACCGATCACGGCTGCGAAAAATTGCACTTCGAGTCCGTTTACGACTCTGCCACCGATTCCAGCCATCCAGCAGCTATAAAAGGGAAGTTTTGGACGTGGGGAATTCATTCAGATCCAGAGAATTGGAGATCCAAAGCCAGGGAGAGAAGAAAGAGAAGGAGAAAGAGAGAGAGATTGTTCAGTTTGGAGTTTTAATTTATGAATTTTATTTAATATTTTTTATAGATTTTATGGGTAACTAATCTCTCAGCTAGGGCTGAGATGAAGCCCCTAATTTGATTAGCTCTTGTATTGGTTGATTTACTTTGAATTTTAATTAATTTGTTTTTTCTCTAAGTGGGCTTTACGGGTTTAAATTCCATACTTCTCCATCTATGAACTTGATCAAAGTATATAGATGGATGTTGTTTGGATGCTTATTACAGGTGCTTGGGTCTGATCAAGAACAAGTTTCCTATAGAGGAAGAAACAGGGTGCTTTAATGAATGTACATTCCATGTGCCCGACCAAGGACATGGGATCTGTTATTCATGGCATTGCTCAAAAAGAATTAGACAATCTGTATGCCCGATTTAGGACATGATTGTGCTTTTCTATTTAAGTGGTATCAATTTAGATCAAGGTGAATCAACAGACAAAACAAGGGTTAGGATAATTAGGGGTGGATTCGAAAGTCCTAGTGCTCTCTCTCTGATTGAATGTTCTTCCATGTTCTTAATTATTTTAATTGTTTTTTCTTAGAATTGTGCTTAGTAGTTCATACCATTATTTATTGGATTAGTTAAGAAGAATCATAGATTTGAATTGTGACAACCAGTCCTCGTGGGATTCGACCTCGATCTTACCGAGTTTATTACTACATCACAACCCTATACTTGGGGAGTGAACAAGTTTTTGCGCGCTTGGGGACTGATTCGTTTCAAATTGAATTTAGGATTCTCTCTTATCATAATTCATAGTCTTAGGATTTTACTAACTTTAGGTTAAAGTTTTTATTTTATTTTTAGAAACTAACCTATTTCTTGTTGTGTAGGATTCTGAGATAGAAATTTCTAATTTGGTAATATCTTCCTAATTTCTTTATTTTTTTTTATTTATTTTTAGAATTAGGGTTTTATTTTTTTTTCTAACCTTAGACTTACTATTCTTAAAAACCAACTTGTTTTGTTTTGTTTTTGTGTTTTTAACATAGGAACTTCTACTCGGTAACATCTCTCTAACTTCTCCTTTACTTTACGTATTCAGACACGTAGGATTTTGATTTCTTCTAGGATTAGACTCAGAGTTAAGGTTCTACCATGGAATCGTGGGTAGATGCATATGCTGAGTTGGATAGGTTTTATTGGGAAATGCCTGAAGGTTGTGGAATCCAACATATACCTCAAGATTTCTCTCCATCGAGAACAGACATTGAGAACCGACTAGAACGTTATGTTCCATCGGTTAATAGGGCCGTATATGATCATAATTATGGGAATGAGGACTATTATCAATCATCATATTCTCCCATGTATGATCAGTATGACTATAACCAGTGGAACCATCAAAACTGGGAAGTTGAACCAACAACATATTGTAATAATTATTCTCTTGGATCCCATACCTTTGAGATCCAACCAGAAACGATCCAAGAGGATTCATGTGTTGATCCGGAACAATTCAACCAAAGATGTTGCGAAATTGATGAAATCATTAGAAGCACTCAATTCGCGCATTGAAAGGATAGAGGAAGCTTCGCTCATCCCAACTACAATCCAATCCAGTAAATACAATGCGAGGAAAGTGATTCTCACTCGCTTTTAACGAAATCTGGAATTTGGAATGAGGAGTTGGATTCCATTCATGAGCATACTGGTTCAATTCCCCCCGATGAGTCGATCTCAATGACTGCTCAAAAGAATGATGGAGATACTTGGGTGTCTTTCAAATACATTGATGATGACACACTTTCCTTACATGACACACAGGATCTCAATGATGAGGTAGAGGTTAGTTTATTCGAACCTCCACCAAATTTAAAATGTGAGGAAAGCGATCCCATCCCAAGTGTGCACTGCACAGAATTAGACAATGATGCGTATTGGGATGATGATCATGGATGTTTCCCCAATTCCCTTGGAATCAATCTCAAGTTTGGTCCAAGTCAATGATCAAGACGTACACGAAGTGGTCGGTTATAATGAGCCACTTCCCTCACCTAACATGTCTGATTTTAAGGTAGAGGACGGGCCCCTTACAACCGACCATTCAAACTCTTGTGAAACGTATTTGGACCACTACTCTGAATTACATGATGATATGATTCGGGAGATGGACGAGCTACTCGATATGACTCTTGAATTTGAAACCACCCAGTTGAGGCCACCATCTGAACTGTTGAATAATGATGATTCATCGCCTCTTCTGAGTAGTATCGATGAACAGAGTCCACACATCGATGCTACGTATATTGATCCTCAATCTGTCTGTGCAGGGATGGAGCAAGAGAGCACACCTCCGTTTACCTTCAAAATGATGTATTCCTTGGGCAGATCATCACGACCTCTAATGTGGATAATGAGTCACTCACCGAATGTCCCAACTCTTGGATGATTGCTTGGCACACTTTGGTATTCAGACGATCCCATGTTAAGAGACATAGTGAATGCCTTGCAAAACAATATCTCGGTAGTCATCACCGACCGAGAGGACCCTTACTCGAAGCCCTCCTTCCATAGATCCTCACTATTTACCATTAAGGGAGGAGGAGCTAACAATTGAACCGAAGTCCGCTACTTGAATGTGTTGAGACTACGTCACTTTTGAGAATTTTTTCGACTTTCATCTATGTGTAGTCTCGATTCACCATGGGATACTAACTTAGAAACTTCTTCTGTCGCAGTGAATCGTATATACTCTGGATACCTCAGCGAATCAACGAAAAATTTCTTATGAGGTACATAAGTTTCTTTGGAAAGTCAAGCTCCAGGGCGTCCAAGTCTATTGCAAAAATGGCTTTTGGATGATCCTGTTGAGAAATCTACTGAGAAACTTCTCAAGATACTGGCTGGAAGAGGAACCTTGCGGCATAATTGAGTAGTTTTCCCTGCTTTCTTAGTACTAGGGTAGTTTCCTTTCTGCTATTTTAGGATAGACAACACTTAGCGCTCCTGGGAGGCAACCCAGTCTTTTGTTTTATGCTTTTTCTTAGTTAGTTAGTTCAATGTTTGTGGGTAACATTACTGCAAACCCTCACGAGACTACAACTCGTCCACTAGGGGTAACCTAGGGGTTTAAAGGCTTATTGCATATGCTAAATGCAATCGAGAGCACCTGCGAAAGTGGTATAGGTAGGATCTTCTTTTGTTTTCTTTTTATTATTTTTGCTTATGTTGATTTCTCTCTTGTGCTAACCTCTTTTACGTTGAAATTTTTTTAAAGAAAGCTTCTTGATTCTTCATCCAGGTACTATCTTTCCATCACTCCTCTTTTATTCTTGTTGTCCCATGTGCATTGCATGCATATTTCTTTTACATTGAGGACAATGTAGATTTTAGGTTGGGGGTGGGAGATTAGGTTACCTAATCAGTATTTTCTTTACCTAATTAGTATTTTCTTGGTCTTGAGCAAAAATTTGTGAAAATTTTAAATTTTTTCTGGAATTTCTATTAAATTCTAAGTGATTTTGAAGGATAATTGTGATTCTAACATTATAAGATACGTGATTGGTAACTTATGACTTTGGATTCGCCATATCCGCATTGATTTCACAAATGGTCATTTTGAATTGTTAATCCATGATTAGAAGTTGTAAACATTGATTGAGCCATGATTTCACATATCATATCTCGCTTACACATTAAGTTTTTCGGTTTGATAACTGAATGATTAACTTGGTAAAAAGAAAAATCAAAAGGCTAAGTCACATAATCGTCATCATAGGTTTGCTCCCTATAGATGAAGATTCGATTCCTCATTATTAACCTATGAAAAAAGAAAAAAAAAAGAAAAAAAAAAAAGAAAGAAAGAGTTAAGCGACAAGTTTTCGCCATAGGTTTGCTCCCTATAGGTGAGAATTTGATTCCCCTCAGTTGCGTTACTGCTCATAAAGAAAATCAAAAGATGGTAAAATGAAAAGTTAATCTGTGAGATAAGTGTTGGTTTCAAGTTTTGATTGTCACGAATTATCATGAAATTGACAAATTGGATCTCTTATTGATTGTAAGTCGAGATTATTCTTTACACTCGTGGAACTCGATGTTTAGGAATGCTCTAATTGATGGATTAATATTTTGAACTTGATTATGAAGTTTGCTGTAAGCTTGATTCCAAGAGAAAAATTTCACACACCGATCATGAATCTTAGAATTTTCACATCTCAGCTATCTGTTCACAAGTCACTTGAGTTTACAGGAATTGTCTTTTATTTCTGAAATTATTTTTCGCATGTTTTGCTCGGGACTAGCAAAATGCTGGTTGGGGGTTGTGATCAGGGTCAAATATTACATATCAGACCCCAGTAATTACCTGATTTTACATATATGATAATGTTTAATGCCAGATTTTACTCGTGTTTTTGTTACAGGAGGAAATTAGGAGTGGATATTGAAAGATGATGTTAAAAACATGGATTTGGTACTCTAAAATTACCAGAGCACGGGATGAACTCCAGAAAACCAATGGTGAAGAATATACACGCCTGGGATCTGAGGAAAGCATGATAAAGAGGCCTGAAATTGGTGCAAAATGCAAGATCACACGTTTCCCGCCATCCGATTAGTTCAAAACTTCATATATGGGATGAGGGCCATAAATTAACCGTACATATTAATTTTCAGTCATTGATGATCTTGGGAAGTGCTCCAACTGACAAATCAGCCTACAAATCACTGATTTCAGGCCCACCTGATAACAGGATATGTCTCAACTTTGGTCCCAACCCATTAATTAGGGAGATAAAGCAAATGGTCGGATCAGATTTCTGAAAAACATTACAGTGGGCCTTGTATGTATGGTGTGTGCATGGAGCGCGGGTGTAGCCGCGCCACACCGGACCGCTCGGACGGTCAGCGGCATCGTGACCCGCGCCCGTCTCTCTTCAAAACAGCGTCTCCGCAAGCGGCCGGTCGAGTGGAGTTGTGGACCCCACCTAGTGTCCAAATGGAAAATCCAAGCCGTCCATCCGCTTCCTGGGGCGGACATACCCCTCGCCTAGATGACCGTTTGGTTTCATGCAGGTGTACGGACGTTTATTGATGAAAATCGCAGGATGGACGGGGCGGAACGAAAGATCAAGTGGACCACACTGATTTCGCTCAAAACTGTCCCTTCCCGAACGGTTTTTCGAGAGGAATCTAATGTACGTTTCAGATTTTCCATGTAATCAACGGAGCGGGCCCCACCATCAGCCCAGCACCGGTTGGCGTCCGCGTAACGCACGGCCGCTGGCCGATTTTCCGAATTATTGTGGGCTCCGTACGTCGCCCGTACAGCCAATCTGAACCGTCCATCGTGTAGAGAGCTATGAATACTACAAAATCATGCTGATAGTTCACTCCCATGCGTACACACGTGCGTGATATAGAGGCCACAAAAGGGATGCCCGGCGACGTTTAAATCTGATCTTTTTGAGATTTCTACTGTGGGCCACGCCAATGGACCTTCAAAACCACCCATTCTTGACTGAAATTTCGTCTTGAATCCAATGGACGGGGTGGATTTTCCAGAAAATACCTCTGTGGGGCCCACCGATCACTACTGTGAAAATTGCACTTCGAGTCGCTATTTACGACTACGCTGCACACCGATTCCAGCCATCCACAGCCTATAAAAGGGAAGTTTTGGACGTGGGGAATTCATTCAGATCCAGAGAATTGGAGATCCAGAGCCAGGGAGAGAAGAAAGAGAAGGAGAAAGAGAGAGAGATTGTTCGGTTTGGAGTTTTAATTTATGAATTTTATTTAATATTTTTTATGGATTTTATGGGTAACTAATCTCTCAGCTAGGGCTGAGATGAAGCCCCTAATTTGATCAGCTCTTGTATTGGTTGATTTACTTTGAATTTTAATTAATTTGTTTTTTTCTCTAAGTGGGCTTTACGGGTTTAAATTCCATACTTCTCCATCTATGAACTTGATCAAAGTATATAGATGGATGTTGTTTGGATGCTTATTACAGGTGCTTGGGTCTGATCAAGAACAAGTTTCCTATAGAGGAAGAAACAGGGTGCTTTAATGAATGTACATTCCATGTGCCCGACCAAGGACATGGGATCTGTTATTCATGGCATTGCTCAAAAGAATTAGACAATCTGTATGCCCGATTTAGGACACAGATTGTGCTTTCTCTATTTAAGTGGTATCAATTTAGATCAAGGTGAATCAACAGACAAAACAAGGGTTAGGATAATTAGGGGTGGATTCGAAAGTCCTAGTGCTCTCTCTCTGATTAAATGTTCTTCCATGTTCTTAATTATTTTAATTGTTTTTTCTTAGAATTGTGCTTAGTAGTTCATACCATTATTTATTGGATTAGTTAAGAAGAATCATAGATTTGAATTGTGACAACCAGTCCTCGTGGGATTCGACCTCGATCTTACCGAGTTTATTACTACATCACAACCCTATACTTGGGGAGTGAACAACACCCCACTGTCCTCACGCTTCATGAGACCCACGTCCAGCGTCCCTGGACGCTGGACGGACGACATGCATATAAATTTCAGGGTGGGTCCTGCGTGGACTTGGCCCACTTGATTTTCCTATCTCTCTAAGGTAGGGCCCACATGGTTTTGGATGGTTTGGATAAGACATACATTAAGTGAGGTACATTCAGGTGGGCCACACGACCACATCATCACATAAGAAAATGAAAAAGAGAGGGAGAAAGAGAAAGAAAGAGGGACACATGTGATGGAGGGACCCCGGCACTACGAGCCCTCCATTTCATGCATACAATCATACATCAAGTGGGTCCCAATACATGTGGGCCCACCGATTAAAATCAACAGTGGAGATCCATTCTCCACCGAAAATGGATGGTCTAGATGACCCCTTTTCAAACTAGAAAGTAAATATCATGATGGGGTCCATGGAGAATGGCCCCATTATGGAATAATAACGAGAATCAAGGTGGGCTATCGGCCACATCAAGGGTCCAAAGTAAGATCCATACCATCAATCGGTAGGCCTCACTTGACCCATCATAAAAACACGGAAACTAGCCTATAGAAGCACCCACCGTTCGATCTCCTTGGTCCAACAGAAAGCCAATCTTCTTGTGTCCCACTTTGACGAAAGATGATGAGAGATGAACGGCTAGGATGGAGGATTTTGGAAGAGGAAGGTGGGCCACACAAATCACTTTTCTCTCTTAGAAAGGCTTGGACGTGCACTTCTTCCTTAGCTTGGAATTTGTGAAGAGAGAGAGAGAGAGAAGATGGGATGTAAGGAGAGAGAGTGATGGATGTGAGTGATGGGTGAGGTGGTGTACTTGACATGAGAGTTAACTTGGTGGTTGTTTGACTTGTGGAGAAAGGAAGCATGGGTGTGTGTACTTGACATGAGGTGATGAATTGATTGATTAATTGATGGGACATGTTGTAGAGATTTTCTTGGGATTGCAAACGCGTGGTATTTTCTTTGAAATAAACGTCGGCCCGCATCTTCTGGTCAGGGTATCGAATCGGTGCGTATCGCAATGGTACAAGTCTCGGATTAAGTCGACTTAATCCTACAGGATACGACTTAGGATCGATCGCAAACATTGATTATACGTCGCAGGTTGCCGGACTTCGATGGGAAGGATCGCGGGAGTCAACGGAACAGTACGAACTAGGATATGGGTCTTACATTGAGCCCAAAAATAAAGTATATCGAAAGCTCAAGTGGACCTCACCACGTGAAACAGTGTGAATTAAAATTCTACCATTAAAAAACTTTTGGGGCTCAAACAAGTGTTGGATTGAGTTGTTATCTATCTTTTCCCTTCATCCATGTTTATGTGATCCTATGAACAGGTTGGATGAAAAATAAACTTCATTGTCGACCCTAACAAAGTTTCAACACTGGAAGTCATTATTCTCATTGTTTCTCGTGGTGTGGTTCACTTAGCTTTTTATATGCTTAATTTTGGTCTCAGCGACTAAAATGAGATGAAAAATTGGATGGACAGCGTAGATAAACCACATACATTCAACGTGAGCCTGAGTTTAGGATAAAAGCGTACTGAGTAACTCAGTTCGCAATCCAATTCCCCAGTAAAGACGTCACGGGCAGTGAAATCGAACACAGATTATGAGTAGTGAGACTCCTACTGAAGTGATGTCACCAACTTATGTGAGCCCCACCATGATGTATGTTTTATATCCACATCGTCCATCCATTTGGAGATATCATTTTAGGGCATGATTCAAAGAATTAGGCAGATCTAAAGCTACAGTGAACCCCACCATAGAAAACAGAGGGGAGAGTAATGCCCACCGTTGAAACCTTCTTAAGGTACACCATGATGTTTATTTGAGATCCAACTTATTCATGTGTTAATGCACACATGAAAGAAGGGAAAACACAAATATTTGCTTGATTGAAAACTTTTGTTGCTCTTAGAAGTTTCTAATGGTGGGCGTCACTCTCTCTAATGTTTTCTATGGTGGAATCCACTCTAGATTTGGTTTGGATTTGACTCATTCTTTGGATCGTTCTTTAGTATGATCTCTCCAAATAGATGGATGGTATAAATACTGTTGAGGTCAAAATCTAGACTACCCTCCACTCCGTGCAGGGAGCTCTCGACGAACCCTGGACCTGCACAAGAGGTGAGTCAAAGGAGACCCTGGCTAAGCTGAGGGACCCTCCGATGCCTAAGTCAGGTCAAGGAAATCAGGGTCTAAGTTGAAAGTAGAGAGAGGATGTGAGATCTTGCGTACTGGTAGCAATTGAATCCCTTTGTATTTATACCTACCAATCGGACGGTCTAGGTCCGTTAATATCGGCATGATTCACTCAATTAATGGGATTCTATGATCGTGGGGATATTATCTGTAATCTGGGGATCCTGTAGCATATTGTGTGTATCTGCGGGCAAGATATCCGGTCATGTTTGCATATGGCAGTTTCTTAGTTTGGTATTCAGAATGTAAACGTGTAGCCTCGGCCTCGGATCCAGGACTGAGATACTTCCGACCTCAAGCCTTAGAACTCGACTAGCATGTAGGCATGACTTTCGTAAAGTTACTGAATAAGACGGTTAGGAGTTGAGGCAGGCTTCGACTCGAATCGAAGGTGAACCTGACCCCACTTGTTTGCCAGTCGTAATCCTCCGAGACTCTGAGGTTTCCTTTCTAAGCTCCGAGGTAGGCAGTAAACTTAATTTGTTGAGTTAGATTTTTCCATAACAGAAGCCCCTACTCTTTTAGTCCAAGCTCGAACTTAAAGAGTAAATACCCGAGGAGCCGAAACGACGCTCGTATCTCTACTGTCGATTGAGATGATCGGGGCACAATTAACGCGATCTCGCGTGTGGCACGACGGCTACGTCTCTTCAGTTTCCATCCTCTCATTAGAGGACACGTGGCGACAATTATGCTTCGTAGACGATGGGGCGAGGGGGACGATGCCACGTGTGCTAGAGGATCGGAAAGGCGTTCCTGGCATTAAATGGTATTAAATGCTAGGAAGATTTTGATCTTGAAGCGTGGGCTTGGACATATCACGCCCTTCCATGTGTCTTACGTCACTGATACCGAGTCGTATCGGCCCTCGATTTAGTTGTTCATAATGATGGCATAGAACGATGAGGTGGCTATATAAACTTCTTTTCCCTTCTTTCCTATACTTCTCGCGTTTCATTCCTCCGCATTCCTTCTTTCTGAATCTCTGCCAGAAATCGCCTTCATCGGAAATCACCTCCACCGAAAATCGCCTTCGCTTGAAATTGCTCACGCTGAAATCGCCCTTCACTAGAAAAAGGATTTCAGCAGAGGACCTCAAAGCTAGAACAACTCTCACCGAGGGGTATCGGCCCCATTGTTGTGAGTCTTCCAACACTTAGCACACTTTTCTTTTATGTCAAGCGACTCTGACAAGATGAGTTCGATCCAGGGAGTTGGTTCGGAGAATGAATGAGAGACCACCGTTTTGGGATCCGAAGAGTCCGAAGGCCCTCTTGAGGCAGTACCCCTCTACAACCCAGCTCCGACCAATGGATCCACAAGTTAGAGGACTAAAAGTCGAGGCAAATGAGCAAAGACGGCTCTCCGAGACCCCGCAGGGCGGTCAAAAGCAGGCCCCAAGGGAGGCAGAGCTAAGCCAATGGTCCCTGGGGGGTCGGTTATGATTGAGTCTCAAATGGCTCAAATCCATGAAGATTATCAAATATCCAGCTCTGTCCGCATCTGAGTCCTAGCCCCCACAGACCAAGTAAGGTCCCCGGTTGAGGGAGAGATCGCCATGTTCGTCTGCGCCCTCCAGTGTGGGCTACAATTCTCCTTCCATCCTTTCTTGTGCGAGTTAACAGTAGCACAGCTTGGAATCACGCTGGGACAGCTAGTTCCGAACTCTTGGAGGACTCTGGCCTTTACCTTTGTCCTCTAGCATCAAGCAAGGAACTAGAGACTGATGCCAGGAGAGTTTTTTATTCTTGTACAGGGCCAAATATGATACCATAGACAAAGCCTAGTGGTACTTCTCGACCAGGCCTCCATGTATCCCAGGCCTGATAATGCAGCTTCCCTCTTCTAATAAAGACTGGAAGGGGAAATGATTCTGGGCCTTGGGCGAATGGGAGGCCCCAGCCTCTAAATTGGATCAGCTACAGACTCAAGTCCCCACCAAGTTCGCCAATCCAAGTTGTCAAAATTTTCTTTTAGTCGTATTGCTTATTCAGTTCTTTCTTGTGCTCAGCCTCACCAATTGTTTCTGCTTGCAGTTTAGTCGAAGGGGGCTCCCGATCTTTCCACCTTCCAGAAGCACCGGTTGACCGAGTCCGAGTGATCCCTGTGGATCGTCATACCTGGTTCGAGCTCATTAACCCGAGAGTCTGGTGTCATCCGGCTTCTGTAGAGTTCAACCCACTCTCTTTGCCCTTGGTAAGTGGGATTAAAGATATCTGGGTTTGACCAGTTGATCACACCAGGTTAATTTTCATTCCCTTCTTTTTGCAGGGATGGAGGTCGATGGTTCAAATAGGAGGAGGCCTCCGCATCCTCCGATGGATGTTGTCCTCTCCTCCGAACCGAGGACACAGGCAGCGACAAGGAAGAGGAAGGCTCCTGAAGTTGAAGCCGAGGCTACTCCAGCTGTTGTTTCGACCCCCGTTCCTGAGGCTTTGCAAGTTGAAGCTCTTGCCCAGGCTCCCAAGGCTCCGGGGGTTGGGACTCCTCCTGACGCTTCGGGGGTCGGAGCTCCTGCCCGAGTCGAGCCTATCACCATTTCGTTGCCTTCTGCAAAGGAGCAAGCCCCCTAAGCAGGTCCCTCTAGGTCACGGAGGGAGGTGGTAGGGGAGACTCTCGGTGTAATCACATCTCTGTGACTTGCAGTCCCCCTTACTGAGGCTGAGCTCGTGCGAAGTTGCGCTGAGGTCCGGGTTGACCATGCAAATGCACCTGAGGCGACTACCCAGGCTTCTGCTGCTAGTGGGGTTAGAGGAGCTTCCACACTCTCTCCAAGGGGAGGAGCTTTAGCACCCTCTCCAAGGGGGGGAGCTTCTGCACCCTCTACAGGGAGGACTTCTGCATCTCCTCCTAGGAGAGAAGCTTCCACATCCTCTCCAAGGGGGGAAGCTTCCGCACCCTCTTCAAGGGTTTTGCCTCCTGGTTTTCACATGGCTCAGCTGAATTCTTAGGCAACTAAGCAGATACCGAAGGCACAGATCGCTGATACGCTCTCTCGCCGCTATGTCAACTTCGTGAACGACTACGTGGCTGTAATGTACTAGTCGTTGTCGATGATGATAAAGGTAAAAGAGAGGTTAAAGGAGATGGAGCAGCTCGAAGCGGAGCGAGCTGAATTTGTGGTCGAGAAGGTGAAACATGCAGTAGAGCGGGCCAAATTCGAGGGGGAGAGAGCAGAACAAAACGCACAACGGGTCGAGCTTGAGAAGAAGCCGAGGGCTTCTGACGCGGAGCAGGAGGAACTGAGGAAGGCCACTGCAGAAGGCCGGGAGAGAGAGCTTGCGCTCCAAGGTGAAATTAATAAATGCCAAGCTCGCTTGGACGTGGCTGAGCCCGAAGTCAGGAGCTTGCGCTGGCCTAACAAGGACCTGGAGTTCTGAGCCTTGGAAGCCGAGTGGGGATTAAGGCGGCAAAGGAGGACCTTGAGTTGGAGCGACAAATGGCGGCAAGCCGTTTAGTCCAACAGCGGAAGGTCCTCGAGGCTGCAGCTTTCGCGGAGAAGGCCTCCTTACAGGCGAAGCTGGAGGCTCAAGCGGTCTTACAGGTGGCAGTGGCAGTGGCGGAATACAAGGACTCCACTGAAAGGGCCTAAGAGCTGGATAAATTGTAATATTTTAGTTATAATACAGGCTTTGATGTTTGTGTGGCCGAGGTTAAAAATCTTTATCCAGCTCTAAACCTCGACGCTCTCGTGGCAGATGCTGCTAGTCCTACTGAGCCCATAACCACAGATGTGCCCGATAACACCCCTCATGCGGAGATCGCCCAAGATGCTCAGCCCCCCAATTTTGTAGCTGGTCCCTCTGCTCGGAGGGACTAACAATTTTACATTTTTTTTTTGTAACTGGACTTCCCTTTTGCATTAATGGCGATTGTGGGTGTATGACTTGTTCATGTTTGTTGATTGTTGACTGCCAAACCAATTTATTGACAGGTTAGTTCATTTCAGGGCATTGCCAAGCCGACTCCTGGATGGGTCAGCTCATTTCAATGTCGTTTTGTAGAACTGTGGTGTTACCATTGTTTGAACCGAGCCCCTAGGGGATCGGTTCCTCCCACGATTGGTGAGCGACTCCTAGTGAACCCGATAGTTGGACGATGAGCTGACTCCATGGGCTTTTCCCCTGAACATAGGGGATATACCCTGTAGAACTTTTGTGGGATAACGTTCTAACCCATTTTTTAAGGGAGCAGCTTGTTAAGTCGACTCATACTTATGAGAGGCAACTTATAGTAGATAATCCGCTCATGTAGATACGAAGAAATGTGAATTTTATTGGGAACCTTAAAGGCTAGTCGCTTGAAGGCGTACACTTATTGGGGGCTTTAAAGGCCATTACATCAAGGGTAGTTGACTTTTAGGTGCTTGACATTCCAGGGGTGGGGGAGCTGACGGCTCTCGAGGTATTCTAAGTGGTAGGAGCCAGGTTTGGTCGATTGGACCACATGGTACGGCCCTTCCCAATTAGGCTCGAGTGTGCCGGCCCCCAACTCTGCAGTGTTTTGGAAGACTCGGCGAACCGACTGATTTTTACTTTGGAATTGTAGAACCATGCCACCTGTTGATGTCGGGCAGCGACCCAGAGTTTAGAGATGTCTCTGGCCTTTTCAAGTAGATCCAGGTTAGCTGTGATCTGTTCGACGTTTTTATTCTCCTGATAATTTTTGACTCGAGCTGTAGGAAAGCCAATTTCGACCGATACCATTGCTTCCGAACCGTAGGAAAGCGAGAATGGGGTCTCCCTAGTGGACGACTGAGTCGTAGTCCTGTAAGCCTAGAGGACAAATGGAAGCTCCTCGACCCAGTTACCCTTCGCTTTCTCTAGTTTTATTTTAAAATGGTGATTGATGACCTTATTGACTACTTCCACCTGTCCATTGGATTACGAGTGTCGAGATGAAAAATATGCGTTCGTGATGCCGAGCCCCCGACACATGCATCGGAACCTGTCGTTATCAAACTGTCTGCCATTATCAGACACGATGGTGCGTGGGATTGCGAACCAGAAGATGATGTTTTTCCAGACAAAATAGATCACCTTCTGTTCTGTGATCTTTACAACGAGTTCGCCCTCGGCCCGCTGGGTGAAGTAGTCTACTGCGACAATGGCGAACTTGACTTGACCTTTCCCTGTGGGTAGAGGTCCGATGATGTCGATCCCCCACTAGGTGAATGACCATGGACCACTCATGAGAGTTATATCTTCTGCAGGTTGTCTCGACACAGCTGCGTATCATTGACATTTGTTGCATTTTTTAACATAGTTCTTTGAATCCTCCCTGACGGTTGGCCAAAAATATCATTGGCGGAATATTTTCAGAGTCAGGACTTGACCACCAGAATGGTTTCCGCAGATGACTTTGTGAATCTTCCAATCACATAATTTGCCTCCTCGGGTCGGAGACACCTGAGATAGGGCTACAAGTGTCCTTTCTTGTACAGGATCCCGTCTAGGATCACATAACGTGCCGCTGACTCTTAGGCGCCTGGCTTCCAACCTATCCAAGGGGACCTCACCAGATGTGAGGTAGTTATAAATGGGACTCATCTAGCTCGGAGCATCGACGACTGGATTGACTATTTTCTTCTCTGTTTGTTCAATGCTCAGATGTTCTATGAATTCCACGGGAATGACTCGCAGGATCCTCCCTTCCGTGGCTGAGGCTAGTTTTGTCAAGGTGTCGGCCCAGGAATTTTTCGTCCTAGGAATCTGGCTGATAGTGTAGCTCCAGAACCTTTCTATCAGTTTTCCTGCTTCAGTCAAGTAGGCCACCATCTTAGTCTCCTTAACCTCGTATTCGGTAGACATATGATTTACTACCAACTGAGAATCACATCGTACTTGGAGAGACTGGACTCCCAAACTGGATGCCAGCCTGAGTCCAGCTAGCAGAGCCTCATATTCCGCATCATTATTAGAGGCCTTGAAACCGAGTCTGATCGCATACTGAATGGGTGTTGAATCGGGCGAGACCAGGACAATTCTGCTCCAGCGTGCTTGGCATTAGATGGCCCATCCACATAAAGAATCCATACTGGCTCTGACATTATCTCTTGATCCGTCCCCTGATCACTTGAAGGAACATGTGAAGGGGTCGTCTCCACCTTGGCACTCAACTCGTCACTATCTGAGGCGATGAATTCTGCAATGAAGTCAGCCACATCTTGGACCTGGATCGCTTCCTTGGTCAGAACTGGATATCAAATTCTCTGAGTTCGATTGCTGATTTGGTTAGCCATCCTGACACTTTGGGCCTTTGGAGGATTTGCCTAAGGGGGGAGTCAGTCAAGATGATAATGGAATGAGCCTGAAAGTACGGAACGCAACCTCCGAGCCGAGACAACGAGACCGAGCGCCAACTTCTCTAGGGCTGGATATATTGTTTCGGCCGGCACCATGGCTTTGCTCACATAGTATACGGGATGTTGCTTACCCCCTACTTCTCTAATCGGGGCCGATCTGACAACGGAGGCCGAGACCGCAAGATACAAGAATAAGAGCTCGCCTTCCTCGAGCTTAGACAGCAGGGGTGGCGAACCTAAATATTGTTTCAGCTGCTAAAAAAGCTTGTTCGCATTCAAATGTCCATTCTGCCTTCTTATGACCCTTCAACTATTGAAAGAAGGGGAAACACTTATCCGTAGCTCTAGATATGAAACGTCCGAGTATTGCTACTCGTCCGGTGAGATATTATATCTCCTTAATGGTCCGAGGCGAGCTCATGTCGAGGTGTGCCCTGATCTTGTCGGGGTTTACCTCGATGCCCCTCTGGCTAACTTGAAAACTGAGGAATTTACCAAAACCGACTCCAAAAGCGCACTTCGCGGGATTCAACTTCATCTGCTACTCTTGGAGAATAGCGAAGGCTTCTCTAAGATCTGCCAAGTGATCGGATGCTTTGACACTCTTAACGAGCATGTCGTCGACGTAGACTTCCATATTGTGCCCGATTTGCTTAGCGAACATCTGATTCACCGGCCTCTTATATGTGGCCCCAACATTCTTCAAGCCAAACGGCATGATCCGGTAATAATATAGCCCCTTGTCAGTGATAAAGGTAGTCTTTGCCTATCTGGGGGATACATTGCGATCTAGTTGTAACTGGAGTAAGCATCCAGGAAGGAGAGTAATTTATGCCCTGTTGTGCTGTCCACTAGCTGATTGATCCGAGGCAATGGGAAGCTATCCTTCAGACAGGCCTTTTTCAGATTTGAGTATTCCACACATACCCTGCATTTTCCATTGGCTTGCTTGACGAGGACCACGTTTGCAATCTAATCAGGATAGTGTACTTCCTCTATGAAACTAGCGCCGAGTAGTACGAAAACCTCATCGATTATGGCTTCATACCACTTGGCGTCGAACGGTCTTCGCTTCTGCTTCATGGGTCTGTGATCCGGGTCCACATTCAGCATATGGACCATTATAGCCGGAGAGATCCCGGGCATGTCCTTGTGCGACCATGCGAAGACATCTTTGTACTGTCGCAGGAAGTTAGCATCCTGGACTGCTGCTTAGGACTCGGCGATGTTCCGAGCTAAACAGTTTTGCTCGGATCTGCCTCGTTGAGCGATACTTTCTCCAGGTCTTCCATAGATGAATCCTCTGCGGATCCTCTAGGATCTACAACATTGATGATGAGCACTTGCTTCACAGACCTTTTCTTTACTACTATTGCATAACATCTCCGGGCCTCGCATTGATCACCTCGAAGGTAGCCTATTTCACCCTCGGCTGAAAATTTCATCATCAGATGATAGGTGGAGACAACTGCCCTCATTGCGCTGGGAGAAGGTCTGCCAAGAATGACATTGTGCATCGACGACACATTGACAATAAGGAAGTCCACCATGAGGGTGACTTGATGTTGTCCTTCCCCACAGTCACAGGGAGGGAGATGGCTCCCTCGGAGATTACTCTTTCTCTGGCAAAGCCGTGTAGGGGGGTCTTCACAGGTCTGAGACACGACCTTAGAATCCCCATTCTTTCAAAAGCCTCGAAGTATATCACATCTGTTGAGCTTTCGGTGTCGACCAGGATGCAATACAGCTTATGGTTGGCTATGGTCATAATGACTACTAAGCCGTCATCGTGTGGAGGCTGAATTCTACGAGCATCATCTTCCGAGAAGGTCATACCACACGGGCTGACCCAGAGTTCTTTGCTCGGCCGCTCGGTTATATGGATATAGTGTTCCGGGTCAGATTTCTGAGAATGGGCTTTTCGAGCCCTGTTCGAATCTCCTCCACTGGATGAGCTACTAAAGATGGTGCAGATTTCAGCTGGCTCTACTACGGTGTTATTTGGCAGCAGGAATGTAGTCCTTCATTGACTCCTTAGACTCTTGCTTGATGGTGAACAGATGAGTGCTTCCGACTCTTCTTACCGCTTATGAATTGGGTAAGGAATAATCGGCTGAGTTCTGCAAAGGACCCAATGGAACCGAGTTTGAGTTGACGGTACCAACTCTGAGTGGATCTTGTGAGCGTGATCGAAAACCTCTTACACATCATTATGTTCGTCGCCATCTGGATTTGCATCCACGAACGATACGCCTCCATGTGCTCAGATAGGTCCCCAGACCCAGAGTCTTGGATGTCGGGAGGTATCCGGAACCTCTGCGGCATCACCTCGTTCATGATCACCGAGGTGAAGGGAGGCTCAGTCTCTTCCATCATTGCTTGAACGGCGACAAGAACTGATGACGGCTGCTACTTCTTTTGGTTAATCTCATCACGCAAATCTTGTATCTCGCTTTACATAGCTCGATACTTGCTTGCCCGATTGCGAGAATGCTGGGAAGGCCCTGGAGCCGATTCAACGTGAAGTAGTGAGGAGGAACGAGTCTGCTTTGGTTTCACAACTACCACTTTCTTCTTTCCTCTTGCCATTATGCTTAAGAATAGGAACTTGACTTTTCGTATCAATTCCCATAGAAGGTGCCAAAAAATATTGAGGTCAAAATCTGGACCACCCTCCACTCCGTGTGGGGAGCTCTCGACGAACCCTGGACCTGCACAAGAGGTGAGTCAAAGGAGACCCTGGCTAAGCCGGGGGACCCCCCGATGCCTAAGTCAGGTAAAGGGAATCAGGGTCTAAGTTAAAAGTACAGAGAATATGTGAGATCTTGCGTACCTGTAGCAATTGAATCCCTTTGTATTTATACCTACCTATCGGACGGTCTGGGTCCGTTAATCTCAGCATGATTCACTCAATTAATGGGATTCTATGATCGTGGGGATATTATCCATAATTTGGGGATCGTGTAGCGTATCATGTGTATCTACGGGCGAGATATCCGGTCATGTTCACATATGACAGTTTCTTAGTTTAGTATCCGGAATGTACACGTGTAGCCTCGTCCTCGGATCCAGGACTGAGATACTTCCAACCCCAGGCCTCGGAACTCAACTAGCGTGTAGGCATGACTTTCGTAAAGTTATTGAATAAGACGGCTAGGAGTTGAGGCATGCTTCGGCTCGGATCGAGGGTGAACCTGACCCCACTTGTTCGCCAGTCATAATCCTCCGAGGCTCCGAGGTTTCCTTTCTAAGCTCCAAGGTAGGCAGCAAACTTAATTCGTTGAGTTGGATTTTCCCATAACAGATACAAAACATACATCATGGTGGGGCCACATAATAGTAGCGAGTTTCACTTCTCAGATAGCTAATTCGCGTCCAATGAAATCCGGGAGCGGATTGGATACTAAATGCTTCAGTAGCCAAAAGGCTACTGAAGTGATGCGGCAAAACGCCATTGGTTAGATGCCAATGGTATGTTCCATTGGTATAAATGCTACTCCATTAGATCTGTTAATGGATCTTTCTTCGTTTCTGCCATGCACCCACTCGGCCATGAAATTGGATTGTCATGCTGAGAAAATTCAGTTAGGCCCACTGTGAATTTATGTAATTTATCCACACCTTCCATCTGTTTGTTTTTCCATTTAATTTTAGGCATTGAGCCCAAAATCGAAGCTTATAAAAATCTCAAGTGGACCATATCGCAGGAAACAATGGAAATAATGATTTCCACCGTTGAAACCTTTCCAGGCTCTACAGTGATGTTTATTTCTCATCCAAATTGTTCAAAGGATCAAAAAACATGGATGAAGGTAAAAAAACAAATATAATCTTGATCCAAAACTTCTATGGCCCCCAAGAATTTTTCAACGATATAAATTCAATTCACGATGTTTCCTTTGGTGTGGTGGATTTTAGCCTTTCATATGCTTAGGTTTTGAGCTAAGACCCTAAAATTATCTTATAAAATGGATGGACAGACGGGATAAAATACATAAATCATGGTGGACCCCACGGACTTTACTCAGTACGCAATCCGCTTCCCTTGGCCACATACAGGTAAACTTTTCCAAACTCCACATACCTTTCCTGGGGAAGGCTTCCGCAGGAAGTTCCTACGCTGGGAACCAGGTGAGGCCCACTATGATGTTTGTGAGAAATCCTCCTCTTTCATCTGTTTTTGAGTTCATTTTAGGACATGATGCCAAAAAATGAACCGTATCCAAAGCTCAAGTGAGCCGTACCAAAAGAAAAATATGGTTAGGGAAATTCCTACCGTTAAAATCTACCTGGGTTCGACAGTGATGTTTACAAGCCATCCATACTGTTAATAATGTCATTCCTACTGAGATGAACTGAAATCACAAATATTAGCATGACTCAAAACTTCTGTGGCCCACAAATATTTCAACTATGGATGTTCAATTATCACATTTTTGGCCCACTTAAGCTCTGGAAACGGTTCATTTTTGGCTTCATGTCCTGAATTGAACTCAAAAAACGGATGGATGGGTAAGATTTCTCACAAACACCACTGGTTCCCAGTGCAGCAAACAGGAATTCTCAGTGGACAATCACTTGTGCGTGGCCGAGTGCGTTCACGACCTAAATGGAAAACATCCGCTAACGGTAGGGTTGTTCACGAGTCAAGCTAGCTCGAAAAGCTTGCTCGACTTGGCTCGAGTCAGCTCGGATTGACTCGGCTTGAATGGCCGATTCAAGCCGAGTCAAGCTAATTATTTGAAGCTCAAGTTGAGTTTAAGCCAAGTTCGACTAGGGGGCATTCCAACTCGACTCAACTCGAGCTCGACTCGACTCGAAGCTCGAACTCGAGCTCGACTCGGCTCGATTAATAAATATATTAAATATTATATTATATATATATATATTATTAATATAAGTTTTAAGTTTAAACTTAAAAATAAAAAAATAAAAAACAAACCCTAGAGTCTCTACCCGACCGAACGCACCCCCTACCCTTTCCCTTTCTTCTCTTTCTCTTCCCACTGCCAGCCCCACGCCCGCCTCGACCACTACCACCAGTTTTCATTTCAGCACCACAATAGTATGATTTCAATCTCTTGAGATCTACTTCTTAGGCGAGAAACCCAAGAAATTCGAGATGGGTTCTACTCAGATTTTTTAAAGCTTCAAGGAAATCTAATGATTTGATTGGCTAGAGCTCTTTACTTAGATTTCTGATTTGTGTTCTGCTCTGTTTCTTTTCTAGTACTTGGATTTCTGCTGGTGGAAGAAGATCAAGAACAGATTGGTTCTTACAGGTTTCCTCATCCGATTCGAAGCTTTGTTTGGTTTTTTCATCGGATTTTGCTTTGATTCTCTTAAGATTTTAAAATTTTTCATCAATGGAGGAGGATCAAGAACAGAATCCATTACTCTCTCACCCAACAAGCTCAAGCTCGACTCGAGGTAAACTCGACTCGACTCGAACCACTAGCTCAACTCGACAACTTTGGCAAACAAGCCAAGCTTCAATGTTGAGATCAAGGCCAAGCTCGAGCTAGAGCTCGAACTTGAGTACATCACGGACAAGCCAAGCCAAGCTTGGCCCACCTCGACTCGACTCGGCTCGATGCCCACCTCTAGCTAACGGATCTTGGTTGGAAGAGCATTTATTGGAAGGAAACAGCTAATTGGTTTCTCAGTATCCAATATGCTCCCATGAAATCCATGTCCAAAATCCATGTTCGGGTCTAAAGCGGATTACGTGCAGTGGAAGACGACGCTCCTCAAGCTCAGAGTTGTACGAAGGAGATCATAGTTACATGGCCCCACAGTGATGTATTTATTATATCTACATTGTTTATCTATTTTTAGAGATCATTTTAGAGGATTATAAAAAATCGGAATTATATACAAAGATCAGCTGGACCACACCATAAATAGTAGCGTAGATAATGATTTTCACCGTTAAATAATTCGTAGGGCCTGTCATAACGTTTATTTTTCATCCAATCTGTTCATAAGGATGAGGAGGGAAAACAAATTTCACATTCATCCAAAACTTTTGTGATCTAAAGAAGGGTTTCAATGGTATACATTTAA
Source organism: Magnolia changhungtana (assembly GCA_030180095.1). Taxonomy (NCBI): domain Eukaryota; kingdom Viridiplantae; phylum Streptophyta; class Magnoliopsida; order Magnoliales; family Magnoliaceae; genus Magnolia; species Magnolia changhungtana. Next base: position 7,132,688 of record JASAUF010000662.1, read on the forward strand.
TCCCCCACTGCTTTTTGCAGCGTGGTTCTCTTGATAGTTAGATCGATCTTATTTTTAGTCTAAAGCATTAAGACGAGCTTCCCAAATGCATGGACAGTTTGGACATAACACATGCCCCGTCAGACCCAAAGAACTTATTGACCACAGTTAGAGCTGGGCAAAATGGACCCGATCCGGCGGATCCGCCCCGATCCGCCCCGTTCCGAACAGATCCGACGGCCAAGATCAGCCTGATCGGGTCAGATTTTTCAGATCCGATTATTTTCGGCTCGGGTACGGATAGACCTATATCCGGACAGACCCGACCCGGATACCCGACCCGAATGTACCCGACCCGACCCGAACAGACTCGACCCGATATATATATATATATATATATATAAACTTTTACCGCCAGAATTTAACGTCAAAACATCCCGCCTAATGTCCTCTCACTCTCTCTCTACCCATGATTCTCTCTCGTCTCCCTATTTCTATTGAAGAAGAAGGTCCTGTTGGAGAGAGAGAGATATATATTGAGAAATCAGTATGGAAGAGAGAAAGAGGGAAAGAGAAAGAGACTCGCAGGTATGTTTTATATCCAAACCGTCCATCCATTTTGCAAGCTCATTTTAAGGCTTCGTATATTCATCAATTTTAGGTTCAACCACTGAAATGATATGGAAAAACGAATGGACGGCGTGGATAAATCACATGCATTCAGGGTGGGCCCAACAGAGTTTACTCGGTATAATGAGATCGTTCACCAGTATACCACGCAACGCTATGGGACAGATTTGCTACTCCCCCTCACACCAAAATGGGGTGGTCGATGCTCATGCTGGGGCCCCACCATGATGTACATGTTTCATCCATTCCGTTAATCCATTTTTACGGATCATTTTAGAGCTTGATACAAAAAAAAGAAAGGGATAAAAATCTTACGTGGGCCACACCACAAGACAAAAATAATGAATGGATATTCATAATTAAAATCCTCCTAAGGCCCACTGTACTGTTTATTTGACATCCAATCTCTTTATTTGGTAATAAAGACCCAGATGAAGGGAAAAAATAAATATCAGCTTGATCCAAAACTTTTATGGCCCTATAACGTTTTTAATGGTCAAAATTCATTTAACACTGTTTCCTGTAACGTGGTCCACTTGAGATTGAGATATACTTTTTTTTTTTTTTTAAATATCATAAAATGATATATAAAAATAGATGGACGGCGTGGATGACACACATACATCATGGTGGGCCCCACAGAGCACCGACCGCCAGATAATGACCGTGCTCAGGGGAGTAGCAATCCGTTTCCCAACGAGTACAGCTAGCTATAGCTAGCTGTAGGTACGTGTCGTGTCGAGACAAACGTCATGCAAAAGGAAGTTCCTGCGCAGGAACTCATGTGGGACCCACTACTATGTTTGTGCGAAATCCTCCCCGTCCATACGTTTTGTGAGTTCATTTCAATACATGAGACTAAAAATGAACCGTATCCAATGCACAAAAATAAAATTTGATAATTGAACCTCCACAGCTGAAATATCCGTAGGGCCACAAACGTTTTGAACTAGGCTAATATTTGTTTTTTTAGTTCATCCCAGTAGGAATGACGTTATTAACGGTATAGATTTCATGTTAACGGTATAGATTTCATGTAAACATCACCGTCGAACCCAAGAAGGTTTCAACAGTAGGAATTTACCTAACCACCTTTTCCTTTAATACGGCGCACTTAAATCTTTGATTCTTTTTAATTTTGGTCTTATGCTCTAAAATGATCTCAAAAAATGGATGAACGGACTGGATTCGTGAAAAACAATACGGTGGACCCTACATACGATCTCAGCAGAGGAAGTGTGAAATGAAATGGTCAAAATGTTAGCTTAGCGTGTTGCACGCCATTGGTACCTCGAGCTCCGAATGGTACGAATGGCTCAAATTTGTTCTGTATTACAAGGGCCCACAATGATGTATTTACTATATCCATACCGTTTATCTAATTTTTGTGATTATTCTAAAGTATTTAGAAAAAAAAGGGATTCATATTTAAAGCTCATATGGACCACACCGCGAGGATGATGATTTTCACCGTTAAAAATTTCATCCTTACCTAATCTGATCCGATTGGGTTTCTTTGCCCGAATCGGACTTAGTTCGAGTCTAGCCAAACATATAACGGATCTGTTCGAATAAGGTGTTCTGGACCCGATCCCGGTTCTGATCGGATTCGGATAAGTCCCGGTAGCTTTCGGATATGACCGAGTTGGACCAAATCCGATCCGACTCGGTCCGATCCCCAGCTCTAACCACAGTACAGCAGCTAATCCGCTTCCGTTCGAGTCGGGCAATCCGCGCCCCACCGCAACACTATTAGGCTGGACTCTTCATTCGTACACCTGTCATAGTTAAATGAAAATCCAGACGGTCAAAATCGCTAATCCACCTCTCGATGGAGCATAACCCAAAAATTGCACAGAGAATAGAATAGCAGCCATCCGATTTTTCCTTTGAATTTGAACCGATCACTATTTTACTTTTAACCATCCATATAATATCCGCTGATTGGATGGTTATGATCCTTTGATAATTATAATTTTTGACAAGTAGTCCATCCACAACTTGACCTACAATTTGGATTGTCTGGATATTCGTACGTCAGTGTCAGATGCGAGGAGAATGAGTCACCACCATTTAAAACTGTTAAACGGTGCGAATCTAACATACGATTCTGAGGAAACGGATTGGCTACTCCCCCTGCCACCAGCCAATGGCTGATGGTCGGTGCTCTGTGGGCCCCACCATGATGTATGTTTTTCATCCAATCCGTCCATATATTTTTCCAGATCATTTTATGGTTTTATACCAAAAATGAGATATATCCCGATCTAAAAGGGACAACAATACAGGAAAGAGTGTTGAATGAGCGTCGACCATTAAAAACCTTTAGAGGGCCATAAAGTTCAGCATCAAGCTGATCTGTATGACCTAATCAGCAGATTGGATGTCAAATGAATAGTTACAGTGGGCCTCAGGAGGATTTTAATGGTGGATATCTAATCACTATTGTTTTCCTGTGGTATGGTCCAACTGAGATTTATATTCCTCTCGTTTTTTATTAAGCCTTAAAATTATCTTTAAAAATGGATGAACGGAATGGATGAAACACATAAATCATGGTGAGTCCCTCGGAGCACCGACCACAGCCACAGTGCAGGTGGCAGGGAGCGTAGCCAATCCGTTCTCCGATTCGGCGCTGGACGCGGATTTCCTGCGAACGCAGGTGGGGCTTTGTGAGAAATCCTCACCGTCCATCCGTTTTGTGAGTTGATTTTAGAACATGTGGCCAAAACTGAACTGTATATGATGCTCAAGTAGGTGGAAAACGTGATAATTGAACGTCCACACTTGAAATATTTGTGGGCCACATAAGTTTTGAATCATGCTAATATTTTTGTTTTAAGTTCATCCTAGTAGGAATTAGGTTATGAACGGCATGGATGGCATGTAAACATTACTGTCGAACCCAGAATAGGAATTTCCCTAACTACCTTTTTCCTTTAGTACGACCCACTTGAGTCTTGGATACTGTTCAAGTTTTGTATAGTCGGCTGAAATTAGCTAACAAAACGGATGGACGGAGTGGATTCCTAACAAACATCACGGTGGCCCACCAAGTTCGCAGCGCAGTAACTTCCTGCGAAAGGGTTTCGCAGGAAATCCGCGTGGCTATAAATTCCTCTCCGGATGCTTCCTTTTCTATACCAGAGCTCTGTTTTTAGGGTTTGATTTCGAGAAAAGACGACAGAGAGAAAGGAGCAGAGATGTCATACCTTCTGCCCCACCTCCATTCGGGTTGGGCTGTCGATCAGGCGATCCTGGCCGAAGAAGAACGGCTGGTAGTCATACGCTTCGGCCACGACTGGGATGAAACATGCATGCAGGTATGTCATCCTTTTTCTCTTTTCTTTCCTCTTTGAATTCCTCCACGGCATTGGTTTTTTCATTCAATTTGGATCTCAGCAAATCCTAGACGATTAAGAATCCCCGAGTTCTGTTCCATAGATTCTTACCGCAGTTTTGATGATCTTCATCTGTTCTTTTCCTAGACGATTAAGAATCCTCGAGTTCTGTTCCATAGATTCTTACTGCAGTTTTGATGATTTTCATCTGTTCTTTTATGTCTCCCATGATTTGCTGATCTTTGATGAATTCTAGTTTTTAGCTGTTTGAAATTGCTAGGGTTTTCTTGGACCAGTCTCATTGTCCAGTGAAATCGACCTTTTTCATCAACTGATGTGAATTTGTATAGAAAGTAAGGAAGCATATTCTCATCTTGTTACTGTTTTGTAGATTTTTCAGTGAATTTTGGTGTTATGTTGTTGGTGGTCGCCTACGGGTTCTTGGATCGATGCAATCAAGCTGGAAAAATTATATATTTTTGTCAGATTGTAGGTAGAATGGCGTCGGTGTTGTTTAAAATTTTTTTTTTTTTTAAATAATGACAATTTATTGAAGGTAAAAATAAAAGAACTCCTAATGTGTTAGTGTTGCCAACATGCAAGTACTATCTCACTGCATCTTTAGCTAATGTATCTACATTGGAATTAGCATATATGGGAACTAAACTAAAAGATATATAAAGAAGGTTCAGCTCCTTAATGTCATTACACAAAAGTAACGCTACCAAAGAAACTGATTGGATCCAGCTGTCCATGTCATAATACACATTTTGAGTCCCCTTCAACCATAATACAGTGTAAGGATCCGGGAGTAGCCTGGCAATAGTTAGATATGGCATCTGATTAGAAGGCCCTGGTCCTGTGGGGACCCAAAAAGAAATCTTGATTTTTGGGTTGATTGCCTCTAACTATATTGCCAATGCTAGAACTCGCTAGGTTTCCAAAGAGCATATACGTGTTGTGCTTCACCAACCCACGGGGGTTGGATTAAAAAAGCTAGCGTTGTCAATGGATCGGGTCCTATGGTACCCATACCCACAGAGGCTAACCAGGTTTGGGTCTTGCTGTATATTTCTCCATTTGTTTTTTTTCCCTTATGTCTAAATGTTAAAATCTCATGATATGATGTCTTGTTTATTTCTTTTATGATAATCTTAATGTGATTGGGGATTCCCCGGAAATCTCTCTGGTTTATAGATTCCATCCCTTTGATATATGGGTTTTTTCAGATGAGAGCCATTGGTGCATTTTCTTTCTCTCTCTTTGTAGGCCACTCTGTCAAAGGATTGGTATCTTTCAATGTTGAAGATACATGCAGGATCCTTAATGAACATTGCACCCCATCAGGTCAATTATTTGCATTACTGAAACTTGGGCTGCAATTGTATCAAATTCCTGCATATAAGTAAACTATAGTTTCTCCTGCTACCTAAAAGGCCCACCTGAATGTTATAGTAGTGGTCCTGAATAGGTGACATGTGTGCTGTCAGCCAGGCCTTAAGTGATGTTCATAAACTTGGACCCAACCATTAATTGGAAGAATGGGAAGCTTTCAGATTCTATGAAAAGGGATGGAATTTGGCCTCAGTTTGTTCCGCCCAGGTAACTTAGTTAACTTTGCCTAATTTGAGGTCACTAAGTAGCACTAAGCATACAGGGAGCTGTAAGATGCCTCCACATTGTCTACAAGATGCATTCTGAATGGTCTGTTGCAGATTCTCTTGCCAAGTCCAGTGCAAGCAGGGATCAGTTTAATGTAGTTGTTTTCAGATTTTTTGTTCTGCTGTTTTTGTAGCGGTATATTGATTTTTTTCTCTAGCTGTAGTTTCTTTTTACTTTGAATAAAATTTTTAGTCTATTTGTAGTAGTAGATGCGGTCTTAGTAAATTCTAGTGAGCATGTTGTATTTTCCTTACAAAGTGCAGCATATTGTTCTTGTTATCAGAGTGAATATTAATGAATTCTAACTATGGAGATAGTCAAAGACATAGACTATGTTTAAGTTGGATAATTTGTGTTTGGCACATTGATCATTGGGACTCCCTTGTTCCCCATCTTCGTTCTCTTCTTGCACAGTAATCAGCTAGTGATCTCTGCAATTGTGTTCCAGTTGGTCATCAACTTGTTGAGTACAATTACCATAGTCCACACGTTAGTTGCCAAAATCTTGTTTCCACTAGCCGCTGCCGCTGTTGCAGCTTCTATAATTCTTGTTGTTTTGCCACCATAACTACCACTAGGCTGCCATAAGTGCCACATCCATTGTCAAAACCACTATTCACGATAGAATCTTCTATCTCCTATCTGGAGCCATGGTGTCATTAGATCATTTTTATATATTGGGAATTTGTTTACTCATCAATTTTTCATTGATGTACCTTTCTCCTCTAATTCATAGCATCTTTACTATATATAAGGTGAGTTGCAACTAGCTTTTGGACATTTTTGATCCATACCTAGTTTTCTTAGGGTGGCGGAGAACTTTGAATGTTGAAAGGGGCATGAGAAGACATTTTAGACAAAGTTGGACATATTTTGAGAATTGGAAAATGTGGTTGCTATCCGTCGTATGGTTCAAATTTCATCTGCAATAAACCTTTAAATAGTTTATATTTTACCAGGCAAAAGTAATTGATTTCACGTGAGTAGCCTGGTCTTCTTCTCTTTGCGTGTAGCTTGCCTTGATGGTATTATTAGGGAGTTGTGCAATAAAGGTTATGTGCGACCCTCCACTGTAACCAGTGTTTTAAATAGCGGTAGCGTGTTGCGTAGCGTTCAACCCTTCGTAGCGTGTAGCGAAATAGCGTAGCGTGTAGCGTAAGCTACACAATACTTCTATTTTTTAATTTATATATATATATATATATGATAAATAAAAAAGCAAAATATATAAATGGCACATTCTTCAAAATAAAAATCCCAAAGTTAAGAGCATTATGTACAATACAAATGTCATATTCCTCAAAATCAACATCTCAAATTCTCAATAATTAGTCTCTAGACTCTAGTGTCTAAACTCTAAAGGTCATCTATATCTAATAGGTCATCGTTGTTGTCGTCATCCGCATTCACTTCGTCACCAAGTCTAGGCCTTTCATCATCAGCATCTACATCTGCATGTACATCATCCACACCATGAACACTCGTTCCTATATCTCCTTCCTCTCTTATAGGAGTAAGAAATCTTCCCATGGGACCACCTACACATTTAAAAAAAAAAAAAAAGAGATTCATTGGTCTTTTACTTTCTTTGTTAAAAATGTTCATGTAACTTAGTCTATAACTATAAACACTTACTTAAAGTAGTTGCCTTCCTTTTCCTTGAGGAAGGTGGGGGGCAATCTCCTTCAGAAATATTAGATGTTGATGGTGCATTGCTGTCAACTGGATCATCAGACTCCGGAATAGTTGTAATGGCACTAATATCAAAGGCCATATTTTGATCTTCGAGCCACGATGGATCAGTTGGGAGAACAGGGCCTTCTTTCTCAGCAATCCATTCATCATCTGATTCAATGTGGTCCACCAATATTGGATCCATTGCCGCCCTTCTCTTCATGCTTCTTTCTCTCAGTTTCATATTATACATCACATATACTAGAGAGTTGAGTTTTTGTTGCTCTAGCCGATTTCTCTTCTTTGTGTGGATCTGATCATGTGATGTTCTATGTCAATCAATTATCAAAGACTTGCTAATCTACTAAATAAAAATTAGCTAATTTAGAATATTGAATGGTACAAAAGTCACCTGCTCAAAAGTACTCCAATTTCTCTCACAAATGTATAATCGCATGTGAGGCTTAAAACTCAAATCGCAAACTTCGAAGTCGTGGAGTTCTATCTCCAAAGCGTTTCCCACCAATCACTACATAAATTAGTTATAATTTATAAATTAATTAATACTTTTACCAATTATAAAAATATAATTTACATAACAATGAAAATATCAAAATATAAAATTATAAATTACCTGGGGAACGCTTTGTCATGGTTTCGAGTGCAAGGCGAGAGCCAAAATCCCCTCTTCTCTTGTCATATTCATCCAATCAATATCAAACATCAACATGCTCTTCACGGGGATCATCCTATCCATGCACTCAAACAACCCCCTTTTTATCTCGGGGTGTGTAGAGAACTTATCTGAAACCGTATTTGAGGATTCAGATAATACCCGGCTGCATGTAGAGGACGATGAAGCTGAGGAGTCCATCTTTCATCTATTTTGTTCCAAATTGGAACATATCTCTTTTTTACATCATTGCAATTAAATGCAATTTTCTCCTTCGCTGAGTCCATCAATTCATAAATGAACCCCATTGCTGGCCTCTCTTCCGAATCTACTTCTCTTAAAACGCTTACCAATGGCATGGTGCTCTTAACACATAAGGCAACATGAGGCCAAAACTTCGGATCAAACATTATAATAGCCCGTACCTTTTTTCCTTCAGGTTTTCTAGCCCAAGAACAAGAGCACCATTTTTCCTATGCAAACATGGCTATAAGACCATTCTTTTGCTTGTAAATACTTCGAAGGGTGAGGTATGATGTTGCAAAGCGTGTTATTGCCGGGTACGTAGAAGCTCATGGTTATTCGTGAAGCTTCTCATCATGCTCAATACAATTCCATGCCCATAAATAAACTTCACATCTGTCCTTGCCTTTTCAAGCGTTTGAGAATATATTTTCATTTTTCCAATATCCTCCAACATCGATCTATGCAAGCAAAAGACACTGAGTCCAATATATCCTTTTCCTCTTATCCATCAACTTCTTCCCAAGACTCACATAGCTTGAATGGTTATCCGTGATAACCTGGACCACATTTTCTTCCCCAATTTCTTCCACAATTTCATCAAGATATTCGAATAACAAATTCCCATCTTTTATTAAATCAAGCATCAATAGACTTGTAAAACATTGTTCGATCGGAGAATTAATCAAAAAATTAATGATGCTTCTATTCTTTCCATCCGTCCAACCATCGACATAATTGAACATCCATAAGTTTTCCAGAAGCTTTGTATGCTTTCATTAAACTATCAGTATTAGCAACCTCCTCTTTTAGTATCCATGTTCTCATCTCATGCATGGATGGTGGCTTCAATCCCGATCCAAACTTGCCAATAGCCTCACACATTGCTGAAAAGTATGGGCTATTACATAGGTTGAATGACAAAGCATTCCCAAAAAAATCTTCCAATCACCCTGCATACTTCTTTTCTTTCTTCCTTCTTCCACTTTGAATTCAATGTGGATTGACGTTGCTCACTACTAACAAATTGATCCATAGGACCCCTTGCTCTTGCCATTGGTTGATTACCAGAAGATCCACTACCAAGTTGGCTGCCAATGAAAGCATCATTACCCACACTAACGCTATCACTTGCAGAGCCAGAACCAGAAAGATATGTCGATCCCCCTCTCCCAATATCTCGAAACACCTCATTTCTTTTATTTTTTCCATCATGATATTCCTTTAAAGCCTTTCTACACTCCTCCTTGGCTTCTTCCGTCACTTTTGGGCACGGCTTTATCCCATTGTGGGTTCCGGCCAAATGATGCTTTAGGCGAGTCACGCCTCCCGTACATCTTTGACCGCAAAATTTGCGTGGCACATAATTTCTATGAGATTGTCCAAGTGGATTATCAGCCACATATTTCCATGCGAAATCTCTCTCTCTTTTTCTTCAAACATTCTTCTCTTTAGTTCACTAAACCAAAAAAAAAAAAAAAAAAAAAAACACCACAGATAAATCAGTGAATCACAAAAATAAACATACGCACACCACTTACACTCATACGCACATCATAGTGGCCCACCATAGAAAATAATGCAAACCCACCCCTTCACACACCTCAAGTAGCCCCACGTGGGCCACACCATAGAAAATAATGCACATCCCACCCCTTCACGCACCTCAGTGGGCCCCACGTGTGCCACACCATAGAAAATAGTGCACATCCCACCCCTTCACGCACCTCGGTGGGGCCCACGTGGGCCATACCACAGAAAAAAAAGGGTATAAAGAACAACAAATCGACTGTAAATAGTATTTTAAAAGGGGAAAAAATGAGGAAAAAATTGAAAATACCAAGTTATTTTCATTGTACATCAAAAAAATTCAAAAAAAAAGGAAGGAGCGTACCTGTTTTTGTCTCGAGATGAGGTCGGTTTGTGCCTGGTGGGGAGAGAAGCAGCGTCGGCAGCGTCGCGTGGCCTCTCTGAGACGATTTTAGGTCTCCAACTCGATCAGAAGGGAGAGCAGCAGCGTCGGATGGCCTCCAAATCGATCGGAAGGGAGAGCAGCAGTGTCGGATGGCCTCCAAGCAGCGTCGGATGGCCTCCAAATCGATCGGAAGTGGAGCAGCAGCGTCGGATGGCCTCCAAGAAGCGTCGGATGGCCTCCAAATCGATCGGAAGTAGAGCAGCAGCATCAGATGGCCTCCAAGCAGTGTCGGATGGCCTCCAAATCAATCGGAAGGGAGAGCAGCTGCGTCGGCTGCTGCCGTTTGGGATCGGAAGCACTAGAGGATTAGGTTTTTTTTTTTATACTTAAGCTTGTGGTGTGAGTTCACTTGTTTTTTGTGTAGCGTGACGCTACCCGCTTATACATATCCCTAGCGTACGCTACGACCCCTGTAGCGCACGCTACAGGGGAAAAACGCTATTTTTAGCGCTACGTAGCGATTTCGCTACGCTACGCTACGTAGCGTACGCTACCGCTACGCTACCAACGCTATTTGATACACTGACTGTAACTACTGTGAAATCTTTTCTGTACATCTATTCTGCCTCCTTATGCTAGAAAGTCAGCTTGAAAATGGGGCAAATATAAAACTCGAGTAGGTTACAACACCGGAAAAAGTAGGTATTGGTTGCCCAACATTAAAAGTGTTCATCTTTCTCTCTGTGTAGTGTAGGTACACCCTTTACCATGGTGTCTCATCCCCTCATCCTCCACATGTATTGCACGTGTTATACCCGCAATGTTTGTTAATTACTAAAAAGAAAGGTGCCATGAGGTTAGGTGTGTGGTTTTCTTCGTCCATGATATATGTCATATCCAGATGCCATCTTTATATCACAATAACACCTTTTGGATGAGTGTTTTTTGAAATATGTCTCTTAACAAACAGTTTTCAAGATGACATGCATCAAATTCTTACAATGTTGAGCAGTTATGTTTGTGCAACTCCTCTTTGATAGCTTGTTTAAGTGGATCAATTCTGTGTCTGCTCTTGTGGAAATCCATAGGCCAGGAAAGAGGTGATATGGATTTTAGTCTTCATTAATTTATCAAGCAAAAGCTCCTTTTTTATAAGAGTGGGTATAAAGTAGATCTCTTGTGCCATCAAAAAAGAAAAAGGAAGGAAAAGAAAAAAATAAGTAAATCTCTTGTGAAGATGAGCATCATCATATTATCGTTAGTATGTTTACGCTTAGCGTTTTTCTTGGCTAGTGTCCATAGACCTTGATTTGAGATGAAAAGAAAATCCCCGTTGGTGGTAACAAGCATCATCATATTGTTGTTGGTATGTTTGTGCTCAATGGTTTTCCTGGAAACTATCCCTTCATAACCCGACTTATGTTACTTGCCCTTTGGGCATGTGCATAATAGTTAGGCTGGGGGCAATACTCAATTGTATCGTGGTGGCATGTGAGTGGTGTCAATGTGAGCTTTTGTTGTGGCCGGCTCCAAGAATGGGTAAAAGAGGAAGGTTGATGACTGGTGGACTCTTTATCGTGTAATTGTTGCCCATGTAGCATTTAAAAGCAAACTCCAAACTGGGAGAATGATAAGAGATGAAGGTGAAATTGCTATGATGGATGTTGCACATTTTAACCACTAAACTCTGAAGCATCACTGCATGGTTAACTCACTCCTTGATTGGGCTTCTTTCATATATAATTGACCACTGAAATCAAACTTTTTTGGTTCTTAGATCTTAATGCTAAGTTTTTTTTTTTTTGCCACCCTATTCATTTCTTTTGGTTGTGAATGGGATAATTTAGTAATCAATTGAAGGATAAGCAAAAGAAGAGAAAGGTGAACGCTTGAATAAATTGATCTTTGTTGGCAGAAAAGGGAAAGAGCAAAGTAGAACTTCAGACTTGTTGGGTCCACTACCCAGGACCTCACTATCAAGATGAAAGGCCACAATGTTGGTTTCTCTAGGAGTTTGAGAGGTCCCCAAATTAACAATCTAATGTTAGTTATCTCCAAGTAAGGTGGGCAATTTCTATAAGTTCTCCAAGATCATCTCTTTGAGGAAGCTGATACCATTTTTTGGATTTTATCCTTTTTTACAGGTCTAATGGCTAATATCTCAATTTACTATTACAAGTTATAGGCTTACTGATTTCCAAGTTGTTGTTGCTCTTTAATTGAGAGCCCACTTCTGCAACTCAAAAATTGTGACGTATACAGTATATTTGGAGTGTCACATTTTTTTTAATGCCGTTTGGGACTCTAGGGCTGTTTGCTAACCATTGGATCTCTCAAAGCTAGGAAATATTATATGAACAATAGAGAATACTGCTAGCATATGGGAGAGAGAAAAAGGAGAGATGGAAATGGTGCGGCTATGCGCTATATTGGAATGTTTTTAGCAATAGGCGACTTATTCCCACGTTTTCCATATTGTAGCCCACTGGAGTCTTAGATTTGCCTTGTATTCAAGTTGACATTTTAGCATGAGGCGGTGCAGTGGATGTATGGAGTGGATTTCATAAAGGCATCATGGTGAGCCTAACATAGCCTTTGTTTCACGACACCCTAGTAGTATTGTTAGGGTACATGCAAAGAAGAAAGAACGGGTTACTTGCATGAGAGGAGTAGAAATTGCAAAAATACTAGGTTGTTTTTTGTTGGTAAAATCTATAAGCCATGTAAAGGCTTTTTGTGGGTGAAATTTGAATCATTTGTCGAACAACGACCACATTTTCAAGTTTCCATAATGCTCCAACTTCATTTTAGAATGTCTTCCCATACCCTCTAAAATATTCGAGGTTCTTGGCCTTAGGGAAACTAATTGCAGGGGCAAAGATATCCAAAAGGCCAGTATCCTTAGATGCAATGTAAGGTTCTGCATGCACCTTAAATGCAACGTAAGGTTCTCCATTCACCACACACGGAAGTTTTCGAATTCTAACACACAGGGCAAAGATATCCAAAAAGCTAGTCCCCTCAAATTACATGTTTTATACTTTTGTTGCTTTGGGGAAATTATGGGCAAAGAGAAGAAACTGAGAACAAGTAAAAATAGGGTAATGACTATTTTGCGTATCACCGTTGTACATATTTACAGACATGCATATAAATGCAATTTTGTATGTATCTGCACTATGCTAGGGCTCCAATGCAAAAGAAGGTGATCAGAAGACAAAAATACAATGGTATTAGAGAAAAAAGGATCATATGGATCCTTGGCCTCAGGCCTTCAGTTTTGACATGTGGGGCCCATAGCTTAACAACTCAGAATATTAGTTGGTTTTGGTCTAACTAACAATGGAGATCGTTGCCCAAAACTCTCCGTTGCAAAAATCCTAGCCAACTAATGGAGTGGTAGTGTGGATGCCAGTTTTTTATTTTTATTTACTGATTTGTCGATGTATGATGGCAAGCAAGGACTCTCGCAAAGACGAATGGGATGCAGGAGGTAAAGGTTAAGGGAAAGAAGTCGATTAAGAAGAGGGATGAGTGGTTCTTAGCGTTGAGAGAGACGACTATGGTGCAAGGTCATTAAGGGAGGGTACTAGAATTGTCGACGTGGAAGATAGTATGGATTTTGGTGGGTTGGAAAAGGAAATTGAAGGAACTGTGAACTAGGGGAGCTGAACTTGAGTGTTGGACGTGCTTTTGATACTTTACATTGAAAATTTCACAAAGGAATGGTTTGAACTAAATTCTCATATAGTGTTTGGTGGAGGAGAAAGAGGGCATCATAGGATTTTTAGTGATCTTTTTTTACAAATGAGATGAAGGGAGCGATAAACTGTTTGAATGACTCTCGTTTTGGAGGTAGGAAACTTTTGGTTAATTAGGCAAAGCACGACCTAGATGTTGTGAACCGGGCACATTTGCAGAAGGGGAACCGAAAATTTTGATGTTCAGCTGGGCACATTTGGAGAAGGGGAGCCAGGTAATTTGATGTTCAGCCTTCCTTGAAGGAGACGAGAAAGCGGGGGGGGGGGGGATCTTTCTCAAGGCCTTGTCTGTCTTCTCCTTGTTGCTCGAGTTCCAACAATCATATCTTGAAATTACCTGGCTCTTGCAAAACCGATGGGTTCAAAACATGCGGGTTCGGAAGTGATTATGCATTTGAATGTCCTCAAGCATGCATGGAGCTCCTTCCAATGAATCCCAGTTGCCTCTATTAGACCAAGAGCTGTGGAGGAGATGTGAGAGTGGCAATCGTAGCATGGAAGAAGGAGACAAGTGTCTTAAGCTTTTGAGTGATTTCACGATATGGATTTCTCTTCGACCTTAAGCAAATGTCGACGACTTCATTCTCATTTGCAATGTGTCTAGGGATGGCTCAATTCGAGCTATCTATCGGTGGGAGGAATAGTCGACTTTCGGATGGGAGGAAGCATGGTACAATATCTAGGAGCTCCCAATGGAGTACTAGATCCACAGTTTACATGGAGTTCTTACATCAGTGGAGTGGTTGTGATCGATCTAAGTTCATAAATATGTGAAATGCTTCGGTTTGCCAGAATCTACATAAGATGGAATGAGCTTGCCCCTATGCCAGAGAAGATTTCCATCAGTGAAGGGATTAAAGGATCACGATCTGGATGATTATGGAATTAGCTAGTTGCTATGAGATTCAACAACAAAAGCATTGGCCAAGGCGCTCCATCTTGATGAAGGATAAGGCAAATTGGGAGCTTGTGTTGTAAGTTGCTTCAAAGGAAGATGATGTTCAGGTTCATTGCTCTTGTGGACCATCAAAAGTTGTGGAGGGGATGTGGAAGCGTTTGATTGGTTCAGTTGGGTAGGTGGGGAAGTGTTGCTTGATGGAGTGACACACGTCCTGTCAAGTGGTGTATGCAGAGGTGAAGAGAGGTGAAGAGATGGAGAGAGGCGCCACGTTGTTGCAAGGGGTATGTAGAGGGCTTTTGTCTGAGCTAGTGACACATGGCGGTGCTGCCACTCTTAACACAGGGGGAGGGTGATGGACACGTGTAATGGGCTGGTGGAAGGCGTTAGGATGACCAATGGAAGCCTCACATGTGGCTAGTTTGCGGGTGCTAATTTCCAATTTTTTTTACCTGTGTATGAAGTCGCTCAAGCCGGCTCAAGCCGAGAACTCTCTCGTGGTCCGTGTGGATGATCACTTAACGGATGACACGTGTGAGAGATGCTTCTCAATTTTTTAGCGAATGCAACCTCATTCAATTCAAAGGATCTGCTTTTTGTGGGAAGGGATGTATGTGAGGTATTTTCTTGGCACCTCGTATGGATTGCGTTTTTCTTCTCCAACTTCTTTGCCTAGGAATCTCCAATGAGGGGGGTGATTTCTGATTGTCGGTGAAGATAATTAGTTGGAATGTAAGCTCTTCAAAAAAAAAAAAAAAAGATGCAGGTGATTGATTAGAGAAATAGTAGACTCTCGCTCTTTTTCTTTCTTTTTTTTTTTTTTTTTTTTTTTTTTTTTTTTACAAATTGGGTTTGGTTGATTAAAGATTGGGTGGGGTTAGATGCAGTGGGATCATTGGGGGGCATTTTTGTATGTAAGGATCGGATTTCTAAAAATATGAATGAATTTTCAAATTGGATCCTTCCAAATGAGATGGTGGATCTACTGAGGGGTGTGTGTGAAGGTTAAATGAGCAATCTAGAGTGATTAAATCAAAGTTGGATTTATTTTTTTCCCATAGTTTGGGCGGAGAAGCTTCCTCTCGTGCATCAAAGAGGACTTTCGAGGCTGATTTCAGACTGTTGCCCAGTTGCGTTGGTAATAGATGAGGATGATAGGGTCTGTGGCTGTTTAGGTCTCAATTATCATGGCCTGAAATTTACAAATTGGGTTTGGTTTATTAAAGATTGGGTGGGGCTAGATGCAATGGGATCATCGGGGGGCATTTTTGTATGTAAGGATCGGATTTCTAAAAATATGAATGAATTTTCAAATTGGATCCTTCCAAATGAGATGGTGGATCTACTGAGGGGTGTGTGTGAAGGTTAAATGGGCAATCTACAGTGGTTAAATCAAAGCTGGATTTTTATTTTTTTTTTCCCATAGTTTGGGAGGAGAAGCTTCCTCTCGTGCATCAAAGAGGACTTTCGAGGCTGATTTCAGACCGTTGCCCGGTTGCTTTGGCAATGGATGAGGATGATAGGGTTCGTGGCTGTTTAGGTCTCAATTATCATGGCCTGAAATTGATGGATTTTCAAAGCTATGGAAGAGCAGTGTTCATCCTTCGCGGTTAAGGGTTTTGTGGGTTTTTTGTTTTTCCAAAAACTTCATATTACTTGAGGGCATGTTTTTGTCACCAGTTACCACAATAACGTAAAGGAAATGTGCAATGATCACAAATTACTTGTCTCCGACAACATTTGTTTTTAACTCTCGATTCTCGTGTTTGGTTTATAGTGGCAAAATTGAAATGATGGCATTTTTAGATTACTTAAATGTCAAATCATTATGAAAATACATTGATGTCACTGTTCGGAATAAAGATTTTCACAATAGTACCAAGAAAAAGTACAATGACAACTTCCTATACCTGTCTCCTGAATACATCTAAAATTGACTGACGATTCCCATGTTTGGTTTGACGGTGGTATAGTTGTAATGAAGACACTTTTCTTTTCAATTACAGGGGTAACTGGCAAAACAAATAGGCCCTAAAGGTATGATTAACGCAAGTAAGAAAGAGGTTCTTTGGAACTGGGAAGCTAAGACGGATTCTCTAATGCAAAAATATTCAAGCCCTTGATATAAAGGAAAAAGGTATGGCTCTTTCGAAAGGAAAAGCTTTGCCAGAGACTTATTTGGCGGCATATAATACTCTTTTGAGGGAAGAGAAAACCATATGGAAGCATTGGTCGAGGGTGACTTGGCTCAAAGAATGGGACAAAAATACAAATTTTTTCATGCAATGGCTAGTGCCCGGGCTAGAGCTAACGAAGATTAAAAGTGTTTCGTAATGATTGGGAGAGGCTAGAGGACAAATAAAAAATGTGTGGTGCCATTGTTAAGTTTTTCAAAGAGCTTACTGGGAAAGGATGAATAAGGTCGTGACTAGAAATTTTGCATTTTGATTTAATTTCAAGGAAAAGGTAAGAGTATCCAGGCAGTGACAAGGCCTTTGGTTTGAATGGGTTCCCCTTAGCTTTCTTTTAAAAGTATTTGTGAGGTAGTAAAAGGCGACTTGGTAGGCTTCATGAATGAATTTCATGGTGACGAGAACCCTGCTACAGAGTTGGGTCTAACTTTTATTGCTATCAAACCAAAAAAGGGTGGAGTAGAATGTTTGGGGGAATTTAGTTTGATTAGTCTTCCGAGGATCCTTGTAAAATATTAGCTAAAATTGTGGCCTTCAAATTTCGTGTGGTTTTGGGTAGTGCGATCTCTAAATTTCAAGGAGCGTGTGGCTGAGAGGTAGTTGTAGATAGCGCATGAACAACTCATGAATGCATTGATTCACGATACGGGAGGGAAAAGGTTGTTGTCTGCAAGCTTGATATAAAAAAGGTGTACAATCATGTTGATTGAAAGTTTCTACTTTCTAGATTACATGTTGGGTTGGCTGGGTTGCGAGCAAAAATGGAGAAGCTGGATTTAAGTTTGTGTTTAGTCACCTAATTTCTAGGTCTTTCCCTCCCTACTTATTCCTTTAGGCAAGATGCTAGATAAGAGGTTAGCCGTGGGGTTACATCGACGGTTTTATTGTGGATAAGATAGATTTCCAAGTCATCATCACTCATCTTTAGCATCCAGACTATTATTTTATTTTGTGATGCGGATGAGGTTAAAGTGGATAATTTAAGGAAGATCATTAGATGGTTTGAAGCTGTTTCGTGATTAAAGGTGAATATCCTTAAGAGTGAGTTGTTGGGCATTCCTCTTTTTAAGGAGGAAGTGGTTAATTTTGTAGAAGTATTTGGCTGTCATGTTGGCTCACTTCTTCCTATCTTGACCTCTCACTTTGAATAGGGAAACCAACCAAAAGCATTTTTGGGACAAAGTCATGGAGAGTTTCGAAAGAAATTTGTTAAGATGGAAGAGTAAGCATCAAGGCATTCCAAAATGGTCACAAAATGGTATTGGTAACGTTAACATTTTTAACCATTACTCGTTAAGGGGCCATAACATGACATGTAACGGGTCCGAAATAGGTTTTTTCGAAGTAAAAAAAGCCATTATGGTTGTAGCGGCCCAATCATATAACAGTAATGGCAATGACCATTATGGTCACCCTTACCGTTAAGGAATACCTTGACAGACCTCTTTCCTTGGGAGGAAGGTTGACACTAATAGAGGCAACAATCTCTAATCATCTGATTTGTTTTACGCCTATTTTCAGATGTCCAAAGTTTGTCCCATTTGAGAAGTAGCTTAGGAGGGATTTCTTATGGTAGGGAGTTGAAGAGAAGCATAAGTTTCATTTGATAAAGTAGGACGAGGTTTGCAAACCATTTGATGAAGGCGGTTTGGTCTTAGGAAATTGGAGGCAATGAACTCCACTTTGTTAGGAAAATGGCTTTGGAGGTCCAAGGATGGCAATTTATAGGGAGAGGTTATAGCGTGGAAGTATGGGGTTCGGGGAGGGGGATGGTGGCAAGGGCTCATCTCTATTTAGGGCCTTGTCTCTAAAGAAGTCTATAGTTGGGTTGACATTAAAGTTTTTAAGGGGGTGGGTTTTTCTTTGGATGATGGTAAGATGATCCCTTTTTGGGAGGATGTTTGGCTGGGCAAGAAAGTGTTGTATGAAGACTTTCCAAGGCTAAATAGAATCGCATTTGATGCAAATATCCTGATTGTGCAATGTCTCTCCTTTTCGGGAGATGAGTTGATTTGAGCTCCTCCTTGTCGTAGGAGTTTGACAAACGACGAGTTGGAAGATTTTGTCAGGCTATCGGAGTGGTTGCGCAACATTATTCCCTTGGCAGGAGGTGGGAGATAGTGATGTTATGATGTGGAACAAAGAAAAGTCTGGCTTGTTCTGTTAGTTCCTTGTATAGAACAATCACCAGCTCTTCGACAGGAGCGCTGTTGTGGCACGCCATTTTTTATGTGGCAATATGGTGCAATAAGGTTGCAGCTCTTGCTTTGTTCATGGGTCAGAACAAGGTGCTGACTATTGATAACATTTGAAAGAGAATGATGATGACTAGGTGCTCACCATTGACAACCTTCGAAAGAGGATGATGATGCTGCTCCTGAATGTGTATGTGTTTGAAAAATGAGGAATCGGTTGTCCATTGCTCTTTCGTTAGGGAAGTTTGGGACAACTGCTTGTTTGGTGTGACGTGGGTGCTGGTGGGTTCAATTGATTTGGCTTTTGTCTTGGCACAAGGGAGGAGTGAGAAAGGTAGAGAGGGCAGTCTGGAGACTTTGTTGGCTGTCATTTGGTTTACTTGGGGTAGTTGGCGGGCTTTGGAGGTTTTTAGCAGGGCTAAATTGAACGTAATGGGGTGGGGCTTAGCCTTAAGGGTTTTAGTTGGTAGGTCTCCCCCTCCACATACACACACGCCCCTGCGCTCTTTCTTGGTTGGATTTGTAGTTCCTTTTGCTTTGGCCTCACTTAATATCGTCACCTTACGTATCGTAGGGAAAAAAATGAATTTCATAATGTGAAGGCATACATCGACAATGCAAAGCAAATAATGTATTTTTTCATAATGTGGAGGGCATACATTGACAATGCAAAGCAGATAATGTGTGTCTTTTACAATGCTTTTGTACCTGAATGTGTTAGCAAAACAAATGAATAACTCTTTTTGTGATTGTGATGGGATTTATTTCACTTTTGGGCTGTATGTAGATGGATGAGGTGCTGGCTTCAGTTGCGGAGACTATAAAGAACTTTGCTGTCATTTACCTGGTAGATATCACCGAGGTGCCCGACTTCAACACCATGTACGAGCTGTACGACCCGTCGACCGTCATGTTCTTCTTCCGCAACAAGCACATAATGATTGACTTGGGCACCGGAAACAACAACAAGATCAACTGGGCTCTCAAGGACAAGCAGGAGTTTATTGACATCATCGAGACCGTCTACAGGGGAGCAAGGAAAGGCCGAGGTCTGGTCATCGCACCAAAGGATTACTCAACTAAGTACCGATATTGAGTTTCTTTTGGGACGACCTGGTGTTGGTCTCAGCTATTGGTTTGATCAAACAATGAATTGTCTATATACATTGATAACTATGCAACTCTATATCTGTGTTGGACATTAAATGGTGTACTTGCAGAGTTCTAGAACTTAACAACACCAAGTCTCCTGTTACCAATTGGGTGTGAGAGGTTGCTTTTGTCATTCAAGCTCTTAGTACCGTTGATACTATTTTCTTCGAGTTTGGCTTTTTCCGTTCTTCCATTTTCCTTCTATGGAAATGATCAAATGCTCGGCTTCTCATCGTTAACTGACAAATCTCAATCATTTCGTCTTGTATAAGACAGATTTCCAATAAGGAAGTTGGCAATGGAATAGTCGGTTGGATTGAGGTTCAGGTGTCCCACAGATGAGGGAACTGTAGTATTCTCCTGTCCAAAATTCTATAATAGAATATTCTTCCTTGCTGTATAATAGCTGTTTTATTGGCAATGATGTATTTAATTAATGGTGCAGACTGCCAACTCAAGTAATTGGTAAATGCATCCACAAATTTTGACCACCTGGTGGATATGTCAGTGTGCCCAAAATTTTCAACTAAATGCATTTTGCCATCAAATCTACAGGTTGTTCTGTATGAACTCAGAATCAGGTAGTTCTCATCCAAGAGTGACCTGCTGATTGAACTAGCCAAAGGGTCTACCCATCCAAGAGTGACCTGGCTGATTGAACTAGCCAAAGGGTAATTTTGTATTACTTGTGCAAGGTGTGGCAGTTGAGTTTGCTGTACACCAACCAAAGGGTGATTTTAGGTGCACCATGAACGGTTTTGAGTTAGCATTTGCCCTGTGCACTTACAACCAATGGCTTTGTCGGAATTTATTATGTGTTACAGAATCGAGCCATCGATGGGGGCTTCTCGTTTTTTAGGACAGGTGCTGACCTCAAATCTTCTAATTTTGTTTTTGGTCACCTATTCTCCTGAGGTTTGCAAATCAGTTGACGTATAGTAATGTATTGTCAACTGCCAATACAAGATAGTCGTATTGCCCCTGTTTCGGGCTAACACAGTCAAGGCCTCTGTTTTGGGCTGATACAGTCAAGAGGCAGATGGCCATAATCGTTCATGGGTGATATCTGATGCAATACGTGCCCATTTAGTTTCAGATGAAGGTATGTTGCCCCTTCTAGGAAGATACCACACACTCACGCTTATCCCACTTCTTGAGTGTTTGCACCTGCAACCCTTCATAGAGAGTGGGTGAGCCCATGTGGGTGGGCGGGTGCCTGTGTGTATTGGTTCATCTATTTATTTATATTTCACTGTAAAAACATCACACCATTTTGTTTAATGTGAGACAATGGGCCTATTTGCTAAGATTGTAGACTATTCATGTATATATATATTTTTTTCTTACTTGGATCTTTTATTTTCTTTCCACTAATGAATTTTACCATTGGTATATTTTTGGGCATGGGCCTTCCACAGCAGTCCATCATATGGATATTCCTTCAACCGAATATAAACATAATGTGTCCCAATTACTAAAACTGGATGGCCTATCATAGTTTTAGGACCCAATATCAGCTTAAGGTGCATTTG
The DNA here is from genome assembly GCA_030180095.1 of Magnolia changhungtana. Classification (NCBI taxonomy): domain Eukaryota; kingdom Viridiplantae; phylum Streptophyta; class Magnoliopsida; order Magnoliales; family Magnoliaceae; genus Magnolia; species Magnolia changhungtana. The sequence goes on from JASAUF010000662.1 coordinate 7,154,535, forward strand.
GTTGCACAAAATATCATTATATTTCATGATTAATCAAGCCATTCAGGCTCCTCATCAGAGTTCTCCCCCTTCAGATCCCCTGACTGCTGGGCCCTATTGCTTCCGTGGTAGATCCCCAGAGGGGACCTCTCCTAGAAGTGGATTTGTCCCCGTTCTTCTCAGAAGCAGGGGACAAGTCTAGGAATGGCAGGTCTCTTTCAGTTACGGTTGATGCAGGGAATAGCAATCGGCCTCCCTCTCCCGAGCCTGTTTCCGTGGCTGTAGTAGCTGGCAGCCATCAGGAGGCTAGGGAGGAACAAGTGCAAGAAGGGAAGCAGAATGCACTTCTCACTGTTGGAAGTGGCCCAAAGAAAGTGCTACACAAGGAAGTGGCCCAACGAAGTTCCAAAAATACTTTATTTCATTGGTAGTATATCCTTTTTTCTGGAGGTCCAAACATATTCTGTTAACACTCATCCGGCATCTTGATTTAATGTGAGAATATATAATGTATTGCCGACTGCAATCATACCAATTTTGATCTTATTTCCTATTTATGTTCATTCAAATATTTCCAGGTAAGTTTATACCTGATTCAAATCTTTCCAGGTAAGTTCAGACCTGATTCAAGTTCAACAATACAAAGATGAGAGAGGAAATCAGTTGCTCTGATTGTCTCTAAATCGCAGCTGGTGTTGATAATTTATTCAATATCAAATGGGTACGGTTAAGGAAAAAAAAAAACTTCCTGGCTTTTGTGAGGGTTACATCCAAAGTATCCAAACACTCATTTGGAGAAAAAAAAAAAAAAGAAAGAAAGAAAAGGCCGCCATCCAACAATTCTGGAAGAGATAAAGAAAGAAGGAAAAATGCATAAATAGGAAAAAATGGTAACAGCCTTCTTAGCTCATAAGGCCACGTTCCTTGAAAACATCCAGCATTGCAGCACCAATCTTGGCAGGTGATTCAGAGACTCTCACACCAGCTTCTCTGAGGGTCTTAATTTTGTCCTGAGCAGTACCTTTCCCCCCAGACACAATCGCTGCACCATAGAATAGGGCAAGGTATGAGCATGATATCCTTTTAATAACCAAAAAACAGGATCTCATCAAGCAATCCCTTCTATGAATGTGGAGAAAGCAGGAATTATCTATTTAATGCACCCATGGAAGATCTGAAAAAACTTTATCTTTCTCTTTAACCTAAACTCGTCATTGCAATGAGGGATGTGAAAGAACTCAAAAAAGTACACCAATATTTAGCAGAGGTGCATGCATGTACACAAGCTTCACCAAAGCACATATGGATGCTCATGGCTCACACTACAGTCAACACCTCGTGAATTACCAATGATATCAATCAGATTTAAACCTTTGAAAAGACAAAATTGCCCTCATTATTTAAAAGAAGGAATTGTGTCAGTCACAAGGTCAGTGGAAAAATACAACAGTTACTCGTAATACAGTTTTGGTGTGAGGATGGTTTATCTTCTGTTGTGCATTTTGCAGGTTTGGGAAATGAGAAGAACATCAGGCAGGATATGGTCTTCCCACCTTTCCAACAACAAATCAATACCTGGGTTGTCCATCATGAGGGGCCCACCTTGGATGTGGGTCATTCATCATTACGGGCCGACCTTTAATGTGCATTTTCATTATGTAGGGCCTACCTTTGATGTTGGTCATCCATCATAGGGGGTCCACCATCAATGTTATGTCCATCTTGTGGGTCCCACCTTCAATATCCACCGCCCAATATGTGGAGCCCACCTTTGATGTGGGCTGTCCATCATGTGGGCCCCGCCTCTGATATGGGCCATCCATCATTCGAAGCCCACCATTATTAATTGCCCATCACGTGGAGCCCCCCTTTGATGTGGATTGTCCATCCCCACCTTCAATGTGGGTTGCCCATCATTCATGTGAGGCCACCTCAATGAAGGCCATCCATTTAATATGGGTGATCCATCATGTTGGGCCCACCTTTGATGTGAACTGCCCATTGTGTGGGCCCCACCTTTGATGTGGACAGTCCACCATGTGGGGTCTCCTTTGATATGGACCGTGTGTGTGTGTGTGTGTGTGTGTGTGTGTGTGTGTGTGTGTGTGAGAGAGAGAGAGAGAGAGAGAGAGAGAGAGAGAGAGAGAGAGTAGTTGGAAGTTAAAAGCTGAAAAAGGATAAGTAGCTTTAAGCACAAAAGTTACTTTTCCAATCATGTTTACCAAACTAACTTAAATTAAAAGTAACTGAATGACTTAACATAAGTTAAAAAGTAACTTATTTGGTGGTATCCAAATAAGCCGTAATAGGTTGGTTGGTGGACTCATATAGCATGCTTCAATGCATCATCAAATGGAATTGCAATAATTAGCTTAACTAAGTGGAAGTAACCAACTTGTCATTTCTTTATCATCTGTGCAAGGGTTTAGGCCCCAAATTGCAATGTTTACTTCAATGTTGGACTTCCTCACTATAAATACTAGGAAACCTCTTTCATTTTATGTGTGTGCAACCGCACGCGCGTTTTTTTTTTTTTCCTTATTTCTTTATCTTTTCTTTCGTTTTGTTTTCTTTATTTCTTTCTTTCTTTTTTTTTTTTTTTGAAAAATAAAAAAAAATAAAAATCCTACTAATAGAACATTCAAACACAACAATTGTATGCATAGCTAAAATGAAATGAACCAATGTAATGGAGTTGTCAGACAATTCTTGCTGAATTGTGTGGGAAATACCTCCAGCATGACCCATGCGGCGACCGGGCGGTGCAGTAAGACCAGCAATAAATGCAACAATAGGCTTCTGAGTTCCACTTTCCTGTTTGATTGGCAATAGAAATACCAATCAGTCTCTTACTGTAAATATATCAATAGATGAACGTAGCAAAAAATAAGTTGGCTAGTAACAATATGAGGGCAGACACTAGAGAGCACTAAAATCATGATGAGATCCCCAAAGAAGAAAAATCATTGTAGAAATGCTGCGCAAGCTCAAACAACGTTTCCGAATAACAAATGTGACTTTGGTAAGCCAATATGCACCTTCACCAAAGCAACCAGGCACCTGTGTGTCGCATCCAAGCATGAATCAGGTGTAACCCACCTCATAAAGGCCTGATTCAAAATGAGCCAGCCAACTAATCATGTAGGTTACAAGTATGAAAAATGGACGACCTCAAAGAAGTCCCCAACATACCACATTTAAAATACTCTTTTGGCCCACCTGATGAGTTAATTGTCCTTATTCGTGGGTCAAATCATCTACAGTGATGAACAGCTGAGATGCCCCACATATGCCAGGTTGTCACATGTGCCCATGTGTGAATGTGCATGTCAGCTCAACATAACTCTAATAATACCATCAAAGCTAAACAACGATTCTTTACAAAGAGGTAAAAACACATGCCCATTCAAATAAGCACCAATTTGTCTAATCATGTCTCTGATTGTCTTTTCTCTTAAACTTGTATATTTTCATCTAACACGGAAAAAAAAAAAAAAAAAACTTCCATCCATGGATTTTGCTTACCACTCTGCAAAACATGGAATGATGCACTATGGAACCTTTTGGGGACTAATGCTTGCTTAATCATGAACATTTGATGCATAAGCACTAAAAATAAAGCTCAGGTAAATGTATTTCTATTATTTTTTATTTGCCAAACATTCATTATCGTGAAAAATCCATATCATTGAAGTGATTGGCCTTATACTTAATTGAATCTATCCCAATCTTCAATACCTTGATTAAGGCTGCAGCATCCTCTTCTGCAGTCCCACCAATCTCTCCGATAAGAATAATACCTGAAATGTAAATAGCACTAGCACCGTCAGATACATCTAACCCTTAGTTCATATGGTATGTTTGTGAATGATTTAAATCAAAATCAGGAAACTATAAATGCAATCAATGTCTTTTAATCAGGGTATACAATCATCAACTGCAAACCCCATACCAAAAGGGCATGCAAGGATACAAATGGTCATTCTTGTTCTTGGTTAAACCCTTTCGTTTATCTTTTCTCCCCTCGTTTTCTTCTTCCTCTTTTTGTTGTTGTTGTTGTTGTTGTTGTCATCGTCATCTTTGTTGTTGAATATGTTTGTGCCATGATGGATAAAAGAGAGAAGAAGAAGAAGGGAGAAATAATAAAAGAACGAAGAGCAGTGTTTCAAATGGTGCCCGTAGCGTGGGCATAGCGCTACGTGGCATCCCGAATAGCGTAAATCCCCTGTAGCGTACACTACAGGAGTCGTATCGTACGCTACAACTACGTAGCGTGTAGCGTCCGTAGCGTAAGCTACAATGTATTTTTTTTTTACTATTTTAGTTTTTTATTATTTTTTTTACGTTTTCTTTATTTCTAATATTGAGGAATGTACTTTTAACCTATGGGATTTTCATTTCTTTTCATAATTGTTACTTGTGGTTTCAATTAGACATTATTAATTAAAGTGGTTTGCTTAGAAAGTTGTTGATGTGATAATTAATTGATTTGGCTTATATATGTGGATTGGCTTTTAATAAATGATAACTAAAAACTTTTTTGAATATGCTTATAATTGATAAAATGAATCATCTTTTAGGCATTTTTATATTTTTTTCCTTTTTTTCACTATTGATTATATTTGTTCTATTTTTAAATTAAAAAATAGAAGTATAGTGTAGCTTAAGCTACACGCTACGTATTTACGCTACACACTACAGAGAGCTGAGCACTACGCATCACGCTACCGCTATTTAAAACACTAACAAAGAGAAAACGAGAGATCAGGGTTCACATGCCCTCCCCTCCCTCTCTCATTTATTAAAATAGTTTTCAATAATTACAATAATACAACTAGTAATGACAGCAAGAAAACCCATTATATCCTAAACATACATGGACCATAGAACCATCCATATCTAATAATACTCTCTTGAGCTGAAGTATGTATGTCATGAATGCCCAATTTGACAACAAGACCCAAAGCTTTAATGAATATATCTACCAGTTAATCTTGGGACTTGACGAAGGACATGCAAATTTCCTTGCTAGCAACTCTTTTGGATGAAGTGGCAATTGACCTCGATTTGCTTGGTCCTCTCATGATAGAGTTGGAAATATGAGAGGTTATTTGATTATCACAATACAACCTCATGAAACCTCAACTATAAACTCAAGTTCGCACGTTAATGTCTCTAGCCAAATGAGTTCGCATGTCACATATAGACCAATGCTCAATATTCTACCTCAACACTTGAATGGGCCACAACACTTTGCTTCTTGCTCTTCTAAGTAACACAGTTGATGCTTACAAAAGTATAGTAGCTATATGTAGAATTCCTGTTAAATGGATCACTAGTCCAACTTGCATTAGAATATCCTTTCACTCAAAGATGGCTATTCCACTTCCAGGGGATACCACAACTAGGAGTTCCATTTAAATACCCAAGGATATGAAGCACGAACTCCATATGAGGGACGTGGGGGAGCTTGCATAAATTGACTAAGCACACTAATAGGATATGTAATATTGGGTTGGGTAATTTTTAGATAAATCAAATTTCCAACAAGTCAGATGATATCTAGTTGGATCATCAATTAATTCATCCTTATCCATATTAAGTTTTTTTACTTGTATTTATGGAAGTTTCGGCGGGCTTCTAGAAGACCTATCTCATTTAATAAATCTTTCACATATTTTCATTATGACAAGTTGATGTCAATTGCCAGCTTGGATCTAGCCACCTTAATGCTCATGAAATATCGAAGACGACCCATTCGCATAGAAATATTGTTGTAAGAATTTCTTCAATTTGTCGGTCAATACACATACTGTCACTATCTGTTGCAATGATGATAATGCCTGTCTCACTTCACCTTATAAAATAGGGTGGTTGGCTTGGCTACGTTTCATCTTGAATTCAAACCACCTTACTGAACTTGTTGAACCAAGCTCTTAGAGACTTTCAACCCATAAATTGATTTTTTGAAATTGCAGACCTTGTTTGACTCCTATTAAGTAACAAACATAGGTGGTTGCTCCATGTAAACTTCTTCAACCAAATCTCCATGAAGAAAAGTTTCTTCACGTCAAGCTGATACAGTGGTCAATCCAAATTTGCAACAATGAGAACGAAGCTTTGCCACAAGTTAGAAGATCTATGAATAGTTGACTCCAAGAGTCTATAAGTACCATTTGGCAACTAATCGGGCTTTTAAACAATCCATTGAGTCATCAAGATTGTATTTTACTATATACACCAAACCACACACTTACCAGCAAGTAATTCAGCTAATGTCCAAGTTTGATTATGATAGAGTGCAACCATCTCTTCTTCCGTAGCTCGTTTTCACCCGTCACAACTAAGAGCCTCCTAGAAAGAACGACGAATAGCCACAACTGACAGAGACAAAACAAATTGTCGAAATGAAGAAGATAAACCACTGGACGAAATAAAGTTGGAAATAGGGAGCTGTGTACATGAACAAATACCATTACGAAGAGTAATAGGTAAATTGCCTTCTTCTAATGGTGTAGGTAACGACTCAAAATAATAATGATCTTTTGACGGATCAGGGGAATTAATATAAGTCACACTCGTACTCCACATTAGAAACATCTAAAGTAAACCTACAAAGGCCAACCTGTACGTTGCACAAACATCTCCCCAACTCCAATAGTAATATCAGGCACAATGAGAATAGTCCCTCCCCCCCCAAAACACGTCGTAGTGGGATTTCACCACCTATGGGTACTTGAACTTTCGAGACCTCGTGTTGAAACTCCTCCGAGCATATATGGAGCTCTTTTCAAATTGTAAAGACTTTCCCTCAAAGACATATGGAGTTTGTTCAAAGAATGTAATATTAACTACCACATAACGCCTCCAGGAGATAGAGAACATTTGCATCTCCGTTGGGTATGGGATTACGTAAGAAAAATACACTTGATAGCTTTAGTTCCAACTTGTCATGAACACGATCAAGTTAATGTACAAAACACACCCCTTCGGAGGAATAGATTAGAGAACATCACTCTAAATATTTTCGGAACCTTCATATGAACAAAAAGCTCTTGAAACCTCTAAGCGAATGACGAATCATGCATTCAACTATCACATTTATTTTGGTGTGTGTGCACATGAAGTTTGGCAAATAATGCTATGAGTTGAAATATACGCGTTCAAGTCATCAGATAAATACTCCCCAAAATTATTTGAACGTAGAACACAAACCTCATAAATAAATTGAGTTTTTGCTTTCATATGAAAATTTTTAAAAATAAGAAAACATTTTTTTATCGATCTTTCATTAAATATAGCCTTGTCACACGAGAATAACCATCCACAAAATAACAAAGTACTTGAAAGTAGATACACCAATAAGATGAACTAGACCCCAAACATTAGAATGTACTAAATAAAAAGGTTTATCACTTCTCTTGCCCACACGAGGAAGAAATGATATTTTATGGCGCTTACTCAACTCATACGCCTCACAATCTAATCTAGACACATGGACAACGATGGAACTAGACTCTTGAAACTACTTAAAGAGGGATGATCGAGCATGGAATGCCATTGATATGGAGAGATATTTTGTCAACAATGCAGCTTCGTTTATTCCACTATCAAAGCAATAGAGTCAATTCACTTCATGCCCTCCATCAATCATCCACCCAGCCTTTAGATTTTGGAATTCACAATAAGAAGGATAAAATTAATTTAAGGATTTGTTTAGCTTACTCCCAGAAAATAAAGTCAAAGAAAATTTAGGGATGTAAAGTACTAATGACAATAAAAATGATGGAGTAGGAGAAGTAGTACTCAACCAGATACATGGGTTGAAGGAACATCTGCCAATGTGATAGAAGAAATGGATGGCAACTGTACTAAACTGAGACAATACCCTATGCTTACTGGTCATATGATCAAAAGCTCCCGAGTCGATGACACAGGGAATACTCAGACGATGCAAGACAAACAATACCTGATTGTGCAAAAGTAATTGTAAATAATGATGAGTGAGTGGAACGATCCTTCAGAAGCCTAACATACTCTTCCTTAGACAATGCAACTGTATCACCTATAGTACTAGGCTAAAAAATAGAGATAGGCTTGGAGACAATAACTCTCGGTGCCATCATCAAAAGAGCAAACCTGATTTGCCTAAGCGGGGTTACCAATAAGGTCCTAACACATCAACTGTGTAGTTACTAAGACCACGCTCATGACTGTCATTGAAATCTATACCATGGCCTCCCCAATTATTTCTACCTCCAAAGTGACTTCCCCTTGAATCTCTACCACAAAAACAACCACCACAGCTCCCCCATCTCCTCTACCAGATGCATAAACGAATGTAGAACGATCTGATGAAGACAAACTCTGTAATGCGAGCGAATGTCTTAGTGATGGATGTGATCTCACTGCCTCCAAGGATTTGAGCCCAAATAGGCTCAAACTTAGGATGAAGACTAAAGAGGAATTTAACAACATGAAATTTCTCTCTGCCATCTCATAGACTCATAATCAATAGACCAATGTTGTCAAATCGCATATGCGATCATGTGCGATCGCATATGCCTATGCGCATATGTGATCGCACAATCGCATATATATATTTTTTTTGAAAAATTAAAAAATATATATGTATTAGGGATAAATTCAAAAAATTGTAACAAAATTATAAGAAACTGAGGAGAACTTTTCTAAGTTAATAGAGAACTAATTTTACATATTTAAAATACATTTGAAAGAGATAAAATCAATTAAACAACGAATTAAACATCAAGTCATCCACATTTAACAATATAGTTGACAAGAAGTAACAACAACATCAACAAGCTATTTATTTATTATGGTAGAAAATCAACAAGCTTTCTTCCTTGAAACTTAAAAGTGCTTGAATCTTGATCTTCCAACTTCCAAGAGAGAGGGAATGTAAGAGAGAGGGAGAGAGAGATTAAGATCACTTGGAAGTAGGAAATACAAGAGAGAGGGAGATTAAGACCACTTGTAATTAAGAAATGTAAGAGAAAAATAGAGTAAGAGAGTTTTGGGGTGAGAATATTGCAAATGGAGGAGATTCGGAAGCTTTTTTATAGACAAAATGTTATTTTTTTGCAAAAAATAAAATAAAAATCAATGTGTCATGGCCAATATGCGATCGCATATGCTGTATGCGATCGCATACATGGCATATGCGATCGCATATTTTCGCATACGCAATATATGGATATGCGCATATGCGATCGCACATGACAACAATGCAATAGACAGAGGCTAATATATATTTAGTTCTTCCCACATGCCTTGCAAGGGTAAATAAACCTCTACCGACGTGGCCCATTGCAAGTAATTTGCCCCGTTGAGTTTCATCGATGTGATCTGAAAGTTCATTGATTAAGACGAAGACAAGAGACTAGTCTTGGCATCCATTTATGTAGGTGAAATCAAACGCACAAAGGAAGAACATTTAAAATTTAACTTACCCAACACGAATTCCATAAAACCTTGTATATCAACGAACACAATCCTTGATAGACTGCTTGAGCCAAAAACTTCACACGCTTGTTCTCTAATCTTAGCCATACACAACTTTCACACGCACTTAGATCTCAGATCTAGCCACGCACGCATGATGGCCCGCTTTTGTCCACTGCAATAGTGTTATAGGAAAATGAGCCTCACACACATTCACGATACACAATTCCATGACCCACCATATGGTGGTTGGAAGGGAATTCATGTAAATCAGGCCCCAATGACTTTAAAAATTCACCTTAACTTAATAGAAGAAGGAAAAGAGAGGGAACAAGGAAATTGATGGAAGAGATCAAAGCCTAAATCGATTTCACTTTGATACCATACGGCGTGATTGATAAAAGAGCGCCCCAATAATGCTATCAGTAACAAATGCAAGAATACCCATTACAACCTAAATAGATGGGCCATTGAACAACCCATCTATTTCTCCGAGCCTTTCTCCAAAATTTCAGGCGGCTTTTAAAATGGAATAAAGGAAAAAGTTATACAATCAGCAGCCAACATATTACCTTGGCTCTAGAACCAGTCATCAGGACACACAAACACTCGCATTGACAAACTCACATGCCAACATGGTTTTTTTCCACACATCCAAGTACTAATCCCTAAGCCATCTTATACATGCACAACCCAAAGGGGAAGCAGGCGAAAGACAGTCATGGAGGGGGCAGTTACCAAATATACCACTAAGAATGAAACACATACATGGAATTCACTCGTATCACATAATATACACAGGCAACCAAGTTGGCAGTGAGGCACACACATGTACCACCATGGCACCACCAAACCAAATTTGGAAAGGACATGTTCAAGTAGTTCCATGCAAGAAATAGAGGGGAGCCCACTGTTATATGTGCACATCCAAACAATATCAAGGAGCACTACTAAAATGAACAATTAATAAAATTGAACCACACCTGGAATTATTAGAAGTCATCATATGAGGACATGAAAGGACAAGGTTCACAGAGAGACAGCTAAATGGCAATGAGTATTTTCTCAGCCACCCAAGAAAGCAAGTTACAATATAGAACCACCTGAAGGATCATTGAAGGGGGAAAGTGTGGATAGATGAGTTCCTGGAGTGATAACAGCTGGACAATTACAGAGCAGTGACCATAAAAAAAGCCATACAAGTATTTATATTCATATCATTTCTATACCATCTCTTTTAGGTCCACAGGTACTTTTGCTGCCTACTTGTAGGATCATCAAAGTGAGAAGCTCTGCATAAGAGGGTTCCTAGAGTGATAAAAATTAGAGAATCTAGATTATTTATGGAGTAATGATCATCCAAAAGGAGTTTTATGTGATTGCCTTCAAACCAATGAAACTGAAGGGGAGATTTTATAGGGGCTATAAGACCAGCCATCCTTGATTGGACAGAATGTTGGGCAGCCAAGGAACAACATGTTCATAGGATAAGTGCAGTGGAAAAGAGGATTTTGAAATGGATGAGTGATGCACTTGAGGAGTTTTAAGAGTAGCACCAATAGGTAATGAGATGTGGGAAAGTAGACATAGATGGCTTGGCCATGTGCAATAGAGACCAAGGACTGCACCATTAGGAGTGAGTTGTTTCAAGTTGAGGGCTATAGATAGGCTAAGAACCTAAGGTGGAGCTAGTACGAAAGACTCCATGATAGAGAGGAATGGCATGACGAAGATAAACGTTCGGCGTTTGTCCGGCCGGTACGTATCAGGTGCTACGTACTGGTGTCCTCCATGAACAATACGTATGTATCACTCAAAACAGGCCAATATAGGGGCAATACCAGTGTTCGAAATATCGGTATCGCACAATGTATCGCACCCTTGGGATACAGATACGTATCGGTTATCGCATGGGATATATCGTTTGTATCGCATAATTTATCGCACTTTTTGGGAAACATGGGGAAACATTGAGAAAATGGTTGAATTTTTTAATGAAACTTTGGGGATTGTTAAAAAAGCCCTTAATACACACTTTTAAATCATAACATCTCAAAAAAAAGATGCACATAATAAATTTCCTTTGTATGGGGTTCTAAGCTATGCGATGTTTAACTGAACTAATGCAACTATATTTAAATTGAATGCATGATATTTATAAATATATCATAGTCATATATGAAAACACAACCAATTCATTGAAAAGCAAAAGAAGAACCGAAGAAGTAAAATTTGAGAAATATACATATCAATGATGGGGTAGTTCGGGTAGGCCCACCGTGTTGTATCTATACATCCAAGTCGTCAATCCCTTTTCTCATATCATTTTAAGGCTTGAACACAAAAAAGAGGTAGATCCAATGATCAAGTGGACCACACCAAATAATAAGCTTGGTTGCATTAAATGCACAAAGCATCGAATGCCAGTTGCATTAAATGCAAGAGTGTGTGGTCCATTTTAGCGTTGAATCTGCCTCATTTTTGTTTTCATGCTTAAAATGATTTGAGAAAAATGGATAGACAACTTAGATTTATAGGTACATCACGGTGGGCCCGCCCATAGAACAGCTAGTTTGGGGCCAGAGATAGGCGGGGGTAGGACACAATCCGCGTCCCACGTACCTACAGCAGCTGTAGGAAACGGATTGGCTACTCCCCCAACACCAGCCCCGTATTTCATCCATTTTTACGGATCATTTTGTGGCTTGAAATAAAAAATAAGACGGATATAAATCTCAGGTGGACCACACCACATGAAAACAATAGTGATTGGTTATCCACCACTAAAATCCTCCTAAGGCCCACTGTACTGTTTATTTGACATCCAATCTATTGATTAGGTCATACAGGCCCAGCCTAGATGAAGGGAACAAAAAAAAATCAGCTTGATCTAAAACTTTAATGGCCCCCAAAATGTTTTTAATGGTTGACATTCATTCAACACTTTTCCTATAATGTTGTCCACTTGAGATTAGGATATATCTCATCATGGTGGGGCCCACAGAGTCCGGACCAAGCGCTCGAGCTAATTTTAACGCCCATGAGGTCGAGCTATGTGAGCCCCACCGTGATGTGTTTCGAAAAGCTACCTCATCAGTCAGGTGCACCATTCCATCGTGGGCATAGGCCTCAAAAATCAAGTCAATCCGTGACTTGTGTGGACCACACCACATACAGAAGTTGGGAGGGGCCGTGCACCATTAAAAAACTCATAACCATTTTTGAGGGCCTACCGAGATGTAGTTTGCAAATCCAGGCCATCCATTATGTGTGTCCCACTTGAATGAGGGTTCAGACCAAGTTTCAGGTGCATGCAAAACTCAGGTTGGCCCCACCAAGTGATTTTATATGTTTTAACGGTGCCTTCACATAATTTTAGATGGTATGGCCCACCTGAGTTCCCTATACGGTTGATTTTTGGGATATCCCATAATTTAAAGGGTACCCATCAAATTCACGGTGTTGATGGTCGAAACACATTTTGGTGGGCCCCACCCTGCCTCCTTGTGCTGCAACTTTCCGCGAAAGGCTTCCGCAGGAAATCCGCGTCCCCTGTTAGTAATGTCACCAACTTACATGGGTCCCACAATGATGTAATTTTTTTTTTTATCCACACCGTCCATCCATTTGAATTGATCATTTTAGGGCATGAGCCAAAAAATGAATCAGATCCGTAGCTCGAGTGGACCCCACCACAGAAAACAGTGGAGAGAGTGACGTTCACCATTAAAAACTTATTGAGGGCCACAAGAGATGGATCAATCTTATGTTCATATTTGCCCTTCATCCACGTCCATATAATCTTATTAACGGTTTGGATGACCAATAAACATGACTGCAGGGCCGAGAAAGGTTTCAACGGTGGAAATCAGTATCACCACTATTTCCTGTGGTATGGTCCACTAAAATTTCTAAATTTTGGGATCAACCCCTTAATTTAGACGGGAAAACGGATGGACGGTGTGGATAGACCACATACACTTTGGATAATTTTTTACTACAGTCTACAGGCACGACTTTTCACCTATTCGACCCAACGCGACCGACCACAAACTTAGATAACCAAACTGGAAACGGATTGGCTACTCCCCCTGACACCAGCCCCGGGGCTGGTGGTCGGTGCTCTGTGGGCCCCACCATGATGTATTTATTTCATCAATTCCGTTCATCCATTTTTACAGATCATTTTATGGCTTGATAATAAAAATTAGAGGTATATATATCTCAGGTGGACCACACCACATGAAAACAATAGTGGTTGGATATCCATCATTAAAATCCTCCTAAGGCCCACTATACTGTTTATTTGACATCTAATATGTTGATCAGGTCATACAGGCCCAGATGAAGGTAAAAAACAAAAATCATCTTGATCCAAAACTTTTATGGCCACAAAATGTTTTTTAATGGTCGATGCTCATTCAACACTGTTTCATGTAATGTGGTCCGCTTAAGAATGGGATATACCTCATTTTTGGTCTCATACCGTAAAATGATCAGTCAAAATAGATGGACGGCATGGATGAAACACATACATCATGATGGGCCCCATGGAGCACCGACCACTAGCCATTGGCTGGTGTCAGGGGGAGTAGCCAATCCGCGTCCAAGACCACCGACCGTACGGAGAACCTATTTCGGACGAAAATAACCCTCCTTTTTCACCTGCTTCTTACTTAACCGAGGGTATTTTGGTCCGTCCGTATCCTAAAAATCGCCTTCCGTCGTCTAAGTTTTCCGCCAGCGAAAAAACTAAATACCCTAAAAGACACTGTCTACTTTGCTATCTTCCTTTTCACCCCTCCCGCGCCCCTCTCTTTCACTTTCCCTCTCCTCCACCGCACGCGAGGGCTCCGGAGCTGGCGAATTCTCGTTCCATTTCTCAATCCAGCCTAATTTCTCGGCGGAATCTCCGAGAAATCCGCAGTGGTCCACCTCCGATCACACAGGTACTCTCCGATTTCTTTTTTTTTTTTTTTTTTTTAGTGCGTCTGTCGAAATCCGAAAATAATAGAGACAAAATCGTGCTATATCGACGATATATCGGCCGATATCTGAATTTTGGATTTTTTGGTATCTTCCGGGGGTTATCGGGAGGGTATCGTCTCGCAGGTGTGCGATAACGATAATATCGGCCGATATATCGGCCGATAGTATCGATATTGCGAACACTGGGCAATACAACCTTGTTTTGGTGGTGAATAATTCAATATGCAAAAACCAAATTGCAAATCATGAACAGGAATTGTGTAGCTTAACCAATTAGTTGGGTTAATGCTTTGATGATGTCATGATGATGATGATAAATATATAATCATCCAAAAAAGTATCACAAGTATTTGTATTTATAAAATTTCTTGGTCATTTCTTTTGTTTCCATTGGTATATTTTTCTTCTAACCCAAAGGACTTTTTTCTTTTTCTCTCTTCAGATAAGTAACGAAAACTTAGGGCCTGTTTGGATAGAGTGCAAATTAAGGGACGCATTTAGTCTATATGTTGACGAGACACTTACACTTGCCTGGGAAGCAGAGGATGCTGCTGCAGGAAATGGTTTGCCTTTGCATTTTCCTCCTCAATAAGGGAGTAAAACCTCTTTTTTCAAGAAGTCAAATAGATGGAAAAGAGTTTCCCTCTGATGTGATGTTTTAAACTAGGGAAACATTTAGTTTCCCTCTGATGTGATGTTTTAAATGGCAATTTTGGACGGAAAAAAGGTTTCCCTACGTGGGATTGCAATCCGAACAGTTTCGAATGCAAAGGAAAAGCATGAGTTTGATTCCCCTAGTGCTGATGTCGGTTTACCTCCCACTCATGTCACGTGTTTGCTTGGCTTTGCTTTCTCCTACTTTACACTATCCAAACAGGCCCTTAGTTGAGAGGATGGAATAGAGCTGTTGCACAAACTATAGGCTTAGCACAGCTAGGATGATCATCCAACATGTGTTTAGGCACTCATTTAAACGCTACATTGGATTTGAATTGGACTTGGAGCATCCAGCGCAGACAGATCTGCGCTTCATGAAAATTTGTTACAATAAGCTCTAACCCCCAAACAAAGATGTCGAGACAAGGTTGTTCTTAAGTGATGACAACAGCAGTTGCGTCACGGTAAAACCATGGCTAAATGAATAAACTCTTTAAGAAGTGTTGAAGAGCTCTGAAGCGAATGTACCTTCAGTCTGAGGATCCTCAAGGAACTTGGTCACGCAATCAACAAAGTTTGTACCATTAAAAGGGTCCCCACCAATACCCACACAGGTAGATTGTCCGAGGCCGACAGCAGTTGTTTGGAAAACCTGCCTTGTATGAAAGAAAAAAGAAGAAAAGAAAAGAAAAGAAAATAAAATCCAATCACATTCCCCAAATAAGTTCCCGAAAAATCAAAGGCTTCAACTCAAATTAAATCATACCGCTTCATAAGTCAAGGTGCCAGACCGAGAAACAATTCCTACACGCCCAGGCTTGTGAATATACCCAGGCATAATTCCGATTTTGCATTCTCCAGGTTTGATAATACCAGGGCAGTTTGGCCCAATCAGTCGTGTTTTGGTTTGCCTGTTAAGAGCAGCCTTCACACGAACCTGAAATTTGGAAGGATGAATTAAAGGCTACCCGTGGGAAAGGACATCCAACAGAATACACAGTTAAAAGGCAGAACACGGCATGTAAATTAGCAAAATATACACTCATCTGCTAATACGAAGGAAGCAGAATATGCATGTGTTTGTGCATACTAAGCCCCAATACAAAGAGGGGATCTCAACCCCTCCTTTGGCAACTAGAAAGCAATATTCAAAAATCAGCATCAATTTGCATGCATATCTCTTGGATTACCATCTCACTAAGGTGATATGCTTTTCAGTTTCATTCACAACCACTCTGTTTTCTTTCCTTCTTGTTTCTTTTTCCATTGGTTCTTTTTTAAAGTCTGTAGATCTATCATACTCTCCTTTTCCTACTTTCAATTATGTGGTTCATCGTTGAATACATCGTTCTTACATGTCTATGATTAAGTTAGACTCAAACTGTTCTGACTTCTGAAATATCATTCTTTAAAAGCTACTTGTTCGGCAGCAAAGCTAAATATAGTTATGCTTCAAGTAAAAATAAAAAATAAAAAATTCTTGTGCAATGAATTATATAACTATTATTTTTTTCAAGTGATAATATAGCAAACTGGTTCCATGAACTAGTCCAACTGTATCACCATATTAAACCAGAAAATCAAGCTACGTAAACCACACTGCAACTGGGGGAAGAAGGCAAACTGGTTCCATGAACTACTCAACTGTATCACCATATTAAACCAGAAAATCAAGCTATGTAAACCACACTGCAATTGGGGAAGAAAGCAAACTGGTTCCATGAACTAGTCAACTGTATCACCATACCAAACCAAGCTGTGTAAATCACACTGCAATTGGGAAGAACTCTATTTCGACAAGTCGCAACAGCGGGTCCAAGAACTGAGTCTAACATGCAGCAAAAACCATGCCGCCTCTTTTATCTATGAAAAAACCACAGAAGAAATGTACATCATATTTAAAAAGTGCATAATCAACAATTGAACCTGTTACCTTTCTTTTTTTTTGGAAAAATGATGCAATATTACTTAAGGCAAATGCCAAAAAAGAAACCAGAGCATAACAGGAACCAAAAAAAACTAAAAAGCTATAATAGAAGGGACGCAGCCCCACCCAACCAACCGTAGAAACAAGGTAAGGAGTCAATTCCTTAAGAAACGAGCTAACCCAATTACAAAACCCAATCTCAGAGCCCCTCATATTTGTGCTTGTATCAAATGCATGGATACAATTTTGAAGGATAATTCACATTTCTGGCTAAACACTTGTCATGTAATTTGTACCTAAAATTTGAACTGGTGTGCCTTAATTATAGGGAAAAAGTTTATTATGCTCTTCATAACATACCTTATTCATAAAAAGTGATGCAGGTCAGATATGGGTTTATTATGCTCTTCAAAACATACCTTATTCATAAAAAGTGATGCAGGTCAGATATGGGGTTCCACATAACAAGTGACAAGGCTGAAAAGAGAGTGCAAGATGATTGTGACATGGCCTCATAGTTCTAAAGATGTTTGGCTACAGTGGGTTGCAACTTGCAAGTTACACACAAAATCACAATAGAATCCTACTTTTGGGGTGGTGAGAGGGGATTCAGGGCTTGTTCACTTACCAAGGATAGGTGAAACAGGACTCAAAAATCTGACACAAGATAGCTGGGGCAACACAATGATGATGATGATTAATGGTCAATCATAGGTCGACTCAAAAGTACTCAATGTAGCTACAAAATGCTCACAAATACCAGTCAACCATCTCACATGGCACAAACTGGCTCAGACCAAGCATTCTTGTATGTTATGGCTCAACGATTCTACGTAATTGAAGGATCGCAGTTTTTTTTTATTATCAAATTCTGCAATTCTACACAACTCTTGGATGTTATAGCACTTGAAAGGACATCCAAATTTTTTTTGCAGATTTCTTCAAAATTGAATCAAGGAATGATGTGAAAAAGGTGGACATTAAACAACATAAATAACATGGCAGACCTTATACCACAGTGAAAATGGCTTGGGTTGGATAGGGCTATAACAATGATGAAATAAGAAGAGTGATCTAAACACGAGAGTGAAAAGTTGATTTTCTTAGCAAACTAACATTCTCACTGTGATAATAAGCAAAAGATAAGCATTTTCAGGATGAAGAAAAAAAAAACTTACAAAAATTAAGTCAGTTTACCATGTCACGCTGAGGGATTCCCTCAGTGATGCACACAACTAGGTCTAATTCAGCTTCCATTGCCTCCAAAATAGCAGCTGCAGCAAATGGTGGGGGAACATAAATAACCGATGCATTTGCCTTTGTTTCAGCCTTTGCTTCTGCAACTGTGTTGAAAACAGGAAGTCCTAAATGTTCTGTTCCACCTTTCTTCGGTGTCACCCCACCAACCTATTTTAAACAAATAAGAGAGGAAAGAAAGAAAATCTCCAAATGAATTAAGCCAACCTCGTTCATATAAAAGCAAAAAAAATATCATATTAAAAGCAAAATGTTTAGGAAATAAACAAGCAACAGATCAAAAACAAAACATAGGGCAAAGCATCTAGATTCCACTTTAGCAGCACAGAGCTACACAATTTGCTTCTCTGGCCACTTGGGTAAGAGACATATAGAGGTGAGGGCTCTATTTCATTAAACACAAAGCCTAAATCCCACTGCTAGCTACCCACATTTGGTACATGTCATTTACCCACCTGATGCAATATGAGTCCATATCCTCGTCGGTAGTCCTTGGATGTCTTCTACTGCAGGGAGTTGCACACACATGAAGAGAATGGATCAATCAGACCATTGGATTGTACCAGACACCTTGATGTTGGTGACTTGATTGCAAATTCCAGAAAGGGGGCCCTTTGGACTGATTACCAGACCACAATCGGCTTTGTGAGAAAGCCTTTTTTTTGCCCTTTGTTTCCATCCTATCCCCTATGTCAAAGAGTATTTTATTAGTTATTTTATACAAGGGTTTAAGTAATTGAACCCTTCATTAGGGTTGTATTCTCAAATACCAAATAAAGATGGGGACGTGAGGCAGCATGGCTGCTAGGAAGCTTCTGACTCTCTTTTGAAACAAAACCCCTTTGAAGGGTTTCTTGCTTCAATTGAGACTTGTACTCCTCTTTATGCTCCAAGCTTGTTTATCATATATATCTTATCCTTCTCACCTCATTAATGGTATTTAGTCATTATCTGCATTTCTTTTGTTTATTTTTGCTAATATACTCTCGTGGGATCTTAGATTGCTGGTAGAGGTGGGCATCGAGCCGAGTCGAGTCGAGGTAGGCCAAGCTTGGCTTGGCTTGTCCATGATGTACTCGAGTTCGAGCTCGAGCTCGAGCTTGGTCTCGAGCTCAACATTGAAGCTTGGCTTGTTTGTCAAAGCTGTCGAGTCGAGTTCGAGTTGAGCTAGTGGTCGAGTCGAGTCGAGCTCGAGCTTGTTGGGTGAGAGAGTAGTGGATTCTGTTCTTGATCCTCCTCTATTGATGAAAAATTCAAAAATCTCTAGAGAATCAAAGCAAAACCCGATGAAAAAACCAAATAAAGCTTCGAATTGGATGAGGAAACCTGTAATAATCGATCTGTTCTTGATCTTCTTCCACCAGCAGAAATCCAAGTACTGATCGAGAAATTCAAGTAAAGAGCTCTAGCCAATCAGATCATTGGATTTCCTTGAAGCACTAACAAATCTGAGAAGAACCCATTTTTAATTTCTTGGGTTTCTCGCATAAGAAGTAGATCTCAAGAGATTGAAATCATATTATTGTAGAGCTGAAATGAAAATTGGTGGTGGTGGTCTGGGCAGGTGTGCGGCAGGCAGTGGGCAAAAAAGAGAAGAAAGGGAAAGGGAAGGGGGTGCGTGCAGTCGGGTAGAGACTCTAGGGTTTATTTTTTATTTTTTATTTTTAAGTTTAAACTTAAAACTTATATTAATAATATACATATATATAATATTTAATATATCTATTAATCGAGTCGAGTCGAGCTTGAGTTCGAGCTTCAAGTCGAGTCGAGTTCGAGTTCGAGTCGAGTTGAAATGCCCCTTGGTCGAACTTGGCTTGAACTCAACTCGATCTTCAAATAATTAGCTTGGCTCGGCTTGAATCGGCCATTCAAGCCGAGTCAATCCGAGCTGACTCGAGCCGAGTCAAGCGAGCTTTTCGAGCTAGCTTGACTCGTGAACAGCCCTAATTGCTGGTGTGATCACCTCAATGCTACCTAAAACACAAAACCCCCCATGTTTTACGTTCCGGATTGAGCATTCCAGATTATGGGCCGCGATCCAGATTGCTATTTTTAGAGACCCGAATGAGTATTTTGTCTTACTAGTGATTTAATGAAATATTTATATTTACAATGTAGAGATTTATACTTTTATTTATTTAGTAATATAACACTCACTATGAGGGGGTCTATATCGATAACATTCATCACATCATATATAAATTGCAATGTGAGTTCATAAATAAAACTATATTGTAGAGGCGTCAGGGAATGGCGGAAATGAGGATAAGCAGGTAGGGCAGAAGGGCAAGATAGTCAGAAAGATGGATTTGGTGCAACTAGGACCCTTACCCGAACTTCCCACCCTCTACATGGAGAACTTCCTGAAGGGATGGGCTGAAACGAACTTCAACAGGGTATTTGGGAGGCTTGAGAAAGTAAAGTAGTGATTCCGAGGAGGGATTCCAGAAAATCGAGAGAGTTCACGTTTGTTCGCTTGGAGCAGGTAGGGGAGGCGTAGACAGTGGCAAAAACCTCGAATGGAAGAAGAGTTGAAAGATTGAAGCTCTCTATCTAGAGAGCAAGATATGGACCAATGTTTGTCAATCATCAAATAGCAAAGAGGATAGAGAAACAGGACAAACAGGGCTAGCTTGGGAAATCTATAGATAAAAAGGCAACCACAGCCGAGGCAAGGAAAGGGGTAACAAGGGTGAGCTTCTTGTATAGAGATGAGATGGATAATCAGAGGGGTGTAGAGGAGGGTGGGATGAGCAAGGTAGTATGGAACGGGATGGGGAAAGGGTGTGGGGGTAACTAGGGTAAATGAGGAGCAGAAAGGTGAGTTATAGGTGGGTGCAGGGGAGTTAGATGGTTGTGGAGGGAGGAGGGAGGTGGAGTTTTGGTCGTAAGGGTCCACCCTTTGGTGGTGGAGAATGTGTCGTGGGTGCTCCAATGGAGCTTCATTGCGAGAAAGAAAGAAGGGACTTTGGTAGAGGAGGTACGGGCTTGGCTTGTCAACAGTGGGGGGTGGAGTGCCAATGCTCCCTCAAACCCCTCTCCAACAATGAAGTCTAGATCTCCTTGTCCCATGAGTGGAGATAGACCAAGTCCTTACAGTAGTGGTGATGTTCAAAGATGATCCAGTAGAAAGTCTCTATACATGGAGAGAGAGACCGATCAAAGTTTGGGTATGAGGATATATGGGTCAAGATTTGGGGTTTGTCAATAGAACGGTGGTTCATGGAAGCCTTCACGATCGTCGACTCGTGCTTGGGACAGGTTGTGGAGGTGGACATGAAAACAGAGTCGAGGGCGGGGGTTCGCTGGATGAGAATGTGCATCAGGAAGAAAAGACCATTACTAGAGAAGATCATAGTCGCGGTAGAGGAAGTGAATCTAGGATTGCATGTGGATGAGGAGCCTAGGGGAAAGAGAAGGAAGACTCAGAAGCTGGTTGGCATATAGGGAAATGGAAGCGGTCAGTCATGAGTGTTGACTCCCGGTTCAATTTGAGTACCTCGTGTTTGGTGCTTTTGCAGTGCTCTGGAAGAAAGGGAGGACGTGTGCACTCGTCTCGACTGCATCAAACATCAGGTAGCAGAGAAGCATCGGAGGTAGCAACATGTGGTAGGCTGTCAGTGAACGTTGCCTTGGTTGCCATGTAGGGAGAGGAGGATGCAACACATGTTCTGGCTCATTGTCTCATCAGTGCAAACGATGGTGTAAGAGAAGAGGCTCGAAGCTACAATTTGGGTGCTTTGTGAAGGTTTGGATAGTCATATTTCCGCGGAAAGCGACATGTGTCCAAGAGCCTTGATTTTTTTTTCAAAACGAATGATATATGTTCACACACGACATGTTTTGAGCGAGCGAGTGAGTTTAACCCCCTTGGAAACGCATGCACTTAACACTTACAATCATTGCTTGTGTGCAAGCTGTTTTAAGTCTTTTTCGAGAGAGGAGATGTTATTTCTGGAATTGGGTTCTCTCAGTGGTTCATTGGAGGCGATAGAAAAAGCTCTAGCTTGGACAAGTGCAGGGAAGGTAAGAAATGCTAGGGGGGACTATGGGGAGATGTCACAAGCTTCGGTTGTTGTCAACAACTCAAAAATAGTTCCAAAGGAAGGAAATGCTCAGGTGATGGAATTCCTTCTAGGGGAGACTATCAATGAGGTGGAAGTAAATGCATGCTAGCTTGTGGCCTTTTCCTAGTTAACTGGTGGTGAGGTGGGCCAAAGGGAGGTGGTGGAAGTCATCTCATTGCAGGTGGTTGATGCTGATACTGATAGTGACAAGTTGGGGACGCATCTTCTGGGTCATTAAGCTAGACAAGAGGAAGAAGGTCACATTGTAGTGGTTAAAGGCAAGGGATGGATTAGGGACGCCTTGATGCATGTGAGGAGGCAAATAGGAGACATTTTGGGGTTAGAGACAAAGATTATGTCAACCTCATTCGCTTCATGGAGGCTCAATGAAGGAAACTGCACAAATTTATGCCTCTTAAAAGACTTCAGAGATCTCCTAGAAGGAACAGGGAACAATTAAGTCTTAATTTCGACATTAATTAAAATAATAGAGATTTGACTAGGGATTTGAGGAAGGGTCGTAGGGTGAGATCAGTGTCCAAATGAGGATTTTAAGTTGGAATGTTAGGGGTTTGGGATGTAGGGAGAAGAGGGTTCAAATCCGGGACGTTTGCCATAGAGCTAAGGTCCAAATTATCTCTTTTCATGAAACCAAATCTTAAGGAATTGACAAAAAATTGTTGGATTCTATGTGGAAGCCTAATGTCAAATACCGGGTTTCGATCGATGTTGTGGGCTTTGCCAGTGGCATTCCGGTAGCCTGGGATGCGAGTTTCTAGTTGAGGGGGAGGAGATTTTCTATAACAATGTTGCTAAAATATTTATTCACTGTTTTCCAATGGATGTTTGCTACAATTTACGGTTCGAATGCATTAGCTAGAAGGGAGGCTTTTTGGGTTAAGTATGGCTAGAAGCTGGAGTGGATATCCTTGGTTTGTGGAAGGTGACTTTTACGTTAGCAGGTTCTCTTACAAAAAATCCTTAGGTGGGAGAATTACGAGGAGCATGAAAGCCTTTTCAGAATGGGTAGGGATTGAAGTCCACCTGATGGGGGGTGAGAAATATACGTGGTCTAATGATCGGGGGAAGGCAGGGATTCCTAATTCCGGCAATGGTTGGATAAATTTCCTTTATTTACTCAATGTGGGCTCCCAAAACCTGTTTTGAATCATTGTTTCATATTAATAGAGGTTGATGAGGAAAATTGAAGTCCAGCACTGTTCAAATTCGAATTATTGTGGCTAGAGGTTGAAGGTTTTGGAGATTTGATAAAAGAATGTGGAGGTCTTTTGAGGTAGGGAGATTCATAGGTTTGAAGTAAAAACATTAAAGCGGTTGAAAGCTTGGCTTATTGGCGGAAGAGTGAGAATTAAGAGCTTGGCTAATTGGCGGAAGAGCGAGAATTAATGGAAGAAGAAAATTGAATTGCCAAAAGTTAGGGCAAGATTACTCGAGTGCCTAAAGGAAGAGGAGAACAAGTGGAGACAACAGTCATGGGCCACATGGCTCAAGGAAGGTGATAAAAACACTAGCTCTTTCCACAACGTAACAAGTGCCCAGGCTAGATGCAACAAGATTATTAACATCATTGGTGGGGGTGAGAGATTTGAAGAAAAGACAGTGTGTAATGTGGTGGTCCAATTCTACAAAAAGTTGCTCTCCAATGAAGGATGGAGGAGACCTAAATTAGAGAACCTGTCCTTTATTAGGCTTTCCCGGGAAGAAGCGGAATTACTTGAAAAGCCATTCTCAGAAGATGGATTCCAAAAAGTGGTGGACTTGTTAGGGAGGGGTAAAGCTCCCAGACCAAATTGCTTCCCTTTGGTGTTCTTCTTGTTTTTCTGAGAGGTACTTAAAGAAGACGTGATGTGCTTCATGAAGGAGTTCTTCTAGCGAGGCAAAATATCCAAGGACATTGGTGAATCATTTATAGCGATAATTCCAAAGGTGAAGGGAGTGTAGAGCTTGAAAGACTATAGGCCCATTAGTCGTATCAAAAGCTTGTATAAGAATCTAGCTTAAGTGTTGGCATTCAGATTTTGGGCCTCTATCTAGAGCGATATCTAAATTTCAACAAGCTTTTATCGAAGTTCAACACATTTTGGATGGTGCCCTCATAGCTCATGAGTGTATCGATCCCAAATATGGAGACGGTAAGAAGGGTGTTGTGTGTAAATTGGACATGAGAAAGCTTACGATCACATCAATTGGGACTTTTCCATTGGTAGGGCGAGTCTTTCGATTTCTCATCTTCAGTTCGTAGACGATACACTTCTCTTCTATAATGCGGAGGAATTCATGGTGGAAAAGATGAAAATGGTGATTATTTGCTTTGAAGCAGGGTGTGCCAAAACGGTTACGTTTCGGCCGTATCGGCCGATACGTAACAGTAACGGTGGTAGCCGATACGCGATACGGGGTCGTATCGGCCGTTTCCATTTTTGTACACGTATCGGCCGATACGGTCCCGTTACGGGCGTATGTTCATCGACCGTAACGGCATTACTGCAAAAAAAAATAAAAAATAAAAAAAATAAAAAAAAAATACGTACCTCTTCGGTTTTTCTTCTTCTCTTTCTTCTTCTTCTTCTTCTTCTACTTCTTCTTCTTCTTCCTCTTCTCGGGAGCTCTGGTGCATTTGTGAGACCTTTCATGCAAACCTCCTCCTCCTTCTTCTTCTTCTTCTTCTTCTTCTCTCTCTCTCTCTCTCTCCCTCTCTCTCTCCTTTCCTCTTTCCCTCTTTTTTTCTTCTCTTCTTTCCCTTTTTTCTTTTCGGTTTCCCTCTCTCGCTTTCTTTCTTTTTTTTTTTTTTTTCACGCTGCATCGCAGTGCGACGTGTATCATGAGACGAGCGCCGACACTCCTCGAGCTCCAAGTTGTACGAATCGGTTCAAAGAGATCAAAGTTATATGGGCTCCCACGGTGATGTATTTATCACATACACCTTTGTTCATCTATTTCCAGATATCATTTTAAAGACGCCCAAAAAATGATTTATATCCAAAGATCATCTGGACCACACCAAAAATTGATGGAGATAATATTTTCACAGTGAAACAATTCGCAGGCCCACGGTAACGTTTATTTTCCATCCAATCTGATTTGATCAGACAGAGTGGGCCCCACCATGATGTATATATTTTATCCATGCCGTCCATCCATTTTGCCACGTCATTTTAGGTCAGGATCTGAAAAATTAATAATATCCAAATCTCAGGTGGACCACACCATAGGAAACAGTGGTTATAGAACGCTCACCATTAAAAATTTCTTAAGGTCCACTATAATGTTTATTTTCAATCTAACATATTAATTGGGTCACACTGACGTGGATGAAGAGAAAACACACATGTCAGCTTAATCTAAAACTTTTGTAGCCCCCCAATAAATTTTTAATGATGAACATTTAATTATTGTTATTTCTTATGATGCAGTCCACCCGAGCTTTAGATGTGCCTCATTTTTGGGCTCATGCCCTAAAATTATTTGACGAAATGGATGGACGGTGTGGATATAACACATTCATCACAGGTGGGGCCTAAAAAACTTGACACGTGTGTTACACTTCACAATTCGAGTCCTGCCTAATTCGAGCATTAAAAAATTGTACACGAGACATATATTAACTTAAATTTTAGCAATTAAATTATGGACTGCAATTGCTAACTCACGATGCCAAAATTAAATTGTTTGAATAGTTTTAATTGTTAATTTGTGGACTTTTATTTTTTAAAATAGGGACTTTGGATTTTTTTTCATGATTCACTATCCAATAAATGTCCACTAATTCATAAGTGGGATAATGACAATAAATTGCATGAATTTGAGGCTGATTTGGTGTATAGATTGGTCATCCAAGTCAGCCCCAAATTGACAACGCTATCTACAAAGAACTATTGAGAGAAATGATATCAAGTTATTAAGTATATAAATTAAATATTTAAGTCAAATTCAAATTATCTGGTTTATAAATTCATCGAACGAGATACAACTTCTCACCAAAGAATGGACCGTTACACCACCATAAACATGTTCCAATTTATAAATGAATGCATATTTGGAATGCTTAGAATATTCTGGATTTAATCCATGTTTTTTCATATTTTTTTAGCAAAAAAAAAAATTGCGCCATTACGGGCCGTTACGCCCCCGTATCGCCGTTACACCCTCGTATCCGTAACGGTTTTGGAGATCACCGTTACACCAACCGATACCGATACGGCACACCTTGCTTTGAAGTCAGTTCTAGGTTGAAGGTAAATGTTGGAAAGAGTGTGATGTTAAGCGGTTTGATTGGCTAGAGAAGAAACCAAGCACTCGGCCAACATTTTTTAGTGTAGGGCGGGCTCTTTCCCCTCTACCTATCTAGGCTTACCTCTTTGCATAGGGAAGCCGGCTAAACACCTATGGGATGTTGTTATGGAAAGGCTCAAAAGGAACTTAGCTAGATGGAAGAGTCGATACCTTTCACTAAGAGGCCGAATAACTCTCATTAAAGCAACTTTGTTAAATCTCTCATTATATTTTATGTCCCTATCAGATGCTCGAAGGCAGTGTTAGATAGGTTGGAAAGATTGAGAGGAGACTTTTTATGGCCAGGTTCAGATAAGAAGAAAAAATTCCATTTGTTAAGTTGGGAAGAGGTCTGCAAACCTTATGACTAGGGATGAGCAAGAATTGGAGACTTATGCTTGATGAATAGTGTATTATTAATAAAGTGGTTATGGAGATTCAAGACGGATGAGAATACCATCTGGAGGGACACTATTCCTAACAATATGTATGTTTTAAGGGTAGTGTACCAAGGACTCTTCTATGCATAGTCTCGGTAATTTGGATAGGGATTCCATAATTCTTCGAAGGGATTAGTTTTGCTCTTAGGAATGGGGAAAGCATCCACTTTGGGGAGGACATATAGGTAGGTGAAGCGTCATTGCAATCCTTATTTCTGAGAACATATCATCTGTCTATGACATGTAAAATTTCAGTGGTGTGATGTTTCTCCATCTGTTGGGATACCGTGGTGTGGTCTTCCAATGCCAAATCTTCTTGACCGAGGAAAAGATATCGAGTTCGTGTAGTTGCCTGATCACATCAAGTTATGTAATCCAACAAGTGGGGATCAAAATATGATGATTTGGTGGAAGGATGTGACAAGGTGTTTTCCAATTAAACTTTTCTATCACGAGCTCTTTAAGCAATGTAGGAATGGTGTATAAGAGTATTCGCGATATTTGTGGTTCTATGGAGCTCCCAGAGGACAACGACTTTTGGGTGGCTAGTAAGGGAGGGGATGGGTTCTAACCATTGATAATCTTTAGAAGCAGACTATGGTGATCCCAACATTTGCCTTATGCGTATGGCAAATGTTGAATCTGTCAATCACCTCTTCGTTGACTACCCGTTCATGCATCAAGTTTGGTGCGGTTTCTTTAAAAGCTAGAATGTGATTTGGGCTATGCCGAAGTCAGTTGGAGGCCTCCTCTTGGCTTGGCATGTGTGGCTCATATGAAGCAAGATAGGGCTATTTGGAGACTCAATCATTTGGCGGTTCTTTGGTCTACGTGAGAAGGAATGGGAGGTGTTTCAGAAATTCTAGCAATAGTGTGGAGCGAATGTTTTTTGGGGTATTGGGTTTTGCTGTTGATTGGGCTTCAAGCTTAGATAAGCTCAAGGATTTTTTTTTCCTTGTCCCTTTTTAGTCTATAATTTGTCAGCGCCTAATGTTTGTTCTCTCTCAAAATAATAATAATAATAATATTTATATTGCGTACACATTGTATGTATTGGAGTGATGCACATGATCCTACCCCTAGCATACCACTCATTATAGGAAATAGCGTCCTGCATACCCATTTCCTATCACATACCAATGCGACACATGATCCAAGTAACCATGGATCATATATATTGTTAATCGGAATTTTGTAGATTTAGCAAAGACTATTTCAAAGGGTTGGACAGCCTATAGAAAACACGGGCAGATTTATGGGCTCATAATCAGACGGGCCAAACCTCTTGAACCATCCCTTGACCATTTCGCATATGTTGGTCATTATTTGCCGCATCACCACCCATCAATGACATGTGAATTGCTCCTTTTTCTAAAGGTGATGAAAATTTTATTAAAAGGAGCCGAAAAACAGGCTAAAAGAATAACTTACAACCAGCCAAAGAATCAATACAAGAAGCCCACCCCCATCACATCAAAACTAGCTTTCCTAAATACTTCCATTATTGAACCATGCTGATCTCGAACGAATGGTTGTTCCTCTCACTCCGCAAGGCCCGAATACCAGCGAACCTCCCTGCAAACTCAGGCTAAAGACATGAAGGGATCTAAATGTTTCTTAACTTACCAAGAATAGAGCCTTAGATGGGAATATCCATTGGTGAAATAGGATTCGTAGACCCAACCCAAATAACTAGGATAAGGCTATGATGATGGTGATGATGATATTGATGGTGAAAAAGAATTCATTAAATCATAAGAGGAAATACACAAAATTACGATGAATAAGTTCCCAATACAAAGAAATGATCTCTCCACAACATTAGAATGCTTGTCCAAAATCATTTTGTTCCTATAGAAAGTTAAAAACAAAACAAATAAAAAATAAAAAAATGTCTATTCTATTCTATGGCTTGGATTCACCTGTGACAGCCCACAATTAAAGAATAGTTTCTCCAACTTATGGATATTCA
Source organism: Magnolia changhungtana (assembly GCA_030180095.1). NCBI lineage: Eukaryota > Viridiplantae > Streptophyta > Magnoliopsida > Magnoliales > Magnoliaceae > Magnolia > Magnolia changhungtana. The sequence goes on from JASAUF010000662.1 coordinate 7,183,584, forward strand.
AATATCATTCCTTTCCTATGACATGTAGACTGATCCACATTATATTTGAAGACCACGTAGGCTATACTAACTACTTTACATGACCAACAAATTGCTTGGTGCTTCTATACCATGTAGCTTGCATAATGTGTTATGTTTGACTCGAAAAAGGTAACCTTGAACATACCCTAAAACTTCCATAATAATTCTGTTAAATCCAAGGCACAGCACACCCATAGAGCTTACACGATTGCATGTAGATGTTAGAACTAAAAAGACATATCCCCAAATGCATTTAAATCCAAAGAACAGAACCGAGTGCCAAAATAGAGGTCTGCTTGCCAGATTGAAACATCAAAATCAAGAGTGTGGGAGGCAAGGTGCTTGATAACGGTAGCGGTGGCTGTGACAGCCACCACCGTTGCCATTACAATACAGGCCATAATGGCTGTTAGGGCCATTTTTCTGTAATGGCCAATAAGGCCGTGTAATGCGTAACGGTTCCCACCATTACCCTTTTTTAATACCCTAGTAGGCGGATCCACCCACATAAGCAGCAAGCGCATAGATTCAAGAGGCAACACATGCTGTCATTGCAAGTAATGCAAAGAGAATAAACTTCTCAACTTCCCTCAGTACCCAATTACAAGCTCTAAAAAAAGTTACATGGGGAATAAGAGATTTATTTATAACCTAGCAATGATTAAAATACCCCTAATTTAATCATTAGTCTAATCAGCCCTTAAATGAGGGTAGTCTAGACTTTTTAGATTTATTTTAAGGCATGAAACTAAAAATCAAATAAACACATGCTCCACGTGGACCCCATGTTGCATGCATTGTGTAACCATATGGGACCCACACGCAATCAAGTGGGGTATATGGGCATTGCGATCTACTTGCATCACTGTGGAGGACACCGGGTCCTACTAGGAGGCATGCACGTGGCAGGCGTATGATGATCCAAACCATAAAATTCATTCAGGACAACCATGAATGGTGTACAGAAATCATTAAACTTGGTAAGTGGTTTCTGAATGACATCTTCTGCGTGGTTAGGATTCTCCGATCATTGTTATATTTATATGCCTTCCTTTTATGGAACCCTATGAGGAAGAGGCGAATCTGATCATCATACAATTTTTTCTTTAAAGGTACAAAATTTTATTCAAAAAGGAGCCGATAAACTTTTTTCTTGAAAGGTACGAAATTTTACTCAAAAAGGAGCCGAAGCTCAAAGAATTACAAATAACTACAGCCTAGATAGCAAAAGCTAATCATCTTAGCCAAAGTCCAAAAGGCAAGATGCCCAACTAATTACATCAAGCCTAACTCTATTATAGACATCCTTTCCAACCAACACTTGTCCCGGAGATCATCATACGCATATGCCATGTATATTGTATAAAACTGGAAGGACGAAATTTCTGTCCTCCCAGGTGGACTGGATCTCCTCCTAATATTAAAATCTCAGAATTCAAGCTATATGAGCAAATGAGCATCAAATCATGAAGAAGAAAAAATCAAGCAACACGTGTAAGAACAAAAATTTTATTTAACAAAAAATTATACTTAAAGTATGATACAACATATCAAATCATTCAAAATATCACAACCCCAGAAAAGGAATAGACAATCAGGATTTGGTAATTCTCCAGACAGTGACACACCCAAATGAACAATCTGCAACAGATCAAACAGACCAAAAATGCCAACTTTTGCAAAAAGACCCCAATTCCATCAATTAAAATAGTAAACCAGGAAAAGGGGTGAAAATCCATTTCCACACTCTTTTCCGCCAAGGTCATCGATCCCATGGTCGTAGTGAAAAATTACAAAGAACCCACATCCAGATCCATGAATAAACCCATCTAGAAAAGGGGAAAACATGAGAATGGATCGAGAAAGGGAGATCAAAGTACTCAAGAACCACATCATTCAAGTGCATTTACCATTAAGAAAAAAAACGAGCTAACAAAAAAAGACCCATTTAATAGATCCGTGAATAGAATAAAACCCCATCAATTAAATATCAAAAGGGGGGAAAAAGAAGAAGAAGATCGATGAGGAGAAGTTTAACGTTTTCTTTACCATTTTCGTGCCATATTCGATGCCTTGCTCGGTGTGGAAGGTGCCGTTCTTGCCGGTGATTCCTTGGCAGATGACTCTCGTGTTCTTGTCAACGAAGACGGCGGGAGGAGGAGCGGTCGCTGCTGCGAAATGGCGAGAATGAGAAGAAAGGTGGGGTTGTGGGCAGAGTTTTGAAGCTATGGAGCCCACCAGTCTGCTTGCTTGCCGAGCCATAGGTTGCACCCTTTCTCAGCTCTCTCTCTCTCTCTCTCTCTCTCTCTCTCTCTCTGCTTGTTTTGATGCTTTCGAACTCTTTTCTTCGGCTCTGGGAATATGAGAGAGAGAGAGAGAGAGAGAGAGAGAGAGAGGGTTTGAATTGAAATGAGGGTTTGAATTGAAATAAAGGACAATGGACTTACGTATTAAGAAGGGCTGCTTCCAAAAAGTCGTTCCTTCTCTCGCGGAGAAGCCACTTCGAAGGTGCACTTGGCTCTCACGTGGAATCTAAGAACACGTGTGAAAGATCCGAGCGGCACGGTCAATCCTCATGGAGTAGTCTGAATGCTTTAACGTGGTACACGTGTGGCCCTTGGTACACGTGTGGCCCACCGCTCTACTTGATGAGCAAGCGAAGCTGATTTTGAGCCATCGGATTTGCTCGTGTGATTCACCTGATGAGCAGCTCTCTCATGCCCACCAATGATTTGGCCCCTAGGTAAACGGATTGTATTTGAAGGACGCCGATTTCCTGCGAAGACTTTTGCAGGAAGTTCCTGCGCTGTGATGCAAGGTGGGGTCCACCGTGATATTTATGAGAAATCTAATCCGTCCATCCACTTTTCGAGATCATTTTAATATGTGCGACCAAAAATGAGGAGTTTCGAAGACTCAAGTGAGTCATACCAGATGAAACAGTGGGGAAAGGAATGCCTACCGTTGAAACCATCCTAGACTCCACCGATGTTTGTATTCCATCCAAACCGTTTACAAGGTCATTTTCACTGTAACGAAGTGAAAATACCAAAAATTAGACTGATACAAAACCTTTATGGCTATATAAATGTTTAAACGGTGGTCACTAAATCTCCACGGTTTCCTCTCGTGTGGCTCATTCGAGTTTTGAATACACCTTATGTTTTTGCCGCATGTCCTAAAAGGAGCTCTAAAAACGGATGGACGGAGGGGCTTTCTAGCAAACATTGCAGTGGCGCCATCCAGATTCCTCGGGCAGGAACTTCCTACGAAAGCCATTAGCACCGCGTCTACTGAACCGGACTTACCATTCAAATGCGGACGCGGGTTTCCGGCGGGAACTTCCTGCGTGCTGAAAACCTAGGTGGGTCAAACGTGATGTTTGTGAGAAATCCATCCCGTTCATACGTTTTGTGAGATCATTTTAAGACTTGAGATCAAAAGCAAGCAGGATTAAAGATTTGAGTACGTTTTGTGAGATTATTTTAAGACTTGAGATCAAAAGTGAGCAGGATTAAAGATTTGAGTGTTCCGCACTAAAGGAAAAGGTGGGTAAGGAAATTCCTATCATTGAACTCCTGATGTACAGTGATGTTTATATGTCATCCATACCGTTGATAACGTTATTCCTACTGTGCTGAACTGAGAGCATAAATATTAGCCTTACTCAAAACTTTTGTGTCCCATGAATATTTCACCCATGGAAGTCCAATCCTCACATTTTTTGCCCACTTGAGTATCAGATATTGCTCATTTTTGTCTCAAATTCCTAAAATGATCTCACAAAACGGGTAAATGGAGTAAATTTCTTACAAACATCACATTGGCCCCACCTAGGTTTCCAATGCAGGAAGTTCGTGCAGAGCCTTTTGATGGAAATCTGCGTCCGGTTTCAGTTAAAAACTTGAAAACGGATTGGCTACTCCCCCGCCACCAGCCAATGGCTGATGGTCGGTGCTATGTGGGCCCCACTATGATGTATGTGTTTCATCTATTCCATTCATCCATTTTTCTAGATCATTTTATGGTATGAGACAAAAAATGAGGTGTATTCTAATCTCAGCTGGACCACATGATAGGAAACAGTGTTGAACGAACATAGACCTTTAAAAACTTTTTAGAGGTCATAAAAGTTTTGAATTAAGCGGATCTATATTTTTTCTCTTCATCTGGGTCTGTATGATCTAATCAACAGATTGGATGTCAAATAAACAGTACATTGGGGGAGGATTTTAATGGTGGATATTCAATCACTATTGTTTTCCTGTGGTGTGGTCCACCTGAAATTTATATGTAAAAATGGATGACCAGAATGAATGAAACATATACATCATGGTGGGGCTCACAGAGCACCGACCACCAGCCACAGGCGGTGGCCGGGGAAGTAGCCAATCCGTTTCCTAAAAACTTGGAGGCCGAGCAATGACGAGGAACATGAAATAAATAGCTTGGATATACCAACGATGGGCCCACACGAATCAGCTTCATTAATTTCTTGTGCAGCAGGGAAGTTCCTATAGTCAGTCATCAACAGAGAACTGGGATGAAAAGAGAACATCATACATACACAGGAATCATAAAATCTAAGATTTTTTTTTTTTTTTTCTCTGACCTTTCAGTAGATTTCTATTATTTTCCAAAACGGCTACCGTTGAAATCTGATTAGATCCGACGGATTTTAGAATCAGACTCATATTTGAGTTACTCTTTATCCACGTGAAAGTCACCTTATAAACCGGTTAGATGACGAATAAAAATCACGGTCGGCCCTAAAAAGGTTTCAACGACAAATTCTATCTCAACTGTTACATTACAACTGTCACTTCTTTTTCTTTTTCCGTCCTGCCCTACCGTTAATTATTGAAATGATGGATCGAATAGACATTATAAATTTAAAATAGGCCCAATAATAATAATAATAATAATAATTTATTATTATTATTTGCACAAGTTCCCCTCACATTGCAGGTGTTTACATTTTAAGGGGATCACGACTAAATTAAATTATTCGAAAAACGTCACGTGCTAACCATGCCACATGTCGTGTAGATAAAATTTAAATAGGATTTAGATACGTGCACATGTGGAAACATTAAAATCTTATTTAGTTTAATGTAATTACGTGTATGTTTATATAATTTCTCTCCAATCAACATTAAATGTATACATCAAACAAGGCCTCATGCGTTTCAAAGTGAAGAAGAATGCACCGGTTCAAATTTCATGATAATTTGAAGCCAAAGTTGGGCGGGCCCCACAATGATGTGTTATATCCACTCCATCTAATCATTACTATATATCATTTTAGGTCATTGGCCTAAAAATGAGCCAATTTCAGAAATCAACTGGACCACACTAGATAAAATACTGGAGATTGAACACTAATCATTTAAATGTTCTTCCCATAGTGTGGTCTACTTGAGCTTTCGATCTGTCTCATTTTTGGAGGCATACCCTAGAATGATTTAGCCAAATGAATGGATGACGTGGATAAAACATATACAACATGGTGGGACCCACATAGCATATCTCATTTTTCATACCTAAAAGTCACTATTGTCAATGTCATGCAATGATACAACATCCTTTACATCACAAATTCTTGTGGTATGTAATTAATGTTTAAAAAGTGTAAAATACACTTCAATTCTCCCGATATACATCAAACCAAACAAGCCATAAGTGATAGAGTCTCATAAAAATAAGTTTATTTATAAGCATTTAATGTTAGATTCTCACCAAAAGCAATCTTTGCATATACAATATGAGACTCCACTAAACCTTTATATGCACAACTGGAATAATAAGAGACAGTGAACTATGCTTATGCGGCGAATCACACAATCAATCTTTCTACAACGCAACATTGTGTATCATCCTTATTTTAATTTCTTAGGTTAAATATTCCACTTTTATCCGACTACACCATAGCAAGTCCGGAACCCTCTAGTTTAAATCCACTTATGCCTAACGTCATCGTTGCAGTACGCCCTATGAGTATGCTAAATATTCACGACTACTTTCATCGAATCCCCGACCACCGAGTCCTTAGTAGATTACTAGTTACATCCTGCTGACTTCACACCACGATCGTCTAATATTTTCTACAAGCATTTTGCCAATACAACCAGACGTTGGTATTTATTATATTTTCTACTTAATTTATTTTTCTTTTCCTTTGATTGTACCACTCTTACATTCAAATATAAAAAATATAGAAAATCAACAATCAATCTTATTTTTATCGTGGTCATCCATTATTAATTCATTGGGAAACCTGAGAAGTTTTTACATTGAAATAAAAAAGTCCTCAACTCAAAGCAAAAATATCATACCTGAAAAACTAACTCCCCTTCTTAAATTACTTAATCACTGTTTTGATAATCTGTGGTTGAATAGTTAGATCAACTTTCATATGTTTAATCATAATATAATTAGCTTGGCACCCGAGGTCACAAGTATTCAATTGATTCGAGTTGAGCACAACTCTAGCATGCCTAACACAATTTCTAATTACAAATGTTTGACCGAATTCGGATCATTCGTAACACGTATGGCCACGTGGCCAAATTGAACATCAGGAATTGCTTAAATCAAAACTTCCATTTATAAGTAGATTTGGAATGCCACTAATTTATATTGAAAATCTACTTTAATGTCATGTTTAATCTCAAAGACCATGAATCTCATAGAACTAATTGCATGAGAAAAAATGTCCTTGTTCCCTGCGTGTGGTAGAGATGGCACATGGACAGTAGATTTGTGCATGGCATAGACATGCATATTCCTCCAAATGATCCATCTTTTGACTTTGAGGTGTTCCATCGGTCCTGGGGCTTTTGGTGAATTAGTTAGGTTCTTAATAATTGGTATTAGAAACAACACCACGTCTTGTATTTAAGTATTTAAGTCACGGAATGGGCGACTTGTGGAAAGGGCAACTTGGATTAGACTGAAAGCTGCAACGACATGGAAAGCGCTACCTGAGTAACTAAGTGCAGCCAAGCTACAGCTGCCAAGTGGAAAGAACTAACTGGATAACCAGAGCACAGACACCTTGCCTTGAAAAGGGCTACCTGAAAAAAAGGCTGGAGTGGCACCACAAAGTAGGCCGTCCTAAATGTCCGCTACGGAGCGTAGTGGAATATTACGATTCCAATGATCTAAAGAGCATAACTTGACACAGTCCATCAGTCCCTAGGGCTTTTGGCATATTGGCTAAGTTAATAACAAAATCAAAGGAAATTTGAATAATGACAATTTCCTTGAATTGAATCAAATGAGCAGACGAGTGTGATTTTTGGGCCAGAAATCTTTACACCTTCAAGGTGAGCCCACTGATCATTTTTGGATTATTTGTGTTAATATTCCACAAGACAAACCCCAATCGACCATCCATTGCTCTTGTAAGTTTGGCCTACCTGATAGTTGAACAACCTGAGCTTTTGGTTAAATGATCTGCACGAATGGTCCTATAATCCTATTTGATACACGGCTCAGAAAATTGATGCAAATGAGAAGAGAGTGGAGAAAAACAACTCATCCATCCTCTCCTATATCATACAAATGATTATCTGGTTGCGTTTGGCACGCACCCTCCAATTTCATTTGTTTTCCCAAATCATTCAACATGGAATATATCCCTAGTGATTGAGGGTGTGCTCTATCATGAGCTATGAATCTATGAAGGGTCCCATCCACCTCTAGAGAGCTAAATCCTGGCACCTTCTTGACTCCCCTCTTCTCCATAGCTTCCCTCATTGTCTTGGCGTCGTCCCACCGGCAGGCGGCCGCATACACATTTGATAATCCAATGTACCGACCGTCATGATCAGGCTCCAATTTGATTAGTTTCTTGCCAATGACTTCACCGAGATCTGCCCTCCCATGCATTCTACACCCACTTAGTAGAGCACCTAGCATCGAAGCAGTCGGTTCAACCGGCATTGTGTTTACAAACTCATATGCCACATCTAAGCAGCCTGCACGGCCAAGGGTGTCGATCATACAAGCATAATGCTCTGTTTTAGGTGTCATGCCATTCGCATCGAGAGATTTGAAGAAGCGCCATGCATCCTCTACTAGTCCACCATGGGCACAAGCACAAAGCAAGCCTAGATAAGTGATCTCATCTGGTGCAGTGCCTGTGGACCGCATCTCATCGAACAAATCGAGAGATTCTTTGCTCAACCCGTTTGTTGCGAGACCACCTATCATAGCATTCCAAATCAGCACATCTGTTTGGGCAAGTGGGACTGCGTGGAACACTCGCCAAGCCTCCTTGATCGATCCGCACTTGGCATACATGTCCACTAGGGATGTGGACAACACCAAAGTCAGTTTCAAGCTATTGTCTTTGATGTAGTCATGGATCCTCCTTCCTTGCTCGAGTGCACCCAGGTGGGCGCAAGCACACAACACGCTCACCATGGTCACCTCATTCGCCCTGGCCCCCACAGCTTGCATCCTCTCAAAAGTTGCCAAAGCCTCCCTGTGGTCCCCACCCTTAACATACCCTGCAATCAAAGCGCTCCAAGATACTACATCCCTCTCAGGCATCAATTCAAACAGTCTGCGCGCAGCTACCAGGTCGCCGCACTTTGCATGCCCGTCAACTATGGCATTCCACGAGACCAAGCTCGGTTGAGGAATTTCATCAAACACTTTCTGCGCAGCTCTAATATCGCCGCAAGAGGAATACATGTGAACCAAAGAATTCTGAATAAAGATGTCGATTTCAATCCCACTCTTAGCAATGTGGCAATGCACAGCCGATCCAAGACGCAATGATGTCAAACGTGCGCAAGATTTCGCCAGAAACGGAAATGTCAGGTAGTCTGGAGAAATCCCGACACGCAGCATGTGGGTGAAAATGGAGATCGCAAGATTGGGATTCTTGCTTGTTGAATAGCCTCTAATGATGGTATTCCAAATGAAGATGTTTGGGTTTTGGAGCTGATTAAAAAGTCTACAAGAATAGTCAATGTCGCCTGATTCTGAGATGGCGGAGAAGGATAAGATTTTTGAGGCCAAGTAGTTTTCGTCAGAGAGGCCGGAGACGACGATTTGGGCGTGGATTCGTTTCAATTCTCGCATTGACTTGCATCGATCGAGGAGGCAGATTAAGGAGTGATTACGATGCGGATTTCTAATTATCATTTAGCAATGGTAGGAAGAGAAGGAGAGCTTCACATGGCTTTTGAAAATTTTACCCGCCATCACCAACGGCTAATCACTGCACTTTTATACCATCGGCAAGCGAGCGACACTCCACGTAATAAAATTGTCGTGATCAAAACCGTTATTGTTGTCGACCATCGTATAGACCATACCCCATAAATCAAGGAGAATCACCATCCTGTAAACGGACGCGGATTGCCTATTGACGCTGTCAGTAGCCAGTAGCTACTGGACAGAACTCCGTAGGCCCACCATAATGTATGTGTTTTATCACTTCATCCATCAAAATTTCTAAATAATTTTATAGAATGAGCTCAAAAATGAGGTAGATCCAATTTCAGTGTCACCTAACCGACAGGTTGGATGGCAAATAAATATTACAGCTGGTCCTAAGAAGTTTTTAATGGTGCACATTAAATCACAACTGTTTTCTCATGGTGTAGTTCACTCAAGATTTGGATCTGTCTCAGTTTTAGGTTGTAGCCTAAAATGATATGAAAAATAAAAAACAAAAAATAAACCAACGGCTTAGATAAAACACATACATCATGGTATGGCTGTTGGGGGCCTTGCACAAAACCTTAGGATCTAGTCCTCCAGAACAAACCAGAATTATGGATAATAGAGCAATGAAAACAATCAATGCATCAATCACACACCACACAAGAGATTTTTATGTGGAAAACCCTCAAAGAGGTAAAAACCACGGGACCTCGTCCAGATCAACAATCCATTATGAAGTAGAACGTTACAACCTTCTTCACTCACGTAGGAGTGGATAAACAATAAGAGAAATAGAGAAAACGGAGAGATCTAACCGATTACGAGTACACAGAAGTGCTGAGATATAGATTGCACAGTAGATAACCTCCACGAGCAGGACCTCCCTTCTATAAGCTTCCTCTCTCTCTTTCTCTTTCTCTCTCTCTCTCACCTTTGATAGCCCTAAACCCTTTAATAAATCATTTGTAAAGCTTTAGGAAACCCTCTTGTCTTTTCTAGAAAGCCGTAGGAACTCCTATTTATAGTTTTAGGAAACTTCTTTCTGCATCCTAGTTGCGAAAGGACTTACAACACGAAATCTGCACAAAATCGCGAAACGAATCTACGTGACTGGTCGAACCGAGTCCACGACCAATCGAGAGCCACCTTCGATCGGTCGAGCACCTCCTTCGACCGGTCGAGCACCCCGGAGAAAAATAGCCGACAGTCGCTGGACTTTAAGTCATGCCACGACTCGACTCCTTCGACTGGTCGAAACCAGCCTTCGACCGGTCGAGCAGGGCTCACGATCGGTCGACGACGGATCAAAAAAATCCATCAAATCTCCCTATTTTTAACCTAGGAGGGATCCACCTTCTTCAAGCCAGCCAGGTTTCTACAAACCTCAAACTTGCCCTTGAGCAAAGCCTTGGTCATCATGTCTGACCCATTATCGTCCGTGTGGACCTTCTCAAGCTGTAACACCTTCTGTTCCAAAGTATCCCTGATCCAATGATACCAAATCTCTATGTGCTTCGACTTGGAATGCTGACTTGGATTCTTGCTCAAGTGTATAGCACTTTGACTATCGCAATAGACCACGTGCTCCTCCTGCTTTAGGCTAAAGTTCCTGTAGAAACCTCTTCATCTAAAGCATCTCTTTATATGCCTTTGTGACTGCAATGTACTCGGTCTCTGTCGTCGATAACGCTACGAGCTTCTATAGCTTGCTCTGCTAGGAAACCGCTCCCCCTGCAAACGTGAACATGAACCCCGATGTAGACTTCCTGAAGTCTATGTCACCTGTCATATCTGCATCTGTGTAGCCCTCTAACACAGGTTTACCGTCACCATAGTATAGGCTCAACCTGAATGAGCCTCTTAGATACCGCAGTATCCACTTAACCGCTGCCCAATATTCTTTGCTAGGATTAGCAAGATACTAGTTGATGACACCAACCGCATATGCTATGTCTGGGCGTGTACACACCATAGCATACATTAAACTTCCTACAGCTGACGCGTAGGGTATCTTCTGCATCTCTTCCACCTCTGCCTTTGTCTTGGGACACTGCTTGTCGCTCAATCTGAAATGACCATCTAGTGGAGTACTGTCCAGCTTCGCTGCATTTATATTGAACCGCTCTAGAACTTTCTCAATATACCGCTCTTGTGACACCCAAAGCTTCCCGTTGCTTCGTCACACGGGTTATCTCCATCCTAGGATCTGTCTAGCCGGGCCCAAGTCTTTCATCGCAAAAGACTTGCCCAACTCCTGTTTCAGCCTATCGATCTTCTTGATGTCTTTTTCCATGATGAGCATGTCATCAACGTATAATAGCAGAACTAAGAAATCACCATCTGAGAACTTGCGCATAAACACACAGTGGTCCGACTCCGTTCTGTCATACCCATGTTTCAACATAAACGAGTCGAACTTCTTGTATCATTACCGTGAAGCTTGTTTCAGCCCATATAAGCTCTTCCTCAGCCTACACACCATACGCTCTTTGCCCTTGACTTCGAACCCCTCTGATTGGTCTATGTAGATCTCTTCTTCCAAGTCACCATGGAGGAAGGTAGTTTTAATATCTAACTGCTCTATCTCTAGATCCATGCTAGCCGCCAACCCAAGCAACATCCGTATGGATGTCATCTTCACCATTGGTGAGAATATCTCCTCGAAGCCTATACCTTTCCTCTGACCAAACCCTTTCACCACAAGTCTGGCCTTGAACCTCGTCTGTGAATTCTTCTGCTCAATCTTCTTTCTGAACACCCACTTGTTGCTCAGAGCTTTTTTGCCTTTAGGCAGTTTCACCATATCATAGGTGTGGTTCTTATGCAAGGATTCCATCTCCTCTTGCATAGCTTTCAACCACTCCCCCTTATGCTCATCGACTAGGGCCTCAGAATAATCTTCTGGCTCTCCCCCACCAGTCAGCATAATGTACTCATGTGGCAAGTACCTCTTGGACGTTTGTCTGTCCCTAGATGACCTCCTCACCTGTGGCTCAGCAGGTGGATCAAGTGGGGACTGCTCCCCTGGTTCATCTTCTGAAGGAAATCCCTCGTCCTTTGCACCTTGCTGTACTCCCCCGTCATCAGGCACCACGGGAGATCCATGTCCTCTAGCTCACCTGAACTAGGCTGGTTCTTCTCTGGCTTACTAATGTCTTCTATACATTGATCTTTAAAAAAAATCACATCTCTGCTCCTGACGAGCTTCCTCTCGGTCGGATCCTATAATCTGTAACCAAATTTTTCATCACCGTACCTAAGAACACACACTGCCTGATCTTCATATCGAGCTTGGACCTCTCGTCCTTTGGTACGTGAAAGGATGCCCTGCATCCAAACACCCTGAGATGACTGTACGATGGATCATGTCCAGTCCACACCTTCTCAGGTACTCCATTCAATGGGGCTGATGGAGACCTGTTTATCAAATACACTGTCGTGTGCATTGCTTCTCCCTAGAATGTCTTGGGCAATTTTGCATGGGATAACATGCATCTGATTCTCTCTACAATGGTGTGATTCATTCGCTCAGCTACACCATTATGCTGGGGGGTCTTGGGAACCATTTGTTCATGTCGTATACCCAAGGACTTGCAGTACTTATGAAAGTCGCTAATGTATTCACCACCATTGTCAGTGCGGATGCACTTCAATGGTCTACCTGTCTCTCTCTCGACCATAGCATGAAACAATTTAAACACACCAAAGACCTCGTCCTTAGATTTCAAAGCATAAACCCAAACCTTCCTAGATACATCATCTATAAAAGTAACAAAATACAATGTCTCACCCAAGGTTTTTGTCCTCATAGGACCACAAACATCAGAATAAACCAAATCTAATGCATGCACTTTATTAACATGAGAAGCAGATTTAACAAATGAAATTCTATGTTGTTTCTCTGATAAACAATCAAGACAGGTTTTGAGAGGTGTACCTGTTACGTCTGGAAGGAGCCGCTTCCTCGCTAGTAGCTTAAGCCCTTTTTCACTTATGTGGCCTAGACGCCTGTGCCACATGTCAATAGTTGAATCTTCTGCTGCGTTCAACCCACCCTTGCACATACTAACACTTGCCTTGTAAAGGGTGCAACACTTCTTTCCTCTGGTCACAATCAATGAACCCTTGATGAGCTTCCATCGCCCACCAGCAAACCGACTTGCATAACCATTATCATCCAGCCTTCCCATCGACATTAAGTTGAGGTAAAGGTCTGAGATATGCCTCACATCCCTGAGAACCAATGTGCAGCCCACATCAGTTTTCACACAAATATCACCGACTCTCACGATTTTTGATACGCCAGAATTTTCCATCTTCACAGTCCCATAGTCACCTGACTTGTAGCTTGTGAAGGAGTCCCTGTGTGGAGTCGTATAAAAAGAAACTCCCGAGTCTATCACCCAGTCGGTGTCCTGACTCGTAGTCATGAGACATACATCATGATCGGCAGAAAGAATAACTACAACGTCGCCATCTGAAGCGACAGCAGTGGAATCTGATTCATCTTCCTTCCCTTTTCCCTTCTTGTCATTTTTCTTACTACAACATTCATGCTTGTAGTGGCCCTTCTTGCCACAATTCCAGCAATCAACATCTTTCCTGTTACTCGACTTGCCTCTTGATTTATCTCGGGCCTTTCTGCCCCTCCTGTTCTTTCCTCTTCCTCGTTCCTGTGTCACAAGGGCTTCTTGCTGAGTAGACCCCTGAGACTTCCTCCTTGTCTCTTCATTGAAGAGACAGCTAGTTAACTGTTCCATGGATATCTTTCCGTTTGGCGCGGAGTTACTTAGAGACACCACCAATGTCTCCCAACTGTCAGGCAATGAACTAAGCAATAGTAAAGCCTGCAGTTCATCATCCAGAACCATCTTCATAGAGGTGAGTTGGTTTACTATATTGCTGACTTCATTCATGTGCTCGGCCATAGAGCCACCATCCTTGAACTTGAGATTCACAAGTCACCTTATCAGAAAAATCTTATTACCAGCTGTCTTCCTCTCATGCAACCCTTGTAATTTCAGCTATAGGCTAGCGGTTGAGGTTTCCGTAGACACATGGTGGAACACTGAATCATCCAACCATTGTCTAACAAACCCCACTGCCTTTCGGTCCATCTTCTTCCAATCATCATCAGTCATATCCTTAGATTTCGTTGATATGCCTAAAATTGGAGAATATAGGTCCTTGCAATAAAGTAAGTCCTCCATCTTAGCCTTCCATATGGTCTAGTTAAAACCATTGATACTGATAATCCTTGATGAGCCACCTTCCATAATTCAAAACCGATCATACCCGTCCAATGAACTTAGCTTTGATACCACTTTGTTGGGGGCCTTGCACAAAACCTTAGGATCTAGCCCTCCAGAACAAACCAGAATTATGGATAATAAAGTAATGAAAACAATCAATGCATCAATCACACACCACACAAGAGATTTTTATGTGGAAAACCCTCAAAGAGGTAAAAACCACGGGACCTCGTCCAGATCAACCATCTACTATGAAGTAAAACGTTATAACCTTCTTCACTCACACAGGAGTGGATAAACAATAAGAGAAATAAAGAAAACGGAGAGATCTAACCGATTACGAGTACACAGAAGTGCTGAGATATAGATTGCACAGTAGATAACCTCCACGAGCAGAACCTCCCTTCTATAAGTTTCCTCTCTCTCTTTCTCTCTCTCTCACCTTTGATAGCCCTAAACCCTTTAATAAATCCATTGTAAAACTTTAGGAAACCCTCTTGTCTTTTCTAGAAAGCCGTAGGAACTCCTATTTATAGTTTTAGGAAACTCCTTTCCGCATCCCAGTTGCGAAAGGACTTGCGACACGAAATCCACGCAAAATCGCAGAACGAATCTGCGTAACCTCGACTGGTCGAACCGAGTCCATGACTGTTCGAGAGCCACCTTCGACCGGTCGAGTACCTCCTTCGACTAGTCAAGCACCCTGGAGAAAAATAGTCGACAGTCGCTGGACTTTGAGTCGTGTCACGACTCGACTCCTTCGACTGGCCAAAACCAGCCTTCGACCGGTCGACGACGGGCCAAAAAAACCCATCAAATAGATCTTTATCCAATGGTTGCCTCTTAATGCAGCTAGTCAAGGTCTACTCATGTGACAGAGAGCCTGAATGGAAAGTACGTGTGTATTATTGTGTGGCCATGCCAGAGCCGGTTCAACTTGAGGATATTAACTGAATTGATGAGTACTCTTGTGAGGCAATTGATTGACTGATTGGAGATTGAATCTGGATCTAGATAAGGCTGTTAATGGCCTGGGTTAGCTTGATGGACGTTTTGGCTTGGCCCACCTTGGGTTGGACTTGGGCTAGAGTTTCATGCCTGAAGCTTAGTTTCAGGCTTGAACCTATAGTCCACTTTATCAAATGGGCAGCGCTTCGACTTAGGTTTTTCATAACTTTTAAAATTTCAATGATATTCCCCCCCATTAAATGAGCGAGGCAATCCGATGCCTGAAATGTTACCCATGCATTTGCCTTTACCATCGATGAGTATGGATCCTGCTCTTTAACTGGAGCAACATAAAGTACTGATGGATCCCATTCATTCGGAACATGGTCTCCATCCAGAAATGAGTACACTTATGGGGTCACGCCCCATGCAAATACAGTTAATTCTGATTTTTTTGAAAATGGGTATAAAATATGGTTACACATCTAATGGATGAAGTGGATCCTACGTAGACATCTTGGTGGGCTCCCTAAAAAATAAAAGGCATATGTGTTACCCTTGAAATCGGATTGTGTACTCCATTTTTCCTGATAATTTTAAGGGTTGATCCCAAAATTGAAGTAAATCTAAAGCTCAAGTGGACCATGCCACAGGAAACAGTGTGGAATAATGATTTCCACCGTTGAAACTATCCTAGGGCCCACAGTAATGTTTATTTGTCATCCAACCTGTTCATAAGATCGCAAAGACATGGATGAAGAGAAAAAACGAACATCAGCTTGATCTAAAACTTCTGTGGCCTCCAAGAATTTTTCAATGGTAAAGGTTCAATCACATTGTTTCCTGTGGTGTGGTCCACTTGAGTTTTGAATATGCTTCCATTTTGGGCTCAAGTCCTAAAATTATCTTTTAATATGGATGGACGGAGGATAAAATAAATAAATAACAGTGGACCCCATAGAGTTTTCTCAGTACACAATCCGCTTCCGTTACCCTTGCCGGGTGGCCCACTTTGATGATGTGTTGTATATCCATGACATCCATCTGTTTCTCCAGCTCATTTTAGGATGTGGTACCTTAAGTTTAGACCACACAATAGGAAACACTGGTGTTTGAGTGCCTCGCCATTAAATTTTTTAAAGAGGCCATTGTAAGGTTTTCTTAATGTTTATTTACCACCAAACCTTTAGACAATGTCAAAAAGACCTGGATAAATGGAAAACACAAATATCATCTTGATCCAAAACTATTGTGGTTGGCGAAAATTTTTATTGGTCATTTGTCATTGTTTCAGTGCTGTGGTCAACATGAGATTTGAATCTTCTTAAGATTTATATTTACAAGAAATAAGATTTAGATTTACAAGAAATACATCAAGGTCAGCCACACACTATTAAGGTAACACCCACTAAGGTGTTAGCTGGTGTTACCCGTTAATCCCCCTCTCACCTTTGGAGTAAGTAATGAATTGTGGAAGAGCATTGCGTGGTCTTATTAGGTCGGTGACATGTTGGCATCACCAAGCTCTGTAGGGCCCATCATAATGTATGTGTAATATATAGAATGTCCGTTCATTTGACAATATCATTTTAGGTATTAAGCCAAAAATGAGCCAGATCTAAAGCTAAAATGGACTACACAAAAACCATTAGGGATCGAACTTCTACCATTGAAAGCTTCTTGGGTCTCACGGAAGTTTTGAATAAATCTGATAAGCTCTAACATGGTCTCTGAAAATGAGCGGATGGTGTGGATTTAACACATACAACATGGCGGGCCCATAGAAGCTGGTAGCATCAACACACCGTAGACCTTGGCACAACATGTAATCCGTTCATGGTTTTAAGAATTTGGTTTCTCTCTCACTCTCCCTTTTTAGGAATCAGCTCGGGCTCGAGCCAATCTTAGGGGCTCGGGTTCGGGTTGAATTATTTTGGCTCGTGTCAAGCTCGAGTTGAATTTGGGCTTATTAGGAAAAATGTAGGCTGGGCTTGGACAGACCTTGGCCAAGTCCTAACCTGGCTCATTGACAACCCTTGACCCAGAGTCCTCGAGACCAATGACTAATTGATTTAATGAATGTCGTACTCAAGTGATTTGAACAATGGAATGTGTTAGCCCATCATGAATGAGTTCTTTTTGCCTTGTACTAATGATTATGGAATCGGCCAGTTTAAGAACTTTCTATTTCACCAACACTTTAATGTGGTATTCCTCAATCAGAGTAGAAGATTTGTACATAACAAGATTAGCATAAATATAATTGATCTTTATTAATGTATTAGCCATGTTACAACCATCGTACTTTACACTCTTATTAAAGCAAAAAGTAAGATAAATACTTGATGTGCCTATCAGAACAGACGATCGAGGCAAATTGTCAGCTTGATATGATCGGGATATGAACAATTGAATCGGAACTAAGATGGATATTGGGATCAAACAACTTAACATTGCAGATATTTAATCTACTCTTAAGATAAACATACTACAACGAGAGCCACTAGGCAATAGTAAACTATAATAGGAAAAGTAAAATAGGCATTAATGTAAAGTATACATGTAGATAGATGTGTTTGGCGTGGGTCCCGAGCTCTTCTTCAGGTGTTCCTTTTATAGCTTTCTCGAGGTGGTGAAAGACCATCGTTGGGCTTTTGGATTCTTCATGCGGGCTTTCTTGACACATAATTTCTTCCTTAGCAAACCAAGACTTGCCTTGGAAAGAAATGATTTTGGACTCGTTGGCTTTTCAGTTCTTCTTTCCATAGCTAATCCTTTGCGGAGATGTTTATAGCCCATTAAAGATCTGGTTCGGTGTCCCCAGGGATGTCTGGACTGATCATGACCAGTCAACATTTCTTCTAATGGCCCACCTTATCAACCTTAAGATGTTAGATGGTCCAGATCAAACTGCTACTTATTCTTGACTGTCCCTGAGGTGATGGTCTAGAGTAAGATGAGATTTGACACCCGATTTCGATCTGTTATCAGACTAGGTTGAATATATTCTCCCATTCATCCCATTCTCTTGATCCCAAATGGGTCATGGTCATGGATCCAACCCAGATGATATTTCTCTTCCTCTCGATCGTGGCCAAATCCGTTGTTAGATTCATTTGGAGATTGGTTCAACATGTGGATCTTTGAAATCTTCTAGATTGTTGATGATTCTCCGAACGTCTCTGGAAAAATCTTCCATTTTTAAATAACTATAAGGGACAACCTCGTGGATGAAATTATATCTAGTTGTAAGATAAAATATGCTCGTCCAACGGGTTTTTTATAGCCTTACTAGGCACATCTCTTATTTAATAGACATGTGAATCGTGATCACGTGGTATGTGATGATTCATCCACTTAGAGGACTTGATAAGAGTGTATACCGTCATAATAATGATAAAATGCATAACATCAAAGAAAGATCAAACACAAATTTTCTCCGTGTGCAAGTGTGATTATGATTGTATCAAACATCTAGTATCTCCACATGGCATATTTTTATTAATCCAATTTAGGCGCCAAAAATAGGTGAAAACAGAATCAACAGTCCCATCACACCATGTCCTACCCTAACAGCTCAAAGAGGCAACTGTATTTAACGGGAACCTTCATAGCGTTTAACAGTGCCACGAATATGTGGGCTCTTATGAAGAAATGTCTACTTTGGTTAGGGCGGGGCTTTACATGTGCCGCGTTTCAATTGCAATAATCATTGATCTTACACCCCCGAAAAGATTGGAGAAGGCTCCAAAAATCTGCCAGATGGGAAGACACTAATCCACTTATAGTGTTAATGCAAAAATTTGGTCTAACCTTTTTAGACCTTCGAGTATCTGCACTGGAAGAAGATAAAGGAGACCCTAGCTAGAGCAGGGGACCCTCCGATGCCAAAGTCATGCTAGGAATCTGGGTCTAATAGTATTAAGGGATTTTGGGTAAGAGATTTTGCGTACATTTTCATGTAGATGAGCCCCTTATTTATAATGTAGGAGTTGATTACGTGGGTCGAGACGTTCCCTGAATAATAGGCATGCATTCAGCGAACATCTCTCAACTGTTTCACGTGATCTCTTGTGAAGATAAGATCAAGTGGTTGAACCCTGAGAAAGTTAAGGGAGATGGCCTAGGATGAGGTCTATGGCCGACTTGCCGAGGCCGAGGTGGTCTTGGCCGACCTGTCGAGGTCGAGGTGGTCTTGGGCGACCTAACCTGGGGGTAGTATGCCAACCTGACCTGGGTACTCGAATCAGCGTTGAGCATCCTCTTATCATTGGCCATTGAGGAGTATGCCGACCTGCTGACCTGCCTTCATATGTAGTAGGTGACCAACCTCTCTTCCATTGAGGAGCTCATTGGTCATGACCGGCGTTGGCTGACCTCGTATCCCATAGAGATGTCCGAGATAACCTATTCTCTTTAGCCAATCCATTTTTACCCATAACAGTAAGGCCCCCTACTTTTGAGCTTGCGCAGTAGGCTTGGGAAGTAAGTTGGTTTTGGTGAGGTTGGATATTTTAGCCGAGTAAGAGCATTGGGGTGAGCTTTTCCTTTTATTAGGGTTCTTTTTTAATGCTTTTGTCAAATAGATGGGTTAGCTGCAATGACCCCTTCATGAGGGGTCGAACAGTTTATTTTGAAGGATTATTTTTTCTTGCACTAGGAGATCTTCGTTGTAGATCGTGCGATCCGAGTGGTGTTACCAATTAGTGGTCTACCTTCTTCTTTAAGGGTCGAACGATTAGTTAAGGACTATTTTTCCCTTGCACTAAGGGAAGTCCTCCTAGTCGGTTGTATAGTTCTAGTAAGAGGGACTTTCTTCCCTTTAATTAAGGAAAGTCCTAGTGGCTTGGATCATCGGTACATTTAAAAGAAATTCTTTTCTTATAACTGGGAGAAGTTCTTTAATTGTAGAAATCGTCGAACAGTAAAAAACACAATAGTAGAATCATGAGTGCCTTTTCACTTTTTTAAAATGGAGGTCGCTCTTAGTCGAGTAGGTCGGAGTTGGCCGACGAGTCTAATTACCGACCTCGGTTGATTGGTTCAAATCGGTCATCAAGTTTCCTTCGTTTAGCTCGGCTTCTTTCAGTATCTGTTCTGACTTGGTGTTCAAAGGAGTGTACTGATGGAAGCAACTTTTTGGATGTCGGTTGGTACGATGGTTTCGGTCTTGGTCGTCTTCTTTCTGTCTTTTGGCATTAACGTTAGAGGGCTCCCCCTTTTCCCCTTGTTTCCTATCCTTGGTCGAGTTATTTTCTCTTCGAGCAGCTCTTTGAGAACTAAAGAGCTCTTTGACATTAGAATATTTTTAAGCTCGGTTAAGTAGGCCAGCGATGGTAGTTTAGGGGTTCTTACTAATAAAGAAGAAGAACTTTCCTTGTTTGAGGTTGACTACTATGGCGGTTAGAACTATCTGGTCGGAATAATCGTCAACCTGGACAACTTCAGCGTTGAAATAGATGAGGTAGTCTCTTAACAGCTCGTCCTCCCTCTTCTTGATCGTGAGAAGATGAACTGTGTGAGGAAGGCTTTGTGGAGCCGCGAGAAGGAACTGATGGACCTCAGCTTCAGCTGCCTAAACCACTGTCAAGTAGCTTCTGATAAGGTCAGGGAGAATGCTCGGCATATTACGGGGCCCAAGGTGCCATGAAGCTCCATCCAGGCTTTGAAGGACTCGAGGTGCTCAACTGGATCGGCGATTCCAGAATAAGGGGTCATCTGCGGCATCCGAAACTTGGGCGGAAGCGGAGATGCCATAATGTCATTGGTGAATGGTGGTTCGGTTTCTCCTAACATGGCCTCTACTGAGGTTGGCACTTGGATATGGTAGGCTTGTTTGATGTCGCCGATCTACCCCTTGAATTTTCCTGAGCACTGCCTTCCAAGGGCTCTCGTTCTCGGCCTCTTGATTTGGGGGCTTTTCCCACGGTATGGCGTACGAAAATCGGGGTCGAGTATGAACTCAACTCCGGAGTTCCAACGCATCACTTATGCAACATACACAATGATGGTTAAATGTTGTGCGAGTTAGAGCAATAAACATGAATGAGATTATACCAAAACAGTAAATCATACTCAGTTCAATTGTATAAAGGCAAGGAAGACTGAAATTTTATATTCAAAGTATGTAAAGTAACAAAATTTTGTGAACTCCAGTATGAGTATTAAGCGAGTACCAATATACATGTATTGTTTCTAAGTCAAAAATCAAAATACAATTCCGTAGATAAGCCTTGGAATCCCGCGATGCGGTCGGCCTAAGCATATCCGCGTAGTATCGATAAAGGAGAACTCATCCCGATCCTCCTCAAAGTCGGGCTCCGGCTCTGACCGAGGCACCATCTATACTGACGACAGTACGGTGGGTGTTAAATACCGTCCCGTAACGTGAGAGTGAGTAGCTAACTCAGTGGAACAATAAAGCATAGGTTAACATGTTATCAATTCAATCAAGCAGTAATGATAAAGCAGTACAAATCAAACAATTCTAATTACTCTTATTAAGTGTGAAAATGAAATGACATGATGCTGTATGCCCTTGCCAAACCACCCTCAAGCGACATCATCTTACGTTTGTGAATGCTTAACTCCCTCAGTGCGCCACATCTACTAAGCACATGCGGTATGATGATGATCATGATTACCGAGTTATTATTAGTCCATTTCAACCAGCAGTATTGGAAAACTAAGATACCTCCCTTGTATCATTCCCAAACATGATCCATTCTAGGGTCGTCAATCCTAGCTAATCTCATACGATATTATGGTTTGAGAAGCGTAGTGAAGGCATCGCAAAGGGCTCGTCACCGTCGGCGCGGATACTGAGATCTCACCGTATGCGGCTCAATTGGCCGTCGGCTCAAGTCTGGTCTCATCGTACTTGGCTCAATCACAGCCGTCGGCTCGAGTACGGGTCTCACCGTACTCGGCTCAACTCATACTCTAGTTGCTTTGCGAAAGACTCGTCGCCAATCACGGACACTTGGAGTATACTCGAAGATACTACGGAGGACTCGTCGCCCGTCAGCACGAGCACAGGTCTCACCGTACTCGGCTCTCGCCGTAAGTATCGACAGCTCGAATACAGTGTCCCATACTACCGTATTCGGCTCACGAGTTTAGTTGTGCAATGGTCACTACGGGAGGCACATGGCCCCAGCGTAGGCCGACAGCTCGACCACGGTGTCCCATACCACCATGCCCGGCTCATGCGTCTTAGCGGATCGAGGTACCATGGTTAACGGGATCGCCTCGTAAGTTTGGTACCCAGGTTCAAGCAAAGATGGCGACCAAACATGGTGAACGCACATACACATATCGGTTTACTTGACGAGCACGACTAGCTCGAGCGCACCACAAGTTGGGCGATATGAGCGCAAAAAGCACTCGTGTGGCCAACCATTATCGCCAACCAAAGTACGACTTGGGTTCGCGGACACATCCTTTGTGGCGCCACAATGTACCGAATGTTTGGACTATAGACTTAGTCCCAAACTCAAACAGATCTCATCAATAGCATGTGGAGTAAAGCATGATAACCAGTAATACAAGCATGTTAGCAGGCATGTTATAAAGCATGAAATAAAGCATGAAGTAAAGCATGTTGTAAAGCATGTTAAAAGCACTATACAAGTAGGGATACAATTACATACACATCACAAGTGAGTGGTTATAGCGAACCACCACATGGAGGGGATGCTACATGTCTCTAAGGTAGTCGGGAATTCCATATCAGCGCCTATCTAAGGCACTAACACTCAAGCTTTTTCACACACAAGCATTTACACAAACACTTAGAGTGCGCTATTCCAACATACATGATGTATGTTAGCAAATGCGTATTAGGGCTATTCTTTCGCCAAGCGGTTATTTTATCTGCGTATACCATATTCATACAACAAATAATCATGACAATTACACTTCCAAAATTTACACATATGCGGTATTTCTAGAATACACAATTTCAACATACATAGTGTTTACAAGCGAACATATATTACGGCGATTCCTTTCGCCAAACTAGTATTTTATCCATATATTGTATAATCATACATTAAATAAACATGTCAAATATTTTCCTAAAAAAATATGTATACGATATTTCTAGAATACACAATTTCAACATACGTAGCATTTACAAGTGAACATGTATTTCAGCGATTCCTTTCGCCAAATTAGTATTTTATCCATATATCATATAATCATACATTAAATAAACATGTCAAACATTTTCCCAAAAAAAATACGTATACGGTATTTCTACGTATACCTAGAGTATGTGAAATTCCATATTCTACAATGTTAATCGAAACAGAAAACGGAAAGCACTTTGTACATGTGCAATTGTATGCAAATCATGAATCTACCATTATCTGACATTGAAAGCGTTGAAAACCGTAACTTATACATAAAGTCCTCACCTTTGCCCTTGGAATCACAACGAATCGAAGGGTTGTTGAGCTTCCGATATACGGGCGTTTTCTAGGCTAAAAGTGAAATCGGTTAGCCTTTTCACAACCTACAACCTATACACTTCAAATCGGACCTAGGGTTAGGGTTTCTCACCTTCAAACGGAGTGGATACCGTAGAAAAAATGCACGAAAGGAAGCGGTGTAGGTAGTGTGATGAATGAAAATGTAGGAGGAAGATCTCCACAAATCCCAAGCTCTTCTCTCTTTTCTCTCTC
Organism: Magnolia changhungtana; assembly: GCA_030180095.1. Lineage (NCBI taxonomy): Eukaryota > Viridiplantae > Streptophyta > Magnoliopsida > Magnoliales > Magnoliaceae > Magnolia > Magnolia changhungtana. The sequence goes on from JASAUF010000662.1 coordinate 7,207,675, forward strand.
TCTAGGGTTTTATCCCAAATTCGTATAGTTGTGAGAGGAACTGTTCTAAGCTCCTTTTATAGCCAAAACCCTTCCCAAAATAGGCTCGGGTTCAAGGGTTATTGCTTATATAGGTATTTCGTCACTTTTCCACTCAAATGAGTGTTTCGGTGGCCCCCTTGAGCCAAACGTCGGACTTAAGCTCACCACACATGGATCTATGTGGGATTACGTTTTGACTCGATCGGATTCCCAGATCGCACGTGGCGGACCACTTTCGGTTCAACGGTCGGTGGGCCACGATCCGAAATTCCAAGTACATGTAAATGTTCTGAAATTTTTCTTAATCCGAGGGTGTAATTTGGTCCGATTTGACGGTCGGGTTGCTTAATCTTGATCGTGTAAACGAATGGTGCGGATCACTATTCCTGATATTTATTTTGGAATGGGAATAGTGTTTTTCACACACCCTCTCTCTGAATCGAAACGAATGGCCGTGGGACATTGGTTGGACCTGATTTTAGAGATGATTGTCAAGCCCAGTGAGGCGGTCCTAGTTCCTTAGCTTCATGTTAATCGGACTTCCGATGTGCGACCTAGACCTAATACGAAGTTTCGTTTCATTCGAGAAGCGGTGGGAAATGAGTTTGGTTCTAAACTTTAGGGTAACCTAGAGTCACTTGTTTTGCAAGTTTTGGGTCTTGCAGATCGTATTTAAAGCGATCCCAACGGATTTCATGGCTAATCGAGTTTAGTACTTAGTTAACTTTGTTAAATTTCTAAAGGATTTAATCCTAATTGATTTCTGGTCGAGGTGGTACTCGAGCCAACGTATGAAAATTTACGGGTCGTTACAATGCTCTCTTCTCTACTATAAGACGGCCGCAGGTTAGAGTCTTCGAACGCTCTGAAGTATGGGAAAGAGCCTGGGTTGGAAGCTCAGGAGGTTGCTTGTTTCTCTGTGAGTTAACATGTGCTTGAGGTGATGCAGTGATAACTGTTTCGACAAGAAATCAATGCGTTTGATTTGGGGAAATTATTTAATGATAACAAAGAATTCGATGAGAGAACAATGATCACAAAATATTTATTTATTCTGAGTTCATTTACATCCTCAGATTCCCTTGATTCTGAAAACAGAGTACAATCAATGTAACACAATGAATGAAAGATAAAACAGTCTGATGGCAATTTCGACAGTATTTCGACTCTTTTGATATTCATCGCAAAGGCGGATGAGTTGTGCGAACTTGAAGCCCTCGATTTGGTCGTGCAATAGGTTCTGATCATCTTTCCATTCATCCTTCTAGTCACACGGACAGATTCTTCTTCCTTTTGTAATTCTCTTTCTGTACTTCACATTTCCTTCATTTCTCTTGAAATGTGGAGTTCAAACCCTTGAAATATGGAGTGCACAACCCTTGAAATGTAGAGCGCAAACCCTTGAAATGTGGAGTACATAACCTTCAAAATGTGGAGCGCAAAACCCTTGAAATGCAGAGCACACAACCCTTGAAATGTGGATCCAAAACCCTTGAAATGTGGAGCGCAAACCCTTGAAATGTGGAGCACGCAACCCCTGAAATGTGGAGTGCACAAGCTTCTTTTACATGAGGCGACATATGGAGCATTTGTTAGGACAAGGAAAGCCTGACATTAGGACAAAGTGGAGAGAGAAGTAGCGCATGGAGTATTCATTAAGACAACAAAAGCCTAGCATTAGGACAAAGTCCACATGAAGTGGCATATGTATTATCCGTTAAGACAACAAAAGCCTTGTGTTAGGACAAGGTCCACAGGGAGTGGCACATGGGGCTCTTTGTAGGAGTGGTTGTGCGACCCCGCGCAATGGATTTCTTCGTGAGTGTTTCCGTAAAGTGGCCTTTTATCTAGACAAGAAAAGCTTATTTTTAGGACAAGCAGAGAGAGAAGTGGTGCATGAATTTTTTCCTCCTATTTCAGTTGCGTGGTTCGCGTAACCCATTTCAGTTGCGCGAATTCGCGCAAACCCTCTCTTCTCTCTCTCTCTCTCTCTCTCTAGTCTTCCTTCCTTCTTGTTCCCCTTCCTTCTTGTCTTCTAACCAACAACCACCCCTCAAATGTGGCATGGGGAGAGGTATTTATAGGCATCCGTCTCTTACATAGTGGTGATCACCACCACTTCTTTCTTCATACAACTTCCACCCTCCTTCCTTACATAGTGGTGTTCACCAACATCTTCCTTAAATAGTAGTGTACAACCACTTCTTCATTAAAATGACACCCAAGCACCCCTTTTTACAAAAATACCCTCTTCACTTCTTTTTACCAAAATACCCCCCGTCACTGTTTTTTACCAAAATACCCTCTCTCACTCATTTCTATGAAAATAAGGAGTGCACAACTCTGAGAAGGATCTACACCACAAAATTTTCTGACCAATGCAATGGACATGCAATGGAATATTTTTTGTACCTCAACAGATGCCCCCTCTGTCACACCCCAAACTCGGAAAACAGGCTCACAAAATTCTCTATTACCGAATCCAGCAATGACAGCCTCTGTAGTGCCCCATTCTCGGATCCCGACACTCACATGCCAGATTCCGATCCTGGGATCCTACAAGAAGGATTTTCAGTATGATTTTTTCTTTTTGTAATGGAGCATAACCACAAGCATAACCAAGTTACAAAACAACATCACTACATATCCACTATATCAAAAACTTTAAGTACAATGTGGAAAGGGAAATACAAGGTGATAAAAAACTCTAAAATAATCCAACACGAACTCCTGCCTCAGCGCTGCTGTGATCCAACGACACCTGCACGCAACGATCGTGCATAAGCTTACAAAAGCTTAGAGAGTAGTGTAAGTATGTGCGCAAGGTAAGCGCCAAGTGTACAATATCAGAGTAAATACGAAAATATGCCGTAAGTCCATGAATGCTATCAGTTGTACCAAAGCTATATGATGCAAAGCATGAATGACATCAGCTATACCAAGGCCATGCGATGCGAGGCCTATATAGCCAAATGTTATATGCGAGATGCAAAGCAAGCATGCCAGTCCTCATCAGTATACATATCAGTACAGTTCTTCTCTGGATATCACCGGGGTCTAATACACTTCACACTGACTGCCTCCTCTCTACCTGCATAGCCAAGCAAGTGGAAGAGACCACACTATCCGCCTGACCAGTAGTCTGCCAATACCTACTCGACTCGTCGATAGTGGACTCATTTGTGAGCTGGTCAAACTCAGCCTAGCTTATAGCCCCCTCACTCTGGCGGATAAGGCCACACCCCCTTCCAACCGACCACGACACAGTGGGAGACGTGGCCTAATGGTATTCGGCACTCGAGCGCTCGTGTATCCACTCGGTTTAGACGTTGGAGCATCTCCTGATACTAAAAAGGTTTTAGGATTTTCACCAAACGACATCCTAAGTGCCCACAATGCTAAAGCCAATATTTTCTATATCCGATACGATCATCCACGATGTGCTTGTGGAGGCCACGACCCTAATGTTGCTAGGGCGTGTAGTGATCACGACATACAATGCGAAATGCATGAATCACACCGTCAGTCATATAGCAATCCTACGCGTATCGCGCAATCATGTGGGACACTCTATCTCATAAGGAGTCCTGTAAATGTCTCAGCCCAACGACTTATGCTATGTTCAAACATTTCTCATATCAAGCATACATATGATGCATATGGCAGGAGGCATGGATTTATACTAAGCATGTTATAAAGTGATGAACTATCCTCGCAACAAAGATGAGCCTAGACAGCCTACATGAAACAAGTATGGGCCTATTAATGGAGCCTAGGGAGAGTCGTAATGCGGACATTTAACCAACATTATACTTACAATGTGGACGTCAAATCAACATTGCTCCCAAGGCATGGCCCGCCATAAATATCATTACACAAACTATGGAGGAATCACACATTGTAATGGACCCTAAGGACATCCCGTTGGGCCTCGACCCATGGGCCTTAGATACATCAAATGGGCAGCATCACATGGGCCTTATATTGATTAGGTGGGCCGCACCAATGGGCGTTATATACATTGCAATGGGCCATAACCCATGAGCCTTGAATACATCACAATGAGCCTCATAACATGGGCCTTACATTCATATCAAGGTGGGCCTCAACAACGGCCTCATATACATCAAGGTGGGCCTCAACAATGGGCCACACATTCAGATGGGCTTAATCACTTGGGCCTCATACACACACACACACACACACACACACTAAGGTGGGCCTCAATGGACTATAGATATGTCTTATTTTAGTCTCAAGCCAATAAGACAAGCTTGCCAAATGGTTGGATGGTTTGGATGCAACACATGCATCTTGGTGGGTCCCATGAAGGCTTACCATCAAGTATATATATATAATATATAATCTATACATAATATATAATATATATAATATAATATATATATATATACACACACACATCAGGTGCAGCCCCACACGTGGGGTGGGTCCCACCGTTCAGGGCTGTTGACGGTGTAATTAAAATGCATACATCGTTGGTGGGTCCCACGTAGGGCCCACTGTAACGTTTATCTGCCATCAATGAGGTCACACGGACCGGACTGCAGAGGAAAAACATATTTCAAATTGATCCAAAGCTTCTGTGACACCCAAAAGGGTTCCAACGGTGGACGTTCAATTAACATTGTTTCCTACCATGTGGGCCATCGGAGTCCCACCTACAACTGATTTTTGAAGGGGACCTGCTGCCCTAAAGGGGCCACGAAATGCACGGTGCTGATGTCCACACACATCACGGTGGGGCCCACGTTTGGGGACCCACGGCCGGCCAGGACCGTGATGAGGGTCAAATATTGCATATTAGACCCTGATTATTGCTTGATTTTACGTACATGATAATGCTTAATGGAATATTTTAATTGTGTTTTTGTTGCAATGTGTAATCAGGAGCGTTGACTGAAAAAGAGTACTAAAAGTATGGATTTGACGCTTCGAAGCTACCAGAGCAAGGAACGAACTCCAGAGGACTAATATTGATGGACTTACATACCAGGGATCCGAGAAAATCAAGCCGCTCACGTTAAAGAGGCCCGAAATCAGTGTAGAATACAAAATCACATGGTTCTAACCATCCGATTGGCTCGAAACTTCATACATCGTCTGAGGGCCATAAATTAACCGTACATATCAAATTTTAGCCCTCGGATCACTATGAAAGTGCTCCAACTGACAGATCAGTCCATAAACCGTTGATTCTAGGCTCACCTGATATCTGGAACTGCCTCAAATTTGGTTTCAATACCTTAAATAGAGAGACTAATTGAATGAATGGATTGGATTTTGAAAATAAATTATAGTGGGCCCTGTATATGCAGTGTGTACATAGTGCATATGTACACCAGCCGTGCATCGCACCATCACCTTGGTCAAACCGACCGCTGACTCGAATCATCTTCAAAAATGGTAGTTGCCGTTTTCGGCTGCAGCAAACAGACGGACGCTGGCCGTTTTGCGGACGGTAGTGGGCCCCACCCATTGCGCGTACGGATGATCCAAGCCATTCATCTTATAGATGGGTTCGTAAAATTCAAAGCCATGCTGATATTTTGCATCCATGCGTGCACACTTGTGCGGTACAAAGGCCACAAACGGACTACCCTGCAACGTTCAAAACTGATTTTTTTTGTGATTTCTTCTTTGGGATGCGTCAATGGACATAAAAAACCACCCATTTTTTACTGAAATTTCGTCCTGAATCCAATGGACGGGGTGGATTTCCCAGAAAACACTTCTGTGGGGCCCACCGATCACGATAGTGAAAGGGTGCGAAAGGTTTCGCACATATTAAGAAATCTGGTTTTCCAAGCGGTTGTGGGCCACCATATTTGATCATATGGTAGATCTGAACTGTCCATCATGTAGAGGACCCAAGAAAGTCCTAAAGGACGGGATTTTTTTGTAATTTGAGCGAGGAAAGTGTCGTGTTTCGAGGCCCCAAACCTTGCTGCGAAAAGGCTTTCGCTGCGGGTGCGGCAGCTTTTCAAATCTGATTTCCACCAGTCCGGCAACTTCATCAGCTATCAAAAGAGTTGCAAAACGTGGATGATGGGGAGCCAGAGCTGAGGGAGAGAGATCCAAAGCTTGAGAGAGCCAGAAAGAGAAGAAAGAGGAGAGAGAGAGAGAAAGAGGAGAGAGAAGGGAGATGTTTTATTGTTTAAATCTTATAGTTCCTTCTTTTTATTTGATATTATGGATTGCTAATCTCTTAGCTAGGGCTGAGATGAAGCCCCTAATTTGAATAATGCTTTGTATGTGTTGATTTTATCTTAATTGGATTGATTTGTTTCTTTCTCTAGTGTGCTTAATTGAAATTTCTATACTTCTCCATTCTATGAGCTTAACCAAAGTCTAGATATGGATGTTGTTTGGAATCTTATCTAGGTGCTTATGTCTGACCATGAACAGGTTTCCTATAGAGGAAGAAATAGGATTCTACATCTCTCCATGCCTAACCATGGATGGAAAGATGTGATCCATATGCTTTAAGGAATTATACATTCTATGTGCCCGACCAAGGACATAGAGTGCGCTTTATTTATTTTGATATCAATTTGAATTAAGGTGAATCAACAGGTAAAACAAGGGTCAGGATAATTAGGGGTGGATTCGAAAGTCCTAGTACTCTCCTTGATTGGATTTTCTTCATTGTTCTCAGTTATCTTACATTGATTTTAGATTATTTTTCTTAATCATTACTTAAACTCTTTGTTGGATTAGTTAAGAAGAGTCTTAAATTTCGAATTGTGACAACCAGTTCTCGTGGGAACGATCTCGTAATACATACTGTGTCTACATCTGATTCGTATATTTGCGAGTTTAAAATAATTTAAATCAGATTGGTTTAAATAAAACATCAGACCGCCCCAGCGTAGAGGACGCTGTGTCGTCCTTGTAACAGCAACAGCGTTGCTGTTGTTGTTTGCTATTATTATTAATTTTTTTTTAAAAAAAAACTGAATTTTCATGGTTTTTCACAGGTGGGGCCCGCATAAGGTGGATCCGACCCAACCAATGGCTCCTATAGCTCAAGACAAGCTAAACAAGCCCAATATTCGATATATTTTGGGGTATAGAAATGACAGGGGATATTTTAACTGTAAAAACATTGTTTGCTATGTTATGGCCCACCAGAAAATCGGATCAGCTTCATTTTTTTGGCTCAACGCCTCAAATAATTTGAATTATAGGATGAACGACATGGATTACATTCATGCATCAAGGTGGGGCCTACACAAGTGGCCCACCCAAATAGCTTTGAACCAAGGGTAATATTTGTGTTTTCAGCTAACGTCTAGTGTCCAGGGACGCTGGATGGTTTGGGCATTCCAAATATGTGAGGTGAGCCCTACTTATGTGGGCCACCAAATGATGAATGATATGGATACAACACATATTTAAAGTGGGCCCTACCTACAAATGGCTTGGATAAGATACATGCTTCATGGTGGGGTCCATCCAGGTGGGCCACACAACCACATCATCATACACAAAACCAATGAAAAGGAGAGGGAGAGAGAGAGAAAGAAAGAGGGACACGTGATGATGGAGGGACCCCGACACTATGGGCCCTCCTTTACAATCAATCATACATCAAGTGGGTCCCATTATACGTGGGCCCATCAAATCAAAAATCAACGGTGGAGATCCTTCCTCCACCAAGATGTAAGGTCTAGATGACCATATTCATGAAAGGAGATTAAACATCATGATAAGGTCCATGGAGAATGGCCTCATCGTGGAATGATCATGAGGATCAAGGTGGGTCATCAGCCACACCTAAGGTCCAAAGTGAAATCCATACCATCAATCGGTAGGCCTCACTTGGCCCATCATCAAAACATGAAAAATCTAGCCTAATAAGCACTCGCCGTTTGATTTTCTTGGTCCGATGGAAAGCCGATTTCCTTGTGACTCTTTGATGGAAGATGATGAGGTTTGAATGGCTAGGATGATGGTTCTTGGGGTGGGAATTGGGCCACACAACATTCACTTTTCTCTCACCTAAGGAAGAGCTTGGATGTCCATTTTTTTCTCCTTGGAAATGCTTGGAAGGTGTGTTGAGAAAGAGAGAGAGAGAGGTGGTGGTTGTAAGAGAGGTGATGGATGTGAGGTGAGTGATGGGTGTGGTGAGAGATGGGTTGACTTGGTGATTGCTTAACTTGTGGAGAAAGACAGTTGTGTGTACTTGACATGAGGTGATTGATTGATGATACATGTTGTAGAGATTCTCTTGGGATTGCAAACGCGCAACGTTTTCTTTGAAATAAACGTCGGCCTGCATCTCCCTGCCAGGGTATCGGATCGGTATGCCGTATGCAAGACGAGGCGTTGGAACCGCGGCGACGGTGCGGTCGCAATGGTATAAGTCTCGCGCAAATCTACAGGATACGACTTAGGCTCACGCGCAAACATCGATTATAGGTCGCAGATTGCCGGACTTCGACGGGAAGGATCGTGGGAGTCGATAGAACAGTACGGACTAGGATACGGATCTTACAGCTCTCCCTACCTAATAAAAATTTCATCCTCAAAATTTATACTACCATCGCAGCTAATTATAACTCATAAGGGAATAAGAAACAAAACATCATATATAATCAAAACGCAGCATATCATAATCAAACACCTAAGAGATGGGGATAATGCCTACGAATCTCAAGCTCTAACTCTCAAGACGCATCATTCATGAGCAATCTAGCAAAACGGTATAGGGGCCAAGTCAAACGAATCATTAACGACTGCTCTTGATGACTGAGGGTCCTGCTGGGTGGCATAAAATCTGCCTTGGGCCTGCTGGGGAGGTGTAGGTCCCCTCTGAGGTCTTTACTGCTGCGGGGGAGGTCCCGGAGGCTAGTGTTGCGGTCGTTGTTGCTGCTGTGGTGGCTGTCGCAGAGGTGGATGCGGTACCCTCAGTTGCTGCTGCTGCGGATGGAGACACTAGTGCACACGATGTCCTGTCCTACTGCATCCAAAGCAGGTACCTGTGAACGGTCTCGAAGGTGGTGCAGGGGGTGCCACTGGTGCTCGGAATGTTGGGCGGGTCGTGCGCCACTGCTGTGGATGATGCTGCTGCGATTGAGAGCTACTGGAGGGCTCCTTCCTCTTCTGATTCCCCTCAAGTCATGGGCTCTCTACAAACTGGCCCAATCTAACTCGTAGATTTGGGCCCTCTATACAATCTCCTCAAACGTCTGAAGCATATGTCTGATCACACGGCTCCTGAGGGCAGGACGCAAACCGTTCTCAAAATGGTGGGCCTTCTGCCCCTCATCATCAACAAGGTACGTCACGAACCTTGATAGCGCGATGAAACGTGACTCATATTGGGACACGGTCATATCTCCCTGGACCAAAGTCTCAAACTCTAATGCTTGCTGCTGGCACACATGCTCGGAAGATAACTTCCGGTCAAACTGGTCTACAAAGTCCTCCCAGGTCCATATGAAATCGGCTGTTACCGATCGGGCGACAGATGCCCACCAATGCTGAGCCTCATCCTGGAGAAAAAATAAGGCTAATGGGACTTGCTACTCAGTAGTACATCTCATGGTGTCAAATATCTTCTCCACTTCAGAGCACTATATCTCTGCTGCGGTAGGGTCTGGTTCGCCCCGAAAATGCGGGGGATCGTGCTGTCGAAAGTCCTTGAGAAGGGCGCTCGCTCGCTCCTGCTCGGCCTCGGCTAGTGTAACAGTGGGATGCCCGCTTTGCCCCTAAAGAATAACGGTCATCGCCTGTAACATCTGCTGTAACTGAGCGGCACTCACAGGTACGGTCGGATCCACACCGGTCTCAGGTAAAGGAGAGCATCCTCAGGGTGGCAAGCAAGAATATCCGGTGGTGGAGCGGGAGTCATAGGTGGTGAGCGAAAATCGCAGGTGGTGGAGTGGGAATTACAGGTGGTGGAGCGGGATTCGCTCGGGTCGCCCTTCTAGGCATAATGTCCTACAGGAAGGAACAACGACCTATTAGCCTTGAGAATGCTCAAAGGCATAAACGTTAAGGGTCTATGTCTGAAAATCGCTATGTTACTCGGACTCGAAACCTATTCATTCTAAGTTCATAGCAAATATGTGGTGTGATCTCAGGTATTCCCAAGTTATGTCTGATACCAACTTCTGTCACGCCCTAAACTCAAAAAACGGGCTCACAAAATTCTCGATCGCCGAATCTGGAGCCGACAGCCTCCGTAGTGCCCCATTCTCGGATCCCGATACTCACATGCCAGATTCTAATCCTGGGATCCTACAGAAGGATTTTCGGTATGATTTTTTCTTTTTGTAATGGAGCATAACCACAAGCATAACGAAGTCACAAAATAACATCACCACATATCCACTATATCAAAAACTTTAAGTACAATGTGAAAAGGGAAATATAAGGTGATCAAAAACTCCAAAATAATCCGACACGCACTCCTGCCTCCGCGCTGTTATGATCCAACGACACTTGCACGCAACGGTCGTGCATAAGCTTACAAAAGCTTAGAGGGTGGTGTAAGTGTGTGCGCAAGGTAAGCGCTAAGTGTACAATATCAGAGTGAATGCAAAAATATGCTCCATGAATGCTATCAGCTGTACCAAAGCTATATGATGCAAGGCATGAATGCTATCGGCTATACCAAGGTCATGCGATGCGAGGCCTATATAGCCAAATGTCATATGCGAGATGCAAAGCAAGCATGCCAGTCCTCATTAGTACACATATCAGTACAGTTCCTCTCTAGATATCACTGGAGTCTAATATACTTCACACCGACTGCCTCCTCCCTAGCTGTATAGCCAAGCAAGTGGAAGAGACCACACTATCCGCCTGACCAATAGTCTGTCAATACCTACCTAACTCGTCGATAGTGGACTCATTTGTGAGCTGGTCAAACTTAACCTAGCTTATAGCCCCCTCACTCGGGCGGATAAGGCTACACCCCCTTCTAACCGACCATGACAAAGTGGAAGACGCGGCCTATTGGTATTCGACATTCGGGCGCTCTTGTATCCACTCGGTCTAGACGTTGGGGCATCTCTTGGTAGCAAAAAGGTTCTGAGATTTTCACCCAAGGACATCCTAAGTGCCCACAATGCTAGAGCCAATATTTCTGGTATCCGATATGACCATCCACGATGTGCTTGTGGAGGCCACAACCTTGATGTTGCTAGGGCAAGCAGTGATCACGACACACCATGCGAAATGTGTGAGTCACACCGTCAGTCACACAGCAATCCTGCACGTACCGCGCGATCACGTGGGGCACTCTATCTCATAAGGAGTCCTGTAAATGTCTCAGCCCAACGGCTTATGCTATGATCAAACATTCCTCATATCAAGCACACATATGATGCGTATGACATGAGGCATGGATTTATACTAAGCATGTTATAAAGTAATGAACTATCCTCGCAACGAAGATGGGCCTAGACGGCCTACACGTAACAAGTATGGGCCTATTAATGGGCCCTAGGGAGAGTCGTAATGTGGACATTTAACCAACATTATACTTACAATGTGGACGTCAAACCAACATTGCTTCTAAGGCATGGCCCGCCATAAATGTCATTACATAAACTATGGAGGAATCACACATTGCAATAGACCCTAACGACATCCCGTTGGGCCTAGACCCATGGGCCTTAGATACATCAAATGGGCTGCATCACATGGGCCTTATATTGATTAGGTGGGCCGCACCAATGGGCCTTATGTACATTACAATGGGCCATAACCCATGGGCCTTGAATACATCACAATGGGCCTAATAACATGGGCCTTACATTCATATCAAGGTGGGCCTCAACAACGGCCTCATACACATCAAGGTGGGTCTCAACAACGGGTCACAAATACATCAAGATGGGCTTAATCACTTGGGCCTTATACATATACCAAGGTGGGCCTCAATGGACTATAGATCTGTCTTATTTTTAGTCTCAAGACAATAAGACAAGCTTGCCAAACGGTTGGACGGTTTGGATGCAACACATGCATCATGGTGGGTCCCATGAAGGCCTACCATCAAGTATATATATAATATATACATAATATATCTAATATATAATATATATATACACACACATCAGGTGCAGCCCCACACACCGTCCAGGGCTGTGGACGGTGTAAATAAAACACATACATCGTTGGTGGGTCCCACGTAGGGCCCACTGTAATGTTTATCTGCCATCCAATGAGGTTACATGGACCGAACTGCAGAGGAAAAACATATTTCAAATTGATCCAAAGCTTCTGTGACACCCAAAAGGGTTCTAACAGTGGACATTCAATCAACACTGTTTCCTACCGTGTGGGCCATCGGAGTCCCACCTACAGCTGCTTTTTGGAGGGGACCCGCTGCCTTAAAGGGGCCAGGAAATGCACGGTGCTGATGTCCACACACATCACGGTGGAGCCCATGTTTGGGGACCCACGGACGGCCAAGACCGCCCCAGCGTAGAGGACGTTGTGCCGTCCTTGCAGCAGCAACAACGTAGCTGCTGTTGTTTGCTATTATTATTATTAATTTTTTTTGAAAAAAACTAAATTTTCGTAGTTTTTCACAGATGGGGCCTGCATCAGGTGGATTCGACCCAGCCAATGGCTCTTATGGTTCAAGACAAGCCAAACAAGCCCAATATTCAATATATTTTGGGGTATAGAAATGAAAGGGAGGTATTTCAATGGTAAAAACGTTGTTTGCTATGCTATGGCCCACCAGAAAATTGGATGAACTTCATTTTTTCGGCTCAATGCCTCAAATAATCTGAAGAATAGGATGAACGACATGGATTACATTCATGCATCAAGGTGGGGCCTACACAAGTGGCCCACCCAAATAGCTTTGAACCAAGGCTAATATTTGTGTTTTCAACTAACGTCCAGTGTCCAGGCGCTGGACGGTTTGGGCATTCCAAATATGGGAGGTGGGCCCTGCTCATGTGGGCCACCAAATGATGAATGATATGGATACAACACATGTATAAAGTGGGCCCTACCTACAAATGGCTTGGATAAGATACATGCTTCATGGTGGGGTCCATCCAGGTGGGCCACACAACCACATCATCATACACATAACCAATGAAAAAGAGAGGGAGAGATAGAGAGAAAGAAAGAGGGACACGTGATGATGGAGGGACCCCGACACTATGGGCCCTCCTTTGCAATCAATCATACATCAAGTGGATCCCATTACACGTGGGCCCATCAAATCGAAAATCAATGGGGGAGATCCTTTCTCCACCAAGATATAAGGTCTAGATGACCCTATTCATGAAAGGAGAATAAACATCGTGATGGGGTCCATGGAGAATGACCTCATCGTGGAATGATCATGAGGATCAAGGTGGGTCATCGGCTACACCAAGGTCTAAAGTGAGATCCATACCATCAATCGGTAGGCCTCACTTGGCCCATCATCAAAACATAAAAAATCTAGCCTAATAAGTACTCGCCGTTCGATCTTCTTGGTTCAATGGAAAGCTGATCTCCTTGTGTCTCACTCTGATGGAAGATGATGAGGTTTAAATGGCTAAGATGATGGTTCTTGGGGTGGGAAGTGGGCCACACAACATGCACTTTTCTCTCACCTAAGGAAGAGCTTGGACGTCCATTTTTTTCTCCTTAAAAATTCTTGGAAGGTGTGTTGAGAAAGAGAGAGAGAGGTGGTGGTTGTAAGAGAGGTGATGGATGTGAGGTGAGTGATGGGTGAGGTGAGAGATGGGTTGACTTGGTGGTTGCTTAACTTGTGGAGAAAGAAAGCATGTGTGTGTGTACTTTACATGAGGTGATTGATTGATTGATTGATTGATTGATGGGACATGTTGTAGAGATTCTCTTGGGATTACAAATGTGTGGCATTTTCTTCGAAATAAACGTCGGCCCACATCTCCCTGCTAGGGTATCGGATCGGTATGCAAGACGCGGCGTTGGAACCGCGTCGACGGTGCGGTCGTAATGATACAAGTCTCAGATTAAGCCAACTCAAATATACAGGATACGACTTAGGGTCACGCGCAAACATCGATTATAGGTCGCGGATTGCCGGACTTTAACGGAAAGGATCACGGGAGTCGACGGAACAGTACGGACTAGGATACGGGTCTTACACCATCGATCCTTCTTTGATTGATTCCTGAAATCAAATGGAGGATCGATCTTCCTCCGACCGAAGAACTAAATGAACTGCAACTGAAGGATGACTGGATGATCATGCTTGCATGGAAAGCTGAATGATCATACTTGACCAGAAGATTGAATGATTGCGCTCGAATAGAAGACTTGAATGATCGCGTTTGGATGAAAGACTTGAATGATCGTGTTCAAACGGAAGACTTGAATGATCACACTCGAACGTAAGATTTGAATGATCACGCTCGAATGAAAGACTTGAATGATCGCGCTCGAACGGAAAACTTGAATGATCGCGCTCGAATGGAAGATTTGAATGATCGCGCTCGAACGAAAGACTTGAATGATCGCGTTGCCAGTAGCGTCAAGCGGATGCTTCACTAGAGAGGATAAAATTCTTTTTTCATCGAAACTTACCACTATAACAGTTGTGGTGACTTCATCGTTGAGTAACTTAACCAGAGAATTATCTTTCAACACCGTTGCTGTTGCAACAGTCTCTTTGATCAACTCCGACGACTCTTTCCTTTAACTCTGTGTCTAGGGAGTTGTTCTTAATGCTGTTCCTACTGCAACAACTTTTTTTATTTTCTCCTTTACTCATGATCTGCATAACCCAAGCTTTCAAATGATAGTTTTTCCTGCCAAATTAATCGGAATTAGTATCTTAAGACATTATAATTTTCTAATTTAGCTTTATGAAGTATTGATTTTTTTTTAATATATTGAAAGTTTCTTCTATTTTTTAGGCTGATTGTGATATCGCAATATGATAATGATTTAATCATTTCATCTTTGCGCTTGTCATTGCGCTTCACATTGTATTCTTTGTATTCTTTGCTCGTGCTTTTGGAGATGTCATTTCTAGCTTGAAAGGTTCAACTGCTAAGTCTTTTCTAACTTGTGCTCCTTGGCATTTCTTCATAGACTTTTCCTTGGATCTTTGCTGATTCTGAAAAATAGATAAGACTTCTTTCAATTTTCATTTAATAGCTTTTCGAAGGACATAGAAGTTACTGATGATGATTTCGTTTGTTCTTTGTCTCCATCAGATCCGGTCCTCGGAGTCTTGCGATATTATTTGTAAGGCCCGAATCCTAGACCGTACCGTTCTGTAGGCTTCCGCGGTCCTTTCGGTCGAATTCCGGCAACCCTCAACCCGTATCCGATATTTGCGCGCGATCCTAAGCCGAGTCCTGCATACCAAAGTTGACTCGACCAGAAACTTGTACCCTATCGACCGCGCCATCGCCACGGTTCCAACGCTGCAACTCGCGTACCAATCAGATACTCAGGCCAGGAGATGTGAGCCCGCGTTCATCTCGAGGGAAACGCTGTGCGTTACAAATTTTGAGAGAATCTCTACAACTTATCCCATCAATCAATCAATCAATGTCAAGTACACTCCATACCCCAAATACAATAACCCATCCCTTCTCATTCCTAAAGTCAACTCTCTCTCTCTCTCTCTCTCTCTCTCTCTCTCCACCCATCCCTTTCTTACAACCCCATCACTCCACCCATCATCCATCACACATCATCCCATCCCTTTTCACCCCTCACTTTCCTCTCTCTCTCATTTCCTCTCTTCACTCCCAAGCAACCTAAAAACATCCAACGTCCAAGCCTCCCCAAGCTCTCCCAAAACAACAAGTGTGGCCACCCTCTTATCTCTCATCCCCACCATCAAAACTCCATCATCCACCATCAAAAGTTGAGCATAGGAGCTAAGGAGGCTAAGAGACCAAGAAGGAGGCCTAAGGTGGGTGATCCACCATTGATTTTTTTATTTTTTATTTTTTGTAAGGGCCCACTTGATGTATGCATTGTATAAGGGAGGGCCCAATAGTGGCGGGGTCCCTCCCCTTCTCTCTCTCTCTCTCTACCCTTTTATTGATGGCCCACCAAGGTGATGGATGTACTCTATCTGCACCGTCCACCACGTGTGGACCCACCTGGCAGTCCATTTGGATGGGTTTGATTGAAGGAAAACCCATATATCAGCTTGATAAGTGGAGTGATCCACTCGTGTGGACCCCACCATTTATACGTGCACAAGTACTGTCCAAACAACACACCACATTAGAATTTCTGGTAGGCCACACCATGTGGACTCACCCTGCCAATGTGGAGACCCAACTAGCGTCCAGACTCTCTGGACGCTGGGAGCTCCCAAATTCTTAATATAATATTATACTATATTCTATTATATTATGTATATAATATATAATATTATATAATATAATATATTATAGGATGTATTTGGGTGGGCCACACCTACGTGATGACTCCACCGAATGCATCTAGCCCTCCATTGCTGGACGCTGGATGCCAGGTGGTTATATTATAATAATATATATAATATTAAGATATATATATAAATAAAATATAATAATAAATAAATAGCCCCACGTGGGACCTACCTTTAACGCCTGCAGGAGGTACCTGCACCGTCCAGATCCATCTGGACAGTGCCATGAAGGACCGGTAGGTGGGATACCACCAGCCGTTCATTTGGGACCCACCGTTGATGTACGTGATTCATCCGAACCGTCCACCCATCTCACGTGCTGTACGTCATCAGCAATGAGGGCCCCATCATGCGGCATGTGTTATATTCTAATCCTCCATCCATTGCTGGACGGTGGGACCCATCAGCACGTGTGGGTCTCCACCGCCCAGCTGTGGCACGTGGACCCCACCCATGATATGTGTGTTACACCTAACCGTCCATTCATTTGGTCAGCTTGTCTTAAGGATGAGACCAAAATGAAGCAGATCCACATATCAGGTGGACCACACTACAGAAACAGTGGTGTTGAACTTCCACCATTTAAACCCCTTTGGGTTACAGAAGTTTTGAACCAATATAATATTTATTTTTCCCTCCCTGTCCTGGTCCTTGTGACCTTATGAACAGTCTGGATGGAAAATAAATGTTATGGTGGGCCCCCTCTAAATTTTTAATAGTGAAAATCCTCATCACCATTGTGGTTTGTGGTATGGTCCAAATAGTCTTTAGACATGATTCATTTATTTGGAAAATGCTTTAAAATGATCTCTTTAGATGGAAGAATGGTGTGGTTGGTTTCGGTCCATTTGACTCGGCCCATTTGTACCAGCCCATTTGATCGGCCCAATTGACTTGGCCCATTTTATCAACCTAATTGACTCGGCCCATTTGAATCGGCCCATTTGACTCGGCCCATTGATTTGGCCCATCTGATTCGGACTATCTGATTCGACCCATTTGATTGGCCCACTTGATTCGGCCTGTTTGATGTAATTGAGGCCCATGATGATGTATATTAGGCCCTTGTGATAAGCCGTGGGCCACTATTCGATTGGCCCTATGAGCGTCATTTCCTTTGGAGCAATGTTGGTTAAAGGTCCACATTGATGGGCAATGATGGTTGGACGTCCATATTGTGACATTCCCTTAGGCCTTGTTAGGCCCATTCTCATCATTCTCTAGTGGGTTAACCCAAATGCTTGGGCCCCATTAATTTTAATTAATTTATCATCGGCCATCCATCTATGGACCCCGCCTTGTGTCGAGGTCGATTATCAATGCTGATTACCGATACCGGCTACCGTTGTCAATTGTGAGTTTGTGACAGCATAACATCATGATACATGACCATACGCATCATCTGTATGTTTATTATGAGATGTGATTGACCATTTCATATGCCATAGTACAGGTAGTTTATGTGACTCCCTGATAGGTTGAGTCATCCCACATGAGCGCACGATATGCGCAGGATTGATGCATGATCGGACTGCGTGACTCATGCACTTTACATTTGTGTGATTGTGATTACTGTATGCCCTATCGACATCAGGGCCATGACCATCACAGACACTTCGTGGGTGGTTAGGTTGGATACCGAAAATGATGTTTCTAGTATCGGGGCATCATAGATGTTCCTGGGTGAAAATCCCTAAACCCGATGGTACCAGAGGATGACTCCAACGTCGAGACCGAGTGGATACATGAGCGCGCGAGAGCCATATATCAGTAGGCAGCGTCTCCCACTGTGTCGTGGTCGGTTAGAAAGGGGTGTGACCTTACCCGCCTGAGTGAGAGGGCAATTTCTAGGTTGAGTTTGACCAGCTTGAGGAATAGGTCCGCTATCGACGAGTCAGGCCCGATATTGGCAGACGGATAGTGAGGTCTCTTCCACTCACCTAGTTGTGCATTCAGATAGGGGCGACAAGCTGGTGTAGAGTATACTCGACCCCGGTAATTATCAAGAATGAGAACTGTACTGATATTTAATGAGCTATATTGATATGTGGATTTGAATGAGGATTGGCATGCTTGAGTTGCATCTCGCATCGTATGGTCTTGATATGATAGATAACATTCATATCTTGCACCGCATAGCTTTGGTACGGCTGATTGCATTCATGTACTCATCAACATGATTCCACATTACTCTGACATTACATTTTGAGCACGTTCATACTACGCACACAATTACACCACCCTCTAAGCTTTCTATAAGCTTATGCACGACCGTTGCGTGCAGGTGACGCTAGGCAGTAGCAGTTCAGGAGCAGGAGCGTGCTGCAGAGCTTCCAGAGTTTTGGCTTAATTATCTTGTATTTCCCTTTATACGCATTGTACCTTAAAGTTTTTTATCATAGTGAATTTTGTGGTGGTGTTCTTGTGGTTATTGTTCGTGGGTTATGCTTATGTTTATGCTTATTACGAATCAAATTGATGTTGAAAATCCTCCTTGTAGGATCCCAGGATCAAAACTTAGTGTATGGGTGCTGGGAGTCGAGAATGGGATACTACAGAGGCTGTTGGCGCTAGATTCGGCGATCGAAAATTTTGTGAGTCAGCTTTCCGAGTTTGGGGCGTGACATCATTACTAGAACAACGAGAAGTTACGGCATTGGGCCATATAATTGGGCCTTGATATAAAAACAACTCTTGAACGTTCACACTGAACCATGCTTCATAATTCTTGGCATATGAATTCCTTTGCCGCGCATAAGAGATTATTTAAAAGACCAAGGCATGGATTACTTTGAAGATGTAGATCATGCCCCCTTTCCAGGTCAACTTTGCATAAAGATTTCTTCAGAAGATAATATTTTCGAAGTGAAGCTTGCTGATACCCTTGAAGGATGGATAATCTTTGTTGCTCATTTAACGAATCTAAAGAATATATCTGAATCTTTAAATTGTCCGGGAGAGAATGATGATTCTTCGCTAGTTTATTCTCTGCCACTTTTAAGAATCTTGTGCGATAATATTTTTCTATTATCAAGAAGGCAAGAGACAAAAAGACCTCACAGCTCTTGTCAATATATTAATTAATCTTGAAGATTTGAACTTTTGAGTAGATAATTGCCAATATTTTGAAGGCATTTGTTGTTGCTGTAATTTGAACCTGATTCAAGAGAAACACATTTTTGTATGTTGTTTACTCAATATTTAAAATTTTCATCGGACAATTGCATATTTGAGCATATCTAAAGTGAAATATATATATCTGCAACATTTTGCTGCTACACTTACTTTATGCTTTTTGAGTAGTGGAGCTAATGTAAGACCCGTATCCTAGACCGTACCATTCCATAGGCTTCCGCAGTCTTTCCGGTTGAATTTCGGCAACCTTAGACCCTTAACCGGTATTTGCGTGCGACCTGGATTCACATGCCATCAACCCTAGTTGACTCAACCCGAGACTAGTACCCTAGCGACCTTGCCGTCGCCGTGGTTCCTATGCCGTGACTCGTGCACCGATCCGATGCTCTGGCCAGGAGATGTAGGCCCGCATTCAATTCGAGGAAAACGCCGCATGTTACAAAACCCAAGAGAATCAATCCTATCAATCACTTACCCATCACTCACCCATCCCCAAGTACAACCCCCATCCCTAGAGTCAACTTTCCCTTCACCTCACCCATCTCTCTCCCCATCACTCCATCACTCACATCACCTCTCTCTCATTCTCTCCCAAGCTCCATGAGAGCAACCCACGACCAAGCTATCTCCAAGAGAGGAGAGCTTGGTGTGGCCCACCTCCCTATCTTCCATCCCCACCGTCCAATCACCATCATCCTCCATCAAAGTGGTGGCCGAGGAGCTTAGCTTGCCATTGATCCAAGAAGAAGCAAGAAAGGTGGGTGAATCTTTACTGCTTGTAGGTGTTTTTATCATTGATTTTTTTTTTAGATTTAAGGGCCCACATTGGTGGGACCCATCTTGATGTATGCATGTATAGGGAGGCCCATGGTGGTGGGTGCCTCCTCCCTCTCTCTCTCTCTCTCTTTCTTCCCCTCTCTTTTTCCCTCTCCCTCTTGATGTGCGGCCCACCTGATGCATGTGATGTATCCACGCCTTCCATCACAGTGGAGCCCACGTTGATGTATGTGGTGTATCCGGTGTCCAGCAACTTGGACGGTGAAGACCCACCATGCCTATGTGTTTCTTTCAGCCGCCCGTCCATCTGGACGCGGCCCACTGTGATGTGGGCTTCATCCTCACCGTGCACCCCTTTGCTGCTGTAGCAGCAGCAGCTGCTGCTACTGCAGACGTCAGTGGACAGGTGGAGCCCACCTCTTTTGATATATGTGTTAGATCCAAACCGTCCATATGGTGGGACGCACCTGACATATGCATTGTATCCTGACCGTCCATGCTGTTGGACCCCACCTCTGATGTATGCACTATTTACACCATGTCCATCTAGTTTGGCTAGACCACGGGCCCACCTGATCTGATCCAGACCGTCTAAGTATTGGACGTCCAGCAACAACTGCTGCTGGACCGTTAAAAGGGGAAAAACAAATATCAGTTTGATTCAAACTTTAGTGGACCATGGTGGCGTGGGACCCACCAGATGAGAGTATGGTCCAGCCCGTTCGTCCACGTGGGACGTTGAACGTGGGACCCACCCTGATGCATACATATCCACACCGTCCGTCCAGCGTCCTTGGACGCTGGACGTGGCTAGCAATGAAGTGAGAGCTGACAGTGGGGGCGTACCAGTCTCTTGCAAAGAAGAAAAAAAAAAGAATAAATAATAAAATATAATATTATTATAATATGTAAAAGGGCGGCCCCTCACGTTGGACTCCACCTACCAAGCCCTAATAATATTATATATATATATATATATATATATATATATATATGTGCAAAACATATATGGGATGGTGGGTCCCACGTGGGAACCCACCTTGCTATATGTAATCCATGTCCTCACCGTCTATGGGATCTGGATGGTGGGACCTCTGCCCTGGACGTGGGGAATCCAAACCGTCCGTCCATTTCTTATGGTGGGCCACACGGTATGTGTTTTATCTATGCCGTCCATTTCTATGTGGGCCCACATAATGTATGAGTTACATCCAACCGTCCATCCATCTAGTGAGATCGTCTTAAGGCTTGAGATATAAAATAAATAAATAAATAAATAATGTGGCAGATTCAAATCTTTGGTGGGCCATGTGTGTGGCAGCCACCTTGATATATGTATTCTCCTCACCGTCCATCTGAGCGTGAGGCAGATCCAAATCTTTGGTGGGCCACATGTGTGAGACCCACATTGATGTTTGCATTATATCCATACCGCCCATAATATTTGGACGATGCTGGACCATGTTTTAGACGGTGTTGTGGACCCCACCTCGATGTATATTCCATATCCACACCATCCACAATGTTTGGACGGTGCTGGATAACGTCTGGATGATGCTGATTTACATGGATAATGTTTGGATGGTGCTGATTCACCTGGACAATGTTTGGACAGTGCTGATCATCATTAGTGGGCCATATGCCCCATGGAATGATAATGTACAGTGATACACATGTTACACCTACAACTATTGAAATGATTTTCAGTGTGGTCCAAGCCCATTTGAGGCCCATTGGTGCGGCCCATCTATGAGGCCCATCATGATGTATTTTTTGCCTATATGCGGGACCCACCTATTTGTATTTGTGACCCATGTGAACGGGCCCACCTGTTTTGTACTTGAAGCCCATATGATGAGGCCCGACTTGATGTACACGAGACCCATTGTGATATTTTAAAGGCCCATGGGATGATGCCCATTGTGATGTATCCGAGGCCCATGGGCGCGGCCCATTATGATATATTTCTGGCACATTGGTGCGGCCCATTGATGCAGCCCACTTGTTGTATAAGAGGTCCATTGGTGCGGCCCAATGATGCGACCCACCACGATGTGTATGTTATCCAGGCCATTCTTTGACTAGACCGTTGGTAGGCCCAGCTGTGATGAGTAGGCCCACTTGCTGCATGTGCAAGGCCCACATGTGATGTATATTTGAGGCCCACCTATTGGCTAATTGAGGCCCACCTATTGGATATTTGAGGCCCACCTGTTATGATTTACGGCCCACATGTCGTGGCCCATTGTGATGTATTTTCGACCCATTTAATGAGGCCCATTATAATGTGCATTAGGCCCATGGGTTATGGCTCATGTGGTGTGTCTGAGGCCCATGTATAGGGTCCACTTGTTGTGTATGTAACCCTTGTATGAGGCCCATTGCGATGTATACTAGGCCTTTGTGTGAGGCCGTGGGCCCACTATATGTTTAACTCTATATAGGTCACTCATTGGGAGTGGTGTTGGTTAAATGGCCACATTGATGGGCAGTGATGGTTAAATGTCCACATGGTGACCTTCCCTTAGGCCTGCATAGGCCCATTCTCATTGTTCTCTAGTGGGGTAACCCAAACGCTTGGGCCCCATTGATATTGCTTGATCCATCATCGGCCATCCGTCATAGACCCTGCCTTTTTGTCGAGGCCGAGTCCGATTGACGAGGCTGATTTCGTTTGTCGTGGCCAATTGCCGTTTCCGATTGCCTTGACCGATTCACCGATTTGATTATCGATCGATTTCGATTGTCGTGATCGATTGCCGATTCTGATTGACATGACCGATTTACCGATTTTGATTATCAATCGATTCCGATTGTCGTGGCCAATTGTCGATTCCGATTGATGTGACCGATTTGCCGATTCTGATTATCGACCGATTCCAATTATCGTGACCGATTGCCGATTCCGATTGATGTGACCGATTTATCGATTTGATTATCGATCAATTTCGATTGTCGTGATCGATTGTCGATTTCGATTGACGTGACCGATTTGCCGATTTTGATTATCGATCGATTCCGATTGTCGTGGCCGATTGCCGATTTCGATTGACGTGACCGATTTGCCGATTCTGATTATCGATCGATTCCGATTGTCGTGGTCGATTGCCGATTCCGATTGACGTGACCGATTTACCGATTTGATTACGATCGATTCCAATTGTCGTGATCGATTGCCGATTCCGATTGACGTGACCGATTTACCGATTTGATTATCGATCGATTCCGATTGTCATGACCGATTGTTGATTCCGATTGACGTGACCGATTTGCCGATGCCCAGTTTCGAAGCCGATTCTGATTTGTCGAGGCTGATTGTATAGGCCGATTCCGATTGTCAAGGCTGAGTATTAAGGCCGATTTTGATTGTCAAGGCCGAGTATCGAGGCTGATTCCGATTTGTCGGGGTCGAATGTATAGGTCGATTTCGATTGCCAAGGCCGATTGTCGAGACCTATATGATGTATATACGACCCGTAGTTGAGGAGCATTGTGATGGGCAGTCAGCCTGTGTGACGTGTATGCAGCCCGTGTTTAAAGCCTAATGTGATGAATAAGAGGTCTTTGTGATGGGGCCCATTGTAAGGTATTCGTGGCCTATGGGCAAGGCCCATTGTGATATGTATGAGGCCCATGAGCAGGGCCCACCTGTTGTGTATATGTGGCCCTTAAGTAAGGCCCATGTGTTGTATATTAAGCCTTTGTGTGAGGCCGTGGGCCCATTATATGTTTGGCTTTGTGTGAGTCATTCCTTGAGGGCAATGTTGGTTAAATGTCCACATTGTCGAGGCCGATTGTTGGTACCGGTTATTGATACTGATTATGAGTATGTGACTGCATAACATCATGATACATGCCCATACGCATCATCTGCATGTTTGTTATGAGATGTGGTTGACCATTGCATATGTCATTAGGCAGATTGTTATGAGACTTCCTGATAGGTAGAGGTTATCTCACATGATCGCACAATTTGCGCATGATTGATGCATGACTGGATTGCATGGCTCATGCGTCTTGCATTGTATGCCCTAGTGACATCAGGGTCGTAGCCTCCATAGGCATATCGTGGATAGCCAGACGGGACACCCAAAATCTATTCTACATGGGATGCTATAGATATCCCTAGGTGAAAGTCCTTAAACCCTCTTGGTTCCAAAGGTAGCTTCAACGTCTAGACCGAGTAGATGTATGAATGCATAAGGGTCATATACCGTCAGGCCGCATCCCCCACTGTGTCGTGGTCGGTTGGAAGGGGGTACGGTCTTACCTGCCCGAGAGGAGGGAGCAATGCTTGGCTAAGTCTGACCAGCTCGAGGAATGG
Organism: Magnolia changhungtana; assembly: GCA_030180095.1. Classification (NCBI taxonomy): domain Eukaryota; kingdom Viridiplantae; phylum Streptophyta; class Magnoliopsida; order Magnoliales; family Magnoliaceae; genus Magnolia; species Magnolia changhungtana. The sequence continues at coordinate 7,232,322 of JASAUF010000662.1, forward strand.
GTCCGCTATCGATGAGTCGGGCCCGATATTGGCAGGCGGATAGTGAGGTCTCTTCCACTCACCTTGTTGTGCGCGATGGGGCGGCAATCTGGTTTGGAGTGTAATAGACCCCGGTGATGATCCCAGAGACGAACCGTACTAATATGTGGACTTATTAAGCAGGATTTTCATACTCATTCATTCATTCAGTCACTATCCACTCGGGCTGGTGGTGCGCAACTATTTGTTATGTGAACTTTCGCAATGGCCAGGATTTCGATTGGGGCGCATGACTAACCTGAGATCAGGAGTTTACCACATTGAGTCTGACTATCCAAATTTAGGTATGGGACTGGTTTGGATAGAAGTCCCTTGTGATGGACCTCATAGCTTACGATACTACGTACTATCATTCCGACTTCACTCCAGTATGGTCATTTCATTCGCACTGCATATTACATTGCATCCGTAGTACTTAGCACTTTGGATTACCTGTGTTTCTGCATTTATATGGTTTAGTTACGACATCTGATATTTGACTCTTTATGACCCCTTATTTGTATAGTTGATCTGTATCGTGTATTCTGATATTGCTTGACTCATGGACTTGCCAGTATTTTCGCTTACTCTGATACCATATGATTCATGACCTTGCGCCTATTTCGACATTGTATGATTATAACATTGTGTTGAATACTTAGCACTCACCTTGTGCACATACTTACACTACCCTCTAAGCTTTCTATAAGCTTAAGCACGATAGATGCGTGTAGGTGATGTTAGGTTGCAGCAGTGTTGAGCTTGGAGCGTGTAGCGGTCTTCTGGAGCTTAATTTTCGATTTATGTATTTCCCTTTCAGCATTGTACTCAAATGATTATATTAGTGGATATGTGATGATGATGTTGCCTTTGTGAATTGGGTAATCTTGTGGTTATGCTTATTATGAGTTAAATGTACATTGGAAAGTCCTCCTTATAGGATCCCAGGATCAGAATATGATGTATGGACGCTAGGAGCCTAGAATGGCGTACTATGGAGGCTGTCGGCACCGGATTCGGCGATCGGGATTCTAGTGAATCCGATTTTCGGATTTGGGGTGTGACAGCTAATGTAGTTTTGACTGACCATACTTTGACTGGACAAGGCTGAACTTGTCTTAACTTGACTTAACTAGTTTAGATTGAACTAGGCTGGACTGGACTGGACTGGATTGGACTAGACTGACACTACTGGATTGACACTTACACACACAGTTTAAACTCTTCAGTAGTGGAGCAACATACAGTTTAAGCTCTTGAGTGGTGGAGCAACGCAGTTTTTAGACTCTTGAGTAGTGGAGTCGAGTCTCACGTGATGGTCTCTATAACTCTTATGAGTTCGTCGAACTTCTCACTTCCTAGTGAGTTCACAAACCGCGATCCATCAGAGGGGCCCAGTGAAGTTACCAGGGCCGTGAACTCAGTTGGATTTATGCATAGAGTTCACGGGGCGCACAAGGATACCTTTGGGGTACCAAATTCAAGGCCGCCAGTCCATCAATGAGTAGGTTTAGGCCCTTTCTCATGAGTTACTACTGAAATCAAGCCAGAGATCTGGGTGGTCTTATGCATGGTTGGCCTATCTATGGACATGGCCAAAGAGCGCACACTGTAGCCCGCGTTTTCTTCACCTATAAGGTCGGACTCATTCACGGGAGAGCAGTTTCATCCGTTCTCCGTGATGCTGTCGAAAAGCTATACAGACGGCATTGGTGTTACGCGTGACTGGCCGTTGTGGACTTTTTTGCCTTTTAGGGCTTTTAGTAACTGGCTCCGTCCACTGCCCGCATGGGTATGCATATGATGGATGGCCTTCACGGAATTTTTATGGCCACTGGCTTCTCACTGCTGCCCGAATGGCGATGGTGATAAGCCTTATGCGTAGTTGGCCACATAGGGCTTGACTAGGGTGCCTTGAATGATAAACTGTTGTTGCTGATGTGATAGTTGATTGTACAGGCTTTGTTGAAGATAACAAATCGATAACTGAAGATAACAGATCAATGATTGATATATCACCCCTGCTGATGTTGATGATATTATAAAATTTGGTCCAAATGAAGCTTCAACTTGGCAATAATATCAATTCTGATAAACTTTGATAATAGAATAATCTTCACATCAGCGATAACTTCAGCTTCGTAATAATATCAATTCCGATAAACTTCGATAATAGAATAATCTTCACGTCAGTGATATGACGATGACAATGGTAGTTTTACTAATCTAATCCAGCAACCATCGTCGGTGCTCGGCAATAATAATATACTTCAACTTGATATGCTTGGGAATCTACCTCTTATTCATGTATGACATTGACATTCTGAGACTTGGCATTCTGAGACTTTGTATTCTGAGACTTTGGCTATCTGAAACTTTGGATTCTGAGACTTTGGTTATCTAAAACTTTGGTTATCTGAAACTTTGGATTCTGAGACTTTGGTTATCTGAAACTTTGGCCTTTTTGGTATTCTGCTTATCTTGCCCCCTTTTGATTTGAAAGTATTATGCTAATAATCTTCGAAATCAAAACTATAATTATCTTCAAGGATAACGTATTTTGTACGCTTTTGTCTGCCCCCTGAATAATTATGCTGTGAATCTTCTGAGTCAAAACGCAGTGAATCTTCTGAGTATTCAGGGATGATATATTTTGCTGAACTGGCAGGTATATTGATGAAAGTTTGCCCCCATGATAAATATACTTGTCTTGCTTTCTTCTTACCTGTTCTTCTATAGAGTGAATATCTTTAATCGGGGCCATATGTCGTCACTTTCTCACTTATTTCATATATCTTCTTTATGACAATTTCTACTACCGTCGATCATCTTCGGCAAAATAAATTTTTCTTCTTTGCTTCATGTCCTTTGATTTTCTCTGCAGCTAGCCATTGATTTCTCATAGGAAGTATATCATTCTTCTTTAACTGTATGTTTCCCATAGCCCTTGAATTGTCCGAACCCTTTATTTACTTTCTTAATTGTAGAATCACCCATGTTTTCTTTATTGAATGATTTGATTCTTTACTTTTGACGATCCTTCGTTTTGCTTTCTTTCTTCGACAATATCTGCTGCGGTTCTCTTAAGACTTTGAAGTAGCCGATTCATATGGGAGTTGAGCAACTTCACTTTAACTCCTTTCAAATTGTAAATTTAACTTGCTCTTTTACTCTGTCAAGTTGTGATGATGCCCTCAGGGTTCTCTATTGACTGATGAATTCACTAATTGATTCATAACATTTTCATCTGATGAAGATTGATTAACATCTACTAGCAAATTTTTTTTATTTTCTGCACACTTCGAATGTACTGATATTAAAAGAGAAAGTGAAAACTGCGTTGCTGACGCCATCGAAGAGGATGAACTGAGGTAAAACTGTGCCTCATAGTATTGCGTATGATCGACCCATTATCCATACTCGGTAAGACGATATTCTTTGTGAGAGAAGATTGAACCCTTCGTCTTTTGGATGTTACCATCATTTGCCTTTTATCATCTTGCTGCGCTACCGGTGAAGCAGAAACTATTCCGAATATTACTTGGCATTGTCTGTCCTTGATCACAACTGATTTGATCTTCTCTGATACTTTTTGGTGGAAATCCGTTGGATTTGAAGTAGACAACCACCTTAGTCGGGAGAAAGGCTGTTGTGGTATATCTGTCATTCGAAACAGAGTGTTAGTTATTTTGATTAAATAAAATTGTACTTTATTTTTAGAAATGAAGGGGAATATGTTCCCATTGAGAGTCGCCATTTTGACATTTATATGGATGCCAAAAAGTGATAAATGTTCTCTGAATATTTTCTAAGTTATCATTGAAAAGAATCCCCAGCAGAGTCGCCATTTTGTTTCGACAAGAAACGAATGCGTTTGATTTGGGGGAATTATTCAATGATAACAAAGAATTCGATGAGAGAACAATGATCACAAAATATTTATTTATTATGAGTTCATTTACATCCTCGGATTCCCTTGATTCTGAAAATAGAGTACAATCAATGCAACACAATGAATGAAAGATAAAATAATCTAATGGCAATTTCGGTAGCATTTCGACGCTTTTGATGTTCATCACAAAGACGGATGGGTTGTGTGGACTTGAAGCTCTCGATTTGGTCGTGTAATAGGTTCTGATTATCTTTCCATTCATCCTTCCAGTCGCACGGACAGATATTCTCTTTCTGTATTTCACATTTCCTTCATTTTCCTTGAAATATGGAGCACAAACCACAGATTCTTCTTCCTTCAGTAATTCTTTTTCTATACTTTACATTTCCTTCATTTCCCTTGAAATGTGGAGCGCGAGCCCTTGAAGTGTGGAGCGCACAACCTTTGAATTGTGGAGCGCACAACCCTTGAAATGTGGAATTCACAACCCTTGAAATGTGGAGCGCAAACCCTTAAAATGTGGAGCGCACAACCCCTTGAAATGTGGAGCGCACAACCCCTGAAATGTGGAGTGCACAAGCTTCTTTTACATGAGGTGACGTATGGAGCATTTGTTAGGACAAGGAAAGCCTGACATTAGGACAAAGTGGAGAGAGAAGTGGCGCATGGAGTATCCGTTAAGACAATACAAGCCTGACATTAGGACAAAGTCCACATGAAGTGGCGCATGGATTTAAGACAATAAAAGCCTTATGTTAGGATAAGGTCCACATGGAGTGGTGCATGGGGCTTTTGCAAAAGTGGTTGCGCGACCTCGCGCAATGGATTCCTTTGTAAAATTGGTTGCGTGACCCCGCGCATGGATTCCTTTGCAAAAGTGGTTGCGTAATTTCTTCATGAGTGTTTCCGCAAAGAGGCCTTCTATCCAGACAAGAAAAGCCTATCTTTAGGACAAGCAGAGAGAGAAGTGACGCATCAATTTTTTCCTCCTATTTCAATTACGCGGGTTCGCACAAACCCTCTCTTTCCTCTCTCTCTCTCTCTTGTCGTCCTTCCTTCTTGTCCCCTTCTTATCTTCCAACCAACAATAACCCCTCAAATATGGCATGGGGAGGGGTATTTATAGGCATCCCTCTCTTACATAGTGGTGATCACCACCACTTGTTTCTTCATGCAACTTCCACCCTCCTTCCTTACATAGTGGTGTTCACCAACCTCTTCCTTAAATAGTGGTGTACAACTACTTCTTCATTAAAATGACACCCATGCACCCCTTTTTACCAAAATACCCTCTTCACTGCTTTTTACCAAAATACCCTCTCTCACTCATTTCTACCAGAATAAGGAGTGCGTAACCCTAAGAAGGATCTGCACAATGGAATTCTCTGACCAATGCAATAGACATGCAATGGAATATTTTTTGTGCCTCAACAATAACACCCTCCTTTGCATTGCGACTGAGGGGTGGATTCTATCTCTCCAGGAGTTGCATGAGTCGATTCATGTTTTTATTCAGGGTTTCGACCCAGTTTTCCAAGGAGACTAATCGACCGCCCTGGGTATGGGATCGAGGAGTGGGTGTAGCGGGATTAGAGTTGGCCAGCTGCTGGTAGGGCTGGGCACCCTGCTCGGATGATGATTCAAGAAGAGCTGGGATGGCTGCAACAGATATTTAGAAAGAGTCGGGATGGCTGTAGCAGATGATTCAGGAAGAGCTTTCTTTTTTCCTTTCGCCATTTTGGTTTTCTATGGAGAGTTGGGAACGACTTTGATGTCATTTCCCACAGACGACGTCAAACTGTTGATGCAAAAATCTGGTCCACCCTTTTTAGACCTTCGAGTACCTACACATGAAAAAGATAAAAGAAACCTGGGCTAGAGCAGGGGACCCTCTGATGCCAAAGTCAGGCTAGGAATCTGGGTTTAGTAGTATTGATGGGTTTTGGGTGTGAGATTTTGCGTACCTTTTTATGTAGATGGACCCCTTATTTATAATGTAGGAGTTGATTACATGGGTGGAGACGTTCCCTGAATTATAGGTGTGCATTCAGCGGACGTCTCTCAACCATTTCACGTGATCTCTGGTGAAGATAAGATCAAGTGGTCAAACCTTGAGAAAGTTGAGGCAAATAGCTGAGGCCGAGGTCTATGGCCGACCTGACCTGCTGTCACGCCCCAAATTCGGAACTCGGGAACTACTACTTCCCAAGTCCCGAACTCAGGTCAGAGCAACTTCCTCGCCACTCGCCAGACTTGGTGAACGGTTAGCTAACATCCCGTACACTAAACCCAGCTCATGGTAGAAGAATATTTTTTTTTAACGGTTAATCTGTTTAGGTAGTTATACATTTTGTACATGCTGTTAACGCGTATCAAAGAAATGAACCTGTTCGACATATCACACATAATATGGTGCAACAGTAATGAAGGAAACAATAGAAAACTCCAACAGCTCTTTCGTGCATCCTAAAAAAGTGTTAAGTCATTTGTATGAGCAAACCACAGCTCGTGAGTTTACTGAGTGTCGGGAGTAAAACACGACTTATCAGGGTGCTCCCGTAAAGACATCTAAAACAACCATAAGTATGTTATCAACCAAGCATGTTATCATAGTTGAGCAAGTTATCAATCAAGCATGTCGTATAACTACATAGGTTATCATGAACATGACATCAATAATAGGCATGTCACTCAACAAGCGACCATGAATCATTAGAATATCTAATCATCATGAACAAGATAATTCAATTCCATTTTCTACTATATGACATACGATGGAAAGGCAATGACAGAACTGGCGTGTGGAGTCAGGATGATAGTACGCCGTATCGCAAACCATGGGGTTCATCATAAGGAACTTCTATCCAAACCAGTCCCATACCTGTTTTGAATAGCTGAACTTAATGTAGTAAACTCCCGATCTCAGTTTAATCCCATTCCTAACTGAAATCGTGGCCATTATGAAAGTGCACATAATGATTTATTTGCACACCACTAGCTCGAGTGAATAGTGGATGAATGAATGCATGAGTCAAATGCTGAACATCCCTCATTTCTGTGAGTACATCTCCACAACACATGATACGTCTCCACTAGGAATCACGAACATATCACGTATGGGTAATCCACCATCCTCACATAAGAGTGGGACAACATCCGTCATCATCTGCTAGTACATCTCCACAACACATAATACATTTCCATCAGAAATCACCAATGTACCAAACATGGGTAATCCACCATCCATACATAAGAGTGGGACAACATTTCCAAAAAATAAAGTATTAGGCGTGTCAACCCCTACCCATCTACCCATCGGTTTAATAATGGGGGACCCTAATTTGTTTCACCTTACCTGGCCTCAGTAGTAGGAATACCACCCACTTCGACTCGACACACGACGGTAGGTAGGCTCGTCACACCTCTTCCCTTCCCGGTCCCGACAGTGGAAAGGACTTTTACACCCATCATACTATGCTCACCACCACTCGACACACGACGAAAGAGGACCCAATTGGCTAATCTTAACGGGTTCACTGGAGGATAGGTGTCTCCAATATTGGGACCTAAGCCCGGGGTGGCAATAGCGCTCCCTTCTCAGAACTTCTCAACAATATCAATACTTGTGCCATCATAAGGCCTCAACACAATCATCTCACCAACAAGCCATCACGTGACCAACATATAAGACATCCGCTCATGAAATATATCATCCATGAAAGCCCACAAAATCAAGTGTATAATCACAATGGCATGTACATGCCCCAACTCCTCTGGACTTCCATCCAGGCACATGGACCAACACGAGGGCCCAAATACTACCATACGGAGCAACACGAGGCCCCAAATAACCATGCAGACCAACACGAGGGCTCAAGCATAGTACATCGATGCATCTCATTCTCATACAGACCAGCACTAAGGCCCAAATCAAAACAATATTAAAAATCTCTCAACTCCTCTGGATCATGTCCAGGCATATGGAATAACACAAGGACTTCAATTTCATGATGTGTTCATGCATGCATATAAAATGGATGCTCACGATTCAACCATGTGTATCAAACTATCAGGTTGATACCAACATAACAATGATAGGATAAAACAAATTGTCAAGGCATGACAAATAGAAACTCAACAATAGACCTTCAAGTCATAGCCCATTGTCCATGGGAATATTCATCTACACCCATAATCCCTTCTCGATACGGGCCAGATCACGGCTTTAGTACCCATAAGCAGTGGGCCTTAACTTGGGCCTAACTAAGATTCAATCATCAATTCATAATCCGATCTTACAAGACCCAACCACGTGTATAGGCTACATAATGCATGTCATGTCCATCACATATTGGCTGCAAAACACATGCTATAAATATTGTGTGTGAGGTACACATCACACATCACCCACATATCACAATGCATCACATACCTTAATCATCTCATGCCCTCATAGGCTTCACTTAACAATAGTGCCAATTGGCCAAATAGACCAGCAAGCTAACAATAATCGAAACATCATTCCCTTAACCATAGAAGTGGGCTCACTTGGCCTCTCATCTAATGGTTACTTGTAACTAGTTTACATCCCAAGTTCCATGGGCAAGTAGGCTTTCATAAGCCCAAGGCACTAGACCCAACATAAGAATAACCAATGTGACGCAAAGGTCCATATATTTAAGTGTCTTCAATAGCACACTGAGGCCTTATACCTCTTGTGAATACTTAACAAATGTCCACCCGGGCTCACATAGCATGTACATACATAAGGTTCATAGGTTACGATGGTACACAAGTTCTCGCATGCATCATCGTTATCATAAACATCAAATTCATCGTCACAACTTACATTATGCAAGCATGTGCATGGAGTACACAACATGTAAGGATTCATATGCATCATCAACATCATGGCCATCATCCATCACTATCATACATGCCCTAGGCATTAGTTGTCTATCATGTAAGAGGTTATCCTTACGTTCACCAACATCATTCATTTACCATCATCCACGCAGCAAGTAAAACATGGTTAGCTCATTCATGTTATTATCACAACAATCAATACGTGCATTATTATTACTTAGATATCAAGCATGGTAGTCAACTAGCATGTTTTGTCATCATGCATATACATACATAATATCATCATCATTACCATGAGGATCATTTCTACTTCATGATTAACATAGGAAATGTCGTAAGTACTGCATATAATTACTCATCTATCATCAATGCATATGCCAGAATTCACCATTCATTAAATCACATCCATCATTTCAACCAACAACTCACAATCATCATTATCATGTTATCATACATGTATCATCATCTCACCCATCACTAAGTGCGTCCCATGTAGTGTGAGTTCCACATTGAACTTGAACTACATGCAATGCATGGGGTCGTGTGTGTCAAGTGTGAGTCCCACTTGGTGAATCAAGAAGCCAACTCAAAGGCATAAATGTCCAACCACAATGCTTTTAATGGTATGGATCTAATTCCATAACTAAATGGGCCCCACACATTCCACCATTAACTAGAAACAATGCACAATCTTAAACACAAGGACAACATGCTAACATCTTTCATGTCATACATCATATTGGGACCACTAGCCAAATACATTACAAACCAAGAAAAAGCCCGATTGTCCAGTTTATGCATTGTAAAATAGGCCTCTCTAAGCATGGTCCACTTGACTAGAGGTAGTATGCAAGGCACGCTGCCCAGTAGGCAATGGGCCTGCCCAATGGGCTCAAGGAAGGTTACAATTGTGGGCTTCTCACTCCCCAACGTTTTCTCTTAGTGTTGGGCCCGCTTGGGCTTTAGGGTTGTATCATTTACATGGGTCCAATGCCACCTATATCTTAAGAGAACATTTAGACAGCAAGATCTCTCCACTAAATATTTTACAAGTTATATAACACTCATTTACAAAACTCGCTAGGTGGTCTTCATTACATTAAAGATAAGACCCATACAAGATAGCCCATACTAGATGACCCACTTAAGGTTTTCAGCTCAACAACATCTGGGAATTATTTTTCAGAGTTCAGATGCTGCATTTAATGCTTTGGGAAAGTGGTGAACCCCATTAACGTGGCCCCACATAAATTCTATATTAAACAAACTTTTGGTGCAAGGTTGGTTCTGGGTTATTTTAGAGTCAGATTCATGATCACTTGGGCCTACATATGGTGAAAGAAAATAACCACTTGATAGCTCTATGTATGGGCTTTACAAATTATAAGGCAAGCCTCATTGGCTGAGTGAGTACAATTTAAGGTGATGGCTTAAACATAGGTACTTGGAGAAACTGTGCAGGAAATATAGTGCAAAATTAGTTTTGGCCCAATTTTGAGTATATCTTATGATCACAAGGGACCACATTTCAGTGTGTCGTCAGGTATTCTTGATTGTACTATATATGTACTTCAAAAATTGTAAGCTGGGACCAACCGGTTGTGTACACATAATATTTGGTATAGAGCCAAACATAGACACTTTAATTTTCTACACAACCATACCTGGCCCCCTTTTGGGATCCACTCCCTGATCATGTGAGGTCTTATTTGGCCCAATTAAAATATTATTTATCTATTCATTGGTATAGGTTAAAGATTTTAAGTGGTGGTCTACTGATATCTCCAACGTGTGGTCCACTACAGAGGCCCAAAGTTGGTACAAAACACAAATAATCAGATAGTTTTCAGCAATGGGGTCTGTCACAACTTAGGGCCCAATTTTCAAACACTTAGGGATCATTTCTGATAAAAAGGTGGGACATCCCAGCTCACTTATATAAGGATTAAACATCCTCCAAAGTGGGACCCTTAACTGCAGAGTGTGGGGCCCACTACAAGGTGTCAAAGAGGCCTACATGCAATGTAGTTAGGTACTTAAAAATATTCCAGCAAACAGAAGTGCACAAGAAAGGAAATAGATAGAATGACAAGTGGGGCCCATGCGCTAGCAAAGTATAGATAAGAGACGCACATCAATACACATGGCTATCCAGATTAAATGAACTAATAAAGTACATAAATCAAAAGTGGTCTCACTACCAAGTGGGTCCATAATAAGAGGATGAATGTTGTGGTCAACATATATACAACATACAAGTAGCGCATGAAATGTCTTGATCAAATATCTATGATCAGATTCTATGTTGGAAAATCGGAGCCAATGGATGGTTTGGGAATACATCATTCAGGCTATTTATAGGTTTTCAACCATACAGAGCCTTCGATCCATCTGGACCATACAAAACAATTTAAGGTTTGTCCTTACGGAAGTATCTATCGGTCTAGAATTTTTTAAATTTTATCATGAAAGAATCTGACCATAGGGACCGTGCATATAATCAATAACTATCTTAAGTGAGTTAAGAAAAATATCAATTACATCTGACGGTTGGAAGCACCGATATGACCTATACAAGAATGGTCATAACAAGCCCCCCAATTACATCTTTTGTATAAGGCCAAGATCTTAGTCGTCCGAACTCCAATTGAGGCTTATTATATACCGTTGGAAACCTACTTCGATTTTCTACGAATTCAATGGAACGTATATTTTTAATACATTCATTAAAGGAATTAAAAATAGGTCCGTTTTAGGCAAATCAGAATCCTGCATGTGCGGCTGGATAGCAGCCAAGTAAATTTGATGCTACAGATGATTGGACCGTTGGATGACTACAAAATTTGTTACAGAGTAAGATCATATTGTGGTTAATATTATTCCTAAGTTTCAACTCTGATCTTAACATGGTCGATTTTATATGATTTTTAAAACTTGCTATCCACATATAAAAACAGGATTACATGTGAAGGGTGTGGATATGATGTTCATCATAGTGGACCTTACTACATGTGGGACACCTTGCTGACCACCATATCCATAAATATATGCACACAAGAACTCCACACTAGTGGAGCCTATACATATCAAGAAAATAAAAAGAGGAAGAAAGAGGAGGATGAGGAAAATGGAAGGAAGGGTGTAAACTCACCTCAATGGATAGATGGTTGGATGATGATGTGTGGTTCACTCCCTCTAGGTTTGATGATGGGTCACACCTTGGCTCCACTCTGTCTCACTGTCTCTTAAAACTTCAAAATTTTTCTAAGTATGGAAAAAGAATAAGTGCAAGAGAGCTCCTACTCTTATATAGGGAATTGAGGGTTGGAGTAACAAGATGATGTGGCAAGTTTATGAGATCTTATTGGTGCTAAAAGTGAGGTGGAAGGTGATGTATGGTATGGATAGTAGATGGATGAGGTGGATGGTGATAAGCATGCATTGGCTAAGGTGGAAGAAATCTAGACATGCATTAGCTAATGGATGGATAAAGATTATAGGCTGTAGGTGATGCATGGTGGATGATAAAGTGGAGTGTTGCAATTGATTGTTTGAAGTGATGTGGTATAAATCAAGACATGCATTGGATGCATGTATAGGATGAAATGAGCTATGATTAGTTTCTAAGGCATAGGGAGAGAGTTAATGATTGGTTTTGGGATAGAATCCATTTTTGTCTTATAGTGCTTGTCTTATATGTGCTAGATTCTTATTTTATCATGTAGTGATTATCTTATCTTGTAGTAATTTCTATGTTCTAAAAGTGAACTTTAGGCCCACATAGGCTCAAGTCCAATGGGCCTAATACAATAAAGGTTGCTTGTGTTATACGATACGTAATTTGGGCCGTAGATTCGACAAGTCATATCTCATTAACAAAGTGTCGGATTGATGCGCGGTTTTTACCATTGCGATCGCAACGACGACACGGTCCACATGATAGAGGTTTTAAGATCATCCGAAATAAATCACTTGGGTGAGTTTTCTATGTGCACTAGGGTGCAATGTATGGTCTATCAACGGTGCGAGTTAGGACACATGTGCATATGAGCAATGCTGCAAAAGACCAAGATCCCACACCTTCCGAGGTCAACCTGACTTGAGGGTAGTATGCCGAGGCCGACCTATCGTAGCCGAAGTGGTCTTGGCCTACCCTACCTAGAGGTGGTATGCCGACTTGACCCGGGTACTCGATGAGCTTTGAGCCTCCTCTTATCATTGGCCATCGAGGAGTATAGCGACATGCCGACTTGCCTTCATATGTAATAGGTGACTAACCTCTTTTCCATTGAGGAGCTCATTGGTCATGACCGGTACTGGCCAACTTAGTGTCCCACGAAGATGCCCGAGCTAACATCTTCTCTTTAGCCAATCCATTTTTAGTCATAACACATATAGGGTTCATACTTCAAAAGTCATTTTGGTACTAAGCTTGTTCCAGGTGAACCCTGGCTCGGTGATCTAAGCTGCTGACGTTATGCACACATGACTCGGTGGCCTTAGCTGCTTATCTGACAGGTCCGACCTGAATGGAGAAGCCACTGAAAACTCCCAAGATACCAAACACTTCTATCATATCAACTGATAATATGAAAAAAAAAAAAAACACAGCAGCAGGAGCCCATACTAAACTCGTCCAGGAGCCATTCACTAAGTCAGGACCCTTTCAAAAAATCAAGGGCAGCACCATTAGAGTGACGGAATCATGACCCTTTGAAAGAATCAAGGGCAGGCAGAAATTGAATTTTCCTTTGCTTCAAGTGATTTTCTAAACAAGTTACCTGACTGGTTGATGTCGCAAGAGAGTATTATAGCAATTCCACCCACAAATGGGGAGGAAAAAAAACACAAAAATCAGCCAAAGAGAACATGAGCCCAACGCATCCATTCTTTTAAGCCAGTAACAGCTTTCATACTACTTCGGCAGGTTTTTGGCGTTTTGCTGACTGAAGTATCGGCTCCTTAACCTGCCACGGAAGAAAGGGAAATGCACCAGTTAAGGCTCCCGAAATTCATCAAGGCCGAGTTTGAATGTACACGTGAATTGGATTGGGAACCTATATTTTGAAAGGGAATTACAACAATTAATGATTTTTTTCACCCAGCATTCACAGTCAGCATTCACAGTTAGTGTTCAAGTGGTCCACAATTGCAGTTTCTTGAACATGATGGAATTGCAATTTAGTTCCCAGACCGTTGATGTGAATGCTGAATACAGAAAGTGCTTGAAATTCAGTTGGATCGTGCATCCAAATGCACCCAAAATAATTTCCAAGCACAATAGGTTTGGACCATCTAGGACGGGACCGAGGAAGAATTTATAAGACCCTTCGCTCAAGCATCTATTCCTCCGGCCTTGAGTGGGGACCACTTTGATGTGATGGCGGCACCGTGGATGGACCTTGCTTCCAACGTTGGAAAATTTTGAACATAAAATATTTGCCCCTTTTCTACTGAATGTGGATCATTAATAAAATTGCTGCATTGGGAAACTTCGGGGCCATTGGCAATACATGATGGGATCCATCAGGTCAATGGCATGGATTTCAAGCAGTTGGCCCAACTTGTGCCAGTTCGAAGGGTTAAGATACTGTTTCCTCAGGCCCGGGACAATGTCTGTCCCCAGATGGAGAGTCCCGTTACACCAAGTGTTTGATGCATATGCTGCTCGTGGATCATTTCTCTGGAGGAACCATGCTGGTGTGTAGGGGTGGCAATCGGCCGGACTAGGTCAAGGGTCGGCCCTAACCCTGGCCCTAGCCCTAGCCCTAATCAGGCTAAAAAGGCTTCCCTGGACTAGGGCTAGCCTTGTCATGAAAAGAGTAAATGATTAAGGGTTTAAAATAGTCCAATTTAAGAATTGTTAGGGCCATGCCATCTTTCATGACAATTTACAAGTCCCATCATATTAATGGTCTTGATCATTGAAACATAACTCCCAATCAAGTTCTTTAAACCACACATGTTCATTAAATTGGAGCCACTCAGATTGTCTAATGGTTGTCTACTTGATGATTGGACTGGACTAAGTTTTGGGGCGCAACCCTCCCTGCCTTACAAGATCAGGCTACCCGAGCCAAGCCACTCGCCCAACTGCACTAAGGTTTTTCATCCTGGTAAGTGGGCCAATGATCAGGCAATCCTGACCATTGGTATGTTATGAATCACCATGGATGGACCACTATCCATACAACTTCTAGATTGAAATATCCTAGCGAGCAATAATGCGGAAAATCTCCATTATCGAAACCAGTGCTCTGGATTACTACACCATGGCTTCATATGGTGGGGATACCCCATTATTGGTGGCTAGGATTGTTGAAATCTAGGAGTTATTTTTTAGGGCATGCTCCATCTAAGATGTGAATCAACAAACCAATGGTCTGGACTACTAAACCATGGCTCCCATATGTCAGAATTGAAAACCCACTAGACCAAATCTGCTCCCTGGTACAACTTGACTCAGAACGAACCAATCGGTCTCAGAGTAGTTTACTCATAAAAACCATGGCTCCAAGCGCTTAATAAAGTGGGTCCCTGATTTCCAGTTCCCCAAATTTCTTCAGTCGAACAGAAGAAATTCGCAGGATTGCATGAAGCTCGTTAGTTAAGCTGGTAATCAGGACTGTCAACAGTTCGGGCTTGGACCAGGCCAAGGTCGGTCCAAACCCCCTCCTGAAAGTAAAACCTAGAAACAAGCCAGGCAACAGGTCATGACTGCCCAAAACAAACTGGCCCTAGCTTCGCCCGTTGTGATTGTGTACAACCCAAGGTCAAGGCCAAGGCCGGTCACCCACTTTTGTGCAAGATCTGGCCTATTTAAATGTGCCCTATCATGCATGGAATATGACAAAATTGCCCTGGAATATTCTAAACAGCTAAGCCGTCCCGGCTCAAAACAGGCCAGACCCAAAAACCCAATGGGCCAGACAAGCCTACCGGTACTGCACCCTCCGCTTCCGGGGGAGCACGGCTTCGAATTCAATCCTACAATTGCACTTCCACAGTACTTCCTGATCACGCCTAACGTATGGAAAAGAGTGCAAAATTCAAGCCTCCCGTCACTGGTGGTCCATATGTTCGGGCAGAATGTTGATATTTCATCAATTTTCTTTAACTGTTTCTTTTGGCCCACCTGCTGAGCAGACGGACATGATTTTTTAAACCAGCCATCTCTATAGTGGATCCCCTGCCTTAGGAGTGGATTCAATTCTGCATACTTCAGACGTGTATGCATCACATCTCACTCACATGTAAACAAGTCCGAATCTGTCAATTAGTAGATTCCAAAACCAACATGAGGATTGGGCCATCCACGGTGAGGCCCATCATATCGACGATTTGGATCACTTACTCATCGGCCCCACTTGGAAACGTACATGCACGCATTAACAGTTGGGCAGGTGAAATGAGGGAGTGAGAACGTACCGTGCTCGCCTTCCTGAAGCGCTTGTCTCGGCTGGAGCGACTGCACAATGTAGCATCGACGTCTTGGCCGTCGCCTCCCTCTTTCCCGTTTCCAGGCACGCCACTCTCCACAGAAGCTACTGGCTGCAAAATAACGTCAAATAGTTTTGTTTTTAGGAAATCTCATCCACGCCTTGTGCTACGTTACGCCGTAAGATGAAAAGACTTAACGTGAACCAGATGAGTGATGGGCTTGCGTAAGATAAAAGGGATGGAGCCATGAGAATCGAACAGAGACTATCGGATGCTTTTCGAGGAATTACACCTACATACGGGACGTTGGCTAACGATCCAGATTCTAGACCATAGATATTTTGGGACCCACCATGGATGGGAGATGCGCATTACGCACCCAACAGGGAGATCCTAACACCTTGATCTTTGTCCTTTTTTTCCGTTGAACGAGGACCGTTCCCATTTTTTCTGAACCATTTGCGAGCCACTGATGAAAGAGCTAGGCACTAGGATCAAGTGGGGCCCATCAGATCAATGGTCTTGACCACCGAACCATGAACCACACATGCAGGATATCCTTTGACTAAGCAAATAACTGTTCTCAGGTAGATACAAAATGACCAAACTAACCTCAGCCATGCTCGTGGGGGTGTTGCCCTGCTCCTTCGTCTTGGCGCACGTTGTCTGCTCGCTCCGAACCGATCCGTTCTGAAGTGCGTTAGATCTCCCTCGAGTGCGGGTTAGATCAGATCCAATGGACTGGATTCCCCCGCAGGTGGACATGTCCTTGAAGTTGTTCTCTGCAACAACTAACGAGCATTTAGCAATTAAATTTAGAAGAGTAATGATCACCTATGGCCGTTTGTAGCTTAGCATAAGATGCAACCCTCGAGAGCCCACAGCTAACACGTCACTTTTTCGGACAACCGACTAATGCCCAAGTGGTGGTCCGACCATGAAGATCGCCTGCTTTGATAGTCAAGCTGATCCACTCACTAGGTGGGCCACATAAGTACATTGATCAGCTCATCGGCCAGGTTTAATTTAAACAACCCATTTTTATATACAGAAAAGTCTGCCTGATGAGCGGACTGGCCTTATTTCTTTCCAGGTGATCTTCATGGTGGGGACCACCTTTTGCGTGGCTATGATCTTCTACACATGTGAAGTGCTACGCCCGTCCAAACCGGGCCATTGCCCCAACACCTCAGCTGTCACTCATCAGCACCATACATGATCAAGATTAGACTGCTTAAGGATACCATGTTCCGAATAACCAGTGTATCACTGTACACCATCAATTTTATTTTTAAATGGGAGGCGCACCTGTCGGAGGAAAATCGAAAATGTTGGATTTTTTAGGCGGTCCAGAACGGTTGATTTCGATTTCCTGGTCAAAGGAGGAGGTTTTTGAAGCCTTTAGATAGATGCATACGCACTGTAGATCTCTCTCTACATTCAAGGAAATGATTCATTACCATTGGCGAGGTTGTGTTGTCTAAGGCTTTCTTGACTTCTTGAAACTTCCTGGTGGTTAACTCGGAGTGGATGACTCGCTTGCCTGCAAGAAGGACCGAAACCAGCTTAGAAGTGCTGACTCACCCAACTTAGTGATGTGAGTTTAATACTCTAATCAGGCGACAAAAGGAATAAAAATAAATGAAATGCCTGCGCATGCCAACACAGAGAGGAAGAGGGAGGTGCCTATCTGGGTTCGGATCCCTAACCTGATTGACCCGGGTCAAGATATGTCGGGTTGGAAATGCTCACATGTATTTGGGTCATGTTCGGTCGTGTCTAGAGGACTGGCTCCTTTTGAGGTCCGGCTGGGCTCAGGTTAACCCAACCCAACCCAACCCAACCCAATACGCCCAAGTTGCACCCCTGGTCAGGCCAAGTAGGGATGTCAATGGCTGGAAAGAAGACCCGTGAATTTAATACATAGGCCAGGACCATACAAGTTCACAAGTCAGCCAGCCTGAGACAGTCAATCTAGCCAAGCCTTCATGCATATTGAAACTCATGGCCAACCCCAGCCATGGGCCTTTAGCCACAACCCAAAGAGTTCTGGAAATGCAACTGGCTGGCCTGGCTGATGTAGAGCGGGGCGGACAGTTTCATGGCCAAGATGGATCAGAAAAGGCCCAGTCGACGACATAAGTGATCCGGACCGTCGGACCTTAGATCGAACATATCTCACAATCCGGAATGAGTTATTAGGCGTAAAATATATAATTCTGGGGTAGGACGAGCTACTTTAGCCAACCAACTCTACGGAAGCAGGGTTGCCCACACGCAAAATTTGCGAAATTCCATCATATCTCGAATTTCATATTTAATTCCGTTTTTATTATAAATAGTAAGTTTTAGTTTGATTATAACTCTTCATCCGTTGGGCTTTAGGAGTTGTGTCCGATATGAAAAGTGCTTAGAATAATTAGGAGAATACTGTGGTTAAGCCACATAGGAAACTTACTATAAAAAAATAAATTTACTGATGTAGAGCGGGTCGTAGACAGTTACATGGCCAAGATGGATCAGAAAAGGCTCGGTTGACGACAGAAGTGATCCAGACCATTGGACCTTAAATTGGGCGTATCTCGCAATCCGGAATAAGTTATTAGATGTAAAATATATGATTTTGGGGTAGAACAAGCTACTTTAGCCAACCAACCCTGTTACGCCGGGTTATCCAAGATAGATTTGTGAAATACCGCCAGATCGACAGTCGTTTCCCTATTTTAATTCCGTTTTTACTATAAATAGTAAGTTTTAATTTGATTAAAACTCTTCATCCGTTGGGCTTTAAGAGTTGCATCCAACGTGAAAAGAGCTTAGAAAAATTAGGAGAATAGCTTAGCGAAGCCAAATAGGACACTTACTATTTTTGGCCGAAAACCTTGCGCACTAGTAGATGTCTATAAATAATAAGTTTACTATTTATAATAAGTCGCAAATTCTAGGAGTTTTAGTTGTAGTTTGATTCTAATTTATTTCTTATTGCTTGGTACCTCTATTTCAAGGGCTGTGAACTCATTTTTATTCATTCATTAATTAATTTCAAATTTATTAGAATTTATTTCTATTTGAGGAGTCCAGATAAGTTCCGTGGATTCAGAATAGTTATCCTCTTGAGGAAGACGGTGCTCGACCTCACGTCCTTCCTTGCATCGTTTACTATTTATAATAAGTTACAAATTTCTAGGATTTTTAGTTATAGTTTTCTTCTAATTTCTCTCTTATTGCTTGGTATCCCTATTTAAAGGGTTGTGAACTCGTTTTTTTGATTCATTAATTGATTTTGAATTCATTAGAATTTATTTATATTTTCTTGCTTTCTTTTCTCGTGGATTCGAGAAGTCTATGTGAGGAGTCCAGAGAAGCTCCATGGATTCGGAGTAGTTATCCTTGAGGAAGACAATGATCGACCTCATCACGTTCATCCCTGTGTCACTGGCCCATTCCAATTTCAGTATAGCACCACCAGCTGCATATTCCCTGGCCAAAAAAATATGCCAGGCTCATCAGGTGGGCCACGCATGTAGTTTGAATGTGGATCATTGGTTAATCCTTTTTTAATGTGTTAACCCTCCGTTTTTCTCATACATGCTTGTCCTACCTGATGAATGTAGCAGCTTGATTTTTTAGGACACGGTGCATGGTGAGGCGCGCCCAATGATTGAACATCTCTGGTATGTTTAGAAGTAGAGATGTGAAGTTGGCCTTATCAGGGCTCATTTATAAAAGATAACAAACCTGAACCGGGGATTGATATCGATAACAGACCTGTACCAGTGATTGAATATCTCTATTATGTTTAGAAGTAGAGAAGTGAAGTTGGGCTTATCAGGGGTAGTTTATAAGGGATTACTGACCACCTACACGCAGCGGCGTAGCAAGTTTTCTACAAGCATGCCGCCTGTGTAGGACATCTGCAACATTAAAAAAAATAGGTCCCCACCACGAAGATCACCTGCCATGAAAATCAGGTTGGTCCACTCATAAGATGGGCCACAACATTAAATACAAACGGATAACCAGCCTGATTTTTTAGAAGGTTGATCTTCATGGTGGGGCTATGTTTTCATGGTCCAGCACCACGAGCTGGGGCCTCTGGACTACCAAACCCCACCTTGTGAATCTTTTAAGTTACCTTGTCTTCTGTTGCCTCTGCCACTCTTCACATATCCATCCTGCGTCATCTTATCAATTAGCTTCCGAACGGTGGTCTGGTTAGCTTCTCCTTTCATCTTGTTCTGCAGCTTTGACACAGTCACGTAATCCATGGGAAGTGCATGGTACAGAGCCTGCAATCAAGTTGGGAAACACTCCATAAGCATTGACAGACAGGGCTGGAAAACTTGGCTGGGCTGGCGTGTCCCTGATCTAGCCTGTTTAAGGCCAGGTTTGGGCTACACTGGTAGGCACATGGATTGGACCCAGGCCTGAGTTTTAGAGCTAATCACTAATTGAGCTACTCCTGGGATTGCATCATTGTTGATCAACGTACTTGGCTGGTGGGTGGGGCATGGCTAGAGCCTCATTCCTCAGCTCATGGGCAGGACTTGGCCGGCTCCATCCGTTCTGGCCTGGCCCACTTGCAACCCCACAGATGTCTAACCTGCAAATGTCAGTAAATGTGGTGCACTTTGGAGTGCTCGTCACACATCTATACATGTACAACATGAAAGCCGCTCAGCCGACAGGCTGTAGATGATAAGGCCCCAAAATCAGGCCTGTCCGCTCATTAGCTGGGACTCAAGAGAAAGGGAAGTGGTGGTGGAAAGGCCAACAGTTCACATTCAACATACACACGGAGACCAGCCAGCCAATGTATGGAGTAAAAATATTATTGAGCCAGGTCATCTACATGATGGGCCTGTCCCAATCTTCAAGGAATACAGTGCTGATATATACATAACATCCTCTCTTCATTTTATTAATTAGATATAAGCTGTTATGAGTTAATGTAGAGATAGAATAATCTCATACAGCAGAAAGCATGGGCTGCAATCTTTCCCACTGTCACATATGTAGGAAATTGAAGCTATGCAAAAGGGTGGGCCCCAACATGATGATACTTGGCACAGAAATGAGATCAGCCAGATCATCGAAATCAATGCCTCTGCAACCCAAAAGATAGGTGTGGACAGCTTGATTTTCACAGCAGATGGGGATCATGGTGGGTCCACATTTTTCACAGCTCAGGCGTGTTTGCATGTGAACTCAGCATGCTACAGGCTGTCTGTGATCATTATAATAACTACTCAACATGAGATAATAAAAATTCATCATAACATAGTTAAATACTTAAATCCTACCACAACATAGATGACAGTTACTCCGTGGCCGTAACATCAGAGTCAAAACATAATGATGGTAACAGCGGTGTTGGATAACTGTTACAAACCATTACAATCGCAATTCAAGTTACAACAGCCTCTACTAGAACAATGGAAGTACTCACCTTCATGTACATGTAATCTTCATCCATAATTTTGGGAGTCTTTTCAACATTTGGGATTTCCATATCGGTCTCTTCCTTCACAGCTCCAAATGCAGGATTGAGCTTCTGATGTTTTTGCATTATTTTCCCATTAGCAAATTCAATGAAAACAGCACTGAGAAGAAAAAGGAAGATCTGATTTTATCTAACCTTTGGCTTGTTTATGGTGTAACTATCCCTTCCAGCTGAAGTTAGAAGCCCTTCTTTTATCAGCCTATCTATGATTTCTGACAACCAGTCATGCAGAAATGTCTGAGTTAGGTTTCTTAACTAACTAAAACATATTATATAGAGCAATGCCAGTGCTACTAATAACAATAAGTAGGGCTGTCAGTTGGCCGAGCTGGCCCCTTCTGGCTTCAGGCCTCGCCTACTTAGACTGTCAAGGCTTGGGCCATTATGTCAGACCCAATGGTTGGCCCGGGGCCTAATCCGCCCAAAAGCTCTTCAGCACAAAAAGTGCAAGAAAGATATTTTGGTAACTCCCTAAAAATTGTTCCAATGCACATTTGCATACTCAGCTTATTATTACTCATATCATAAGTAAACAATAAGTAGGGCTGTCAGTGGGCCGAACTGGCCCCTTCTGGCTTCAGGCCTCGCCCACTTAGACTGTCAAGGCTTGGGCCGTTATGTCAGACCTGGCGGTTGGCCTCAGGCCTAATCCGCCCAAAAGCTCTTCGGCACAAAAAGTGCAAGAAAGATATTTTGGCAACTCTCCCTAAAAATCGTTCCAATGCACATTTGCATACTCAGCTTATTATTACTCATATCAACATATAAGTAAAACTAAGTAAAAGGAGAAGGGCAATTTTTGGTATTTTCTTCATCTCGATTTGATTTTACTGCAGCCGCAAAAAGCATTCGTCTCCAATTACCTTCTGTTAACACCTGCAAATCATTTTCACTAATTAACTACATGTCTGACTGTTTCTCTACCATTAGAACAGTACCATCTCAATTAAAAGATCAAGAGCTTGTTTGGATACACGATTAAACTAAATTGGGATCATTCAGTTAAATCAATGGAAATTATCAAATGGCATTGTGTTGCCTAGTAGTCATATGAGGAGGCAGCTCTCAAATTGCAATTGCATTCATTTCTAGTCCATCTTGAGAAAGAAACATTATTGCAATTTGGAGCCTAATCCCTCTAGACTAATAGTAAGGAAACTAAAAGTTGGTCAATTTTCTGTCCAGTTCAATGGTAAAATCAAACAGGATTTAATCCTGAATAATAATTTAGCTGAGCAGGTGGTAGTCATCTTTACCACAGATACATCGGGAAAGTTTGAAAGAACGTCAGTCAGATCGACGGTCTCGGTGTGCCTAGAAGAAATCCAGTCCCTCACTCGAGCTAACTTTTCTTCATCCTGCTCAGGGTCTTGTGTTTCATCTGCAGCAGCAAAGCAGAATTGGAATAAAAAATTCACCAATGGGTGATCTTCTCCACAAGGGCAGGACTGATGCAATGTTGACTTTGATAGCTACGATGGATTAGATGGATTCTTTCCATGTATAAAGATTTATACATGGAAAGAATCCATATATAGCTATCGGAGTTGCTCCACATCCATCCAAAGAAGGCGGACAAGAATCCAACGCATTTTTCAAAATAGGATTTTGAAAATCTCATCTTGAAATTTTTACCGGGATTCCCACCAACTGAGGGGACCTTTTGCCCTTGTTCAAATACTGACCTTCATCGATCAAGCCATTGTTTTCAGGGGACCGTCGGTCACCTACCAAGAACGCTCAGTAAGTTCTCTTCATGAGAAAAAACACTCGCCATGATGAAGAAAGACAATGGAAGTGTATTACCTATCGGTGCGACAATGTATTGATCTTCCTGTGAGTGGTGAACCTGTGAAAGATTGCAAACAAGAATTCGGTCAACTTTGTGAGATTTCCTGTATCTTTAATTCGATATTACAAGAAGAAAGCTTTGCACATTCACCAAAGAGGAGATATTGGGACAATGGGGTTGAGGTCCAAGGCCTAGACCAATCTGTGATGGGGCCCATGTGAATCCTCATTACAAATCTATTTTGATATATGTAAATAACCACCGCTCTTTTTACTATCCTTTAGCAAATTACCTTTTGGTTACTATAAGTGAAGAGTAAAGAAACCAAAGGTAAAGATTGCCCAAGATGTATTTTTCTTTTTAAATCTATGTGCATCTTCCATTGGCCCACCTAGTAAATAGTCCAGATCATCCAACCATGCAGGACCCCCTACATGGACGGGTTAAGGATGGATATCAAGCAAGTTTGAGGCAAAACATTCCAATGTTTTGCAGGAATTTTCATGCATGGCTGGGATGTGGGCTAGTCTACAGTGTTCAAATCAACATGCAAACAGAACAACTCAAGTGATGTGAGCAACCCACTATACATGTGTCTGGGCTGCATAGAGATAGAGCGTGAGAGGCTACCACTGAATTTCAGTGTTATAACATCATTATGCATCAGAATGGTGGGTGGGGTGGCTGAAACCTTCTCTTATAGTCCAATCAAGATCAGAAGGTTGGAAATGTAGAGTTACATCTGTCCACCATGTTACCGGTTGGTGCCCATATTTCTGCATGTTTTGATGATCCATTTAATCACTCAAATGGCCCATGCTGAAATCATGCCAAGCTATGGCTTTAGTATCCGATGGGTGGCATCATTAAAATGACAGTTGAAGTCACCACAACCAACTAGAAAATAGGCAGCCTAAGATATCCCAATACACAAATTTTATGCACAATTGACATGCACCCATCCAGCACATAGGCTCAAAACAAACTAGATGCATAATGACAAAAGGATAATTTCGTAATGTGAGCATCTTACCTCCCCGTCGGAGGAGGAAGAATCATCTCCTCGTAATGAATCAACACCCAAACTCACATCATCCTCATCTATAAGATCTTCATTCTCATTCTCGCAGGGATCGAGAACACTCTTCACCTACAGAAAAAAAAACTGTCAGATGAATAAAAACAGATATGAAAAAGAAGATTTTGTAACGAAGAGAAAAACAAGCACCATTCTTTCATTTTATTCCTACCTTCAGAGCTAATACAAAGTGCTTGCTGTTGACATTCCCAACTTCCATTTTCAGAGGACTTTTCATCCAGGGGTTGTTGGCTTCTTGTTCGGAGCAAGTTCGGAAGAACGGGGGCTCATAGTCACTTGGCTGCAGTGAAAGGCCTCTGACAATTGTTACTTCGTCGTTATTGTGTCATCCAGTGGGCCCACATTCAAAGATGGCCCAATGATTGAAACCGTCCATCCTTTTGAGGTACCATGTATGAGCTATGGTCCAATAATCACACTTCAAGGATGATCCCGGACCTTTTCATTTTTGTGTTGTATAGTTGAAAATTTTCATTTGAATGTCCTACATTAATGATTCATCTACACATGGTGAAGATTTCAGTAAAAGTTTCTTACAGTGGCCCATTTAACATAGCATCCAGAACAGAACGTAGATAATTCCTATCATCAGACCATCTCTATATGTAGGCTCCAATTAGTGAGACATACTTGGTGATCCTGCGTCCTGACATTAGCTAAACAAACTCATTCGTAAATAGAAGAAAACAAGATATTCAGATGATAATCTACCAAACATGCCCATGTGGAACCTGTGTATGAGATCCAGGGGTCAATTGGTGGCTTAAAA
The DNA here is from genome assembly GCA_030180095.1 of Magnolia changhungtana. Taxonomy (NCBI): domain Eukaryota; kingdom Viridiplantae; phylum Streptophyta; class Magnoliopsida; order Magnoliales; family Magnoliaceae; genus Magnolia; species Magnolia changhungtana. Next base: position 7,257,701 of record JASAUF010000662.1, read on the forward strand.
ATCATGCCACTCCACTCATGAAGTGGGCGGCAAACAGTAAAAAATGAATTGACAACCACAAGTGGCACACACATTGGCATGCCAGGTTTACAGGTATGGCACGTATTTTGTGGTGCTGACTGGATGAAGGGCGTGGATCCCATACACACATGTACCCCATGCAAGGAGAGAGGATTTAAGATGCCACTCTTGCAAATAGAGGTAGCAGACTGTAGATATTATCAAGTAATGATGTCGAAGAAACAAAGCACTTTGACCATACCGTTACATCATCATAGTAGAGCAGCTTCATCAAAATAGTGCGCTGAAAGAAGCATAATTTTAACATATTATTAACTTTTGGATTGAGGTTTATAGCCTACATTTGGTTGCACCAAATTAGACTAATAATAATGAAATATCATCAAATTTCATGATATTTGGTGCAAGCAAACTTGGCCTTAACTAGAAAATGCTAGATGCAAGGAATCCTAGGAGTACTGAAGTGAAATAGTGGCCGACAAACTGGACCATGTGGACCAGTATAAGACCCACTTCAGCAAGCAGACCCCACCATGGATAGGCCATCAACAGTCCTTATAATGATGATTCTAACCATTTGAAAAATGGGATTCGCATGTAAAACATTGACCATTCGAGGATTTCTGTACATAGATCCAATGGCTAGGATCACCTGTGGCAACTCATACTTTCCCCATGGCCTAGTGGTTGTAGTAACTACATCCAGAATGGCTCCAACATACATTCGCATAGCCCAATGATCGGAGTCAAAATTGACTCCACTAGCTCACATATTTACAAACACAAGGTCTCATTTATAAATCAAATGAAAAAAAAAATAAAAAAAAAATGAAACAAAGAATGATCCCATGTGAAATATCTCTTATCGTTGTTGATCTGATCAGAAGTAAGTCACAGATCAAACGGTCATAAGATTCATCTACAACCAACTTTTACTAGGCCGTTTCACACCAGATTATCTATATATATATTTGAAATGTTCCATATTACCTCTTCTGGCATACGATCAAGAGTTCTCATTAACTGAACTAGGGTCCGAACCATTTTGCAAGCGTCACTCCTAAAATTGAACTGTAAGTTAGAATTTGAAACAAAATGCATATATAATTCATTTAATTGAGTGTACAACAGCTATATGGATGGATATACCTCATTTGGTTGGGTGTGATATCCAGTGTGTTAGCCTTGAACGTGGCTCCTTGCTTCTTATCACCAATGCGATTGACGTTCATATGCACCTCTTCATTGTCCGAGCTTGAATAGCTAAAAGAAACTGCAAAGACATTTTTACCATTTTTTAGTATACTGCTTTGGAGCTTAGGTCAGCAGCAGACTCAACAGTCATAGTTCTGGATGTGGTTCCATAGAGTCTATTTTCAGCTGTGGCCCACGGATCTGGGGGATCAAGACAATTCAAGTGTATTCTCAAGGGTTAAGAGACTGGAATAACTTAGAATTTATTTGTTCTAACAGAGGTCACTGGAGAAGATGGATCATAGGACAGCTCTTATACCAAAATATGGTGGAATCATCTCTACGCAAAACACATGGCATGTGATGACGTATCAATTGGAGCCAATTTTCTTGTACCATGAATGATAGTAAACAAAAACAGCCACAAATTAACATTAAATGCAGGAAAAATGAAGAGAAGTGATGGACACGATTGTAAATATGTGAACCAGTTGAGGGTTCCCATTTTTGCTTCACCCTAACCATGTGTTCTATAGAGGGACCGGTCCATCATATTCACGTTCTCCATGGAAAAGGTCAGACTTTTTACTCACTCAATAATCCTACTTCTAATCAGGACAGCCAGGCAGCATGGAGCTCTTGTGCTATATCGCAAACCGGCACACCGGTTGCGCATGATAGTGATTAGCGCCATTCATCGAGCAGGTTCCACGTGCATATCCTCTGGCAAGAAGGGCAATGTAGGATATTCAGTGGGCACACGTGCTCGATGAAAATCGATGGTTGAAGTGTGGCAATCAATGGTCCACTTCCGCTGCATGCGGCCCTCCTAATTAGCAGCACGGCTGTATACTTTGGGCAGGGTGAATTTTCCAAACAGCGAGTATATATATTAAGCTATAATCTGTTTACAGGTAAATAGTCATCTGTGTTTGGTTAACCTGTAAATTGTTTGAGCTATAATCTGTTTTATGGACAAATTTCAAAATTCTAACCATTAGGCTGAATTTCATTTGCAAATAAATGAAATTAGAGCTTTTCAATAGGTTTTCATTTACAGCTAAAAGTGGTAAATGCTTTACAGCCAATAAATCATTTGCAGGCATTTTCAAATATCCACACTTTCCCTCTAAATCGTTTGACGGCAATTCATCTATCATCCAAAGGACATGACCAGCCTAATTTACAGGCATCCAAACGACCCCTAAGTACGTGGACCAACTAATGGAAAACCTAGTCTTAAACATGAACTCTGCGCAGGAAAGCGCACCTTCAAGCACTTTGATATCTGCCTCATGGGAAAACTGCACTGGAAAGTGCGCTGTGAGTGCGGTTTAACTGGTGTCAACTCTATGGCATGTGACTTGCCAGTAACTTGGGGTTACACGGCTCCCTCGTAACCCAAAGGTCCCTGAGGCCTGCCAAGATCTGTGTTATATCCACTCCATCCATCCCTTTTGTCAGCTCATTTTAATATTCTAGCCCACACATGAGAGATCTAAAACTCAAGTGGCCCACACAAGTGAGGATTAAACGCTCACCGATGAAACCTCAGTGGGGTCACAAAAGTTTGGGATCAAGCTTATATTTATGTTTTCCCTTACTGGGAATAACCTTGTTGTTGAGTTTGACCGCATCTAAATATCACAGTGGCCCTGGAAGATTTCAACAACGGGCGTCTCCATCCCCACTGTTTCCTGTGATATGGCCAGTTAAGTTTTGGATCTCCCTCGAGTTTGGGCTCATGTCCTCAGAAAAAACAAATGAACAGAGCAGATGAAACACGAATATCATCGTGGACCCACAGACCTTTGGGTTACGAGGAGCCGTGTCACCCCACATTACAGGAAAGTCAGTGTTTGGTCCTCTGTAAAGGCCGTCTGCAGCCACCAGCTAGGGATTCCTGCAGCCCAAGTTTTTTGGGGCACTGTGATGTATATGTTATATTCACTCTGTTCATCCTTTTCGCCGAATCATTTACGGAATGAACCCAAGCATGAGATAGATCCAAAGCTCAAGTGAACTACACCACAAGAAACAGTGGAGAATGAACCCTACCATTAAAAACGTTTTGAGGGCAGATAAGTTTTAGGTCAAGCTGACATTTTTATTTTTCCTTCAACCAGTTCAAGTCACCTTACGAAGAGTTGGATGGAAAATTAACATCAATGTGGGCCCTGGGAAAGTTTCAACGGTGGGTGGGCATCGTTTTTCCTACTGTTCCGTGTAGTGTGGTCCACTTGAGATATGAATCTACCTCGTGTTTGGGTTTATGCCCTTAAAATTTGAGGGCAAAACACGGTGTAGATATAACATATACTTAACCTTGGGCCCACATAGCAGGGCTACAGAAATATTGCTGAAGCCGGGCGCTGCAGGCAATCCGAGTCCCTATGGATGGGGCGCGGATTAGCTACTGACAGGTTAGAGCAGCGAGACTCGTACTGAAGACGTCACCAAGTTCCATGGCCCCACCATAATGTATGCTTTGTATCCAGGCCATCCATCCATTTGGAGAGATCATTGGGCAAGATCCAAAGAATGAGTTAAATCATAAGCTCCAGTGGACCCAGCATAGAAAACAGTGAACAGTGATGCCCACCATTAAAAACTTTTAAAGGTCACAAAAGTTTTAGATCAAGCTGATATTTGCGTTTTCCCTTCTTTTATGTCTTTTTTAACTTTTGAACAGGTTGGATTTCAAATAAACATCATGGTGGGCCTTAGGATAGTTTCAACGGTGGGAATCACTCTCCCTGCTGTTTTCCGTGGTGGGTCTGCTACAGATATTTATATATAAAAATTCTTTAGCTCAAGCCCTAAAATGATATATCAAAATAGATGGACAGTGTGGATACAACACATACTTCATAGTGGGGCCCACCGAACTTGGTGACATCACTTCATTAGTGAGTAGGTGTACACAAACGAGTTAGTGAGTAGGTGTACACGAACGAGCTAGCTCGGTTAGCTCCTTTGACTCGACTCAAAAAAGCACGATTCGGCTGAGTTCAAGCCGAGTCCAACTGATTATTTTAGCTCGAAAATGAGTTTGAGCCGAGTTCGAGTTGGCTCTACCTCGACTCGACTTGGATCAAACCCAGCTCAAAACGAACTTGGATCAAACTAGTTCAATGACACAATTACTTTAATATTGATGTTGCTTACCAAGTGTTTGATGAACGACTCAAAGAAGTGTGGCTAGTGGTAAGGAAGGTGTGTATATAAAACCAAAGCTCTTTTATTTTTTATTTTTTTTATTTTTATGTTACTTAGAAGGTGTTTGATAAAATACCTGTAAAACCATTACTACTGTCTCAAATACAATACAGTGAGATTTTGAAGGTATAGTTTATGTGTTTGTGAAAATGTTGCAGTGACAAATTCGGCTCGAACTGGCACGAGCTGCTGACTGAACTGAGCCGAGCTTGCCAGTCAGGCTCAAGGACAGAGCTAAGCTGAGCTTGAGCTGAGGTCAGCTAGTGGCCGAGCAGAGTCAAGCTGAGGCCGACTCGATTCAACTCCATGTACACCCCTAGTCTCGCTACTCAACCTGTCATTAGCTAATCGGTGCCCTTATGCACAAGTTTGTTAAGATGATCATGCTCGGGCCGAATGGTTATACAGCACTGTTAGGAGCTTCTATTTTGTACAATTGAGGCCCATGGTTTGGAGATCAAAGCAGCTTATGCGATGAGCCCTAGTTGGATGGCGTGTGCACCAACAAAATTGCAGATTGAAAATCCCAGTAACTTCATTAGGTTGCCAAAACTTTGACTTGGTTAAGGACAGAAAGGCCAAATATTATATAGCTAGATCTTCCAAAATAAGGAATTTTTACTCACGATCAGGCCCATCATATCAACCGCTTGGATCAATGAAACATGGGCCTCATTTGTACAAAACGAAAACGCGTACTGTACAAAATCTAGGCCCGGGCATTGTACAGGACCCCTTTAATAGACCTCTGAGTGAAACATGATCCTCGCAGTACGGAGATTTGGTTTCACTATTTAATTACTTAAAACGGCCATCATTTTTTCTGATGAAAAATAGAAAGAGAAATTTACTAACGTGACAGACGACAATGCATGTCGAAATCTCATTTCTGTTAATGTTGATAATCTGCTATATTTAAAATAAAAAAAAAAATTAAAAAAAAAAAGATGAACGAACTTACAGGAATATTCCTCAATCATCGGTCCTTCAATCGCCTCACAGACGCAAAACAACAGCGTTTTCAGGTACTTTTTCTGCAATGCATCATAAACACCTGCAGAAGAAAGCAGAACAAAATAAGTAAATAAACATTCACTAACAAAATAAAACCAGCTAATTTCTACTTTCAGTCACCAAGAAAAAGAGGAAAAAAAGAAGAAAGAAAGCTGAAATTCTACTGGAATTTTTCATGAAATTTCTCAAAAAGATAAGCCGCTTCTGAAAATCAAGCGCAAAATTCAAATACCTTTCTCCATCCAATCAATCAGCCTCCGAGACTCAGCATCCATCGGCATCAGCTTCTTTATTTTCATCTCTGTAGAAAAGGAATCCAAAGGATTCTATTAACAAACAAATGATTTCTCCATTTTAAACGAAAATGAAATGAATTGAAAGGAGAGGTTGCAGACCTAGTGCAGGAACTGATTTATCATTGAAATACTTCTCTGGAAACAGTCCTCTGATGTAGCTGATGTTGAAAATTGCGATCCGGAGCAGATTCCTTGTCTGTTCGTAACAAGACCGGGGAAAGAAACAACGAATAGGGAATGATTCCATGTCGATTTCACAGAAAACATGCGAATAGCTAATTCTATGGGATTTAAACGCTATAAGGTTCCAGATAGAGAGTATCCATATATTTTATATAGTTTGGACAGAAGGCAGTGATAACAGCATTGAAGCTCTGTTTTCAAACTTAAACAGTAAAAGGCTTCAAATCTGATAAAATGACAGAGAAATAGAGGAATTTTGATCAGTTTTTTTTTTTTTTTTATTATAGAAAACTATCATATCAAGGTAGATCCCTGTAATTGAAGCTCCATTTTCCAAACTAAAAGGACAGAGACTGATCACCTCTGTAAAAGCTTCAGATCTACTATATTTACAGAAATTGATCAAAATGGAGATATTCTACAATGATCAAGCAGTGAATTTATAAGAAAACGAGCTTCTGATTCGAAATTCACAAGCAGATATCCATTTAAACGTTTTTAATTAGAATCTGATGAAATCTTCTCAGATCTACAAGAAAACGACCTTTAGGATAATATTGAAAAAAAAAAAAAATCTCAAAAGAAGGTTTAGCTGTTAGAAGGCTCAGATCTATAGCGATTTACTGAAAACGCTGGGAAAAAAAATAAAATAAAATAAAATTGTAAGTTGATGAAGATCTATAGAAGGTCCTGCAGAAAACTACCTTCTCATTCGAATTTGACAATCGAAGAGCAAATCAAAAGCCGCAAATCGAATTCTGTTGAGAAATTCAAACAAAAGAGGGGGAAATCTCAAAAACGTTACCAGAAGCAGGGAATTCTGCTCCGTGACCTCTTCTTGCTTTAATTTCTGAGCTACAACCTGAAATTTGGAGAAATTTGCGAGAAAAAAATAAGAAAAAAAGCGATGAAAAGAAGGAGAAGAGAAGATGAAGACATAAGAAAAATGTCGTAAAAAAGGAGAAGAGTAGCTGCCATTTCGATTGGTTTTGGAGAGAGAATGAGAGCTTTTGAAAATGAAAGAGGAGGCGGGAGACCTTCGATATTTATACGCGGAGAACTTAACTGTGGTTAATACGAACCCAACCATGCTCAGCTCGTGACACGTGTCGGAGCTTTTTCTCGCGGGAATCGGGTACGGGCGCGGATTAGGTACTACCCCGCCTGTTCGAGGCTCGGGACAGGCGGAAGTTCCGAGGGCCACCGAGGAGCCACCATGATGTATTACTTTCATCCACACCGTTCATCCCCTGTTCCATATAATTCTAAGAGTATTAGACCAAAAATAAGACATATCCAACGCTCAAATGGAACATACCATAGGAAGAAGCGGTGCTAAGGACGTCCACTGTTGAAACGTTCTTAGGGTCCTCTGTGTATTTTACTTTCCATCCAACCAGTTGATATGGTCATATACACATGGATGAAGTGAAAAAACAAATATCATCTTGATCCAAAACTTCGGTGGTCCCTATGAATTTTTCAACAGTAGGAATTTAATACCTACTGTGTAGTCCGTTTGAGATTGGATATTAATTATTTTTATTATAATATTATAAAATAATATGAAAAAATGTATGGACGGTGTGGATAAAGTTTATACATTACAGTGGCCCCTCAGTGGCCCTCGGAGCCTCTGCCTGTCCCGAGCTCTGAACAGGCGGGGTTAGTATCTAGAGCTGGGCATATTTGGACCGATCCGGCGAATCCGACCCGATTAGACCCGATCTGACCCGTTCCGAACCGATCCGATGGCTTGGATCGGTGCTGATCGAGTAGGGTCATTCAGATCCAACTATTTTCCGGATCCAGATCGGGTAGTGGTCAATCCGAACAGATTCGATCCGAAAACCCGATCCGAATGGATCCGGACCGATCAGATCCGGCCCGATCCGGAGTAAAAACCAATACTTTTACTTTTTCCTATGGTGTGGTCCACTTGTGCTTTGGATATGCATCAATTTTGGGTTCAACGACTAAAATAACCTAAAAAAATGAATGGACGGCGTGGATATACCACATGCATTCACGGTGGGCCCCAACAGAGTTTACTCACCTATCACTATGAGTTACGTGCCGTGCACGTCAACTGGTAGCAATACGTATCATACCACATGAAACAGTGGTAGTAATGATTTTTCACCGTTGAAACCTTTATGTGCCCCACAGTGATGTTTACTTGCCATCCAACCTGTTCATACGATCTTACAGACATGGATGAAAGGAAAACACAAATATAAGCTTGATAAAAAAACTTCTATGGCCAACAAGAATATTTTCAATGGTGGACGCTCAGTTCACACGGTTTCCTGTAGTGTGGTCAATTCAAGCTTCGGATATAATTTATATTTTGTCCCTAGCACTAAATTATCGGGTAAAATGGATGGACGGAGTGGATTAAATATATTTAAATCATGGTTAACCTTTAAGAGTTTACTCAGTACGCTGAGCCTACTGAGTTACTCAGTTCCGTTTCCAATTCAAGCTCTATAACAGTTTCTAGCAAAACAATGGACTGGAAAGCGGTTTTAACTTTTAAGTAAAAACATGGGCGCTCGAGCTCCAAGTTGTACGAACGGTCCAAAGATATCAAAGTTACATGGCTCCATAGCGATATATTTGTTATATCTAAACCGTTCATATATTTTTAGAGATCAACGTAGAATATTATCTAAAAATTTATTAATATCCAAAGATCATCTGGACCACACCACAAGTAGCAGCAGTGAATGATTTTCACCATTAAATATTTCATGTGGTCCACTTGATAGTTAGATCTGTCTTAATTTTCATCATAAGCCTTATGACGGACGGTTTAGATATAATACATACCTCATGATAAGATCCAAATAACTTGCTAAGGTCGTTACAGCAAGTCCCCACCTATGGTATAAAAAAAAAAACAAAAGATTCTGCTTTCATGCAGTGCACGATATATATGCTCGGTAAAAATATGAATACAATAACGGATAATCTTTTCAGAGCCATGTGGGGCCCACCTTGATGTATATGTTTTATCTAAGCCGTTCATCCATTTTGACATATCAATTTAGGCCTTGATAAAAAAACTAGCATATATTAAACGTTGAAATGGACCACATTTCACACAGATCCGAATCGTACCCAACTCGGTTCTTTTGACTGAGGCGGACTCGGTTCGGATGAGATGAATCATGTATCAGATCTATTCGGGTCAGGTGACCCGGATTTGATTCCGGATCTGATCGAGTTTGGGTCCACCCATTGCCATTTCGGATCTGATCGGTTTGAACCCAATCCGCTCCGATCCGATCCGAACCGATGCCTAAGTATCTAATCCACTCGCGGAGATAATACGGTAGAGCGGGGACAAGTGGAATATGGTAGAGACATCCATCACAGAGTCCACGTGGCAACGCAATTATCCCTCGTAACCGTCCATCTAGTTTTTCCGTACATATGTGTAGGATGTGTAAACGTATAAAAGATCAGTTCATTCTAACCCTTCTATCAGCCGGCATTCAATGCGACGGTACAAAAAAGAACAGATTAACGGCCAGCATTTACTATGGTAAAACTAGAGAAATGTAATAGATAGGATCTTCTAATAGGCGTGAGTTTTTCAAATTATTAATCCATCCACAATAGGAAAGACTAGATAGACGGATCAGATTGATGAGTCACGGTGACACATGTGCCGTGGAGAGATGGAACTGCCATATCGGGTTTCTTCCGGCAGTATAAGTTGCTGGGAACCAGACCACAACTCCAGCGTGGTAGACGTTCCAACTGTACGCGTCGCGTGTGCATCAGATCAGAACCGCCCAAACAGTAGGGCCCACTGTATTTTGGCTATATACCGACGATCAGATTGATCAGATTTGGTTATATTGGTAATAAACCCACTGTAAATGAGGTAAAAAGCCCAATATTGGTTTTGGATCTAACAAATGTGGAAAATATTTAGGCCATCCTCCAATTGTGGCCCATGATCAACGGTCTGGATGACTGAATAGTCCATGCCCATGTTTCATACTAGGTGCATCAGGACATTCTGGCACGTGCAAATCCAGAAAGATCATCTGAATGGGCCTTACTATTGCATAGTGGAGCCCAAAGTTAAATTTTCTGTTACGATCCTCACCATCCAGTCCGAGGATTACAAAGGAACGGTTAAATCAATGATTGGCCTGATCTTCACATTCAATGGTAATGTTCTCCAATCAGCCTGTGAGACTGAATCGATAGGGTTGTTAGAGGACTGGGCTGGCCCATATGACATCAATCCCATAGACTGGGCCTCGGACTGATACTAATAGCTGGCCAACGGTGAGCCTGGTCCTGTCCAGAGTGATTTCTGGGGTGTCCCTTGTATGAACAACCAGATGAACGGTCCCAATCTCGCGTGTGCCTCCCATGAGGTTAAGAGGTGGGTTTCCAGCATTTGTTGGACGGTGCCCCGCATTCCTGCAATGTCTGATGATCTGAACCCTCCAGCTTGTGGTCCACAGACAGGAGATCATTGCCTGCTGAGCCCATCAACAGAACTGGAGGCATTCAAATGGAAAGCTTAAAACAAGCAAGACTCAACTTTGTATGCTCAGTTACAAAAAGGACCACTGATGTGTGGAATAAGATGTCTAAAAGGGGCGGGTTTTTTTTTTTTGCAACGCTCCATCCACAGCAGTTCCCACAAGACGGACGACCAGGATAATCTGACCATGCATATAGATTATGATGGTCGTTGGATGATTTTATCTGTGATTATCTTATAGCTGCCCCACCAATATTCAAGGTGGTGATGAAAACATCGGAAATCATAACCGTTCCGCCTTTTCGTTAAGGGCCCACCTGGATGCCAGTGCCACCAATCTGATCAGTGAATTTTTCACAAATCCATTTTTTTTTCCGTTTCAGTAGGGTAGGATCAGTTATAATTGAGGATTGCTACTATGCAGCTTGCTGCAGAAACTGTGTAGTAACTCCTCAGGAGCTCATAGCAGAAACCCACTTATTGAATTCATCAGGAAACTGGAATACTCAAATCTGAGATTGACTCGGTTGTCATGTCCACTCACTAACTCGAACGACTCTCTCTCACTCTAGCAAGCCACTCGCCTTATCAGACCTTTTTCTACTTATAGTTAAAAGTGGAGAAAAAAAAAAAAGATTTGGGATTTTTGATAACTAATTTAAGCATTTCTTATTATTCCAACTTTATGGTTATGAACTATTCAGTCCAGTCAGGTCTAAGTCTTTGAGTCAACCCAACCTGAATGAACATCGAGTTGAGCTTTCGGGTTTTTAAACTGCGGGTCACATACTGGATAGCAACAACAGTTCACTTCCCTTGATGTTTGGTATATGGCCTATTCACGTGATGGCCCACCACAACAGCCACAATCATCATATGTTTGCCACGTGCTCAATGAGGTGGGTACTATATAATAGTTTTGAAAACTCAGGGCAGGGAAAACAAGGTGCGTGAAAACGGATCTGATTCAATATGTATTCGTAAAATATTAGGATGTAGCATATGCTGCATGTTAACCCATCAGGAAATAAAGAAAGCATGGTTTGTTTCATTGATACTTTCCAATACAAATGCATAGTAAACAAACATCATTCTAATAGAGGTTTGCTCGAATAAATCCCAACATGTTACAATAAGATACATCAGGAATCTTGGCATTGGGATTTGGGTTTTCTTTTCCCAAAGACCCAAACGGTTCATTTGATAGGGCTCCCCTAGGATGGGAGATGCCCAAAAACACTCTCCTGTTGAATATTTCCCCTTTGATTACACAAAAGTTATTGCAACCATTCTTATTCAAAGTAAAAGAGTTCAATTATCAAAGGGTTGAAATAATCCAAGTGAGAGCTTTTATTTGTTGCCTTTCCACCATACAAAGTGAGATTCATCATATAAACAGTACGGATCATTGAAAGGTGACCCAGATTCAACGGCTAAAGTCGCAACGCATCGTATTGTCATACATCAGGATGTATTGGAGAAACCTCTACTTAATAATATCATAACAAGATCTCAACAATATCTGAAATATCATATCAGAAATGAATCTTGATAATTTCAAACAGCAATGTGACACATCCAGACAATATTTCGGACCTTGATGGCAAATACCTTGGGAACTCAATGGTTTGCTAACACCTTGTTTGACACCCATAGAATCTATCTTATTGTTTCACCTGGTTGTCCTTAATTGTGGTTATCTTGGATATTTCAGATAGATTGTATAGGTGTTTTTGGATACAAAAGCAAGGTGTCTAGAAAACAGTCCTATGGTTTGGACCCAAAAGCTTAGAGTGTGTTTGGTTGCACCAAATATAATGAACGAAACGCACCCTTGACCATCTCAACTCTCTTTACTTCTCAGTATACACTATTGTATCATTCCACATGAAACGTAGTGGCTAGTAAATAAGCATCAGTACAAATCACAGTTAAAAATAAAGGCCATAACAAATCATAAAAATAAACAGATTTCACTTGTAAAGGTTGCACCAAATAACAAAACACTATATTTGTCAGTGTCTCAGTGACCAGCGATTATTAACAACATTCTCTTTCCAAAGTCCATTTCTTTGCCTCTCAAATCAAACCGCTTTCCTCCCATTCAACATTATAGCTAGGAGTGTCCAACATATCGATGCATGTACTTGTCTCAGTCTTCTTACACTATTTTAAGTGTTCTCCTTATTTTAGGCATGTTATTTTATATTTCTAATACCACATTGCATTTATTCCAAATTCATTATCATAGATTAGGAGCATTAGCATAAACGCAATACCGCATCAAAAAAGCCGGATGCTCAACCAATGCAGACAAGTGAAGCCACCAATATGGAAGATGTGGACTTCAAAAAGTATTGCATGCATCACAGCCAAAGGCGTTGGTAAATTGTTATAGAGTCACAAAAGTTTGCTGTTTTCAACAAACACACGTGATAATATCATCAACAATTAGATTTTCTGACCAAAGATTTCAGTCAACATGCAAATATAATGAAGGGGAAAAAAATGGCACATACCTTTCAGATTAAATTGTGAATTACAGTAATGAAGAATATACAGTGTTAAAACTATAAGTGGATATGAACACCTTCGGAGCATTGATCAAAGGAAGCTGAAGTCCCGGGATTGGTTAGATGCGGTATTGGTAGATAGGAAAGAACACAAGAATGCTGAAGTTGCTTCAAACATATCAAGTAATTCTATAGTTTTGACCGCCAGCAGATACCTTGAAAGCAGCTTCGATGACTAGACGAACCAAGACCTGAAGAAGTCAAAGCTAAAACATTGCCTAAGTACTAATGTACAGATCAGCGGATGGTAATGTGCAACCCATTTCTTCTCAGATGGCTCTCAAGATATTGCTCCCCGGTCCTCATAATCAATGGCCAACGATATCAGCTTCATTCTCTAAGAAACAGAGAGGAATTGTTTGCAGGATACAGCCAATCTATGTCTGCATATTGAGGGAGATTTCTCAAGCTGGAGTTTGAATACCACCTCCACAAAATCTCCATGAACCATCAAATTGTCTTTTTAGAACATACTGGGTTTTATATGTGCTGCAATCACAATTCAAGAGAAAATGAGCAACAATCAAATGAGAAAAGAAGATAATAGTAAGCCATGTAATCAATTTTAGATTCCAGTCACCTATAGTAATTTGGGTTCTTTGGCTGAGATTCATCCACAAGCTCTGCAGCTTCCTCCAGGACAGCCTCAACTTCTGCCATCTCTCTACCAATCCCATCTGATATAATCTCAGCCCGCATGATGGACAATCTCAGTAGAACAAATCTCCAATAGCATGACCTGGACTTCGCAGAGTCCGCTAGACCTTGCCACTGCCAACCAAAGATGCATGTAAAAAAGAAAAAACAATGAACAATAATGTGATGGGATGACTTAAATTCATCAAATCATGTTTTTAATAACCTGAACAAGCATCGATTCTGCAAGGACCTCAGGAAGGATATGAATTTGATGATTAGGTCCGAGAGCCTCAGCTTTGATGGCTTGCCATTGCTTCACCAACGCTTCAGCTTCCTCCAGTGGCATATCTCTCTTCCGCAACGCATTACCAGCAACAGCAGCTGCCTTAGCAAAAGACGAAAGATCATCAACAGGCCATGGATTTTCAATAGTTCCTGCATCAGGCGGATGCTTGAGCTGCTTCTTAAACATTACCAACAGCTCACCGAGCCTTCCAACTATACCATTCCTGCTGTTAATACAAGCAGGACCAGTTTTGTAATGTGGTGAACACTCCGTGGTCCAAGAAAGAGTGTTGGTCTTCATCTCTGGCTTAGAGGAATGCCATTTGGATGGGCTTCTCATCAGTCCAAACTGCATGCACAATAGCTTACATGTAGTGAAAACAAAGCATCCCACTACAGTGACTAGAGTGATCCTCCCAATAATATCATGTGTGGCCCACCAACTTTCAAAGATTTTCTTCTGATGTGTTCCCAGGTTTCTCTTCAGTTGAATAGGCGGAGCAGTATTACCACCACTACTCTTTCCCACCGCCAATTGGCTCTGCAAGTTAGCTGGAGCCAGTTGCTTTACAGCAGATCCCAGATGTCGTGTAGAATTCATATGCAGAAGAGGTTCCTCAGAAGTTCTAGGATCAGGTGAAAAAACAAAGGACAGTGATCTATTGCTCAAGCCTGGGATAGTCGGTGTGGTTCCTTTCTTTTGCTTGCCGCCATTGATAATCCTTTTTTCCCCACCGAAGAAGTTGGCCTACAGAAATGGCAGGTCATGACTTGACATTTCTTCCACAGAAAAAGGGTGTTTGGTAACGTTTTGATGCTGCAAGCTAAAAGACTCACCAAAGATGGAGAGCAATCCCGCGTGTCTGGAAAGACACCAAGCACTGCATCCTTCAGCCACATTTCCTGGTCAATTTCAGCAGGCCATCTGGCATAAGACAATTTCAACCCTAAGGCAAGCATGTTAAGTCTGATGATGGCAGGCAACTGGGCTCATTTAATAAATGGCACAAGTTACCTCATTCCTCTAAAGCATATATTGCAAAGAACTTCTAAAGAGATGACTGACAAATGAATTAACAGCTAATCTCAACAAGCAATAAAGGAGAAGATATGAAGGATATGAACAAATGCTAAGAACTACAAATCCCAGCTAATCACTGAAACCTGAATTGTGTTAGGTTGTAATAATGACAAAGGGAAGACCGCAGGTTGAACCTCAATGAGATTGTTCTGGTAATGTCTTTGAAGCTTCCCCACAACCCCCCAGTTTCTTCTGGGCTCCAATCCACAGATAATGTTGATTTTAAAGGCAGATAAACTTTATGAGAGGTTGAATCAACACAGTCAGAACAGAAAAAGAAGGCAATCCCATATAATTTTGAGGCACCAAAACAAGAGAAACCAGAGTAAAAGCCATACCAATTGGAAAATAGGATTCAGGTAGTGGAAATGATTTGCATCAAACAATGGTTGCATATTAAGTTAAACAGTTACGAACAAATTCTTGCATTAATTCGGCCCAAGTAAACATAATTGCCTACTTCAGAGAAACACCAAATTTCTGCATATGATCTCATGTATGAAATGTTACATCAATGATTTGAAGAAAAGAGGGTGCAACACTTACAATAGGAAACAACAACACAAGTATATACAAAAAAGAAGGGAAGGAAGAAAAGAGTACATGCTAATACTCAACCGACAGGTCAAACCAGTATTAAGCGTAACCCTTATTCAAGAGTTAAGATCTTCCAAGCTAGGAGCATTTTGTGAGATTTGCCATCAACCATCCACGATGGAGCTCATCAGATCAACGATGAGATGGATAAGATTAACGATACGCCACTGATTGATTTTACACCATTGATGTGATGGCCAAGACTGATTCTGTATGATTTTTATACAATACCACTCATTAAGTAGCCCACTAGAACAATGTCATCATAAAACGTTATCCACATTTATGGTGGAGATGCAAAAGGTGGATATACTCATTGCAATTTTATTTTTTGAAACATAATTTTGAATATTTATATAACAAATACAACTTCTTACAAAGACTCATGACAGTGGAGAGATTGAGAAGGATGGCACCCATAGAATTCAATCTGGATGCAAGAAAAGGAGACGTGTCTCGGGAGTTTTATGTGCTTGTCGAGCACCACACAAACAGGAAGGGAAATTTTAGAGGATAGCTATAAGACCAGTGACAGAATGTTGGGCAGTTAAGGAACAACATGTTCATAGGATGAGTGTAGCTAAAATGAGGTTGTTGAAATGGATGAGTGGCAAGACCAAGGATAGAATTAGAAATGAATGCATTTGAGGGAACATAAAAGTAGCACCAATAGGAAATAAGATGCGGTAATAAGAAATTAATGCATCCTGAGATTAGTTCTATGCTTCCTTTAGATTAAAACTAAACAGATGCAATCTCATTTCATATATAAAGAACATTATCTGCTTTTATATTAGTATACTGCAGATGCTTAGTAGTATGTAATCGAGCAACCCTCATCATCCTGTCCCTATGTACCACGTGTTGGATGAAGTAGCAGACAGCATGCCCATTCCAGTACCATGTGCCAGAGCAACCCATGATCTACCTTGGATTATCCCCTTATATCACACTTAGAAGAGAGAGAAAGAAAGAATACTCTTTAGCTAAAGATAGTTTTTCAAGGCTGTCCTAGTATTTTTTCTACCATTAATTTCCTGGCTGTGCAATTACTTCACACATTGTGTTTACTCTCAATAAATAAAGTGAAAAAATAGTATTAAATAAAACCTTGAGGGTCAATATAAATTTTTATACCTGATCTCAAGAATTTGAATACATTTTCTTAAAAGCACAGCAATTCAAAATGTAATGTATAAAACCATACTCTATATGACATACCAATGATTGTCTTATGCTGGCACTATCTTTGACTACTTTGTCTGAAACTGTTGTTTCAAAACTCCTTGAAGCCCGAGTACCATTAGTCTCAAGCTGCCGAAGCCTTTCAGCAGCCTCAGCCTCACCACCCTGTGAGCCCATGATTAATGTTCTGAGCCCGTGATTGATTTTGTGAACACCCTAATTTAGAAAAGAAAAGAAAAGAAAATAAGCCTGCAGAAACATATACCTGCCCAAGAAGGAGTGAGCAAAGAGCTTCCTCAAATTTCAAATCAATGCCTTCAGATGCTACCAAACACTCACAAATAGTTTTTGCTTTATTGATCTGCATGACATGCACGAGATTCACATAAATAGCCTCAATTAGAAATGCTATGAGAAGTTAGGGAAAGGAAATACCAGATCTGTTTGTCTGCTTGAAAATCCATGACCAATATGGGCTATCATCGCCATGTAGAAACAATTGAAATCAATAACAACCCTTTGGTTCTGGGACTCAAGTGATTTCTTGTTCTTACGAGTAACAGCCAATTCATCCCAATGAAGAAGATCCACTATTTCAGTAGCCATCAGCTTATTAAGTGACTGGCTCAAGAAGCATGGCCAATCCTGAACTCGGCTGGAAGTCTCAACTTCAAGGCCCTGCCTGAGCAATTCACGCAAGGCCGCCATTGCACCCCGTCTCCGTTCAGAATTTTCAGGCATGTTAGGCATGCTTAGCAGCTCTAATGTGCAAGCAGGTGCAAGCTCCTCCAAGGATTCTTCAATCTATAACCGAGGCAAAACAAAATTCATTTTTAATGATGAATACAAAGTGGGAGCTGAAAGTCATTTAAATGAAAAGAAGTTTACCTGTGCTAACAATGGCATTTTCCCTAAAGAACTTTTACTCCGGAGTAGATACTGAGCACGAGCAAGGGCCTCAAATCCTTGGGATACTTTGTTTTTCTCAAAACCGGTCTTTGCAATTGAACACTTCAAAAAAAAGGAACAAGGAGAGAGATGTGAAAAGTAAAAATCAGCTAGGAAAAAGTAACCATCTGCATATTTATCAATCTATATATCTATAAAAATTGCTGATGTATCTTACCTCAGCCAGCGCCATCGAGAGAACCAAATCATGAGTATATGGCTTTGAATCTGGGTGCTGTAGAGCTGCTCGGCCAATTTCTAGCACCAGTCTCTCTTCTCCAACCTGCACCAGTGATCCAGATATGATTATTCTCAACTTCAAGAAACTACAGAAATGGAGGATACTCTGAGGTTACGAGGCAAACTTAGGCTCTGTTTGGTTGCCACTAAAAAATGCATTCATCTCATCTTAGTTAACAGTAATTTATGCATTAGAGATTTTGGTACGGATTAATTAGAGATCATGGTTTATATAAATTTTGGGCTTTTATTTTTAAAAATAAAAACCCAAAATTTATATAAACCATGATCTCTAATTAATCCGTACCAAAATCTCTAATGCATAAATTACTGTAAACTAAAATGAGATGAACTCATTTTTAAGTGGCAACCAAAGAAGTCCTTAACATTTTTATATCCTCACTTTCAAAAATAAAAATTTGCCCTTCAAAAATAAAAAAAATAAAAACTAGAGGACCTTATTTCTACTTAAAACACATGAGAAAATATGCCAAACCAACCAACACAATGGGTTAAGCTGGACAACTGCAAAGACAGTCTATTTTTAGCAAATTATTGAAGGAAGCCTCCCTGTGTCCGAACTAATAGATTAAAAGCAATTTAAGCGACCAAATAACTGTAGAAAGCCATGAAGTACTGAATTTCTCTAGATAAATGTAATTTTTAAAAAAGAGCACACAGCATGACAGTCATTATAAAGCATAAAATTAGGGTTTTGTTCATCAGTGTATTTGGGAACGGCTTCCAGTAATTTATTAGATTTTCTCATTTCTCCTTGACTAGAGTGACAGCTTGACAATCCACATGGTGAGTTAACAGGGGAAACTCAAGAGCCAAATAGGCTGTAGATAAGTTTTACCTCTTGCAGTAGGCACAGAGCACCAGGCAGCCAAGCCCATGGAATGCGGAGGGGGGATTTAGGTGGAATCTTTTCCCTTGCATTACCAGCATACTCTGGTTCGAAAAGAAGCTTATCTCTCACATCCATCAAAACATCCTGGTACATCGACATATAAAACAAAAATGAAAGTTGCAATCAATTCAGCTCAATCAAAAGATCCTGGTACACCAACATATAAAATAAGAACGAAAATTGCAATAAATTCAGTTAAATCCTCAATGAATCTAAAAATGGATCTTTCTAATAACAAAGTTCTAATTGGAGAAGGCAGAAAAACACAAGAAACTACAATCATGAGATACAAATCAGTAGATCCAGAAAATAATTACATTGATCAAAAGAAAAGGTTCGATCATTTTCCCACTACCTGGCGTGACACAACGACGTCCAAGGTGTACCCTTCTTCAATCTCTGTGCCTTTCAGGTCCATCACTGACTTAACAATTTCATCTTTCTCTGCATGATTAGGAACACCTACAATCTGCAGTGACCCAAATAAATTCAATATAAACAAAACCAAAAGGGCAAAAAAGTGAAACAGTACTGCTACTGAATCCACAACTCCTACCAGCATAAACCTGATAGAGTTTGCTCCTGAGTGAGAAAGATTCCCCAAAGCCAAGCATTCAATGAAATTTGAAGCATATAGCTGGAGATGAAAATAGGAATATTCTCAGTTTCTCACACTACATCTAACCTATTTGAATTTCCCTCCGGACAAGCATCTACCAAATTATCCCTAGGCATAATGAATCTTTGCTTTCATGTTTCAATGCCATTTCTCTATGTGATCAGGAACTCCATGAAAATTTATTGTTGTCACTCTCGGTCTAATTTCCAAGGTTAGAAAATTCAGTTTCTGATAGGCCAATCCATTAATATTGGACCCATATGGGCTGATGCAGCCATATCGGATCCATAATGGCCGAGGCCAATACTCGATACAGGGGTGAAACCGATGGCCTTGAAAACTGGTGGACATATTAGCAGAGAGAGGTCGTATCAATGATGTTATGTAACACGGTCACTTTTCCATTTTTTTTTCTTCCCTCTCTTTTTGCCTATTCTCTTCATTCCAAGCATAGAGGAAGCCCAAAAACTAATTATTGACTAAAGTTGCAGCTATTTTGGAGATAGAAATGCAAGGTTTGAGTGCCATTTGATGAATTGAAACAAAATGGACCATTTTCGAGAATATTGAAATGGGGCAAGCCATCACTTTTAGTTCTCCTCTTCCTTCTATTACATTTCAACGTAATGACCATAATCCAACAAATCTTGTTTGATTTGTGTTCAACCAGGGCTTACTTGGTTTATTTTTCCCAAATTTGAAGTTTATAACTATTTTTTTCTTCTTGCAGATTTTCATCCGATTAGAATTGTGCATATTGAACAGATAAATTGCAAGTTTTTTACACAGTAAATTAGCATATATTATGCGCTTCAAAGGTGTTACCCCGCTGGAGGGGGGTGGGAGTGACCCCCCACAGCGAAACATACAAGGGGGTGCCGTCGTGAACTTGGATTCAGTAGAGACAACACACATGCAATTACTAATAATAATATGTTGGTCATCGTATCACAATAATGATGTTATAACCCCCTGTCTCATCTCTTTTAGGCTTAATACCGTTTGTCAAGAGAGAAGCAAATGCCGTTGCCGATTATGAGTCCCTTACTTTCTAAGTAAGAAACCACAAGATGGGTCCGACTTTGACGGGGTGTGGCCTCCTTAGTTGCTATGTAAATAATGGTGATTCTTTATTTATTTACTTATTCAAAGAAGGTAACTATATAAGTATAGAGAAAGAGAGAGAAGAGAAGAAAGAGATAAGAAAGAGAACAAAATGTTGAGAGAAGAGAGGGACCCATCTCAGGGTTGATGCCCCCACTCTCCCTCTTTTATACTAATGAATTTTCATAATGACAAAAGTGCCCTTAATATTTATTAAAAAAAAAAGAGAGAGAGGGAGAGAGCAAGATTCCCCATCATGTCATAAACCACTATTGACAAAAAGGGCATGCACATAAACAAATCTAAGTGAGGCAAGGTGGGCCATATAATGGTCCACCTCACATTTACATCCATTAACACTCCCCCTCAAGTTGGAGCATAGATGTTGTCGATGCAAAGCTTGGAGCATATGCATGCAGCTTGATTGTGACGAAGAACCTTAGTGAACACATCAACAAGTTGATCCTGAAATCAAGTGTATGGTGTAGAGATTTCATCATTGGAGACCTTCTCATGTATAAAATGATGGTCGACTTTCTTTCATGATAGACTGGATTATTGAAGATGTGGTATGCCACCCAATTATCATAAAATAAATGCACAGAAAGACGCATTGTAAACCCCTTTCCTACAATAGTTTCTTGATCCACATGAACTCATAGGTGGTATGAGTCATTGCTCTATATTCTGCTTCAACACTTGATCGGGCCACCACACTCTATTTCTTGTTCTTCTACGTGACTAGATCTCCTCCCACAAACATGTAATACCCAATAGTGGACAGTTTATTTAATAAAGAACTTGTCCAAACTGCATCAAAGTATCCTATGACCTGATTATGATCATTCCGTTTATACAAAATTCCCTACCCTGGTGCTCCTTTAAGATATCACAAAATTCGAATAATTACATCTATGTGAAGTACTCTCATAGAACTCCTAAACTGGCTCACCACGCTCACAGCATAAGATATGTTTGGTCAAGTAATAGTTAAGTAGATAAGTTTTTCAATTAATCTTATATACCTTAATGAGTCTTCCACTGCATCTCCTTGATCACTTACAAGTTTGTGATTAAGATCCATTGGTGAATTGACCGGCTTAATACCAAGAAGGCTTGCATGTTATTAATGGTTTTTTATTAAAAAGAGGTGTTGAGATAGCATAGAAAATCACAACCCAAGAAGAAAAGAAAAATCACAATCCTCCATCGCCTTTATACTAGAGGCCTAGTCCACTACAAAAAGTTTTGGCTTCTTGAAAACCTCCCCCAACGAACTAGTCTTATTCCAAAAGCACCAACCATTTCTTTATCCCCAAAGTCTCGCCAACAAAGCCAAATCTCTAACTCACCCTTCTTTTTTCCACAGTCCAACAACATGCCATGCTAAGAGGAGGTCACCAACTGTTCCCAGCATTACACATGATACATTAAATGGCCTAAGGAAGCTTGCCCACACCTTTTGAGCAAAAGGGCAGTGTATGAAGAGGTGGTCCATTGAATCCGCATTTATCAAGAACAACACAAAAATGTTGAAAATCACCGTTGACATTTTGGAGGTTGTCAATGGCCATGACCCTCTTTCTCCCAGCTAGCCAAATTAAAATTGCTACTTTCGGAGGAGCACCATAGGACCAAACATAAGATGTATGAACACATCTCTCCCACTGACGAAGACCAAAGCATCTTGTAGAAAGAACAGAAGAGAAGCATCCTAACTTCTCCATTTTCCACACCATTCTATCCCAATACTCCACCACTGGTCCCAAGACGCAGCTTCAAACCCTCGAAGCCTCACATACCCTACTTTCTCGTCAAGCAAGATCCTACCATGAGGGGTCCAAACCACACCACCTCCACCAGGGGGTTGTTTCAAAGTGGTGAATTGGTATGCATTGGAAAAAAAATTACAGTTGTTTGGTTGGTGTGAAATGAAATCGGTCGTAAATAGAAAGTTGATTTTTGGTGTGTTTTGAAATCACTTTGTTTTATTGCGTTGAATCGATGGTAAATGGAAAGATAGCTTCCTTTTTAAAGGCAGGAGAGTCATACGAGTAACAAAGGTGTTGCTAAGTTACTAATCTGTTGTACACATGGCACGCTAATGGCACCCCCATGCAATAGACCGTTAAAAAGCAACGGCACATCACGTTGTCTGAGATCCTTACGTTTGTGTCCCACATGAGGCTCATAATTTCATTTTTGGCCAAAGTATATATTTCAATGGGCTTATTACAATCATTATGTCAAATGTCATATACGTACACTAATTTGGGGCATTAAAGTTGATTTACATAATCGAATTCAGGCTCGTGTGAATATACTACAGAATTCCTATGCATTTCAATTACAGGCTACCAAACACATTTTTGGATTTCAATGGATTCCAATTGCTAGCTGTCAAATACAACTGGGAATTCCAATTCACATAGATTCCATGGCAATTGTGATTTGGATTCCAATTCACACTTACCAAATGAACCCTAAGGCAAAAGCATTGAGAAACCGAGATATTTCTTTTTGTAGATAGGCTCACCGAGCGAGGGAACTCAATGTAGAGTACAGTCTCCCTAACCCACCATCCGACAATATAGCACCTATACTTGTTACCACCTTTCTCCACAAAGATCCTTCTTCTGACCCAAACCTCCATGGAGGAAGACCAAGGTATGTCGATGGTTCTCGTTTTACACCAAAAAACCACCACCATCTGCTCTACCTCTTCCTTAGACATCCAGATCCCAACATCTCACTATTGGTAATATTGACTTTCAATCCGGACACCATTTCTGAACATCTAATAGTCTTTTTTTAGTTATCTACCATACATGTGTTTGTGTGAAAAAAAAAATGGTGTCATAAGCAAATTGAAGATAGGAAATCGACGGGCTTACACTTAGGGGTGTACACGAACCGAGCTAGCTCGGTTAGCTCGCTCGACTCAACTCGAAAAAGCTCGATTCGACTCGATTCGAAGCTGAGTTCGAGCTGAGTCGAGCTGATTTTTTTAGCTCGAAAATGAGTTCGAGCCGAGTTCAAGCAGGCCCTAGCTCGACTCAACTCGGATCGAATCCAGCTCGAAACAGTGGTGAGAACATTTTGAACGGTTTGGATTGAGGAACGTATATTTTGCTATATCATGGGTACATGCATGCGTACGGACAGACATACACTGCCAAGCAACAAAACATTTATCTATGAAGAGGGGACTCCCATAAACATACCAGCATCGCACTCGTACGTCCAAGCAGGGACATCCACCCGGTCTTGCGCACCGTCAACATGCCCTGACCAAAAAAGCAAGCCCGACACTCATGAATAAGCCACGCGCGTGTGGAAAAATGGAAGTAATGAGTGGTTGGTATGTAACGCCTGTGCGAACTCGGATCGAACTAGTTTGGTGACTTGGTTACTTTGCCATTGATGTTGCTCACCAACTGTTTGATAAAATGACTCAATGAAATGTGGCTGGTGGCAAGGAAGGTTTGGCCGGTGGCAAGCAAGGTATGTACATTAAACAAATACCATTTTTCTCTTCTTTTTTTTTTTTTTGTTTTTTGTTTTTATGTTTACTTAGAAGGTGTTTGATAAAACACCTGTAAAACCATTGTCTCTATTTGTAAAACAGTGGGCTTTTGAAGTTGTAGTTCAGGTGTTTGTAGAAATGCCTCAATGGCGAACTCGGCTCGATCTTGACTCGAACTCGGCCCGAGCTGCTGACCGAACCGAGCCGAGTTCGAGCTGAGGTCAATCAGTGTTCGAGCCGAGTCGAGCTAAGGCCAGCTCGACTCGGTTCGACTCGATGTACACCCCTACTTACACTCATCCTAAACCCTCGAATGGGACCAAACTCCTGCCCTTTTTCTAACATCCTACCCAGTGCTTCCGCCACTACCAAAAATAAAAATTGAGAGAGTAGATCCCCCTGCCAAATACCTCTAGAGCTTAAAAAAAAAAAAAAAAAAAATCCTTTAGGGGACCCATTAACCAACGGAGAGAATCTAGCCAACCATAAACGCTCTCGCCTCCATCCTCTCCACTTCAAACCCAACATATAATCCAAAAACTCCCAGTCAACATGGTCATAAGCCTTCTCTGGGTCCAACTTGCACACAATGCCCTTCACACCTCTTTACAGCAAGAGTCTGCACATTCATGGCTATAAGTTCATTGTTTGTAGTCGGTCTACCCTCAATGAAAGTACCTTGATTACTAGATATGACACTCTCAAGAATTTCCAAAATATGGATGCAAAGGTCTTTACAACGACCTTTTATGCCCCACCAATTAGACCTACTAGTGTGAATTCCTTCAAGCTGTCGCACCGATAACCTTCAAGATGATAGCAATGAAGGAAGCCCATATCCCTGCCGATAGCCAACCACCCTCATAGAATTCCGACATGAAGCTCATCAAGTCACTTTTCACCACTTCCCAAAAAACCCAAATGAAGGCCATAGGGAAGCCATGTGGACCCAAAGCCTTGTCCCTTCCCAACAATTCTACTGCACTTCTTCCACGGCGAGTTGGCATTTGCATTTGAATGATGCTTGAACGTCATGTTGTCTGGCCTTGGCCTCTTCCATCCTTCACCCATTAACAACTCCTTATAAAACTGGACCACTAAACCACAAACTTGGTCTTTCCCCTCCATCCTCTCGCCTCCCACTTCAATGCAACTAATTTTCTTGTTCTTAGCCCGAGCATTGGCGATGCAATGGAAGGATCTCATGTTTTTGTTGCCCTTCTTGAGCCAAGGGGTTCTTGACAGCTATCTCCATTTGACATCAACCTCCTTTAGTCAATTCGAATATTCGAGAGAGTTCCACCCTCAAGGCCCTTTCTTCCGCCTTCAATTCTTCCCCTTCCACCTTAATATCAATGACATGAACACCCTTACGAATATTTTCCGTCTCAGCCCCCAACTCCCCAGAACCTCTTTCTTCCACCCATTAATTTTAATTTTCAAAAGTACAAGTTTCTGTTACAATTTGAAAATTACTTCAGATCCTAAGAGTTTCATTCTGTCAGTTGTTTTTGGCAAACCCAGAATTGGAATCCGATTCCCAGGAATTTGCAAGCCAGCTTTCCAGAAAGAATCATAAGTGGCTTAACATCAGGAACTGAATCCCGTATGATACCATATGCATCAGCGAATAGGTTAGCTAAAGGGGGAACTTCCCACTCCACTACGTATTGGGGAATTCTTCTTTTATCTGATGTCATTTTTGCATTTTCAATAGTAGTCCTTGATTGGAAAGAAAAAAAAAAAAAAGTGAAAGCAGCAGATGGAAGAAGAAAGAAAGAGAGAAAAACGAGAACGCGAAGGAAACCTGCCAACCTGATGGCAAGTAACAGGAATCTCCACACCAGTGCGTATCTGCCCACTCTCAACAGTCTGCGACTCAGTCACTTTCAACCTCCCGCGCCCAATGACCACCCGCTGCTTCCTCCGCAATCCGATCGGTAAAAGCCCACCCAAAGCCCGTGCATTGCCAGTTCCAAAATCCGAGAGAGGATTACCGACGACGAAACGGATGCTGGCGGCCGAATTCTTCTGCTCCTCGGGAATACCGATCCGATAACAACACGCCGAGCAGCTCAGCATCAAATGAGACAATGCCATGCCCAGAAAGAAGGGAGCAAGAAAACCTAAACCATTCCAGAAGCGCTCTCTTTAACTCAGAGGGGAAGAAAGAGATGGAGAAGGAAAGAGAAACCGGTTGAAACGTAAACAGATTGCATTTCGGTGATCGCGTTTGGGAAGATCAGAATGCTATTTTAGGGTTTTAGACAGACAGACAGACAGACAGACAGACAGAGAGAGAGAGAGAGAGAGAGAGGGAGAACCTTTGGCGACTGCCTTTTTCAGGGAGAAATCGGTGGCGGAACGGGCAAACGCAAGTTACGCAACCACGGCGACTCGGTTTTGAGTAAGCGGACTCGAGGACATGAGATCGATATCGGGCTTCGCCACGCACGTGCCGACTATGCCCACATGTACCAGATCTCAGCCTTTCGTCAGGTGGGACCCACAGTCTAAATGGGTGTTCCGAGGGAGCGAATTAGGTGAGACTCGGTCCACCGAGGCGGGTGAGACCCCTGTCTGTGGGGGCCCACTGTGATGTATTGCACGCCGTCCAACCGTATTGAAAGCTCATTTTAGGGCATGATCCAAAAAATGAAGCAGTTCCAAATCACATATGGACCATAGTACAGGAAACAGCGGTGATTGACCGCTAAAATATCCTTGTGCTCGTCATGTCACGGGGATCGTGGCAAAATTTTAGTTCTTGCTTTAAAAGAACCAATGCTCGTAGCCGTTCAGCACGTATGGGTGGATGGGGACTGCATGGCCGCACGTGCGGATGATCCGAGTGGTCCATCGGGGGGCATCATCATGGATGGACAAGGGACGCAGATTGCGTACTGTGACTACCAGTAGTGACGTGGCTACTGGACGGTGCTCCGTGGGCCTCACAGTGATGTGTGTTTTATCCCCGCCATCCATCCATTTTGAATATTATTATATGGCATGAGCCCAAAAATGAGGGACATCCAAATCTCAGGTGGACCACACCACAGGAAAACCAATCACCATTAAAATTTTCCAGGGTTGACTGTAATTTTTATTTGCCATCCAACCCGTTGATTAGGTCACACAAAGTTCTCAATTAAATATCCAACACGGAGCATTGTCTGGTTATGTTTTCGACCGATCCTTTTCAGTGCCACCAATACGGACCATCAGTTATGGTGGCTTTTTGAATCTTGGCCATCCATAGGATTGTTGAGATTATCCAAGTAGGCAGCCCCGTGGGTCCCTTCCAGTGGCGTGGACAGAGCATCCCATGAGGAACTACATAATCTCCATCCAAGGTTGAGGCTATCAGTCCGTACATGTGAGGCCATGTTTAAATGATACCGATCATTCCTCTTACGGGCTCATCATGCATGGACCACGCACTAAAACCTCCACAATGGGTTAATCCTAATTCCTTGCCCTCCAATTGGTTCCCCACGAATAGACAGTCCATATAAGACGTAGCAAAGATTTACAATCAACAGAAATTGGATGGCTAGATATTAAATCTGGAGCTTCTAGGGGCATGGTCTATCCCAGCGGCCCATCAGACCAACAGTCCACCGGGCTGAACTGATGGGTTTTTTGACCCGTCGTCGACCGGTCGTGAGCCTCGCTCGACCAGTTGAAGGCTATGGTCGACCAGTCGTGGAAGACGAGTCGTGGCACGACTCAAAGTCCAGCGACTGTGGACTATTTTTCTCCAGGGTGCTCGACCAGTCGAAGGAGGTACTCGACCAGTCGAAGGAGGTACTCGACCAGTCGAAGGTGGCTTTCGACCGGTCGTGGACTCGGTTCGACCAGTCGAGGTTACGTAGATTACTTCCACGATTTTGCGCAGATTTCGTGTCGCAAGTCCTTTCGCAACTGGGATGCAGAAGGGAGTTTCCTAAAACTATAAAAAGAAGTTCCTAGGATTTTTTAGGTACGACAAGAGGGTTTTCTAAAGCTACAAAAGCTTATCAAAGGTGAGAGAGAGGGAGAAAGAGAGATTTAGAAGGGAGGTTTAGCAAGGAGGTTTAGCAAACTGTTATAGGAAGATCAAAGGTGAGAGAGAGGAGAAAAAGAGAGGGCAGAACCTTACCCTCGAAAGGTCCGAGCCGACTCCATACTCCAAGGCGGAGGTTGAGGCGGACGTACCTCGGGCCAAACTTACCTTACCTACTGAAAGGTCCGAGCCGACCCCATACTTCGAGGCGGAGGTTCAGTCGGATGTCCTTCGGGCTGAACTTAGAAACTACCATAAAATGATAAGGCCGATAATGTCACTCGCAGATGCGCACGATGCGCGTCATATATTACGTGATCCTTGGATTGCGCGCAGTATCTTCATGATCTTAAAATCTCCCTGATTTAGAGAATCGTGCCGTGATTAACGGGCGCGGATCATCACACAGTTAGGTATGAATACACGAAGACGTCATTGCTATAGGTACGCAATATCTTGCACTCTCCCTCTACCTTACAACTTAAGACCCAGATTCCATTGACCTAACTTAGGCATCGGAGGGTCCTCCGGCTTAGCCAAGGTCTCCTTTGCTCACCTTTTGTGCAGAGCCAGGGTCTATCCGAGGAGTGGAGAGCGATACAGATTTTGACCTCAACATTTTTGGCACCGTCTATGGGAACTGATACAAAAAGTCAGGTTTCTATTCTTGGGTATAATGGCAAGAGGAAATAAGAAAACAGTAGCTGCGGAACCAGAGTAAAATGAGCAAACTCGTTCCTCGTCACTACTTCATGCGGAATCGACCCCGGGACCTTCCCAACATTCGCGTAACCGGGCAAGCAAATATCAAACCATGCAAGGCGAGATACAAGCCTTATGTGATGAAGTGAACAGAATGAAGCAGCAACAGGAGCTGTAGTGTGCCCCGCTCAAGAAGATCCTGTCCTCAAACCAGTCGGCCCGGTTGTGGAAGCCCACTCCGCGCCGAGGAGTGTGAGGCCTGAGGCACCCCAGCATCCTCAGGTGCTCATATCGAATCAACATCCTCTTCCGACCCAAATTCGATCCTCGGCTCGGAACACCGCAACGCGAGCTCCGACTAATGCCTCGGTTACTTCAGCCCTGGCACCAACGGACCTCCGTCATCGGTTGGAACGAAGGAGGGGGAGAAGTCCAGGGAGAGAAAACGTCCAAGTGATTGTGGCAGAAAATAAAGACTCATGGGAGAAGCGGTTCGAGGAGCTCAACAACAAGTTCTTAGCTCTGGAGAAAAAGCAGCAACCGAAGTCAATTCCCACTGCCGTCCAGGCAATGATGGAAGAGACCGAACCTCCCTTCACCTCGGAAATCATGAACGAGGTGATGCCTCATAGGTTCCGGATACCTCCCGCCATTCAATATTCTGGGTCCGGGGACCCATCCGAGCACGTGGAAGCCTACCGCTCCTGGATGCAGATCTAGACGGCGATGGATGCAATGACGTGCCGAGGGTTCTCGATTACACTAACGGGATCCGCTCGGAGTTCGTACCGGCAACTCAAACCAAACTTCGTCAGCTCCTTCGCAGAGTTGAGCCGACTATTCCTTACCCAGTTCATCAGCGGTAAGAGAAGTCGAAAGCCCAACACTCACTTACTGTCAAGCAAGGGCCGAAGGAGTCGCTGAAGGATTACATCGCTCGCTTCAACGAGGAAGCGTTACTAGTGGAAGACTATGCTGACAAAATGGCCCTCGCCACTTTGTTCAGTGGCTTGAAAGAAGGAAAGTTCACCTTCTCCATTGGGAAGAACCCACCAAAGACACTGGCTGAACTTGTGGCCAGAGCTCAAAAGTATACCAATGCGGAGGAATTCACTAACGCCCGCAAAAATGTTCAAGTGACCGAACCGAATAGTAAGGGGAAGAGGCCTAGGAACGAGGAATTCCAGACGTCTAACAAAGGGACCGATGAATGCATCTCTCGCGATCGTCGCCCGGGAGGGAGACTAGAAGGAAAATTTCGCTCCTACACCCCTCTTAACACGTCTGCTGAGCAGATTCTACTGGACATCCGAGGTGAGAAGATGCTGAATTGGCCTGTCTGCATAAGGGCCGACCCAGATCATTGAAACAAGTGCAAGTATTGTCGCTTCCACCGAGATCACGGTCACAACACTGATGACTGTGTAGACCTTAAGGACGAGATCGAAGCCCTTATTCGGAAAGGACACCTGTGTCGATACACGAAAGAAGGGAAAGCCGCTCGGAGAAGAGAAAGGGAGCACGAGCAGCCAAATAATACCGCGGAGGAACCCGCCGAGATCTGTACAATCTTCGGGGGTTCGTCTGGCGGGGGAGATTCAAATAGGGCACGAAAAGCTCACTCCCGGAAGTCTGAACTGGAACACTACGTTCATTTAACCGAGCGGCCCAGTAAGGAACTTCGGGTCAGCCCGTGTACTCTAAGCTTCACATAAGAAGATGCGCGCGAGATTCAACATCTGCATAACGATGCCCTAGTAGTCACCATGACTATCGCGAATCGTAAAGTATACCGCATTTTGGTTGACACCGGGAGCTCAGCCGATGTGATCTACTCAGAAGCTTTTGAAAGAATGGGGATTCCACGGTCTCACCTCAGACCTATGAAGACCCCTCTACACAGCTTTGCTGGGGAAAGAGTGATTTCTGAAGGAGCCATTTCCTTCCCCATGACCGCAGGAGAAAGACGACATCAAGTTACACTCATGGTGGACTTCTTAGTTATCAATGTACCTTATGTGCACAATGTTATCTTGCGTAGACGCTCTCTCAATGCAATGAGAGCAGTTGTTTCTACCTACCACTTGATGATGAAATTCTCCGCCGAGGGCGGGATAGGTTACCTTCGAGACGATCAGTGAGAAGCTCGAAGATGTTATGCAATCGCAATAAAGAAAGGGTCGGTCAAGCAGGCGCTCGCCATCAATGTCCTAGATCCCCGAGGGCCCGTGGAAGGCTCATCTGTAGAAGATCTGGAGAAAGTGCCACTTGATGAAGCTGATCCGAGAAGAACTGTCCAGATCGGAACATCATTGAATCAAGAGCAATGGACTGAAATTTTAGCATTTCTGCGACAACACAGGGATATCTTTGCGTGGTCTCATCAAGATATACCTGAAATTTCTCCAGAAGTCATGGTCCACAGACTGAATGTGAATCCAGATCACAAACCCGTCAAGCAGAAAAGAAGGCCATTTGATGCTGAGCAATGCAAAGCGATTGCCGACGAGGTCTCCGTTCTACTCGACGCAGGATTCATAGAAGAAGTGCACTACCCCGATTGGATCGCAAACGTGGTCCTTGTAAAGAAAGTCAATGGGAAATGATGGGTGTGTGTGGATTACTTGGACTTAAACAAGTCTTGTCTGAAAGATAGCTTCCCACTGCCTCGGATCGACCAACTGGTGGACAGTACGGCGGGCCATGAATTGCTCTCTTTCCTGGACGTGTATTCCGGATATAATCAGATCGCAATGCACCCTCCAGATAGGCAGAAGACTACCTTTGTTACGAACAAGGGACTCTACTGTTACCGGGTCATGCCATTTGGCCTGAAAAATGCTGGGGCCACATATCAAAGGTTAGTGAATCAGATGTTCTCCAAACAGATCGGATGCACCATAGAAGTATATGTCGACGACATGTTGGTAAAAAGCATCAAAGCATCTGATCACCTGATGAATCTCGAGGAAACGTTCACCGTCCTTCGAGAATACCAGATGAAGCTAAATCCAACGAAGTGCGCCTTTGGAGTCGACTCAGGAAAATTTCTTGGCTTCCAAGTTAGTCAGAGAGGAATTGAAGCGAATCCTGAAAAGATCAAAGCACTCCTTGACATGAGTTCGCCTCGAATCATCAAGGATATAAAATGTCTTACGGGCCGGGTCGCAGCGCTCGGACACTTCATTTACAGAGCGACGGATAAGTGCCTCCCCTTCTTCCAACAATTGAAGGGTCATAAGAAGGTAGAATGGACGCCGGAGTGCGAGCAAGCATTCCAGCAGCTGAAACAGTACTTAGGCTCACCCCCTCTACTGTCCAAACCTGAAGAAGGTGAGCCCCTATTCCTCTACCTAGCAGTCTCAGCATTTGCTGTCAGCTCGGCTCTGATAAGGGAGGTCGGAGGCAAGCAACACCCTGTTTATTATGTGAGAAAAGCTTTGGTGCTGGCAGAAACGAGATACTACCCCTGGAAAAGCTGGCGTTCAGCCTCGTTGTTTCAACTCGGAGGTTATGCTCATACTTCCAAGCTCATTCGGTAATTGTGTTAACAGATTCCCCTCTCAGGCAAGTTCTCCAGAGGCCCGAGGTGTCAAGTCGGGTGACTAAGTGGGCCATCGAGCTCTGCGAGTTCGATATTCAGTTTCGCCCGAGGACGGCAATCAAAGGGCAGGCCGTGGCCGACTTCATAGTCGAATTCACTCCGAGCGTCGAAGAGATCGGCGCCGAAGTCGAAGCAAGTTCATCATCTCCTCCGAGCGATCAAAAGGCAATATCAGATCCAGGATGGGTTCTTTATGTGGACGGGTCATCTAATGTCAAAGGGGTCAGGGCTGGGATAGTCTTGATCACACTCGACTCCACGACCGTTCAATACACGATCAGGTTGAGATTCAGAGCCTCAAACAATGAAGTGAAATATGAAGCTTTATTAGCTGGACTCAGATTGGCAGTAAGTCTGGGTATCCAGTCTCTTCAAGTCCGATGAGACTTCCAGCTAGTGGTAAATTACATCTCTGCCAAGTACGAGGCTAAGGAAATAAGGATGATGGCCTACCTCGATAAGGCTTGGAAATTAATCGAAAATTTTCAGAATTGCTCGATCTGTCAAATCCCGAGGACAGAAAATTCATGGGTCGACGCCTTAGCACGGCTCGCCTCAGCCGCGGAGGGGAAGATCCTACGAGTCATCCCCGTCGAATTCATAGAGCAACCAAGCATCAGCAAGGATGAGAAAGAAGTCAATCCCGTTCGCGTAAGTCCGAGTTGGATGGACCCGATCTTCAAGTATCTCACGACAGCCGAGATCCCTGCAGACAAGCTGGAAACCAGGCGGCTCAGAGTTCAAGCAGCCTGATACATTGTCCTGGATGGTATCCTATACAAAAAGGGACATTCTCAGCCCTACCTCAGGTGTCTTCGGGCTGATGAGGCGGAATATGTCATACGAAAGATTCACGAGGGAATCTGTGGAAATCACTCCGGCAGTCGGGCCTTGGCTCTGAAGATACTCCGACAAGGGTATTTCTGGCCAACCATCAAGGAAGATTCCAAAAATTACGTTCGAAAATGCGATAAGTGCCAACATTTTGCAGCCGTACCAAGGTAACCTGCTGAGGAGATGGTCCTCATGAGCGGCCCCTGGCCGTTCGCATAGTGGAGAATTGACATTATCGATCCCCTACCCACAGGAAAGGCGCAAGTCAAGTTCGCAATTGTCGCTGTCAACTACTTCACCAAATGGGCCGAGGCCGAGCCCGTCGCAAAAATCAAAGAGCAGAAGGTGATCGACTTTGTCTGGAAAAACATCATCTGCCGATTCAGGATTCCGCGAACCATCGTGTCAGATAATGGCTGACAGTTCGATAACGACAAATTTCGAAACATGTGTCAAGGATTCGGCATCACGAATGCGTATTCTTCTCCCCGACATCCCCAGTTGAACGGACAAGTAGAGGTAATCAACAAGGTTATCAAGCATCATCTCAAGACAAAACTGGAAAAAATGAAAGGTAATTGGGCAGAAGAACTTTCGCTCGTTCTCTGGGCCTATAGGACCACAGCTCAGTTCTCAATAGGGGAAACTCTGTTCTCGCTCTCCTGTGGCTCGGAGGCGATGGTGCTTGTGGAGATTGATCTCCCTACAGGCCGGGTCGGGAGCTTCAATGAAAAACAGAATTCCGAGCAGATTGCCGCAAACTTGGATTTGCTCGAAGAAGTTAGAAATATCTCGAAGCTCCGAGTCGCAGCTCGGCATCAACAAGTGGCACGGTTCTACAATTCAAAAGTCAAGACAAGGCGATTCAGGCTAGGGGACTTAGTCCTTCGCCGAGTATTCCAGAATACCACCGAACCGGGGGCTGGTACACTCGGACCAAACTAGGAAGGACCTTATCGGGTAGTCCGGTCAACTAAACCAGACTCCTACCACCTATAAGACCTTGAAGGTCGTCAGCTCCCCCATCCCTAGAATGCCGAGCATCTAAAAGTTTATTACCCATGACGAACTAACCTTAAGACTCTTAATTAAAGTACTCATTCAGGCGACAGGCCTTTAAGGCCCTCGCCGAAGTGTACGCCTTCGAGCGACAAGCCTTTAAGGCTCTTAATAAAATTCACCTCTTCTAATCTACATGGACGGATTCTCAACTAAGGAAAAGTTGCCCCCTATATGCGGGGGCGGATTTAACGGATTAATCCCTTAAAAAGGGGTCAATACGTCATTCCGCAGATTCTACAAGGTATCCCCTAAGCTAGGGAAAAGCCTAAGCGCTGACCCGACTCCCCTAATATAGGGGACGGCTCACGAATTAACAGGTAACGCAAAAGGGTCTCACTAATTGTGGGATGAGCTGACCCCCTAGGGGCCCGGACTCAACAAACGAGCCTTAATAGCCCAACAGAGTGAGATGGTGTTAGGAAACACCAGCACGCCAAAAGGTAAGATCAGCTCAGACTACGCCGCAAACGAAATCAACCTCTCATTTTAACAATCAAGTAGTCTACAGTCAGCATTCAAAAAGGAATCAGCTATGGATTAACGTATAAAAAAATCATCATCCACAGACCTCCATAGGAAGGTCAAACCAAAAAGAAGAGTTCCAACCAATTTAAGTTTCAATTAAATTCAAAATAAAGAGTAATCTAAACTATGCGGGTGGCGGGGGGGCTTGAGCATCGGGGACAGGATCCGGGCGGACCTCATCTACAGGCGACTCTTCAGCTTCCTCCAGTAGTATTGAGCCGAGGTTAAGGTTCTGGTATAGACCCAGGACCGCCTCAATGCAATCGTCATATCCGCGACCGTAAAACTTGGCGGCCTCAACATCCCTCTCCTTTGAGACTTTGAAGGCTTCTACCGCTGCGACCACCACCTCGACCAAAGAAGCTGCATCCTCGGCCTGTTGAGTTTCCTTCGCCTGGGCAACGACTCGGGCCTGCTCTTCCGCCGCCTCCATCTTGGCTCGATCAAGAGCTTTCCCCAGTCGAACATTCTCCTGGGCCAACGAGTCCGCATGAGCCCTAGCCCGAGCCAACTCGGCAGTCGTGGCATCACATCGAGCTGTCAAGTCCTCTACCGCCCCTTGCAACCGCAACTCCCTAACTCCAAGGTCGACAATAGTCTCCTGTAGTTGAAGCTCCTTGGCCTTCCCTTCTTCAACTCGTCGGCGCAGCTCGCCTTACTCAAGTCAGAGGGAGGTGTTCTCCTCCTGTAAGACCCTCATTTGGGTTTTGAGGGCCTCCAGCTCAGCTTCTCTTTTTTTCGCCTCCCGCACACTTCCCCGAGCCGATAAAAGCTTTGGGACGGACTATACAAAAATAAATGAATGAACACTTAAAAATTGCTAAGTACAAGGAAAACAACGAAAGACGGTGAAGATACCGTATAAAAAATGGAAGCCAAGTCATTCAGGAAGGAGTTGTCCGACTTGTCAAGGAGGTTAGCTATACTCTCCTCAGGAGAGTGCTTCACGGCCCACGAGGTCAAGCAGGAAAGATGATAGCCCAGTGTAAACTTCCCTCCGCTCGTCCCCACTTGAGCAGACTCGGCCGCCTCTGCAAAACCAGTTCCGCTACCAGCTGAGGCCTAAGCCTTGGCTCCACGGTCACCCCCAACTTCGGGAGGGGTAATCATGGCGTCGGCCATCCGAACGGCTTCCTCTCACTCGGATGATGAAGGAATAGCTATACAAGGAGCCGACGGATGGACCTCCCTGACAAGAGGAACGATTGCGTGCGGAATGGAAGAGGCTATGGTTACTGGAGTTAAACTGACGACTGTTGAGACGTGACCCTCAGTGCGCACCGTAGCAGAAGTCATCGGGGCAAGAGACGGGGCCGTAGTGGCCACAGCCGCAGGTATAGTCACGACCACAGCCGCGATTGGAGTCGTATCCGCTACACTCGGGCCTGAGGGACCTTCTTCGCGAGGAGTAGCTTGTCTCCTCCGAACAGTGGTCTTCGTCCGGAGAGCAGGCCTCAGTAGTTCCGCTGCTGTCGGGGCCACCCTCCTCTTTCGAGAACCTGACGCTTCGGCCATACCTATAAAAATGATAGGTTAACAACCTAACTGGTAAGTCCCGTTCCGCCGAAATAAATAGAAGGAATACCCACTGAAAGAAGTCGGGAGAGGCGGGGACTTGCACAACCCAGACCAATGAAGATTGGTGGCAGTGATCAGATCCGACCAGGAACGAAGCTCCCCTGACCTTGCCTTCGCCTTGGCAACTCGGTTTTTCTGATTCGAATCAAGGACGGGCGAACCTCTAGCAAAATCTGCCAAAAGGTAGAATAAAAAGTTCAGTCCGACCAGCGTAATAGAAGAATGTATGAAGACAAAAGAAGTTAAGTGGTCCGACCTAGTTTTGAAAATCGAGTGGGCACGCGAGCCATCAGGGTCCCAACTTCGGTTACAGGTGCCTCCCATTCGTCCGCTGCCCAAAACCATTTGTTCTTTCATTCTTTGTTGGAAGAGGGAAGATTCAGAACCAGTCCTAATCCCTTACTACCTCGGGTCGCAAAATAATACCATGGCCCATTGTCGTCATGCTTGACCAAGTATAAACTCATCAACTCTCATGGAGTTAGCTCCGGGTTCCCTACTTGCCGCCAGATGATGAAGGCAGAAATGAGCACCCTCTAAGCATTGGGGGTCAACTGCTCAGGAGCTAAGCCCAAGTGGGCCATCATAGTTCGGATGAAGGGGTGCAGGGGAAGTCAGACCCTACATTGTAGTGCGCAAAGAAAAATGACAACTTCTCCCTCAGCAGGAGCGCCAGTGGCTTCAAGGGGCCCAGGGGCCCTTATCCGGACGGAGGCTGGAATTTGAAACTCTGTGCAGTTCAACTCTATTTGAGACTTTGATAGCACGGAATCTCCGAGGCCCTTCCGCTCACCGGCATCTCATTGGCCTCAGTAGCTCGGGTCTGGGGGGCTCGAACAGATTTCTTCCTACCAGCTCCGCGAGCCCGAGCCCCAGTCTCCTTTTGCCTTCGAGGCAGAGGGTATAAGGGCACTGCCTCTAAGGGGCCTTCAGAGGCCCCTCTCCCATTGTCGGAACTCTCTGACTCAGAGTCATCACCATAGCCTCGCACGGTCTCCAAGTCGGACGACATCTTAAGTAAGAAGAAAGAAATGCAAAGAAGTGCAAGGGGACTCGCTGGATGGTCACCAGGAATCGCTTTTGCCGAAAATGCTCAATTGGTCGAAATTGCCCGACAAAGAACCCTGGATGGCCGGAAGCGCCTTCGCCAGAAATCGCCTCTTTCGATGTCAGCTCGAACACAACGCATAAGGGTGAAGCAAAATCTCCGAAGGAGGGTTTATATAGACCGCAACAAACCCCTACATTAATGACCAGCAATGATGGCTACAGCCGAATCGCCATAAATCAGCCTCAGAACTGAAGTGGCCCCACACCATTAGCTCGCGCACTATTGGGCAGTACGTTTCTGACATCAAGCGGTGTGCTTTGGATAAGCGAAGTAACACCCAAGTAAGGAAAGATTCCATCCGAGGCATTATTCCAAGTATACGCGGCAACAGGCCATAGGTGGACGACGATTCAAGATCTAAACCGCCGCCACACGTCCACTGCGCAAGAACCCGTAGTCGGGAAACCCCACAGGCATAAGGATTTGAAACACAGGGGTCATGACGCGCTCGGAGGAACCAGAAGGTGAGGCGATTGATCTTCCGAATGATTACTCTTCAAGCCCTTAGCGGACCTCAAAGAGTAGGGGACTTCTGTTATGAGAAGATCCGAGCCCCTCATGAGTCCGAGGCCCCTGCAACCTTCTGCTCAGACAAAGTTTGACAAAAGCCTATGTCTTCTGCCGGTCAGGAACCTTACCTACTGAAAGGTCCGAGCCGACTCCATACTCCGAGGCAGAGGTTGAGGCAGACGTACCTCGGGCCAAACTTACCTTACCTACTGAAACGTCCGAGCCGACCCCATACTCTGAGGCGGAGGTTCAGTCGGACGTCCTTCGGGCTGAACTTAGAAACTACCATAAGAGGACAAGGCTGATAATGTCGCTCGCAGATGCGCATGATGCGCGTCATATATTACGTGATCCTTGGATTGCGCGCAGTATCTTCATGATCTTAAAATCTCCCTGATTTAGGGAATCGTGCAGTGATTAACGGGCGCAGATCATCACACAGTTAGGTATAAATACACGAAGACGTCATTGCTACAGGTACGCAATATCTTGCACTCTCCCTCTACCTTACAACTTAAGACCCAAATTCCCTTAACCTAACTTAGGCATCGGAGGGTCCTCCGACTTAGCCAGGGTCTCCTTTGCTCACCTTTTGTGCAGAGCCAGGGTATATCCGAGGAGTGGAGAGTGATCCAGATTTTGACCTTAACACAATCTATATCTCAGCGCTTTTATGTCCTCGTAATCGGTTAGATCTCTCTGTTTTCTCTATTTCTCTTATTGCTATCCACTCCTGCGTGAGTGAAGAAGTTTGTAACGTTCTACTTCATAGTGGATTGTTAATCTGGACAAGGTCCCGTGGTTTTTACCTCTTTGAGGGTTTTCCACGTAAAAATCTCTCGTGTGGCGTGTGATTGATGCATCAATTGTTTTCATTGCTTTATTATCCATAATTCTGGTTTGTTCTAGAGGGCTAGATCCTAAGGTTTTGTGCAAGTCCCCCAACAAAGTGGTATCAAAGCTAAGTTCATTAAATGGGTAAGATCGATTTTGAATTATGGAAGGTGGCTCATCAAGGATGATCAGCCTCAATGGTTCTAACTGGACCATATGGAAGGCTAAGATGGAGGACTTGCTTTATTGCAAGGACCTATATTCTCCAATTTTAAGCATATCAGCAAAATCCAAGGATATGACTGATGATGATTAGAAGAAGATGGACCGAAAGGCGGTGGGGTTTATTAGACAATGGTTGGATGATTCTGTGTTCCACCATGTATCTACAGAAACCTCAGTCGGTAGCTTATGGCTGAAATTACAAGGGTTGTATGAGAGGAAGACAGCCGGTAATAAGATTTTTCTGATAAGGCGACTTGTGAATCTCAAGTTCAAGGATGGTGGTTCTGTGGCCGAGCACATGAATGAGGTCAGCAATATAGTGAACCAACTCACCTCTATGAAGATGGTCCTGGATGATGAATTACAGGCTTTACTATTGCTTAGTTCATTGCCTGACAGTTGGGAGACATTGGTGGTGTCTCTAAGTAACTCCGTGCCAGATGGAAAGATATCTATGGAATAGGTAACCAGTTGTCTCTTCAATGAGGAGACAATGAGGAAGTCTCAGGGGTCTACTCAGTAAGAAGCCCTTGTGACATAGGAACAAGGGAGAGGAAAGAACAGGAAGGGCGAGAAGGCCCGAGATAAATCAAGAGGCAAGTCAAGTAACAGAAAAGATGTTGATTGCTGAAATTGTGGCAAGAAGGGCCACTACAAGCATGAATGTCATGGTAAGAAAAACGACAAGAAAGAAAAAGGGAAGGAAGATGAATCAGATTCCACTACGGTCGCTTCAGATAGTGACGTTGTAGTTATTCTTTCTGCAAATCATGATGTATGTCTCACGGCTATGAGTCAGGACACTGAGTGGGTGATAGACTTGGAAGTTTCTTTTCATGCCACTCTACACAGGGACTTCTTCACAAGCTACAAGTCAGGTGACTATGGGACTGTGAAGATGAAAAATTCTGGCATGTCAAAAATCGTGGGAGTCGGTGATATTTGTGTGAAGACCGATGTGGGCTGCACATTGGTTCTCAGGAATATAAGATATATCCCAAACTTTCGCCTCAACTTGATGTCGACGGGAAGGTTGGATGATGATGGCTATGAAAGCCGGTTTGCTTGTGGGCGATGGAAGCTCATCAAGGGTTCATTGATCGTGGCCAGAGGAAAAAAGTGTTGCACCCTTTACAAGGCAAGTGTCAGTATGTGCAAGGGTGGGTTGAACGCAGTGGAAGATTCAACTATTAATATGTGGCACAGGCGTCTAGGCCACATGAGTGAAAAAGGGCTTCAAGTACTAACAAAGAAACAGCTCCTTCCAGACGTGATAAGTACACCTATCAAAACTTGTCTTGATTGTTTATCAGGGAAACAACATAGAGTTTTATTTGTTAAAACTGTTTCTCATGTTAATAAAGTGCATGCATTAGATTTAGTTTATTCTGATGTTTGTAGTCCTATGAGGATAAAAACCTTGGGTGAGGCATTGTATTTTGTCACTTTTATAGATGACGCATCTAGGAGGGTTTCGGTTTATGCTTTGAAATCCAAGGACGAGGTCTTTGGTGTGTTTAAATTATTTTATGCTATGGTCGAGAGAGAGACGGTAGATCATTGAAGTACATCCGCACTGACAATGGTGGTGAATACATTGGCGACTTTCATGAGTACTGCAAGTCCCTGGGTATACGGCATGAACAGACAGTTCCCAAGACCCCCTAGCATAATGATGTAGCTGAGCGAATAAATCACACCATTGTAGAGAGAATCAAATGCATGTTATCCTATGCAAAATTGCCCAAGACGTTCTGGGGAGAAACAATGCACACAGTGGTGTATTTGATAAACATGTCTCCATCAGCCCCGTTGAATGGAGAAGTACCTGAGAAGATATAGACTGGACATGATCCATCGTACAATCATCTCAGGGTGTTTGGATGCAGGGCATCCGTTTACGTACCAAAGGACGAGAGGTCCAAGCTCGATATGAAGATCAGGCAGTGTGTGTTTTTAGGGTACGGTGATGAAAAATTCGGTTATAGATTGTGGGATCCGACCGAGAGGAAGCTCGTCAGGAGCAGAGATGTGGTATTCTTTGAAGATCAGTGTATAAAAGACATTGGTAAGCCAAAGAAGAACCAGCCCAGTTCAGGTGAGCTAGATGACCTGGATCCGGTTACTCCTCCCGTGGTGCTTGATGATGGGGGAGTACAGTAAGGTGTAGAGGACGAGAGAGTTCTTTCAAAAGATAGACCAGGGGAGCAGCCCCCACTTGATCCACCTGTTGAGCCACGGGTGAGGAGGTCATCTAGGGACATACAGCCGTCCAAGAGGTACTCACCGCATGAGTACACTATGCTCACTGATGGGGGAGAGTTAGA
Source organism: Magnolia changhungtana (assembly GCA_030180095.1). Taxonomy (NCBI): domain Eukaryota; kingdom Viridiplantae; phylum Streptophyta; class Magnoliopsida; order Magnoliales; family Magnoliaceae; genus Magnolia; species Magnolia changhungtana. Next base: position 7,299,208 of record JASAUF010000662.1, read on the forward strand.
AAATTATTCTAAGGCCCTAGCCGACGAGCATAAGGAGGAGTGGTTGAAAGCTTTGCAAGAGGAGATGGAATCCTTACATAAGAATCACATCGATGACATGGTGAAACTGTCTAAGGGTAAGAAAGCTTTGAGCAACAGTGAGTGTTCAGAAAGAAGATTGAGCAGAAGAATTCACAGACGAGGTTCAAGGCCAGACTTGTGGTGAAAGGGTTTGGTCAGAGGAAAGGCATAGACTTCGAGGAGATATTCTCACCAGTGGTGAAGATGACATCCATACGGATGTTGCTTGGGTTGACAGGTAGCATGGATCTGGAGATAGAGCAGTTAGATGTTAAAACTGTCTTTCTCCACGGTAACCTGGAAGAAGAGATCTACATGCACCAACTAGAGGGGTTCGAAGTCAAGGGCAAGGAGCATATGGTGTGTAGGCTGAGGAAGAGCTTATATGGGCTGAAACAAGCTCCACGGCAATGGTATAAGTAGTTCGACTCGTTTATGTTGAAACATGGGTATGACAGAACGGAGTCAGACCACTGTGTGTTCACACGCAAGTTGTCAGATGGTGATTTCTTAGTTCTACTCTTATACGTTGATGACATGCTCATCATGGAAAAAGACATCAAGAAGATCGACAGGCTGAAATAGGAGTTGGGCAAGTCTTTTACGATGAAAGACTTAGGCCTGGCTAGACAGATCCTAGGAATGGAGATAACCCGTGACAGAAGCAGCAGGAAGCTCTGGCTGTCACAAGAGCGGTATATTGAAAAAGTCCTAGAGCGGTTCAATATGAATGCAGCGAAGTTAGTCAGTACTCCATTAGATGGTCACTTCAAATTGAGCGACAGGCAGTGTCCCAAGATGAAGGCAAAGGTGGAAAAGATGCAGAAGATACCCTACGCGTCAGCGGTAGGAAGTTTAATGTATGCTATGGTGTGTACACGCCTAGACATAGCATATGCGGTTGGTGTTGTCAGGCGGTATCTTGTCAATCCTGACAAAGAGCATTGGGCAGCGGTGAAGTGGATACTGCGGTATCTAAGAGGCTCATCCAGGTTGAGTCTATGCTATGGTGACGGTAAACCTGTGTTAGAGGGCTGCACAAATGCAGATATCACAGGTGACATAGACTCCAGGAAGTTTACATCGAGGTTCATGTTTACGTTTGCAGGGGGAGCAGTTTCTTGGCAGAGTAAGCTACAGAAGGTCATAGCATTGTCGACGACAGAGGCCGAGTACATTGCAGTCACAAAAGCATGTAAAGAGATGCTTTGGATGAAAAGGTTCCTACAGGAACTTAGCCTGAAGCAGGAAAAGCACGTGGTCTATTGCGATAGTAAGAGTGCTATACACTTGAGCAAGAATCCAAGTCAGCATTCCAAGTCGAAGCACATAGAGATTCGGTATCACTCGATCAAGGATACTTTGGAATAGAAGGTGTTACAGCTTGAGAAGGTCCACACGGACGATAATGGGTCAGACATGATGACCAAGGCTCTGCTCAAGGGCAAGTTTGAGGTTTGTAGAAACCTGGATGGCCTGAAGAAAGTGGATCCCTCTTGGGTCAAAAATTAAGAGATTTGATGGGTTTTTTGAGCTGTCGTCGACCAGTCGTGAGCCTCGCTCGACCGGTCGAAGGCTGTGGTCGACCAGTCGTGAAAGACAAGTCGTGGCAAGACTCAAAGTCCAGCGACTGTGGACTGTTTTTCTCCGGGATGCTCAACCGGTCGAAGGTGGCTCTCAACCGGTTGTGGACTAGGTTCGACCAGTCGAGGTTACGCAGATTCCTTCCACAATTTTGCGCGGATTTCGTGTCACAAGTCCTTTCGCAACTGGGATGCGGAAGGGAGTTTCCTAAAACAATAAAAAGGAGTTCTTAGAGTTTTCTAGGTACGACAAGAGGGTTTCGTAAAGCTTTACAAGGGATTTGCTAAAGGGTTTAGGGCTATCAAAGGTGAGAGGAGGGATAAAGAAAGAGAGGAAGCTTATAGAAGGGAGGTTTTTCTCGTGGAGGTTATCTACTGTGCAATCTATATCTCAGCACTTCTATGTCCTTGTAATTGGTTAGATCTCTCCGTTTTCTCTATTTCTCTTATTGTTTATCTACTCTTGCGTGAGTGAAGAAGTTTGTAACGTTCTACTTTATAGTGGATTGTTGATCTGGACAAGGTCCCGTGGTTTTTACCTCTTTGAGGCTTTTCCACATAAAAATCTCTTGTGTGGCATGTGATTGATGCATTGATTGTTTTCATTGCCTTATTATTCATAATTCTAGTTTGTTCTGGAGGGCTAGATTCTAAGGTTTTGTGCAAGGCCCCCAACATGAACTTTTACGTCTGGAAAATAACCTGTTATAGAGGGCATGACTTAGCTGGAACCCCGGATCCAGCAATGTGGATGAGACCTGACCATGGGGTACACTTGCATGCATTGTATATCCCTAGCTATTTTTTTTTTTTTTTGTGGGATTATTTTATAGCATGGTCCAAAAACGAAGTAGATAATCTTAGATGGACTACGGCGTGAGAAATAATGGTTGTAGAACACTACCATTAAAAACTTCCTAAGGTCAGTTGTAATGATTGTTTGTTATTCAACCTCTTGATAGGTCACTGTGCATGGATAAAAGGAAAACATAAATATCAGCTTGATCCAAAACTTACATAGCTCAATTTTTTTTTAATCATCATTCACTATTATTTCTTATACTGTGGTCCACCTAATATTTGAATATACTTCATTTTCATGCCCATGCTATAAAATAATCTGATTAAATGGATAGAAGGCATAGATATACAAAGTATATATCAAGGCGGGCCCCACGGTCAAGGTCCCACCCATGTTGTGGGATCAGTTAAGCTGCATTTATGTTGTCTGTTTCGAACGTATGGGTGGGGTGAGGTTGCATGGACCAATGTAAATTTCAGCCATTTTGGAATGATGGAAAGGATTGGACTGGAGACATGGTAGGATTAATCAGAGTTTTTGAAATATGTTGTGCATGTGTTTTATCCACATTGCTGACCCACATGTGGCTTTCATAGGTGATAATCGAGTTGCATATGCATGCATGTGACCAGTATAATTAATTCTATTGATTGTAATTCCACGGTCAACTAAGCACATGTCTCATTTTATGCAGTACTTTTCACAGTTAAGGAATTTGATAGCAAATGTGAAATTGGACAATCAAAATACCATGATATTTCCAAACATGATCTTTTAATCTTCATACCCAACATGGGGGTACACACGCAGATTACATCCTACCCTGCCCATCTCTACCTATGAATGGGTAAATCCATGTGGAGGCCCACCATGATGTATTGTATTTGTTTATTCATGTTGTCCATTCATTTTTTCAAATCATTTTAAGGTATAACCCAAAATTAGCAAATCAAAAACTCAAGTAGACAACCCCAATTAACAAGTTTAAGTTGGATTAAAAGCATAAAGCACTAATTGTAAGTTGCATTAATTGCAAGAGTCATCTATGATGTGGTTTACGATTTATGGCTCATACTTTAAAATGATATGAGAAAATAGCTAGACAGGGATATATGACAGTGGGCCCCACACAGATCTACCCATTCATAGGTAAAGACGGGTGAGTGCAGGTAGGGGTGTACACGAGTCGGGCAGAGTCAAACTGGCCTCAACCTGTCCAAGCCAATTCAACAGCCACACAAGGCCCAAACCCGACCAGGCCTAGTCACCGGGCCAACATCTCCAGCCCGAACCGGGCCCGGTGCGAGTTCGGGCTGAGTTCGGGCTAGTTTCGAACCTTCGAGTTCAGGCCAGTTTCGAACCTTCGAGTTCGGGCCAGTTTCAAACCTGAGTTCGGGCCAGTTTCGAACCTTACAGCAAGTTCATGGGAAGGGCTTTGGCAGGTAATCCGCGTCCCATTACAAGGCCCTCGATCAACGGTTTAGATAGTTGAACTATAGACTCCACAAAAAATCTAACTAGTCAAGACATTTACATACATTTGACAAAGCATAAAATAAAACATTTTATACAAATTAAATACAGTCATACACGGGTCGGGCCGGGCCGGGTCGAGTCGGGCCGGGGTGAGTCAGATTTCGGACCGAGTCGGGCCGAACTGGGAGGTATCTGAACTCGGCCTGAACTCACTTTCGGGCCTAGAAAATTGACCCGTCCTGACCCGAACTCAGTTCCGAGTTGGGCTTTTTCGGGCCAGGTCGAGCGAGCTAACCGGGCTAGCTCGGTTTGTGTACACACCTAGACACAGTCCGCGTTCATGGGGGTATATTTATAGGGAAATGGAAACAGTTTATTTGACAGGCCACACATTAAACCAGTGATTCGACAATCCTAGCTATCTAATCAGTGTAATGTCTAGATGTTGTTGGCCATTGTTCTTTTTTCTTGCTCAATGTTTTCAGTCATCCATTTCTAAACAATTAATTCCGCAGCTAAGATACTCTAATCACCATTTTCCTGGCGCAATCACATGATGCCGAACCACCCTAAAACCAGTGACTTGAAGTCTGGTTGGAACCAGATAGTTGAACACGAAGCGGTCACACAAATGGGTTATCGCCAGAAACCTGTTTCGTCCAAGAAACTACTGGAACCATGCATGTTAGTTGGTCCATCCTTCCAAAACGGGTGTTTGGTCCTATCCAGCCGACCATATAAGATTTCATTTTGCTTTTTGGTTTTTTTTTTGAATATACGAGTGTTTGGTTTTTGTTACAAATTTCATTTTGCTTTTTGGTTTTTGTTAAACAGTGTGAATATTTGGGTGTTTGGTCCTGTCCAGCCGATCATACAAGATTTCATTTTACTTTTTGGTTTTTGTTAAACGGTGCGAATATAAGTGTGCCTTGCTGCTAGGGTTGCAACCTGGGCTAGTCTCAACCCGAACCCGATTGATACAACCTAAGTTTGGGTTGGGTTATTGTTATGGAAATAATAGATCGACCCATACGGACAGGTTATACCGAGATCTGGCGTGACCCAATGGGCTAGTGGTAGCAAAAAAGCCGATCATCGACTGGTAGCTAAAGTCGACATGACCAAAGTCAGAATGACAAAGGTTGGCACGACCTTCAACGGACTCTCTAAGAAAGAACTTCGAGAGCCTGTCAAGCCTCATGAAGAAGTTAAAGGCTACAAAAACTAGAGATCACAAAGACTTTTTATCGGTTTAGTCGGTGGATGATGCCGACCTTCTTATAGCTCGTCCGGCATGTCCCTCTGCATTGTGGCTTTTGCCAGCCAACCTTAACCAAAGCTTGGATGACTACGCCCTGATTTCCGAACAAAGACCGACCTAATATGAAGGAAGACCTGTCCGATCTTTCCTCCAAGGATCGTAGAAACTAGCGCACAATCAGTTCGGGATTCCGAGATCCTCGGCAGGGATCTCGGGAGATTTCCTATGCGTTAGGAGTTCTAACACATTTACAACACACACCTACTAAATAGGGAGGTTCTTTCTACACTACTACATCTCTCCAACTATAAATAAACGCACCCCTAATGGTGAAAGGTACGCACCTATAATCCTTATTATTAAACCGCTTTTACAAGACACAGATCCCTGACTTTGGCATCGGAGGGTCCCCTGCGCTAGTCAGGGTCTTCCTTTGCTTGTTCCTTGTGTAGGTACTTGAGGGTCCAAGGAGGGTTAACAAAAAAACTGCTTCAACAGTTTGGCGCCGTCTGTGGGAATTGGCATCGAAAGCCATTTTTCACCACTTCACAAGTTCAACGATGGCCAAAGGGAAGAAGAAGGCCCAGGCCTCCTCTGTTGCGCTCGACCATGCACTAGCGGAGTAGCCTGGCAGCCATCGGGACTCCACCTCCCAACTACAAGCTGACTACGTGCCCACGAGACAGGTACAACGATCCAGCAATAAGGGAGGATGGTTGAACTCCCCCGAACAATAGATCGAAGCATTGAGCAGCAATATGAACTCCATGAGATAGTTGTCGGAGCAGTTACAGCCTTGGCATGCATAGGAAATGGGGGAGGAAGCTGAGCAACTGATCCAGGATCCCCCTCGGCCCTTTAACACGTCCGTTGTCTCTCACAGGAGTCGGCAACTTGGATTGGCAAGGCCAGCACCTTCTCATGTCTCCGATAATGCAGCTTTGCCCACTTCCGAGCTTCGTCATGAACTGGACAGGAAGAGGCCTGGTAAGGCTCCCGAGGTGGCCGTTGAAGCTATGGCCGAAAACGGCGAGCCATGGGAAGCCGAACTGAAGGACTTACATGGGCAGATCGGCGATATACGACAAGCTTATCGCACAAATGCTCCGACCCCAGTTGAGGCAATAATGGAAGAAATCGAGCCTCCATTTATCACCGACATTATGTAAGCACAACTATCAGTTAGGTTCGCATGTCATAGATTGCTTAATTTTTCGGAACCACTGACCCATTCGAGCAATTGTTCAATGTCTGGATGGAGCTCCACAACACATCCACTACAGTCATGTGCCATGCATTTCTACTAGCCCTGACAGGAGCAGCTCGGAAGTGGTTTAGGCAGTTGAAACCACAGTCGATCAATTCCTTCTCTCAGCTCAGTAAAGTTTTTATCACTAACTTTATCGGAAGGAAGGAAAAAACTTAAGCCAGCTTCTCACCTTCTCTATATCGTTCAGAAGGAAGGAGAACTGTTAAAGGACTACATCAAGCGTTTCAATCTCGAAGCGATGCAAGTGCGGGCACACTCTGAAGAGATTGCTCTGACCACAATCATGGGAGCCTTGAGGGACCCTAGGTTCCTCTTCTCGCTCAACAAAAATCCTCTGATGATGATGGTTAACCTTATGAACAGATCGCAGAAGTATTCTAATGCCAAGGAAGCTTCCAGCCTATGAAAGGCCTTCCAAAGTAAAGGAACAGCGGCTAAAGAGCGATAACCGAAGGAAGAGCTCAGCTCAGCCGGCAAAAGCAAGAAGAGGAAGGACAATCAATCGTAAGAGAGTCAGCATCCAAATAAGCGACCCGAGAGTAAGTTTAGTACATATACTCCCCTCAATAAGACGCCCGAGCAAGTCTTGATGGAGATCCAAGACAAGCACATCCTCAAGTGGCCAAGCAAAATGATGTCTGGTCCCAACAAACGATATGAGCGAAAATATTGTCATTTTCATCGAGACCTCGAGTATTCAACAAGTGACTATTTCGACCTCAATGAGAAAATTAAAGCGCTCATCTGCAATGGATATCTCCGAGAGTACGTCAAAAGAAGAGGAGATCGGATTGATTCAAAGAATGAATAGCCCATTAACAATGAACCAACCAAAGAAATTCGTACAATCTTCGGAGGACCTTCCGGTGGAGGAGACTCGAACCGGGCCCCAAGAGCTCACACAAGGAGCATCAGTCATTCTAGCTCGGAACATCAGATCCTCACCACCAGCAGACCCTCAAAAAAGAAAAAAATAGCATCTTGTGGACAAACCTTCACCGAAGAGGATGCCCAGGGAATCCACCATCCCCACAATAATGCACTTGTGGTTACGATGACCGTAGCCAACCGCAAGGTGTTTCAAATCCTCGTAGACACCGGAAGCTCGACCAACATCCTCTTCACCCATGCATTCGACAAAATGGGGGTTGGACAGTCTCGACTCTGAGCCATTAAGACCCCCTTGCTCAGATTCTCAGGAGGCAGAATTATGCTAGAAAGATCAATATAACTCCCACTCACCATTAAAGATGGGCAAAACTAAGTGACTACAATGATTGACTTCTTAGTAATAGACTGTCCATCCGTTTACAACGCAATTCTCGGCCGACCTTCTCTCAATGCCCTACCAGCCATGGTCTCAACTTATCACCTCACAATGAAGTTTGCAACCGAACATGGTGCCGGGTTGGTCAGAGGAGACCAACATGAAGCTCGACAATGTGACATGATGGCGTTGAGAGCTCAGCATCAAATGATGACCATCACCTCTTTGGACCCCCGAGAGGATTTAAATGAGAGGGATGTCCTATGGAAGACCCTGTTCCCGTTCCACTTGACAACTTTGATCCTACTATAATGGTGTAGATCGGGTCGTCACTTGCACTTCCATTACGGGATGAGATTGTGAACCTCTTTTGGTAGTAAGCCGATGTTTTTGTATGGTTCCATCAAGATATGTCCGACATCAACCCGAAGGTTATTGTTCATCGGTTGAATGTCGACCCCGACCATCGACCAATTTAGCAGAAACACAAACCGCTCGGTCTTGAACGATATATCATAATCGCGGAAGAAGTTGAAAAGCTCCTCAAAGCTGGGTTCATAGAAGAGGTTTACTATCCAGACTGGATAGCCAACGTAGTTTTGGTTAAAAAGTCTAATGGGAAGTGATGGGTCTGTAATGACTACACTGACCTGAACAAAGCCTACCCCAAAGAAAATTTTTCGCTCCCCAGAATTGATCAGCTCATCAATAATACGATAGGGCATGAACTGTTGAGCTTCTTGGACAAGTATTTAGGTTATAACTAAATTGCGATGCACCTGTACGACAAGTCAAAGACTACCTTCATAACTGATAAAGGTCTCTACTACTACAAGGCCATGCCCTTCGGACTAAAAAACACTGGAGCCACATATTAGAGGCTCGTCAATAAGATGTTCACTCGCCAGATCAAGCAATCAATGGAAGTCTACATGGATGACAAGTTCGTTAAGAGTGTTAAAGTTGTGGATCATGTAATTGATCTTGAAGAAATGTTCTTAATCCTTCGAGAATATCAGATGAAGTTGAATCTAAGCAAATGTGCCTTCGAGGTTAGTTCTGGAAAGCTCCTCGGGTTCTTGGTCAGCCAAAGAGGAATCAAGGCCAACTTTAATAAAATTCAAGCTCCGCTCGATATGAGTTTGCCAAAGACGACTAAGGATGTTCAACGCCTTATAGGTAGAGTTGTCGCACTGAACCGTTTTGTGTCCATGGCTACAGATAAATGTCTTCCCTTCTTCAAGCAATTAAAAGGAAAACAGCTAGTGGAATGGTCAGAGGAATGCAAGCTTGCTTTTCAGCAACTCAACCAATATCTGGGGTCACCGCCGCTACTCTCCAAGATCGAACAAGGAGAACCTCTACTGCTGTACCTGGCAGTCTCTACCACAGCAGTTAGTTCGGCTTTGATCAGAGAACATGAAGGGAAACAGCTCCCAGTGTATTATGTTAGCAAGGCCTTGATCTCTACTGAAACCAAGTATCCAGACATGGCGAAACTGACATTAGCTTTGGTCATTTCATCTCGGCGATTACGGTCGTACTTTCAAGCTCATACTATCATCGTCCCGACTAATCAACCTCTTTGTCAAGTGCTGTAGAAGCCTAAAGAATCAGGAAGGTTGACAAAATGGGCAATTGAGCTCAGCGAGTTCGACATCAGGTATCTACCTCGAACGTTGATTAAGGGCCAAGCAGTGACTGACTTTATTGTCGAGCTCATCCCTGCGCACGAACTGGAATCCAACTTGATTCCTCAGTCCGAGTCAAGCTCCAACCCGATCATTCGATCCAGGCTGGCCTTGGTTCCAAGCAATCCGTCTGAATTGCAATGTAACCCGATCACTCACTCCATCCGACCTTAAGTGAGTTCGATCAACCAACATGATATTGTATGTTGGTGGTTCATCCAATTCTAAAAGCCAGTGGGGCCAATATAGTCCCAGAGACCCCAGATCATGTATGCGTATAGTATGCCTTAAGATTTAGATTCCAAGCCTCCAACAACGTAGCAGAGTATGAAGTATTGCTAGTCGGGCTTTGGTTGGCAGCAACCATGGGAGCCCAACATCTTAAAGTTTATAGTGACTCGCAGCTTGTCATCAATCAAATAGTAGACAATTATCAGGCTAAAAAGGAATGCATGAAAGCATATCTACTAAAAGCCAGAGAACTGATCAGTGGGTTCTAGAGATGCAATGTCAGCCTGATTCCTCGAGCAAAAAAACTTCAAAGCTGACATATTGGCAAAGCTGGCCACTGCAACCAACGATGACATTCCAAGATCGGTCTCGATTGAGTTTCTCATTAAACCAAGTATCAGTGAATCCAACCTCGATACATCTCTTTTGATGACCTCAGAGTCAACCTGCATGGATCCAATTCTCGACTTTCTTAAGGAAGGAAAGCTACCTCAGGATCGATCGGAAGCACGTAGGCTACGAACTAGGGCAGCTTGCTATACCATGGTTAGTGACATCTTATACAAGAAGGGGTTTTACCTTCCCTACCTCAGATGCCTCCGACCCGATGAAGCTGAGTACGTCCTAAGATAAATCCACGAAGGTATTTGTAGAAATCACTCTGGTAGCCGATCTTTAGCTCACAAAGTCTTCGACATGGATATTATTGGCCGACCATTTAGGTGGATGCTCGGAAGTATACCTGAAAATGTGATAGATGCCAATACTTTGCGGCTATACCTCGGCAGCCACCCAAAGAACTGACCCCTATGACCGGACCATGGCCGTTTGCCAATGGGGAATTGACATTATCAACCCCTTCCCGACTAACAAAAGGCAGACCAAGGTCGCAGTAGTCACGGTCGACTATTTTACAAAATGGACAGAGGCTGAAACCCTGACGAAGATTACCAAGCAAAAAATTACAGATTTCTTCTAGAAGAACCTCATCTGTAGATATAGGATTTCCCGCGCAATCGTTTCAGTTAACAGGAAACAATTTGACCAAAAATAGTTCCGAGGCATGTGAGAGAACCTCAGGATCCAGAACGTTTATTCGTCATCGGGCCATCCACATGTTAACAGACAGGTCGAGGTGGTTAACAAGATCATTAAAAATCATCTTCAGACCAATATCGAGAAAGCCAAAAGGATCATGGGCTGAAGAGCTCCCCAATGTTCTTTGGGCATACCAAACTACCACTCAAACGGCTACAAGTGAGACTCCCTTTTCCTTAGCTTTCAGTGCTAAAGTTGTCACTCCAGTCGAAATTGGACTTCCAACTTCCCGGAATAGCTCCTATGACGAACAACAGAATTCTGAGCTAATGACACTGGATCTTGATCTTCTCAAGGAAAGGAGAGAATAAGCACGGGTCAAGACCGCAATCCGACAATAGCAAGTTGCCCGTTTTTACAATTCCAGGGAAAAGGTTATAAGGTTCCGAGCTGGGGACTTAGTCCTCCGCAGAACCTTCCAAAACACCAAGGAACTCGGCTCGGGAACCTTAGGTCCAAACTGGGAAGGACCTTGCATAATAACGAGCACGAGCCGACCTGGGTCATATTGACTCGAAGACCTGGAAGGTCGGCTCCTACCTCGCCCGAATGCCGAGCATCTTAAAATTTACTATTCCTAGAGAGCCGACCTATCTTTATGCGAAGTCTACCATGCACAGCTCGTGTCAAAGCTATTACAATAAAATCCTGGATTTTGTTTTTTTGTCTTCATGTTTACAAGTGATCGTTTACCAAGTCCCTCCAGGGGTTTCCCATGGCATCTGGGAAGAACAACCTCCATTAACGAGTCAACTCCTCAAGAGGAGATTGGATCCTACACTATCGACATTCATATGCTCAACCTGCAAAAAACTACTAAGGGCTCTCCTTGATTCAAGGAAGAAAAGGCCATAACCGACTAATCGACTCTTGAAAGAAGGGTCGAACCTTCGATGACTATCACGACAAAGACATCAACGGACCAACCTTCCTTTCAAGTCTAACCTTCCAACTTAGAAAATTTTGTATACAAATGCTGCGCTAAAAGAGAATTTCGATTATATTAATAAAGCTCTGAGGAGGGCATTACATTTGGGCTCGAAATTTTATTTTTTATTTTTTAAAAAAGAACGAAAAAAAGGAAGAAGAAAAGGTTGTTGCTTAAGCCTTGGGGGGCTGCTCGGCAGGCGCATCCTCAGGAGGGGCCTCAGAGTTAGAGGTGTACACGAACCGAACTAACTCGATTAGCTTACTTGAATTGACTTGACTCGAAAAAGCTCGATTCGACTTGGTTCGAAGCTGAGTTCAAGCCGAGTCAAGCTAATTTTTCGAGGTCAAAAATGAGTTCGAGCTAGCCCCAGCTCGACTCAACTCAGATTGAACCCAATTGAATTGAACTCGGATCGAACCAAATCAGTGACTCGGTTACTTTGATATTGACGTTTTTCACCAAGTGTTTGATGAAATGACTCAACGAAGTATGGCTGGTGGCAAGGAAGGTATGTATATGAAATAAATACCCTTTTTTTCTTGATTTTTATGTTGCTTAGAAGGTGTTTGATAAAATACATGTGAAATCACTGTTATTGTTTTACATACAGTGAGATTTTAAAGGTGCAGTCTATGTGTTTGTGAAAATGTTGCACAGGCGAACTTGGCTCGAACTGGCCCAAGCTGTTGACTGAGCCAAGCTGAGCTGGCCAGTCAGGCTCGAGGATCGAGCCGAGCCGAGTTTGAGCTAGGGTCAGCTAGTGGCAGAGCCGAGTCAAGCTAAGGCCAACTCGACTCGATGTACACCCCTAGAGTAAGAGTTGGCCTCCTCGAAGGCCGAGAGGTCCAACTCGAGAGGTCCAACTCGGGATAAATTCCCTTGACCTCTTTGAGACACTTCTCGAATGCAACACGGTACAAAACATCTTTGTCTTCCAATTACTCCTCAGAAGACTTGAACTCCTAGACAGTGGCTACCCTAGCCGAGGAGATAGCTGCATGGGCCTTTGCTTGGGCCTCCTTAAGTTTCACCTCCATGGAGCATTGTAGGCTTGCATTATCGGCCTTCCATCGAGCTGCCCTTTCAGAAGAGTCAGCAAGCAACTTCTTCGTCGCCTCAGCTCGGCCCTTGATTCCAGCGCTTGGGCCTCCACGGTAGAGCGAAGTTATTCAGCCATGGCTTGAACTTGCTCGACCTCGAAGCAGAATTGTTCAACCTCGATTCCTTTCCGCAAGAACCCTGCCTCTCCCTCCTTTGTCTCTTCTTGCAAAAGCATGAATTCGCGGTGTACGCTCAATAAGCAGGGGGCAAACTGCCAAGGAAGAAAGAAGAACGTTAGAACAAGCCAAAAGAAAAACAACAAGCATCTCAAAGACTAACTTATCCCAAGGAAGGTCTTCGTTAACAACCTGAGGATCGCATCTGGCGACGAGTCTAATACGCGGACAAACTCGGCATTAGATATATACTGATCCGCTCAAGGTAGAAGGCCCTCCAGAGCCCTTTGTACCATTCTAGAAGGACGTTGGCCCTCATCCGCTTGAGGCGCCGAAGGCTCAGCTAAAGGCCCGACAGTTTCCTGGGCCTCAATAGGACGGGCCTCCTCAGGCGAGGTCGTCCAAGTCGGATGGGCCTCCTCGAGCGAGGTCGTCTCAGCCACCACTTCGGTAGTGGTGGAGATAGGCTTTGTGGCCATTGCCTCATCCTCGACATCCACGATCGTGGGAGCTGAGGGACCGACCTTCCATTTGCTTTTAGAGGTCGTCTTCTTCTTCGGAGCTAACTCCCTAGGAAGGGGTGCCTTACGCTTCAAAGTAGGCTTTAGGGCGGACCGAGTTTTAGGCATGTCTACATCAACAAGAACGAGGATGAAGTCAGCGACAAACTTATGAGTTTTCTAAGTCCTAAGGTCGTTCAGAATTTATACCTATTAGCTCAGAGTCAAGGCCTGACTTAAGCAGAAGCTTAGGTTGAAGGAGTTTCCTCCAAGATCTCTCTTCGACCTCTACCGACCTTGCTTCTGTTATCCGAGCAAGAGATTCAGCCCCAAGCACAGAAAGAAACTTGGGAATAACTGTAAAAAGAAGCACGTGCAAACGAGTTAAAATATTGAAGTAAACCAAGTTAAAAACAAAGGAAAAAAGAACTAAGTCTGGACAATACCAACTTGAATTAGAGAAAGCAGTGGGGACCCAAGTACAGTAAAAGGTCATTCTTGGCACTTTCCAACATCCCGAGGCCCAAAACCATTTGTTCTTCCAATTTTTGTTGGAAGTCGGGATGTCGGTGACCAAGGCTTTCCCGGTCCCCCATCTAAGCAGAAAAGTGGTACCAGTAGTCATGGAGAGGACTGGACTTCACTTGGTATAAGTGGAGGAACTCGCTCGCGGTAAGGTCGAGCTGACCAGAGGACATGACATTTGACCAACGCCCTTCATGCATTGGGAATCAACTGCCTTGGAGCTAACTCCAGACGCGCGAGCACTTGCCTTACTATTTTATTTTATTTTTTGTAGAGGGAGCCTTAGGCCGCACTGAAGGGTGACCTGGAAGATGGCTAATGCTCCCTCAGGATAATTGTTGGGAAGTTCACCTGGTGAGGGAGCTAGGAGTACCACAGAGTCGGGTATGTGGCATCCCGACCTGGTCCTCACTAAGTCGGCCTCCCTGAGGATGGATTCCATGGGGCCCTTCTCCACGGCCTCGCCATCCTTGTCAGAAGATCCAACCGATCATTCCTCTTCGGGCAGGTCTCTTGCCGTCCCAGCCTGTCATTCTGCCGAGGACCTCTCCAGCACCCACGATGCTCGCGACGCCCGAAATTTGACATCGCTCATCATCATCAACGGAGACGACAGATTCGACATAGGGCGAAGATCACTCGCCCCACTATCAGCACCGGAGGCCCCCTCTCGAGAACTTGGTGTTTTTGGCATTTGTCGGAAACCAGTGAAAAAGAAAGAAGGAAAAAAGGGAGGGGTGAGATGAGAAGCAAAGATCATCGGAGAAGGAATGTAGCCGGCAGTCAAGATCAAATCGAATCGTCAGAAATCGTCTTTGCACACCGGAAGTGGGAAAGGAACAAATGAAGGAAGGGAGGTAAATGAGTCGGCTCGGGCATTAGTGTTTTCCTTGTATAGGGAAGCCACGTGTATGAGCACTTAATGCCCTCATTAATGCACAGTTGTACGATGCCCCTTTGATTATCCCGTTTCGATGCGTGGTGCATCGCCACTCGTTGTCTGACTCCACGACCAAGGAAAGGCCATGTGTCCTCTTCTTATTGGTCTGAAACTGAAAAGGCGGTCTGACATGTCAGACGACCTGGAGCCACGATATGCCACCTCGACAAGCGCCGAATCATGATTACTGATACGCCTCGACTCCTGTTTTGGCTGCCTTATTTAGTATTAATGGCAAGATGGTCCGACCTGAATGCATTCGACATACTTTCCAAGTTCGTTTCGTCAACTTGTAAGTAGGGGGCTTACTGTTATGGAAATAATAGACCAACGCATAGGGACATGTCATGTAAAGGCCCGACCAACATTGTACGATATTGTCCGCTCTAGGTCCCACTGGACCCGCACAGTTTTGTTATCAGGGTTTTCCCCAAAAGGCCTTGTATAAGGAAGGTCCGAACCACACATATAACCACCATTACTTCGGATAGCGCTTCCGATGTGGGACAAGTTCAACCTCCCACTACGTACACAGTAGCCTACCAGCACAATAGCCTGCCAACCACTGGTAGCTCGCCCAAGCCCTTAGGCCTCGCCCACATCAACGTCCGCCCACGTGTGCCCGCCCACATGTGCAACAGTGATGGGGCGTCAAAATATCCCCCACTGAGGGCAGAGCCGTCCTCGGCTTTGATACCATTTGTAACGGCCTGACCAACATTGTACGATATTGTCCGCTCTGGGTCCCACTGAACCCACACGGTTTTGTTCTCAGGGTTTCCCCTAAAAGGCCTCATATAAGGAAGGTCTGAACCCGACATATAACCACCATTACTTCGGACAATTCTTCTGATGTGGGACAAGTTCAACCTCCCACTGCGTACACAGTAGCCTGCCAACCACTGGTAGCTCATTCAGGCCCTTAGGCCCCGCCCACATTAGCGTCCGCCTACGTGTGCCCGCCCACATGTGCAACAGTGATGGAGCATCACAGGTCGGACCAAGATCTAGTGTGACCTAATGGGCTAATGGCAGCGAAAAAGCCGATCGTCGATTGGTAACTAAAGTCAGCACGACCAAGGTCGGAATGACTAAGGTTGGCACAACCTTCAACGGACTCTCCAATAAATAACTTCGAGAGCCTATCATGCCTCATGAAGAAGTTAAATGCTACGGAAAGTAGAGATCACAAGGATATCACAAGGACTTTTGATCGGTTTAGTCGGTGAACGATGCCGACCTTCTTATAGCTCGTTTAGCATGTCCCTCTGCATTGTGGCTTTTGCCAGCCAACCTTAACCAAAGCTCGGACGACTACACCCCGATTTCCAAACAAAGACCGACCTAATATGAAGGAAAACATGTCCGATCTTTCCTTTAAGGATCGCAAAAACTAGTGCGCAATCAGTTCGGGATTTCGAGATCCTCGGCGAGGATCTCCAGAGATTTCCTATGTGTTAGGAGTTCTAACGCATTTATAACAAGCACCTACTAAATAGGGAGGTTCTTTCTCTCCAACTATAAATAACGCACCCCTAATGGTGAAAGCTATGCACACATAATCCTTACTATTAAACCGCTTCTACAAGATGCAGATCCCTGACTTTGGCATCGGAGGGTCCCTGCGCTAACCAAGGTCTTCCTTACTTGTTTCTTGTGCATGTACTCGACGGTTCAATAAGGGTTAACCAAAAAACTGCATCAACCATTGTCAAGGTCCTTAGGTTGGGTTCTGTTTGAAAAATGCTAACTTGATTGAATTTAGATTGAGTTTGGGTTAAAGTAAATTCAGGTCTAATTAAGTCAAGTTGAAAACAATCACATATATTTGGGTTAAGTGTATAGGACTTGGGTTGGACTAGTTGGCCAAGGATAGAGCTCAGGTTGAGTTGGCTTGGTTGGTCTCATGCTAACCCTTAACCTTACTTGAGCCAGACCCAACCCAACCCAACCCAACCCAACCCAACGCAGTCAGCTGCACCCAACTTGCTACGGTTGAAGCCCGTCCTATCACACTGCTACAACATATCCGCGGGCTTCCGTAGATTCCTGGACTGACCTTGATGTGGAGCCACCTTGATGAATGTTCCTTGAATGGACGCCATGCATCCGTTTTGGCGTATCAATTTAGGGCATGATCCCAAAAATGAAGTAGATCCAAATCTCAGGTGGAACACACATGGACCACACCACAGGTAATAGTGGTGATTGAATTCCCACCATTAAAAACATCGTCAGGGCCATCTGTGTGGTCCACACCACAGGTAATAGTGGTGATTGAATTCCCACCATTAAAAACATCGTCAGGGCCATCTGAATGTTTATTTGCAATCCAATCCGTTGATAAGGTCATGAAGACCTGAATGAAGGGACCACAAAATAATAAGCTTGATCCAAAATTTTTGTGGGCCCCGAGTAGTTTTAACGGTCAATCACCATTGTTTACGGTGGTGTGATCCACCTGAGATTTGGATCTGGTACATTTTCGAATCATGTCATAAAATAAGATTTCAAGATGGATGGATGGTGTGGATGTAAGGAAAATGCATCAAAGTGGACCCCACGGTGACATCTGTGGATCTCGGGGTCCACCGTAGCCGCGCCCCAAGAAATTCTGTACAAACTGTACCTAGCAGTTGAACCGTTTTTGACCAGGCGGGGCACATAAACGGTCAGGATCGATTCTGGGTTTAAAACATAGATCCAGACCCTCCTTTTTATCCCCTTTACCTTTCTTTTCTCTGCTGCATCACAAAAGGCCCCAATGCGCTTCATCTGCAAGTAGAGTGAGAATCACTCATGGAATATAACAGCGAGTGAGCTTCCCTGACGCGGTTTGGCTGGTGACTCAACACGAGCCAAATAGCTAATGTCAAATCTCTGTGGACCCCACCATGATTTATGTGTTTTATCCATACCGTACATACATTTTTTCAGCTCATTTTCGGGCATGACCAAAACAATGGAAATAATAGGAATTTAACACTTACTGTTGAGAAGTTCCTGGGGACCGCAAAGGTTTTGAATCAATGATTTTTGCATTTATCTTCATCCAGGGTTTTGGGCTTTTTGAACTGGTTAGATGGCAAATAAACATTGTGGTGGCCCCCAAGAAGTTCAAACGGCAAGCATTCAATCCCTACTGTTTCATGTAAAGTGGTCGACTTGAGCTTTGGGTCTACTTCATTTTTTGCCTAGTGCTCTAAAATGAGCTGGAAAAATGGATGGATGGCGTGGATAAAACACATACATCATTGGGAGGCCCACAGAGCTTTGACACCAGCTATCTGGTTGGTGTTGGCCTCACCTGCAGCCAAACCGCGATCTTTTAAAAAATGAAAATACAAGAGACGCTCAATTACATTAGTTATAACCAAAAAAAAAATAAAAAAAATAGTACTCATATCTCATATAAAAGAAACACAACATAACCCAATTCCTTTATGCTGTTTTACCGGCGTCAGATGTCCGAAACAGGTCCGAAAGAGACATGGCAAAATCTATTTGCACAAGAAAAATACAATCTACAACAGATCTCCTGCAGTTGTGAAGAGGAATTTACGGGCGCAAGGGACATTGATAGGTTTTCTTGATCCATCTTCGACCGGTCGTGAGCCCTGTTCGACCGGTCGAAGGCTGGTGGTCGACCAGTCGAAGGTTCGAGTCGTGACTTCGACTCAAAGTCCAGCGAGTATTTTTTGCTGTTTTTTTACTGTAGCTACGACTGGTCGAAGGGATGTCTCGAGTAGTCGAAGGGGTCCTACGACTAGTCGAAGACTAGGTTCAACTAGTCGAAGACTAGGTTCAACTAGTCGAAGGTTACGCAGTTTGTTCAGCTATTTTGCGCGAAACTGCGGATTTAAATCCTTTCACAACAGGGATATGGAAAGGAGTTTCCTAAACTATAAAAGGGGTTGCCTAGGGTTTTTCTAGGCACAGCAAGAGGGTTTCCTAAAGCTTTACAAGGGATTTGCTAAAGGGTTTAAGACTATCAAAGGTGAGAGAGAGGGAGAAAGAGAGAGAGGAAGCTTATAGAAGGGAGGTTCTGCTCGTGGAGGTTTTCTACTGTGCAATCTATATCTCAGCGCTTCTATGTCCTCGTAATCGGTTAGATCTCTCCGTTTTCTCTATTTCTCTTATTATTTATCCACTCCTGCGTGAGTGAGAAGATTGTAACGTTCTACTTCATAGTGGATTGTTGATCTGGACGAGGTCCCGTGGTTTTTATCTCTTTGAGAGTTTTCCACGTAAAAATCTCGTGTGGTGTGTGATTGATGCTTTGATTTATTTCATTACTTTATTATCCATAATTCTGGTTTGTTTCGAGAGGCTAGATCCTAAGGTTTGTGCAAGGCATCCCAACAAAGTGGTATCAGAGCTAAGTTCATTGAACGAGTAGGATCGGTTTGAAATTATAGAAGGTGGCTCATTAAGGATTATCAGCCTCAATGGTTCTAACTGGACTATATGGAAGGCTAAGATGGAGGACTTGCTTTATTGCAAGGACTTATATTCTCCAATTTTAGGCATATTAGCAAAATTCAAGGATATGACTGATGATGATTGGAAGAAGATAGACCGAAAGGCGGTGGGGTTTATTAGACAATGGTTGGATGATTTTGTGTTCCACCATGTGTCTATGGAAACCTCAGCCGCAAGCCTATGGCTAAAATTATAAGGGTTGTATGAGAGGAAGACAACTGGTAATAAGATATTTCTGATAAGGTGACTTGTAAATCTCAAGTTCAAGGATGGTGGTTCTGTGGCCGAGCACATGAATGAGGTCAGCAATATAGTGAACCAACTCACCTCTATGAAGATGGTCCTGGATGATGAATTGCAGGCTTTACTATCGCTTAGTTCATTGCCTGACAGTTGGGAGACATTGATGGTGTCTCTAAGTAACTCCGCGCCAGACGGAAAGATATCCATGGAACAGGTAACCAGTTGTCTCTTTAATGAGGAGACAAGGAGGAAGTCTCAGGGGTCTACTTAGCAAGAGGCTCTTGTGACGCAGGAACGGGGGAGAGGAAAGAACAGAAAGGGTGGGAAGGCCCGAGATAAATCAAGAGGCAAGTCGAGTAATAAAAAAGATGTTGAATGCTGGAATTGTGGCAAGAAGGGCCACTACAAGCATGAATATCGTGGTAAGAAAAACGACAAGAAAGGAAAAGGGAAGGAAGATGAATCAGATTCCACTGCGGTAGCTTTAGATGGCGACATGGTAGTTATTCTTTTTGCAGATCATGACGTATGTCTCATGGCTACGAGTCAGGACACCGACTGGTTGATAGACTCAGGAGCTTCTTTTCATGCGACTTCACACAGGGACTCCTTCACGAGCTACAAGTCAGGTGACTATGGGACTGTGAAGATGGGAAATTCTGGCGTATCAAAAATCGTGGGAGTTGATGATATTTATGTGAAAACTGATGTGGGCTGCACATTGGTTCTCAGGGATGTGAGGCATATCCCAGACCTTCGCCTCAACTTGATGTCGACGGGAAGGTTGGATGATGATGGCTATGAAAGCTGGTTTGCTAGTGGGCGATGGAAGCTCATCAAGGGTTCGTTGATCGTAGCTAGAGGAAATAAGTGTTGCACCCTTTACAAAGCAAGTGTCAGTATGTGCAAGGGTGGATTGAACGCAACGGAAGATTCAGCTATTGACATGTGGCACAGGCGTCTAGGCCACATGAGTGAAAAATGGCTTCAGCTACTAGCAATGAAGCGTCTCCTTCCAGACGTGAGAGGTATACCTCTCAAAACCTGTCTTGATTATTTATCAGGGAAACAGCATAAAGTTTCATTTATTAAAACTGTTTCTCATGTTAATAAAGTTCATGCATTAGATTTGGTTTATTCTGATGTTTGTGGTCCTATGAGGACAAAAACCTTGGGTGGGGCATTGTATTTTGTCACTTTTATAGATTGTGCATCTAGGAGGGTTTGGGTTTATGCTTTGAAATCCAAGGACGAGGTCTTTGGTGTGTTTAAATTGTTTCATGCTATGGTCGAGAGAGAGACAGGTAGATCATTGAAGTGCATCCGCACTGACAATGGTGGTGAATACATTGGTGACTTTCATGAGTACTGCAAGTCCCTGGGTATACGGCATAAACAAACAGTTCCTAAGACCCCCCAGCATAATGGTGTAGCTGAGCGAATGAATCGCACCATTGTTGAGAGAATCAGATGCATGTTATCCCATGCGAAATTGCCCAAGACGTTCTGGGGAGAAGCAATGCACATAGCGGTGTATTTGATAAACAGGTCTCCATCAGCCTCATTGAATGGAGAAGTACCTGAGAAAGTGTGAACTGGACATGATCCATTGTACAGTCATCTCAGGGTGTTTGGATGTAGGGCGTCTGTTCACGTACCAAAGGACGAGAGGTCCAAGTTCGATATGAAGATCAGGCAGTGTGTGTTCTTAGGGTACGGTGATGAAAAATTCGATTACAGATTGTGGGATCCGACCGAGAGGAAGCTCGTTAGGAGCAGAGATGTGGTTTTCTTTGAAGATCAGTGTATAGAAGACATTGGTAAGCCAAAGAAGAACCAGCCTAGTTCAGGTGAGCTAGAGGACATGGATCCGATTACTCCTTCCGTGATGCCTGATGACGGGGGAGTACAGCAAGGTGCAGAAGAAGAGAGAGTTCCTTCAGAAGATGGACCTGGGGAGCAGCCTCCGCTTGATCCACCTGTTGAGCCACAGGTGAGGAGGTCATCTAGGGACAGACAGCCGTCAAGAGGTACTCGCCGCACGAGTACATTATGCTAACCGATGGGGGAGAGTCAGAAGATTATTTTGAGGCCCTAGCCGACAAGCATAAGGGGGAGTAGTTGAAAGCTATGCAAGAGAAGATGAAATCCTTGCATAAGAACCACACCTATGATATAGTGAAACTGCCTAAGGGTAAGAAAGCTTTGAGCAACAGTGGGTGTTCAGAAAGAAGGTTGAGTAGAAGAATTCACAGACGAGGTTCAAGGCCAGACTTATGGTGAAAGGTTTTGGTCAGAGGAAAGGCATAGACTTCGAGGAGATATTCTCACCAGTGGTGAAGATGACATCCATACGGATGTTGCTTGGGTTGGCGGCTAGCATGGATTTGAAGATAGAGCAGTTAGATGTTAAAACTGCCTTTCTCCATGGTGACCTGGAAGAAGAGATCTACATGCACCAACCAGAGGGGTTCGAAGTCAAGGGCAAGGAGCATATGGTGTGTAGGCTGAGGAAGAGCTTGTATGGGTTGAAACAAGCTCCACAGCAATGATACTCGTTTATGTTGAAATATGGGTATGACAGAACGGAGTCGAACTACTGTGTGTTCACGCGCAAGTTCTCAGATGGTGATTTCTTAGTTCTGCTGTTATATGTTGATGACATGCTCATCATGGGAAAAGACATCAAGAAGATTGAAGGTGTCGAAACAGAGTTGGGCAAGTCTTTTACGATGAAAGACTTGGGCCCTAGACAGATCCTAGGAATGGAGATAACCCGTGATGAAGCAGCAGGAAGCTTTGGCTATCACAAGAGCGGTATATTGAGAAAGTCCTAGAGCGGTTCAATATGAATGCAAAGTGAAGCGGTCGGTACAAGATCTAACGGATGGTCACTTGATTGAGCGATGGCGTAGTATCCCAAGACGATGACAGAGGTGGAAGAGCTGCAGAAAATACCCTACGCATCAGCTGTAGGAAGTTTGATGTATGCTATGGTGTGTACACACCCAGACATAGCATATGTGGTTGGTGTTATCAGCCGGTACCTTGCCAATCCTAACAAAGAGCATTGGGCAGCGGTGAAATGGATACTACGGTATCTAAGAGGCTCATCCAGGTTGAGCCTATGCTATGGTGACGGAAAACCTGTGTTAGAGGGCTATACAGATGCAGATATGGCAGGTGACATAGACTCTAGAAAGTCTACATCGGGGTTCATGTTCACGTTTGCAGGGGGAGCAGTTTCTTGGCAGAGCAAGCTACAGAAGGTCGTAGCATTGTCGACGATAGAGGCTGAATATATTGCAGTCACAGAAGCATGTAAAGAGATGCTTTAGATGAAAAGGTTCCTACAGGAACTTAGCCTAAAGAAGGAGGAGCACATGGTCTATTGCGATAGTCAGAGTGTTATACACTTGAGCAAGAATCCAAGTCAGCATTCCAAGTTGAAACACATTGAGATACGGTATCACTGGATCAGGGATACTTTGAAACAGAAGGTGTTACAGCTTAAGAAAGTCCACACGGACGATAATGGGTCAGACATGATGACCAAGGCTTTGCTCAAGGGTAAGTTTGAGGTTTGTAGAAACCTGGCTGGCTTGAAGAAGGTGGATCCCTCCTGGGTCAAAAAGGGAGAGATTTGATGGGTTTTTTTGACCCATCTTCAACCGGTCGTGAGCCCTGCTCGACCGGTCGAAGGCTGGTGGTCGACCAGTCGAAGGTTCGAGTCATGACTTCGACTCAAAGTCCAGAGAGTATTTTTTGCTATTTTTTACTGTAGCTACGACTGGTCGAAGGGATGTCTTGACTAGTCGAAGGGGTCCTATGACTAGTCGAAGCTTACGCAGTTTGTTCCATGATTTTGCGCGAAACTGCGGATTTGAATCCTTTCACAATAGGGATACGGAAAGGAGTTTCCTAAACTATAAAAGGGGTTGCCTAGGGTTTTTCTAGGCACAGCAAGAGGGTTTCCTAAATCTTTATAAGGGATTTGCTTAAGGGTTTATGGCTATCAAAGGTGAGAGAGAGGGAGAAAGAGAGAGAGGAAGCTTATAGAAGGGAGGTTCTGCTCGTGGAGGTTTTCTACTGTGCAATCTATATCTTAGCGCTTCTATGTCCTCGTAATCGGTTAGATCTCTCCGTTTTCTCTATTTCTCTTATTGTTTATCCACTCCTGCGTGAGTGAAGAAGATTGTAATGTTCTACTTCATAGTGGATTGTTGATCTGGACGAGGTCCCGTGGTTTTTACCTCTTTGAGGGTTTTCCACGTAAAAATCTCTTGTGTGGTGTGTGATTGATGCTTTGATTTATTTCATTGCTTTATTATCCATAATTCTGGTTTGTTTCAGGAGGCTAGATCCTAAGGTTTGTGCAAGGCATCCCAACAGACATCTCATCAACTATGGTGATTGGTGAATCCATAGTCTTTTTGTTTAATGGTATTTCAGTGTTATCGACGAGGTGGTGATGATGCGCTACAAGGCAGCTCGTGACTCTGATGGAGGTGA
Organism: Magnolia changhungtana; assembly: GCA_030180095.1. Taxonomy (NCBI): domain Eukaryota; kingdom Viridiplantae; phylum Streptophyta; class Magnoliopsida; order Magnoliales; family Magnoliaceae; genus Magnolia; species Magnolia changhungtana. The sequence goes on from JASAUF010000662.1 coordinate 7,323,297, forward strand.
TGGCCACGTGGTTGGCATTGATGACAGATGGTCGAATAGCTGCAGTGGGTGTGGATTTGGAAAATGTTCTTGAGTTGTTCCTACAGCCACTTTTCTCATGGTCTTGGTGAATGATCTTAGATCTGAAAAGAAACGGTATAAAAGTTAAACAGGAATGCCTGTAAGTTTTTTTACAAGTGGCGCCGTGTTGGTGAAAGTCACTTGTAAATAGTTTGGTTTAGACGTAAGTTGTAATTCACTTAACAGAGTTGGTTTTTGGTGTTTGAAAATTTGTAAAAGTCAGTTATGAGTGGTTGTATATATACTTATATTAAGAAGAGTTGGGAGTAGAGAATTATTATAAAATATGATGGGCATGTAAGAAAATTTTACACAAAGTACTCTATTTTGTTAGACTCTTCTAAACGGGATGATTCTCAAGCTAAACCGCTCATTGGGTGGACAATAAATCATTGGATGGACAATAAAAGTGGACCCACATATTTAAAAACATCCTGACATGTTTTAGACACCGTTGAGTAAAAAACAATGATGATAATATAGAAATAATAGTGAAATAGGTAATAAAACAACATGAATAGAGAAATAAATAAATAAATAAAAATAAGAACACAAAAATATAGCTGTGAGAAAATGCATGTTAGCAGTGAGCTCAAGCCATCTACTATATGGCAATGGAAGATTGAAGAGGCCGTGTCAGTGCATTACACTTGTAAAATCCAAACCATTCATTGGGATGAGCTGGCCCATGAACATACCAGTGCCATCATCAGGATGAGTGGTCCAAAAAAATTGGACCAATAATCAACTTATCTTGACCACATTCATTTATATTATAAGAGGTCCAACCATTAGCTTGCACCAACTATCAAAAGGACCAAACATTTGATTACTCATAGCTCATGTTGGGACTCATTGAAATACATGGAACAAAATTAAGCAAAGTAATCGCAATTGCACAAATAAACCCAACAAGAATGGAATCTAAATTTTATGTGGAAAAATCCTTGCGGAAAAAAACTACGTCAGAAAGCCACCAGTAATGCACTATGAAAGCAAAATTACAAGAGATAGTAGATCTTACCGATTTGAACAACCCTTGAATCTCCTTTGAAACCATAGTTATGCCCTTAACCCTTTAGAACACCTTAGAAAGTCTTAATCCTCTCCCTAATCTTGATTACATCTGGTATATATACTACCTAATCGGAATATGAAACAAATTGCGCACTTACGCAACTCTATGCACACGCTCGATGGGACCTTTAGCATCGATAAACATCGAATACTAGTTGATGACATTGAAGATCCTTCGATGTCATCAAGTAATAACTTCCAAAACATTCAAATAGAATTTGTCCTGGTTTTCTCGATGGGATCGAGTGGTCTGTTAATGACATCGACATTATCCACATCTGCTCGATGGGATCGAGTCGTCTGTCCAAGGTTGTTACATACAAATTTAAGACATTAGATAATAATCTCCACTGTCTTCAATCTTTAGCTTTCATTGCTCCTTTGTCATCACCATCTAATTACCATCTATCATATCTTCATCGTCATTTCTTGTGCACACTCCATCCTTATTATGCCTTCACCAAGTCTAGAGAAGTTGCACAGAACTTCAACTTTTTTGTGGGAACCACATTTGTAAGCATGTTAGCCAAATTCATGCTTGTGTATATCTTCTCAAGAGTCATGCCTCTTTCCTTAGGTACCTGTTAGATAAAATGATGATACACATTAACATGTTTAGTATGTGAGTAATAAACTGAGTTCTTTATCAAATTAATTACGCTTTCATTGTCACAATTCACTAGCATGTCCTCCTACCAAAGCTCTAACTAATTTATCATCATCATTAACTCAACACCTTCTTTGAATGCTTCTTTCACCACCATATACTCAATTTTGGTTGTGTAAGGAGCCACCACATACTGATGTTTTGACATCCAACTGATCACTCCACTCGCTAACACAAACAAGTAATTGGAAGTTGACCTTCTATTATTCACATTGTCCGCGTAATATGAATTCACATAGCTTACTAACTTGTCCTCTAATTTTTCAAATGTCAAGATGCAGTCCTGTGTACTTCAAATATATTGAAGTAGTCATTTCACTGTCTCTCAATGTTGCCTGCCGGGGTTAGACATGTATCTTCTAACAACATCGACCGCGTCTGAAATATCTGATCTCGTATAGACCATGACATACATCAAACTGCCAACCATACTTGAATAAGACACACGAGACATAACCTGATTTTCTTCTTCTGTTTGAGGACATTATTTAGAAGAAAGCTTAAAATGAGTCTTATAGGGAACGTTGACGGGCTTTGCCTTGTCCATCTCTTGCTTCACCAATATATTCTCAAGGTATTATGCCTCAGATAACCATAGCCTGCTCATCTTCCTGTCTTTGTGTATGTCAATACCGAGAACTCTCTTTGCAGCCCACATATCTTTCATATCAAATGTCTATGATAGTTGAGTCTTCAGTATGTCGATCTCACACATGCTATGACTAGCTATAAGCATGTCATCAGCATACAATACCAAGATAATGAACTTTCCATTACTCGGTATCTTGTAATAGACAAAATGATCATACTCACTCCTGGTAAACCTCTGACTCACTATGAAATAATCAAATTTCTTATACCACTGCTTAGGTGATTATTTTAGGCCATACAATGACATCTTCAACCTGCAAATATTGTTCTCTACCCCCTATATTTCGAAACTTTCTGGTTACTTCATATAAATCAAATCTTTCAATCCTACATACAGGAAGGCAGTCTTCACATCCATCCGTTCCAGCTTGAGATAGTATTGGGCAACCAGAGCCAATACGAATCTGATAGATACTTGCTTCACCATGGGCACGAATGTCTCAGTGAAGTCTGAAATTCTTTAGAATGAGATACCACAACTACGTGCGAAAGCTTGACAAAACTAATGAATTGATGGCTATGTCCTGGATGGGGGGTGATTAGGACCAATTAAAAATTATGCATTTTAAAACACAATTGCTTAACTTAAACTAACATGCAACTTAAACTAAGTAAGACAATTAATTATAACTCGTTTAAGCCAACAGAGGGTCCAATCACATAGACTACAGAAGATGTGGTAATTAAGTAACTAGTTTATAAACATGATAATGTACATTGTGTGTGGGATGCGTTAACTATCAATACCTAACATTCAACTAATCATGCATAAATATAATTAAACTTTCACCATATAAGTATAATTAAACAAGTACTCAAATAACAATCCCAAACACAAGCATGTATAGTTGTTTGATTTCCCTACTCCACTCCCACCAGATGCACTCAACCTATGAGTGTGTCGGATTTCACTATCGAAGGTTTTTAATTAGGTTCACCTGTAACTTTTACAATCATACAAAAGAATCGGCTCCCGCAATATATTTTACGTGGTTTTCTATAGGCTCAACACAAACCTCAGTCTTACACAAAAACCTACTGACATACACTCGCCCGGAGGCTCCCACAAGAGACTTTAATTAGTTTTATATAAGCTAACGAATAACTTTGGTCCTAATTCAAGGACTTATATAGAATCTCTTATAACTAATGAAAAGTTGTAAAGTTTAGGAGACTCTACTTGATGGACACTCTAGAGGTTGATAAACACTTGATTTTGTTAAGAAAAATGTTCTAAACTCTAAAGAGGGCTTGAGATCATGGTTTTCTTATAGAGGAGCTTGAAATGCTCGTTAAAGTGAAAAATCTCTAAGAAAACAGGATATATCTCATTGGGATAGAACCTGGGAGGTTTGGTAGAGCTTAGGATGCACTAGGGTCTCTAAAATACTAAAATCTACCATTTCTATAAAGATTTGGTTGTTATATTTATAAGAAAAAAGCTCCAACAGATTTATAACAGCTAGTCTTCAATCGCACTAATTGCAAGTTTGGTCACACCGAATTGAGGTTTGGTTTAACTGAATTCAATAGGAAAGCCGCTGGACAAATTTGTGCACATCTAGTCACACCGAATGTGATCTTCGATCGCACCAAAAGTGGTCTTCGGTGAGATCGAAGATGGCATTTGGTTACAATCGAATTACCCATAGTTCTACCCCAGCACGTTGTCCTATTTTAGTCATTTTCAGTCGAACCGAAGGTAGGTTCGGTAAGACCGAAGGTTGCTGAATTTGTATAATTTTTCGGTAACATGGGACGTCTAAGACTAATCTAAGAATAATCAATTTAGGCTCATATGGCTTAAGGGATGATCAATAAAAGGTTTACCTATTGGGTTTAAGATCATCTAGAGATTTATGTTATTTTGGGTCAAGGGTTAGTGTAACACCCTGAACTTTTCAATACCCGAGTATTGAAAGTTGTGTTACCATGAAGTTTAACTTAGTGTGTACATGTGTACGATATCAATCTAGCTATCTTAATCTTACATCTATTCTCCAACATGAATCTGACCGTTGGAAATCATATTCATCCATAGATCAAGTCATTCAACCATTGATTTTAAGACAGGACCATCATATATCTAAGTATTATAATATATCTATCATAACCAACCATTCGGTCAACTACTCACCACTAAGTAAGGATATTTAACCGTCCACTCTGATTTTGGACCACCTGATCATAGTAAACTAACCACTTGATCTTTACATCCATTCGTACATGCATCGGATTGAGATTCTGATCCATTCATCTTGTCCATCACCTATGAATATGCGTAACCCACCATCAAAACTACGATATGAGAAACTTACACCTGTGAACAAGACGCTTAATCTAACGGTATACAATTTCAGCCTCTTGATCACTCCAAAAATCCACTTGTGATCACCCGTTTACAAAACTAATCGTACACCCACTTACATATATGATCAGAGTACCAACCATCAAGTTTTTCTATTTTTAACATGTCATCTGACCATCCATTATGTTAGTTGATATATGTAAATTTCCTTAATTTATTTGTTGAATAATTCTTTATTCATAATGATTTAGATATAAGTTCTTTTGTAAGAATTACTTAAAAATGTACCTATAACCATGTAGAATTATTAGATTTTTCAAAACTCTCATATCAGCAATAATTATGAAAATGACATTAACTTAGACCCATGAATTCTAGATCATATAGTTCTCACGATCTGTTTGATGTGAAATTTTATACCATGCCTATGTATCATAAATTAACAATACGTGTCAAATTTCAGACATTAGATCATTGTAAAAATGACCCAATTGATAAATCAGCCCCTTAACCATTGGTTTTGGTGTCCATTGAGTGAAGAAACCCTATGGGTAGTGGTAATATGATATTTCACTTCATATGAATGACTTGGATTGTACATAATATAGACCAAGTGTAAAATATGAAGACCCTACTTTGACAAACTTTTCCTTAGGCGCAAAGTTTATCTTTTGAGGCTTACCAACCGCTTATAAATCTGGATCTTCTAATTTAATCACTTTCTGTCGTCTATTGCAACTCAAATTTGGACCACACTTTGGTCTCATATAACTATGAGGTTATACAAAATTTAGACCCCGATCTATAATCCTACACCGTTGAATATTGAAGTCGGTTCCTTCCTTTTAGTGCAAAAGGTGAAATTTCATATTTAGGTCTTTTCTATCATTGATCAACCACCAACTTTTGTCCACCCGTTTGTCTATCCTAACTACATAATTCTCCTAAAATTAGGCCCTGATCATTAAGTGTGGATCATTAATTGAGATCAAGTTCGTTTTAGCATCCATTAGGAGAATTTTCAAGATAGGTCAATCTAAATTTCGGATCACTAAAAAAATCATATACCCTGACCCTATTCGATGACTCCGAACGCTGGATGAATTAGATTTAAAGAAAGATCGTTAGAAAATGTCAAATTGGATAGTGGGATGTGAAACACACCCCCTCTCACACGCCCACTCCTTTATAAAAGGAGTGCATTCCCTTCTCCACCCACACACTACCTCCCAAACGTCCAAGGGAGAAAGAGAGAGAGAGAGAGAGAGAGAGAGAGAGAAAAAAAAAGATAAAGAAAGAAAAAGAGAAAGAGAAGCCTAAATGCCCATCATCCTCTTCTTTCTCCACACATTTTGCTGAAGCGATGTCATGATTCATGTAAAAACTTTCCTACATGGATATCTACCTAAGGTTTAGTTCTAAGGCTAAGGTGAGAAATTCCTTTAAAGCTTACACTAATTTGAGTTGATATGATTTATCTTATTTTTGTATACTTTCATATTATTGTGATTTTTCATGCAATTGATTGATTTACTATTATCAATTATTTATCCTTTTGAAAATTATAGTTAAGGTATGATTTTAATTATGCGTGATTTTTATGAATTTATATGAGGTGATGAATACAAGCCTTGCCCTTTGCCAATTTTGAGAGTAACGCGTGCTTCCACTCTATATTGAGATGACCTTTTGCTCCTCTCTCATTATTTTTGTTGAGTTAGCCTATTTGCTACTCTTCTCTTTTATTGAATTAACTTATTAATACTTCTCCTTTATTAGGTCAACTTTGTGCTACCTCCCATTATGGCTTGGGCATTTGTATTGGAATTCTAAAACTCTCATGGTTCAACTTATTTATCTATTGATTCTAGTAATGTGTTATAAGCCTCATATATAGTGGTTTATATATATTATCGTGACGAATGCGTTTCGAGTAGCAGCCCTCTTGGTCAGCACGTAATCCCATGGGTTGGTGAGTGGTGCACAATCGATGTAAGTAAATCATCATGTGTGTTACATTACTTCTCGAGATTAGATGTTGCAAATAGTTGCTCTATGAACACATTGTGTCACGTAAATCTCTCAATCACGTTGTTGTGTCACCTTGAGACGTTCGCATTGACGTTGGACATGCCGACGAATCTCCGTAGTATAGGATGAGGGGCGAGCCTGGTTTTTTATGAATTATATTCCATATTGTGATGACCATTATGTATGATAGACCGTTCACACTATGCTAAGTATGCATTCATGTAGATTGGTTACGCATACTGATACCACTCATAGTAGTGAAGTATGAGACATATCAGAACTCTCACATTATTCCTATGAATCTCTTAAATTATTGTTAATCTTAAAGGTAACCATTACTATGAGTAAGGCATTGACCTTCTCCAACCATACAGATATTGCAGGTGAATTACAGGTTGATGATATGACCGATAATCATTCTATGGAAGATTTTTTCAAAAAGAAAAGAAGAAGGATAACACCACGAATCATTTTATTTATTTTCCTCTACAAACTTTGACAATGTAATAAGCTCCCATTGAGAGGGCATTAAATAATTTTTTGTACGCTTTTTACTCTAATAGAATAATAAATACGGTTGATTTTATTCTCGTGAATGGTTACCTTTGTAAATTTAACTAGATATAATTTATCTAAAAAAACAATGTGGGATTTTAAAGCATCTAATTTTTACATGATTAACACCAGGAATTCTTGGGCACGAGTATGTACTTGGGCTGCGAAAATTTGGGATGTTACAGTTAGGGTCACTAATGCACCATATTTACCCGTTCTTTGCTCATTGATGCTCCACCTTCACTTATGTCTTCGGTCTTTAGCTTCTAAGAGCTCAACTAACTACATGACATAAACTCATGTGATTGACAAATAGGGTGCATAAATCATTGCAATAACAAAGTCGACATCTTCTCTCTGAACGTATCCCTTTGCTACCAGCATTGCCTTATACGTATCACGTTCCTTCTTGAAGATCCATTTACACCTGATCGCTTTATGGTCAATGGAAAACTCAACCATCTCCCATGTCTCATTCTTGTACAGACAGCCCATCTCATCATGCATCACCGCTTTCCACTTTTTGGCATTTACATCGTCAAGAGCCTCTTGAAAAGTAGACTGATCCCCATAATCCGTAATGAGGGCTAATATAACATTCGAGTCATTTCTGTATCTCGCCAGTAACTTATGATCCATTGGTCAATTCCTTCCATAGGTGTTTACTCCACCTGCCCATATACCTCTTTCTATGTCTCAGCATTAGCATGTGTCTCATCTCTGTCTATCTGAATGTATACAATTAACTTTTTGTCCTCCTTGTGTTTATCCTTGTGGAACAAGGATCCTTCATCGAATCTGATGTCACGACTAAGGATGATTTTCTATGTAACCGTTCACACCACCACCATAGCTGAAAAATGTGTACTTTTTAGCCTTTTAGTTTAGCTTATTTCTCTCAACTGACGATACATGAGAGTAAGCATCACAATTAAATACTACCTGCTGACCACTCCACACTTTCTCTTCAATTTCACAATCAATAGCCATAAAAGAGGACCAATTAAGTAAGTAGTAAGATGTGTTAACGACCTTAATCCACATTTTCTTACCCAACCCAGCACTCTTCATCATGCATTGAGCCCTCTCCAAGCAAGTTTGATTAATCCGCTCAGTCACACCATTCTACTTAGTTGTGTAACGCATGTGTTATACCTCATGATCCCTTCATCATTACAAAATTGATTGAATTTCCCATCATTATTTGTCCTCGATACTTTCACCTTTTGCCTTGTATGTTTTTCCATCATCGTCTTCCACTATTTGAAGTTGGTAAAAACTTCAGATTTAATTTTTAGAATATAAACTGATACCTTTCTAAAATAGTCGCCAATGAACGCAATAAACAATGACGACCCTTCATCAAAAACTATAGGAGACAACCCCCATACAGCAGAATACACATAATTTAGAACCCCCTTACAAGCATATTTCTCATATTTTAAAGACAACCTTGATTGTTTACCATATATACAATACTCACATATACTAAAATCAATGCTTTCAAAAATTAGAATCAAACAACGGTAAGAAGTTCTTTCATGCCTCGCTTTCTCATGTGGCCTATGCGCGCATACCACATACGTGTAGACCGCTACAACCTGCTACAACTCCACCCAATGAAGTGCTCCTGATCTACTTGTAAAGGTTATTATTCCTCTGTGCCTTCATGACTACAAGTGCCCCATTTGAAACTTTAAGGACACGATCCAACTTTGTGGATTTGCACTAAGTGCCTCGAGTGCTCCCAAAGATATCATATCTTTCATTAACTTAGGAACGTATCTCACATCTGTTAATATACGCTCCATGTTATTAACATCTTGATGCACACCGATCTAACACTAACCACATTATAGTCATTGTTATTACCCATAAACACCTGGACGTCATCACACTCACTGTAGCTGGTGAACCAACTCCTATGAGGGGTCATGTGATACGAAGCCCTCATATACAAAATCTACTCATCGTTGAAATATCTAAATTTTGATACGGTCAACGCATCCCTACCACCCGCCTCCTCGTTGGATTTCGTGGTGTTGGCCTTTCTAGAAGAATTTTTTTTCTCCTTTCTCAACTTAAGATTATGACGATCCCTCTTAATGTGCCTTGTCGACATAGTTTCAACACTTCAGCTTGTTTTTGCCCCTTGCATTTAGATCTTGATCGCAAAGATCCACTATCTCACTCAAAATTCCTCCATCTTTTAACTAGTGCATCTATAAAAGTACTCGCATCACAATTTTTCTTTCTTATCACCTTTGACCGAAGTGCTGAGATAATAGTCTCAACGCGAATAGTTGTCCTAAAAGATGAGTTATCGATGTCCTAGAGGAGGGGTGAATAGGAAAATACAAAATTATTTGAAATAAAGCAGAATAAATAATCTCAATTGCCTAAAGTATTGAAACATTGATTCTAAATAATTCGTAGGACAACCTTCACCTAGTATTTTATGCAGGACAATCTTATATGACGATGTATTTGAAATCAATCTTTCAAACTAGCAAAAGAAAATAAAATAAATACAGCATTCATCACAAAGAATGAAATAAATATAATATTCACCATAAATAATGAAATAAACAATTACCATATAGGCACAAGGGGTTATAGTGATTCGGTGTTTAAACCCACACCTACTCCACTCCCAAAATTACTACCCTTTTAATTTTGGCTTTCACTGTTTCAAGGTTTTCACATGTTCACGTTAACAACCTCATACAGTTCTTGTGATTTTCACAGGCTATCACAATAAAACCCTTTTGTGATTTTCACGAGCTATCACAAATCAACCCACAAAGACTTTCGAGCTATCTCAGAAAAACCTAAATAAAAGAATGCAATTGACAATGTACTTATCTTCAAGTGATGATTTGAAGATGTAATTGAAGCTTGAAGCAATGATCTTCTTTCTTGAGTGTCGAGAATGCAGTGTATGCTTAACCAGAAAGAATATAGTGATCTAATGTATTTCAAGGAATATAAACCATAATGTTGAAGATTTAATCCTATGTTTCTTAAGTAAAGTATAGATTACTCTCTAAAATGTATTTGAGATCAGCTTGAGAAAAGGGAATTGAATAAACTAAGTGAAACTTATAAATACTGCGCAAATAGCTTGATGTGGACTTGAGCTTCTCTCTTACTTGCTGAAGATTTTTTAGTGAATTTTGTTGTAAAATAGAATGAGAGAAGATCCCAATTCATAGCTAAAATATTTGAAAATTCGGTCAGCTTAAGAATAGGTATGGCTGACCAAATTCCAACGATTTCGTTCTAATGACTATCGGATTACGCGGGATAAAATTTATCTAAAATTCGACTAGCCCAAGCCAAAATGCGGCTAACCGAATTCTCTCAAAAATTTAAGAATCCTTTACTAGAAAATGACCCAAACTTTCATCAGGCTGGCAGAACTTCAAGTTAGGCTGGCTGAATTTGCAATAGATTTTTCAAAATTTCAAATCTAAAAAATTACCAGAACATGAAGTTAGATTAGCTAAAGTAAGCTGGGCTAGCCAAACTTGAAGTTAGGCTGGCTGAACTTCAGTGAACTTATACTGAAGTTACCTCATTTTAATCATTTTTTGAAAAGCACCTAACCTAGGGTCTTTCTAAGGTCATTCTACCTGATGGTTGGCATATACAGAGATCTTCTAATCTTGATAAACTTGAAACTGAGTGGCATCATTTAAGTCTTAAAATGTTGAGACAATCTTCATGATATGTTGTATAAGACTATAATGTACTTGCGATCTGACCGGTATCTTTGTCTACAAAATTTAACAAGTGTGTTACAAATATAAGCACTTACATGTCCTACTGGTGCACAATAAGTCTTTAAATAACTTATGTGATTCTGGAAGGGAATTCAATAGAATACATGCTTGATCTTTATCTTTCATCATCTTATCCACATCCAACAATTTACAAATAAGCTTATTGAAGTTACTGATGTGGGCCTCAACGTCAACCCCTTCCGTTATCTTTGGATTGAAGATTTGTAGCATGATTTTTAAGAGACTTACGCATAGGTGTTCTCTAACATCCCCTAAGTATCGATCGCAGTTTTCTCTCTCATAATGTTATAGAGGACCTCATCCATTAGGCACAACTAGATTGAGATATTGGGTTTTTTATTTAACTTGTTCCATTATTATTCTTTCATAGATTTCAGCCGCTTTCAAGGAGTGCATCTTCCAATCATTACTGAGCTAGGATGCCGTTCATCTTAACTTTCCATAGTTCAATGTAAAGTTGGGCATCGGATCAAGTCGAATCGGATTGGACCCAACTCGACCCGGTTCGAGTTCTGCATGGCCTGACCCGAACTCGGTCCGATCCGGGACCGAGTCCGGGTCCTCTGACCCGATCTGATCCTAAGCCATGCTGACCTGGACCGATCCAAGTCCGACTCAGTCAGGAAAATCGAGTCGGATCGGATTGGCCCAGGTTCGGATCGATTTTTTTCCTTCTGTAAAGTTGTAGTTGTCAGGTACTTGCCCATGTTGTACTTTGTTACTTGTTAGCAGGTTGGTTGATGATGATTTGGGCATAGCTTGGTTAGGATTAAACATGTGCATTCTAAGTTTCACCTTATAAAGGTGTGCCTATATATTTTTAGTTTCAAGGTTGTCTTATGTATTTAGGTAATTTATTTGTAACTTCTGTTCTGTGGGGTGCTTTTTCTCCTGGGAATCCAACATCTGGGAAACATATTCCATTAGCAAGAGGCTGATGTTTGTGTTTGGGTCCTAAGAAAGTGAGAAATGTATTCCCAAGAGAACTATAAAAGGTTAGATATTGGGAAATGGATTCCCTTATTATAGTCATATTTGTTAAGAGGATAAAATGCCCCTCTTCTCCTAACAACTCCTAGTATTCAAAAACAACTACTCCATTCTTGAGAATAGTTCTACCAATACCCCAACACCATAGGCAGAATCTCTTTCACTGGAAATCCATTTCCTAGAAACACATTCATGACTTCATTTTATATTCTAGGGAACCAAAGGAAAATGTGTGCATGGAGGAGAAATCCTCATCTCTAGTTAATACTAGCCTACTTGCAACAAGCTCTCAAGTTAACAAAAGATATTCAGGACCATTAAATAAGGAAAAATAAAAATAAAAATGCAACTGTTAGCAGTTGATTTGGAGGTTGATAATTGTTGGTTCCTTCTTTGTTGTCGATAAGGATTGGTGGGGCTGTGGTGCTGAGGCATGGTGCCGTTTTGTTCAGAATATTCATTTGAAAAACAAAAGTTCAATAGCAAACATATATGAGTAAATCTGTTACTTGTTGGTGTAAGTTCTACCAGGTCTCTCCTCGATATGATGTGAATGAAGAGGTAGCAGTAAAATTTGAAGGCCTATTTGGATGATGTCTGAAAATCATCCCAAACTCATTTTTCCCAATGATAATAACAAAGGTGTACAAATCTTTCCATCATCTCATGGTTAGAAGTCCTATGTAGTGACTTATGAAAGATCTAGTTCATCAGGTAGGACGCACTGTGAATATATTAATCAAGCCAATTGACTAATCTTACCTTAATAAAACATTTGGATGATTAGGAAAATAAAATAAAAATAAAACAAAGGGTGTGTGTTCCACTTGCCTGATCAGTCAATCTTTTTCTTTTTTTTTTTAAAGGCCAGATAACGTTGTAGTTTTTATAATGCAAGCAAACCAAAGTATCACATTATATACAGTGGTAATGAAGATGCAGATGTTTGGCTGATCGAATGAAGTAATGCAAGCAAACCAAAGTATACTACAAACTAGGGATTAGATCAAGATTAACCAGACACACATCACAATATTACAAATGCACGCAATTGAACCACTATTGGATGAAGGAGAGTTCTCTCTTACCATATTTGGACTGTAATTACTAATCAGGCAGGCTGCATTTGGATGCACAAGTGAATTGGATTGTTAAGCATTCATTTTCATCAAAGATAAGAACGTTTAACAAAGAAAACTAGTGACGCTTCCAAGCATTTATAATTGGTAGGGCCCAACTGTAGCTGCATCGCTTTTAACTCCATCCCAATGATGTAATTACATTTTTTTAATAAAAAAAAATGTTAAGGTTTAGTGATTGTCACCTCATTAGACTAACTTCAGCTCAATTTTGCAACCAAATGCAATCTTAGTATTTGTATCAGGCATAAAACCCAAACCCAGAGTCTAGAGATAGTTTTCAGTGATAATTACAAATAAACTCAAACGCCTAACCACATATCTATATTCTATACTCATGTGTAAGGAACCTATGCATATCTGACACCTGATATGTTTCCCCAAGCTTAAATATCTCTTTGAAACCTAATTTACATATCAAATAGCACTCTTAAGAGATTTGCAAAGAGAAAACAAAGTTTAAAAACACAAAGAACTTGCAAACCTTCAAAATACAACAAATGAATGAAAATTGCTAAAATACAAAAAATAAGAGATAGTGGACATCATTATGAAGACATAATTCATCGAAGCACCTTTACAGTCCAATGAGCAAATTCCCACACCTTAGCACATGGAGATGGTGGACCCTAGTCAACAAGAAAACTCTAGAATGAGTGCTTCAAATTTGAAAGAGAAGACAATGTGTTAGATTGCATCATTATTTCATGAAAATATCATGATATATTATGCCATATTAGACATGATATTTAGTGCAACCAAGATGTTAAGAAGTTGTATGGATAAAAAATTGTATGGTTGCAGCAAATACCATGACATTTCATGACTAATCAGTCTAATTTGGTGCAGATTTTCATGAAATTTGGTACCAAACACACTTTAAGCTAAAATTTAAAGAATAATAAATAAAGAAAAAGAAAAGGATTAGGCCGAAAAAGTAAAATAGCATCTAAACGAAAAAACATTCTTCACTTTGAAAGTAAATAAACCATGTCCAATATCATGTCCAAAATCAAAAGTAAAAAAACCTAACATGCACATACTGACATATAGATTAGTTAAAACTTTCATACATTCAATACCCTCTATATGATGAATGCCTTTGTGGCATATAGCTAAATGAACATTGTCCGTAATAGTAACCCCCTCCTCCACCTCCACTTTCGTCGCTAGATTCATCATTCAGTTCTCTTTTTACTGATTCAACTGCAGGAGAACTCTTGGGCGACGCGGAACTGGATGTGTTAAAAAAATGGTCGTTCACCTCTGCTGAATCGGATGGTAGGGATCCCTTCCTATCGTCCTCATTCACGAATGCAAGAAGTTTTTTCAGATGCTTTTTATGATCCGATTTGTACGGGATTCCCAACCGCCTATAAAATGCTGCAAGACTTTTAATAAACTTTGATGGTTTACTTGTGCTTACTTCAGCATCATGTTGTCTCGGAGGTAGATGTTGTTGTCTAGTACTTCTTGATCGGTATGCCATTTGCATGCTTTATTTGACGGCCTCTTTATAATCTCATTCTTCTTGATCCCTTAAAATTCTCTCTTGTTCTTCTTCTCTACTAATTGTGGTTGTGGAAGGCCTGAAACTAGAGGCAGTTGCAGTTCCTCTTCTAAACCCTTCTTCATTTTTCATAGGCCTACTTCTATATATTATTGGGTTAGTTGCATTGGTTGTAGTTGCAGGGTGAGAGGTGTGGGAAGTCTTCGTATTAGAATTGAGAATGACTCTAAATAAATCGCGAACCTCCTGAGAAGCTTTGCTATATGGTGCGGCGTCTCCTCCCCGATAAGCCAAATGTAATTTGAGTCAATTTGTTTTGTTGACAAACTGTTTTCCACACAACTTACATTTTAACTTTATCTTTCCATCCTGGGAGTAGGTTTGGACTCCATAATCCCAAATATCCACCGATGCATCATCTTCCGATGACATATCTAGTGTATATCTGGTTAGCTTAGGACAACCAAAAAAAAATTTTAACGTTATGAATGAACGCAATTACCCAACAATATAATAAGAGATTTAAACAACATTATCTAATTGAATAGTACTAATGAAAAAAGTGAAATATTCATCCACCCATAAGACATAACCATAAAACTTCAATGTAACTGTTTTAACAAAATTACAAATAACATGATATAACAAAATTAGAATGCATCAAAATCATATTGCAGTTGCAGGTACTGTCTCATCAATCTTGTCACTCTCCTCTTTATCGAACTCCTCATCAATAGAGGTCTCTTTCCCCCACATCGGACGCAGCCAATCCTAAGTATAAATGAGCGCTTCAACCGATTCAGGTGTAAGTGAGCGTCTATACTTGCTTACGACCCTACTCCCCATACTAAAAACAGATTCTGAAGCCACGCTTGAAATTAGAATTGATAATATGTCGCGTGCCATTAACGAGAGCAAATGGTACTGTAACTTACCAGATCTTGTCCTCCGCCACTCCAAAATATCAAAATCATCGCCTTTATTTAGAACTATAAGATCTACGCCCAGATAGTCTTCAAGTTCTGATCTAGCCATCCATACTTGAATCCTTTTCAGTTGTGCATAGTAAGACATGAAATCATCTACCGTTTTTTCTTGCAATTCATCAACAGTAGAACTAAAACCCACAAGAGGAGATTTTTATTTTATGGCACATGCATACAAATTGTACAATTCACTGGCTGCACCAAAAATCTTTTTAGCCAAAGCAACACCCATCACACCATACAACTTATTACATATGAAGCCAACCATAATCATCTTATATCGGGGATTAAGAACGACTGCAACACCAATTACCAGACTACACTCAGACCAATACTTATCAAACTTTACCTGTAAACCCATGGTCATTATGTGTAAAATGTCTTGTTCACTACTGCTTTTACGCAAGGCATCTTTTACCTTCCAAAGTTCAGACAGAAATATATTTGTTGTTGGATACTTGCAGCCCAAAAATTTCTTCATACTGTTATAAAAAACAGAAAGGAACTTACGAACTAATTCAGCTCTTGACCAATCATCTTCGGAAGGCAGTAAAACATACGCACTATCACGCTCCGTATAGTAAGAGAAGGCATGTCTCAAATCTATCGATGAATCCAACATTTCAAAAGTTGAATTCTAACGTGTCGTGACATCCAACTTTATCGTTCTCTGAGTTGACAAATTCAACCACTTCACGATCTCATTCCATGTATGTAATCGTGAAGACCCCCATATGTACTTCACATTCTCTCTTGTGTTTTCGATCGTGGGATCGATTGTTTTAAGGCCTTCTTGTACAATCAAGTTTAGGATGTGGGCACAACACGTAACATGAAATATCTTTCCACCAAAATATAGGTCACCGGTGGCCATAAACTAGTTGTGCAAATTCATTATTACGCTATCATTTGCAGAGGCATTGTCTAGTGTAATTATTGAGATCTTCTTCTCAATTCCTCACTCCATTAAACATATGTGTATGCAGTCTGAAATCATCAAACCACTATGAGGAGGCGCAAGATAACAGAAGTTTATTATTCTCTTGTCAAGCCTCCATTCGGCATCAATGTAGTGAGCAGTTAGGGACATATATCTCTTTCGTTGATTGGATGTCATCCACAAATCTGATGTCAGGCTAATTCGAGAAATCGTAGCCAACTCTCCTTTCAACTTGACATTCTCGCCTTCATATATCTTCATATACACCCTCTTGATTGTTGTACAAGAGACCTTCTTGTATTTGAGGTTAAGGCATTTGGCTAGTCCAACAAAAGTAGGACTCTCTACCATCTGAAATGGTCTTTTATCTGAAATAATTAACTTGGTCGTCTACTCATTCACCGACTCTTTGTCATACTTGTAGATGGACACTAACGGTCCCCCTGCAGATTGTGAAAATAAAGTGTTTGTTGCCTTGACGTACTTCTCACTTTTTAAAAACACTTTCCTAGATGTTTCTTCAACGTTGTGGTCGAACCATCTGCTTGCTTAGTGTACTGACTCTTGCAGTGCTTACATTGTATCTTCACTTGGCCGTTCTTTAGGATTACTTCTTCAAAATCTTCCCACACTGCCAACCTCTTTTTCATATTTCTCGCAATATGTGACTGCGTGGTACTAGTATCAACGACGTCGACGGGCACCTCTTCATATTCAAGACCTAATCCTTCATTTTTAAGGATCATCGGTGATGTAATTGACCGACCACCAAGGGTCGAGGATAAGGTATTAGAAAGACTCTCACTTTCCATCTGATAGTTGAAATATAATAAATCATATTAGCATTAGCTAACAGAGTTATATTAAATCCTAAATTAGTTACCCATCGAAGGTTGGATAGATTATAATACTTTCATATTCCCATTTAAACGTTTAAGCTGAAAATTCGATAGCATCTCCCCATGCCTCTCCAAATAAGTTGATCTTATGTTACATTTCGATGCCAAATATCTAAAGTAATATAAAGATATTCGGCATTGGATATGAAATGAAAAAAACATATCTAGAGAGAAACGAGGAGATGGACCACGGATCAGGCATGAACATTTAAATAGGTTATATGAAAGCATATTATCCATCTAACATTAAACTGTCTAAAAGGGGCAATTTGAGCGATTTCTATGCCACCAAAAATACACTATATCTATGTATGGCCATATAGAAATCCTCAAACGGGTAACTAATTATCTAACTTACAAGTAACAATTAAATCCTAAATTAGTTACCCATCCAAGGTTGGATAGATTGTAATACTTTTCTATTCTCATTTAAACGTTTACGCCAAAAATTCGGCAGCAGCTTCTCATGGCTCTCCAGATAAGTTGATCTTAAGTTACATTCCGATGCCAAATATCTAAAGCAATGTGAAGATATTTGGTATTGGGTACAAAACGAAAGAAACATATCTAGAGAGAAACGAGGAGATGGATCGCGGATCAGGCATGAACATTTAAATAGGTTATATGAAAGTATACTATCCATCTAACCTTGAACTGTCAAAAAAGGGACAATTTGAGCGATTTTTATGCCACCAAAAACACACTATATCTATGTATGGCCACATAGAAATCCTCAAACGGGTAACTAATTATCTAACTTACAAATCACAATCACAAGTCACAATAATAATCTAAGCAAAGAAAGCAATAACGAGATCATCTAAGCAAAGAAAGCAATGTACATATTAAGGCTAGAGCACATAGCCAGTAATCAATCTATGAGTTGTTAGATCAACCTGTAATCTTCATTATAATCACTCACATTTATCAAGAAGAAATGACAATAGTTATGTGATGTTTTCCTAGCATTCATAAATCAGGAAGTAGCCCTCAAATTACAACTATGTTTCTTTGAAGTCCAACTTAATGTAGTTGCAAATGCAAGGAAACTACAATTAGGATAGTGATTGCAATTCAATTCGAGAGTGCAACCTACATGCAACTGCTACGCGTGCAGTATTTTCTTGCATTAAGACAAGAAATAAATAGAGGCCAAAAATAAAAATAACTGACCTTACAAAAGGCGAAATAAGGGACTGCTGAAACCGAATACGACTCAGAAATCTCAGGTTGTTCATTTGCTTCAAGCCTTCAACCTGAGGAAGGAACAGAAATAAATAAAGATTAATATATTGGGATAAATGATTAAAAGAAAGCAATGTCAAGCATATAACCTTATTCATTGGTCCCATATTGCTCTTCTTTATCAATGAGTGTTTTTATTTTGGTGATCATTACCTACCACCACCCAACGTAAGCCGACAAGGACTTGCCAAGTAGACAATCATGCATATTTCTCTTTTTCATCAATGGGTATTTTTACTTTGGCGGCCATTGCCCGCCAACTCCAACATAAGCACATTAGCAGTTGGTTGTTCAGACAAATGGCCATTACTATGTTCCGTTTATCTTTATTGTTTTTTTTTGGTTCATGGTGCATCATAAGCACATTAGCAGTTGGTTGTTCAGATGATGCGCTTTGTGATATAAACTCATGTCTATTTTCAGCAAATGGTTTTGATGATACAAATTATTTATGGTTGTTAGTTAATATGTATCACGTTTTTCTACTCTTATGCTTGCATATAAGCACACATGAATGTGATTGTGCATGTATTTTGTAATGCGTGCATGCATGAAGAAATGTTGTGCATATATACAGACACGTGGACCTCTTCTCATCTCTGGGGACATGCATACAGTTTTTTCTTTTGGTAATCATTAATGCTAGATAAACAAGCACAACAGACTGATGTTGGCTGTAGAAAAGTCATGGTAAGTCACTGTTGAAGAGAAAGGTCAATAACAATCTTTTAAAAAAAACCAACAGAATTTATGTGCTCGGCTCTGGAAAACTAGCATTAATTGCATTTGCTTCTCTACAACAAAATCAACTTGAATGTGCGAAAAGGATAGTGTCTATGGATAGTAAAAATTGATGTATTTGTTTCAGGATTCCTCTGTTGCACCCAATTACAAGACCATTCCTGATTTGGCAATGCATAAGAAATCTTCAAATAAACAGGATGCTCGAAGAACAAATAAGATGCCTGAACAAGAAACCTTAGACAACATCCCATGGATATTGTCGAAGTCATGGCGAAAAATCAGCACGAAAGATGTCTGTTAAATGCCGAAGATGTTGCTGAGAGCAGGTATAAAATGTCAGAAGCAACCACAGGCATGAAGAGTAGTGCCAATGCAATGGATTCTATTAAAGTACTTGGGAAAGAGGTGCAGAACTTGCTTCATGAGAAAACTTATTCCATACAAAAACCTCCACCTAATAATGCTAGTGGCGGCATGTGCATTACTCGCACGAATGGGCACCCTCCTGATATCACTAGAAATTACAGCAGTGGCCATTTGAATTTCAACCAAGTGGAACAATCTCATGCCTCTACAAAATTTTCAGGAATTTCACATTTTCAAGAAAAGCCTTCAAGCAGAGTTCATTTTTCGGTTTCTGATTCTGGTAGAAATGCTGATAAATGGTCTCTTGCTTGTATGCAATTCGTAGAAGCATGCCATTCTAATCAAAACATTTCCCAAGAGAATATATGCAGACCGACGCATTACAGTGTATCCCATGACTACTAAATGGGACGGTTCGAAACCTTTATAAAATCAAACTCCCAAAAAAAGATCAACAGAAAAACAAACAATCAACAACCATGCTTTCTTTATTTTCTTTATCAGGAAAACAAACAATCAACAATCTGCATTAGAGAGAATATATCAGGAAAACAAAAAACAGATTATCAAACTACATCTATTTTCTTTATTTTTTAGGATACTGAACTATTTAAAGAATAGATAGATGCTAAATAAAATACTAGAGCAACGCATACGGAGAAACAATTACTGAAAGTTACACAGATCAACGGTCATGCTTTTAGACCACTGTTGAGCCAGGGCCACACAATACTTACCCAATTCGATGCAAACAGGGATGACACCATAGCAACTGGTGGGTTCGGATCGTGCGTTCGTTCGAGCGGGACAGTGACGGACGACGAGCGCTGAACAAGAAGAGGAGACTGGAGAGGAAGAAGATCGGGTAGGGTAAGAAAAGAGGAAGAAGATCTGGAGACTGGAGAGTGGAAGAAGAAAAGCAGAGGCTCGCTCGTTCTTCGTTAGGGTAACTTGGTAAGAAAAGATGGGAGGGATTAGGGTAAAAAATCAAAACGAGTATTTATAGTACCCGCCGGGTCGGTTCGAGCCGAATTCATTTGGTTCGGGCCGAATTCATTCGGTTCGGGTATCCAGGTCAGATTGGTCCAGATAGACCTCTATCCACACCCGACCCGAAAGACGAACGAATCTGGGTGGCCAGACTCGTTCAGGCCGATCTGAGCCATCAGTTCTGTTTGGAACGGTACCAAGTCGGGTCGGATCGGGTCCAAGATGCCCACCTCTAGTCCAATGTTATTTTTACCAGAATACTTCTCCATGTCAAACTTCATATTAGATGTCATTGATATGTTACTTTCAGATTCGATCTGCTTCCCAATGTTCTCTTTGATACCACTTGTTGGGAGTCGCAGGAACACACAAAGGAGAATTAAGCAAAGTAATCGTAATCGCACAAACAAACCCAATAAGAAAGCAATCTAAATTTTACGTAGAAAAACCCTTGCGGGAAAAAACCACGGCACAAAGCGATGAGCAGTGCACTATGAAAAGTAAAATTACAAGAGATAATACATCTTCTGATTCAAGGAACAATCCTTGAATCTCCTTTGAAACCCTAGATACGCCCATGATCCATTTAGAACACCTTATAAAGCCCTAATCCTCTCCCTAATCCTGATTACACTCAGTATATATATACTACTCAACCAGAATAGGAAACAAATTGCATACTTACGCAACTCTGTGCGCGCGCTCGATGGAACATTCGATGGCATCGACGGACATAAAAAACCAGTTGATGACATCGAAAATCATTTGATGCCATCTAATAGTAACTTCCAAAAGTGTTCAACAATCAAATATGATTTTTTCATATTTTCTCGATGGGATCGAGTGGTTTGTCGATAAAATCAACATCATCCATATGTACTTGATGGGATTGAGTTGTCTGTCGATGGCATCGATAAACCATGTTACAAACAAATTTAGGACATTAGACAATAACCCATACCCATCCATAATAGGACCCATATTTTCAATTGTTTAATAGATGGAAAGAAAATAAAAAATAAAAACATAATGAGTAATGGCCATAATCGTGAGGGCCACCTTGATGCATGTTTTGTATATCCACACCGTCATTAGTTTTACTTACTCATTTTGGGCATGGACCTAAAAATGAAGAAGATCTAAATCTCAAGTGGGCCACACCATAGGAAATGGTGATGATTGAATGACCACCAATAAAAATTAAAAGTGTGCCACAAAAGTTTTTGGATCAGGCTAATATTTATGTTTTCCCTTCCTTTTGTTCTTATCAACGGGTTGAATGGCAAATAAATATTACAATGGGCATTAGGAAGCTTTTAATGCTAGGCATTCAATTAACACTTTCTTACTGCGTGGCCCACCTAAATTTTAGATCTACTTTATTTTTTTGGGCCCATGCCCTAAAATGAGCTAGTAAAACTAATGGATTGCGTGCATATACAAAACATATAATATGTGGGCCCCAATGTCACATCCTCACCGAATTGGGCCCTAATTCAAATGCAGGAACATACGTAAAAAAATGAAAACAAAATCATAACCTTGTTTCCTAGTTGATTATAAAGAAGGAGGGGATGTTGCAGATTTGTAGATAGAGAGAGCTAATTGTGTGTGTGGATAGAGAGAGAGAGAGAGGTGATTAGAGCTTCTTTAATGGTTACACTTTACTATTATGGAGGTGCGTCTCCCCTCTTTTCACCTCTTTTAAAAAATCAATCCATTGGACTACAGGTTGCTTATAGGAAAGTGTCTTGTCACCCCATCCCCTAAAAGTTTCTGATTAATTCTATCTATAAGTGACTTCCATGTGAATTTCCTCCCTAAACACCACTTGTATGTCACTTTCCACTAACCCCAACTCATAGGCATCCAAATAACCCTTTAAAGATTATTCTTAAAATATGTATATTTTAGAATAATTGCACTAATTAGCTTTAAGTATGCCATCTAAACCATTCATAACATAATCCTTATTGGGATGAACGAAAGCATAAAAATATTAGCCCGATCTTAAACCTATAATTTTTGGCGGTGGACTTTCAATATTTATTGTTTCCTATCGTGCGACCTAGAGTTTTGGATTTGCTTAGTCTTAATTTGGACTCATGCTCTAATATGAGCTGGCAAAACACATGGATGAGGTGAATTTATGAGAAACATCATAATAGGCCCCACCTGGTTTATGAGCATAGGAACTTCTTACGATTGGGTATCGTAGGCAATTTGTGTATACTAAAATAGGTTCTTGAGTGTCTTTTAGTTGGAAACATAAGAATTAGTTTGCAAGAGACAATAGATAGCAAGCGTAGTTGTAAAAGCATATCTCAAGGCTTGTCAATCCCATGCACATGCATTGTTGCTCATCTATGCTGCCACCTACAATAGAATTCACCTCTTCAATACTCACTATTTCCTGTCATGGAGCTCACTTGAGTTTTAAATTTGCTTCATCTTAATTTGGACTCATGTTATAATATGAGCAGGTAAAACAAACAGATGAGGTAGATTTTTAATTAGAAATATAAGAATTGGTTCACAAGAGATGAGCACAAGAACTTCGGGTCACAAGGTATCACAGGCAATCTACATCCGCTAAAATAGGTTCCTGAGTGTTTTTTAATTAGAAATATAAGAATTGGTTCACAAGAGATGATTGATGGCAAGAGTAGTTGTAAAAAAGTAGAACTCAAGGCTTGTCAAGCCCATGCACATACATTGTTGCTAATCCATGCTGCCACATACCATAGAATTCACCTTTTAAATCCCTACCCTGTAAATCTCTCTGCATCATCAACATCTATATCGTCATCAGGCATAGCTTTATTCTTTCGAGCTATGGCCATGGCTTTAACTAGGCCATGCCTTTAACTAGGCTAAAAAAGGCACTCACCCTACATGTGTAACGTCCCAGAAAAATCTGTATAGAGACCCAAGTACCACCTCAGGCAGAAATCACTCAGGACCAGATCCTTTATAAATTAGATGAAATTAACTAAGTGTTAAACTAGATTAGCTGTGAAATCCATTTGAATCACTTTAAATATGATCTACAAGACCCAAAACTTGTAGAATCATTGACGCTAGGTTACCCTAAAATCTAGGATCAATCTCATTACCCAGTTGCTCTCGGGAGCACATTGAAACTCCGTAAAGGATCTGGACCACACGTCAAAAGTCTGATTACTACGAAATTATATAATTAAGACTGCCTTGATGGACTTGACCACCACCTCAGAAATCAAGTCCAGATAGTGTCCCGAAGCTATTCGCTTGAGCCCGGAGTGAAGTGAGTGAGAAACGTGGATATCTTAGAAATAAAATCTAAATTTAAGTCATCTAAGACTTGTCGCTTGCGGGCTGAATATAAAGATTCAGACCGTCAGAATCTGACCCAAATATAACCTTGGATCACGAGAAATTTCATACACAGGTCAGTGTACTTGGGGCCCTGATCGGTGATCGTGGACTGTTGAACTGAAACTGGTCTGCCGTGGGCGATCTGTAAATTCGATCGGACTGAAAACTCAGCTTGACCTAAATCCAAGGTTAGTGAGCTTAAGTCCGACCTTTGGCTCAAGGGGGGGCTCCGGAAGTGCTTCGTTGAGCTGAAACAGACTCCCTTTGGCTATAACCTAAATATACCTTGGCCTTGGGGCTATTTCCATCAGTTTTAGGCCTATATAAGGACCTTAAACCCTCTCTCATTCACTCCATACGAATTTGGAAAACTCTAGGAGAGAGAAGAGAGGAAAGAGAGAGAGAGGCAGAGAGAGTTGAAGTTCATCCCTGGGATTCAATTCCATCACTCCACGTGCCTTACCACCACTTCCGTATCACTCTAACGGCGCTATTGATCCCGTTCTTAGGTAAGAAATTCAACCCCTAATTTGTTCTAGGGTTTCAAATAGTTGGAATGATGAAATAGCTAACCTAGTTCATGCTATAGGTAGTCATTCTGCCGGTGAGAACGACGTGTTTAAAATGACTCTGTTACGCGTTTATTGGCGTAAGGTGCAGACTATATACATATAGGTTATGGTTTTTAAGGCTTTCAATGTTGGTTAATGATTTATTCTTGACGTAGGTGCTATTTCACATGCATAAAGTGATGTCCGTTTCGTTTTTCAGTTATACGTTAACTAGGTTGAATATACTGTATTCCTCGTATTTGTAGAAAATACCATATACGTATGAAATTTGGATTTGTGCTTGCCATGATAATTGTTGTCTATGTATGTTAGATACATGTGTATCAACTTCTGGGTAAACCGATTAGGCTAATACATATTATATTAACATACGTCGTGTATATTACAATGTGTAGCCTAAGTGTTTGAGCAAAAGACTAAATGAGTATAAACCTTGCGTTAGTATACACCAAGACTAATTATCGTGGCTATGCGATTGTTATGTAGGCGACAACACCTTAGCCAAAGGACTTGCCCAAAATCACGTCACGGCAAACATACGTTATATGATACAGTGTGTAGCCCAAGTGTTTGTGGAAATGAATGAATGAATATGAAACTTGGATTCATGCTTGCCATGACTATCCATCGTGGGTGCACACGTGTTATAAATGGGGCAACTCCCTAGTGAAAGGATTTGGCCTAATACCTATGTGATCAACATACGTCATGTATGTTGATGTAAGTAGTCCAAAGTGTTTGTTGAAATGTCTGAATGAGTAAGTAGTTAGAAAATTGTAATATATAAGGGTGTTGAGATATGATTCTCAACTCCTTTAACTATGTGTATGTTTTCCTCCATGTACCGTATATTATAGTGTCTGTTTATTTATGTAATGCATATGTATAAATCCATGTTTAAGTTGTATTCCATAAAATGAAAAAAAAAAAAAAAAAACAAAGCCGTGAGGGGTGACTGGAGAGTAGTGTAACGATTTCGTGCAACAGCCCTGGCAGCCCTAAAGTGGACAATATCGGACCTTTAATTGTATGATTTGAAATCTTAATCCATTACTGCTTTAACTATCTTCTAGGATATTTTGTCGTAATTGAATGTGATTAGAGCTATTGTATAGTCCAGGCAATCGGTAATAGATCCTAGATTGGTGGATGATGTTGTTTCGCCACACAGGATGCGTTCAACGAATCCGAGCCGTACTTTGGTTGTTGACAGTGGTTAGGCCACACGGAGTGCTTACACACTTCATGTCGATCCACTTAATGTGTGCACGTGCTAGTCGAGCTTGTCAAGTAACCCGATTGACCTGATGTATGTTCACCATATTTGGACGCTACTGTTTGAACTTAAGGTACCAAACTCACCAATGGACACCCCGTTAACCTTGGTACCTCTATCCGCTAAGACTCATGAGCCGGACATGGTGGTATGGGACATCGTGGTCGAGCTGTCGACCTATGCTAGGGCGATGAGCCTCCCCGTAGTGACCAGTGAGCAACCCAGACTCGTGAGCCGAATACGGTGGTATGGGACACTGTATTTAAGCTGTCGGCCTATACTGATTTGGTGATGAGCCCTTTGTAGTAACCTCGATCGTACTCTGAGTCTACGTGGAGGTGACGACCCTTCCGTAGTAACAAGAGTATAAAATAGGCCTACCCAGGCACAGCCTGGCTGTAGTCCCCAGTCGGGTTGGCGACGAGCCTTCAAAAATAGACTGTTAGTGGTAGGGTGTTGGAGTAGTGACCTGAACTTGTCTATCGTATGTGATTAACTAGGATTGATGACCCTAAATGAATCATTGTTTGGGAATTGATATAAGGGAGGTACCTTAGTTTCCCAACCCTGCTGTATGAAAAGGACTAATAAGAACTTGGTAATCATATGCATGCACTGCATTACCCGTGCGTTCAGGCGTAGTAGGTCAAGCACTGAGGCAATATTGTTCATGCGCGAACATGAGATAAAGTCACTGAGGGAGCGTAGGCGAGGGCATGCATCATACATTCATACCATTCTTGTATTAACAAGAGTACTTAGGGACGTTTGATTTACTGCTTTATCATTACTGCTTGATTGAATTGATAACATGCTAACCTTTGCTTTATTGTTCCACTGAGTTGATCACTCACTCCCACGTTACGGGATGGTGTTTTAAATACTAACTAGACTCTATCTTGATTTCAGATGACGGCATGACCCCCGAGGTGGAGCCTGACTACTATGATAATCAGGACAAGTTCTCTTATATGCAGTTCTCTGGTGGCTTTGCTTAGGCTATCCAGATTGACGGGGCTACATGGATTATCATTGTAGTTGTACTATTTTGACATTTTGATTTTAGAGACTATTACATGTATATGGTGACTCAATGATGTATTCATACTCTGGAGACCGATCGTGATCTTTAACTTATATATGTGTATTTATCTTTCAGTCTTCCGCTTGCATTTTACAACTTGATCTGGAGTATGAATTACTGTTTTGGTATAATCTCACTCATGATTAATGCACTAACACAGACAACATTGAATCATAAACATATATTTATTGCATAAGTGATGTTTTGGAACTCGGGAGTTGAGTTGCTAATCGACCCCCGATTTTCAGGGCATTACAAGTTGGTATCAAAGCATGATTTGGATTAAACTGAACCTACGTTATGGTCGCACGACGTACGCTAATGCTTTTTGACATAGGTGGGTGCGAGGAAAACGTAGAAACAGACTTAGGTTTCCCCGACTTTGCCAATTGGCAAAGTTCACCGAAATTGATCGCTGAGATCGAGTCCGTACGCATCCGTGATCACATGAGATGACCCCGGATCACTTCTAGACCTCCTATTGACGAGTTTAGATCATAAATGACCCCACCCCAACCTTTAGAAATTGCTAAATGCGAATGTACATTAGATAGTATCCGAACTTGCCTGAATTGACTCAAGACGGGTGTGCGGCCCAAATGGGGCACTTTCGGGGGGACCCAGGGTGAAACCCGCATGCATTTAGGGCTAGGGGGCAGGAGGACCTCGCCTAAATGGCGACCCCTCGCCAGTTTCTCAGGATCGCGAGGACCTCGCTGTTCGGCGAGGTGTCGGTTGGGCGGGGCCGCTCGGGCGGGCCGATCGAGTTTGGGGCATTGCATGGCCCATTGATGTAAGGTGTTTTGGTTAAAACCCTTCCTAGGTCACCCTTCCTTCATAAAATACCCTCCCAAGCTCTCCTTTCTCTCCCAAACTTCAGATTTTTCACAAAAATTGCCCATCCAACCTTTTCCTCTTTCGTTTTCGTGCACCACACCTATCACCCTGTCAGGACCCTCCTCTATTGCTACCTACCCTCTCCATTCTCTCTCATTTGAGCTCTTAAACTCTCCATTTGAGTCTCAAATTCGTGTACACCCACTAACCCATCCTCTTTCTTCATCTTTCCTCTTTGTTCCCTTTCATTTGAGCCCTTACATACCCTTTGGAGGCTCAAATCCGTGGAGAACCAAAGAACCCATCCCTTTTCCTCCCCTTTTCTCTACTTTTCCATGGCCCTATTCTAGTTCATTACGACCATTTTCTCACTTTCCACTATTCTTTCTCTCATGGGAAAGAGAAAGGGTGCCGTGGATGAAGTCAGGCCTAGTCGCCCCACTAGTTCAAGGAGACCGAGAGGCGCCACCGCAAGCACAGGCATTAAACGTGAGCTACGGACTAAGCGGGACCTTGATCCCCAGGCTCCTCTCCCAAGAGCTCTACTGGCGGAGTTGTCCCATAGAAGATACGTGGACCATAGGGTCCTTTTTGAAGCTCAGGTGGATGGGTAGCTCTTTGGGCAGTATCTGTTATTGGAGCGCCTTGGTGAGGCCGGATGGGGCCCTTTGTTTGAGGGAAAATATCGTATAAATATGGGTACTGTCCGAGCTTTCTATGCCCATATTCGAGAGCCTACGCTGGATCCCTTGCAGTTCAAGATCCCATTTGGAAGAGATCAAGAGGTCAAAATTGACGTTGGCCTGATAGCTCGACTCATGAGCATACCACTTGGCCAAGTCCACGCGAGCGAGAAGAATTTGAAGAGTGCATGAGAAAGGGATCGTCGTACGCGTTTTCTTTGTGGTCGACTGGTTCAATGGCAGCCAAACAATAGTCTGCTAGCGACCAATATGACTGACGACTTCTGTCTACTCCATCACATCTACACGTTTAACGTCTACCCTAGGTGGAGCAATCAGAGTGTGTGCACGTGCCTGATGGTCGACTTTCTATACCAGGTGAGGTAGGGAGAGAAGTTGTGCGTGCCCACGTATGTTTTGTGATAGATCGTTCTGACCGCACACTCAAATAGAAGGACTGATTCGCTCCCCTTCGGCCAGCTTATATGCAAGATTGCACACAAGTTCGGCTACAATTTTGATGCAGAACTTCCAGTACCGTAACATTTCATCAACGAAACTACTCTCAATCAGATGGACATCGGGCCACGACAATGACAAGCCCGACTTGAGGAAAGTGAGGATGAGACAGAGAGTGAAGAGAAAGATAGTGAGGAAGAAGGTGGAGCTGAAATAGAAGAGGAAGTGAGCAAAGAAGAAGAGGAGGCCCAGGATATGGAGGAGAGCTCCCCTCCTACGCCACCGGAGCAAGACACTGATCGAGCTGCTAGGGATGCTCGTATAGCTCAACTTGAGGAGGGTCAGGCTGTCCTACGACAGGGTCAGGTGGTCTTACGATAGGATATTATGGATCTTCGGGGCCTTGTGAAGTACAAGTTCAAGAAGGTGACTCGCACTTTGAAGACTATCCTGTGCTGTCTGCAGGATAAGGGCGCCCCTCCTCCTTCGCCAGACTCGGATGCCTAGTCATCCATATCATTGTCTTGCAACTTGTTTTGGTTACTGCTTTAGGTTATGTTTGTATTTTTATGTTGATAGGCCTAATAGTGTAAAGTTGGTAGCATGTTTTAAATGTTTGAAGTCTTGGTTGTATTAGCTCACATGCGTCTTCTGTCATGATTCATGTAACACTGTGTTTCATGTATTATGATAATTTTGGTAAATAAAATGCATGAAGTTTCTTTAGTTTGGGTATGAATGTTGTGTAAAAGTGTTTGTGAGTATGCTGAAGCTGACCTGGGTTGCACCCTATGTTGAATATAGGGAATGCTACCTAAGGCTGCATGGGTTGCGGCGCGTCTCACTTTTGGCGATCCGATTGACAGGGTATCTTCCCTGAGTGCCAGATGGACCCTAGTTTGGGCCCGACCCACACTACCATACCGAATTCTCAACCTTTTACTAGTCTTACAGTTGGGTCGCCACCTTATACATCACCGGTTCGTGGGCAACACTGTGCATTTTCTTCGATGCAGCATGTGCCTCAGTCGGCCCCACTTGCGGATAGGTTGGAATAGTTGATGACAATGATGCACCAGCAGCACCAGCAGCTCTTAGCTAATATTGCAGGGGCCCTAGTTCAAGGTGGAAGTGCGACTCCACCTTCACCATCTGTATGCCCTGCTGAGACTGTAGGGCCTTCTGCTCAGGATGAGGGTGTGCCTCCCCCTGCACCTGTTGTATACCCTTCGGGAAACTTGGGTACTAGTGGCCTTCTCGAGCGATTCTAGCGCTTGTGGCCCCCTACCTTTACGGGTTCTGACAGACCTGAGGAGGCTGAGTACTGGATAAATCTTATCTCTAAGATGTTGAAGCCGCTGCACTACACTGAGGTAGAACAAGTTAAGCTAGCCACCTATATGTTCGAGAAGGAGGCTAGTTTATGGTGGGACAACGTCCTACAAACTGTTCCCAGAGGACACATGTGGACTTGGGGTGCATTTAAGACACACTTCGACGAGAAATATTTCTCCCTTACGTACCGCCATGAGGAGGGAGAATTCCTTCGCCTCCTACAGGTGGGCATGACAGTGGCAGAGTACGAGAACAGGTTCACAGAGCTAACCAGATACGCTCCTTTGATACTAACTGATGAACCGATGAAAATGCGGCATTTTTCAGATGGGTTGCGGCCCAATATCCGCACTCAGACGTGTTGCAATAGCATTTCTAATTACGCTGAGCTAGTCAACATGTCTCTAAGAGCTGAGCAAAATGGAGACAGAATTTCTCAAACATGTATACCAATGGGCCCGAGGCCTCAGCCCGAATCACAAGGCCGGCCAGTCCTAGGTAAAAGGCCACATGTAGGCTTGCCTCCCAGGCCTATGGCTCTACCGACCCAGCAAAGGCGAGTGAAATATTGGTGTACTTATTGCAATAAAGGCGGACACGCTGACCCCTTCTGTTTCACTAAGATGAAAGACAACGGTGTCATGCCACCTCAGAAGGTCGACCGTCGGCCACCACGTGATATAGCGACTTTACCTCTACGATCTGCATCACTAACGCAGCCATTTTACCAACCACCTGTATCTCAGAATAGGCCGCCTCAAAGACCTATGACAGCGCAACCAAACCATCCTCAACAAGCCTGTGTGCATGCACTTGCAGTTGAAGCACCTGAGCCAACAACTGCAGCACCTTTGACCTTTGAGGTCACTGCTCACATTCAAGGTACACCTGTATTCCTATTAGCAGACACTGGGTCTATTAAACCAATTCGTATGAAAGAATAGGCCTAACAATGGATTACTATCCTCTTTATAAAAATATATATATATATATGGTAACTAGAGAGGACAAATATGTTGTAAATAATAGAAAGGTCGAAACAGAAAATTTCTAGAACTGCAAGTTGCTAATAGGTTGGTTATATCTTTTAGGAATTCTTATATTCATACTAGGAATTATCCTGTGATTAAATTTGATTATATGCAAAGATATATATATATATATATATATATATATTTTTTGTTGCTTTGTACAATTAAATTAGAACCCTCGAGTAGGATTGAGTTTCATAGTTTAATACTCCGTAAGATCATGTTAGAGGTGGACCACAGTAAGGTTATAAGTTTCTTATTTCCCTTGTAAATTCAAGATTCATACCGCGTCAAGGAGATGTCCATTTTCTTTCCCTGCGGCCTTATGTTGCTAGCATTTCAAACTTCTGTAATATTTTAGGACTCTCGACTCTTCCCTACCTCCTGAAGTTAATGAAACCAAAGTGCAAATCTGCTCATAACCCCGTAGCCATATGATTGAAATGGTGACCTACAACTATAATATTAGGAGATTGAATACCCTTATAATATAGTCTTTTGACTATGAGCACCAGGAAAGAACTTATTATCCACCAAGGCAAACATAGGTTAAACAAGAACTCTCGTTGAACAAGATCAAGAGGATAACCTTATAGACATGAGGCTTGAACCTCTTAGCGAATTATAATACTCCTTAAATACTTAGGATGATCCGATTTCAGAATTTCAGAACCATATCCGTACGAGGCATTCACGGCTTAACTCAATTCTCAATCCTGGGTGATTACCAAAGGACTCACTACTTGACCAAGCAGAAGACCAGGATCCATCAGGATTAGGAAGGGATACAATGTATTGTCTGCCCTGGTCAGGCGGGCAATCGACGTATCGGGTTCAAGCCTACCACAACTCACTTTCCGTATTAGCCCAATCATAAATGGTAGAACATACCACCCTTAGGCAAACTTTAATATCAGACACTTAGCACGATAATAATGACTTAGACATTTATCTTCAAACCTCAAGGGTAGAAACTTTTAAGGGGGGTAGACCGATATGAGCTAGACTAGTGTAGCTGTTATATACCCTAACACGTATATAAACTTGAAACCAACAGAACTAATCTGAAAACCTTTACTTATTACCCTTAGACAATTTCGGGGACGAAATTTTTCTTTAAGGGGGGTAGATTGTAACATCCCAGAAAAATTCGTACAGAGACCCGAGTACCACCTCAGGCAGAAATCACTTAGGACCAGATCCTTTATAAATTAGACGAAATTAACTAAGTGCTAAACTAGATTGGCTGTGAAATCCATTTGATTCACTTTAAATACGATCTGCAAGACCCAAAACTTGAAGAATCATTGACGCTAGGTTACCCTAAAATCTAGGATCAATTTCATTACCCAGTTGCTCTCGAGAGCACATTGAAACTCCGTATCGGATCTGGACCGCACATCGAAAGTCTAATTACTACGAAATTATATAATAAGACCGACTTGCTGGACTTGACCACCACCTCAGAAATCAAGTCCAGATAGTGTCCCGAAGCTATTCGCTTGAGCCCGGAGTGAAGTGTGTGAAAAACGCGGATATCTTAGAAATAAAATCTAAATTTAAGTCATCTGAGACTTGTCGCTTGTGGGCCGAATATAAAAATTCTGACCGTCAGAATCTGACCCAAATACACCCTTGGATTAGGAGAAATTTCATACACAGGTCAGTGTACTTGTGGCCCTGATCGGTGATCGTGGACTGTTGAACTGAAACTGGTCTGCCGCGGGCGATCTGTAAATCCGATCGGACTAAAAACTCAGCTTGACCTAGATCCAAGGTCAGTGAGCTTAAGTCCGACCTTTGGCTCAAGGGGGGCTCCGGAAGTGCTCCGTTGAGCTGAAACAAACTCCCTTTGACTATAACCTAAGTATACCTTGGCCATGAGGCCATTTCCATCAGTTTTAGGCCTATATAAGGACCTTAAATCCTCTCTCATTTACTCCATACGAATTTGGAAAACCCTAGGAGAGAGAAGTGAGGAAAGAGAGAGAAAGAGAGAGAGAGTTGGACTTCATCCCTGGGATTCAATCCCATCACTCCACGTACCTTACCACCACTTCAATACCGCTCTATCGGTGCCACTGATCCCGTTCTTAGGTAAAAAATTCAACCCCTAATCTGTTCTAGGGTTTCAAATAGTTGGAATGATGAAATAGCTAACCTAGTTCATGCTATAGGTAGTCATTCTGCCGGTGACAACGACTACGTGTTTAAAATGACTCCGTTACGTATTTACCGGTGTAAGGTGTGGACTATAGACGTATAGGTTATGGTTTTCAAGGCTTTCAATGTCGGTTAATGATTTATTCTTGACGTAGATGCTATTTCACATGCATAAAGTGATGTCCGTTTCTGTAACACCCCAAATCTTCAAGACCCGAGTATATGACCCGTGTCCCAAAAACCCGAGTGTTAACTTTAAAGGATGGTCAGATATATATATTTTTCTTCTTTTATCAGAGTAAGCAATGAGCGTAGTGTGGACAAAGTGACATAGCAGAAAATTTCATTATCATTCAATTATACAAGAAGCTGCCTATAATGACTTATACAAACCAATGTCTCTGAATTTAATAAGTACGAGATTTACAAGATTCAATACATGAAGAATAGCAGAAAACATATAAATATAAGTTGCCAGATCACGCAGCTCCTCTAGGAAAGTACAACTGTGCATCCCTGGCGGTCATACCCTGATCCTTATCAAGTCTGAACATACATATTTCTGAAGCCACCTGTATTACCTGTACGGTTGTATATTTGATGGATGAGTGGCTAACTCAGTGTGAATTCCCCTCAAGATTACACACCGCCGCATTAGGTAAGCATAATTATAAAACATCCAGACAACCAAAACAGAGTAAATGCAGTCTTTTTAAATGCATGGATGCGTGAATGCAATCATCGCCTCAGGGATGCTCATCCGTGCGGACAGTGGGCCGTCACCCATGCAATCATGGAACCTGGGAAACATCAACCAGTCGGAATCATCGAACCTAAGAAATATCAACTAGTTGGAACGTGCCATGTATGCATGATTAGCCAAGTCATTATTAGTCCATTTACAATCAGCCAATTTAGATAAGCTCAAAGGTCACTACGGGAGCAGCACACGGCCACGAGTCGACAATACAGAGCATAGTGTCCCATTCCACCATCCCTGGCTCATGAGGCTACCACCTTAGGATGTTTAATGGATCCCAATCGACTTGCGGCCAATCATATTCAGTATATGGGGCTTACCATCGCATGGTTGCATGGTATAAAACATCAAACCCATGTAGGAAAAATATCAAATAAAACCACGTAAGGCGAGTATCAAAATATGCCACATAGGGCAAATATCAAAACCATACGATAAAGACCATCCTTAAAAACCATTGGACCCAACAACCCTGGATGGTTGGCCCACATCAATGATCCATCTAGACCACCGCTTAATAACCACCAAGTTGAAGGTCCATTACAATCACAACTAGTCAAGTTACATCCCAAGTATGGGTGTACATTCATATGTGGGAATTTCCCACTAATGTACCAGTTTAAGTTCCGTAAGCAATCCACAAAAAGAAATCCACAAGCATAAATAATTATACCGGATAATCATAAAGCATGTAATGCAACAATTTAATTTTCACCAACTAACACATGTGATTATAAAGGGAGATATCAATTATGAATTTAAATAAAAACTATAACTTAAGTTAATGAGAAGATGGAAAGCTCAAGGGGAAGAATCATCACCTGATGAACCGAATCACCTTCTAGTGTCACTAAGTACTTGCGCCCTTAGAATCCGAACCCTATCATGAATTATAAATTTTGTATGGTTAGATCCAAGTTTCATATGTTATTTATGGTTAAGATCATGACCTATGGTTTGGATCATTTAGGTTTTAGGGTTTCACCCTAGGGTTTAGGCTTAGGCTAGATTTATAGGTTTTGGTTGTGGTTTTTGAACCCTATTTTGTGTGGCCATTTATGATACTATCAAATGGAAAGAATAAATTAATAAAATTAATCCAATGAATTTGGTTATTAATTTTAGGGATATTAAACCTGGCTACCATTATATTAGATTATCTAATACAACACACGACGAATAATAATATTAATGATTTCAAAACAATTATTAATATTGACAATATACTTAACATTTAGCCAATCATGACACTAATAGTCATTCTAATGAAAATAGGTAATGTGTTATAGCATTAAAATGATAATTTTTATATGCGTCAACTAATACATGAATGAATAATTTACTAATGGTCAATCATATTTAATTCTAATAATCCAAAAATGGTAATAGTAGTAACAATGATACTTTGAACAAATTAAATCTGGGAAGTAAATTTGGACGCACGTTGTCGACTCAGTTTGAGTCGAGTTGACCCGGCTTCTTCCCACTCTCTCCTATTCCTTTCTTTCTTTCCTTTCCTTCTCCCTTCTCTCTTATTTCTCCCCCCTTTTTTTTGTTAGCTGGAAAACTCCAACATTACCGCATCGGACCCAAGCCCCCAAATGAGTCGGCAACTCAACTCGAGTCCGAGTCGACTCGACAAAGAACACGCGA
Organism: Magnolia changhungtana; assembly: GCA_030180095.1. Classification (NCBI taxonomy): domain Eukaryota; kingdom Viridiplantae; phylum Streptophyta; class Magnoliopsida; order Magnoliales; family Magnoliaceae; genus Magnolia; species Magnolia changhungtana. The sequence continues at coordinate 7,359,471 of JASAUF010000662.1, forward strand.
CTCACCTCTCTCCTTCACTCTCTCTCTCTCTCTCTCTATCTATCTACTTTCTTCCTCCTCCCTGATTTCTCATTCTCCTTTTATCCCGTCAAGAACACTTTAAATTTCTCTGCCCGGCGACTCTATCGGGTCGATCCGAGTGCAGCAACGAGGCAGCGGCAAGAAGAAGTTAGGAGAAAAATGGCTCTCTCCTTCCCTCTCTCTTTTCTTTCTTTTCTTTTCTTTTCTTGCTTTTCCTCTTTTCTCTCTCTCTGGCTAGCAGAAGCCAGACCGATCCCAGGCCCTACTCGACCAGCTCGCATTTCAACTGAGTCGATCTGATGCGCACAGCAGCAACAGCGGCCGCACCTTCTTCCTCCATTTTCCCTTTTCTTTTCCCCTCCATTTTCTTCTTCTCTCTTTCCTTCTTTACTCTCTCCCTTTGGCCAACAACAGCAGACCCGGACTCAGGCCCAAACATGACTGAACTCGTCCCAAGCTCGGACTGAGTTCGGGTATGGTGCAACGGTAGCGGGCAGCAGCTGCACCGCTCCATCTCTATCTTTTTCCTCCTTCCTTCTTCGTTTCTTTCTCTCTTTCTTTCTTTCTTTTTCTTTTCAGACACGTCCCACAAGCTTGGACGAGGCAGGTCGAAGGCCAAAACCAGCAGCAACCGACTGCTTCTTGGTGGAGAAGAAGACCGCCATTAATGGCAGATCTCGAGCGGAGGCTCCTTCCTCCGATCCAGCTTCTGTGGATAATTCGGATGAGGTCCATGGAGCTTTTGGATGGCTGAAACCGAAGCTCTAAGGAAGTTGGGAGGGGTTAGCTCGGTGGGTTTGCAAGGAGACGAAAACGGCCGCCCTCTCACTCACATTCTCTTTATGAAGAGGAAACCTAGCACGGAGGGCTAGGATTGGTTTGAAATGGACGGTCGGGATGAGAGGATTTGCTCTCACGCGGATCGCTGAGCTGGAAGGGGGACAGGTTTCTATTTTAAGAAATGTGGTATTTCACACTCTAAATGAGCTTGGATTTGTGTCTACGAATGAGAATGACTCCTTATGAAACCTACCTGGTTTTGGTCAGAGGGACCGTCCAAACCGGATGGACGGTTTAGATCAAGAGTATGGGTCCCACTGGTGGGCCACCATTGAAACAACGGACGTCATCCGCTCGCTGACAGAGAAACAGGAGAGAAAGATCTCTCTTTTTATGGAAGTTGCGGGTCAGACCCGTGCTGACCGGGCTTAGTGGTCCCATGCACCTCAAGTGCACCACCCTAGATGTACACAAAATGGTTGTGGGGCCCACCGTGATGTGTTGTGAGAAATCCACTCCGTCTATCATGTTTTATGGCTTAATTAAGTCATCTAGACCGAAGGTGAGGTAGGTCAAATGCTCAGGTGGGTCGTAAGCTACGATCAATGATTTTAAACGTCTATAGTGAGAATCCGACGGTCAGATCGATTCCAAATCGATCATCAACGGTTAAAAGATACTTAAGAATTTAGTTAAGTGGTTGGGGCCACCCGTTCTCTGATTTTATAACATTAAATGTTTTTATTAGCATTATTTCAACATTTATTATTATTTATTTCTTTTTTATATTTTGTCATATATAATTATATTATAACAAATTATTAATATATATATAAATTATATGAATATCAGTAAGCAGAGATTAATATGTATATTATTTGTATATTATTCATATGGCCATATATGTGTTAGGCTTTAAATCTTATATGAGTCATTAAATTTTTCCAGTATGTTTCATTTTTATATATTACGGATTCTATAGTTCCTAATTTACATTAATGTTGTTGTAAGTATATGCATATAACATGGATTATAGTTACATATCATTTTCATTCAAAACTTTAAATATTTATAAAAATAATATTCCATAGTATATATATTTAGGTTGTATTAATTTCTTGTATTTATATTAAATTAAATGGTAACACTCGAGTACTGGAAAGTACGGGGTGTTACAGTTTCGTTTTTCAGTTATACGTTAACTAGGTTGAATATACTGTATTCCTCGTATTTGTAGAAAATACCGTATACGTATGAAATTCAGATTTGTACTTGCCATGATTAATTACTGTCTATGTATGTTAGATGCATGTATATCAACTTCTGGGTAAACGAATTACCCTAATACATGTTATATTAACATACGTCGTGTATGTTACAATGCGTAGCCTAAGTGTTTGAGCAAAAGACTAAATGAGTATAAACCTTGCGTAAGTGTATGCCATGACTAACTATCATGGCTATGCGATTGTTGTGTAGGTGACAACTCCTTAGCGAAAGGACTTGCCCAAAATTACGTCATGGCAAACATACGTTATATGTGATACAGTGTGTAGCCCAAGTGTTTGTGGAAATGAATGAATGAATATGGAACTTGGATTCATGCTTGCCATGACTATCCGTCATGGGTGTACGCGTGTTATAAATGGGGCAACTCCCTAGTAAAAGGATTTGGCCTAATACCTATGTGATCAACATACGTCATGTATGTTGATGTAAGTAGTCCAAAGTGTTTGCTGAAATGTCTGAATGAGTAAGTAGTTAGAAAATTGTAATGTATAAGGGTGTTGAGATATGATTCTCAACTCCTTTAACTATGTGTATGTTTTCCTCCACGTACCGTATATTATAGTGTCTGTTTATCTATGTAATGCATATGTATAAATTCATGTTTAAGTTGTATTCCATAAAATGTAAAAAAATAAAAAAATAAAGCCGTGAGGGGTGATGGGGGAGTGGCGTGACGATTTCGTGCAACAGCCCTGACAGCCCTAAAGCGGACAATATTGGACCTTTGATTGTATGATTTGAAATCTCGATCCATTACTGCTTTAACTATCTTCTAGGATATTTTTGTTGTAATTGAATGTGATTGGGGCTATTGTATAGTCCAGGTAATCGGTAACAGATCCTAGATTGGTAGATGATGTTATTTCACCACACAGGATGTGTTCGACGAATCCGAGCCGTACTTCGGTTGTCGACAATTGTTAGGCCACGCAGAGTGCTTACACACTTCATGTCAATCCACTCGATATGCGCTCGTGCTAGTTGAGCTCGTCAAGTAACCCGATTGACCCGATGTATGTTCACCATATTTGGACGCTACTGCTTGAACCTAAGGTACCAAACTTACCAGTGGACACCCCGTTAACCTTGGTACCTCGATCCGCTAAGACTTATGAGCCGGACATGGTGGTATGGGACACCGTGGTCGAGCTGTCGGCCTACACTGGGGCGATGAGCCTCCACGTAGTGACCAGTGAGTAACCCAGACTCGTGAGCCGAATACGGTGGTATGGGACACTGTATTCGAGCTGTCGGCCTATATTGATTTGGTGACGAGCCCTTTGTAGTGACCTCGATCGTACTCTGAGTCTACATGGAGGCGACGACCCTTCCGTAACAACAAGAGTATAAAATAGGCCTACCCCGGCACAGCCTAGCTGTGGTCCCTAGTCGGGTTGGCGACGAGCTTTTAAAAATAAACTGCTAGTTGGTAGGGTATTGGTGGTGGTGACCTGAACTTGCTTATTATATGTGATTAACTGGGATCGATGACCCTAGATGGATCATTGTCTGGGAATTGATATAAGGGAGGTACCTTAGTTTCTCAACCATGCTGTATGAAAAAGACTAATAAGAACTTGGTAATCATATGCATGCATTGCATTACGTGTGCGTTCAGGCGTAGCAGGTCAAGCACTGAGGCAGTGTTGTTCATACGCGAATGTGAGATGAAGTCGCTGAGGGAGCATAAGCGAGGGCATGCATCATACATTCATACCATTCCTTCATTAAAAAGAGTACTTAGGGACATGTGATTTACTGCTTTATCATTACTGCTTGATTGAATTGATAACATGCTAACATTTGCTTTATTGTTCTACTGAGTTGATTACTCACACCCACGTTACGAGATGGTGTTTTAAACACCAACCAGACTCTATCTTGATTTCAGATGACGGCGTGACCCCTGAGGCGGAGCCTGACTACTACGATGATCAGGACGAGTTTTCTTATATGCAGTTCCCCGGTGGCTTCGCTTAGGCTATCCGGATTGACGTGACTACAGTGATTATCATTGTAGTTGTACTATTTTGACATTTTGATTTTAGAGACTATTACATGTATATGATGACTCAGTGATGTATTCATACTCTGAAGACCGATCGTGATCTTTGACTTATATACGTGTATTTATATCTTTCAGTCTTCTGCTTGCGTTTTACAACTTGATCTGGAGTATGAATTACTGTTTTGGTATAATCTCACTTATGATTAATGCACTAACACAGACAACATTGAATCATAAGCATAAATGTTGTTGCATAAGTGATGTTTTGGAACTCGAGAGTTGAGTTGCTACTCGACCCCTGATTTTCAGGGCCTTACAACATGGCTAGGTGAGCCAAGTCTGTCCTATAAAGGAAATCATTTAAAGAATCAAATGTTTGAAATCATCCATTTCAAGAAACTTTCTTTAGATGTCTTCTATTTACAAGAGTCTCACGACATGAATAGTTTAGATAATAATTTTTTTAGATTGGACATGCATGTTGAATGGAACCGAAAACAAGTTTATTTAAATTGGTCGTTCTCATTATTTTTGAACTTTTATTTTCAAGGACATGCGCCACAGAGTATCTTAAAAGTTCAGATTTTACCAACTAAAGGCCCCTGCGACTCAAAGCTCATGTAAGGAGCCTTTTGGAGGAGTGAAATTATTTGTTCATTTAAAAAGGTTGTATGGTTAAGTACTGTGAGGCCCACATGGCATGTTTATGGCATCCAACCTATCCAATTGAACCCCACTACAATGATTAGACAATCCAAAAACATTGCAAATCTAATGATAAAGTGGACCACACCATAAAAAAACAACCTAACAAATGCTTCCTGTATTACTCATATAATTATTCAATCGCCCCATTTTTACTTTGGGTGATCGTCATCCGAGGTGCATATGTTAGATGAGTTGGACATGATGCACCTAGCAAGTGAGATCCATAATTCTACCCTCTATTACTATTTAAAGAAAGGCACATTTTGGAGATATGTATTGTTGATGTCTTAAATATGTAAATCATCAGGTCTGTCAATGCAATCAACAAATTGCTCGATGCCATTGAAAAAAATATGAAAATGCATGTTTTCTTGCTGGAACATTTTGTTGTTTTCTCGATGCCATCGAAGGGGTTTGATGCCATTAACAGTTTGTCGATGCCGCCGAAGTCCCATCCAAGGTGCCATCAAGCGCGCATGCAGAATTGCGTAGTGCGGGATTTGTTTCCAATTTCAATTATGATTCTTGTATATGTTATATATATGGGTGTAATCGGGATTTGGGGGTATCTTAGAGCTTTCTAATTTGTTATAGGGTTTCAAGGGCATAGCTTGGGGTGATTTGAGGCTTGTTCGGATCAGGTGATCTCTATCTTTTATAATTTTATGCTTTCATAGTGCATTGTTGTTGCTTTGTGCTATGGTTTTTTCTTGTAAGGATTTTTTTATGTTAAATTTGGAGTGTTTGTGATTGGACTTGATTGTGTGATTGGAATGCTTCGTTTGATTCATCTTTATGTGCTTCTGCAGTTTCACAATAAGTGGTATCAGAGATTAACATTGGGAGGCAGATTGAATCTAAAAAGCATAGTATAAATGACTTCTAATTTTAAGTTTGATGTTGAAAAATATTCCGGGAAAAAAAATAATTTTGAAGTGTAGAAAGTTAAGATGACCGGTCTCCTAATTCAACAATGATTGGATGATGCACTCCTTAAGAAGTGGCCTGAATCTATGACGCATGAAGAATGGAACAAGATGGATAAGAAGACGAGAACCTCTTTCCAACTGTGCCTATTGGATGAGGCCCTTTACAATGTCATGAGAGAGAAAACTTCAACAAGTACATGAGCGAAATTAAAGGACATCTATGTGAAGAAATCTACTTAGAATTACCTGTAGTTGAAGCTTCAGTTGTTCAATCTGAATATTACCTAGGGGGCTGATGTTAAGGCCCATGTTATTAACTTTAACAAGATTATTTGCAAATTGTTGGATGTGGAAGAAACGATAAAAGATGAGGATAAGGCACGCATCCTGTTGAATTCTCTCTCGGGTTCGTATGATTCATTCAATGACTCATTGTGCACCGGTAGATCGACCATTAGCGTCGATACCGTTATCTCAACCCTTCAAGGAAAAGTGATGAGAAAGAAAAGTGGCGATGTGGTGTAACACCCCAAACTTTTTAATACTCAAGTATTGAAAGTTCTCAAGCGTTACCATAAGATTCAACCTATTATGTACATGGGTACAATACCAATCCATCTAGCCTAACCTTACATTGAACCCCAAATGCAAATTAGACCATTTAGAATGATCTCCATCCATAGACCAAGCCATCTGATCATTGAATTTGAGATAAGACCATCTATCAAGTGATTTAACATTTGCACATTCCTCTAAATGAATTGGGTGAATAACCCTTTGTCTGCAATGATTTAGATATAAGTTCGCATGTAAGAGTTGCTTAGGAAGATGCATACGACCTCATAAAACCATTGGATTTCTCAAAACTCTTAGATCAACAAAAATTATAAAAATGCCATCAACCTAGACCCCTTAATTCTAGAATTCATAGTTTTCATAATTTGTTTCATGTAAAAGTTTATATCGTGCTAATCTATCATAAATTAACCGTACACATCGAAATTTAACCATCAGATCATCATAGAAGTGGCCCAATTGACAAATTAGTCAGTAACCGTTGATTTTGTCGTTCATTGAGTGAAGAAACCTCATAGATGGTCGTAGCCGGACATTTCCCTTCATATGAATGAAGTAGATTTGCTCGCAAACATCACAAGTGGACCCCACCTACAGTGCAGGTGCACAATACAAGTGCATGGGCGGTGTGCACTGTACTAGAGGTCGTCTCAAACTCAGTTTGACCCGACAAAACTCCAAACGTAAGCGAATTCCTCTCTTTTTCTCGCCGTTTGTAGTTTAAACGGACATCGTCTGTTTGTGACCTTTGCAGCCCACTATCATCATCTGCATGGATGATCCAAACCGTTCATCACGATTGGGGGCCACCTGTCCCAACCCTAGGTGTTCATGCGTGGGACTTTACACGTGAGTGCAGGCAATTCCCAGCAGAAGGACCTTTGCACTGCAACGTCGACGGATAGAGTCTGTTTGTAACTGCTGGGACCCACTGATGATTCATGACAGATGAATCAGAACCGTCCATCAAGATCAAGGTCAAATTCCGACCGTAATCACGGACTCCGACCATGATCTCCGGCCAAACCGTGAGGCCGTGCAACACCATTCGACTGTCTAAATTCAAAGAATATCATGTATTATTGTGCGGAAATGGGAGTTTCCTTGCATGATGAGATTTCTGGAGTTCCAGGATTCTCTCAACTAAGAAATGAAGGGAGAACACAAGAGGATTTCGCGGACAGATTCCACATCGCAAAACTCGCCGCGATAAGGAGGGTCTGCGGAAAATCACCGACAGACTTCATCCAGACCATTGATCCCATGACTGGAAGCATAAAGTGAACAATCCACGCCAATGAAAGGCTCTGACCAAGCAGAAAATGGCGGAGATAAGATCTGCCATTAAAATGGAACTTACCTCCATGACTGAGCAGGGAACGTTGATTGTTGGTTCAAAGACGTTTCACAATCCAGCTTTTGATCCAATGACCCCAAAACAGATTATCAATCTATAGAAAACAAACATCCAGCAAGATTGAACGAATCTGATGATGAAAACCATGAACCCACCTTGCGTAAGATGCGATCGCACCAGCCGACCGAGCGAAACTGTTTTCCTATCCGCAAGATGCTAACGCAAAGGCCAGCCAAACAACTCAGACACGCAAGGTTTTACGCATGAGAATTCTATAAACCCATAAGACGAATATATAAATTCTCAACTGAAAATAACGTAAGAGAGAAAGGAGAAAAAGAAGAATGAAAGAAGAAGATGAGAGGGCAGTCGCACCATCAAGATGTGGAAAAGTCACCCGCGACTCACTGAGTCATTGAATCGGGAAATCAATTAGAGGTATATCCTTCCCATATTCCTCTTTCTTCTTAGGCTCCTCCTTCCTTTCCCTTTCTCCCACAGGCTCAAGCCAAAGGACCCAAGACCGAGTCAAGGTGAGTCAGCTCGGTCAAGAAAAATTAGGATATGGGATATAGGCTAAACCTCTAACCCTCGACATCGACCTACGCTCAAGAAGGAACAAGCATCAAAAGTGAGGGTTTTATCTTTTAAGCTTACAGTAATTTAAGTTGATATGTTATTATCTTACCTTTTACATATTATGTTTCATGTTTTTGTGAATTCTCCCTGCAATTATATGTTTTACCATCAATTATTTGTCCTTTTGGGATTATAGTATAATGTTGATTTCATGAGATCTTTATGAATTTATGTGGGGCCATGAATATAAGTCTTGCCCTTGCTTTTATCCATTTATTGGGTTGGCCTTTGCCACCCTCCTCTTTATTGAGTTGGTCATTACCACTCTCCTTATTATTGAGTTGGCTATCGCCACTCGTATATTTGTTGAGTTAGCCATTTCTACTCATCTCTTATTGAGTTGACCATTGTCACTCTCCTCTTTGTTATGTTGGCCATTGCTACTTTTATTTTTGTTTAGTTGGTCATTGTCACTCTTCTTTTTATTATATTGACCTTGTGCTATTTATCTTTAAGGCTTGGACATGGGTCTTGATATTCCAGAACCTCCATGATTCAATTTATATTCTTTATAAGTGTAAGTGATGTTTTAAGATGTATCACAATTAGTGATTCAAATAATCAATCATAGACGTAATGTGCACTGGGTAGTCACGTAATTTCATGAGTTTTGGGTAGTGGTGTACAAATCGATGTGTGTAATTCACAAATGTAGTGTCACATCACTTTTGGGATTAAATGTCGTAAATAGTCGTTACATGAACAAATCGTGTTACGTAATTCATCCGACTCATGTGTTGTGCACCTGGAGGTGTTCACATAAATCTACGGTAGTGTCGGACATGCTGGTGAATTTCCGTAGTGTGAGAATGCGGGGCAATCCATTTTTTTTATGAATCGTATTCCATATTTTAATAATCACTATGTATGATGAGCCGCACACACTTTGCTAGGCATGCATCTCAAGTAGGTTGTTTGCGCATTCTGATACTCTCGTATTAGTGGACTACGGGACTTATCAGAACCCTTACATTATTTTTATAAATCTCTTGAATTATTGTTAATCTTAAAGGATAACTATCACTATGAGTAGGGCATTGACCCTCTCCCAACCGTACAGATTATGCAGGTGACGTACAGATTGAAGACCTAGTGAACAATCTCCCTAAGGAAGATTATGTTGAAAGAATAACAAGACAGTTTTATGATTTAATTTTATACTTTCGTTGTGAACTCGATAAATGTAATAAGATCTCATTGAGAAGGCATTTAATTATTTTTTTTATTCTGATGAAATATAATCGATATAGTTTATTTTATTCTTATGAATGTTACCTTCATAAATGTATTTGGATGTGATTCAAATTTTAAAAAGGGTGCGATTTTCAAAAGCATCCAATTTATACATCATTAACACTTAGTTTTCTCGGGCACAAATATAAACTCTGGCTGTGAAAATTCGGGATATTACATGTGGCAGCTCTATTGATGCATTGATTACGAGGGGACAACATTCTAAGCGGGACAATGGGTCTTCTCGATCAAGATCTAAATCTAAGAGCAGTTGCAAAGGAAAGTTGAAGTACTAAAATTGCGGGATGTTTGGGCACATGATGAATTGTTGCACAAATCGTAAGGTAAGAAAAGAGAATACAGAGACTTCTTCGAGGGAGGCCAACACTGCTAAGTTTAATAAAGGTACGAGTGGTTATGATGTGTTATCAGTGTCCATGGCTAGACGCTTATACGATGATCATAAGGATGAGTGGATCCTGGATACTGGGGCATCATATTACATAACTCATCATCGGAGTTGTTTCACCAGTTGCAGAGAGTACGATGGTGGTTAGGTATTTGTGGATAATGATAATGCTTGTAATGTGGTTAGTGTTGGATTGGACCGCATCAAGATGTTTGGTGGCATGGAGCGTACCTTAATCAAGATAAGACACGTTCCTGATATGAGGAAGAGCTTGATATCTTTGGGAGCACTCAATGAGCTTGGGTATAGATTCACCAGGTTTGATCGTGTCCTTAAAGTTTCAAAGGGGAACCCGTAGTCATGAAAGCATAATGGAACGAAAATATTTACAGGTTGATAGGGAGAACTTCATTAGGTGGAGCTGCAACATCTGTAGCGGATTCCACGTTTGCACGTATGTGGCACGCACATTTGGGCCACATGAGCGAGTGAAGCATGAAGGTACTTTTTTACTGTTGTTTAATTCCGGTCTTTAAAAGTATTGATTTTAATATATGCGAGCATTGTATATATGGTAAACATTTAAGGTTATTTTTTAAAATCTGGTATACATGTAAGGGTGTTCTTAATAATGTCCATTCTTCTGTATGGGGGCCATCGCCTGTGGTTTATGATGGATGGTCGTCGTGGTTTGTCACCTTTATTAATGACTATTACAGAAAAGTAGAGATTTATTTTATGATAAATAAATCTAATGTTTTCACCAACTCCAAGTAGTGGAAGGTGATTATGGAAAAACAGTCAGAGAGAAAGGTGAAAGTATTAAGGATAATGGTGGCGAATTGACTTATGGGGATTTCAGTCAATATTACAAAGATGAAAGAATTGTGAGGCACAACACATCGCGCCACACGCCAAAGAAAAACGGTGCGGCTGAGCTGATGAATCGAACTCTCTTATAGAGGGCCCGATGCATGATCAATAATGCTGGGTTGGGCAAGGAATTGTGGATTGAGGCTATTAACATGACTTGTTACTTGGTGAATTGGTCTCCTTTTATGACTATTGAATGTAAAATTATAGAGGAAGTGTGGAGTGGTCAACAGGTAGACTACTTGAGACTGCGTGTATTTGGTTGTGATTCTTACTCTTATATACCATCAATTGAGATATATAAGCTAGACCAAAGGGTCAAGGAATATATTTTTATCAGCTATAGTGATGGCATGAAGGGGTATAGGTTGTATGATCGGGTCACACGAAAAATCATCATTAGCCATGAAGTCAAATTTGATGAAAGATCATTGTTTCGTAAGGATGAACATGAGGAACCAGAAAAGTTGGTGGTGGACGTTTAATTAGACAGAGATGAGACATAGGCTGAGACAGAGGTACGGAAGCAGGTGGAGCGGCCACATGTGAGAATGAATCTGCCATGAGATTGCACGTTACTGACGAGATACATGTATGGCTCAAATGTCATATATGTCTTCATTACAGATGAGGGGGATTTGTCTACTCTACATGAGACTCTTGATGTGCTGGATATCGAAAAGTGGAAAGCCGCAATGGATGATGAGATGGACTCGTGGTACAAGAATGAGATGTGGGAGTTAGTTGAGCTTCCCGTCAACCGAAAAGTGATCGAGTGCAAGTGGATCTTCAAGAAGAAACATGATAGGTACAAGGTATGGTCGGTAGCAAAGAGATATGCTTAAAGAGAATGTGTCAACTTCACTGAGATGTTCATACCTGTGGTGAAACAAGTATCTATCAGATTCGTGTTGGTGCTGATTGTTCAATACGATCTCGAGTTGGAGCAAATGGATGTGAAGATTACCTTCCTGCATTGGGAATTAGAAGGACAAATTTACATGAAATAACCAGAAGGCTTTAAAATAAAATGGGAATAGAATAATGTTTGCAGGTTGAAAAGGTCATTGTACGGCATAAAACAGTTGTCTAGGTAATGGTATAAAAAGTTTGATTCTTTCATGGTGAGTCAGAAGTTTATTAGGAGTAAATATGATCATCGTGTATATTACAAGACACTAGGTGATGGAAAAATTTATTATTCCGGTATTGTTTATTGATGACATGCTTATCGTCAGTCACAACATGTATGAGGTCGACTTACCGAAAACTCATTTATTAGGGACATTCGAGATGAAAGACACGGGGGCTACAAGGAAGGTTATCGATATTGATATATGCAGAGACAGGAATAAGATCATGTTATGGTTATCTCAAGTGAGAAACATTGATAAGGTATTGATTAAGTATGAGATGGACAAGGAAAAGCCAGTTAATGTTCCTCATGCGGCTTATTTCAAACTTTCTTCAGAACAATGTCCTAAAATAGATGAAGAAAAGTAAAATATGTCTCGTGTGCCTTATTTAAGTGCGATTAGTAGCTTGATATATGCCATGTTTTATACAAGACCGAATATATTCACGCTCGATGGGTGTTGTTAGTATATACATGTCTAACATTGGGAAGCAACACCGGGAAGTAGTGAAATGGCTACTTCAATATATTCGAGGTATGCATGACTACATTTTATCTTTTAAGAAATCAATGGTCAAGTTAATAGCTATATGGATTCAAATTACGTGGGTAGTGTGGACAATATAAGGTTAAATTTTGGTTACTCATTTGTGCTAGCGGGTGAAGCGATTACTTGGATATAAAAGCTTTAATTTATGGTACCTCTTTTCATGACCGAAGCTGAGTATATGGCAGTTACAAAAGCATTCAAGAAATGTGTTTGGTTGAAAGGGATATAAATCAGTTAAGGCTTCAGCAGGAGGCCTTGCCGGTTAATTGTGATAGCGAAAGCGCGATCAATTTAGCTAAAAATTTTATTTATCACTAACGTACTAAACATACTGATATGTGTCACCATTTTATATGACAGGTACTCGAGGAAGGAGGCCTAATTCTAGAGAAAATTCACACAAACATGAATTCAGCTAACATGCTCACTAAGGTGGTTCTTACAGAGAAGTTAAAGTTCTGTGTAACTTCTCTGTGCTTGACGAAGGCATAAAAGGAAGACAGAGTGTGCATAAGAAGCGATGGTGAAGCTATGATGTAAGACATAATTAGAGATGAAGAAAAAAAGATATGAATAATAGTGATTGAAGACATTGTAGAGATTGTTGTTGATGTCTTAAATATGTAAATCAATAGGTTTGCCGATGCCATCGAATTTTTTTAGAAAATCCATGTTTTCTTGCCGGAACGTTTTGGTATTTTCTCAATGCCATCAAAGAGGTTCGATACTATTGAAGTCCCATTGAAGGTGCCATCGAGCGGGCACAAAAAATTGCATAAGTATAGGATTTGTTTCTGATTTTGATTGTGATTCTTGTATGTGCTATATACACGGGTGTAATTGGGATTTGGGGTATCGTAGAGCTTTCTAATTTGTTATAAGGTTTCAAGAGCATAACTTGGAGTGATTCGAGGCTTGTTCGGATTTGATAATCTTTATCTCTTGTAATTTTATGCTTTCATAGTATATTACTGTCACTTTGTGCCATGGTTTTTTCCCACAAGGGCTTTTCTATGTTAAATTCGGAGGGTTTATGATTGAACTTAATTGTGCGATTGGAATACTTTGCTTAATTCATCTCCGTGTGCTACTGCGGTTCCTCAATAATTTGCCCTTTGAAAAACATCACAAGTTGATTTTCATTTGCAAAGGCTTTTTCTAAATGGCATGGAATTGCATTAGATAGAATTAACACCATTACTATACAATGATTTCATGTTTATATATACCATGGTATTTTAATAGTCCAGTCTCACGTCTGTAATCAAAATCTTCCTTTGGAAATTACATTATATTAAATTAAACTTACGTTTGATCAACTATGGAATTGTAATCACTCAACTAGATTTCACACTTACGTAGATCATCTATGAACACATGCAACTTAAATGTCATGTGAGAGCACATATGGATGAAGCACGAATCAAACACATGAATCAAATTTGGAAATTCACCGAAAATATCTACCGGGCTCGGATGATATGATACCAAGAATAATCCTTCCTCAGATTTCCAAATGTCCGATGAAATTTGCGTGGACCAAATTCAATTCCATACCACCGAATCCCAACCTAATACTATGTACCCAAGAGGCGGGAGGAATTTGGCCTCGTGAAAATCCCATTTATACATGTAAACGGGTCCCACTTGATGCTGGCCTAGGCCTAGGCACTGTGATAGATTTCAAGCCCGGCCCAGCTATTGGGCCGATTGCAGGGCCCAAGCCATGGCCCGCCGAGTCGCCCAGCTCATTTCTACCTCTACTTGAGACGAAAGAAACCTCGCCTTTTCCTTGGCGAAGGGGGCTCTCTCTATTGTAGTTTTATTTCCGCCTCTCTCTCTCGTCTCTCTCCTCAGTCTCCTCCACAGCAACATACGATGGGAGATAGTCAGTATTCCTTCTCTCTCACCACATTCAGGTATGAACCACCGTATATCTACACCCCCCGCTGTATCTTTCTGCACATCCTGTAAGCCGATCTCTTGATACCATGATCCGATTTCTTTTCGTAACAGTCCTTCGGGGAAGCTGGTCCAGATCGAGCATGCCCTAATGGCTGTTGGATCCGGTCAGACATCTCTCGGGATCAAAGGTATTCTCTTCCATCTCTCTCTCTCTGCAATAACAATCAATGGTAATGGATTTCAACTAAGTACAGATTTATTAGGTTTCTTTATGAATACATGATCGCCAGCACGTCTCGCCTCATGGGGCCCACATGCTACTGTGTTCAGATAATCACGCTTTAAGGGTGATCCTGAGCTTTGATTCAGGGTGGAATGGGGCCCATCTTTTGTGCAGCTCTGATGTCCTACACACATGACTTGTTCATGGAAAAGAAAGGGTTGCATGTGAAAGTTCACATACAGTGCTTTTATGTGATCATCTCTCTCTCTCTCTCTCTCTCTCTCTCTCTCTCTCTCTCTCTCTCTCTCTCTCTCTCTCTCTCTCTCTCTCTCCCTCTCGCTCATTTATCCCAAAAAATGAAGCTGTTATTTCTACAACTTTCCATCAGCATTTCTCATAGTTTTGAAGTTTAAAAAATTGCTTTCTGATATCTGCAGCTGCCAATGGTGTTGTTATTGCAACCGAGAAGAAACTTCCATCCATCTTAGTCGATGAGACATCCGTAAGTGCATTCTGTTCTAACTAAGAAATTTTGCTGCTTTGTTTTCTTGTTGCGAGCTTATTCTCCCATTTGTTTACTATTTTTTCTATTTACAATAATCTTCAGTGGAGTTCCTATGCTGTTTACATGCAAAACTACACCACTATGTGACTCCCTTGTATAATACATGCATGCTTCATTTCTTTAGTGTCCATTAAATTATAGAGTATAATTTCCACCAGAACCTGTTTTTGCAAAACAATTCGCATGTCATTGGAGATCCTAGTGGTTTTGAGGTAAGCTTCTAGGAAATGTCTTGCTTATCCCCATGCTTTCAAGTATTTTATACCTTACTATGGTATAAATCTCAAGGTCTAGGCATGTTTGGTTGCACCAAATATCACGTAATTTCATGATATTTGGTGCAATCAAATGTGGCCCTCAGGTTCTAGTCCATAGCTTGATGGTAGATGGTGTGATCCAATATTGGGATCTCAGGTTCGAGCCCAACTTACATATAAAAAAAGGAAAATCCAAGGTTTATTCATCCAAGAGCATGAACTGTGTTAGGTTGGATCTCTCAAAAATAAAATAAAATTGTATCAGGTTGGAGATTTGGAGTTTGCATGAAACACTTAGATGTTTATTATTCCAAGGCAATTTTACAGATAGATGGATGAATAGAGAAATTCCTTTTCTGTGCAAATCTATGGAATCTAAAAAAATAGAATTCCTAGCTAGCAAATATATGAAAAACAGGAAACCTCCTAGATAAGAAACTACTTAAATAAGAAAGTACTTAAATAATAAAATTCTAATATTACTTCTTGGCTGATATAAAAATATCAAAGGAAATTACCTAATGTAGAGATTTGCCTAAAAATGGATAGTGGGCCATTTCTTGTGCACAAGTGCAGAGTGTGCACCGTGTGGGATGTGGGGTGATTGCATCAATAGGATTCATAAAAATGTTTGGAACAAAGCATCCACGACCGCCATGATAATGGTGGTAGTGGCAATGATGACGGAAGTATCTTCTGCTGCTCATAATTAGTAATAAAATTATTACCTATGGGAAGGGATTGATGCTCGGACGAAGGAATCTGGTTGTTAGGACTATTTATGGTTGTTTGACTCCTTCAAATCTTAAAAGTGGCTGTGAATCTGTTTCTGGCGAAACAGATACCCACTTCCCAGTGAAAGAGGTTCTGTATGTGGTATTTGGTTACAGAGAATCCACTCTCAGGAATCCAGTTTTTGCATTTGGATAATTGGGAGTAATTGTTAGGAGAGGCCTTTTTGTCCTCTTCGAAAAATATAGTAGTTGGATGGGAATCCATTACCAAAATTTTGCAACCTAAATCTTGAGAATTGGATTCCCATGGGAATTCATTTCCCACCTTTCCCTGGACCAAAACTCAAATCTAGCCATCACTCATGGAATCAATTTCTCAGGGTCTGGATTCTTGGTAGCCAAATGATCCCTTTGGTTTTCCCCCCTTGGTTCCTTTATATTCATTTGGTCAGATTTAAAATATTTTTGTGGTACTTATGTTTAATAATTAATCGCAAGTTTTAAGAAGCGGCTGATACTTAGACCAGGGATCTGGGTTGTTAAAAACTATGAGGTTTTTTCCTATACCCATCAATATTCATTTGATCTACACTTTGAAGTATGCCTTGCAATAGAGTTAGTCCTTGGAGAATCGCTGCATGTTTGACATGCAAGTTTTTTGTTTATGCCTTGCAATAGAATTAGTGTCTTTTTCTTAATCCAGTCGTGGAAGAACCAGTGGTACTGTAACATATGTTTTTTTCCCCCGCCCTTTTTCGTTTGCATGCATTCTTGGTGCATGCATGCAACATCATTAGTTTGTTTTGCACCTTGCATTTTAGTATCTATGGTACCATATTTTATTTTATTTGTGGATAATCATTGCTAGTGACTAGTGCTTTAACATGATTTTTTTCTTTGAGGGGTATGGGGCTTCTATTTCTAAAGTTCTCCGACATATGTCTAGCTCTCTAGGATTTTGATGAATTTTCCATATCCGCATAATTGTGTTTTTTTTTTTTTTTTGGGTTGGAGTTTTACTGCGAAACACCTCAAGATCACCAGACAATGTCTTAACTTCTCAAAAGTCCCAAAATGCGCTCTTCAGTGAGTGAAACAACCAAGATGACCTCATCTATTTTTTTCTGAAAGGTGTGGAGTCGAGCATTGTGTGGCCCGCATTGTGTATGGCATCTACCCGTCCAACATGTGCACCTTGCTAGGATGATCAGAAGAATAAAAAATCAGGCTGATCCAATCATGAGGTGGGGCTTTATAAAAAATGATTGCACAACCCAAAACATCCAAATCACATGTGGCTCACCTGATTATTGGATTGGCATGTTTTTTGGTTTGTTTTATGATCATGCTGGGGTATACCTAAATGCCACTGGAGCCCCACAATTCTCAATTCCATCACTTCTGAGGAAAGAAGTTTGACAATGGCATTTTGGTCATTTCATTCCCCGAAAAAAAAAAAACAGACTCTATCTTTCTCTCTCATTCAAGGCATTGTTTAGTGAATCGTGAGTTTTGAGGAAATTTATGGTAAATCCGTTGTTTTTTCAATAACTATGGTGTCCTTGATTTTCTTCTGCTGTAGATAATGTGGGAATAATCTTGGGAGTTCATTTGATTGCAGGTACAAAAGATACAGTCTTTGACACCAAATATTGGAGTTGTATACAGGTTCGTTGTGGAACTCGTGCTTACTAGGATTGATTAGCCATATTGCTTGTATTGCATTGTAATTTGTAGGTGCCATATTGTGCTTAGTTTTAGTTGCTTTTACTCTCTATTTTGCTGAGTACCAACATGTATTACTCCTCCATTTACTCTTTATGACTGGTCGATGCAGTTCTATATCTTGTTAGTTTTTATGAATACTTGCCTTACAAATTCTTCTATTAATGTGAATTGTTATTTTCATTT
This sequence comes from Magnolia changhungtana, assembly GCA_030180095.1. Classification (NCBI taxonomy): domain Eukaryota; kingdom Viridiplantae; phylum Streptophyta; class Magnoliopsida; order Magnoliales; family Magnoliaceae; genus Magnolia; species Magnolia changhungtana. The sequence continues at coordinate 7,377,574 of JASAUF010000662.1, forward strand.
GCTGTGCTGCTTGTTCTTTAATTCAAAAGGCTAAACCATGTATAGTGAGAATCCCATCTGCATGGTTTGTTGATGTGGGAGCCTGAAACTCTTGATTCCACATCAACATCTTCTTTGGACATGAATTGATTGTAACCCCTATATCCCCTGATGTGGCCCAATGATAATGCGTTACATGTGTGTGTTAGATGCAAGGTTCACAGTGAAAAATGAATACTTGCAACTGATGCGCGCACGTGACACTTTTTTATTAAGCCATGCCAGGGGTGACATGGGATTCCTATAACCAGGGGTTACTGACAATTTGTGTTCATCTTCTTTTTGGCACTTATGGAAACTAAGACTCAACATTCCCAGTCATCTAACGATTCCTACACCTCCCACTCTTCCAACTCTTCTCCAAGTTACGAGTGGTTTGGAAAACTTCTAGGTACGTGGGTTTGTCCACTCCATATATCAAAAAAAACTAAGTCCTCTTTATTAGGTAATGGAAACCATCATCTTAACTATTCATCATCATCATCATCATTTTTTTTGAGAGATGACAACAAATTTATTAAAAAACTCACAAAAAGTGAGGAAAGAATACAACTTGAACAAACCAGCCTAGGCGAAAAAGATCAGCAGCCATGGATGCTTTTACATAAATGGTGTCCAACTTGAGACATACAACTTAACTTGCCTAATGGCCCCCCCTACTCCCACCCTCTCATTCCGAAAACAACACCCATTCCTGGTACCCCAAATAACCCAAAGCGACCATGATGATCAACCTCTACTTAGCTTTTCCAGCTTTGCCAACTTCACCCCCATGCCATGCCCACAAAAATTCTTCCATTGTCTTTAGCATAATCCAATCAGTATGAAGCACACACATAAAATGATCCCAAACTTTCCAAACAAACGAGAAATGGAGAAAGAGGTGATTGATCGACTCCGCATCATCCGTACACATTAGATAAATATTGGGAAGAACTAATGATCTCCTTTGGAGATTATTGACTATAAGAACCCTCTCCCGACCCACAAGCCAAACAAAAATAGATGCGGTGAACTAATCAACCCATAGTGCGATCGGACAGAGAATGTTCCGGAGCAATGCGCAGACCAATGCAACGAATCTTTGTCATGATATATATATATATATATATATATATATATATATATATATATATATATATATATATATATATTCAAGGGAAAAGGTTCTATGCGGTCGAGCTCATGGGAACTTCCCATGAGGTCGAGCTGTGTGGGTCCCACCATGATGCGTGTCTAAAATCTACCCCATTTGTCAGATGCACCATTCCATGGTGGGACACGAGCTTAAAAATCAAGTCAATCCATGACTTGGGTGGGCCACACCACATACAAAAGTTGAGAGGGGTTACCCTCCCATTAAAACATTCATAATCATTTGTTGGGCCCACCGAGATGTGGTTCACAAATCCAGCCCATCTAGTATGTGTGTCCCACTTGGATGAGGGGTCATACCAAGTTTCAGACGCATGCAAATTTTAGGTGGGCCCCACAGTGATTTTATATGTTTTAGGCATGTCTTCACATGATTTTAGATGATATGGCCCACCTGAGTTCCGTATACGGCTGATTTTTGGGATATCCCATAATTTAAAGGGGACCCATCAAATGCACAGTGTTGATGTTAGACACATCATGGTGGGACCCACACAGCTCGACCTCATGGGAAGTTCCCATGAACTCGACCGCATAGAATCATTTCCCATATATATATATATATATATATATATATATATATATATATATATATATATATATATATATATATATTGAAGACAGGGTGTCCCCCACAACCACGTGTATCAGGTACTACCGAGGAAGGGAGTCGAATCCACACCTATAGGGAGCAAACCCACGGAATCTCTTTCATGATATGAAGGGATAATATCTTTAAGATTATCCAATAAGTCGGCGAACTCAATAATCTTCTTGTTCATCATATTCCTACAACAAGGAGGATTCCAAACTACATGGACATTGTAGACAAAATAGCATTCAGCCACTAAGATGAAGCAATTAGAAGCGAGACAAGCTACTATAGGGAATAGATCTTGAAGTGCATTGCTCCCACACCAAACATCAACCCAAAAACTGGATGTGAATCCTATTGCCAAGTGAGAACGCAATACCCCTGCGAACCAAATGTTGTGTTTCCGCGACTGCCTTCCAAATGCCTAAGGCTCTATATAGAAAGAAGACCTCTTCACAAACTACTTGCCCCCTTGCACGCCATACTTACCAGCTACCACCTCCCTCCATAAACTCTCAGGATCAGACCCATATCTCCAAATCCACTCCTTGGCGCCTTTCCAAAAGACATCTCTTCTCAGCGTCTCAAGCCTATCTAATACCGACTTGGGACACTTAAAAGAGAGACATGAAATATATGGCCATATTGGAGAAAGCTGTCTTAATATGAGTTAAGCGACCTCCCAACCTGCTAATTTCCTCTCGATTCTTTCGATTACTCTATCTCAAAGATGCCTGGCCAGTTTCCCAATGCAAAGAGGAAGCTCGAGATACGTCGAAGGAAAAGACCCCATCTTGCACCAAAAAATACTCGCAAGGCAACACACAAGTCATCCTTGCAAACACGGATTTCTAACTTTTGTGATTTAGCAACATTGATTTTCAAACCCAAAACAACCTCAAAACAGATTATGATTTTCCAAAGATTATCCGTCAAAGCCACATCTCCATCACAAAATAACAGGTCTACCAAGTCATGATGGGCCACTCGATCAGCAAAACTTCTCATGCTTCTAGTCAAACTGCTGCCCTTGGAGTTTTGGTGAGAAAACTGCATGACATCATAGTCCCCCCCAACACACCATGGAGCCTCCCATATCTGTTTAGCCTAAAACTGGTCTCTCAATCTGTAGCTACATGGACCATAAACAATTAAACATAAATAAAAGCCGACTGAAATCCCAAAGAAATATCACGGAGCAAGATGGGCAGGGAAAAAGTACCAGAAACAATATCGACCTTCATCCGAATCTCTGAATTTCAAGAGACAATGACCCCCCCTTAGCAGCACCAGACGCATCAACAGCAACCCAATCTTTCTGCTTAACCCCTCCAGATAGAATCGAGCATAACTCTGTCTACAGATTTAATTTATATTCTTGCAGTGCAATGATATCAGCCTTCGATTTTCTGCAGATTTTTATGACCTGAGCCCTTTTGAACTTGCACCCCAGACCTCTCACGTTCCAGCATAAAATAATTATTGGAAACGGACTTTACCCAATCTTGCCCTCTTTCCTCCACTCACCTTGCCTGACAAATCATAGTTGATTGAGTTTTCAAGGCTGAAAAGTTCTCTCCAGTGCTTGGGAGGTTCTTTGATTTTAGAACCTAAAGATCCTGCTGCCATTGAGCTCCTCTAGACTTGACGAACTGAAAGAAAGCATACACGTCCTCATTCCGAGCTCCATAAAAAAGGCCCACAAGCCCCCAAACTTTCTAAGATGTCTTTGGCCCACCGGAATTGTTCCTCTCCCTTTCATCATCATCATCATCATCATAGCTTTCTCCCAGCAATTTGGAGCTGGCTTTTAAATGGACAATTGGCAAAAGTTTAATGATTGGCTGCACACCAGGCGTCGACCTTCCTCTTTAGCTTGGGTTCCATAACCTTTCAGGTGGAGGTTCACCTAACTTACCATTCATCATCATCATCATCATCAAGCCTTTCTCCAACAATTTATGGTTGGTTTTTAAATGGTAGATTGGCAAAAGTTTTATGACTGGAAACCTGCAAGAGAATAGATTGCCTACCTTTTTTACCCTGACTGTTGGACCAGCCATTGCAAAGGCTCACATTGATGCCAGTCACTTGGCAGCAGCTTCTCACCTTGTATTGACCCCCCCCAGCCCAACTATTTCATGTAGGTCCCAAAGGGTGATAAAATAAAGTAGGGTCATGGAGGGGCAGTTGTCAGGCAAACTGCTAAGCACGAAGCACCCCCACATATGAAGGATAATTAGCTGCACAAAATGGCAGGGAACCCATCAATACAGTATTATCAACACCACTTACATGCCAACATAGTCATGTCCCATGCTGAACCTTGGCAAAAATATTTGTTTCCCAAAGGGGAATTTACGAACAATTCATTTATAGAGCATGCAAAGACAAACAAGCCTACTAAGCATGCAACAAGTTAGCATTCGCTTCATACTTTGTTAAATGTCCTGCCCCCAACTTGATTTTAAGCAGTTCTGCTTTGAGCGTAGGCCAAGAGACAGGAGACGGGAGATTGGATCACATTGTTATGAACCAGGACTGTAATAAAAAATAATAATCATAATCAAATTAAAACTAAAAATCAAAGCACCAAGCCTGTGAAGTCTAACTTCAGGTGATGAAATTGTCTCAACCTAGATAGCACTACCAAACCCTAAGAATAACTGCATTTGATATCTAGCAAATGTCTGTGATAATTAGCTAATTAATGATGTCAATAAACAAGAAGCCTCTCTGCAGAGATGCACCTTAAAAACTAAACCTGCATAGCGTTCTGTAAATGGGGCATGGACTTTTGACATTTGTGAATCAGCTAGCTTGAGTCTCGAACACATGCCAATTAAAGTCCAAGTCAATATTTATCATAAAAAAAAGGAAAAAAAAGTCTCAAGTCTATATTTTGTCTATGAGAATTTGGGCCTGAATTAGTCTGGACTATGGAAGTCTCGGTTGAGTCATTAGGAATCACATTATGAGCAAAATCAGAAAATTGAGACTTGAATATCTGGATTTAGGAAATTCTAAGGCCTTGTTTAGTAGACGGCTAAAAATGAGTTCATCTTGTTTTAGTTAACACATAATTACTGTTAACTAAAACGAGATGAATTCATTTTTAGCTCTACTAAATAGGGTCTAAGATGTTGGGGGTTATAAAAAAATGATGTAGAAATCAATACACTGATTATAAATCATTTGAATAAAATCGTATAGTTTGAAACAAATACATTCTAACGGATTCGAAGTAAACTAAATTGACTTTATATTTTTTTGCCCAGAAGATAAGCAATTTGTAATTCTTTCAAAAGTAAAAAAAGAAAAAGAAAAAGAAAAAGGAAAAAAAGACGGCAAATTAACTTCCCTTGCAATCTGAAATCCAACCAAGGCTTTTAATTGATATGTGGGATATTCAATCGTAGATCCAGACTTTCCATTAATTCACACCACCAGGGACACACCATGGTGCAAATGCAATAGATCATGCCAATCAGATGCTCTGAACCTTTCTATCAATAGCAGTATTTTAAACAGCGGTAGCGTGTTGCGTAGCATTCAACCCTCCATAGCGTGTAGCGAAATAGTGTAGCGTGTAGCGTAAGCTACACAATACTTATATTTTTTAATTTTAATATATATATATATATATATATTAAATAGTAAGAAAAAAAAAATATAAATATATAAATATATATCACAAAAATCAACATACGCACACTACAGTGGGCCCACCATAGAAAACAATGCAAATCCACCCCTTCACGCACCTCAATGGGCCCCACCATAGAAAATAATGCGCATCTACCCCTTCACGCACCTCAGTGGGCCCCATGTGGGCCACACCATAGAAAATAATGCACATCCCACCCCTTCATACACCTCAGTGGGGCCTACGTGAGCCGCACCATAGAAAATAATGCACATCCCATCCCTTCACGCACCTCAGTGGGGCCCACGTGGGCCATATCACAGAGAAAAAAGTATAAAAAACAAAAAACAAAAAACCGACAGTAACCGGCATTTTAAAAGGGAAAAAATGAGGAAAAAACTGAAAATACCAAGTTATTTTTATTGTACATAAAAAAAACTAAAAAAAAAAAGGAGCGAGCGTACCTATTTTTGTCTCAAGATGAGATTGAATCAGTGAAAACTGCAAATGTTGAAGCTCTGCAACGATCGGTTTGCGTCTAGAAGCAGTTTTTCCAACTCAAGATTAAAGAGGGGGGAGAGGAGCAACGTCAACAGCGTCGGTTTGCGCCTGACAGAAGATTTTTGACCTCAACATTGGGGTGGGGAGAGGAGCAGCGTTGGCAACATCGGTTTGGGCCTGTAAGAGGATTTTCGATGTCCAGATGGAAGGGTGGGGAGAGGAGTTGCGTTGGCTGGGTCGTTTTGGGTGTGGAAGCCCTTTCGAATAGGGTTTTTTTTATAAAAAAAAAAAACTTTAGTTGTGGCTTGTGGTGTGAGTTCATAGTTTCATGCAGTGAAAAAAAAAAAAAAACAACAGGCAGGTAGCGTACGCTACTTGCGCTACACGCTACGTATCCGTAGCGTACACTACGATCCCTGTAGTGCACGTTATAGGGGATAAACGCTATTTGCTATGCTACATAGCGTACACTACCGCTACGCTACGGGCGCTACTGAAAACACTGATCAATAGTATGTCAAAATGGACAGTCAAGATCAAGCCGAGAAGCAAAACATGTCAAATCATCTGGAAATATCTCTTCAATGTGCTCCACTGTGGATTGTTTATGATTAGAAAGAAGCTCTTTGGTGTTTTTTTGAAAGGTAAAAGAAGCTTTTTGGCTAATGATGCTAACCATTTGATCTATGGCTTGTAAGAAAACGGATGGTTGTAACAAAATGGCTCACATCGTGTGTGCGTGCGTGCGTGAATACACAAACATGTACGTGCATAGATATACATGTCATCATCTCAGTACGTGCATAGATATATGTGTCATCGTCATCTTAGCCTTTCTCCAGCAATTTTGGGTTGGCTTTTAGGTGGTAGATTATGTTTGGTTGCCCACTAGACGTCAACCTTCCTTGTTTACCATGCTCTTGGACTTAGAACAAGCAATGGCAGAGGCTCACATTGACACCAACTCACATGCCAGCATGGTCCCACCTAGCACCAAGCCCAGCCCAGTAATTACGTGTAACCCCAAAGTGCAAACAAACAAAATAGGGTGTAGGGTCCACAGACATGAAGGTCATGATTGAATGGTTGGTTGCACAAAAAATAGAACCCATCAATACATGATTACCAACACCCTCATGTGCCAACAACAGTCACACCCCATGCGGCACCTTAAGCATGGCACACTACTGAGAAAGGAGAATCCATAAACAATTCATTTGTAGATCAGGCAAATGCCTGATGAGTCCACTAGTTGATACAAATGCATGCATGGCTTAATTTACGAACAATTCGTTTCTAGAGTGTTTGTAAATGATCCAGTGCTCTCATCCATGGCATTGATGGATCTTTGTTTCTCTTTGGTCTGTGGGCTTATTGATAAGCTTTTTGTTATTAACTTAAAAAAGTTTCTGTGAATATTTGAAGAAAAACTAAATCATGTTCTCTCTCTCTCTCTCTCTCTCTCTCTCTCTCTCTCTCTCTCTCTCTCTCTCTCTCTCTCTCCCTCTCCCTCTCAAAAAAAAAAAAGAAAACTGAATTGGTGGTTACTGGTTACTGAAGTTGTATTGAAAGGTAATAATCGGCAAAAATAATTATATCTCACCCTGCAAATCTTATCATCCAATAGAAATCTTCCATTACAAACTTCTCCTACAACACTTCAGTGGGGACAATAGGATCTAGAGGGAGGATACACCAATATCTGCTATTGAACATTGTATAACATAAATTCCTGGGAACTGCAGAAGCAGAGTAGGTGTTGTTTGTGGTGCATTCCAGTCTCAAAACATCTTTTAAGATATGAAAACTGTTGGTGGATTGGTTTTTCCTGTATCTTGTTTCATCTTTCTGGAATTCTGCTAGGCTTGCACGCATATCTTCAAATGGCTACACATGCGAACCTGCATGGGACATTGGATCCATGCTTCAGGTGGGCCCTGTCTGCTCATCAGGTGGTATCACCTGTGTATGTTGGTTGTGGACTTTTAGAAGTTATTTATGATGAATCCATTGCTTTCATACATGCATGGTCCACTTAATGAGCCAATTTTGGCCTATGTTTAGGTCAGATCATTTACATGGTGGAGCCTGCCTGATACATGGCCTGGACCTTTATACGTCCAGCTTTCCACATGTGGGCTTAGCAAAACTCTATGCTTAATGTTTGATTAGAATTGTTCATTTTGTCTACTGGCTTTCTTTTGTCCTTGGTGACACTTCTATTTATTGCCAATCTTGAAGTTCAACAACCAGCCTTATTTGGTTGTTAGTTGCTTTTGTTCTTATCATTTTTTTGGCCTGCTGGTTATTGCTCTTTAGGCCTTAGATATTAATGCTCATACTTGCTTGTGTTTGTGCAGTGGGATGGGTCCAGACTCCAGAGTTTTGGTTCGGAAAAGTAGGAAGCAGGGAGAGCAGTATCACAGACTTTACAAAGTACTGTTTCAACCTTTAATGTTCATTTTCTTTCATCACTTTTTCCAACACTAAGAAATCTCCAACTTCAATGATTCTATGGATCTAGTGGGCAAGTTTAGAGGCTTTTGCTACTACAACTTTGAATATCTTGTGCCGCATTTAAAGTTTATGGTTTGTTGGAATCTTATAATTACATGCTGACATGCTGTTTTTGTTTATTTATAGTCTGTGAAAATGGTATTTCTAGTCAAGCACTGATATATGTAAAGTTGAAGTTTTCACTTCTTTTTCTCCTTCCATCCAGCGCATCTTGTTCTAGGGCTTTAACCACAGGTTTTTTTTTTTTTTTTTTTTTTTTTAACACACGCACACACACCCCACACACTCACGCCATAGTGGGATTTCACCACCTATGGGTACTTGAACCCTTGACTAGGTGTTGAAACTCCTGAGAGTCTACCATTGAAGCAAGAGTAAGGACCCAACCACAGGTTATATTTGCCTCTTCCATTGTTTCTTTAGCAGCATGTGGCTCTTTCCTATGTTGCTTTGGATCAAGGTGTTCCATAATGGTAACGGTGGCCGTAACGGCCACCACCATTACCTTTACGATATGGGGCATAGCGGCTGTTACAGCCTCGTAACGGCTGTTACGGTCTCTCTTTTTTTTTTTTTTAATATATTTTTATTTATTGAAAAACCCCCGAAAAACCTATATCTGCCCGTAATGTTGATTAAAAAGTATGAAAAACCTGTATATGTCCCGTAATAGATCATTACGGGGCTGTTATGACCTTTATAGGGGATGTAACGTGCTGTTAACGACAATTACAGATCATTTTTTCCATAACGGTTGTTATGGCCGTTACGACTCCGTAACGTGTAACGGCTGCCACCGTTACCTTTACGTAACGGCCTTTACGACACACCATGGTTTGGATGCACATCTGTCTGACTTGGTTAAATCACTCTCAAGTTCTCAAAGGTTGTTCTGTTTGAAGATTGGAGTCCCCAAGTAAAAAAAGAAATAATCTGATCCATAGGATGATTATGGGCCACAACATGGATGAGGTATACCCCCAAGATCTCTACGATTGGGATATCCTAACACTTAAGATGGGTGGCCTACAAATATACTATTAAGAAACACTAAAGCAATGATTAGTGCTCAAAACATTGCATAATGATTCACATTCCAAGGAAAATGGCAATGATTGTATGGCTAGGAGTCTTCCAATCTGGGAGTTTTTTGGAGCACTCCTGTATCCTAGGGGGGATCGATAATCAGTCAGGATGATCAAGCCACAGGTCTCATTTGTACAGGAGGATCCATTGTACACTACGCATGTCCTGCAACACTGGATCAGATAGTTCCTTTACAAGTAAAAACGGAATCCTCCTTGTTCATGTCTTGGAGAGGACGGTGCTTTTGCATTAATGTCTAATTGTATTGAATGGAATTGTTTGGAACCATGGAGGTTTAAGTTTATTGTAAGCTAGATAAAGTTTTGACTTGCTTTTTAGATGATGGTTAACATCATTCCCCCAAGAAGCAAATGGATATGCCAATTCAATCTTGTCCATGTTGGTTCTTTGTATCCAATATCTCAGTGGATATTGTCTTATCCATTCTTTGTAGTTTTTTTTTTTTGGTATATATATATATATATATATATATATATATATATATATATATATATATATATATATATATATAGACACGCACACATCTGGTCATTTGGCTTGCAATGTAAAGGTTATGATGAGAAATTAGTTTAGTTGTATCCGTTATTTGTTTACAGTGTATATCAGTATGTATGTATGGGTGCATGTGGGTGTGGCATGCGCGTGCGTTTTATTGAGTACAACTAAGGTTAAACAGCCTCACTGTTTAAAATAGTCACTAAAGATTGCAGTTCTCGATATCTAATCTTCATATGTATACAGTATTGCTGCCATGCCACACGGTCACCAGTATGTCTGTCAGGCATCAGCTGCCTCTCCATGACCTTCCTTACTCACTCGCCCTTTAGGGTATGCATGTACTATTCGGGGTGGGGGTTAGTACCAGGAGGAACAATGATGGCATGTGAGCGTTGGTTGTCAATGTGAACCTCTACCATGGCTGGTTCCAGAACCTGAGTAAAAGAGGGAGGTTTACGTCGAGAAATTGTCTCCATGATCCTCCTTTCCCTGCTTTTGCTTTGGGGTGGGCATGCATAAGTTAGGTTGGTGGCTAGTACTAGGTGAAAAATGTTAGCACGTGAATGTTGTCAATGTGCACCTCTCCAATTCTCCATGGCAGGTTCAAAGCTCAGGCAAAGAGGAAGGTTTATGTCTGGTGGGCAGCCAATCATAAAACTTTTGTCTATCCACCATTTAAAATCCAACTCCAAATTGCTGTGAGAAAGGCTAAGGTGACTATGGCGGCGATTTTATTGGACATCCTTGGCATGTTGCATGTTATGTACAAAAAACTTTAAATTTGTAAGGGCCTATTTGGTTGCATGTAAATACATGTATTTCCATGTAATACCAGTCAATTCAGGCAATAAATGCTTGTAAAAGTATGGTAAAAACATAATTACGGCTAGTGCATATGGTCTGCAGTAAGGTGGGAATTTCACCTTGGGAAGCGGGCAATTCTCAACCTTATAATAGATGGGCCCCACCATGATATATGTATTATATCCATGCTGTCCATTCATTTTTGCAGATCATTTTAGGGCCTGAGCCCAAAGATGAGATGGATCCAAAGCTCAAGTGGACTACGCCAAAGAAATCATTGGGAATTGAACGCCTACCATTGAAATATTCTTCTGTGCTACAGAAGTTTTGGATCAATCTCTTTTTTGGGCTCATGTGCTAAAATGATCTGAAAAAAAGAATGGGTAGTGTAGATATTACACATACACCATGGTGGGCCCCACAGAGAATAGGTGACACAATTCAGGCCTTTTTCTGGTTGCGTACCTGTCAAATCTGGAAATACCAAAAGTAAGGTATCATTACATATTTACCACCAAGTACATGTAATTACAACTAACCAAACAGGCCCTAAAAATAACTGTGTCAGGGCCAAGTCGTTTCCTGGGTTAAGTCAATAAATATGTAAAAAGTAGTGTCATTTCTTGGGTTAAGTCTACCCGGTGTGTATCATACTTCAGGGAGGAGATTTTTGATCTTTGCATGAAATGACATATTTCCTTCTCTCATGTTCCAAGAGAGGCCAATAGCGAGGATGATGATCTTGCAAAGAGAGGCGCAAGTAGTATCATGTTTCAGGTCGGTGTCAATGGGTGATTGTTTATTGGGGTGGATGCCCCTTTCTTTTTGTTGGGCCGTAGCTTTTGCATATTTTGGATTTTTGGGGATTTGTTCATAGCCCCTATATAAATTCTTGATGTAGGCCCATGGCCCACCCGGGCCCACTGTAGGGCCCCAACAATACAACAATAATGTAGGCCCATTGCCCACCTTGGGGCCCAACATGTGCTGATTTTTGGATTGTTTCTTTATGGATTTGGGAGCTTAAATCAAGAATTGCAATTTACTTTTTATGGAAGATATGGGGGCTGATTTAAATATGTGAGGGGGATGTGATTGAGATATGGGGCTGATTTAGAGATGTAAATAGGGTTTTCTATATTTGCTTTTACTATTGTTAAGTTTTTTACCATCTTGTAGATTAGATTGATTTGAAGTTAGCTATAATTTATTTGAAATCAATCTCTTATTTGGGGTGATTCCATTAGAGATTCATTTAGAGTGTCGGGGTTGGGGGGTTTTTTTCTGAGTGTGAGTTTTTTTCTTAAGTTTGATATTAATAAAGTTCTCTCCCTCTCTACTATAGTATTCTTGTGGGTGTACTCTTGTCCATTTCATTGCAATTTGCATGTCAAGATCTCATTTCATTGTAATTTGTGTATCAAGATCTCATTAACTCAATAATCAGGTTGTACCAATTTTGAATTTTGCATTGTGCTCTAATAAATTTTCCTCATTCATAAAAGAAAAAAGAAAAATTTTGGGCCATTCTGGTTTCTGTCTAATAAAATTTCCTCGTAAAGAAAATTGTATTAGTGCTATGTTTTAAACAAGCAGTGACATTGGTATTAGGAAAATATCTCAATTGTCTCCCTCTCTCTCTAAAAAAAGAAGAAAGGAAGAAAATATCAATTGCTCTTTTCTTACTTTTTAGTTCATTTCTTATATTACTCATCAATTACAGTGTATTTTCACATATTACTCACGAGTTTCATCATATTCGAAGTTGTTGAGATTTTCTCTCGCAATTTATATGCTTTTGTTAGCTAATGCTTGTTTAAAAACTTACTTTCCAACATATTACCATGTTAGCTTTTAGAGGGTCATCATGTATAACTGTTGGAGTTGTGCCTTGGAAAACCAATCTACGCCTTGATCCATTGTCCACGTGGACGTGATAGGGTTGATCTCAGCTGCTGATCTTGATGACCATGGGGCATATACTTTGGACGTGATAGGGTCGATCTCAGCCATTCATCTTGATGACCATGGGTTCTTCAGGACATGTAGGTCATGCCTTAACAAGTATCTGGTGTTGCTTAAACTTATATCCAAAGTATATGCCCCACATGTCACACGTGCAGACATCCAACAAAAAATATGGATCGAGATAAAAAAGATCAAGTTTAAATCAACATCACCAAGAATCATGTGGTCCTGATCTCGCCATGCGAGGTCCATGGATTAATTTGATCAGATCTGCATGATCACGACATCTTTTGGTCAATCAGAGCCGAATGGATGACTTCAGGCTGTGCTAATTGAGCTAGTATTCAATTATCAGCCCAATTGGATCTAGGATCAATCAGATCGGTTGAAATCATCCTGAGGTTGGCCATGATCGTTTCAAGATCAATTTGGCCAGATTTGGACATATTCTGTCCAATCTAACTAGACCATGTCAAAGGGGCACACCAAAAATATTGTACAAACCAAATTGTGTTCCAATATGACAGTGAATCGTGAGATATGGCCCACTCAATAAATGACTGATCTTGTCCGTCCAATAAATTCGTAATATGAACTTTGATTTAGGTGAGTAACCACATGTTTCAAAGTTCTCGGTGAGCACCACAAGCCTACTAGATCAGATCTCCCAAAAGAAACAAAAAAGTGGCCCAAAAGTGGGATGCAATTTTCTGATGACATCAAGGCTGTACAAGGGCCACCATGTGAGGTTTTCGGGCCCCACACACTGATTCATCCATCATCAAGCCAAGGGCGGGCCCGACATCCACAAGTGGTCACACGGTCCGATCTATGCACGGATGGACAGATTTGAACAAAAAAATTACATATACATGTTGTGCAATCATTGAATGACTAGGATTGTGTAGGACATGTCCCCTTGGGATCTTAGAAAATTCCAGATTTTTTAAAGTCCCAAAACCCTAATATAGAATTGTGGTTAGTCTAGGATTTGGGGATTCAAAAAATTTGAAATCTAAACTCCATTAGAATTGCTAATTTAGGGAGAAAAGGAAGGAAACAAGGAGAAGAGAGAGTAGGTGACATCACCCTCTCTCCTCACAACCGGCGGCGCGGACCGCCTCTCTTGTAGATACAAAGGCTGGCAAGGTTGTGGGCCACCTTCCAGATAATGTGAACCATTCGTTAAAATCCTCTCTCCGAGCTTTCCAATGAACCCTGCATATGCCTATGATCTCTTTAATGTGTCCACGATCAACTTCATGTGGACGTGATAAGGTTGATCTTTGCCAAAATCTCGATGATGATCGGTCCTTCTGGACATGTATGTTATGCCTTAAAAGTATTTGACTATTTAGTGTTGCCTTAAACTTATATGGTATGGGTATGTGAGGAGTACATCCTCTGGTCCTTGGGAACTTGAGATTGGGCATAGTGGTCACTGATTAGGGAGAGTTGTATTCCATGGATCTCAGTACCCTGATGATCACATGATTCACATCTGTGGACATTATGCTATGAGATGTACAATCATCCTGTGTGAAGGGACTAACTTGGGTAAGGATGGAAGCTTTCCACCATTGGGAGCAATTTGATGTCAGTTATGCCTTTTTGCCCTTACTTACACAAGAGTGTGAATGTGCCATGGACATGGGTTCTTAGATCTGAACCTTTGGACATTTACATTGGAGGATAAAAGTTCAAGTCAATATAGTCTGAGGGCCCATTAACCTAGACTATGATAATATGACCAAGCGCTTGATGATGCATGAAAGATGATCAATCGTTAGACTTGAGGGCGTGTATGAGTCTTGGATCTTGATTGGGCAGCTTTGGCTCACTTTATGAGGTTTTTAGAGGTCACTAAAAGTGGGTAAAGCTAAGTACATCCATCAATTCTCATTGATTCTTGCGTGGGCCAACATGGTATCCACTAAGTTTATTTAGGGACATGTTTAGAGTTAGATCCGATTAGATTGGGGACTCATCAAGTGGTTTTTCCACTACACCCAACACTAAAAGGTTTTAATTGATTTTTAGAAGGTTTTCAATCGTTAGCATTTTGTTTTAACAATTAAAACTTGTTTTTATCACACTTGATAATGATTTGATGGTCCACCTATATAATCAGCATGGGATCTAGATCTATGATAGATGACCTAGACAGTGGAAGAATTAGATTATCATTATGTGTATATATGAGGCGATTTAACAGGCTTCCTTCATAGTAGGGTACAAGGAAGTCCGTAGGGTGGTGGAGTACCATATTGAGAATCCACTTGAAGCCCTAATCCTTCTTTATATATAGATCTAATTGCCGAGAAGGGGCAACCTTGGGTAGAGAGAGATTGGTCGTCCCCTTCTCTTCAGACATCCCCACTTGCAATAGATTGGGGAGAGGCTTCTTGGTTTTGAGGTTCGGAATTAACAATTTCATTAAAGGAAAACCGTCCATGCCATTCATCGCGTGCAGGTGTTATTTAAGCCATTTTCATAATTGAGATCTTTGTTTAGATATCTGATGTTATAGCATGCGGGATGTTGTTGGGATTGGATCCATGAAAAACATTAAAATCTGTGTATCTGCTGCGTTTACGCCCTATGGATCCAACATTGACAACTGTGTCTAAGGTGGTAAACAATTGTTCACACAAGTAAAACAGATCACATGTAATCCAAGTCAAGATCTGGAATGATTTACTACTCGATCATTTGAGTTTCCAAGTTCTTTGTGCTATTGTGCCCTCGTAATCATACCATGTTATCTTTTTTTATGTTTTAAAATGTGATTCCTTTCAAGAAAGCTGCAAATTGGTGCTTATATATATTGATTGGAAATTTGGAATCATGATAATAGGGTTACACATGTATTTGTTAATTGATTAAAAAAGTTACAGAAAAGTTCTCGTTTCATTTTCTGTCACCAACTCACCGACTTTCTATGCATCTAGCTTTTTTGAGTTGTTCAATTTTCCTAGCCTCTTATGGTAACTTTATCTAGTGCTACAACTGCAATAGAATAATTCTTGAGATTGTAACTTGTTTCTTTCATCTCCGTACTTCCTTTTACTATCAATTACAAGACAGCATGTGTAGAGCCTCTCTAATTTGAGTACTGATGTCATGACAATAGGAGCTAATCCCTGTTACACAACTTGTAAGGGAAACAGCAGCTGTTATGCAGGAATTCACTCAATCTGGGTAACAGTTTTCTCTCAATCTCATGCTATATATTTTCATCTTGTCATGAACTTCAGTTGATTCATAATGGCAGCAGAAGGCGCATTTTCCAAAGGGAGTTAAAAAGCCAGAAACTTTTTTCTAGGTTTTTGGGTTATATAGTCATTTAACGAACGTATGTTAAAGATGCAAAGTTTCAAAGATGCACTAGAACTCTCCATCATGTTATCAAACCTTGTTAAAGATGGCATTTAGAAACTCGATCGAGTACTGAAACAAACTTGCCTAGCTGATTTATTCAAGGTCCAACCTTCTTATACACTGTATGTTGTTTCTTAAATGAAAAATCGAAGTAACTTGATGGGATATGTGATGATATAAAATTGAAGTAACACCCCCTCAGCCATTTCTAGAAAACTCCTACTTGGGTCGTAACTGAGATCAGTTGAGTTTTCTTTGGAGAACCATATTCTTTTGAAGAATGTTTTGATAACCCTTTTCTCCTTTATTTGGCAGTGGTGTAAGGCCTTTTGGGGTTTCGCTGCTGGTTGCTGGATACGATGACAATGGTCCGCAGTTGTATCAGGTATGTCTGTCTCTCTGCTTCATTTTAACATTGTTTTCCAGTTGTTATCAATGTTAGCAAAGCCTGAAGTGCAAACAAAGCTAGATATTTTGGTCATTAACTTCTGGAAGAATACCTTTCCTCAACCAGGCTATGGAAGTGTTACAGTATCTGTTTTTGTTGAAATTGGAACCATCCTTGCTCAGCTCCTGCTTAATTACATCTTACTTTGGCCACTACTCACCAATGTCCTATTTTGTGTTATTTTATTTTATTTGGGAGCTAACAATGATGTTTAATACAGGCCATGGATAATTGAAGTGGGAGACATGCTAAAGAGATTTGCGTGAAGGCAGGTTGAAGAGAGTTTGTCTGATAAGTGTCGTGGTGGAACATGTGTCTGAGATATAGGCCATTCTTCAGATGAGCCTATTTTGTGCATGCCCTGTTCTATAATTCGGGGCATTCCACTTGTCAGGCGGGCGATGCACATATGAAGAAAATGAACACTCAGTAACAAAGTGATAAATGATCCATTCAACAATTGTTGGTGGCCTGCCTGATGAGCTCATCTGTCTGATTTTTGGCCAGGGCATGTTCACAATGGTCTGTATCCCAAATTCGTCATGCGGCACATGTTTCTTGAATCCTCTTCAGTCTGCCTTCATGCAATCCCTATGCTAATCCATTTGACCTGACACAATTATCCACGTCTGGATTTTTACATGTGTGGTTTTCATTTTGATCTAGGTGGATCCTTCAGGTTCGTACTTCTCCTGGAAAGCTTCGGCTATGGGGAAAAACGTTTCTAATGCCAAGACGTTCCTTGAGAAGAGGTACATAAATTTTACTAATTCTGGAAACAATCCAGGTTCATTTTGTTTAAAAGCTGTTGTCTTATTTTAAATTTACAAGTACATTGCAGTGTTTTAAATGGCTGCACAATGTGGCATGTAGCTTACGCTACGTAGCATAGCTTAGCCTTAACGCTAGTCACTATGTAGCTCATGAAAATAGCTTAATGCTAATTTACATTCACTACACGCTATGTAGCTTACACTACGAGTTATTTTTCACAAAAAAAATATGTTTTCAATGGTTTGTTACATTTTTGTATTTAGCAAAAAAATTGTTAATCTTTTCAGCAATTTTATTAGGGGCCGTTTGGATGGGAGTAAATGGGGGGAATTGGGAGTAAATGGAGGTAAATGGTATTTGGTGGGTGTGTTTAGATGGAAGTAAATGCATGGAAATGAAATGGAATGGGAGTGAATAGGCATGTAAATGAAATCTTCTCTATGAGAGAGGATTTGGAAGTAAATGGGTGTGAAATGCCTTTTTGACCTTCCTTGGAGGGACGCACGACTAAAACAAAAGTGGCATTATGCACATGTCCGCCATACACAAATCCTGCTAATGATACTCTGAAACAATTCAATTACCGGCTACATCACTAAAATTGCATCAATAGAATGATCCAAACCATCCAAAGGTAGGCCATCAAATGGACGGTTAAAAAGTGTTGGCAAGTTGCTTGTTCGTGATCCTTATGTTTGTGGCCCACTTGAGGCTCAAAATTTTCTCATTTTTGGCTAATATATATATATATATATATATATATATATATATATATATATATATATATATATAGAGAGAGAGAGAGAGAGAGAGAGAGAGAGAGAGAGAGAGAGAGAGAGAGAGACTCACCTGCGAACCAGTTCGTAGGTAGTACGTACGAACTTTTTTGAGAACCCATCATACGTGATGAATCTCGCAAATCTGAACGGTCCACATGAAGCAGAACCTCATGAAACCCCATAGTATGAATTTATACTTTGATCCGAAACTTTGGTGGACCGTGAAAAATGTAAACAGTTTCTTTCCTTCATGTGAATTTCTCTTTGCTATGGACGGTATGGATAAAAGTTTTAAATAAAAGTAAAACTTGGTCTTGGGGGTTTCACTAGGTGCTGCTTCACATGAACGGTTCAGATTTGAGATTCATCAACTATGATGGGTTCTCAAAAAAGTTTCTACGTACAACGCACGACCTGTTCGCAGTGAGCTTTCTCTCTCTCTCTCTATATATATATATATATATATATATATATATATATTTCAATGGGCTTATTACAATCATTTTGTTAAATATCACATGTCTGTACTAATTTGAGATATTAAAGCTGATTTTGGATATCACACATGTTCTTGTGAATATATTGAAAAATTCTAGTGCATTCCAATTCCTCCCATTTACTCCCATTGAAACAGAAAATTTGGATTTCAAATGCGTTTCATATACTCCCATCCAAACACAACTTAGCAAGTCATTTACTCCCAATTCATTTACCTCCAATTCCATTTCCCATTTACCTCCATTTACAAGCTCCCAATCGAACCCTAGGATCAATAAAAGTAACATTATTAAACCAGTTTTGTTGCTCGTTCTTTATTTTTATAGTTAATCTTTTCTCTATTCTTCCTGTTGTTTTATATTAGTGTTTGGTTGCACCAGATATCATGAAATTATATTACCACTCAGTCTAATTCGGTGCAAAATATCGTGCAATTTCATGATATTTGATGCAACAAGCACAACCTTAATTAAAATTCTAGTAGCAGCGTGTAGCTTAAGCCTCATGCTGCTGAGGGTTAAATGCTGCACTACACACTGTTCACTATTTAAAACACGGTTGCATTGATAAGGACTTCCTACTGTTATCTTTGATCTTTCTTTAATGCTAGATAAAAGGATTTAGAAGGAAATTTCTTTAACATGGACAGATGAAACTAAAGAGAATGAGATAATCAATTATTGGCTTATGAATTATGACCTGATTTGGTAGAATTTTCAAAATGGTTTAGCTGAATTTTCCATCTATCTCTTGCCACATCCTTAGAGACTGCTTTGCTATACCACAAACATTCATTTTTGTTGATATTGCTATGCTTTCAACAAGGAAGAAATTGATGAAGAGTTGATTTTGAGATGGTTTGGCCATGTGTTATGGATTACCGATATTAATAGGGAGGGGAGCTTGAATTAGAGTTGAAGGGACTCTTCAAAAAAAGGAAAAAAAGAAAAAAAATAATTAGATTTGAAGGGCCTGAAAGGAGGATGAGAGGAAGACCTAAAAAGGACTTGGATTGAGGTGGTGACAAGGGATATTAATGTTTGTTCACTTACTGACAATAAGACCTTGGACATGAATGGTTGGTTAATGTGGGGTTACAAAAGTTGGACCCCCAAAAGCTGGGACAAGGCTTTGATGGTGACAACAGCGATAACAAGGGGAGTTGTTGCGTTCAGTCCGTTCTATTGTGATAAAGTAAGTGTTTTGCGGTCAGCAAACCATTTCTAACAATTCTGCAGCCCTTGATGCTTTATCATATTTCCATCCAGCAATGCTTATTGTTAAACTTGGTTCTTAGTCCCTTACATCAAGAGTTTCACCATGCTTCTAATTTTGGGAACTTGACCAATCAAGTATGTATCTCGTACGAATCATCTCTTGTAGGGAAACAAAATACAAGAGTGGTCTGGCGATGACCAACTGCACGCCCGATTCGAGTTACACATGCGATTCTTATCCTCATTGGACGAGTAGGAGCCTTTGCTCCTCGTCCTTTTCGAACATTTTGAGAATGATCAACAATCAATCTGATGGGGCAATTGGAGCGTTGGCCTCACCGCCACTTAACCCTTTTGGCCTTTTCGAACCAGGACCCTCTTAGGATTGGTGGTTGACCATTCTTGGGAGCGCCAAGTATCTATATAAAATGAACGCTTACAAATAATTTTTTAAATAAATGCGCTTATTTGTCTTGAACATTAGATTGCAATTGCTTCGAAAAATGTAATCGGTGATCTCAATAAAGGAGAAAAGCTTAACGGGAAGAATTATGATATGTGGCATCAAAAGATCCAGTACCTGCTGGATGAGCAAGGTGTCCTTGAAACTTTGACAACTAGCATGGACCCTCCCAAGGAGGGAATGATGGCTCAGCACTGTCGTGGCGTAGGGACATTCCAGAATTGGTCCAAGTAAAATTGATGTGCACGCTTCACCATTTTCAGCACCATGCATGACGATTTGGTTGGACAATTTGAGGAATGTAAGACATCCAAGGATATGTGGAACTTACTGCGCCTTTAGTTTGCCGGCACAACTGCTACTAGGTTAGGTGCACGTACTTTTGTCTTTTGAGACATACAAGATGGCTCCCGGTGTGAGAATGGTTGAGCATCTTCGTAAGATGTTACAACTTACAAATGATCTGCGAACTTAAAGCAGCAGGTAATGTGCTTGGCGACAAGTAACAGGTGCTCGCTGTTCTGAGATCTCTTCCTGACTTCTGGGAGCACATGAAGCTCTTGATGATGCACAGCGAGAATGTGAAGACGTTCACCCAGTTGTTGGACTGTAGAGGTGCTGTGGCCAGTTGTTGGAGTGTAGAGGTGCTCGGCCAGTGAGGATGCACTGAGTGCATTCTTGGATCTGTTAAATGCATTCTTGTGGGTCCACAAATGGTTGACTGGCTCTATTGGCCTCCAGAATTTTTGTCACAATCTCTTGAAGTGCTTGAAAGTATCCAATTGCTTGAGTTTCATGTTACTATGTGTGGATAATTTTTTTTATTTTTTTTTTTTTTTTTTAAATAAAAAAATAAAAATCTATCTATGCACATAAATTCGTGCATGCATTCATGCATACATACGTGCGTACATATGGTTGACGTGGGTTGTCTTACACTCTTGAGAACTAATGCTTCACCTCTTCCATTCCCAAATCTTTTCTGCTTTGTTTATGCTGAAGAGAAGTTAGCAGTGCATAGAAACACGACACTCTAAGAGAAAAGCCACATATTTTCACTGTGGGGCAGAAACTGTGCAGGATATATGAACCTGAGCTAATTCCGATGGCTTCTCATCTTGGTTCAGTTCAAACCCCGGATACATTGTTGGGAACTATGATTTCATTCATGTGTTATTTATGTTGATGGTCCTCTCTCTCTCTCTCTCTCTCTCTCTCTCTCTCTCTGCATGGTAATTTCCTTTTTCTCCCACTTAGCAGTAGTTGATAAGTTCCCCTTTCCACTGTAGGTACACAGATGATATGGAGCTTGATGACGCAGTCCACACAGCCATTTTGACGTTGAAAGAGGGGTATATAATTCTCAAGTCCTGTTGGGATGTATCTAATCTTAACATGTATTTAAATCTAATTCTTTCTTTATCGGATGACCCTCTTTTTTGTTGTGTTGTGTACTGTAGGTTCGAAGGGCAAATTTCTGGCAAGAACATTGAGATTGGCATAATTGGCGCTGATCGAAAATTCAGGCAAGTCTTCTTTTTGCACTTTTAATAGCTGCAAGAATTGGCTTCAGTGTACCGTTTCTATCAGCACTGAAACCGGGTTGCATCACCCTGTGTTGGGCCATCCCGGGTTGACAAGGGCCAATACAGGCAGTCAGGCATATTGTTCATAGATGAAACTGGTACAGATCAGGCATGTACTGGTTTTGGATGACACTTTAATCTGTGAATAGAAGTGCATAAATCTATATAGGAAAGGCAAGGCTTTGGTTGAACATCTACTTTCAGTCACATCCTTTACATGCATCTAACAAAATATCTAGATCTTTCTTTTTTTTTTTTTTTTTTTTTCTTTCTTCTTGTTTTGTTTTTGTTTTTGTTTTTTGTTTTTGTTTTTGTTTTTTTTTTTTTTTTCTTTTTTTTCTTTTTTTTCTTTTTTTTTTTTTGTTTTGTTTTGTTTTTTTTTTTTTTTTGTTTTTTTTTTTTTTTGAGTTTGATCCTGCTGACTAGAAAAAAGGAATGCTTTCTGTGGGTGGGTTGCATATGCCTGTCCATCTACATGGTTGCCACCCTCCAAATTATGTTGTCAACTTTGGTTTTTGTTGTCTAAGCTTGTGTAAATTTGGACTGAGAGTGGAAGTTGGTGTCCTGGTTTCAGAATTCCGCTTGTGGGATCTTCTATTACTGTCATTCCTAGTTTTAGTCATGCTCCAAAATTCCATGTGAAGCTTGGGTGAAACCATTCTCCAGCTTGTTGTAATCATGTGAAAAAGGCCTTTGGTTTCCAAATTTTATTTAGATTTCTTTGTAAAAGAGGCTGATTCCATTGTAATTTTTTTTGGAACATTGCTGATTCCATTGTATTTCCTATAGCATTTAGTAAATATTACTAATCGATATAACTCATAACATTGGTGAAACATGTCAATCCACCTCATGGATGGGTCACTTGTCAAGAATTTCATCAATTGGCCATTTCCAACCACTACATCTGTGAAATTATTTTTTCAGGACTGCCTTTATAAATGTTCCTTGATCAGCCAGAAACAGGCGATGGCTTGAATATTATGAACATCCAACCAATGGCGATTTTGTACCATATCTATATGGTTCATCCAAGACTCAGGGCCACTAATCTGACTGTCTGGCCTCCTCACTAAAGTTGCTCCAGTCAATGGTTTGCAGTGTTTTTGTGCCATTTGTTAAATGGTACTTAGGCCAATCCCTAAGCATTGTAGAATTGGAGTTTATATTACACACCTTGATTGGGCTGGGTCGAACTCAATTGACTCATCTCAACTATTGGAGTTTATATTACACACCTTGACTGTGTTTGGTTGAAACCCAATTGACCCATCTGAACTATTGGAGTTTATATTACACAACTTGTCTGGGCTTGGTCGAACCCAATTGACTCATCTGAACTGGGGTCTGCAAATGAGTTTCCTAGCCCTCATCATCAAACCGATTATTATCTCAGCATTGTGAATTTATATGCATTTTCTGATAATATACTATTGTTCAAGCAAACATGCCAACATGCACATGCCTGCATACTCGTGTCGACAAATTCACATTCTCTAATAAATGTCGTTTGTGTGCAGAGTCTTGAGCCCTGCAGAAATTGATGATTACTTGGCTGAAGTGGAATAGGTGGGTGTCCTCACACAGCTTCAGTTTAGTTGTTTTCTCCAAATTTCTTCGTTAGTGATTTATCCAGTTTGGAGTTCGGAAACTCCGAATCCACAACATGCACATGCCTGCATACTCGTGTCGACAAATTCACATTCTCTAATAAATGTTGTTTGTGTGCAGAGTCTTGAGCCCGGCGGAAATTGATGATTACTTGGCTGAAGTGGAATAGGTGGGTGTCCTCACACAGCTTCAGTTTAGTTGTTATCCCCAAATTTCTTTGTTAGTGATATATCCAGTTTGGAGTTTGGAAACTCCGAATCCACAAAACTCAAATTCTTGCAGATGGTTACCTAATGCATTTGGATTTTTCTGGTTCAGTAGTTTTTGCAGCCTTATATAATTAAGGCTAGCAATGGTCTGGTCTGAGCTTGCATGCACGGAAAGCCCAACGCCTAATGTTGGAATATGAAAGGCTCTTTTGTGTTCGCCCATATTTATTTTGGGAGCCACGCCGGGTCGACATGCATATTTCAAGGTTATGCGCATGTTGTGCATGACTTTGCTGTCCATCAGCATGCACTTCAAATTGCAATTTGAAATGTTTAAGGCCTGTTTGGTTGCCACTTTAAATGAGTTGATCTCATGTTTGCTAATTGTGATTGGGTATCAGGGACCATATTTCTTTTTGGTAAGGATTGCAAATAATCTTGATAGCCAACCATGATGATTGATAACATACATGGCATACTCTGCCGATAGGGCATGTGTGGGTCATCTGATCGGTGTGCAGGGTGGGCCGTGCATGAGATGACCCGCAACAAAAAAAAAAGGAAAAAGAAAAAGGGACGGGGTTGGTTACCGACACTGTCAATAGCGACTTGATACCGGACGTTGCTTTGTGTGCCCATCTATTTTTACATATGATTTTAGGGCACGATACTTAAAACGAGGAAGATTAAAATATTAGATAGACCACACCACAGGAAACAGCAGGGATTGAATGCCTACCATTAAAAACTTGGCAGGAGCCACAAAAGTTTTGGATCAAGCTGATATTTGTGTTTTCCCTTCATCCAGTGTCTTTGTGACCTAATCAACAGGTTGGATGACAAATAAAAATTACAGTGGACCTTAGGAAGTTTTCAATGGTGAGTGTTCAATCACCACTGTTTTCCTGTGGTGTGGTCCACCTGAGACCTCGATCTATTTCATTTTTGGGATCATGCATCCGGAATTTATGGACGGCATGGATAAAACATGTACAAAGACCCCAGAACACGCTATTAATAGTGTCAGTACGGAATCCGCGGCCCAAAAAATGGAGGTCTGCTTATCAGCTAGATTTAGCTTGCAACTGCGATAATCAACAACCGTGTGGTTCCGTCTGTGCTACTGATAGAAAAGAATTGCTCTGATGGTTGAGCATGCTAAGGTGGCTTGTACGGATGCACAACTGCTACACGTGTGGGCTCACAGTACAATCCAAACCGTCCAAGTTGTGGGTCACCATGATAGAACAATCCAAACCATCCAAGTTGTGGGTCACTATGATGGAGCTGAATTCGAAGGTTGCTTCGAACCGAAAATTCGGACATTGACGACCATGCTGGTTTGGATTGAGCTGTACGTATACCATGGTTGCCGCGGGTGCACGGACGTAATCCTGTGGTCGTGGATGTCTCCGTGAAAGTTGGCCACCGATTTTCTCAGTTTGTTATTATTATTATTATTATTTTTAAAATTTTATTTATAACACACTCACGCACACACCACACACTCACGCTAGTGGAATTTCACCACCTATGGGTACTCGAGAACCCTTGACCTGGTGTTGAAACTCCCGAGAGTCTACCACCCGCGCAAGAGTAACGACCCACCGATTTTCTCAGTTACACTGCCTCATCTTACGCCGTACCAGTAGCATTTATTACTGTAATCTGGACTATAAAATCACTTGTCGAATTGAATGCCTGAACGACAGTAACCATCTGATCTGCCTTGTCTGATTTGGACCACCCGTCATTTATAGACCGTCCAGTTTATATCGCTCAAATGGATTGTTGGTCCACCAATCGGAGGAAATTTTTGGTCTATGCTACAACCACAATGGTTCTGATTGACGCTCGTGATCAACGTGCGAGAAATACGAGTGCCGAGGATGAGGTGCAGCAATTTAAGAGGTGGTGGTGAACTAACACCGTAGCCATTGCGTATGAACACGGAGAGGGTTGCCAGGCCACTCGGGCCGGGATATTTTGAGCAGTTCGTTCGGGTTTTCACTTGGTACAAGTGGAGCCAGATCCAAAGCTTCAATGTGATGGGACCCACCGCGGATGGTCCATGCAATGGAAAGATCTTAGCTGGAGAATGTTTGGCCTTTCACTGGCTTAAAGGAAAAAGAAATTGTAGTACTTTCTCCAAATCTTGGCATTGTTTGTTGGCCGCCTATTGAGAGGTGCAAGGATTTTTTAATGCGTGAGACTTTTCGTTCATAATGGGGCCCATAGCTTCAATGGTCGGGATCACTGAACAATAGGCCCTACCTGTCCCAACTGAAAACGAGAACAGCATCGCAAATGTTCTTATGATTACCATACGCATGCAAAAGTCGTCCGAATGGCCCTGGCCGACTTTCTATTGGTTTTTTTAATTTATTTTTATTTTTTTTGTATTTTAATAATAATATTATTATATGTTACAAAATTTCACTTTCGGCACTCATCCACGGCGAAAATGTCCTGCGCCAACGACATCTGAGCCCCTAACTGTAGAACACAACGGACGCGCAATGGATTGGCTGAGTGTATATACTACGTGGCCCATCTAACGAGTGGATTATCTGATTTTGCATCGATTGACCAATTATCTATGGTTGAGAGAGTTGTACACACGTGCCATAAATAACTAAAATTAAACCAATAGAATTATAGAACCCGAAGTCGTAGAGTCAAAGTCACAAAATCAGATCGGTAGAATAATCCTAACACGAACGCAATTTCTACTTCAAGCGCCTGTGTATCAACCATCACATCCTTACAGAGTATCCAAGTAAAGAAAAATAAAATAAAATTTCATTTTCACCATGCAGGATGCGGTGATAATGGCCTGACTTGGGTAGGGCCATGACATAAACTGCTCAGATGCTCCACACGCTTGCGAGGCCAAAACGCGTTGTGAAGAGGGGTGCGAGTGGGGTACCTCGAGAAAGCCTGATTTGGCGGGAAATGTTTCCCGGCGAAACATCCAGCCAGAAGATGCGGAGTGTTCGCTTTCGTCAATCGTCACACGAGCTGAAAAAAGCGGTTGGACAGTACGGTCTGAGATTAGATTCTCTACACGTGGGGAAAGCATGGCCCACCGTTCATTGGGGTTGTCCATATGGGCCCCACTGTGAATTGCTGGTCAGCAAATAGGGCTAGAATCTTCAAATTGCAAGCGATTTATGGTCCATAGACCATACACGCTGGGGAGCGGATTAGGTGAGACCCCGGACTCACCCAAGACGATGCGGCCCTTACCGTGGGGCCCACCTTGATGTATATATTCTGTATCCACTCCGTCCATCCGTTTATCCATATCATCCATGATGTATGTGTTTCATCCATGCCCTCTATCTATTTTTACAGATAACTTTAAAGTATAAGACCAAAAATGAGATATATCCCAATCTCAAGTGGACCACATTACAGGAAACAGTGTTGAATGAGCGTCGACCGTTAAAAACATTTTCGTGGCTACAAAAGTTTTGGATCAAGCTGATTTTTGTTTTTTCCCTTCATCTGGGCCTCTATGACCTAATCAACAGATTGGATGTCAAATAAACAGTACAGTGGGCCTTAGGAGGATTTTAATGGTGGATATCCAATCACTATTGTTTTCATGTGGTGTGGACCACCTGAGATTTCTATACCTCTAATTTATGGGATAGATCCCTAAAATGATCTTTAAAAATGGATGAACGGAATGGATGAAACACATACATCATGGTAGGGCCCACAGAGAACCGACCATCAGCCACGGGGCCGGTGGCAGGGGGAGTAGCCAATCCGTTGCCCATTCGCTGAGCCCATCAAATCACCGATTTTGATAATTGAATCTTGGGCTCCACTTGTATATGCGAAAAAGCTGAACCGTACGATTCTACCTCTGGCCCCAACGGCTAATTTTCTCGAGATCGAGAGAGAGTGGGCGGCGTGGATGCCTCGTTGCTCTCGGTCTCGTTTGCTCGTCTTTAAACAGACATTAATACATCGACTAAGAGCGTCATTACAAAAGTTAAAAGCCTTTTGGAGATTTCTAAAAGCGCCTTTTCTTATCTTTTCTTTTCTTCTTCTCCAAGTAGAGAGAGATTTTAGTCCATGGCGTTGGAGTCGTGGTTCGTGGAACAGGCAAGAGAAGAGCTCCAGATTCTGGAATCCCAGCATCCTAACCGATTCGACTATCTCAAGCTTGAGCTCAAGACCTTCATCTCAGAATCGGACAAGTTCTCTTCTTCTTCTCGATTTCTCTCTGAAAATCTCCATTCCTTGGGGGATGACTCCCACTCCACCTCTGCAAGCACTCAAGGTACTCCTACTACGGCCTTGCCCCCCGATTTCTTGAAAATTACGATCGAAAACTGCCGAGTCAAAAGCCCCGAAACGTCAGGGTCTTTTTTGTCATTTCTCTTATTGTTTTGGCAAGCGTGATTTTTTGCTTCCAAAAAGCTCTGTTCAAGGCTATTTTAGTAATTTAATGGACTTTTCCTAGTAGATTCCAATCACCACCCTTCTTTCTACTTCTATTCAAAGGTCAGTTTCGTTATTTTTGGCAATCATGGGGTTCTTTATTGACGCATATTTAACGGGTAAGATTCGATTTCTTTGTTCAGTGTCATCTAACAGAAGGAAGAGGAAAGATTCTAAATTTCAAGAATGTGGGGTCGATTTTCAGAAATCAAAGCCAAAAATTCGAAGGAGTGGAGTTGTCTCAGAAGACAGGGTCGACATGGTCATTCAGAGGGCTGAGGCGTGCCTTCAGAAAATCAGAGAAACAAAGGAGAATTTTTTAAACGGTGGAGATGTCTTGTAAATAATGAAAGAAAAGTAGAGGCGAGGGTTTTGTAATTTTTTGCACCCTTTCTTTTTCTCTATGTGGTGAGACAGTGGTGCAACTTTGTACCATTGTATTACCAAAAGTGGCAAAAGTGGAGTCAGGACTCAGCTTGGTGGAATTAAGCAGTAGCTTGTTTATTACTACGGTAGAGTATGAATCTTGATACTCGGGCACTTAGATGTGGTACACGTGGCATAAATTAACTAAAATTAAACGGTTACATAGTGGACATTGTCTAGATCACAATCCCAATATCAGATTTGATGACCGATCCAAACTGTACACTTGTTTGTGGAAACAGGACCATCGGATATTTTTCAGGACAGATGGCTTTTGATAGGTTGTGTTGGCTTTTTGATATCTCCCTAAAAATCAGAACCATTGAAACAAAAAAAAATTACTACTGAAAAATTATAATTCAATTGCTCTCTCTCCATCTCATTTTTTTTTTTCTTTTCAACTTGAAAAATAAGAAAAATACAAAAAAAAAACATTTTAAAATGTGATAATTTAATTAATATTCGAGCAATCAATGCATGAAATGCTTTCAGATGAAATGTACGGTCAATCAATAAATGCAATGCTTATAGTTTTTTGTTTTTTTTTGGCGAAAGATAAGTGTGGATGAAATGTAGGGTCCCAACCATCCATCTAATGGTCCCCCAACTTGGATGGTGGATGGCTGCTTCCCCATCGTAAGTAAGACCCATTGGCCTAATGATTTGGACAGTCAAACCATGGTCGCACGTGTCCAGGATAGGAATGTACTATCTCTCATGAAATGTTTGCCTTTATGACCGCTCCAGCTGAGCCGGCGTTGGGCCGGACTGATGTGATATCTAGCCTGGCCTGTGTTCTTCTTTTCTTGGGCCTCGGGCTCAGGCCATAGCCCAAACTGTGGGCCTTAAAGGTTAAACCCAAACCTAGGCCATTGCAGAGGCTGATGGACCAGCTCCACCTATTTACGGCCAAGTTCCAAAACTATGGGGCCCACAATCTAAATTTATAGATTGAATTGGCTTTCAGCCAAGCGGCACACCAAGACCTATTTATAATTCTTGATATGGGGCTGTCATTGTGTCAGGTTTGAGTTGGGTTTTATAGGACTGGCGGTGCCTTTGCTAACTGGGTTTGGGTCTTGTAAGGTCCGATTCCTTTTGGATTTGGGTCTCCGTCTGCCTTAAAGGTTAAACCCAAACCTAGGCCATTGCGGAGGCTGATGGACCAGCTCCACCTATTTACGGCCAAGTTCCAAAACTATGCGGCCCACAATCTAAATTTATAGATTGAATTGGCTTTCAGCCAAGCGGCACACCAAGACCTATTTATAATTCTTGATATGGGGCTGTCATTGTGTCAGGTTTGAGTTGGGTTTTATAGGACTGGCAGTGCCTTTGCTAACTGGGTTTGGGTCTTGTCAGGTCCGATTCCTTTCGGATTTGGGTCTTCGTCTTGAAGAACTAGAACAGGATCCATGAGTCATGTTGTCAACCACTGGATGTGTGGATCTATTTCTTAAGTTGGGTGAGGGTTGGATGGATTATATTGCATAGGTATGTTCCACTTTGACACGTGCTAGGATGTAAGTGATGGGTTTTTTTTTTGACCCGTTGTCCTTTCAAGGCTTTGGAATGCGTAAGTCCTTTCGCCCAGGATGCATGCAAGTCCTTTCGCAATTAGGATGCGGAAAGGAGTTTCCTAAAACTATAAAAAGGGGTCCCTAGGATTTTTCTACATATATTGTGTTGATGAGAAAAATACAAAAGGGCTATCAAAGGTGAGAAAGAGGAGAAGGAGAGAGAGGAAGCTTATAGAAGGGAGGTTCTGCTTTCGGGAGGTTTTTCTACTTTGCAATTTATATCTCAAAGACTTCTATGTCCTCATAATCGGTTAGATCTCTTCGTTTTCTCTATTTCTCTTATTATTCATCCACTCTGCGTGAGTGAAGAAGGTTGTAAACGTTCTACTTCATAGTGGATTGTTGATCTGGACGAGGTCCCGTGGTTTTTACCTCTTTGAGGGTTTTCCACGTAAAAATCTCTTGTGTGGTGTGTGATTGATGCATTGATTATTTTCATTGCTTTATTATCCATAATTCTGGTTTGTTCTAGAGGGCTAGATCCTAAGGTTTTGTGTAAGGCCCCCGACAAAGTGGTATCAGAGCTAAGTTCATTGAACGGGTAGGATTGGTTTTGAATTATGGAAGGTGGCTCAAGGATGATCAGCCTCAATGGTTCTAACTGGACCATATGGAAGGCTAAGATGGAGGACTTGCTTTATTGTAAGGACTATATTCTCCAATCTCGGAGCATATCGGCCAAAATCCAAGGATATGTGATGATAATTGGAAGAAGATGGACCAGAAAGGCGGTGGGGTTCATTAGACAATGGTTGGATGATTCTGTGTTCCACCATGTGTCTACTGAAACCTCAAATTAAAGCCTATGGCTAAAATTACAAGGGCTGTATGAGAGGAAGACAGTGGTAATAAGATATTTCTGATAAGGCGACTTGTAAATCTCAAGTTCAAGGATGGTGGTTCTGTGTGGCGAGCACATGAATGAGGTCAACAATATAGTGAACCAACTCACCTCTATGAAGATGGTCCTGAATGATGAATTGCAGGCTTTACTATTGCTTAGTTCATTGCCTGACAGTTGGGAGACATTGGTGGTGTCTCTAAGTAACTCCGCGCTAGACGGAAAGATATCCATGGAACAGTAACTGGGTTGTCTCTTCAATGAGGAGACAAGGAGAAAGTCTCGGGTCTACTCAAAGAAGCTCTTGTGACGGGAATGGGGGAGAGGAAAGAACGGGAAGGGCGGGAAGGCCCGAGATAAATCAAGAGGCAAGTCGAGTAACGAAAAGAGGTTGAATCTTTGGAATTGTGGCAAGAAGGGCCACTACAAGCATGAATGTCGTGGTAAGAAAAACGACAAGAAAGGAAAAGGGAAGGAAAAAGAATCTGATTCCACTGCGGTCGCTTTAAATGGCGACATGGTAGTTATTCTTTCTACAGATCACAATGTATGTCTCACGGCTACGAGTCAGGGCACCGACTGGGTGATAGACTCGGGAGCTTCTTTTCATGCGACTCCACACAGAGACTCCTTCACAAGCTACAAGTCAGGTGACTATGGGACTGTGAAGATGGGAAATTCTGGTGTATCAAATATCGTGGGAGTCGGTGATATTTGTGTAAAAACTGATGTGGGTTGCACATTGGTTCTCAGGAACGTGAGGCATATCCCAGACCTTCGCCTCAACTTGATGTCAACGGGAAGGTTGGATGATGATGGCTATGAAAGCCGGTTTGCTGGTGGGCGATGGAAGCTCATCAAGGGTTCATTGATCGTGACTAGAGGAAAGAAGTGTTGCACCCTGTACAAGGCAAGTGTCAGTATGTGCAAGGGTGGGTTGACGCAACGCACGGAAGATTCGGCTATTGACATGTGGCTGTGCATCTAGGCCACATGAGTGAAAAAATGGCTTCATTACTAGCGAGGAAGCAACTCCTTCCGACGTGATGTGTATGCCTCTCGAAACCTGTCTTGATTGTTTATCGGGAAACAACATAGAGTTTCATTCATTAAACCGCTTCTCATGTTAATAAAGTGCATGCATTAGATTTGGTTTATTCGATGTTTGTGGTCTATGAGGACAAAAACCTTGGTGGGGCATTGTATTTTGTCACTTTTATAGATGATGCATCTAGGAGGGTTTGGGTTTATGCTTTGAAATCCAAGGACGAGGTCTTTGGTGTGTTTAAGTTGTTTCATGCTATGGTCGAGAGAGAGACAGGTAGACCATTGAAGTGCATCTGCACTGACAATGGTGGTGAATACATTGGCGACTTTCACGAGTACTGCAAGTCCTGGGGTATACGGCATGAACAGACGGTTCCTAAGACCCCCCAGCATAATGGTGTAGGTGAGCGAATGAATCGCACCATTGTTGAGAGAATCGGATGCATGTTATCCCATGCGAAGTTGCCCAAGACGTTACGGGGAGAAAGCAATACGCACGGCGGTGTATTTGATAAATAGGTCTCCATCGCCCCTAGTTGAATGGAGAAGTACTGAGAAGGTGTGGACTGGACAGATCCATCGTACAGTCATCTCAGGGTGTTTGGATGCGAGCATCCGTTCACGTACCAAAGGACGAGAGGTCCAAGCTCAATATGAAGATCAGGCAGTGTGTGTTCTTAGGGTATGGTGATGAAAAATTCGGTTACAGGTTATGGGATCCGACCGAGAAGAAGCTCTTCAGGAGCAGAGATGTGGTTTTCTTTGAAGATCAGTGTATCGAAGACATTGGTAAGCCAGAGAAGAACCAGCCTAGTTCAGGTGAGCTAGAGGACATGGATCCGATTACTCCTCCCATGGTGCCTAATGACGGGACAGCAATGTGCAGAGGACGAGAGAGTTCCTTCAGAAGATAGACCAGGGGAGCAGCCCCCACTTGATCCACCTGTTGAGCCACAGGTGAGGAAATCATCTAGGGACATACAGCCGTCCAAGAGGTACTCGCCACATGAGTACATTATGCTAACCGATGGGGGAGAGCCAGAAGATTATTCTGAGGCCCTAGCCGACGAGCATAAGGGGGAGTGGTTGAAAGCTATGCAAGAGGAGATGGAATCCTTGCATAAGAACCACACCTATGACATGGTGAAATTGCCTAAGAGCAAGAAAGCTCTAAGCAACAAGTGAGTGTTCAGAAAGAAGATTGAGCAGAAGAATTCACAGACGAGGTTCAAGGCCAGACTTGTGGTGAAAGGGTTTGGTCAGAGAAAAGGCATAGATTTCGAGGAGATATTCTCACCAGTGGAAGATGACATCCATACGGGTGTTGCTTGGGTTGACGGCTAGCATGGATCTGGAGATAGAGCAGTTATATGTTAAAACTGCCTTTCTCCATGGTGACCTGGAAGAAGAGATCTACATGCACCAACCAGAGGGGTTCGAAGTCAAGGGCAATGAGCATATGGTGTGTAGGCTGAGGAAGAGCTTGTATGGGCTGAAACAAGCTCCACGGCAATGGTATAAGAAGTTCGACTCGTTTATGTTGAAACATGGGTATGACAGAACGGAGTCAGACCACTGTGTGTTCACGCGTAAGTTCTCAGACGGTGATTTCTTAGTTATGCTGTTATATGTTGATGACATGCTCATCATGGGAAAAGACATCAAGAAGAACAGGAGTTGGGCAAGTCTTTTGCGATGAAAGACTTGGGCCTGGCTAGACAGATCCTAGGAATGAAGATAACCCGTGACAGAAGCAGCAGGAAACTCTTGCTGTCACAAGAGCGGTATATTGAGAAAGTCCTAGAGCGGTTTAATATGAATGTAGCGAAGGCGGTCAGTACTCCACTAGATGGTCACTTCAGATTGAGCGACGGGCAGTGTCCCAAGACAAAGGCAGAGGTGGAAGAGATGCAGAAAATACCCTACGCGTCAGCTGTAGGAAGTTTGATGTATGCTATGGTGTGTACACGCCCAGACATAGCATATGCGGTTGGTGTTGTCAGCCGATATCTTGCCAATCCTGGCAAAGAACATTGGGCAACGGTGAAATGGATACTAGGTATCTAAGAGGCTCATCCAGGTTGAGCTTATGCTATGGTGACGGTAAACCTGTGTTAGAGGGCTACACAGATGCAGATATGGCAGGTGACATAGACTCCAGGAAGTCTACATCGGGGTTCATGTTCACATTTGCAGAGGGAGCGGTTTCTTGGCAAAGTAAGTTACAGAAGGTCGTAGCATTGTCAACTACGAGCCAGAGCACATTGCAGTCACAGAGGCATGTAAAGAGATGCTTTGGATGAAGAGGTTCCTACAGGAACTTAGCCTAAAGTAGGAGGAGCACGTGGTCTATTGCGATAGTCAGAGTGCTATATACTTGAGCAATAATCCAAGTCAGTATTCCAAGTCAAAGCACATAGAGATTTGGTATCACTGGATCAGGGATACTTTGGAACAGAAGGTGTTACAGCTTGAGAAGGTCCACACGGACGATAATGGGTCAGATATGATGACCAAGGCCTTGCTTAAGGGCAAGTTTGAGGTTTGTAGAAACCTGGCTGGCTTAAAGAAGGTGAATCCCTCCTGGGTCAAAAAGGGGGAGATTTGATGAGTTTTTTTTTTACCCGTTGTCCTTTCGCAACTTGGATGTGCAAAGTCCTTTCGCAACCAAGATGCGCAAGTCCTTTCGCAACTAGGATGCGGAAAGGAGTTTCCTAAAACTATAAAAAGGGGTCCCTAGGATTTTTCTACATATATTGTGTTGATGAGAAAAATACAAGAGGGCTATCAAAGGTGAGAAAGAGGGAGAAAGAGAGAGAGGCTTATAGAAGGGAGGTTCTACTCGGGAGGGTTTTTCTACTTTGCAATTTATATCTCAGCGCTTCTATGTCCTCATAATCGGTTAGATCTCTTCGTTTTCTCTATTTCTCTTATTATTCATCCACTCCTGCGTGAGTGAAGAAGGTTGTAAACGTTCTACTTCATAGTGGATTGTTGATCTGGACGAGGTCCCGTGGTTTTTACCTCTTTGAGGGTTTTCCACGTAAAAATCTCTTGTGTGGTGTGTGATTGATGCATTGATTATTTTCATTGCTTTATTATCCATAATTCTGGTTTGTTCTGGAGGGCTAGATCCTAAGGTTTTGTGCAAGGCCCCCAACAGTAAGAGGTATCTCTTATGTGCGTGTGGCGACTTAACGACATGGTGTGGCCATTATATTGCACCAAATCCAATCAGCCCTGGACCCGACTAGACCCGAATTTTAAAGGGTTGAGAAGATGAGCCCAAACCCCATCAGATATCTTAACCGAAAATTTTGACCCGGACCCGAAAATCGGATCAGGTCCATTGGGTAACGTGGTTCTGGGACCTGGGTATCCATTGATATCCTTACCTTCATAACCGCCAACTCAAGTTATCAGGCGGCCTACTGTGCTGAAGAATGTCTGGACCGAGTTCATTTGTCAAATCCTAGCATGCAAGCTGACGAAGCTTGTCCCAATTAGCTAAAAGTCAGGCCCATCTTTAACCATCGGGCCTTTGGTTCCACCCAAGTAGATTTGGGCTTCGGCAAGTTAGCTCAGTTGTGACCCAGCCTACTGTCAGTCAAGGTTGATCCAACACTCAAAGTGGACCATCTTACGGGGAAATGTGTGGTTGGAGACTCTACCAGTAAAAGATTTCTGGGACCCACTGAAGTTGCGGATAAGGCTCATCATCCTGGCGGGACTCACCTTATGAACGGGCTTGAAGGTGTATAAGCATTATGGTGGCCCCAGGAAGATTTTATGGTGGGTGTTTCCAGCCCCACTGTTTCCCCGCGGCGTGGCCCACTTGAATTTCTGATCAGCCAGACTTTTGGGCTCACATCCTAACATGAGCTGGTGATGGACGGAGTGGATGTTACACACATCATTGTGGTCCCCACGGAGCTTTTCCCGTCCGTTTTGAAATATCAGGAGATCATCGTAGTGTGGCCCACCTCTTGCCCGGACAAGATATTGAAACCAGTGACATCTTGGAGGGGGAAATACCATGGCTGCATCTGATCATTTCTCCAGGTAAAATCCTCTCAAAACCCCTTTCCTCAGGAGGAGCCCAGAAACCAGAAAACCAGAAAAACGACATGGTTCGACCCGCATCTTCTTCCGGGAAAAAGCCCCGGAAAGATGAGAAATCCCAGACAGATCCCGAAGCTGAAGATCGGAGAAGGCTAAAATCCCTAGCCTTCTCCAAAAACCTACTCTCTCACACTCCTTCAAAGCCCATCTCTCCTCTCAATCCTTCCAAAACCCTTGAAAAACACCGGGGCAGAGATATCTTGAAGAAGGGCCAGAGGAAGAACAGGTTCCTCTTCTCCTTTCCCGGCCTCCTTGCGCCAATCTCCGCCGGCAAGATCGGCGAATTGAAGGATTTGGGCACGAAGAATCCCGTCCTCTACATTGATTTCCCGCAGGTACCGTCTTAACGTTTCCTTCTTTCTCTCTTGGTTGCGTTTGGATGTGCAATTGAGGTAGATTGCGATAATTATGTTGCTAAAGAGTGAAATGTCCAATGCTCATTTGTCCCAAGTGCTTCATGGGAGGGCGAGTTGGAAATGTGGGCTTGTGTTCCATCATCTGGAAAGTCCATTGGGTGGGTCCTGCTGTCGATGGACCACTGTTCCTTACTCAGGTGGATTGGACAATCCTGATTGGAGCTGGTCGATGTTTTCATGTGAGGCTTTGATCTGTCATCCGGACAGTCCATTGGGTGGGTCTTATGTGGATGGACCAATGTTTGCCACTGGCTCAGATTGGACAATCCTCATTGTGAACTACCTGGTTGGTGGATGTTTTCATGTGGGGATGTAGTTATCGTCTAGACAGTTCATTTTGTGTGTCCTACTGTGGATATACCACTGTTTGCTACTTGGGTGGAGTGGACTATCCTAATTGTGGCCTACCTGGTTGGTGGATGTTTTCATGTTCAATGCCGGCCGTTGTTTTTTTGTTATCTCTCTAAAAATTTTTTTGTTGTCTCTCCAAAAGAAAAGATAAAAATAAAAATGCTGGTTGTTGTTATTATTCTCGTCTACTGCCTGTTTGTAGGTCCCCGGTGGTTGGTTAAGATTGCCATTTCAGTGAGATCTTTCTATCGTGATGATTCGTGATGTGGCTTACCAGGTGATGGTCATGATCATGGTCTGTTGTAGACTTGTGGCATTAGTCCAAACCGAGCATCCCATTGGGTTACTGAAAATTTGGGCCGCTTTCAGGTTGGGTTGCCTAATGATCGTTCAATTTATTGCCCGTTTTAAACAGAAACAATTGTAATAATATCGAGAGGCAACTAAAATTTCTTAACTATAAAAATATTCCGGTCATTCTCTTCAACTTTTTTGCAGCCTAATCAATTGCACATCCCACTTCCTTAAAGATCAGGATTATAGATCAAGTTTTTTTTTTTAAAAAAAAAAAATTTTAACTGCTTATTTATTTAATGACGTTGGTTATTTGGTTACTTGTTTGCTAGGGCCGGATGAAGTTGTTTGGTACAATTGTTTATCCAAAGAACAAGTACTTAACTTTACAATTTGCAAGATCATCAAAGAATGTGACGTGTGAGGATTGTTTTGAGAACATGGTTAGTATCTTGTTCCTTTTTTTTTTTTTCCCTCTGTCTTGAGGGATTTCAAAATTTAAAATCGAGCTATAAGCAATATTGATATTAGCTTCGGAGTGGAGAACTGGTGCTTTAAGAAGAATTGAGCAATTGGACTTTTTTGTTTGAGATTTACTTCACGTAAATATTGGTCCGAATCTTTGGATATACTTAAATGGCTTGAGCGTTTTCAGTGGCTTGGATGCTGTTACGCATGTGACATGTAGTCTATATCCACTCAATGGATGGTAACATTGTGGTCCATTGAGATGGACCAGAACACTCCTTAAAGAAAGAAAGAAAGAAAGAAAAAATCCCGTACAAGTGCTATCAAACTTTTTTTCATTGCTAGCTTCATATTTTGGTAGGTTGTATTTTCTGATGCATGGTGGATTGGACGAAGAGATGAAAATCCAGAAGAAGTCCGACTTGAGTTTCCCAAGGAAATTGATGAGGTCTGCTTTCCTAAGATTTTGTTCACTGGTTTTCTTGTTGTATTGATATGTTATTTCTCATTTTACATTTTACATTTTTTATTTATATGTTCAGGGAAAACATGCTGACTTTGATTTTAAAGGTGGGGCTGGTGCGACATCTGGGGAAACTTCTGGTATTAATAAACCTAGAAAGGAATATGTTGAGCCGATTTCTCCTGAAACTGAGGCAAAGGATGATGTATCTGATGATTCTGATCTTTTAACTGCAAAGACTTCAAATGTTGCAGTGGAAACAACTCCAGTTCGACAGTCTGCAAGAACAGCTGGGAAAACATTCAAGTACTACCATTGCTTCATATTCAGTTGCTCCATATCAGCTTTCTAGTTCTAAGATGGTTAGCAGGCAGAAAAGTACTAAGTGCCAACATTTATTCATACTTTATTCCTAAAAAATATGTCGGTAGTTGTAAGAATGCGACTATGTTATGTTCATTAATCTGATAACAATATGGGCATTGCACTATGTTAACATTTTTTATTTTTATTTTTTAAATTTGCTTTTTATGAATATTATCCGACCATGTTAAATGAGTGAGGGCTACACAAAATGTAGAGAGAGAACTTGTTTGCTATCCACAAGCACGCCCGCACACACACACACACACACACAGAGAGAGAGAGAGAGAGAGAGAGAGAGAGAGAGAGAGAGAGAGAGAGAGAGAGTTGTTTCAAATTGGCGAAAC
This sequence comes from Magnolia changhungtana, assembly GCA_030180095.1. NCBI lineage: Eukaryota > Viridiplantae > Streptophyta > Magnoliopsida > Magnoliales > Magnoliaceae > Magnolia > Magnolia changhungtana. The sequence continues at coordinate 7,416,546 of JASAUF010000662.1, forward strand.
GAAAAATCTCTACCATGAAAAAAATTGGAACTACCCTCACCTATGTTAGACATGTGAGTGATCGCTTGATGTGTTGAGAAGTGGAGCTACATCTAGGGCCGCTCACTACCAGTCGAGGTTGCGCGGATTTCGTGTCGCAAGTCCTTTCGTAACTGGGATATAGAAAGGAGTTTCGCGGATTTCGTGTCGCAAGTCCTTTCGCAACTGGGATGTGGAGAGGAGTTTCGCGGATTTTGTGTCGCAAGTCCTTTCGCAACTGGGATGTGGAGAGGAGTTTCGCGGATTTCGTGTCACAAGTCCTTTCGCAACTAGGATGCGAAAGGGAAGTTGCCAAAACTATAAATTGGGGTCCCTGGGGCTATTCTAGGGTTAAGGTGAATATTGGGGAGCTATTCTAAGGTGTGGGAAAAGGGTTTTCTCTGTATCTTCCAAGGGAGAGGTTAGTATATTGCCTTGTAATCTTTGTTCTTCATAGTGGAAGTTTGCATCCGTGGTTTTTTACCCTAGTTTGGGGTTTTTCCACGTATATCTTGTCTTGTGGTTTGTTTTGGATTGCTTTGATCTACTTCTAGTTTATATTTCTTTTTGTTTATCGTTTGTGGGTGAGGCCTGAGATTGGATCCAGGCTCATTGCGTTGTTGGCGTGCTGCGCAACAACTGGTATCAGAGCTATTGGTTTAGTTCTATTGGGAGCGATGACAGAAGATGGGAAAACTAGAATTAAGAAGTTTGATGGTTCAAACTTTGCCTTCTGGAAGATGCAGATGGAAGATTATCTGTATTAGAAGCCCCTCTATATTCCTCAAGGAGAAAAAGAGAAGAAACCAGAAAAGATGACAGATGATGAATGGTTTTTATTGGATAGGAAGGCTTTAGGAACGATCTGACTCTCTTTGTCTAAGAGCGTTACCTTTAGTATATCCAAGGTAAAAACGACAATAGAATTAATGGAAGCCCTAGCCACCATGTATGAAAAACCCTCAGCATCCAACAAGGTTCATCTTATGAAACAACTATTCAACATGAAGATGTCAGATGGTGGGAGCGTGGTTGAACATCTAAATGAGTTCAATACAGTCACGAGCCAGTTGGAATCCGTTGGCATTGTTTTTGAGGATGAGGTCAGAGCGTTATTGATCTTATCCAGTTTGCAGACAGATGGGATGGTTTGGTGATTCTTTGTGAACAATTCTTCAGGGTCGACAAAGCTGAAATTTGATGATGTGGCCGGTCTAATTCTCAGCGAAGAATCTAGAAGAAAGACATCAGGAGTTTCAGGGGATTCAGGGAATGTTCTAAACGTTGAAGGAAGAGGAAGATCGCTGAACAAATGAGACAATAAACACGGGCGTTTTAAGTCGAGGAAGAAGTCTAAGGGATCGAAAGACAAAGATGGGTATTGCCATTGTGGCAAGAAGGGGTACATGAAACGTGATTGCAGGGCGCTTAAGAAACAAGAAGGAAACTCTCAAGGTGGGAAGGATTCAGTGAATCTATCTGAGGAGAGTGCCACAGAGGCGTTGATCTTGTCTCCTGATGCGAGGAATGAGTCTTGGGTTATAGACTCAGGTGCTTCATTTCATGCCACTTCATGCAAGGGAGTGCTGCGTAATTATGTGTCAGGTGACTTTGGGAGAGTATACCTGGGTGATGATGAGCCGTGCAGTATTGTTGTAAAGGGAAATGTTCAGATAAGTCAAAAAGATGGAACAACTTTGAAATTGAAGGATGTCAGACATGTACCGAGTTTGAAACGTTACTTGATTTCAGTGGGGCAATTGGCCGATACCGGTTATGTGACGACATTCACCAATGATTCCTGGAAGATCACAAAAGGTGCCTTGGTGATATCTTGAGGCAAGAAGGAAGGTACTTTGTACGTGACTTCAGGATCGTATTGTTCACTCGCAGTCGCATCAACTGGAGTGAATGGGCAGTTATAACATCAGAGGTTGAGACATATGAGTGAAAAGGGAATGAAAGTGCTATTGTCAAAAGGGAAGCTACCAGGGCTGAAGTCTATTGACTTAGAATTCTACGAGGACTGCGTGTATGGTAAGCAGAAGAGGGTAAGTTTCAAGAAGGCATGACGTACTCCAAAGACGCATCTGTTGGAGCTTGTACACACTGATGTGTGGGGACCGGCATAGGTATCATCTCTCGGTGGCTCACGTTATTTTGTTTCATTTATTGATGATGCTAGTAGAAAACTGTGGGTCTATTTCTTAAAGCATAAATCTGATGTATTAGATATATTTAAGAAGTGGAAAGTCATGGTAGAAAATGAGACAGGTAAAACAGTAAAGTGTCTCAGATCTAATAATGAGGGAGAGTATTGTGATAAGAGATTTGAGGAGTATTGTGCAGCAAATGAAATCAAATATCAGAAAATGATTCTAGGGACACCACAGCAGAATGGTGTGGCTAAGCGCATTAACAGGACCATCCTTGAGCGCGCCAGGAGCATGAGGTTACATGCATGGTTGTCCAAGACTTTTTGGGCGTATGCTGCAAATACTGCCATATATCTTATCAATAGAAGTCCCTCAGCACCATTGGATGGTGGGCTACCAGAAGAAACGTGGACTGGGAAAGAAGTGAACCTAGCACATCTCAGAGTGTTCAGTTGCATTTCATATGTTCACATTAATGCAGAGCACAAAAACAAGCTGGATGCAAAGTTCAGGAGGTGCACGTTTATAGGCTACGGGCAGTATGATTTTGGTTACAGGTTTTGGGATGCAGAAAACAGAAAAATCATTAGAAGCAAGGACGTAGTCTTCAATGAAAAAGTGATGCATAAGGACAGTGTGCATGAAAATAAGGCTGAGGAGAAAGAATTTGTAGGGTTGTCCAAGACTTTTTGGGCCGATGCTGCAAATACTGTTGCATATCTCATCAATAGAAGTCCCTCAGCACCATTGGATGGTGGGCTACCAGAAGAAACGTGGACTAGGAAAGAAGTGAACCAACACATCTCGTAGTGTCGGTTGCATTTCATACATTCATATGTTCACATTGATGCTGGATGCGACGGCTAAACATGATTTTGGCTACTGAGTTTTTTGGATGCGAAGTCATCGAAGGAGGTGCGTAGTCTTCAATGAAAAAGTGATAGTGCATGAAAATAAGGTGAGGAGAAAGAATTTTTTGCTACAAGTTTTGGCGGATGCGAAAACAGGAAAATCATTAGAAGCAAGGATGTAGTCCGAAGAATGAAAAAGTGATAGCATATCTCATATAAGGATTTCATACTTTCACATTGTGCATGAAAATAAGGTTGAGTCCGGGAGGAGTTTAAAGAATTTGTAGAGTTAGAAAGCAGGAAAATCATCGAAGCGGACGTAGTCTTGGGTGAAAAGTGATGCATGCAGTGTGCATGAAAGGATGATCATGCAGAGTTAGAAGAGCATTAGGATGATCGGGCACATGAGCATTATGAGGTAGGGCTCTGATTCTTGGTATTGAGGAGGTCTACTCGGGAGAGGAGACCCACGATCCGATACTCACCCTCCTTATATTATCTACTATTGACAGATAATGGTGAACCAGAGTGTTTTGAAGAGGCATTACAGTCAGATACACGGGTTAAGTGGGAGTAGGCAATGGATGAGGAGATGGACTCTCTTGAGTCTAATCGTACATGGGAGCTAGTCACTCTACCAAAGGGTAAGAAAACTCTTCATAACAAGTGGGTTTACAGACTGAAGGAGGAGCACGATGGTTCGATACGGTACAAGGCCAGATTGGTTCTGAAAAGGTTTCAACAAAAGGCAGGTATCGATTTCACTGAAATATTTTCACCAGTAGTGAAAATGTCTACGATTCGTATGGTCTTAAGTATAGTGGCTACAGAGGACTTACATCTGGAGCAGCTAGATGTTAAGACAACCTTTCTTCATGGGGACCTTGAAGAAGAGATATATATGCATCAGCCAATAGGATACGTGGCACCAGGAAAGGAGAACAAGGTGTGCAGACTGAAGAATAGTTTATATGGCCTGAAGCAGGCCCTGAGACAATGATACAAGAAGTTCGACAGTTTCATATCGGGAAACGGTTTTAAGAGATGTCATGCAGACCACTGTTGTTATTTGAAGAAGTTTGATACGTCGTACATCATCCTTCTTCTGTACGTTGATGATATGCTTGTGGCCGGTTCAAGCATGAAGGACATCTTAGATATCAAAAGACAACTGTCTAGAGAATTTGCCATGAAGGATTTAGGAGCTGTAAAACAAATCCTAGGCATAAGGATAAAGCGTGACAGGGAAAACAAGAAACTGGTGTTGTCACAGGCAGAGTACATAGCCAAGGTACTTGATCGATTCAATATGGGAGGTGCTAAACCGGTTAGCACTTTATTAGCCAACCACTTCAAGCTATCTAAGGAGCAAGGGGCAAAGACGCAGGAGGAACGGGATTACATGGCTAAAGTTCCATACGCGTCAGCTATAGGGAGTCTCATGTATGCTATGGTGAGCATGAGGCCAGACATTGCTCAAGTAGTGGGAGTTGTTAGCAGGTTCATGAACAATCCCGGGAAGGAACATTGGGAAGCTGTGAAGTGGATTTTTAGATACCTGGTAGGTACTAAGGATGTAGGACTATGTTATGGTGGATCGGAAATCAAGCTACAAGGCTACGTGGATTCAGATTTGGTAGGAGATATCGACAACAGAAGAAGCACTACAGGTTATGTCTTTACTCTGGGAAGTGCTGCAGTCAGTTGGGTCTCTCGATTACTGAAAGATATTATCTATCAAGATGATGAAGCACAATATGTTGCGGCTACTGAAGCATGCAAGGAGATCTTTGTGGATGCAAGGTTTTATGGAAGAGTTGGGTAGAAGCAAGCGTGATTGCAAGTCGTACGTGTGATGGATCGAGTCAGTGCAATACACTTGGCTAAGAATTCAGCCTTTCATTCAAGGACCAAGCATATTGCCATCAGATATCACTTCATACGTTCGTTACTGGAAGATGGATCGATTGCTTTGGAGAAGATTCATACAAGTGAGAATCCTGCGGATATGTTGACCAAGGCGGTCACAAGGGAGAAGCTGAAGCTCTGTTCAGCTTTGATTGGTCTTCAGGCTTGAAGACGGAGAGGTGGTGCACTCCGGATGAAGAAGACATGTTTATAGCGATGTGTCTCCAAGTGAGAGATTGTTGAGAAGTGGAGCCACATCTGAGGCCGCTCACTACCAGTCGAGGTTGCGCGGATTTCGTGTCGCAAGTCCTTTCGTAACTGGAATACAGAAAGGAGTTTTGCGGATTTCGTGTCGCAAGTCCTTTCGCAACTGGGATGTGGAAAGGAGTTTCGCGGATTTTATGTCGCAAGTCCTTTCGCAACTGAGATGCGAAAGGGAAGTTGCCAAAACTATAAATTGGGGTCCCTAGGGCTATTCTAGGGTTAAGGTGAATATTGGGGAGCTATTCTAAGGTATGGGAAAAGGGTTTTCTCTGTATCTTCCAAGGGAGAGGTTAGTATATTGCCTTGTAATCTTTGTTCTTCATAGTGGAAGTTTGCATCCGTGGTTTTTTACCCTAGTTTGGGGTTTTTCGACGTATATCTTGTCTTGTGGTTTGTTTTGGATTGCTTTGATCTACTTCTAGTTTATATTTCTTCTTATTTATTGTTTGTGGGTGAGGCATGAGATTGGATCTAGGCTCACTGCGTTGTTGGCGTGCTGTGCAACATGATGAGCATGCAACAATTACCCAAATACCCTCTCCTACGTTAGTGTTATTGGATGTGGGCCATACTACTGTAAAACCCACCTCTTTTTCATTGGGCTCACTTATCTTTAGTCCTTAGTCACATTATGTTATTTCAAGTTACTTAGGATATGTTGGGAATTCTTGCTTTTGTTATTAGGGATATTATGGTATATTATTGTATTTATGACTTAAATAAAACAAGAGAGAGAGAGGGGGCATGAACCATAATCTCTTATTCTCTCATTCTATCCAATGTTTTAAATATTGACGATATCGTCTGGTATATCTTGTATCCCACCCCCACCTGTGCGATACGAAACGCACAAGTAGTGCCGATATATCCCATATGTTCGATCCGGTAAGCAATTTCAAAATTTGATCCTTTTTTTTTTGTTGAAATTATGTTAAATTAGTGTCAAATGGTTATCAATCCGTTGGTTTGTCATGTTTTGCATAAAAAATCATGGAGTTGGAGCTTTAATTTCGATATCCATTGGTTCTTCATGTTCTCTATTTTTTATTTTTTTTTTGTGAAAATTTTCTTCAACTAGCTGTCAGTTGAGACTAATTTCGAAGTATTTATGAGTATTTAATGAAATGATCATCACATACACTCTAATATCAAAATTTGAGTTTAGATGGTCCGATTTGGTGAAAATTGTGGAAATTTCCAAAAATTTCCAATTTCTCCCAAATTGCTAGCAATGTTGCACTCCAAATATGAAATCAAGCATGTCTGAGGTTTGATCTACTGATTTGTTAAGTCCTCGTCAATTTTTAGAAAATAAGATTCATTTTCATTTAAAATTAATAAAATATTATTATTATTATTTTTTCGAAATTTCCCTTCAACCAACTGTCAATTGAGACTAATTTCGAAGTATTTAGGAGTGTTTAATGAAATGATCATCACGTTCAGTCTAAATGTTATCCATTTAATTTGAATATAATTGCATTAGTTTTGTTAGACAACGCATAGCTTAAGACCCTATACAAAGGAAACCTATCATGTGCACTTTTTTTTTGAGATGTTATGAATTATGATTTAAAAGTGTGTATTAAGGTCTTTTTAACATTCCCTGAAGTTTTATTGAAAAATTCAACCATTTTCCCAATGTTTCCCAAAAAGCGCGATAAATTACTTAATACAAACGATATCCTGTGCGATAACCGATACGTATCTGTATCCCAAGGGTGTGATACATAACACGATACCGATATGTTGAACATTGATTCTATCTCCCTTCCTCCTCTTTTCCTCCTCGTTCTCTTTCTTCGTGTCCACATGGTATTAAAGCTTTGATTGTTCCAGGCTTGATTTTTCTTTTCACCTTCCTTGTTTCTTTTGTTTTCTTTTTCTTCTATTTATTTATAGTGGAATCCTAAAGTTATTGGGGGCTGACTTCATGAATCCTCTTTCAGCCACCATATGGTGGGTAGTGTAAACATGACTCGAGAATGCGTGAGGCCCACTTTTATATAACCCCATTGTGATGGATCAAAGGGGGCTATCATGCATCTATGGCCAGATTTGGGATCAGATTTGAGATCAAATGTGTGTGTGGAAAGCAGTGTTCGAAATATCAATATCGCACTATGTATCGCACACTTGGGATACAGATAAGTATCGGTTATTGCACGGGATATATCGTTTGTATCGCATAATTTATCACACTTTTTGGGAAACATAGGAAAACATTGGGAAAATGGTTGAATTTTTCAATGAAACTTCAGGGATCGTTAAAAAAGACCTTAATACATACTTTTAAATCATAACATCTAAAAAAAAGGTGCACACAATGTTCGAAATATCGGTATCGTGTTACATATCACATTCTTGGGATATGGATACGTATCGGTTATCGAATGGGATATATCAGTTGTATCTTGTAATGCATTGCTGTTGTTGGAAACATGGGGAAACATTGAGAAATTGGTTAAATTTTTCAGTGAAACTTCGGTGATTGTTAAAAAAGGCATCAATACACACATATAAATCAAAACATTACAAAAAATAAGTACACATAATAAGTTTTCTTTATATGGGGTCCTGATCTATGCATTGTCTAATTGAATTAATGCAAGTATATTCAATGTCTATTCATATAATTTATAAATGTAAGAAGACGTGTGGAAACACAAGCGATAAATTCAAAAGAAAAGGAAGAATCACTAGATTAGGTTACATACATGTTTGATTTGATGTTTGGACACAAAGATTGCAAACGATTTGCGAGAAATTGGGAAATTTTGAATTTTTTTTTTCCAATTTTCCACAATTCAGCCCATCTCCAACAAATCTCGAAATTGAAGCTCCCAATCCATGATTTTTCATGCAATCCATGATTTTTCATGTAAAACATGAAAAATCATGGATTTGTAACAATTTGACACTAATTTAACATGATTGATAGAAAATAAAAGGATTGAAATTCAAAAATGTTCACCAGATCGAACATATGGGATATATCGCAAAACATGAAAAATCTATGTGTTTGACACTAATCACATAGTGGGATACAAAAAGATATATCGAACATATGGGGATATATTGGCTGATATCGTTGATATTTAAAACACTGGTGGAAAGTGCATATGGCAATGATTAGGAATAATATACACATGGAGGTGTTGAAACAAGCAGTGATATTAGGTGATTGTGCTGGTTGATATATGTTGATTTCTTGTTGGGCAAATTAGAGTTAAATGTTCTTCCCTTGTGTGCTTGATTTCTCCTGCACCTATGGATGTCAAGAATGAAGCCAAGACTAATCTTTTGTCTTCATTTGAGTCGATGAACCTTCAGATTACATCGATCAAAGTTAATGGGGCAAATGACCTATAATGGGCCACATCGATAGAGGTATTCCTTACGGGTAAGAGGAAATTAAAACACTCGGCTTTCCCCAAACCTGAAGAATGTTTGATAGAATACGAAGATTGGGTGGCAGAGGATGCTTAGATCAGAGCTTTGTTATAGACTAGTATGGAGCCTTAGATTAGTGTGAAGGTGGTTTTTTAAGACAACAAGGAATATATGGGAAAATCTGAGAGAAATATATTTAGGAGGAAAGAATTTAACTCAGATGTACGAGTTAGCTTTCGAATGTCTTCACTTTTCAACAAGGAGATGAGCTTCAGAATATCTTCGCTTTCTAACAAGGAGGTAAGAGTGTAAGAGTACTATTAAGCCTTGCGAGGCATGTAGGAAGAACTAAACATATACTAGCTGTTGTCTTAGTAACCACACGGTTGATACGTGTTGGGATCTTATTGGTAAGCCTGCTTGGGATAATTGAGTTTGCTCTTCAGATGATAGCACTGGGGGTTATGTCTTTTAGCCTCCGTTTCTGAGCCTAGAACTGCAGGTGATGCAATTATATTGTTCGAGGAAGAATACACCAGTCTTCTGAAACATCGTTCCACTCACGCATCATCCTCCACAGCCACCCCCACTTAGTTAGGTATAATCTGTCTTGCATTGTCTGATAGTGCACATTGTGTTATTCATTTAGGAGCTTCCAATCATATGACTAGCAAGCAGTGTATTGTCTCAGTCAAGTCGTCTACTTTTTCTGTCACATTAGCAGATGGTACTTCAACTCGTGTGTCTGGGTTGGTTACTGCTTGTCCTATCCCATCACTTTCATTGTTGTCGGTACTTTACATTCTTAAATTTCCTTTCAATTTGTTGTCAGTGAGCAAACTAACCAAATCTTTAAATTGTTCTGTCATGTCACATCTTATCGTGAATTTCAGGATGTAAAGATGGGGAGGATGATTGGAGGGCATGGAGTAAGTGGACTCTATCACCTCTATAATTGAATAAATGGAGCTGCATTGTGGATAGATATCTCTCTACATTAGTAGCATTCTAGGCTTGATTATCCTTGAGTAGTTTGAAGACTCTAGTTCCACTGTTGTCACATGTGTCTAAGATAGAGTGTGAGGCATGTAAGTTAAGCAAGCATTATAGAGTGTTGCTTCTTCCTCATGTGGACAAAAGAATTGATAAACGTTTTCATCTAGTACATTATGATATTTGGGCCTAGTTCATCTTACTAGTTTATCCGCTTTTAGGTATTTTACTATTTTTGTGGATGATTACTCTCAAATGACATGGTTAAATTTGATGAAAGATTTAGGAGTGTTTTCTCGTTTTAAAGAATTTTATATGGAAGTAAAGACACAATTGATTCTAAGGTGTGTTTTATGTTCAGATAATGCTAGGGAATATATATCTCATGATTCTAACTTATATCATTTATCTAATGGTATTATTCATCAAACTTATATGTGCGCACACACCCCACAACAAAATGGGGTAGTCAAACATAAAAACCGTCATTTATTCGAGGTTGCTAGTGCTTTGTTGTCGAATATGAAGGTTTCAAAAATATTTCGGAGATGCAGTTTTAGCTGCATGCTACCTAATAAATCGAATGTCTTTATCCGTCTTAGAAGGAAAATCACTTCTCTGTCTTGTGTCTTCAAATTCCTATCTTCTTTATTCCTCCAAAAGTATTCGGTTGTGTGTGTGTCATACATTAGCTTGATCATGTTCATGACAAGTTTGAACCAATGGCTATCAAGTGTATTTTTCTTGGTACTCCCGTAGCCAACAGGGATGCAAATGTTACCATCCTATTTTCTCTGGACGTTACGTGTCAGATGATGTCACATTCTTTGAACAAACTCCATGTTTCTTTGAGGGAGAAAAGTCTTTATAGTTTGAAGAGAGTTCCACCGCTACTCTTCCCATTACACCAAACAGTTCTACCAGAGTTAGGGAGATGCTTGTGCAGTGTGTGGATCGGCCTTTGCAGGTTTATTTTAGATGTTCTAAACATGGAGACTGGAGATGGAGTATATATAAGTATGACTTCTACTAATCCTCCTGATTCGTCAGAAGATCATCATCCTTCGGAGTCCTTGTGTACTTCATTAGATGAAGGTAATTTACCTATTGCTCTTCTTAAGGGTATATGTTCATGTATGCAATATCCTATTTTGAACTTTGTTTCATTTGTTGGTCATTTTTGTTGGTTTATCTTCTTCATTTCGACAACTTGCTTTGTCCTTGTTATTTGTGGTTATTCCTCGTTCTTTCCAGGAGGCTTTGAGTTGTGATGGGTGGAAATGAGCTGTGAAAGAAGAGATGGTTGCATTCTATTAGAATCAAATTTGGACATTAGCTGAACTACATGTTGGAAAGTGTGTAGTTGGGTGCATATGGGTATACAAGGTGAAATATAATCTTGATGGTTCAATTGATTGGTTAAAAACTCGGTTTGTTGCAAAAGGGCACTCTCATACTCTAGGAGTCGACTATTCAGAGACCTTTTCTCCTGTGGCAAAATTTCATTCTGTGCATGTGGTTGTTTTCATTACTACAAATTTGGATTGGCCTCTATATTAGCTTGATGTGAAGCATGCTTTTCTTCATGAAGATATGGTTGAAGAAGTCTACATGGAGCAACTGCCAGTGCTTGTTGCTCATGGGGATTTAGGTAAGGTATGCCATCCTAAGAAATCAATTTATGGTTTGAAAGTGGTGTTCGAGTTCAGAATGAAACGTAGCTAGGCAGACAACTATGTTTTTGTAAGGCGAAATGAGTTAAGGGGGTGTTTGGCGCATGGCATTAGATGGGCTTAGGTGGGATGGAATTGCATCTGGTCCTATGCCAATTCCACTCCATGTTTGGGAAGAATAGAAAAGCTTGGAATTAGAGGAGATGAAATTGCATTGGGTCCCGTGCCAATTTCACTCATTGTTAGCAAGTTGTGTAGGTCCCACCATGATGTGTGAGCTATATCCACACCATCCACCCATTTTTTGAGATCATTTTAGAGCTTGTGCCCAAAAATCAGGTAGATCTAAAGCTCAAGTGGACCCCGCCATAGAAAGCAATGGGGATTGAATACTTACCGTTGAAAACTTCTTTGGGGCCACATAAGTTTTGGATCTGCCTCATTTTTAGGCCCATGCCATAAAATGAGGTTACAAAACAAATGAACCGTTTAGATATAGCATATGTGTGTTATTCTCAATAGTTTCAAATGATGGTGGGTATATCCATTCAATGTACCACTGTATTACAAACAAAGCATGTAATTAAGCTTATCCCATAGTAACAAGGGACAATCCCTGCCATGGGTAATAATTATGTTTTTTGAATCCCATCCCACCTAATCCTTCCCAATGCCATGCCCCAAACACCCCCTAAGCATTATTGTGTTGCTTGTGTATGTAGATGATATCATCTTCACAAGTAGTGACAGTATAGGGGTTGACAAGTTGAAGAAAATTTTATAACAACACTTATATACGAAGGACTTGGACCAGCTTCAGTACTTCTTGGGCATTGAAGTTGGCAGGTCTAAGGTGGGCATCAATTTGTCATAACTAAAATATTTTTGGAGAGATTTCTATGGAGCCCATTAGGGTGGATGAAAAGTGGAGGGAATTTCTGTCACAATGAAAATGCATTTGGAGATTTCTACAAAGCTCGTTAGGGTAGATGAAAAGTGGAGAGAATTTCTCTGTCGCAATGAAAATATGTCATGGATTTATTGGATGAGACAGGTCATTTAGGAGCTAAGCCTGCTAAAACCCTCATGGATACAACCTAGAAACTTAGTGTGGATCAGGGAGAATTGGTTGATGATCCAGGGAAATATCATCAACTGGTTGGAAAATTGATTTATTTAATGATTAATTTACCTAATATTACAGTCAACATCGTTAGTCAATTTATGCAGGCTCCCTGGGTCCCTCATATGGAGCTCGTGCTTCATATCTTCAAGTATTTTACATGAACTCCTCGTCGTTGGTTTCTTCTGTAAGTGGAATGATTATCTCCATGAAGAAGGATATTCTGATGTAGATTGGGCTGGTTCTGCATTTGACAAGTGATCTGCTATGGGCTATTGTACTTTTGTAGGTGGTAATGTCATAACATAGAAGAGTAAGAAGTAGAGTGTAGTGGCCTGTGCAAGTGCTGGGGTTGAATACATAGCAATGACCCATGCGATGTGTGAATTCATATGGCTAAAGACGTTAATGTGCAAGCTTGGATTTATGGTTTATATTCCTATGAGGTTGTGTTGTGACAATCAAGCAACTTCTCATATTGCCAACAATCCTGTCAATCATAAGAGAACCATGCACGTCGATGTCGAATTTCAGTTCATTAGCGAAGAAATTTGCATGCCATTTGTCAAGTCCTAAGAGCAATTGGTAGATATGTTCATGAAAGTTCTGAGTTGTACTTGGCTAGATTGCTTCTCTGTCAAGCTGAGTATTCATGATATAGACACTCTAGCTTGATGAAGAGTGTTATCAGATGTGGGCCATATTGCTGTACAACCCAACTATTTTTCATCGGGCTCACTTTTCTTTAGTCCTTAGTCACTTTATGTTATTACTAGTTGCTTAAGACATGTTAGGAATTCTTGCTTTTGTTAGTAATGGTATTATTGTCATTATTGTATTTATGACTTAAATAAAACAAGAAAGAGAGGCGGCGTGAACCATAATCTCCTATTCTTTCTTTTCTCTCATTCTTTCTCTTCTTCCTCTTTTCCTCTTCTCTTTCTCAATTAGATCACAAGTTGGAAATCCCTGCTAATGTCCTTCTAAAACCCAAAGTTCACAACTCTTCTAAGACTAATTGTGTGGGTAAAATTGTCCTTGGCTACTCGCGTTATATATAGTAGAGAGATGGATTACTTGCAAAAGTTCAGTTTAATCGACAAAGGATGTTTCCTGTTTATGCACTTGTGTTATGTTTGGGCACACTCTGCGAAAGTGATATGGGATCCCTTATGAAGGGTTTGTTTTATTGGAAAAATAACTCAAAACTACTTTAGTTTTAAAAATAGTTAGAAGCCCATAAAATGATGGCAATACCTCAAGAGTTAAGATGATATTTGCAGAAGTTGCCCACCAAAAAATTATTTCCCTTCTTTGAAGTAATTCTGTCCTGTTGATGCTGGTTTCAGCCTACCTAACTGATGTAACTCATCAACAAAAAAATGTATCTTTGTCCTATGCATAGCATTCTCTCTCATCTCAAGTTGTTGTTATTTAATCATTGCTTGATCTTTTTTTTGTACCTGTGCCTGTTTTTCTCTCCTCAAATTAGCTGGAAATTATTTCAACGTATTGGGTTCCATGCCTTTTTTGGCTGTATCACTTGTACGCAAGATACTGGTGGCTGTACCGTATATCATTTACCAGGATATGAGGATGTCAATTCTATCACTTGTTTGTATATGCTTGATATTTTCATTGTTTTCCAATGATTCAAATTTGCAATTTTTTATAGGATTGGTAATGAAAGTCCTTGTACCTAGTTTGTTCTATTTCATTTGTGGAGCAGGTTTGCAGAGTCTTCCGGAGATGAATCTGCTGATAGTGATGCTGACATGTCTAAAATGAAGGAAGAGAACATTGATGATGAAGTCAATGGTGCAACTAGGAGTTCCTTGCTTGGAAATATCCGGATCATATTTGATATTATTTATACTGGATATTACTACGCCTTCCTATTTCAATACTCCATCTTAATTGTTATCCTTTATTTTGAATCTCCCCATTGAAAAATTCAATCTTCTGTGTTGCCAACTTGCCATGTGTGTTATTCCTTAAATGCTAGTACAGACTGAAGATTCTACTGTGACAGCCTGTAGCCCTCAGGCTTTAGGCAATGTAGATGTTGAGATGAAAACTCCAGTAAAAGTTCAGCAATCATCTCTGTCAGTGAAGAAATCTAAAGGAAAATCTCCTAACAAACGTGGCACACTTGTGCAAGCTACTATAGCTACCCTGTTTGAGAAAGTGGAGGAAAAGGTAACTTCTTGCAACCTTTATCTTGGTCATCGAAAACGAAATTGGGTTGGAGCTTAACATTTTCTGGTTTGTTTTAGCATGGTTTTATTATTCTGGAAATCTATGATGTGATTGGTTATGTTAAGACATTATTCAGCAATCAAAGAACTTCTAGCAGTGACAAAAAAATGCAATGACAAAATGGGATCTCTCTCTTTCTTTTTTCTTTTTTTTTTTCAAGAGTTGTAATAAAATGCAGGGATAGAGATGAGTGCCCCCTCCCAGCGTCCAAGTCGAGAGACTCTTTTCGAGATTCTCACCTCAGGTAGCATCGATTCTAAGGCCAAGGATAAAGAACAAATTCTCTCTAGAGAGAATTCCAGAAGGAAAAAAAAGGTCGTCATGCAAGCACGGTATCCTCGAGGAGAAGCTCTTGCGGCTTTGACGATGCTAGGGATTTGGATGGTGACTTCATTTACCAGTATGAAGACCATAGATCGAGACCTGTAGTCTCTTGAGAGGCAGGTCGATCTGGCCAAGCTGCTGGAACGAAGACAATCCCCAAGCCGCCCCGGTCTCATTATTAGAGACCAAATCATTGCCAGTGCAAGAAGGGGGAATGATCAGATTGACACTGTAGCTTCGATCATCCCAAGCAGAGATAGGGTCTCTCTGAAAGCCGATCTCTACCTAGTTTTAGGGATCCTTCTTGTTTCTCATGCTCTCTCTCCAGAGCTACTTCTCACAACGAATATTTGCAATGCCTTCATGACGGAGGGTTGCTAAAAAGGAAAGCTATATCCTTGGCCTCTCTCAAGGAGGTAGAGGAAAATGGCTGGATTTATGTTGGCAAGGGCAGAAAATCAGGTGAGAGAACTTCTCAAGGGTACAAACCTAATCCACCTCAAGTACTCCCAACCCTTTTTATGAGTGGATGGAGCCTCCATTTCCTTTGGATTTTCAAGAAATTCAGTAAGGTCAGGGAGGTAGTTTTTCCTCAGGTGAGAGGCTCTGCTTCCATTAGAGGCCTTGCCTTTTTCCTTATGGATAATGAGGATGACCTGAAGAGAGCATTGAAGGTCTCAATGGCTAGAAATTTTATAGTAAACAAATCAACGTCTAGGTTACCTGTTATGGTCCAAGAGAGTTCAACTGCGAGTTGCAAACCCAAGGGGAGAAGAGCAGTCAAGCCGTTCCCCTTTAGATTCATTCTCCTATCCCTCTTCTTAGATCTTTGTCGCCTGTACCGGAAGGTTTAAAGACCTCGAAATGTTCCTCGATCACTTTCAAGGAGGCTCTATTGAGAACCCCTTCCCCTCCACGCCCGGCTGTGCTACTTGTCAATCATCAAGCGAACCCTTCTCCACCTCCAGATCCCCCACTCTCTCCGTCATAGAAGGTGAAGGCTCACTCCTAGTTCTATCGGTTTCCCCCTGAAATTACCCCTAAAGCTTGGAACATGTTCCGATCATGCCTTTTTGTGTTCTTGTGCTTGGGATTTTCAATTCAGGACCTGGCTATTTGGTTTTAATTTTGTTGTGATTTGGTCCTAGGAGACATCCTACTTCGTCATCTTAGTCACTCAACCATTTGGGTTTCATTGTGCCCCTCGGAGAACATTGAAAAGTGATGAGGTCATCTAGGCACATACATGAGTTTATCGGAGGAGGATGAGAGCTGAGGCCTCTGCCCCAGTTTCATTATGGTTGGATGATCATTACATAGGGCCCAGTTGACCCAATTCGAGTTCTTAGCCGCATTAAAGACCCCACATGCATGGTTGTGCATTTTTGAAGACCCCACACTGGGAAGATGCATGTGGGCTACTTATTTGGAATTGATTGATACATCTTTTGATTGTTTGGACGTCACCCAGCCTGACCTGGACTGCATTTGGACGTTACAAACGTTAGATCATGTCGTTGGATATCTAGGACACATCGGTTTGATGATCTGGACCAGTGGATATGTTAGGAGACTCGGGTTTAGGTATACGAACACTCTAGTCTGCACATTCGAGCCATGGACACGTTGAACCACATTCATTCAGGCTGTTGATCATGTGTAGACTTATGGACGTACCTGTTACACGTTGGAGATCATCCTTGTGCCGTGTGGCACATCTTTATTTCTGTTTTATTTTTTAGTTTTATTTTAGGTTATTAGAGATTTATGTTTTGATCTTGACCGTTAATAGATTCAGACGATCAAGAATACTTTTAGACTTAGGGTTTGCTTATGTTTCTTATATATACTTGTTTGAGACTTGAGATGGTGGACATATTGAATGGAATTTCTCTACATTGCTTCTTTTGAGCAAGAAAACTTCTTGTGAATAGAATTTGATGTGAAGCCAATGGAGTGATTCCAAGTTATCTTTCTTATTCCTATTAAGGTATTTCTTTCTTCTCTCTCTCAAACCATATTTTTCCATTGATTTTTTTTTTTTCTCAATTTTCTCAAACCCTAAACCCATCATCATCAACCCAACTCATTACCAACCAAACCGAACTAGCCCCACCACACCATTCGTACGACTGTACGGACGTGTGCCTACACTGCATGGACCTGTCCGTACAGCCTCCCCCTCATTGATCCTCTCTCTTCTTCTTTATTTTATAAAGGCCTAACCCTAATTCTAGCCTTTTATAAAATCCTAAATTTTCAATTTCTTGATTTCCAAACCCAAACCCTAATCCATTCAAACCCTAGCAAAGAGCAAGTGAATCCTCAAATCTAGAACGAATCCTATGCTAGATGGAAGTTCTACCTTCCACTGGGCCATGTCCAATCAATAGCCTTAAGGATCAATTTTGCAGGATTGTGATGTGGTCTTGAACTTGAGCTTAATTGAATATTTGATTTATCTAAATTTGAAGTAGATTGGCTTTATTTTATGCTTTGATTTACTCCGGTAATTCGTTAATTAATTTATTTGCATCATCCTAGTTTAGGCCATCCATCCTGCATCAAAAAGATTTTATTTATAAGTCATGCTATATTGAATAGGTTTGATGGAATCTATTTCTAAATGATCGGATTGGTTTGTGTTTGGAACCTTAGATGTTTGGTTTCGTTTTTTGGATCTCCCCCTCAAATTTTGGTTTGATGAATTTTTTCATGCTTTGGGCTCATGTTTTGGAGAAACTGTTCTCATGGACTAGACCACCGGAAGATAGGAGGAGCGCTGTTGGGCGAGGCTTTGTATCTGAGTCAGGTGATCGAAGGTGATTCTTGAAGTTGTAATAGTGAAGGTGGGGGAGACTTCTATCCATGTTAAGGTTATCAGGGAAGTCAATCTAAGCTCCTTGCATCAGGCCGAAGGTATTTCAGGAGCTGATAATGGCAGAACTCTTCCTTCCTTTACCGGAGGAAGTGCTTGAGGACATCCGATTCCATGCTTCTGCCTTCTATTGGATGGCGCAGTATTCACAAGTTGGAGGTCTTCTCCAGCCTTGACTTGTGTGACCTTGCCTGCAGTCCCAGAGCGTCCATGTATCCCTGTCCCAACAAAGACAAGTGACCTTGAGCTGGGATAGATGATAGGCGCTGAGTTGAATCCCTCCCCTGAATTCGATAATCAGTCCCATGTGGGCTAGGGTTCATCCGTGGTCTCAAACGTCCTCAAATTTGATCTCTGCTAAAGCCCAAACCACCCATTCAGCTCATGACATTCTCGAGACGAGGCCCGCTGCAGTCCAACCCATATTAGAGTTGGGCCTAGTCGAAGCCCAACCCATTCCAACTTCTCCTAAGTTGTGTTTGGCCCGGACCAGTTCGCCCCCTCGCTCTATCCTGACCATGGTGTGCCGTAAAGGCTGTTACGTAAAGGTAATGGTGGCAACCGTTACACGTTATGGGGCCGTAACAGCCATTATAGAAAAAAATGACCCCTAATTGCCGTTAATTGCACATTATGTCCCCTATAAAGGCCATAATGGCACGGTGACAGATACAAGTTTTTCATACTTTTTAATCAACATTACGGGACAGATACAGGTTTTTTGGGGGTTTTTTTTTTAATAAATAAATAAGAGAGACTGTAACGGCCGTTATGCCCCGTATTGTAAAGGTAATGGTGGTGGCCGTTACGGTCACTGTTACTGTTACCGTTACGGAACACCTTGATCCTGACAAACCCCTCGACTCTTATCTCTTGTGCTGGAGACAGCTGGCCCCTGCATGCCACCAACAGAGTCTGCTATTGACACGTGTCGCAAGGAGATCCCTCCCGGGCCACCTTCAGTCAAAAATGCCATTATTGAAGGGAGACTTGGCTATTCATCGACCGCTCCTTTGGTCAGTAACCCTTTACAGCTGTCTAGGTCATTGAACAATTGCCCCCATGCAGCTGTCTCTGCCTAAGCCGGGAGATTGAGAGAGTATTCGAATTTGAATTCGGACGTACTATTGAGTGCCGCATTCCCCCTAGTCATGATGGCTCCCAACTTTCTTGAGCTGCGCCCAGCTTTTCCCTAGGTGATGATGTTGGATATGCAGTATTCCTGCGTCTCGATGGACGACAACTGTCTCGAGGAAGCTGAGAGATCGCATCTCAGCCTGCCATGTGGTGAATTTCATCATCCATTGGAAGCCTTGGGGGATATGGATCGCCCAACCCCATCCTTCCCTGCTATCTTGTCGCATCAGCTAGCTCCCAAAGAACCTGGCAGCATCATCCGGAGTCCTCCCTTGAGCACTCTGCAAATTGTGAGAATCTCCACTATAGCAGGAGACTCAGCAGACCCTCCTTCTTGCCCTTCTTTACGCCATCATCTGGAATCTTCGACATGGAACAGTGAGTGGACCTCTCTCGCCTTGTCGGATGCTCCCCCCCACAAAGATGTGTGCACCAAAATAACAATTGTTGATACAGTTGGGACTTCAAATGGGTCTTTAATAACTAAAGCACAAAAGGGGCGACATTTGGCAAGTGGGTTGTGGAAGTGTCTTTCATAACAGGATACATGTTGATCTTGGATTCTTGTTGCAATCCTTCCGTAGTCTCATGCGTGAAGAAATGGTCTGTGACATTGGGTACATAGTTTGTCAGCGCTTCTATCTAGCAAAGCATTGCTTCCATGTTTGATGAGATTTTAATGCATTAGAGAAGCTAACATATTAGTATTCCATTATCCATTTGTACCTGTCCTTCTAACTCTTGCAGTCTTATTTTGTTGTCTTATGTGGGATGCCTTGAACTTCTTCTAGGCTTGATTCCCTTTTCTTTTACCATTTTCAATTTTTGAGTAAATGCACAAGCCATATATTTTTGTCTAATAGCCAAGCATGCTTCATAAGTCTTATCATTTTTTTTTTAAAAAAATATTAAAATTGAACCTTGATTCTATAAATTGAACCTTGATTCTATGATGAGAATAGAAACATCATTCTCCAGTCATGAGCATGATTTTCTTATAAAGCTTTTGTGTTTCAGAAATCAACGAGTGTAAAGAAATCTCCACCACCAAAAGGTTGCAACTTTTCCAGATAGCTTTATATTGTTGTGGTAAAATGTAGAAAATCTTGGATGTAACCAGAACAAATGCTGCTGCTCATTCTTAACATGATCAGTGTCTGATTTATGTCTTTCCAGGTTCTTCTCGAAAGAAACAGCCAATCAATTCAAACCAGAAGGCTACCCAGGAGAAAGTAAGAATTTAAATAATACTTGGTGCCATTTAAGATGCCTCTGGACTTCTCTTTACCTTTTTCCCAGTATCAGAAAATTGAGAATATGGTTGATCTGAAATCATGGTCATAACTGGGTCAGGTGGGGCCCGAACCATGGCTCTTGCAGCCTCAGTCTGTCCTGCTGGTTAAGGATCCTGGCCTGACTCGGTCAACTACCAAGTACTAGAGGCTCGGAGAGTTTAAATAAGTCGCGACTGGTGAGCAGATATAGGCCCTGGCCTAGCCCAAATAATCATATTGGCTTCAAAGCTCAGGCCCATGCCCAGTCCACATGCCTATAGACTCTGCCAAATCTGGCTGGCTGAAAATGGCAGGGCCTGACCCATTTGTACCCCAGATGTTAAAGCTGTGGTCATGGAATATTTGCTATGGGCTTGCCACTTGAGGAATGCTAAAGAAGCTTGCTGGACTATGCTTGTTGCAGGCCAAAGGAGCTAGCAAGAAAGGAATGCAGACCAAGGGAAAGAAAGCTGGTTAGTATTTGGTTTCATGACATCATCATCATCATCTAAGCTTATCCCCGTTAATTGGGGTTGGCTACATGAATCTTGTTCTGCCTTTCCACTTTAACAAGGGTTAGACCTTCACTTAAACCATAGGTCATCAAGTCTTTTCTTGTTACCTCCAGCTACCTCCTTTTGGGCCTTCCTCTTGCCCTTTTATAGCCTTCAACTTGCACCAACTCACTCTTAACCGGTGCGGTTCTTGGTCTCCATGGCACATGACTGAACCATCTAAAGTCTACTTTCTCTGAAACTATTAACTATTGTTACTAATAAGTTCCCTCAGATGCATTCATTTCTAATTCTATCCTTCCTCGTCTTGCCACTCATCCATCTCACCATCCTCATTTCAGCTACACTCATCCGATGAGCATATTCTTTAACTGCTCAACATTTTGTACCATAAGGCATGGCTGTCTTATAACTATCTTATAAAATTTCCCTTTTAGTTTGAGTGGTACATGATGATCACATAAAACTCTAGACGCACATCTCCATTTCTTCCACCTGCTTGGATTCTATGGGCAACATCCTTTTAAATCTCTCCACTTCTCATGATCATGAATTATTGACCCAAGGTATTGAAAGTGGTCATTTTGGGAAACTTCTTGGTCAACAATCTTAAGTAATTCCTCATTTTCACTCATTTTAGTACTAAAACAGCACTCCATATACTTTGTTTTAGTCTGAATAATTTTAAGTCATTAGATTCTAAAGCATCCCTCCATACATTTAGCTTTTTGTTTACACCCTCCCTCATCTTGTCAATCAAAGCCGTGTCATCTGCAAACAACAATACATCATGGTATCTTGATGAGGACATCTGAGCATACCAGAGCAGGAGGTCTCGTGTTCGAGACTTCTCACTGGGGGTGATTAATGCATGGGCATTTTCACATTGGTCTCAAGTGGGGTGGCCTGTGGGATGCAAGGGCACACTCGGGGTGGGTGGCCCGTGTGAGGCAGGCCTCACGTGTATGAGGCGGGTGGCTCGTGTGAAGCGGAACCCATGTGAAGTGGGGGGGGGGGGGGGGCTTGGGCTATGAGATAAATAGATTGATTCGCCATGCTCTATCAGTTCGAGCTTTTATAGTAAGTGATTAATCGTCTTACATCAAATTTGGTATCAGAGCCATAGGTTTAGCATAGGATTTGTGTTGCACATAGGTTAGAGTCACATCTAGGGTTAGTAGAGCATACATTGCAAATAGGATCTAGGATCGTATCGTTGAATTTTGTTCCTAGTTTGGAGTATTGATGGGGACATCTCGCGCACACGCGCACACACGCCGCCCCACCTATGCACATACGTACAGAGTAGGAGGGCCCCACCATCGATCTGGCTCGATGACGACGTCCAGGGAGGGTCTCCTACCTAGAAGACGAAGTTAGGTTCAAGAGAGTGGGCCCGATAGCCAAGAAAAACCCATCATGGGATCTCATAATCATGGCTCACTAGTCGGATTGATTTCATATTTTAGGTTTTGCTTATTTATGTTATTTAGAACATCGTGAACGTTTTAGATTTCTTTGATTGATTTTTATTTTAGTTTACTTCATCGCCAAGTAATAGGTTGCGCACATGGCTATGAGTTTTGGGTATAGAGTTTTCCCTATAAATAGGCACCCCTTGTAGTTCTTTTCAGAGATTGAAGATTAATAAAAATTTTGCGTTTTCCTACTCTCTGAGTTGTGAAGTCTAATTGGGTGCGAAGCCCTTCATCGAAGGGTTAACTACCGTGGTGCGAAGCCACATCTATCCCGATTCGCCCCCATCCATCGCCATCTCTACTACTCATCTTCTATCATCCATTCTTTTCATCTCACCTCGTCATCTACACTTTGAATCAATCATCTATTGCAGCAATTCTCCTCCCCACATCGAATTTAATTTGGCGCTACAGGAGGGTGAAACTTCGGCGGAGTACCACGCATAAACCGTACATCGGATCGAGCTGAGATTTGGGGGTTTTGGAGTCCATCCCTAGCTGACCAGGGCCAAGGTGGCCTTTTTCTGAATAGTGGGCCCCACACACGTGCGGCCGGGATCACACGCACGTCCGTTTGGGCCATCGTTGTTATCCAAGCGTGGGATTGTCTTTTGGCTCAGGTTTTTATCCTTTTTTATCCTCTCATAGCCGTTTTTCATGAAATCTAGCCTTAGATTATGTTTTTCCTAAGTTATATGCTCCTTTTTCTTACCCTAGGGTTCTTTGATTTGAAATTGGTGAATCCCTTGGATTAGGGACTGATTACTATGCAAGTGTGGATGATTATTTCTTATCTTTGAGTATCGTTTGACTCATAATTTTTATTGATCCAGCCCTATCATGTGTAGGCCTGGACCTGCATAGATTCCCCTTTAATTGAATGTTTAGATTTTCATGTGGGATGTGGAATTTGTGTAATTGTTTCTGAATTGGTATGATCTAAGCCTGAAATCTTGCATATCATATTTAATTTTCCATGTCCTGCATCAAATTTGGTATCAGAGCCTAGGGTTCTTGTAGGGGAATTCATTACATGTTTTAGGGTTTGGTTGTTTATGTCCATTACGCATCAATTCTCGTCATATATGGCTGTTTAGAAGTCCATAAACCTTGACATAAGCTGCTGAAATTTTCTGTTATCCCCTTATTTGAATTATTTTAGAAATTAGCTTAGCTTTCTATTTCTAGGTTTAGAAACTTTCCTTTTTTGTTTTTAGAAACTTTCTTAATCTGTTTTTAGAAACTAATTTCCTTTCCTTTTTCTTTTTTAGAAACTAGTTCACTTTCCTTTTCTTTTTCTTTTCTTTTTTTTTTTAGAAACTAGCTTACTTTCAATTTTTAGAAACTTTCCTTTTACTTTTTTTAGAAACTAGGTTGCTTTTTAGAAACTTTCTTTTTTCGTTTTTAGAAACTAGGTTGCTTTTTTTTGAAACTTTCTTAATTTGTTTTCAAAAACTTTCCTTTTTCGTTTTTAGAAACTAGGTTGTTTCTTAAAAATAATTAAAAAAAAAAAAAATTTTAAAAAAATCTTATATTTTGACAACTATATTGCTGAATTTTGGTTTGCACCCTACACTAAACATGGAGTAACTGCTAGAGTCATTGAACAAGTTATCCCAGCAGATCGAGTATTTGGGTGAGCGCTATGAACAATATTTTGACCAACGCTGTGGTCAATTTGATGTGCGTATTACCCAACTAAAGGCCTCCGCCAGGACAAATCCCAGCATTAGGGAAGATGGCCAATCTCAGGCAGGTGGCCAGGAGGATAGACTAGTGAATGGAGGTGGCCAAGGAATCAGTCATGGGCGTGCACCTGTACCCCCACCCCATGAGGGAAATCAAGACCATTATTTTGAGGGGCACAACATGTGTGGCCTCATGGCTATAGAGAGTGCACCAGAGGCTCATGTAGAGTTATCTACTGAGGCCATTCCGGTAGTTGATGAGCTTCATGATGTCTTTCCTGATGATCTATCGGATGAGTCTCCCCTAAGGAGGGATATAGAGCATACCAGGATGTGGGACGCCGTACTACCCATAGCCAAGTTTGCATACAATAGTTCTGTCAATAGGTCCACAGGTCTAAGTCCTTTTGAAGTCGTTACTGGTTACAAGCTTAGGAAGCCTATTGATCTTATCCCCATGTCATTATCCCATATGCCATCAGAGTCTGCAGAGTCTTTTGCGCATCACATACATTCATTGCATCAAGAAATCAGGCGAAAGATCACTACTAGTAATGAGCAATACAAATTTTCTGCAGACCAACATAGACGTTTCAAAGAGTTCAATATTGGGGACTCTGTGATGGTCCGCATTAGGCCTGAGCGGTACCCTCCAGGGGCCGTTTGTAAGTTACATGCGCGTAGCGCTGGGCCCTTCAAAATTATAAAGCGAAACGGTCTCAATGCGTATGAGGTAGATCTTCCACCCTCCATGGGAATTAGTTTCACATTCAATTTGGAGGATCTAGTTGCATTTCAAGGGGCCATTGATGCATTATTCAGCCTTTCGCCTAACCATCATGATTCATCAGACCTTTCCTTTGATCCATGGCCCCCTCTTGACCCATTTTCCCAGCTTCCACCTCCCATACCTATCCGTCCCGACCCATCTTCCCAGCTACTACGTCCCATACCTACCCGTCCAGGCCCATTTTCCCAGCCTCTACCTCCCATACCTACCATTCCCGACCCATTTTTTCAGCCTCTACGTCCCATACCTTCCCGGCCCATTTTCCCAGCCACTACCTCCCATACCTACTATTCCCGATCCATTTTCCTAGCCTCTACCTCCTATAAGTAGTCTTCCCAACCTTTCTTCCCAGCCTCTACCTCCCATGCCTAGCCTTCACACACCCAGAGAGGAAATAGAGGATATCCTGGACCATCAGATAGTTTCAACGTCGGACGTCGGGTTTCAGAAGTACTTGGTCAAGTGGAAGTCACGCCCAGCTTCAGAAAGCACGTGGCTCACTGCGGAGGAGCTTCAGAGACTTGATCTTGACGTCCTGGAGTGGTTCAGGAGTTTTATTTCGCCAGTGGCGAAATCTTCGCAACCGAGGAGAATTGATGGGGACATCTCGCGCACACGCGCACGCACGCCGCCCCACCTATGCACATACGCATAGAGTAGGAGGGCCCCACCATCGATCTGGCTCGATGACGACGTCCAGGGAGGGTCTCCTACCTAGAAGACGAAGTTTGGTTCAAGAGTGGGCCCGATAGCTAAGAAAAGCCCATCATGGGATCTCATAATCATGGCCCACTAGTCGGATTGATTTCATATTTTAGGTTTTGCTTATTTATGTTATTTAGAATATCGTGAACGTTTTAGATTTCTTTGATTGGTTTTTATTTTAGTTTACTTCATCGCCAAGTAATAGGTTGCGCACATGGCGCGAGTTTTGGGTATAGAGTTTTCCCTATAAATAGGCACCCCTTGTAGTTCTTTTCAGAGATTGAAGATTAATAAAAATTTTGCGTTTTCCTACTCTTTGAGTTGTGAAGCCTAATTGGGTGCGAAGCCCTCCCTTCATCGAAGGGTTAACTACCGTGGTGCAAAGCCACATCTATCCCGATTCGCCCCCATCCATCGCCATCTCTACTACTCATCTTCTATCATCCATTCTTCTTATCTCACCTCGTCATCTACACTTTGAATCAATCATCTATTGCAGCAATTCTCCTTCCTGCGTCAGAATTTCAGAATTTGGCGCTACAGGAGGGCTGAAACTTCGGCGGAGTACCACGCATAAACCGTACATCGGATCGAGCTGAGATTTGGGGGTTTTGGAGTCCATCCCCTCGACGACTGGGCCAAGGTGGCCTTTTTCTGAATAGTGGGCCCCACACACGTGCGGCCGGGATCACATGCATGTCCGTTTGGGCCATTGTTGTTATCCAAGCGTGGGATTGTCTTTTGGCTCAGGTTTTTATCCTCTTTTATCCTCTCATAGCCGTTTTTCATGAAACCTAGCCTTAGATTACGTTTTTCCTAAGTTATATGCCCCTTTTTCTTACCCTAGGGTTCTTTGATTTGAAATTGGTGAATCCCTTGGATTAGGGACTGATTACTATGCAAGTGTGGATGATTATTTCTTATCTTTGAGTATCATTTAACTTATAATTTTTATTGATCCAGCCCTATCATGTGTAGGCCTGGACCCGCATAGATTCCCCTTTAATTGAATGTTTGGATTTTCATGTGGGATGTGGAATTTGTGTAATTGTTTTTGAATTGGTATGATCTAAGCCTGAAATCTTGCATATCATATTTAATTTTCCATGTCCTGCATCAAGTATCGCATTGCTGAATTTTCAGCTAGCGTTTTCCACTTATACCATTGCTGAATTTTCAGTTTAATAATCTCAGGTTGTCACATTGCTGAATTTTCAGTTTGTCATTTTCAGATTTCACTTTTGCTGAATTTTCAGTTTGGTACTCTCAAATTACTGTCCTGCTGAATTTTCAACATAATATTTGAGGGTGACGGCTTGCTAAATTTTTAGATTAGTTAGATTAGTGTTTCGAGTGTGTCTAGTTTAATGTCTAGGTTGGTTTTATCGTTGTCATAACATTACCCTAGGATCTAGGTTTCCCTTTTAGAGTTCCCTTGTGTATGTCCATTCATTCTGGATGTGGCTTTGGTTTACATCCCACTATGAATCTAGAGTAGGTTGTCGAGGCCCTTAATGCTATTAACTATTATCTAACGGCCATTGAAGCGCACAATAGGACCACCGCGACTCAATTGACCGTGACCAATGCACATGTTGATTAGCTTGAAGCCTCCCTTCATGCAAACCCCAACACTGGGGAAGATGTCTAGTGACTCCAATCACAAGCCAGTGATCAAATTGAAGGAGTTGAGACTGTGCCACTTGCAATTGTTAGCTGTGCCTTAAGCTATATTGTGAAAACTGATGATTAGCGCAGGAATTCAATTTTTCACACTTATGCCAAGTGTAGTGGCAAAAACTGCAAGTTGATCATCGATAGTGGCAGTTGCATCAATGTGGTCTCTGCTAGCACCGTGGACTACTTAGGTATGCTAGTCGTTCCTCACCCTCAGCCCTATCGAGTCTTATAGGTTGATGCATATTCGATTCTGGTTTTTCTGCGTTGTCCCATTCCCATCCAGTTTGGTTCCTATGCAGACACGTGGTGTGATGTTTTGCCTATGGATATAGGGCACATCATTTTGGGTAGGCCTTGGTTGTATGACAGGGATGCAACACTATTCGGTCGCTTGAATATGTGTTCATTTCTGTATGAAGGCAAAAGGGTTGTCTTGAAGACTCTCCTGCCCAAAAGTACCCCGAAAAAGGAGGATGTAAAAAAACGTGGTCCTGAAACTCTAGCTTGAGTCTCTTCCTATAGTTAATGCCAAAGAGTTTGAAAGGGAGACTAAAACTGATTTGACGCTGTATGCCCATATGGCAAGTAAGGTCACACCTAAGGTTATTATGAAGATGCCACCTGAGGTTACACCCGAGGGTAGTGTAGAGTTACCATCTAAGGTGAGTCTGGTATTAGAGAAGTCTGGTGTTGTTATTTCGGAGGACATACCGGATGAGTTTACACCCGTGTGGGACATTCACGCGTTGATTCTACCGAACCTTCATCACAATCAAATGAGTCCCAGGGAGGAAGTGGATCTGGAAAGGCAAGTAGATTACATACCCATGTCAGTGTTCCATAGGCCTTCAGAGTCCGCACATGCATCTACACGACATATGCATGACTTGCATGTGGAGATTAGAAAAAGAATCAATATAAGTAGGAAAACATACAAAATGATTGTTGATTCACACCATAAGTTTAAAGAGTTTATTATGGGTGATGAAGTCATGATTAGAATACGTCTAAAAAGGTTTCCGCTGGAAACCATAAAAAACTTACCAGCCCGTAGCCTGGACCGTATAAAATCTTGAAAAGAATAGGTTTAAATACTTAATAGATCTTCCACTAACGTGGGTATTGGTTCCACATTTAATGTGGAAGATCGTGTACTGTTTCATGGACCTTCCTCTAACCCTCACATGAACTTTGATGATGATGCCCCTTACCTGTCCCATAACCCATGGCCATTACCTGACCCTTCTTCTCAACCTTTACTACCGATACCATCCATACCTACAAGAAGAGAGGAGATAGAGGATATCTTAGATGAAGGAGTAGTTTTCACATGACATAGAGGTTACCGGGAGTACCTTGTCAAGTGGAAGGGCAGACCAAAGTTGGACAGTACGTTGATCACAGAGGCAGAGCTTCAACGATGAGACCCGGATTTCCTCGAGCATCACTATAGCTTTATTTTGCTAGAGGCAAAATCTCCTCAGCCGAGGGGAAGTGATGAGGATATCCAAGCACCATACCAGAGGACGTGGGTTGGGCCAGTCTCCTTATGGCTAGACGACCATTACATGGGGCCCACTTGGCCCAATTCGCATTCATAGCCATGTTGAAGATCCCATGTGACCCCACAGTGGGAAGATGCATGTGAGTAGCATATAGGAGCTTGATGGACACGATGATCGGACCTTTGGATCATCATCATTGGACATCTTGATCGTGGACCCCCATGGGCTATGAAATAGTTTAGTTGTTTAGATTATTTACATGCTTCATTATTTTTTGTATAGCTTATATTTATATTGACATTAGGGAGTTAGGAACAACTTTTAATTTATTAAGCGTCATTATGTTGAGAATCTTATCTGAGAGTGTCTTTTTGTAAAAGGTCTTTTTTGAGCCTATAAAAGAAAAAGATGGGTGTGTGGATCCCTAATGCCATTATTTTGAAAAGAAAAAGGTTTGCGTTTTCTTTTCTTCACGTGATTTGAAGAATACTCCATGTGATTTGGAGCTTGGGTGTTGTGTGATTCAATTCCCCATTCAACGGAGGTGCGATGCTTCCATCTATCATCTTCATTCTCTCTTCCTTTCTATCCAAAAGAGGTATTTTTTCCAAAAAACTTCATCTCTCTTCTTCCCTTCCTATCCAAGACCATCAAAATCATTGTTTTATTCCACTTTTCATCATCAAACTTCAACCCCAACCAAAATCAACCATTGAGGACTCAAAATCCCTATCCAACAACCCACACGTGCAAGCCCCTAGGTTGACCGTATGAACAATCGCTCAATCCTTTGATTTCCCCTTGCTTCCCCCACCAAAACCCTTTGATTCCCCATTTATAACCCTACCCTAAACCCTAGATCTCCAATTTTCTATTTTTTCCAATTTCTAAAAACCCCAATTCCAAAATCTGCAATTTCCATGAACCCTAATTTTTTTAATTTCAGATTTTCCCCTTCCTAACCCTAATCATAAAACCTACAAATCTATCTCTTGAGTGTGAAATGTGCCTATGCTAAATTGGAAGTTCTATCCTTCCATCGGGCCTAGTTTTAATTGATTTATGTGATTTATTAGCATACGGGCATGTGATTTAGGTTAAATCAAATTTTATTTCCTATTGTTTATTCTTAATTACTTGGTGGGTTAGTATTTTTTGTTAATTGAATTACTTTATGGACTCTTTCATAATCTCCACGTTGTATGCTAGCATTAAATCATGTGTCCTGCATCAAATCTCTTCTTGTGAATGCCTCATTAACTCATCCATAACCAATGCGAAAAGGCATGGGCTCATTGTCGAGCCCCGGTTCAAGCCTACAGTAATTGGGTACTCACTCATCTCTATACTAGTGGTCCTCACGTTTGTTAGCGTTCCCTCATTCATATCCTTAACAATGTCAATATATCCTCTTGAGACTTCTTTCTTTCCCAAAACATTAGATAACTTTCTGGGGACCCTATCATATGCTTTCTCTAAAGTAATAAGGCCCATGTGGAAATCCTTCCTCATATCCCTATATTTCTTCATCAGTTGTCCAAGTAGGAAATTCGGTTTCATGATATAAGATATCTTTATCGATGCACGTGAAACAATAATTTATGCAGTAAATTGAAGAGAACCCTGTGGTTAATAGCTCATGAAAATATTGGATCTTTTCTCCATTTGGAAACATAGGCTATGATCAGCCAATCTATTTTTCAGTTCTGGTTTGTTCTTTCTGATTGGAGTTGATTTTGCAAAATTTTAGCTTGCAATGAATCTTGGTGTGTTTCTGTAGTTTAGACAGGCCAGCAACCCAAACTCACTTTTATCTGGACTTCTGTCTGAATGCAGGGAAGGAAAGTGTCACAAAGCGAAAGCATTCTCAGGTATCATTTGATGAATTCAAGTACTAAAACCTTCCTATTAATAAGAAAGTAAAATCACTCTTATTCTGTTGAGATGTAGTGGTGGTTGACTTAGTTTTGTGCTATTTTTCATCTTTTATTTTCTTTTATTCAAAATTTGTCCAAGTGATCATGATAACCCGGTGTTTTGCTCTATCCATTTCTTTGAATCATTATAATAATCATTGAAATTGTTTTGACTATTTTTCTTTAGAAGCAAGATAATTCTCACCCCTGTTTGAATGTTTTTAGCTTTTAAGTTGTCTGTTTTCGTTTTCGTACTAGGGGAATATAATGCTTCATAGGCCTACATTACCTTGTTCATCTACCAATGCCATAAAACCGATATGCTTAATTCTTAACAGCAAAAAAGTAAAAAAGAATCACATCGGGAAGCTTTATAAAATGATTTTTAATTGATAGATAAATACAAATAGTATGTCGCTATGGCTAATTAATAGTGTTTTCACAACAAATTGTTTTGTAATGCTAGACAACATTTTCTTACTGGATTATGTTGCTTCTGTTTATTATGGCAACACTATTCTGATCTATTATTCTTTGAACCATAGATGGTTGGGTGGCATGTCCCCAAGAACTACAAATATATTTACTGAAATTGCGGGTAAACCGCTACTAGTAAAGTACCGAGTTATGTCCGAGTCCTAGAGTGGGGTGAATAAGACATTTCAAAATTTTTAATCCTACTTAATGCAAATACTAACTTCTAAGCACTTGTAAACATGACTAAATGATAAGCAAGCACAATAAAAAACGAGGATAGTGAAATATATAAAAGCTGCATTGTATCAAACATGTAGTGTGCAGAAATTAAACATATCATGAATCAACACAAACATAAGCAACAACATACACTACAAACACAGCGATATATAGTGGTTCGGCTATGTGCCTACTTCACTCCCGGCGGACGCACTCAACCCATGAGTGTACCGGATTTCACTATCCAATGGTTTTAAATCAAGTTAACCATGAACCTTTACAGCCTACACAAGGTTATCAAAAATGCCTACACAAGACAATAGATCCTACGTAAGGGCTCTATCGAAATTGCCTACACAAGGTAGTAGATCCTACACAAGGACTATATTCTCCCATCGGAGGCCTTACAAAAGGTCTTGGCGAGTTTGAGGAACCAAACTCTGAATCCCAATCCTACACAAAGAAAGAGCTTCAGACAAAATGGACTCTAATACTTACCTCTAAAAGAGTGAGCCCCATTCAACACATGATGATGAAGATCTTCTATTTGATGAAGATTCTTCAGCTCCCTTGAACTACAATCATTGTAGATGCTCTAATCGAAGATGCCGAAGTTATTGGGTAAATCTAATCTAGTTAATGATTGACCTTTAAGAGCTAGAGAAGATTCCCAAAGCTAAGTGATGCAAGACAATTAGTCATTTGCTTTAAAAGCTCGAA
Organism: Magnolia changhungtana; assembly: GCA_030180095.1. Classification (NCBI taxonomy): domain Eukaryota; kingdom Viridiplantae; phylum Streptophyta; class Magnoliopsida; order Magnoliales; family Magnoliaceae; genus Magnolia; species Magnolia changhungtana. The sequence continues at coordinate 7,448,490 of JASAUF010000662.1, forward strand.
CTGTTAGAGCATGACGAATCAATCCCTTTATCTCATAGCTCAGGCCTCACATTGCACGGGCTAGGACTTAGGCCAAATCCCTCTCCTGAGCCCCAAATCACATGGGTACCGCCTCACAGGAGCCACCCGCCTCACACAGGTGGGGCCCGCCTCACACGGACCTCCCACCCCGAGTGTGCCCCTGCATCCCACAGACAACCCCACTCAAGCCTATTGTGAAAATGCCCCTGCGTGAGGAGTTTTGAACACGAGACCTCCCGCTCAGATACCAATTTGATGCAGGACAATTAGTCACTTGCTCTAAAAGCTCGAACTGTTAGAATATAGCAAATCAATCCCTTTATCTTATAGCCCAGGCCCCACATTACATGGGTTAAGACCTCGGTCGAACCCCCCTCGTAAGCCCCAAATCACACGGGCCGCCCACCCCGAGTGTGCCCCTGCATCCCACAAACAACCCCACTCAAGCCCGGTGTGAAAATGCCCTTGCATTACTAAGCATTCAGAGATCCCAACACAATGATTTGCCATCAAGGAGTGTTGCTGGATCATCAATGAAGGCTGGAGTTCATAGTTCAATCCAGACAATGAATGTTCCAATGATTGCCTTTAAACCATGGATTGAATGATGAACTCCAATGGTAAAGAGGGCTTGAGAGTAAGGGTATTAACTCTAGCAATAACTCTCATAAAGCTCTCTTCAATGCTTGCTCAAAAAGCCAAGAAACAATCCTAAGTGATATATAGAGTAAAATTCCAACGGTAAAAAAACGGGCTGAAATCTGTCGTTGTCGATGTCATCGAAAGGTCTTCGATGCCATCGAAGTTTCCTTCGATATCATCAAAGAGGTTCGATGACATCAACTCCTACACCAAGGTTTTCAAATAGGTTGTCATCGAACCTTCTTCGATGTCCTTCGATGTCATCGAACCTTCTTCGATGTCATCGAAATTGATAAATTTGTTCATTTCGCGTTGTCCCACCGAACTTAAGGGCATTGCTTCAACCCACGGTGTCGAGGATGGATTCAATCCCAAAGGGACCAATACATCCTCGGTCTACTTGTCGCTCCGGATTGATTTTCCGCCCCCTATATTTTTCCAATAGCGTATCGCTGGGGGTTGGAATTGTCAGAATGGGTATCTCCATTTGCAACGTCCCTCAAATAGGTGTTTCCTGCTGCGAGGTAGGAGACGTGGGTGTTGAGGGCTCCACTGGAGCCTTGGTCCTGCGACGAGGTGCGTATTGCTTGTACCATGTGGGACGAGATGTATCCCCTTGAGTCGGGGCTTTTCACTTGTCCTTAGGCATGGTGCAAATCACGAAATAAACAAAGATTTTCCAAGAAATACTACAATGAGATGCACAATCACAAGGAAATCCCCAAATCAAGCCTATCAACCCTAAATCGGCAACCCAAGATAATGAAAACAAAAATGGATGACACTATGGGATGCCTTACCACACAAAAAGACCAATGGAGGAAGAAAATCAAATGAGGAACGTCCACCGAAGCTCCAAGGAGGAAGGGAGATGAATAGCCGTGCGGTGAAGAACAGGTAGAGTGAAAAATGAAAAATCCCGCGCGCTCAATTTTATACTTGTCGTGATTCTTTGATTGCATCGATGTGTCTTCAATGCCATCGAAAAACTTCCAGATAGGTTAGAGATGCGCGAAGGGTTTTGATGGCATTGAAGACGATGCCATCGAAGGTGACATCGAAGCAATTAGTTAGTTCAGATTTTCCAGTTCAGCTTGCACGGAGATATACAATGAGATGTACACATATACCAACAATTTATTATTTGTACACTCAACAACATTCACAAAATAAAAAATAAACAAGAAATAAATAACAATATATCCAAAAAGAATAATGAGGCCAAAAATCCTCAAATATATCAGTTAAAACATATGGGCCAATGATGAAATTAGACCGCACATACTCCAATAGATTTTTGAAGATCTCCAAATCTATTGGCATCCAGCGGTTTTGTTAATATATTGGCAAGTTGTCGCTCGATAGACACATAATCCAACACAATCTCATTTTCCTCTACAAGCTCATGTATGAAATGGTGTCGGATGTCAATGTGCTTTGTTCTAGAATGTTGAACTGGATTTTTTGAAATGTTAGTGGTACTTGTATTATCGCAAAATAGTGTCATTGTTGATTGGTCAGTCCCATAATCTAACAACATTTGCACACAACAATTACCGGCTGCAATGTATTCAGCCTCGGCGGTAAACAAAGATATAGAGTTTTATTTCGATGGCATTGAAGACCCTTCGATGACATCGACAATGATTGATTTCCGTTCGTTTTTTGACCATTGAGATTTTACTCTATATATCACTTGGGGTTGTTTCTTGGCTTTTTGAGCGAGCATTGAAGAAAGCTTTGTGAGAGTTATTGTTAGAGTTAATACCCTTACTCTCAAGCCCTCTTTCCCATTGGAGTTCATCATTCAATACATGGCTTAAAGGCAATCATCGGAACATTCATTGTCTGGATTGAACTATGAACTCCAGCGTTCATTAATGATCCAACAACACTCCTTAATGGAAAATCATTGTGTTGGGATCTCTAAATGCTTAGCTTTAAGAATCTTCTCTAGTTTTTAAAGATCAATCATTAACTAGATTAGATTTACCCAAATCTTGACCCAACAACCTTGGCATCTTCGATTGGAGCATTTACAACGGGCTGCGGTTCAAGGGAGCTGAAGAATCTTCATCAAATAGAAGATCTTCATCAACATGTGCTGAATGTGGCTCATTCTCTTAGAGATAAGTATTAGAGTGTATTTTGTCTGAAGCCATTTCTTTTTGTAGGATTGAGATTCAGAGTTCGGTTCTCCAAACTCACCAAGAACTTTCGTAATGCCTTCGATGGGAGAATACATGTATAGTCCTTGTGTAGGATCTGTTGCCTTGTGTAGGCAATTTCGATAAAGCCCTTGCGTAGGATCTATTGCCTTGTGTAGGCATTTTTGATAACCTTATGTAGGTTGTAAAGGTTCATGATCAACTTGATTTAAAACCATTTGATAGTGAAATCCGGTACACTCATGGGTTGAGTGTACCGGATTTAAAATCTTGTGTAGGCAATTTTGATAACCTTGTGTAGGTTGTAAAGGTTCATGGTCAACTTGATTTAAAACCATTGGATAGTGAATCCGGTACACTCATGGGTTGAGTGCGTCCACCGGGAGTGGAGTAGGCACGTAGCCGAACCACTATATATCGCTGTGTTTGTGGTGCATGCTGTTGCTTATGTTTGTTTTAATTCATGATATGTTTAATTTCTGCACACTACATGTTTGATACAATGCAGCTTTTATTTATTTCACTATCCTTATTTTTTATTGTGCTTGCTTATCATTTAATCCTGTTTACAAGTGCTTAGAAGTTAGAATTTGCATTAAGTAGGATTAAATTTTTTGAAAAGTCCTATTCACCTCCCTCTAGGACACTTGGACATAACTCAATACTTCACTAGTAGCGGTTTACCATAATGTCAATTGGTATCAGACAGGGTTCCTCTTGAAGGGTTTAACAACCTAGAGGGAGATCCTTACTGAAGTTGGAAGAATGTCCAAAGGAGAGGGAACATCGGTCTCTCGATCGCCAAGTTTTGATGGTTCAAATTATGCATTTGGAAAGCTAGAATGAATATTTTTTTGCAATCTTTGGACTATGATGTATGGGATATTGTTGAGAGTGGGTATGAACCACCAATGGAACAAATTGTACTTGATAATGACACTATCATATCTCGACCAAAACAAAAGGCATTTTGGACTAACTATGAAAAACAAAGGAAAACATGTGATGCTAAAGCAGTGAATGCAATTTACTGTGCTGTTTCACAAGAGGAGTTTAAACACATGCATGTGTGAAACATCAAAACAAGCATGGGATTTGTTGGAAACCACCCATGAGGGAACAAACACCGTAAAATGATGAAAGCTATAGCTCCTAACAGTCCATTTTGAGAACATAAAAATTGAATAACACAAAACTAAATGATATATGTAACTCCATGTGGGGACTTGGAGAGAGGGTTCCGATACCAAAAATTTGTAAGAAAATCTTGAGATCCCTATCGGAACGCTTCAGTTCAAAAGTCACCATCATAAAAGAGTGTAAAAATATCGATGAAAGATATACACTTTAAAACCCTCACTAACTCCAAACATATTGTCCTCAAAACTTCTAAGAACAAAGTTGAATCTGAGGAGGATAGTGAAGAGGATGATGGAGATGAGGAGGTGACCCTTTTGGCGAAACGGTTCAAAAAGTTCTTCAACAAGAACCATGGAAGAATATTCAACAAAAATGGAAAATGTCATGACCATAAGCGCCAAATAGGCAAACCATCTAAAAGGTCAAAGGAGCCCCAATGTTATAATTGCCGAAAGTACGGCCATCTATCTATTGATTGTCCCACAAAGAAATCAAAAGGAAAGGTTATGACAGCCACATGGGACGACACCGAAGACTCCGATTCAGATACAAGTGAGTCTGAGAGTGATGGAGACCAAAAATCTTTGAAAATTCTTATGACCTCCACCACTACGGCAATCTTGGATCTAGGGGACAGTAAGGAGATAGATGAGCAACAAATTGAAAAGGCCTCCTCCTCCTCCTCCTCTGAAGATGAAGTAGAAGAAGGAGAATAACAAGAAAACGACAACATCCAGGTGTCCTATGACCAGCTTTATACTCACAACAAAAACATTCTTCAAATGCTTGGTCAGGCCTACAATGAGATCAAACAGCTGAAAGAAGTTTTGGATGAGGCATTTGCCGTTAATACCAAGTTGGCTGATGATAATCAAGAATCCCATGTTGAAAATGCCTTGCTTGGAAGAGAAGCAGTTGATGCTGATTTTAAAATTGAAGAATTGACCAAGAAGGTTAAACATCTAGAATTAGAAAATGAAAAATTGAAAACAGAAAATGTAAAGTTGAAAACTGAAAATGAAAAATTGAGACTAGATGTAGAGAAATCCAAACATTCAACTGAACTTAGTCATAGGTTCTCCCAAAGTGATGAAAAACTAGAAAGACTTTTAGGTTTGGGAAGAAATTTTAGGGATAAGAAAGGATTAGGCTATGAAACTTGCAAATCTAGCCCTTCTCTTGCACCTCCTATGATTAAGAAAATAGTTGCATCTGGTAGTCAAACAAAAGCTACTCCTATCTGCCATTCATGTGGAGACATGGGATATTTTAACTTTGAATGTCTAGCATTTAGACAGCCCCATTCCACTTCCGGTTCAAGCAATATCGGTAAATTCAAACCAACTGGTAAAATGATGCATAAACCAAAGATTCCTCCTACAAAAGTTCCAAATGAAAGGAGGAAATTCCCTACTCCTAAAATGACAAAGAGGATGAAGGAGTTGCTGAAACATGTAGCACAACTGAATCAGAAAACCAAGGAATTGAGGAATCAGGCGAATCTGGATCAATTTCCCCAAAAATCCAAATCACCCAGGTATAACCAGCCTAAAGGAGAAACCAAAAGGATTACTTCATCTCCAAAGAAGGTGGTTACCAAAAATCCAAATCACCCAGGTATAACCAACCAAAAAATAAAGCTAACTGCCTTGTGATTCATACAACACTCAAAGCAGGCAATAGCTCTAAATGGTATCTTGATTGCGGTTGCTCCAGGCACATGACTGGTGATAGGACCCACTTTTGTAGTTACACTGAGTTTGATGGTGGGTCGGTCACTTTTGGAGATGGGAGCACCGCCAAGATTATTGGACGTGGGAGTATTGTCGGGCCTGGATTGCCCAAGATTGAGGATGTTCTTTGTGTTGAGGGACTGAAACACAATCTATTGAGCATTTCCCAAATATGCGATAAAGAACACTCAATCACTTTATCCAAAGATGTGTGCGAGATCTCGGACCACATAAGTAAATTAATCATGAAAGGTCTCCACATAAGTGACAACTGCTATGTAATAGAAAGCAGTGGAGAAAATGTCCCGTCCACAAAATGTCACATGACTCGAGATAACGAGTCTAAATTGTGGCACCAAAAACTCGGGCATGTACACTACTGAAATTTGCCCCAATTCAGCTTGAAAAGTCTTGTGAGAGGACTTCCTAAGATCGGGAAGAAAGAGATGGTTGTGTGCAGTGATTGTATTAAAGGAAAACAGATAAAAGTTGCTCATAAAAAGACAACCACCGTAGCAACCTCAAAACCACTTGAGTTGTTACATGTGGATGTAGTAGGTCCCACCAGAGTTGAGAGCCATGGAGGGAAGAGACATTTTTTTGTGGTGGTAGACGATTACTCCAGATTCACTTGGGTCGCTTTTCTTAGGAAAAAATCTGATACTTTTGAAGAATTAAAAAAACTTGCTAAGTGACTCCAGACCGAAAAGGGATGTGTCATTGATAGGATCAGGAGTGATCATGGGGGAGAGTTTGAGAACAACCCTATTCCAAAGGTATTGTGATGAAAATGGGATTCGTCATGAGTTCTCTACTCCAAAAACTCCACAACAAAATGGAGTGGTTAAACGAAAGAATAGGGTGTTGTAAGAAATGGGCTTGGTTATGCTGAATAGTAAAAATATGCCAAAAGTTTCTAGGCCGAGGCCATTAACACTTCCTGCTATATAATTAATCGTATATACCTTAGAGCAGGTTTAAATAAGACTCTGTATGAATTGTGGAATGGTAAGCCACCTAGTGTTAAATATTTCCGTGTCTTTGGTAGTAAGTGTTATATCCTTAAAGGCTGGGTACAACTAGGTAAATTTGATTCTATACAATCCAAGAAACAACCCCAAGTGATATATAGAGTAAAATCCCAATGGTAAAAAAACGGGCAGAAATTTGTCATTGTTGATGTCATCGAAGGGTTTTTGATGCCATCAAAACAAAACTCTATACCTTCGATGCCATCGACTCTTGAACTAAGGTTTTCAAATAGGTGCTGGACAGATTTTGTTCGATGTAATTGAAGGAGACCTTCGATGGCATCGAATGATGACTTGATGCCATCGAGATTTTTTCCTGAAAAATAGACTGAGATTGCTTGACAATTTTGAGCAAATTTTCGATATCATTGAACATCCTTCGATGTCATCGAAGTTTGAATTTCGATGCCATCGAAGACATTTCGATGTCATCGAGAATTAAATGATTTTCTTTTGAAAACTCTCTGGGCATTTTTGTCCATATCTCAATGTGATTGAACAACATTTCGATGCCATCGAGAAATAAATTAATTTTCCTTGAAAGCTCACTGGACAAACTGGTCCCAATATCGATGCCATCGAAATTTGAATTTCGATGTCATCGAAGTTAGCTCGATTGCATCGGAAATATCAAAGTTCCTTCAAAGCTTGCTGGACAAATTTGGCCTAAGTTCGATGTCATCGAAGTATGTTCGATGCCATCGACAATGTCCAATATTTTTACAGTTTGCTTGCAGGACTATTTGGCCACTGTTTCGATGACATCGAACAGGTCTTTAAACTAGCTCTAAATCTAAGCTTACCAAGGGTTTTGCAAATATAGTTTAGGTTTAGTTAGAACCATTTTAAGTAGGGTTATTACCTGATAGAGTTTGGTTAGGGATGTGAGGCTTAATATGCCTATGATGCATACTTGAACCTCTTCAACTTGGTGAGTCTTCGGTCTTGTATTCTTCATATAGGGCTCACTTGACTCTAAGACTCAACATACACATATATTGACAAACCAAGGCACTTTCATTTACTGTTTCTCTTGGAGATCATCAACCTTGGATGTTGGGCCAAAAAGGGCTGGGTTACTCGGAGAATCCATTGTGCATTTTTGGAATGACTAATGATGAGTGTCCCCCATTGTCAGTTTATGGGGCTGGAGATTTTTCCTTTCGTCTCCTGTTCCTTTTCCAAATTCTGTTGTTCAGTTTTCCACGCGTAGATTGCTCATAGGAATGATAGCTGATTTAATGCTCTTGATTCTTCCATGTCCTATCATTTGGGGAGGAATCACAAAGTTCTTTTCAATCCATACTTGTTGCTATTTTAAATGGTAGAAGTGCTGACTTTCCAATCCATTCAAAAGTATAGTTTCCCAATATATTATAGTTAAATCATCTGCATCAAGATGGGTAGCGAGGATGCAGTGGGAAGTTCACAATCTCCGCTAATTGTCTTGAAACGGCTGAATTTCAGTTGCGGTACGGAAGGAACTCAGGAAAATCTGGTACAGGCATGTGGCAGGTTTATTAATGAACAGAATGGCTCAATTCTAGTACTATGATTGGTGTTGGCTCCTCTCTTGGGCTTAGGATCTATTACCATATTTTCCAACTTCAGATTGAAAGAGATCTCATGTACATGGTTGGCTGGTTCTTTTCTTGCCATTACTAATTCACTTCTAAATTTTGGATTTTGAGCTTCTTTTTCTAGCAAAGGTGCTAAAATTATTTGTACCTTGCATATCCACTATGAAGCAAATTCCTTGTCCACTATTAAACTGGGAATGTTTTTGAGTCCATGCTTGGACCTTGCTCTTCTTGTCTTCATGATATCCAAGTACCCTTTCCTTTTTCTTTTCTTTTTTTTGGTATCATGATTCATGACCCCTCTCTTCAAAAGCTAGATGACATCTTCAATAAATGCATGAGTTCATTAAAGTCTGGTTCAGGAAAGTCAATGTAGTTTAGATGTATTAGTTTCCATGAGTATTTGTATGGGACTCGTTTATGCATGTGCAATTGATTTTACTGATCACTGCACACCCTTTGCGTGGGTATGGAGTTGATCGAGTATCAGCGTCATCGCATAGTTATTTTTTTATTTTTATTTTTATTTTTTTTTCCAGTTGACGCCAATTCTGGTGACCTACACATTTGTAATGATGATTCTCAGCACTTAGTGGTAATAGTGGTTGCTGTTCTGGAATGGTCTGAAAGTTTCTTGTTGGTCAAGTGATTTTTTCTGAATGCAGTGACATCTATTCGTTGTGTTCTCATTTGTAACAGTGGGATAATCCAGTCCACTGTTTTATCCTTCCCTTTTTGTAATCAGAGTTTTACTAGTGTTGTCTTTTGTTACCATATAGCTTTTCTTTTTCTTTTTTCGTTTGTTGAGTAAGAAAGGAAGGGTCTTTATTAACAAATAAATGCTCTGGGATTATAGGAGGGATGGAATCCCCAACCACCTATGCTAGCCAGGTAATTAGCTACAACATGTCCACTGATGTGAACAAAAGAAACATAATCCTTCAACTTCTGATCTTCAGTTGTAGAAGCGGTCCCCTCGGTGATTGTGGGATGCACTTTACTCTTGATTTCCTTGTACCAACCCACAAAGCTCTAACTTTGGCTTCATTATGATTCCCTGCCCCAATTGTTCCTGCTTTAAGCTCAACACCTCTCCCAGATCGTCCTCTAATGATCACTCTGGTTCCAGTTGGGCCAGGATTAGTTACAATTGATTGAGCTTCAACCAACCTGAAGGCAGTGAAATCCCACTCATATTTCCAGCATCTTTTAAGATCATCACTACAGGTGACTCCCTGGAATTCCTTGCACAGTAATGCTCATGATATCATCCTGCAATGCACTCTTTCTACCACCTGATTCCACTGATTCCAACTTATTATGGAAATCTCTACTGTTCTTTCTTTTGGTTAGCCAACCTCACTAAGCTTCTTATAGAACAGTCTGAACAGAGAATTTGGAACAACTCCCATTCCTTTAACAAAAAAAAAAACAATTTCCGAAATGGGAACAAACTGGCCTTCCAAGATAGCTAGAAGCTAAAGGAATTGATCTCCTTGTCTATTAGGTTTGTTATGAAAGAAGGGTTCCATAGAACTTGCTACGTTTGAATTATTACTGCTGATAAAAAAGATTGTTTAGAATTGTGAGCTGCTGAAAGATCAATTCGGTATTGCTGAGTGCATGCATAAGTCAAAACCTCTCCCATATATTATTAGGCATGTGGGGACCACAGTCAGCAAAATAGCATACGGCAAAAACACATTATGGGAAGTGTTCATTTTCAATTCGGTCTTGATTGTAAAAGATCTGGTAAAAAAATGGAAATGCCAAAAAAGTTCGGAAAAATGAAAGTTCAGGTTTGTTACAGTTTTGTGCACGTGTTTGTGTATTATATATAAATAAGGTTAATATAGAAAGTTTTAGTTAAAATAAGGTTAATATAGAAAATTTTAGTTAAATTAATTAGAATATCTAATGTATAAAAGATAATGTCTATAGATAGTCAAATGATGTTCTTTGCCTCTCTTAAATCCTACCTTTCAAGTTATCCTCATATAAATCAATTCGTCTCTAGATTCTCTACTACAAACTTTCACTCTCTACTCAATTGTACAAATGGGTGGTGACTGCCAATCTCTATTTTTTATGCTGCCTCCAAAACTTATTTTTTATTTTTATTTTTATTTTTAGAAAAATTAATTCGGTTTGCCCAAAAAAAAGTGTTTTTTTTTTTTTTTTTTTTGGAATATATGGCTTTTTAAACATTTGATCAATTATATGAGTTATTTTTTTCCTCTAAAAAATATGGAGTTTAAAATGGAGCATTGCTAATGGAGACGGGAACTAGCATAGCAAGATTTAGGCTTCGGGAAGTATCTACAACATGACGGAACATCATAGATTGATGGGATATATATGAAACTGAGTGTCATCACTGATGAATTATTTTCGTAACCTTTTTGGCCAATCCTAGATCTTATGACTTGGTATATCATTGCATCTTTGGAAAGAAAAGAGGTATTTCATCCAACGGTAAGTTAAAAACAATTCCAACATATAAAGTCTGTCACATTTTTTTTTTGAAAACACACACTCACACCCTGCACACACCCACACACTCACACCACAGTGGGATTACACCATAATGGGTACTCGAACCCATGACCTCGTGTTGAAACTTTTGTGACTCGACTACTGAGGCATGAGTCAGGACCAGATAAAGTTTGTCACTTGAGTTGGCATATCTGATTTTTTGCCGAATTACATTTCTTCCTGCACAGTCTTGAGCTTATTGTCCAAATGGTGGTAACATGCTCGGTGCAGCCTTTTTCAATGAATGATTAACATTTCTAATTCATCTCTTAGGTGGAAGATGATGACACAGAAGAGATCTCAAGCGAAACACAGGTTTGATTTATTCTCTCTCTCTCTCTCTCTCTCTCTCTCTCTATTTTTTTTTTCAAATTTAAAAAAATTTCACATATTGTATTAAGAGTTCCCATACCTTCAATTGACATTTTGAACTATGAAGCTCAAACCCTGTAAGGTTGCTTTCACTGCACTTGTTGCGAGATTTATTTATTTAGTTATTGTGGCAGTCGAAGTTTCTGAAATTTGTTTTATTTCAGAGCACCGATGACGACGAAGAATGGGCTGCTTGAATTATAAGACTCGAGAAGGTACGACAGAAAACATTGGTTTCTAGACAAGTATGCAACAGCACAAATCCTTTACCGGTTTCCAAGAGCCCGGTATAAAGAGAAGGTTGATGTCTAGTGGGCCACCGATCCCAAATGTTTTGCCAGTTACCTTTGAAAAGTTGGCCATGAGTTCACTGGGAGAATGCTAGAATGACGATAGAAATGATGATGGCATCTGAGGCAGTTGTATACCTTGGTGGCTGTTATATACCGTACGGTTGATGTTTCTAGAATGTATTCATCAGTTTCCTAAAAGAAGATAGCTTCTGTGCAAAATAGGGTCAAGACATTCTTCAGGTAGGCTCCACCTTGAATGGGCCACATTCTAGAATTCAGACCGAGTGACGATCCTGACCCTCAGGTTAGAAATAGTTTCTAGGAGAGATTGATGTTGCTGTATAACATGTGCAATGGATGTAATATGCTTAGGGGTGAAAGGAATGTTTGTATTGTATACCGTTATCTTTTAGGCACCATTAAGATATGGACCATGTCTTTGAAGATACCCCAAATGGAAAACTTGCAAGGTTCCAATTTAACAAAGAAAAGCATCAAATATTTTGTGGCTTGGATCTTTCAATATCGGGTGGGGTTGGTGAGTGGGCCATCTTCAGTGGGGCCCATATGAAATGACCCGAGGAAGGGTTTTTAAACAACTGATAGGGCACTTTGAGAGTGGTGATTGGCCTAGTTTGCCAACTCGGTTCTACACTGATTCCTGCAACTTGCGCACAAATGTTGACACATCCGACCTGTACGAAAGGTTGCCCCACTTTCTAGTCATGTGGGGCCAAAACAATGGATGAGCACCAATCTGTTTCAAAGTACATGTGTGGGCCACCTGGTGAGCTGATCAATTTTTAATTTTTTAATTTTTTTGATTTTTAAAAAAAAAAATTTTTGTTTTTGTTTTTTTTTTTTTTTTTTTTATAGTTAAATGCCAACGTGACATTCACCAAATTATAAATGCTTACGTGTTTTATCTACACCACCATGATGTTTTTGTTTTATCTGCACCGTCCATTCAATTTGTCAGACCATTTAATGAAGCGAGCCTAAAAATAAGGCAGATCCAAATCTCAGGTGGACCACACCATCGGAAACAGTTTCTTGGGGGCTACAAAAGTTTTGGATCAAGCTGATATTTGTGTTTTCCCCTCGTCCACGTCGGCGTAACCTAATCAACAGGTTGGATGGCAAATAAACATTAGAGTGGGTCCTAGGAAAATTTTAATGGTAAGCATTCAATCACTTCTGTTTTCCCGTGGTTTGGTCCACCTGAGATTTGGATTGCCTCATTTTTGGGATCATGCCCTAAAATGAGCTGGAAAATGGATGGATGACATACATACATCGTGGTGGATCCACACCACCGACAAGGAGCCACGTTGCTACAGGCAGCGTCCGTTGGCAATCCGCGTCATGCGTATCACTTTTAACTCATGCAACACCATGAAGAACACGAGTCCGATCCCACTAATCGGGTGTTCTTGCAAGAATAGAAATAGATATTAAAAAAAAACATAATTATTCCAGCGATAGTGTTATTCACGTCGGTAGATGGATGGTCCTGATTCACCCATTGGCACTTGTGTTTGAACCCCTCATTGCTGGGGAACTCGATCCTGGGTCTTCGACTGGACTCTAGAGCAATTTTCAAAGGCTGTCGCTTGCCTGTTGAGCAAGGTGCGTACAAGCATGGAAATCAAAACTTCGTGTGAACTCCTTCCCTGACCATGGTGGTGCTCTCATTTTCTTGGCTTTGGTATTGATTTATTAGTGCAGTCAAAATATTTTATTGATTTAGGCGTAAAAATGCATTTAATTCAAAGCCCCCGTTAGTTTAAATGAAAATTAAAATTTACGGTCAGCTAGAAACCATAGAATAGTTTAGAGGTCAGAGAATCTCACAATTCCCTAACTCAAGTGACTCCCATGGTTGGTCTGTGACCATAGATTTTGAGTAAAGGCATCGATGACAGAAAAGAAAGGGATTATGTACCATTTTTTGCCTGCACAATATGTGGTTTCCACTTCATAAGATTTTATAATTTTTAGGGATTTAAAAGAATTTCAGCATTTTTATATTTGGTCGTGCCTCGCATAACCCATAAGAGTTAGGTAGACGAAAATAGCCTGACATCGCAAAGTCAAGTAGTCCTGGATAGGCAAATAAAGTAAAAATACAGTGAGTAAAATGAAATGACAACTAGCATTGATTGAAATGACAACTAGCATTGATTCATATGATTTAAGATCTTGGGCAGACAAATAAAGTGAGAGAAAATGAAAGAAGGAAAATAATGCAAAATGTGATATAATGAAATATGGATATAATTGATGCACGTTGAATATGTGGAATGGAATGCGAATTAAATAGAGATAGACAGACTTTTAGCTTCAATAACTATTTAATGACAATTTTTTTCCTATGTTGAGTAGAATGTCAGTATATTCGAAATCTTTAAGGTATCTTGCGCAGCACCTTTGGGTGAACTCCAACTCTCGGATTCTCTCTGTATTTTTCTATCTCTATTCTGTTATCTGTTTTTTTATCTTTTGCTGTGTTTATTTCTCTTTCGCTTTCTTTCTCTCTATGTCACTTTCCTTCCATTCCTCTCTGTTTCCCTTTTCTCTTTCTTCGTTCGACGTGTTCCTTATATAAGCGTTGGCAGCTGCAATCCATTGCAAATAGGCGCAACTCGTTGGGTTGCGTTGTGGGCACCTGCCATTTAAATCGTAAAATTATATATATATATATATATATATATATATATTTATATATATATATATGAAAGGTAATGATTAGTTTTTATTTTTTTCCTACAAATTGTTTAAATGTTTGTATCTTATTCGTTGTCCGTTTATTTTTGGTAATGTTAGTCTTGTTGGAAAGATAATTAGACAAGCTTCTTAACAAGGCTAGAATCAGTTCGATCGGACCCCATTTGACCTGTCGAAAGTATAACTATTCAGTACATGAAATCAATTGTCTGCAATTTGACCGATTGTCTATTTTTGATGATCTTAGGCTCATTGGAAATATCGCCTGATAAGCTTTTCAATGAAACTGAAATTATTTCAATCAGATCTCGTTTGATTAGTCTAAAGTGCGGTTAAAGTTTTTACGGATTTAGCCGTTTGACAATGCATTGTTTTAGTAAACGGGTTAGATTTTCCTCATCATAACTCAGATTGGATGAAACTTAAATTCGTTAAAAAGATCATTGGACAATATTTCCAATGAACCACAAATCATCTTGATCAGTCAAAATTTTCTCTCAATAATACCATGGTCACTTATGTACAAGGACGATCGTACTTCCTTAATCTTGAAGATATGACCTCGTACATCTTAACACAACATTATTGTGGAAGACTAAGTAGTACAGAGAGCGATCCTTGGGGTAAAGAGAGTTCATTTTATTCTTTTTTGCACATCAATTGCTACATACAGAGAGTTTCCGGGGTTCTAGAGTTCGAATGCATGGCTGTAACCGAATTGTTATTGGATTTAGTGCTAGCCAATTTGGTCCATTGGTTGTTTTCTAGAAGTGCCGAGTATGCTCCCAGTTTGACCCATTTGGATTTTCAATGATTTCGAAGTTATTAGGAGATAATTTATTAAAATCAAGCTGAAGCTAAAAGAGTGACTTATCCTCATTTTAGGTGGGGCGTCTACAGATAACCCTCTTTGGTAGAGGTTGTAGGCAGCTGAATGCCAAAACAAGTGAACACCGCACCTTCCTGATTAAATGTAGAAGTGGTATATTTACTCCCACTGGAGTGTCATTATCGAAAGACTCGTCTGGTTAAGGAGTAATTGGAATGTCCTTCGAGGGTTGAGGAAAATGTTGTAATTTGTCCCTGTGCATTTTGCAGCTTTATGGGGCATAAAATCACAACCCTTTCATGTCGTGATTGATGGTTTACATTGAGGGTAATTACAAGTATGAATTTTGGATGGTTAGTGCCTCTGCGCTTTTTGTGGCCTTGCAGGGATTCGCCTAACACATTTGATTTTGAAGAGTGGTTCTCAATGCCGCACAATTCCCTAGGGCCATTTGCAAGATTGGTCGTTGTAATGGGTAGTTTCCTGCGCCTTTTGCGGCTTTACAGATCTACCACATTACAATGCATTAGGCCGACAAGCATCCCGAATTGGAGTCACCTCGAGTTATTTCTTCGCCATCTAATTTTTTGAGTCTGACAATGTGGTTGTAATAGTCTTTTACCACGACTTGAAGTGTGGTTACGCTAACTCAGATATATTCAATTCGCATTCCAAGATGATCGGAGTGACACTGAAACTTTAGATCGGCTGTCCCATGTTCCACTTATGATTTCGTAGATAACGGAAGACTCAGAGAAAACTAAAATCAAATATTTCTTTTGCGTTGGTACCTATCAGGAAGTATGAAGGACCGCCCAATGCCTCGGAAACCATGAGCGTTGTATTTTTTTCAGAAAAGATTCCCACATATAGAACATCGTTCTATGAGGTTTTTATTACAAAACATTTTTTTAAAAGATGTTCTTTTCAGGTCATTTATTTGGAAAAGATCCATTTAATCTCGCGGGAAGGCATCGTTGAACTGCTTTTATTTCGGCCTTTTTTTTTTGAATAAGTTCGATCGGTCATTTCCACCTCAAGTGTGCTTACATTTAACACAACAACCCTACAGCTTGAGGGAGCTTTGATGCCTGTGAAGAAAGAGAGAGAGTTTTAATAGGATGATCGAAAAGTTTAGTGCAAAGGGAGCGAGATTGACCTGAGTAGAAAGCAGAGGTTGTGGTTAGGCCTGGCGTTTTACAGAAGCGACCATGACTTGATGATGCAACCTGTAAGGGTTTTTTTTTTTTTTTTTTTGTTTTTTTGTTTTTCTTTTTTTTTAGTAACATGCATATAAATAAAGAGTGCAATAAAAATAAAAACTCTTTTTTTTTTTTTTAGTGACCAGACTTGTCATATGAGCATGATTTATGCTTTGGTGTTTTGGATGACTAGACTTTTTTATCGTTCATCCCATACAAGTTATGAGTTGATTCCTGAAGATTTTTGAAAGTATCCTTAGGAGTATGTAGTGAGAATCCATGTCCCCTGCTTTGGGTTGCGCTTGATAGTTCTTGAAACATCGTGGTTTTCATGTCTTTAACTTCGAATACGAATTTGTTGTTGTGACTGAAGTGCCTTGTTTTTTTTTTTCTTTTCTTGTCGTTCTTACCCGTAATGCTCTTGCAAGTTTTCATTACGTCTGGCTTTGCCCATCATTTTTGCCCATGAAACCTTTTTAGGTTTTCACCGCGTCTAGGGTATTTTGTTCTTGCCTGCCTCTTGGTAGCTGTGCCTTTTTTACCATGGCGCATTTTCAGGTTTTCACTAGGATGGCGTGACAAATAGTGAAACTCGCTCTCTCTGCATAAGAGCGCCTTCATCCAGACCGTCTGCCTAATCCGACGGTTCTCACGTCATTACGTGAGAACCGGTGCACAGCTAGCTTTACCCGTCATTTTTGCCCATGACACTTTTTTAGGTTTTCACCGTGTCTAGGGTATTTTGTTCTTGCCTGCCTCTTGTTAGCTGTCTTTTTGTCCATGGTACCTTTTCAGGTTTTCACTAGGCTGGCGTGACAAATAGTGAAACTCGCTCTCTCTGCATAAGAACGCCTTCATTCAGACCATCTGCCTAATCCAACGGTTCGCACATCATTACGTGAGAACCTAATTACATACCAGCTTATATATATATATATATATATATATAATGATTAATTTTTGTTTTGTTTTTTTTTTTTTTTTTCTACAAATTGTTGGAATGCATGTATCTTGTTCGTTGTCCGTCCATTTTTGATAATCTTAGTCTTGTTGGAAAGATAATTAGATAAGCATCTTAAAAAGACTAAAAATTACTTCGTTCGAATCCCATTTGACTTATCGAAAATATAATCATTCAATATATGAAATCAATTGTATGCAATTTGACTGATTATGTATTTTCGATGTTTTTAGGCTCATTGGAAATGTAGCCCGATAAGCTTTTTAATTGAATAGAAATCACTTCAATCGGATCCCGTTTGAATAGTTTAAAGTTTGGTAAAAGTTTTTACGACTTTGGTCGCTCGGCAATGCGTAGTTTTGGTAAATGGATCGGATCTTCCTCATTATAACCCAGATTGGAGAAAACTTAAGTTCGTTAGGAAGATCATTTGATAACATTTCCAATGAATCATAAATTATCTTGATTGGTCAAATTTTGCTTTCAATAATATCATGGTTACTTTATATATAAGGACGACCGTACTTTCCTCAATCTTAAAGATATGACCTATCACACCTCAACATAACATTATTTGGGAAGACTAAATAGTACAAAGAGTAATCCTTGGATAGAGTGAGTTCATTTTATCCTTTTTGCACATCAGTTGCTACGTACAAAGAGTTTCCGGGTTTTTGAGTTCGGATGTACGGCCATGACCGAATCGTTACTGGATTTGGCGCTAGCCAATCGGGTCTATTGGTTGTCTCCAGGACCCGAGTACACTCTTAATTCGACCCGTTTGAATTTTCAGTAATTTCTAAGTTAGTAAGAGATAATTTATTGAAGTAAAGTTGAAGTTTAAAGAGTAGCTTATTCTCATTTTAGATGGGGTGTCTACACCTTGCAAACCGAGGGACCACTGTGGATCGCTCATAACCAAGGTCAGAGATGGAACAATGATAGCCATCCAAAATTGGATGGCCATCAAATAAGCAAAAATATAATGGTTAACTATCTAAATTTCACGGGTCAAACTAGCTGGTCAAGACTGTCCTACAATGTGATTTTCACGTCATGTCCAACAACGGGGCCCAATGTTTGGACGGTACGCATTGTCATATTTGTATTGCACAGCTTTGGACAAGTCTCCACCAAATTATTATTATTACAATTATTTTCAAAATAGATGCGAAAAATCACCAGAGTCTAATCCCACTAGGAGGCGCACCTAGACCGGGTGAGGGTCAGCCCAAGCATCCACTCTTCGAGAAAAAAAGGCCATGATTTCGGGTCCAGCCTGTTTAAGTAGGCTCTTCCATCTTTATTTTAATTGCATGTAGTACATAAGAGTTCCTATTTCAACCAACAAGTTCAAACAATCTGACACTGGGTTCCATAATGCTGTCCGATTAATTATCCTGCCTGTATATCAAGCGGCATCTGCTGCCTGAGTATTATATAACTCCAAAACATTAGACATACAACTACCATAAATTATTATTAATATAATGGCTCGGGCCTTCCCATCAGACTCATGAGCTTGACTTGAGCCCATCCAGTTACTAATTGGGCCTGAAATTTTACACCTGATTATGGCCCAAGGCCAACCCATGTTGAGCACATAGACCGGCTGACCGGACTGGTTGGCCTGGCTTGTTTACTAGGGGTGCCACTCGCATGGGTCGGGTCAACTCAAGCCTAACCTACGTTTAAAGAGGAATCAGCCTAAGGCCCAAATCAAGGTATCAAATACAAACCATAACACCATTTGGGTTGGGTTAGGTTGAGTGGGGATAACATCTGCAACTAGTAAATTAACACATAATCCATATATAATTTAATCATCAATTAAATATCATTCAAGTAATAAGTAATAACTGAGCACCAAAATAACACTAGTGAAATAAAGCCTACAATCACCTGTCATAATCAACTAAAATTAACAAAGAGATGATACAGTCCCTCATAGCGTTATGACCTATACTGCTCCCACTTGCATTAGTTCAGTTACTCCAATTGATTGATCTGGGCTGTCCATTATCTCCAGAACACATTTCTAAGGCTACCATGCAAAAATTGCACTGAGCTGATAATCCAATCCATTCCTGCTTTGACCATATCTTTATAGTGATCCTTTTTCAAGGCCATGGATGGGATGGCCATGATAGTGTGATTCTTTAAAATCATAAGCAATCCATGATGGTCTCTCAAAGATAGTTCATATTGTTGATTAGACCTATTTTTTTCGTGGAAATGATCTTAACCATCCATATTAAAGACAACTGATCGAATGGTTATATTTGTGAGACATGATTGCATGGTTGACCATGAAATGAGCATTGGTCCTAGTGAAGAGTCTAGATCAATGAATTGGATAGTCTAAGTGTTCCAATGCAACTAAATACAACTGGGAGCACTGGAACATTTCTCATTAAAGAAATAGATAAAAAGAAAGAAATAAAGAAAGAAATAACCTCACTAATTTTTGGAGAGACTATTCAAAAGACAAGGGACAGCTCAGCATGTGGCCCAAAGCCAGTTCCAATAATAAACCATATATAGCATAGAGTTTGTATCAGGGATTCAAGCCATTAACCCACACACTCACACCACAGTGGGTACTCGAATCCATGACCTAGTGTTGAAACTCACGAGGGTCTGGTCTACCAATGAGGCATGAGTAAGGAAGGACCCATGAACACTATTTTCTATCCAAGCAATGATTCCACGTTTATATATTGGTAAATTAGTCATGACTCTTATATGTATCTATTGCATATTTAGGTTGGATTCGGGTTGCTTGAGGCCTCAACCCTTAAACCCAACCCAACCTCAAGAGGGATTGGGCCAATTGGGTTTGGGTTGACCCAACTCAAGTCACACCCCCATTGTCAACATCCTCAACTAGGGCTGTCAACAGGCCGGGCCTGGGGTTGTCATTGGTCAGGCTTTTGAACTTTTCAGGCCAGGTCTACTCAAAATCATGATTTTACTGAGCCCAAGCTCAGACCAATGACAGCCTTATCCTCAACCAAACCATGATAGGAAGCAGATCTTACCTCGGTCATCCCTGCTCAGGCCAAATTTAGGTGGATGAGTTCCAATGAACATTCAAGCTCAATCTGAGTGGTCCGCGAAGGTGGGTTCATGAGAGAAGCTTGGGTGACCGACCATATGTTACTCTTGAGTGGTGTTGCTGTCAGCTCGTGATTTTCAGGAGGGTGCAAACAACATCTGCTTTAACAGCGACAGCTTTGATGCATTGATCCATTGACTCTTAGCCTGTTTTTCTCAGCGGTTCCGGATCCCATTGTCAAAGAAGCATAACCTAAAGGCCAAACTGATCAAATGATCTTCTGATGCTCATCGTTAAATTTGGATTGCAAACCATTTTCCTTTTAAGTACCATCCATCTGATGCCCACCAATGTGATGGTTCGGATCATCCAATAATACTCTACCAATAATCCATACAAGAACATGTGCCATCTGTGAAATGGTGGAAGCGATTTCGATCCCTCACGATGATTTCCCTGCCAAAAACCTTCGAAATCAACTTTGTGACATTGTGACAGTCTCTGCATACTCGAAGGTTCTTCACTATTCTAATGGTGGCGTGCGGCCCTGTGTGCATGAGCCCAAATGCAATGGCCAATTTCTCACTGTGCACAGATAGAGCATGTTCTTTCTCCTCTTCCTCAATATCGAACAAAACCTGCTTTGTATCAGGTGAATATCCGACGGCTATCTTCAACTGCTTTGAGATTTCAGACAGCTTGTTGTAGATGCAGTCTGATTCAGGGTGCGACCTGTCACCGGCTACAAACTGGTGCACCATCCCTTTCAACTCTATCATGCTTAGACCTGGCAATTTAGCGACGCCTTTGGATTTCATCAGATTTCTTACCTTCCTGGCATCGTCCCATCGATCAGAAGCAGCGTAGATGTTTGAGAGGAGGACATATCTGTGGAAGAGAAGATTAAATGAATATAGAGAATTTGGGTGCATCTGATTTTCACAATGCATGAGATATATTCGAGTGCCTGTCTACGTCTCGATGTATAGGGATTTCAGTGTAAGCTACTCCATGACCCAAATTCTGCCCTGAGTTAAATCAACTCAGTTGAGTCAAACTCGGATGAAGAGCTATTGTTGCAATCACAGATCAGCCCTTCGCGTGTAACATTACTCATTGCAAATCAGGTAGATCCCAACTCAAGTGGGCCACACCAAAGGAAACAGTGGGGAATGGGGATACAACCATTGTTCTTGGGCCACGCCGAAGTTTTGAATCAGGCTGATATTTGTGTCTTCTCCTCATCCTGGTGGGACTCACATAACAAATGGATTTGATTGCATATAACATCACAGTGGACACCAGGAAGGTTTCAACGATGGGCATCCCTATCTCCACTGTTTCCTGTGGTGTGGCCCACTTGAGTATTTGATCTTCCTCATTTTTAGGTTCACATCCCAACATGAGCTGAAGAAACTGATGGATGGAGTGAATGTCACATAGACATCAGGTGGGGCCCAGAGTTTCTTGTCACACCAGCTCCTACAACAAGTGCTGTAGGAAATTTGGGTCCCAACAGTGTGCCAGGGCCTAGCATGGTCTGACCTGAGAAATCTATTCCATTTTGCCAACTCAACCAAGCCCAACTGGTCTAGTTTGAGTCTTGTGAAATCAGACTGAGTCGTGGTTGAGTTTGGCCTGCCGCATACATAATGCTGATCTAGTGTTGTAAATTAGTTGTACAAAACAGTTTCATGGGTGTGTCGAGTTACCGGCCACTGTGGTGGGGCTGAAGATCGAGAAGATGTTTCCCGACACGCTCGCCAACATCTATGTTCTTATGGATCCTGCAACCTCCAAGCAATGCTCCCCATGCATTGGCATTCGGCTCCATGGGCATGGTCTCTATCAGCTCTACAGCTTCCTCTAACAATCCAGCACGCGCAAGAAGATCAATAATGCATCCATAATGCTCAACTTTTGGTTCGATCCCGTAATGGTGGCTCATGCAACCAAGCAGTCGACGGCCCTCATCTACCATCCCAGCATGGCTACATGCACTAAGCACGGCGACGAATGTCATATCATCTAGTCTAACACCAACCTCTTGCATCTCATTAAAAAGTCGATGTGATTCGTTTGCATGGCCATGCATGGCCATGCCGGAGATGATTGTATTCCAGGCGAGCACATCTTTCTCTTCTATATCATAAAAGACTTGGGTTGCACATGCAATGCTTCCACATTTTGCATACATGTCTACAAGTGCAGTGCCCAGAATCGTGCCAATCACAATCTTATGGTCATTAATGTAAGCATGGAGACGTGACCCTTGATCCAATGCTCCTAAATGAGCGCAAGCTGATAGCATGCTGACAATCGTTGCATCGGTTGGCTTTACATTTGCAGCTTGCATCTCCTCAAAGAGGGCCAAAGCTTCATTAGATTTCCCGCTCTGGGCATAACAAGCTAACATCGCATTCCACGACACAACATCTCTCTGAGGCATCTCGTAAAAAATTCTACGTGCCCCTTCAACATCCCCACACTTCGCATACGCTGCCAGCACAGAATTCCAAGAAACCAAATTTCTCTCAGGCATCTCATGGAACAACGCCTGTGATTCCACTAAATTCCCGACGATCGCATACCCATTTATCATCGTATTCCAAGAAACCACATCTCTGCACTCCATAAGATCAAACACCGAACGCGCGACCACCAAATCCCCACACTTCACATACCCATCAATCATCGAGTTCCAAGAAACCACATCCCACTGAGAGCACATATCAAACAGCTGACGGGCAGCTTCCAGATCCTTCCCATCAGCATACATATGAATCAGAGAACTCAGAACATATGAATCCGATTCCAGGCCGACTTTAACGACATGGGCATGGACTGTTACACCGATCTGAGTTGCCGATGACTCAGTGCAGGCTTTTATGACAAAGGGGAAGGTGAAGTTGTTGGGTCGAAGGCCTCTGTGGAGCATCTCTCGGTAGAGATGGATTGCTTGAAGTGGGTTTTTGGTGGTGGATAGGCCTCTAATGAGAGAATTGAAAGAGAAGATGTTGGGGTTTTGCAGCTCCCTGAAGAGGGTTTTAGCATAGTCTATGTTTCCCTGAGGTGAAATTGCACAAAAGAAGATTGCTTTGATGGTTGCAAAGGTGCTTGAAGGTGATGGGCCTTCTTTGATGATCTGGGCATGGATCTGTTGGAACTCTTTCATGCTCTTGCAAGAATCCAGGAGCATGTGAGTTGGGTTTTTCCAAAAGAGTTTTCTTGTTGTATTTGGGCTGCTGCTAGTCATGGACATATTCTAGATATGAGTAGGAATTTTTGTGTTTTTGCATGTTTTGAATGAGAGAGATATTGTGATTCTATCCTCTCCTCTCCTCTCCTCTTGCACGTTTAAAGAAACTTGTTAGATTATGGACGTCGGAGCCATGCAAAACGATAGTAACCACGTGAAGATCAAAATCAATGCATAACCAATGGTTTAGATCGATGATAATCAAGAGCAGCCACCTAACGTGTAAACTGGCCTGATAATCAAGACCGATGATTGTAACGGTGGGGCCCATCCTATTTCATGGTTCAGATGTCCTAAACATGTGAAACTTCGGTGGGAAAGAGTTCCGTGCAGACGCTTGTAGGTGATCAGTTCTCGCGGCATGCTAACCTAGCACGCAGGCCTGTCTTTCCCGCCAAAGGGCTGAAATTTAGGAGTGGCAATGGGTCGGACCATGATAGGCTTGGCCCTAACGCCTTAG